>OX422209.1:286608334-289355729 GCA_949130495.1 Sambucus nigra | reverse complement strand
GAAATATAAAACATAAGATGCACAATAACAGACACTAATATTTACAATTATGATCTTTAAAACAAAAAATGTAAAATGACACAAACACACTCATGCACATAATATTTACATAAAATAATAAAAAAATTAAATAAAATAATAAAAATGACTAGAAAAATATAGAAAATAATAAAAATAATACTACACACACGCACTAGGGGTTTGGGATGGTCTGGACATAGGTTCGAATTTAGGTAATTGGTATGAAAATTGGGTTTAGGGTTTTTTAACGCACATTTGCCTTGAATTGAAGCATTTGAAACCGTAAATAGTATTTGACCTACAATAAAGACATATACTCACAAAAGACCAATTTTGTTGAGAATTAACAATTATAAACCATCTATTTGGAGTTTTATTTTAACACTTTTGGGTGCTTATCAGCCATCAAGTCCAGCAACGTGTTCCACAGGGCAAGCGGGGCTAAGGGAACAATGGAGGTGGCCAGGCAGGGCCAAGGCCACCAGAGCCAGCGACCAGGGCAACACCGACATGGCTAGTGGGGCCAGAGATAAGAAGATTACGAAGAGGGATGCTTTATAGGCGGAAAGCAGGACCACATGTGTCGCTTTTGTACAAAGAGAGATAAGGAACAGGAGTAGGGTGCCTAACAGGTGCAACTGTTACAACCGTTTTGGTTTAGTTTAGACATGAGTACTACGTAGAGGAACCATTTGAACATCTAGTGCCATTGGCAATGAAAGGTGTGATCTTTTATCCATCGGTAAATGAGGTAAGTTTTATGTGCATAAGAGCGTCATAGTATTTGGGTTAGCACTAGATTCGTGCATGAAATGAGGTTAATGGATGCGTCATTAGTATCACTTCTGGGTGTACATATTTACCGTTGGATAACAGTACTCTCTTTGGTTCCATCTACGAGGAAGTGGGTGTTGACACTGAGAAGATATGTTTTTGTAGATTTGCTCATTTTAGAGAAATGTTGTACGATTATGATGTTATCCTAGGTATGGGCTAGTTAGCGATGGTGAGTGATGGTGAACTATAATGGTAAGGTTATCGTGTTACCTATTCCAGGGCAGGATGTGTTATTTTTGCAATATTTCACATGAAAGAGGGTCGGTTCGCGTATATATTATATTGGAAGGGAGACTTCAAATAACGTAGTTGTCTCGTTATATTTGATGCTAGTGCATAGGGACTTAATCTACGTGATTCGGGATATATCAGGTTTACCACCGAGCGAAGAGATTTAGATCGTTATTGATTTAGCGTTGGAGGACTTAGTGATATTACGAGAGGAGTGTTGTATGATTCCTTTAGAGATCGGGGAGTTGAGAGTTAGACTTATACATCTGGGGATAGAATTTTGGGTGTCCTGTTAATGTGTTTTGGGGTAAAGGATTTCAATAACCGATATTGCCAAGTGATGAGCATTGAGGAAATCACTTGGTTAGATTTCAATTGTGTGACGCTCCAAGTATGAACCTTAGTAAACGTCGGGAGTTGGGAAACATTGTTAGATGCAAGGTCATCGGGTTTGAATGTTAATCGTGTCACATATGGAGAAAACACATGGAAATGAGAGCTATTATACGATAAGTCCAGTGGAACCAGGTCGTGCAGTATAGAAAGTACTAGCAAGGTTAACACCACTAGTGGATAGGTGGGCACTATTGAAGATATTTAATTCGCGATTAGTGGAGTGATTGAGAATACCCTTATTGTATAGTCATGCCCGAGCATGCGGGGCTGAATTTTAAATAATAATGTTACATGTATAAATTTTGTACAGATGTGAACGGGATAAAGGGTGTATGGGCCCCCTATTTAGTTTTTATTTTCATAGTTATCTAGGAAAGGGGGTGTGATAATAAATGTGTTGGATAGTATGCCGGTGGGGCAATAAAAGTGGGATTGAAAAAATGATAAGGACTGAACTGCGGTTAAGGAAGGAGATAGTCCGTATATATATATATATATATATATATATATATATATATATATATATATATATATATATATATATATAGAGAGAGAGAGAGAGAGAGAGAGAGAGAGAGAGAGAGGGAGGCTCACCTACATCATGCACAATACATCACAACTAATTCTAGGCCCTTGAAAACTTTTTTTTCAAATTTTATATTTTTCCCTTGAAATTAACCTTCCAATAAACCCATATGCAAAAAATTAGGTCAAAATACATTTTGTAGCTATTTTTAAAAAATCCACAAAAAACTGCTGGCGCAGACCCTTAAAAATAAGGTATTTTTAGCAGGTTTTTGTGGATTTTTTAAAAATAGCTACAAAATGTATTTTGACCTAATTTTTTGCATATGGATTGATTGGAAGGTTAATTTCAAGGGAAAAATATAAATTTGAAAAAAAAAGTTTTTTAGGGCCCAGAATTAGGCGTGATGCATGGGTGATGTATAGAGCATGATGTAGGTGAGCCTTCTCCTATATATATATATATATATATATATATATATATATATATATATATATATATATATATATATATATATATATATATGATTGGAGGACTGGGGATACAAGTAAGGAATCTCTCTAGCCAAGGCAAGACCTAACACGTTTAAGAATATCGAGTGAAGCCTTATTCAATCGAATGTTGAGGGTGGCTTGCGCATAGTAGGATGTTGATTTTACTAGGCGAGGACCCAGAAAGTGCGTAGTTTGGAGCAAACACATGGGTCACAATTTTTTATGTATACTATGAAAGGGAGTAAGAGGTACCACTTGACAGGGGATATTGAGATTGTGTATTGGTGTGGAGTGAGACATAGTGAAGTTGTCTCTAGATGCACTACTCGTTGATGGAAAAAAATTTGTCCAAGGCAATCCACTAGAATTTTTCAATAATTGGTGATTCTAGTGACGGAATGGATAGGCAGACTGATGAAGTTCATTATTGGGTTACTAACATCGTGACTATGTTAATATTCCTTTTGAATTTATGGGATTAATTGACCGAGGCGGAATAATTATTGCTAAATTGGGTGAGTTACATCGTCGGGTAACGTAACCAACAGTTCATTTGACAGAGGAAACGAACCAGCACAAGATGTCGCCCAACGGTTGTTGCAAATCAGGATGAAATCCTTAAGTCCCGCCCTTAAAGTTTATATTAATAAAGTTGTGGAGACATTTACAATGGCTACTTGTGGTTCTGTTTTTATTCCAATTCTAAAAGGAGACAAACTCAATTTTAGTCAATATCCTCAGAATGACATAGAATGGGAATAAATAGATAAATATACTTATGTTTCATTTATAGGGAGTTTAATGTACGAATAAGTTTGCGCTAGAACTGACATTAGTTTTGCACTAGGAATGCTTGGAAGATAACAAAGTGATCCAGGTCTAGATCATTGGAAAGATTCAAATAAAGTGTTAAGATACTTGGAGGGAACTTAAGATCACATGCTTACCGTGAATGCGGGGTTCCTCTATGTGTGCGCGCTTTAGGTGAAAATAATTTTTCTTTTCAAAAAACCTTTTTCTAATTTTATTTAGCACCAATTTTGTGAACCAAACTAATTCAGCCAATTTTATCTTCATAATCCCTAAACATGCATATAGTGATATAAGTAAGATAAAGCAAAGCATGCTCACAAAACACGTCGATGTACGGGAAAATCACTAAGGGAAAAAATCTCGGATGGCCTAGGCCAGACAATCACTATGATACGACAATTACAAAGGAAGAATTACAGTCTTACTCAATGACTCGATCCCCACAAGTCTTGACGCCTTTTCTTCTCTTCAACCGCTCCTCCATAATGCAACATAGGAATCCATCCACACAAGTTCCACAACACACGAGTCCACACGTACCTCAGTATCCGCTGATACAGCCTTAGTAATTTTCAATATGCAAGTACGGAGTCCACCTCACGAAACATATTCTTCGAATGATGAAGAATGAAATAATGGTGCAAACATAAGATCTCTATGACATATGGTTATGTAAACTCAGTTCTCGTAAACAAGGAAGGATGTTCATGCTTTGAAAAGCATTGGTAAATAATTGTAAAAAATGTATAGGTTTTGTTCAGTTCTGTATGTTCTGCACACCCATTTTTTTTAGCAAAAGACGCCTTAAATAAAAACTTTGAGGCGGCGCGTTGTTCTAACGAAATCGCGGTTTCGTTTAAATGAAATGACCATCTTATTAAATTAAGAAGACCAATTCTTTTGAACGACTCCACGATGTCTTTTGAACGACTGTTAAAGTCATTTGAACCAGGTAAAAATAAAGGAAAATTTCACACGACTTTTAAACTCGAAATAACTCAGAAAAATCATTTTAAAATCAGATTTAAATAGAATAATATCCTTAGAAAGAATTTACGGAGAGTCCATGAGCCATTATGCATACCTGAGAGAATCTCGAAAAACTAATGTGAAAATGTGCACCAAAACTCAGCATGATCTATCTTTAAAGCTTGGCCTCTACGTCTTCAACACAGTGTCATAGGCTTAATGGGAATCGTGACAAGTAAAATCTATCCTATGACCGGAATAATTCTAATACATATAAATTGACACTATTTGAAAATTTTTCCTTACAAATCTCCCCATTTGGTTATTTCGGGACAACCAAAAATAGTGAAATGCCTAAGTCGGGCCGTTAAGCCGAATGAACTAAATCCCATCATATAAACCCAAAAAGAAAATACAAGACACAGACTATCAAATGTAGGATGATCGGTGATCATAAACTGTTTAAATGTGATGTAGTCACAAAATCTCAAATCTCTTAAGAATCACTACACATAAAAACAAACAAATGCCATGTGAAGTGTGGAGGAACAAATGATATATAAACAATATGAGTAAAATTAATATAAATATCAAATCTCAATAATGATATATAAGAAATATGAATCAAATCAAATCACATAAATATCAAACATCTCAAATCTCCCCCTACGTTATATATCTCTCCCCCCCTTTTTTTCTCGAATAGACAACTAATGAGAAAAATAAATATATAAACGTATATCTAACATGAATAAAATATGAAAAGCATATTTAGATAAGCATGGGTAACTAGACAATAAAGAATCAATATATGACAAGCCATAGCTAGTAAACATGCACATGAAACAATCATCAATATAACCAATGATGTGACAAAAAAAACTCTTATCCAACAATGCAGTATAATAATTAAACATGAATAATCAATGATAACTGCATGTAAACTGTCCAAAACAATCCAGAAATACTAAATCTGTGTAGCATCAGAATACATATCAAGAAGGTACTGAAACAAATCAAAAATCTCAAAATCCCAAAATAGGTCGTTCGAACGATATAGAAGGTCATTTAAACGATAATTGAATATCGTTCGAACCATGTGAAATCTCGCTACTAATGACTAGAAATAGTAGCCCCTTGTTCAAATCTCCTTTCTAATGACCATCTAACGACCATACCTGTACATCGACTGTAGCTCACGCGAAGGTCATTTGAGCCATCCATCTAAAAATGTGGGCATGTTGTTCAAATGACAACCAGAAGTCGTTCTAATGACTGTAAATTTTTTCACTAATAGCTTAAAAATAATGTAAGACTTACCCAAAAATATGAACATCTGATATGAACCACTGACAATACGAAAATAGTAAGAAAACTAACTCAAAAAAATAAAACATGAGTTACACGTCAACATAGTATCAATGTGCTCAAACATGGAATGGAATGAATGGGTGTAACTAACACAAATGAATCATAATTTAAACGCAAAGATACGTTCAAGAAGCTCTAATTGACCGCTAAATATTATCAAACTATGTTTTAGCCATAGTGACATTTAACTTTGAACTTAATGAACTAAACAAACATCACGCACACAAGCGTAGAATTTTAACGATTCTACCACACAATAACGTCATGACACGACTTTTGCAACCCAGGATTCTTTGTGCAAACTCGTTGATCTTCAACTAAACTCCCTCAAATATAAATGATAATTATTTTTATTTTTGCTTTTGAATATCTATTTTCTCTTTTTACGAGAATTCTTATTGGCCCCATTTGGCATATTTTTCTTTTTATTGCCTAAATTTTTTCTTGGGCTCTTTTAAACGGTGGCTTTCACGACGAGTTCACATATTTCTCGTAGCCCTTTCCCATGTACACTCATCATTTTTTCAATATGCAATATAAATCCTCACGAGCAACTGTTCTAACATGCACAACTCTCCCTAAGTCTAATATGCGCGTTGATGACAAAATTGAGAGGATAATGTCTCACCAAACTCAAATATGCATGAGAAGTTAAACATTCAATTAAGCTCGTGCATGTGTGCAATGGCATATGCATAGTAGAATCTAAATTTAAGTCAACTTTGAAACGACTCCATTAAACAAATGGTTAAGATCAATATTTGCATCCAAAATCATGACCAAATGTACTAGTCACACGAAAATATCAAATGATGGGGGTCCAAGTAGGGGTGGCAATTCGGGTTAGTCGTGTCATTTTCAGGTCGCACTGATTTTGATTTGAGTATAAGTTTCAAGTAGTCTTAAATCTATACAAGCTAATCGTGTCATGTTCGGGTCATTTGGGGTTATTACCGTAAATGGGTTATCATGTAAAAAATTTCCGGCCCTAGGTCCAAGCACACCAATATGCCAAATCAAGTGTAAACTCACGACATAAAAAAACAAACCAAAATCTTTTGTTGTTTTTCAAAAAGATTTTTGACCAAAAAATATAAATCTTTTTGTATTTTCAAAAATATTAAGCCAAAAATCTTTTTCTATTTTTCCAATAAGACTCAAATAGAAGAAAAATATAATACAAAGAGATAAACATGCCATAACACTAGCAAAGATATATCATGAAGCAAAACTAGCGTATGATAAACATGCTAACACAATCACCTGTAAGATCTACATGAGAAGTATCATGTGCAAGAAAATGAAACTTATGAAGTCTAATTCCTAAAGCCTCTAAGTTCGATTTAAAAATCCAAGTAGGTGTGTAACTACGCATGGGGGTTTTGGGAACCGAAATGACTTTATCCTTAAAGTTGCTAAGAGCATTTTAAGGCTATAGTAAAAACGTCTAAGGTGACCCTTCCTACCGCAATGAGTGAAAGTGTAAACACGATAAGGAATGATACCTAAATGGGGACCTCTCCTAACGTTCCTAGTTGGCTCTCTTACACGATTGGTGTTGGCTTTAGGAATGGGATCAATACGATCATCAAAGCCTATAACACACCCATCATCCTTGATTTGGACGGTGCCTGAAATTCTATCCAACTTTTCTAACGTAGCCTCCAAATCAAACATAACCTTACTCGAATCTTTCAATCTATCCTCAAGCTCATTAATCCTAGACTCGAGAAAATGCTTAGACTCCTCAAACTCTATAATCTCCTTCTTCATATCCCCTATCAAACCACGAAGACTATCTATCTCTCTCCCCCTTAATGTACTCTAGTTTCTCCCGAAGAGTCCTTTCCCGTGCCCTAATATTTTCAATCAACACATCATAATTTTTTATGGCACGTTCTCTCAACTTAGCATGCAACTTCAAATTTGTCTTCTTCACCTTCACAATTTCCTCATATAATTCACGAAAGTCAACTTGTAAATCATTTTCCTCTAGATCATCATCCTCACTCTTTTCACCCTCACTCATTTGGGATTCACACACAATGGCCTCGGAAGTGTCATTCACATGAGAATCTTCATGAGAAGATTTATTGTCATTGCTCACATGACAAACCATGAACGCGGTGTAGTTTCACTCAACGGGGGTATCCTCTCCCTCTTTCGATTCACCATCACTAAGGGTGCTGTTACATGCAATAGGTTTCTTGATCTCCTTCTTAAGTCTAGTGGGGCACTACAACACAACCAAAACACCTATCCAACTCATCCGTCTTTTCATCATCACTTCAATTCTTAGGGACATGATCGACCTTGTTATTCTTGAATTTCTCAAGTCTTTTGGCATCTTTTGATTGCTTTTGGAACTTAAAAAACTTATTAAACTTCTTTGCTAATAAGGCTACATCTTCGAAATCGGTGTCAGATTCATTATCCTCTGAAACTTTAGTTTCCTTCTTTCGGGCTTTCAAAGCGATTCCCTTTTCTTTCTTCGACACTTGCTTGGAGGTAAACATGTCAAGCTCATAAGTTTATAGGTAACCTATAAGATTTTCAAGTTTCGTTGAGTCAAGTAAACCCAAATATTTCAAAACGATCACCTTTGGATAAAATCTAGCGAGCAATGACCTCAAGATTTTCTTTATGACTCGGTTGTTGGGCATTTTCTCTTCCATGTTAAATGTCCAGTTGACAATATGGGACAACCTATCATAAAACGGGACAACCTAGCATAAAACTCATCAAACGTCTCACTCTCTAACATTTTAATCGTCTCAAATTGGGTGGTGAGGCTTTGGAGTTTGGAATCCCTAACCGTGCTAGTTCCCTCATAAGTAAGTACAAGAACATCCCACGCCTCTTTAGACATTTCACACATCATAATACGATTATACTTTTTTAGGTGACATACAAAGAAATAGCAATTAAACCTTTGGAATTGTATTATGAAAGTCTGTGTTCGACATCGGTCCATGACTCAATAAGTTTTAAGTGTGTGGCCTCAACCTCTCTCGTGGCTGGTGGCGTCCACCCTTTTTCTACCCCTAACCAAACACGCTCATCTATGTGTAATACCCCGTACTTTTATTGATATTTATTTACGGGATTAATTAAATTAAATGTGAATTAATTGAAAAATTAATCCGGATAAAATACTAACGAGATGTGAGTTGGCATTTGATCATAATGTGCATATATGGTAGTATATGATTATTGAAAATATTAAAATTGTCGCGAGACTGAAATACGGCAATTTGGGAAATTTTGTTGGGACGCGCGTGACAGTCGCGCCAGGAATGTAATTATTTAAATTAAAAAGTGAATTTTATTTTTACCAACCGTATGGTCATTTTGAGTGCGCCAACGAGTCCAGAAGGGTCAAAATAGTCAGAAAACACTAGCCGGGGGTTTAGTTTGGGTCCCGGGGCATTTTTGGGCCATACCGACAACTTAAAAGGGTATTTTGGTAATTTTGGAATTTGAGGAATTTTGACCAACGAATTTTAGGAATTAAAAATAGGGTATTTGGGAACCCACTAATCCATTACCATCACTAAACTAATTAGAGGGCTACGGGAGTGATAGGAGAAGTTAAGAGAAGTTCCAAAGAGGAAACCCTAGCCACCATCACCATCTTTGGAGGAAATTTGTAGAGAGAGAGAAAGCAACCTTCAATAGTCAACATCAAATTCTGAAGATTAATCCAAGTCAAGTGGTTTAATTGCGTTAATTTCAAGCGAATGTTTCTTCCATGCTTAGAAATTTATATAATTGCATTGTATTGGGAGATTTATAAGAACCCATGAAATTGGAGTTGTAAATTCAGGTTGTGATATAGGGATTACATGTAGAATTGTTATTGGGTGATTATACTGCATGTAGAATTGTTATTGGGTGATTATACTACTAGAAATACGACTTTGATGATACAAAAATGGATTTATTAAGGGAAATTGATGACTTTAAATTTCTAGGGTTCATACTCATGAGGGTTGGGTAAAATTGGGGATTGATGATAATTTCATGTTGTTTAGGAAGATTTGACGCTATAAATATGTTGAGGTACGACCTAAGTATGTTTAGGAATGATTAGGAACATTAAAACACTGTTGGGATGATTTTTGGATGAGTTTTAAGAAGAAGAGAATTTGGAAAAACGAGATAGGAAATTCTGGGCTCGAAACTGTCATCTCGTTAGAAGACCTGCCCAGGTCGTTCGAACGAGCTCGTTCGAACGAGCTTCTAACGAGGTGACAGTTTGCCTTCTAACGAGTTGGATGTTCGTTAGATGCCCCTTTCGTTCGAACGAACTCTCGTTCGAACGACCTCGTTCGAACGAGACTTCTAACGAGTTGACAGATTGGCCTTTTTGGCCTGATTTGATTTCTAGTGTCCCGTAACCTTGTTTAATTGTAGAGATAACATTACCTTGATGACTAATTGATATAGTTGGGATATTCGGGATATATTGAGGAGTAAAATATAGAAGAATGATTTGAACCAAATGGTATTTGTGGATTAGGACGCGTGCGACTAATTACGATGCGAGGATAATTAATGACTTAAATGCATATAAACCGGGGGCATATAATTTGTGTGACATTACTAGTTGGTATAGGAATGAGAAGTATACCACTAATAAAATATGGTAATTCCTAAGATGTGTGCATGCTTAGTATGTATGATTTTATGTGTATGACATACCTACCATACTTGCTATCACGGAAGGTTTGCGTTCGTTTAGGACCATCTAATCTTTGTGTGCCTACGGGGGGGATATAGATTGCTACCTCGAGGACATAGGTCAGAGAAGGACTTATTGTGAAGTTAATAAGTCTGCTGATCATGGGAGCGTAGGTATGTGCGTGACCCATATGATGTGACTGTGTTCGCCTCCATTATTTATGATTGTTGTTATCTGAGAACGATTCCCGAGAGATTCAGAATGCGTGATACTTATGTACGTGATGTACCGGGATGGATAGCAGTGTATGTATGCACCGCAGCTTAGTCTCGGGATGCTAGTATTGTATATTTATGTTGAGAATAATATACGGTTAAATGAAAGAATTGTCGTGTTGGAATTGTGAGAATAATTATAGTAACGCATTGAGAAGATAATAAGGGGGATAACCTCTAGAAAATTGTATTGCTAATAATTGAGAATCCGAGAATTAAAGTAAAACTCTCCATTTGATTGATAACGTTGGAATTTATAATGCGAATCGAGTAGAAAGGTTAGAAGTTATTTTGGTCTAGATAGACTGGAGAATCACTTGAATGGGTACGGTACGTTAGGAGTGCACAATTAGTCGAGAGGTGAGTATTTCATGTGAGAGCACGTCCTAACATGTATTTTGCATTCATTGTTTTAATGTTATTAAAGCACTTGCTGTTTTTAAAACTATTCTCCACATTCGGGCTCTGACCCGTTTGCTTTCAAATCTATCTTTTTGTAAAAACCTTTTAGGTGCCCAGCCACAAGGACACCATGCATAGGAATTCTATTCAGGTGACGAGCTGTAGCTGTTGTGGAAGTTACAGGGCCTTGACAGTAGACGCCTCCCTTTCTAGTCTTGACTCCATATTCAGTTTTATCATTTGTAATTAATTCAGGATGCAGACTTGTTTTATTTATTTCCATATTGGGATTGTTGTGAGGAGTATTTCCTCCAGACTCATTATTATTTGTTGGTTACTCTATTGAGGCTTTATCGTGAATGGTTGTGCTACATTTCTATAATTCACTTATTGCATGTTAATCAGATTTAATTTAAAATTTGGCAACTCACTTTTTAAATACTAGGTGGTTAGTAATCATTAAAATGTTTTCGACAGTGATGCTATTAACTGAACCAACTTGGCATTTTGTATTGATTTAATAAAGGAGTAGCTACCCGGTATTTAATTAGTCGGGGTGTCACACTATGGCCTTAAGTTCACACTTCATACGCATCTTCCAATAAGCATAATTCGACCCATAAAAAATAGGTGTTCTAAAACCATCATATATACCAAAATTCATACGTAAAGACACACGATATCACCCACACAATAAAATAGTGTTTCTAGCTCTGATACTCATTTGTGAATGCGGGGTCCCTCTATATGTGAGTGCTTTAGGTGAAAATAATTTTTCTTTTCAAAAAACCTTTTTCCAATTTTATTTAGCACCAATTTTGTGAACTAAACTCATTAATCCAATTTTATCTTCTTAATCCCTAAACATGCATTTACTGATATAAGGAAGATAAAGTAAATAATGCTTACAAAACACGCCGATGTACGAGGAAACCACCAAGGGAAAAAACCACGGACGACACAGGCCAGACAATCACTATGATAAAGTAATTACAAAGGAAGAATTACAGTCTTACTCAATGACTTGATCACCACAAGTCTTAATGCCTTTTCTTCTCTTCAATCACTCCTCCACAATGCAACATAGGAATCCACCCATGCAAGGTCCACATCACATGAGTCCATGCATTCCTCGATATCCACCGATACGGCTCAACAACCGTCAACCAAAAAGTATGGAGTCCACCGCACGAAACACGTTTGTCGAATGATGAAGAATGAAATAATGGTGCAAACATAAAATCTCTATACCATATGGTTATGTAAACTCGGATCTTGTAAACAAGGAAGGAATTTTATGCCTTGAAAATCTTTGGTAAACAATTGTAGAAAATGTAGAAATTCTATTCAGTTCTGTATATTCTGCACACCCATATTTCTGAGCAAAACACGCTTTATATTAAAACTTTGAGGCGACACGTCGTTCTAATGAAATTACGATGTCGTTTGAACAAAATGACCATCTAGTTACAACGAGAAGACCTCATCATTTGAACAACTCCATAATATCTTTTGAACGACTGTTAAAGTCAGTTGATTCAAGTAAAATTCAAGGAAAATTTCATACGACTTTTAAACTCTAAATAACTCTGAAACATTATTTTAAAAACATTTTAAAATTAGATTTAAATAGAATAACATCCTTAGAAAAAATTTACCGAGAGTCCATGAATCATTATGCATCCTTACCTGAGAGAATCGCGAAAAACTAATGTGAAGACGTGCACCAAAACTCGACATGATCTATCTTTAACGCTTAGCCGCTACGTATTCAACACAACGTCATAGACTTAATAGGAATCGTGACAAGTAAAATATATCCTGTGACTCAAAGTGGTTTTTGTTCGGAATAATTCCAATACATACAAATTGACACTATTTAGAAATTTGTCCTTACACTTACATTTAGGAGGACTGATCATTTTGAGGTGGTCAGTTTTTCAGATTCAGATTTTGGAGGATTTTTAGACAGTAACAAGAGCACTAGTGGTTATGTGTTCCTTCTTGGAGGAGGGGAAATTTTATGTAAGATTACAAAGGAGACTGCTATTGCATTATCCACTATGGAGGCTGAGTTCGTAGCGTGTCTTAAGGCTACAAATCATGGATTGTGGCTGTGAAACTTCATTTCAGGGATTAATATTATGGTCATTATTACTAAACCACCGAAAAGTTATTATGAAAATGTCCCAGCAGTCATTTTTTCAAAGAATTATAAATACACTAAAGCAACCAAGAATATTGAGATGAAGTATTTATCAGGGAAAGAAAAAGTTCAGAGAAAGACAGTGTATATTGGACACATCAGTACGAGTGTTAATACAATAGATCCACTCACTAAAGCACAACCCATAAAGACTTTTTTGAAACATGTTGAATATACGGGCCTTAAGCATAATTTATAGATTATGATTGTGGATTTTGCATTAAAGATACACTCCATTATGATATCAATAAATTGTTTTTCGACTTGCAATATTGGTTACATGCATATTATTATTGGTATATGAGACATAAATAGTCTCTTACGAGATATTTACGGGCCATTAAAGAAAAAACCAACTTATAGGCTTTATTAAATAAGTAATTGGTGTTATAGTACATGGAAAGGAATATGATCTTGAATTAGTGTGCAACCTCCATGACTCGCATTAGTGATTTGTTCAAATAAAATATTAGAAACCACAAACTAAAATTATTCCAATATATACCGATCTCATTTTACTCAATAGATCATTATATTGTTATTTTGACCAAGTGAAGTGGGAGAATGTTAGATTGTAATTATAATTTAGGAATTAAAACAAAACATACAATTATGTGTTCCTAATAACAATCCAGAATTTAAAGAGTTTTATGGAATAATGAAAAGTTTATTGGAAAATATCAAGAGTTTGACTTGATGGCTAAGCAAAATAAAGTATTAATTAGGAAACTCTTGGGTTACTCCCTCTACCATTAAATAAGTTATAGTCTTTCCACTACTCTACACACATTTTGGCAGCATACTTTGAAGGGTTCAAGTCCATTCCAAATTCGGGATTAATTCGGGAAATATATCTAACTTTGAGATCAATACATAAGGCGATATGGACCATGGTACATGTCCTTATAATTCCTTTTGTCGGCAGATTTATGTGTGAAATCATATGAGATTAAAGCTCCTTATTAAATCTCACGACTTAGGCGATATTGGGCCATCTTGCCGAGTTGCTCAAAACCATATTGGACATAAAGATATTAACTATTGTACTTTAAATCTGTTTTGAAATTATACCATTAATACTTTCTTGCATTATCCTACACATTACCTAATTTTCATATGGAAACTAAAATTGAGGCATTGATTTGGGGTGCTAAAAAACCTATGTAGCCCCACGTACAATGAATTATTTGGACTTTTCTATTTATCTACATCTATTTTTATTTATTACTTTCTCTTGACTTTACACCTAGTTATAGATGAATTATACATTGATCACTGTATAAAAATAAGTAGGCAGAAATTTGAGGGGGGAAATGGGTGATCTTTGAAGAAATTTATATGATAGGGAAAATGTATTATTTATAGTTACTAGCGAGTGAATCCACGTGGAGTTTTAATTATGTAGAACATTTTTTGAGTGGGAACATGTTGTAGCTATAACTGGTTCCCTATTTTATTAGGGATTTTAGTTTTAATGGAATGAGCAATATTGTCATTTGTTTATCTGAGTTGTCATTGCAAGTAATCTAATACACTAAAATGTCAAGATTAATAAAATCCTCTTTTAACTCTTTGGGAAAAACCTTTTAAACTTCAATGATTGAATACATATACACACAAAAAGTTTTGTTCTGGTTGGCATGATGTTTAAAGTAAAATGGATATGAATTTTAAATAGAATGAGACGAGGAGAAGTGTATTAGCACATAATATTTTGATAACGAGCACACTATCGCACTGAAAACCCCCAGGTCTTTTAGTACCAAGACCACACATACCATAAGCCCATTATAACAAAAGTTTAAGTATAATTTAGATTATACATTGTGTAAATGAGTACGCATAGCCAATACACCCAGTACACCAAGGCTAATAATAGACAACACCACAACTATTGAAGAATACCAAACAACACAAATAGTAGACTTAGTGGCACATACACATTGATCTTCACATTCATGATAAGAGTATCAATGAAGATGTAAAGAAAATAAATTTTAATAAGTTTTGGCTTTCACAAAAGGTTGAAGGGTCAAACCTAAAGATTAGATAAAAAGAATCTATGCTTTAGGGTTTGAAGTTTCAACCGTGTGAAAATAAAAGTCAGTTTTGTGTACTAAAAGTTAAGATCATGAGTTTTTATCAAACACAAAAAGATCAACACTAATCTAAAAGATACCAACCAAATCTTATTTTAAAAGTGTATAACAGGTTTTGACAATGATTTAGTTCATAAAACTAGATATACTAAATATGAAAGTGATATTTTTGTAATATAACAAGCTTAGGTAGATCTAGTCAAGAAATGAATAATTCAAAGTTATGATTTTCAAAACATGGGTTTTTCAAAATAAGGTTTTGTCTTAAAAATGTTAACACAGTTTATCACAAACAAAGCCACAATCACATGAAAATGGCATATATTGTATATATGTTATTGCATGAAAAAAAAAGTTTATAAATTATAACTAAAGTAGATCAATAGGTCAAATAGGAGAAGAAAATTTTAAGCTCCAACAACCTTGAATGTTCCAACCCAGAAAACTCAAAAATGCTTTCAATATGACCAAACCCAAAAATCTTCAAAAGGTTTTAAAACAAAATCAAAACCCAGAAGCTTAATCACTTTCAAAACAACCAAGCCCTTAAAATCAGACAAACACCTAACTTTCCAAAACACTCAAAATCTAAACACTCATCCTAAAAGATATAATGTAAGATGTGCAGGATGTTTTGTGTTTATAGTAGATTTATGAAAGAACCCTCAAGAATATAATCATTTGAAGTGTTTATTATAAAGGGAAAAGTTCAAAAGAATTTTGGCAGATTTGGTTTCAATTTGGAATTTATCTCAAACATTTAATATCTCAACCCAAGCCTTATATTTATAAAGGCTAGGGAATGACCTATGTAGGTCTGTAATTCCTTAACAAACAGGGGTGGAAGGGTAAAGAGCCAAGGGTTTCAAAGGGTAAGAAGCGCAATGCAAAAAAAGAAGTTCGACAGGGGAACACGTGACATTAACCAAGCCATTGCGGAGGATAAAAGCGTGAAAGTCTCCTCGATATCCAGTAGTATTCACAAACGCCCCCAAGGCTCACGCATTGTCAAACTGCGTGGGACAGAACTCACACCCTTATTGATCCAAACCAAGTCACTTGGATCGATAACCAAACGACCCACAAGCAACAAAAATGATATAATTTTTTTATTTCTACTGAATTAAATAAGAAACAACAAAAATGTTTAATTTGCTTGTTCTTAAATGTTTAATTCATCAATTTAAAATTCCAAAAAATCATAAAAATATTAAAATTAATTTAAAAAATCTAGAAAATAATAAAACCATGAAATATATAACATAAAATATTTAGGTATAAAATACGTATATAATGTATCAACACAATAATGAAGTATATATTAACCAAAATTCAATTTAGGATTTTTAAATTGGAATAAGTTATAAAATATATTAAAATTTTTTAACAATATGTTGAGTGCGTATAATGACCCGAGTGTATTTGGGAGTGTTGTTACAAAATTGAGCCAAAAAAAATTTCGTGGGATTTAGAGAGGATATTTTGGCTAATTTTGGGACAAATCAAATTGAGACTAAAAAAATAAGTCTCACACATGCAAATACATAACACAACTATACACATAATTACTAAAAAGAAGAGTAAATAAATCACGTAAGAACATGTATCTTAAAAGAAAGACTACATAACTCAACTAGCATCATGTGTCCTAAGTGACTCAATATATACAACAAAAAACAAAGAGTCTCAAATTCTCCCCCGTTTGTCACAAAGGGACATAGGGTAGGGAAGAACCTATAAAAGATCGATGTTAGTACCAAAAGTTATTATGATAAAATATTTACTAACATACAATCCTAATACATTTTAAATAGGATAGTCACAAACACCAATTGACATTTTAAGAGTTTCAGAGCGATGGTTGTCTAAAAGTTCTGTGAAAAGATCTTTCGATTTATATTTAGTGTTAAGATATTCAATGTTAATTTCCTTTTTCCTCAATCAATTCTCGAATAAAGCGTTTTCTCATTTTAATATGTTTTGTTCGAGAATGAAAAACAAGATTCTTTGAAATACTTATAGCACTTTGATTGTCACATAGTATTAGGCCAGATGATTCATTTTAAGCCATAGCCACTTAACATTTGTTTTATCCATAAAAGATGAGTACAATAACTTCCAGCAACAATGTATTCGGCTTCTGCTACTGAAAGCGAGATGAAATTGTTCATTTTAGGGGACAGGAAACTAGATTGCATCCTAAGCAAAAATAGCCACCCGAGGTGCTTTTATTATCTGTTGTAATGCGAGGCCCCCAAATTTTAATTTTTTAAAAATTTATTTCCTTTTATATAGATATGCTGAAGCGAGATGATGGTTCAATTGAATAAATAAATTTTAATTTATTTTTCAAAATTAAAATTAAACCAAGTGAAATTAAATTAAACACACTCGCAATTTGATTTCACTTAAACACAATTAATTAATCCAAGTCCTAGAAATTTGCCTAAGTCATATTTCTCAATTTTAACAAATTAGGCGAAACAAATTTTAACACACTAAATTAATGACTTGAATTAACTACATTTACCCAAATAATTATGTAGCACCAAATTAAACACGAGTAGTGATTAAAACCCAATTTTATCTTGAATTACCTAAGTATGCGTTCTAGGTGAGTGTATCAAGATAAAATAAACAATGAAACCACTACGCCGCGATGTACGAGGAAAAACCCACAACGGGAAAAAACCTCGGACGGCCCTAGCCTCAAATTCGGTAAGTACGGAATTTATAAATACAAGCAAGATGACTTACAACACTTGACTTGATCCCTCTCAAGCCCGATGCGTCTTCTTGTATCAACCTCTTCCTAGAGAATAACCCCGGAGCTCCACCGCGGTCTCGAAATCCACCGATCGGACTTTATATGATCACCATCACCCGAACAAGGAGCCTTTCTCCAAGTGGGAATGTCACATCAAATAAAGCTCTCCTCCTTCATGAGTTGAAAAGAAAACTCAAACTCTCTTCTTCAATGGTGTTGAGAAAACCGGTGCCAAATAATCTAAGTAATATATATATGTTGAAACTTGGATATAGACAAACATATGGGTGTATATGTGTTTTGAAAGGAATTTACTCCATAAAACTTAATACAAAAAAAAGAACTTTTTCTTCAAAGTATTTTGCTCTAATGACTCTTGGAAATGTGAAAAAGTTATCTTCAAAAAGTTAGTTCCCTCACTTAAGAAGTATGTCAAAAAGGAAGTGGGGCAAAGTAATGGAAAAGTGGAAAAAACTGGCTTAAAACTGTTCCCGCTATTTTTTCGTTAGAAATCTCTATCGAACGAGACTTCTAACGAAGAGACAGAAAGAAAAAAAAAATTCTCGTTTGAAAACTCGTTCGAACGACTTCTCATTCGAACGAGGTCGTTTGAACGACCTATCTAACGAGATCTTAGGCCATGTTCTAGATAATTTCGATACGAACGCATGGCCGCCAGTTTGTATTTTTTTGATTTTTTTTTGATTTGATATGATTTTTCTACTGAAAGGCGTGTGAGAACAAAATATTTAGAACTATGAATTCAAAAAAAAGTTTAACAAAAAAATACTAACACCCAAAATAAATTTCTAAAATACACCCAATAAATAATGTTCTAAGCTCCTATATATATATATATATTAAAATGCATTCATACCTTAGGAGCAATGGAACCATGTTGATGATGTAGAAACGAGGCACAACACACACGGCATTTGATGAATCTTTAATATCTTGGCCGCTACGTCTTCAACAAACACGTCATAGGCTTGAATGGATAAACTTGAACTCTATCCTATGACTCAAATGTTTTTGTCCGGAATTGAACCAAAACTACAAAGGACTCAATTGGAAATTTGTGTCCATACAAATCTCCCCCTTTGGCTATTCCGGGACAAAAACCAAACAAAAATCCTAAAGGGCCGTTAAGCTCTACTAAACTAAAAAATATCCCACCCAAAATAAAAATACAATGCTTGACTCAAATAACCCAAGGATCAATATCTTTGCCCGATGATGAACGTTGCCATTTAGAAGAATTCCTGCACACTTGAGCAAACTATCAAATGCATAGGGAATATCAATATATTAAATGCAAAAATAAATACTCCCCCTAAATGAATTCTCCATTTTTATCAAACAATTGACCTACTTAGAAAGTCGTCTCCCCCTAAGATAAATCTCCCTAAACTATGATACGATTATAATAGGTTTATATGCCATTTCTCCCCTATCATTCTCCCCCTTTTTGTTCAGGAATAGACAAGGGCTAAAGAATCATAACTTAACTTATCTCCCCCTATTAAAGCATATACACCCCTTAAACTAAACAAGGGATAAATAAAATGGGATAACAAGATAAACATGCATTAGTGCATAAAGTGATGAAAACATTAAAGCACATAGGCAACTAAAATTCAACTAATCCAACAAATAACATCGGATACCAACTAGGATGCAATAAAATGATACCAATATGATATATAAAGTATTAAGCATGTGAAATCAACAAAGAATGCAACAACATGGATACCAATTATGAATTAAAGCATAGATGGACTAGAAAAGCAAGGCAAAGACCAAAAACAAACACAATATCATATATATGTATACACAATATATTCAAACTCAGCATAATTACACACATATAGATACAAACACCAGAATGACACAAAACACAATAAGTTTTTCACACTCGTATGGCGAAAATGTGTCATATGGAAACGGAAGTGTTGGGGTGTGAACTAGAAATAATTAAATTTAGACCCAATCACTTAAAACATGTTTACGGAGTTCTCAACTGATTGCAAACTTCATCACATTTGAATATAACCTCATGTGACAATATATATTGAACTCAATGAACAAACATACACAATGCATACAAGCCTAGACTTTTGATGATTCGACAAACCAATAGAGTCATGACATTGAAAACACAACTAGGATAAACGAACATTGTGCAAACCGTTGATATATCATCCAAACTCCCTCAATAAGCATATATATTATTCTTTTGAATGAATAAATCAACTAAACATAGGCCTTGGTAATTACTTTTCTTTTTAATGCCATACTTTCTTTTAGGCCTTTGGACCACATATTTCTTTTAGGTCCAAACAAACGGTGGCTTACTATTCGCAAAGGATAATAAATCCTTTCGGATCCCTTCCCCGTGCACATTTAGTTATCACATTTTTTATATCTCACAAATCTCACGTGCAACGAATTTTGACATGCACTTGTCCTCCTAGGTCACATAACATGCAGATGACAAGATTGGTAGGAGAACACCTCACAAAGCTCAAATATACATATGAAGTTAAAATTTCAAATGAGCTCGTGCATGTGTTAATTGAGGCATATAAAAATAGAATCCATTTAAGCAACACAACATCCAACTACTCCATGTAGGCATGATAAAGAACATAATAAGGATTGACAATCTAAACCAAATGTTCTAGCCACGTGGGAGCGAAAAAGATGGGATTCTAACACAAGTGTATGCCACATAAAGTGTGTCAAACTAAAATACACACAATAAAATCTTTTTGAGTTTTTTCAAATTTTTAACCAAAAATAAAAATATATACTCAAAAGACAAAAAAAAAATCATTTATATTTTTCATTAAGCCTAAATCACTAAAAGGTAAAACACAAATGATAAACAAAAATCTTTTTGTATTTTTCATTTAAAGCAAACAAAAATGAAGGAAATATAATAAAAAAAGATAAACAAGTCATGATTTCTAGCATGAGATATGAAATAAAGCAATGACTAGAAAATGACTAAACAAGCATACAATTAGCATGGGTTCTATAACATGAAGCACAAATCTAAAGTTTGCAAATAAAACTAACACATTCAACCTTTAGATTTTGTAAGGGAGGAAGCATGTGAAAGTAAATGAGAATCAAATACCCTATCTTGTAAAGCTACCAAGTCGGATCTACAAATCCAAACTAATGACGAATGACTATCTCGGGGCATAGGAATCTTGGCTACCTCGGTTGCCTTACGTAGGGTTTTTTTAGGACCTCGTTTAAGATCAAAACAAAATTTCCTAAGATGACCTTTTCGACCACAATGTGCACAAGTAAAAAAACGTCAAAAATTGTTACCTAAGGATTGATCTCTAAAGGTTTTCCTAGGCGATTCTCTAAAAATATTGGTTTTTGATTTATGAGAAGATTCATTACAACTATCGAAGCCTAAACCACACGTGTCATTTTTAATTTGGACCGTTCCTAAAATTTTATCTAGTTTCTCTGAACGACACTCCAAATCAAATTTGACTTTCCTAGAGTCTTTTAATTTATTTTGTAATTCTAAAATGTTAGACTCTAATAAAACGTTTCTCTCTTCAAACTCGAGAAGCTCCTTTTTCATTGACTCCAATAAACCTCTAATGCTATCTCTCTCGCCTTCTACATATTCAAGCTTCTCTCGAAGAGTTCTCTCTCATGTCCTAAGGTCTTCCACTAACGCACTATCATCAACGACCATGACACACTCTTAGACTCGCTTCTAACTTCAAAATAGCTCTTTTTAATTTAATAGATTCTTCATAAAGTTCTTAAAAAGCATTTTGAAGTTCACTCACATCAACCTCTTCTTCACTTTAACTTTCTTTTTCTTCTCCACTCTCACTACCATCAAAGACAAGGGAGTCATAAACTTTGACCTTGGAAGTTTCATGTGTTAAAATTTCATCAATAGAATAATGCTCACTATCACTCACATGACTATCCATAAAAGTCACAATTTTGGGTTTAGAGGTAGAATCGGGTCCCTCTTCATTATCACTATCACAAAGGGTTGCATTAAAAGATTTTGGTTGCTTACCCTCTCTCCTTAGTTTAGTGGGGCACTCAAAAACCCTATGGCCATACCCTTCACAACCAAAACACCTATTTGACTCATCCCTATTTAAATTTTCATTAATAGTTTTAGGGATCTTCTTGGCTTTGTCATGCGTAGATTTTTCAAATTTCTTAAAATCATATTTAAATTTATCTTTGTTCAATTTAAGAAATTTTCGAAACTTTCTAGCAAACAAGGCCATATCTTCTGAGTCACTATCACTTTCGCTCTCTACTACTTGTTTTTCCTCTTTCCGGGCTTTTAAAGCAATGCCCTTTTCAATTTTCTTTTCGATTTTATAGGGAACATGTCCAGTTCATAGGTTTGTAAATCACCTACGAGTTCTTCTAATTTCGTAGAGGCTAAACTTGGTAAAGAATTTAAAACGGTCACTTTTGGAATAAATCTATCGGTAGGGACCTTAAAATTTTCTTTACTACTCGATTTTCGGGTATTTTCTCTCCCAAATTAAAAGATGAATTAACAATATAGGAAAGTCTAGCATAAAATTCATCAAAAGTTTCTTTATCGTTCATTTTGATGGTTTCAAATTGAGTGGTGAGGTTTTGGAGTTTTGAAGCTTTAATGACACTAGTACCTTCATGAGTGAGTTGTAAAATATCCCAAGCTTCTTTTGCGGTTTCACACGTCATAATGCATCGGAATTCATCCGGTGTGACCGCGCTAAACAAGGCATTTAAACGACGGGAATTAAAATTTGAAAGTTTAAATTCATTCTCACTCCATCTATTGGCGGGTTTGGGAACACGTTCATTTCTACTAAATGTGTAGGTGGGGACCACCTGTTAACGACAAACAACCAAACTCTCTCGAGAGATTTTAGTGCCGATTTCATTCGCGCTTTCCAATTCACGTAGTTAGAACCATCGAAAATAGAAAATTTAAAAAATGGAGAAAATTCCATTTTAGCCAAAAATATTTAAAGGATCTTAACGTAGTAATTTATCGTTTTTGTGTTTGATACCACTTGTTGTAATGCGAGGCCCCCAAATTTTAATTTTTTAAAAAACCTCCGCCTAGTGAATAACCGTGGACTCCTCCACAGTCTCGGAATCCACCGATCGGACTTTATATGGTCACCCGAACAAGGAGCCTTTCTCCAAGTGGGAATGTCACATCATACAGAGCTCTTCTCCTTTATGAGTTGAAAAGAAAACTCAAACTCTCTTCTTCAATGGTGTAGAGAAAACCGGTGCCAAACACTCCAAGCAATATATATATGTTGAAACTTGAATATAGACAAATATATGGGTGTATATGTGTTTTGAAAGGAATTTACTCCATAAAACTCAATACAAAAAAATGAACTTTTTCTTCAAAATATTTTGCTCTAAAGACTATTGGAAATGTGAAAAAGTTGTCTTCAAAAAGTTAGTTCCTGCACTTAAGAAGTATGTCAAAAAGGAAGTGGGGCAAAGTAATGGAAAAGTGGAAAAAACTGGCTTAAAACTGTTCCCGCAGTTTTTCGTTAGAAATCTCGTTCGAACGATACTTCTCACGAAGAGACAGAAAGAAAAAAAAAATCTCGTTTGAAAACTTGTTCGAACGACTTCTCATTCGAACGAGGTCGTTTGAACGACCTATCTAACGAGATCTTAGGCCATGTTCTAGATAATTTCGATACGAACTCGTGGCTCTAGTTTCGTATTTTTTTGATTTTTTTTGGATTTGATATGATTTTTCTACTGAAAGGTGTGTGAGAACAAAATATTTAGAACTATGAATTCAAAAAAAGTTTAACAAAAAAATATTAACACCCAAAATAAATTTCTAAAATACACCCAATAAATAATGTTCCAAGCTCCTACATATATATATTTTAAAATGCATTCATACCTTAGAAGCAATGGAACCATGTTGATGATGTAGAAACGAGGTACAACACACACGACATTTGATGAATCTTTAATATCTTGGCCGCTACGTCTTCAACAAATACGTTATAGGCTTGAATGGATAAACTTGAACTCTATCCTATGACTCAAATGTTTTTTTCTGAAATTGATCCAAAACTACAAAGGACTCAATTGGAAATTTGTGTCCTTACAAATCGCCCCCTTTGGCTATTCCGGGGACAAAAATCAAACAAAAATCCTAAAGGGCCGTCAAGCTCTACTAAACTAAAAAATATCCCACCCAAAATAAAAATACAATGCTTGACTCAAATAACCCAAGGATCAATATCTTTGCCCGATGATGAACGTTGTCATTTAGAAGAATTCCTGCACACTTAAGCAAACTATCAAACGCATAGGGAATATTAATATATTAAATGCAAAAATAAATACTCCCCCTAAATGAATTCTCCCCTTTTATCAAACAATTGACCTACTTAGAAAGACGTCCCCCCCTAAGATAAATCTCCCTAAACTAAGATACGATTATAATAGGTTTAGATGCCATTTCTCCCCTATCATTCTCCCCCTTTTTGTTCAGGAATAGACAAAGGCTAAAGAATCAAAACTTAACTTATCTCCCCCTATTAAAGCATATACACCCCTTAAACTAAACAAGGGATAAATAAAATGGGATAACAAGATAAACATGCATTAGTGCATAAAGTGATGAAAACATTAAAGCACATAGGCAACTAAAATTCAACTAATCCAACAAATAACATCGGATACCAACTAGGATGCAATAAAATGATACCAATATGATATATAAAGTATTAAGCATGTGAAATCAACAAAGAATGCAACAAGATGGATACCAATTATGAATTAAAGCATAAATGGACTAGAAAAGCAAGGCAAAGACCAAAAACAAACACAATATCATATATAAGTATACACAATATATTCAAACTCAGCATAAGTACACACATATAGATATAAACACCAAAATGACACAAAACACAATAAGTTTTTCACACTCGTATGGCGAAAATGTGTCATATGGAAACAGAAGTGTTGGGGTGTGAACTAGAAACAATTAAATTTAGACCCAATCACTTAAAACATGTTTATGGAGTTCTCAATTGATTGCAAACTTCATCACATTTGAATATAACCTCATGTGACAATATATATTGAACTCAATGAACAAACATACACAATGCATACAAGCCTAGACTTTTGATGATTCGACAAACCAATAGAGTCATGACATTGAAAACACAACTAGGATAAACGAACATTGTGCAAACCGTTGATATATCATCCAAACTCCCTTAATAAGCATATATATTATTCTTTTGAATGAATAAATCAACTAAGCATAGGCCTTGGTAATTACTTTTCTTTTTAATGCCATACTTTCTTTTAGGCCTTTGGACCACATATTTCTTTTAGGTCCAAACAAACGGTGGCTTACTATTCGTAAAGGATAATAAATCCTTTCGGAGCCCTTCCCCGTGCACATATATATATCACATTTTTTATATCTCACAAATCTCACGTGCAACGAATTTTGACATGCACTTGTCCTCCTAGGTCACATAACATGCAGATGACAAGATTGGTAGGAGAACACCTCACAAAGCTCAAATATACATATGAAGTTAAAATTTCAAATGAGCTCGTGCATGTGTTAATTGAGGCATATAAAAATAGAATCCATTTAAGCAACACAACATCCAACTACTCCATGTAGGCATGATAAAGAACATAATAAGGATTGGCAATCTAAACCAAATGTTCTAGCCACGTGGGAGCGAAAAAGATGGGATTCTAACACAAGTGTATGCCACATAAAGTGTGTCAAACTAAAATACACACAATAAAATCTTTTTGAGTTTTTTCAAATTTTTAACCAAAAATAAAAATATATACTCAAAAGACAAAAAAAATCATTTATATTTTTCATTAAGCCTAAATCACTGAAAGGTAAAACACAATTGATAAACAAAAAATATTTTTGTATTTTTCATTTAAAGCAAAAAAAAATGAAGGAAATATAATAAAAAAAGATAAACAAGTTATGATTTCTAGCATGAGATATGAAATAAAGCAATGACTAGAAAATGACTAAGCAAGCATACAATTAGCGTGGGTTCTATAACATGAAGCACAAAGCTAAAGTATGCAAATAAAACTAACACATTCAACCTTTAGATTTTGTAAGGGAGGAAGCATGTGAAAGTAAATGAGAATCAAATACCCTATCTTGTAAAGCTACCAAGTCGGATCTCCTAACTCAAACTAATGACGAATGACTATCTCGGGGCATAGGAATCTTGGCTACCTCGGTTGCCTTACGTAGGGTTTTTCGAGGACCTCGTTTAAGATTAAAACAAAATTTCCTAAGATGACCTTTTCGACCACAATGTGCACAAGTAAAAACGCGTCGAAAATTGTTACCTAAGGATTGATCTCTAAAGGTTTTCCTAGGTAATTCTCTTAAAATATTGGTTTTGGATTTATGAGAAGATTCGTTACAACTATCGAAGCCTAAACCACAAGTGTCATTTTTAATTTGGACCGTTCCTACAATTTTATCTAGTTTCTCCTAACGACACTCCAAATAAAATTTGACTTTCCAAGAGTCTTTTAATTTATTTTGTAATTCTAAAATGTTAGACTCTAATAAAACATTTCTCTCTTCAAACTTGAGAAGCTCCTTTTTCATTGACTCCATTAAACCTCTAAGGCTATCTCTCTCGCCTTCTACATATTCAAGCTTCTCTTGAAGAGTTCTCTCTCGTGTCCTAAGGTCTTCCACTAACGCACTATCATCAATGACCTTGACACACTCTCTTAGACTCACTTCTAAGTTCAAATTAACTCTTTTTAATTTAATAGATTCTTTATAAAGTTCTTAAAAAGCATTTTGAATTTCACTCACATCAACCTCTTCTTCACTTTCACTTTCTTTTTCTTCTCCACTCTCACTACCATCAAAGACAAGGGAGTCATAAACTTTGCCCTTGGAAGTTTCATGTGTTAAAATTTCATCAATAGAATAATGCTCACTATCACTCACATGACTAGCTATAAAAGCCACAATTTTGGGTTTAGAGGAGGAATCGGGTCCCTCTTCATTATCACTATCACTAAGGGATGCATTAAAAGATTTTGGTTGCTTACCCTCTCTCCTTAGTTTAGTGGGGCACTCAAAAGCCCTATGGCCATACCCTTCAAAACCAAAACACCTATTTGACTCATCCCTATTTAAATTTTCATTAATAGTTTTAGGGATCTTCTCGGCTTTGTCATGCATAGATTTTTCAAATTTCTTAAAATCATATTTAAATTTATCCTTGTTCAATTTAAGAAATTTTCGAAACTTTCTAGCAAACAAGGCCATATCTTCCGAGTCACTATCACTCTCGCTCTCTACTACTTGTTTTTCCTCTTTTCTGGCTTTTAAAGCAATGCCCTTTTCAATTTTCTTTTCGATTTTATAGGGAACATGTCCAGTTCATAGGTTTGTAAATCACCTACGAGCTCTTCTAATTTCGTAGAGGCTAAAGTTGGTAAAGAATTTAAAACGATCACTTTTGGAATAAATCAATTGGGTAGGGACCTTAAAATTTTCTTTACTACTCGATTTTCGGGTATTTTCGCTCCCAAATTAAAAGATGAATTAACAATATCGGAAAGTCTAGCATAAAATTCATCAAAAGTTTCTTTATCGTTCATTTTGATGGTTTCAAATTGAGTGGTGAGGTTTTGGAGTTTTGAAGCTTAAACGACACTAGTACCTTCATGAGTGAGTTGTAAAATATCCCAAGCTTCTTTAGCGGTTTCACACGTCATAATGCGTCGGAATTCATCCGGTGTGACCGCGCTAAACAAGGCATTTAAACCACGGGACTTAAAATTTGAAAGTTTAAATTCATTCTCACTCCATCTATCGGCGGGTTTGGGAACACGTTCATTGTCTACTAAATGTGTAGGTGGGGACCACCCGTTAATGACAGACAACCAAACTCTCTCGAGAGATTTTAGTGCCGATTTCATTCGCGCTTTCCAATTCGCGTAGTTAGAACCATCGAAAATAGAAAATTTAAAAAATGGAGAAAATTCCATTTTAGCCAAAAATATTTAAAGGATCTTAACGTAGTAATTTATCGTTTTTGTCTATGATACCACTTGTTGTAATGCAAGGCCCCCAAATTTTAATTTTTTAAAAAACCTCCGCCTAGTGAATAACCGTGGACTCCTCCACAGTCTCGGAATCCACCGATCGGACTTTATATGGTCACCCGAACAAGGAGCCTTTCTCCAAGTGGGAATGTCACATCATACAGAGCTCTTCTCCTTTATGAGTTGAAAAGAAAACTCAAACTCTCTTCTTCAATGGTGTAGAGAAAACCGGTGCCAAACACTCCAAGCAATATATATATGTTGAAACTTGAATATAGACAAATATATGGGTGTATATGTGTTTTGAAAGGAATTTACTCCATAAAACTCAATACAAAAAAATGAACTTTTTCTTCAAAATATTTTGCTCTAAAGACTATTGGAAATGTGAAAAAGTTGTCTTCAAAAAGTTAGTTCCTGCACTTAAGAAGTATGTCAAAAAGGAAGTGGGGCAAAGTAATAGAAAAGTGGAAAAAGCTGGCTTAAAACTGTTCCCGCTGTTTTTTCGTTAGAAATCTCGTTCGAACGAGACTTACAACAAAGGGACAGAAAGAAAAAAAATTCTCGTTCGAACGACTTCTCATTCGAACGAAGTCGTTTGAACGACCTATCTAATGAGATCTTAGGTCATGGTTCTAGATAATTTCGATACGAACGCATGGCCGCCAGTTTCGTATTTTTCTGATTTTTTTTGGATTTGATATGATTTTTCTACTGAAAGGTGTCCGAGAACAAAATATTTAGAACTATGAATTCCAAAAAAGTTTAACAAAAAAATACTAACACCCAAAATAAATTTCTAAAAGACACCCAATAAATAATGTTCCAAGCTCCTATATATATATTAAAATACATTCATACCTTAGGAGCAATGAAACCATGTTGATGATGTAGAAACGAGGCACAACACACACGACATTTGATGAATCGTTAATATCTTGGCCGCTACGTCTTCAACAAACACGTCATAGGCTTGAATGGATAAACTTGAACTCTATCCTATGACTCAAATGTTTTTGTCCGGAATTGAGCCAAAACTACAAAGGATTCAATTGGAAATTTGTATCCTTACATTATCATCGGCACAACTTGCCCATCCAGTGTCTGTATACCCGATTATTTTAGAATCTATGTCAAAGGTATACATGACACCATAGTTTATCATTCCACTTATGTATTTTATAATACGTATTACAACATACAAGTGGATTTATTTTGGTTCACATTGATATCTAGTACACACACATATACATGCACACACACTATGAATTATATCAGGTCTACTCGCAGTTAAATAAAGTAGATTGCCTATCATACTATAATATAAAGTGACATCTATCTTTTTGTTGGATAAATCTTTTGAAAGCTTAATTGAGGAACTCATAAGAGTTCTAGCAATCTTAGAAGTAGATAAATAAAAGCATTTAACTAAATTAGTAGCATATTCAGATTGACAAATAAAAATATGGTTAGGCTTTTGTGTTGCTTGAAAACCTAAGAAGAGTTGGAGTTCTCCCATCATAGACATTTGAAATTCCGATTTCATTATATTAGCAAATATTTTAGCTTCCAAGGGAGAAGTGGACCAAAAAAATATGTTGTTAATGTAAACTGGAGCAATTAGCAAACAATTTTTGTTATGCTCGACAAACATGGTTAGGGAGACTCCCCCTCGGTTAAAACCATTTTTCATTAGGATATTTTGTAACCTATCATACTAGGCACAAGGGGCCTATTTTAAACCATAAAGGGCTTTCTTTAATCTAAATACATGATTCGAAAAGAAAGGACCATGAAAACCTTTATGTTGTTCAACGTACACTTCTTAAATTAAAATTCCATTGAAAAATACAGATTTTACGTCCAATTGATAAAGTTTGAATTTTAAATGGCATGAAACAACAAGTAAAAGTCTAACAGATTCTAGTCTAGCAACATGATCAAAGATTTTATCTACATTTATACCATCAATTTCTGAATAACCTTTTACTACTAACCTAGACTTATTTCTTAAGATATTATCAGACTCATCATACTTATTTTTAAATTTCCATTGGTTCCAGTTATGTTAGTATGAGTAGGACAAGGGATTAAATACCAAAGATCGTGTGTCTAAACAGTCCTAATTATTCTTGCATTTCTAATAACCAAGATTCATATATTGGAACTTTTTTTAACATGTGTTTGTTCAATGAAATACACATATGAGGAAAATAAAGCATTAACATATTGATATCTAGTTCTTATTGGGTCTCTAACATCTCGTAGAATGTTTTTCTTAACGTAATTAGCCTTAATCCAGTTAGAAATATTGAGTTTATCATGTGTTAGGGAGTCAGAATCAGTATCTGTTGACTGTTTGGGTAAATCTTCATTTTCAGCATTGTCAACATGTAAAAGATTCTCACTATTTTCCAAGTGATGGGCAACACTATCATTCATAACAATATTAATGGATTCCATTATAGTTTTTGTTTTGAGATTAAACACATGATAATCACGACTATTTTGTAAATAACTTAAAAAGATACTTTTCACCTCTAGTGTCAAACTTAGACGAGTGTTCTCTATCCTTAGAAATATAACACTTACTACCAAACACCGTATAATATTTCAAATTGGGTTATTTTCCAAACCAAATTTCGTATTATTCTTGTTTAGAGTTTTTTTTCTTGAGTACACTATTTATTATGTGACCTCAGTTTGAGTAGCCTCAACCCAAAAGTATTTTGGAAAATTATTAGCATAAAGCAAGACACAAGCTTTCTTTTGTACAATTCGTTTCTTTCTTTCAGCTATACCATTTTGTTGAGCTATTTTGGGTGCACCAAATTCATATATGTACCCATTTCCTATACAGTATTCTATCACACAAGTGTCTTTAAACTCTCCACCCCTATCATTTCGAATCCTAATTACTTGGATATCCTTTTCATTCTCAATCCTTAAAAGAATTCTTAAAAAGTTTTGAAAAGTATATGATTTTTCTTTCATAAATGAAACCCAAGTACATTTGGAAAATTCATCTACAATGATAAGGATGTAGGAGTTACCATACATAATAGTAGTCCTAGAGGTACCCATTAAATCCATGTGATGTAACTCTAAAGGGTGACAATTTAAAACATCATTAACTTTCTTGTGTGGGGCTTTATGCATTTTTCCTATTTCACATGTTTACAAAGAGAATGTTTGATTTTGGGTATTTTAGGTAGACCAATTACAAGTTGTTGACTAGTTAATATAGACGGATTATTATAATTAATATCTCATAGTCATTCATGCCATAAACCTAAGTCATTTAACCTAACATATACCAATTTTAAAATTCTTTGTTTTGAATAAAACCATAACAATTATCAGGCGTTATTTCACCACAAAGAATTATTTTTCCATTTAGACTAAAATTTTCACTCTATTTTATACAAATTAAAAGTGTGATTAGTGTCGCAAAATTGACTTAGGCTTAATAAATTGGCTTTAAGTCCTTCAATTAATAAGACTTCATCCAAGTTAGGAAGTCCTTCACTCTAATTGTGACCTTGCCTATGATTCAGGACATTTTTCCATGTCTAAAGGTGACATTTCCTCCAACAAATATTTTTAAAGAGGAAAACTTTGATTTTTTCACAGTCATATGTCTACAACAACCAGAATCAAGATAGTACTAAGAGTTTTTATAAAAATCATTTAATGTTGATACAACAACATTACATCGCAGTTTATAAGTTAATTCTTCTTTATTAATCTAAATTGCCTTAGTTTTTAAAGAAAGGATTTTAGACTTGAAAGGCATTGGCTTAGGTGGCATGGGTCTCTTAACAGATTTAGCCCTAACAGGTATCCTAGTCTACTAATTTTCCCACTTTTTTCATTTTGATTTAATCATTTATAACAGAATTGTACTAAGTGACCATCTTTACAACAAAAATTGCAGTGATAAATCTACTTAACAAGGCAGTGAGCTTGAGTGTGATTCTATTTTCTACAAATGTGAAATAGACATACGAGTTTTTGACGATTCTGAACAGTCTATAATGGATTTTCATGATTCAAACGTCAAACATGTCAAAATGTCAAAATTTTTTGTCTTTTCATGAACAGTCTAAAAATGTCAAAAATTTCTTTTTCTATTAAACCTATTCCCTCTTTATCAATAGCAGTAGACTTTTCATGATTCAAAAGTTGTTAACCTTGATGCCAGATGTGTTAAAAGCATGTGTTGAAAGCACTCAGTTTGTTCAAAGCTTCTTTTAGTTTAACTTGTAATTCATTAAAATGAATTAAAACAACTTTGTGTTTTTATTTTAATAAAAAAATTGCTTTATTTATTTTTGAAATATTTTTCTCTAGCATCAAGTTTTCAGTTCCTAGATCTTCTACTTGCGTAGAAGATTCATAAAAAATTAGGCGTACTTGAATATTGAGAACATCAATTTTACATAACAACCTATCCTTAATTTTGCCTAAATGTATACACTTTTTAAAGTATACTTATAAAGTTTCTTAAAGTGTAGGTTATCATCATTATCACATTCAGTATCAACAAATTCAATTTTAAGGGAAGATTCATTATACACATTATTTTCATCTTCCTAGTTAAAATTACAATCAAATAAAGGTTTAGAAACAGTATTAGTATGATGTTTATATAACGAGTCTCAATAGGTAAAGGGTTATTTACAAGAGGTCAATCATAATTGTCTATGCATAATTCAGAATCATCAGACATAATAGACAGATTATCAATACAAATATCAGACTCATTTAAATTTAAACAAATTGAAGTAAAAGCGATAAGGTTATTGTAGCTCTTAATACTGCCACTGTTAGAGTCAGAACTATAACTCCAAGTTTGAGATAAATGGGCCTTGTTGGAATATTGCCATTTTGTTATTGAAAAACATTAATTAGAATAATGACTAAATTTATTACACTTTCTACATTAAATATCACTTAAATCTTTATTATGGTCATATTTTTTGAAAGGTTTCTCTTCATATTGTTTTTCATGAGGCCTATTAATACAACTGGGTTGGACTTACCCATAAGTAAATTTGTTCCTAAACTCAACAAATTTCTTAAAATGTTTAGACAACAAGGCACATCTAATGACTAAAGAGAAACATAAGAGTCATCTACATTAGACAGGGAAGAAATAAAATCAAGACTATTTACACTAGATTTAAATACTAACGAGGGTTGTGTAGTGTGTACTTTTTATTTTCCTCTTTGATTTTCACTTATAGAAGTTTCTAATTCAAATGTTTTAATTTTATTGTATAATAATTCAAGTGTCATGTTAGGATTAGCCCTCTCTTCTATTTCTTGTTTCTTTATATCAAAAGTATGAGGTAAAGATGTAAGTATCTTACCACATATTTCAGAATTAGCGTAAACAATACCATTTGCATGTTATTAATTAACTATGTCTTGTAATCTAAGATGAAAATCATCAAATTTTTGATCATCTTTCATAATTATTGTATCGCACATATGTACTAATAATTGAGACTTAGCCTTTTTAACTCCAGTGTTACCCTTATGGGTAGATATTAAAATGTTCCAAGATACCTTAGATGTAGTGCAGGCTGAGATTCTTTTAAACTCAGACTGACCCATGGTTTGAAAAATAACATTTATGCCCATATTGTTATATTCTGAACTTTATATCTCCTCTTTGGTCCATTAAGAATGAGGGTTTCTTTCATTTATTTGAGCATCACCTTCACCAATTACTTCAGATGGTATATAAAATTCTGTTTCAACCATATCCCATACCTCATCTCCAAATTGTTGGATATGTGAAATCATTCTTACTTTTCAGTAAGCAAAGTTTGTACCATCAAATATAGGAGGACGTGCAGAACTACTATTTTGGTTTTCCATTTAAAATAAGTTTTAAACGAGTTCAGAATATTAAAGAGTAAACAAAAAACTTTTTAAAACAAAGTAATCATGTAGCTCTGATACCACTTGAAAATAATCTAATATACTAAAGTGTTAAGATTAATAAAATTCTTTTTTAACTCTTCGGTAAAAACCTTATAAATTTCAATGGGTTAATACAAAGACCGAAAAAAAGTTTAGTTCTAGTTGGTGTGATGTTAAAAGTAAAATGGTTATAAATTTGAAATAGAATGAGATGAGGAGAAGTGGATTAACACGCAATAATTTGGTAATGAGAAAACTAGCATACTGAAAACCCTAAGTCTTTTAGTACCATGACCACACACCATAAGTCCACTATAAAAACAATTTAAGTACAATTTACAGATTACAATGTGTAAATGAATACATACAACCAATATACCCAGTACACCAAGGCTAATACTAAATGACCCCACAACTACATAAATAGTAGTAAAAGTGCGAACAATAGACTTAGTAGTGTGCACACACACAAACATTCACACTCAAGACAAGTGTATCATTGAAGATGTAAAGAAATGAAATTTTAATGAGTTTTGGTTTTCACATAAAGTTGAAGGGTCAAACTTAGACTAGATAAAAAGAGTGAATTCTTAAGGTTTGAAGTTTCAACCGTGTGAAAACAAAAGTCAGTTTTGTACATTAAAAGTTTAGATCATGAGTTTTTATCAAACACAAAAAGATTGACACAAATCTGATTGTTACAAACCAGATTTTATTTTTAAAGTGTATGAAAGGTTTGAACAATTATTTAGATCATTAAAATTAGATATACTAAACATGAAAGATATATTTATGTAATATAACAGGTTTAGGTAGATATGGTTGAGAAAATAAGATTTCAAAGTTAGGGTTTTTAAAACATGGGTTTTCAAAACAAAGGTTTTTTTTAAAAGATTGTAACACAGTTTATCACAAACATATATATCTACATATATGTTATTGCATGAAAAAATAAGTTTAGAATTTATAACCCAACGTAGATCAATAAGCAAAAAAGGAGAAGAAAAGTTTAAGCTCCAACAACCTTGAATGTTCCAACCCAGAAATCTTAGAAATGCTTTCAAATGATAAAACCCAAAAATCTTCGTAAGATTTCAAAACAAAATAAAAACCTAGAAAGATCAAACACTTTCAAAATGAACAAGCCATTATATTAGACAATAACTCAAATTTCCCAAACACTCAAAGCTTCCAAACACTCAAAATCTAAACACTCATCCTAAATTATATTATGTAACGTGTGTAGGATGATTTGTGTTTGGAATAGATTTGGGAAAGAACACTTGTGGTGAAAAAAATCACAACACAAATAATAATGAAAGAAAACAATCACCAAGAATATGATAACATCAAATAATCACAATCACAATACAAGAATTTTACGTGGTTCGGTAACTTTCCTACATCCACGGAGAGGTCTACTGTATTTATTAACTAACTCTCGAGATGGTTTTTTGCTACACTCCCTTATGTCTCGGGCCAGGGGTACAATATATATTTAAGTAATTGAAAGTGTTGGTAACTCACACGATGAACCTGTATCCCTTGAATATCTCTTTGAGATTTTTGGGGGTAGACTCAGTCATATCGTCAAATGTAACTGCTTGACTAAGGCTTATAATTTGGGCCGAAAACCTGATTAACTCATTTGGTCTTGATCGGCTACTTTTATGGGCTTGATCGACACAATAGGCACCCACAACACTCAAGAAGATAATTGTTTGAAGATAATCCATCAATCACTATCTTGTTGGTAACCTCATCATGGGATATGCTACGGATCTGAAGTAATGCATAATTCCATGATCGTTGCAAAAACTTTGGAAGGGGCCACTCTCAAACTAGGTCCCATTGTTAGTAATGATTATTCTGGGTTTCTCCATATAAACCTCATCATGTCTGCATCCCTGATGTTCGCCAGTGGTTCTGCCTCTATCCAGTTAGTCAAGTAGTTTGTAGCGACTAACAGATACTTAAGATTTCCTGCAGTAGTAGGTAGAGGACCTACGATGTCCAAACCCCTCTAAGCGAAGGGCCACGGGATGGTTAATGACTTTAGGTCGCTGGCGGGCCGTAGGCAAGCTTCTTTAATGGCAGGTACCTCTGTTCAGCTTCAAAAAAAGTCTTCCTTGCATAGTAGACTGGATTCTAGCTTCCCTCTCTTTCACATAATAAGGCGGAGCTCACAGCATAGTCTGATACAGCTAGGTAGAGGTATAAATGATCGCCCTTTATAGGAATCATGAGCAAAGGGGGCCTACCGAGATAGGATTCGAGTTATTCTAACGCTCTGGAGCAGTCATCGTTCCATGTTATGCCCTTGTTTCTTTTCAATAACTGAAAGAAGGGTTGACATCATTCTAAGGATTTTGAAATGAACCGGTTGAGCGCGGTGAGCATTCTGGTGAGGTTCTGTACATCTCTTACTGTTTGAGGGGGCTGAACTTTGTTAATGGCATCAATCTGGTCGGGGTTAGCCTCTATTCCTCTCTTGCTGACTAAGTATCCAAGGAATTTTCCTGAATGGACACCGAAAGAACACTTACTTGCATTTAGTTTCATTCGGTATTTTTTGAGGATATCGAAAGTCCTCGTTAGGTCAGAGAGGTGATCGTCCTTAAGCTTGCTCTTGAAGAGCATGTCGTCAATGTAAACTTCCATAGTATTCCCCATTTGCTCTTTAAACATCTTTGTAACTAGCCGTTGATAAGTCGCTCATGCATTCTTATGACCGAAGGGCATAACTTTATAATAACACAAACCAACAGTGGTTATGAAGGATATCTTATCTTGATCCGGCACGTGAAGGGTGATTTGGTGTTATCCAGAGTAGGCATCTAAAAAGCTCATCCTCTCATGAGATGCTGTAGCATCGGCCGGTTGATCAATCTTCAGAAGAGGGAAACTGTCTTTGGGACAGGACCTATTGAGGTTGGTGAAGTCGATACAAACTTTCCATTTTCCATTATTCTTAGGAACTATTACCGGGTTGGATAACCATTTAGGGAGCTGAACCACCCGTATGGAACCTGTATCCAGTAGCTTTCCAATATCTTTCTCTACTGGTTTAGCTTTTTCTACAAGCAATGGTGGGATCAATCCCAGGAAGCTCGTAGGGTTCCCATGCAAAAATATCCAAATTGCTTCAAAGGAGGGTGACTAATTCTTTCTTCTCACGATCGGTCAAAGATGTACGAATAAAAAAAAATCTTAGTCGAGCTATTTCTAGCAGTGACTTTTTCCAGGTCTTCAACGACCCTTTCGAAGGGATGAAGCCTGGTCTTCTCCACTCCTGGTGAACTATGCCTTAGCTACTATTTGGAGGGTATCAACCCCTCCTCAATTTCTTCCTTGCTTTTTGATTCATCAGTTTTCCTTTCCTGCTTGGGGCGAATGGCCGCGATGAAACATTTCTTGGCCATAACTTGGTCACCATGTATCTAGACCACTCCCCGATCTGTTATACACTTTAACTTTTCATGGTACGTTAAAAGTAAGACCTTCATTACTTGGAGCCACCCCCTGCCGAGGATGGTGTGGTAGGGAGATTTAATGTCAACTATTAGAAACTTGATCATTTATTAAATGCTTCTTGCCCTGACTGGCAAGATAATATTTCCCAAAGGAACTACAATCTTTCCAGTGAATCTGACTAACAGAACTGTGGCTTCCTTGAGGTCAGCTATGGGCAGTTTTAACTTTTTGAACAACTCTAGGTACATCACTTCGGATGAGCTACCTTGGTCGATGAACAACCTATCGACGTCCCAATTGGCTATCCTGAGTGTGATGATCAGTGCATCATGATGACGGGTTTTTACCCAATCAAGTATTTATCAGTGAACATAATGTGCTTATTGTAATCGACGTCCTCTAGTCGTGACGCTTCCCGCCTTGAGTTTTGGCTGGGTCAATCTGAAAGGCCTGCATGATTGCAGTAGATTTCTTCACTTCCATCCGAAATGCATTTCCTTAAATTTTCTTGAGGTCTGAAGCCCCATGTATCACCGCAAACTCATGGTCGATATCCTCCTCTAGGACGTTATCGAACATTTGCTCGCCATTCGCTGCTATCTTTTCTGCCTTCTTTTCTACGAACTCATTAAGATGACCAGCTTACGCTAACTCCTCGAGATGAGATTTGAGAGCTTTACAATGCTTAGTTTTGTGGTCGCCCTCCTTGTGAAAGGCGCACCTTAGTGCGTTATTCCACTTAAAGGGGTCTCCTCCCATCTTCTTCGGCCACTTAATAAGTGAATCATCTCTGATCTTAGCAATAATCTTATATATTGGTTCCTTAAAAACCGTTTTTACAACCTGAAATGCCTTCGAGGCGTCATTTTTGTTTCCATTTTTGGAGCCATTTTTGCCCCTGTTCTTGTTCCCTTTCTTCTGAGGTTTGTTCTTCTCCACTACTTTACCAGCCTTCGCGTTACTGTTATCCCCTGCATTAAGATGGGTCACATTATCGACTTTGGAATACTTCTCAATACGAGCCATTAAGTCATTGATGAATGTAGCCTCCTTCTTAGTTAGGGACTGGTGGAGGATGTAGGAACCCAAAAAAATGATTTTGAAGGATGCTACGGTGACCTACTTCGAGAAATCCTTAATTTCATTAAATACTTCCCAATACCTTTTCGCTTACTCTCTGAGGTTCTCTTGCGACTTATTTTCATAGTAAGCAGTTCATCCATCCTCTTCGGGTAGGAGCTGCTTGTTATGAAGCGATTTATAAATTGCTCAGCTAATGATTTGAAATTTTGAATGGACCTATGAGATAGCTTCTCAAACAACTTCTGCGCCACATCATGCAAGCTCGAAGGGAAGATTTGGAAAATAAGCACATCATTGTGACTCGATAGAGTCATAGCTTGTCGGTATTACCTGAAATAGTCAATTGGGTCAGTCTTCCCATCGTAAATCTTAAACCTGGGAATCCTGAACTTCTTCGGGGACTCTTATTATTCTATTGACCTTAAAAAAGGGGACTTCATCTGGGTTTTGAGAGCTCACCTGGCTAACTCGATTATAGATCTGGTGTCGCAATGAGTTGGGTGTTTTCCCATCTCCCTCCGGACTAGACTTCGTATGTCATTGTTCTACCGACCGGGACTCCTATAATAGCGAGCTGGTTGTAGTAATTCGGAATGGTCATCATCTGAATAGTGCTTCTCTATTCTTTCTAACCCATGCCTCAGGCTCCTTCCTCAACTGCGAGACTTGCTAGCCTAAGGGTTAGGAGTCCAGTTGTGGCGTCGTCTCATGCTTCGATGGAGTTCTCTCTCCACCCTTTCTAATTTCCTCTTGAGGCGAGCATTTTCATCTTATTATTGGCGAGTAGCCTCCTCCTTCTCTTGGAGTCTAGCTTCATAGGCATCTATCAATCTATAGATCAGCATGGACCTAGGCGTCCCCTAGATTTCTTTGGAGATTTTCCTCTCCTGGCGAAGTGTTGGGTTTGAATGAGGAATCTCAGACCTTACCCTTGGAGGGTTAGGCTGCTGTTGAATGTCACCTGCTTGAGGGACATTACTGTTGTGATGGGACATCGCTGGTTCTTATTGATGACTGTTTTCGTAGGAATAACAATCGGTTCCCATAGACGGCGCCAATTGTGGTGACAAAAACCACAACACAAATAACAATGAAAGAAAACAATCACCAAGAAAATAAGAACATCAAACAATCACAATCACAACACAAGAATTTTATGTGGTTCGGTAACTTGCCTACGTCCATGGAGAGGTCTACTGTTTTTATTAAGTAACTCTCGAGATGGTTTTTTTCTACTTGCCCTTCTGCCCTGGGCCAGGGGTACAATATATTCCAGTAATTGAAAGTGTTGGTAACTAACACGATGAACCTGTATCTCTTGAATATCTCTCCGAGATTTTCGGGGGTAGATTGAGTCATATCATCAAATGTAACTACTTAACCAAGGCTCATAATTTGGTTCAAAAACCTGATGAACTCATTTGGGCTTGGCCGACTACTTTTAGGGCTTGATCGACACAATAGGCACCCATAACACTCAAAAAGATAATCGTTTGAAGTATTTTTTTAGAGAGAGAAAGGTTTGAAAGAATTTTGGTAGAGTTTGAATTTAATTTGGAATTTATCTCAAACATTTAAAAATACAGCCCATGCCCTCTATTTATAGAGGCTGAGGAATGCCCTAGGTAGGATTGTAATTCCTTAATAAATAAAGGGGAAAAGGGTAAAGAGCTAAGGGTTTGAAAGGGTAAGACTTGCAATGTAGAAAAAGGAGTTCGGCAGGGGCACATGCAACATTAACCATGCCAATATGGAGGAAAAAAGCGTAAAAGACCCCTTGACAACCAACAGTTGTCATAGACGCTCCCAAGGTTTACGCATGGTCAAATCGTGTGGGCCAAACTTCGCATCCTTATTAGTCCAAACCAAGTCACTTGGATCGATCACCAAACGATCCACAATTAACAAAACAATGCCATTTTTTATTTTAGCTGAATTAAATAAAAACAATATAAATGTTTAATTTGTTTCTTTTTAAATGTTTAATTGAACAATTTAAAATTCTAAAAAATCATAAAAATATGAAAATTAATTTAAAAAATTTGGAAAATTATAAAACCATAAAATATATAATATGAAAAATATTTGGCTATAAAATACATATATAATGTATTAATACAAAAATGAAGAATATATTATTCAAAATTCAATTTAGGGTTTTCTAAATTTAAAAAATTGAGTTAAAAAAATCTTTTTAGGAATTGTTTAGTCCGTGTAATAGCCTGAGTGTATTTGGGACCGTTGTTACAAAATTGAGTAAAAAAAATTCCTTGGGATTTAGAGAGGGTATTTTCAGTCATTGTGTAGGATTTTATATTGCACTTATATTTACATTGTATGTCCAAGAAATTGATTAACCGTTAATTGTTTTCTCACTAGATTTAACCTTCCACATATGTATACACATATGTATACTTTGGATAGTTTGTAAAAAAATACATAATAAACTTATAAAAAGTATATATGATTTTACTGGTAAGTGTAAAAGAGAAAACAAAGATAACTCTTTTTATTGGGCCTTTTAAATTGAGCAAATAGTGTTAGTGGTATATTTCCACATTAGTATTGTGTGCAAACATTTAACAAAAATGATCATTTACATGGTTATGTTATCTTAATTCACAACATTCAAACGATTTATTTGAGTTAGTAACTATAAAGTAACAAACACATTCATGCATATTGTTAAGGAAATTAATTGGTCATTTCATTATAAGGAAAATCTATTTGACCTTTCTTAACTGTAACCCTTAAACAATTCGAACAACCAAGAGAATACTCTATTTCTTATAGTAATTTCTTTCTAGAATAAAAGTAAGAAAATAGGTCAGTGTTTCTAAGATACTTTCACAACTGCTTATAAAAAACAAAAGACTTGTTAACGTTGGAATTTTATTTATGTACTATTTTTATAAATTAAACTTAAGATTTACAAATACTTAAAACTTCTCAAGCCATAGTACTTCTTTAGCCACCAATAATTAATATACTCCAAGGACTTGAAGAGTGCGCATTTGTTCAAATAAAAAAATTATTTAATTAAACTCAATTTTTTAATTAATTCCTAAAACATGCATCTAGGTGTGATTGAAATCAATATGAACATGCACACATAGTCAATCACAAACGAATCACACAAATGAGGAAAAATCCCCCAATGGGGTAAAACCTTTTTATTTTCATTATAATTTGTAAGAAACGGTTACACGGATTACAATGAAAATAAGAGTGACATACGAAATACCCTCGGGTGTCAGTTCCGATGACGTCGGCAGGAATCTCCCTTAAGAACTTTAGGTGGGCAGCAATGAAGAAGAGAACGACTTCTCCACAAATTACTCCAGATGAGTAAAAACGATCTTCTTGAAGGTTTAATGATTCACATACATAGATGGGAGTGTTTATGTGAATAAAGAAGGCATAAAACCTTAAAAGGTGAAGTCTGTTTTCTTGGCTATTATCGCAGAAATCGTGTGTGAGAAAAGACTTGCAAAACGTGTAGAAGGGGACTAGATATTTATACGAAAAATCGAGGCGGCAGCTTCGTTCGAACGAGATAAGCATGTCGCTTGAACGAAGGACAGGTGTCGCTCGAATGAGATCGCGCGATATGACTATCTCGCTCGAACGACAGTGCTATTTCGTTTGAACGAGCTCGTCGACTGAGGCACTCCGCTTCTACACTTAGAAAATTTTTTGCTTTTGATAAAAACAAATCAGACTTCGAAAAAATATTTTCTGAAAAATTCTCAAATACTTATGCAAATATAAACAACTCCAATAAATCATTTTACTAATATTGCGTAGTGGATAGTGGGAATGAGTTGAGCAGCACGTCGCATGATGCACGTGTGAAGATGATGGATGCATGGATTCGGATCAAGGCCGTCGTGGATGATCGTGTTGACGTGCCGAATGTAGCGGTATCAAACATACATTCTTTGATCTAGGACAATTACAAAATTCCTAGATTTTACCCCGAACATTTGTAAAATTATGTCCTTACAAATCTCCCTCTATGTCTAAGCCGGTACATACATAAAAAATCCGAATTATGCAATCAAATGACATACAAGATAATATCCCCATTAAACCCTCAAACTGAGAATACTAAATGACATGTCTTCAAATCATCAGCTCTTCAGAAACTCCCAAAGCTTTTCTCTTCAGGGTGTGCAATCCAATAATAATCAATTTTATACTTACACACATGAGATAAAGCCAATACCCGTGACAAGCAACAGTTTGAAATATAATGATATGCAAAAATCAACCAAACACCAAACAATTCTCTCCCATAATTCTTCTCCCCCTTTTTATGATGTCCCCAAATAGACAGATATGAGAAGCATAAATAAATGCAAATGGAGAATGTCATAAGGAATGAACTTCTATTTTTGAATTTTTCAAAAAATTTCACAGAAAATATACAACAAAGAATCACACCATGAAAGAACACAAAAATAACCAAGTCAATGATAGCGTAAATGTAGGGGTGTGATCAAATTTGATAGGAAAATCAAGGCATACAAACATGACATATGTGCACGATGAATATCGAATACTCCTAACGAATGAACTCAACATCTTCCTTAGGTGTAAAAAGATGGTAATATGAGACATTGACTCAATCGAATCAACAAATCAAAGCTCAAAGTGATTTCCACACCAATAACGTCCAAAATGATTTAATGCTTTTTCAGGACTTTCAAGGAAGTGCAAACCCGTTTAAATTCTCCAACCAAACTCCATCAGATTTATATTTTGAATAGAGGTGATCTAAATTCTAAAACCTTGGATAATTTAGGGTGAAACCTAATGGCCCATATTTGGCATGTATTGCTTTTTATTACCTTTAAATTTTTTGAGCTCTTCCTCAATTTTTTTAGGTCTGATTTAATGGTGGCTTAGTCTTCGCAAAGGTAAAAAGAACCTTTCCCAGCCCTTCCCCGTTTAAAAATACCACACAATCTCACCAAACGATTTTACATGCATTCCAATCTTGTCAAATTTTATCGCATATGGTTCGATGTATAGACATAATTGAGATGGAAACACTCGAGCCAATATGTGATAGACAAGTACAATAATCAAATAAAGCCGTGCATACGTGCAATAAAAGAGATAGGAGTCAAACATGTAGAAAGATATCACTGATCACATCTCAAAGACTCCAAACAATGTAAAGCACAGGGATGCAATGATGTAGCGTCTCAGATCACTATCAAACAGTCACGTGAAATAAATGGAATGAAATTTGTGACTCGGCTATCTTAAATGCTCATCCATAAAAGGTGCAAATAAAATACAAAAATCTTTTTGTGTTTTTCTACAATTTTTATAAAAAGAACATCTTTTTGGATTTTTCAAAAAAAATATAAAAAAAATAAAAATAATAATACACATGATACAAACTAGCAATAGGAATCATATGATATGAACATGACAAAGCATCCTATCCTAGACACGGACCAACCCCTCAGTCAACTGTGCAAATCCCTAAAGGTTTCCTAAGACTCTCGAATCTAAGGGCATCTAAAGGTTTCGTGAAAATATCGGCCAACTGATGATCGGTGGGTACGAAACTCAGGGATACGACTTTCTCCTCAATTAAGTGACGTATAAAGTGCTCACGTATCCTGATGTGCTTTGTGTGCGAATGTTGTACTGGATTGCGGGATATGTGTATCGCGCCCGTGTTATCACAGGAAATGGTCATGGTGTCCTGTGAAATCCCATAATCCTCTAACATTTGCTTCATCCACAAGAGTTGCGTGCAACAACTCCCGGTGGCGATGTACTCAGCCTCCCAAGTGGACAAAGATATGGAGTTTTTCTTCTTGCTCATCCAGGAGACAAGAGTAGAACCAAAATAGAAACACCCACCAGAAGTGCTCCTATAACCATCTATATCCCCGATCCAATCGGCATTCGAATAGGCAGACAACCGGTCATCGGTATCAAAGGAATACCAAATACCATATGAGAGAGTCCCACTCACGTATTTCATAATACATTTTAGAGCGAGTAAGTGTGACTCTTTCGAGGACGCCTGATATCGCGCACAGACTCCAACATTAAAGGCGATGTCGGGACGACTGACAGTTAAGTAGAGAAGACTACCTATCATACTCCGATATAAGGTTTGCTCTACGTCCTTACCTGAAGTGTCCTTACTAATCTTGATAGAAGTACTCATAGGTGTACGTGCATGCTTAGTGGAGTCTAAACCAAATTTCTTCACTAGGTCTCTAGCATACTTGGATTGGGAGATGCACATCCCATACTCTAGTTGACGAACCTGGAGACCAAGGAAGAAAGTAAGATCGCCTACCATGCTCATCTCAAACTCACTTTTCATCTCTTCCTCAAAGTGGTGAGCATGATGGGAGCACGTAGATCCAAAGACTATGTCATCCACATAGACCTGGGTATCCAAAATAATAGCGTCATCTCTCTTGATGAACACCGTCATATCAACCCCCCTCTTGAAACCACGGGCTAAGAGATGTAAAGTAAGACTCTCGTACCAAGCACGGGGTGCTTACTTCAAACCATACAAGGCTTTCCTCAGATAGTAGGCGTACTCCGGGTGCTTAGGGTTTTCAAACCCTTTTGGCCGTTCCACGTAAACCTCCTCCTGTAGAATGCCATTTAGAAAGTCACTTTGACATCCATCTAATATAACTTGAAGCGCATATGACATGTGATGGCGAGTATTAAGAGGACAGACTCAAGCCTCGCAACAGGAGCAAATGTCTCCCCAAATTCTACACTATCTATCTATATGTAGCGTTGAGGAACCAAGCTAGCCGTGTTTCTGATTATGGTACCATTTTCATCCATTTTATTCTTGAAAATCCACCTGGTACCAATCAAATTAGTTTCACTAGGTCGGGGGACAAGTTCCCAGACATTATTCTTTTTAAACTGAAGCAACTAATCCTACATGGAAGATATCCAGTGTTCATCCTTGAGTGCTTATTTGTGATTCTTGGGCTCTTGGGCTCGACTATGGACGTGTAACTATGATGACTAACTACGTTCTCTAGCTGAGCACGAGTCTTAAGCCCTAAATTGGGATCGCCAAAAATGGCAGAAGGATCATGACTCTTGCGAACCCAAGCAGGTGTGTCCCCTAACATAGGATTAGGGTCCATAGGGTGTGGGTAAGGGGCAAGTAAATCGCTGCCAGAAAAGTCCTCATCCTCACACTGAAGGCTATGATCAATAAACGTCGAAGGTTCGCCATCTTGCACGGTGACGTCTATTGACTCCATAACCTTAGAGCTCTTCAGGTTAAAAATCTAGTATGCTCTAGTATTTGATGAATATCCTAGCAATATTCCGTCGTCGCTTAGGGAGTCAAACTTTCCTAATTGCTCTCTATCCCGTAGGATGTAGCATTTACTCCCAAAGACACGAAAATATGCAAGGTTGGGTTTCTTGCCAGTCCACAATTCATAAGGCGTATTAAAAGTGTGTGGACGCAGGTAAACCCTATTCACCATGTGGCATGCAGTAGACACTGGCTCTGGCTAAAATCTCCTAGCAACTTTATGACCTAAAAGCATAGATCTAGCCATTTCCTGAATCTTCCTGTTCTTTCTCTCAATAATCCCATTTTGATGAGGATTCTTCACATCAGAAAACTCATGTTTGATCCCAAGGCTATCACAGTAAAAATCTACCTTAGCTTTCTTAAATTTCGTGCTGTTGTCACTATGTATTCTGTTAATAGTGACTCCGTGTTGATTTTGCAGGACACGACACTTGGTCGTAAAAAACTCTACAACATCGAATTTCTCTCTCAGAAACCCTACAATCGAATATCTAGAGAAATCATCAACCATCACGAGGATATACCTCTTACCACCCAGACTCTCAGTACGAGTAGGACCCATAAGATCCATGTGAATCAGCTCAACTACACGGGAGGTGGTATTGGAATGAAACTTCCTATGGGAGCTACAGATTTGCTTTCCCAACTGACTGGGTCCACAAACCGTGGAAGTTGGCTTTCCAAGTGATGGTAAGCCACGTACTAGGTCCTTTTTATCTAAACATGTTAAATCTCTTAAATTTACGTGACCTAGACGTTGGAGCCCCAGAGGAGTGATCGTGGCGCTGTTACAAACAAGTGAGGATATGGGCACAGTCCCATAGCAATTATCCTCTGTCCTCACCCCTCGCACTAAAAGTTTATCGGCTTGATTATAGACATTACATGCATCCCGGTCAAACTTTACGGCAAAGTCAGCGTCGCACAGCTGGATAATGCTGGGAAGGTTTGCCTTCAAACCTTTGACGTACAAAATATTCTTTAGCTTAGGAAATCCTGGTAACTCTAATGTACCTTATCCTAAGATGCTAGACTTGCTGCCATCTCCAAAGGTGACTTTATCTTCCTTACAATCCTCAAGGTAGGTAAAAAATGAGACATCACCTGTCATATGTCTGGAGCACCCACTATCAAAATACCACTGTGAGGTATTATGTGCCTTGAGAGTGACATGAACAACAAGGGCCTTTTTATCTTTCTTAAGTACCCAATAAGTGGTAACCTTTTGTTTACCCTTGTTGTTGTTGGTTTTGGCCGGGATGCAAGAAGCATTCACTGATGACAAAGACATCCGTCGGAATTCCTCCATCAAACTCTCTGATGTGGCAGCTCAAAACTCAACACGCTCTCTCAGATTGGCAAAGTCATCAGTATGATATGGTGGAGAAGTAGTACGTTGTGTCTGACCCAAACTATAGCAGAACTCCCTGAGGTGGCCTTTTCTTTTGCAATACGTACAAAAGAACACAGTCTTAGGCGGACCTTGGTTTGCTTTTCTTGGTCGAATTCTCCTTCGTGGTTTTTGACGATGGCCATATGGAGTCGTAGTAAACTCAGGAACTGGTCCAGGTGCAATTTGGTACGTGGAGGAACCACCAAAACCTATTCCCTGCCTATCACCAAAACCTAAAGTGGGACCGAGGAGCCTTTTTCCCATCTTACCAGATCTGTACTCGATTTGAAACTTGACTTCCCGTGCTCTCTCATGATCATGAGTAAGCTGGGCTACAAGGGCTTCAAGTTTCTTCCGAGTCTCCAGGGAGGAATGGAGCTCACTCGTAAGAATAGCCACTTGTTTAGTCAAGTTCCCTTTCTCTTTCTCAAAATAACTCTCTCTCTAAACAATTTCTCTCTCTCTCTCTAAACAAGCTTTCTTTCTTAACACAGGCAGACTCTCTCTTTCTCTCTCAAAGTAGTGCAGGTGGATGACTCTCTCTCTCTACCTTCTTCTAAATCTTCCTCTAAAGCGGTGATCTTAATAACTAATGCTTTGTTATGCTTTTTGGTTTTAAATGACTCATTATATAACTCAGCGTAGGCGCGTTGAAGATTACTCTCGATCTCACTTACATCATCCTCACCCTCACTCACTGTCGAGGTATCCCTATGAAGCAACATCCTCATCGTCGTGAGGAGCACAAGAGGTGCTCACATGACTATCCATTAATGCGATGAAGTTATATTCATGCGGTGACTCGTCTTCAGAGTCCACCGACTCGACCTCACTGTCGTCACTAAGGGTAGAATTAAGGACCGCTTTTCCCTTTTCTTTGGCAAGTATGTTCAACCTGGTAGAACACTCAAACTCTCTATGAACCTTACCGTCGCACTCATAGCATCTCTTATTGTCTTTCTTAGGAGGGTCTTTAAAATCCTTTTCATTTTTCTTATTTTTCTCAAAATTCTTTTTACCTTTGAAATTACCATTTTTCTTGAATTTGAGAATTTTCTTGAAATTGAGAATTTTCTTGAAATTTTTAGCAAACAGGGCCAAATCATCTAAATCAAAGTCACACTCAGAATCTGACGTTTCTATCTCCCTTTTTCTAGATGACTCAACTCGCTTTCTTGTCGACCCCTCACTCTTTCTATCCTGGGCATTAAGTGCAATTCCCTTATCTTTAGGTTTGACAGCTTTAGGAAACATATCAATTTTATATGTTTGTAAGTCTCCTACAAGTTCCTCCAATTTAAGCGTGTTTAAATTACCCATAGAATTTAGCACAGTGAATTTAGGGATAAAATGCTTAGGCAGTGATCTTAGAATCTTTTTAATAACTCTAGCATTAGGAATGTGTTCACCAAGATTAAAGCTAGTGTTTACAATATCAGATAACCTAGCATAAAATTCATCAAAACATTCAGTCTCAAGCATGGTGATAGTTTCAAATTGAGTTGTTAAATTTTGCAGTTTAGGCTCTTTCACAGCATTAGTTCGTTCATGGGTAAGTTGCAAAACATCCCATGCCTTTTTTGACGTGGTACACGTCATTATCCGTCGAAACTCATCAGGTGTGACGAATCTAGAAATAACACTTAAACCCTTAGAATTAAAAGATGACCATTTAAATTCTTCTTCAGTCCATGCAGTGACAAATTTTAAATTAGTCACGTTATCAACAATGATGGAGGGAGGTGCCCACCCTCTTTCAACCAAAATCCAAACTCTTTCATCAATAGCTTTTAAAGCAGATTTCAGGTGGGCTTTCCAGTAAACATAGTTTGTCCTGTCAAAAACTGGCATTTTATTATATAATTTCTCCATATTGAACATGCCCTTTTTCAAAAATCATTTTTTTCAAAAAATTGATATCGTAGAAAAATTTTGCGGAAAATTATACGGTATAATTATGTAATGGGCTCTGATACCAATTTGAAGAGTGCGCGCTTGTTCAAATAAAGAAATTATTTAATTAAACTCAGTTTTTCAATTAAATCCTAAAACATGCATCTAGGTGTGATTGAAATCAATATGAACATGCACGAATAGTCGATCACAAACGAAACACACAAATGAGGAAAAATCCCCCAAAGGGGAAAACCCTTTTTATTTTCACTATAATTTGTAAGAAACAGTTACACGGATTACAATGAAAATAAGAGTGATATACGAAATACCCTCAGGTGTCGGTTCTAATGTCGTAGGCTGGAATCTCCCACAAGAATTCCAGATGGGCAGCAATGAAGAAGATAACGACTTCTCCACAAATTACTCCGGATGAGTAAAAATGATCTTCTTGAAGGTTTAATGATTATACATAGATGGGAGTGTTTATGTGAATAAAGAAGGCATAAAACCTTAAAAGGTGAATTCTGTTTTCTGGGCTATTATCGCAGAAATTGTGTGTGAGAAAATACTGGCAAAACGTGTAGAAGGGGACCAGATATTTATACGAAAATCGAGGCGGCAGCTTCGTTCGAACGAGATAAGCATGTCGATCAAACGAAGAACATGTGTCGCTCGAACGAGATCGCACGACATGCCTATCTCGCTCGAACGACAGTGCTATGTCGTTTGAATGAGCTCGTCGACCGAGGTATTCCTCTTCTACACTTAAAAAAATTTCTGCTTTCGATAAAAACAAATCAAACTTCGAAAAAATATTTTCTGAAAAATTCCCAAATATTTATGCAAATCTAAAGAACTCCAATAAATCATTTTACCAATATTGAGTAGTGGAGTATTGGGAATGAGTTGAGCAGCACGTCACATATAGCATGATGCATGTGTGGAGATGATGGATGCATGGATTCAGATCAAGGCCGTCGTGGATGATCGTGTTGACGTGCCGAATGTAGCGGTATCAAACATAAATTTTGTGATATAGGACAAATATAAATTCCTAGATTCTACCCCGGACATTTATAAAATTATATCCTTACAGGACTCTCTACTAAGTTCTTAGATTTGAAAAAATCTTGATCTTCCTACTCCCTTTACTATGAAGGGGACGTCCTGGCCAGTTTTAACCTGTAAGCATGCATATTTCTTTAATGGTGGGTGTACACTCGAAGCACCAAGTCCCCTACTTAGAATTTCCTAAGTTTCACCAAGATTTTGTATAGAGTTTCTGGGTATACACCTTGAAAATTTTCTTTGTTGTATACTTATGTTCAACAAGTGCCTCCAATTGAACATGCTTAGAATTTGTCAATAGGTTATATTTTAGTGATAACTCTCATAGAGGGAACTGCTATCTCGACATGTAAGATGGACAATAAACCAATGAAAATGGGGTGAATATAATAGGATTCCTATTAGAAGTTTGATAGGCCCACAAGACCATTGACAATTTATCATCCCAAACTCCTGGAAAAGCTTCAAGAAAATTCTTAAAAATTGCTACCAAGGTCTTGTTCATTGCCGTTAAATGCCCATTGCCTTTGCGATATGAAATGGTTGAGTTGTTATGAGTTACATTGTACCTACTAGAGAGAAAACCTGTAAATAATGTACTCTTTCATAAATTTCACTACTTGAGTAGTGATTTTTATTGAAAAATGAATAATTTCTTCCCATATATTTAACATCTCCTATGACACCATTATGAAATCTTTCCCCTTGATGCTTGTGTGATCTTTCCTACTGAATTGGGGGTCGTGTGTGCAAAGGATAGAGTTTTTCCAGGATCTAAGTTATCTAAAAAAGTATATTTTTTTCATGATTATTCTAGGTACATATTCTTGGCAATCCCAGTGTGCATAAATGTTTGATTTCGTTACATGCCTCCATTCGCGTCCAGGTCAACTTGCATTGCATCTTATCATCTAATTTTGAAACTCTGAGTGAACTTTTGGTTGAATTTTGAACTTTTTCAATTATGGTATATGATCTTAACATAACTTAGGTTTCCCTCACTTTTCTCACATTTTATGCACTTGTTTTTATCCTTAAAATATCACCTTTTTCTTACATTTACAAAAAGATCCTTTTGGGATGGGTAAACTTTTAAAGGTGTATCATTTTGCCCAAAACAATTCACACCACAGTGATTTATCACTATGCACATGATACTAATACACATAAGGGTAAACTTGACTTTTTAAGTCCATTTTTAAAAGGCGTGCATCCGTAACGGTTTACTAGGAGTGGGAAAATGAATTTTTCAATATAAAATCGATGTTGACTCCATTTTTAATTATAACTCTCATTTACACTTTATGAAATTTTTTGATGTGAGAAACTCTCTCGGTCGAAACAAATTAAATCTTGTTCAGACGAACAACTAATCTCGTTCGAACTAGCTTAGAATGAGCTTCAAACGAGTTTGGTTAGGTAAATAAATAAACCTCGTTTGGTGGTTTTTTGATGTTCATTTGAATGAACTTCCATTTTCATTAGAACAAAATCCTAATATCGCTCGAAAGACTTTAAAAATAAAAATATGTTTTTTTTAAAATGAGTTAAAAATAACTCCAAACAATTTTATAAAAATAAAACACCCAAAACATAAATTGCAAGGATCAAAATTATATGCACCCATACCTGATAGATTGTCAAAACACAAAGACAAAATATGGCATGAAACACAACACAATAAAGTCATCTATGAAGCTTTGCCGCTTCGTATTTATCAAACATTTCATGGCTTGAAAGGTCAATAACTCAAAGCCTATCCTATAACTCAAAATATTTTGTTCAGAATTAAGCTAATACATACAAATTGACTCAATTGGAAATTTTTTCTTACACATATCTAGGAAGACTTCGAGAAAGAAAATTGAGGTTGAGGTTCCTCAAAAGAAAATTACAAAGAGGGAAGTTGTGTTCGTTCCTCCTAAGGATCCGGGATGTGTCACACCCATCACTATCTATGTGATAGTTTTCTTAGGCTACATAGGGTTTTCTTGTTATAGGTCCCCTTCCTAGGTAATTCTTGATTTGTTGGGGTCAAATCTTAATGGGTGAGAGTTTTAATTATTCATTTGGAACATTTTCATGTTTTGTGAGGAATTTTCATGCATTTTCTTATATGGGCTGTTCATTACGTAATATGAATGCAAATATTACATCATTCTTTATTCGAAAATGCCAACAAGATATATGACTTTATTTCTTTTTGGGAATATGTTATTAAGTTCTTTGATTCATGATATTTGACAAGTGAACTCAACTTGAATGATGATTAAAACATGAATTTTTAACCTTTTTATTGCAAATTTTGTTAATTTCAATGATGGGTTAAAATTCACTTGATAAATCATAATAGTCAAATTTGTTGAAATCTTGGGTTGTGATTTCACTTTACACTTGCACTTTTATATTACCTGAAGCATATGACTATAGGTACACATATTAATTGTATTTCTTGACTTAATCACGATTAAATACCAAGATCTCTTATTGGTATTTAAATTATTTCTATGGTCAGTTTTGAGTTTGAGTGTTATTCATACTTGTTTCAGTTTAAATGACCATTTTCTATGAATTGATAAGGGTTACCATTAGAAAGATAACATTTGTCTTGAATTTGAGTATCACTTAAATAGGCGTCATCTAAAGTGTGTTTGTAAAGATAATTAACGACTTAAGCCAATGTTGTTAAAAGAACCACAATACAAGTGCTAAACTGTCGCTAAAAATAAGATAAGGTTTTGATCCAAATGAATTAGCTAACTTTAGTTTGGCATTTTAAAATTCGTACAATATGTGCTTGAGGGATATTTATGGTTATTAACTATCATTTAATGAGATATTTAAATTATTTGATTTAATGATAAACTTATTTATCATTTGTAACTCTTATGACTTAATTATATGTATTTGTTTGATTTTGTAACCCTTAAGTACTCAAGAATCATACTATGATTCAAGTACAAAGTTATTTGATTTTATTTTAAAGGAATTTTGACACTTCTTATTGAACTGATTTATGTTTATGTTGAATGTGTTCTCAAACTATGGCATTAATCAAGATTCAAAAGAATTCTTTTTTTGTAAAACTATGTTTACAATGTAATGTTTAATCACTACCATATTATTTCATATTAGAGATTGAATTTGTATATATGACTGTGTGAGTGTTTTTATTTGTACATTTTATCTAAAAAAATGTGCTGAACATGTCATATATTAACATTTTTACATGCTTTTGCATACATTCATAACATATTTTGAGAGATTGGGTTTTTGGGATCCTACACTTTTTCCTTTTTTTGGAGACTTTGCCTAGCTGAGTGTACTAGGCAAAGTTATTCACACGGGGACATATTGGCACTGTACGCATACCCAACCGTATGCTTGGCTGAACTAGCCATCTGCGCACGAACTTCAGACTAAGAAAAATGGAACTAGGTCTAATTTTTTCATATCTCATATCAAACACCTCAAATCTCAAACCCTAATCGATTTTAGTCCAAGATCACATTTTCATCATTGTGTGATTGTTTCTTGAGGTATTTGGAGTAGTTTTAGCAATTTCTCATATTCAAAACCTCATTTTTAGATTTGGTTGGTTTTATTTAGTATCTACTCTTGCAAGTCCTCATTCTTTGATTTTGTTGTTGATTTACGTCTATTAGATTTTATCTAGGTTGATTTCATATATCTAGGTATTTGATTTGTGAAGGTTGATTTTTAGGATTTTAGGCCCTCATACCTTAGTTTTCCCATTAACTCTTTGGATTTATTCCATTTCTGCTTGTGTATTTCTTCACACCCTATTACTATCATTATGGTTCATGAGAGAGTGTCATCTTGATCATCACCACCTTCACCTCCACACACGTCACGTACTCATTCTCAGGCCCCGAGTGCCTCGATTCAAGTCCCTAACATAATGACTGATGCTTAGGAATGGGTTTACTAAAGACAATTCTCCCTTACATGTTAGATTTATGTATAGAGAGGTTAAGGTAGAGAGAGATGTTGATTTAGAACATCTTAAGAGGAGTGATAAATGGTGTTATGTTTTAATCTTTATTTAAATACTTCATGGTACACGTTTGGTATGACCATACATTTTGGTTAATGCTACCCATATTCGAAAGTTTCATGTAGACATGATCATGACCACAACCTATCCTCTGATTTGACCTCTTTTTTCGTGGTTTAAGTTTATTTTGATAGCGGATGTTCTAGTTACTCCTCTTTCTTACTTACTTGATATATCTTATCTTCTAGTTTTCGACTTGAGACATTGGACTTATATGTTTCTCATACTCATGATGATTTACATTGAGGACACTCTTTATAGCATATGTTGTTTCACATGTTTCCTAGATTTTGCATTTTTAATGTTTCTTTTATATTGGGATTAGTGCTATATCACCATGCTATAACCGTTATTTATGTATTTCTACTTCTCTTTGACTTTTTATTTGTCAAAAAGAGGGAGAAACGTCTAAAATAGGGGGAGTTGCCTCAATTGATCCTTTTATTGGATATATTCACATGTTTTGATATTTAGAGGGAGACACATTCATTTTCGGGGGATAAACATTCATTTTGTGGAGATGTTTCATGTAGGGGGACACTTACTTGTTATACTTAATGATATTCTATGGATTTATCTTTTTGCATATGCTTTCATATTTTTTACCATCCATATATCTCTTATTAATTTTCTAAGGATTCCCAAAACACGAATAATTACTCTTTGTGCATACTATTACCTGCGTGATCATGTATCATTAATTTTTGTATTTCACGTTTAGTCATGTTGATGCGCTATATTCCCAAATTTCACAATCGACTTTTCAGGTATCGTTGGTCTATGGATTTAATATGATTACATCCTACTACTCTCATTATATAGATAATAGGGAGTGGGTTTAGTAGGTGTAATTAAGAGATTTGTTTTGGGTTTTGGGGTTTTTGTCACAAAATGACCAAAGAGGGAGATTGAAAATGTAACAATTTGTATTTTTATATTAGTTGGCTAAATTCCCTGTAAAAGCATTTGAGTAATGTTTCATTCAAGCCAAAATGCTTGTAGGACTATAATTAATATAGGGCGACCTTTTGTAAACAAACCCATTGATGTTGATAGATGCCAACAATGTGATTATATTCATAGAGAGCAACAATGTTACCTGGAGACAGAAAATTACTTTGGGTGTGGCCAAAATGGATATAAAATGAGAGATTTCCCTAACAAATGAAAGTCACCAACGAAGTCTTTAATGACAATAAGGATCATGACAAACAAGGTATAATTTTGACTCTTTTCGATAAAAAGGCTTCTAATGCAGTAGTATCAGGTACAATTTCTATATGTGCACAACCTTTTCAATTTTTAATAAAGCCAGGTTCTACCCATTAATTTTATGACTATAAGTTTTCTTAATCTCTTTCCTAATATACCTGGACCCTTGAATCATAACATACATGTTTTCGCTCATTCTCGTGATTTGTTGATGGATACATTAATATATAAGTCTTGGCATATAGATGTTAGTCATCAACTGTTCGCTGCTTTGATATTTTTACACATAAGAGATTTTGAAGTCATCTTAGGGATGGATTTGTTAAAATCATGTAACAAACCCACCCATACTTGATGTATAAACCTAAAGAAAAATTTAATTACCCTTGTAACCCTCAAAGTTTCAAAATTACCAAAATACCCATATAAACTTTAAAACATATTATTTAAACCATACCCCACCCTTATAACCCAAACTTAAGCGCGTAACTTAATCATAGTATTTTTATTTGGTATCAATTACACAAACCAACCCAATGAGTTTGGAAAATTACACAATCACCCCCATAAACTTTACAAAAAAGTGAATAATTGTTCTTAAATTCACATTATATATTATCCATGGATCCAAATCAAAACCAAAACTATTTGCACTTCACTCCCTGAACATTTTTGCCGGCTGACAGTCTTGTGAGCAATTATACGACATGGAAAACACATGATTTAGTTAAAACCAAACTAAATTATGGAAAGTTTCCGCCTCTTTTTCCACCAATCCATTCACCTTCACCAGTAGTATAAAACCCCCATCCACCACTGTAAAAACGTACCTTACCACAGTAAAAAACACAAAGGAAAATTCTAGCTTTTTTTATTAGTATGAACTTATGTAGTATTTATGTTTTCCCATTTGTTTAAGTTTTTGGGCATTCATAGGTCATATATATAAGTTTACATGTTAGTTTTAACATGGGAAATTCACTCAAAAAGCTTTAATATTAGAAACCTCCATTAAAGGTTGAGCTTCAATGGTGTAGCCTTTACTCCTGACTTTGAACCAGTTTCAAAGTGGAAGAACTCAAGCTATGGGTTTAAGGAACATAGTTGAAATGCTTAATTCAACCCAAAATGGGTTTTGATACCCCAAATCAATGTTTGAAAATTACGGACCTGGAAATTTCATAAACAAAATTCAGGAGCAATGATAAACCAAAATATTTAAGCCAAACCAACTCGAATATATTTTGATCCTATGTTACGTCATTTTTATAGAAAATGAATAGCTCGACCCAGTTAACCTCAATGCTTTAAACTAATAAGCTTGTATTCCTCTAAAAAAATAAGACAATTTTCATTCAGGTTTCAATTTAAATGGTATTCTAAAACTTCTTGAATTGAGGTCAAAGTTTTCAAACCTTAATGTCAACGAAACGAAGGTAGGAGATGGAGTGTAATATAGAGTGAAGTCAAATCCAGGCGCGTACATGATTTGACCTAGTGCGTGCGGGCACGTCTCCAACCAGAAAATTCCGAAATATTTCAAATAATTTTATTTTATTTTTCTAGTCAAAATGGTATATCACATCATCCTATTTGGTTCCCCAGAAAGAAGTTTCTCGAGGAAATAGTTTTAAGGAATTAAAAACCAATCTTTTGATTTTCAATAAAAAATTTGAATTTTTTAACTAATTAAAAAAAAACTTAACCTTAAATTTGAGTCCTTTTCCATAAATACAACAAAAATGTCTCTTATCCAATCCAAAAAATGAATATAATTGAGAAATTTAATCAAAAACCAAAACTTTTCATAGTTATATATTTAACCCCAAAATAAAAAATTATAGTGTAAACAATTTATTTTTCACCCTAGCTTTCACTTAAAAAAATATTTTTTTCTATCAGACTCCAAACATTTATGATATCCATGATTTCAGAATACCCTGTTTATCCCTGTGTGAATGAAGATTAGTTTTAAATAACTCAAGAATTGAAAACTAGGTGATTCTATTTTGATATTTTTTGCGAGCTTATACCATTGAATTACTGCATTGTTTATATCGCTATGTGACAACCCCCAAACTTTTGTTCGTATTTACGAACTCTTTTGTGTAGTTCAAAAATACTGTGAATATTGATTCAATCCTTATCCGATTAAACCCTAACCCAATAATTTCCTGCAACCTATGATCTCAATTAAACTTTGTAGCATACATTGAAATTTAGGGAATAGACTTTCGATGTACCCATGGAAGTGTTATTTGTCTAATAGGACTCAAATGTTTTAGTGCCTAGATTTATTTCGATATACGTATGAGCTTCACTCTAGCTAGTGTGCCTAGCGTGTTACTTTCTCCAAAGTTTTGGGTTGATTATATCTCCAAAGATTTTTGACTGATTCTATCCAATGGTTTTGGATGATATTATAAGAGTATTGCTACACATTTGAAGCCTCTACAACTGATAATTATTGGTTATCCTGTTATAGTCTAAACCCTATTATTATGATTCGATAAAAACACTTATCCAATTATAATCACCATATTATTCTTACAAATATCAACAAAGGACCATATACCCTGTTTCATTACTATTGATATCTTAGTTCTTTTCTAAATTATTATAACTGTGACATATTATTTACTTCACTTTTATCAAATAGACTCACGAATATACACTGGTTATAGAAATAAAATTATCTACTTGGCAAAGTTTTGCTTATTTTTTTCCTCTCTTCTAGATGGAAAATGAACTCGAAGAAGAAGAAATATGACCCATCCCACTTGATTGTTATTCCGTCTTATCAAGATAAACCTTTTCGGTTATGTATGTTTGGGAGGTAACCTAGAAAGATGTTAGTATCCATTGTAACACTTTCACCACAACGTACCAGCTTATGTGACCTTTTTAGTCCCCTTTTTATTTATATGTTATGATGATTCTGAGATACCCTTTTATTTCTTTTTTATGGATACTCCAAGATATGTAATAAGATGCTATGCATCCACATAGATAAAGATCTATTTTCTTTTCGCTTAAATTATTATTGTTATTTTCGTAGCATTACCATATACAGAACATAAGGTGCTACACATCATATTATGCTAAGGTAGATTATTTTGATAAGAGGCTTACCTTTTAAAGTCTTAACCACTCAGAATGTAGTTTTGAAGGGACTGGAATTATATCTCCCATGTATATTATTTCTGCAATGTAAGACTATAGTTTTCTTAAGAAGGCGTGTCAAGGATTTCTTACAAGTGTTATTGATTTTGAAAATAAAAGATCCTAATTTAAAGCATATTCTTATGGCTAAGCATTTTCCAGGTTATTTACCGAGTCTACCTCCTAGTATAGAAATATGATTTACATTTGTCCTTATTCTTGGAATTATACCAATCTCAAAACCACCTTATCTCATGGCACCTTTAGAATTGAGGGAATTAAAAGTTCAAGTACAAGATTTATTAGAAAAAGGGTTTTATTAGACCAAGTATATCCCATTCGGGGTGCTCCAGTGTATTTGTTAAAGAGAAGGATGGGATGATGAGGTTATGTATAGATTATCGTGAAATAAACAAGGTAACCATTATCAATAAATACCCCTTACCTCGTATAGATGATTTTTTGACCAATTGTAAGGTGCACAAGTATTTTCTAAGGTTGATATTAGATCAGGCTATCTCGGATCGAAGATTATGGAAGAGGATATTTCAAAATCATCTTTTGTACTGGATATGGTCACTATAAATTTCTAATGACGCCATTTGGACTTACTAATGCAGCAGCCATTTTTAGGGATATGATGAATAGAGTGTTTACGAAATATTTGGATTAATGTGTGATTATTTCCATTCATGACATCCTTATATATTCCAAAAGTATTGAAGAACATGAGAAGCATTTAGAGATAGTATTACAAATCCTTAGGAAGAAGAAATTATATGCGAAATTAAATAAGTGCGAGTTTTGGTGGCCTAGAGTTTCTTTTCTAGGACACGTCATTTCTAAGGAGGGAGTGTCAATTGATCCTCAAAGAGTCTATACTATGTTGGCCTAGACCAACTAATGTGATGGTGATTCGTAGTTTCCTTGGATTAAGAGTTTATTATCGAAAGTTTGTTGAATGATTTTCTAGTATTGCCAAACCTCTCTCTAGGTCAAAACAAAACAAATTGAAATATGAATTGTTTGAGGAAATTGAGAATAGTTTTCAAGAACTTAAGAATCGATTAGTAACTGCCCCAATTTTGACTATTCCTTCATGGACAGGAGGAATGGTGATTTATAATGATGCTTCTAAAAATGGTTTGGTAGATGTACTAACGTAAAATGGAAAATTAGCATCTTATGCCTCGAGACAATTAAAACCACATGAGTAGAATTATCTTACTCATAACTTAAGATTAGTCGCTATATTTTTTCACTCAAGATTTGGAGATGTTATATTCTGAGGTTTGGAAATAGAGTGTGTGTTCCATATGATGCCAAACTAAAGAGGCAAATTTGGAAGGAAACTCATTACTCGACATTTCATCCCGAAAATACCAAGACGTGTAGAGATCTTAGAGAAGTGTTTTGGTGGAACAACATGAAAAGAGAGATGGCAGAATTTGAATCTCAGTGCTTGCTTTATCAACAAGTAAAAGCCGAACATAAAAAATCATCAGGATTATTACAACCTCTACTATACCTAAGTTGAAATGGGAACATATTACATTTGATTTTTTGACAGATTTACCAAGGAGTTTAAATGGTAATGATTCTATTTGGGTAATTATTGATAGGTTAACTAAATCCTCATTTTCTTGCCATTAATATTACTCATTCTTTTAAAAAGTTATCTAAAATGTACGTGCAGGAAATTATTAGAATTCATGGAACCCAAATTTCAATTGTTTCTAATCGTGACCCTAGATTCGTGTCTCACTTTTGGAAAATCCTATAAGAAGCCATGGTAACAAAATTTAATTTCATCACCACTTTTCATCCTCAAATGGATGGACAATCTAAAACAACCATTCAAACCTTAGAGGATATACTAGGGGCATGTGTACTTGATTTGAAGTGGAATAGGCATGATCATGTACCATTAGTGTAATTTGCATGTAATAATAGTTATCAAGAAAATATTCAAATGGATTTGCATGAGGCATTATATGGTAGAAGGTGTCATTATCCTACATGTTGGGTAGAAGTTGGAGAAAGAAAATTGTTGGCACCAGAATTAATTCAGATCATAACAGAGAAAGTAAAATTGATACAAGACCGAATTTGAATCGCTCAAATCCTTCAAAACAGTTATGTTGAAAATATACACTAACTATTATAATTCCAAAGAGGAGATTATGTGTTCTTACGAGTATCTCCAGTAAAGGGAGTAATTAAATTTGGGAAGAAAAGGAAGTTGAGCCTAAGATACATAGGACCATTTAAAATCCTTGAAAAGATATGAGCTGTCGCGTATAGAATAACTTTACCACCTAAACTCTTTGGTGTACATAATGTGTTTCACGTATCAATGATGAAAAATAAGTCCCAGATACAACACATATATTAAGTCACAAAGCTCTTCAAGTTAGAGAAGATTTGACCTACATTGAGCACCCGGTAGAAATTTTGGACCATATGCAAGGTAATTTCACTAGTTAAAGTATTATGGCGTAATTATTTTATTGAAGAAGGAAGATGATGCAAAGGAAAGATATCCATACTTGTTAAAAATGAATGTAAATCAAGTTTCGGGACTAAACATTATATTAAGAGGGTAGGATGTAATAACCCCACTTTTATATGCTCATATATACTTTATTTTTACAATTATGAATTAATTATTATCTTATAAATGTTATATTACTAATATGTGGTATTCTTGGTTCTTAATATGACAAAACTCATTTTTAAATATGAAGAATCAACTATAATTGGATCGAATTGAAGTTTTATGACATATCCAATTCGATGAAACTTTGAGGACTTTGTTTTAATAAAGAAATTTTTGGGGACCAAAATGAAAAATAGAAAAAATATAGTGTGAAATTACTAAAATACCCTTCATGTGTAAAATGACTCTTATACCCTTATCACCATTCCACCTCCTGCTTAACACTTTTTCACCTCATACTTGACACATCCTAGTTTATTTGATGCCTCTATCTTACATTTGTCGTCTTTATAGAGAGCTAAAACACTTGTCATCATTTGGTGATATTAAAACTACAAGATAACTCCTGCATGCGACACCTCAATGTTGCCTTACCACTATAAAAGCTTGATCACCTAGACACGTGTCAACACTATAATATCTTTAGAAACCTATAATTACGGACTCTAGTATCAATTGAAACTCACAACAAATCCTTGAGAATTATAGAAATAAATAGTGAGAGAAAGTGCTGGAAAGTTTAATAAGAAGTTCTTAAAGTTCTTAGGGATATTCATCTCAAGGTAATATTCTATTAATTTTATTAGGCCTCTTTATAGTTTTAGTTTATTGTTTTACAGATATATTAAGTAGAAATGTTTGTAAAATCACTCACGACCCATTTTAGTGAAAATAAAATTGAAGGGTTTTCTAAATTGAACTATTCGTAATGAAGTATTGTGTTTCAAAAAGGGATTTTCACTAATGAATTTATAGTCTCTTGGTGATGAAAATTAATATTTCTTATTATTTCTAAACACGTAATAGATAAATTACATTTAAGATTGAATTTACTTATTTTCAAAATTTAACTTGTTTAAAATTATATATGGGATTTTGAAATGATTTTTGTTATGTTGAATCAAATTAATTAATTTCAAAGTCAGGTCCGGTGAAATTGTGTCTAGATGAGATGATATTTAAATGGTGCCCTTGCGACCCTCCATATCTATTTTGAATGAATCCAAAAATATTTAGTCTAGATGAGTTGGTATTTAAGTGGTGCCCGTGTGACCCTCATCTCTACTCTGAACTGACTGCTTAGGAAGAACTATGATTTGAAATTTTGAATGGGGCTAAGTCCCTTTTATTAAAAAAAGACTATCAATTAATTTTAGACGTTGAGAAAATGGTTATTAATAACCTTTTACAACAAGTTATTTTAGAATTAAAACAAAATATTTATAACTGGGCATTGTTTAGAACATGTATTATATTTTTTAGAATTAATGTATGATCCAAGAATTAATATCTCAATTTTCAAACCTCTATTTTAGTTGAGTACTCTATGCCATTTCTTGAACATTTTGATTAGATGATATTAGGCAAACTATATTTATTTGTGAACTTCTTTTATTCTCAAAATGCATCTGATACCGATGATTGATTCACTTGTGATATGTTTGTATCTCTCTCCATATAAACATAATGATTGAAATGTGTAATGAAATGAGGTTGTACTGAATATTGGAAATAAGATTTAGCCTAAGGGACCTCACTTACTGACTAGCCTTTCCGTTGGGTTATTGCTAGTATGCCCTAAATAAGGCATTGTGATGAACTAGTTCGATTGACCCTTGATTACCGAGAAATAATATGGAAGAATAACACGGTATTAGAGTGTACTTGGCCATTCAAATGATATGATTGAAAGAAAAAGATGTCGCTTTTGATTTTGTCGCATTCATTTTATTCGGAGCTATTCAATTATGGTGTGTGTTGGTGTGTGTGTGTGTATATTGTCATTTCAATTTATATACCTATTACTGCAAGTTCCTATCTGCATATATATATGCCTTCTCTTTTGAATTCACTAGGTATTTATTTTCTGAAAACCTTGGAATGACGAGAGATTAAATCACATTCGGATTTTAGCCAATATTGTATAAATAACAATTTTTCAAGAAATAATTAGACCCGCGGATGGAATGTAAAAGGATTATGTTGATGATTTAGCTTAAGGAGATCTTTTACGATAATTTCAAAATAGAAATTTGTTTTATAAGATAGATCATGTTTTGGATCTCTAGCAATAGGTTTTTAAATTATGCCTTAAGTTGTAACTCTTGATACTTTTAATATATATGAAATTTCCTTTTAGAAAGCTCTGATGACGTGATTCCTTTATTTTTAGTAGTTTATGATTTATGACCATGTGTATTTATTTCCTTTCCATTTATTTTAAGACATAGTTTAAGACCAAAATATTGAAAGCTTTATTGGCATGTAAAGGCACTGTTCTCTACTATTTTTGGGTCGGGGTAGTGACAAGTATTCTCAGAAAAATGGGCATGGATTCTTTTATTGGATTTTAAACTCCGAGTTAGGATTAGGTATTTTCAACAAAGTTGTATTTTTCATTTCCGCTAGATAGGCTTGCAGTGGAATAATGAAAAAAGGTCAGCATTCAGGCTTAATTTTGGATTTCAAACGATGGCATAATCTCATTTCTCAAGTTTTTTAAAGTTGATTTGTGTCTTAAGATGACTTACTAACTAAGACATCTAATGCTTAAGGTTCACGTTTTTTCTTTTTGTTTTTAGTAATCAAACAAAATAAATAATTTGAGATCATCAACGAAATTTTAGTGAACGAAAGTTTGAGTTATTTTAACTCGGATTGATTTATATCTCTCGAAAATGATGAATGACACAAATTCTCACCGGTTAAAACCTCCATATTTATTCATCAAGCATATTAACTTTCGCCTCGATATTTATTTTTGATCATATTATTCACCTAAGGTGTGAAAATTTCATAAGTTGAAAGATCCATGAATTAATTCCATATTAAGAAATCGTTCCAAAACTTAATTTTATTGAAAATATTTTTGGATTTTTGGAAATTTTGCTGATTTTTATCGTTCAAAAATACTATCCATACCCCCGAAGCTAAATTCTTACATTGTCCTCAGTGTATGCTCATATAAAGATATGAACAATGTAAATAAAGTAAAGAAGTAAAAGAATCATATTTCCTGTGCATTCCACTTGTTACCAAACTCCAATCGATCTTACATGCCTTTCATCATAAAACAAAAGCCAAAATAATTGGTAATCAACCCAAAAAACATTATGAGAACATGAAGGTACACAATGAATGCAGTGAGTGAAATTATGGTGATGCACAATTACATTATAGCATAGATGGTCAGACCCGAACTACTATCATGGTGGAATCTTGGATTATTCTTTACGCCAATGTCTCCCTCAAAATCGAAAAGGAATAAATCGAGCTCAAAGTTAGATGAAACTCTAGTCGCATTCTCAATCTTAACAAAAATCTCAAATGACACTGGTGTTAGAAGTGATGGAAAAGGATAATGCAATGTGATAAAACATGCATCGTCGGGAGGAAATTCTCGACCAATTTTCTCAACCACCCCATCACTGATAGATAAAACCTCACATTTCAGTATACTCTCGATAGGCTTGGGTTCACGTTTATAGTGAAGGAATTGATCTATCTTATCATCCCAGTCACTCTCTTATGAGTCATGAACTGAGTCCAATGACGATTGGACTTAAATAGTGAGATCTTTATCAATGGCACCAAACTCTTCCACAAAATCATTAAGACTCATAAATAGTGACAAATCATGTGTCCAAGCACATAAATTGATAGTGTCACTATCCCATGGGGTAGTGACATCGTACATTTTCTACACGTACTAAACTTCATTTTCTCCCTCATCTGATGTTGTCTTCTCTAAATTGAACAAATTCCAACCCATGGTCACGTTACCAAAAGAGAGGTCCAATTTCCCACTCCAACATCAAATGACAGCGTCAGAAGTAGCCAAAAAGGGTCGATTGAGGATGATCGAAAATTGTATGGATGAGTTTAATACACATTGTGTGTCTAATACCACAAAGTCTATAGGAAAGAAAAACCCACACACTTTGATCAAAATGCATCCTCTATAATACCTCTAAGCACCTTAATGGATCGGTCGACTAAGTACAAGGTCATCTTAGTGTGCCTTAACTCCCCCAAACCTAGTTTCTCGTACATGGTATACGGTAGAAGGTTCACACTTGCTCCTAAGTTTAAGAGCCCTTTCTCGAAGTGTTAGTTCCCTATCTTTATAGAGATCGTCAGCATCACAAGATCATTATACTTGATGGGGTTTTTATAAAGATTGATTGGAGATAAATGTTGTCTTTAGAACGTTAGTGGTCCTCTTGAAAGTGCAAAGGTCCTTCAAAAATTTGGCGTAGGACGAGACTTATTGTATGAAGTCAAGAAATGGGATATTAATTTTCACTTGGTTAAACTATTCCCACATCTTATTAACTCGTGCCTTTTTCGTTTGGGGAACCAAACGTTAATAAAACAAATATTTTGAGGCATAGATCTCTACGAATGGCTCTGAAGACGAGGGTGGGGAGGAATTTGGATATACAGGTCATTCTCCTTATATTACTCGAATTCGCTCTCCGTGGCCATCCCGAGGGTTTTTCCAGGGGGTCCGAGGGAAATGTATCTCTTGGGGTGGATCCCTCCTTCCTTCACCTTTTTTTGACATACGCGCATGATTGCATCCTTTATCGGGGTGCTCGACCGTCGTCGATGTGGGGTGAAAGTAGAGATTGAGTCGCCAGCCTATTTTTCACAAAACACGCAAAAGAAATGTTGTTGCCTCGAGAGAACAACATCAAGGACAATACTGATTCTTGCGAAACCAAGTAGTTTAAGGGTCCAGTTAATAAATTACGGAATGGGAAGGTGTTAGGAACCTATCCTGCCTTTTCGAGATCTCATGGGCATATGTTAATGTTCTTCTATAAAACTCCGTGATGCTTGTGCTTATATGCATAATATAAATGGAGGATGGAATTGCTCAACTCGCGTCATGGATAAAGGCAGAGTGAGTTCATCCTTAGGAGTGTTCCCAAAATAGTAATTCAAATTATAATGTAAGTGTTTATCGATTCACAAGTCGTTATAGAAGAACGATTGCATACATCGGACAAGACATAGGCAAGCAAGTATAGAAAATATATATTAAGAGCAGATAATAAGAACAAAGTAACAAATGGATATGGGAGACTCGAGTCTAGGGATGTACCCAAGATGCCTACGTAGCGCGAGGGGGTATTAAAGTCCACATAGTTAGAAGACAATACGAGGTGGGTTCAACCCATAAATCCGGTGACTTTTTTTATACGCGTGTGTGTAGAAAAATGTGTTTTAGTGTGAGAAAATGTGATGAGAATTCCCCATTTGGAATTTACACCATCTTTTTCTTATTTTTGGTTTTTCTTATGAAAATATAGTATGTGAAAATACTAATAATAAAAAGTTCGAAATTAAGTTATGTGATGTAATGAAAAAAAGTACTAAAGCGAAAATGAAGTAATTAATGCAAAAATAAGAGAATTTAATGAAAAAGGGGAAGAATTAGACCTCCTTAAGAGGACTTGAAGTGGATCTTGATTGTAGATACGTTGATCTCAATATGAGATGATGGTGGTTTGAGGATATGGGTGGAAATGTACTCAAAAGATTATGAAAATGATGAAAAAAAAATGTGGGAAATGGGCTTTTAAGATGGGAATAACTCTAAATTCGAGAGAATTCTCTCTGAATTGCCGAGAAGGATGTTCAGGGATTTCTAGGGGCACTTTTCAAAGTGAGGTCATGGCCTCTATTTAAAGGGACAAGGGGGAACCAATCGATATTGTCCTTGACCTTCTTATCAATATAGACACACAACTGATTAATGCACGGGATGGACTGTTGGAAAGGGTATTCGGTGCCCTTCGAGATTCCATTCATATTACTTCAGTTAAGAGAGTTAACCTAGGTCAAATGGGGACTAGAAGTGCCTCAGTGACCCTTCAGAGTAAAATGGATCGTTCGTCCGTACCGTAAAACTGATTCACACGTGGGGTAAACTGTTGGAAAGGGTATTGTGACAACCCGCGATCCGAGATAAGGGGTGGCCAACCCGATACTCAAACGTAATAGGAATCATGGATGGATATCATTCTCAGCATCACAAAAATAAACTGAGTATACGGGAAAACCACCCAATAAATCAGAAAACGGGTTGCCAAAAAGTTTAGAAATTTAAAACCAGTTAAGAAATTTAAATTAACAACCCCATCTGACAAGCAAGTGGAATTCCAAAAGAATATATATATATAATACAAGTAAAACGAATGTACACAAGAGGACCGAATAGGCTGTCGGTCCACAGCTACATACAAAGTATTACAACAGTTTAATATCTTACGTAATACATTCATTAATCAAATACAAAAGTTTGGGCCACACGCCCGAGTGAAGGCCCGATCATATCTAGAATACAAAGATGAAAGCGTCTAATATAACGTCCTGTAATATCCGCAAAATCTTACAGCCCGTCAAAAGCAAAGGGATGGAAATATCAAAACGGGCGTCCTTGCGGTGGAGCACCTGAGCGGATACAATCATATACACAACAAGGAAAATAAACCGGTCTGGGCCAGGTTTTATATGATCACCAGAAGAAATAAAAAGCATGATAGGTATGGACAGTTATGCATGAATGAAAAGAATGATAATATGGCATGATAACTGGCATGTTAAACTTACATTACAATTTAAGATATTTAACTTAATTATGAAATAAAATGTCATTTATATAAGAGAAATAAAAGTAAATAACTTTAATTTTAAACCTTTGCTCATTAATCCAATTACCATGTCCTTCTTACATTCCTTATTAGGAATAAAACCATTTATTCGGTTTAATCAAGAAGATATAATTTCCCTACATTAATTAAAACTTTCCATCATTAATCATCATTTCCATTTTTATCTTTCCGTTCCTTATCAGGAATATAATTTCTATCAAGTGCTATTTATGGCACATGTCTCAATCACATGCTCTTTATGGCACGTATCCATGCTCTTTATGGCATATATATCCATCAAGTCCCACTTGATGCAGAAAAGTTATATTCTCATACATATAACGATTCTAAGACCGCCCCTCCAAGTTTTCCCACTGGGCGCGCCCCTAAATGATCATCATCTTCCAGGGCCTATCTATACAAGACAACCTGGGCACCTATTGCGATACGTCGGGAAGCAGCCATAAGCCTGCGGGAGAGTCAAGACCACACCCGGAATCTCCTCACCAGCGCAGAAAACATATAAAAACCCCGCATATGGCCTAGGACTATATCCACCTTGCATTAATTAGCCAGGAGGCATCACCAAGCGCGCGAACTTCCCTTATGATGTCATTTAGAGAGGTGTGTACAAGTAAATTAACATTTACCTTTTTTAATCTCATTTTCATTTTCAATCTTCATTACCAATTTCCATTTCCATTATCCATGTGTTTGGTTCTTTTTATTCGAACCTATCATTATTAAATAGTGTGGTTCATCTTATTCGAACCTATCATCTTTAAACAATTGGGTTTATTTTATTCAAACCTATTCCCATAGAATATTATCATTAATATTCCCTAAATTACAAGTCCCGACTTAGTCTCCAAATGATCATTATGATTCTATAATTCCCAAAGTTCATATAACTTCGATAAGCCCCTAAGTCTCCAAGCATGGGCATTTAACTTCCTAACTTCTAAAAGTTTGAATAAAAGAAGTAATGCCTTAACATTACTTTAAACCTCCCCGGAATAAACCCCCGATGACCCAATTCTAGTCTTGGGTGGCGACCAAACTCAACTAGAACTCTAGGACTCTAAGTTTACTTCATTCAACAAGGTTCCTAGGTCCCAATCTTAAAGAAAAAGGTTAAAATTTGAAAAGAAAAACAAAAAGAAAATGCAGGATTTCCAAATCGATTTGGGTTCAGAGAAGGGAATCGATTCGGACTAGCCGAATCGATTCAGTCAGGAAAAATGACATTCTGCATAAATACCGAATCGATTCGTATGAGACGAATCGATTCGATCGACTCAGACCTGGAAACTGCCTCAAGGCGAATCGATTCGGCCAGGCCGAATCGATTCGGTTCTGCAGATTTGCCAAGTTTTGGCTATGGAGTCTTGAACTCCAAATTTCTCCCAACACAAAACTAACCAACCCAACCTCATTTATATAAACTTATACATCATAATTGTATATAACTACCATCATTAACAACATTTATCATCCAAATCAACTTCTAAGGGTTTAATACCCACAAATCTAATAAAGCCCTAACTAAACTAAATCATAACAATCCACAGCTATTAATGCTAATTAATCCACTTAAATCATATAGTAGCACGTAGATAAGTTGCCTTGATCTTGCAAATTCAGATTTGATTTGGTGTAGACAACAATCCAAGCTTGAATCTCCAAATCCCTCTTTTTCTCCCAATGTTCTCTTCCTCTCTCTACTCTCTCTAGGGCTCAATTGTGTGTAATGGAAGAATAAGATTAGAGTTGGGGAAAATAAAACGTGGCGTAAGTCTAAGAAGTCCTCTTAAATGATCAATACGCAATATAGTTACTCGCAAATACACATTTAAGCTATAACCAGTCAAAAGTGCCCGAAATACCAAAATGCGATATGACACTTATTTTGACTGTCTTGCACCTACCGGGACTAACTACACCCTCCAAATTATCATTTGGAAATTTTATAACTCATTTTAAGTTCCGGTTTCATATCAAACCAAAATGTCATTTTATATCTTATGACATAATAAGTCACCACATGGATATTTTTACCTACTCATCAGGTAATCATACAACATTTCAGTAAATATTAACCTTTTTCATATTAAATTAATATTTACTCCACCATCCATCATTTTATATAATTACTACACATAGTAAATAAATATAAAATAGGCTCTCAAAAGTGAGGGTTGTTACATACTCCCCCCCTTATGAGGGAATTTTGCTCCCAAAATTTAAGCGTACCTTGCAAGAAGAGATGCAGATACTTTTCTCGCATGTCATCCTCGCGCTCCCATGTCGATTCCTCGACAGTGTGATGATTACATTGCACCATAACCAAACGTACTACCCGCAATCTCAATCGTCACTCTCCACGCCCTAAAATAGCAAATGGCTGTTCCTCATAAGAGACGTCAAGTTGCAACTCAATATATTCGAAAGGAATGTGCCTAAAGGCACCATCACATCTCTTGCACTTCCATACAGGAGAGATATGGAACACGTTATGAAATTTCCGCAAGTGTTTCGGTAAAGCAAGTTAATAGGTTACCGGACCCACCTTGACATTTATAGGAAAGTTCCAACGTAACGAGGTGCAAGTTTTCCTTTCTTCCCAGAACGCTTAATGCCCTTCATGGGCGACACTCGCACCAACACTTGGTCCCCGACCTCCATCTCCACATGCCTTCTCTCCGCATCGACATAGCTCCTTTATCGATCTTGGGCTATCCGAATGTGACTTCGAATGAGCTTGATCTTTGAAGAAGTATCCCGGATCATTTTAGGTCCGAGGAACTTATTATCTCCCACCTCCAACAAACAAGCGGGAGATCCACAAAGCTTACCATATAAGGCTTCATAAGGCGCCATCCCATCAGCGAATTTATACGAATCATTATAAGCACATTCAACTGATGGAATATACTATTCCCAACTACTCTTGAAGTCAGGCACACACGTAAGGAGTATATGCCCCAACATATGGTTTACCCTTTTGGTCTGGCCATCTGTTTGAGGATGATAAGAAGTACTAAACTTCAATCCGATTCCCATGGCTTCTTGGAAACTTGCCATAAGTGGGAAATGAAAATCTTGTCTCGGTCGGAAACTATAATCAAAGGCACCCAATGCAGTCCAACAAACTCTTCATGCCCGGCCACCAATACTGGCGGCGCATATCTTGACACATTCTGTAGTTACCCGGATGTACCGTAAGCTTAGAACCGTGAGATTTCGCTATTACTGCCCTTCTTAAGTCCTTCTCATCCGGGATAATAAATCTCCAGGGGAAACGCACCCCACCCTTAAAGTCAATAGAGCAGGATTTTGTTCCCTCGATCAACAACTTGTATATGTGGTCTTAACAACCATTGTCTCTCCTACCACATCATGCAATGACTTGTTGCTCGAATGAAAGACTAAATTTCTGCCCAGGAAGTAGTACCTCCCTTCCTATACGGCGATCACCCCCACTATGAATTTTTAATTCAAACATGGGATAATACTTCTCACAAGTCTTAACTTATGAGGCGCATTAACATTAGGTCCATGCTCCAGTATTATTACTCCCAATCCTGGCAGAGGCTTGTCAATTGAATCCACCCTCGAGCTTAACAACATGGGCTCAAGAGTGAGAGTCAAGCCACCCTTTTAGCTCCCCAAAAGCTACTTTACCTCTGTAACCTCTAACTAAGAGATGCCTCATCTCCTTCGGCCTTATCTACCAAACCTCTCTAAATCCCCAACTTCTCGTTACTAGGGAACCAATCCCCCTTAGAGTTAACAGACATCCTATTCGTGGTCAACTCCCGACAGCCCTCCTAAACTAACGTCACATGCCCTAAAGGTCCTATGTACAAATAATCCTAAAGTCTACCTACCTATATCCTATCTAAGTCGTGTACACCTGATACTAAGTACATCCCTAGTGCCCAAGACCTTTCTCAACTTCCGACATTTGCTCGGTTTCATGCGTGGGATGTCTCGCCGAAGCGAAATCCAAACAAGGAACCCTCCCGTTACACTACTACCTCGCGTTATCGGTCATTAAGATATAAAGGTCTAAGACACATGTTCGGGACCGAAAAGATTCTAACTCTCAACCCTACTAATAAGATTCTACTTCTATAACTTATAATTATTTAAATAGTTAAAGATTTTAACAAATCAGATATTCACTTTCCGTAAAGTCTTACAATTATTTACCCCACAACATATATACATCTTTTTAAATAGTCTCCTTATCAAGGCATAACCCGAAGTCTTAATTCGACTTCGTATCCCAGTCTCCCTCGCATCGTTCAGAGGAGAGAACTATATACAGTGCTTCTATTTCACACTTTAATAGCCCTTAATCACTCTTCTGCGTGATTTGGCTAAACCTTTCAACCCGCCTCTTAACCAACAAAATAAAATGAACTAAAAGAAGAAAGAATAACGTCTCCCCATTCCCAACGTCGTCGAGGTTCACGCGTGGAGTGTCCCACAAAAGCGGAATCCAAACAAGGAACCTTTCCTATACGCTACTACTCAACTTTGTCGGTCGTGGAGACAAGGCATACCAATCACATACCCAATATCACATCATACTCGACCATATCAAGGAAGAGTAAATCGGATTCAAAGCACAAATTACCAAGAGAAATTCCTATAAGTTTACAAACAAGGAAAAATGAGCGAACCATCCCCCATAGAAAACTCAGCACTAGTAAAAGTACTCTCAACAAATTTTATCAAATCTGTAGTCTGAGCAAAACTCCTCGAAATGAAGAGTATGTAATACCCACATCAAATATCACACAACTCAAGTACCCTTAAATAAAAAAAAACTTACCCTCAATAACGGGCGGTGCCGGCAGGGCTGGAGGAAGTATAGCCTCCTGAATTCGATAAACACGCCCTGGCCCAGATGGCCTTTACCTCCATGACCACCCGACCTGCATGTTGCGAAGCACCTTAACCGTGCCTACTGTTATTGCCACTCGCAATAAACCCTCCAAAACGTTGTCTCTTAGACGAAACCCCTTGCTGAGGGTCCCTCTCTTTCTGCTTATTACCCGAAGATTGGGATGAGGGAAATGATCCTCCTCCAATCCCTGTTCTCCAAGCTTTCCTGCTTGCCCCACAACAGTATCTTTCTTGCTACCCTGTGTATATAACCGATGCTCATGGCAATGGAGTAAGGCTGCATTCATAACCTCACCAAAAGTTTGTAAAGCTGGATTACCCAACAATTGTTGACGGATTCTCCAGTTTAGACCTCCCATAAACTTCGAGATCTTCCTATCTTTCGGAGTCACCTCACCCGGTACAAAACTCGCCAAGCAGGTAAAATCCTCTACATACTCTGCCACAAATCTCTCTCCTTGCACAACATCCTAGAGCCTCCTTTTCATCTCCCTTTGAATTGAGGAAGGAAAATACTTACGATCGAACAAAGTCCAGAACTCAGTGACCGTCATTGTGTCTCTCTGCTCTGGTGTGGTCGTCATCTCCCACCAGTATAACGCAGATCCGACAAGCTTAAAAGTGGCAAGGACTTGTTTCCTCTCCTCGCTACATTCTATCATTCGAAGGCGGCGTTGCATGTCCTTTTTTCCATTGATTGGCTCCAATAACATCAGTACCTCCCTCAAATTTTGGGGGATTGCCCTTTAGAATGGACTCTCTAACCCTTTCCCACGGAGTAAGTCCCGTTGGAGGTTGACCATCGTGAGCCCGTTGTTGAGCCTGTGGCAATTGTTGGACCACCGCGATCGTGGCGGCATTAACCGCTTGAGACACTATATTGGCTACATCCGCAGCATTAATGGTCCCTTGTAGTGGTGGTGGAGGACCTAACTCCTCTTCTACAACCCTAATACGTCTCGCTGGGTGACCTCTCTTAGGTGGCATCTGAGATGAAGAGACAATAGAGTTAAAATACTATTTAAAGCAATCTATCTTGCAGAAGATCGCAAACATAGGCAACAAAGAAATCCTAACATTAGGCTCTACATTAAAGAACGCTACGGTAGAACGTGGCAAGTCCGCATAGATCCTAGTACTCTAGAACCTGAGGCTCTGATACCATCTGTGACAACCCGCGATCCGAGATAAGGGGTGGCCAGCCCGATACTCAAACGTAACAGGAATCATGGATGGATATCATTCTCAGCATCACAAAAATAAACTGAGTATACGGGAAAACCATCCAATAAATCAGAAAACGGGTTGCCAAAAAGTTTAGAAATTTGAAACCAGTTAAGAAATTTAAATTAACAACCCCATCTAACAAGCAAGTGGAATTCCAAAAGAATATATATATAATAGAACTAAAACGAATGTACACAAGAGGATCGAATAGGCTGTCGGTCCACAGCTACATACAAAGTATTACAACAGTTTAATATCTTACGTAATACATTCATTAATCAAATACAAAAGTTTGGGCCATACGCCCGAGTGAAGACCCGATCATATCTAGAATACAAAGATGAAAGCGTCTAATATAACGTCCTGTAATATTCGCAAAATCTTACAGCCCGTCAAAAGCAAAGGGATGGAAATATCAAAACGGGCGTCCTTGCGGTGGAGCACCTGAGCGGATACAATCATATACACAACAAGGAAAATAAACCGGTCAGGGCCGGGTTTTATATGATCACAAGAAGAAATAAAAAGCATGATAGGTATGGACAGTTATGCATGAATGACAAGAATGATAATATGGCATGATAACTGGCATGTTAAACTTACATTACAATTTAAGATATTTAACTTAATTATGAAATAAAATATCATTTATATAAGAGAAATAAAAGTAAATAACTTTAATTTTAAACCTTTGCTCATTAATCCAATTACCATATCCTTCTTACATTCCTTATTAGGAATAAAACCATTTATTCGATTTAATCAAGAAGATATAATTTCCCTACATTAATTAAAACTTTCCATCATTAATCATCATTTCCATTTTTATCTTTCCGTTCCTTATCAGGAATATAATTTCTATCAAGTGCTATTTATGGCACATATCTCAATCACATGCTCTTTATGGCACGTATCCATGCTCTTTATGGCATATATATCCATCAAGTCCCACTTGATGCAGAAAAGTTATATTCTCATACATATAACGATTCTAAGACCGCCCCTCCAAGTTTTCACTCTGGGCGCGCCCCTAAATGATCATCATCTTCCAGGGCCTATCTATACAAGACAACCTGGGCATCTATTGCGATACGTCGGGAAGCAGCCATATGCCTGCGGGAGAGTCAAGACCACACCCGGAATCTCCTCACCAGCGCAGAAAACATATAAAAACCCCGCATATGGCCTAGGACTATATCCACCTTGCATTAATTAGCCAGGAGGCATCACCAAGCGCGCGAACTTCCCTTATGATGTCATTTAGAGAGGTGTGTACAAGTAAATTAACATTTACCTTTTTTAATCTCATTTTCATTTTCAATCTTCATTACCAATTTCCATTTCCATTATCCATGTATTTGGTTCTTTTTATTCGAACCTATCATCTTTAAACGATTGGGTTCATTTTATTCGAACCTATTCCCATCGAATATTATCATTAATATTCCTCAAATTACAAGTCCCGGCTTAGTCTCCAAATGATCATTATGATTCTATAATTCCCAAAGTTCATATAACTTCGATAAGCCCCTAAGTCTCCAAGCATGGGCATTTAATTTCCTAACTTCTAAAAGTTTGAATAAAAGAAGTAATGCCTTAACATTACTTTAAACCTCCCCGGAATAAACCCCCGATGACCCAATTCTAGTCTAGGGTGGAGACCAAACTCAAATAGAACTCTAGGACTCTAAATTTACTTCATTCAAGAAGGTTCCTAGGTCATAATCCTAAAGAATCAGGTTAAAATTTAAAAAGAAAAACAAAAAGGAAAATGCAGGATTTCCGAATAGATTCGGCCTAGCCGAATCGATTTGGGTTCAGAGAAACGAATCGATTCGGACTAGCCGAATCGATTCGGTCAGGAAAAATGACTTTCTACATAAATACCGAATCGATTCAGACGAGTCGAATCGATTCGATCGACTCAGACCTGGAAATTGCCTCAAGGCGAATCGATTCGGCCAGGCCGAATCGATTCGGTTCTGCAGATTTGCCAAGTTTTGGCTAGGAGTCTTGAACTCCAAATTTCTCCCAACACAAAACTAACCAACCCAACCTCATTTATTTAAACTTATACATCATAATTGTATATAACTACCATCATTAACAACATTTATCATCCAAATCAAATTCTAAGGGCTTAATACCCACAAATCTAATAAAGCCCTAACTAAACTAAATCATAACAATCCACAACTATTAATGCTAATTAATCCACTTAAATCATATAGTAGCAAGTAGATAACTTGCCTTGATCTTGCAAATTCAGATTTGATTTGGTGTAGACAATAATCCAAGCTTGAATCTCCAAATCCCTCTTTTTCTCCCAATGTTCTCTTCCTCTCTCTACTCTCTCTAGGGTTCAATTGTGTGTAATGGAAGAATAAGATTAGAGTTGGGGAAAATAAAACGTGGCTTAAGTCTAAGAAGTCCTCTTAAAGATCAATACGCAATATAGTTACTCGCAAATACACATTTAAGCTATAACCAGTCAAAAGTGCCCGAAATACCAAAATGCGATATGACACTTATTTTGACTGTCTTGCACCTACCGGGACTAACTACACCCTCCAAATTATCATTTGGAAATTTTATAACTCATTTTAAGTTTCGGTTTCATATCAAACCAAAATGTCATTTTATATCTTATGACATAATAAGTCACCGCATGGATATTTTTACCTACTCATCAGGTAATCATACAACATTTCAGTAAATATTAACCTTTTTCATATTAAATTAATATTTACTCCACCATCCTTCATTTTATATAATTACGACACATAGTAAATAAATATAAAATAGGCTCTCAAAAGTGAGGGTTGTTACAGTTATTCAGAGCCTTTTGAATATTAATTCAACTTAGTTTGAGATGGAGAGTTGATAGGAGTCAAACAGATCTCGAGATCGCTCAGTGGCCTCTAGATTAATTTTCGATTGTAAAACGTATCATTCGTTCGTACCATAAGGTCAATTTCTGCACGGGGAGGACCATTGGAAAGGGTATTCAGACCCTTTCAAATAATCATTGAGCTTCTGATGAAGCCAAGAAGTTGACCAGAGTCAAAACGGGGCCTGGGACTGCCCAGTGGCTTCCAAATTAAATTTTGAGGTAAAACGAACCATGTGTCTGAATTGTAAGGCCAATTCGTGCATGAGGAAAATCGTTGGAAAGGGGATTCAGAGACCTTCAAAGATTCATCGAGCTTTCACACAGGCGATAAAGTTGTACGTAGTTGAACGGGGCTCGGGAGTGCCCGATGGCGTTTATATTGGTACTCGGGATATGACCTAGGTTTTGCGGTGAATTAGTAAGTTCTAGAGACCTAAGGAGGTGCCTAAGGGGTTCTTAGGATGTTTTTTTTTATAGAGAGTCCCTCGCCAATCAAGCTTTCAATAAGTAAAGGACATCGAATGATAGATACCACATCGAAATTAGGAGAGAGGTTTTTAGGTCAATTCAATGGACCTAGAGGATAAGATTGATCGATTTGAAGGGTTGAGGTCTGTTGATGAGGTTGACCAATTTAGTGGGTTGATGTCTTTTCTGAGGACCTAAGGAGATGAGGATTATAGATTTAGTGGGTCGAGATCAGTTCTGAGGACCTAAGGACACGAGGATGACCGATTCAGTGGTTCGAGATCTATTCTGAGGACCTAAGGAGATGAGGATGACTGATTCAATGGGTTAAGGTGAGTTTTGAGGACCTAAGGAGACGAGAATGACTAACTCAATGGTTCGAGGTCAGTTTTGAGGACCTAAAGAGACGAGGATGACCGATTCAGTGGGTCAAGGATGTGTTAGGATTGGTTCTAAAGGGGCTAGAGAGACCAATTCAGTGGGTTGAGGCCAATTTTAAGGACCTATAGTGATGCTGGGGGTGACCATGTCTGAGGGTCGAGGTCGATTCTAAGGACCTTGAGCTTGTAGCGACCAATTCTAGGGGTCGAGGTTAATTTTAAGGACCTTAAATTATGACGACCAATTCTGAGGGCCGAGGTCAATTATGAGGACCGTAAGTTGAAATGACCAATTCTGAGGGTCGAGGTCAATTCGAAGGACCTTAATTTGGGACGACCAATTCTAAGGGTCGAGGTCAATTCTAAGGACCTTAAGTTGTGACAACCAATTCTGAGGTCAGGGTCAATTCTGAGGACCTTAAATTATGACGACCAATTCTGAGGATCAAGATCAATTATGAGGACCTTAAGTTGTGACGACCAATTCTAAGGGCCGAGATTAATTCTGAGGATCTTAAGTTATGATGACCAATTCTGAGGGTCGAGGTCAATTCTGAGGACCTTAATCTGGGACGACTTATTCTGAGGGCCGAGGTCAATTCTGAGGACCTTAAGTTGTGATGACCAATTTCTAAGGGACGAGGTCAATTCTGAGGACCTTAAGTTGTGACGACCAATTCTGAGGGCCGAGATTAATTTTGAGGACCTTAAGTTGGGATGACCAATTCTGAGGGCCGAGGTCGATTCTGAGGACCTTAAGTTGGGACAACTAAATATGAGGGTCGAGTTATAATGACCCATTCTGAGGGTCAAGGTCAATTCTAAGGACCTAAAGTTGGGACGACCAATTTCGAGGGTCGAGGTCGATTCTGAGAACCTTGAGCTATAATGTGGGGAATTTTATCTTCTGGGGAATTTTAAATTATCTTAGGGGTGCAGATGCATCTGTAATTCTATTGGGTATTGTGTTGTTTTAAGATTCCTTTGAGGAATGTTTAGTTTTGGGGTTCCTTTTGGGGAGTTATAGTAGACTCAGATGCGGGTGAATCGTTGGTTCTACTTGTGGAATATACTGAGGGTAGATGTGTAAGACTAATTTGACTGGGGATTATGCTGGGGATAAAAGTGCAAGATTAATTCGTCTGGGGATTTTGAGAGTTTATAATGGGCCTAGTGCTCCAAAAATGATTTTCTTAAGGAAATTGAGGTTCCATATTTTTCTGGGATTTTCGGGAATTTTTAGGCAATTGTTAGATTATTCTGGATTTTTCTGACATTTTTTGCACGAAATTTGGAAGGGGGTGCCGATAGGCAGTCATGGGAGGGTGCCAGTCGGTAAGGGCATGGACTCCTAGGCTTCCTTAGGAAGAGGAAAAGACGACTATCGATCGACATAGTCAGGCAATTATCGATCGGCAGGCCCCTTAGTATTCTATAAAAGGGGGCGAATGCTCCCCATTTTTTGCACCTTTATTAAGTGTTTGAATCTTCTGCTTTCTCTCTCTAAAATATGTGACTTGAAATGTTTGGTTCCTCAAGAGAGGTGTACAATAATTAGTTTCTGGCCATTCATGATTGGGTTGGCCTGGAGTGGCAGTCTAGGGTGCCTCTTGCTTTGGCAATGAAAATGCTTTTGATTTTTTCTAGCCCATAGGTGATAAGCATACTCTACTATGCTAGCCGACATACCACCTGTTGATACCAAAATTAGTCCGCTGACGTGGATCAATTATGTGGAGACACATGTCACTCTACATGGCTCCTACAAATATTTTTGAACAACACCCTGACTTAGAGGAGCTCAATCTCCCCGACCAACAAGTATACTCCGAGCAACTTATACATACCGAGCTACTTAGGCGGTCAGAGCAGCTTAGGCGGTCCGAGCTGCACCTCGATCAGAGCATTTATTACCAGACAATTAAGAGAATTAAATGCACATTAAATGCTGATTATTATCATACAGATGTATACGCCTATGGGACAGCTATGTATTACCCTTTCACATGTACAGCCTCAGGGCTATAAATACATTGTATCATCCTCATTATAAGGAGACTGGGAATTTCTTGGTAAAAACTTGTTATCGAGAATTCCCAAACAGTCAGCAATAACAAAAACAGTGGACGTAGGCCATTATTTAAAGGCTGAACCACTTTAAAAATTCTTTTGTCTTATTTATTTTATCTGTGATTGAATAATTAGAGATAATCTAATTTTTTCATCAACAGATTGGCGCCGTCTGTGGGAAACGACTGAAATTCTCATTTTTCACCAAAACAATTTATCATTAATGGCTGATAATCCTGAATCCAGTAATCGAAACGCTGGAAACCCCCCGAATCCATCCGCTCCTCCAAATGTTCAAGATCTGGCTGGAATTAAGGCCAATTTGGCTCAAGGCCAGATGGCCATACAATAGACTATGCGACAACTCATGCAAACTATCCAGGGTGGAACGTCAACCCATTCAGGACAACGAAGTGTTCAAAGAAATACTCATTTACTTTCTTCGCGTATTAGGCAAAGTGATTAACATCGTACTGAGAAATCTGATGATTTTTCTTATCAATCGGGTCAAACTTCTTCAGTACGAGCCACAGATACTGAACAACGCATCACTCTCTCTCCAGAAAGGACTAGTGCACTGGAAAGATTAAGTAGAGTCTCTCCTTTTGATCGATTGGGCCCTAGGAAGAATAATAGTCCTCCTAAGGCTGTGTCAAGAAACTTTCGACGACCATCTGATCTAAGAGAGGGTTCTACCCAATCACACACAATTGCTCGACAAGATAGATCCTAGGAAGCGACTTCAACACGATCAATTGCTCGAACCAATAGGCCCGAGGAGGTAAAGGATGCACTGAAAGGCTCTATTCAAAGGTTGGAGGATAGACTAGGGGAAATGGTTAAGGCCAAGAATCCTCTACAAAGAACTTTTCTCCAAGGGGCTCCTTTTATACAGGCAATTATGGATTTTCCCACACCATCGAAGTTCAAAGCACCTGTTGTGACCCCTAAATATGATGGAAAAACTGACCCTATCCTTCATATAGAACAATACCAAGCTGCTGCCGACATCTATGCCGTGCCAGATGAGATGAGATGCAAGACATTTTCGGGAACTCTTACCGGATCTGCACAAATATGATACAATAATCTTCCTCGGGGGAAGATATAAACTTTCTTTCAATTGGCCGAGCACTTCATTGGAAATTTCTGTTTTGGAGCAAAACCAGTTAAATGATTTGCACATTTGTTAAGTGTTAGACAAAAAGCAGGTGAGAGCACCAGGGATTACATAACTCGTTTCAATAACGAGAAGCTCGAAGTTATTGATTACAAAGAAAACACAACCATTACTGCTTTGATGAGTGGACTGCTGCCCAATAAATTGTACTATACTTTGGCCAAAGATCCACCCAGAACCATGTCGGAACTAATGGCAAAAGCGGCCAAGATCATGAATGCCGAGGAAGCTATGGCTGCGAAGAAGAACATGGACACCAAAGAGACCAAGGTGGAGGTTGATAAGGCTAAGAAGAAAGAACATAAGAACAATGGTGGTGACAAGCAGTCAAAAACAAAGCCATCATGGGAAGTATTGAAGAAATTTGAAAATTATACTCCTTTGAAAGTAAACATAAACCATGTCCTGGAAGAGATCAAGAACAACGAGGAACTAAACTGGCCTGAGAAAATGAAGTCTGATCCTGACAAGAGGAATAAGGCCAAATATTGCGAGTTCCATAAAGACCATGGTCACACGACCAAAAATTGCATAGCTCTCCGGGATGAAATCGAAGCACTTATCAGACGAGGAAAGCTGGCCAAGTATGTTGATCGAAGAAATGAAAGAAAAAGCAATGATCGAATGAGACAGAGGTTAAGATCTCCTCGTCGAATAGAAGAAAACAAGAAAAGAGATCATGAAGATGATCCAGAAGACGACCCTGATCTACCCAAAAAACTAAGACAGCCAGAGCGTGAGGTATTTTCAATTCGTTTTGGATCATTTGATTGTAATGTTATTACAGGTAGAGATGCAGGAGGTGGAGACCTTACTGCAGAGCGGAAAGCTTACCTCAATGAGGCTCAAGCTTGTTCATACATTCAACGAATAAATCTAGCTGAAGATGATCGCCCGAGGAAGGTGAATAAAGAAAAACTGGTCATCGGTTTCTCCAAGAACGATCTCGCAGGTGTACTATATCCTCATGATGATTCATTGGTGATCAAAATGAGGATGAAGGAAGTAATAATCTCAAGAGTACTGGTAGATAATGGTAGCTCGGAGGACAACATGTTCTACTCATGGTTCGATAGTTTAAATCTAAAATTGTCTCAGTTGGAACCTTACCACATGCCCGTCCTCGGGTTTGCTGGCGAGAAAGTCTTTCCACTTGGGACGATCAAGTTGGATATGTTCATCGGTACATGGCCTGCTTTTCGAACAGAAAGAGTGCATTTCTTTGTGATGGATAAGAATGTGCAGTCAGCTTACAATATCATCATGGGAAGAGTAGGATTAAAGAAGTTTGAAGTAGTACCATATACTGTACATCAATGCCTGAAATTTCCAACCAATTTTGGAGTGGGAGTTGTGAAGGGTGACCAAAAAGTAGCTCGGAAATGTTACTACTCATCTGCTGAGCAGGAAGAACTGGAGGAATCTAGGAAAAAGACTACTACCTACTAAGTGGATGAAGGTGCAGAGATTGAAACATTGGATCCTAGAGACGAGTCGCAGCTCGTGAAAGGTCAGGTGGTGGAAGCTACTGAAAATATCATTTTAGATGACGAACACCCGGAACGAACAACTCAGATAGGTTCATCGTTAGATGCCTCACTAAAATAGGAATTGATAGTTTTCCTAAAAAGCAGAAAATAAACTTTTGCTTGGAGTCATGAGGATATGCTAGGAATAGATCCAAATTTTTTGTGTCACGAGCTCAATGTGAATAAAGAGATAAAGCCAGTGAAGCAAAGAAAAAGAGTGTTCAGCCCCGAGAAGAACCAAGCTATACAAGAAGAGGTCGAGAAACTCTAGAAAGCTTGCTTTATTGACGATGTCAAATATCCAGACTGGTTGGCGAATGTAGTAATGGTGAAGAAGAATAATAATAAGTGGAGGATGTGTGTAGACTTTACTGACCTTAACAAGGCATGCCCAAAAGATCATTTTCCTTTGCCCCGAATTGATCAATTAGTGGATGCTACCTCGGGACACGAGCTGTTGAGCTTCATGGATGCTTATTCTGGTTACAACCAAATTAAAATGAAACCTGAAGATAAGGAGAGTACCTCTTTCATTACCCCTAGGGGAACTTATTATTATAATGTTATGCCTTCTGGTTTGAAAAATGCAGGTGCAACATATCAGCGGCTGATGAACAAGGCGTTTGCAGAGCAAATCAGTTGCAATATGGAAGTTTATGTTGATGATATGCTGACAAAGAGCAAGAAAGCTGCTGACCATCTAATTGACTTAGGCCAGACCGTTGATCAACTAGATAAATATCAAATGAAGTTGAATCCCACAAAGTGCATATTCGGAGTACGAAAAGGCATGTTCCTCGGGTATATTGTCAACCAACGAGGTATTGAAGCAAACCCTGAAAAGATCAAAGCTCTATTAGGGCTGCGATCTCCAACGACGAAGAAGGAAGTACAAAGTCTCACAGGGTGAGTTGCAGCACTTAACATATTTGTATCACGAGCAACTGATAGATGCCTTCCATTCTTCAAAACACTCCGAAAAACGTTTGAATGGAATGAAGAATATGAGAAAGCCTCCACTGTTACACTAGTAAGAGAAAGCCTCCATTCTGGCAGTTTCAGAAAATACAGTTAGCTCGGCATTAATAAGAGTGGAGGATGGAGTGCAAAAACCAATTTATTACACTAGTAAGGCCTTCCGAGGAGCAGAGATCAGATATCCAAGACTGGAAAAGTTAGCACTGGCGCTGATCAAAGCGAGTAGAAGAATGAGGCCATACTTCCAGGCTCATACCATAGTCGTGTATACCGACATGCCGTTGAGGCAAGCTCTTCATAAACCAGAAAAATCAGGAAGATTGATGTATTGGGCAATAGAACTCGGTGAATATGATATAATTTATGAGCCTAGATCGTCACTAAAAGGGCAGGCAGTAGTAGATTTTATAGCAAAGTTCACCTATCCTGATACCTCCGAGGAGAAAAAGCTGGATACCGACCTACCTGTGGATGTTACAGGATCATCAAATTTAAACCCCGATCAACTTACGTTGGTCGACGAACAAAAGAAGTTGGTCGACGAGCAAGAGAAGTTGGTCGGCAAGCAAGAAAAGATGGTCGATGCGCAGCATGAAGTGCTAGAGGAGGATAAAAGGAAGCAGAAAATGTTTCACCGAGGAACTCTGTCCAATTAAAAATTTGAAGACGAGGTACCTATATGAAACCTATATGTGGATGGCTCATCTTGCACTACAGGCTGTGGGGCAGGGATTGTTTTAAATAACCCGGATGAGGTCGATATGGAGTATGCTCTGCGCTTCCAATTCAAGGCTTCTAATAATGAGGCTGAATATGAAGCTATGATTGCGAGTCTTAATCTAGCAAAAACCATGGGAGCAGAGAAAATTATTGTATTCAGTGACTCGCAGTTGATCGTAAATCAAATACTGGGAGTATATACAGCCAAAGGAGAATTAATGATCAGGTTTTATGCAAAAGCGATGGAGATTTTATCAAGTCTGATGGCAGTGCAGATAATTAGAATACCAAGATTGGAGAATGCCAGAGCAGATGCGTTAGCTCGTTTAGCATCAGCCACACGCACCGAGCTATGAAGAACAATCCTAATTGAAGTCTTGGCTAGTCGGAGCATAGATGAAGATCTGATGATGAACTTTATTACCCTTGATTTAGGACCATCTTGGATGGATCCTATCAGGGCATATATTGAAGAGGGGTATTTGCCAACTGATAAACTCGCAGCCAAGAAACTAAAGTTTAAAGCTGCTCGTTATGTATTGACCAATGGTGTTCTATATAGACGAGGAATTATATTTGGCTTGCAAAGATGTGTACATCCAGCCGAGGTGAAAGACTTGATCGAAGAAGTCCACGAAGGATCTTGTGGAGGCCATGTAGTAGGTCGGACACTTCTACAAAGGATAATGACGCAGGGATACTATTAGCCGACAATGAGGGCTGATTGCATAGCCTATGCCAAGAAATGTGACAAATGTCAACGCTTCTCCACCATCCGAAGAACTCTCCAAGCATTGTTGACACCCATTACTTCCCCTTGGCCATTTTCCATGTGGGGAATTGACTTGGTCGGGCCACTTCCAACGACCAAAAGAAGATTTAAATATCTCATCATTGCAGTGGATTACTTTACTAAGTGGGTGGAAGCCGAGCCTCTTGTCGACATGATGTACGAAAAGGGGTACTAATTTATTTGGAAAAATATCATCTGTAGATATGGTATTCCCCATGCATTCATCATCGACCATGGAACACAATTTGACAATGAGGAGTTTGCTGCATATTGTCATCAGTCAAACATATTAAAAACCCACACTGCACCAGGCCATCCCCAGAGCAATGGGCAAACTGAAGTGACGAACCGAATGCTGCTGAATGGCTTGAAGAAAAGATTAAATGATGCAAATGCAAATTGGATCAACGAGCTACATTATGTACTATGGGCTTATCGTACTACTCCCCGAGCAGCAACCGGAGAATCTCCATATATGCTAGCATTTGGAAGTGAAGCTGTTATACCTACCGAGCTGGGCCTCCCAACACACAGAGTATTGAATTTTAATTCCCCTATCAGCGACTTGATGAGAAGGTTAGATTTGGACATGCTCGAGGAAGTTAGAGAGGAAGCAGCAATCAGGAATGCTGTATACCAACAACGGACAACTCTGTTCTACAACAAAAGAGTGAAGAAATGTGATCTGAAAGCAGGGAACTATGTGCTAAAGAAAGTAATTCAAAAGAACAATAAACTGAAAGCTAACTGGCATGGGCCCTATAGAATAACAGAGGTTGTTCGACCAGGGACATATAGGATTGAAACTTTAGAAGGGGAGGAGTTTAAAAATGCATGGAACGCAGAGGATCTTAGCAAATATTATCAGTAGTTGGGGATTCCTATGTAATGCAGTTTTCTTCAATATAAATAAAAGTTGTGGATGTTTTGCCCAATTCTCTACTTTTGTTGAAAATTTTTCGGAGTATTAGTGCTACACACTACGCATCAAGCCCAGAAATACCAACTCTGGTTGGTTGGGAAGAAAATCCACCAACTTTAGTTGGTTGGGAATAAAAATTTCCAGAAATACCAACTCCGGTTGGTTGGGAAGAAAATCCACCAGCTAAGGTTGGTCGGGAATAAAAAATTTCCCAGAAATACCAACTACGGTTGGTTGGGAAGAAAATCCACCAACTATAAGGTAGTCAGGAACAAAAATTTCCCTGAAATACCAACTCCGGTTGGTTGGGAAGAAAATCCACCAACTAAGGTTGGTCGGGAATAAAAAATTTCCCAGAAATACCAACTCCGGTTGGTTAGGAAGAAAATCCACCAACTATAAGTTGGTCGGGAATAAAAAATTTCCCAGAAATACCAACTCCGGTTGGTTGGGAAGAAAATCCACCAACTTTAGTTGGTTGGGAATAAGAATTTCCCAGAAATACCAACTCTGGTTGGTTGGGAAGAAAATCCACCAACTTTAATTGGTTGGGAATAAAAATTTCCAGAAATACCAACTCCGGTTGGTTGGGAAGAAAATTCACCAGCTAAGGTTGGTCGGGAATAAAAAATTTCCCAGAAATACCAACTACGGTTGGTTGGGAAGAAAATCCACCAACTATAAGGTGGTCGGGAATAAAAATTTCCCTGAAATACCAACTCCGGTTGGTTGGGAAGAAAATCCACCAACTAAGGTTGGTCGGGAATAAAAAATTTCCCAGAAATACCAACTCCGGTTGGTTAGGAAGAAAATCCACCAACTATAAGTTGGTCGGGAATAAAAAATTTCCCAGAAATACCAACTCCGGTTGGTTGGGAAGAAAATCCACCAACTTTAGTTGGTTGGGAATAAAAATTTCCAGAAATACCAACTCCGGTTGGTTGGGAAGAAAATCCACTAGCTAAGCCTGGTCGGGAATAAAAAATTTACCAACTAAGGTTGGTCGGGAACAAAAACCACCAACTCCGGTTGGTCGGAAACAGTTGGTTAAACAAATGAAAGTCATTTCGGGGATTAAAATTAAAAAGTGATAAAATTCTTGATACTTATGGCATTTTAAAATGTCACTATATTTGGTCAAAAAACAAAATATCACCAACTCTAGTTGGTCGTCAGATAATTATCACCAATTCAGGATAGTCAACAATAAGTTTTCACCAACTTTAGTTGGTCGGCAATTTAAAATAACACAAAATATTTCTATCTTTTTAACAGATATACAGGCACATTCATTAGTAAATAAAAAGAAATGTTCTACAGAATATTTCCAAGACAATGACAATCGAAATTGCAAGTAAAACTAGAAGTCTTTCATTAAATCTAGAGCAAAATACATCGAGAATGATATACATATTAATTATTACATCAAGATTCATATTCTATTGGTTTCTTCCCCTCTACTTTTGAAACAGGTTCCTCGCCAGCAGGAGGATCGTTTAAAGCATAAGGGGAATGTATGAAATTGAGGTCTTTGAGCATCCTGATGTTCATCACAGATGGCCGATCAAGTAGGTGCTCCGGGCTAGATATCTCAACATTGGAATGAAGACTGTAGTCGCCGAGATATTTGGAGATCAAACACCGAGGGATTGCCCGAGCAGGAATCGAGCTCATGTCGAGCTTGAATGGTGGAACTGGCAGGTCCCCAGGATTATAGTAATCCTATAAATAGTGACCTTGTTCTAATTGTAGCACACCCAAGGCATTTAGCCATCCTTGCTTGTACCCTTCGTTGTTCGACTGTTGGATCCGGTCATCGAGGTGATAGAGGGCTTCATTATAGCCAGCCATCCAAAATTTTCTAGGCTGCTTGTGGAATTGATAAGTCAACCTTTCCAGCTGCTCGTGGAGATTTTTTACAAAAAGTTCTTTATTCTCCAAGGCAGACTTTTGTGCAGAGAGATGCTCATCCAGATTCATAATTTTCTTGGACATCTCAGCTAATGCTTGATTCTTCGCCATTAACTGGAAGGCCTGATTCTCCAAAGCTGATTGAGTTCTTTGCTCTTCAATAGTAAGCCGAGCAACTCTTGCTCGTCCCCGAGAACCTGTTGCTCGATCGTGAGCAGAAGTAGAGGGTCCAGTTCTCTTCAAAGTCTCCAATTCGTCTTTCAAATTGGCATTTTCGACCTCTAAGAAAGAGAAACCCTCGTCTTTGACAGGGACCAAAGCGTTCGAGGAAGACGCTGCAGACTTCAACTGAGATATCTCTCCTCGTAGGTTATTGTTTTCCTGCTCCAGCAACTTAGCTATCTGCCTGTGCTCTTCAACCTCGATCTTCAGAGTTCTCTCCTTTATATTATAGGCAGCAATCAATCTATCATATCCTTTATCAACACTTAGTTCCCGATACTTCTTCTCATATCCCTGGTGCAAAAGGGCTGAAGATTCCTTATATTGTTGTTGAAGCTCCTCGAGAGTGCCCTGGAGGTCTTCAATCATCTCATAATATGCTACATTGTTAGCCACTGCCCGGTCGAGAAGACACTTTAAATACTGGTAAGCTTCAACTGCTCGTTCTGAAGCATCTAGACCAAGGATATTGACGATTTCAGATTCATTCAAATTAGCATGGCCGGCCTTGAAGTAGTCGTTACATTTTTTCATCAGTTCTGTATCATGGACTGACAAGAGTTCCATTCTAGCCATAAACTAGTAAAGAAAAGAGATGGAAAGAATCAATAAAATGCAGATAAAGCGAGAAGAAGAGAATCAACAGTATGAACAATCAAAATTTCAAATTTTATTGCATCATAAAAGATAAGTACATAGTTCAGAGTTACATTTGACAAAGAAAATAAACAGAGAGAAAAGTCCAAACAACTCTACACCTTCTCCTTATCTCCTAAAACTTTCTCGGGAAGCTGGGACGAGGAAGAAGGTTGCTCGGTGGGTGCTGGAAGCTGCTCGGCTGAAATGTTGGTTGACTGAAGCTGCTCGGTAGGAGTAATAGTTGGTTGGGGCTGTTCATAGAGAAGTTCAACAGTAGGAACCTGATCCCCAACCATCATAGAAGATTCCTCGGAGGCAGCTTCGTCCTCTTCTTCTTCCCCGAGAGTAGGAGGGGGGCCAGGAATGTGTCGCTGAAACAGGTCGGAGTTCTCAGCGACATTCATCTCTCTCAGAGAAGCCACCCAACCATCCCTGAAATATTTAAGGCTGCCATACTCCATTTATGAGACCATGGCAGCCAAACCCTTATTCCAACCTTTGTCCCAGCCAGCACTGAAGGACTTTTTCACAGCCAATTTCCTTTTCACTTTCTCTGAGGAAAGCTTCTCAGATAGAAGTTCCTCGGCAGCCTTCAATTTATTCTCCACTTCTTCCTTCTGACGACCAACTTCACGAAGCCTGCTTAACTCTTTCTCAGCAGACTTGAGCTTACCTTCAAGCTCTCCAGCATTTTGAAGCTTCCCTTCGAGCTCTTTATTCTTACTTTCCAAGTCTTTTATTTTTTTCTCCAAACCCTTGGAGACTTCAACAGCTTTATCCCTCTCCTGCTAGGTAGAATTAAGCTGCTTCTCCCAAGCAGCTTTATCATCGACATACTTCTGACGAGAATTCTTTAAAGACTGCATCAGACCTACAAAAGCCTCCTCTACACCACCAGAGGAGATGGACGATTTGATGGCTTCGTCCTTCTTCAGAATTGTATTGAAACAAGTTACCAACTGGAAAAAAAAATAACTGTAAGTCAGTGCAAGCACATAACATTGAAAAATGAAAGTTTAGATTAGCAATACTTATTGAGGCAATGTTCTTAGCTACCAAAGTGGTAACCTTATCCCGAGAAAGATTTTATTCAATACCTTGGATCTCGGGGATGATGCAAGACTTCACCGAGCTCATGGCAGAGCTCGGAGCAACGAAAGTGGGAACACCACTTCCAGTAGTTGGAGGCTGAGAGATGGATTCTGCCAAATTGACCGAGGAGCTCTTCTTCAGCTTCCTCGTGGGAACCGGAACATTCTCGACCAAGGATGTCGTCTTGGTCGGTGATATAACTACAACCTCGCTTAGAGGGGAAACAGCTGCAACCTTGCTCGGAGCCACAGGGGGCTTCTCGATAACCTTCACAGTAACAGCTGGAGGAGGTGCATCAATTTATCTTATCCCTTCTGGGACATCCTGCTTGCTTTTCTTTGCCTCTCCAGCAATAGAGGCAGATTTCTCGAAGAGGGAAGGAGCTCTTCTTCTCTTCATTCTGTCACTAAGAGGAATATGTGACTCAGGAGATGAACTTTCAGAAGTTGGTACTAGTTCTACGTCACTTATCACTGGACGAGCATTAAAAGACGAGGTGTAACTCTTGTACTGCAACAAGTATGAAGCTGATCTGATATGTTCGTCAGCGACGGTCTGATGCAAGCTCCAGATAAGTTTCAGATGCTTTAAATTAACTTTTGTCTCTTTTGGAGACCTTCTTTTACTGTCAACTGCAGATAAATAAAAATTAAAATATCAGTGACACATTTGATCAAACACAGAAAAAGCATAATTTCAAAAATAAAATAAGAAAAACCTATCCCATTGCCATAGAGAGGACATCTAGGACCCTGATACACATCATTGCCAATTAGCGGAGCATGTTGCCAATTTTTCATAACTACACCATGTTCGAAGTAATCCCTGTTGGCATCTGGGAGATTGACGACTAAAGCCCTATTTAAAAACCTAGTTTTCAAATAAAAAGTACTGTCACTGACAGCCCATCTATAGCAAAACATAATTTCTGGAATTCCTATGCGAGTTCCATGAATCTGATTTAACCTATGGACTCCATTAACTATTCTCCATGTATTGGGGGCTATTTTTGCAGGAACCACGTCAAAATATTGACAGAATTCCAGACATAAGGGGTTTGGGGGAAAAGAAAAGCCACATTCGGCTACAAAGAGACTGGGGAACCAATGTCCCTCAGCCAAACGAAAATAATCCGAAGGTTCATAAAGTTCCTCCAAAACAACCCATGAAGGAATAGAGAAATCAGAATGAAACTTATCAAGCGATTTAATAAGGTAAACCATGATGAATAAAGGAAATCAAAAAGAAGGAAAAAGATCTAACACAAAAAGGATGGATCATTTGACAACGAATAATGGAAGGAATGAACGCACAAGATAGAGAAGAAATGGAGAACTCAAAGATACAGATTTGAAAAAGTGAAGAGACGATAAGATTTTCTGCGATGCTTAAATACCTTACCTTGGGAAGGGGTAAAAATAATGATTACAAAGAGAGACGTTTGCGTTACCGGCGGCTAAAAGGACAAAAAGGGCGTGGAGACCGAAGCAGTTAGAAAAATTCGAAAAGTCTGATTCTATGAATTCGAAAAGAAAAATAAATACAAAGAAAAACTCTTAAAATTCAGGATGACCATTTAATCCCGCCATATTTCGAGAAGAATGTTCCACACTCCTCAACCTCGAACTGTGAAACATTGGGGGCTTCTGTTGATACCAAAATTAGTCCGCTGATGTGGATCAATTATGTGGAGACACGTGTCACTCTACATGGCTCCTACAAATATTTTTGAACAACACCCTGACTTAGAGGAACTCAATCTCCCCGACCAACAAGTATACTCCGAGCAACTTGTACATACCGAGCTACTTAGGCGGTCCGAGCAGCTTAGGCGGTCCCAGCTGCACCTCGATCAGAGCTTTATTACCAGACAATTAAGAGAATTAAATGCACATTAAATGTTGATTATTATCATACAGATGTATATGCCTATGGGACAACTATGTATTACCCTTTCACATGTACAGCCTCAGGGCTATAAATACATTGTATCATCCTCATTATAAGGAGACTGGGAATTTCTTGGTAAAAACCTATTATCGAGAATTCCCAAACAGTCAGCAATAATAAAAACAGTGGACGTAGGCCATTCTTTAAAGCCTGAACCACTTTAAAAATTCTTTTGTCTTATTTATTTTATTTGTGATTGAATAATTAGAGATAATCTAATTTTTTACATCAACACCACCGTTTGTCTAGGGTGAGAAACCCTAGTGGGTATATAAGTGTAGTGACCTTTTGGTACACCATTTCATTTTTTGTCTCTTTTTGCTTTGTGTTAATAATGGGTTTTTCTTCTTTTTCTTTTATAGACTGACATTGATCCTTCGGGTATCTGGTCTCGGAGGATGATGGGTTTGAAGGAGGTATGGGATAAGCTCCCTACTGTGGTGCGCTGGATGGTTTCCTATGTGGGTTTTGTTCGCTTAGCGGAGGCTTTGGATGAGACACCGTGTTTTACTACGGTTTTGTCAGCTCTGGAGGAGAGGTGGTGGGACACTACCCATACTTTTCATCTTGGCTTCGAGGAGATGACAGTCACTCCCATAGACGTTCAGTAGTTGACGGGGGTTGATGGTGAGGGATTTCAGATAGTGGTGGATCACATATTGAGAGTGGCACTGGAGCCAGTGCATGAGACGTTGGGGGATGTGGGTAGGATCGTATATGGGGATTCAATCCATATTTTTACTTTGAAGGAGATGCTCCTAAAGAGGAGGGTGCGTGTAACTGATAGGCGGTAGGTGAGATAACTGACCCGTATGTTTATTTTTCTTCTGTTGGGTGGAATTTTGGTCGTGATGAGTGACGACGTCATCCATCTTTGGTTCTTGTAGTATTTAAGGACGAGTTTTGATGTCTAGTTGTATGATTGGGGGAGCCTGACCTTGGCATCCCTTTATTATGCTTTGGATGCTTTCAGTCTGTACTGCCGATAAACTTTTACAGGGGCCATATATCTTTTTAGGGTAATTTTTAATTCATTTTCCTTTTTACGTATTTTCTTCAATTCTTCTTTGGTTTCTTAATTTGTTGATTCCTGTCTTTTGTAGACCTGGTTTTATGAGGTTATCGGGTATAATGTAGGGTTAATAGACCTGAAGGATGAGGTTTTTGGGGACTTTTGTTGGATGTTTTGGTGGCGAAAGTCCAATTGAAGTTCGAATCAGTCTTTGTCCTTGGTGGACATGAGACGGGCTTTAAATGCCTTAGCGAGTAATCAGGTTATCTTTTTGTCTTTTTTGATTCCTTTGGCATCTTTATTTTTAAGTGGATACTGATCCTCTGTTTTGGATTAAATGTGACTTTCTACCCTTGGGAGGTGACGCTACGGGATATGTGGGTGATGGTATTACACGCACATATACGACAGTTGATTGCACATGATTTTGGGTACATCTGGTACCTAGGGGAGTGGGTAGTGAGGTAGATTGTGGAGGAGGAGGTGGAGGTCTCATCGTCGATGCCCATATGTATATGAGGCACGTGAGAGAGATATCACATGATGATTTGGGATCCCTATATACGGATATGACGATGAGCTAATACTATCTAGATTTTATGACGATATGGTTAATACCTACTCGTATTCATGACGTGGAGGACATGCCTTCACCCATCGCGGCTTCAGGCAAGGGTACTAGTGCACTGGTGGATTGTCCCACAGCACATGCGGCGGCAGAGGAGGCTCCAATTATTCTGGTTACTCCCGCTTCATATAACTTTTAACTGAGTAGCGGGGAGTCACTGAGCGTGTCGCATCGCCCTCATGTGCTGGTGTGTGGGTTGATGGGGCTTAAGGATGAGGTCCTCCGCCCTGAGGTATAATCTTTCTTTCTTGTCTTCTTCTGTTGATTTTTCTCTGCTTCTTAACTTATTTGTATTTTTCTTATTACTTGCAGTATGTTCAGGTCTCCAACACCTGGATGAAGGATATTAAGGATTGGATGTCCTCCATATCAAAGTATATCAAGAAGTTGGCTCTTTCATGCTTTGTGATGCCTGTCACCTCAGATGAGGGCTCGGGTTCTGGGAGTGGAGGATCCATCGCTCATCGTAGGGGAAAGCGCATCTGTTGAGGGTTGGAGAGGGAAAGAGTGTTTGGGGGTTCGGGCGAAGTCCCATTTTTACCTTTCTATTTTTCCTTTCTATCTGCAAAATGTAACCAAGTGATACAATATATATATATATATATATTCATTTTCTTTTTTGGCACTTTTCTTGATTTAGTGACTTATCGTATGTGCACCTTTAAATTTTTACCGTGACTGTTTATTTTATGCAAAGATAGAGATAAGTACGGAATTGAGAATGAAAGGCTAAATGCTTATTATTAGAAAAAGGAGTAAAAGTAATTAACTCAAGTAAAAGATTTTTGAGTACAAATTTATTTTAAGATAAAATGATCTTCTTGAGAGAAAAATGAGTAAATATCTCGGGGGTAATTTTTCAAAATGAGGATTTTTCTGAAATTGATTTTGATAAAAGAGGAAAGCTGGAATTTTCCAGAATAGGGTGTTGCCGATATGCATACCCCTTGAACTACATATAGACATGGAGGTCAAGTTAAATCATCCCTAGGCTTTGATTACACTTTCCTGCACATCAGGGTACTCTTGTGGGGTTGAATTTTAATCGGGTTTTCAGAGCTCTTGTCTTCCACCAAAGGTTTTGAAATAAAAGAAGGTTTGTAGGATGAGTTTTCCCATCAATACCTACATTTCTCTTATTGCTTCATATTTTTCATTCTAAAATGGCTCTTCCCATGTATGAATATTTGCTTCTTAACTTGATGGTCTGGAGGCCTTGTGCTTATACAATGTGGATTACGATGCTTCAACCTGTAACGGATTTTTGTGTGGCGTAACCAAGTCATAGACTGTAACATGGTGGCAGCAGCAGTATATTTCTAGTACCCTGAGGACCATGTTTTTTATTTCGACCTAGACAAGGTCTATCCCACTTATGAGGAGTTCTCGACCATATTGGGGGTCAGCCCTAGTGTGGCGGCAACTATACCTAATTTCTCCCATTCTCCCCGGGTATTCCTGTTGGATTTACTTCACATTACTCCCTTGATCATTGGTTACCATAAGGGTTATTTTTCTTCATGCGGTTATGTATTCAGTTCACTTTAGGGGTTTTGATAATGCTGGATTTACTGGGGACGTTGCCTTAGGCCTTACCACGAGGCAATTGCTGATGACGGGGGACTTGACAGTAGATCCTCAGATGGCTACGATAATGGCATGGATGTCTTACCACCATAATCCTGTGGCGGTGGTGTTGGCTGAGACCCTGAACGGTTTGGATGCTTAGAAGAAAGGATGCTCCGACTTTGTGTGGGGGAGCCCAATAATGTTGTTTATGTGGCTTGCAGAGAGGTTTTGTCTTGTGGCCCCTCCTGAGTACCCCATGGCTGTTGTGCGTAATTGTTATGTTCATTCTTTCTTCAGCTTTGGCCCATCTGTAGAGAGTTGGGTTAATTGGTTCATAGAGCATGTATCCTAGTGTCTTCGCTGGTCAGTGCCAAGGTGGGGGAACTTACTGCCTGTCCTATAACTTGGAGAGTATCGATGTGTGTGGTTAGTGGGTCTTCGACCGACTTCTTTCTATTTCCCCTAGCGGATCCTGCGCCAAGTCTGGTGGTAACAAATAGTGCCCCCTCACATAACAAAATTCTTCCCGATGAATGATTTGACAAAATCACTGAGGATGATATTGGGATCTCTATGGCAGCGCCGTCGGCTGTCTATCCGTTCGTCACAATCTGTGGGAGGGGCTTGGCATGTGTTTGGGGATTATCTGAAATGGTTATGGAAGTTGGTAGTAGAGAAAATCATCACAGAAGATTCTGGTCAAAGGTGTTTTGTTGCCTTCGACACCATGGAAGACGGTGTTGTGGTTCTCTCCAGGATTGTCAGGGTGTACCTCTCTATGGAGCGCATACGGAATATCATCTAGGAGTTGGAAACTTGGGAACATCCAAGGGCTAGTAATGATAATGAAGTGGGTCTGTCTGGTAGTTGAAGGAAATGTTTTGTGAAGCTATGGTGATTTCGATGTTCTTGTATTTTGGGGCTTGGAATAATTTTTGTGTATCTTGGTTTAGGGTTAGGTTTGTTTAAGAACAGTTTGCACAGAAAAAAGGTGATTGGTTTAACTCCCTTAGCTGATACTTCATGTAACAACGTTGTATTACTTAATCTGGAATAAGAAATGATTTTAATCATATTTTATTTTGCCTCTTGATGAGTTTTGCATTTGAATTATCTATACCAATCGCTAAGGCATACATAATCCTTTTGTTCATGTAAATGATAAAATGGATCGTGATTCTCGAAGGTTAGAAAATAATTGCATTTTATGAAAAAGAAGGGGACTGGATCCATGTATGGCGTATGCTCTACCTACGTACCTATGGGGATTTTAAAATTCTCTTGAGTTTCATTTAAAAAAAAAAGGTTTTTGAGAGGATCCGGTCCCACATAATTCTAGGTAGTGAGACCTTATTTTCAACTTCTTTGTCGGACCTAAGCGTGATGATGGCTTTGATATCCTCTTGGGTTTGTGATGAATCATTATTGTCTTGAAAAAAATATTGACCTTTAGTCATGTTCCCTTTTTGATTGGGCTCGAGTTAGCTCGAGAATGCTCAATTATTTCTCTCACTCAATGCAATCCCTAGTTGAATCACTTGAACCTCAAGTTTGGCTATGGATTGAGTGTTCGCAATCAAGCTCTGTTGGGTGGATTAGAGGACACTTTGAGTCGAGTACTCGAATTGGAGTGTAATTTGAGCAAGCAAATTCACCTTATAAATCTTGAATCTTTTAGAATGAAGTATGTGATGTGTAAGAGCATTATTTCTATCATTTGCTCATAACTTAGGCTATATTTAGTTTTTGGCATATCCCGCTACCGATTGATTTGAGACTTCATGGAGAACCGATTTTCATCATCTCCAAATTCAAGGAGATCTTCACAAAACAAAGGTATAAATAATTTAGGATTTTTAATTTATTTGCGTTTATACTTGGGAGTTATTTTTCTTTAAATCGAGGCAATTTTTCTAACATTTTTCTGGATTTAAAATTTTCAAAATACCCGCAAATCGTTCAAACAATATGGGAATATCGTTCAAATGACTTTGTAACCTCATTTGAATTGGCCATTGGAAGGTTCCTTTAATAAAACATTTAACGAGGGCACACTATTTTATAACGTTTGAAGCTCGTTTGAACGAGATTGGGGTTTCATTCAAACGACCTTGTTGTTGTTCAAAGAGAGCCTTTTCTCGTTCAAACGAGATTCATTTTTTGTTCAAACGAGAGTCAGCGCCTCGAATTTTATGCCGTCTTATAAATACATATTTCGTACAAAAATTTGATAAGACGTTTGCGATTTTGATTTTTGAAAACCTGTTGCAAAAGTACTCACTTTTTTAGGCAGAAAACGTAATTTGATTCACAATCATCTCTCCCATTTATATATATGAATCAGTTTAAAACCCTAAATAGTTTTATATCTGAGTTACACTTATGGAGATTCTCTTAACTGCTGACCCGTTGTGGTTATCAAAGGGTTCATTGCTGAAAGGAAGACCAAGGCTGATCGGTGGATATCGAAGGTTGTGTAACAACCCCTATTTTCTCACGTAAAGGCTGTCCAGGCACGATATGCCAAAGATATGGCTTGCTTGTGATTTAATACCATCCTTAGCACAATTGCAAATATAAAGTAATTATTATAATTTAAGGCCCAAGTTTGAAAAGTCACAAACCCATCTATAAAGAATAAATATATCCAAACCACCAACAACAATATAAATACCCAACCAGAATAATATGAATCTCCACCAACATAAAGTAAAAGTTTCGGGCTTATTGCCTTAAAAATGTTCCAAATAAATAAATAGCTAAGGCTAAGAAGCATCTATCCTAGAAACTGGAGAGAAAATGAGACTGTAAGACTGCTATAGCACAATCCATCCATCCCTGTATAGGAGGACCTGGAGGGAAAAACATTTAAATTTGGGTCAGAGCCCGAGGTGTGCAAGAATTAACTTGAATAATTTGTGATTGCAATAATACAGTCAATGCACAATAATTATTCCCCTTTCTTCACTCACATGCGTATAACACCTCATCCCTCATCTAAGTGTGATATTATTCGCACCCCCAATATGTTCCAAATAATGAATTGTGACATCACCTCAAATTATAGAATGATTGCATCAATAATTAATTAATTATTATAATCCCTACATTTAGATTGTCAACTTATAATTTTTCCAATATCATTAGTGTCAAGTATAAGACATAAATATCTATTATGCATTATAGGGTCAAGAATAATATTTATTGTCCACATCCTTAAAAAATTTAATTTATTTCAATAATATTCGAGTAATTTGTAATATATGTCCTTCCATATATTTGACACACAAGGGCATCTACCGCTGGTGTCTAATTCGTGCTCTATCGGCAAATCTCCTAAGCGGACAACACAAACACACACAAATTAGGGGCGGTCCCTATGCATGACACCTATAAACGGCTCATACCCAGCGGTGATACAGGAACGGTCAGCTTCAACCCTATCTCTCGTGGGCGGAGCCTCCACGTTGTACCTATATGACCTACACATCGTCAAGCCCACCTGTGCCGACGTGTGGTACTCGACCTGAACGCGCGAACCCCCGAGCCTATAGGACGGTCCACTGGTATGTCCACACACAAATATATAATAGTACATATTATTATTCCATATAATATGTAAAGGAAATTAATCTATAATTTCCATTAAAGTTCATCCAATGTCCCACCACATTTCATTAATTAATAATTTACCATCGAATAAATTATTAATTCCATTTAAAAAAATATATAATTACTGTTGATGTAAAAAATTAGATTATCTCTAATTAATTAATCACAGATAAAAACAAACAAGATAAAAGATTTTTAAAGTGGTTCAGCCTTAAAGGAATGGCCTACGTCCACTGTTTTGTTATTGCTGACTGTTTGGGAATTCTCGATTACAGGTTTTTACCAAGAAATTCCGAGTCCCCCTACAATGAGGATGATACAATGTATTTATAGCCCTCAGGCTGTAAATGTGAAAGGGTAATACATAGCTGTCCAATAGGCATATACATCTGTATGATAATAATGAGCATTTAATGCGCAGTCGATTTGTTGATTATCCAGACATTAATACTCTGTACGAGATGCAGCTCGGACTGCCTAAGCTGCTCGGACCGCCCAAGTAGCTCGGTATTCATGAGTTGCTCGGTATAGTAAAGTTCCTCGGAGAGCACCTGTGTCATAGTTGGTCGGGGAGGTTGAGTTCCTCGAAGTCAAGGTGTTGTTCAGAAATGTTTGTAAGTTCCATGTAGATTGACACGTGTCTCCACTTAAATGATCCACGTCAGCAGACTAAATTTAGTATCAACAGAAGCCCCCAATGTTTCACAGTTCGAGGTTGGGGAGTGTGGAACATTCTTCTTGAAATATGGCAGGATTAAATAGTCATCCTGAATTTTAGGAGTGTTTTCCTTGTATTTAATTTTCCTTTCGAATTCATAGATTCAGACTTTTTTGAATTTTTCCCACTGCTTTGGGCTCCCTGCCTTTTTTGTCCTTTTAGCCGCCGGTAGCGCAAACGTCTTTCTTTGTAATCATTATTTTTACCCCTTCCCAAGGTAAGGTATTTAAGCGTTGCAGAAAATCCTATCGTCTCTTACTTTTTCAAATCTGTATCTTTGATCTCTCCATTTCTTCTCCATCTTGTGCGTTCATTCCTTCCATCGTTCGTTATCAACTGATCTACCCTTTTTCTGTAAGATCTTCTTCCTTCTCTTTTATTTTCTTTATTCATCATGGTTTAACTTATTGAGTTGCTTGATAAATTTTGTTCTGATTTTTCTATTCCTTCCTGGGTCATTTTGGAAGAATTTTCTGGTCTTCCTGATTATTTTCGTTTGGCTGAGGGACATTGGTTCCCCAGTCTTTTTGTAGCCGAATGTGGCTTTTCTTTTCCTCCAAATCCCCTGTGTTTGGAATTCTGTCAATATTTTGACATGGTACCTGCAAAAATATCCCCCAATACATGGAGAATAGTTAATGGAGTCCATAGGTTAAATCAGATTCATGGAACCCGTTTAGGAATTCCATAGATTATGTTTTTCTATAGATGGGCTGTCAGTGATAGTACTTTTTATTTAAAAACTAGGTTTTTAAATAGGGATTTAGTTGTCAATCTCCCAGATGCCAACAGGGATTACTTCGAGCATGGGGTTGTTATGAAAAATTGGCAACATGCTCCATTAACTAAAAATGATGTATATCAGGGTCCCAGATGCCCTCCCTATGGCAATGGAATAGGTTGTTTTTATTTATTTAGTTTTTGAAATCATGTTTTCTTTATATTCGATAAAATGCGTCACTGATATTTTGATTTTTATTTATTTGCAGTTGACAGCAAAAGAAGGTCTCCAAAGGAGACAAAAGTTAATTTAAAGCATCTGAAACTTATCTGGGGTTTGCATCAAACTGTCGCTGACGAACATATCAGATCAGCCTCGTACTTATTGCAGTACAAGAGTTACACCTCGTCTTTCACTGCTTGTCCAGTGATAAGTAACATAGAACCAACACCAGTTTCTGAAGGTTCTTCTCCTGAATCGCATATTCCTCTTAGTGACAGAATGAAGAGAAGAAGAGCTCCTGCCCTCTTCAATAAGTCTGCCTCTACTGTTGGAGAGGCAAAGAAAAGTAAGTAGGATGTCCCAGAAGAAGGGACAAGACAAATTGATGCACCTCCTCCAGCTGCTACTAAGAAGGTTGCCGAGAAGCCCCCTGTGGCTCCAAGCAAGATTGCAGCTGTTTCCCCTCCTAGCGAGGTTATAGTTATATCACCGACCAAGACGACATCCTTGGTCGAGAATGTTCCTGCTCCCACGAGGAAGTTGAAGAAAAGCTCCTCGGATAAAGTGGCTGAATCCATTTCTCAGCTTCTAACTGCTAGAAGTGGTGTTCCCACTTTCGTTGCTCCGAGCTCTGCCATGAGCTCTGTGAAGTCTTGGATTATCCCTGAAATCCAATGTCTTGAAGACATTCTTTCCCGGGATAGGGTTACCACCTTGGCAGCTCAACATATTTCCTTAGTAAGTATTACTAATCTAAACTTTCACTTTTCAATATTATGTACTTGCACTGACTTACAATTGTTTTCTTTTTCCAGTTTGTAACTTGTTTCAACACCATTTTGAAAAAGGATGAAGCTATTAAAGCTTCGAGATCCTGGTCAGGTGTGGAGGAAGCTCTTGTAGGTCTGACACAGTCATTAAAGGATTCTCGTCAGAAGTATGATGAAGATAAAACTGCTTGGGAAAACCAATTAAAAGCCATTGAGCAAGAGAAAGGGAAAGCTGTGGAGGCCTCTCAGGAGTTGGAGAGGAAAATGAAAGAATGTGAGAAGAAGAATACTGTGCTTGAGGAAAAGCTCAAAAATGCTGGAGAGCTTGAGATCAAGCTGAAAACTGCTGAAGAGGAGTTAGGAAAACTCCGTGAAGCGGATCGCCAGAAGGAAGAGGCAGAAAGGAAATTAAAAGCTGCCGAGGAACTCATGACTGAGAGTGTTTCCTCAGAGAAGGCGAAGAGGAAACTTGCTGCTAAGAAGTCCTTCAGTACTGGCTGGGACATGGGTTGGAATAAGGGTTTGGCTGCCATGATCTCACAAATGGAGTATGGCAGCCTTAAATATTTCAGGAATGGTTGGGTGGCTGCTCTAAGAGAGATGAATGTCGATGAGAATTCAGACCTGTTTCAGCGACACATTCCTGGCCCCCCTCCTTCTCCCGGGGAAGAAGAAGAAGACGAAGACGAAGCTACTTTCGAGGAATCCTCTATGGTGATCGGAGATCAGATTTCTCATCCCCCGGTTGTCCGAACTTCCTGCGAGCAACTTCAACCAACCAGCATTTCAACCGAGCAATTTCCAACACCCTCCGATCAACCTTCTATGCCATCTGAGCAACCTACTTCTTCGTCCCAGCCTCCCGAGAAAGTTTTAGGAGACAAGGAGAAGGTGTAGAGTTGTTCGGACTTTTTCTCTTTGCTTTTTTGTTAAATGTAACTCTGGGTTATGTACTTCTTTTATGATGTAATAAAATTTGAAGTTTTTAGTTGTGCGACTTAACTCCCTTTTTCTTGCTCTGCTTTTATTCTTCTTGCTCTGTCTGCATTTTATTAATTCTTTCTAGCTCTTTTCTTTACTAGTTTATGGCTAGAATGGATCTCTTGTCAGCTCATGATACAGAACTGAAGAAAACATGCAACGACTACTTCAAGGCTGGCCATGCTGACTTGAATGAATCTCAAATCGTCGATATCCTTAGTCCAGATGCTTCAGAGCGAGCAGTTGAAGCCTACCAGTATTTGAAATGCCTGCTCGACCGTGCAGTTGCTAATAATGTGGCATACTATGAGATGATTGAAGATCTCCAGGGTACCCTCGAGGAACTTCAACAATAGTACAAGGAGTCTACTATCCTTCTGCATCAGGGATATGAGAAGAAATATCAGCAACTAAGTGCTGATAAGGGATATGATAAGTTTTTTGCTACTTATGATATAAAGGAAAGGACTTTGAAGACCGAGGTTGAAGAGCATAGGCAGATTGCCAAATTGTTAGATCAGGAAAATAATAATTTGCGAGGAGAGATATCTCAGCTGAAATCTGCAGCCTCTACCTCGAGAGCCTTGGTTCCTGTCAACGATGAAGGTTTTTCTTTCTTGGAGGTCAAAAATGCCAATCTGAGAGACGAATTGGAAACCTTGAAGAGAACTGGTCCTTCTACCTCTGCTCGCGGATGAGCAAGAGCTTCTCGGAGACGAGCAAGGGCTGATCGAGTTACTATTGAAGAAGCTAGAACGCAGGCAGTCTTGGATAATCAAGCATTCCAGTTGGTGGCGAAGAATCAAGCATTAGCTGAGATGTCCAAGAAGATTCTGAATCTGGACGAGCAGCTCTCTGCACAAAAGTCTGCCTTGGAGAGTAAAGAACTTTTAACGAAGAACCTCCACGAGCAACTGGAGAGGTTAACCTATCAATTCCACAAGCAGTCCAGAGAGTTCTGGATGGCTGGTTATAATGAAGCTCTCTACCATCTAGATGATCGGATCCAAAATGCAAATAATGAGGGTTACAAGCAAGGATGGCTGAATGCCTTGGGTGTGCTGCAGTTGGAACAGGGTCACTATTTGTGGGATTACTATGATCCTGGGTTGCTCGAGTTGCCAGTGCCACCTTTCAAACTGGATATGAGCTGGATTCCTGCTCGGGCTATTCCTCGATGCCTGATTTCAAAGTATCTCGGTGACTACAGTCTTCATTCCAATTTCGAGATATCTCGTCTTGAACACCTACTTGATCGACCCTCAGTAATGAATGTCAGGATGCTCAAAGATCTAAATTTCATCAATTCCCCCTATGCCTTAGACGATCCTCCCGCTGGTGAAGAACCCGTTTCAAAGGCAGAGGGGAAAAAACCAATAGAATAGGATTCTTGATGTAACAATTTTTTTTATATAATATGTATTTCGTTTCTCAATGTATTTTGTTCTGGTTTTAATGAAAAACTTATAGTTTCCTTTGCAATCTTAATTGTCATTGTCTTTGGAAATATTTTGTAGGACATTTCTAATGAATGTGCATGTATATCTGTTGAAAAGATAAAGATATTTTGTGCTAATTTTTTATTCCCGACCAACTATAGTTGGTGGATTTTCTTTTATTGTTGTCTATCTGAATTGATGATAATTATCTGACGACCAAGCAGAGTTAACTTTGGTGGTAACTTAAAATGTCATAAGTATCAAGAAATTTATCACTTTTTAATTTTAATCCCTGAAATGACTTTCATTTGTTTAACCAACTGTTTTCGATCAACCGGAGTTGGTGGTTTTTGTTCCCGACCAACCTTAGTTGGTAGATTTTTATTCCTGACCAACCTTAGCTGGTGGATTTTCTTTTCAACCAACCGTAGTTGGTGTTTCTGGGAAATTTTTCATTCCCGACCAACTATAGCTGGTGAATTTTCTTTCCAACTAACCGTAGTTGGTGTTTCAGGGAAATTTTTCTTTCCCGACCAGCCTTAGCTGATGGATTTTCTTCCCAACCAACCGTAGTTGGTGTTTTGGGGAAATTTTTCATTCCCGACCAACTATAGTTGGTGAATTTTCTTCCCAACCAATCGTAGTTGGTGTTTCTGGGAAAATTTTCTACCCGACCAGCCTTAGCTGATGGATTTTCTTCCCAACCAACCGTAGTTGGTGTTTCTGGGAAATTTTTCCTTCCCGACCAACTATAGTTGGTGGATTTTTTTCCCAACCAACCGTAGTTGGTGTTTCTGGGAAATTTTTCTTCCCGACTAGCCTTAGCTGATGGATTTTCTTCCCAACTAACCGTAGTAGGTGTTTCTGGGAAATTTTTCATTCCCGACCAATTATAGTTGGTGGATTTTTTTATTCCCGACCAACCTCGACCAACCTTAGCCGGTGGATTTTCTTCCCAACCAACCGTAGTTGGTGTTTCTGGGCTTGAGGCGTAGTGTGTAGCACTAGTACTCCGAAAAAAATTTCAACAAAAGGAGATAATTGGGCAAAATATCCAAAACTTTATTCATATCGAAGAAAACTGCATTACGTAGAGATTAAATTACTGATAATATTTGTGCAGATGCTCTTCGTTCCATGCATTCTTAAACTCCTCTCCTTCTAAGGTTTCGATTCTATACGTCCCTGGTCGAACAACCTCTGTTACTCTGTAGGGCCCATGCCAGTTAGCTTCCAGTTTGTTGTGCTTTTGAATTACTTTCTTTAGCACATAGTCTCCTTCTTTCATGTAGCATTTCTTGACTCTCTTGTTGTAGAACAGAGATGTTCGTTGCTGGTATGCAGTGTTTCTGATTGCTACTTCTTCTCTAACTTCCTCGAGCATATCCAAATCTAATCTTCTCATCAAGTCACTGATAGGAGAGTTGAAATTCAGCACTCTGTGTGTGGGGAGACCCATCTCGGCAAGTATAACAGCTTCACTTCCAAATGCCAGCATATATGGAGATTCTCCTGTGGCTGCTCATGGAGTAGTACGATAAGCCCATAGTACAGAATGCATCTCGTTGATCCAATTGGACTTTGCAACATTTAATCTTTTCTTCAAGCCATTCAGCAGTGTTCTGTTTGCCACTTCAGTTTGTCCATTGCTTTGAGGGTGGCCTAGTGCAGAGTGGGTTTTCAATATGTTCGACTGATGACAATATGCAACAAACTCCTCGTTGTCGAATTATGTTCCATGGTCTGTGATGAATGCATGGGGAAGACCATATATACAAATGAGGTTCTTCCATATAAATTGATACATTTTGTCATACGTCATATCGATAAGGGGCTCAGCTTCCACCCACTTAGTAAAGTAATCCACTGCGACGACGAGATATTTAAACCTTCCTCTGGTCGTTGGAGGTGGCCCGACCAAGTCAATTCCCCACATGGTAAACGGCCAAGGGGAAGTAATGGGTGTCAACAATGCTTGAGGAGTTCTTCGGATAGTGGACAAGGGTTGACATTTGTCAAATTTTTTGGCATAGGCTATGCAATCAGCCCTCATCATTGACCAGTAGTATCCTCGCGTCATCATTCTTTGCAAAAGCGTTCGACCTGCTACATGGGCTCCACAGGACCCTTCATGGACTTCTTCGATCAAGCCTTTCACCTCGGTGGGATGTACACATCTCTGCAAGCCAGCTATAATTCCTCGTCTATATAGAACACCATTGGTCAACACATAACGAGCAACTTTAAACTTCAGTTTCTTGGCTGCAAGTTTATCAATTGGTAATTTCCATTCCTAAATATATGCCCTGATGGGATCTATCCAAGATGGCTCTAAATCAAGGGTAATAAAGTTCATCATTAGATCGTCATCTATTCTCCAACTAGCCAAGACTTCTATTGAGATTGTTCTTCGTAGCTCGGTGCGTGTGGCTGAAGCTAACCGAGCTAAGGCATCCGCTCTTGCATTCTCCAATCTTGGTATTCTAATTATCTGTACTGCAATCAGGCTTGATAAAACTTCCATTGCTTTTGCATGATACCTGATCATTAATTCTCCTTTAGCTGCATATACTCCCAGCATTTTATTTATGATCAATTGCGAGTCACTAAATACAATAACTTGCTCTGCCCCCATGGTTTTTGCCAAATTAAGACCTGTAATCATAGCTTCATATGCAGCCTCATTATTAGAATCCTTGAATTAGAAGCGCATAGCATACTCCACATCGACCTCATCCGGGCTGTTCAAAATTATCCCTGCCCCACAGCCTGTAGTGCAAGATGAGCCATCCACATATAGATTCCATATAGGTACCTCGTCTTCAAATTTTTCATCAGACAGAGTTCCTCGGTGGAATATTTGCTTCTTACTTTTATCCTCCTCTAGCACTTCTTGCTGCTCGTCGACCATCTTTTCTTGCTCGCCGACCGCCTTAAGTTAATCGGGGGTTAAATTTGATGATCCTGTAACATCCACAGGTTGGTCGGTGTGCAGCTTTTGCTCCTCGGTGGTATCAGGATAGGTGAACTCTGCTATAAAATCTGCTACTGCTTGCCCTTTTAGCGATGATCTAGGCTCATAAACTATGTCATATTCACCAAGTTCTACTGCCCAGTACATCAATCTCCCTGATTTTTCTGGTTTATGAAGAGCTTGCCTCAATGGCATATCAGTATACAGAACTATGGTATGAGCTTGGAAGTACAGCCTCATTCTCCTACTCGCCTCGATCAATGCTAGTGCCAACTTTTCCAGTCTTGGATATCTGATCTCTGCTCATCGGAAGGCTTTGCTAGTGTAATAGATTGGTTTTTGCACTCCATACTCCATTCTTATCAATGCCGAGCTAACTGCATTATCTGACACTACCAAATATAAATACAATGTTTCTCCCATCACTGGCCTAGACAATAGTGGAGGTGCTCCCAGATATTTCTTCAATTCTTGAAAAGCCTTCTCGCATTCGTCATTCCATTCAAACATTTTTTGGAGTGTTTTAAAGAATGGGAGGCATCTATCTGTTGCTCGTGATACAAATTTATTAAGTGCTGCAACTCGCCCAGTAAGACTTTGTACTTCCTTCTTCGTCGTTGGAGATCGTAGTCCCAATAGAGCCTTGATCTTATCTGGGTTTGCTTCGATTCCTCGTTGGTTGACAATATAACCGAGGAACATGCCTTCTCGTACTCCGAATATGCACTTAGTGGGACTCAACTTCATTTGATATTTATCTAGTTGATCAAAGGTCTGACCTAAGTCAATTAGATGGTCAGCAACCCTCTTGCTTTTCGTCAGCATATCATCAACATAAACTTCCATATTGCAACTGATTTGTTCTGCAAACACCTTGTTCATCATCTGCTGATATGTTGCACATGCATTTTTCAAACCAAAAGGCATAACATTATAACAATAAGTTCCCCTAGGGGTAATGAAAGAGGTACTCTCCCTGTCTTTAGGTTTTATTTTAATTTGGTTGTAACCAGAATAAGCATCCATGAAGCTCAATAACTCGTGTCCCGAGGTAGCATCCACTAACTGATCAATTCGGGGCAAAGGAAAATGATTCTTTGGGCATGCCTTGTTAAGGTCGGTGAAGTCTATACACATCCTCCATTTGTTATTTTTCTTCTTCACCATCACCACATTAGCCAACCAGTCTGGATATTTGACATCGTCAATAAAGCAAGCTTTCTGGAGCTTCTTGACCTCCTCTTGTATAGCTTGGTTCTTCTCGGGGCTGAACACTCTTCTTCTCTTCTTCACTGGCTTGATCTCCTTATTCACATTGAGCTCGTGACATAAGAAATTTGGGTCTATTCCTGGCATATCCTCATGACTCCAAGCAAAAGTCTATTTTCTGCTTTTTAGGAAAACTATCAATTCCTGCTTTAGTGAGGCACCTAACGACGAACCTATTTAAGTTGTTCGTTCCGGGTGCTCGTCGTCCAAAATGATATTTTCAGTAATTTCCACCACCTGACCTTTCACGAGCTGCGACTCGTCTCTAGGATCCAATGTTTCAATCTCTGCACCTTCATCCACTTGGTAGGTAGTAGTCTTTTTCCTATATTCCTCCAGTTCTTCTCGCTCGACATATGAGTATTAACATTCCCGAGTTACATTTTGGTCACCTTTCACAACTCCTACTCCAAAATTGGTTGGAAATTTCAGGCATTGATGTACAGTAGATAGTACTGCTTCGAACTTCTTCAATCCTACCCTTCCCATGATGATATTATAAGCTGACCGGGCATTCTTATCCATCACAAAGAAACGCACTCTTTTTGTTCGGCAAGCAGGCCATGTACCGATGAACAAATCCAACTTGATCGTCCCAAGTGGAAAGACTTTCTCGCCAGCAAACCCGAGTAATGGCCTGTGATAAGGTTCCAACTGAGACAACTTTAGATTTAAACTATCAAAGCATGAGTAGAAATGATATCCACCGAGCTACCATTATCCACCAGTACTCTTGAGATTATTACTTCCTTCATCCTCATTTTGATCACCAGTGGATCATCATGAGGGTATAGTACACCTGCGAGGTCGTTCTTGGAGAAACCGATGACCAGTTTTTCTTTGTTCACCTTCCTCGGGTGATCATCCTCAACTAGATTTATTCGCTGAATGTATGAACAACCTTGAGCCTCATTGAGGTAAGCTTTCCTTTCCGCAGTAAGGTCCCCACCTCCTGCATCTCCTCCTGTAATAACATTACAATAAAATGATCCAAAACGAATTGAAAATACCTCACGCTCTGGATGTCTTGGTCTCTTGGGGAGATCGGGGTCATATTCTGGATCATCTTCATGATCTCTTTTCTTGTTTTCTTCTGCTCGACGAGGAGATCTAGACCTATGTCTTGCTCGGTCGTTGCTTTTTCTTTCATTTCTTCGATCAACATACTAGGCCAGCTTTCCTTGTCTGATGAGTGCTTCGATTTCATTCTGAAGAGCTATGCAATTTTTGGTCGTGTGACCATGATCTTTATGGAACTCGCAATATTTGGCCTTATTCCTCTTGTCATGATCTGCCTTTATTTTCTTAGGTCAGTTTAGTTCCTCGCTGTTCTTGATCTCTTCTAGGACATGGTTTATGTTTACTTTCAAAGGAGTATAATTTTCAAATTTCTTCAATATTTCCCATGATGGTTTTACTTTTGACTGCTTGTTACCACCATTGTTCTTATGTTCTTTCTTTTTAGCCTTATCAACCTCCACCTTGGTCTCTTTGGTGTCCATGTTCTTCTTCGCAGCCATAGCCTCCTTGGCATTCATGATCTTGGCCGCTTTTACCATTAGTTCTGACATGGTTCTGGGTGGATCTTTGGCCAAAGTATAGTACAATTTATTGGGCAACAGTCCACTCATCAAAGCAGTAATTGCTGTCTTTTCCTCGTAATCAATAACTTCGAGCTTCTCGTTTTTGAAACGAGTTATGTAATCCCTGGTGCTCTCACCTGTTTTTTGTCTAACATTTAACAAATGTGCCACTCGTTTAACTGGTTTTGCTCCAAAACAGAAATTTCCAATGAAGAGCTCGGCCAGTTGAAAGAAAGTTGAAATCTTCCCCCGAGGAAGATTATTGCACCATATTTGTGCAAATCTGGTAAGAGTTCCCGAAAATGCCCTGCATCTCATCTCGTCTGGCACATCATAGATGTCGGCAGCAGCTTGGTATTGTTCTATATGAAGGACATGGTCAGTTTTTCCATCATATTTAGGGGTTACAACAGGTGCTTTAAACTTCGATGGTGTGGGAAAATCCACAATTGCCTGTATAAAAGGCGTCCCTTGAACAAAAGTTCTTTATAGAGGATTCTTGGCCTTAACCATTTCCCCTAGTCTATCCTCCAACCTTTGAATAGATCCTTTCCATGCATCCTTTCCCTCCTCGGGCCTATTGGTTCGAGCAATTGATCGTGTTGAAGTCGCTTCTTGGGATCTATCGTGTCGAGCAACTGGTTGTGATTGGGCAGAACCCTCTCTTAGATCAGATGGTCGTCACAAGTTTCTCGACACAGCCTTAGGAGGACTTTTATTCTTCTTAGGGCCCAATCGATCAAAAGGAGAGACCCTACTTAATCTCTCCAATGCACTAGTCCTTTCTGGAGAGAGAGATGCGTTGTTCAATATCTGTGGCTCGTACTGACGAAGTTCGACCTGGTTGATAAGAAAAATCATCAGATCTTTAAGTGCGATATGAATCGCTTTGCCTAATACGCGAAGAAAGTAAACGGGTATTTCTTTGAACACTTCGTTGTCCTGAATGGGTCGACACTCCACCCTGGATAGTTTGCATGAGTTGTCGCATAGTCTCTTGTATGGCCGTCTGGCCTTGAGCCAAATTGGCCATAATTCCAGCCAGATCTTGGACATTTGGAGGAGCGGATGGATTCGGGGGATTTCCAGCGTTTCGATTACTGGATTCAGGATTATCAGCCATTGGTGATAAATTGATTTGGTGAAAAACGATAATTACAGTCATTTACCACAGACGACGCCAATCTGTTGATGTAAAAAATTAGATTATCTCTAATTAATCAATCACAGATAAAAACAAACAAGATAAAAGATTTTTAAAGTTGTTCAGCCTTAAAGGAATGGCCTACGTCCACTGTTTTGTTATTGCTGACTGTTTGGGAATTCTCGATTACAGGTTTTTACCAAGAAATTCCGAGTCCCCCTACAATGAGGATGATACAATGTATTTATAGCCCTCTGGCTGTAAATGTGAAAGGGTAATACATAGCTGTCCAATAGGCGTATACATCTGTATGATAATAATGAGCATTTAATGCGCAGTCGATTTGTTGATTATCCGGACAATAATGCTCTCTACGAGATGCAGCTCGGACCGCCTAAGCTGCTCGAACCGCCCAAGTAACTCGGTATTCATGAGTTGCTCGGTATAGTAAAGTTCCTCGGAGAGCACCTGTTGCTCGGAGTGTCATAGTTGGTCGGGGAGGTTGAGTTCCTCGAAGTCAAGGTGTTGTTCAGAAATGTTTGTAAGTACCATGTAGATTGACACGTGTCTCCACTTAACTGATCCACGTCAGCAAACTAAATTTAGTATCAACAATTACGTAACCATCCAGATTATTGTAATTATTAGTAGGGGAAAGTACTCTTAGGTCCATCGCAACCAAATTTCAAACACTAAAGGAATTTTGACAAATTTTAAATACTTAGGTTCACTAATTCTCTTCTTATAGAAGTCCAAACTAGTGGCATAACAAATGGACCTAATAGTAAATTGTCCTTAAATGTTTAAAATTATCAACAAGGGACCTAATTTTAAATTACCCTTATTAATAATTAAAGTGTGGGTGTAACATTATTCCCATAATTTATTAGCCCACCATAAATTCCTATACCCCCGTTTACATAACTGTTCCTTATTAAATTCACCATATTACAAACCCGGTTAACCATCGCTGCATTAAAACTTAGAAGATTCAGACTAAGGCCAAAAGGGACGAACTTCTAGTCACCCATCATGTCGCTTGAACAACTGCCATCCTCGTCCGTGCGACATTGCAAGTCGTTCGAACAAGGTCACACCTCATTTGAACGACCTTGCGTCCTTTTCTCCATTTCCCTTTTCTCCATACCCGCTTACCTAGAAAGTTTCTAAAACCCAAAACGATAATCCAAATCTGAGAAACATTAATTATAGCGCCTAGAGAAATTCATCCAAATTTATGTATTTAGGGACAATGAGTTTTTACAATTGAGGGTTTATAACAATGAAACATTCTTCCAATTTCTAACGTTTCTTAACTTCAGCAACAAGGATATTAAATTAGGGATTTATAACCATATTTCAGTCCTTTAATTATCATAATAGTCCTTACATTTGTCATTTACTTTGTCCCCAATTAGTCATCAAAACTTAAGGAAATCTAATATCAGAAATCATATTTTCAATACCTAATTTCTGGGAATATTCCTACATATAAATTCCGTCCTGTACATGTGTGGTTCATCATCAAATCAAACATACTTATACCTAATTCTCATAAATTTAAAAGAGATAATTATATGCATAAAGAAATAAATTGAAATCATAGATTAAGCAAAAAAATTCTTCCCTTTAATTATGTAGAGGAGAAGCCCTTTGAAAACCCCCTTGATTTCCCTTGTTCTTGCCCTTTTTCCCTTTCTTTGATGATTCCCCCTATTCCTCCCGTAACTATAACTTTTAGGTTTGTGGAATGATAGTTGGGGAGTGGTTTACCCCTGCTTAAACTCTAATTAGGTGCGTAATCCCGAGTTGGATCCTAAACCCAACTTTTGGACCCCCAAATGGACCCGAACCCATAATCTAATAGGCCCAAAACTTTTCTAACCTATATATTATTGACCGAGGACTATTTTAAAGGCCTAAATCATCTAAACAAGCCCATATGTGTCCCGGAATGTGTTCCGAATTATTCATGTCAATAATAGTTACTTTTAATTTGTGTCCCACATAAATTATAAATTTTCTTTTATTATATGCAAATGTCATATTCATGCACATAAAAATGTATCACACACAAGTATACTAAACAACAAATTTACATTTTACATTTTCGAATAAAATATTTATTTAAGTCCAATTTTCAAAACTAATGACCCATGAGATGTCGGGCCAGGTGCCCAAACTATGAATTGACCGAATTGCCCTTGCGCGTGTGGATATGTACAGAACTTGAGAGGAATGAGTATGAACTCCATACTTAGTACCTAAATACCTACAAAAGCCCAATTATACCTCATATAGTATGTTAACAATATAAAACCGAGGTTGTCTGGTTAACGGGCTTAAATATAGAGATTAAGGCACCCGAGGGGGCTAAAATGCTTAGGTTCGAGAGATGAAATACGCAATATTTGCGTATTATCACACCTCCTAACTTTCACATTTCTAGTCCCTGGAAATTAAATAGGATGCAACAAGAACTACAAGCAACCCAAAAGCAGGAGATAGTATAAAAGTATGGTATAAAAGCATAAGGCCACTTTCGCGGGGGATTAAATTGCATTTAGCATATGCAATAAGTCGTTAAACCCCTAGGTTACCCTAGTGGACAAGTGTCGTCTAGTGAGGGTTTTCAGGGATGAAACCCACAAACATCATATAGTTTCCTCAAAATATGCCCAAACCAACATGCGTCAAGCCCAACAAAAGTGAAAAAGATTTCATACGCATTATTAGCAAAGTGAATGAATTCACACAAAAGTCCGAATCATTAACATTATAGAATACACCTCATAGAATTGAAACTTTAAAATGTGTGAGGGGAGCGAGAACATGCAAAGTGTGATTTGGCAAAAACTTATATAAACCAGATAAAAGTTAAAGCAAGTATATATTCAATCCTCACGGGCATTACAATCATCAAGCGAATTCACTCGAAACGGGGAGGTAACACACGAAACATGCGGGCATAAAGAGTAAACGTAAATGGAAACTAGGCCGCACACATGTCACAAATGAAGAAAACTATATATAAAATGAAAAATTGTAATCTCAATAAAAGATATTGCTCATTAAAAGAAGAAAAATGCTTTTTCACAAATTATCAAAACTATTATAACTTTTGAATTAAATCAACCTAAGATCACATAGGACTTTATAGGGTTGTAATGTAGGTTAGGCTAGGGTACAAAATGAAAGGAATGTATGTAAGGATTCAAAGTGTTCGGAGATGAAAACTCGGAATAATGGAAAAATGCGGGCAATATCAAAACTTGGAAAACGAGTTCCAAACCAAGCATTAAATGTATCAATTGAAGAGCGATAAAAACTTATTGAACTATATACAACATTTACAACTTTCTCTTTCTTTTCTTTTCTTCTTTTTCTCATTTTTCTCATTTTGTTTTGTTTTGCTTTTTGCTTTCTCTCTTTCTCTTTTTCACTTGTTTCTTTTCTTTACTTTTCTCACTCTCACATGCCTAAATTGCAACCGTAACACAACAACATCATTCAATCCCAAGTAAGATTCCAAACAAAGGTATGGAAGGTGTATATATGGTATATAAACTAAAATTTTGGAGTTGGTTATGAGATTTTGGGTTATGAAACGAACGATAAATATTTAGGCTCAAAGGGGTTGACGAGGGAAAATATATAAGGTGAGGTCAAGGTCAATATGGGTGATATAACAAAGATGGCCTATGATAATTTCCAAAGTTTACGCAATTCTCAAGTCAAAATAAACTTTAAAAATCCTACTCAAGTAATACATTTCGTATATGAACTCAATTATTGAACGATCAATGAAAGAATAGTGAGATTACCAACGAATGTAACGTTTTCAAAGAGGAAAGAATAGTGTATAATACTCACAAACGACAAAAGGTACAAAGCTTACTCGGTGTAAGTATATACAATGCAACAAAAGATTACCGAGTTATAAAAATCTTAAACCAAATCAATAGAACAAGAATTGTGCATGTGCTCACGGGATTAAAGTTTAATTCATGAAGTTATTCACAATATCAATGATTGAGAACTAAAGTCTAATAACTTCTAAAATCGAGAACATGCATCATTGAGTTGTCTATTGGATCAGGCAGTTATTGAAGTTTATCATCGGAAACAAAGGCAAAATTCCCAATAAAGGAGAAAAAAGAAAGAAATTTTTTTTGAAATTTTGAATTTTTCTAAGAAAAGCATACTAAGTAACTAACATGTGAGAAAAAACATGGACTAACAAAAGAAATGGATAGAATATCCCACATCCCCTAACTTAAAACCTAACATTGTTCTCAATGTTAATTAAGAACCAAGTTAAAGAGAGGAAAAGAGTGATATTACCCAAATTGGAGCGATCCCCATAAGAACAAGTCCAAAGACTCTACAAAACAAGTTAGTACCGAGCATAGCAAAAATAAATAATAAAAATTTAACTAATTACAAGAGGCTAAATTAAAAGAAAGAAAAACTAAAGAAAGAAATGATAAAAAGCTAACTATATACAACCTATTATTTAGGCTTCACACTAACTATACACTAGAAGTCTAAATAATTGACGGTCCACCATGAAAACGATTTGACTTTGGAGGGTTAGCGGTGTACCCTCACTTTCAAACATGCCTTCCAAAAAATATGAATTTCGTTTGAACAACGGAATGCATGTGTAAGGTGTAAGAAAGGAACCATCATCAATTAAAAGTTTTGGAGGGACGATGGGGGATTTGGATTAAACGGGTGACAAAAAAATATGGGGACAGAGAAAAGCAGAAAATCATCCCAAGAATTAGGAAGTGGAATGGGAGGTGGCGCACATGAGGGCAAAGATGCCTTCATGGAAAGAAACTCGAGCAAGTACTCCTCGTCGGTGAAAGGGTTGAACGTTTCAAAGTTCGGCACCGATTCATCGGGTACTTGTGATGGTGTGATAATAGAGAAAGAAAATGGGGAGTAAAGAAATTCAAACTCAAGAGATGAGTTATCATCACTCAAAGTTGGAATTTCAAAAGAGATAGGATCATTTTTAATGAAACTTTCTTCTTTGGGATCCAAAGAAGAAATCATCTCATTGCAAATGGATAATACATCCGTTTCATCCTCACTTTTAATATCTATTAAGCGATGGGCCAAGTGAAGAATGGTTTGTTCCAAAGTAGGCAAAAAATACTCAATTGGTTCACAACATTCCTCGACTTCAAAGTCTCGGAAGAGAAATCGTCATCAGATTCGAATAATAAATCCAAGTCTTGCTCCCAACAACGATTTTCTTCCCGATAACGTTCTTCATACCTCTCGTTCTCAAGCATAAGCAAACCCTCACCGAAAGTCATAGGCCGAGGTGCGAATTCTTGAAAATAAGGAGTTTGAAAATCATTATCGGCACTAAAGTTAAACTCATTATTATAGGAATTTTGAAAACTATTGCAATTCATTTCAAAATTCCTATTATAAGGAATTAGAGGCCCAAAATCATTATCATCCTCCTCAAAATATTCGCACTCCAAAGCTTGACTTTTGTAATACTCGCCCAAAGTCATTTTAGATGTTCCAATTTTTTTGGGATTCTAAGTATTGACCAAAAGTTAAACGTTTGCAAGAATTTTGAGAATTATCATAATGATTACCGAAAGAATTAGAATAAGACATGCTTACCCCAAAAATGGCTCGAAGTGGCGAATTCCATAGAGTAAATGCGTGCGAGAAATTCGAGCGTTTCTAGATGCTCAAATGTAGAAGTCCTACAAAAATGTTAGGCAAAAAATATAAATAGAAAGAAAATACTATGAAATACTAAATCAAATAAAGTCTAAAAGAAACTAGTCCCCGGCAACGACGCCATTTTTGATCGAGGGTGAAATGTGGCGCGTGCCAAGCATCGATCGTTGTTTTATGTTCACCGCCTCAATAAAAAAACCTAAACTTATGACTACACTCAACGGGTAAGTATAGCGGCCAAGTCCGTGTATCAAAAAATCTACAGAGACGAGTTGCTAGAATTTATAGGATTTAATACTCCTAAATAAAAGTGTAAAAGATGAATATGAACAAAAATGAAAAGATGAAAAAAGAGAAATGATTAATCTAGGCGAGTGTATTGAAACTAGATTAACAAAGCGAGTAAAACTATAGGTTGTGTCGAATATCCTTCACCCGAGTTAATTAGTATTAAATGGTTATATGGGTCGACGAGTTATTAAGATAGCGTCTCGTTTTGACAGTTAATTAAATCAAGAGTTGTCACACCCCTAAATTCTCATAAAAGCCTAATACGATTTTGGCGTCAACAAATACCCCGAAAATTACTCACGCAAGGTCGTAAGCACGGAACATACATGATATTCCCCGTCAAATCTCCTAGGCATAATAACTAGGACAATGGACCCGAAATAGACCCGTAAACTCCATCACCAAAGCAAAGCAACACATAAACCCGAGTGAGTTCAATTCAAACACAACCTAGACTAAATTACCTAGAAAGCATGATAAAAACGCGATAAATAAAAGCAGTAAATAAACACGATAAATCTACACTAAAAAGCGAGGAAATAAAGCAAGTAAACCTAATTATGAGAGCATGTAAATTAACTACAAAGCAAGAATTAATGAAATACGAACTATATTAATGGAGAGGGAAGATGAATAGTCAACTCACAAACCCAAATGGGTGTCAAACCAAGAAGAAATGAAGAAGAACTCTCCAAAACCTATTCTAACCTAAAATGAATTATATCTGATATTTACAACAAAATTGATTTATATAGTAAGTGGAATAAAATTAGAAAAGAAAAGGAAAAAGAAAAGAAAAGGCAAAATATCTGCAAAAAATGGGGGATCGATCGATCGATCCCTTTGATCAATCTATCGATGGTTGAAAGCTAAGCCCACTGTCTCAGCTCGATGGCAAAAACTGAAGGATCGATCGATCGATCGATCAAGCAGGCCTGCTTCTCTTTTCCTCATGTTTTGGCATGTTTGGAATTCCCTTCCGCTAGAAACTCCATAAATTCTTCGTTAGGGGTCAAAATCGCGCACCGTTCACGACCACGCAAAGCTTGTGAGGAGGGATAAAACTTTCGTGAGATGTCGGGCCAGGTGCCCAAACTATGAATTGATTGAATTGCCCTTGCGCATGCAGATATGTACGAAACTTGAGCGGAATGCGTCCGAACTCGATACTTAGTACCTAAATGCCTATAAAAGCCCAATTATACCTCATATAGCATCTTAAAAATATAAAATTGAGGTTGTCTGCTTAACGGGATTAAATATAGAGATTAAGGCACCCGATGGGGTTAAAATGCATAGGTTCGAGAGATGAAATACGCAATATTTGCGTATTATCACCCTACGTCCGTTTTCCATCTTAATGCAAACAAGGTTCAATTTAGTAACAATCATAAGAATATATTGAGTCCTAAGTATAGGTTTGATATATGAAAGGACGCAACACAGAATGTAATGAGTGCAAACACAGATTGTATGGATACTAGAACCGTGCTCTCATACCAACTGTAACAACCCCTATTTTCTCACGTAAAGGCTGGCCAGGCGCGGTATGTCGAAGATAGGGATTGCTTGTTGATTAATACCATCTTTAGCACAATTGTGAATATAAAGTAATTATTATAATTTTAGGCCCAAGTTTGAAAAGTCACAAACCCATCTATAAATAATAAATAGATCCAAACCACCAACAATTATATAAATATCCAACCAGAATAATATGAATCTCCACCAACATAAAGTAAAAGTTTCGGGCTTATGCCCTTACAAATGTTCCAAATAAATAGATAGATAAGGCTGAGAAGCACCTAGCTGAAACTGAAGAGCAGATAAGACTGCTATAGCACAATCCATCTATCCCTGTCTAGGAGCACGTGGGGGAAAATATTTAAATTTGGGTAAGAGCCCGAGATGTGCAAGAATTAACTTGAATAATTTATGATTGCAATAATACAGTCAATGTACAATAATTATTCCCTTTTCGTCATTCACATGCATACAACACCTCGCCCTTCATCTAAGTGTGATATTATTCGCACCCCAATACGTCCCAAATAATGAATTATGACATCACCTCAAATTATAGAATGATGGCATAATTAATTAATTAATTAATGTAATCTCTACTTTTAAATTATCAACTTACAATTATTCTAATCTCATCAGTGTCAAGTATAAAGCATAAATATCTATTATGCATTATTGGGTCAAGAATAATATATATTGGCTACATCTTTAGAAACTTTCATTTATTTCAATAATATCCAGGTAATTAATAATATGTCCTTCCGTATATTTGACACACAAGGGCATCTACTGTTGGTGTCTAATTCGTGCTCTATCGGCAAATTCGTAGGAATCCCTTATCCTTAGTGGATAACACAACCACACACAAATTGGGGGCGGTCCCTACGCAGGATACCTGTACACGGGTGATATAAGAACGGTCAGCACCAGCCCTACCTCTTGTGGGCGGAGCCTTTACGTAGTACCTATATGGCCTACACATCGTCAAGCCCACCCGTACCGACGTGTAGTATGCGGCCCAAACACACGAACCCTCGAGCTGATTGGACGGTCCACTGGTATGTCCACACATAAATATATAATAGTACGTATTATTATCCCATATAATATGTAAAGGCAATTACTCTATAATTGCCATAAAAGTCTATCCAAAGTCCCACCACATTTCATTAATTAATAATTGACCATCTAATATCATCACAGTCCCTACATTGGTCATTTACTTTGTCCCAAATTAGTCATCGAAACTTAAGGAAATCTAACATCAAAAATCAGATTTTCAATACCTAATTTCTGCGACTATTCCTATATATAAATTCCTTCCTCTACATGTGTGGTTTATCATCAAATAAAACGTACTTATACCTAATTCCCTGAAATATAAAAGAGATAATTGTATGCATCAACAAATAAATTGAAACCATAGATTAAGCAGGAAAATTCTTGCCTTTAATTATGTAGAGGATAAGCCCTTTGAAAACTACCTTGATTTCCCTTTTTTACTTTCTTTGGTGTTTCTCCATATTCCTCCTGTAACTGTAACTTTTAGTTTTTTGGAATGATAATGGCGGATTAAACTCTAATGAGGTGCTTAATCTCGAGTTGGACCCTAAGCCCAACTTTTGGTCCCCCAAATGGCCCCGAACCCATAATCTAATAGGCCCAAAACTTTCGCAACCTATATATTATTGACTTAAGAGTATTTTTAAAGGCCTAAATCATCTAAACGAGCCTATATGTGTCCCGAAATGTGTTCCTAATTATTTATGTCAATAATAGTTACTTTAAATTTGTGTCGCACATACATTATGTATTTTCTTTTATTATATGCAAACGTCATATTCATGCACGTAAAATGAATCACACAAAAGTATACTGAACAACAAATTTCCACTTGACATTTTCAAATAAAATATTTATTTAGGTCCAATTTCCAAAACTAATTATTTATTCCAAAAAATAATATTTCATTATTTATTTATAAGAAAATACGGGGTATTACAGGTGGATCGCCACTTGTGGACAACTCTAAACTGAGCCGTATTTTGTAGAGGTTTTGTAAGTTGCGTCTTGTAAAAACTTTATAGTGTTGATAAAAAGTTTTACCCGCAAGGAGTTTTTCCTTAATTCGTCTTGTCATATTTGCTTGCATAATTTTATCTACTTTATCACCTAGTGCTTGTTTAGTTCAATAAGATAAAATTTAGACTTGCGAGTGTCGGACACTTAAATATAGAAATTATCCATTAAGATCGAGATAGCGCACTCTCAAATTGGTATCGGAGCCTGTTGAACAAATTTATTGTGTGATCTCTTATGAAAAATATTTTTTTCTTGATATCATTTTTTTTAAATTGTTTATTTTGAAAAAAATGATTGTAATGGAAAATTTGTATAATCGAGTGCTCATTTTCGATGGTACAAATTATGCATATTGGAAATCTAGGATGAGGTCTGCCTTGAAAGATATAGATGACCGAGTCTGGTTAGTTTGTGAAAGGGTGTGGACTCCTCCCACGATCACTGCTAATAATGTTACAAATGCCAAACCTGTTTCTTCGTGGACTAATGATGAGTTTAAGTGGAGTACCTACAACTCCCATGATTTTAGTGCTATTTCTTGATCCGTCACTCCTGACGAGATTCGACGTATTATGACATGCACTACGTCTAAGTATGGAAATCCTCCAATTGACACATGAGAGTAACAACACTGTTAAGGCGTCTAAACTTCAAAATTTGACAACCTAATTTGAGACCGTCACGACGATAGAGTTCGAGAGTTTTGATGAATTTTATTCTAAGTTATCAGACATCGTAAATCGTAGTTTTAATTTAGGTGACAAAATTTTGAAAACGAGAGTTGCAAAAAATATTTTGAGGTCATTCCCCACTTGCTTTTTTCCTAAGGTCACCGTGTTTAATTCGTTAGGGATTTTAGACACTCTTAGGTTAGAAGAACCCGTAGGAGACCTTCAGACTTATGAGATAGATATGTTATCTTAAACCATTAAGCCTAATGATATAGGGGTAGCTTTAAAGACTCAAGCTAAGAAGAAGAAAAAGGAGAGAGTTTGTGAGTCTGAATCTGTAGGTGAGGTAGATTTTGATGTCTTGGCCTTGTTTACGAATTTTTTTAAAAACGTTTCTCAAATTTTCCAAAAATAATTCTTCCAATAAAAGGATTTTTGAGAAAAACAAAAAGAAAGATGAGGTCAACGATGGTGGTGAGAAAGAGGAAGATATAAGGTGTTATGATAGCGAGGGGAAAGGGAACATGGCACATGAGTGTCCCACTAGGCTAAGGAGAAAGGGAAAAGTGATTGCAAATAAAGCCATCCTTAGCGATAATGACATCGAGTCAGTTAATTCAGGGGGAGAATCACCACATGAACCGTGTGTTACATTCATTGATAGTCACGTGAGTACTACTAGTTTATCCCACGATGATGAGGACACATGTAAACGTGAGAGCCTCGATGAAGTTTCGAGTTATTCGGGGGATAGTGAGAGTGAGGATGGTACTTTGAGTGGGGGAGAAGGGGATTTCCAATTTTTTTTTATGATCTTTACACCGATACTTTGAAAAATAAAAAGTTAAATAAAGATTTGTCTCTTAAGGTGTTAGATTTGGAGAAAGATGTGAAGGTGTTGAGGGTGCATGAGGCGTTAGCGAGTCATCTCGAGAAGGTGGAGATTTCTTTGAGTGAGTAGTTAATCATCTTAGGCTGGGAAAATAGTGAATTGACCAATGCCTGGCTAGTCTTATGGGAGATCTTCAATTTTCATTAAAGACTCGTGAAAAACTTGAAGCCCGTTTGTCCCAACTCGAGAGAGATCTCGAATGTTCCCGAGATGTCAAAGTTACTTTAGAGGACACATGTAATAAAGTAGGAAAGATGCTCCTCGATCCAGCTTTGGATAATGTTGAGAGGCTTGGAGTATGTTATGACGGTGCATCCACTTTCTATGTTGCACTTGAGCCGGTTCCCGAGTTTGTGTTATATCCATATGGCCCTCGACCTAACCCACCTAGGCGTCCTAATCCATGTAGGAGAGCTCGACCTAGACATTTTGAGAGAGGTGGATGTAAGCCCATTTATGTTTGTTCCCATTGTAAGCAATGAGGTTACCTTAGGGAATTTTCCTTTAAGTTAGGGGGATTATCTCATAGGTATCTACCTCATTATGATATCACACGAGTTCTCGCACGAACTCCCACACATGTTAATCCGCATGCTTCCGCACATCAGATGAGAGTTTTTTTAGAGCAAGTAAAGTATTTGGTCAAAACTTCATAAGATTTGATGGCGATTTTTCATAAGATGTAATCTCCTTTGGAGAACTCCTCTAGACATAATGATTGAGGTTGTGACTTGTTTCTTGCATATGATGCTTTTATGTTCATATCATACATGCCTATTGCTAGATTATACTATCATTGTATTTATCTTTTCCCATTTTGATATATTTTTTGAAAAATCCAAAAAACAATTCTTAAAATTTTTTGAAAAAATACAAAAAGATTTTCAGTTTCTTTTTAAGAAAAAGCGAAAAAGCCAAAAAGATTTTATAGTGGATAAAATTTTTGAAAAATCCAAAAAGAGTTTTATATATTTTTTACACTATATGTGGATGAACTTTAAAGATGTCTGAATCACCCATCATTCCATATCCATATGACTTTTTTGTTGTGTTTTGAGATGAGACATCATTTTATTTTGTGCTTTATAACATGTGGAGTCATTACGATGTGATATGATGACTACTTGCTACATGTTTGACTCATTGTCACCTTTAATGAACACAAGCACGAACTTATTTGAGTATTGCACTTACCTTTCACATTTTGCTTATAGTGTTTTCATCTAAATCCTATTGTTAAAACTAACCAAATGTGAAAAACGAGATAATGAAAGTAGTGCTTGAACCGTTGTCCGGATTGAAGAAATTGAATATTATATCTCCGATAAATTTGGTATATTTAAAGAAATATAATCGGGCTGCAAAAGACAGGTTGACTCTGCGTGAATAGCCACTATTTACAAAAAAAAGAGCTTAAAAGATTAAAGGCGCATAAAAATAAAAAGAAAGTACCAGGCCAATTTCCAAGAACATTGATGCATCACTACATATGAGCATTGATTTATTAAAAAATATTTGAGAGAAAAAAATTCAAAAGAGAGAGTTTAGTCAAAGATCAATGGGTTTGCACGTCGTGAAAAAATCTCATGAAGCATTACATACTTTTGGGCGTTATTGGTGTGAAAATCACTCACGCTCTTGATTAGTTGAATATGTTAAGTCGATTTCACTATGTTTACACCGAAAGTAAACTTTGAGATCTTGTGTTAGTGGTATCTCATTCCTTCGTGCACATATGTTATCTTTGTCTATGTTGATTAACCTATATAATGTGTTCACACCCCTACATTCTGTTTCCATGATTCAGTTATTTTTGTGTTTCTCCATGGTGTGTTGTTTTTGTAAAAAAAAAATTACTTAAAGATTTGAAAAATCAAAAATAGTTTGTGGAGCCTTTGAAGATTATCATTGCATGTTTAATCATTTATATCTTATTGTGATGATATTGTGTTATGCTTGGTGATGTTCTTTATATTATTCATGATTAGTTTTTACTCCTTGTCTATTTCGGATAAAATAAAAGGGGGAGAACAAATTACGGGGGAAAGTTTGATTTATGGGGGAGATTTTCATATCTTTATGCATTTATTTGATATATGTCAAACTCGATGCATCACGGGGTGTTTGCTTTGTTTCAGGCGTGTAGGAATTTTTAGATGATAATATTTGGATTACACTCGATGAAGACAAAGTGTCCAAGAGAAGATCAAGAAGTGGAGATTTAAAGACTTTATTTTCAAGATAACTCTATCTTGTACGTATCCATTTTAGGGTTTTGGAGGGTATTAGGATATTGTATTCGTCTTAGGGATTATTTTGTAATTTGGATTTCGATTTTAGATTTGTTTTGAATAGTTTTTTACGGACTACTTACTAAAAAAAATGAAATTTGGAAATTTTAATTTTTTTTAATTTTTGGATTATTCTAGATTTTTGTATTTTTTATGGAATTTTTCTACAAAAATGCAAAAAGTAAAAAACTAGTATGAAAGTCACATTTTTTAAAGAGAATTTGAACGAATCGCCGACATCGGCGTCGAAAACTTTTTATCAAATTAAAATTTACCATAAGTGCACGAGGTATTATAGAATAGATTCGGCAAGTATGCTTATAACCCACACAGATTTGTCAATTTTAAAGTTTAAAGTTATTACAACTGTCCAACTAAACTAAACGGGGTAGAGAATAATGACTACGATTATGAACTAAACAAAATCAAAGGAAAAATACTCCCAAAAATTACATAGCTTTGACCTTCAAAAAGTGCTTCCCAAAAACTATAAGTGAAAAGTGCGCCCAATGGTCTTTTTTGTAGCCCACGAGGTGAGATGTTTACATTGAAATGAAACTCTTTTAATTGATTGTGTTTGTGTTGATAAATATCTCATAAGATCTTGAGAAGAGTTGAAAACAGTTGGGATGTCTTTTTTCAGAGAAAATTATAGCTAGTCCCTTCAACTACCTCGAATTTGTGGATCACCCTAAAAAAAATACCCGACAAACTCATCATATCAACTATCAATTCATTGCAATTAAACCCAAAAGCCAGGTACTTCCAATTTAGGGAAAAATGAGCTAAAATATCTCTCATCAAATTTTAAAATCCAAAACTAAAAAAGCAAAAGAAAAACCATAACAAATCAAAACTCTCTCTCTCTCTCTCTCTCAGAGAGCAACCCCCACACAAAATTCAAACCTCCCTCTCTCTCTCACACACTCTCTCTCACCCCCACCACCCCCACCCCCACCAAACACCCACCCACATATTCCACCTTTCTCTCCACCTCCACCCAACCACCATATCCATCCAAGGGCGGATTTGGGCCTGGGCTGACCAGGGCTACAGCCCAGCCCAAAAAAAAAATTATGTTTACTATTAGAAGCCCAAACCGAAATTGTAATGGTAGCCCCATTCATTTTTTACACTTAGCCCACCCCCAATACGTTTTTCCATCCGAAAGAACTGTTCAAGCTTAAAAGGAACCAAACCCCATAAAAACAAAAACGTGGACAGCTGGACACTTCAATCCCACAAACACATGTACAACTGTGCAACCTTTTTTACCCCAAAAAAGCTGGGTACATAACTGCTCTAATCCTATCAAAAGTTAAACCTCTTTGCTCCCTCTCACCAAACCCAATTCATAAGACCAAAAAAGTTATATTAATTTACCACCTCACCTACATTTGCCTGATATTAGCGGATAAAAATTTAACAGCCTTGCCTTGCCGCTGACAGTCTACCCGCGGCGTTGGTCAAGTATGGAATTTCTCTTTTTTTTTTTTAGTTTCTTTGCAGCCTTTTTTCTATTTTTTTTCTTTCTTATTTTTTTCTTTAGGTTTTTACGGTATAGTCCTTGGACTAACAATTTTGGACAAAAAAACCGGTGAACCAAATTTTAAACGATTAGGTCCAACATATAAATACCCCAAATTTAAGAAAATCATAAACCTAATCGGCTATTGGAGTTTTCTCTGCAACTAACGACTATTCTCCGAAATCGAAAATAACATCAATCTTATGCTTTGATCGCCTGTCCTATAATCGATTACAGTGTTCTTAATCGATTCTACCTGTATCACTTGGCTCTATCATTTGCAAGTTTATCTTTATAAGCAGTTGATTTTTCTATTTTCGATCGATTACAATAAGTATATGTCCTTTGTTTTAATTCAAGAGACTCATTGTAATATTCATTCATGTGATTGAATAGCTTTTTATACGTTATATATGTATATGTTTTTAATTTGTGTTTTTTATGCATTTATGTTTGGATTCTTAATAAATAAGTTATATTTATCAATATTTGTAACTGTTAGTTGAATGTGCTGAATGAATATTATTGATGTTTCATTCTAATTTTAAGAGTCCTTAATTTTGATTCGGTATTGAATCACTTATTGATATAGGTCCGCGCCAGTGGAAATAACCAGTTCGATATCAGTTTTCAAAGTACACGCAGTGTTTATAAAGTACACGTGATTGATTCTTTGATAATATTTGTGTGGTTTATTGCTTCATGTATAGGTTTTTAAAAAGTGCCTGTAAGTTTATATTAATTATAAATAAATATTTTGATATTTCATGCATTAAATTATTGCACACATTTTTAGAATTGTTGACCTTGAAGTAAATTTTTTTCGTCTCTGTTTTACTGCAGGACATTATGGTAAGTAGTGTAATAGCAAGGTGTTGTTATTTGGATAATATGGCTTGTATTGAAATATTTGAAGATAGCTCATTAGATTTCATATGCAATGAGTTGTGTATTAGGTTTACTAATTTGAGAAGTGGGAGTTTTTCATTGAGGTATTCATTTGGTGATGAATGTCGATTCATGTTGGTTTGTGACAACGATGTTTGTTGTATGTTGCGGTCCCAATTGATCGTGAAAGCTAATTTCATTTGGATATATGTCATTGATTCATTACCATTTCCATGTAATACATGTCGTGAACGGGTTGACTGCTCTAATCGAATTTTTGAAGGGGTTGACTACAGTAATACAAGGTCTGAGAGGGTTGACAATGGTGATACAAATACACAGAGGTTAGAGTCTTTATCATCAGGCACTAAAAATGATTTTAATAGTTGCATTGAAAATGACTTTTATCTTGGAGGTGTGGAGTCAAGTAAGTCGAAAGTATATCTTTCGAATGATTGGAAGACTTATATAGGTCATGAGCAGTAGTGTTTTGAAGGAGGTGTAGTGGAATTTCAGGATAAATTACGAAAGTATGCCGTTGAGGTTGGGTTCAAGTATGTGTATTTGAAGAATGATAAAACTCGAGTGACGTCTGAATGCTCTAAAAAGACTACTGAGAATTGCATGTGGAGAATTCATGCTTCATTATCTACAATAAATGGATACTTTTACATACGTGCAATGAATAATGAACATACATGTAGAGGTGTCTTTCGTAGTCTATCAGCCAAAATGATATCCTCCAAGTTGGTTTCAACATTGGTAGCTGATGATCTTAGAGATAACCCCCTATTGAGACCAATTGATGTAGTTAGAGATATGAAGAAGAATTATGGTCTTGATATAGCTTATCAACATGCATGGCATGCGAAAGAGATGGCTGCTGTTGATATACATGGTGATGAAAAGGTTTCTTATGCATTAATGAATAATTATCGTGACCTTCTATTGCAGTATAATCCTGGGTCGCATTGCCTCCTTGACGTGGAACATGAGAGTAAAAAATTCAAGAGAATATTTGTAATGTTTAGAGGATGTATTTATGGATTTCAATACTGCAGACCTGTTTATTTCTTGATGGTGCCTTTTTGAAGAGCCGTTACCGTGGAACAATACTATCAGCTACTGCAAGGAATGGGAACAATGGTAAATGAATTTTAAATATTTTATTTTGTGTATTGCATTGAAATTTTGTTTGTTCCATTCCATATGATCAAAATACAAGCATAAAAATATAAAATACCTTTGAAGGTCTTTGTTTTAGTTCACGTGTACTTTTCATTTTTCTGCGTGTATTGTCATGATATGTCTTATTATGTGTAATACTAAGTAAAGTACACGCATAGTGCATGTAAAGTACACGTGAATGTTTTTGTTAATGTCACGTGTACTTTTCATTTTTATGCGTGTACTTTGATGATGATGACTTTATGTGTAGTAATAAGTAAAGTACACGCATTTTACATGTCAAGTACACGTGAATGTTTTTCTTAATTTCACGTGTACTTTTCATTTTTATGCGTGTACTTTGATGATGATGTTATGTTGAATACAAACTAAAGTACATGAATTTTACATGTCAAGTACACGTGAATGTTTTTCTTAATTTCACATGTACTTTTCATTTTTATGCGTGTATTTTGATGATAGGTGTTGTTATTTAGAAATAATAAAGCAAAGTACATGTTAAAAATGTATTACCTTTGAATGTTTTTGTTTAGTTTACCTGTACTTTACATTTTTATGCGTGTATGTTGATGTTAGTCTTGTTAATAATAAAGCCAAGCAAAAGATTGGAAAGTAAACGTGCATGTCTTTTTATCTTTATCATGTGTACGGTATATTTTTATGCTTTGTCTTGTTATTTACAAACAATTTAAATTAAACACAATATATTTCCATGTGTTTTAGGATCTGCGCCAGCAGCATCAATATACAAAGTGTTGTACATGGATATGTTATTTATTTTAATTTTAATATATTTTTATATTTCAGGACTTTTTCCTGTTGCATATGCTGTTGTTGATTCCGAAACCAAAGATAACTGGATGTGGTTTCTAGTCAATTTGCATAGTGCAGTAGTTGAGCAATATCGAAACATAACATTTATATCAGATCGAAACAATGGATTACTTGAAGCTGTTTCGAGGGTCTTCCCGTTGTCTGCACATTCCTACTGTATACATCATTTACAAGGGAATATAAAAAAGAAAATTCGTGGGAATTGTGCTGGATTTCGAAAGAAAATTGTTAAAAAAATTTTGTCTTGTGCATATGCTGTCTCAGTAGATGTATTTCACAAGAATATTGAAGCATTGAAGAAGGAGATGCTATTGCCGATTTCATTGATAGTTTGCCTCCCGAGAATTGGTCCTGTGCATATTTCTCTGGTAAACGGTATGGTGACATGGCATCTAGTGTTGCGGAGTCATTCAATTCATGGATATTGGAGGAAAGGCATTCACCAGTAATGAATATGCTTGATAAATTGAGAGTGAAGATTATGAATTTCAATGCAAACAAACTTGTTGAGTCTGACACTTGGACAAATGAGCTATGTTCTTTTTTTCAAAAGTTACTGAATGAAAATTGGAATAAAAGCCGACATTGGACTATTAGTCGCTCAAGTCAAAATGTATTTGAAGTTCATTCAGAAGTGCGAGCAACAGTTGACTTAGGAGAAAGGACTTGTTCTTGTAAGAGTTGGCAGATTAGATATTTTCCATGTTCTCATGCTGTTTGTGTTGTGCGGAGTAAAGGGACCAGTATTTATGATTATATTGAGGAGTACTATAAGGTATCTTTCTACAGAAAATCATACTTGATACCTATAGTTCCTCTTCCTGATTTGATTTCCTTAAATATTCCTATTCCTGAAAATCCATCTATCCTTCCACCAATGACTAAGAGACCGACAGGCAGGCCAAGAAATAAGAGAATAAAGTCTTCTGGTGAGATCACAGTAAGGGAAGTTACTTGCTCAAGGTGTAGTAAAACGGGTCATTACAGGTCTACTTGTAAGGAACCCATTTGAGTATTCTTAAAATTGTTGAATTCATTCATTTTAACCATTTGATTGAATAAATTAATTAATAAACCATTTGTTTCACATAAATGAATGTAATTTATTTTCAAGTCTCATTCTTTAGTTTTTTTTTTCTGTTGCTGTACACATATTTTTCATAAAACATACATGATCATTATTCCTTGTGTTCACGTGTACTTTACCTTTGTATACGCATGTTATGTACAGTATACGCGCATTTTGATGTCCAAAGAAATTTTAGGTATTTTAGCAATAGTCCCATTTGTGAAGGTTTTGTTTGTCCTAATCCCATTTGACTTTTATATTCATAATTAGTCCCATTTAGCAGTTGTGGATGGTTACAACTGCATTCCGAGAAAAACGTGGACTGCTATATGGGGTGTGATTGTATTATTGTTCAGAGGCATTTTAATTTCCACATTCATTGAATAGGACTAACAACAACAAATGATATATCTAGGATCGGAGGCAAGATGATGATCAAAACTGGGACTAAATGCCAAAGTCCCCAATAAATTTTATCAATGCGTGTCCTTGATTAAATATGCGTGTACTTTATTAAGTACAAGTATATTAATAAAGTACACGCATTTAAAAATGGATTTGGTCAGTTCAATATGCGTGTACTTTATAAAAGCATGCGTGTACTTTACTTAATGTACATGCATGAAGTACACGCATAATATAAATATAATGTGCGTGTACTTGATGAAATGTGCGTGTACTTTATGAAATACACGCATTGATAATTAAAGTACACGCATTTAAATATAATTGTACATGCATGTTTTAGCAAAGTACACGCATATTGATATGACAAAAATATAATTCAATATACGTGTACTTTATGTATTCTACATGTAATTTTATCAAGTAGACGTATATAAATACATGTACTATTTGAAAAATGGTTTTTGACATTACAATCTGTTTGTACTTTATAAAAAATATTTGGGTCACTCATATTCTTAAACTCCTATGGGTATTATGGTCCGCGCCAGCGTCATTATTTCTGCTTGTACTTTATAGACTATACATGTACTTTATAAAATACACTTGTAATATATAGAGTACACGCATTTATATAATGTTTTGGGACAATATCTTGAGTACACGCATTATTATACAAGTATTTCAATAGGCGTGTACTTTATAGACTATGCGTGTACTTAATATTGTACACGTGTAATATATAGAGTACACGCATTTATATAATTTTTTTGAATGAAATGTTATTAATGTTAAATTTTTTAACAAAACACGTGATCATGTTTATAAGGGTTCACGTGTACTTTACTATATTGGGTGTATGACATAACTCAGAACACATTCATGAAAGAAATAAATTTTTTATTAAAAACAAAAAAATAAAGTACAATTTTTTCAAATAAAGAAAGCTGAGAAAACTAAACAAGGCTTCTAGTAGGGATGTTTGTCAAAGGCATCCAGGGTGTCAGGGAGAGAGTCAATGAAATTCGACCAGTGTCGAATTTCTTCTTCTATGACAGCTAGAAGGCCTTCATGGAGAGCCTTCTTCTCCTTCAGCTTTGCGATTTTCAGGGGAACTTCTTGTGTATAGAAAGACATAAGTTCTTCATGTGTTTGAGGAGGGTCCTCATCCACATCAAATAAATCTATGGGATTGGGTGGAAGTCCAGAATAGCCTTACCTCACATATGTTTGAAACTGCTCAAAGGCAGTTTCATATGAGGAAATATTTTCCTCAATTTGCCTTATTTTTTTTTTATTTCTTTCATCTCTCTCAAGAGTTTCTCGCAAGTCTTCTGCTGGAATAGCCATTATGTTATCTTTACCCTAGATTTAATGGTTAAGAAAGGAACAAATATTACTCTTTTATAGGAAAAGTGAAAGTTATTTATTTCTTGAACATAAGTAGTTGGGAAGTGAGTAGTTGAGCTTAATAAATTAATTTTGGTTATTGTGTCCTTAATGAATTCTTTAAAGTAGTTTTCAATTAAAATAATAAATAATTATTATATTAACCACTGCGTGTACTTTAGTAAAAATGCGTGTACTTTGAAGAATTCATTGGTGTACTTAGTAATTATGACTTGTATTTTTCGTGAAAACTGCTTGTACATTGTTTCATAACAATCAGATGCATTGTTTGTCTAAACCTTACGTGGATTGTGGTCCGCGCCAGCGGAAAAAACCATTTTGGTGTAATAAATATTGTAAACAATAACCAATATAACACAAAATAAATTACAAATATATGTTTTGAATTTGAATCACAATTTATAGATGTTTTTTCTCCTTTCGGGGGAAGAAATATTTTGACAGAAGAATTTCCCTGAGTACATATGCTCTTTGTTTTAGCATGTCAGGGTCTTGAAAGAATTTTTGCATTTCTTTATTTTTGCTTATTTGTTCAATGTAGTAGATGCAGAACACCCCACAGTCAACCCTGAAATTACAATAAAACAAATATACAAATTAGTATGAGGTGATGAATTTTTTTGAAAGGATACAAATTAGTAATTTTTAGAAATGAAGTTTTTCTTACCCATTATATTGTTTAGGGCATTCATGATCTCTTATTAGGTCAAATTTGAGATCACTTTCCAGCAAGAAATCTACAGTCCTTCTTTCTTGCTCTGTCAATGGATCATCATCCATTGTAAACTCATTTGGGGTACCTTCCTCAAATTTCCTCTGAATTTTGTAACCATTATTTTTCATTGTTTCTGCTTCAGTCTTCAATAGGGACAGTGTTTTTTGGAAGACAGAAAACTGTTAAGAAGACAAATATTTAGTGTATACAAATAAAAGAGTATATGAAGATTAAAGAGTGAAAAGTACACGCATAATATAAAAGTACACGCATATTTTATTTTTTCATATCACGTGTATTTTAAAATATGATGCGTGTACTTTGCTTAATGTGTTAAAAGTACACGCATAATATTAAAGTACATGCATATTTTATTTTAAAATATCACGTGTATTTTATTATATGATGCGTGTACTTTGCCTAATGAGTTAAAAGTACACGCATAATATTAAAGTACACGTAACTTGTATTGGTTCATTTCACGTGTATTTTAAAATATGATGCGTGTACTTTGATAATCTGGGTAATTATGTACAACTAATACAAAGTACACGCATTATATAATGCACGTGTACAAGTGTATAATATAAGTACAAGTAACATTACTAATTAAGTTTAAGCACTAACCAATTTTTTTGCATCATCGAAGAATGTTGTGTTTTTTTCCTTATCGTTCGGTCGGAGGGGATCCATGTGGACCACTTTATTTTCTTTAGTGTATATCACAAGTAATGTGAAATGTCCTATACTATGTCTAAGTACAATGAACAAATTATTACAACTGCCTAAGTATTCAAATAAATCCTTGTATAATTCCCCCTTCTTATTGACTCCGTTTGTTCTACAAGCTTCTATCTGAATAAAAATTATAGACATAGTGTTAATAAAAAAAACTAAAATTTTATTTATCAAAACTTTCGTTTTATTTGTACTTACCCAACAATAATCAGAAAAAGTGTGTGAGTAGGAGAGCCCTTCCTCTGACAATTTTAATTTCAATACTTCGCTAAAGGCAAGTATTATCTGTTTCACACAATATAAAATGGTGAGGAAATAATAATGTTGAAATTTAATGGATGTCTAATATTTGGACTACATACTTGGCTTGAAATTTCTTGATTGTTGAGGACTTCAAGTAAATCTTCCCATGGGACATACGAAACCATCCCTTGGAAAATAAACTCCCTGCATTTTATATAATCAATAAGAATTGTATAATAATAATAACCTTATTCTTTTGCACAAAAAAAAATATAAATTAGCGAAGTGATAAATCATAAAACAATAAACTTTACCCTAGCTCAGCAAATTTAATAAACTCTTCAATCTTTTTCTTCGAAGCTTCATCGAGATATTTATATGCTTCGATTGCTTCAAGCTTGACGCGAGTTTCTTTCATTTTTTCAGCTATTGTTGTAGGGCCTTTTCTAAGCTTTGACTCTTTTAGTTTCTTAATTGGTTCAAGCTTTTCTGTTTCGCCGCCAGCTTTTCTTTTCTTCTGACCTCTAGTAAGAGGTCCTTTGGTTTTGGATATTTTGGGGCTGCCCTCAACTTTCTTTGAGGCTAATTCAATCTTTAAACTCGAAATTTCGTCAAGGAGTTGTTTATTAACGTTTTCCTGATATATTTAACAAGGAATGTTGGATTGTAAGCATTTTTTGAATCAATGATTCATTTTCTCTTACGTGTATTTTATATAATACACGCGTGTATTTTAATACATGCGTGTATTTTATAAAGTACACGCGTGTATTATAAAATACGTGTACTTTATAAAATTTATAATATACATAAAATTTATAATAAAATTAAGAAAGTTTAGCGTGTAATAAATATCTATTGTATTTTATAGATACCTGGTCAGTTTTTTTCAATTATGATTCTTCAAGCATTTTCTTCAACTCCGAAATTTCGTCATTAAGGATTTTATTATTGTTTTCCTGTAATACAAAAAAAATGTTACATTTTAAACAATGCATTATTTTTAATAAAATAATGCATGTACTATTCATTATATCTAATATCAAATAAAACTGCATTAAAAATACTATGAAATAAAACTGCGTGTACTTTGAGAAAACTGCGTGTACTTTATAAAACTGCGTGTACTTTGGAAAACTGCGTGTACTTTAAACGTGTACTTTAGGAAAACTGCGTGTACTCTGCATTCAAAAGTACCTGTTGAGTTCTTTTCTACTCTGACTCCTCAAGATTCTGCCTCAAAGTCATCTTTTCTATGTCAGCATCTTTCCATTGTTGCAATGTATCATCATACTTTCTTTTGAGATCTTCATTAGTCAGAGACAGATATCCATTCTTTTGTTCCAAAATTCGTGTTGATTCTGCCTGTTTTTTCAATGATTCATCCAATTCTTTAATTCTATCTGATTCACTCATTGTGACTTGATCAAGCTTTTCTTTTAAAGAATTGTTTAACTCAATTAGTTGGGCATTTTCTACCTCCAACTTATTTAATAACTCTTTTTCCTTCAAAAGGTTGGAATTCTCCACCTTTAAGTTCTTTACTTCCTCATGGGCTTCAAAAAGTGAATCACGATCTACCTGCAACTGTACATTCAAAATGGCACTCTCCACCTCCAAAGAGGTCACCTTCTCAGGTGCAACATTAATGTCTTCAGCTGCTTTAGATAGCTGGTTATTTTTTCCAACAATTCCCTTTTCAAAACAACAATTTGTTCCTCTAAATTAACCTTTGGTTGATCTTTTCCCTTCTTTTTCTTTGGAGTCACAATGTTTTTAAGGGGAATATTCCAACCATGTGACAACTCATTGTCATCAATATCTTCAGCAACATTGTTTGATGATGAATCAGCATGTATAGGACTTTCTGTAGATATGTTCAAAGAGTAACTTGGCCCTTCAAACTGAGATTCCTTTTGTACAGGACAGTCCTTACAAGCTGGTTTACTTGTAGCCTGCTTCAAAGTTACTGTTGCGATGTCATTCTTCACAAACCATTGTTTCAAAGATGACAACTTCCACTTCAGGAATTTTGGAGTATTTTCTTTATATTCTTCAACAAGAGAAATAATTTCAAATTTCTCACATGCCCAATACTGAGATCATACAAAAAACAAAATGAATTTAATACTTGTATTACCTAGGGATTCATAATGGAAAGTATAAGAGATTTGTTCAAAATACACGCAAAATTAAACGTGTACTTTACAAATTTTACAATTGTATATTGAAAGTACACGTTACCATTTCAAATTACACTTATACTTTGTCAATATAAGTTCACGTGTACTTTCTAAAGTAACTTTGAAATATTGACAGAAGATATAACAAGAGTATTTTGAGAGTACACTGGTTATATTTACAAAACATAGTACACGTGTACTTTGTAAAATACAAGTGTACTTTCACATGATATACGACGTGTATTTTCAAAATACACGTGATATAAGACGTGTATTTTCAAAATACACGTTAAATATCAATTGTATTTTCAAAATACACGTTAAATATCAATTGTATTTTGAAAGAACAAGAGAAAATATCACATGTATTTTGAAAATACACGTAATATTTTCAAAGTACAGGTAAGTATTGATATGTAAATTTTGAAATATCAGGAATATCAAGTGTATTTTAAAAATACACGTGAAAATAAACAAGTACTTTTAAAATACACGTGAAAATAAACGTGTACTTTCAAAATACACGTGAAAATAAACGTGTATTTTCAACATACACGTGAAAATATCACGTGTATTTTGAAACTACACGTGAGTATTGCTATGTAAATTTTGAAATATCAAAATGTTTTTTTGCTCACCAGTAGGAAAATGACACATCCAGTAACTGTGATAGGTTTTGAACTTGCTGATTTGTCAAGTGAATGTATGAGAAACTCTTGCACAGCAGATGCCCAATCATATTTATTCATTTCCTCAATATTTTCAATGTATTTCATCCAAAATTCTCCAAGGGTGAAGTTTGAGTTGGAGAAAAATAACGTGTTCAAGAAGTGGAGACACACAATTTTAACAAAATCAGCAATTCCTTCATCTGTCTCCAATTCAACTGATTTCTTCAAACCATTCAAAATTTCTGACTTTCCTATTCTTTTTGAGAAGTATCGTGCTTGTAATCCAGATTTTTGAGCAGTATTCGGTCGCTTTTTCAGTTCTATTGATATTAAACCCTCAACCAGGGGTATGCCAAATATTTCACTTATATCTATTGGCATTATTGGAATACTACTCTTCATACGGAAACTTTTGGTTTCCGTATTGTACAGCTCGATAATTGATAAAATATTTTTATCCGTCTTCTTGTGGTCCACTTCTACTACTTTCTCACTGTAGTAGGCATTGAAAAGCTCCCAAAATGGAGTCTTCTTAAGAAATTCAATATGGCTATTGTTTATTTTATCTTTAATCTGATGCAAATCATGGAGAAAGCTAACAATATTTGACCGATATTGGTCATTCTTCTTTGCAGGACGTTTAGCTTTCAATGCCACCCTAGAACTGGAACTGGATGAAGAACTATCATCAGAACTGCTCTTTTTTTGTTTCTTTCCTCTTCTTGCCTTCATCTTCATCCCCATTATATTGATCTATAAACAAAATTTAAATTACTAGCCTATAATGATATGTACAAAAAATAAATAAATGCGAATTAGAATAAAACATAAACTAAAACAATAAAATACAAGCGTATTTAACAAAAGTACATGCAATATTCTCACAAACAATTTATACAAGTCTCATCAAAATACATGCTAAAGGCGATAATATATATCGTCAGTTTCATGGTAATACCTAACAGAGGTTGTTTGACAAGTCAAAAACCAAGATTCTCTACTCCTAACATATTCAGTAAAGAAGTGATACAATAGCTGAATGCTAAAAGCTCCAACATTATCAAAACCCCTTAAGCAATACTGCTCAATTCGTTTAGCTAAATCATTCGCTTTCGATTGAAGCTGTTGCACATCAAAAGTGCAGTAAATGTCTTCATAGTAGTAGTAGAAACCAAGTAACCTTTTAGCACTATCATTGATGCGAAGGAGAAAATGAATTTCGTCATCATTAGTACTATTCACTGTCAATGTGAAAGGTTTTGTATTGTTAAGATCTTCGAACGTGCAAGCAGCAGTTTTGTAGTTGAACATGCTTGATCATACGATTCCTAAACAATAACACAACAATACAAAATAGTACACTCATAATACACATTAGTACATGGACATTGGATTGAACAAATTGAATTTCAATGTGCGTGTACTTTCTGAATTTTTTGCGTGTACTTTCAACAAAATACACGCAAAAAATGAAAAAGTACACGCAATAAAACTAATTATCACCTAATAACATATCATTCAAATGCAGCTGGCTATTGGACAAAAAACACTCCTAAATATTAACAAAATAATAATACTTCTTGAAAACTCATGGAATATCATTCAAATGCCGCTGGCGCGGACCAAAATAACATAGGATTGATCAAATATGGATTTTAAATTAATATTTTATAGAGTACACGTATAAAACATAAAAGTACACGCATAATGAATTGAGAAATACAAGTTCAATGTGCGTGTACTCTGTGTATTTTGCGTGTACTTTTAAAAAGTACACGCAAAATACACATAGTACACGCAACACAGGGTTGTACATGTACATATTCTATAGAGTACACGTATAAAACATAAAAGTAAACGCATAATGAATTGAGAAATTCATTTTCAATGTGCGTGTACTCTGTTTATTTTGCGTGTACTTTTAAAAAGTACACGCAAAATACACATAGTACACGCAACACAGAGCTTGTAGATGTACATATTCCAATCATGTATATATTATCCTAGTCCTTGATAAATCCTCGATAAATGATGTATACAGGAGGAAAAGTACAATGATGAAATACATATATCTAACATGGAAAAAGTGTGTTTTGCAATTAAAATGAGGGAAACAAATATATGATGAAATTTATATCATGAAAAAGAAGAATGTGATTTCATCAGTCCATATGTCTACAAATTTATACATATGAGAACACAAAATACACAAGGACAAAAAGGTGATAAGAGAATGTATACATACTTGTTAGTGCTGTTTGGAAGAATTTGATTTGGAATGTAAAATGTAGAACTTCAACGATTAGGGTTTGAAAGAAGAGAGTTAGGGTTTTGATCGAAGAGAGTTAGGGTTTTGATCGAACAGAGTTTCTAGAGCTTCGATCAGGAGTATTTATATGTTGTTCTTGACCAAAATTTGATTGAGAAATAGATTCGTTTTGGGGTTTTGATCGAAGAGATGGTACGATTAAGGTTTTGATTCAAGAGAGAATACAGTGTTTTTGACGCTTCGATTTCTGAATAGTGCGTGTTTGTTTTAATTTCGGGGTATTTATATGTTGGATCTAATCGTTTAAAATTAGTTGGGCCGAATTTTTTTGTCCAAAATTGCTAGTCCAAGGACTAGACCGTTAAAGCCCATTTAGATTAGTGGGATTTTTCTTAAGTAATAGATTTATGCATTTAATTAATTGATTTATTCGATTTAGGAAAATATATTTTCTGAAATATTAGAATTTTAAGGTTTGAACTTTTTATGTTGATTCCCAATAGAAGGTTTTTTTTAGTTGACACGGACACGATCCAAATAAAAATGACACGACACGAATAACACGATTTCTTTAATTTTAAACTAAATTAAACATAAATAGACACGATAGATTTATGCATTTAATTAAGTTTTGTTATGATTTATTTTTAATTTGATATTTATTTTATAAACTTTGACTTGTTAGTGCACGCCTTCGAGTTCTTCCCTTGTATCCATCTACCACCAACACTACCCCCCACTCCACCGAAAAAAAAAATCCCCATCACTGTTTCATAAAAATTAACCAAAAATAAGTTTCAACAACTGGGGTTTTGTTCCATTGAAACAAAACCCAAAATGGGGTTTTAATTCTTTTTCGCGGTCGGCTACGTTTATGAGGTCATTGTAGTGGGTCGAGTTGGGTTCGAATGGGAATGGGTTTAAATCCGGACAAACCTCATCCGTCCAAATCGAATTCAACCAGCCCTCCGAATCGGGTTCGAATCTGCCTAAATTTGCTACCAAATCTGTCGCAAACATTGATGGTTGCTAGGATTCGACGCACCACTATTCTTTTGCCAAAAGGTGGATTTGCTAGAGTTTCAATGTTTGGTGTTGATGGATTTGGGGTGGGGTGTAGATGGTTGGAGGAGTAGGTGGTGGTGAGGGCGGTGGGGCAGGGTGAGGGGTGAGGGTGGCAGGTAGTGTTGATGGGTTTGGGGTGGGTGTAGATGGTGGACATGGACAGCGAATGATGATGGTGGGGGCGGTGAGGAAAGAGAGAGATGGAGGTTTAAATTTGAATTTGTTTGTTTTGTGTTTTTTCCCCGAGAGAGACGAGATGGTTTTCAATTTTAGTAATTTTTGTCTTTTTTTTTTTTTTTTTTGATCAAATACCAAAAAGTCCATAAAATATTTTTTAATATACATTTAGTCTATTTTGTACCAAAAAGTCTCCTATTCTCTTATCTTTAAAGGTTCGCCCCAGCGGCATGCACTGTTCTAAAAAACCCGCCTAGGTTTAAGGCTTGGGAGAAACGCCTCGCCTTGCGCTTTTCACGCCTTATTCTTGGTAAAACCCTTAAGACGCACTTTTTTCTAAAAACAATAATGCTTTAGTGAAACGATGTCGCCTTTCAAAGAATTTGTTTACAAACCGGACAATTATCTCATCCAAAATAATCAAATAGTATTTTAATTTGCATATATTCCGACATATTTTTATAATATGTGCAATTTTTGTATTTTAATAGCTTTGTTATGGTTAAAAAATATTAAATTATATTAAGAAGGCATAAATGCCTTTTCACGCCTTTTTACGACTAGGCCCGCCTAGGCTTCTAAGGCTTAAGGCTTGGGCTCCACCCCTCAATCACGCCCCGCATTTTTTAGAACCTTGGCGGCATGGTAAATGACTTTTTGGTGCAAAATAAAGGTTTGGACTAAACGTGTATTAAAAAAAGTTCGAGGGACTATTTGGTATATACATATTTTTTTTTAACTTTGGGTTTTAAAATTAGGGTTAATGGGTATTTTAGTTCATTTACCCCTTAAAATGGAGGAACCAGACTTTTGAGTTAAATTGCAACGAATTGATAGTTGAGGGGGTGAGTTTATCGAGTATTTTTTTAGGGGATAACTCGCAAATCAAGCTAGTTGAAGGGGGCAAGCTGCAATTTTCTCTTTTTATTATTATCCCTAGTTTTCGTCACGATTCATGATACTCTTCACAACACTAAAATTAATCACATCTTTTCCCCCTCAAGACTTCAAAATCTCATTAATGTCCGAGCTTCAAAGTTATGAATTTTTAAATACCTTTCTGAAAAGATATGGCACGCTCTCAACGGATAATCCAACTTATAAAAGGGAAAAGTATTCTTAGGTCATTCACAAACAAATTTTAAACAGGTGCGTGCCATGACAATATTTGCCATGGTAAAATTTTCCAACACAAATACTGTTTTTCTCACATTAGGGTATCAAACACCAAATGAGGTAAACAAGTTTTTTTAGGCAAAACATTTTAATAACGCATTTTCGTCCTTGTTATCATATATAATAACAAAATATACATTTTTTTTCTGTCCAAAGTTTTATTTAATAAAAAAACAGTATTTTCTTTTCCTTTTACTCCCCATTTTTATTTATTAAAAAAGTAACAAACTATATATAAAAAATATTTTTAACACCAAAATTATTTGTTAAAAAAACTAAAGAACTGTTTTTTTCTTTTCTTCTTCCTCCCAGCTTTTATTATTAAAATCATTTTTTTTATTTCTTCTTCCTCCCAGCTTTTATTATTAAAATCATTTTTTTTTTATTAAAAACAGTTTTTTATAGTTTTTAAAAATGTTAAAAAAAAAAACAGTTTTTATAGTTTTTAAAAATGTTTAATACTGTTACGAAAAAGCAGTTCTTACGTTACGAAAAAACTGTTACAAGAAGAGTTTATTAAAAATATTTTTAAAATTACTTATTATAAAAATAGTTTTTAAAAATGTTACGAAAAACAGTTTCTACGTTAAGAAAAAATGTTTAAAAATGATACGAAAATATAGTTTATTAAAAATGTTTTTAAAATTATTTATTTAAAAAAACAGTTTTTAAAAATGTTTAAATATGTTACGAAGAAACTGTTTTTATAGTTTTTAAAAATGTTACGAAAAATGTTACGGAAAAATAGTTTTATAGTTTAAAAAAATGTTTAAAACAATTTTTTAATTATTCAAAACAATTTTTAAATCTTCTAAAAACTTTTTTAAATTGTTTTTAAAACAATTGTTTTAACGGTTTGAAAACAATTTAAAAATAGTTTTAGAACAATTTTTTTAAAACACTTTTTTTATTTAAAACAATTTTTTCTTTTTATTTAAAACAGTTTTATAAAATAGTTTTTATTTAAAACCTTTTTTTGACAATTTATAAAACATTTTTAAAAATATTTTAGTATAAAAAAAACACTTGTAAGAATTGACAAATTTGTGTGACAAATATTTTTCACTCAAATAGCAAAGCAAAGTTTGTCAACATCTGTGGCAAATTTATGCATATGAGGTGTTGTACGTCGACAAATAACTTGTAGACAAACTTTGTACCAAACACGTCAAATTGTAGGCAGATACCCTATTTGCCAACTTATTTGTCATTTGCCATGGCAAATAAGGGTAACCAAACGGACCCTAAAAGATTTTTGACAATTTTTAAATTCTTAGGTTCACTAATTCTCTTCTTGTAGAAGTCCACGCTAGTGACATAACAAGTGGACCTAATAGTAAATTATCCTTAAATGTTTAAAAATTGTTACTAAGGGACCTAATTGTAAATTGCCCTTTATAAAATTCATTTAGTACAACCGCGTCAGTCGTTTCGTATCGCGGCGTATCCTAACAATTTTTGCATATCAATTCCTTTATTTTCTAAACGTTCGGGGTACCTGTAAAAATTCAAAATAAAAATAATTAATTCAAATTTATGGTCATAAATTTTTGAAAATTATATAATTACCCTTAATTTCATTTTCACACTCGAACTTTAGAAGTTACTCATTTCAACTCAGAATTCACCAGATTTCAGGGAGAACTTTATATAGCCCAGGTAAACATTTAAAAATTAATTTAGACCTTTAATTTGCTAAAATTATGGTTTAACCCCTAGGATAGCTAAAAATTCATTTTCTACTCAAATTCTTTTTAAACTTGTATTTTTCTTTCGAATTATGAAAATGCTTATAGAGGCTCATTATTTATCATACAATGGGGCTAAGAATACCTAGATTTGGATATAATTAATACAAAATAATGCACTCATTCTACCACAAAAAATTTGGAACCCATTTAACCAAAGATATACCTTAAGGGGCATCATCAACCTCCGAGTTGAAAATTGGTTGAGTGGGCACATTCTGCTCAAATTCTTCCTTTATTTACTGAAACATTCTTGGAGGGTAAACACCTGTATTAAACTAATGGGCCCTAGGTAATTTCCTACTTTATCACGTGAGAAGGTCTGGGTAAGCTCCCTTGTTTGCTCGTTGTATAATGAACTTCTGACGGCAAAATCTTAGCGCGTAATATTATTTATTCTCCTATTTTGGTTGGCCTTGTTACGGGGGCAATTTTGAGTTCCCTTTTACTGTGTAAACATTTTTTCCTTTGCGAAACCACAATTTTACACATTTTAGTGCATTCCTCTCCACACCTTATGCATAAATGTTTTAACATCTTGGAGTTTTTGTCATCAGTGTCATTCATTGGTTTCAAGATTTTTTCTTTAACCTTGGTTTTCACTTTGAATTCTACTTGCCCACCATCTTTTGGAAGTTGAAGTAATTGCATGTTCGTCCCCACATCTATGATGTTACGAAAAGGATTTTCATCAACCCCCATTGTGTTACCTTCTTTTCATAGGAACTTCAACTTCCCCTTTTCGATCAGATTTTGAATCATGTCTTAAATAACAAAACATGTATTAGTGGAATGAGACTAAATATTATGCCATGTGATATACTTTTCATCCTTTTAGTTCATTATTACATGACATTCATATAATATAAAGAAACTTTAACATCTTTGCATGTAATAAATAATAAAAAATCTCATTGTCTTACAAATATGAAAGGAGCATCTTTTTATCATTCCCTTATATTTTCATGTATAAGATTATCCTTAAGTTTCCTTTCGAATCAAAGGCCCACAGACTATTGGTTAATTTCCTAGGATCTTTGCTACTTCTATATCTAGGTTTTGGTATTTGTAATATGTTTTGAAAAAGAAGGTATTCCTCTCATGCTCTTCTTCTAAAAGAGCTTTGTATCTGGACACCTAGGCAATTAATAACACAAGATATATATAGTCTGTTGTATCAAACCTTTTTCAAAGAATTAACTCCAAACCATTTTGGGTTATTTTAACAAATTTTGATTCTCAGAGTATTATCTTACTTTTCTTCCTAGCCCTCTCAAATCCTTTTATGAAACGAATATCTTTTTCTCATTGCCTTTGAATTAACATAGCTAGGTCAACCTTTGAAACTTATAGTTCAGTTTGGAAGAATCGTGCATGAAATATATATTCCATTTATTGATAATTACGGACATAATTTGGTGTAAATTTTATGAATAATGTGAAGGTTGAGTCCGTTAAGGAACTAGAGAATAAAGTTGGTTTTAAAAAGTCGTTCATGATTGCGTCATCACATTGACTAAACATGTTCAATAGTGAATTGACTCACATTGCCAGAAAACAAAGCAAAGGTTGGAAACATAAAACCCCTTATAAGTTTGATCCTGTCCAAGGTTCTACAAAACTCAGGGTGTGATCGAGGCGTGGAGGCCAAGCCTTAAGCCTTAGAAGCCTAGGCGGGCCTTAGGCTTAAAAGGCGTGAAAAGGCATTTAGGCCTTTATAAATATATTTTGATATTTTTTTACCATAATAAGGATATTAAATATACTAAAATTGTAGATACCAAAAAATATGTCTGAATATTTGCAAATTAAAATATTATATGATTGTTTTGGACAAGATAATGGTCCGATTTGTAAAAAAAGTCTTTAAAAGGCCATATCGTTTCACTAAAGCATTGTTGTTTTTCAAAAAAATGTGCCTTAAGGATTTTATCGAGAATACGACGTAAAAGGCTTAAGGCGGAGCGTTTCTCCCAGACTCAAGCCTAGGCGCGCCTTTTAGAACACTGATCCTATCTATCAATTTTGGATATAGTTTCCTCTATATAACAGTCTGGGCCCATCGAGTCATTGGTCCAAAGATTTATGGATGAAATTGACTATCTCATTACTCTCAACGGTTCCATGAGGTTATCTCAATGATCGTACTATCAGTGGATTTGCAATAGATTTGTATTGCATTATTAATGGTAGGACTTGTAGATGTACGTTTGGTTAAGTTTTAGAGGTACAAGTAATAATGCCCACCTTACTGGATTATCTACTTTATTAAAAGTGTCATTAGCTATTCTCCTTCGATTTCCTAACCCCTTGGGTTTCACTTTGAACAAATTATTTCTCAGCATATTTGGTTCGAAGTATTAAAAAAGTTAGTGATGGCATCATACACAAACATAAACCAAAATATCTTCATTTCAAGAGCGTTTATTCTTCCCAAAGGATATGTGGATCCTTCTTATTGGCAACTCCCAACCCCTTCACCCATATCAGCATGATTGGTGAAAACAAAGCCAATAATGTCTACTATGGACCATCTTCAAACCAAAATTCGTATTTCCTATGTTTGACCTATAGTAGGCTGGTAAGGAACCAGTTGGCTCATTGGTTAAAATTGCACTCGTCGATGGCGCCTCAACGTGACTAGTTGGTGTTTCACATGAGGAGTACCAATTGTATTAGCAATAATGGTCACAACTAAATTGATATTTTGAGCTACCTTACTAAGATGATCAAAAACTGGATTCAGTTGTTCATCAATTTGGGTTACATATGGGTTCCAATTTCAGGTACCAAATTGGAGTTTCCATCCCTGGCCCTTCAGCCTTTATTAACTTCATGTGTTTAGTTTTTTTATTACAATACATTGACCAATCCTAGTATGGGTATGGCTTCTTGGCTATTGGATCCAATTTCACCACCATTTTCTCTTTGTTTATTGTTGCTATTGTTTTCTCCCCTTTTGTTTCTAACCATGACAATTCAACAACTAAGCTCAAAGAGTCCCACCGAGCGTGCCAAAAAATATATTTTCGTGTCTCGATTTATGAGAAGTTTTCCAGTGTGTCATATAAGGATTATGGATCTTAACAACCAAAATTTAAATATATTTAGTCAAAACATAATCACAAGGTTGCGTTGCGTTCCAATGCATAAATTACGAACTTTTTAGTGAAGTGATAAGTATTTCTTTATCTGATTTAAAACTAAAATAAACTATGAATTTAAAACAGGTAAATTACAGTATAAGAAACAATAACAACAACAATTAAAAAAGGAACAAAAATGAATTTGGAAATTGAAGGAAAATATATGATTTGATAATATAATAAACAATTGAAAAGCTAAGAAGTTGAAGTTAAATTACCAATGAAGGGTAATATAAATTGAAAGTTATACAGGACTTGAAAGAACAACTAAATCTAACTTAAAAACTAGTTCAAAGAAGAAAAAAAGGCTAATAAAATTATAAATTACTAGTAAAATAAAATAAAAATAAAGTAAAGTATTTTTTAATGGAGAGTCATCCTCTAACGCTTTCCTCGAGTTGTTTATTTATAAACCTACAAATCGTAATTATTTTTTCTTTCAAATTAATGCTGTGCAATTTCTTTTTGAATCCCAAAGAAGGTTCATACCCACACGTGTGACAACTTTCTTTTGGCATCTACCTCCATGCATCCACCTCCAGGTGAATTCTTCGTAGGTGCCTTGGTGTCCTTCTGCATCACTGTTACGTTCCCTTTGGCTTCTTTAGCTGTAACATTATGTTCTCGTTTATTTTTCACGCGACACTGATTGATTTTCTAGTTAGATATGGACTAAATAACCGCCCAAACATCTAAAAAACTGACTTGACCAACTGTAAAGGATGGATTAATTCACCCCTATAAGAATTGATCTGGGCCTATGACCCTGGAATCTCATTTCATTTCTCTTCTTTATTTTTGTGTATATCCCAAATTAATTTTGTCACACTATATTATTTTATAACATTTTGATGATTATTTGAGGTTAAAAAGAAATATTCCTAGACATCTAAATCACGAGTTTAGAAATTCTATTAGGATTAATATCATAATTGGACACAATAAATTTTGAACAACTTAAATCCTAAAACATGAATTCTAACATGGATTAATGTGCATTAAACCTATTAAGATATGATTTTTAACGTCCTCAACTCATCCAAATCACAACCTAATATTAATTTGAACATATAAAGTTCAATAGATGATGGAACAATTATATGAATTAACATACTCTAACATGAATACCAATTTCTTGAAATTCTTAATGTACATATGATAATTCCCATAATTTATATATAATTTTTTAATATTTAACTAGATGCGAAAGAAAATCCGTATGATTTCCTTCTCCGTCTCTCTCTCTCTCTCTCAAACCGCTCCCTCCTTATCTCCAAAACCGTTACCCTTCTGTAATTGTTCACCATAACTGCTTATTCTTCTCGTTCGTCTCTGTGCTGCAACCTGTGGCTTCTCTCCCTTCTGAACCAGCATCCCAAACTTTTTTCATCCATATATCGAAACCTGAACCGCCTGATAGAAATTCCATTAAATCCTTTACGGACATCCTTTCGAATGATCTAAGTAAACCTTATGATTCAACCATTAAACCTTCTTTATTTCATAAAGGTGAACTTGCAGTCATATTCTCTGGCGATGACATTTTAATGTTGACTACTCCATTCAAATTCACGTTAATTGGTCAATTCCACCATGGCCGCCCTTCTATTGAAACTACCAGGAAAAAAATTATTTTCCTCTCTCTAAAATCCGATTTCAACATAGGTTTATTGGATGAAAAACAAACTCTTATTCGTTTAAATTATGAGAAGGACTTCCTTCGCATGTGCTTGAGGGATTTATGGTACATCCATAGATTTCCTATGAAGGTGTTGAAATGGACGACTGACTTACAGGAAAATGTTGATAGTCCCTACGTTCTTATATGGGTGAACGTTTATTTTCTTACAGTGCACTTCTTCTCCAAATTAACTGTTTTTTAGATTTCTAATGCCATTGGTAACCCCATCAAGATTGACGAGGCCACGACGACTCTCTCTAAACCTAACATGGCTAGAGTTTGTGTGGAGATAAATGTGTTGAAGCATCTTCCCAAGAGGATCTGAATCGGTACTCTTGAAAAAGGTTTTTGGCAAAAGATTTTTGGATCAAATACCAAATAATCCCTCAAATATTTTTTAATAGACACTTAGTCCAAGCCTTTTATTTTGTACCAAAAAGTCCCTTATTCTCTTATCTTTAAAGGTCCACGCCAGCGGAATGGTAAAGCCTTTTTGGCATGGTGAAGGACTTTTTGGTGCAAAATAAAAAGGCTTGGACTAAAAGTGTATTAAAAAAGTTCGAGGGACTATTTGGTATATGCCCCAAGATTTTTTATGAAAGTCTTCCTCTATATTGTTCGATCTGTTCTAAAATGGGACATGATGGAGTGGGCTACAAGAATGTAGATGATAATTGCATGGCCTCATTTTAAGATGAAGGTAAGTCTAAACTTCATTATGTACATCATGAGAAGAAAGTTTACTGGAAAACGATTGATGGTAAAGGTAATGTTTAAGAGATTGAGCCAATTGTTCCTTCTAATCAGTTACCATTGAATAATAATCAACCTTCTCTTAGCAAAGCCTCCTTACCCAGTTTGAGTAATACTATCCCTATTCAGTTATCCAATATGCAACGTCCCTCCTGTTCGAACACCAAAACTCATTCTCCCAAGAAGTAGACTCAGACGAAATTATTAAACACTTTTGAAGCCTTAAACGTGATTAGTTCGCAGTTAGAAGAGGGTGAAATCCCTTCAAAGTCGGTTATCCCTATTACGGTTCATGCTCCGATGAATAGTATGGTTGGGAATTCTCAAAGAGATCAGTGGAAGGTTTGGGATTTTGGTATGGATGATATACCAAAGTTAAAAAATGTGACTTCAGATCCTTCCACGATTAAGAACCCGGGCCTTTCTCCTGGAGCTCCTATTATGAAACCTAATAATTCTTTGTTGGAATATTTGTGTCACCTTTATGCTTCGGATTATGAAACTCATTTGGTATGGGAGATTAATGATGATTGGGATACCTTTTCAAGGGGTTTATCTGAAATTTTTTTGAGGCTTGACCGAAGAAACTATTTTAAGGATTAAAAAATAAAGGATATGGAATTTTCTATAGTCAAGAAGAGAAGACTTAGAAAAAACTATTCGACCCCGAAACCTTCCTTTTCTAAGACTCGATCTGGAGGAAAGGTGGCTAAAACTGTAAAATCCAATTTTTCCAAATGATGCAATTCCTTTTTTGGAATATTAGGAGGTGGGGAATGGTCCTTCAATACGTAGACTTAAACGACTCATACAGATTCATTTTATTTCTATTGTGGCCTTATTAGAACCAAAGATTGATGAGACTAATATAGGAGAAGTTTGTAGGAAATTGAATTTTGTGGGAGGTCTTGCTAATCACTCTAATAAAATTTGGATCCTATGGAAGAATAATTGGGAGGTTTTTGTGGGGATCAATCATTATCTCTTTGGTTGAGCAATAATTTTTTTTAAGTTCCTTTCCTTTTTTTCGACGATTTATGCTTAAATGTAAGAAAGACGAGAGGTTGAATCTTTGGGAAGAAATTGATACTTTATCTTCTCTCGGTGATATGAAATGGATTATGGGAGGATATTTCAATATTGTGGCGAACTTGGAAGAGAAGATTGGAGGTAATGGGATTAATTAGGAAGGTATGATGGACTTTAATTTGTCAATTATTAATGTCAGTTTTGAAGAGATTCCATTCAACGGTTCGAGATTTACGTGGTGTAACAATCGTGAAGGTAACGCTCAGATTTGGGCTAAGCTTAATAGGATGGTGGGTGATTCTAATTGGGTAAACTTAAAGAGGATCATAGTTCTTCTCCTAAACCATTTATATTTATTTCCTTTTGGTCCAAAGAGGAGGAATTTCTCATTAAACAAGCTTGGTGTTTTGACATTAAGGGTAGACCTCTAACTGTTTTGTGGAAAAACTTAAAAGGTTGAAATCCTTTCTTAAGTTTTGGTCTAAATCAAAGTTTGGCGATATTTTTTGAGTTACTAGGAAAGCGAAGGATGACATGTTAAGACGTGAAGTGGAATTTGATGCTAATACTTCCATGGAAAATAAATTAAAGGTTCACAATATTCAAGCAGATTACATGAATGCTTTAAAAGTAGAAGAAGAATTTTGGAGACAAAAGACGAAATTCAAGTGGGCTATGGAGGGTGACTCTAATTCCAAAAAATTTCATGGTATCACAAAAAAGAAGAGATCTGATCTTCAATTATAACACATCTAAAATGAAGATGGTGTTTGGATCGAAGATGATACAAAAGTGGCGCGTACAGTAGCGGAATAATTTTAGTCTCTTCTGGGTAATGAAGTGACTAACAACAATAGCAACGCTAGCTGCGTTACTACCTCTTCCTATTCAGTCTTGGACTGTCTCGATTCTAATAATTTTTTAACAGCGGCATCTTGATTCAGTGAGTTAGCAAGGCCTATTTCTACTCAAGACCGAATTTTTTCGGTTAGCCATAATTTCCTTCGGGATAGTATTCCTAACTCAGTAACAGATTTCAACAATTCTATGCTGAGTGACGTTCTGACCCTGGAAGAAATTCATGATGCTATTTTTTATGTGAACAATGATGGGGCAGTAGGTCCTGATGGTTTCAATGGTGTATTTTTTAAAATTTATTGGTATATTTTTAAAGAAGATCTCCTCAAAGAAATATCCTCCTTTTTTCAAGACGATGTTTTCCCGATTAGTTAGACCACTACTAATATCATTCTAATGTCAAAAATTTCTAAGCCAAAAAATTGTGGTGATTTACGCCCAATTAGTCTTTGAAATATTTCTTCTAAAATCATCTCGAAGATCTTGGCTAAAAGATTGAATCTGATTTTACCAAAAATTATTTCACCCTCTCAATCCGGTTTCATTAAGGGAGGTCCATCTTAGAAAATGTTTAATTGGCCCAAGAGCTCATGTCTTCTTTTAAAAAGAAAGTGCGAGGATCTAATCTTATTATTCAACTTGACATATCGAATACTTATGATAGGATGTCATGGATTTTTATCTTAAAAACTTTTAGAAGTTTTGGCTTCTCGGAGATAGTGATTGACTTAATTTGCAAAATCATCTCCAAATGCTAGTACTCGATTGGGGTTAATGCGAAGAATGTTGGTTTTTTCAAGTCCATAAGAGGGGTTAGACAAGGGGACCCCCTGTCGCCTGCTCTTTTTGTAATCGCAGCGAAAATTCTAAATAGGGGAATCCAAAAAATGATGGAAGACAGTAAGATGTCTCATTTTAATATATTAAGGGGTTGTCCTATTATTTACTATCTCTCTTTTTCAGATGACACGATTATTTTTGCTAATGGTGATCGAAGATCTCTTAAAATTTTTATGGAGTTCTTGAAATTCTATGAAGAGGCCTTTGGACAAATGGTTAATTGCATCAAAAGATTATTTTATCTTTCGAAGAATGAGTTAGTTGGCAAGAGAAGGATGATTGAATCTACTACTGGTTTCAAGTTCAAAAATATCTCGATCATTTATTTGGGTATTCCTTTGTTTGCGGGTAGAAGAAAGAAATCTTATTTTGCTCCCTACATTGAAAAACTGTGGATAAACTTAACTTCTGGAATCACCAAAACATTTCTCAAGCAGGTCGATTAACTCTCATAAAATTTGTGGTGAAATCCATGAAACTTCACCTTTTATCCACTATTAATCCTCCGAGTATTGTTCTCACTCACATTAATAAACTCCTTGCAAGATTTTTATGGGGTAAGCAAGAAGATAGATTTAATTTCAATGGATGGAATGGTCTGATATTTGCAAAACGAAAGAAGAAGGTGGCCTTAATTTGAGATTCATGTTTGATTTATCACTAGCTTATGCTCATAATTTATGGTGGAAATTTTTTAATTCTACATCCTTATGGTTTCGTTTCATGCATAGTAAATACAAAAAGTTAGAAAGTCATAATTTTAGAGGATCTACTTCAGTTTCCTCTCTTGTATGGAAACGAATGCAAAATGCGTGGGAGGTTTTCTCAGATAATTTTGACATTGATATTGAGAAGTGGTTATTGACAAATAATGGTGAATTCTCTATCAATTTCTCTTGGCATTTAATGGGGGAGATATGATGTATTTAATGTTCTTTCTCTCTTATTTGGAATAAGAGGATAACCCCCCAAATTTTGTTTTTTTATGTGTCGGCTTATCCATAAAGGGATTTCAATAGATGAATACATTAGAGGCCTTGATATCCCCTTGGTCTCAAAATGTAAATATTGTGCATCTCCTTGGATAGAAGATAGAGAACACCTTTTTTGGATTGGTACTATTTCTCAAGCTATTTGGGAAAGATTCTCGAATATTTTTGGCTTAAGGTATACTTCTTTCAACTTTAATGGAAATTTTATGAAGTGGTGGATTAACTCAAAGGGTGAAAAAATTAGAATCATTCTATGTCGTATCATTCTAGCTTTCATTTATTGGCATATGTGGTGTGCGAGGAACAAATCGAATTATGAAGGAATCCCGATGTAGGAATCTTCTATTGTGAATCTCATTTGTGGAGAGATTAAGATGAATTTTCGTGTATCTCCTTTCAAGGGAACCAAAACTTCTTATTGTTATGATATTTTAAAGGCTTTCTCTAGCATAGGTGCTCATATTACTCATACTTGATGTAAGCTGCTGGTGAGGGACTTTTTCCTGCTTTTATCTCTATCTATATATTTCTTTCCTTTTAAAAAAAAAACTAGATGAAGTTTATATGTTTATTTACTTTTAATATCCGCATATATAAATGTTCCAATTACACTATTTGATACCAAACAGTCAATTTAGTCCAAGTACATGAATCACACAATTTGACTAAATTAAATATTATATTATTCATATCTAAACACGAAATCTACTATTTTCATATGGATTATAATGAGAAAATTACGACATAGTTTTTGCCATTTAGAGAGAATATCTTGATGATAGTTATTGTTCTTGGGTTTTATTCCCAAAATGGTTCCTTGTTTTCCTTTAATCTCTCATATTCTAAGTTATACTTCACTTTAACTTCACTTCACAAACTTACCCTCCAATCTATCCTCTCCATAATTTAGGATTAAGTTTAGGTTAAACTGATGATGGGAGGTTGAGGTTAGATTAAGTTTCTATTTCAATAATTAATTTTCATTACTTATCTTAACACTATTTTTATATTGGCTTATGGACCTCTAAACTCGTCCCAAGCATGTCCAAAGACCCAATGGTCTACCCAACCCATGGCTCCACTGTCCCACTTTTCAAACTTATTTGCGCTCCCAAAATGTTCCAAATTCCAATCCCAAACCCAAATTTATGTCAAGTTCAATTAAATGAAAATTAACACATAATGTTATTAAGTAATCTCTTTCAAATTAAGCTACAAATTTAACTTATTAAAGACATGACTTATTATCACTTTGTTAAACTCTTTGGCATAAAATACCATTAATTTAAATAATAACTAACACATACATATAGAACACAAAAGTTAACACTAGCTTAATTGTTTATTTTTTTCAATTAAAGTAACAAGTCAATATAAATTTTTTTAATTAAATTTATTCATAAATTATATTTTAAAATTAAATTAAAATTTTAAAATTCTGGAGTAAAATGAGTTTTTCTCGAAATAAAGACGAGATGAGTTGGAGTAACAAAATTTATTTTAGAAACCTAATTATCAACACCCAACATATAAAGCACGTTGAACTTATGTGATTCATTGACAATTACAATCCTTTATCATCTCTTCATGGTTGAGTCCTTCAAGATATGGTTGTCTTCCCTAAGGGTGCTTAATGAGGTCCTTTATTGAATTTTCGTGTATCATTTTGTAAAACAAGTTTTTCTAATTAAAATACCAGATTTCTTGTATGGCTTTACTTGAACAATTCGTTAAGATATTTAGTGCATTTAACTAAATTTAATACTATACACCTAGAAATGATCGATATTGTGGGAAACTACAAGTTTGGATTTTTAATTTCCAGAACGGGTTAAAAATAAAAATCAAGTAGAAAAAATTAAAAGCGAAAGATGGAAGTTATTTGATGAGCTGGTGTATGTAAACACCTAATAATAGCACATCTTTATAGGTAAAACAGTCTCCAACATACAAAACAACAACAACTAAAGCTTAACTTGAAAACTTCTTTTTTAAGCCACTACTCCACTAAGGCCACTACTCCACTAACCAGCTGCACAAGCAAACCGGTTATAGAAAGTGCAATGAAATAAAACTAGATTGAAACATGACTTTGAAACATGGCTCAGCAGAATGAAATAAAACAATAGTAGTTTGAGTTTAAATAATATTCTAACAGCCTCCCTTAAACTCAAACTTGTAGAGATACACATCCTCACCATCTTTTTCAATTTGTAGAAAGCATCAACTTTCAATGGCTTTGTGAGAATGTTGGAAATTTAATCTTCTGACTTGCAAAACTCCATCATTATCTCATTTCCTTCGACAAACTCATGAATGTAGTGAAATTTTATAACGATAAATTTATTCCTCCCATGAAACATAGGATCTTTAGTTAGAAAAATAGTTGGTTTGTTATCACAGAAAATCTTTTTAGGAGTTGTTTTCTTCTAATTCAACTTATCCAATAATCTCGGTAACTAAACAATCTGACATGCGTTGGATGTAGCTGCCATATATTCTGCTTCAACATTGGAAAGTGTAATGACTTGTTGTTTCTTTGATGACCGAGAAATAACTCCTGAGCCCATGTGAAACATATGGCCAGAAGTGTTTTTCTTTATTCAAGATTTCCCGCTTAATTGTTATCTGTATACCTAACAAGATCGCAATCATTAATGTAGATATAAAAGATACCATGACTTTGAGTTCCTTTTATGTATCGCAAGAACTGTTTTGTAGCTTGCAAATGAACTTGGCTTGGTGTCTCGATAATTCGACTGATTTAATATAAAAAATGAAGATATTTTCTAGTTTGTTCAAGTCTTGCTAAAATGGAGTTTTAATTATATGGGTTTTTATGAATAAATAGTATTTTAACCTTGAAATAAAGAGAGTAAGCACATAAAATGTAAACTCATGATAATATCTTGCTTAGTTTAATATTTGAGGATTTTTAGACTTGAAATCCTCCCTAACATGTGTAAAAACATGTAGTATGTTGGTAGAAGGAATCTAGACTTGATAAATGATGTTTAAAATGAGTTTCATGAGAAAATAATAAAGTTTGGAAAATTAGCCCTAAAATGTGTTATAAATGTTGTTAAGAATGAAAAAAAAATAATATTTGGGACTATATGTGATAACAAGAAAAAGTAGTAGACATTTTTATAAAATAGTCTTCAAATGATTAATTATATTTTATGTAGTGAAATATAAAATGATGAAGCATGATTTTTTAACATAAAAATCATAAAAGGATGGTTTTGAATAGAAATGATGATTTTTAATGCCATAATGAATTAAGTATGTTTTTCACAAGGTTATGATGAAAAAGGGTAAAATGATAATTTTGATAAAATTGAGGGTCCTAGTGGTCGAACCTCCTCGTTAGACCTTATCGGTCAGTTTTTTTGTGAAAAATGGACGAAATCTACAAAATGGCATGTAGATGAGATGAAAAGGCGACGTGAATCGTAGAAATGATAAAATAGTAAAATGAAGGAATAATGTGGACATTAGGTAAAATGTTAAAACACATTAATATAAACTCGGATGACACCCAAAACCATTAAGAAGGGCTCGGAGCCCTGGGGTGAAAGATCCCAAAATCACTGGTCGGAGCATATGGTAGCATAGCTGGCAGGGTAGAGCCCGTTAAAGTATGCGGATACTTAGTAGATTTTGAGAAAAGATAATGGAAAGGAGATGTGATAAAAGGAAACTAAGGAATAAATTATGATTAATTAGTCTCTAGACCCGATACAGGGTGTTATAAATTGGTTAAGTGTGAGTATGAGCTCATCGCTCGGGTGCATTGCATGGTAATTGCATTAATACCAGGGTTCTAAAAAACACGGGGCGTGATCGAGGCGTGGAGGCCAAGCCTTAAGCCTTAAGCCTAGGCGGGCCTTAGGCGTAAAAAGGCGTGAAAATGCATTTAGGCCTTCTTAATATATTTTAATATTTTTTAATCATAACAAGGCTATTAAAATACTAAAATTGTACATATCATAAAAATATGTCTGAATATATGCAAATTAAAATACTATTTGATTATTTTGGATGAGATAATGGCTCGGTTTGTAAAAAAAATTCTTTAAAGGGCGATATCGTTTCACTAAAGCATTGTTGTTTTTAGAAAAAAGTGCATCTTAAGGGTTTTATCAAGAATAAGGCGTAAAAAGCTTAAGGCGAGGCATTTCTCCCAAGCCTCAAGCCTAGGCGGGTTTTTTAGAATAGTGATTAATACTAGTTAATTGTTAAACGGTTTTGGATTGATTAAAATAGACGTTATATGTATAGTATTTTTGTAGAACACATATAGCTTAGTGTTACCAACCCTGCTGAGCATTCGTTCACCCCTAATTTTTATTTAAAATCCCGCATCCCCACCCCAGGTATATCGAGTGGGACGTCGGGAAGGATGCCCGTAAGGGCCCTGAGGGAAGTCATCGTTGTTAGGGGCTCTGTAATTTAAATTAAATTATCTTTTGAAATATTGGAATTTGGGACATTTAAACCTTTTATTCGGGCCTTTGGCCATGTGTTGTAATAATACAGGGATAACTATGGTTTACTTTTCATTTAACTTGTATTGTTGGATTTATCAAATTTTCATAAATAAACATTGTGAATTAACCCAATTACTTAAAGTGGTCACCTCATTCTCAGATTAAAATTGGTAATTTAAATCCTTAATAAATGATGCAATTAAAGGGTTTTTCTTAAATAATAAAACTAGATTCCCCTCGTTAACTTATTGATTTGGTTCAGGTTGACCCAACGGTGACCCAAACCTGGGTCAGGGCATTACAAATGGTATCAGAGCAATAAGATCCTTCGGTGTTACAGAGTGTTTATGCTTTCTTAGTACGTTTTCCTTATACGTTTTCGTGTATTTACCATTTTAGTTACTTATTATGTTAATCACTTTTGTTATCGCTTTCATTTCATATCATTGTGTATTGAACTCTTTATTCTTGTGTAGATTCCTCCACGCCATGATGTGGCTAGTGGGTCGGTAAATAGCGAGCTTAGACACATGGAGCAAGCCATGCGCCAACTTGCAAATTCCCTCTCACAACAATAAGGGGCCAACTGTAGTGGAACGATTGAGAGTACTACCTCGGCCTCCATCCTGAATGAGTTTAGGAGGCTATACCCACCCACCTTTAATGGGGTAGTTGGCTTCAATACTGCAATAGAGTGGCTTGATGAAGTTACTCGAGTTGTTGAGATTCTTGACATGCCAGCTAGGCACAAAGTTAAGATAGATACATTCTATCTTATGAAGCAGGTACAGCGCTGGTGGATCATCTACTCATCCAGTATGACAGAGACCATAGGTTGGGGTAGCTTCAGAGTTCCCTTTCTTGACCGACGCTTTCCTTAGGCATTTAAGGATGTCAAGAAAGACGAGTTCCATCACCTGATTCAGCTTAAGAATTTCGTGAATGAGTACCTGGTCAAATTTGAAAGCTTGTGTAAGTATGGGGATATAGTAAAAAGTGATGAGGCCGAGAAGACGAAGTTTTTTGTTAATGGCCTCAACCTGGGCATTCGATGGATTTTGACATGTATAGATATCTCAAATTTCAGGTCAACGGTAAAAAAGGTAATCAGGTTGGAGTTAGATGCTTAGGATGGTAAGGTCATCAGGGAAAAGAAGAGAGAGCCTAGTGGGTCCAAGAGTGGCGGTCATAAGAAGTCAAGAAGCGAGGCTCGAGGCTTCTTTATGAAGTTAAGGGACACTATGGGGGTTAGTTCTTCATCCACCTAGTGTGTTAGCGATTAGGGTCTTATAGCCCCCACAGAGCGGAATTATTTTGCGTATGGGTCCCTCGGTCATTTCAAGAGAGATTGCCTATAGAGAGCTTCAAGTAGTCAATAGGGAAGTCAGTAGACTGTCAATTATGTTCCATATGGAGTTCTAGCTACACCGATCCCACCCAATAACAGTAGTAGTTCTTCCCGAGCTATCATAAGCCCGTGAGGCATAGTGTGGAAAATTCACGTCTGAGTTAGGGGAAGAGTAGCCATGGGCTAGGCTAGGTGCCCGACGACCAGAGCAACAGGTTTAACCCTGGACGAGCCTATGTGATGTCATAGTTAGCGGCACCTTATAGTGATCTATCCATAGTGGAACGTATGATTCTTTTGTTCAGTAATGGGTTAAGGTACTATTTGATTCAGGCACATCGCATTCATTTATTCGAGCTCCTTAGCATTTAGTTTGGGATTAGAGGTAGATCCATTTCGTCCTCCTATCTTAATATGACTTCAATTGACGATAATATAAATCTCGATAGGGTCTTTCGTAGTTGCGTGGTTATGGTTGGAGACTATGTTTTGGTATGACTTGTTTCTTATGGAGATGGATGGGTTTGAGGTGATCTTTTAGTATGTATTGGATGTCACATTTTGATGCTACTATTAAATTCCATACACATAGTGCCTTAATATCCCTTCTAGACGAGTCTCGCCATCGTTTTAGTAGCGAGAAGGGCATTAATTATCCTTTCAAGTTCTCTACCATGGTGAGAAAAAATAGTACTTTTGTTGGTTGAGCTCTATAGTGACTCGGGATGATCCGGATGGTATGTTATTAGACTTCCAAATGGTGCAAGAGTTTCCTGATATACTTTTGAATGATATTCCTTATTTACCTACACATTGGGAGGTGGATTTAGCCATAGAGGTGAATCAGGGCATCTCACTTATCTCTATACCACCTCATAAGATGGCTCTTACTGAATTACAGGAGATAAGGTTTCATTTGGAGGAGTTGACCAGCAAGGGCTTCATTCACCCTAGTGTGTCCCTTTGCGGAGCCTTAGTCAACGTTGCTAAGAAAAAGGATAACACTCTACGATTGTGCATCGATTATAGGGAATTAAATAAGGTAAAAATGAATAATAAATACCCTAAGTCCCGTATTGACGATTTTTTTTACCAGTTACACGGGGCAGGCAGGTTTTTAAAGATTGACCTTCGGTCCAGATACCATCAATTATGTGTTCGAGAGGAGGATATTCCTAAGATAGCATTCCGGACTCAGTATGGGTACTATGAGTTTCTAGTGATGACTTTCGGTTTGACTAATGCCCCAACGACATTCATGGATTTGATGGACTACATTTATCCTCCTTACTTAGACCGTCTTACAGTGGTCTTTGAGGATGACATATTGGTCTATTTGGCTTCAGATGTAGACCACAAGGTGTACTCTTGCACGACATTATAAGTGCTCAGGGAGAATCGGTTGTATGCTAAATTCAGTAAGTGTGAATTCTGGATGGATGATGTCATGTTTCTTGGCCATGTGGTTTCTGACGAGGGCATTTTTATCGACCCTTCCAAGGTGGAGGCCATTATGGGATGGTATAGGCCAAGGATAGTAGTAAGAGTACGTACTTTCTTGGGTTTGGTCAGTTACTTTCGCAGATTTGTGTTTGACTTCTGGAGGTTCACGTTGTCCCTCACCATGTTGACTCTGAAGGATGTGCACTTTGAATGGTCTGAGAATTATGAGTCGGCCTTTTAGGAGATAAACTTTAGGTTGACGTTTATGACCATTCTTATCCTCCCAAAGCATGGTAAAGGTTACAACGTGTATTGTGATGCTTTTGGATTAGGGGTCAGTGCAGTACTGATGCAGAATGGTCAGCTAGTCTCTTTTTCATCCCGTTAGCTAAAGGTACATGAGAGGAACTACCCCACTTATGATTTAGAGTTTTTCATTGTGGTATTTGCACTTAAGAGCTGTAGGTATTATCTATACGGGAACCGTTTGAAGTGTTTTCTAATCATAAGAGCCTCCAATACATTTTCATGCAATGGGATCTTAATATCCGTCAGAGACGATGGATAAAATTTATGGAGGACTATAACTTATCATTAGAGTATCATCCCGGTAAGGCCAATGTGGTGGCCAATGCTCTTAGTAGATAATTTAGCATAACCATGATAGCGATGAAGTGTCACCGAGTAAAGAAGTTTGGCGAGTTGCAGAAGTTTTATTTGTATGTCTAATGGGGTTATGATAGGGCGTACCATTGGGGTGTGGTGGTTAAGCCACCCATTCATTAGAAAGTTCTAGATGCCCATTAATGTGATCCTAATTTACTCGATACCATGACCGTATTCAAAATGGTGAAGTGTTGACACTCCTAATGTGGAAAAGAACGAGAGTGGCGACACAAGGTTCAGCTGATCTTTTCGTTGATTGATGAGTTTCAGGACGAGGTGATGGAAGATGCAATCACTCACGCTTCAGCATACATCCCGGTGCTATGAATATATACAAGGGCATGTTCAGGGATTTTTGGTGTTCCAATATGAAGAGGGATATGGCGATGTATATGGCCAAGTGCTACACTTGTCAGCAGATGAAGGCTGAGCCTAAGAAGCCAGCAGGGCTATTGTAACCACTACCTGTGGCAGAATGGAAGTGGGAGCATATCACGATGGATTTCATCACAATCTTACCACGATCTGAGCATGGTCATGATGTAGTGGGGGTTATAGTGGATCAACTCACGAAACTGACACACTTTTTATCGTTTAAAGTCATAAACAATGTGGATAAGTTGACAAGGTTGTATGTTCATGAAATAGTTAGCCATCTCGGTGTTTTGCTCTCGACTATCTCGGATAGGAATCCCCAATACATGTCTACATTTTCGAAGAAGTTTCAGCAAGAGTTAGGTATTGAGTTGATTATGAGTACGACATATCACCCTGAGATCGACGGGCAGTCGAAACGAACCATCCATATTTTAAAGGACATGCCGAGAGCTCACACACTCAACTTTCAGGGTAGTTGGGTGGAGAATCTGCATTTGGATGATTTTTCTAACAACAACAGTTACCAGACAAGCATCAAAATGGATCCCTATGAGGCCCTTTGTGGGAGGCCATGCCTATCTCAGATTTGTTGGGATGAGGTGGGTGAGAAGCATCACACCTATTAGGATTTGAATAGAGAAATGACTGATAAAATTCGAGTGGTTCAACAGAGGATCATAATGGTCCCTTTGAGATCGTCGGAGATCTATAGAGTTTGGAGTGGGTGACCATGTAATGTTGAAGGTTAGAGCGAGGACCGATAATCAATAATTCGAGTAGAAGGGGAGGTTAACCCCATATTATATTGGTCCCTTGGAGATCATGGAGCAGATTGGGGATGTGTCATACCGCTTGGCAATACCGCCACAGTTGTCCCAAGTTCATAACGTATTCTACGCCTCTATATTGAAGAGGTATCGTCACGATCCCCAATACGCCATCAATTGGAACCACATTGAGTTAGAGGAATATGCTAGGTTTCTAACATGACCTGTATCCATTTTAGACCGCGAGGACAAAGTCTTGTGCAACAAGGTCATTCCTCTAGTGAAGGTTCTTTGGGAGTTTTAGGGTATCGAAGGTGAAACTTTCTGAATGCGAGTCGACGATGCAAGATAAGCACCCGTAACTCTTTCCTTAGTTGGTTGTTCTGATTTGAGGAATGAAATCTCCTAAGGAGGGGATAATGTAACACTCATGCCCGACATTTTATCCCTTTCTCATGTAATTGTATATATATTGAAATTGAACCATCATCGTAGCCTTCTTTCATGTCTAATTGGAGTTTTATGGATTAAAATATGTATGGTGAATTTTGATTTCATTCAAAAGAGGAGTATATGTCGTTCGAACAAAGATCGAATGAACTTCTAATGACCAAGAAAATATTCGATTTTCTTCACTCTCTCGAATCTCGTTGAAAATCCATATTCGATCAAAGTGAACAATCATTCGAACGAAAGGATTTCCTGTTCGAACAAGGTACTTCTCACATCCCATTTAACTCTGGATTTTTGGCCTCATTAGATGATCATTCAAATGAGGAGAGATCTTGTTCGAACAAATCATTTGAACGACCAGAGCTGAATATGAAAATCTGCATATTTTTAATGTGCTGTCAACACATGAGCCATTAGATCTATAAGGTGTCAACCTCTGGTGCATCATATTAATAAAAACGTGTTTGACATGTAGAAACCCTTAGGTAAAAGACCTTCTTAGGATTTTGTAGGTTATTTAAGACAGAGAATGAGGGGGTTCTTCTACCCATTTTTGTATCAACCATAGACTCTCTCTATCTCTCTAGTTTCAAGACCACTTATTCCTCCTAAAACATTATTCCACCATTGCTATACCATGTCAACACCTTATTCCACCATTTTCATCCCATTTATAAGATCCATTATTCCACTACAAGCTTTGTCGATAATAGTGGTGGGTTGTGTGAGAAATTAGGATCATTCAAGAGGACTTTTCGAGAGCTTTTAAAGTATTTTTAGAGTCTAGAGCTTCCCTCTTAATCTTCTTCCTTATTCTCCTCTTCAAAGCTTGAGGTAGGGTTTTTCTCTCTATAAGTTTTCAAGGTTTCAAGCTATGAAAATATGTAGGATGCATGCTAGACATGATTTATGTCAAAAATTAATATATTATCTAGTATGTTCATGTCTTGAAAAACGAAGTTTTAAAGAAATAAAACCTAAATGGGTTTTAATGAAAGTATTTTTAATATTGAAATATGGAGAGTAAGCACACGAAATGTGAACTCATGATAATATCTTTCTTATTTTCACATCTGATGATTTCTAGGCTTGAAATCCTCCCTAATATGCGTAGAAACATGTCGTATGTTGGTAGAAGGCCTCTAGATTTGATAAATGATTTTTAAAATGAGTTTCATGAGAAAATAATAAAAATTTTAAAATCTGCCCTAAAATGTGTTATAAATGTAATTAATAATGAAGAAAAATAATATTTGAGACTACATGTGTGTAGACACCACATCCTAGGACACCCTAAGCAACAACTTAGGTCCCTAGCACTCGCTCGTCCACCATAAACCCTAAGTCATACTCCGAGTACCAATGTAGAGGCCATCGGGCGCTCTCGGGCCCCATTTCACTCCGATTAAATTGCTCATTTGAGATGTAGCTCAATAAATCTTCAAAGGGCTCTGAATTTTCTTTCCAACGGTCCGCCCCATGCACGAATTAGCCTTACAATTCGGATGAACAATCCGTTTCATTATAAAAAACTAATCTGGAGGCCACTAGGTGCTCCCGGGCCCCGTTTGACTCCGATAAACTCTCCAGCTTGATCAAAGCTCATAAATATTCAAAGGGCTCTGAATCTCCTTCCCAATGATCCACCCTATGCAGGAATCATCCTTACGGTACGAACAAACGACCCATTTTACTCCAAAGGGTCACTAGGCACTTATGTGCCTCATTTGACCTTGTTCAACTCTCCGAGCTAAAAAAAACTGAATGAAATCTCTAAGGGATATGAATACCCTTTCCAACAGTTCATCCTGCGAGAGAGTAGTTCAATGGATTCTTAAAGGTTTCTGAATACCCTTTCCCATGATCCACCCCGTGTGCGATTCTGACTTACGGTTCACATTTTACGATCGTTTTTTGTAAAATCTATCTTAGACTACTGAATGGCACCCCCAGGCCCCTGCCTATTGGAAATGTGTCTGAGATTCTATGACGATAGGCAGGTCCAGGGCACTACTGAACGGCACCCCCTTAGCCCTATAAATAGATTCCATGACCTCATATTCAAAGTCACCTATGAACATCCCTCTTAATAATTCAGAGAACATTATCTCGAATTCAGAGTTATTCCCAACCTAAAAAGCCCATTTCCCACATTCCTTCCATCCTTTTCATACTTCATTTAGTAAATTCCCCCCATCTCCTTATACCACCATCACCTCGTTGCGAAATCCACGTATCTACAATCAAGAACCACTTCAAGTCTTCATAAGGAGGTCCAATTCTCCACCCTTGTTTCTAAATTCTCTTATTTTAGCATTAATTGCTTTATTTATACTTTAGTGCTTTATTTCATTACATCACATTCCTTAATCTCAAACTTTTATTAGTACTATTTACACATACTTTATTTTCATAAAAAATAAAAAACAAGAAAAAGAGGTTTTATCTATAAATTCCGAAAAAGGGATTTTCAATGCATAATCTCAGACTTAAAGCATGTTTATTTCTACACACATATATAAGAAAAATCCTCCATTTGTATTTATTTGTTAAACCCCACCCTATGTTATGTTCGAACTACGTGGACTTTGGTTCCCCTTGGACTATGTAGGCATCTTGGGTAAATCTTGAGATTCGAGTCCTCCCTTATCCTCATTTATTATATTTCTTTTATTATATCTATATTCTTAATGGATTTCATATTCTTGCATGCTTCTGTCTTTTCCGATGTATACATTCGTTCTTCCATAACGACTCGTGATTCGCCAAACACTTACATTATATATTGAATTACTATTTTGGGAACACTCTTAAGGATGAACTCACTCCGTCCTTTTCCATGACACGAGTTGAAATATTCCATTCTCCATTTATATTATACACATAAGCACACACACTTCACGGTGTCTAATAGGAGAAGATTAACACATGCCCATGAGAGATCGAAATGGTGATATGGGTGCCTAACACCTTCCCATTGTGTAAACTAGTCCCTAGAATTTTTAACTATTTGTTTTCGCAAGCATCAGTATTGTCCTTGATATCATTCTCTCGAGGCGGTAACATTTATTTTGCATGTCTTGTGAAAAATAGGTTGATGACTCTATCTCTACATATTACCCCACATTGACGAAAACCGAGTTCCCTGAGAAAAAGGTTCAATCCCCTGCCCATGCTAAAGAGAGAGGGTGGGGGAAGTCCCCATCGGGATGGCTCCGCTGGGGACATTTTAGGTGGACTAGACTCTATTTCTATGTGGGTGTTATTCTTTTCTGCATGTGTGCGTATGCACCTACCCGTATTTACCTTTTTATCCTCTATTTACCTTTTTTTTTGTATATTTGCTTCATGTATATATCACTTTTCACTCACTTATACGTGTCACACACTTGTATATACTACACTTCAGACACTGACAGTTAGCTTCACTTTTACTCACATGGTTCACACACCACTTAGAATATCCATGCCTAGGCTTCACTAGCACACAACCACACTTCCCACACTTGTATATATCTCCATGATCACTTACACATACCACATACCACTTGTAGTTGATCCATGTATAGACTCACATCTACACACACTCATTTGTACATATACCCATGCCATTTATTCACTCACATATATCCATGATTAGTATAGTCTTCATGCTTCATGCTATATCTTCTATTTTATACCCTTTTACTCATCATACAAATAAAATATAAAATAAAAAATACTCTCTCTCCATAATATGCTAATTAAGACTCATGCATTTTTATATACTACATCACCAAAACATGAAAATATTGACCAAAATTTTATCCCGTACTGGGGGGCCACTTTGTGATGGGCGCTGGTCCTACAAGGCACAGTTATCATAATCGATATGACTCTCACCTTCCATTGGCCTTATACCTTTGACGTATATCAATGGTCCCCCCCGTATCGTACTGCTTGGCCGAACTCACGGTGGGATGTATATAGTTGGGAATTCGTTCACGTACGTCGAGTGTATCATATTCTCTGTGTTAAACCCAGGGCACCCATATTTAGTTTATCGATTACCATGCAAAACTCTTTCGAAATTGCGGGTCGGCATACCACACATTTTTTTGTGCTATTTCACATTTTTTCAAAATAGGACCTGACCGTGATCTCGGAAACAAGTCAAACCGCGTCTTACATATTTTCAAACCCTATTTTCCCAGGTTCGAGTCTTGTCCGACATTTTTTCTGCATTTAGGAAAATCTAATACTAATACTAATACTAATACTAATACTAATAATAAAAATAATAATAATAATAATAATAATAATAATAATAATAATAATAATAATAATAATAATAATAATACTACTACTACTACTACTACTAATAATAATAATAATAATAATTCTCAGATTATTTTTCTTTTTCCCTCTTTTTTCGAAAAACCCAAAAAGCATTTTTTCTCCTCCTTTCAAAATGCCGAAAATTTTCTCCTTCCTTCTTTCGAGAATAAATTCGAATCGTTTTGCCTCTCAGGTCGATTGCATCCCCGATTTTGGCCTTGCTCCTTATTGGCTTTGGTCGTCCATCAAACCACTCCCCGAAGCTTGATTAGTTATTCTACTACATCATTCGAGTTTGCGATCTACCTCCACGAGCTCTACATAGAGAACACTGACTAAGCAGCGAATCTGCAGTACAATCTGATGGTCATCTTAGCCCAACTTAGCGCCAAGATTGACAATTTTCAAATCGAGGTCCATGAAATGCAGTGACAATGTTACTAGATTCCTGAAGAACCTGAGGTTCTCTTTCCTTATTCCATGGGTCCACCCGCTTCCGAGCCTGTTTGGATCCCAAAAGAATATAAGCATTCTCTGCATGCCCCACCTGCCAATCGGCCGCCGCTAGCTCAACTCCGTATGCTGAACCTTGCCCAACAAGAGGCTAATCTTCTAGTAACCGTGGATCCTAAAGAGGAGAAACTGAACGAAGTCAAAGAAGACCTCAAACTACTATTGAAGAAGTTTGATCAAGTCAATATATCAGGGAACTACATAGACTACACAAATATGTCTCCTTATCCCAAAGCTAGACTACCAGAGAAGTTCAAGATGCCGGACATCGAGAAATTCAAGGGAAGTAAACCCCCAATAATTCACGTTAGAAGATATTACTGAGCCATGACCCTCGTTGGTTCCTCCGAAGAGATAATGGCCCAAATATTTTTGTAGACCTTGAAAGAAAGTGCCCACCGGAGGTTTGTATCCCTCGAAGAATCTAGGATCCATAGTTGGGAGGATGTCGTCCAAAAATTCATTTCTCAGTACAAGTACATGAGGATCTAAAGGTTAAGCGCCGAGATCTAAAGCTTCTTAAGCAAAACCCTGGGGACACCGTCAATATCTTCATAGGAAGGTGGAGAGAGAAAGCTGTTACCATGACCAGCAGACCCTCTGAGAAGGAAAAAGTTAGTATTATGAAGAATAACTTCTTACCTCATATCCGAGCATCCATGGGAGGACAATATTACCCACAGTTTCGAGACCTTCGAGAAACTAGAGTAAAAATTGAGAAAGGCATTACCAAAGTCAAAGATGAACCAAAAAAAGTGACCAGACAATTCACTCCTCTAAAGTATGAGAAGCCAGCTAGTGCTACAGTCTTGCTAAAAAAGAGTAAACCTAGCTCCATGCTCCCCTGTCCAAAGTTTACCAGGCCCTGTTACGACAAAACCAAATCAAACCCTTGGAACCCCTTACATTACCAAATGCACTCCCCCAAAACTTCAAACTCGATGCCCGTTGTGATTTCCACCAATCCGCAGGTTATACGTCTAACCAATGCTTCCACCTTATAACTATGATCCAAGGTCTAATTGACCAGGGTATCATCGCTTCACCAGCTAATCCTAAACCTAATACCACTTATAACCCCCTTCTATCACATATATATTTCTAGAAAGTGACCCGAAATTTAACCCATATACTAAAATCACGGCCAACAAAGCACCAATCATCCCTATAGTCTAACCCAAACTGCTCAAGGTTGGTCCTTACTTTCTCCTACACCTTACATGCTTCACTGATGAAGTTTTGTCACTCCTTACTACAGCCTGTATCGTCGTGCGCACTCGATCTGAGGGGGGAACATGGAATTACTGGTTGCGTTAAACTAACTCTTAGATTTTGGGCTAAAATTTACAGTCGAGATGACTGTTGATTGTCAAAAGTTTAGCAACTTGTTCATGGAAGCCCAGAAGTGGGGTCGAGAATAAGATGAATGGGTAGTATATGTTAAAGAAGTCAGTTTAGATGATGTGGTACAGACTATGGTCGATATATTTTGACAGATAAGTGAAATCTGTAGCATTTATGAGTTTCTCACCTCTTTAAAGCTCAGGGACGATTAGTCCCTTCACTCCTACACTTCCTTGATAAGTGGGAAGAGTTATATGATGAAGTCGTTAAAGTTATCGAGTATATTGATCACTCTTAGCAAGAATATAAAGTCACCACCAGATGAGGGTTGATTTCGACAACTCAGATGAAGAACTAAGTCAATAAGAAGTCGGTCCAGTAGCCAGCGTGTGTGGAATGAAATTCTTCGAAGATCTAGAACAAAGTCCTTGGATGATATGATTATCAAATCCAAAACTAGAGAAGGTCATGTTACCGCTCTCTGAAAGTTCTTCGAACGACTGCGACAGTATCAGATGAGACTCAATCTGCAGAAATGCGTCTTCGACACTACAAAGGGAAAACTCTTGGGATTCATGGTTAGTGAGAAAGGGATAGAAGAAGATCCTGCCAAGCTGAAAGCCATACTTGAGATGCTACTTCCCAGAACAGAGAAAGAAGTCCAAGGTTTCCTTAGAAAATTTCAATACATCAGCCGTTTCATCAGCCAGTTAACCTCTATTTGCGAACCATTTTCAAAATGCTCTGAAAGGATTCAACCAAGGTTTGGAATGAGGCCTGCTAAGAAGCTTTTGACCGAATCAAGAAATATCTAACCCAACCCACGGTACTCATGCCACCACTGCCTGGTCTCCCTTTGCTCTTATACCTAACCATAACCGACACTACAACTGGGGCTTTGTTAGCTTAATACCTTGAAGATTCCTGCAAAGAAAGAGCTATCTATTATGCTAGTCGCAAATTGGCCGGATACGAAGTAAACTACACTGCATTGGAAAAGGCATGTGTCGCGCTTGTCTGGGTCACCCAAAAGTTGCGGCACTACATGCTCGCCTTCCCCATCAAACTTGTATCCCGAAGGAACCAATCAAATACATTCTTGAGAAACCCGCCTTATCCCGCCGAATGGATCGATAGTTGACTTCGATCAACTCTCTATCTTCAGCGAGGCTCAATGAATCTTTGAATGGATCTGAATCCCCTTTCGAACGGTTCACTCTGTGCGTGAATCAGCATTATGATATGAACAAATGACCCATTTTACTTCGAAGGGTCACCGGGCGCTTTCAAGCCCCGCTTGACCTTGGTCAACTCTCCAAACCGAATGAAGATGAACAAAATCTTAAAGGGCTCTAAATAAATTTTCCAATGGTTCGTCCCATGGGTGAATACGCCTTTGGATCAGACGAACGATCTATTTTCCTCCAAAATTTTCATGTCCATTGATCAAAGGGCGGTTTTTGGGTTCATTTTTCCTCGATCAACTCCTGAAATTGAGAGTGGATCAATGTATTCTTAGAGGGCTCTGAATACCCTTTCCAACGGTCCACTCCGTGCGTGATTCTGACTTACGGTTTGCATTTTACGACCATTTTTCCGAAAAAATATTTCTAACACTACCGAATGGCACCCCCAGGACACTTTCCATCGGCAGTGTGTCTGGGGTTCTATGCGGATAGGCCGGTCCAGGACACTGTCGATCGGCACCCCTTTGCCCCTTTAAATAGTGTCCATGACCTCAATTTAAAAGTCCCCCTGAACATCCCTCTCAGTAATTAAAATAACATTAACTCGAATTTAGAGTTGTTCCCCTCCTAAAAAGCCCATTTCCCACATTCCTTCATCATCTCCATCATTCATTAAGTAAATCCCCCCATATCCTTATACCATTATCACATCGCCGCAAGATCAGTATATCTACAATTAAGATCCACTTCAAGTCTTCATAAGGAGGTCCAATTCTCCATCCTTGTCTCTAAATTATTTTATTTTAGCATTAGTTGCTTTATTTATACTTTGGAACTTTATATCGTTACATCGCATACCTTAATCTCAAATTTTTATTAGTAGTATTTACACATACTTTATATTCACAAAAAACCCAAGAAAAAGTAGGTTTACCTACAAATTCCAAAAGAGGGATTCTCGCTACACATTCTCACACATAAATCACGTTTATCTCAACACACATATAAGAAAAATCCCCCATTTGGATTTATGGGTTAAACCCCACCCTATATTATCTTCGAACTACGTGGACTTTAATGCCCCTTGGGTTACGTAGTCACCTTAGGTAAATCATGAGATTCGAGTCCTCCCTTATCCTCATTTATTACATTATTTTTATTATATTTATATTCTTAACGGATTTCATATTCTTGTATGCTTGTGTCTTGTTCGATGTATACATTCATTCTTCTATAACGACTTGTGATTTGGCAAACACTTACATTATATTTTGAATTACTATTTTGGAAACACTCCTAAGGATGAACTCACTCATTCCTATTCCATAATGCGAGTTGAATGATTCTATTATCCATTTATATTATACACATAAGCACACACACTTCACGAAGTCTAACAGGAGAAGATTAACACATGCCCATGAGAGATCTAAAAGGAGGGATGGGTTCCCAACACCTTTCCATTTCATAACTTAGTCCCTAGACCTTTGAGCTATTTGGTTTTGCAAGCATCTGTATTGTCCTTGATGCCGCTCTATCAAGGAAGTAGTATTTCTTTTACCTATTTTATGTAAAATAGGCTCGTGACTCTTTCTCTGCATATTATCCCACATTGATGATGATCGAGCACCCCGAGAAATGGTGCAATCCTGTGCACATGCGAGAGAGAGAGGGAGGGGGAAGCCCCCACATCCCCCCTCAGGATGGCCATAATGTGATAATGGGGAAAAGTAGTAGACATTTTACTAAAATGATGTTCAAATGATTAAATGTATTTTATGTAGTGAAACATAAAATGATGAAGCATGGTTTTTGAACATAAAAATCATAAAAGGATGGCTTTGAATAAAAATAATAATTTTTAATGTCGTAATGAATTAAGTATATTTTTCACAAGGGTATGATGAAGAAAGGGTAAAATGGTAGTTTTAATAAAATCGAGAGTCCTAATGGTCGGACCTCCTTGTTAGACCTCATCAGTCAATTTTTTGTGAAAAATGAATTAAATCTACAAAATGGCATGTAGACCAGATGAAATAGCGATGTGAACCGTAGAAATGATAAAAACGGTAAAATGACGAAATAATGTAGACATTATCTAAAATGTTAAAACCAAGGTTCTAAAAAATGAGGGACGTGATTGAGACGTGGATGCCAAGCCTTAAGCCTTAAAAGCCTAGGCGGGCCTTAGGGGTAAAAAGGCGTTTAGGCCTTTTTTAATATATTTTAACATTTTAACTATAACAATCCTATTAAAAATACTAAAATGGTACAAACCTTAAAATATGTCTGAATATATGCAAACTAAAGTACTATTATTTTAAAATAATAAGAAAAAAATAATAAAAAGGAAATAAAGAAGAAGAAAAAATGCGTGTTTTTTTGGACGAGAGGTAGTTTGATTGTTTTGAATGAGACATTGGTCCGTTCTTAAAAAAAGTCTTTAAAAGGAGATATCGCTTTACTAAAGCGTTTTTGTTTTTAAAAAAGTGCGCCTTAAGCGGTTTATCAAGAATAAGGTGCAAAAAACTTAAGGTGGGGCGTTTCGCCCAAGCCTCAAGCCTAGGAGCGCCTAGGTGGAGCCTAGACGCACATTTTTTAACACTGGTTAAAACACATTAATATAGTCTCGGATGACACCAGAAATAATTAATTAGGTCACAAAGCTCTAGGGTGAAGACCAAAAAGTACCGCTAGAGCATATGGTAGCATAGCCTATGGTATGGAAACCAGTTAAAGTATTCGGATATTTGGAAGAATCGGAGAAAAAGATAATGAAAAGAAAAAGTTATAAAAAGAGACTAAGGAATAAAATATGATTAATTAGTAAAGGGTGGTATGAAATGGTTATGAAAGAGTATGAGCTCATCGCTTAGGTGCATCGCATGGTAGTTGTATTAATATTAGCTAATTATTAAATATTTTCGAAATTGATTAAAATAGACGTTATATGTATAGTATTTTTTTTTATAGAAAACGTATTTCTTAGTATTACCCACCCTTCTAAGCATTCTCTTACCTCTTCTTTTTATATTAAAACCCCCACCTAACCCAGGTACATCGAGTAGGGACGTTGGGAAGGATGCGATAAAGCCTTTGAGGGCAGCCATCATCGTTAGAGGCTCTATAATTTTAATTGAATTCTCTTTTGAAATATTGAAGTTTGGGACATTTAAACCTTTTATTCGGAGCTTTGGCCATTTGTAATAATACAGGGATAACTATGGTTAACTTTTCATTTAACTAGTATTGTTGGATTTATCAAATTTTCATAAATAAACCTTCTGAATTAACCTAATTACTTAAAGTGGTCACCTTAAAACCAATCATTTAAATCCTTAATAAATGGTGATTTTAAAGAGTTTTTCTTAAATAATAAAACTGGACTTTCCCCCCTCCCCCTTTAACTCCTTGATCCGGTGCGGGTTGACCCAATGGTGACCCAAACCTAGGTTCGAGCTTCACACTTTAGGCATAATTTCACTAGAGATATTCTCAAAGACGACCTTGTTTACATATTGGTAAACAAGCAATAAGGCATTTTTGCCCTTTTTTTGTTCTCCTTCATGCCGTCAATTTGGGCATAAGTAAGAGCTAGAACATCAGCCTAATCGACTTGCTCTGCTTATCGAAGTTCAACAATCTCAGACAAATCCTGAAAGCTAAACAATGCCTTCACATGGATACACAATTAATTAAAAGAATTCCGCTAATCCTCGGAAGTTGAGGCTGAATTGATCCGTTCATTGTTGTAACCTGTTTACAAGCAATCTAAGAAGGTTAAACAACAAGAACTCTAGATATTACAAGCTCTGATACCAAATGCAGGAAATTTAAATTTCGGATTTTTAATTTCCATAACAAGATCAAAATAAAAAATAAAGAAGGAAAAAATAGGAGAAAAAAAGGAAGTTTATTTGATGAGCTAGTGTATGTAAACACCCAACAACATCACCTATTTATAGGTAAAACAGACTCCAACATACAAAAAACAACGACTAAATATTAACTAAAAATCCTTTTTTTAAGCCACTACTCCACTAAGCCACTACTCCGTTACCCAACTGCACAAACAAACTAGTTACAAATTTATTTAACCACATAACTAATTGAAACATAACTTAGCATACTTAAATAAAATAATAGTAGTTTGAGTTTAAATCAGATTCCAATAGCCTCCTTTAAACTCAAACTTTCAGTGCTACACATCCCCATCATCATCTTCTTCAATTTGTAAAAATCTTCAACTTTCAATGGCTTTGTGAGTATGTCAATAATATGATCTTTCAACTTATAAAATTCCATTGCTATCTTATTTCCTTTGACAATATCACAAATTATTATACCAAATATCGAGAATTGTCACAGTCAATTGGGCATGGTACAAGCCTTAGCCATGTGGCCATGGTCCAAAACCATGGCCCATGCAAAAATACTTAACCAATGACGTGTTTAGGTCAAAGGGTGACAACAATAAATAGATGGTTACGGTCTAGAGCCGTGACCAGAGGGGTCACGATCCAAAATCATGGCCCATCCATGACCACATTAGGAGCTAAAATGTCGACTAAAATATCACCATGATGGTCACTGTCCGAAATCGTGACTCACCCATGACCAATACTAGTGAAATATTGTCACGATTTTAGACGGTGATCATACAATCAACATTAATATCACCCAATGGCCCTTGACTTCAATATGGGATCACAGTTTTGAACCGCGACCCACAGTTTTGTCACCCTCAATATGATCACGGTGACCTATAGGCCTTGGCCACAGGCCAAAATCGTGATCATCTGCCTGTTTTGATGTAGTGGTAGTGAAATTTAATGCCAATGTGTTTACTCCTCCCATGAAAGACAAGATCTTTAGTTAGAGAAATAACTGATTTGTTATCACAAAAAATCTTCGTAGGAGTTATTTGCTTCAAATTTAACTCATCCAATAATCGATATGGGACCATGACCCTCGAATCCCACTACAAGTTTCTTCTATATATTGTTTTGTATATCCTAAATTAATTTTAGTCAAACTATATACGTTTTTTACATTTTGAATTTAAACATCTAAATCACGAGTTTAGAAATTCTATTAGGATTAAAAACATAGTTGGGCACAATACATTATGAACAACTTAAATCCTAAAACATGAATTCTGACATGGATTAATGTGAACTCAACCTATTAATATATGATTTCCAACGTTCTCAACTCATCCAAATAAATTTTAACATATGAAGTTTACGAGATGATGGAACAATTACACGAATTAACATAATCTAACATGAATACTAATTTCATGAGATCCTTAATATACATATGATAATTCCCATAATTTATATATAACCTTTCAATATTTAAAAAGATGAAGTTTAGATGTTTATCCAATTTGAATATTCACATATGTAAAGGTTCCAATTATACTATTTGATACTAAATAGTCAATTTAGTCCAATTATCAAATTTAGAGTCCAAATATCAAATTTAGAGTCCAATTACATAAGTTACACAATTTGACTAAATGAATATTGCATTATTCTTATCTAAACATGAATTCTATGAGAAAAGTAAGACATGATTGTTGCCATGTTTGGATTTCAGAGAGAATATCTTGATGATGGTGTTGTTCTTAGTTTCTATTCCCAAAATAATTCCTTGTTTGCCTTTAATCTCTCATTTTCTAAGTTATCCTTCACTTTAAGCCTTCATTTCCCAAAATTACCCTCCACTCTATCCTCTCCTCAATTTAGGTTTAGATTTATATTAAGATGATGATGGGAGGTTAAGGTTATATTAAGTTTTCTATTTCAATATCTAATTTTGCCATTTAGCTTAACCCTATATCTATATGGGCGTATGAACCTCTAAACTCATCAAAAACATGTCCAAACTTATCCCAATAATTTACCCCACCCATGGTTTTGTCCCAACCCATGGGTGCACTCTCCCACCTTTTAAACTTATTTGCGCTCCGAAAATGTTCCAAATCCCAATCCGAAACACAAATTTATCTCAAGTTCAATTAAGTGAATGTTAACACATAATCTAATTAAATAATCTATTTCAAATTAAGCTACACAAAATGAACTTAGGGTCCGTTTGATAGCACTTGAATTCCAAGGCAGATTTTAAAAAGTTGAAAATTTTCAAAATTTTTCAACTTTTAGGTCGTTTGATAGCGAAAATTTGCCTTGGAATTTGTTTTCTATGTACAAGAGCCTTAAGCACGATTTGCCACCCTAAGGTGGAAACCAATTCTTTTTTTTTTTTGGGGGGGGGGGAGGTCAGGTTTTTGTTTGCCACCTTTGGATGGCAAATCATTCAAAGTGATTTTTTTTAAACTCAATATATTTTATAATTATACAAATATATATAATTTGTAAATTTGTAATTATATATATATTTTGTATATTTCATATATTTCGTATATTTTATATATTTTAGTATATATGTATATTTCATATATGTATATATTCCGTATATAATTATATATTTCATATATGTATATATTTCGTATATTTAATATTTTTCATATGTTTATATATTCCGTACATTTATATATTTTAGTAAATACGTATATTTTATATATTTCAGTATATATGTATATTTCTTATATTTCGTATATTTCATATATGTATATATTCCGTATATATTTATATATTTCATATACGTTTATATTTCGTATATTTATATATTCTGTACATTTATATATTTTTGTATATACGTATATTTTATATATTTTAGTATATATGTATATTTCGTATATTGCGTGTATTTCATATATGTATATATTTCGTATATTTCTATATTCCGTACATTTATATATTTTAATATATACGTATATTTTTTATATTTTAGTATATATGTATATTTCGTATATAGCATATATTTCATATATGTATATATTCCGTATATACGTATATTTCATATATGTATATATTTCGTATATTTAATATTTTTCGTATATTTATATATTCCGTATATACGTATATTTCATATATGTATATATTTCGTATATTTAATATTTTTCGTATATTTATATATTCCGTACATTTATACATATATGTATATACATATATTTTAGTATATATGTATATTTCGTATATTAGGTATATTTCATATATGTATATATTCTGTATATATTTATATATTTCATATATGTATATTTTTCGCATATTTATATATTCCGTACATTTATATATTTTAGTATATATGTATATTTTTTATATTGCATATATTTTGTATATTAATATATTCCATATATGTACGTATTTTGTACCTTTATATATTTTGTACATTTAATATATTTTGTATATTTTCCTATATTTCGTACTTTAATATATATTTTTTAAATATTAATATATTTTGTATATTTTTTCTAATATTTCGTATATTACTTATATTTCATATATTTGGTTTATTTCTAATATTAATATTTCATACATATTTTATTTATTTCATATATTTCGTTAATTTGTTAATATATTTTTTAATATATATTTAATATATTTTTCCTAAACAAATTTTTAATATATATATATATATATATATATTCCGTAAACAAATTTTTCACAATTATTTCTAATTTTCAACTTTTGTGTTTGATAGAAAAGGTGGAAAATTGATGATTTTCCAACTTGTATCAAACACACACATGTTGGAAAATAATGATTTGCCTTGGAATTATTTGCCCTAGAATCATTTGACACGGAATCATTTACATTTTCCCACTTTCTTATCAAACAGGGCCTTAATGAACACATTATTGATTATTAGCACATAGCTAAACTATTTGGCACAAAAAAATTATTAATTTAAGTAATAATTAATACATACATATAACGTACAAACGTCAATACTATCTTAATTGTTTAATTTTTGCAATTAAAGTAACATGCCAATTGAAAATTTTCAAATAAATTTATTCATTAATTATTTTTACTAATTAAATTATTTATTTAAAATTCCAGAGTACTACGAGTTTTTCTCCAAATAAAGACGAGATCGGAGCAACAAAATCTGTCTTAAAGCCCTGATTATCAACACCGGGCAAATAAAGCAAGTTAAGATTGATTGACAACTATAATCCTTTATCATCTCGTCATGGTTGAGTCCTTCAAGATATGCTTGTCTTCCCATAGGGCGCTTGATGAGGTCCCCTATTAGATTTTCTTGTATCATTTTGTAAAACAAGTTTTTCTAATTAAAATAGTAGATTTCTTGTATGGCGTTACTTGAACAATTTGGTAAGATGTGATGTGCATATCACTGAATTTAGTACTATGCCCTAGCAAGGATCGGTATGTCCAAGCTGGATTAGTTCGTGTGGCATGTTCAGCAGTAATGCTGGTCTTGATCAGTGGTCCCTTAATGGTAACTAGTGGTTGATTGTCCCTTACATGTGCGGCAAACGGGAATTTTTTAGGACCGATTACTAATGTGTGTAGGACCAAAGGGCACACTATCACAGTATGTTTTTAAGTTATCCATACGCGTACGAACTAAATACCTTTGCCTTGTATTGAAAGCACGATGGAAGGAATAGATTGGTGATTGATCCAAGGCATTTCAAGGCTTCCTCAGAAATTTCAGGTTGGTGGAAAATTAATAGGTTATATATCCAAGTTGGAATTTGTGCACCTAACTTAATACCCCATGTGTACAAGTGGATAAACACAATTATGCTGTCTTAAAGCTTCATATCAATTTAAAATTTAAAATAAGAGACCATGAGATACCAATTATATATATATATATATATATTGGATAGATAACTTTTCTTAATAGAATTTGTGTTGTTTCTAAGTTAAGATTGCAAAAAACTCCACCATGTATTATAATTGATTTGTTCAAATATTTTTGTTTGTTTCATTCTAGAACTCAAGAAGTATCAAGAATGAATAGACTAAAACCTCTAAAGTGCATTCTTTTAGTTTTTCATTTGAAGGATTTGAGAATTATTTAAGTATTAGACATTACACACACACACACACACACACACACACACACATATATATATATAGAGAGAGAGATCGCGCATCTTGTAAGGATTCCTTATGGTGCAGATTTCGATAAATACCATTTTTTTAAAATAGTAAAAAAAATGAATTTTTTGAGAAACTTCATGGATATGATCTCCATGGTGAGAAAATCTCCAATTTTTTTATCAAAAAATTCAATAAAAAAACCGTTCAAATGAGGTGATACGTAAAAAATAATATAAATATGTATTTTCGATCGTTAAAATTTTGACGATCATCTCACCCATCTTTTAATTGATTTTTTGGTGAAACTTAATGGATATGATTTTCACGGTGAAAATATCATATTCATGAAGTTTCACAAAAAAATTCAACGGTCATTTACTGCGTGTGATACATTTGTTTATAATAATTGAGGTTTGGGGTACACTAGTTTTCATTATAGTTGGTCGGGTATTATTTTAATGATTTGAACTAGCGATCGTCTAATAGTTGTAACATTTATACTCAAATACCTTATAAATACCCTCACACACACGATTGTTTCTAGAAATCCAAAATGAGCATATCGTTTACACCGCCTCTCTCCTCGTACACATAATCAGCCTCTCTTTCTCCTCTCAAATACTAGTATTTGAGAAAACGAGGAGAAGATGGTGTTCGATTGTTCAAACTCCGAACCTCTCTCTCTTGCCAAATCTGCCTCTCTCGCTCTGGATTGTTCAAGCTACGGATCTCCTCATTTACGGGGTTCGACTCCTAGTTGCTCGGTTTGCTAGATTTGATGGAATTTGTGGATTTATTCCTTATTTTCTCTGTTTTTTTATTTTATTTTTATTTTTTTAATTTCTTGTAATATAAACAAAATGCTCCTATCTTGGTGGACTTATCATCATGAAATCAATTTTAAAAACTTTTTGTAATATTCAGATTTTCTGTAATTTCCAATTTTTAATTTTCAATAATTTTCAGTTTTTTATTTTCAGTAATCTGAAATCAATTTTATTTTCATATTTTTTTTGCTAGAAATTATTTTTTCCCGGGAATATTTTTTTAACATAATAATTTTTATTTTCATATTTTTTTGGCTGGAAATTATTTTTTTCTTGGAAATATATTTTTATAACTGAAATCAGTTTTATTTTTTATTTTTACGCTGAAATTTATTTTTTTTGCTTATGGAAATGATTTTTTTGGTTGGAAAAAATATTTTTTTTGTTGAAAATCATTTATTTGGTGGAAAAGATTTTTTATTTTTGGAAATAATTTTTTAAACTAAAAATCAATTTGCTTTCATTGAATTTTTTTTTTTGAAAATCACTTTTAACTATTTTATTACGCTTGTTTAATGTTTTTTTTTTATATTTGAACTGTTTTTAATATAAAAAACATAGTTTAACAGTTTCTAACTGTTTTTATTTAAATGCAGTTTTTATATATTTTTAATTATTTTATATATACAGTTTTGACTATTTTTCAATATATTTTTTAACTGTTGCCAAATGACTGTTTTTTACAATTTTTACAAAAAACTTTCACAATTTTGAATAATATATATAACTTTTCTTAGTATATATATATATAGACACACACACACACACACACAAAATTTGAAAACAATTTTATATAACATAATTTTGTCCAAATTTGTGCTTGAGATGAAAGGACATAGGAGCAAATAAGTCATTTGGTAATTGAGTAACAACTGACAAACGAAGGTTTAACAACTTTCGTTAAAATAACACATAACCAACTATAATGAAAACTAGTGTACCACAAGCGCCAATTATTATAAACAAATGTACCCAAAGCAGTAAATGACCCAAAATTCAACCAATCAACTGGTTAGCACATATCCAAAATTTCAACGGTTAAAAATGTATATATATACCATTTTTTTTACATATCACTTCATCTCAACGTTTTTTTTATTGAATTTTTTTATGAAAAAAATTGGAGATGATCTTCTCATCATGGAGATATTATTCATGAAGTTTCATGAATTTTTTTTTTTTTTTTTTTAAAATAGGTATGTACTGGGTATAGGTGACTCTCTCTCTCTCTCTCTCTCTCTCTCTCTCTCTCTCTCTCTCTCTATATATATATATATATATATATATATATATATATATATATATATATATATATATATATATATATATATCACCTGTGCGAATCATTTTTTTAAGTAAAAAAATATTTTTTAATTCATTTTTTCTGTGTGGTATTTAAACATTTTAGGGAACCTCAGAAAAAAATCATCTCAAAATAATTTATTTCACTATTTTAAAAAAATTGGTCAAATTATGTCAGTTTTTAACAACTTAAAAACTCACATAGTTTAACCGATTTTTTTTAAAATGATTTTTTTTGAACTGATTTTTTAAATTGATGATTTGTTTATTTTATTTTGCAATAAGAAAAAAAGATCTAACGATAATAAAATTATTTTATGTTATATCTCAATTCGTCGCTATTAAGAATTAGGTTGGTTGAGGCTATGACGAAATTACAAAATATTTATCATTAGATCGTTTTCAACATTAAGTCGGAGCATTATGCGCGAAACTATTCGATTATAATTATGTCAAATTAGTTTTTAGCACAATCGCCATGAAAATAGTAGTACATCATAACAGGTTGGATACTATTTACTTTATATAAGTGGATTTATGTCAATTAGTTTTTTATGCAAATTTAACTCCAATTTTTATGTAATTGTCAAATAATAAAAAATTTTGCTCATTAAAAATATTTGGATACATGTTTTTATAATATTTGAATAACATGTTTTTTTAGTCTTTCTATACAAGACTTGTAAAATACCCGCGCATTGCGCGAAATTAAAATCTAGTTCAGTTTAAAAGTTGGAATATTAATATTACTTTGTTCTCCTTAATTTTGATTGAGTAATATTAAAAAGACTCATTGCATGATTTTTTTTTTTAAATTCAGTAATGTCAAGCGCACATAGGGTAACATTTGTAATCAACTTCATATGAAGTAAAACAACATCCAATGTGTGCTTGACACATTACTAAATTTAAAAAAAATCCAAGAAATTAGTCTTCCTACTAGTATCAATTCAATTTTATAACACTTTACCCCTAAATATATCACTTTGTACACATTAAGTTACAAAAGAAAATAGTAATATAGAAATTCACCTCCTTTGTTAAGAACTCTGGATCCACCCTGATATACATGCATCGTGGATTCCATAACATGTCTAATTTTTCCCAAGTTGTGGACACACATAGCTGTGATCCATTGTGTAACTTGTTTATTGAGTATGAAACACCGCTAGAACTTAATATGTATACACTTTATACACTTAAGTCACCTTGATTTTGTTTCACCAAATGTCAAAACAATCCTCTTAATAAAATTATCTAAAATAATATATAATTTATGATTTTTTTCCAAATAAAGATAATCTTTATTCAAGATAAAGTTATTTCACATGTGATGTCCTTAACTGCAAAATGTACCGAAGGGCAACCCCTCCCGTCACTATCTACAAGAGGGTTCAAAAACGACGAGAGGGAAGTGTATAAACAAGAGTAAAACGGATGTCCCACCTCAGCACAACGATTAGCTTCTCGAAAGCAGAGCGACAAGGTAACATGCATGAACCTACGGAATTCATCCTGCACCGCCTGAATCAGGTCCCGGTGAGATGGAACCTACGTTGTATTCCTGTGGATAATATAGTAAACAGGTTGACAATTGGTTTCAAATTCAACACTTTTAACCCCCAAGTGAGAAGCTAGGTCTAACCCAAATTTAATGGCCTAAATTTCTGCAAGAATGAGGACGCGTAGCCAATATTATGTAAGAGATTATCCATAAAGTCCCCATGGTTGTTGCGCAAGATAATGCATGTTGATGTAAGGCCAGTTTCGTGATTTTTGGCCCTATCAGTGTTGCATTTGATAAAGTGTGTGTGTGTGTGTGTGTGTGTGTGGTGGTGGTGGGGGGGGGGGGGGGGGGTTGGTCCAAGCAATGAAAAATAGTTTGAAGTTAGGGGTGGCAATTCGTGTGCGTCGTGTCGTGTTCGGGTCGTGTCATGTCGGGTTCGTGTTAAGTATCAGTCAACCCTAACTCGACCCATTTAACTAATCATGTCATATGAGCAAACACTAACCCGACCTATTTATTATCGTGTCGTGTTCGGGTTGACCCGTATAACCCATTAAGTAAAATATAAAATATTTTTTTTCTTCTCTTAACCAATCATACCACTCATAGGCCTACAATAACTTAAATTTAATTAATTTCAACTTCCTGCAACACATAAATAATTTATCATCCAATTCTCTATGAATTTTATAGAATGTCTATCAAGATATATAAATTATCTAATATAGTCTCTATAAAATACGAGTTAAACGGGTCTATTCGTATCATTTTCGAGTTAGACATGTTTGACACTAACCCAACTCGTTTATTATTCGTGTTGGCGGGTCGTGTCATATTCGGGTTCGTGTCAAGAAATCGTCAACCCTAACCCGCTAACTTCGTGTCGAGTTCGTGTCTGGTTATCGTGTCGTGTCAAAAATTGCCACCCCTATTTGAAGTGGAGCTCGAGATATTTGTGGAGCAGTCCTGCAATCCTAAATAAAGTGTGACGTTTATTAGGACACTGACTGAATAATAGGGGGCTCGAAGGAGAGGCTGGTTGATTAGGCATAAATTCTTCCAAATTTATCCCCTTAATTTATAGGCGTTTATCACCTCGTAACATGTAAAATGCTTTGATTTATCTTATGTCCTTGCTACCGTCATTTCTTATAGAATGCACCAAGTTTCGTGTATTCTTCGTACTTTTTACAAGTATTTTATACTAGTGAGGAGAAGAGGAAACTCAAAACAAGAAACCAAGGAAAAAAGAAAGGAAGGAAAGTGAGAGGGAAAAAGAGTAACTTTACATCTGGAGTTCGAAAAAGGAACCAACATGAAAGTTGAAGACCTCGAGTTTACGAGCAAGGAGGAAGAAATGACGTCCAAATACGAATCCTGAATCAGAAGTTATGAAGCCTCAAAGATGAGAGAAAATCACCACAAGAGCAGAGAGGAAAGGACGTTTCAAGCATAAAACGAACCGATCCGGCATTCACTGGATCGAACCGATGGACAAGGCCGAACCGGTCCGGGTGGAGAACTTCTAATTTTTTTCTTTTTCAAAATTAGAGTTGTATTTAGTTCAAACTCTTTTAATTTCGTAGAGTATTTATTCCAATTAATTCCCAGACACGAAGGAGTTCTCTTTTGAAGAATTTTAGAGAGCTTTTGTAACTAATAACCCTGGGGATTTAATTTGTTCAAGTTTGAAGCTTTATTTCTAGAATTTCTTCATTCCAAGTATTGTTTACTTTCTGATTTCAATTGCTCTTACATTCAAGTAGGAGTATTCATAGGAATTAAGTTGTAATTTTTATTTACACAATTTCTTCCCAATTTTTCAAGTAGTTATGAATTCATGCACAATAGGTTTTGTGTTGACAATTTGTTTAATTATGTCCAGCTAAATTTTCAAGGGTTGGGATGCATGAACCCTTACATTTGTAGAATCTAGGTTTTGAATTGAAAATTTATTGAATCGTGTTGTGTAGTACACACAACCATCGTAGACCTTTTAACCTCGTTTGCCTTAGGTAACTGGGATTTTTAAGGATGTGGTGCGCGTGTTAGCTATTCGGCACCGCTTTATTCTTACCTTTGATTACATATGATGCGGGATAGTACCCTTATATATGTAATGCTTAGGATTGATAAAGACTGGGTTCAATCAACTTTCTAATTCAAAAGCTAACATTCTATCCGGTAAATGTACTAGGTTTCGGGGGATTGTATCCTAACCTATCTTTCCCTTATTCATATTTACTTCACTGCAGTAGTTTATTTCTGTGCACTTAGTTAGCTAATAGTTTAAATTTCCTTCACATTTAGTCATTAGTCATTTAGTTCACAATTAATTATCTTCTAGTTTCTTTTCGCGAATCAATTTAGGTTTAGTCTTCTATTCCTTCGTCGTCACGATCTTTCATCCTAGTTCCCTATGGAGACGATCCCAACTTATTGGATTATTACTTGAGCGATAGGCTTGCGCTCGAGGGTATATAAGCATGCACACTAGAGACACATTTGTGGTCGTGTCAAGTTTTTGGCGCCGTTATCGGGGAGCTTAGGTAGACTTTAGGTTAGTAGATTCAATCTCAAATTTGATTAAAAAAAAGAACCCCAAAAAATCAAAAATCCATAAAAATTCAGAAAAATAAAAAGCAAAAAGAAATCATCTTTCAAAAGCCCTTTCATGCAAAATCCAAAACAAACTCCTCAAAATATGTCGATAAGAAACCACTAAAATCCCATCATTGAGTACAATTCCAATAGTCCTCCTACTCCTCGCGTTCCACAATTCTGGGTTCCACCTCCTACTCCTCCAAACTCCATCATAAGTCACACTCCTAGAACGCTGAGTGTGGATTCTCAATCAATTGGAGAGAGAGCAATATCGGATATCGATAGTTTCGGTACGAGTGAGGGAAACCCACCGTATCGTCGCATGAAGGATCTCTTATTTCCTGAGCGAATTGTCACACCTGGATGCATTCTACTTCCGTACAATGCTGGACATTTCCACTTCCATAATGGGATGATACAAATTCTTCCAATATTTCACGGCATAGATTCAGAGAAACCATATCTCCATATCCAAGAGTCTGAAGAGGCGTGCGAAAGCTTTAGTGATCAAGATTGCACATAAGATGTCGTTCGCCTAAAGATTTTTCCTTTTTCCTTAAAGGATAAAGCTAAGACCTGGCTTTGGTCTTTACCACCGAACTCGATCATATCATGGAATGATATGCAATCCAAGTTTCTTTAAAAGTTCTTTCCACAACATAAAACCAACTCTGCCAAGGCTCAAATTTAAGATTTTCGATAACAAGATCACGAGTCATTTGACAAGTATTGGGAATGATTCTAAGAGTTAGTTAACACTTGCCCCCATCATGGATTTGAGAAACATCACCTTATCTCTTTCTTCCATCATGGGCTTACAATATCGTCTAAACAACTTGTTCAAACAATGTGTAAAAGACAGTTTTTTGAATTATATGCAAGTGATGCTGAGGCTCATCTTAATTATGTCGTCGAGACTACTCAAGCATGGGACACATCTGATCCTAATGCCCAAAATTGACCCCGACAAGTGTCCGCTACTCCGGCTGCTTTCGATCTATACCAATTGAATCATGATACCTTGGTAGACCGTCGACTTGATCAATTTGAGAAAAATATGAGGGACCTACTCGAGGTATGACTGAGAGAAGCGATCGGATCCACCCGTGGTGTGAAAGAAAGGGTGTGCACCATTTATGAGGCGAGCCATTCAACAAAGGAATGTTCGATGATACCCGCTTATAATGCCATGATTATCGAGAAAGTATAAGTAATAGGAGGGTTTAAGGTAAATTTTAATGTCCCTTACGGGAACGCATATAACCCTCCGTGGAGAAACCATCTCGGTTTTAGCTACGGGAAACAACAAGCACTACACCAAAATGTTAATTTTGTGACTGCCTTTTTGTGACTGCCAATAGGGGTGACAAACTAGTCACTCTCGGGAGCAGTCACAAAATTATTTGTGACTGCCATTAGGAGTGATAAAATTAATTAGTTAAATTTTTTTTGAGTCAATTAGTTTGTTACCGCTAATGGGAGTCACAAATATTACCATATAATTAATTTGTGACTCCTATAAGCAGTCACAAATTTATAACTGTCACAAGCTTATTAGTAGACATAAGTTATGACTCTTATGAGCAGTCACGAAATTATAACTGCTATGAGGAGTCACAAATTTTAGTCTTAGATTTAATTTATGACCGCTATTAGCGATCACAAATTTGTAACTGCTATTAGCGGTCACAAATTTTGGTCTAAGACTTAATTTGTAACTGCTATTGGCAGTCATAAATTTGTAACTGCTCCCAGAAGTCACAAATTTTGATCTTAGACTCAATTTGTGACTGCTATTAGCGGTCACAAATTTGTGACTGCTATTAGCAATCACAAAATTTTTCACCTACTTTAATTTCCCTCTATCTTACGTGAAGAGCTCCCGCTTTAATTTCCCTCTCTCTTTCATTTGCCAAAACCTCAAAGCCTAATTTCGTTTGTTATTTTATTTTGGTTTTCGTTTGTTATTACGTGACTTCTTCTCGATTTTCGTTTGTGAAGAAGCCATTGATGTGTATAAATTTTTCTTAGCTGTGAAGAAGACGTTGATGTGAAGAAGCATTTGCGATTCTAAAACCCTAATTTCTGTGAATCAAACAGGTATATTTTTGGGTATTTTTGTTGTATAATTTCTGTCTAAAGCCTAATTTCGATTCTTATTATGTGTGGGTATGTGTGTATATTTGTGTGTATGTAGAGATTTCTGTTTATATGTGTGTGTATGTATAAATTTATGTTTACATGTGTGTGTATGTATGTGTATGTATAGATTTATGTTTATATGTGTGAAGCCCTTATACTTTTGACTCATTTGAGTCTAGACTGTATAAGAGCTCATCTAGTTTGGAAATTGTGACAAAATAGTGTCCATCCTAGAAACCAAAGAGCTTCAGAGATTGGGTTGCTTCTTCTTCTATTTCTCTTGTGATGATCCTGAGACTATAGCCATCACTCACACACTTAGAATTTAATTTTTGCATATCATATTGCACCTTTATGTGTATTCATGTGGTGAGTGTGTTTAAATCCCTTAATTTGATTTTTATTAATTTTTTGGGAATTTTAAACTTATTTTAAATAAGGTTTTATTAAATTAAAACTTGATTTAAAAAGTTTTGGGGTTAATGTCTAAATATGTATTGTTGTGTATATTGGCCTAAAGTTGCTCTGGGTAGAAACCGAAAGCGCTAGAGACTCTAGGGTTGGCTTTGTAATTAGTTTGGGACGCGCGATTGCCTTCGTCCTGTGGCCAACACTTGCTGTTCTCTGATTGGCCCAAATTGTGTTTCTTTACAGAGACAAACTATCGCGTGCTTTCAGCCCTTGGATCAACCCTTATCAATGGCCTGCATGTCGCCTGAGTGAATCCCCGTGTAAACCCTTAAGCCAATGACAGCCTGTTTAATCCACCGCCTGTTGTGAGCCCTTGGATTGTAGTCAAAGGACCTTGACTCAATCGCAGCCGTTGTTTTTGAACGACCGTCTGGAATCTTCTCCTCTTCCTATTTAAAGGCCTCTCATCTCAGCCTTCGAAAGCTTTTGCCATTTTGAAAAGTCTCAGAAAATAGAGAGAGAGAGAGAAGAGAGAAGAGAGAAGTTAGAGAGAGAAACCAGAGCCAAGTTAGAAACCCTAACTTCGTCTAAAAAACCTCTCAAGCCCAAACCACTTTCCTCTCCATAAACACCATAACCAAATAAACACCATCCTTAGTGTTTTCTTGAGTTTATGAGAGTTCGAGTTGAGTAACTTTGGGTTGCTGAATCCTTTTGTTCATTAAATCTTATTTCCAACTTAGACATAGACTCAGATCTTGTTTCTGATTCTATAGAAATCACAGATCTGAAGTTTTGCATGTCATAATACACTTAGTTGCATTTATTTCTCATCTTGAGAATTTCGTTGTTGATTATTTTCTGTTAAAACATTTTCTTCTACAGAATCAACAAATAAATGTTTTCTAGTTTCTGTTTTTACAAAACCTAACCTGACCTAGTTGGATTCGCACTTGGAGGGTTCTCAATCTCCATAATATTTTCAAAAGTGATTGAGAAAGGTCTTGACCGATTTCTTAAGCAAGATCTCCGTGGAATCTGGGTTATTTTGAAAGGTCAAAAAGGTTCTTGGTTTTGTAAGAAAGAAAAATAACAAAAACGCTGCATATAGTCTTTATATGTGATTTGTTAGGATTGTCTGTAACTAATAAGTGTGTGTGTGTGCATGCATGTGTTTTAGAACACTACTCACAAACAATCTCACACTACAAACACTAAAAGTGTTGGCTATAAGATTTGGTGAATAATAAGTCGACGGTTACTGCTGAAACAAAGGAAGAGTTGACAAACTGAGACAACTACATCAACAAACAAGATCTGCAGAAAAGTTAAGGACGCCAGAGGGTACAATCCTGAACTTGTATAGATTTGTTTTTGTGTGCATGTTAGTTAAATAGGTTGTAACTCACATATTTGTTTTAGTGATTTATTTTTGTTTTACTCCGTAGAGGGAGTCGTGGATGTTTCCTCAAGGTTGAGGTTTTACCACGTTAAAAATCTTGAGTATTAATATTTCTACATCTTCTCATCCCTTTCTGTTGTGTGCTGAGTTTAAAACATTTTAAACTGTTTACTAAAACTTGTTATCAAATCTTTTCCTAATCTCGTACATTATTTTGTTAACACATCTTGTGTTCAAAATCTATTTGATTTAAGTAAAGGGTTTCTTCAACAAACTTTCGGAGTTGCTTAAATAGTTTATTTCCAATAAACGGCTTTGGCAACGTTATTTCAATTGGTATCAGAGCTATTGGTGAACTTTTTCAAAAAGATCCTGAGTTTCTGAAACTGTTTTCTCAAAATCATTTATGGACGAGAAAAACGAAAGATATGGTAACTTGACCAGACCCCCAGTCTTTGATGGAACCAATTTCTCTTACTGGAAAGTAAGAATGATTGCTTTCATTCAAGGAACTCTGGGAGATGATGTCTGGGACATAATTGAAAATGGATACTCTTATCCAACTAAACCAGCCACTGAAGGAAGTAATGAAAGGATTAAGAAAATATTGAGTGAGTTTACTCAAGAAGAGAAACAAGTTTCTCGAAATAATAACAAAGGCAAGAATGCTATATTTATGTATATTAACGAACATGAGTTCAAGAGAATCTCATCATGTACCACTTCCAAGGAAGCATGGGATACCTTGATTACTGCCCATGAAGGAGACTCTAGGGTAAAAGCTGCTAAGACTCAGATGTTAATCCAACAGTATAATTCCTTAATCATGTCTGAATCGGAGTCTTTTGATGACTTCTACATGAACCTTACTGATATTGTCACTAAACTTCATGCAAATGGTATAACTTATGATAGACAAGAAATTGTGTCTAAAATTCTAAGATCATTACCACAGAAATTTGACAATAAAAGATATGCTATTGAGGAGATGTGTGATATTAATCTCACTCCTGAATTACTCAGTAGTAAATTAAGAACTGTGGAAATGGAATTGGAGTTTAAGAAACAATTGACCCACACTAATAGGAAACATACCAATTCCAATCTTAGCTTTACCTCTAAGATGATTAAGCCTGAGTTAAACTCTCCTAGTAATGATTCTGATGAGGACTGTGATTTAGAAAGTCTAGATAATCAGATTGCCCTAATGTCAAAACAATTTAAGAAAATTGTTAAGTTTAGAAACAATATTGCAAATAGACAGGGCAAGTCTAATTATTCTACTCCTTCAAATCACAAGCCCCATGAGAAACCTCATGACAAACAGAACAAGGACAACACAAGACCTCACAGAGACCTCAAGAAAATTGAATGCTATAGATGTGGTAAACTAGGACACATTGCTCAAGACTGTAGAGTAAATTTAAATACCCAAAACAAACACTCTAGAGCTAACATCTGCAAAACATGGGATGACTCAAGTGATTCTGAAAATGAGGAACCTGAGACATCTGATGGTTTTGATCCTTGTTTATCCTTCTTTGCTAAAATCATATATAATGATGATATGCCTGTTCTTGATAGTGAAGATGAGTCTAGTAATTCTAGCTCTGTTGCTTTGAATCATACTTTAACTGGTTTAGATGCTTTACTTACTGAGAACCTTAATGCTTCTTCCTCGGGGCGTGTGAGTCAAAGGGGAATCGATACTGCTGATGTCAATGGGTGCGTGAGTTTAAGAAATGAAACCTTAAGGGTCAATTCACACACTTCACTTAGTGACTCTGACAATGAAGATCTCCCAGACATCCACACTCTATATGCTAAAACTCTTAAGAAAAGCACTAGACTAGAAAAGATTGTAAAAGATCTTACCAAAAAGTTAGAGGATCTAAGCCTAATGGTAAAACTGAATGCTGAAGAGTATACTACTCAATGCATGTCTCATGAAAGTGAAGTTAAAGTGTTTGATGAAAAACTGAAAAATTTGACTGAAGCTAATGAAATTCTGGAGAAAAAATACAAAGGGACATTATTAGAATTGGAACAAACTAAAGAAAAGACAGCAACTGTTTTCAAAAAATTTACCAAATTTGAAAATAATTCAAACTGTTTTGATGGTTTTGTTGCTGAATCTAAAACCAATTCTGATGATAGAACTGGAATAGAGTTTTGCCCCAATTTGAAGACACAAACAAAACATGTTGAACCTATCAAATTTGTGTCAGGAGGCAAAAGACCTATTGAAACGTGTCCAGACTTTCATTCTCTAAAAACTAAGTTTGATCATCAAAACACTAACACTGGAGATGCAAGTTGCTCTAAGCATGACAGTTTACCAAAAGGAAAATATGTCTGCCCCCCTATTAGGAAAAGTGAAACTGCTTTCAAACCTGTGCTACCTAGGAATAAAATTCAATCTCAAAATTTCTCAAAACCTTTGTTTAGAGACTTTCCTAAGGAAAACCCCATTCTGAGCAATCTTTACTGCTCCTATTGTGATATATACGGCCATTCTTTTGATAATTGCTATGCTAGGAGACTGATTAAGCCTATCTACAACACCCCCATGTACCATAACTTTAACTATTCTAGGAGGAGTCGTAACAATTATGTCCTTCCCAGGCCACCAGACAAAAACTCCAACTATAGGAATAGAAAGACTAAACCTAAAAGGACATTTACCAGAAGGAATCCCAGAAACTTTTCTAAATCAAATGCTCAGGTGGTTAAATTTACCCAAAATCATGCGCAAAATGTTTTTCAACAAAAATCTATTGCTCGCAAATTTTACCAAATGAGAGCAAACAAGCGCAAACAGAAAACCAGAGCAATTTGGGTTAGAAAAGATGATTTAGTACCCCAGATGAAGTGTAATATTGTTATCTCTGCTTTAAAAGCTGAACTTACATCTTTTGGTTGGTATTTGGACTCTGGATGTTCCAAGCATATGACAGGTGATGATACAAAACTTTTGAATAAAATCCACTTCGATGGTGGAAAAGTTGTTTTTGGTGATGGAGTATCATCCCAGATCATAGGCAAAGGAACTCTTAAAGAAAAAGGACTTCCTGTTCTTGAAAATGTTCTCTTAGTTAAAGGTCTCAAGGCTAACTTACTCAGCATTTCGCAATTTTGTGACTTAAACCATACTGTTACCTTTTCAAAGAACAATTGCAAGATTTTAAATGAAAAGGGAGAATGCGTAATTACAGGATTCAGGACTACTGACAATTGTTACACTGTCATGAGTAGTTCTGAAATCTGTAATGTTGCCAGAATGGATGACAATGAGATATGGCATAACAGAACGGGTCACATTAATTACGAAAATTTGAGTAAATTGTCTTCTCAACAAATAGTTAGAGGAATACCAAAAATTAAACCTATTCATAACATTGTCTGTGGTCCCTGTCAAGAAGGAAAAATTATTAAAGCACCTCATAAAAGAGTTAAAGATATCCTTACCTCTAATCCCTTAGAACTCATCCATATGGACCTAATGGGTCCTTCTCAAACTGTTAGTCTTTGTGGACACAGTTATATTCTAGTTATGGTTGATGACTTCACTAGGTTCACCTGGGTAGCTTTCTTAAAACAGAAATCCGATACTTTCCAAACTTTTTTAAAGATTCTCTTACGGATTGAAAATGAGAAAGACACTCAAGTGAATAGAATCCGAAGCGATAGAGGTGGTGAATTTAAAGATACTGGTGTTATAGAATACTGTGACTATAATGGTTACAAACATGAGTTCAGTGCTCCCAAGACCCCCCAACAAAATGGTATAGTTGAAAGAAAGAATCGAACTCTTCAAGAGATGGCACGTGTCATGCTCCATGCCAAAAACTTACCTAAGTATTTTTGGGTCGAAGCTATTCGTACAGCATGTCATCTTGTTAATAGGGTCTACCTTAGAAATAATTCCAAACAAACTCCTTATGAACTTTGGTACAATAAAAAGCCTAACCTCAAGTACCTTAGAACCTTTGGTAGTACCTGCTATGTTTGCAAAGATAGGGAACACTTATCTAAATTTGAGAGTAGGGGAGATAAAGCCATATTCTTAGGATATTCTCCTAACAGTAGAGCTTATCGGGTATTTAATCTTCGCACTAAAGCCTTAATGGAATCTATAAATGTAATTGTTAGTGACACTACTATAGAGAGCAAGACTAGTGAATTAACTATAGAAGAAGAATCATCAAATATTTTAGAAAATGACTCTTCTGAAATAGATAATTCACTACCTATTGAGTCACCTGAAGTACCTAACTGGGTTTCTAAAGACCATCCCATAAATAATATAGTTGGTAACCCTAGTGAGCCAGTACGTACAAGATCCCAACTTAGAAATTATGCACTTTATGCATGCTTTGTTTCTCTCATGGAACCAAAGAATGTAAATGAGGCATTGAATGACACTCACTGGATTTCTGCTATGCAGGATGAACTTTTACAATTTGTCATTCATGATGTATGGTATCTTGTTCCCCGTCCTGATCACAAAAAGGTTATTGGCACTCGTTGGATTTTCAAAAATAAAACTGATGAAAATGGGATAGTAATTAGAAATAAAGCTAGATTAGTTGCTCAAGGGTATTCTCAAATCGAAGGAATTGATTTTAACGAGACTTTTGCTCCTGTTACTCATTTAGAATCAGTTCGTCTGCTTCTTTCTATAGCTTGTCACATGCATTTTACGTTATATCAAATGGATGTAAAATCCGCGTTCCTTAATGGAATACTTGCCGAGGAAACCTATGTAGAACAACCTAAAGGGTTTATTGACCCTACTTATCCTAATCATGTGTTTCGGTTGAAAAAGGCTTTATATGGTCTTAAACAAGCTCCTAGAGCTTGGTATGAGCGCCTGTCCAGTTTTTTGCTGGATAATGGTTTCAAAAGAGGTGGAAATGACCAAACATTATTTGTCAAACATTTTGACAAACACATTACTATCGCTCAAATCTATGTTGACGATATCATATTTGGATCTACTTCTAACTCAGAAGTAAAATCTTTTGCTGAAATCATGAGTACGGAATTTCAGATGTCCCTTATGGGGGAGTTACAGTTCTTCCTAGGTCTCCAAGTCAAACAACAACCAGATGGATTGTTTCTATCGCAGACTAAGTACGCATTAGAGATAGTTAAGAAATTTGGCCTCGAGAGTGCTAAAAGTGCTAAAACGCCTATGAGTACTACAGAAAAATTGTCTAAAGATGAAAATGGAAAATCTGTAGATCCTACTTTATATCGCAGTATGATTGGCACATTACTCTATCTGACTGCCTCGCGTCCTGATATCATGTATGCTGTGTGTGTTTGTGCTCGTTATCAAAACAACCCCAAAGAGAGCCATTTAAATTCTGTTAAACGGATAATTAAATATGTTAAAGGCACTCTAAATTTAGGAATTTGGTACACAAATGACACACCGAGCACTATCATTGGGTACACTGATGCTGACTGGACTGGGTGTACTGATGATAGTAAAAGCACTTCAGGCGCATGTTGTTATATTGGTAATAACCTGGTAGGATGGAGTAGTAAAAAACAGAACTGCACATCTCTCTCGACTGCTGAATCTGAATACATAGCCGCCGGTAGTTGTTGTGCCCAATTATTGTGGCTTAAACAAATGCTAAGTGATTATGGTATTCTAGAACCCACACTTCATCTCTATTGTGATAACCAAAGCGCGATAAATATTTCTAAGAACCCGGTTCAACACTCGCGAACTAAGCACATTAAGATAAGACATCACTTTATTCGTGAATTAGTTGAAACCAAGGAATTAGAAATCAACTATCTTCCAACTGATCTACAACTTGCAGATTTGTTTACTAAACCTCTTGATTTTAATAGATTCATCTCTTTACGTAAATCAATTGGTATGGTTTGTGTTGAATAAATATCTGTTATTCTTTTCCAAGTTCCTTCCCTTTGTCCATTTGAGACAAAATGGGGGAGAAATTTGAGTCTATTCTGCATATACTAAAAATCTTGATCTTAGTAATTCTTTGCAGGTATTCTTCTTGTACAGTCATTCTCGTTTGTAATAATAGGATGTTAAACTGTATATAGTTGAGTTATGTAATTTTTGCTTTCTAGGACTTGGGTAGATAGAACTTTTTAGGAATAGGTTCTCCTTATTTGTTGTCGCCCTACGAGTCTACATGACTCAAAGGAGATTTTGTCTCATATTTCCAAAGGGGGAGATTGAAGCCCTTATACTTTTGACTCATTTGAGTCTAGACTGTATAAGAGCTCATCTAGTTTGGAAATTGTGACAAAATAGTGTCCATCCTAGAAACCAAAGAGCTTCAGAGATTGGGTTCCTTCTTCTTCTATTTCTCTTGTGATGATCCTGAGACTATAGCCATCACTCACACACTTAGAATTTAATTTTTGCATATCATATTGCACCTTTATGTGTATTCATGTGGTGAGTGTGTTTAAATCCCTTAATTTGATTTTTATTAATTTTTTGGGAATTTTAAACTTATTTTAAATAAGGTTTTATTAAATTAAAACTTGATTTAAAAAGTTTTGGGGTTAATGTCTAAATATGTATTGCTGTGTATATTGGCCTAAAGTTGCTCTGGGTAGAAACCGAAAGCGCTAGAGACTCTAGGGTTGGCTTTGTAATTAGTTTGGGACGCGCGATTGCCTTCGTCCTGTGGCCAACACTTGCTGTTCTCTGATTGGCCTAAATTGTGTTTCTTTACAGAGACAAACTATCGCGTGCTTTCAGCCCTTGGATCAACCCTTATCAATGGCCTGCATGTCGCCTGAGTGAATCCCCGTGTAAACCCTTAAGCCAATGACAGCCTGTTTAATCCACCGCCTGTTGTGAGCCCTTGGATTGTAGTCAAAGGACCTTGACTCAATCGCAACCGTTGTTTTTGAACGACCGTCTGGAATCTTCTCCTCTTCCTATTTAAAGGCCTCTCATCTCAGCCTTCGAAAGCTTTTGCCATTTTGAAAAGTCTCAGAAAATAGAGAGAGAGAGAGAAGAGAGAAGAGAGAAGTTAGAGAGAGAAACCAGAGCCAAGTTAGAAACCCTAACTTCGTCTAAAAAACCTCTCAAGCCCAAACCACTTTCCTCTCCATAAACACCATAACCAAATAAACACCATCCTTAGTGTTTTCTTGAGTTTATGAGAGTTCGAGTTGAGTAACTTTGGGTTTCTGAATCCTTTTGTTCATTAAATCTTATATCCAACTTAGACATAGACTCAGATCTTGTTTCTGATTCTATAGAAATCACAGATCTGAAGTTTTGCATGTCATAATACACTTAGTTGCATTTATTTCTCATCTTGAGAATTTCGTTGTTGATTATTTTCTGTTAAAACATTTTCTTCTACAGAATCAACAAATAAATGTTTTCTAGTTTCTGTTTTTACAAAACCTAACCTGACCTAGTTGGATTCGCACTTGGAGGGTTCTCAATCTCCATAATATTTTCAAAAGTGATTGAGAAAGGTCTTGACCGATTTCTTAAGCAAGATCTCCGTGGAATCTGGGTTATTTTGAAAGGTCAAAAAGGTTCTTGGTTTTGTAAGAAAGAAAAATAACAAAAACGCTGCATATAGTCTTTATATGTGATTTGTTAGGATTTTCTGTAACTAATAAGTGTGTGTGTGTGCATGCATGTGTTTTAGAACACTACTCACAAACAATCTCACACTACAAACACTAAAAGTGTTGGCTATAAGATTTGGTGAATAATAAGTCGACGGTTACTGCTGAAACAAAGGAAGAGTTGACAAACTGAGACAACTACATCAACAAACAAGATCTGCAGAAAAGTTAAGGACGCCAGAGGGTACAATCCTGAACTTGCATAGATTTGTTTTTGTGTGCATGTTAGTTAAATAGGTTGTAACTCACATATTTGTTTTAGTGATTTATTTTTGTTTTACTCCGTAGAGGGAGTCGTGGATGTTTCCTCAAGGTTGAGGTTTTACCACGTTAAAAATCTTGAGTATTAATATTTCTACATCTTCTCATCCCTTTCTGTTGTGTGCTGAGTTTAAAACATTTTAAACTGTTTACTAAAACTTGTTATCAAATCTTGTCCTAATCTCGTACATTATTTTGTTAACACATCTTGTGTTCAAAATCTATTTGATTTAAGTAAAGAGTTTCTTCAACAAACTTTCGGAGTTGCTTAAATAGTTTATTTTTAATAAACGGCTTTGGCAACGTTATTTCAATGTGTGTTTATGAGTGTATCTATATACAAATTGTATTTTATGTTAGTAAGCCCTAGAAATTGTATTGAGGTTATTTTTTTGACAAAATATTATTCAAAAACTCTAGACATTATATTTTTTTGACAAAATATAATCAAATGGATTTTTAATATTACGAGATTTGCCCGAGCTTTGTGGTCAACGTTCTTTAGACAAAATATAATCAAATCTGATTGTTTTGTTGTGAGTATATCAACACATCGTTTAACCTCTTTCATTTTTTGAATATTATCTTGTTTGGGAATATGTTAGATTTTTTTCAATAATCATTTTATACTATTCATATTTATTTTATCTAAAAATTAATTAAATAACCATTATTTTGTGCTCGTTGAAGTTTTGACGTTTTGTGCTTGGTTGGGTTTTCCTGTGAGTTTTAATGCAATGATAGTATTAATGCAATGATAAGTCAGAGATTATGTTCTAAATATTAGCTCAAACTTCATTTAGTTTTATAATTACTGAGTTTATATTTGTTTGTATTGTAGAATTAATGGGGTTTCCACAATATAAAGAGTGGATGGGTGAAAGTTGTAGAGTGGGGCAAGTATACGTTAATGGGGTTAAAGACTTTGTGAATTATGCAACGAAGAATATCGAAACTGATATTATCCCATGCCCGTGCAATCGTTGTAAAAATGGGAAACGCTTGAAAGGGGTAGATGTAAAAGTACATTTGTTTCATTGGGGTATGCAAGCTGACTACACGTTTTGGTATTTCCATGGGGAGAGGGAATTTAAGTAAATTCCAGAAGAAATACTTGTCAATGAAACCGTTCACACAAATGGTGACCCGTTAGTACATGCTAGGTTAAACGATCTCATAAATGATACGTATGAAGTGCACGCAGCACAAGAAAAGCAAGATAGTAGAGGGAATGATTTAGGATGTGAGGATCATGTTGGCAACGATACGGACCAAGTTTAGGATTATATACGGTTAAAAGAAGCAGCCGTAACACCATTATACCATAACTCCAACCCCGACCACACAAAGTTATATCATGGTTGGGTTGCACAACTTAAAGAGCAAATTTGGCTTGTCGGGAAAAAGTGTGACGGCAATACTCCTCTGGGCGAAAGATTTGCTCCCCAAAGAAAATACACTGCCAGTCAATTATCCGATCATGAAGGATAATTTGAAAGGTTTGGGTATGAAATAAAAATCAATTCATTGCTGCAAGTATGACTGCATTTTATACTATAAGGAGCATAAGGACAAACGGGCTTGTCCTGTATGTAAGGAACCTAGATATGAACAAAAGATGATAGTACATAATAAACGTTTGTTGAAAGTAGATACGCAAATACCTAAGAAGGTGTTAAAGTATTTCCCTTTAGGTCCTCGATTGAAGAGACTTTACACTATACCTTGGATAGCATAGGCAATGACTTGGCATGGTCGAGCGGAGGTGGGTGAGAATCTCATGCGACATCCGATTGATTAATCTATGTGGAAATCTGCAAATCAGCAATACCCGAACTTTGCTAGAGAAATACGCAACGTTCGCCTCGGAATATCAGCCGATGGGTTTAACCCGTTTGGCAAATTGAGCACAGATAAGAGTATATGGCATGTGTTTACGGCGCCTTTAAATTTGCCCCCGTCGTTGTGCATGAGAAAGGAGTTTTCAATTTTGTCGTTGTTGATACCAGGTCCAAAAGCACCGGGTAGTGACATTGATGTTTTCTTAGCGCCACTAATAGATGAATTGAATGAGTTATGGGTTGAAGGTGTGAGAGCATTCGACTCATACAAAAAGGAGGAATTCATTTTGAGAGATATGTTGATATGGGTAATTCATGATTTTCCTGCTTATGGGACCTTATCTGGGTGCAATGTACATGGTTACCTAGGTTGTCCTATATGTGGAGAGGAGACTGAAGCCAGCTGGCTTAAGAAAAGTGGTAAACTTTTTTATCATAGTCATCGAAGATTTCTGCCCCAAAGTCACAAATTCAGGTCAATACGAAGCAATTTTCTCCCAGAAGGCACCGAGACTCGACCACCTCCACCAAGACTTTCTGGTTTGGAAATTGAAGAGAGGTCATTAAAGGCTGATCAAAAGTTGAGGGGGAAACACCCCATAATTTTGGCCCAAAAGCGTAAAAGAAAGGATGTTGATGTGAAAACGACGTGGTCCAGGAGATCAATAATGTTTGATTTGCCATACTGGAAGGAACATCCTGTCCGACATGTGCTAGACATAATGCACGCTGAGAAAAATATCATTGAGCATCTCGTAAGCACATGCATTGGTGGTTCTCATTCCAAGGATGGAAAAAAAGTCCGTGAAGATCTTCGTGATTTGAAGATTAAAAGATCATTATGGTTTAAAGAAGATACAAACACTGGAAAAAGTATATGCTAATTGCATCTTATACTTTGAGCATTTAAGGAAGAAATATGTTCTTAGAAACATTAAAGGGCTTGAAGGTCCCTTCTAATTTCTCATCCAACTTACGCAGGATTGTCTGCGACGCAACAAAAGATTTGAAAAAGTGCAAGTCCCACGATTGACATGTGATAATGCAACTTATCCCTCTGTTGTCCAGACACTGTTTTTCGGAACACAAGGATCTTCGAAGGGCCATTCTAAAAATTAGCTTATGTTTCCCTATTGTGTGAGAAAGTTGTCAACAGGAAGCACATAATGGCAGCGAAAGAAACTTTGGTCGAGGCTATATGTGTTTTGGAGAAGCACTTTACTCCCTCATTCTTTGACATAAGCATCCACCTTTTAGTGCATTTGTGCGATGAAGCACTTTTATGTGGACCAGTAAGGTACCGATGGATGTATCCGTTCGAACGATTAATGAAAACTTTTAAAGATTACGTTAAGAATACACGGTACGTTGAGGGTTCCATTGCTGAGGAGTACATTATGGAAGAGGCTTCCTTGTATGCAAAGGAATATATGCCTAACCCAAACGTTGGAGGTCGTGAACGCTTTATTGATTAATTAGAAGAATTTGCTAATGAGGAGGCCCTGGGGAAAGGTAAGGTAGTGAAGCTAACAAGTACACAATATAACCAGGTGGCTCGATATGTATTCGAGACGCATGAAGACATAGATAAATGGAAAATGTGAGTTTATTTAATATGTTCGATGTGTGATGTTTATGCTGCTAAACTCTCAAAGACAACATCTCTATTAATTATATGACAGGTATGTGAATTACTATTTCATAAGGTTTATTTGATTGTTGTATTAATAGTCTGGGGGACTTGATTGAAAATATTCAAGAATTGTTTTTATGTACCTATAAATTGTCACATATGCATAGAATGCTTCTGTTTTACAATGATTTTTGTATTTAAGTAAAATGGATGGTTTTTGGTTCAAGTTGTGCTATCATTTTTAATTATTAATTCACATGTCTTATTTCAGGTGAAGGAGTAGGTAAGATATAAGTGAAGCTATCATTTAACGACGAGAAAAGGTAAGATGATGGTAATGAAATTCATATATGTTTACCCAACTTTGGGGAAGTTGTTTGTTTGTATCATTCCTATCATATCCACCACCACCCCTTATATAGATTACTTTGTGTTTATTTGTAGATTCAAAGTTTTGGGATTACTATGTAGTTGAACGGTGATGCATGCGGTTCTTGACGGTGATGCGTGCGGTTCTTGACTCAACATCCTATTTAATAGTTGTCAATATTATTGTTAAATTGATGAAGTGGTTGAAATGAGGTCCAATATGGACCTAGAGTATTGTAGTATTGCTGTTGTTGAGTATTTTTATTTTTTTAAACAGGGTGGATAGTCCTATAAATAAAGGGAACTCTGCCCAAATTTTTTAAAATTAGAACAGAAATATTGTACATTTATTTCACTTTGTTGTCAGGTAACGATTTTTTTTTTGCAATTTTCGTCGTGCCTTGAGGCATGGGCATACGCTAGTATATATATATATATATAAGCTATGGTAGTTTCTTTATCACAAAAAATGAATGTATATATATATATATATATATATATATATATATATATATATATATATATATATATATATTAATCACATTTTATTATTTGCAGGCATACACATGGCATATCCGGCATACGTAGTATTCAAAGGCCTAAATCCAGGTGTTTACACTTCGTGGCAAGCAACACAGGCACAAGTTAATGGATACCGAGGCGCCGTATTCAAAAAAATTGAGTCCATTGAACTTGCTCAACAGGCATACTCCGAGTACACGAGGGAGGATGTCACCGCATCAATACCCCCCACCGCTGATATACCTAGACTTCACGAATCGTATCCACTACGTGGTGACTCCTGGTCTAGATTTAGAATGATTTGTTACATGTTCATGGCATTCCATTTCATCGAAGTGTTGTGTCGTTACCTTTTTTAGTTTCTTTTTTATTCTATGTTCATTTTGTACTTGGCGCCCACTTAGGGGTTGTTTGATGTTAAATTAAGTTTAAGAAGTTTTATGTGTACTGGATATTTGGAATATGAGAAATATAAATGAAATGTTGTCAAAATTTTTAGACTTGTTATCATGATATTTATTTTACTTTCATTATTTCATCATTTTGTGAAAATATAAAGATATTTGTAATAGCTTTTACAACATTTAACAAATTTAATTTTGTAACTCCTAATAGGAGTCACAAATTTGTCACTGCTATCAATTTTGTAACTGCTAACAGCAGTCACAAATATATGATTCGTAACTGCTGTCAGCAGTTACGAATAGCAGTTACAAAATGGGGTCACCAGTCATAACTCCATAGGGGTTATAAAAAATTATGACTGCTGTTAGGAGTTATAAATTTTCTTTTGTCACCCCCTAAATTATGACGGTAAATAGCAGTTATAAAGGTCATTTGTGAGTGCTAACAACACTCACAAATCTCCCATTTTGGTGTAGTGAAGCTGCGTTGAATCCACAATCGCATATTTCCCTATGCAAGCACACATGCAAGATCCACTTCCCGGCCCATACATTACCCCACCGCGAAGGACTCTTGATGGCAACTTAACCCATTTTATCCAATCTCAAAATGCAACCAATGCCAAGTTTGAGCGCATGTTCACTGAAATGCGTACGAGCATATCTAAGTTGCAATCTTCGTTGATTGTCTAAGAGAAGGACAAATTTTCAGCTCAAGGCCAAAGACCTCCTCAAGGTCAAGCCAATGTTATCTCTACATCTTTAGATCAGCAAGAGCAATGCCAAGATGTCACCACTCTACGTTGTGGGTGAGTCGTTGATTTATCACCTCTCCCACACGAGAAGCCAAAAGACAAGGAGGTTTCGTCCAGCATGAAAGAGGCCAAAGATGCCCCCTTGAATGAGAGTGGAAATGAAGACGTTAGCAAGCCCGAAGTTATTGTGAAATTTCTCACCCCTAATCCGTTCCCTTAATGGTTGGTCCCACCTCAAAAGGAAGCCTCCCGTGCAGATATGCTAGATGTCCTTAAGTGAATCTCAATTTGCCATTCCTTGATGCCATCTAGCAAATTCTCGCCTATGCCAAGGTCATTAAAGATCTTTTGACTGTGAAAAATGGCTAAAGGTGAACAATAATGTCTTCCTATCACAGAATGTGAGCTCCATTCTACTTAGCGACCTTCCACCCAAGTTTAAAGATCCGAGTGCACCCATGATCTCATGTGTTATTGGAGAGTGTCGAATTGATAAGCCTTGTTGGACTTAGGCGCGAGTGTTAATATCCTTCCTTATTCTATTAATAGGCAAGTTGAGTTGGGTGACCTTAAGCCCACACAAATCACTCTCCAATTAGCGGATCGCATAGTGAAGGTGCCTCGAGGGATTATTGAGGACGTGATAGTCTAAGTGGACACTTTCTACTTCCCAGTAGAATTTGTCATTTGGGACATGAAGCCCACCATCCATTCTAGCAACCATGTTCCCATCATTCTAGGCCGTCCATTCTTAGCTATGGATAATGCCTTAATCAATATATGAAATGGGAAAATGCATCTCACTTTTGGGAACATGACCCTCAAGACGAACATCTTCAATGTTGCTAACTAAGTGGGTGACGAAGATGAAATCCATACGATCGACCTCATAGATGAGGTAATAGAAGAGCACATTGAGAGAACCATGGGTGGGGATGCGTTAGAAGCATGCCTAGTGAGAGGTGATGAGAGTGAGAGTCCATACACTAAGTTTGAGCGAGAGGTCAAGGAGTTAAAATCCGTATTAGACGAGGGAGCGTCAATAGAGGAGTTTAGAGATGTTCATTGTGTTTCTAGATTAGAGGGTTTAGCCCTGAGGGAGTCATGCTTGATCCCCTCCGAAGAGAAATTTCCTACCCACAAGTTGAAGAAACTACCCTCTAATGTGAAATATCTTTTTTTAGGAGAGGATGAGACATTTCCTGTTGTTGTCTCCTCTAGCCTAGATAAAGATCAAGAGGGTAAGTTGCTGGAAATTTTAAGGAAGCACAGAGGTGCTTTTGGTTGGTCTATAGAGGATTTGAAAGGTATAAGTCCCATGATTTGTACCCATAAAATCCACCTCGAGGAGGACATGAAGGCCTCGAGGGGAATGAAAAGGTGACTAAACCCAACCATAAAAGAAGTTATTATAGCGGAGATTATAAAGTTGTTAGATGCTGGGATTATTTACCCTATCTCGGATAGAAAATGGGTGAGCCCAATTCAAGTCGTCCCGAAGAAGTCGGGAATGACGGTTGTCGAAAATACTGAGGGAGAGTTAATTCCTCAATGCACCACCATCGGGTGGCTTGTATGCATTGATTATCGAAAACTCAATATCGGAATGAGAAAAAACTATTTTCCCTTACCTTTCATCAACCAAATGCTTGAACGCGTAGCGGGTCACACATACTATTGCTTCCTTGATGGTTATTCTGGATATAACCAAATTGAGGTAGACATACTTGATCAAGAAAATACGACTTTTACATGTCCATCTGACACGTTTGCCTACAAACATATGCCTTTTGGATTGTAAAATGCGCCCGCGACCTTTCAACGGTGCACGCTAAGTTTCTTTAGAGACATGGTAGATATAGGACTTTAGGTTTTCATGGGCAATTTTAGCATTTTTGGCCCCTCTTTTGACCAATGTTTAGAGAATCTTGAGAAAGTATTATCCCGGTGTGTGAAGAAGAACTTATTCCTCAATTGGGAAAAATGGCACTTCATGGTTACTAAGGGCATAGTTCTTGGCCATATAGTCTCATCTAAAGGCATAGAAGTTGACTGAGCAAAAATAGATGTCATAGCCGAGATTTCGCCGCCTAAATCACTAAAGTATGTGCACTCCTTGTTGGGCTACACAGGATTTTATAGAAGGTTTAACAAGGATTTTAGCGCCATCGCTAGACCCTTGAGTAACCTCCTTATGAAGGATGCACCCTTTGAGTGGAATAACGCATGCCAATAGGCTTTCGACAAATTAAAAAGCATGCTAATTTCCTCCCCCATTATGTAAGCTCCGGATTGGTCCCTTCCATTTGAGCTTATATGTAATGCTAGTGATTATGCGATTGGGGATGTTTTGGGGAAAAGAAAGGACAAGAAACTCATGTCATTTATTATGCTAGCCGGACATTAATCGGGTTACAACTCAACTACTCCACCACGGAGAAAGAATTAATAGCGGCTATTTTTTCTTTGGACAAGTTCTGCTCATACCTTGTTGGGTCGCCCATCACATGCTTTACCGACCACACGACCCTTAAATATCTCCTTGCTAAGAAGGATGCGAAGTCGAGCCTCATAAGGTGGATCCTACTCCTACAAGAGTTCAATTTATCTATAAAAGATAAGAAAGGGGTAGAAAACGTGGTTGCTAACCATTTGTCACGGCTCTCATCCGACGTGCCTAGTGATCCAATACCCATACACGAGTACTTTCCGGATGATAAGCTATTCACTACTTCTTCTTTACCTTAGTTTATGAACATCGTTAACTATCTTGTCACGGGATCCATTCCTCCCGGATGGACACCGCAAGAGAAGAGGAAATTCATCACTTGGTCCCGCATGTTTTTCTCTGATGACTCACTCTTATTCAAATATTGCGCGAACCAGCTCATCCGAAGATGTGTTCCGGATGAGGAAATTCAAAATGTAATCCGATTTTGTCATACAAAATCTTGTGGAGGACACTTTTCCAAGAATATAACAGCTGCTAAAATCCTCCAAAGCAGTCTCTATTGGCGCACAATTTACGGGATGTGAACACTTATTGCAAATCTTACGATAGATGCTAAAGGATGGGAGATATTACCCGCCGCGATATCATGCCACTAACCCATATACTCATCATTAAGTTATTTGATTACTGGGGTATTGACTTCATGGTACCATTAGCTCCCTCCTTCGGCTTCTTATATATCCTCGTTGCGGTAGACTACATCTCTAAATGGGTAGAGGCAATAGCTACCAAGACGAATGATAATAAAGTGGTGATAAAGTTCTTACAAGAACACATACTCTCTTGCTTCGGTGCTCCGAAGGCGATCATAAGTGATAACGGCACGCATTTTTGCAATAGGTCGTTTGAAAAGTTAATGAGAAAGTATGGTGTCATCCATAAGGTTGGAATGACTTATCACCCCCAAACAAGTGGACAAGCCGAATTAGCAAATCGTGAGATCAAAACCATCCTTGAAAAGACCGTCGATCCTACCCGAAAAGATTGGTCACTTCGATTAAATGATGTGCTATGGGCTTACCATACTGCCTACAAGAACCCCCTTGGGATGTCCCCATTTCATTTTTTCTATGCCAAGCCTTACCATCTCCCCGTGGAGCTAGAGCACAAAGCCTATTGGGCCATCAAGAGGTTGAACTACAATCTCGATAAATCGGTGAAGCTCGAAAGCTTCAATTGAATGAGTTGGAAGAGATGAACAATGACACATAAGAGATGATAAAATTTCAAAGGAACTAATGAAACTCGCGCATGACAAGATAATTTACCGTAAAGAGTTTCATCCGGGATAAAAAGTGCTTCTCTACAACTCTCGATTACACTTGTTTCCAACAAGGTGCATTCAAGGTGGACGAGTCCATTTTTGGTTAGAGAAGTATTCCCCCACGGAGCTATAGAGTTGGAAGATGCAAAAGTGGGAAACACTTTCAAGGTGAATGGACAATGCCTCAAATCGTACTTTAAGGCATGCATCGAAGAAGCCGACTGTTGATGTAAAAAATTAGATTATCTCTAATTATTTGATCACATATAAAAAATAAATAAGAAAAGAGATTTTTAAAGTGGTTCAGCCTTGAAAGAAGGGCCGACGTCCACTATTTTATTATTGCTGACTGTTTGGGAATTCTCGATAACAGATTTTACCAAGAGATTCCGAGTCCCCTTACAATGAGGATGATATAATGTATTTATATCCCTCAGGCTGTAAATGTGAAAGGGTAATACATAGCTGTCCAATAGACGTATACATCTGTATGATAATAATGAGCATTTAATGCGCAGTCAATTTGTTGATTATCCGGACATTAATGCTTTGTACGAGATGCAACTCGGACCGCCTGAGTAGCTCGGTACAGTAAAGTTCCTCGGAGAGCACCTATTGCTCGGAGTGTCTAAGTTGATTGGGGAGGTTGAGTTCCTCGAAGTCAAGGTGTTGTTCAGAAATGTTTATAAGTGCCATGTAGATTGACACGTGTCTCCACTTAACTGATCCACGTCAGCAGACTAAATTTGGTATCAACAGAAGCCCCCAATGTTTCACAGTTCGAGGTTGAGGATTGTGGAACATTCTTCTCGAAATATGGCGGGATTAAATAGTCATCCTGAATTTTAGGAGTGTTTTCCTTGTATTTAATTTTCCTTTCGAATTCATAGAATCAGACTTTTTGAATTTTTCCCACCGCTTTGGTCTTTGTGCCTTTTTTATCCTTTTAGCTGCCGGTAGCGCAAACGTCTTTCTTTGTAATCATTATTTTTACCCCTTCCCAAGGTAAGGTATTTAAGCGTTGCAGAAAATCCTATCGTCTCTTACTTTCTCAAATCTGTATCTTTGATCTCTCCATTTCTTCTCCATCTTGTGCGTCCATTCCTTCCATCGTTCGTTATCAACTGATCTACCCTTCTTCTGTAAGATATTCTTCATTCTCTTTTATTTTTTTTGTTCATCATGGTTTACCTTATTGAGTCGCTTGATAAATTTCGTTCTGATTTTTCTATTCCTTCCTGGGTCATTTTGGAAGAACTTTCTGGTCCTCCTGATTATTTTCGTTTGGCTGAGGGACATTGGTTCCCCAGTCTCTTTGTAGCCGAATGTGGATTTTCTTTTCCTCCAAACCCCTTGTGTTTGGAATTTTGTCAATAATTTGATGTAGTACCTGCAAAAATTTCCCCCAATACATGGAGAATAGTTAATGGAGTCCATAGGTTAAATCAAATTCATGGGACCCGTCTAGGAATTCCAGAGATTATGTTTTGCTATAGATGGGCTGTCAGTGATAGTACTTTTTATTTGAAAACTAGGTTTTTAAATAGGGCTTTAGTTGTCAATCTCCCAGATGCCAACAGGGATTACTTCGAGCATGGGGTTGTTATGAAAAATTGGCAACATGCTCCATTAACTGAAAACGACGTATATCAGGGTCCTAGATGCCCTCCCTATGGCATGGGATAGGTTGTTTTTATTTTATTTAGTTTTTGAAATCATGTTTTCTTTATATTCGATAAAATGCGTCACTGATATCTTAATTTTTATTTATTTGCAGTTGACAGCAAAAGAAGGTCTCCAAAGGAGACAAAAGTTAATTTAAAGCATCTGAAACTTATCTAGGGTTTGCATCAAACTGTCGCTGATGAACATATCAGATCAGCCTCATACTTGTTGCAGTACAAGAGTTACACCTCGTCTTTCACTGCTCGTCTAGTGATAAGTAACATATAACCAGCACCAGTTTCTGAAGGTTCTTCTCCTTAATCGCATATTCCTCTCAGTGACAGAATGAAGAGAAGAAGAGCTCCTGCCCTCTTCGATAAGTCTGCCTCTACTACTGGAGAGGCAAAGAAAAATAAGCAGGATGTCCCAGAAGAAGGGACAAGACAAATTGAGGCACCTCCTCCAGCTGCTACTGAGAAGGTTGCCGAAAAGCCCCCTGTGACTCCAAGCAAGATTGCAGTTGTTTCCTCTCCAAACGAGGTTATAGTTATATCACTGACCAAGATGACATCCTTGGTCGAGAATGTTCCTGCTCCCACGAGGAAGTTGAAGAAAATCTCCTCGGATAAAGTGGCTGAATCCATTTCTCAGCCTCTAACTGCTGGAAGTGGTGTTCCCACTTTTGTTGCTCCGAGCTCTGCCATGAGCTCTGTGAAGTCTTCGATTATCCCTAAAATCTAAGGTCTTGAAGGCATTCTTTCCCGAGATAGGGTTGGCACCTTGGCAGCTCAACATATTGCCTCAGTAAGTATTACTAATCTAAACTTTCACTTTTCAATATTATGTACTTGCACTGACTTACAATTGTTTTCTTTTTCCAGTTGGTAACTTGTTTCAATACGATTTTAAAAAAGGATGAAGCTATTAAAGCTTCGAGCTCCTCATCAGGTGTAGTGGAAGCTCTTGTAGGTCTGACACAGTCATTAAAGGATTCTCATAAGAAGTATGATGAAGATAAAACTGCTTGGGAAAAGCAATTAAAAGCCATTGAGCAAGAGAAAGGGAAAATCGTGGAGGCCTCTTAGGAGTTGGAGAGGAAAATGAAAGAATGTGAGAAGAAGAATACTGAGCTTGAGGAAAAGCTCAAAAATGCTTGAGAGCTTGAGACCAAGCTTAAAACTGCCGAAGAGGAGTTAGGCAAACTCCGTGAAGCGGATCGCCAGAGGGAAGAGGCAGAAAAGAAATTAAAAGCTACCGAGGAACTCATGACTGAGAGGGTTTCCTCAGAGAAGGCGAAGAGGAAACTTGCTGTTAAGAAGTCCTTCAGTACTGGCTGGGACAACGGTTGGAATAAGGGTTTGGCTGCCATGATCTCACAAATGGAGTATGGCAGCCTTAAATATTTCAGGGATGGTTGGGTGGCTGCTCTGAAAGAGATGAATGTCGATGAGAACTCCGACCTATTTCAGCAACACATTCCTGGCCCCCTTCCTTCTCCCGGGGAAGAAGAAGAAGATGAAGATGCTTTCGAGGAATCCTCTATGGTGATCGGAGATCAGATTTCTCATCCCCCGATTGTCCAGACCTCCTGCGAGCAACTTCAACCAACCAGCATTTCAACCGAACAATTTCCAACACCCTCCGAGCAACCTTCTATGCCATCCGAGCAACCTACCTCTTCGTCCCAGCCTCCCGAGAAAGTTTTAGGAGACAAGGAGAAGGTGTAGAGTTGTTCAGACTTTTTCTCTTTGATTTTTTTGTTAAATTTAACTCTGGGCTATGTACTTCTTTTATGATATAATAAAATTTAAAGTTTTTTGGTTGTGCAACTTAGCTCCCTTTTTCTTGCTCTGCTTTTATTCTTCTTGCTCTGTTAGTATTTTATTGATTCTCTCTATCTCTTTTCTTTACTAGTTTATGGCTAGAATGGAACTCTTGTCAGTCCATGATACAGAGCTGATGAAAAAATGTAATGACTACTTCAAGGCTGGCCATGCTGACTTGAATGAAGCTCAAATCATTGATATCCTCGGTCCAGACACTTCTGAGTGAGCAGTAGAAGCCTACCAGTATTTGAAATGCTTGCTTGACTGTGCAGTGACCAATAATGTAGCATATTACGAGATGATTGAAGACCTCCAGGGTACTCTTGAGGAACTTCAACAACAATACAAGGAGTCTACAGCCCTTTTGCATGAGGGATATGAGAAGAAATATCAGCAACTAAGTGCTGATAAGGGATATGATAAGTTGTTTGCTGCTTACGATATAAAGGAAAGGAATTTGAAGACCGAGGTTGAAGAGCATAGGCAGATCGCCAAATTGTTAAAGCAGGAAAATAATAATTTACGAGGAGAGATATCTCAGCTGAAATCTGCAGCCTCTACCTCGGGAGCCTTGGTTCCTGTCAACGATGAAGGTTTTTCTTTTTTGGAGGTCGAAAATGCCAATCTGAGAGACGAATTGGAAACCTTGAAGAGAACTGGTCCTTCTACTTCTGCTCGTGGATGAGCAAGAGCTTCTCGGGGACGAGCAAGGGCTGCTCGGGTTACTATTGAAGAATAAAGCATTAGCTGAGATGTCCAAGAAGATTCTGAATCTGAACGAGCAGCTCTCTGCACAAAAGTCTGTCTTGGAGAGTAAAGAACTTTTAACGAAGAACCTCCACGAGCAACTGGAGAGGTTAACCTATCAATTCCACAAGCAGCCCAGAGAGTTTTGGATGGCTAGTTATAATGAAGCCCTCTACCATCTAGATGATAGGATCCAAAATGCAAATAATGAGGGTTACAAGCAAGGATGGCTGAATGCCTTGGGTGTGCTGCAGTTGGAACAGGGTCACTATTTATGGGATTACTATGACCCTGGGTTGCTCGAGTTACCGGTGCCACCTTTCAAACTAGATATGAGATGGATTCCTACTCGGGCCATTCCTCAATGTCTGATTTCAAAGTATCTCGGTGACTACAGTCTTCATTCCAATTTCGAGATATCTCGCCCTGAACACCTACTTGATCATCCCTCAGTAATGAATGTCAGGATGCTTAAAGATCTAAATTTCATCAATTCCCCATATGCCTTAGACGATCCTCCTGCTGGAGTAGAGCCTGTTTCAAAGGCAGAAGGGAAGAAACCAATAGAATAGGATTTTTGATGTAATAATTTCTCACATAATATGTATTTCGTTTCTCAATGTATTTTGTTCTGAATTTATTGAAAAACTTCTAGTTTTTTTTGCAATCTTAATTGTCATTGTCTTTGGAAATATTTTGTAAGACATTTTTAATGAATGTGCATGTATATCTATTGAAAAGATAAAGATGTTATTGTTGACTATCTGAATTGATGATAATTATCTGACGACCAAGCAGAGTTAGTGATATTTTATTTCTCGACCAAATTTGGTGGTAATCTAAAATGTCATAAGTATAAAAAATTTATCACTTTTTAATTTTAAGCCCTGAAATGACTTTCCTTTGTTTAACCAACTGTTTCCGACCAACCGGAGTTGGTGGTTTTTTGTTCCCGACCAACCTTAGTTGGTAGATTTTTATTCCTGACCAACCTTAGTTGGTAAATTTTTATTCCCGACCAACCTTAGTTGGTAAATTTTCATTCCCAACCAACCTTAGTTGGTAAATTTTCTTCCCAACCAACCGTAGTTGGTGTTTCTGGGAAATTTTTTATTCCCAACCAACTATAGTTAGTGGATTTTCTTCCCAACCAACCGTAGTTGGTGTTTCTGGGAAATTTTTTATTCTCGACCAACTATAATAGTTGGTGGATTTTCTTCCCAACCAACCGTAGTTGGTGTTTGTGGGAAATTTTTTATTCCCGACCAACTATAATTGGTGGATTTTCTTCCCAACCAACCGTAGTTGGTATTTCTGGGAAATTTTTCATTCCCGACCAACTATAGTTGGTGGATTTTCTTCCCAACCAACCGTAGTTGGTATTTCTGAGAAATTTTTATTCCCGACCAACTATAGTTGGTGGATTTTCTTCCCAAACAACCGTAGTTGGTATTTCTGGGAAATTTTTTATTCCCGACCAACTATAGTTGGTGGATTTTCTTCCCAATTAACCGTAGTTGGTATTTCTGGGAAATTTTTATTCCCGACCAACTATAGTTGGTGGATTTTCTTCCCAACCAGCCGTAGTTGGTATTTCTGGGAAATTTTTTATTCCCGACCAACTATAGTTGGTGGATTTTCTTCCCAACCAATCGTAGTTGGTGTTTCTGGGAAATTTTTTATTCCCGACCAACTATAGTTGGTGGATTTTCTTCCCAACCGACCGTAGTTGGTGTTTCTGGGAAATTTTTTATTCCCGACCAACTATAGTTGGTGGATTTTCTTCCCAACCGACTGTAGTTGGTATTTCTGGGAAATGTTTTATTCCCAACCAACTATAGTTGGTGGATTTTCTTCCCAACCAACCGTAGTTGGTATTTTTAGGAATTTTTTTATTCCCGACCAACTATAGTTGGTGGATTTTCCTCCCAACCAACCGTAGTTGGTGTTTCTGGGCTTAAGTCGTAGTGTGTAGCACTAATACTCCGAAAAATTTTCAACAAAAGGAGAGAATTGGCAGAAATATCCAAAACTTTATTTATATCCAAGAAAACTGCATTACATAGAGATTAAATTACTGATAATATTTGCGCGGATGCTCTGCGTTCCATGCATTCTTAAACTCCTCTCCTTCCAAGGTTTTGATTCTATACGTCCCTGGTCGAACAACCTCTGTTACTCTGTAGGGCCCATGCTAGTTAGATTCTAGTTTGTTGTGCTTTTGAATTACTTTCTTTAGCACATAGTCTCCTTCTTTTAGGTCGCATTTATTTACTCTCTTGTTATAGAACAAAGCTGTCCGTTGCTGGTATGGAGCGTTTCTGATTGCTGCTTCTTCTCTAACTTCCTCGAGCATATCCAAATCTAATCTTCTCATCAAGTCACTAATAGGAGAGTTAAAATTCAGCACTCTGTGCGTGGGGATACCCAGCTCGGCAGGTATAACAGCTTCACTTCCAAATGCCAGCATATATGGAGATTCTCCTGTGGCTGCTCGTGGAGTAGTACGATAAGCCCATAGTATAGAATGTAGCTCGTTGATCCAATTTTCCTTTGCATCATTTAATCTTTTCTTCAATCCATTCAACAGCGTTCTGTTTGTCACTTCAGTTTGTCCATTGCTTTGAGGGTGGCCTGGTGCAGAGTGGGTTTTGAATATGTTCGACTGATGACAATACGCAACAAACTCCTCGTTGTCGAATTGGGTTCCATGGTCTGTGATGAATGCATGAGGAAGACCATATCTACAAATGATATTCTTCCATATAAATTGATACACTTTGTCATATGTCATATCGATAAAGGGCTCAGCTTCCACCCACTTAGTAAAGTAATTCACAACGACGACGAGATATTTAAATCTTCCTCTGGTCGTTGGAAGTGGCCTAACCAAATCAATTTCCCACATGGCAAATGGCCAAGGGGAAGTAATGGGTGTTAACAATGCTTGGGGAGTTCTTCGGATAGTGGAGAAGCGTTGACATTTGTCAGATTTTTTGGCATAGGCTATGCAATCAGCCCTCATTATCGACCAATAATATCCCTGCGTCATTATCCTTTGCAGAAGTGTCCGACCTGCTACATGGGCTCCATAAGACCCTTCATGGACTTTTTCGATCAAGTCTTTCACCTCGGTGGGATGTACACATCTCTGCAAGGCAGCTATAATTCCTCGTCTATATAGAACACCATTGGTCAATACATAACGAGCAGCTTTAAACTTCAGTTTCTTGGCTGCGAGTTTGTCAGTTGGTAATTTCCCTTCCTCAATATATGCCCTGATGGGATCCATCCAAGATGGCTCTAAATCAAGGGTAATAAAGTTCATCATCAGATCTTTATCTATGCTCTGACTAGCCAAGACTTCTATTGGGATTGTTCTTCGTAGCTCGGTGCGTGTGGCTGAAGCTAACCGAGCTAAGGCATCTGCTCTTGCGTTCTCCAATCTTGGTATTCTAATTATCTGTACTGCAATCAGGCTTGATAAAACTTCCATTTCTTTTGTATGATACCTGATCATTAATTCTCCTTTGGCTGCATATACTCCCAGCATTTGATTTACAATCAACTGCGAGTCACTGAATACAATAACTTGCTCTGCCCCTATAGTTTTTACCAAATTAAGACCTGCAATCATACCTTCATATTCAGCCTTATTATTAGAAGCCATGAATTGGAAGCGCAGAGCATACTCCACATCGACCTCATCCGGGCTGTTCAAAATAATCCCTGCCCCACAACCTGTAGTACAAGATGAGCCATCCACATATATATTCCATATAGGTACCTCGTCTTCAAATTCTTGATCGGACAGAGTTCCTCGGTGGAATATTTGCTGCTTACTTTTATCCTCCTCTAGCACTTCTTGCTGCTCGTCGACCATCTTTTCTTGCTTGCCGACCAACTTCTCTTGCTCGTCGACCAACTTCTTTTGTTCGTCGACCAACGTAAGTTGATCGGGGTTTAAATTCGATGATCCTGTAACATCCGCAGGTTGGTCGGAATTTAGCTTTTGCTCCTCGCTCGTGTTAGGATAGGTGAACTCTGCTATAAAGTCTGCTACTGCTTGCCCTTTAAGTGACGATCTAGACTCATAAATTATGTCATATTCACCAAGTTCTACTTCCCAGTACATCAATCGTCCTGAATGTTTTGGTTTATGAAGAACCTGCCTCAACGGCATATCGGTATACACAACTATGGTATGAGCTTGGAAGTACGGCCTCATTCTCCTACTTGCCTCGATCAATGCTAGCGCCAATTTTTCCAGTCTTGGATATTTGATCTCGGCTCCTCGGAAGGCTTTTCTAGTGTAGTAGATTAGTTTTTGCACTCCATCCTCCATTCTTATCAATGCCAAGCTAATTGCATTCTCCGACACTGCCAAATACAAGTACAATCTTCCCCCCATCACTGGCCTGGATAACAGTGGAGGTCTCCCAGATATTTCTTCAATTATTGAAAAGCCTTCTCGCTTTCGTCATTCCATTCAAAAAACTTTCGGAGTGTTTTGAAGAATGGGAGGCATCTATCTGTTGCTCGTGATACAAATCTATTAAGTGCTACAACTCGCCCAGTGAGACTTTGTACTTCCTTCTTTGTCGTTGGAGATCGTAGTCCCAATAGAGCCTTGATCTTCTCTAGGTTTGCTTCCATTCCTCGTTGGTTGACAATATACCCGAGGAACATGCCTTCTCATACTCCGAATATGCACTTGGTGGGATTTAGCTTCATTTGATATTTATTTAGTTGATCAAAGGTCTGGCCTAAGTCAATTAGATGGTCAGCATCTCTCTTGCTCTTCGTTAGCATATCATCAATATAAACTTCCATATTGCAACTGATTTGTTCTGCAAATACCTTGTTCATCAGCCGTTGATATGTTGCACCTGCATTTTTCAAACCAAAAGGCATAACATTATAACAGTAAGTTCCCCTAGGGGTAATGAAAGAGGTACTCTCCCTGTCTTCAGGTTTCATTTTAATCTGGTTGTAACTAGAATAAGCATCCATGAAGCTTAACAACTCGTGTCCCGAGGTAGAATCCACTAATTGATTAATTCGGGGCAAAGGAAAATGATCCTTTGGGCATGCCTTGTTAAGGTCGATAAAGTCTACACACATCCTCCACTTGTTGTTTTTCTTCTTCACCATTACTACATTTGCCAACAAGTCTGGATATTTGACATCGTCAATAAAGCAAGCTTTCTGGAACTTCTCAACCTCCTCTTGTATGGCTTGGTTCTTCTCGGGGCTGAATACTCTTCGTCTCTGCTTCACTGGCTTGATCTCCTTATTCACATTGAGCTCGTGACATAAGAAATTTGGATCTATTCCTGGCATATCCTCATGACTCCAAGCAAAAGTTTGTTTTCTTCTTTTTAGGAAAACTATCAATTCCTTTTTAGTGAGGCATCTAACGATGAACCTATTTGAGTTGTTCGTTCCGGGAGCTCGTCTTCCAAAATGATATTTTCAGTAGCTTCCACCACCTGACCTTTTACGAGCTGTGATTCGTCTCTAGGATCCAATGTTTCAATCTCTGCACCTTCATCCACTTGGTAGGTCGTAGTCTTTTTCCTAGATTCCTCCAGCTCTTCTTGCTCGGCACATGAGTAATAACATTCCCTAGCAACTTTTTGGTCACCCTTTACAACTCCTTCTCCAAAATTGGTTGGAAACTTCAGACATTGATGTACAGTAGATGGTACTTCTTCGAACTTCTTCAAACCCACCCTTCCCATGATGATATTGTAAGCTGACCGGACATTCTTATCCATCACAAAGAAATGGACTCTTTCTGTTCGACAAGTAGGCCATGTGCCGATGAACATATCCAACTTGATCGTCCCAAGTGGAAAGACTTTCTCGCTAGCAAACCCGAGGAGGGGCCTGTGATAAGGTTCCAACTGAGACAACTTTAGATTTAAACTATCGAAGCATGAGTAGAACATGATATCCGCCGAGATACCATTATCCACCAGTACTCTTGAAATTATTACTTCCTTCATCCTCATTTTGATCACCAGTGGATCATCATGAGAAACCAATGACAAGATTTTCTTTGTTCACCTTCCTCGGGCGATCATCCTCAGCTAGATTTATTCGCTGAATGTATGAACAAGCTTGAGCTTCATTGAGGTAAGCTTTCCTTTCCGCAGTAAGGTCCCCACCTCTTGCATCTCCTCCTATAATAACGTTATAATCAAATGATCCAAAACGGATTGAAAATACCTCACGTTCTGGCTGTCTTGGTCTCTTGGGGAGATCGGGGTCATCTTCTGGATCATCTTCATGATCTATTTTCTTATTTTCTTCTGCTCGACGAGGGGATCTAGACCTCTGTCTTGCTCGGTCGTTGCTTTTTCTTTCATTTCTTCGATCAACATACTTGGACAACTTTCCTCGTCTGCTGAGTGCTTCAATTTCATTCTGGAGAGCTATGCAATTTTTGGTCGTGTGACCATGGTCATTATGGAACTCGCAATATTTGGCCTTATTCCTCTTGTCAGGATCTAACTTCATTTTCCCAGGCCAGTTTAGTTCCTCGCTGTTCTTGATCTCTTCCAGGACATGGTTTATGTCTACTTTCAAAGGAGTATAATTTTCAAATTTCTTCAATATTTCCCATGATGGCTTTGCTTTTGACTGCTTGTCACCACCATTGTTCTTATGTTCTTTCTTTTTAGCCTTATAAACCTCCACCTTGGTCTCTTTGGTGTCCATGTTCTTCTTCGCAGCCATAGCCTCCTCGGCATTCATGATCTTGGCCGCTTTTTCCATTAGTTCTGACATGGTTCTGGGTCGATCTTTGGCCAAAGTATAGTACAATTTATTGGGCAACAATCCACTCATCAAAGAAGTAATTGCTGTCTTTTCCTCGTAATCAATAACTTCGAGCTTCTCATTATTGAAACGAGTTATGTAATCCCTGGTGCTCTCACCTATTTTTTGTCTAACACTTAACAAATGTGCCATTCGTTTAACTGGGTTTGCTCCAAAACAGAAATTTCCAATGAAGAGCTCGGCCAGTTGAAAGAAAGTTGAAATCTTCCCCCGAGGAAGATTATTGTACCATATTTGTGCAGATCCGGTAAGAGTTCCCAAAAATGCCCTGCATCTCATCTCGTCTGGCACGGTATAGATGTCGGCAGCAACTTGGTATTGTTCTATATGAAGGACAGGGTCAGTTTTCCATCATATTTAGGGGTCACAACAGGTTCTTTGAATTTCGATGGTGTGGGAAAATCCACAATTGCCTGTATAAAAGGCGTCCCTTGGACAAAAGTTCTTTGTAGAGGATTCTTGGCCTTAACCATTTCCCCTAGTCTATCCTCCAACCTTTGAATAGAGCCTTTCCATGTATCCTTTCCCTCCTCGGGCCTATTGGTTCGAGTAATTGATCGTGTTGAAGTCGCTTCCTGGGATCTATCTTGTCGAGCAACTTGTTGTGATTGGGCAGAACCCTCTCTTAGATTAGATGGTCGTCAAAAGTTTCTCGACACAGTCTTAAGAGGACTTTTATTCTTCCTAGGGCCCAATCGATCAAAAGGAGAGATCCTACTTAATCTCTCCAATGCACTAGTCCTTTCTGGAGAGAGAGTGATGTGTTGTTCAGTATCTGTGGCTCGTACTGACGAAGTTCGACCTGGTTGATAAGCAAAATCATCACATTTCTCAGTGCGATATGAGTCTCTTTGCCTAATACGCGAAGAAACTAAATGGGTATTTCTTTGAACACTTCGTTGTCCTGAATGGGTCGGCGCTCCACCTTGGATAGTTTGAATGAGTTGTCGCATAGTCTCTTGCATAGCCGTCTGGCCTTGAGCCAAATTGGCGATAATTCTAGCCAGATCTTGGACATTTGGAGGCGCGGAGGGATTCGGGGGGTTTCCAGCATTTCGATTATTGGATTCAGGATTATCAGCCATTGGGGAGAAATTGTTTTGGTGAAAAACGAGAATTTCAGTCGTTTCCCACAAACGGCGCCAATCTGTTGATGTAAAAAATTATATTATCTCTAATTATTTGATCACAGATAAAAAATAAATAAGACAAGAGATTTTTAAAGTGGTTCAGCCTTGAAAGAAGGGCCTACGTCTACTATTTTATTATTGCTGACTGTTTGGGAATTCTCGATAACAGATCTTACCAAGAGATTCCGAGTCCCCTTACAATGAGGATGATACAATGTATTTATAGCCCTCAGGCTGTAAATGTGAAAGGGTAATACATAGCTTTCCAATAGACGTATACATCTGTATGATAATAATGAGAATTTAATGCGCAGTCGATTTTATGATTATCCGGACATTAATACTTTGTATGAGATGCAGCTCGGACCGCCTGAGTAGCTCGGTATTCATGAATTGCTCGGTACAGTAAAGTTCCTCGGAGAGCACCTGTTTCTCAGAGTGTTTGAGTTGATTGGGGAGGTTGAGTTCCTCGAAGTCAAGGTGTTGTTCAGAAATGTTTGTAAGTACCATGTAGATTGACACGTGTCTCCACTTAACTGATCCATGTCAGCAGACTAAATTTGGTATCAACACCGACACCATTTGGTTGTCGGACCCCATCTATGGAGACTGGTTGAGAAGTACGAGAAGGTCATCGCCGCCCGATGCATATGGGATGATTCTTATGTACAATAGATGTGAGTTGGTTAGGTTAGTTAGAGTCGGTAGGTATAGGTCACATAAGATAGGTGCGGGAGAACACACGTCGAGAGTGGGTCTAAGTTTTCGAAGCAAGCAGTGGGAGATTTTAGGTCAATCATGTGTAGGTAAATTTATGGGAACATCAAGAAATTGAGAGAGACGAGGGAATTACGCAAGTAAGGGAAGCAGGAAGTCTTGAGAAATCGAACCGGTCCGCCCCTGGCACCCGGATCGGTCCGGATATGCAAAAATAGAAAATAAAGAAGGACTGGACCAGTCCGGTTCTGGGATCCGATTTGGTCCGATGTCTGTAATTTCTTGCCCTTTCCCAAGATGCACCCCCATTCCCCCAATCCATATTCTTCCCTCCATATCTGTTCTGCCCCCAATCCCCATACATTTTCCCCCTAAAATCCCCCTTTTCCCTCCAAAAGCCACGCTTTCCCTTCACCAAACACATATAAATACACCTCCTACTCCCCCATTTCACCACCACTCCATTCACCCAACTTTATTATTCTCTCTTCCATATTTTAACTCAAAACCACTTCATTGTAACATGGCAAACAGGTCTCTCCCAAAAAAATACTCATCCGTCGAGGTTCTTGACGATGAAAATGGGGCGTTCCGATTACAGCAAGAGCACCTCTTCCTTTTGAGGGGGTGGTGACGTTTCCTCAATGAGCCTCACGGGACGGTGTGGGAAATCTAGGTTTCTGCCTTTTACGGTTCACTCATCCACACCGCTGAATTCACTTCCCAAACATTTATCGATGCCACTCCCGTCCCATTCTCTTTGGACATTCTGATCTGTAAGTTAGCGAAAAAAGGGGTCCCGAGCCCAGCCCGATTTACATACCCCAATAATCTCACCCCTCCTGAAAGCCACATGCATGTCCCGCATCACACCCGACAAACATAGGGGTTCCGAGACATTCTCGGTGGGTCGGATGAACAACAAGGCCCGAATCAATTTCCAAATAGTGTGCATAAATATCCTCCAAACCTCAAATGACTCTGCAATGCGCACACGTCAAGCTACCCTCATCTATCACCTCTTCGAACCCACTACCCCCATCCACCTGGCCCGCATTCTCTATAAAGACTTTCTACGCGAACTTGGAAAATAAGGGTACAAACCCTCTCCCAATTGCCTGGCTCATCTCGTCCATTTTAGCCGATGCCATCATTGTCCCTTCCCAATCCTTATGGGTAGGGCACACGCAAAAAAAGTAGGGAGATCATCCGGGCATGGAGGGAGGAAGATGAATTGGATGATGATGAGTCTGATGAAGATGAGGACGATGACAAGGAAGAGGAGGCAGGGGCTGCTGATGTTGAGATGGGCGAAGGGGAAGAAAAAGAGTATGATGAGGATGAAGATTCTGATTTTGAGCTTCTGGGAGCATATTTGGATCGACGCATCACTGCACTCAAATTTCTCTTCAACGGGTTCACCAATGAATACCGCACTGATCGTGATGTGGATCGTCGGGCTTACCAACGCGATACTAGTATGATGTATCGCCTATAGGCAGAGCTATATCGTATGACCATGGTGTATACACCCCATTCTATTACCCCCTCACTCTCCTTAGGTCCCTAGTACCTCCCTTCATAACTGTAAACCCAGGTCACGTCCCGAGTACTGACCTGAAAGCCATCGAACACTCGCCGGCTCAGTTTGACCCAAAATTCAAACTCTTCATCTCGATCGAGACTGCATGAATCTTGGAAGGGCACTAAATACCCTTTCTAACGGTCCACCCCGTGCACGATTCCGACTTACCATGAGGACGAACGGTTTGTTTGCGTCTGAAACTTGAGCTAGAGGCCACCAAGTGCTCCCGGGCTCTATTTGACCTATGTCAACTCTTCAGCTCGACCGAGGCTGAATGAATCTTAATAGGGCCCTGAATATCCTTTCCAACGGTCCACTCCGTGCATGATTCTGACTTACCATGAGGACGAACGGTCCATTTGCGTTTGAAACATGACCCAAAGGCCACCGGGCGCTCCCGGGCTCTATTTGACCTATGTCAACTCTTCAGAGCGACCGAGGCTGAATGAATCTTCAAGTTTCCCTGAATACCCTTTCCAACGGTCAACCCCGTGCACGATTCTGACTTTCCATGCTGACGAACGATCCGTTTGACTCCGAGAGGCCACCGAGCATTTCCCGGGCTCGGTTGACCAAAGTAAGCTCTCCAAACCGGGTCAAACTCTTTGTAATGTTGATGTACATCTCCTAACCTTTCCAACGGTATGCCCCATGCACGATTCGGACTCACCATGCGGACGAACGATCCATTTGCGTCCGAATGATTCCCCGTCTAAGGGACCGACAAACGCTTCCGAGACATATTTGACCCAAAGTCAACTCCTGAACCCGGGAACGGTCCAAAGGACTTTCTAAGGTATCTGAATTACCTTTTCAATGGTATGACCCGTGCACAATTCTGACCAACGATTTTCCTTCGATGGCCGATTTTCCAAAAAATCCTGAAACACACTACCAAACGGCAGGTTCCTGAACCTGCCTGTCGATAGGCAGGAAGGTCTCTATGCCGATCGGCATTCATCGGGGACTATAAAAGTAGGCCTTCACCTCATTTTCAAGGGGAGCCCAGATCTTATAAAAATCCCTCTCAACTAATCCCAGAAACCTCTCTCTAAGGCAGCGTGATTTTAACTTCCAAATCCCCTTTTACTTCCACTTCTCATCATCCCTTTCATCAAACTTGGTGAATTATCCACTCTCCATCATCATCCAAAGTGCAAGGGCTGCTCCCTAACATTCAAGATAAAGCTCAAGATCTTCAAGAAGATCCAACTTTCTCAAACTCTCTCTTTAAATTCTCTTGAATTCTCAATAACTTGTTTTCTGACTTAACACTTTTATTATCTCATTTCACACATCCTAATATATTTTTTACTTAGTATTATTGCACATCTTTTATTTTCATAAAACCCAAAAAACAAGAAAAAGAGGGTTTTGCTCATAAATTCAAATAAAAGGATTCTCATATTTTCCTCACACTTTTCTCACAACTAAAACACTTTTTGCTACACACACACACACACACACACACACACACACTCTCACAAATAAGAGATTCCCCATTTTGGATTTATGGGATAAACCCCACCCTTACATGCAAACTACGTGGACTTTGATGCCTTTATAGGCTACGTAGGCGTCTCGGGGTAAAACCCGAGACTCGAGTCCTTTTTCTCATTTTTTCTCTCATTTGCTATCTTCTCTAAATCCATTTTTCTTATATTATACATATACTTGTTATTAGAGACACATTACTCCATACGCGTTATCGTTCCCTTATAACGATCAACGTAGGGGTAATCGTGTAAATCTCATTTTTCTAATATTACTCTTATATCTTCCTACGGATGACTCGCTTTATCTTTTCCATGATACAAGTCGAGGATTCCTACCTCCATTCTACATATACACATGGACACATATCACGGGGAGAAACATAAAGGAAAATAGCAAATATACATGAGAGACCAAAAGGGAGGAATGGGTGCCTAACACCTTCCCATTTCGTAACTAAGCCTCCGAACCCTTCTCGAATCGTTTTGGTTTCGCACGCACCAGTATGTCTTTGGATTCCATCCTTCGGTGTGGCTTCCCCTTTTTCTTTTGTCTGTTTTGAGTAAAATAGACTGGCGACTCTGAATCTCTCTACATTTTTCACACGACAAACGACGCCGGCCGAAGCGCTCCAGAGAGGGACGCACGGGACCTGAAGGATCCTTTCCTCCACGCGCCCGCCCGTGAGGGATCAGGATCGGGGATTGCCACAGTGGCGACTCTGCTGGGGACTTGTGTTTTTTGTGGGCTTGACTCTATTTACATGGATGCTATATTTGTTTATGTTTCCCCCCATACCTTCATGTTCCCCTTTTCTATATGTATCCCATGCTTACGCTTATGTTCACACACTTGTATAAAATTCTCCATGTACACTTCGCACCATGTGCACCTAGGGTCACCTATATCCCCATGTTGCACGCATCACCCATCCATACTTGGCGTACCTTTTGGGGTACTTGTACTTTGTTCCCTGTTTGGCATAATCAAGAAAGGCATTCTCATCATAAGATACTAATAAAGAGGATCATCCATGATTCACACAACATCACCAAAGAGCATTTCTATTGACCATATTTTTACCCTGTAACTGGAGGGTCACTTCGTGATGGGCGCTGGTCCGGCAGGTCGCAATTAGCCTAAGTGATATGACTCTCACCTTCCATTGGCCAAGTACCTTCGACGTATATCGAACGGTTCCCCTGCATCGTACTGCTTGACCGAAGTCATGACGGGAGGTATATCGCAGGGAATTAGTTCACGTACGCCGAGTATATCGAATTTGCTCTCACAAGTACCATCCCCACGAGGTATATGGTGAGGCAATTCACGTACACTCAGGTATATCAAATGGCTTGTCCACACGTACCGATTACCCGCAAGAGCAAGAGGTATATCGTGGAAGTCATGCCAAAGGGGGGAACCCATGCCGATTCACCTAACCAACTGCATACCCGCATATAGGTGTCTGACTTAGGACACGCACTTTAGATTGCCGATTTCAACCCGAAACTCTGTCGAAATTCCGGGTCGGCCTGCCGCCCAATTTTCGCGCATTTTTTAAAACGGGACCCTGTTCCCGAGTCTGGTTACAAGTCCAGACCGTAGCTTTGCATATATTAAAAACCCCACTTTTCCAGGCTCGGGTCCCATCTGGCATTGCATTTAGGAGAATTAAATACAAGTGAGATCATAATAATCATAATAATCATGCTGAGTTCCGTCTCCAAAAACATTTCTCCCTTCTTTATTAAAATCCAAAAACATTTCTCCCTTTTTTATTAAAAATCCAAAAACATTCCTCCCTTCTTTATTAAAAATCCAAAAACATTTCTCCCTTCTTTATTAAAAATCCAAAAACATTTCTCCCTTCTTTATTAAAATTCCAAAAATATTTCTCCCTTCTTTATTAAAAATTCAAAAACATTTCTCCCTTCTTTATTAAAAATCCAAAAACATTTCTCCCTTCTTTATCAAAAATCCAAAAATAGTTTCTTCCCTTTTCCTCAAAAATAAATCTTACTTATGCCTTCTTAGGTCGATTACAAGCCCTTGGCCTGGCTCCCTATTGGCTTCGGTCTTCAATCAAATCACCTCGAAGTTTCATCCGCTCCTCTACTACATCTTCCGAGTTTGGAATACATACATCCTCCATGGAGAATGCAGATCAAGCACCAGTCATACAACTGGATCTGCCGACAGTCCTAGCTCAGCTCATGGCCAAGATTGACGACCTCCAAGATGAGGTCTGAGAAATGCAACGAAACCAAGTTCCTATTCCTCAAGAGCCCGAGTCCCTGTTCCCTCGTGCTATGGGTCCACCCGAGCCTATCTGGGTCCCGGAAGAGTATTAGCACGCTCTACGTTCCCCTCCTGCCAATGGGCCGTCGCCTGCCCAGCTTCCAATGCCAAACATTGCCAAGCCTATGGCTAACCTGCCTGTGGTCGCTGATCCAAAGGAGGAGGAGTTGAATAAAGTCAAGGAGGATCTTAATATGCTCACCAAGAAGTTTGACCAAGTCAGGATCTCTAGGAATTACATGGACTACACCCACGTGTCTCCTTATCCTAAAGCGAGGTTACCCGAGAAGTTCAAGATGCCAAATATCGAGAAGTTCGGTGGGAGTGGTCCCCCAATTATTCATCTTCGCAGTTATCATCGTTCCATGACTCTACTAGGGGCTTCTGAAGAAGTGATGGCCCAGTTATTTCAGTAAACTTTTAAGGATAGTGCCCTCCGATGGTTTTTATCCCTTGAAGAATCCAAAATCCGTAGCTGGGAGGATGTAGCCCGAGAATTCATATCGCAGTACAAATACAACGAAGAGCTTGAGGTCACCTGTCGTGATTTAGAGCTGTTGAAACAGAAACCTGGGAAATCAGTCAGTAACTTCATAACTCGGTGGAGGGAGCGAGCAGCTACCATGACTAATTGGCCATCCGAGGAAGAACATGCCAACATAATGAAGAAGAACTTCTTGCCCAATGTCCGAGTGATGATGGGAGGACAATACTATCCCCACTTCAGAGCTCTCAGAGAGGCTGAAGTGGAAATTGAGGAAAGCCTCGTTAAAGCGGAAATTGAACCAAAGAAGGTGTCCAGACAGTTCACCCCTAGAAAGTATGACAAGCCTGCCAATGCTACAGTCTCAACCATCAACAACATCTCTCAACCAACCACATTATGGGCACCAGAAATCCGCCCTGCTCCTGTCCGAAGGGAATACACTGAGCTTCATGCCCCCCTATCCAAAGTTTACCAAGCCCTATTAAGCCGAAACCTCATCAAACCCTTGGATCCACGTCCATTGCCAAATCCACTCCCAAGAAACTTCAAGACCGACGCTCATTGCGCCTTCCACTTAACTGCTGGCCATACCACCGACCAGTGCTTTCACCTCCGAAATGTAATCCAAGATCTCATTGACCGGGGTACCATCGCCCCACCAGCCAATCCTAAGCCAAACACTACTCACAACCCACTCCCAAATCTCACCAATGCCATCTTCTTGGAAGAAAACCCGAATTTAGATCCATCAACCCAAATCACACCCCTATACCCTCCTAAACCTCTTCAAATTTGTCCATATTTCCTCCTACACCCTACTAGCCCCGCTAATCAGGCATTGTCACTCCTTACCAGAGCATGCATCGCTGTTCGTACCTGTTCTGAAAATGGAGGTATGGAATTATCAGAGGTGTTAAACCAACTCCTAGAATTCGGGCTGAAATTACCCTCACAGATGGTCATCGATTGCCAAAGATTCAGTACACTATTTTTGGAAGCACAAAAATGGGCCCGAGATTCAGACAGATGGGTGGTACCAACCGACGAAGTCAGCTTAGATGATATTGTCCAGACTATGGCAGAATTATTCAGGCAAACCAGTAGCATTTGCATTATCACCGAGTTACTTGACACTTTGAAGCTACAAGGGCGCTTGGTCCATTCAATCACACATATCCCCACAGAATGAGAGAACTTCTATGAAGAAGTCGTTGAAGTTGTGGAATGCATTGACTTTATAGGGAAAGAAAAAATTGTTGCCACCGGATGGGGGGAAGGATTCGAGCGAAGAACAAGCTTCAGAAAGAGCTGGCCCAGTAATCGACATATGTGGGATGATCTCATTTGAAGAAATCCTCGGAGAAATAGACAGAGTGGCATAACAACCTGAGATTGATGAGGAAATGGGATTTATGTTTTTGCCTTCTTCAGTAAATCACATGACCAGATCAGGGTGACATTACCAAGTCCCAAGCTCACTACCAGCAAATGACAAGGGGAAGGGCGTTGAAAATCTTCCTATGCCAGAAATGACCATCGAAGAAAGCAAGATCCTCGATCAACGGAAGAAAACTCAAGCTAACATCACTCTATGGGGGCTTTTCATATCTTCCCAGCTACACAGAAATGATTTAATCAAATTACTCACTGGACCTATAGTTCCTCCCTCTACCACACCAGAGGAGGCGGTAAATCTGGTCAGATCCTTAACCTCTACCCGAATGCTATCATTTTCTTAAGAAGAAATCCCCAGAATTGGGCAGAATCACAATCATGCACTCAATATCTCCGTCGAATTTATGGGAAAGGCCGTGCCACTCTCTCTTGTCGATAACGGATCCGCCTTGAATGTTTGCCCATTGAGAACCTTTAAGTGTTTAGGCCTGAAAGAATGCGACCTCGCTCCAACCTCCGCCGCTGTGCGTGCCTACGATAATACCCGTCGTGAGGTGATGGGATCCATAAAACTTATAATAGGGGTTGGACCTATAAACCCTGTCGTTGAATTCCAAGTCATAGACATCTTAGCTTGTTTCAAGCTGTTGCTCGGACGCCCCTGGCTCCACAATATCAAGGGTGTGTCTTCCTCACTCCATCATAAATTAAAGTTCTTTGCCGACGGGCGAGTCATCTCATTTTGGGTGACGACAAAAATGTCGAGGGTGCAAGCACCAGCAGTCCAATTCTCGAGATACAACACGAGTTAAATGATATGCTCCTATCAGGATTTCGAGTTGAGCCACTCCTACTCCTGGCAGAGGACGGTTTCAAAGAAAGGGTTTGTCCACAATATGACCCTCATGGCAATGTTAATGTAATCCAGATGTTCAGAAACATGCACTTCATGCCCGGACTGGGGCTAGGGCAAAGGCAGCAAGGGATACTCGAGCCCATTAAACTGAAGAAAGCTTTTCCTCCTTGTGGCTTGGGATATCAACCATCAGAACAAGAGCTCAGAATGATCCGCCAGTCTCGACCAAAAAGAGGATTAAACTGTATCCGAACTATCTCAGGAGACTCCTTAAATGGACGATTCATCAAAGAAGGTGAGGATTTCCCCTTTTGCGGTTTTCCAGAACCATGGTATAACCACACAGACAAGAAGATAAAGCCTGGAATGGAGATATTTCTCCAAGATAGCTACCCATGGGCCGAAAGTTTCCCACACCGCGTACAACTGCTCATCAGAGATATCGAAGAGACTGGGGAAAGTGATACCCATGTAACCCCAATGTTCACCCTGTTTCTTCTTCTGTTGTCTATCCTTGCTCAAATGTAATCGAGACCTCTTTTGATGAGGTTCTCAATGCTGTTTTTCCTATCAATGAAATAAACGAAGATTTTGAGTATCTTGCTGTGCCTTACATTAATTGTTTAGATTCTAATCGAACTTTTGATGATGATGATTTTATAAATGAACAATTCTTAACTGATCTAAATAAGGTTAATAATAAACAACATAACCGCGTTCAAGTTAATGAAGAAGAGATTGTTGTTATTAATCTCGGTTCTAGTAGCCAATTGTGCGAGATTAGGATAGGGGCCACCTTTGACAAGCATGAGCGTGCACAACTCGAAGAATTGCTGAAGGAGTTCGTAGATGTTTTCACATGGTCCTATGATGATATACCCGACATCGATCCTGAAATAGCTCAGCACGAGATCCCTACTCTCCCAGATTACAAGCCAGTTAAAAAAAAACTGAGAAAACTCCGCACCGAATGGTCATTCAAGGTCAAAGAGGAGGTGGTAAAACAGTTAAACGTGGGTCTCATTCGAGTGATCGAATATCCCACATGGCTAGCCAACATTGTACCTGTACCGAAATCAGGAGGAAAGGTTAGAATGTGTGTGGACTACTGAGATTTAAACAAAGCTTCTCCGAAGGATGATTATCAGCTACCCAATATCGACATGATCGTGTACAACACAACCAATCATGCTCTCAAGTCATTCGTCGATGGGTTTGCCGGATACAACCAAATCAGGATGCACCCAGACCACCAAGAAAAAATCGCATTCATCACCCTATGGGGAACCTTTTGCTACACCGTTATGCCATTCGGTCTCAAGAATGCTGGGGCTACATACCAAAGGGCTGCCACAACCATCCGGCACGATCTGATTCACAAAGAGGTCGAAGTTTACGTGGATGATATGATTATCAAGTCCGAAACTAGAGAAGGTCATGTTCCCGCTCTCCGAAAGTTCTTCGAATGACTGCGACAGTATCAGATGCGACTTAATCCACAGAAGTGTGTCTTCGGCATTACAAAGGGAAAACTCTTGGGATTTATGGTCAGTGAAAAGGGGATAGAAGTAAATCCTGCAAAGCTGAAGGCCATACTTGAGATGCCACCACCCCAAACAGAGAAAAAAGTCCGAGGTTTTCTTGGGAAATTACAATATATCAGCCGGTTCATCAGCCAGCTAACCTCCATCTGTGAACCAATCTTCAAGATCCTCCGAAAGGATTCAACCAAGGTTTGGAACGAGGCTTACCAAGAATCTTTTGATCGAATCAAATAATACCTGACCCAACCTCCAGTACTCATGCCACCACAGTCTGGTCTCCCTTTGCTCCTATACCTAACCGTAATCGACACTGCTGCCGGGGCTTTGCTAGACCAATACCTTAAAGACTCCCGCAAAGAAAGAGCCATCTATTATGCCAGTCGTAAATTGGCCGGGTACGAGGTCAATTACACTGCTTTAGAAAAGGCATGTGTCGAACTTGTTTGGGTCACCCAAAAGTTATGACACTACATGCTCGCCTTCCCCATCAAACTTGTAACCCGAATGGATCCCATCAAATACCTGCTTGAGAAACCCGCCTTATCCAGCCGAATGGATCGATGGTTGATGCTCCTAACCGATTTCGATATCGTGTACGTCACACAAAAAGATGTTAAAGGAAGAGCCATCTCTGACTACCTCGCTGACTACCCTGTAGAAGAAGCAGATGTATGGATCTCCGAATTCCCAGATGAAAATATCCTCTGCACCACTCAAGACCGCCTTCGATGGAAAATGTTCTTTGATGGCGCTGCCAACAAAAAGAGATATGGTATTGGGATACTTCTGGTTGCCCTAGATGACTCCCACACTCCCATCACCATGAAATTGGATTTCCCTTGCACCAAAGACATGACGAAATACGAGGCATGCACAGTGGGCCTCAAAGTTGCTCTCAAAAAGGGTATTCAACACCTTGATGTCTATGGGGATTCTGCCCTCATCATCAATCAAGTGCTCAGAAAGTGGAAAGTCAAGGACGAAAAGCTCCAACCCTTTCATGCCCAATTAGAAGAGTTAGCCTCCCAATTCCAAGATATCACCTTCCATTACCTACCCCGAGAAAAGAATAACCTTGCCGATGCTCTCGCCACTTTGGCCTCCATGGTCTACATGCCCGAGGGAATAATAATGACCCCCTTCCTAGTTCAAAAGCATGACAAACCGACCCATTGCTGCCATGTGGAGTTTATCTCCACCAAAGATCCTGAACCAGCCAATTGTTGGTACTATGATATCTGGTGCCTCCTCAAACATGGTAGGTATCCTGAAGGTTCCAACAAGAAGGAACGAACAACCCTCCGAAGACTGGCCGCCCAGTACATCATCTGTCATAAAGCTCTACACGAGAGGAATTTCGATGGGACTCATCTACACTACAACGCAGGGCTGAGATTGAGAAAATAATGGAGAAAATCCACAGCGGGGAGTGCGGACCCCACATGAATGGTCACATGCTTGCCAAGAAGATCATTCGACAGGGCTACTACTGGACCACCATGACCCAGGATTGCACCGCCTATGTCCGAAGATGCCTCAAATGCCAATAATTCTCCAATCTTCAACACTTGCCTCCGCTAGAGTTATACAACATGACCTCTCCTTGGCCGTTCTCCACCTGGGGTATCGACATCATAGGGAAGGTTACACCAAAGGCTTTAAACAGACTTGAGTTCATCCTGGTCACCATCGATTACTTCACCAAATGAGTCGAAGCTGAGTCATACACAGTGTTGAACGCCAAGAAAGTGGCCAAATTCATCAAGAAGAATATCATCTGCTAATATGGGGTCCCGCATGATCTAGTGTCAGATAAATGGTTACACTTCGAAGCAGAAGTCACAGAAGTTGTCAACGAGTACGGGTTTCAGAGACACAAATCTTCTCCCTACCGACCTCAGACCAATGGTACCGTTGAAGCCGCCAACAAGAACCTCAAAGCCATCATCAACAAGATGACCGAAAGCTGTAGGGATTGGGCCGACCGGATCCCATACGCCCTCTGGGGCTATCGAACCTCAATCCGAACCTCTACTGGGGCTACTCCTTACTCCCTGGTCTACGGCATGGAAGCAGTCCTACCTGTGGAGCTGGAAATACCCTCGCTACGCGTCATGCTTGAAAGCAAGGTTAGTGAAGAAGACTGGTGCCAAAGCCGTCTTGATGAGCTAGCCCTCCTAGATGAATGAAGATTAAAAGCTCTTTACCACATACAAGGGTACCATCGTCGAATAGCGCGATCATGCAACAAGAGAGTCAAGGACCGCGATGTACGGGAGGGGGATTTAGCCCTCAAAGAGATAATAGAACCCATCTGGGACTCCAGAGGGAAATTCAAGCCCAATTGGAGCGGCCCCTACATTATGAAGAAAATCTTATCCGGTGGTTCCGCCATGCTCACTGACCTAGATGGGGAAGAGATGGCTCGTCCAGTCAATCTGGACCGTCTCAAGAAATTCTACCCCTAAGTCCGAAATCTCGGCACGCTACGACTCTTCTCATCCCCCTTCTATTCTAAAAAAAAAATAAATAAATAAAAACAAAAACTCTTCATTTCCCTCTACCCAGAACTACGTGGGCCTGATCCTCTACAAAAACTATTTTAAAACTTTTCAAAAACCCCAGAGGTACGTAGGCAACTCATACTCCTCACATGAGTGCGCCCCTTTCTTTTTCACAAAATACTATTCTTTTCTTACCTCCGAGAATGGTGGTTCATTCTAAAATTATTTGAACAAAAGGATTATGTATGCCTTAGCAATCAGTATAGATAATTCAAAATACAAAACTCATCGAAAGGTACAGCTGGATGATCAAAAACTTGTTTACTTAATTAATAAGAAATCACAGTACGGATTACATAAGAAAAAGGAATGGATAACTCCCTTCCCTGCAACCATAAAAAGCCAAATAAAATCCCCACATACATTCCCTATTACATAAATAAACTCCCCAGGAGTCGTACCCACAGCTACCCGAAGAGCCTGCACCCACATCATCTACATCCTGAGGACCCCAAGTTTCCCCTGCCTGGATAGAGTGCTGCAAACATTCCATGGATCGATGGGCCTTAACCATCTTCGAAAAGACCACAACACCCCCTTCCATGGAGTCAGATAAAATAAACCATCTTTGACCAGTCTCTACTGCCAACATCTTGCTGACTACTTTCCTCCACAACCACCTCATATAATCTTTGGGACATGGCAAACCTTCCCGATAGACTGAGAAGGACGGGTCGACGGACGCCGATTTTCCCACAGAGACCCAAGCAACAGACGTAGGCGCTCAGTCAAATCTTCTACGGGAAAGAAATTTGAGGTTCGAGGGGGCACGACCTGTGCCCAGCCAAATTGGCACAGAAGTCGCCAAGGGAAATAAAAAGAGGTATGTCTGAGACCAACCAGTCGCACATATGAATACTCTCCTAGCTCCAGAACAGGCTGCAACTATCCCCACCAAGGCACAGACCAATACAAACCACGAGCCCCATGCTCCACAAACCAATTCTCCCAGTTCTCAACATACAGGCCAACGCAGATGAAGTAGCACGAAAAGAAGTTGGGTACAACCAACATAGGATATTCTGGAGGAGTCGACAAGCAGAATCTTTCAGACAACCACATGAACAGCATCACAGGGCTACCCCTTAAAAAGTCAGAACGACCTTCTCTCCAGGCATCCAAGCCATTCAGAGTCTCCGCCAATATCACCGCCGTAGGATTGCGACGGTATGACATCTATGAAGTAATGGCTTCAAGTTGTGGGTCCACTTTCACTTCCCCAGTCACCAACAGTAATTTTGAAACTAGAACCAGAACCACGGCTCCAGCATAGCCGACATCACCTACTTCCCGCAAATGCACGGACTGCAGCACCGTCGGGAGGGAGATCATTCCTCCAGCAACCAATGACCTGGCCGCCGAAGGCGAGATATGAAGAAGCCCGACCAATAAATTCTTAGGAGAACGGGAAAATTCGGGCAAAGCCGCAGCAACACTGGGATTCACACCCAGTATGGCAGAAAATTTCTCGTAGGTAAGGCAAACTTCTTCCAACCCAAAGCAGAATACATGGTCTTCGGGGTACCAGAATTGTACCGCCGCCATCAACATATTCCACTCAATAGGCCGATTGCGCCACAAGGAGACTCGACGTATGTTGAAGGCATCATTGTCGACATTATAAGAGCACATAGCTTCCAAGCTTCGAGGTAATTGACAAACTCAATGCTACCAGGGAGAGCCATCTTGCAAGACTAAAAGATAATGGGTAGGAAAATAAGGATGCAAAGGTGTGATGAGAACACTCCACCCTTCTCCCTTTTTATACTTAAAAATCCTCACAAGGGACATAATCCCTGCAGAAATCGGAGGGAATCCTACCCCACAAGGTACCAAGGGATGAAGAGGGTGCCAATCAAAGCCTTCAAATGATGGGACTGGACTAAACTACCGATAGGCAGGTCAGGGTGCTTGCTGATCGACAACCCCCCATTTTTGGAAATTTCCTCCTTCCTCTTTTGTCAAATCAGAAAACTCAATAAAAATAAATTGATATTCTCAAAAGAATTTCAAGAATCCTGCTTTATCCTTATAGGATTCCCCTTTTAAATAAAAACTTTCCTTCGAAAATTCCAAAAATATTTCTTTTTTACGGTCTCAGTAGCAAAGTAAAAAGCGCATATTCATGCATTCATTCATCATTAATAAAAGATAATGATACAAAAAATCCCATTGCATTGCATATATTTGTGTTCTATGTTACATCAGTTTTGCAGGAAATAAGAAAAGAAAAGCCAAAAACAACGGGACTCAGCCCGAACCCACATTTCATTCCCTCTCTCTCTCAAGAGCTTCCACCCCCTTTACGCGCTCTCTTCCCCCTACGATGAGACGACGCACCACCACCACTACCCGAGCCCGAGTCCTATCCGGACGAAGAAGACAGCACCAAGCAAGAAGGATCGGGAACTGCGTCCCAAATATGGGCAGTCGCCGAAGATATCCAATCTCTAATGTCCCTGAGCCAAGTGGTCGACACCCGGACTTGCAGAAAGGAAAGCCAAAATCAGTATCAGAACAGGAATGGCCAAAACATAAAAGAAAGAGAGGAACATAAAGGTATACCGCGGGTCGAAGGACCTCCTCTGTCAAACCCAACTCCTCCGGATCCATCGCATGAGGACGGTGCAACATAGGCACCATCCCTCGATCAGCCCCCCGGATGTTGTATGAAGGGGTATGCAACCGCACAAAAGGGACCTCCGAGGTTGCCACCGCCGCAGATGCCGACGGACCACCACCACTATGGGAAGACCCCACCGCCCGACTCTAACATGCCGGAGGGAAGGGCAATGCATCATAAATGCTGGGCGCCATTAACTAGCTTGTCACAAAATCCATATAGTCATACGGCGCGGTCGTATCGGTGTACAACAAGTAGGACTCACCAATCATCCCCGCGATCCTCTCATCCTCCAACATCAGTCTCTCCTACCTCATAGATGTAGGAGGCTTCATGGGTGGCACCACCACCTCCTCCTCGACAATCTGACGAACTACCCTCTCCTCGAGATACCAAGAATGGCCGAACTCATGCGCCAGCAAACGCCTCATCCGCGCGTTCACCCCAGTCACCCCCGCATCCTGAATGGCTGTCCCCCAGGGATAAAAGGTCACCTAAAAATCTCCAAGCAAGCACAAATCAATACGAGATCAAAAGGTGCAAAAACTAAGACTGAAATGGAAAGAGTCTTACCTTACCACTGGTCAGGTCATTCAAGACCTGACGCATCGCCTCCAGGGAGAGAGATCCCTTCGACTGCCGATTGGCCTTACGCCACCGATACAAGCGACAGAAGTCCCCAACAGTGTCATCCTTCAAAGCGATCAACGGGGTATTGTACCCAATCACCTCATAGAACCACATCTGAATTCATAAGAGACACAAAAGGAAAATGCGAATGCATGAAAATAAATGAACAAACTGAAGAATACCTCAAGAAGGTATGTGGCCCCATTAAAGGTCTGCCGGCAGCACCGACTAAATGCATCCAGAGAAAAGTAAAGGGTCGCCAAGGTCAGACTTCCCCAATCATAGAAAAGGATGTTCGAAAACATCCTCAAGTACGGCAGAAACCACAAATGAACGACGTCGCCGCTCGACGCCACCATGAAACCTCCCAATACTAGCAAAATGAATAACCGGGCCATCTGCCTCACTTGCAGTCCGTCCTCCACATCGATCACCCTGCTCAGCAAAACATCCTTCAGCAAGGACAGTCGGATGGAATCCCCGGAGACTATCATCCTCACATCACCAAGTGCCGCACGCACTGCCTCCGGTCTCACCCGTAAAGAGAGATCCACCTCTATCTGCTCTCCATCACAATCTAGCCCCAACAGCTGCTGCACGTCTATGGGAGTCACCGTCATCTCCCCGAATCCAAAATGAAAGGTGTGGGTAGTGTCCCACCACCTCTCTCCCAAGGCGCACAAGACCGCTGTCGAACGAGGCGTCTCGTCCAGCACCGATGCCAACCGCCCAAAACCTGCTGATGATACCATCCAACGTACCACAGTTGGGAGATGCTCCCAGAAATCCTGAAGCCCCATTGTCCCACGGGCACGCATGTTCTTCAAAGAGATATCACACTGGCAAAAAGAAAAGCCTCATTAAAAGTCAAACAAGAAAAACCACCAAGAGAAGAATGCCAAAGGTCAGGTTACTTACATAACCACCGGGGATCACTCTCGAAGAGCGATGAAGTGATGACTCCCACAGCAAGGTCCGCTCATCCGCAACAGGCTCAAACGCATCAAAGGAATTCTCATTCCCCAAAGCAAGAGGCGCCCTAGCCCTCCACTCCACATTCACCCAATCATCAACGGTCAACCACTCCCGGTGAACTGCAGTGCTCACAAAGGCGGCCATTTCTCGAAGAATCGAAACGCTAAAATAATTTGCAGAAGAATCGCAGAGAGCAAAAGAAGCTATGAAAAAATGAGGGGATTCGCCCCCTTTTTATAGGATGCCAAGCGCCATGCCGATCGGCATCTCCCCCTACCATACCGATCGGTACTGACTCCTCACCTTCCCGAGGCAACCCAAAACTCCGTGCCACTACCGAATGGAACCCTTCATACTATGCCGAACGGTACCCCTCCTAAAATTTCGTACAAAAATTCTCAGAAAATACCAGAAAGCCTCCAAAAATCCCCGGAAAATTCCCAAAAATCCCAGGAAGGATTTAACGCCTTTCTAAGAAGAAAACTTCGCGTTGCCTCGAGAAAAACCCATCTTCCCCAGCGGAATCCTCAAAAGCCAAGTGAAAACTCCTCCTGGCAAAGCTCGGGAAAACCCCTAAGGACCACCTGATCACTTCCCCAGCGGAATTCTCTTACAGCACCCAAAATAGGTTGTTCCCCCCCTACGAGGTTTCCTAAAAAGCTTCCCCAGCTGTCAGCTCCCCAGCTCAGATCAGAATCACAAAGCTCTTTCCCCAGTAAAACCGAAATCTAATCCTCAACCACTCTTGAGTCAGAATTGGCCCCGGTCTTGGATCGTCACCTAAGTTAGGTCAAAATTGAACTCGGTCCTCGGTCGTCACCATTTTTGGGTCAGAATTGGCCCCGGTCTTAGATCGTCACCTAACTTAGGTCAGAATTGACCTCGGTCCTCGGTCGTCACCACTCTTGGGTCAGAATTGGCCCCGATCTTGGATCGTCACCTAAGTTAGGTCAGAATTGACCTCGGTCGTCACCACTCTTGGGTCAGAATTGGCCCCGGTCTTGGATCGTCACCTAAGTTAAGGTAAAAATTGACTTCGGTCCTCGGTCGTCACCACTCTTGGGTCAGAATTGGCCCCGGTCTTAGATCGTCACCTAAGTTAGGTCAGAATTGACCTCGGTCCTCGGTCGTCACCACTCTTGGGTCAGAATTGGCCCCGGTCTTGGATCGTCACCTAAGTTAGGTCAGAATTGACATCGATCCTCGTTCGTCACCACTCTTGGGTCAGAATTGGCCCCAGTCTTGGATCGTTACCTAAGTTAGGTCAGAATTGACCTCGCTTCTCGGTCATCACCACTCTTGGGTCAGAATTGGCCCCGGTCTTGGATCGTCACCTGAGTTAGGTCAGAATTAACCTCGATCCTTGGTCGTCACCACTCTTGGGTCAGAATTGGCCCCGGTCTTGGATCGTCACCTAAGTTAGGTCAGAATTGACCTCGATCCTTGGTCGTCACCACTCTTGGGTCAAAATTGGCCCCGGTCTTAGATCGTCACCTAAGTTATGTCAGAATTGACCTCGGTCCTCGATCGTCACCACTCTTGGGTTAGAATTAGCCCCGGTCTTGGATCGTCACCTAAGTTAGGTCAGAATTGACATCGATCCTCGTTCGTCACCACTCTTGGGTCAGAATTGGCCCCGGTCTTGGATCGTCACCAAAGTTAGGTCAGAATTGACCTCGATTATCGGTCGTCACCACTCTTGGGTCAGAATTGACCCCGGTCTTGGATCGTCACCTAAGTTAGGTCATAATTGACCTCGGTCCTCGATTGTCACCACTCTTGGGTCAGAATTGACCCCGATCTTGGATCGTCACCTAAGTTAAGGTCAGAATTGACCTCGGTCCTCGGTCGTCACCACTCTTGGGTCAGAATTATCCCCAGTCTTGGATCGTCACTTGAGTTAGGTCAGAATTGATCTCGGTCCTCGGTCGTCACCACTCTTGGGTCAGAATTGGCCCCGATCTTGGATCGTCACCTAAGTTAGGTCAGAATTAACCTCGGTCCTCGGTCATCACCATTCTTAGGTCAGAATTGGCCCCGGTCTTAGATCGTCACCCGAGTTAGGTCAAAATTGACCTCAGTCCTCGGTCGTCACCACTCTTGGGTCAGAATTGGCCCCGGTCTTGGATCACCACCTGAGTTAGGTCAGAATTGACCTCAGTCCTCGGTCGTCACCACTCTTGGGTCAGAATTGGCCCCGGTCTTGGATCACCACCTGAGTTAGGTCAGAATTGACCTCAGTCCTCGGTCATCACCACTCTTGGGTCAGAATCGGCCCCGATCTTGGATTGTCACCTAAGTTAGGTCAGAATTGACCTCGGTCCTCGATCGTCACCACTCTTTAAGTCAGAATTAACCTCGCTAGACCTTTACCCTAAGCCCGTAAATTCGGCTTTGATCCGCATAATTGATCATCCCCAGCACACTCCTTAGGTCCTCAGAATCGATCTCAACCCTCTGAATCGGTCATACTCCCTCAAAGCATCATGTGGTGTCTATTCGACGGTCATCATTTGTTCCAAACTCACCCATCGAGGGGCTCTATAGACACCCCATTCTATTACCCCTGACTCTCCTTAGGTCCCTAGTACCTCCCTTCATAACTGTAAACCCATGTCACGTCCCGAGTACTGACCTGAAAACCATCGGGCACTCCCCGACTCAGTTTGACCCAAAAGTCAAACTTTTCATCTCGACCGAGACTTAATGAATCTTTGAAGGGTACTGAATACCCTTTCCAACGGTCCACCCCGTACGCGATTCCGACTGACCATGAGGATGAACGGTCCGTTTGCGTCCGAAACCTGAGCTAGAGGCCATCGGGAGCTCTCGGGCTCTATTTGACCTATGTCAACTCTTCAGCTCGATCGATGCTTAATGAATCTTCAAAGGTCACCCTTTCCAATGGTCCACCCCGTGCACGATTCTGACTTACCATGAGGACGAACGGTCCATTTGCGTTCGAAACCAGACCTAGAGGCCACCGGGCGCTCCCGGGATCTATTTGACCTATGTCAACTCTTCAACTCGACCGAGGCTGAATGAATATTCAAAGGGACCTGAATACCCTTTCCAAAGATCCACCTCGTGCGCGATTCTGACTTTCCATGCGGATGAACGATCCGTTTGAATTTGAGAGGCCACCGAGCAATTTTTCCCCGGCTCGGTTGACCAAAGTCAGCTCTCCAAACCGGGTCAAACTCTTTGTAATGTTGATGTACATCTCCTAACCTTTCCAACGGTATGCCCCATGCACGATTCGGACTCACCATGCGGACGAACGATTCGTTTGCGTCCGAATGATTCCCCGTCCAATGGATCGACAAACGCTTCCGAGCCATATTTGACCCAAAGTCAACTCCTGTACCTGGGAGAGGTCCAAAGGACTTTCTAAGGTATCTGAATTACCTTTCCAATGGTATGCCCCGTGCATGATTCTGACCAACGGTTTTCCCTCGGCGGCCAATTTTCCGAAAAAGCCTGAAACACACTACCAAACGGCAGGTTCCAAAACCTGCCTATCGGCACCTGCCTTTCGATATGTAGGAAGGACTCTATGCTGATTGGCATTCACCCGGGACTATAAAAGGAGGCCTTCACCTCATTTGCAAGGGTACCCATATCTGATAAAAATCCCTCTCAACGAAGCCCAGAAACCTCTCTCAAAGGCAGCTGATTTCAACTTCCAAATCCCCTTTCACTTCCACTTCTCATCATCCCTTTCATCAAACTTGGTGAATTAGCCACTCTCCATCATCATCCAAAGTGCAAGGGCTGCTCCCCAACATTCAAGATCAAGCTCAAGATCTTCAAGAAGGTCCAACTTTCTCAAACTCTCTCTTTAAATTCTCTTGAATTCTCAATAACTTGTTTTCTTACTTAGCACTTTTATTATCTCATTTCACACATCCTAATATAATTTTTACTTAGTATTATTGCACATCTTTTATTTTCATAAAACCCCAAAAACAAGAAAAAGAGGGTTTTGCTCATAAATTCAAATAAAGGATTCTCATATTTTCCTCACACTTTTCTCACAACTAAAGCAATTTTTGCTACACACACACACACTCACACTCACAAATAAGAGATTTCCCATTTTGGATATATGGGATAAACCCCACCCCTTGTTTTACATGTGAACTACGTGGACTTTGAAGCCTTTATAGGCTACGTAGGCGTCTCGGGTAAAACTCGAGACTCGAGTCCTTTTTCTCACTTTTTCTCTCATTTGCTATCTTCTCTAAATCCATTTTTCTTATATTATACATATACTTGTTCTTAGCGACGCATTACTCCATATGCGTTATCGTTCCCTTATAACGATCAACGTAGGGGTAATCGCGTAAATCTCATTTTTCTAATATTACTCTTATATCTTCCTACGGATGACTCGCTTTATCTTTTCCATGATACAAGTCGAGGATTCCTACCTCCATTCTATATATACACATGCACACATATGACAGGGGGAAATATAAAGGAAAATAGCAAATATCCATGAGAGATCGAAAGCGCGAAATGGGTGCCTAACACCTTCCCATTTCGTAACTAAGCCTCTGAACCCTTCTCGAATCGTTTTGATTTCGCACGCACCAGTATGTCTTTGGATGCCATCCTTCGGGGTGGCTTCCCCTTTTTCTTTTGTCTGTTTTGAGTAAAATAGACTGGCAACTCTGAATCTCTCTACATTTTTCAGCACCACCGAGCTACTTCTACGACCCATATAACCCGAATGCTCCCCAGCTCTTCTCCCCCCCTCCCCCCCAGTAGCATGTTTGAGTGGTTGTTTGATGTATTTTCTTCCATTTTTCTATTTATAAATTCGTACACTTTGACTATATAATGGAAGAATTTTCTTGCCTATTTTTGTGTTCGTATACTTGCTTGTTTATTCTTGCATTTTCTTCTTTGTTCCTTTTTATGCATTCTCTCTTTAATTTTGATTTTAGTCATTTTGCATAAGGACTTTGCAAAAGTCTATGTTAGGGGGGGGGGGGGGGGGTACGCATGCGCTTCAAAAATTTCACGAAGTTCAAAATGCCCCAAAACAAAAAAAAAAATTAGAAAATTTAAAAATTTCCAAAAAAAATTGAAAAATTCTGAAATATTTTTCTTCGAAGTAAATAAAAATTGGGATTTAAAATTTTCAAAAATATCACCGAAGTTTTGTTTAAAGTCTCAAATTTGTAAATTCCAAAATGCATTAAGTCTAAATTGACCAAAGATGGAAATTGAGCGAAAATTGATGAGTTAATGAATACGTGTGGAGATTAATCAACCTGGTGAGATTTCGAGCCTATCGATTTTTCTGAGTTTTAAATCAATCCGAGTTAATGATTAACTTAAAGTTCAATTCAGCGTCGAAATAAGTCGTTGTGATCTCAAAATTATTGTTTTGATCGGTTAGGGAATAGTGTGTGATGTTGCCTCTAAAATCGTGCTAAAATATCCTTAAATGAAATTAATCTTAAGACGCGTATGGTAATATAATGAGTAATTCAAATAAATAAAGTTAAGCCCTCGTTTGTTACCCAAAAATTTTAAACATAAAAAGTTGTGAAAAATTACCCTTTTGCTTGCAATTTTGAGCCGAAAATTTTTTTCCTTTCGTTTGGTAACCCGAAAAAACCCAAATAGCCCAGAATTGTGAAAATGGAAAATTCAAAAATTAAGTCCAAACAGTGCAATAAAACGGGGCAAGAAGAATAGAATAATGCTCAACAAAAATAGCAAGAAAAGAAAAAATGGAAAAATAGAAAAAAGAAAAAAAAATGAGCAAAAGCCCGAAAAAGCACTAATGGACATTATAATGGCATTTTTCAATTCCGAACTTTCCGATTATTCCCAATGTACCCAATACACCTTATATCCCGAAAAAGTCATAATCGAGTCCGGATTGCGAAATTAATTACTACGTGGAGAGTTAACACAAAAAATATAATAGAAGAGATTAGTTCGTGTGTACAAGAGGCAATGTTCCTATTTTCCAATGACCATAACCCGATGAAGAGATCTTTTCACCCCAAATTTTTTATCTTTCAAATTTGTGTGCGTAAACTTGTGTCCTTCACCTTTATTCCTTAAATCACGCATACCGAGCAAAATTTCCACAATTCGAGTGATTCGTTTGTGAGAGCATCCCGTGAGTATTTGAATCAAAACAAATTTTTGAAAAAGTAACATAATGATCAATCGGTGGAAATTTATAATTTAAATTTATGGCTTCGCGCGCACACACACACACGACAAATTGAGACTTGAGGATATAAATATATGGTGATTATTTTTAGAAAAGTTTTAATTATACAATTTTTAAGTATTTTGAATTTTGTTTGAGTCAAAAATGAATTTTGTGGGTAGATTCACTGCAAACCCTCACGAGACAAAACTAATCCTACTAGGGTAACCTAGGGGGTTAAAAGCTTGTTGCATACACTAAATGCAATCGATTGACCACGAAAGAGGTATTCTATCATAATAAATTGATTTTCAAGAGTTGAGCCTAGTTACGATTATTTTACATTGCTCGGGATGATCAAAGTTCAAAGTTAGGGGGGTTTGATTAAACATAAATTCTTCCAAATTTATCCCCTTATTTTAGAGGCTCTTATCACCTTGTAACATCTAAAATGCTTTGATTTATCTCATATCCTTGCTACTTACATTTCTTATAGAGTGTAACAAGTTTCGTGTATTCTTTGTACTTTTTACAGGTATTTTATACAAGTGAAGAGAAGAGGAAACTCAAAACTAAGAAACCAAGGAAGAAATAAAGGAAGGAAATTCAGAGAGCAAAAGGGCAACTTTACATCAGGATATTGGAAAGGAACCAACATGAAAGTTGAAGACCTCGAGTCTACGAGCAAGTAAGAAGAAACGACGTCCAAATTTGAGTCCCAGATCAGAAGTTATGAAGCCTTAAAGATGAGAGAAAATCACCACAAGAGCAGAGATAAAAGGACCTGCGGATCGATCCGATTTCAAGCAAAAATAAACCAATCCGGTATTCACTGGACCGAACCGATGGACCACGTCGAAACGGTCCGGGTGGTGAATTTCTGATTTTTTTGTTTTTCAAAATTAGAGGTGTATCTAGTTCAAACTCTTGTAATTTCGTAGAGTATACATTCCAATTAATTCACAGACATGATGGAGTTATCTTTTGAAGAATTTTAGAGAGCTTTTGTAACTAAGAACCCTAGGGATTTAATTTGTTCAAGTTTCAAGATTATTTCCAGAATTTCTTCATTCCAAGTATTGTTTACTTTCTGATTTCAATTGCTTTTACATTCAAGTAGGGTTATTCATAGGAATTAAGTTATAATTTTTATTTACACAATTTCTTCCCAATTTTCAAGTAGTTATGAATTCATGCACAATAAGTTTTGTGTTGACACTTAATTAACTATGCCCGGCTAAATTTTTAAGGTTTGGGATGCATGAACCCGACCCGATGTAATTTACATGTGTAGAAACTAGGTTTTGAATTGAAAATTTATTTAATCGTGTTGTGTAGTACACACAAACATCGTAGACCTTTTAACCTCGTTTGCCCTAGGTAACCGGGGTGTTTAAGGATGTGATACGCATGTTAGCTATTTGGCACCACTTTATTCTTACCTTTGATTACGTATGATGCGGTCTAATACCCTCATATATGTAATGCTTAGGATTGATAAAGACCGGGTTCAATCAAATTTCTAATTCAAAAGCTAGCATTCTATCAGGCAAATATACTAGGGTTCGGGGGATTGTATCCTAACCTATCTTTCCCTTATTCATATTTACTTCACTACAGTAGTTTACAATTGTGCACTTAGTTAGTTAGTCATGTAAATTTCCTTCATATTTAGCTAGTAGTCATTTAGTTCACAATTAATCATCTTTTAGTTTCTTTTCGCGAATCAGTTTAGGGTTAGTCTTCTATTCCTTCGTCATCATGACCTTTCGTCGTAGTTCCCTGTGGAGACGATCCCGACTTTTAGATTATTACTTGAGCAATAGGATTGAACTTGAGCCTATATAAGCATGCACACTAGAGACACATTTTTGGTCGTGTCACAGGTGGAGGAAAATGGCCTCATTCCTAAAGAGCCATAGAGTTCTTAGGAATAAAAATGGTCGAAGGGTGTGGGTAGTGAGCGAGGGAGGGTCAGGGAGTCCAACCAATTACCGCAGGAGAGGAATCGGAGAAATATCCACATCCAAATCCAGAGTATGGCGGTGGAAAAAAGTGAGGCAAGTAGTTTAAATGTGAGCATTTCTATCCTCAAGTTCACAAAGTGAACATTGAAGCGATGAGAGTCGATGGTAATAATTAAGATGATCTGATGAAGCAAGACTGTCTGTAACAATCCCCATTTTCTCATGTAAAGGATGGCCAGGCATGATACGCCGAAAATGGGAATTGTTTTTCAATTAATACAATTCTCAGCACAACGTAATATAAATAATATTATTTCAAAGGCCTATACTTGAACTTTATGTACATTTCCATGACAACAATTAAATTTAAACGAATACCAACTAAATAATAAATCCAGTTGCAAAGAAAATATCTCAACTCCAACATAATGCACAGAAGTCTCAAGCTTATGCCCTTACAAATTTTCCCAAATAAAATAACTAACTCTGGCAAAAAATTACCCATGCTAGAATCGATAAATCTGAAAACTGATGAGCAAGAGAGACTACAAGACTGTCATAGCACAATCCAGCTATCCCTGTGTAGGATCACCCAAGGGGGAAAAATATTTATATTTGGGTCAGAGCCCTAGGTGTTCAAGAATTAATTTAATCAATTTAATATGCAATAATATAGTTGATGCAAAAATTAATATTCCCCCTCATCACTCGCACACGTTTAGAACCTCACCCCTCATCTAAGTGTGATATTATTCGCATCCCAATAAGTCCCAAATAATAACTATGACAACGTGTCAATTTAATAATAATGGATTTGTCGATGATTTAATGCTGAAGTTTACTGACTATATTTAATTGCCATTACCCGTAATATCTCAATCTCATAAGTCTCGCATAAATGGCATTAACAACTATTACACATTACAAAATAAGGTTTGTAGTTTATGTTCACATTCTTAGACATTTCCAGTTATCTCATTTAAAGTCCGGGTAATTATATACATGTACTTTCATATATTTGACACACAAAGGAATCTACCGTTGGAGTCTAGTTCGTACTCTATCGGCAAGTCCATAGGACATATCTTATCCAAAAGGGACATCACAAAACACACATAAGTTAAGGGCGGTCCCTACGCAGGTTGCCAGTTCATGACCCATACCTAACGGTCATAAAGGCGCATCAACACCTACCTCTCGTAGGTGGTGCCTTTACGTAGTATGTACATGACCTACACAATCGTGAAGCCCACCTGTGCCGACATGTGGTACTCGGTCCGAATGCACGAACCCCCAAGCCGAAAGGACAGTCCACGATATTTAGTATGTCCACACAAACACATATCAGTTCATATTATTATCTCATATAATATGTATAGGTAATTACTCGATAATTACCATAGTAAAGTACCACATAAGGTTCATTAATTCCCATTTATTAAGAATTTTCCACCTAGTGAATTATTGACTAGTTAAATGTAATTTTCTCAATTAAATAAGGGCACATTTTCATTTTTACTAAATTCTCTATTAGCCCATACATAGTCCCACTAACTTGCTTGGACTCCTAAAAATACCCTTAACCAAACCCTAGGCCCACTACACTCAGCCCCCAGGGACGAATCGATTCGATTCTTGGCCTAATCGATTCGCTACCAAACCGAATTGATTCGTCCTGAAATCAAATTGATTCAATTTTATGCAGAAGCCCAGATCTGCTTGTTTATTTCAATATAGGATTCCTATGTTTCACTCCAAATTCATTTCCAAAGGTTTATACTACTTCATAGTTATGTAGTTGATTACCTACAACATAATTAGTCCACTTAGGATCAGTAATTACATGATTCAATCCCAATTTCATGCCAATCTTTCTATAATTTATGAACATTAAATACATATTTCAACTCAGATTTCATTCCAAATTCCAACACTATTTAATTTATAATATGGGGCATCTATCATGGGGTTAACATCAGAATTTTAGTCAATGGACTAACATTAATATCATCTACATTAAATAATCAAGATTTCACCAGTTAACTATCAAGAACCCTAAGGTATCTAACCTCAATTTCAAGAATACGGTAACTAAATTTCAAGAACTAAATTTATATTAATTCAGCATTCTACATGCAAAGAATATTTATTCATCATAAAATCCTCCATATCAGACCTAAATCCCATAAATTCTTAGGATCATCATCACGCCTCAAGAAAATACACTGAAAACTTAAATTAAACAAGAGAATTCTTGCATTAGTAATTCGTGGAAGAAAGCCCTTTGATTTCTTGCCCCTTTTCCCTATTTTGGTTCTCTCATTTTTTTCCCCGTTAACAGTTATTTTTAGTTCTTTTCTGAATAGTAGTGGGGAGGTTGTTTATCCCCACTTAAACACTAATTAATCCTAAATCCTGAGTTAGGCTTAAAACCCAATTTTTGGACCCCTAAATGGACCTGAATCCATACCCAAACTAGCCCAAAAGTTCCTTAACTTATATACCATTGACCCATGACTATTTCTAAATGTCTAAAACATTTAAAGGAGCCCATGTATTCTCGAAATAATACCTAAATTATTTATGTCAACATTGGGTACTTTTAATTGTGTCACACATTAATTACGTATTTTTCTACAATACACGTGACGCCCTAAATATACACATAGATAAACATAGAAAATCAATCGCACATACATATGACTTAATAACACATTACACCCATGCAATTATTAAATTAAAATTTTCAATTAAGTCCAATTTCCACAAATTTTTATTTATTCCAAAAATATTATTTTATTATTTATTTAAAAAAATTACGAGGTATTACATTCTTATCCCCTAATAACAAGATTCTATCCTCAGAATTAAGAAGGGTGCGTACCTAGATAGAAGTGATCGGGATATTTTATGCGCATGTCGTCCTCCCTCTCCCAAGTCAACTCGTTCTGTCGATGGTGGCCCCACTACAGCCAAAATAAAGGAAAAACTTTGGATTGAAGTCGGCGCTCCCGTCGGTCCAGAATGGCTACCGGTCTCTTCTCGTAAGTAGCATCTAGATGGAGCTCCATATCGTCAATATCAATGTTCTGGTAAGCTACCTTATCTCTAAGGAACCTCCGTAGCGAAGATATGTGGAACATATCGTGCATCAGCTACAAGTGATCTGGTAATCCCAACCGATATGCTATGGACCCAATCCTCTCCAGAATAGGGAACGGTCCCACGTATCGGGGAGCCAATTTCCCTTTTTCCCCAAATATCATCACCCCCTTGATGGGAGACACTTTAATCAATACCTGATCTCAAACATCAAAGTCTAAGTGTCTCCGACCCGCATCCACATATCTCTTTCACCTGTCCTAGGCAATTCATATCCTGGACCGAATCATCTCTACCTTCTTTGAGGTGTCCTGAATGAAGTATGGCCCAAGTAATGTGTTCTACCCGACCTCTAATCAGTATGAGGGTGAACGACAAGGTCTCGCGTAGAGTGCCTTAAACGGTGCCATACCTATCATGAACTGGTAGTTGTTATTGTATGTAAACTTCATTAAAGGCAAATACTGCTCCCTGCTCCCCTTAAAATCCAAAATGCACATCCGCAACATGTCCTCCAAAATCAGGTTCACCCTCTCCATCTGCTCGTCGGTCTAAGGATGATATGACGTGCTCAATTTCAACTTTGTCCCCAAGGCATTTTGAAAGCTCCTCCAAAAGTGGGACACAAACGTCCTGTCCCTGTTTGACACAATGTTGAGCGGTACCCCATCCAGCTTAAAAATCTCATCAAGGAAGAGTCTAGTGCACTGATTAGAGATATAATACGTCCGGACCGGTAAGAAATGGGCCACCTTCGTCAATCTTTCGACAATCACCCATATCAAATCATGTCCCCTCTGTGATGTGGGTAGCCCAATAATAAAGTCCATGGAGATGCTTTCTTATTTCCACACTGAGATATCCAAAGGCTATAAAACACCCATAAGACGCTGATGATCCACCTTCACCAGCTGATATGTGGCACACCTGGACACAAAATCGGTTCTATACCTTTTCATCCCGGCCCACCAATACTGACGCCGCATATCATGGTACATCTTATCCCCTCCGAGATGTAGCATAAATCATGATTCGTATGCCTCGAACATAACAACTCGTCTCAAATTCTCATCATCAGGAACAACCAATATCCCATGAAATCTCAAACCACCATCCGACCCAATGGAATAGTGCTCCACCACCTCGTCTAGCAACTGTCTCATCCGCTCGTGGCAAAGCTAATCTCCTGCCTGTGCCTTCACCACCCGAATAATGATCTTGGGAGTGATGGTGAGAACTGCCATAAATGTGCGGGTCTGATCATCATCCCCACGAAGTGACTTCCACTTCGCCTTCCACACTACTGCTAACTCCAAAATCTTCTTGTAGCTCAAAGCATCTGCCACGACATTCGCCTTTCCTGGGTGGTACTGAATGCCGAGCTGATACTATTTCACAAACTCTAGCCACCTCCTCTGCCTCATGTTCAGCTCCCGCTATGTGAACAAATACTGTAGGCTTTTGTTGTTTGTGAAAAGATAAAATTTCTCCCTCAGGAGATAATGTCTCCACACTCGCCAAGAAAAAACCACGGCTGCTAACTCCAAGTCGTGGGTGGGGTAATGTCCCTCGTGAAACTTAAGCTTTCTGTAGGCATAAGCTATCGGCCTGTCCTCCTACATGAAAACCCTACCAATTCCCCTTAAAGACGCATCAGTGAAGACTCTATTGTCAACCCCTTCTAGAGGCAACACCAAGACTGGTGCCGTAGTCAATCTAAGTCTTTAGCTCCTCAAATTTCTATTGGCACACATCATCCCACATAAATGTTATTCCATTCCTCATCAAATTCGTTAAAGGACCGACTATCTTGGAGAACCTTAGATGTTCCAAAAGCTGCGCACCTCGGTGGGTGTAGTGGTTCGTCCCCACTACATCACGAAAGAAACTTTCCCTGGATCCACGGATATCCCTCGCTCAGACACAATGTGGCCCAAGAACTATACCTCTCTCAAACAAAACTCACATTTCTCGAGCTTTGCACACAATTGATGATCTCGAAGCATTTGTAAGACCACCCATAAATGCTATGTGTGCTCCTCCGTAATCCGAGAATGAATCAAGATATCATCTATGAACACGATAACAAAACCGATCCAAATAGTCCCTGAACACTTGATTCATCAAGTCCGTAAATACTGTCGGTGCATTGGTTAACCCAAATGGCATCACCAAAAACTCGTATGACCCATATCTAGTAAGGATGGCTATTTTTGAGATGTCCCGCTCCCAGACTTTCACCTGGTGGTACAGCTGGTCAAACAAATCATCAATACGTGGAAACGAGTATTTATTTCGAATAGTTACTTTGTTCAACTCTCGATAGTTGATACAAAGTCATGGAGATCCATCATTTTTATTGACAAATAGTACTGGAGCACCCAAAGGCAAATTACGCCTCCTAATAAATCGTTGCCCTAGCAGCTGCTTAATCTGCTCTCGTAGCTCCCTTATCTCCAAAGGAGCCATCCGATACGGAGTACGGGCAATAAGTTTTGTGCCCAAAATATTAGACAACTCACTCACCATTGGGATGGAATCTAGTGTCACCACAACCTCCGAAGAAGTATCATCCTTGATGTAATACAAAAGTGTGCTCGACCCACCCCCGGAGTGCGGCATCTCAACTAGGTAAACCTTCTGCCACGGAATGATAAACACAATGGACCTCCCATAACAATACACACATGCCCTATACGTAGCTGTCCAGTCCATCCCCAAAATAATGTCGTACTCGTGCATGTCAAGTACTAATAAATTAGCTACGTAGGTGAGATGACCTACCTCAATACCGATACCCCGACATACTGACTATATGGGTGCCCCTCTACCAACTGATGAGTCTATGTGCAAAACAGTGGTGGATGAAAAATCTATCATACCCGTCTCTCATGCAAACCCTGTGCTAAAAAAAGAATGTGATGCACCCGTGTCAAATAGAATGCGACCAATATGATAAAAAATGGGAAACATACCCTCGACTGCCTGTGTCAGTGATGTTCCGTCTGCTGTTGGAATATGATAGAACCTCCCATACTGCAATGGTTATTGCCCTTGTGGTGGGTCGACAGGTGCTGGAGCGACTAGTGCAATGACTCCCTGAGCCGGAAATGGTGGGCGATGTCCCTGTGGTGCCTATTGTCCCATATAACCACCATGCCCCTGGGTTTCTTGGTCTTCTCAAGGACAATTCTTCGGAGTATTCCCCTTCACTCCACGCGTATAACAATTTCCCTGAAATAGGCGCCGCTAAAATCATCGGCCCAGCTGGCCTCTACCCTGCTGTCCCTGGACCTGATGGCCTATATACAACTGGCCCTAATGGCCCTGCCTCAATTTTCCCTGGATCTGCTGGCCCTGCCTATGTCGATCATTTGCACCTATAAACTTCTTATTCTGATAAGAGGATGGGGTGTCCCTCTGCTGTTAGGTCCCAGATCCGCTTCCCCCACTCACCATGCCCTACTGGCTCGACGACTCTGCTCCGTGATGTTTCTCTCCCTTATTTTTTAAAAATTCCCTGTCGTCCTAGCAATGGATAAGTGCAACATTAACAAACTGATTGTATGTTGTGAAGGTTGGATTCCCCAGAAGAAACTTCTTGATGTGCCAAGCTGATCCCATAATGAATCTATCCATCCGTCTATGCTCAGTGTTAACATCCTCCTTTGTGACGTACAAGAAGGCAGTGAAAAGCTCTTCGTACTCGACAATAGTATTCCCCTTCTCCTTTAGCTATGTGAACTTGTTCCTCTTATCAAACTACATGGCTAAGGAAAAGTATTTCCCCTTAAACCTCTCCCAAAACTCATCAATAGTGAGGCTGTCCCTCTCAGCAACTATCATAACCGCCTCCCACCACTAAATTGAGGCCCCCACTAATCTAAACAAAGCTATTATCTAACTCTGTACTGGTGCGCACTCGACCATCCATAAGTGCCTCTTAATATCCTTCTTCCACCTACTCGCCACCAATATATCTGAACCACTTGCAAACTCTGGAGGCTAGCCCTTAACAAAGGCCTCCCTCACTCTGTCCCACATATAAATTGATGCCTGAGCTGGCATAGCTTCCAGCTGTGGTGGTGGTGGATACTGATATGCCTGTGGTGATGGGAAATGCTGGAGCATGGCTGTCATAGACGTAGAGACTGCCTGAGACACAATGGTGGCTATCTCAGCATGTGTAATCAACCGTGGGGTCGGTGGCTACTGTCGTGGCTCTAGGTGAACCTCCTCCTCGACAGGAGGTGGAACTACTCGCCTAGAACTACCCTTCTATCCGTTTTCCATCTGAAGGCAAACAAAGTTTGAATTAGTACCAATGTAAGAATACAATGAACCCTAAGTATAGGCTCTACATATCAAATAACGCAATGCAGAATGCAAGGAATGTAACACATATCCTAAGGACATTAGAACTGTGCTCTGATACCAACTGTAACAACCCCCATTTTCTCACTAAAGGTTGGCCAGACACGGTACGCCGAAGTTGGGGTTTGTCTATCAATTAATACCATTCTCAGCACAATGTAATATAAATAATTTTATTTTAAAGGTCGATACTTGAGCTTTATGAACAGCTCCATAACAATAATTAAATTCAAATGAACACAAACTAAATAATAAATCCAACTGCAAAGTAGATATCTCAACTCCAACATAATGTAAAGAAGTGTCGGACTTATGCCCTTACAATTGTTCCAAAATAAAATAACTAATTCTGGCAGAAAAGCACCTATGCTAGAATTGATACATCTATAAACTAATGAGAAAAAAAACTGTAAGACTGTCCCAGTATAATCCATCTATCCCCGTCTAGGATCACCTGGGGAGGGGGGGGGGGGGGGAGAAAACATTTAAATTTGGGTGGAAGCCCTAGGTGTTGAAGAATTAACTTAATCAATTTAAGATGAAATAATACAGTTGATGCAAAAATGAATATTCCCCCTCGTCACTCGCATGCATTTAACACCTCACCCCTCATCTAAGTGTGATATTATCCGCATCCCAATAAGTCCCAAATAATAATTATAACAACGTGTCAATTTAATAATAATGGATTTATCGATGATTTAATGCTAAAGTTTACCGACTATATTTAATTGCCATTACCCGTAATATCTCAGTCTCATAAGTCTCATATAAATGGCATTAACATCTATTATGCATTACAAAATAAGGTTTGTAGTTTATGTTCACATTCATAGACATTTCCAGTTATCTAATTTAAAGTCCGGGTAATTATATATATGTACTCTCATATATTTGACACACAAAGGAATCTACCGTTGGAGTCTGGTTCGTACTCTATCGGAAAGTCCATAGAACATCTCTTATCCTAAGCGTACATCACAAAACACACATAAGTTAGGGGCGGTCCTTACGCAGGATGCCAGTTCACGGCCCATACCTAGTGGCATAAGGCTGGTCAGCTTCAACACCTACCTCTCATAGATGACACCTCTACGTAGTACTTATATGACCTACATAATCGTCAAGCTCACCTGTGTCGACGAGTGGTACCCGATCCGAATACACGAACCCCCCGAGCCTATAGGACAATCCACGAACATTGATATGTCCACATAAACACATATAAGTACATATTATTATCTCATATAATATGTATAGGTAATTACTCGATAATTACCATAGTAAAGTCCCACACAAGTTTCATGATTTCCCATTTATTAATAATTTACCATCTAGTGAATTATTAATTCAATTCTCTTGGATAATTACTTAAACATCTAGTTAAATGCAATTTTCTCAATTAAATAAGGGCACATTTTTTTTTTATAAATTCCCTATTGACCCATAAACAGTCCCACCAACTCGCTTGGACTCCTAAAAACACTCTTAACCAAACCCTAAGCCCAGTACACTCAGTCCCCAGGGGAGAATCGATTCGCTGTAAAATTCAATCGATTCGCCCTGAAATATAATCGATTCGATTTTATGCAGAAGCCAGATCTGCTTATTTATTTCAATACGGGATTCCTGTATTTCATTCCAAATTCATTTTCAAAGGTTTATAATATTTCATTGTTATGTAGTTGAGTCCCTACAACATAATTAGTCCACTTAGGATCATTAATTACATGATTCAATCCCAATTTCATGTTAATCTTCCCAGAATTTATGAACATTAAATACATATTTCAACTCAGATTTCATTCCAAATTCCAACACTGTTTAATTCATAATATGGGGCATCTATCATGGTGTTTACATTAGAATTTCAGTCCATGGACCAACATTAATATCCTCTACATTAAATAATCAAGATGTCCCCAATTAACTATCAAGAACCCTATGGTATCTACCTCAATTTCAAGAATACGGTACCTAAATATCTAGAACTACATTTATATTAATCCAGCCCTCTACATGCAAATAATATTTATTCATCATCAAATCATCCATATCAAACCTAAATCTAAGAAATTCTAAGGGTCATCATCATGCATCAAGAAAATACATTGAAAACTTAAATTAAGCAAGAGAATTGTTGCCTTAGTAAATCATGGAAGAAAGCCCTTTGATTTTTTCTTGATTCCTTTCCCTTTTCCCCTCTTTTGGTTCCTATCATTTTTTCTCCCGTTAACAGTTGTGTTTATGTCTTTTCTGAATAGTAGTGGGGAAGTCGTTTATTCCCACTGAAACACTAATTAATCCTAAATCCCGAGTTAGCTTAAAACCCATTTTTTGGAAGCCTAAATGGACCTGAATCCATACCCAAACTTAGCCCAAAAGTTCCTTAACTTATACACCAGTGAACCGGGACTATTTCTAAAGGTCTAAAACATCTAAACGAGCCTATATATGCCCCGAAATATGTCCCGAATTATTTCATGTCAACATTGTGTACTTTTAATTGTGTCACACATTAATTAAGTATTTTTTCTACAACACATGTGACGCCATAACTATACACATAGATACACGTAGAAAATTAATCTCACACGAATATGACTTAATAACAAATTACACCCATGTAATTATTAAATTAAAATTTTCAATTAAGTCTTATTTTCCACAGCCATTGCCACGGACGTGCTGGGCGGTGTTAGATATAGGTTGGTGAATGCAACCACCGGTTAGTAGTGAGAATGGAAAAAACTCCAGATGGGTCAAGACACTAGTAGGGATCATCATGAGCCTGGCCTGGCGGTATGAAAATGGCCTGTATGTGCGATAGGAATTCGGTGGGCAGCCACCGAGCTAGCTGTGAAAAATCCCATTGTGAGTTAGAAATAAAAGATGCAAGCGGCACATCTAGCACTGTACTGGGAAGGTGCAGATACAATGTTGCCACAGTTTCATTTAAGACCCAAATATGACGACCGAAGGAAATATGTCCGTGTCTCACTCGCCATTTGAGACATTTTTGGAAAATAGGCAACAACTTAGAGATCTTGGTCCAGAACCATAAGCATCATGACTTCCTAGGCGCTGTGAGTAATGTAGCCCGAGGGAAATATTTATGGTAATGGTACGAGTCCAGATATTCTATGACTGGTGAAGCACCTTCGATAACAGCTTGAGCATGGATTCCTTGTTTAATGTATGCAAGTTTTTTATGCCCATCCCCTCCAACGCCCGGGGTAAAGTTATATTCGACCATGGGATAGTCGAAATTTTATGGGACATCTGTGTGGCATTCCAAAAGAAAGCTTTAATTTTCTCGGTGAGGAAATTGAGAATCGACGTTGGAAGTGGGTAAGCGGACACAAAGTACGATGGCATGGTCATGAAGATAGTGTTGATGAGCGTGAATCGACCCGCGAATGATAATAAATTATTATACCACATTTGGAGTCGACTTTCAAATGCATCGATAGTGTCATGGAATAGTTATCGCATGACATGCCCAATAAGCAAGGGGAGGCCCAAGTATTTATCATGTCTAAGATATAGAGAAATCCGTAACTTCCTGATAACTCTATGGCGAATTGCTTATGAATGAAAGGCTAAAGGTCAGAGAAGACATGGTTTAGTTAATGACTTGGATAGAGAGGGCCTAAAACTGGCTCAGAATATAATTAAATATGTCAAGTGTAATTACAGTAGGCTTCACGAAGAACATGCAATCATCTACAAAATCCAGGGATGGTATATGGGGCCCCATTCGAGATACTCGAAGATCATTCAAATGGTACTGAGTGCACTCCCGATCAACTATACGGTGCAATACATCCAAAGAGAGAATAAACAAGTAAGGTAAGAGGGGGTTTCCTTGTCGAAGGCCACGAGTGGGGTAAAATGTTTTTCTAAGGTGGTCGTTGATTAAGGTTTGGTAAGAGGGAGTGGAGATACATGCTGTAATGAACTGTATCCACTTCTCAGGAATGCCGCGCTTTATGAGGACCCATGAATAAAGATCCATTCCAATTGGTCGTAAGCTTTCTGTGAGTAAGTCTTGATTGCACAGCTCCCCTTTTTAGAATATAATTTTTGATTGGTTTAAATAGTCTTACACATTTTTCACAAGAGTCTCTAGCGAAGGATAGCCTGTCATATATTGCTAATACTTTTGGAAAACCTCTTAAAAGATGGTTTGTTTGTACACAATATGGGAGTCGAGGGACAATATGACATTTTTTAGAAAAAAATTCATCTTATTCTGTTGAGAAAACAATAGTTTGCAAGTATGTGTGATATGTTCATTCGAAAAATTGTGCATTGGCTTGGTTGTGTATTTTTCAATTGATTTTTCGGGATATAGTCCTATTTGAGAATTTACTATGGGTTCCAATCCCATGCATTTTTTCCATAAGTTCTATAACCATTGTAGTTGTGTAGTTAACTAATTATTTTGGGAGCAATTTTTTATATTTTAGTCCTAAATTATTTTTTTACTATACTCTACTTATATATTTTTTGAGTATTAACGTCCCTTATCCTTAATGTATACCTTATAAGTTAGGGTATATAAAAACGTAACATGTGTATATTATAAAATTTCACATACAAGGTATAATTTTTCCCAAAAAATATTTATTCATTTATAATTTAAAACTTTATTGCTTAGAGGGATACTAGTGCTCAAAATATATGTTTATGAATTAGAGCAAAAAAATTACTAGCGAGGATTTAAATTAAAAAATCCTATTATTTTAGTTGGTTAGTTAACAAGTGGGAGCGAGCAATCAATCTTATTTATGAGACTAAATTTGTAATCATTTATCCATTATATCGTAACTTGTAAATAAAAGATAAATTAGCCTTCCACATTCATTTAGAATATTTATTTACGTGTCGAACTTTCAAATGGATTGTCCAAAGATATATAATCTAATTTAGATTACTAAATAAAAAAAAATTATCTTAATTTTAACCCCTTATTTATTTTTACTTTAAGAATTACAAAAAAATGTAAATGGTCATTACCTATTTTCATATTTTATAATATTAACTTGTATTGATATCATAATTATCATACACATGTAAATAAATAAATTTATTCAAAATTTTGATTAAATTGCATTAAATTATTTTTTATCTGCTCAAATCTGAATCATAATAAATTTGAATTTGGTTTGTAGCTTTGATGATCTCCAAATTAATTAACTAATTTTTTTTATATATAAATTAGAATTACCATCCTCCAACTGCGCATGCATGCGTTACTTCCATACTCCGCTCCTCTAAATCTTGCGGGCTAAAAGTAGGTTTGTGTTTTTGTTCTCCTTGCATTATGGTTAATTAACCTCTTGTTTATGGGGTTGATAAGAAGAATTAAATTCGTTAAATAAACAGTAATTAAAATTAAATAAGTAAACAGACTTACAGTAAGTACAGATAAAAAAGAAAGAAAAAAAATAACTTACAGTCCGTGATTGAAACAATCACATGAAGAAATATGATTGAGTCGAAAGTTTAACTATATCTTCTTAAGACAGAATATGCCCCTGCTACTGTACTACCAGCAAAATTCAACGGGTGTCTACCTCACATGAGAAAATGGTCACCGACTGTTGCAAGAAGCACTACAGTGTGATAGCCTCATGAACCAACAATGGAAAATTTCTCTCAAATAGGATGAAGGAAGCAAAAGACAAGAGTAGGAAATTCGAATTCATTTTCTTGTCTCTAAAATGGACTGCAAATGGTCCATTATATAATTGGTGAAGGGGTGGAAATCTATGTCTTTTCCCACCAAAGGATGTGACTGTTCGAACAGTTACATCTCTTTATTTAAACAACAGATGTGATTTTCTTAATCCTATTTAGTTAATTAAAAAAATTAAAAGGACATCATTTTAATTACAACGTAAATAATTAATTAATTAATCCATTATTAATTAATTCGTTTTGGAACACGGACATGGGCACGGTCTAGGCTGGTCGAACGGATGGTGGCGATGTCGTGCAGGCCTAAGGCCCACACCCAACACATGCATAGTGTAGGCCATCTCCCCATCAAAGAGTTCGGACACCCCAAAGACATCCAAGCCTTAGTCCCATAAATTGTGAATATTAACCCCAAGTTGTCCCACCATTTTTTCAATGTGGAACACACCCATTTAACTAAATTACACTAACTAGATTAAGCTCAAATGGGTCACTTTAAGTCCAAATTTCTCATTCATAACTTCACTATTTTGAACAAATGACTATACCAAATTAATCTCCTTTTGACAAGGAATGAATTTAGTGTATTTCCACCTTATGTATTGCTGCAATTGCAATTAACATTCTAATGGATGTAATCCTCTTAACAGGTGAATAAGTGTCAAAATAATCTATTCCCTCCTTTTTCTTGTAGCCTTTAGCTACAAGTATAGCCTTATATTTATCATTGGTTCCATCAGTTTTCGTTTTTCATTTGAAGATCCATTTACAACATAATGGTTTGGTCTCCGGTGGTAGGTCCATCAGTTACCATGTATGATTTTGCATAATGGATTCAATTTCACTATTAATAGCTTCTTTCTAGTATGAAGTGTGACACCCCTACTATTCTAATAACGGGTGATCAGTCCTCTACTAAAATAAAATATAAATCTCCTCTAGTTCATTCCTAGCATCACTAACAACAATCAATTTAATTACTAATAACCTATTAGGCCTAGTGTCAAACTATTAAATTTTTTTTAACAACTTAACTTGCTTTAATAAACTTCTAATCAATGGAACAAACCATTCCATGCAACTAGTATACTCATTCAACATTAAAATAAAATGAAAAAAGCATAAAGTCTAAATAATACAATGCTGTCTAACTCTTTGACATGCCCGATAGAAAACTGATGAAACATCTTATCTATATCACAAAGACATAAGTGAGTAGTCAATCCCTTCAGGACACAACTGTAGTAACATTATCTGACCAGAAAGATAGCTAAACTTGGTGTCCCTGTGGCTAAGGATATAAAAGGTTTTGAAAAGATTTTAATACGGGTCAGATCCCAAAAAACATTTGAAAATATTTTTCAAGTGTTTATAATACAATAATAAATATGCAATGTAATCGTTCCTATTTAACTTGGCATCGCACTCTCATGAGATAATCTTCGCCCCTTATCTATATTATGAATCTAATACATGTATTTTAAACACCCTAGTTATGCAACCCTGCTTAACTAGTACCACGACTTAACTTAGTTCCACAAACTAATCTTCTAGTCTAACCGTGCTACACGTATTATTACTTTGCTTCATTTCTCATTTAGCTATCACATAAGATAGATCATTATAATTCTCAATTATAAACTTTTCGTTAACTGTTTCACATAACTTTGCACTAGTTATAATTTCAATGTTCCTATATTTGTTTAATTCACACATATACATATATAACTCTTATATAAGTATATAAGCATAGCATTCTTGAGCTGTCCTCTCGGATGCATATAATTTACCGTTTGCACATTTCTTTAATTCATCCGTATATATTTAACACGCATAGATACGCATACAAAAATCACATCTCCTACACATACATATATATCACTCACTATATATGTATAACCGCATACCCAGATCTTAAACTCGTGCTACATCATGTACCACTTTTGGGCCATCGGGTCGAAATCTCACCACCAAACCCAAATCGTAAACACATAATCGGAGGCGGTCATAGACATACATTCGTGGGTCATAACCACACCACATTATCCCACTAGACTCTAAACTTACATACAATGGTAATGCAACAGTCCTATGACCTGAGAAATCGATCGAACACCTGCTACTCAACACCAGGGTGGACTGCCCGCTGTGCGTAACCTCCAACGATAGCACCCATACAGTAGGCATGTTTTACATATATAAATCACACAAATTTATCCATATATATATATATAAGTGGATACCCGTGCATATGTCACTCATAGTACTAGCCCATATTTCCTGAGTCTAACCCCGACTCCTGAATACATAAGTAGTCATTTACTTATAATTAATTCACAATTATTATTATTATTATTATTATTATTATTATTATTATTATTATTATTATTATTATTATTATTATTATTATTATTATTATTATTATTATTATTATTATTATTATTATTATTATTATTATTTTGGACATTAAGCTATTCTACTCCATCCCGTATCCCAATTCTATCCTAAATTCCAAACCGATTTCATAAGTTAATCTTCGAGTGTCGTTCACCCTGAACACCCGTATATCTATACCCAAAATTTTATTTTTGACTAACAAAAGGTAATACAATGTCCCACACATTTTCCATAAGTCCTACATATTATCTACGAGCCCCCTAAATTCATACAAACCTCAAAAAAATCATGGAGGAACCAAAACAAGAACGTCGGCTGAATAGGTGGGCTGAACCGGTTCGCCCCTTGGCCCTAACCGGTTCGCCTGCTAGGGTTGTTCTGGGCGGGGCTGGTGCGTGTTTGACAAAATTTACCAATTTCCCCTACATCATATGAACACTATTCTTCATCCCAACCAAAACAAACTTCTCTATATCAATTCCAAACATAACGATGCATATTACTATGTCTGATTTCAATCCGATAACATATCAATTCCACGGGATTCAACATACTTATCAAGAATCATCTATTCTCTTAATTCATTTTCAAGATCTCTTTAATTCTCATAAGAACCGTTTAAGATCACATCTTTTCTATGAATCAATCTCATATTTTATTCAAGACCACGTCTTTTATGTATAAATCAATCTTATATCTTATATGGGATTGTAATCAATTTTACTTTTTATAATTTCATTCCCCAAATTCTATTTTGACATGTGAATCACACCCCTCAAATCCATATTTTTACACCAAGTCTAATATGAATTATAAACACAACATAAAATATCAAAGAAAGTTAAACACTTGCCTTTTATTGTATAGAATTCTGATTTTCTTCTTGGGATCATCTTTACGTGTTGCTTCTATGCCTAAAATTTGGTGCAATCTCTTCTCCAAATGATGCTCTTGTCTCCCTCTTGATTTATCCCTTCTCTTTTCTCTTCTCTCTGAGCTCTAAGATTTTTGGGATGGTGGAATGGCCACCCATTCCACCCACCTTCCCTAGTTATATCACAAATCCCTAAATTATGGTTAGGGTTAAGGGCAAAATGACCCGAACACCCCTATATGTGTACTATTTGCTAAACAAAAGTCCCTACAACCCGATTACTACCCCCGAGTACCTAATTATGACTATTTAGACTCATTTCGAATCATCATCATACTCGAAATCACCATCCAAGTCACCCAGTATACATTTCTCATATCAATCCCAACACGACTACAAGCGCGCGTCCCGAATGAGATACCGTCAAACCTGTCGATTTTATTCACTTAAGACGTATGTAAATTACCAAGTTTCCATTTACTTATCATACAAGTAGATATAATAGCAGATAAACATAATCCCATATTCGCTAATTCACATTTATTCAATTCAATTTATTTTCCCAAATCACTTAAATTACGAGCACGCGTGTAGTTTATAATTTTCCCAAAAATATGAGGTGTCACATACTTTCTCCCTTACAAAGGAACTTCAACCCCAAAATTCTGATATACCTGGTACCAAGAACTGTAGATGCTTATCCCGTATAGCATCCTCACATTCCCAAATCAACTCACGACTACATATGCTATCTTAATCGAAGGCCTACTTATTACGACCCGAAACTAGTGACGACTCTTCTCAAATCCATATATGTCGATATCCTCCATCATTAATGAGGTCTCATCTTGATGAAAAAACATGAAACACATCGTGAATCCACTATAAATTCTCCAGTATGACAAGCCTATACACCACTGGGTCTATCATCTCAATACTGATGAAAGGCCCCGCATCTCTAAGTGTCGACCTCCCTATTTTAGCAAGGCTCAAAACTCTCTTCATGGGATACATCCATAGTAGCACTTGACCACTCACATCAGCTTTCAAAACTTTCAGTTCGAGGCGACATAACTCCTACGATGCCTCTGAAATACACGAAAATAGCTCTTGATTAACTCAATCCTTGCTGATGGACCCTGAATCACATCCACCCCGAGAAGAATTAAAATAACTACTGAACGAGATGAAATAAATAAGTTAACCGATGACTCTCGGTAAATATTCTATACAATAGTCCAACTGAAACTGAAAAGCATAAAGTCAGAATAATACAATATTGTCTAACAGGATGACATGCTCGATATAAAACCTGAAGAAACATCCCATCTAGATCACAAATATAGATGCGACTAATCAATCCCTGCAGGCATCTACAGCTGCTGCAGCATCGTCTGATAGGAAAGATAGCTAAACCAAACGTCCCCGTGGTTGAGAAAATAAAATGTTTTGGAAAATTTTTGATACGGTTCGGAGCCCAAAAACCATTTAACAATATTTTGCAAGTGTTTAAAACACAATAATAAATATGCAATGTAATCGTTCATATTTTAACTGGTGTTGCACTCCCATCAGATAATCCTCACCCCTCATCTATAGTGTGCACCTAACGTATGTATTTTAAACACCCTAGTTATGCTACCGTTCATAACTAGTACCACCACTTAACTTAGTTCTACACATTAATCTTCAAGCCCAACCATGCTACACGTATTATTTCTTTGCTTAATTTCTCATTTAGCTGTCACATAAGCTATATCATTATAATTCTCAATTATAATCTTTTCGTTAACTATTTCACATAACTTTGCACTAGTTATAATTTCAATGTTCCCGCATTTGTTTAATTCTCACATATACATATGTCACTCTTATATAAGTATCTAAACATAGTATCCCCGAGCTATCCTCTCGAATGTATATAATTTACCGTTCTCACATCTCCTTAATTCATCCGTATATATTTAACACACATATATAAGCATATACATACAACATATCGTACACATACATATATATCACTCAATATATTCGTATAATTGCATCCCAAGAGGTTAACCTCGCAGATGCATTTTCTAGCATTCTATCAGGCTCCAGGTACATCACGTACCACTCCTAGGCCACCAGGTCAAAATTTCACTACCGAACCCAAATCATAAACACATAATCAGAGGTGGTCATAGACATACATCTGTCTGTCTTAACCATACCACACTACCCCACTAGACTCTAAAGTCATATAAAGTGGTCAAGCAACATTCCTATGACCTCGGGAATATATCCAAAACCTATTTGTCAACGCTAGGATAGACCGCCCACTATGCGTAACCTCCAATGAAAGCACCCATGGAGTAGGCATGTCTTATATATATATATCAATCAAACGGATATATCCTTTCATATATACTATCACTCTATACGTTTATATATATATATATATAACCGACAAGGAGTGCATATGTCACTCGTAGCACTACCCCATAATTCATGAGTTTAACCCCAACTCTTGAATACATGAGTAGTAACTTACTTATAATTAATTCATAAATATTATTATTATTTTGGACACCAAACAATTATACTCCATCTCGTATCCAATTCTATTCGAAATCCCAGACCTATTTCTTTAATTAATTTTCAAGCGTCGTTCACCCTAAACACCTGTAAATCCACACCACAAATTTTATTCTCGACTAACCCAAGTCAATATAATATCCAACACATTTTCCAAAATTCCTACATCTCATATACGAACCCCCTAAATTAATCCTGACCTTAAGTAATTCACGGAGGAACCAAAATAACAACGTCGTCTGAACAAGTGGGCCGAATCTATTTTCCCCCTTGCCCAAACTGATTCACCTTCCGGGGCTGGTTTGGAAAGGGCTAGTGCGTGTATGAACACTATTCTTCATCCCAACGGAACCTAACTTCTTACTATCAATTCCGAACAAAACAATGCATATTTTTACGTCTAATTTCAATCCAATAACATATCAAATCCAGTGGATTCAATATAAATATCAAATATCATTTATTCTCTTAATTCAATTTCAAGATTTCTTTAATTCTCACAAGAACCATTTAAGATCACATCTTTTGTTTAAATCAATCTCAAATTTTATTTAAGATTGCATATTTTATATCTAAATCAATCTCAAATCTTATTTGGGATTATAATCAATTTAACTTTCTACATCTAGGTCTTTTGATATATCTAGGTTCATCCTCAATAACATTTTGAGGTTCACTATTTGTATCTTCAAGTGTTATTTTGTTAGAACTTATTTCTTGTGCATTTTTACAAGGAAACATATTTTCAAAGAATGATTCATTCCTAGATTCTATAACTATATTTTTAGGAATGTCAAACGTATGCAAAAGGAATTGATATGCACTACTATCATAACAATTGAATATGCAATCAATAGTCTTAGGACCAATTTTCACCTTTTTTGGTTCAGGAACTGATAGTTTTGCAAGACATCCCACACTTTTAAGTAATTTTAGGAAGGTTGCGCCCATTCAATAATTCATAGGCTACCTTATTCATTTTTTTATGAATTAACTTATTTAGAATGTAGTTAGCTCAAAGCAATGATTCCCCCACGTGTTTTGGAGTACACCCAAAATTATTAACATTGCATTCATCATTTCTTTTAAAGTTCAATATTTTTATTCGGCAATCCCATTTAATTGAGGAGAGTAAGGAGCAGTAGTTTGGTGACTAATGCCATTCGCTAAACATATTTCCTTAAAAGGAGATTTGTATTCACCACCTCTATCACTTCTTAATTCGTTAATCTTTTTACCAAGTTGATTCTCAAATTATATCTTGTCTTTCTTAAAAGCTTCAATTGCTTCATCTTTTCTTCTTGATATGTAGGCATAACAATATCTAGTTCAATCATCCACAAAGGTAATAAAGTACTTTTTCCCACCTCTAGTTTGAAGAAAATTCAAATTACAAATATCGGTGTAAACTAATTCTAATGGTTCGCTATTTCTTTCTTCTACATACATTTCATGTTTATGATTTGTGTTAATTATAAATTTTGAAATTAATTCTAAATCAATTAGTTTACTCAAAATATGGTAATTAACATATCCTAATTTTCCAAGCCACATATCCATAGACTAAAGCATATAGGTAGAAGATATCATATTATTATTATCATAGTTAACTTTAGGTAGAACAGTCATGACGATCATTTCGAACATCCCGTCACACATATATCCTTTCCTTACATGCATTCCATCCTTAATTTTCACAGATTGGTCTCCAATACAAGCCTAAACCCTTTCTTGCTTTGCACGGAATCGGAGACAAGGTTCTTTCGAAGGTCGGGTACATGCAATACATCATTGGGGTGATGCCTATTTTACGCAAAATAGGTAAAAGAAATGTTGCCTCCATGAGAGAACGACATCAAAGACATACTTATGCTTGCGAAACCAATAGTTCAAGGATCCAAGGACTGAGTTACGGAATGATAAGGTGTTAGGCACCCATCCCACCCTTTCGGAATCTTATGGGAATGCGTTATTCTTATCCTTAATAACTTCGTGGAGTGTGTTCATGTATATATAGATGGAGAGTAGAATTACTTGACTCACGTTATGGATAAAGGCGAAGTGAGATCATCCTTAGGAATGTTCCCAAAATAGTTCCCAAAATATTATATATGCATTTGTCGGGTCACCGATCATTTGTAGAAGGACGTGGTATAGGTTAGACAGAACGCAAGCATGGATTACAAATATATGATATGAAAATAATATATGAACAAAGATTGGAGAGGACTGAAATTTAGGATTTTACTCGAGATGCCTACATAGCCTAAAAAGGCATCAAAGTCCACGTAGATCGCATATAACACGGGGTAGGGTTTATACCATAAATCCAATTGGGGAATTTTCTTATATGTGTGTGTGTGTAAAAATGATATTTTAGTGTGAGAAAACATAGTGAGAAATCTCCTTTTGGAATTTACAAGAAAACCCTATTTTTCTTATTTTTGGGGTGTTTTATCGAAAGTATAGTGCAATACTACTAATAAAAAGTTAGATATTATTATGTGAAATATAATAAAAAGGAGATGCTAAAATAAGAATTAAGTACCTAATGTGTTAATAAGAGAATTTAAAGAATTTAGTGAAAGATTTGAACTTTCTTTTAAAGTTATAGAGTTAATTTTGATTTTTAAAGGGATGCTCTTGCAAGTGGATGAAGGTGGTAGGAGGAGAGGGAAAGGAATTTTCCAAATTGGGTAAGGAAAGGATGGAAATGGAATGTAGGGGGGGAGGTTTCAATATGGAAACCATGCTGGCTTTGAGAGAATGTTTCTAAGATCACTGAGAGGGATGTCTATGATGTCCCTTTCAAAGTGAGCTCATTCTCTCCTTATATATGGTCAAGGGGGTGCTGATCAGCATTTTCCTTGACATGCCTATTGAGAGGAAACCCTGGACACATTGTCGATGGGTAGGGAAATAGGTTTGCCATTCGATAGTCCTCTACAAATTTTTCAAAAAAATGGTTCTAAAATGCAATTCGTAAGTCTGAATGGCACACGGGATGAACCGTTGGAAAGGGTATTCAGAGCCCTGCAAGAATCCATGGGACTCTCATGGGTTTAGGAATTGACTACAATCAAATAGGGCTCGACAACGCATCTTGGTCTTTTAGACAAGAGGGACACGGATCATTCGTTCGAACTATAAGGACAATTTGTGCACGGGGTAGATTATCAGAAAGGTTATGTCTGGCCCTTAGATATTTCAAAAAGCTTTGTTTGGTTTGGACAGTTGACCTTGGTCAAACGGGGTTCGAATGCACCCGATGTCCCTTCGAAGTAAAATGGGTCGTTTGTCCATACCGTAATGATGATTTATGCAGGGGTGGACCATTAGAAAGAGTATTCAGAGACCTTTAAAGATTCATTCAGTTTCATTTGAGCTGAAGAGTACAAAAATCAAATATATCTCGAAAGCGCTCGGTGGCCTCCAGATTAGATTTTGGGGGAAAATGGTTTGTTCGTCCGAACTGTAAGGCTGATTCACACACGGGGCAGGCTGTTAGAAAGGGGATTCAAGGACCTTCAAACATCTAATGAGCTGTCGCTCGGATGAGAAAGTTGATAGTGAGTCAAACGGAGCTTGAGAGTGCCCGATGACCTTAAAATCAGTATTAGAGTATGACCTCAATTTTAGAATTTAAGAATAAGTTCTAGGGACCTAAGGAGATGCCTAGGAGGGTCCTAGAATGTGGTGCCTATAGATCCCCTTGACGGGTGAGCTTGGAACAAGTGAAGGCCGTCGAATAGACACCACATTGACGTTGGAAGAGAGAGTGTTTAAGGTCAATTCTGTAGACCAAGGGGATGAGGATGACCGGTTAAGAGGATCGAAGTCAATTATGAGGACCTAGGGTTGTGCTCAGGATGATCAATTTGGGGGTCGAGGTCAATTTTGAGGACCTAATGTTATAGGGACTGATTCTGCAGGTCGAAGTCAATTTTGGGGACCGATTTTGTGGGTCGAGGTCAACTATGAGGACCTAAGTTGAGGGGATTAATATTGTGGTTTGAGGTTAATTCTGAGGATATATGATTGTGATGACCGTTTTTTAAGTCCGAGGTCAATTATGAGGACCTAAAGTTGTAGGGACCGATTCTGTAGGATGAGGTTAATTTTGAGGACCTGAAGTTGAAGGGACCGATTATATGGATCAAGGTCGATCTTGAGGACCTAATATTATGATGACCATTTATGAGGGGTCGAGGTCGATTCTGTGTACCTAAAGTTATGACCACCATTTCTGAGGGTCGAGGTCAATTCTAAGGACCTAAGGTTGTAGGGGACCGATTCTATGGGTCAAGGTTAATTCTGAGGACCTGAAGTTTAGGGGACTGATTATGTGGGTCGTGGTCAATTCTAAAAACCTAGGATTGTGATGACCATTTTGGAGGGTCAAGGTCAATTCTACGGACCTAAGATATTAGGGATCGATTTTGCGGGTTGAGATCAATTCTGAGGACTTAAAATTGTGGGGACTGATTTTGCGAATCAAGGTCAATTGTGAGGACCTAAAGTTTTAGAGATCGATTCTACGGGCCAAGGTCAATTTTAAGGAACTAAGATGATGACAACTGATTCTGTGAGTCGAGGTCAATTCTGAGGACCTAAGATTGTAGAGGACGGATTATACGGCTTGAGGTCAATTTTGAGGACCTAAAGTTACGAGAACTTTTTTTGTGGGTCGAGGTGGATTCTGAGGACCTAAAGTTTTAGAGAACGATTCAATGGGTCAAGGTCAATTTCGAGGACCTAAAGTTATAAGGACCGATTCTATAGGTCGAGGTTAATTTTAGGATCTAAAGTTATAGGGACCAATTCTGCGAGTCAAGTTCAATTCCGAGGACTTAAAATTAGAGGGATCTATTCTATGGTTCAAGGTCAATTCTGAGGACCTAAAGTTGTGACGATCATTTCTACCGATCGAGGTCAATTTTGAGGACCTAAAGTTATAGGAACCGATTCTGCGGGTCGAGGTCAATTGTGAGGACCTAAGATTGTAGGAACTGATTCTGCAAGTCGAGGTTGATTCTGAGGACCTAAAGTAATAGAGACCAAATTTATGGGTCGATGTCAATTTTGAGGACATAATATTATAGGGACCAATTCTATGGGTTGATCTCGATTCTAAGGACCTAGAGTTGTGATGACCATTTCTATGGGTCGAGGTCAATTTTAAGAATTTAAGATTTGTAGGGACCGATTCTGAGGGTCGAGGTCAATAATGAGGACCTTAAGTTGATGATGATAATTATGAGGGCCAAGGCAAAGTTTGACGACCTACAGTTGTAGAGACCAAGTCTGAGGGTCGAGGTAAGTTTTGAGGACCGAAAGTGATGACGATCGATTCTATGGGGCGATCGATTCTGAGGACCTAGAGTTGTAGAAACCAATTATGAGGGTCGAGGTCAATTATGAGGACCTAAGGTTGGGGAGTTACTATCCAGGGGAAATTTAAATTATCTTAGGGATGCAGATGCATCTATGGTTACGCTGGGGATTATGTTGTTATACGACTCTACCGGGGAAGGATTTATCCTCGAGGCATCTCTCTAGGGATTATGTTGTTTTGAGAGGGGATAACTTTGCTAGGGAAGCTGTGGGGAATTTTGATTGTAGGCTAACTTGAAATTCCGTTGGTGTATGAATGGGGATAAAATTTATCCTAAAGATTTCATTGGAAAACTAGGAAGGTATTATCTTGCAATTACGTTGGGGAAGCATTTGATTTGAGGCTGAGATTGTAGTGGGGAAGATTTGAGATTCCGTTGGGGAATCGTAGTAGGCTTGGATGAAGGCGTATTATTAGTTTGATTTGTGGAACATGTTGAGGATATGCTTGTAAAATGAACCTGGATGGCGATTTATACTGGAGATAAGGGTGTAATATTGATCCTACTGGGTGTTTTGAGAATTCGTAAGGGGTTTAGTCCTCAAAAAAATGGTTTTATTAATGAAGAAATGTTCATATATTTGCCTTGTATTTTTAGGAATTTTCCTAGTAATTCTTGGATTTTTCTGACATTTTTTTTACAAAATTTACAGGGGGCTGCCGATCGGTATGTTATAAGGTTTGTCGTTTGGAAATGATATGGACTCCTGGGCTTCCTTGGAAAGAGGAAAAGGTAGGTGTCAATCGGTATATGAAGGGGTCTACCGATCGACATGACGTTTAGTCTCCTACAAAAACGGGGCGATCCCTCCTTATTTTTCACACCTTCAAGTTCTTGAATCTTCTGCTTTCTCTATCTAAAAAATGTTCCTAAGTCCTTTTCCTTTCAAGACTTCAAATGAAGGGTTCGTTTAGTGAGGAATACAACTTGGAGTAAGCATTGATGACTGGGATGATCTAGATTGGCAGTCTAGGGTGCTCCTTGCCTTGGGTAATGAGAAGGCTTTTGATCTCTTTAAGTTAGTGGGTGAAGAGAGCTTCCTTTTTCATGAGCTTGCACACCACCGTTCGTCTAAAGTGAGGAACCCTAGTGGGTACGTAAGTATGGTGACTCTTGGTATTCTTTTTTCATTTTTCTTTATTTTCTTATGCCGATGAAAGGTTAGTCCGTCTTTTGGATTTGGCAGATCGATGTAGCTCCTTCGATCATGCGTTCTTGGGGGACGATTGGGTTGAAGGATATTTGGGAGAATGTCCTGGAGATAGTGCATTGGATGGTTACTTCTACTGGTTTTGGCTGTCTTGCACAGGCCTTAGATGAGATGTCGCGTTCTACTGTGATTATTGTGCTTTCGGAGAGAGGGGTGGGATACTACACATACCTTCCATTTGGGATTCAGGAGATGAATATTACTCCCATTGACGTTCAACAACTACTGGGGATATACTGTGAGGGTAATGCCGGAGGCGGTTCAGGCGACGCTGGGGGATGTGGGTAGGATCGTTCTTAGGGTTTCAATCCGCATCTTTTCTCTTCAGGGTGTGATTTTGAGTAGGTAGGTAGACGAATCATATGGGTGGAAGGTGAGACAGATGGCCCAGTTATTCATTCTGCATTTGCTTGGAGGATTTCTTATGTTGACATCATTTATCTCTAGTTTTTTTCATTTCTGAGGATGTTTTTCAACGTACAGTTTTATTATTGGGGGAGCCTCACTTTGGCGACCCTTTATTCTTCTTTGTATGCATTTAGTCGGTGTATTGGTACACTTTTACAGGGTCTATGTACCTGAGAACGTATGTGCTTGCGTTCAAATGATAAACTTATATATTAAACACCTTTTAACCCAAACAAACCCTAAATATGCAACAATATGTGATTGAATAAGATAATGAATCAAAGCAAGAACATTCAAACACATGCTTGTGAGGAAAAAACCCCTAAAGGGGCAAAACCATTTATTTTCATTATAATATTGTAACTGTACAATTTCGGATTACAATGAAAATATAAGTGACTAAGAATTACCCTCAGGTGTCGGATTCTGTAGTCGGCGGCTGGAAATGTCCCTTTCCAGAAGGGCTACAATGAAGAAGAAGAATAGTCTTCTCCACAAGGGTATGAACAGTAAAACTGCGTTCCTGGGTTGCAAAGTGATTCAAAAATGTTTGGAAATTTATGTGAATCAAAAACTTAGAGTCTTGGGCTCAATAGGTGAAGACTTAGAGTTTTTGTGCTCTGAAAATCGTGTATCGAAGTCTTAGAAAACCACTACCCGTAGTGGGATTAAATAAGAAGTCTTGGGCCTTAAAAATCTGAACACGATCTATTGAAGTTTATCCCAGGCGGACCGGTCCGGGTCTGAGGCGGATCGGTCCGGGTAGGCGGATCGATTCTTTTTATTCTGGGCTTCTTCGGTTCGTTTGCGGTCCGGGGTATACTGGCTTTCAGCAGGCGGATCGGTCCGGGTCTGAGGCTGACCGGTCTGCAGGCAGATCGGTTCTTTTATTCTGGGCTGACCGGTCCGGCCTATCAGATTTTGATTCCTCTTCTTCTTTTGATATTCGGATCCGTTGATGACTGAATGAAACTTGAATTTCCTCAACGGTGTAACGGCGTGCAACATAACCAATTGTTAATGGACAAAAAATATCCTTACAAATCTCCCCCTATGTCTATGCCGGTACATACATAAAAACAAATATCCGAAATATCAAACAACATGCCTATACAAATCTACCCTTCCATGAACCCAAAACTGGAAAGATACAATTGAATAAGACTACAACGTTTGCTCTTCAACTCTTCAGGAATCTCAACACTTTTCTCATCAGGGTGTGCAATCCAATGATAATCCATGTAGTACCTACACACATGAGAAAAAGCAAAATACCAAGTGACATATCGAGTTTGAAATGAGATAAACATATATACCAATTTATGAGCAAACTCAAACTTTCAAATCTCTCCTTTCAAATCTCTCCCCCATAACAAGATAATTCATTCTCCCCCTTTTTATGATGTCCCCAAATAGACAAATGAGCGAAATAAATCAAATAATCAAGTGCGGGGTGTCACACCATGAATGAACACAAAGAAACCAAAACGATGATAGCGTAAATGAAGTGGTGTGATCAAATTCGATAGGAAAATCAATGCATACAAACATGACATATGTGCATGATGAATATAGGATACTCCTAGAGAATGAACTCAAATGCGTCCTTTGGTGTAAAAGAATGACAATATAAGATATTGACTCAATCAAATCAAAAAATCAAAGCTCGAAGTGATTTTCACACCAATAACGTCCAAAATGATTTAATGCTTTTTCAGGACTTTCAAGGAAGTGCATACCCGTTTAAAGATTCTCCAACCAAACTCCCTCAGATATAATTTTGAATAAAGGCATTCTAAATTCTCAAACTTTGGAGAATTGATGGTGAAACCTAAGTGGCCCATATTTGGCATGAAATGATTGTTATTGCCTTCAAATTTTTCAGGCTCTTTTAACCTCTTTGGACCTCGGATATTAAAATTCCTCCATTTTTTAGGTCCTTTTTAACGGTGGCTTTTGCGCAAAGGATATATGATTACCTTTCGTAGCCCCTCCCCATTATACAAAAACACACAGTCTCACCAAAACGGTTTTTACATGCATTCCAATCTTGTCAAGTTTTATCGCATATTGTACATTGTATAGACATGATTGAGATGGAAACACTCAAGCCAATATGAGATAGACGAGTGCAAGAATCAAATATAGCCGTGCATGTGTGAAATAAAGGATATAGGAGTCAAACATGTAGGAAGATATCACTAATTACATCTCAAAGACTCCATACTAAGTAAAGCACATGGATGAAATGATGTAGCGTCTCAATTCTCTATCAAACAGTCACTGATATATGGAATGAAGTTGTGACTTGGCTACCTTAAATGTTCATCCACAAAAGGTGCATAAAAATACAAAAATATTTTTGGGTTTTTTCAAAAATTTTTATCAAAATAAAATCTTTTTTGTGCTTTTCTTGAAAATTAAAAGAAAATCTTTTTGAATTTTATAAAAAGGAAAAAGAATAAATAAATAGCTGTACAACTAAGCAATGGTACATATAAAATAGACTAGCAATAGGAAGCGTATGATATGAACATGAAGAAGCATCCTATTCTAGACATAGACCAACCCCTCAGTCAACTGTGCAAATCCCCAAAGACTTCCTAAGACTCTCAAATCTAAGGGCATCTAAAGGTTTTGTGAAAATATCGGCTAACTGACAGTCGGTGGGAACGAAACTCAGGGATACAGTGTTCTCCTCAACTAACTGACGAATAAAGTGCTCACGTATCCTGATGTGTTTTGTGCGCGAATGCTGGACGGGATTACGGGATATGTGTATCACGCTCGTGTTATCACAAGAAATGATCATGGTGTCTTGTGAAATCCCATAATCCTCCAACATTTGCTTCATCCATAGGAGTTGTGTGCAACAACTCCCGGCGGCTATGTACTCAGCCTCCGCAGTGAACAAAGAGATGGAATTTTGCTTCTTGCTCAGCCAGGAGACAAGAGCAGAACCAAAATAGAAACACCCACCAGAAGTGCTCCTATAACCATCTACATCCCCAGCCCAATCGGCATCCGAATAAGAGGACAAACGGGCATCGGTATCAAAGGAATACCAAATACCGTATGAGAGAGTCCAGCTTACGTATTTAATAATAGGTTTTAGAGCAAGTAAGTGTGACTCTTTAGGGGACGCCTGATATCGCGCACAGACTCCAACACTAAAGGCGATGTCGGGATGACTGGCAGTCAAGTAGAGAAGACTACCTATCATACTCCGATATAAGGTTTGCTCTACGTCCTTGCCTGAAGTATCCTTACTAAGCTTGGTAGTGGTACTCATAGGTGTACGTGCATGCTTAGCGGAGTCTAAACCAAATTTCTTCACCAGGTCTCTAGCATACTTGGATTGGGAGATGAACATCCCATCCTCTAGCTGACGAACCTGGAGACCAAGGAAGAATGTAAGCTCACCAACCATGCTCATCTCAAACTCACTTTTCATCTCCTCCTCAAAGTGGTGAGCATGCTGGGAGCATGTGGAACCAAAGACTATGTCGTCCACATAGACTTGGGCAACAAAAATAGCACCGTCATCTCTCCTGACGAACAATGTCATATCTACTCCCCCTCTCTTGAAGCCAGGAGCTAAGAGATAGGAAGTAAGACTCTCGTACCAAGCACGGGGTGCTTGCTTCAAACCATACAAGGCTTTCCTCAGATAGTAGACGTGCTCCGGGTGCTGAGGGTCTTCAAACCCTTTTGGTTGTTCCACATAAATCTCCTCCTGTAGAATGCCATTTAGAAAGGCACTCTTTACATCCATCTGATATACCTTGAAGCGCAGATGACATGCGATGGCGAGCAGAAGACGGACGGACTCAAGCCTCGCAACAGGAGCAAATGTCTCCCCAAAGTCTACACCCTCTATCTGTGTGTAGCCTTGAGCGACCAACCTAGCCTTATTTCTGATTATGGTACCATTTTCATCCATTTTGTTCTTAAAAATCCACCGGGTTCCTATCACATTAGTCTCACTAGGCCGGGGAACTAGTTCCCAGACATTATTCTTTTTAAATTGAAGTAACTCATCCTGCATAGCAGATATCCAATGTTCATCCTTGAGTGCTTCTTTATGATTCTTGGGCTCGACTTTGGACGTGTAGCAAAGATGGCTAACAACGTTCTCTAGCTGAGCACGAGTCTTGACCCCTAGAGTGGGATCACCAACAATGGCAGAAGGGTCATGACTCTTGCGAACCCAAGCAGGTGTGTCCCTTAGCACAAGAGTAGGGTCCACAGAGTGTGAGAGAGGAACAGGTAAATCACTGTCTGAATAATCCTCATCCTCACACTGAAGATTAGGATCAATAACCGTCGGAGGTTCGTCATCTTACACGGTGACGTTTATTGATTCCATAACCTTAGAGGTCTTCAGGTTAAAAACCCGGTACGCTCTGCTATTCGATGAATATCCTAGAAATATTCCCTCATCGCTCCGGGAGTCAAACTTTCCTAATTGCTCTCTATCCCGTAGGATGTAGCATTTACTCCCAAAAACACGAAAATATGCCAGGTTGGGCTTCTTGCCAGTCCACAATTCATAAGGAGTCTGAAGTGTGTGTGGACGCAAATAAACCCTATTCACCGTGTGGCATGCAGTAGACACTGCCTCTGCCCAAAATCTCCTAGAAACTTTACGACCTAGTATCATAGATCTAGACATTTCTTGGATCGTTCTATTCTTTCTCTCAACAATCCCATTTTGCTGAGGAGTTCTCATAGCAGAAAACTCATGTTTGATCCCGAGGATATCACAGTAAATATCTACCTTTGCTTCTGTGAATTCAGTGCCATTGTCACTACGCATCCTGTTAATAGTGACACCGTGTTGATTTTGCAGGACACGGCACTTGGTCGTTAAAAATTCTACAGTATCGGATTTCTCTCTCAGAAAACCTACAATGGAGTACCTAGAGAAATCATCTACCATCACGAGGATTTACCTCTTACCACCTAGACTCTCAGTACGAGTGGGACCCATAAGATCCATGTGAATCAACTCAAGAACACGAGAGGTGGTAATGGAATGTAACTTCCTATGAGGACTACGAATTTGTTTTCCCAATTGACAGGGTCCACAAAAGGTCGAAGTTGACTTTCCAAGAGATGGTAAGCCATGTACTAGGTCCTTTTTAGCTAAGCGATTGAGATCTCTAACGTTCACGTGACCTAGACGTTGGTGCCACAGATCCATAGGAGTGATCGTGGCGCTGTTGCAGACAAGTGAGGACGTGGGCTCAGTCCCATAGCAATTATCCTCGATCCTCACCCCTTGCATCAAAAGTTTATCGGCTTGATTATAGACTTTACAAGTATCCCGGTCAAACTTTACTGCAAAGTCACTGTCGCACAGCTGGCTAATGCTGAGAAGGTTTGCTTTCAAACCTTTAACGTACAAAACATTTTCTAGCTTAGGAAAACCAGGTAACTCGATAGTACCACATCCTATAATGCTAGACTTTCTGGTGACTCTGCCATCCTGATAATCTTTAAGAGTCGTAAAAAATGAGGCATCACCTGTCATATGTCTGGAGCACCCACTATCAAAATACCACTGTGAGGTATTGTGTGCTTTGAGAACAACATGAACAACGAAGGCCTTTTTATCTTTCTTAGGTACCCAAGCAGAGATGACCTATTGTTTGCCTTTGTTGTTGTTGGTTTTAGCTGGAATGTGAGAAGCATTCACTAACGGCAAAGACATTTGTCGGAATTCTTCCCTTAAACTCTGGGTCGTGGCAGTTAAGAACTCAACTCGCTCTCTCAGACTAGAAAACTCGTCAGTATGACGTGGTGGAGCAGTAGTACGTCGTGTCCGATCCATGCTATAGCAAGACTCCCTAAGGTGGCCTTTTCTTTTGCAATAAGTACAAAAGAACACAGTCAAAGGCGGACCTTGGTTTGCTTTTCTTGGTCGAACTCTCCTTCAAGGTTTTTGACGATGGCCATAAGGATTCGTAGTAAACTCAGAAACTGGTCCATGTGCAATTTGGGAGGCGGAGGCACCATCATAACCAATTCCTTGCCGATCACCAAAACCTAAAGCGGGGCCGAGGAGCATCTTTCCCATCTTCCCAGATCTGTCCTCGATTTGTACCTTGACTTCCCGTGCTTTCTCAAGATCATGAGTCAGCTGGGCAACAAGGGCTTCAAGTTTCTTTCGAGTATCCACGGAAAAATGGAGCTGACTCGTAAGACTAGCCACTTATTTAGTCAAGACCCCTCTCTCTTTCTCTAAAACAAACTCTCTCTCTCTCTAAACGAACTCACTTTCTCGACACAGGCAGATTCTCTTTCTCTCAGGGCGGTGAAGGTGGAGGACTCTCTTTCTCTCTCCTTTCTTAAATATTCCTCTAAGCCGGTGATCTTAAGAACTAGCGCTTTGTTACGTTTTTTAGTTTTAAATTACTCAGAATATAACTCAGCGTAGGCGCATTGAATATCACTCTCGCTTTCACTTGAGTCATCCTCCCCCTCACTCACATCGATCTCACTGTCGAGGTGCCCCTGTGAAGCATCATCCTCATCGTCGTGAAGAGAACTAGGAGTGCTCACTTGACTGGCCATGAATGCGGTGAAGTTACACTCATGCGGTGACTCATCTCTTGAATTCACCGTCTCGACCTCACTGTCGTCACTGAGAGTAGCATTAAGGACAACTTTCCCTTTCTCTCTATTCAGATGAGTGGCACACTCAAAGGCTCTATGACCCCTACCATCGCACTCAAAGCATCTCTCACTTTCTTTCTTAGGAAGATTTTTGGAGTCTTTTTCATTTTTCTTTTCAAACTTATTTTTCTCAAATTTCTTTTTATCTTTGAAATTGCCATTTTTCTTAAATTTGAGAATCCTCTTGAAATTTTTTGCAAAAAGAGCCAAATCATCTAGGTCAAAATCACACTCAGAATCTGACGTGTCAGTCTCTCTCTTTCTAGATGACTCTACCCTCTTTCTAGCCGACCCCTAACTCCTTCTCTCTTGGGCATTAAGTGCAATTCCCTTATCTTTAGATTTAACAGTTTTAGGGAACATATCAATTTCATAAGTTTGCAAATCTCCTACAAGTTCTTCCAATTTTAGCGTATTTAAATTACCCATAGAATTTAGCACAGTGACTTTAGGGATAAAATGCTTAGGCAAAGAACGAAGAATATTTTTAACAACTCTAGCATTAGGAATATGTTCTCCAAGATTAAAGCTAGTATTCACAATTTCAGAAAGTCTAGCATAAAATTCATCAAAGCATTCATATTCATGCATGGTGATGGTTTCAAATTGAGTTGTCAAATTTTGCAACTTAGATTCTTTCACAGCATTAGTTCCTTCATGGGTGAGTTGTAAAACATCCCATGCCTCTTTTGACGTGGTTCACGTCATTATGCGTTTGAACTCATCAGGTGTGACAGACCCAGAAATAGCACTTAGACCCTTAGAATTAAAAGATGACCATTTAAATTCTTCTTCAGTCCAATAACTGACAGGTTTCAAGTTGATCACATTATCAACAGTCACGGAGGGAGGAGTCCACCCTCTTTCAACTAAAATCCAAACCCTTTCATCTATGGCTTTTAAAGCCGACCTCATTCGGGCTTTCCAATAAGCATAATTTGTCCCGTCAAAAATAGGCATTTTATTATATAACTTCTCCATTTGAACACGCACTTTTTCAAAAATCAATTTTTTAGAGAAAAAAAATATTTTAGAATTTTTTTTGCAGAAAATAGGACTACGCGATAGATTAGCGTAACCTGCTCTGATACCAATTTGAGAACGTATGTGCTTGCGTTCAAATGATAAACTTATATATTAAACACCTTTTAACCCAAACAAACCCTAAACATGCAACAGTATGTGATTGAATAAGATAATGAATCAAAGCAAGAACATTCAAACACATGCTTGTGAGGAAAAATCCCCCAAAGGGGCAAAACCATTTATTTTCATTATAATATTATAACTATACAATTTCGGATTACAATGAAAATACAAGTGACTAAGAATTACCCTCAGGTGTCGAATTCTGTAGTCGGCGGATGGAAATGTCCCTTTCCAGAAGGGCTGCAATGAAGAAGAAGAACGGTCTTCTCCACAAGGGTATGAACAGTAAAACTGCGTTCCTGGGTTGCAAAGTGATTCACAAATGTTTGGAAATTTGTGTGAATAAAAAACCTAGAGTCTTGGGCTCAATAGGTGAAGACTTAGAGTTTTTGTGCTCTGAAAATCATGTATCGAAATCTTAGAAAACCACTTCCCGTAGTGGGATTAAATAAGAAGTCTTGGGCCTTAAAAATCTGAACACGATCTGTTGAAGTTTATCCCAGGCGGACCGGTCTGGGTCTGAGGCGGATCGGTCCGGGTAGGCGGATCGGTTCTTTTTATTCTGGGCTTCTTCGGTTCTCTTGCGGTCCGGGGTATACTAGCTTTCAGTAGGCGGACCGATTCTTTTATTCTGGGCGGACCGGTCCGGCCTGTCAGATTTTGATTCCTCTTCTTCTTTTGATATTCGGATCCGTTGATGACTGAATGAAACTTGAATTTCCTCAACGGTGTAACGGCGTGCGAAATAACCAATTGTTAATGGACAAAAAATGTCCTTACAGTACCTTTTGGAGGTAACTTGAATTCATTTGCTTTTTATGTATTTCCTTGCATTCATCTTTAGCTTCTTCTTTGCTGATTCCTGTCTTTTGCAAAATTAGTTTTACGAGGAGATTGGGATAAACATGAGGTTGATATCCCTGAAAGACGGGGATTTAGGGGACTTCTGCTAGATGTTCCATTGGCGAAAGTCTAACCGACGATCGAGCTAGTCTTTATCCTTGGCAGTAGCATGGTAGGCTTTGAACACCTTAACGAGTGGTCAGGTTATTTCATTTTTCTTTTGAATCCTTTCTTGAAATTTTCTTTCTTGTATGAATACTAATTCTTTGTCGAGGATTGCCGGTGAACTTTTACCCTTGGGGGACAGTTACTCAGCATGCGGGGATGACGAGTATGCATGTGCAGATGCGGAAATTGATGGCGCACGAGTTTGGGACGTCTGAAACATGGGAGAGAGGGTGATGTGGCAGATTGTGGAGCATGAGGTGATGATCCCACTGTCAGTTCCCCCTATGTATATGAGACGAGTGCAGGAATGTCTGTCGAGGCTCGGGAGGAAACACTAGTCGGGGAGCCCTACATGCTCTATATAAACATGGTGGCGGGTTACGATTAGCTGGATTTCATGACGAGATGGTTCATGCCCCCTTTTATTTATGATGTGGTGAACGTTCCTCCTACGACTTTGGGTAAGTGTACCAGCAGGCAAGGGGGATCTGCCCACAGTGCGGGTAGTGGTGGTACGTCATCGATGATGACAGTGGTAGAGGAGTCTGCAGTAATTTAGTTCACTCCCCTGTTATAATTTCTATCTTAATAAAGGGGTGTTATTGAGTAGGCCGCGCCATACCAATGCATCAACGTCGGGGTTGATGGGGCTTACGAATGATGTCCTTCATCCTGAGGTATATTCTTATTCTCTTTTCTTGTCTCTTTTGGTTCCTTTTTTGATTCTTACTAACTGACTGGTCTTTTGCATTTATTCCTTTGCTTTTAGTATGTTTGGGTGCCGACCACCTGGCTAAAGGATATTAAGGACTGGGTGTCTTCCACGACTGCTTACATCAAGGATTTTGTTCCTTCCTACTTGGTTCCATCTTCCTCCTCGAATGAGGGATCGGGTTCTAGGAGTTGAGGTTTTACTCCTCATCACTGGGGAAAATGTATTCACCATAGAGGGTGAGAGATAAATCGTGGGTTCCGGCTGAGTCCCTTTTTATTTTTTATTTTTCTTCTTTTCTACAATGATGTAATCAGGAAATGACAACATATATATGAAAAAGATTTTATTTTTAATTCTTGTTTTAATGACTTATTCTACATGCTCTTTTACTTTTCTGCTTAGACTTTAATAATGAAAGGATGTTTATTTATTTAGGAAAATGAGATTTAATTAACTCAAGGAAAAGATTTATTTTTTTGGAAACGATAAGTAAAAATGGATAAGAGAGAAGAAATGAGATATGAGTATTTTTAAAATAAGGATTTATTTTTTGATTTTGTCAAAAGAGGAAATATGGAATTTTTTTTAAAAAGGGGGTTGCCAATCGGCATACCCCCTGTCCTGCCTATCAGCACATGGGTCAAGTCAAGTCACTCTAAGGCTTTGATTTCACTTTCCTGCATAACAAAATACTTCATAGGGCAGGAATCCACTCGGACTTCTTAGATCCTTTGTCTTTTATGTATAAAAGGTGAGGTAAGGAGTGTAGTTTTTCCATCCATATCCACTTTTTTCTTCTTGCTTCTTGAATCATAGTTTCCATCATTCCAAAATGGCCCTTATGATGCATGCAAAGTTTAAATCCTACCTAGAAGGTCTAGAGGCCATGTGCTTGTATAATGTGGACTACGAGGCTTTCAACTTGCGTCGAGTCTCCTTGTGGCATAATCGAGCCATTGACAAGAATATGATACCAACAGAGGCGCAATTTTGGTACCCCGAAGATCATGTTTTCTATTTTGGCCTAAATGAGGTTTATCCGAACTACGTAGAATTCTCCTCCATGTTGGGAATGAATCCTAGTCTAGCGAAAGCTATGCCCAAATTTTCTTGTTCTCCCCGAGTGTTATTGGCTAAGTTGCTCCATATTTCCCCTTCGGCGGATCGACCATGGGTTACCGGGGTGATGATTTCTGTTCGGGTCGTTATGAAATTTGTGCACTTAAGGTATTTTAATGATGCGGGCTATGCTGAAGTTGTTGCCTTGGGCCGTAGTTCGAGGCTCTTACTGGTGACGGGGGACTTAATATTGAATCTCCAATTGGTTGCAATAACATCGTGGATGTCTTACCGTCGTAGTCCTATGACAGTGATACTGGCTGAGACGTTGAATGGTCTCGACTCTTGGAGAAAAGTTTGCTCTTATTTTCTAAGGGGGAGATCTGTGATGTTGTCCATGTGGATTTTTTAGATGTTCCATCTGTCGATTCTGCCTGAATATCCCTTGACGAGTGTCCCAAATTTTTTTGCTTGGTACCTTTTCAATTTCTTACCCTCTTTGGAGAACTGGGTCAATTGGTTCGTGGAGCATGGATCCCGGTGACTTTGTTAGTTGGTGCCCTGGTGAGGGGAATTTCATCATGTTCTAGAGATGGGAGAGTATCGAAATGTGCAGTTAGTTAACCTATGGAACACTTCGTTCTACTTCCCTTGGCATATTATGCGTTGGGTTCTTTATGGGACAATCATCGGCCGTCTACCCATACATATCAATATTTAGGAAAGGTCTGGCATGTGTCTGGGGATTGTTTGAAATGGTTATGGAGAAGAGTAGTAGTGAATATCCTATCTAAAGAGACCGACCAAAGTTGGTTCGTTCTTTTTGACACCATGGAAGTGGGGGGTAGTGGTTTTTTCAGACTGGTCAGGGCGTACTGCTCCATGGAGCGCATTTGGAATATTAACCAGGCAGGTAAAACTTGGGGACCTTCGAGGGTTGATGATGATGAGGCTGGGTCTTCTAGCAGCCATGGATAGGAATTTGTGAAGCTAGCTTTATGTTTTGTCAAGCTCTTGTGTATTTTTTATTTTTTTTATTTTTGGACTAGTTTTGAGTTAGTGAAAGGGGGTGGTTTGCTTTAATTCCCTTGACTGAGACTTCATGTAATGACATCTAACTCCCTATTTGAAATAAAAAATGATTTTGATCATCTTGTTGTGTCTCTTGTTGAGTTTTCTTTTGAATTATTTATATTAATTACTAAGGCATGCATAATCCTTTTGTCCATGTAAATTATAAAATGAACCTCCATTCTCGGAGGTTAAAAAAGAATAGATTTTTGTGAAAAAGAAGGGGATCGTGCCCATGTTGTGTATGAGTTCCCTACGTACCTCTGGGGGTTTTGAAAATTTCTCTTATGATTTCCATTTTGAAAATAAATAGGTTTTTGAGAGGATCAAGCCCCACGTAGTTCTGTGTAGAGAGAAATGAAGACTTTTTATAAAATAGAACGGAGATGAGAAGAGTCATAGTGCGCTAAGATTTTGGACTAAGGGTAGAACTTCTTTAGATGGTCCAGGACTAAGGGTAGAACTTCTTTAGATGGTCCAGGTTGAGTAGACGTGCCGTCTCTTCTCCATCGAGGTATGTGAGCATGGCATTAACTCCTGAGATAATCTTCTTCACTATGTAAGGGCCGCTCCAATTTGGCTTAAATTTCCTCTGGGGTCCTAGACAGGTTCTATGATCTTCTTGAGGGATAAGTCTCCTTACTAGACACCACGGTCCTTGACCATTAGATTGAATAATTGCGATATCCAATGATGGTACCCTTGTATGTGTTATAGAGACTTCAACCTCTTTTCATATTAGAGTGATAACTCGTTTAAGCGACTCTGATGCCAGTCTTCTTTGTTAACTTTTTCTCTCGAGCATGACACGTAAGGAAGGTATTTATGACTCAATGGTCAGGATTGCCTCCATGTCGTATACAAAAGAGTAAGGGGTAGCCCTAGTATATGTTCTAGCTGAAGTACGATAGCCTCATAGGGTGTGAAAGATTCGGTCGGCCCAATCTCTGAAACTCTTGGTCATTTTTCTGATGATGGCTATAATTTTGTGGCTTCGACAACACCATTGGTTTGGGTTTGGTGGTGAGAAGATTTGTGTCTTTCAATCCCATACTCGTCAACCAATTCTGTGACCTCGTCTTTGAAGTGTAACCCATTATTTGATACCAACTCGTAGGGAAGCTCGTATCGACAGATGATGTTCTTTCTGATAAACTTGGCCACTTTCTTGGCATTCAGTACTGCGTATGACTCAAATTTGACCCATTTGGTGAAGTAATCAATGGTGACTAAGAAGAACTCATGCTCATTTGAAGCTTTGGGTGTGAGTTTCCCTATTATTTCAATGCCCTAGGTGGATAATGGCCATGGAAAAGTCAAGTTGTATAATTCCTATGGAGGTAAGTGTTGGAGGTTAGCAAACTGCTGTCATATGAGGCATCTTCATACATAGGCGATGCAATCCTGAACCATAGTGTCCCAATAGTACCCTTGATGGATGATTTTTTTAGCATGCACATTACCATTCATGCGAGGTTCACATTCCCTATTGTCGATCTTCTCTATCATTTCTTTAATGTTTGCAATGCAATGTAAATGGGTTCCATCAAAGTTTCTCTTAAACAGTGCTTTATCGCATATGATGTACTGGGCAACTAGTTTTTGAAGGTCACACGGTCTTTATTGTTGGCATTTTGGGGATACCTACCATGCTTGAGGAGGCACCAAATGTTGTAGTACCAGAACTCGGCCATGTCGAAATATTCCTCGGTGATGAGCTCAATGTGGTAGAAATAGGTAGGCATAACTTGTTTTTGGAATAGGAAAGGGGCCATTGTTATTTCCTTGGGCATGATTACCATGGAGGCTAGGGTACCAAGGGCATCAGGTAAGATGCTCTTTATGAGAGGCATGTAATGGAAGATGATATTTTGAAACTGGGAGGCATGCTCTTCTATTGGGCGTGAAAGGGTAAGAGCTTTTCATCTTTGACTTTCCATCTTCTAAGGACTTGGCTGATAATGAGGGAAGAGTTCTCATAGACATCTAGGTGTTAGATACCTTTCTTAAGTATGACTTCGAGGCTTACAACGCATGTCTCATATTTGGTCACATTATTGTTGCATGGAAAATCTAGCTTGATGGCAATGGGGGTGTGAGAGTCATCAAGGGTGATCAGGAGTATCCCATTGCCATATAATTTCTTGTTAGTAGCTCCATTAAAGAACATTTACCATAGAAGGTCCTCCAGAGAGGTTTTGAGAATATCTTCGTTCGGGAATTTAGAGAGCCAAACATTGACCTCTTCTATGGGGTAGTTAACAAGGTAGTCGGAGATGGATCTCCCTTTCATGGTGTTTTGTGTAACATAAACAATATCAAACTCATCTAGGAATATCAACCACCGGGACATTCGGCTAAAAAGGGTAGGTTAATCAAGCAGATACTTGATAGGATCCATGATGGATACAAGTCTAATGGTGAAACTGAGCATGTAGTGCCATAATTTTTTAGTGACCTAGACCAGGGCAACACATGTTTTCTCCAAAGCAATGTAGTTGACTTTGCACCCGACTAATTTTTGATTGGCATAGTAGATGGCCCTTTACTTATGGGATTCTTTGACATATTGGACTAGCAAATCCCTTTTTGAAGTATCAATTATAATAAAGTATAGGAGTAGAGAGAGACCTGGATGCAAAGGTATAAGTATTGGAGGTCGGGTAAGGTATTACTTGATTCTGTTGAAGGTTTCCTAATAGCCCTCATTCTAGAATTTCGTAGAATCCTTTTAAAGGAGTTTGAAGATCGTATCGTAAATAGAAGTCAGCCGGCTGATGAACCAACTGATGTACCGGAGTTTACCCAGGAGTCCCCATACTTCTTTCTTCGTTTGGGGTGGTGGAATTTACTGTATCTCTTTCAACTTCGTAGGGTCTGCATCAACTCCCTTCTCTCTAATCATGAATCCCAAAATCTTTCATTTCATGACGCCTAAAATGCATTTATGTGGATGTAGACGCATTTGGTATCGTCTTAGTTGTTCAAAGAACTTTCGAAGGGTAGAAACATGACTCTCTCGAGTCCTAGACTTAATGATAGTGTTGTCTACGTATACCTTGACCTCGCTATGTATCAAAGCATGCAAAATTATGAAGCCCTTTGGTAGGTAGCCCCACTATTTATGAGTTCAAATGTCATTACCCTGTAGTAAAAAGGTTCCCCAAGGGGGTAATGAATGTGGTTTTCTCCTGATGGTCAAGGTGCATCTTTATCTGGTTGTATCCAGAAAATCCATCGACGAATGATTTGAGGCTGTGATGGGCTGTGTTTTCCATAATCATGTCGATGTTGGGTAATGGGTAATTGTCCTTTGGATAAGTTTTTTTCAAATCCGAGTAGTCGATGAACATGTGGACTTTTCCTGTTAATTTCGGTACGGGTTCAATGTTAGCGAGCCATATGGTATATTCGATCATCCGAAAGAAGCCTACATTCAATTATTTGATTACCTCTTCTTTGACCTTGAGCGACGATTCGATGCGGTATTTCCTTTGCTTCTGTTTTATCGCCTTGAATTCTGGGAAGGTGGGTTACTCATGTTGAGCTATTTATAGATCGATGTCGGTCATGTCATCATAGGACCATGCGAAGACCTCCACAAATTCCTTTAGCAATTTTCGAATTGCGCACGCTCATGCTTGTTAAGGGTGGACCCTATCCTAATCTCACATCGTTGGCTACTAGAAAAGAGATTGATAACAATAGTTTTATCCTCATTAATTTGAACATGGTTATGATAGTTGTTATTAACCTTATTAAGACTAGATAAGAATATTTCTTTTGAAAAGTAATCATCAATAAGAGTTTGATTAGAATCAAGAAAATTAATGTAAGGCACAACAACATATTCAAAATCCTTATTTATTTGATTCTTGGGAAACACAGTATTGAGAACCTCCTTGTTTATTTCAGATAATAGTATTGAGAAGTCTTCACCCTCCTTGACGAATATTCTGTTCACAGAATCCCTGAAAATAATGTTAGCATCTTCTAAACTCCATTTCAGTCATGGTTAATAAAGCGCTTTGAGTCCTTTTGGCAAAGGATAATAACCCCGGCCATATGAGGGAAAGGCCTCTTTCAGGATTATAGGCTAAAGTATCTCTTGTTGACGTCGCCCCAGCCCTAGTCTAGGCATAAAATACATGTTCTTGAACATTTGTATTACATTGACATTACCATGATGGCTATATTTCAAACATACTCGATCTTTGAAATTATGCCCTCCTGGAAGCTGAAGTGGATAAACCCTAAAGCCGTAGAGGAGCATGTCATTCATCCCATCCTATATTTCCAATTACCGGTGCTAGTATTTTTTGTACTATTGGCATCCCCCATAATGGTGATGAGTTGTCATTTGGCAAAGAATTTCAGTTCGTGATAAAGGTAGGAAGATACCCCCCGGATGCTATGAAGTCACGGTCGACCAAGCAGCAAGTTGAAGCCTGTAGGTATGTCAATAACTTTTAATTCATTAATAGCATTGAGAGGGCCAACCCCTATTGTGAGTGTTGTGGATCCCATTCCCTCTCGGTGAGTATTATCGTAAGCACGCACTGCAACGGAAGTAGGAATAAGGTAATTAACTTTCAACCCTAAGCAATTAAAGGTTCTGAGAGGATAAACATTGAGGGCAGGTCCATTGTCAATGAGTAAGAGTAGGACTGTCTTTCTCATCACTTCAATAGAGATATTAAGGGCATAGTTATGATTGGGACCAATCTTCAAAATTTATTATTCGGAGAAAAAAAGAAGTCTAGTGGAGGTCAAGGACCCAACCAAATTTATAGCTTATTCGAGAGTGGTAGAAAGAGGGACTGTGGGCCCAGTGAGAATCCTTGTCAGAGAATTTTGGTGTAATTAGGAATGAAAATACCTAACTAAGTTGTTTAACAGAAGTTAAAGTAGTCTAGTAGGTTCTGAATTTGTTTCTTGAAGAAACTCTTTTAGAAAACAAACCAGAAATAACACTAGATGTGCTTAAAAGTTATTGAATGAATTATTTCTGATAATAGAGAATTAGTTTTGAAAAACAAAACTTATTTTAGTTATAGCAGCAGTAGATTAGTAGGTATTAGAGAATTAACAAACAAGCAGGGCACATAAGGATTTTAATGCGGTAAAACCCCACCCAAACGGAGAAACGTCCAAGGAGGTCTCTATGCCTCAAAGCAAAAAATCCACTACAATGATTTTAGGTTACAAGAAAGCAACGAATATTAAACACACAACATAGTCCTAAATCTAAACTAAGAAGTTATACCAACTTTATTAGGTAACTCCAACTGTATAAGGCTCTAATTTGGTTCCTTCTCATTATTCAACTTGTTTCCTTAAGCTCCTTCTTCCCGTTGACTCTAAAGTTGAAATCTCTCAACCAACACACAATTTAAGTACTGTTGTGTGAAGACGTTTGCATGTGTAGTGCCTAAGCACATGCATGAACACAAACACACACACACACACACTTATACAAACAATTATCCTACAAATTACAAGATTCTTCTAGGAATGATATGCAGGATTTTACAATATTGAAATTAGGTTTCCTTTTGAAACTACTGATTTTCAGATCAATGTTCTAAAGAACCATTAAGAATGAGATTCTTCGAATCTTTATTTATCTACATGTTTTTTCAAAATGAAAAAATTAGATATGTAACCTGAAACCTTCAAATCAATTTTGTAAATAGAAATATGAGATTGTTGGATTTAAACGAAAATAGAGACATATACATAGTGAATCCAACAAGAGAGTATGATTCTTGATAAAGAAATCAGGTCTAACACCTATGTTATTGTATCACTTAGAAATCATATCTATAAGTTTTAGTACTAAGAAACGAGTTCTGATTTTGGAGTGATGGTGTTGGAAAAGAGATTAAAACTAAATAGGATGAGTAACTCTATGAACAAGAAACCCTAAAACTCTCAAGTTACTTTTCTGAGATAGAATGGACAGAGTTTGGTTTGGATTTCTTATTTTCTCTCGAGTTTTCTCTCTCTATTCTTTCTCTCAAACCAAAAGGTTTCCAAATATTGGAAGTGAATGGATGAAGGGGCTTATTTATAGGGAGGATAGAATGGTTTGGAAGCTCGAAGCAAATCAACTGTTGTGGTGAGATTAATTGTTCACATTATCAATCCAAACGCTCAAAATGCACCGCCATTATTTGAGCTCTGATTGGTTCATTTGGATAGCACAAGGATTGAAATAAAACGCATGCAGACCATTGATATAAATGATCGAATGTTTAAGATTGAAACCAAAGAATGTGTCTACGAGAAAACACAAATTTGACTATCCCAAGAGCAATATGTGTAAGGTAACTATTAACTCACAAACGCGTGTTTTGTGATGTTTATAAAACCTCATTTACTACCCCAATATTCTCTTTCGCTTTCAGTTTCTACCCTACCTATATTTTAGGAAGTTTTGAATATACAAATTCAGCCCCAAACATTTTTCAAACCCTAAAATTTTATTTCGAAAATGATTTTCAAATGTTTTAAAAATGCTTAAAAATTTCAATTAAATGTAGAAAAATGTTTTTAATTCAATTTTAACACACATACCTCATAAATGTAGTATGCAACTCAAAATATGCAATTGTAGAGTGTTGTGTGTTGGCTTTCTACCTGTAAGACCATCTCCTTATTGCTGTAGACATTTTTGAATCTTGAAGAGGCAATGAGACTTAGGGTAAGAATAAGGATGACATAAATTGTCTCTATTTCCAAACTAAATAAGCTCCTATATATTAGACTCAAGTAAGTCATATATATAGTGTGCTTCAATCTCCCCCTTTAGAAATATGAGACAAAATCTCCTTTTAGTCATCTAGGACTCATAGGCATACAAAAATAAGAAAACCTTAATCCTATACAAAAGTTATATCTACCCTATATCCTAGAAATGAAAAAGTACATAACTCAACTAAATACAGACCAATACCCTAAATATATCTAATGAAAACAATGGCACTGATTCTCGAAAATAAAATAGTTAAGATCAAGGATTTTAGTTTAAGTTAAATTATAAAAATGTCCAAGATGGACTCAAATATCTCTCCCCCATTTGGTCTCAAATGGATAAAGGGTGAAAAATCACAAATAAGCATATATAGAGAATAAATGGAATATATGTCTATCAAATCACAATAATTAACGAGTCACATCATGGATATCCTAAGTAAAATAGATATAGGAGGCATTTTTTATCATTATTCAAACGACCGTGCCCTATACCCTCAAAGATCAATTATGAGTTTGATCGGAGGATATATTAAAAGAAGATAGGTATTATTCAGGAAGAACCATCCCAGTAAATTTCCTAAGAGATTCAAATCGCAAGTTATCTAGAGGCTTAGTGAAAAAATATGCTAATTGAAGTTCTATAGGTAAATAATTGATTTCCAATTCCTTAGATTCTACTAATTCGCGTATAAAATGATGTATTATTTATATGTGTTTGGTATGCGAGTGTTGGACATGATTTTTAGAAATATTAATCGCACTTTGATTATCGCAATAGAGATGTAATTTATCTTCGGTAATGCCATAATCGCTTAACATCTGTTTTATCCACACTAATTGAGCACAACAGCTGCCAGCGGCTATGTATACAAATTCAGCTATGGACGGCGAAGTGTAGTTTTATTTTTTACTACTCCATCCTACCAAGTTATTACCTAAGTAATAACAAGCTCCTGAAGTGCTTTTGTCGTTATCAAAACAACCAGCCCAATTAGCATATGTATATCCTACAATAATGCTAGATGTGTCGTTTGTGTACCACATTCCACGATTTATAAAACCTTTTATGTATTTTATAATCCTTTTGATGCACAGTAAGTGACTTTCCTTTGGAAAATTTTGATAGCAGGCACACACACAAAGAATATACATTATATCACGATGCGTGGCAGTGAGGTATCTTCTATATAGGGTAGGATCAATAGATTTCCCATGTTTATATTTCGATAATTTGATTAACGTACTCATGGGTTTCCTAGCATCTTTGGCATATTCCAATCGAAATTTCTTTACTAACTCTAAAGTGTATTTTGATTGCAAAATGAACAATCCATCAGACTTTTGTTTCACTTGGAGACCTAAAAAGAATCGTAGTTCCCCCATTAATGACATTTGGAACTCCCCATGCATAATATTTGAAAAGATTTTAACTTCAGTAGGGGATGCTGATCCAAAATGTCATCAACGTAAACCTGGGCGTTTAAGATATTTTTTTTAAAAAACATTCACAAATAATCTCTGGTCATTTCCACCTCGTCAAAACCCTTTATTGACATGAAAGGTCGATAGGCATTCGTACCAGGCCCTGGGGGCTTGATTTAAACCATATAACACCTTTTTTAATCTATAGACATGGTTTGGGTAATGAGGATCTATGAAGCCTTTCGGATGTTCAACATAGGGTTCCTCTGTCAAAATACCATTAAAAAAAGTGTGGATTTCACATCCATTTGGAAAAAATGTGAAATTTAAATGACATGCTATTGCTAAGAATAATCGAACATACTCTAGGAGAGTTATGGGGGTAAAAGTTTCCTAGAAGTCTATTCCTTCAATCTGAGAGAAACCTTGTGCTACTAATCAGGCTTTATTTCTAACTATCATCTCAGATTCATCTGATTTATTTTTAAAAATCCATCTAGTGTAGATAAACGTTTTATTTTTTGGGCGAGGTACTAGATACCACACGTCATGACTCTTCAATTGAGCGACATCCTATTGCATAGCATCAATTCAAAAATAGTCATTTAGAGCTTCATTCACATTCTTTGGTTCCACTAGGGATACAAATCATGCAAAATGAGTAATATTTCATAATTGGGATCTTGTATTAACAGGATCATTAGGGTTACCAACTATTTTATCTAAGGGATGATATTTAGAAACCCAATTACGTACTTCCGGGGTCTCAGTTGGTAAATAATCAACTATCTCTAGAGAGTAATAATTTAAAACATTTTCATACTTATCCACTATAGTTAGCTCTTATTTATTCCTCTCAACATTAGTGTCACTAAGAATCATATTTATAGATTCCATTAGACTTTTCGTACACATATTATAAACATGATAAGCCCTACTATTAAGGGAGTAACCTAAAAAGATAGCTTTGTCACCATGAGTTTCAAATTTAGACCGGATTTCTATGTCTTTTCAAACATAGCATATAGTCCCAAATGTTCAAAAATATTTTAAGTTGGGCTTTTTTCCATACTAAAGTTCATATGGAGTCTGTTTGGTATTTTTCCTAAGATAAACCTTGTTGATTGTCTGACATGCTATCTGAACTTCCTCAACACAAAAGTATTTTGGCAAGTTCTTTGCATGTATCATTACCCTATTCATCTCTTGGATTGTGCGATTCTTACGCTCGGCTATACCGTTTTGTTGTGGCATTTTAGGAGCACCGAATTCATGTTTGTAACCATTGTAGTCACAATTTTCTGTTACAACCAAGTCTTTATATTCACCTCCTCTATTGCTATGAATTCTATTTACTTGGGTATTGTTTTCATTTTCAATACGTAAACGGATGTTCACAAATTCACGAAATCTGTCTGATTTTGTTTTAAAAATGCAACCCAAGTAAATCGAGTGAAATCAACCACCATGACTAGAATATTACTATTACCACAAAGGCTTACAGTTCTGGAAGAACCCATATGATCCATGTGGATAAGTTCTAGAGATTTTGTGGTTAAAATTTCTTTAACATTCTTATGAGCAACTTTAACTATCTTTCCTTTTTGACAGGACCCACAAACAACGTTTGAAAAATAGATTTTATTTTGGGTAGACCTCTAACTATTTCTTGGGAGATATATTTGCTAAGGCCGTCGTAAATTATATGACCCAGCCTATTGTGCCCAATTTCATTATCTTCCATCCTGGCTATATTTCAAATCTTAGTCCCTGGATTTACTATGTAACAGTTATCAGGAGTTTTGAGACCTGTAATGATGCAGTCTCCATTCTCATCTAAAATTTTACAGGTTGTTTTTGAGAATGTGATTATGTGGTTGGAGTTGTAAAATTTTGATACACTTAGCAAGTTAGCTTTAAGATTTTTACTAAAAGGACGTGTTCGAGAATAGGTAGTCCCTTTTCTTAGAGTGTCCCCTTACCTATGATGTGATCTCATACTCCATCTCCAAACAAAAATTGTCCTCCTAAGAAGTCAGTACTATTGGTTAGTTTAATATCATCTTCGTTCATCTGTTTGGAACAACCCGAGTCTAAATACCATCCAGAAGAAGTGTGTTCAACTTTTAAAGCGCTAATCACAATGTTACACTTCACTTGGGGTATTAGATCATCTTTCCTAACCCAAATTGCTCTAGTTTTAAAATATTTGCGAGAATTTGCTTGAATATTACAAAATTTATTACCATTATATTTTTCTTCAAATGATTTGTGCGCCTATACTTGAATTTTGTCAAATCTTTGAGCATTTGGTCTAGTCATGTATCTAGGACTCTTCCTCTTGGACTTTATTTTAGTATTAGATCGTTTCTTCTTATTACGATGGTTATAGTTCTTATTAGGTTGCCTAGGAAGGACATAGTTCTTTTTGTTCTATCTGGAGTAGTTAAAGTTTTTATAGACGGTGAATTGAAGATGGGCTTATACAGAGGTTTTTGAAAATATTCTTCAAGGTAGCGTCCATAAATGGCGTAGTAAGAACAATATAGACGACTAGATGGTTTTTTAAGAATTTGAAAATCCTTAAAAATTATCTTGTCCATTTGTTGGACTTTGGCCTTATGTCTAACTGCAACAGGTTGAAACAAAGGGTCTCCTTACCTTATAGGAGGGCGGAAATACTTAGCCTTAGGCTCAACATTATACTTAAAACTATTTCCCATAACAATGTTTGGTTCTTTCTGTTTATTATCAAAGTCATTCTTTAATGCTTGAAAAATCTGGACATATGTCATTTGGTTTTATTCCTCCAGGAACAAATTTCACATTTAGAAAAGGTTTGTTAGGCGCCTTGGGTTTTTGTTCAAATCATATGCCAGTTATCATCAGAATTGGTTTTACATGACGATACATAATGTTCAAAATAGTTAGCATTATTTTCAAATTTAGAATTTTTTTGAAGATCTGTAAGGACATTATCCGTCACATTTAGTATGTCATATACCTCTACAAGTTGTCGACGAATTGGGAAGCTAACATCTACAAGAGACAATCCGAATTTCAAGACGACTTCAACATTCAAGCCCAACAAGCACGAATTTGGTAAAATGTGTTTAAGTTCCATTTACATTTTACATTAAAAGTGTTGGGATGTTTTTATAAAAGTTTAAATTATTTTTTAAATGATTTTAAATGTTTTTTAATTTAAAAACAAAAACATAAAAGGTTTGGATAAATATCTCCTGATCCCGCGAACCGTTTTAAGATTTGAGGATTCCATGTTATTTAAAATTTTAATAGTCTTTTTTAGGGGGATCAGTGACTGTCATTCAAATGACGTCACATCTCGTTCGAACGAGATGGAGGTTCTTTCGAACGACGTCGCATGTCGTTCGAACGAGAGCTGTTTTAAGCCGACACGTCACCGCCATGATTTTTAATATAAATAAGCGTGTCAGGCTTTTGTATTTCTTGTGGAGAAAACACTGGTTTTAGAAGAATACGTTTTGAGTGTTTTTGTTTATTCTCCAACACATTTTTGAGGGTTCAAAATGTGTTTTACAATTCACAAATCCCAGACTTTTTGTGCGAGTTATTTTATGGAACCTGAAGCATACTTTTGCTGGGAGTTTTGTTGTTGAATCATCGGTGCCTTGGAAAGGTACTGGGCTGACCATAGGTGCCACTTGCGGGAGGTACTGGGCTGATCGACTGCGTGTCATAGGGAGTGCTACGGTGTTCCTGGGATGACGACTACGAATCGACACCCGCGGGTATTTCGTAAGTCAATTGTAGTTTCGATATAATCTTATTGTAAATCGTTCTTTTACAAATTATAGTGGAAATAAAATATTTTTGCCCATGTGGGGATTTTTTCATGAGATCTGCTTTTGTCAGCATTTGTCATCACATGGTTTAATTTGAGATTTGAATTGTCACGTAGTTGCATGTTTAGGGGCTGATTTAATTGGTATTTGGTTCGAGAAAATTTAGACATCCAATTAAATAAGTCTGAATTGGAAATTAAGAATCTATCTGAATCAATATCGCACACGCACTTACAAGATTGTTGAAACTCTCTTTAGATTGTTCTAATTCTAGTAAAGTAGCTTTGTAATTCTTTTCCAAAATCTCATTTGACTACGAAAGTTATTTGATTTTTTCAAGAAAAGGCCTAGTTTTATTTTCATTGTCCATACATTCAACATTCTGTTTTACCATAAGACTTAGGGCTTCTATTTTCTCAATAAGTTCCTTGACTATTTTTTATGTTTAGTGCTTTTCCTAAGAGTTTTGGTATAGAATATGTGAATGTCTCGTAGGTTGTCATTATCGGACTCACTAAGTGTAGTGTGTGGAATATCCCCTAATGCTTCATTTTTAGGACTCACGCACACATTCAATTCGTCATTCAAATGTTCCCTTTGACTCACACACCCCGTAGATGAACTATTAACAGTATCAATGGCATTAGCAGTCTCTAGCCACAAAGAAGACAAACCAACAGGAAAAATATCATGCGACCTAGCAAGATTAGACATTCTACCATCAGGTTCAACACGAATTATATGATTATCATCAGTATATACAATCTTAGAAAAGAATTATATGCTAGGATCAAACACTTTGGCCCAAGTCTTACAAATATTGGCCCTATTATTTTTGTTGTTCTTATTGAGATTAACTCTACATTTGTTGGCCATGTGACCTAATTTTCCACATCTAAATCATTCAATATTTTTAAGATCTTTGTCAAATTTATTGTTGTTTTCAATCTGGTGTTTGTCATGTTTTCTCTCATGAGGTCTAGTATTAGAGAAATTTGAATAACCAGACTTCCTTGCTTATAAGCGACATTATTTCTAAATTTCAAAATCCTTTCAAAATGTTTAGACATTAAGGCAATCTGATTATCCAAATTTTCCAAATCACACTCCTCATCAGAGTCTAACTTAATGTTGGGAACAATAAACTCAAGTTTGGTCACTGATAAGTTGACTTTTGTGTGGATGTCATTGTTTAAGCCAAGTTAATCAGAACCTTTATCACCTACACAAAATATAACAAATTAGAATAGAGGTAAGTAAGGATCTCAATCCATATCAAGGGGGTAAAGTGAGGGGAAAATAATTATAATTCACTTTTATTTTCTTTTTGGGCTTTTCTGGCTTTTCTACTTTTTTTAATATTAATTTTTTTTTTTTTGGAGTGATTGGTGAAATAAAACTAAACTAAAATCAAAGATCAAAATAATTAACTAAAAAGTGACTAAAAATAATGAATAAATTCTAACATTAAAATAAGAGAATAAGTGAAGAAGTAAATGTGAGAACAATCAAGGAATGAGATTACACCACAAATTTTAGCTATTCTAACTAATTAATTTAATTATTTGAGTTCTTCAAAATTAGTATCAAAATTACAAACCAACTCTTGTTGCAAGTGTAATTTTAATAGCAATCTTTTAGAAAATTAAGTTTAACCCCCCACAACTTCTAGAAAATAGATCTATACTCCTTTTAATTAATCACCCGCTAGGATCGATTCATCAAAATTTATGTACATCTTAGAAAATGAAAATAGATTTGAAATTCAAGTAATAATACCACACTTAAGAAACCCCTATCTCTAGTTCGAATCTAAAATGGGTATTATAACTAGAATTTCGATTTTCTCTCGAAAAATCATTTACCCTCTCTCGAGGCGTAAATTTAAGTGTGAGGGGTCAAAATTAACATTCAAAGGGAATTTTCAATTAAGGAAACTAATTAAATCAAAATAACATCAAATAAGGGTTCACCCCACCCCTTGAAAGGGGATTTAGCCTAACATCATATTAAACATGATAATCAAATAATCAAAGGCTAATAAAATAAAATAGAAGAGAAGAGAACAATCAAACTCAATCTCTTGAAGTGAAATTGAACTCTTATTTCCTTGAAATCAAGCACCATCCATCCAATATGAGCATCCAACAATAATCAATTCAATGTAATACTCAATTGAATTACTCACAATTTATCCTCACAAATCTCTAAAAACAAAAATAAAAACTATTTAAAAAATATTTCCCTAATTTATTTTCTACTCTAACTCTCTCTAAAATTCTCTCTACAAAAAGCCTTCCCCTTGAATGGTCTTCATCTTCTTTAAATAGTAGGGATGGAGATAAGGGTAAATGTGGAAATATTCTAGGGGAGTGCATGTGGTTATGGTGTAGGAGGGTATTTTAGGTGACACACACAAGTGCATGTGTGTTGAGTGAGGTGATAAAATATGATTTGGGAGATAAGGGTATGAGGGTTATTTTTGGAAAAAGGGACAAGTGGTTAGTTGGGGGTAAAATGGGTATTGGGTTAAAGGTTAAAGACATGTGGGTTTTGACTTTGGTTTATTTGGATTGGCTTTATGTTCGTTAACAGGTAAAAATCGGATAAGGCCTTTGGCTCATGGGTATGAAATGGTGAAATGGGTCTTGGTTTTGTTGTTGACATGTCCAATGGTGAAAATCGGGTTTGGTTGAGGCTACTTTGGCTCGAGGGCTGGTTTGGGTTAAGGGGTGTCTCGGGTTTTGGCAGTGGGTTGTTTCGACGGGTCCGAGTTGGGAGATGGGGGCATCCCGGGTTAGACGGGTTCAAGGGGTAAAGAGGGTGGTATATAGCAATCCGGGCGGGGGCTCAGGTTTTAGGTCTCGGGTCTGGGCAAGTAGGGTCGAGCTCACTGGCGCGAGTCAGGTCCGGGGTATTGGGATGCGCCGGAGGTGAGATAGGATGGTTGGGTAGTGTGGGGGTTGGTGTGTTTTATTGGTGGTGTAAGGGTAGGAGGTATGGGTTAATGGAGGTTTGGTGGAATGTGGTTATGGAGGAGAGAGAAAGGGTGTGCAGGTGGAGAAGATGAAGTAGGGGGTATGTGGTGTGGTAGGGTGTAGGAGATTTGGTGAGGGTGAGTGAGGTGATTGTGTGTATTAGGGTGTATGGTATTTGGGTGTGTGTGAGTGAGTTGATTTGGGTGATGGTGTGTGTGTGTTTAATTTGGACACCTACAAAAATAAAATAAAACTAATTAACTAACTCAGAATAAAACTAACAAACTAAAAAAATAAAATTAACTAAATATAAAATCCTAATCTAAAAAATAAAACTCAAATAATAAAATAAAAGAAATAAACACTAAAAATCTAATAAAAATATACAACTAAAGACCTAAAAAAAAGTAAAATATAATAAAACTAAAAATAAACTCTTAAAAAACTAATCTTAATAAAATAAGACAAAATAAAATAAAATAAAAACTAAAAACAAATAAAAATAAAAATAAAACTACACTAAATAAAAAGAAATAGAAAAATATGCAGATAAATTTTAAAAATCCTAAATAAATCCTAAAAATAAAAATGACTTAACTAAAAATCTAAAAATAAAAAATAAAAAGGCAAAAACTAAACACACACGGGCTTCAGGGTAGGTTTGGGGACATGTTTAAGTTCGGCTAAGGTACGGGAATGGCGAATTCGCTCCATTTATGCGTAATTGCCTTGATATAAGTGTTTGAACTCTGCAACGCACATTTGACGTACAAAATAAACGTTAACGCACATAAGACCATTTTTATTACAAACGAGCGATTAAAATGCATCTATTCGGGGTATAAAATTGACACTTTTGGCTGCTTATTAGTCACTTTAGACTGGAAAACAAGATTGGAACTGGAATGTTTCTTTTGACCATTGGAGAGTTGTTTCTTAAACTCTAATTCCATTAACACTATTATGATTTTGCTACTGAGGAGTTATGGAGTGAGGTTTGGGTCATCCATCTCCTTAATTGCATATCTTTTATTATCAAACTTTGGTGGAAGTGATCTTAAAATTTTAGATACAATCTCTTTCCTATCATACTCAATGCCATTAGCATGCAGTTTGGTAATTGGATCAGTCAACCTAATGTAAAAGTCATAGAAAGTTTCAGTCTCAGTCATGATTAGTATGTTATACTTATGTATAAGCATTTGGGTCTTGACAGCCTTAACACGTGAGTCACCTTAATGAGCAGTGACCAGCGTGTCCCAGGCTTCCTTAGAGGTTAAAAAAATAGATATTATCTAAATAAATCTTCATTGATTGACATAAAAATGACATTCTTTACTTTATTGTTATTATAGGAGGCCAATTTTTCTTGCTTTGTGAACTCACTAAGCAGTTTCTTAACTCTTTCATTGCTACCTTCTCTTGCAGGTTTAGTAGGATGTACATATACATTTTCAATAGCATCCCAGGCTTCATCTCCCAAGGTACTTTGAATGAAGTCTATCATCCTTACTTTCCAATAAGGTAAATTAGTCCCATCAAAGAGGGGAGGCCTGGACAGATTCCCTAATCTCTCATATTTCTCGTCCATATGTTTGTTTTAAAAAACATTATCAAAAACACAAGATGTAAAAGATTTTGTAAAAACCAAAGGCCAAGCTCTGATACCAATTGAAAATACCTAACTAGGTGGTTTAGCACAAGTTAAAGTAGTCTAGTAGGTTTGGAATCTGTTTCTTGAAGAAACTCTTTTAGAAAGCAAACCCCAAAGAACAGTAGTTGTGTTTAAAAGTTATTAAATGAGTTATTTCATATTAGAGAATAAGTTTTGAAAAAAAAACTAATTTTAGTTATAGCAGCAGTAGAGCAGTAGGTATGAGAGAATTAACAAACAAGCAGAGTACACAAGGATTTTAACGTGATAAAACCCAACCCAAACGGGGAAACATCCACAGAGGTCTCTACACCTAAAAAAAATCCACTAGAATGAGTTTAGGTTACAAGCAAGCAACGAATATTAAACACACAATATAGACATAAATCTAAGTTAAGAAGTTATACCAACTCCATTAGGTAACTCCAACTGTTTAGGGCTCTGATTTTGTTACTTCTCGTTCTTCAACTTGTTTCCTTAAGCTCCTTCTTTACGTCGACTTTGAAGTTGAAATCTCTCAACCAACACACAATTTTAGTGCTATTGTGGGAAGGTGTTTGTGTATGTAGTGCCTAAACACATGCATGAACACACACACACACACACACACACACACACACACTTATATAAATAATTATTGTAATGCCCCGACCTAGATTTAAGGATTAATAAAGGATCAACCCGTTACGATTCGTACGTTAATTATGAAGTGCAGTGAAAAAACCTAAATAATGTTTATAGTTCAGTTTTATTATTATTATTATTATTATTATTATTATTATTATTATTATTATTATTATTATTATTATTATTATTATTATTATTATTTAATCTTACTCTTTTTAGCATGCATATCCAATTTTCATCAACTACGTGTTAGGATTCAAGGGAAGTGCCCCCAAGGCCAAGTAAATAGAGCCATTAATCGAAAATGTAAATAATTACTTACCTGTATAACGCTTGCAAAGTACATAACAACATACATCTTGCCATAACAAAAGGAGGGATATGAACAGAATGATCAGTGGGAATATATACAAATACAATATAGAAACGAACGGCAGAAAGAAATCATACGCTACAATCATATGCATGTGAAAATACGTATATATCTACATATATACTTTTGGAAATACATGTCCCGATGTATTAAACCGTTTTATTTAAAAAAAGTTATTTCATGTTCTTTGTCCTCCTTGTCTTTACAAAATAATCATTTTATATCTTATGCTTATAATTAGCATAATCTTATCGTTAACTCACCCAATTAAACGATTTCAATTATTGGGAAAATCCTTTCATTCTCTTTCAAACCATTATTACTCAATGTTATTAACCCACGTCGAGTTATTAATCATTACTTAAGACTTTATTTCAAAGCATGCACCTACCATGTTTAGAAAAATACTCATTTTCCTTTGACAACCTCATATAACACACCCTTTTGTTCATTATGATTCAAACTTCATTAGGTACCTTGAACATCATTTAATCACCTCATTTAATCATCCATATTACCACATAATTATTAAACCTTTGGTGCATTATTCTTATATTAACAATTCAATGAATAAATACCATTCCTTTACGCTTCTTTCAAGAATATTCAATTCATCACTTAGCATTATCGTTAGCGATTCTGCCAAAACACACCCCCATCACAACACACGCACACCCACGGTTTCACGGAATTTCATCATTCGGCACCGAGATCCAAGTAAACTGCAGTTGCTTTTGGGTTTTTCACCCTAGGAACAACATAAACCTGCTTAATTATTTAACCTGACATCATCCAATATCATTATCTTACCAATGTGTTCAACATTTTCATAATGTTCACATTAATTTTCCTTTTTCTGGACGAAGCCAAAGCCTTGGACTTAATCGTCTATTTTCCCATTATTCATTTAGGAAGAATCGTTATATTCCATTTAAAGTCCCTTTTTAACACGTGTTGACTTTGCATCAAAAATCATTTTCGTTTAAGGACTTATTTCATTCTTTCTACATACGTGTCAAAACACTCTTAAATATTTTTGTATCATGGAAATGTTACACTTTAATTAAATTGTCAATTTACCTTATTTACATCAGAATACATAACTTCACTCCTTATTCAAGTGCTATTTACAAAAAAACAAAATACCATTTTTAAGCTTTAAACTTAACACGTAGGCATTTTAATCACTTTGAAACTTTTTCAACTTTTCACTTTGTCAAAAATCACATTTTTGAACATTACTCCCTCTAATACATAAAATCATACTTTTCACATATTAAAGCCTAGATACTTATTTATGAGTTTTAACACTAAAAACCCATTTTAGTCAACATTTATACATTTGACACTTTATATTTCAAACTTAATTAGGACTTTTTGCATAAAAACCCATACATAGTAATTTTATTCACACTTAGTCTTCTTTACTTTCATTATTTACATGAAGACTTTAGTTTCGCATGTTTACTCATTACACCCACCTTATTTCCTTATGATGAGTTTACACACTTTAAAATACCCATTTAAAATAAAACATTCCTTCACATATAAAACTTTTTATTTAAATTAGGAAAACATATATTCAAGTTAGCAAATGGCATGAACAAGCTCAATACATCACTTATCATGGAAATCACATTATCTTCATTTGAAACACACTTTTAACCTATTTTATTTCATAAAATATATATGAATAGTGTTTTGGAAATTTAACACTCTTAGAACTAATTTAAGACCGTCTATTAAATGTCCATTTTTTCCTCAAAACATTAAGGATGCATTTAATAGATTCATAAATGAATTATAGCCATTTGCTTACACACTTTTATACCCAAATGGTGTAAATTAGTAAATCTAAATTTTTATTTAATTCAAAACCCATTTTAAAACACTTATTTGAAACACATTTGTTCATGAAATCATAGAAATCAACTAACAAACCCCATGGATGCAAGTTATAATAAATCCTACATATATTAAGTCTAATATATATAAATAACTAACTAAAATTTATACTCATCATTAAACCCAAATCAAGGTTAGTAAATCCCACCTAAATGTCTCCAAAGATGGTGGTGGCTGTAGAGAAGATGGGTGACTCCCCCACCTCCAAAGGTGGCCTTAGAGGGAGTCACAAAAGCTCTTCCTTCCTAACTCCAATGAAAGCTCCAACAATACTTCAAAATTCTTCTTGCACCTTCGAGAGAACCCCTTTCAAGGGCCACTTCAAGATCCAAAAACTCCTTCTTCCAAGCCACTACAAGCTGTCCCACCCTTGTATGGAGGTTTTGTGGTATCCCCGAGCTACTTTAATGGAGTTTTAGTGAGAGAAAAGGGAGATATAAGGGGAGCTACGAGTTTGGGCAAAGTCCTGGTTGATTGGAGCTCGAATATTGAGAGAAAAATGGTGAAAATCTGATAGTCTTGGGCACCTTAACCCCATGGATTCCTCTCTCTCTCTCTCTCTCTTATAACCCATTTCCACTCCAACATTAACTCCTTGTCCTGGCCAAAGTTCAGCTCTATTCTTTACACAAAAGAGGAAAAATGATTCTACCAAAGTTTGAAGCAAGTTTGAAAGGGACAAGACCCAACAACAAATAAAATACAACCCCTAGGGGCTGCTGTCCGCCCAAAATAGGTAGGGGGAGGGGGTGACCACTCTGAAAAAAATATTTTTTTTCATCTTTTCTTTACATGGTATTTTTCTATGTATTTTTAGGGTCTCAAATATATGTTCATTTTATTTTTTTGACCTTTCAAATGTCCTAAACAATTTGTGCAAAGTTGGGTTTTCACAATGTCGCGGGTCGACAAAAAGTGCTAGATTAATTTTTGTTTTATTTAATTTTTTCTCTACATGATATTCTTCCTTATATTTTTAGGGCTCCAAATATGTGGTCACATTATTTTTTTGATCTTCTAATAGTCCTAAATAATTCGCGCAAAGTTGGGTTTCGCAGTGTCGCGTGTTGATAAAAATTCGCTCAAAATGGGTATAAATGATTTTTTCCAAAGATGTCGAATAAAGGGAAGTTGTTCAGAATTAAATTTTACATATCTTGATTAATTTCTGAATTTTTTTGAGCACTTTCATATTTTGACGAATAAATAATTATTTATTTATTTTTTTGACTTTTGACCCCATGGTATTTTTATATGTATTTTTTGGGCCCTATAAAAGTGGTCAGATCGATATTTGGGACCACGATATATCCTACAAAAATTGCACAAAGTTACCTATCCTGCACGTCGTGTACTGCCCAAATTACTTTATTATTTACCATGACCGTGTCTCGTCCACTCCTCGGTATTTTCGTGTCAAACTTAACCAACATACTTGCTAGAACTATTAGAACTTAAACACGCATCCATACAATGATGGAATTCTTCTTCTTAATTACTTTTCGTAATGCATCACTTTTCATGTCATTTGGCGTAATTCCCTTGTATATTTATTCCTCAAATCCTCCATGAAATAAAATATTTCGTTACCATTAAATACTTATTTTTCTAGGGCAGGGTATTACATTCTTCCCTCCTTAGGAAATTTTTTCCTTAAAATTTAGGATCATCGAGCTAACAAATCATTCATCTATTAATTTGGTTCCAATCCTAGATGTCTTTAACACTATAGTCTGACCCAAATATTTCGTACCATTAATTCGGTACAACCACGGTAGATCCTAAGGTATTATTGCTAACAATCAAGCATGCCTAACGTGTCCATCTAAACAATACCTCAAAGCAGTTGATAGTCAGTAAATATCATGCCAACATCCCAAAGAACTCTTTATCATGAATTATTCCGAACATCGGGATTTACAAGCCTATGTTTCCTAAATAATTTTGGATCACGCCTAGTGTAGACTGAGACAACCTCAACATAAACATACACATCATTGATCACAAAACAGTTATCTTGTCACATTGGTTCACCGAATCGATATCTCCTACGAGATCCTTACACTAACTTAGAGGCATCCCAGGTATCACAACAAAAATATACACAATCGGTTACATCCTCGAACCTCATAACTCTTGGAAGAGTGTAACCCTAAAACCTAATGTTTCATTAAATTTCAGGACCCACAATGTTCTCATGTCATAACCTTGGGACACATGACCAATTCGTAACTAGCTATACTAGTTAACTAACGAAAAATGACAACCTGCAGCAAATTATGAGAACATGCATACACACCAACTTGTGTAAAACAAAGGTACTTTCAAAGAAGAGTGTACTCATGTACCGTGATGCATCAGCTTTAACCCGGACTATCCCGTATCCCTATTGAGTTTATACAACACTAAACCTGAATACAAACCCATAACTTAAACAATAATTTCCTATGATCGGGAAGAATCAGGCGACTGCCACACCAGAATGAAACAATCGAATTCGGGAAGGTAACCATGCCATGCGAAGTACAAACCATAACGTACACTTAAAGTCTAAGATTTTCACTTCCCTATACATATGCTAAGGTATTAGCCTAGGTACGTGCCCTGGCTTGAATCAGAAATCACGACTGCCCATTTTCAACAACTTGATAACCTATTCACTTGAGAGGCTAAAATGTTAGGCTTCCCTCCTTAAGACCGAGGTTACCTTTTATCCTTCACATCAAAGAGAAGTTACATTCCTCATTTCTTAATGTTAATCACCGACCTACCTACTTAAGTCTCCACAATTCTCACATGTGATTGCTAACTTTCCAACCTCGAGATCTTTCCCATCTAGTGAAACACAATACTCACATAATTTTACCCTATGGACCATTGCTACAATCTTTAACAACGTCCTATGTGATCCTAAATCATAACTATCGGACTCGTAACAATGACACCTCAATTTTTCAAGCATTATCCATGCCTAATACCTAATTATTCTCCTGACTAGAGTCATACTAAGTCATACGGGTAGCACACGTAGGTGCTATAATAAGGCCTAACACTCCATTCTGAGTGCTACCTCTAAAATCATTAAAAAATCATTGTGTCATGGGTCTCCCATGTGTAAAACCTACACGTATCAAACTATTTTTGATATTATTCACAAGGGTTATACCTTAACACAAGCTTATCAACAAGCCATGGCGCTAACTCCTAAGTATTACCACAAAACGACACGACCAAATCGGACTACAAACATCAACAACCTATACATCCACATAATAAATTTCCCAACACTTTATGGAAAGGACACATATTTAATCATCTCCAATGATCATGCACATTCTAGAGTAGGAGTGATCACAACAGAATCCTACCAAGTATAACAACCGATTATGGTCGATAATTGCGAAGGCCAAACACTAACCCAATTACTACGTGTTACACCAACTGTAACTCTATGTCTTTGACATCATAAGAAATACCCATAGTTCAAAAGGATACATCCTTGTTATCGTAATACACAAAGCGCAATCTAAAGCTCACATTACTAGGGAGTGTCTATCACTTGTACTAACAACTCATTAACTAATACATAGCACATATCTCCAAGGCATTATTAGTACAGATTCACATGCCTATCCATAATTATAACCAGAGATCAAACTCGTCACGGCGTATAACTTAACTTACTGAACACTCAGCTATGACAACTAACGTGTATCACTACATAGCCATCACACTTATTTGTTAGATCGTAAGCTATAACCAGTATAAAACTTTTGGTAGGATACAGGGTATCGGGTACTACCTTTAAAACTTTGGGCCAATAACTTTGACGCCAGAAGAGATCCTATTCCTCAATACCCCTTCATTTTTCTAAAACCGTAATTCAATACCACCATTTCTAACAGTAAGTCCCAAGGACTATATAAATTCGTTGTAAAATTACCCTGAATCTATATGATTATCTAAACCCAAATCATAATCACGTCATTTAGGCATTCTACTTTCCTTAGAATTATTTATTCACAAGCCACGCTACTTAGTCACCTAATACCATAGATGAAACCATAAGCATACCTGCTAAGATGAAACTGAAATCATTAAGACTTTTTAATCATCAAACTTCCATATGATACATCTCACACAAGCTTAAGGTGCCACCACCTAACGGCCTACACCAAAACCCGATATTTGCTAGCTAACACTACCAGACCAAATGCAGCGGAATAATAATGGCCACTAACTTAGCCGATCACCAACTCAAATAGAAGGGCACAATGTGTTCAAGACCTCGACTTTACCATCAAGGTACACATCAAAATCGTCACCATGTAAGTGTGTCCGGCTCCAACCAACTATGATGCCGACAGATCCACTACCGACCTCACCACGTCACACCCGAAAGGAACATTGAACCTAAAGATCTGATACCAAGTTGTAATGCCCTAACCCAGATTTTAGGGTTAATAAAGGATCAACCCGTTTTATTATTATTTAATGTTACTCTTATTAGCATGCGATTCCAATTTTCATCAACTACGTGTTAGGATCCAAGGGAAGTGCCCCCAAGGCCAAGTAAATAGAGACACTAATCCAAAATGTAAATAATTACTTACCTGTATAACGCTCTCAAAGTACGGAACAACATGCAACCTGATGTAATAAAAGGAGGGATGTGAGCAGAATGCTCAGTGGGAATATATACAAATACCATATAGAAACGAACGGCAGAAAGAACTCACGCGCTACAATCACATACATGTGAAAATAGATATATATCTACATATATACTTTTGGAAATACATGTCCTGATATATTAAACCGTTTTATTTTGAAAACATTATTTAATGTCGTTTTTCCTCCTTGTCTTTACAAAATAATCATTTTATATCTTATGCTTAGAATTAGAATATTCTTCCCATTAACTCACCCAATTAAAAAATTTACAATTGTTGGGAAAATCCTTTCATTCACTTTCAAACCTTTATTACTCAATGTTATTAACTCACGTCGAGTTATTAATCATTACTTAAGACGTTATTTCAAAGCACACACATACCATGTTTAGAAAAATACTCATCTTCCTTTGACAATCTCATATAACACATGCTTGTGTTCATTATAATTGAAACCTCATTTGGTAGATTTAACATCATTTAATCATCCATATTACCACATGAATATTAAACCTTTGGTGCGTTATTCTTGTATTAGCAATTCAATGAATAAATACCATTCCTTTTATGCTTCTTTCATGATATGCAGGATTTTATAATATTGAAATTAGGTTTCCTTTTGAAACTTCTGATTTTTAGATCTATGTTCTTGAGAACCCTTAAAAAATGAGATTCTTAGAATCTTTATTTATCTACACGTTTTTCAAATTGAAAAACTTAGATATGAAACTTGAAACCTTCAAATCAATTTTGTAAATAGAAATATGAGATTGTTGGATTTAAATGAAAATAGAAACATATACACAGTGAATCCAACAAGATAGTATGATTTCTTGATAAAGAAATCAGGTCTAACACCTATGTGATTGTATCACTTAGAAATCAGATCTACAAGTTTCAGTACTAAGAAACGAGTTCTGATTTTAGAGTCTTGGTGTTGGAAAAAAGATTAAAACTAAATAGGATGAGTAACTCTACGAACCAGAAACCATAAAATTCTCAAGTTATTTTTCTGAGATAAAATGTGTCTATGAGAAAACACATATCTCGCCATCCCAAGAGAAATTTGTGTAAGGTAACTATTTACTCACAAATGCATGTTTTATGATATTTACAAAACCTCATTTACTACCCCAATATTCTCTATCGCTTTTGGTTTCTACCCAACCTATATTTTAGGAATTTTTGAATATAGAAATTCAGCCCCAAACATTTTACAAACACTAAATTATTTTAAGAAAATAATTTTTAAATGTTTTAGAAATTCCTAGAAATTCCAATTAAATGTAGAAAAATGTTTTTAATTCAATTTTAACACACACACACCCCTCATAAATGTAGTATGAAACTCAAAATATGCAATCCTAGAGTGTTATGTGTTAGATTTCTACCTGTAGGACCATCTCCCTGTTGATGTAGACATTTTTGAATCTTGAAGAGGCAATGAGTCTTAGGGTAAGAATAAGGATGACACAAATTTTGTTGCTATTTACAAACTAGATAAGCTCCTATATATTATACTCAAATAAGTCATATATAAAGTGTGCTTCAGGGAAGATGTGAAGAGTCCCCATAAGGCGATGTTAACTTGAGTATTCTTAAGTTAGTCGAGGATCTTCCTCTCCTCAATGGTCATTTTAGGCAAGGAAGTTATTCGGCAACTCCCTTTTTCCTTATCTGGTCATGTGGTTTAATGAGGTGGGGAAGAGCAAGAACCCCATCTCTTCATCTATTTCTGGCTGAATGACTACTTTACTGGTTTCCCCCAACAGGTCTTCGAAGGATATCGTACCGCACATGCTGATTACTGGACTGACATTTTCCTGACTCAGTTCATCATCTGAGTAGTCAAATTTGCCCCCCATCTGATGGCAATGATGTCTTCTTGCCATGGGAAATTAATGCATTCCACGACCTCAACGCCTTCCTTATATAAATCTTCCCACTCAACGGGGAGGTATAGGTGTGAAGGGACCAACCGCACTTTAAGCTTCAAAATAGTGAGTTAGTAAAGAAATTTGGATTTGTACCATGATTTGTACCATGTTATCTAGACTAACTTATTCTTCTATCGAAACATGTCAGTCGAAACATGTCTACCATGATTTGTACCTTGTTGTCTAGACTAACTTATTCTTCTCATACCACCCATTGCTACGATTGTCGGGCCCATTTTTGGGCTCCCAATGATAGGCCAATGAGTTTCTCACAGTCGATGGTCATCTCGGTAGGCAATTTCATCCCTAACTCCTGAAGATGGTTCAATACTACTGGTAGCTCCATGTCTTTCCTTTTGGATCGGGTGCGAACAACAATATAGTCCCTTATAAGGAGTGATAGTGCTTATTCAGTGAAGAAGGTAGGGTGTAGGAGAAAATACGGGCAAACTTTGAGCAGTTTGGGTGAAATTACTGGTATGATGGGTGATTTACTAGGCACAATTTGAGTAGATGGATCGAATTCTAGGTAATTCTCTATAAAGATTGCATTTGCATGTGTGAAAAGTGTGTTATGAGTGGTATTGGGTTTAGAATCCCTAGGTGGAGAGATAAAACCCCAATCAATCAAGATTTGAACCACGTTTCTGAGATGGAAACATTATTCAGTAGTGTTGTTCGCGGATTAGTGAAAGTCATAATGGGCATCGATTTTGAAGTTCGTGGGAAGAGGGTTTGGTAATGGATGGGGGTCCAAGGGTTTAATGAGTTTTCAAATTAATAAGGCCAGGTAGAATTTAAATAAGTGAGCAGGGAGCTCGGTGTATTCCTTTCTGGCAGGATTAGGACGTCTTTCTAGTGCCCAAGAGGTAGCAGGTTGGGAGATATTATTGATGGTTGAGATTATAGCATTGGCAGGCTTCTCGTATTTTTTGAGAATGAACTCTTCGATCACTTTATTCGGTTAAGTTTCTACCTTGGTAACACTTTATTTAATTTTTACACCCCCTTCCCAAAGGGCTCGAAAGTGTGGATAATACTGACTTCCCATAGTCGCTAGAATATGGGGCAAGAAATTCTTCTTCACGATACTGACTTGTTCTTCTTCAGAGGGCCGGTTGTTCATGGTGACAGATTTCTCCCTCCACCTCCCTATAAAGCTACTGATTATTTCCCTTAGGTCCTTCTTAAAAATCTCTAGATCACGATGTGTAACCTCTAACTCTTTATTGTACTTGTACTGAGGTATGAATCCCTAAGAGATATCCTCCCAACTACAGATTCTGGATTCTTTGAGGGATAGAAACAATCAGAGGGAGCTTTCTTTCGTATGTTGCAACATCTGGGCTATTATCTCTTCAAAGGCACCAAGAAGGGTCATGACTTGGTAATAACTGTAAAGGTGCAAAATTGGGCGCCTATTGCCCCCAACTTCTCGATGGATGGTATTTTGATCTTCTCTGGCAATCTTTCTTTGGGATAGGGAGACATATGGTTGTAGTCCATGTAGTTCACCGATATCCCGACTTGATCGAATTTCTTGGACACCAGTTTAAGGTCTTCCTTGACCTTGTTATGTTCTTCCTCCTTGGGATCAATAGGTACTAGTAAGTTAGCCCCTGGCAGGGCAATGTTTGGCATAGGGAGATGAGCTAGTGGCGGCCCATTGGTAGGCGGGGCATAAGGAACATGCTGATATTCTTTTGGGACCCATATAGGCTCAGGAGAGAGTGGACCCATGGAACAAACAAATTGAACCACGGATTTCCTGGGCTCAATTTTACTGCATCTCATGGACCTCAGTTTGAAGGTTGTTAATCTTGGCACTGAGCTGTGCCAAGATGGTCGTCAGATCAGGTTGCACGTTCGGTGCTTGATTGACATTTTCCATTAAGAGCCGGTGAAGGTAGACTCCGGACTCGGATGAACTAGTTGAGGAACTGGTGGATCTTTGGGGCGGTTTAATAGAAGGCCAAAGCCGATAGGGAACCAAGCCAAGAATTGGGTATGCGATCGACCTGCTAAGGGAAGATGGTTCGAGTTTATATTTGAAAGAGGGAAGAAAGAATTGTTATTTGGTATTTTGGATAAAAGGAGAAAAAATATTTTTTGATTTTTGATAAAAGGAGGAAAAACGTTTTATATTTTTGATAAAAAGAGGAAAATTATTTTTGGTATTTTTGATAAAAAGAGGAAAAATGTTTTCGTATTTTTGATAAAAGGAGGAAAAATGTTTTTGGTATTTTGGTTATTTGAGAATAAAGGAGGGAAAAAATGAGAGAAGAATCTTAGCATAATTGCTATTGCTATTTCTATTATTATTATTATTATTATTATTATTATTATTATTATTATTATTATTATTATTATTATTATTATTATTATTATTATTATTATGTTTTCACTTGTATTAGGTTTACCTATATGCAAAAAAAATGTCAGACAGGACCCGAGCTTAGGAAAATTGTGCTTGAAAAATATGTAATACATAGTTTGCTTATTTCCAGGCTCATGGACAATGTCTTGTTTTGAAATATGATGAAATTGCGCAAAACATTTAGCGGCATGCCAACATGGCATTTCGGCAGAGTTTAGTCTAACAACCGACAAACTAAATATGAGTGTCTTAGGTTTGACGCCTATATGAGGTTTTTTCAGTTTGTTGGTCAAGTGGTAGGGTTCCCCCCCTTGGCATGACTTTCACAATATAATTCTTGCTTTTGAGGGCAATTGGTATGTGTGGAAAAGCCATTTGAGAATCCTAAGTGTACGTGAATTGCCTCACTATATACCTCATAGGGACAGTACGCGTGAGAGCGAATTCAATATACTCGACGTACGTAAATGAGTTCCCCTGCAATATATGTCCCGTCGTGAGTTCGTTAAAGCGATATGATGCGGGGGAACCGTTCGATATACGTCTAAGATACTAGGCCAATGGAAGGTGAGAGTTATATTTCTTAGGCTAACTGCGACCTGCCAGACCATCGCCCATCACAAAGTGACGCCCTAGTATGGGACAAAATTTTGGTCAATATAACAATGATCTTGGTGATGTACTGTGAATAATGAATGATTATCAATTAGTATATTATGAAGAGAGTCTTTTATGATGGGTGAAAGAAGCTTTATACTAATGGGTAAGAATGTACAAGTATCATGAAAAATAAATCTAGCATGGAGCATGAAGACTACACTAAGCATGGATACATGTTAGTGATATGTGAATATCTATAAGTGAATGTGTGGTAGTGAGTCTAAGCATGGATCAATTATAAGTGAGGTGTGCAAGTGAGCATGGATATATACAAGTGTGATAAGTAGAGGTGTGTGCTAGTGAAGTCTAAGAATGGATATTCTAAGTGGTGTGTGGAACATGTGGGTAGAAGTGATCCTATAAGTGTATGTAGTTTGAAGTGTACATGGAGGGTATCTAAAAGTGTGTGAAGTGAAAAGTGAGTGGGAAGGGATATATACATGAGGTAAATATATACAATAAGTAATAGATGAAAAAGGGAGCATACAGGTAGGTGCATACGCACACATACAGATAATAATAACACCCATATAAAACTAGAGTCTAGTCCTCTTATAGAATTATCACCAGCGGAGTCGCCATTATGGACATCCCTCTCACGATCGGCACACGCGGTCGCGCCCTTTTGGAGGTGCTTCGGCCGTCGTAAATTGGGGTGATGTGTAGCGATATAGTTGCCAGACTATTTTGCACAAAATAGGCCAATAAATGTTGACACCTCGAAATTACGACATCAAAGACATATTGATGCTTGCGAAACCAACAGTTCAAGGATTCGGGGACTAAGTTATGGAATGCGAAGCTGTTAGGCACTCATAATGCCCTTTCACTCTCTTATGGGAATGTGTTACTCTTCTCCTTAATAATACTGTGAAGTGTGTGCACCAGTATATATAGATGGAGAGTGGAATTACTCGACTCACGTCATGGATAAAGGCAGAGTGAGGTCATTCTTAGGAGTGTTTACAAAATAGTAATAAAAATATTATGTATGCATTTATCGGGTCACCGATCGTTTATTAAAGGATGATGGTATATGTTAGACAAAATGCAAGCATAGATTTCAAATATATGATATGAAAATAATATATGAACAAAGATTGGAGGGGACTCAAAACTCGAATTTTACACGAGACGCCTATGTAGCCTAAAAGGCAACAAAGTCCACATATTTTGCATATAACACGGAGTGGGGTTTATCCCATAAATCCAACAACGGACTTTTCTTATATGTGAGTGTGTGTGTAAAAAGGATGTTTTAGTGTGGGAAATTTTAGTGAGAAATCCCCTTTTGGAATTCACAAGCAAACACTATTTTTCTTGTTTTTTTTGTTTTTTTTATAGAAAGTATAGTATTGGATATTAACAGGTGAAATCTAATAAAAAGGAAATTGTAAAATAAGAATTAAGTAAATTATGAGAAAATAAGAGAATTTAAAGAGAAAGTGAAAGATTTGGACCTTCTTTTAAAGCTTTAAAGTTTATCTTGATTGTTGAAGGTCTTCTCTTGCAACTGGATGAATGTGGTAGGAGGAGAGGGAAGGGAATTTTGGGGAGAAGTTTCCATATGGAAACCACCCAGACTTCGAGAGAATGTTGTTGAGATCACTGTGAGGGGTGTTTCTAAGGTGCCTTTCGAAGTGAGATCATGCTCTCCTTATATAGGGTCAAGGGGGTGTCGATTGGAATTGTCCTTGACTGCCTATCGGAAGGCAACCCTAGACACACTACCGATGGGCAGGGAAATGGGTTTACCATTCGGTAGTCCTCTACAGATTTTCTAAAAAAATGGTCCTAAAACGCAATCCATAAGTCCGAATCATGCATGGGATAAAACATTGAAAAGGGTATTCAGATTCCTTTAAAAATCCATGGGCCGTTACTGGGTTTGGGAATCAACTGCGGTAAAATGGGGCTCGGAATCGCATGTTGATTTTTTAGACAAGAGGGAAACAGATCGTTCATCCGAACTGTAAGGTTGATTCGAACATGGGGTGGACCGTTAGAATGGTTATGCATGGCCCTTTGATGTTCCAAAGATATTTGTGTAACACCCCATAACTTTAACCGGTAATAATTTAATTTTAGTTCAGAATATGAAAAATATAATTTTAATCGAAATTGAAATCGGGGGAGAAATTGGGTTTTATATGACCAAGTTCGAATCGATTCATCCTGGAGGGCGAATTAATTCGCCCTGGTCAGTGTTGGCAGTTTTTGGATTTTGTGACTCTTAATCATTTTTTCATATTAAAATAACTCGGGGCTAAACTTTTCTAAACACTTTTCCATCAACTTTTAAACCAGAAGTCTTCCACATCTTTACTACCTCTCATTTACAAACCCTAGCACCAAATTGCATCAAGATTCAACCCAATTTTAGAAGACTCAACCCGTGCTTTCTCAAAAAAAATATGAAGAACGAGACTTTATCAAATTTTTGAGAGGAACTCAACAATCTAATTAGTATTTTCAACTGACTTTTCATCATATATGTTTACTTATATTCTCTCTCCTTAGTATTATACATTTTAAATATCGCCTAAACCTTAATTACATGATTTTCTTAAAATAAATATGCAACCTTAATTAGGGAAAGTGAAACCTATATTGGGACTATTTTTATGAAAATATTTAATATGAATTAAGACTCATAACCCTAGTGTGTTTAGGGTAGAGGTTGGAATTTTGTTAATATGGGTGTAGGTTTGCATGTAGAAAACCATAGTGATTTTATTTAAATTAAAAAGGGACTTGTGCAATCACATAAAATTATTCAAGTATGATAAGAAGGAGATTGTTGTGTTGTGTGCACCTTAAATTTGCATGATGAGGAAATTATATTACTTTCTTATAATAAGTTGTTTAATTATGAAAATTGATTTAATGAATTAAATTAGATTTATTTGTGAATCGTATGAGAAATTTACAGAACTGTTGATAATATGTCGTATGAGAATTATTCATTTGATTATATTTATCAACGCTGGGACGACGGGGTTTTGGATAGTTATGATATCACCATAATTTTAGGAGTACTTGCTAGGTATGGGACTAGTGGGCATGCTTTAGTTGTGGTTAACACTTTTTAGGTATGAGACTAGTTAGTGTAGATTTTTACGGACGAGATGTTTCGGGGTGGGGATACTTTTTTTGTCCTTCCGTTGAGTCAATAAGCTAGGCGCGAGACTAGGAGGAGGTTCATAGTTGGGATTCATCCTATGTAATAGGGTAGGACGTACTTGTATTTTGGAGACCTGTAGTTATGGGACTAGTGGTAGGTTTGAGGATTTATGCTCTATAATAGGGTGGGGCTAATATAAATAATGAAAGATTAAGAAATTGAGAATTAATGCCTAAGAAAATAAACGAGTATTAAAATGAAATTGCATCGCGAGTATGTGCAGGGTTGACAAAATACGGGTCGACTGGCTATAGCGACGTGGGTGTGTATTGGCATCACGAGTATGTGCGGGGGCTGACAGAATATGAGTCGACTAGCTATAGTGACGTATCGTGCATGGAACTTGACGAGTATGTACATAACTGACAAAATAATGGTGTCGCATTAATAAAATATTTGAATAATTAAATTTAGTAAGGATAAGATATAATTTTTAAATAATAGTAATAATGGTATATTTGGACTTACACTTTGGGGCGGCTTAGTTACGTGGATAGATGGTTGTAGTTTATTTTACTGGCATGTTAATAGTTATATCTCGTTTAAATTTGAAATACTCTATTGTGGTGTTTAACATGTATAATGCTATTGCCTGGGTTCACGGACCCTAATTGGGGAGAGTATATAGTATTCATGCAGTGGGATCTGACCCATTGCGTTCACTAAAATTTCAGGTGTAGCACTGGAGTAGCTGCATATGAGCGAGTGGAGATATTTTTGGAGATGCAGTTGGGGTTTCATTTTTAGATGCTTTATTAGTTAGAATTTATTTTTCTTTCTATCTTATTTATTATGAGACTTTATTTATGGATTTGGTGGGCCAATCGGTTCTACGGTTATTTATAGTTTTTGTCCAATATTTATAGTTGGATCATTTCATTTGAGTTTATATTTATTTGATATTGTATTTATTTTGGAGATTAGCATGGTTATGGATTTTAATATTGCATGAATGGTTATATTGTTGGATAAATTTGATAAATAACTTATGGCAAAAAAATTATGTCTTATAACTCTGTCATATGCTAAGAATGGTATTTAATTTAGTAACATCTGGCATAGTCTTGGTGGCGATCGACGCCAGAATGCGCGAGGTGTTATAGATGGTATTAGAGCATGGTCTTAGGTCTCCTAGGTTGTGAGTCCGTTTTAGCTTCCACGTTTCTTATCTTTGATTCCTTTTGATGATTTTTACTCTTAGTTATTTCGAGTCTGATGTTATTTGTTCCTATCTTTTCAGGTGGCGAACACTAGGAGATATGGAAATAGGAGATAGGGTTTAGTTTCTAGTTCTGCACTTTATGAGAGGTTGAGGCTTATTATTTTGGGTGCCGAGGAGTTAGGAGCTATTGTGCGTAAGGCCATAACGGCCGGTATTGAGGTAGGGAGATAGAGATGGGTGACTTTAAAGGCGCAACGACATGGTACACTCGATTCGACTTGGAACAGGGTGAGTGCCAGCTTCCATAAGGGAAATCTTCCCACTCTTGTAGGGGGATCTTACCTAACCAACGATTTCTCACCAGTGGAGGAGATACATGGAGAGACACTTGAGGATGGTGGACTAGAAGATGTTGGCTACGTTCAAGATGATCGGAGATGCATTAGAGTGGTGGGAGAGTGTCACCACATCAGAGGATAGGTACCGTCTAAACTATGGAGATTGTTTGATAAATTTTAATGACAAGTATTTCCCATATGCGATTAGGAGTGCAAATAAGAGGGAGTTTCTGGACTCAGAGCAGGGTTCGAAATCAATTGCTGAGTATGAAAAAGAATTTACAAATCTGTCAATGTTTATAATAGAGGAGGTGAATACAGAGTCAACAAAGATGGAGTGCTTCATTAAGGGTTTGTTATCTCCTATTAACCAGATAATGCTGGGGAATCTATCATACACTACTTACACCCAGGTGGTGGACGTCGCGTTGTTGTTGTGGTAGGAGAAAATAAACTACCAAAAGAAATTGGGAAAGTGACAGGAGTCAAATGGTCAAGGATGAGAGAACATGGGTCGCATTGACCAGGCGTGGAAGAGACAGAACACAGGTCAGGAGCAGAAGGGAAATGGTGGCCAACAGGGCCCTCAGGGACAAGAGCAAGAACAGTCAGGTGAGCGAGTGACAACTAGGCCATATGGCCCTTTTAGAGGCACTTGTTTCATTTGTGGGGAAATAGGGCATCGAGCTTCCAGTGTCCGAAGGCGCAAGACCTGAAGGGTCAAGGTGCACAGGGCCAAGGGCCTCCCATAGTAGCAGTGCCAGGTGTACAGGGAATGCCAGCAGCACCAAGAATGACTACAGTAGGTAGGTATTATAAGCTTTTGACTCGGGAGCCTCAAGCAGGGAAGACGGCATAGGAGCCAAGACGTGGCTAGTGGAGTTGCACGGTACGTATTATTTTACAGATACTTATATATATCGGTGATATATATCTTGTATTTTTTTTATCGTGGGGAAGGTGCATGTGGGATTGGGTGTATGGACTCTCAATCATGACATTCTATGGGTAGGAATAAATGAGCCTTATTTTATTTTACGCATTTACGCTTTGCCGAATTTCGAGGGAGAAATTCGTTTTCTAGTGGGGAAGTATGTAACATCCTCTAACTTTAAGCAGTAATAATTTAATTTAAATTTGAGATTCGGAAAAAATAAAATTTTTGGATTTAATTATTTTTAGCAATTTAGTATGCTGGATTTTATTTATGGAAAGTAGGATTTTTATCGGAATTGAAATCAGGGGAGAAATTGGATATATATATATATATATATATATATATAAACACACACACACTAGGGAATGCCCGTACCTGAAGGCACGGTGAAAATTTTCAAAAAGTATGTAATCACAAAATGGCGAAAATTTTCAAAGTAAGTAATTGCAAACAAAAAAAATTTCGTTCCCTAACAAAACAAAGTGTAATTTGAAAAAATTGTTCATAATTTCCAAAGTCATGCACGTGGCACAACGACAATTCTCCCAGTATTAATCGTGTGGTCAAGTCATAAAAAATTTGTATTATAGTATAAGTTTCCAAAATATCAATCGCGGTCAATTTTTCTTAAGGTCGAATATTTTTTTCAAAATTATTTAATCGACTCTAATTTTCAAAAATGTGCATCGTTGATAGGACCATACATCTTCTTTATATCGTAACAAATAATAAATAATCCAACAACTTATTCTTAGAGTTGAATCACCTACCACATGACGCAATCAGAATATGTAAAAACATTGACGAAAAAACCTTACACGAACCGAATTCGGCAATGAAAAAAAGAACTTACGGCTTTAAAGTCAATTCTGACCCCTCAAACAATGTCGAATATGGCCCGAAACGTTACTGTATTTGAATATTTTCTATTTCTGGTTGTATTAATTACACAACAATTTTTAATTTAAGGTTATTTAAACTTAACCCATTAGTTTGTGACTTAATTATTCGACGCCCAAAATGTTCGACGATGTTACAAACCCATTAGTTTGTTTCACCTACTTGTAAAGAATATTTTACACTTCAAAACTTAAAACATTTTAGGTAAGACAAAATTTACACTTTAAAATAAAATATAATTTCTTTATTATTTTTTTTATTTCGATTTTTCACTTCACCACTTTACTAATTACTTTAATTAAACTACTTGTAAAAAAATAAAAACACTTTATAACAAAAAGTAGTTTTGAAAAAACAATTTATATCTTTAAAAAATCATAAAGAATAGTCTTTCCGGGTAAAAAAGTTTATAATGAAAAAAATAGCTTTTTAACAAAACAAAAAAACACTTTTTAAGGAAAAAAACTTTTTTTGACAAAATAAAAGTTGTTTACAACAAAAAAAAATTAAAAAAATAATTTCTGACAAAACAAAATGATTTTTAAGAATCCTGTCCGTTCAGAAGTGCCTTACATGTTGCGTCACGGCTTCGAGTCGCGCACAGTCCTGACCGTTCAGAACTACTTTGGCAGTGTGAGTAGTACTCTTTTTGAATTTAACTTGTTTGTATAATTTTTAACAACTTATGCCATTTATCTTAAAATATTTCTTTTATATGTAAATCTTCTTTGGGCAGTTTTTTGGGTAATAGACCCATGCTACTTTTGATAGCGGTTGTCCTTTTGATGATATTATTAAGTCTTTTGATAACAGTGCCAAGGAAATACCTAGAGCCATATGATTTGTGCATTGCCAGGAGAAAAGTATCATAGAAAACCGTTTTAGTTTTTGAAAGAATGAGAATATAATTTCTTTTAACCGTCTTTTCCCTTTCACCTTTGGTTAATTTAAATAGAAAAAAATCAAAAATAGAAGGCTACTTCAATAAGAGAAAAAGCCGTTGGTCTTAATAGAAAAAAAAAATAAAAATTGGAAAATAGTGAAAGAAATGAACACAATTAATATCCGAAAAAAATGATTAGGGATTTTCAGTTCAAATCCAACTCGAGACCCAATTATCATACATTATTAAACTTTGCATTGTCATTATATACAATCATAAAATGTAAAATATTATTACTATGAAATTAAAGAACTTACTTGATCTTTAAAAATACAGGTGGAAACTTACTCCTTTCCAGAAATATGTATGAATGGCATTGGTTTCTTTCTTTGAAACATATTAAAATACAGCTAGAAAATTACTCCTTTTTAGAAATATGCATGAATGGCATTGGGTTCATTATGAAAAGCTATATCTGTATCAAAAATACAATTTCAATTAAACCCAGATCTTTCGCACATAAACTGAACGTTGAAAAAAAAATAGCAGTCGTCTTTGAGTCCTCTTTTAATCACTACTTATGAGAAATATCTCTGATATAAATGACTTGATCCATGTATAAATTGATCAGATATCTTCAGAAATAAAAAGTAATCAGTATAAAAATTCACAAATAAAAATTACATGAACCCCAGTTACATCTAAGCATACAAACATAGAAACTAAGAAAAATAGTTCCAACTAAAACAGTGAATTATAAATTAATCAGATATTTAAGCATACGACAGATATCCGTGTATACAACCGAGTTACATCTAAGCATCCAACCTAGTTGCATCTAAGCATACTTCCGTGTATAAAAAAATCACAAAGAGAAATAGATCCAACTTCTAACTAAAAAACAAAACAAAAAATAAAAAAATCAGTTCACAATAAACTAAAATCGAAAACCAAAATGTTGACTTTGTATCCAAAACCAAAAATCAGAGAGAAAACCCTGAAATCCATAAACTGAATTGGTATTCAAAATCAGTTCACAACAAATTCAAAACCGATGAGAGGTCCGCTGCATTTTTTCTTCACGTCAGATCAATGAGTTTTTTGGTGGTGCATTTTTTTCTCGGTCCTAGTGATGCATTTTTTCCATCCGATCTGAAATCCATTTGAATCATATCTAAGTTCAAAAAAATAAAAAAAACTAATCAATTTAATATTACTGATACAAAATAAAATTCAAAACCCAAGAAGCTATGAAAACAACTGTTAATTCAAAACCGATTTAATTTCTAGATCATGAACTAAGTTTAAGAAATCACAACACACGGAACAAATCAGGAAGAAGGCTCATGGTATCTATTGCATCCCTCCAAGAAAAATGCTATCCACGCCAGTCTGTACTCTCAAAGTTCAAATACAGCACTCTCCGCTTCAATCCATTTCTCCACACCAAAAAACGGTTGTATCATCACTCCTCCTAAAAAATTTAACGACTTTAATTTTTTTCGGATATTTTAATAGTCTGAGTAATACATGGTGATCTGGAAAGATGATGGGATGATAAAGATGAAACGCATAGATTGTTTGTAGTAAGAAGAGATTTTTGGACGGATAGTTTTGGGGGCTTGTGAGTGATGTGTAGGATTGTGAAAGTGTAGAGGGAGAGGGAGAGGGAGAGAGAGAGAGAGAGAGAGGGAGAGAGAGAGTATGCGAGTGAGTGGGTGGGATGTGAGTCAAATCACATATACCAATGTTACTCAAGCCATGTGCCAGACCGACATTACCAGGCAGAACAAATCACAAATATTATCCATTGGTGAGATGACGTGATTGAGAGAGGCCCAAAAAGTAAGAGTCACGTTGGTAACCGTGTAATAAAGTAACTCTCATCCCATTGGAATCAACTCATCTCAACCGTTAATCTATCTTATAAACATATGGAACAATAATAACACCATTGTAACTTATATATATATGGAGGCACAGAGAATTATTGACCCAAAAACAAATCATGTGTAATATTTTACATTAAAAAAACTCTAATAAAATTTATATTTTTCAAACAAACAAAATAAATTGATCGTGGATAGAAAACCAAAAAAGAGCCTATAAATTGAAAATTTTACCTAAATACTAAGAAAAGTATTAAAAAATTCTCCAAAAAAATTTAAGGAAACAAATTACATCTTCAGATAACATTTATGGGCATGAAGGTATCTTGAAGTCATCATTTTCCTTCGTCTTTCTCACTGTCTAAAACTTAGGATTATAAACTAGAAAAAAGTTATTTCATTAAATACACTATCATCCAAATGAGAGTAGTTCATCCAAAAAAGTTAATTCATCCAAATGTGAAAATGTGAGTATAAAAATATAAAAAAATATTTTACACATTCTACAATCACATTCTATGTAACACATACACATCTCTGACATCCATCTGTTTATATGCCATCACCTGATTGTGTACCAAATGCACCACCAAACACCACATACCTTACTCTGTACCTACACCAACATCCCTATGTATCTAAACCACCAGCTTAATACTAATGCAAAAGTTAGCATAACATTGAGTTAGTCATGTATGATATCTTTGCAACACAAATGCTAATGAACTTAGCCACGTTTCCATTACTGGTAGTCTCTATCTAGAAGATTTGGGGGAAAAATAGATTATAATATAAGAAATAAAATAAAATAAAATAAAATAAATGATAATCAATCATAAACATTAATACCACTATCTTTTTCAGTCCAGGAAATTTAATCAATACGAGGTTACCGTAATCAATATATAAGAAAACAAAACCTAAATGATTAAACTCGAAAATTGACCCAAACTTGTATAATAAAAATCACAGTATTTCGGCTCAGCCCAAGAGTTTAGTCTTGCATCAAAAAATGCATATTTTATAGCTTCTTTTTTTTGGCGAATTTGGAATTCCGTTCTTTGCTAATTCAACAACAACAAAAAAAAAACGAATTCAACAAAACATTGAATTCAACATCTTTGGACTACAATGACTAAAAATGAGCCATATGACTATGAATTCAACACCATATTTCAGGTCAAACTAACAATATGAATAAAAATGAATTCAACACCACAATGAATTCAACATTTCAGTGCTGAAAAGAAAACACATCAGATATATACAAATTAAATCCTAGAATATAAAACAAAACAAAAGCCACAACAAAAATGAATATAACTCCTTTAATTCGTATATAATCTAAACTAAAAAAACTAAAAACACAAAATGAGAATGCTGATAGAGAAACTTTTCCGTATATGTCTCATCGTTGCTTGAAAGTCCTCTAATAAAAAAATCTCAAATACCTACAAAATATAATAAACTAAAGGTAGTGGTAAGCGAGGTATCAATCCACATCAAATGAGTGAAACGAGAGAAAAACACATGTAATTCAATTTTTTTATTATCTCTTTTTGGATTTTTTTCATTTTCTATTTTTTATATGCTTTTTCAATATTGAAAAATTTTGTGAGGATGTCAATTTAAACTAAGACTTAAATAAAAAGAGGGTAATAGAACTAAAATAAAAGTATGAAAAATATAAACTAGTGAGTGATAAAAGTGAGTGAGATGTAACCAAATGAGATAAAATATTCAAGGGATGAAAAATCCACCCTCAATTCACACAAATTAACCTAACTTGCACTATTTTAATTTCATCAATTTTCAAAATATTCATTTAATTCAAAAGCTAATTCTCATTACACTAATGAATTAATTGAATATTCTTTTAGAAAAGTATGTTTAATCCCCACAAGAACGACTCTAAATGAATTAAAATTAATTAAATGAATCACCCGCTAGGATCGGTTCATCAAACTAAATTTAATTAGACAAAATAAAAACAAGAGTAGATGAAAATTATACTAACATTTAAATCAAGTGATAAGCCTATCTCTAGTTTAAATCAATTGATCAAATGCTAATACAATTTTTAATACTTTCTCAAGCATTATTTTCTATTTCTCAATGTGAAAATAAGTTGGAATTAAATTTACTAATCAAAGGAAACTAATAAAATTAGAATTGACAATTAAATCAAATTGGATTCATGAGGGTTTCAATTCATCCCTTGAATGGGATGATTATCCCTCCATAATCATCATCCAATAAAAAATGGAATCAAATAAGAGCAAAAAATGAAAATTAGAAAGGATTAATCAAATCAAAATTGCCTTCAATTGCATTAATTCTTCAATTCTTCCACCATCTCAATTAATTATAAACACTCAATTTATTGGATTTTTTTTTCTAATCTAAAAAAATAAAAAAAATAAACTACTAAAAAAATAAAAATGGTGTTTCTCTATCTATTTCTCTATCTATGATGACTCTTCTTCTTTTTAATTTGGTTATTCTTCTTCTTTAAATAGTAGGCACGAAGCTAAGGGTAAATTGGGTAGGGATTAAATGGACATGAGGGATGTGAGGATAAGTTGGGGTTAAAATGAGAAAATGCACAAATGTGCATGTGTTGTGTGAGGTCATGTGAATGAGGGTTAAGGGAATAAAAATCAGATTTGGTAATAGGGTATTTTTAAAAATATCAAAAAATGGGGAATAAGTTGGCATGGTATTTTTTTTTGGTATTTTGACAGGTACGATATTGGTTCAAGGTAGGGAATTTCATTTGAAATGGACATTGGGTCTTGTGGGTTTGGGTATAAGAGGATTGAAATTGGAAGAAGGTCAAGGAATGGGTTTGGGTTTATGGTAAAGGAAGGTCGGGTTAAGGATTTGACAGGTTGCGGTTTTAGGACGCAGGAGGGTCGTCGGATTAGAATGGTGGGGCTGCCATGGCGAGGCAGGTGTGTTTAGTTAGAGTTAGGGTGAGAGATGGAGGTTAAGGGGGTGTTTGGTTTTGTAGAGAATGGTGGTTATTAATGGAGGATTTGAGGAGAGAGAGAGAGTGTTAGGAAGAAGAAGGTATGGGTGATAAGGTGTGGTAGGGTGTATGTTAGTTAGGTGAGGATGTGGGTGAGATTGGGTATAGGTGAGTGTGTAGGATATTTGTGTGTGTTAAATTTGTACACATAAAAAAATGAAAAATAAACTAATTAAAATAAAACTAACAAACTAAAAATTTAAAATTTAAAATTTAAAATCTGCTAAAATAAAATCCTAATCTAAAAACTCAAAATAAAAATAAACTAAAAAGAAATGAAAATAAAAATAAAAATCTATTAAAACCAAAAACTAAAATCCTAAAATAAAACGAAAGAAAAATGAAATCTAATAAAAACAAATTCCTAAAAGCTAATCCTAATAAAAATAAAATAAAATAACGATAAAATTAAAAACTAATAAAAAATCAAAATCGAAATAAAGAAATATAAAAAAAGAAAATAAATCCTAGAAAATTCTAAATAAATTTAAAAATAAAAACGAATCAAATAAAAATCCAAAAAATCTAAAAGTACAAACACAACGCACACATGGGGTTCGAGTGACGGTTTGGGTTAAGTTTAGGCTCGGTTTGGGCTAGGGTTGGTTATGGGACCGAAGAATTGGCTCCATAAATCGCGCATTTGCCTTGAAATAAGCGTCGAAGTTTCACAAACGGTGATCAAGCCTGTACATGAACATTTACGCATATGAGACCCAATTTTGTCGAGAATTAGCAACTAAATTACGTCTATTCGGGGTATAAAATGTACACTTATGAGACCACCCCCAAACAGAACATTGCTAGTGCTCGAGCAAAATATAGAGCGAAATAGAGATAAGAAGCCAAAAGTGTACCACTTTCGCGGGCACTTGCGATTGCACTTTGCATGTGCAACAAGCCTTTAAACCTATAGGTTTCCCCATAGGAGGAGTTTTGTCACGTGAGGGTTTGCAGGGAATATACCCACAAAATTATTTATTTGCAAATGACAATCAATCTCTTATTAGACATAGAATAATCGTACAATCCATCACATGAGAAATATTTTGAGAAACACAAACTAGAAGCATGAAAAAGTTTAGCTAAGTAAATACTCAAGGCACATACTTCCTAGAACTCAACGTGTGTGGTGTGAATCAGTCAAAATGGGTCGAGTATCACAAGAGTAATTCCTAGATTGCCTTTTCAGAATCAATGCTTCAACTTCAAAATCTCACGGATATCTCTCTCTCAAATGAACTCTCGAGATTTGGGCAAGTGTATCGCTTTTGTGTGTGAGGATGTGAGTAAATGTAAGCAAGTTCAAACATCTCACACACACATAAGAAAGAACGAAAAGTTAGAAAGAAAAATGATCTCATGAAAGAATGCTAATCACTATAATGAGATTGTCGAGTTATTCACCACGTTGACTTTCATTTGCCCGAACTCCTAGGGGGAAATATGGATGTATATGGGTGAGGGGGAAATGTAGTGGGAAGGATGGAATGAGATGAGGTAGGTATGATGGATGTTTGATGTATGGATGTGGATGAAAGATGGGTGCGATAAGAGTGTTCTACACTTTGAGCACAAATGTCTTTATTACATAAAAATTAACTACAACTCTCTTTTCTTTTCTCTTGTCTTTTTTTTTTCTTTTCTATTTTGTTTTTGAATTTTCTTTTTTTTTCTCTTTTTTTTTTCTACTTCTTTCTTTTGCTATTTTTCTATATTTTTTTTTGTTTTTATCTTTATACTCTCAACACTAAAGACATTTTACATTTGGAAACACTCTTTTTCTCAAAATGATGATGGATGATATATGAATGGGGTAGGGAATGTGTATGGATGTTGAGGGGAATAGATGTGATGGGTAAAGTGAATGGGTGAAAAGCTAATGATTGGGACAAATTTCAAGACACATGTTTCTTACAACTCGAAAGTGATGTCGTTCTCAGTGATCAAGCCAAAATTTAATGAAGAATAGTGAGATAATACAACGATTTAGTTGCGGACCCAAAGAAAATTGAATCAACTTGTGATCCGGAGATTGCGTAAAATACCCTCAAAGGGTGAAAGGCAAAAATCTCACAAGCTAAAGTCTCCACTAGTGATCCTTAAGCTTTAATTGACAATTGTAATACTCTTCAACTCTAAACTGCAGTGACGTGATAAGTGCGCAAATTTTGTTGAGTCTAGAAATCCATGGTGCAACATGCATTGTTACGTATTACATAAGCTATTTAGAAAAAATAAACCCTCTAGCTTGATTCCTAGACTTAAAAAGATGGATAATAGAAAATTCACGTCAATGAATGAGATGAAAGAAACTGCACGAAATTTTAAAAATCAGGTTTGAAAATCAAATTTTTTCAAAAGAGGTATGATTTTGATAAAATAATCCACCCTCAAACAAAAAGGAACATCGTCCTCGATGTTAAGTAAAATGATATTTAAAATTGAGAGCAGAAGGGAGGAAATATATTACCAGAATCAACCGCTATTGAAATGGACATATGTATCCAAGAAGAAACCTGAATGAGTGATAAGAAAAACAAATGTGTACAAGGCTATAAAGCATTGTATATCATTAGGTGATGTGAAACACCACACCCAAACAGGATGAGACTCATATAAGAACAACAGGATGCCTATCGGGAGCTCTAAGTTTAATGTCTTTAACCAAAACGATGGAATCTCACCCTATAAAGAAAATCTATGAAAGCACGTGGTGACAGAAAAATTGGGTGATGAGAATCATCCCCCCAAAAGACTGAAGAATCAATCCTGTTGGATAAAGGCTAAAGCAGGTCAATGAACCTATATGGCAAAGTACATAACACGATGAAAATCATCGGTGTACCATGGGTGTGTGGGTATTAAGGTAAGGGTGAAGAGGTATCGGTCTCGGGCCTTATTAATCCGGAAGGTGAGGGCAACAAGGGCCCTATAAGCATGGTGCTCAAGTTGGTGAGGGGGCGGAATGGTTTGGTAAGTGGGATGTGGTGGGGCTCATAGAAATCACATAAGCGTTCTATGAATGGGCGACGATAATGGTCACGCCGTGACATGCCAGGGAGTTGTCGATGGAAAAATTCAACACCACAAGAGAGTGGAGGGCATAGAGTAACAAGCTCGGTGTCACAGAAGTGGAGAGTAGTACCACATAGACTCTCATATAAGGTGGAGGGTTTCAGGTGAGGATATAAAAATGTATAGGGAAACATGAAAGGTGTAAAATCAAGATCCAAATAAGGTGGTGGGGGTGGAAGGGGTAATGGGTGGGTTTGGGGGGATAAATGGTGGAGGAAGATGATCCAACTCAAGCGTGGGAGACACACACTCCTCACGAGGCACAAAGTTATCCTCAAGGGAACTCACAAGAGGAGGTTTAGGTTATAAAGATGGAGTGGTCAACTTCTCCACAAGAATATCACCAATGAATGTGATGGGTGGTTCAAACGAGGCACCAAAATCGGAGATTGAGGAATCATTAAAAATATTAGGCTCAAAAGGAGCCATGCATTGTGGAACATGATCCATATCCGGAGAAGTAGGAACCATCTTGGATTCAATCTCAAGAAAATGGTGAGCACTCGTAGCTGGAGGTAACGTATAACGAAGTGGTTCCTCGGGAACACACATGGTGATCTCAATAGGTATGGACTCGAGCATTATTTTGGATTTGACAGAAAAGGGAATAGCAACCTCAATGGTAGGTTCATGTGAACATGGTGGGGTTTGATCAGGCTCAATATTGGTGGATAGATCAACATAAGTGTCAACTTGGGTCTCGAACCACGGAATGGTCTCAGTATCGAGATTCTCGAGAGGATAGGGTTGGTTACACTCAAAATTACTAGCACAAGACTACGCATCATCACTCCACGTGGCGAAAATAATGGATTGACTTGGAGTGAAATCCGAATCTATCTCACACTCAATTTCATTAAAACATTGTTCAAGCCTTTGGAGGGCGTCATTTTAAAGTTGAGTGGATTGCTCTTGCTCGAGTATGAACTTTTGCAAGAGGCTTTCGAGAGCGAAGGTGGATGATGGTGGTGAAGTGATGGGCGGTGGCGGTGGTGGAGGTGGACACAACTCATTGGTATCATGACTATAAGGAGAATACTCATATGATGTGTGGGGAATGGGGTCAAGTGTGTCATATACGGGAGAAGCATATCCGTGAGAGACAAAACACTGATAGTCATTAGGTCCGTAGTGAGGGGACTGATCGGGATAAGGTGCACAAGGTTGCCATGATGACTCACAACATCGAGTTCGCATGCATATTGAGTGTGAGGGTGATCGGGCCTCCACGAAAAGATAGGGTACACACACAACTCAGAATTGGATATATCGTGATAATAGGCCGAGTTGGGTTCCAGAACAGTGTCATATGGATACACATGTTCCATGGTGGGTTCAGATGGATATGAAAAGCATGGGCACTTATGGGTCAAGTGATCGGCATATGAACAATGAGTGCATGACAAAGCATGTGACGTGTTAGTACTCATCATCGGAGGCGATGGAATGTGAAATGAGTGCGTGGACGACGCAAGAATATCAATGGTGTGTGGTTGAGAGTTAAACCCACTAAGTAAAGCATGGAGGTTCGACTCAGGCTCAACTTCAAACATTCTTTGAGAAAATGAGAAATGGCCAAAGTAATCCTGTAAGGGACGTTCGTCGGCCATGACGAGAAAAATATAATTTTTTGGATCTTTCAAAAGAAAAGAAAATATTTTTTGGATTTTTCTGAAAATGAAATAAAGAAAATATTTATGGATTTTCTAAAAAAATAAAGGAAGAAAATGTTTGAGGATTTTTTGTAAATAAAGGAAGAAAATATTTTTGGATTTTGTTTTGGGAAGAAAAGATGGGGAAAAAATGGACTCTTTAAATTTTCACGAACTCACTAAAAGCGACTACCGAAAGAATGGAATTGGACACACACAAGTCAAGGAGAATTCCTAACTAGCACATAGCCAATTTTTATCTTTAAATTTTAGTGAAAGGGTAGTCAAATTTTAATGAAGTCCGCGGGCGATAAAAAAACACAAAATTATCTGAGTGATCGCCTTTGCAAAAATATTCTCCTATTGGGCTACCTAGTTGATTGATTTTAAATATAATGATAGCTAAGGTAGCACACAAGTGGTAAGCGAGTGAGTCGGGTGATGAAATCCCTTCTCGTGAATGATCAGGTGTAGGTCTTAATTGATTAATTCATCATACACATTCGAAAATAAATGGGAGAATAAAAATTAAATAAGATCACGTAAGCACACACAAGATATTGACTCGCTAATGGGAGAGGCGCGAGGGTTTAGAAATATACCTCCCACGATTTTTACACCGTGGGGTGCTGAAAAATTTGAGTCGACTGAGGGGAGATCACGCCTATCTCAGTCAGCCCTGGGAGTCCTACCGACCCAAAGTAGAGAGGATTCTTTTCCTTGCCTTGGACGCCCTCTCTCTACCTTGTCCGGTTTCCCTATCACGCCTTTCTACGATTATTATAAATATAAAGTGAAAAAATAAATGGTGTCTCTAAGTATCGCAATACAAGCATTCTAATAAAATGCAAAAAGGGTACTAAAAATAAACAAAATGCAAAAAATAAATGAACTACAAAATGAAATCCGCTCCAAGTGCTTCACGCTCCCAAGAATGGCAACGACGCCATTTGATAGAGAAACTTTTGCGTATATGTCTCGTCGTTGCTTGAAAGTCCTCTAATAAAAAAATCTCAGATACCTACAAAATATAATAAACTAAAGTGTAGTGATAAGTGAGGTATCAATACACGTCAAAGTAGTGAAACGAGAGGAAAACACATGTAATTTAATTTTTTTATTATCGCTTTTTGCATTTTCTATTATTTTTTTTGCTTTTCTAGTATTAAAACAATTTTGTGAGGATGTGAATTTAAACTAAGACATAAATAAAAAGAGGGCAATCAAACTAAAATAAAAGGATGAAAAATATAAACCAGTGATTGATAAAAGTGAGTGAGATGTAAATAAATGAGAGAAAATATTTAATGATGGAAAATCCACCCTCAATTTACAAAACTTAACCTAACATGCACTATTTTAATTTCATCAATTTCCAAAATATTGATTTAATTCAAAAGCTAATTCTCATTACACTAATGAATTAATTGAATATTCTTTTAGAAAAGTAAGTTTAATCCCCACAAGCACTACTCTAAATGAATTAAAATCAATTAAATGAATCACCCGCTAGGATCGATTCATCAAACTAATTTTAAATTGAAAAAATTAAAACAAGAGTAAATGAAAATTATACTAACATTTAAATCAAGTGATAAGCCTATCTCTAGTTTAAATCAAATGATCAAATGATAATACAAATTCCAATCCTTTCTCAAGGATGATTTTCCATTTCTCAATGTGAAAATAAGTAGGAATTAAATTTACTAATCAAAGGAAACTAATAAAATTAGAATTGACAATTAAATCAAATTGGATTCATGAGGGTTTCAATTCATCTCTTGAATGGGATGATTAGCCCTCCATAATCATCATCCAATAAAAAATGGAATCAAATAAGAGCAAAAAATAAAAATTAGAGAGGAGTAATCAAACCAAAATTGCCTTCAATTGCATTAATTCTTCAATTCTTCCATCATCTCAATTAATTACAAACACTCAATTTATTGGATTTTTTTTCTAATCTAAAAAAAATAAACTACTAAAAAAATAAAATGGTATTTCTTTATCTATTTCTCTCTCTAGACTAACTCTTATTCTTTTTAATTTGGGTATTCTTCTTCTTCTTCTTCTTTAAATAGTAGGCATGTAGCTAAGGATAAATTGGGTAGGGATTAAATGGACATGAGGAGTGTGAGGATAAGATGGGCTTAAAATGGGGAAATGCACAAATGTGCACGTGTTATGTGAGTTCATGTGAATAAGAGGTGAGGGAATAAAAATCAGATTTGGTAAAATGGTATTTTTGGAAATATGGAAAAAGGAGGAATAAATTGGCATGGTCTTTGTTTTTGGTATTTTGACAGGTACGATATTGGTTCAAGGTAGGTAATTTCATTTGATATTGAAATTGGGTCTAGTGGGTTTGGGTATAAGCGGGTTAAAATGAGAAGAAGGTGGAGGAAGTGGGTTTGTGTTTATGGTAAAGGAAGGTTGGGTTACGGATTTGATTGGTTGCGGGTTGAAAGGGGTAAGGTTGGCGGGTTTGGAATTCGGGTTGGGGGTTGCCCGGGTGAAGTTGGGTTGGCATTTGGTACCGGTACGCGCTTGGGGCCGAATTAGGGTCGTGCCATGGATGGATTCGGTTTTGGGTGTTGGGGTTATACTCGAGTTTCGGGTTTGGGCACCTCCCGGGTAAGGAGGAGGTGACAGGTGGGTTTAGGATGCAGGAGGGTCGTCGGGTTAGAATGGAGGGGCTGCCATGGCGAGGCAGGTGTGTTTAGTTGTAGTTAGGGTGAGAGATGGAGGTTAAGGGGGTGTTTGGTTTTGTATAGAGTGGTGGTTGTTAATGGAGGATTTGAGGAGAGAGAGAGAGTGTTAGGAAGAAGAAGGTATGGGTGATAAGGTGTGGTAGGGTCTATGTTAGTTAGGTGAGGGTGTGGGTGAGATTGGGTGTACGTGAGTGTGTAAGATGTTTGTGTGTGTATTAAATTTGTACACATAAAAAATGTAAAATAAACTAACTAAAAGTAAAACTAACAAACTAAAAATTTAAAATTTAAAATCTGCTAAAATAAAATCCCAATCTAAAAACTCAAAATAAAAATAAACTAAAAAAAATGAAAATAAAAATAAAAATCTATTAAAACCAAAAACTAAAATCCTAAAATAAAACTAAAGAAAAATGAAATCTAATAAAAACAAATTCCTAAAAACAAATCCTAATAAAAATAAAATAAAATAACGATAAAAATTAAAAACTAATAAAAAATAAAATCGAAATAAAGAAATAGAAAAATAGAAAATAAATCCTAGAAAATTCTAAATAAATCTAAAAATACAAACGAATCAAATAAAAATCCAAAAAATCTAAAAGTACAAACACAATGCACACATGGGGTTCGGGTGACGGTTTGGGTTAAGTTTAGTCTCGGTCTGGGCTAGGGTTTGTTACGGGACCAGAGAATTAGCTTCATAAATCGTGCACTTGCCTTGAAATAAGCGTCCAACTTCCGCAAATGGTGATCAAGCCTGCACATTAATATTTACGCATATGAGACCCAATTTTGTTGAGAATTAGCAACTAAATTACGTCTATTCGGGGTATAAAATGTATACTTTTGGGTTCTTATCAAATGCCATAAAATAAAGCAAAGATAAAAATAGCTAGTAATAGTTACACCCAGTACATTCAACAACATTAAGCCGCAATATCTGTTGAAAATGCGTATCTAAAGTCGAGCAGAGAAGTCACTCCAGGCCATGTCTCCTCATTTGAAGTACCCGTTATTCTAAAGATCCTAAACAATTCATCAATCTCAGAGTTCCTAGGAAATAATGGCTGGTGATTCACCATCACAGAAAATATGCAACCAACTAACCACACATCGACGGAAGTAGAATAGTGGCTCTACCCGAGGAGTATTTCGGTTCTTTGTACCATAGTGTCACCACCCCATATGTGAACGTCCTGAAAAAAATACCAAATGCTCTGGCTAATACAAAGTCGGCAAGCTTTAATGCATTGGTATGACGATCTATCAGTAGGTTCTTTTGAGCCTTCAGATCTCAATGAAGAACTTCCTGCTCCATCGGCTTACGACTCTCTACTTCAATCCTGTAAAAATAATTGGAAAACAGTGATAAGATTTACTCCTATAAAAAAAGTTGAACTCAAACCCCCAAGTTTCAAAAACTCATAAATTAAGAAATAGTGAATAGAGCGTGAGACCTAAAAATTAGCGTTTCAAAATCCCTATCTTGAAATTTTGAAAAAAATACGTGTTAACGAATACATTTGAAAAAACTCAAATCTTTTCGTTGCCCATTACTATATCAGTCGTAAAAATATCTTGAAATAAAAAAACAAATGATTAATAAAAGGGACAAAGGGAATGGAGAGAAAAATAGGGCATATGAACTCCTCACAATTCGTATCAAGAAGTTGCATTTTAGATACATGATTCCGAACCAATCCAGTCGAGATTTTTGTTCGAACTCCATTTTTGGTTGGCAAGGTCAGAGGAGAGTGGTATCAGTATCGAGAATTAACATAGCAGGAAGAGGAAATAAGACTTAAATGGTTTTTTTGATGTTTGTCTAGTGGTTGCAAGTTTCATCTGTGTATAATGAGTTCGCATCATCATAATGGACAGAAAGGACATGAATAATTATTTTTTTCTTGCTGAAAAATAAGCATATATACGTTGATGTGGGCATCACATCACATTACATCCGACTTTCAGAATCTCTTCGTGTAGTCCAGTGAAAAACATAAGCACATATAAGTTTTAGTCATTGCAATTCTTGTTTTTCAATAAAAGACATAGACTTGCATTTGGCATTTCATCTATTTTATGTCATTGGGTAAAAAAAAGACTAACTTGAATGACAAACGTGTCTCGCTCACCCATGAACCTAATACTCCCATATTTTCCCACTTCTATTGAATTCCTCCTCATTCGAACTGCCATCAAACATGTCTCGCTCACTAGCAAATGGGTTCTCGTACCATGTATCTGCACCTACCGATATTAATGCAAAGAAGAAATAAATAGAGAAAATAAAGAAATGTAATTAATTAGATTCCAGCACAGAACTAGTTGCATTCCTTGCAAGTGTTGTGTAAAATCAATACCCTACAATAAGTGTTATATTGACCACCTATGTGTGGTCCTATATAACACTTTGAAGATTTAAGATATCATATCTCATGTTCAAATGTAATAACGAAATATCATTAGCCAGATTAAGATAACATATACAAAAAATAAAAATTTTGAAAGCTAAAACAAATATGTGACTCTAAAATTACTAAGACACAGATTGAGTACCTGGGATATATGAAGAGAAACATTAAAGATATTTCCCCAACATCACCTCCAATGAAAACAATAAAAAAACAAAATCTTTGAAGATATTCCCAATATATAGTCTCATTTCCATGATTAGTCTTGTACACAAAAAAAAATAAAAACTTTAATTCAAACAAATTGTAAATCAAATATAGTTCACAATGATTAAAATAATATGAATGGATGAAGAAAATGAACAATGCCCTAGAAAGACATAGGACACAAATAGAGTTTTAGGAAATACGATATGGGCTTCATTTCACACAACATTTTCTTTTCCAACATGTTATATGACTCGGTACTTCTAAAAAGAAAAAATTCAAATCGTATCGAACATATATTAGATTGACAAAAAAACAGAGCTATCCCCATACAACAAAAGCTTACTTAAGCAATTTTTCAACCACTTAACATGCAAATTAATGAAATGTTTAATTGGTAATTTTAAAATCCACGTAGAATGCAAACTTAATGTAATGTTTATTAGTAATTTCAAAATCCATGTTGCACACAACCTGTAAAACACTGAAATAAATACTCATGAAAAAATGTAGAACCAAAAAAATATATTCAAAAGCATATGAAGAAAACCACAGTCCATTCAAAAATAAAAGCACACATGCAGACCTAACTTTTTGGTACAAAATTGTATACATAGAATTAGACCTCCATATATTGTTATCATGCCTAACACGAACGGTGTTCCTTCCTAGTCGCTTAGATCTTCAGACTGTAGAATAGTATATTGATTAATTGCATAATAATTAGAGAGAATCCCCCTGAATATACTCATGCCATATGGATTAATTGCATACTAATTAGAGAGAATCCCCTATAACCCAAATATCATAACCACAACTACATAACACGTTTTTTCAAATAATATCCAAAGGCCCCTACATGACACAATTATCTCTATGAAAAAAGAAAAGAACAAAGTAAATCCCCTAAACATTGTATGATATACTATTGAATCAACTACGTTCTTTATATTAGCACACAAACCAAGAATATATCTAATGTAAATCAACCCTAAATCAGTAATGAAATGCTTCAGTAGTGATAAATAGACAAAATCTAGATTTGTTATAAAATAACAAACAAAAACTTCAAACATTGTTTGGCTATTTTGATACATAAATTGTGATGATGCACACCTTAAAGCCTACAACCTGAATAATATACCATAAAAATAGTTTTAAATTATAAATAAAATATTAAAAAGGGCAACAGATGATACATGTACCAAATATATGATTTATAAGAAAATTAAAAGCCAACAGATGATACATGGACACTTTGGAGCAAATCCGTCTTCAAGAAGCGATAATACAAATAGATCAAGCAAAAAGAAGTTAAAGAGTTTGATCTGAATGAGGCATATTATATATGTTACACTTTTAAACTAATGTAGCTACCAACGTCCCCTCGGTGATAAATTTCTGTAACACCCCGCCTAATAAGATACCGGGCGATCACTCCAATATTAAATTAAAACAGGAGTCACATATGGATCATCCTTAGCATCACTGTCGAAAATCCATTTAATTACTAATATCCTATTAGGTGGCCGTTAAAAACTTTTACTTAACTACTCTTTTTTAACGAATAAATTAAAACATCCACAATTAAATGTGTAATGAACTGAAATGAAAATGAAAGGAATTAAAATAACCGAACACTCGGTCCAAATAATACAACCATATCGAATGTTGTACTGAAAGAATAAATAAATGCAATTGAGCCATTGGCTCGAATGTTTATACAATATCTCCTATTTAGAGTACAAGGAAAGAAACGTCTACCGATAACCTGCAAGCATCCACAGCTGCTGCAGCAGACGTCTGACTCGAAAGAATTTCCATCCAGGCGCCCCTGTGTCTGGACACCTATATATATATAGTATAGAGAAAGAAAGGAGAGTAGACAAACGGGTCAGAGACCGAATGTTTTGAAAATATTTTGCAAGTGTATAAATGCTTTATTTTTAGAAAATAGTTTTATCTTATATTTAAATTGGTATCGCACTCCCATGAGATACCCCTCACCTCTCCACTAACAATGCACTCTTAGCGCATCCCTCTAGACATCCTAGTCAAGCTATCCTGCTAAACTAGTCTATCCCAAACCCACTATCAATCCTAGATAGTCCAACAGATGTACTAAGGGCTAAACTTCACTCAAATCTCGACGCCATGCCATGTTTGTGCGTGGGGTGTCTCGCAAAGCGAAATCCAAACAAGGAACCCCCCCAATACACTACTACGCGGCAAGGTCGATCATTGAGATCCGCCAGTCCCTTAGTACAGAAAGATATATATAATATATATATATATACCACACAGATCTATAATATATATATACACATACATCTACAATATATGTCCGGATAATATCTCCCGGACTGAGGGTTACTAATAGAATTATATCATATAATACACATCCGGATCTACCTCCCGGACTGAGGTGTATTCGATACACAAAGTATTTATAAATACTTAACCCTTTCATTTCAAAAACTCCCATTTCCCTTCTCATATCCAGGAAATGTATTTAAAGCCAATTCATTATCATGAATTTCTTTACCAAAACATATACCTTTTTAAAAGCCAGTTTTATTATCATAAAAATGCTTTTCTGTTTCAAAATATCCCATTTCCCTTTTTATATTCAGGAAATGTAATTAAAAGGCATTTTTATTATCATAAAAATGCTTTTACCATATCATATGCTTCCACATCCCTTCTTCCATCCGGGAGTGTTACCGAAGCTAAACATATAACCCATTTCCCTTCCTATATCCAGGAAATGTAATTAAAGCCAATCCATTATCATGAATTGCTTTAATATAAACGCGTTCTAAGACCGCCCGTCCGGATTTCTCCACTGTGCGCGCCCCTAAATGGCTATCATCTTCCAGGGCCTATCATAAGACAACCTGGGATCCTACATCGCAAAACGTCGGGAAGCGACCATGTGCCTGCGGGATAGTCAAGACCATACCCGGAATCTCCTAACCAGCGTAGAAAAATATAACAACAAACGCTCACATGACCTATATGACTATATCCACCCTGCATTCATTAGCCAGGGGGCTTCACCATACGAAAGCAACTTCCCTTATGATAGCGATTTAGAGAGGTGTGTAATCCATATTTTATTAATTATAAAAAACATTTCTCTTTCCATTTTGAAAATATTCATTTTTATATTTTCAAAATCATTTCCATCATAATATATATATATACCTAAAACACACAGTATATATATATCCTATATATTCTTCCTAGAATATATATAAACGGCCATAGTGGCCTATAGCATCTAGCGATGACCAATAATCCCAAAGATTCCCTCCAGGAATCATAATCATGCATTCATATAAGCATGATACTAAATCCAAAGTATTTTCTTACTTCGACAAATAATAATTACCTTAATCAACCCTTAAAGATTTATTGGATATCTCCAAATATAATAATTAACTCTAAATGAATATACATATATATATATATATATGTTCCCAAATCCATAAGTCCCTTGGGACATAACCCTCTAATATAATTTAATTTAGAAGGCCCTTAAACTTTAAACTCAAAGAGGAGAAATAATAATAATCTCCAAATCTTGGGCTGAAAACAGAGTACTGGTCGATCGGTCCAGGACCCCCGGTCGACCGCGAGTTGCAATTAAGCCTACGAAACAAAGCAGTAGGCCATTTCTTCTTAACGCGATCGACCGGCCTTAGGGGCGCGGTCGACCGGTCACACCAGGTCCTCAAAACTAAATTCTCCAAATTCATCTATCCAACAACCTGATTTCATTATCGGGATTTCTAAACTACCCCAAAAATTATCCAAAACGTCTACGCAATTAATTCTAGCCGTAATTTTTCCAATTTCCGATTTGATTTCCGAGTTGGAAATTCCAACCCGGAGCTGCCATCTTGTAAACATCATATCAAATCAAGAAAAAATCAGAAAAATACACGGTCGGCGACTACGCGACCGTATCGAAAAGATCTATAACTTTCGTGTTTTGACCGAAAGCTAAATCAATTCTTTTCCTAGTCAAAAATGACCCTAAAGGCTACGGGTTACTATTCATCACCTTCTTCGAGAAGGTTTCAGCCATTAAAGCTTCTCCCAAGCTTTTGTCGCCTCACTCAACGTCCTACAACCTCAACCAACTACAAATACACCTATATTAAGGGTTCTAAACATCCTAGAACCCGGAATCACCAATAAATTTCAGTTAAAACCTAAGTTTCTCTAATTTACCATTTTTAGGGGTTTATTCGTTTTAACTCCCAAAAACCCGTTTTATCCAAGAATACCCAACCCAAAATCATTAGGGTTTGTTATACCAACAATGATATGAGAGATTTATGCTTAAAAAATAAATAAAGCAAGTAAACACTTGCCTCGTGGATAAAATCCGACGACCTCGAGCCGAATCCCGCGGAGGCTGGCCGGAATCTCCCCCTTTTTCCTCTTTTCTTCCCTCTCTCTCTCTCTTCCCTCTCTTCTTTCTTCTTTTTCTTCTTTCTTCTCCCTCTCTCCCTCCTTTTATAAGGAGAAAAAGGGTTAAACCCCTTTAAAACCAAAAACGACTCGTTTACCTAATTGCGAGTTACTTTTACCTCTAAAATTACCCGAAACTCAATTTCGACAATCGGACACTCTTTTCCGACTATCTCGGACATTCCGAGACTTGTGGCGCAGTCGAAATTTCCATTCGAGGTACTTGACCGCAAATCACTATTCTAACCCAAAATAATTAAATGCGGTGTTCCACTCAAAATCTTACCTCTTTTGTCGCTAAACTCCACGGCGACATATAAATAAAATATTTAGACCTATATGGTCCCAAAATAATTATTAACACCCTTCAATAATCATTAAATCCTCGAAAATCCCAAAAATCACTATTTCGAGAAATTCTCCAAATTCCAAATTATACTTAATTATAGAATTTAATTATCTCCAAAAGGGCAGGTTATTACATACTCCCCCCCTTACAACGGAATTTCGTCCTCGAAATTCAGATACAAGTTACACCCTCTAACTAGGATTACTACAAATCCTAAAACCTTAAGGGAAAAGATACTAACCTAATGGTTCGTAACCATACACTATGTGGCTACCACAATCATAAAGTGACTCTAATACGTCACTTAATACCCATCCTCTAAAATGCCTCTTGGCATGGATTTCAATCTTATATACTACTCCTATCTTAACTAGGCGGTATACCAAACCACTTTACCAAGGTGCCCATACACCTTTCTAACTTGTGCATATTTGCACAAACATTACGAACGTCTGACACGTAACACTCTCTCCCAAAAAGGGTCTCCTTTCCTCGGTGTAATACTCATCTATGGGTCCTCCCGACCCGGGGAAAGTCCAAACTCCTAGTCTCGGCATTGCTAACTCTATCGAGCCTACATCCTACAATGCTACTATCTATGCGTTACCCTACCTAAGTGAAACGAGTATCCTAATTATATCCCTAGTGCCCAAGGCCTCTCTCAACTCTCGACATTTGCTTGGTTTCGTGCATGGGACGTCTCGCCAAGGCAAAATCCAAACAAGGAACCCTCCCGTTACACTACTCCCTCGCGTTGTCGATCATCGAGATATAACGACCTAAGGCACACCAGCGGGACGTCCTAAATCTTACTAAACTAACCTACAAACGCATTTCTACTATATTATCCTTCCGCCCATACAGAAGGAAACCTAACTAATCAAAGTGCCTACTCTCTGTAGGAACACTACTAACGTCACACCGATCAAAGATTTTCCCAAATTTGCCTTCTTATTAAGGCCTGGCTATCATCCTCAAATCAAATTCTCTAAGTCCTACTCCACCCAACTACTTGTGGTGAGAGGACCACTTTAGTGCTTTTCCATAGCACAGTATTTCCATAAGCGTACCCTCATCACAGGGCTCGTAGCCTATAGTGGTTCATCCACACTATCAGACTAACCCACATCCTTGCATCCCATAACAGCTCTCCATGCCTGGCGCCGTTAAGAGTCATGTGTGGAGTGTCTCGCAAAGCGAAATCCATACAAGGAACCCCTCCACACATTAACACTTGACTTCGTTGGTCACGGAGTCCCGTTATTTCAGATATGCAACCGGGATAATCCTATCCCTTCTCATCGAAAGGTGGTCTGAAATCCTATCTCTAACTAAGAGTCACACCACCCAGCGCTCTCACGATTTCTATGTCCTTGCGCAAACCAATACTGAGCTAAATCTTACAGCTCAACAACGACCCTGTGGGCCTTAAATTATATCTATAAGGTTGCCACATATAATAACCAAAATAAGGAAACCTCTACTCATCGAGGTTCTATCAATCCATAATAACAAAGGGGTACTCAACCTGTATCCAGGTGAGACACCGCAACCACAATCCGTTCCCTCCAGGAACTGCGGACACGATGGACTTGCCATCATTAGCCTGCTATCGCTCCGATATACCATACACCTTATACGTATATATATAAAATATAATCACCCGCCTCTATGGTGAGTGAAAGAAAACAAAATTCCGTTATCGCGGAAAACACACAAGCCTACATTATTATGTTATCGAGACCGAAACAAAACTCATATTACACACACGAGTCTAAGGGCTATCGAACACCACAACTTCTTCTAGCCACACCTCTTAGCAAAATTTCTCAACTCTAGGCCCCATCCGGGCACCCTAACCTTGTCCTTTATTCTTATCGGAAAAGACTATCCGTGTGGCTCCACACTCCACAACACTATTTCCATCATTGGTCTTCCTGACCATCACAGATTTGTCAGCACCATCTGACTCTATAGCCTTGCTCCTTACGATCATCTTACTAATCCTCTTAACTCCTCCGTTAAAAGGAAACTCCACCACCGGTTCCAACAATCTTTCCTCCTTCCTGCAGAATCATGGGGACTCACGGTTAAAACTATCCGTAAGATCCCTTTGGAATCCTTATCTCCACGGGGTAATTCAACTTGAGTACCACTTTCTATCACAGTAGTACTTGGTTGCTCATAACTACTATACTTTAGTAGTCGTTGCAACAATCCTTAGCAATTTTCCACAAGGAGAGTGGCCTATACTAAGGTCCTCGTCCCCATCTTCTACCAGCTCCCCCAGCTAAGCTCCAACTCCTGCTGCCCTCCGAGCTCCGCACACGATTCTCAATGAGCGCGCAAAAGATTTCTATAATCTTCTAATATGGCAGGAGAACGAAATCTCACAAGAGAAATCAACAATCCAAATCATGGGGCTCTATAACAAATCGAGAGCAACACTGAAAGCGTAGTACGTCCGCACAGATTCCTAAGGACACTAGAACCTGATGCTCTGATACCATCTGTAACACCCCGCCTAATAAGATACCGGGCGATCAATCCAATATTAAATTAAAACAGGAGTCACATATGGATCATCCTTAGCATCACTGTCGAAAATCCATTTAATTACTAATATCCTATTAGGTGACCGTTAAAAACTTTTACTTAACTACTCTTTTTTTACGAATAAATTAAAACATCCACAATTAAATGTGTAATGAACTGAAATGAAAATGAAAGGAATTAAAATAACCGAACACTCGGTCCAAATAATACAACCATATCGAATGCTGTACTGAAAGAATAAATAAATGCAATTGATCCATTGGCTCGAATGTTTATACAATATCTCCTATCTAGAGTACAAGGAAAGAAACGTCTACCGATAACCTGCAAGCATCCACAGCTGCTGCAGCAGACGTCTGACTCGAAAGAATTTCCATCCAGGCGTCCCTGTGTCTGGACACCTATATATATATAGTATAGAGAAAGAAAGGAGAGTAGACAAACGGGTCAGAGCCCGAATGTTTTCAAAATATTTTGCAAGTGCATAAATGCTTTATTTTTAGAAAATAGTTTTATCTCATATTTAAATTGGTGTCACACTCCCATGAGATACCCCTCACCTCTCCACTAACAGTGCACTCCTAGCACATCCCTCTAGACATCCTAGTCAAGCTATCCTGCTAAACTAGTCTATCCCAAACCCACTATCAATCCTAGATAGTCCAACAGATGTACTAAGGGCTAAACTTCACTCAAATATCGACGCCATGCCATGTTCGTGCGTGTGGTGTCTCGCAAAGCGAAATCCAAACAAGGAACCCCCCCAATACACTACTACGCGGCAAGGTCGATCATCGAGATCCGCCAGTCCCTTAGTACAGAAAGATATATATAATATATATATATATACCACACACATCTATAATATATATATACACATACATCTACAATATATGTCCGGATAATATCTCCCGAACTGAGGGTTACTAATAGAATTATATCATATAATACACATCCGGATCTACCTCCCGGACTGAGGTGTATTCGATACACAAAGTATTTATAAATACTTAACCCTTTCATTTCAAAAACTCCCATTTCCCTTCTCATATCCAGGAAATGTATTTAAAGCCAATTCATTATCATGAATTGCTTTACCAAAACATATACCTTTTTAAAAGCCAGTTTTATTATCATAAAAATGCTTTTCTGTTTCAAAATATTCCATTTCCCTTTTTATATTCAGGAAATGTAATTAAAAGGCATTTTTATTATCATAAAAATGCTTTTACCATATCATATGCTTCCACATCCCTTCTTCCATCCGGGAGTGTTACCGAAGCTAAACATATAACCCATTTCCCTTCCTATATCCAGGAAATGTAATTAAAGCCAATCCATTATCATGAATTGCTTTAATATAAACGCGTTCTAAGACCACCCGTCCGGATTTCTCCACTGTGCGCGCCCCTAAATGGCTATCATCTTCCAGGGCCTATCATAAGACAACCTGGGATCCTACATCACAAGACGTCGGGAAGCGACCATGTGCCTGCGGGATAGTCAAGACCACACCCGGAATCTCCTAACCAGCGCTAGAAAAATATAACAACAAACGCTCACATGGCCTATAGGACTATATCCACCCTGCATTCATTAGCCAGGGGGCTTCACCATACGAACGCAACTTCCCTTATAATAGCGATTTAGAGAGGTGTGTAATCCATATTTTATTAATTATGAAAAACATTTCTCTTTCCATTTTGAAAATATTCATTTTTATATTTTCAAAATCATTTCCATCATAATATATATATATACCTAAAACACACAGTATATATATATCCTATATATTCTTCCTAGAATATATATAAACGGCCATAGTGGCCTATAGCATCTAGCGATGACCAATAATCCCAAAGATTCCCTCCAGGAATCATAATCATGCATTCATATAAGCATGATACTAAATCCAAAGTATTTCCTTACTTCGACAAATAATAATTACCTTAATCAACCCTTAAAGATTTATTGGATATCTCCAAATATAATAATTAACTCTAAATGAATATACATATATATATATATATATATATATATATATATATATATATATGTTCCCAAATCCATAAGTCCCTTGGGACATAACCCTCTAATATACTTTAATTTAGAAGGCCCTTAAACTTTAAACTCAAAGAGGAGAAATAATAATAATCTCCAAATCTTGGGTTGAAAACAGAGTACCGATCGACCGGTCCAGGACCCCCGGTCGACCGCGAGTTGCAATTAAGCCTACGAAACAAAGCAGTAGGCCATTTCTTCTTGACGCGGTCGACCGGCCTTAGGGGCGCGGTCGACCGGTCACACCAGGTCCTCAAAACTAAATTCTCCAAATTCATCTATCCAACAACCCGATTTCATTATCGGGGTTTCTAAACTACCCCAAAAATTATCCAAAACGTCTACGCAATTAATTCTAGCCGTAATTTTTCCAATTTTCGATTTGATTTCCGAGTTGGAAATTCCAACCCGGAGCTGCCATCTTGTAAAAATCATATCAAATCAAGGAAAAATCAGAAAAATACGCGGTCGGCGCCCACGCGACCGTATCGAAACGATCTATAACTTTCGTGTTTTGACTGAAAGCTAAATCAATTCTTTTTCTAGTCAAAAATGACCCTAAAGGCTACGGGTTACTATTCATCACCTTCTTCGAGAAGGTTTCATGCATTAAAGTTTCTCCCAAGCTTTTGTCGCCTCACTCAACGTCCTACAACCTCAACCAACTACAAATACACCTATATTAAGGGTTCTATACAACCTAGAACCCGGAATCACCAATAAATTTCAGTTAAAACCTAAGTTTCTCCAATTTACCATTTTTAGGGGTTTATTCGTTTTAACTCCCAAAAACCCGTTTTATCCACGAATACCCAACCCAAAATCATTAGGGTTTGTTATACCAACGATGATATGAGAGATTTATGCTTAAAAAATAAATAAAGCAAGTAAACACTTGCCTCGTGGATAAAATCCGACGACCTCGAGCCGAATCCCGCGGAGGCTGGCCGGAATCTCCCCCTTTTTCCTCTTTTCTTCCCTCTCTTCTTTCTTCTTTTTCTTCTTTCTTCTCCCTCTCTCCCTCCTTTTATAAGGAGAAAAAGGGTTAAACCCCTTTAAAACCAAAAACGACTCGTTTACCTAATTACGAGTTACTTTTACCTCTAAAATTACCCGAAACTCAATTTCGACAATCGGACACTCTTTTCCGACTATCTCGGACATTCCGAGACTTGTGGCGCAGTCGAAATTTCCATCCGAGGTACTTGACCGCAAATCACTCTTCTAACCCAAAATAATTAAATGCGGTGTTCCACTCAAAATCTTACCTCTTTTGTCGCTAAACTCCACGGCGACATATAAATAAAATATTTCGACCTATATGGTCCCAAAATTATTATTAACACCCTTCAATAATCATTAAATCCTCAAAAATCCCAAAAATCACTATTTCGAGAAATTCTCCAAATTCCAAATTATACTTAATTATAGAATTTAATCATCTCCAAAAGGGCAGGTTATTACAATTTCCAAAGTAAAACATTAACATTTGTAACTAAAGAGAAACATATGAATATGAATTTTCAAAGCTATATGTGGCAGCAATGTAGAAGTCATGGACCCATTCATTAGGAAACACATAGTCGACTGCCTCACCGATCTCATTTTTTAAACTTGTGGGGGTAGAATTGTTAAACCCAATTCACTAACTTGAATCTCAAGTAATGATTATCCAGATAATGTGAATGCCTTGGGTAAACTACTAATGAAATTATTATCAAAATCACACTTAAACATGACAAATTTAAGCACACATTTGTTATTGGTTAATAATTGTTTTCAAAAACAACTGAAGTTCAGAAAATCCCTTATTCTAACAACATTTCAAGGAAGAAGAGAACAAAACCAATTTGCCTCTCTTGTAGACTACAACGTGATTGAGTAGATAACTTTAGGGCCAGGATGAACGAAAGAATATATCAAAATGAAAATTAGTTAGTCTAATCAAAATGAAGAAACTTAAAAGAATTAAAACTTAATTTTCTATACCTTTATTTCGAGCTTCAAGCCCTAATATCTAGAATCTGCAAAACAAACAAAAAATAAATTGAAAGATGAAAGAGAAATAAATATTATCTAAAAAAATAGTGTGATGATGAAACTCAAGAGTCGTAATGAAACTCAAGGGTAAAGTAGTAGCATAGATATGTATAAAAAAAATACCACATCCAAGATTCAAAGTTATCCTCAAACACCACACCCTTGTTTTGAATCCAACAAAACAAACATTGGTGAGACAAATCTAAATGTCATTAAAAATAAACATTAGTCAATCAAATCAAAATGTGTTTATACCTTTGTTTCAAGATTCATGCCCTAATATCTATAATATGCAAAATAATACACGAGTAATGAATCACAGAGTCATCTGTAGGGAAACAAAAGAGAGGGGAAACAAAACTAAGAGTAATATTAGGGTTAGATCTTAAATAAAATTAGTCTTAGTTCTACAGAACAGATCTGAAAGAAAAATCATACCACTAAATTTAACTACATGGGTGGAAGCGTGAGTCATGAGGCACTAGATGTATGCATGGAATAATGGAAGAAAAAGAGAGAGGGAGGTTGTTAGGGTTTTGGATCTTAGGGGGAGGAGAGAGATAGAGCCAAGAGGGGGCGACGACAGAGGGGGTAGTGCAGCGAGAGGGAGGGTCTTTTGTTTTAGAGATGGATTTTGTTGTGGGGGTAGGGTTTGGAGGGATAAAATGAAATTGGAAAATTGATCTCAACCCTTTAGTTTTGACACGTGGATTCAATCTCAACCACAAAGTGTCTTTCAAATCTAATGAATAGTGAACATACCATTGTTCCTTATACACACACACACACACACACACACACACACACACACACACACACACAGACATTTTTGGGCATCTTGGGAACCTGATCAGGACAAAATCAATTCGGCCTGAAGGGCGAATCGATTCGCCCTGGTGAGTCAATTTGTGGGTTTTGTGAGAGTTTGAGTTAATTAAAACTCTTAATCCCTTTTCCATATTAAAATAACTCGGGGTTAGACTTTTCTAAACACTTTTTCATCAACTTTTAAACCAGAATTCTTCCACGTCGTTACCATCTCTCATTTACAAACCCTATCCCTAAATTAAATCAAGACTCAACCCAATTGTTGAAGGCTCAACCCATGTTTTCTCAAGATTATTCAAGAATGAGTCTTTATCAATTTTTCGAGAGGAACCATCTAATCAGAATTTTCAATTGACTTTTCATCAGGATTGAATGCTTATATTCTCTCTCTTTAGTAGTATGCATTTTAAATATCGCCTAAACCTTAATTACCTGTTTTTCTTAAAATAAATCTACATCTTTAATTACGGAAAGTGAAATCTATATTGGGTCTGTTTTTATGAAAAAAATTAATATTAATTAAGACTCATAACCCTTGTATGTTTAGGGTAGAGGTTGGACTTTTGTTAATAAGGGTATATGTTTACTTGTAGAAAACTATAGTGATTTTATTTAAATTAAAAAGGGACTTATGCAATGACATAAAATTACTTAAGTATGATAAAAAGGAAATTGTTGTGTTGTGTGCCACATAAATTTTAATGATGATAAAGTTATATTAGTTTCATATAATAAGTTGTGTAGTTACGAAAATTTATTTAATGAATTAAATTAGATTCATTTGTGAATCGTATGAGAAAATTATAGAATTGTTGATAATGTGTTGTATATGAATTATTGATATGATTATGTTTATCACCACGGGGACAATGGGGTTTTGGCTAGTTATGCTCTCACCTTAATTTTAGGAGTACTTTCTAGGTATGGGAGTAGTGGTTAGGTGCGAGACTAGGAGAATATTAATAGTTGGGATTCATCCTATATAATAGGTTAGGATGTACTTGTGTTTTGGAGACCTCTAGGTATGGGACTATGGGTAGGTTTAAGGATTTATGCTCTATAATAGGGTGGATCTAATATAAAATAATGAGAGATTAAGAAATTGAGAATTAATGCCTAAGAAAATAAACTGGTATTAAAATGAAATTATGGCATGAGTATGTGTAGGGCTGACAGGCTATAGCGACGTGGGTGTGTAATTTCATCATGAGTATGTGCGGGGATGACAGTATACGGTCCAACTGGATATAGTGACTTGTCGTGCATGGAACCTCTCGAGTATGTGAAGAACTGACAGAATACGAGTTGACTGTCCATAGTTTGGGAATGGATGTGATGTAAGCGTGCCAAGAATGTGTGCATGACCGATCAGGGGTCGACTGGCCATAATGGGGTAGCATGAATAAAAATATTTTAATAATTAAATTAATTAAGGATAAGAGCTAATTTTTAAATAATAGTAATAATGGTATAATTGGACTTACATTTTGGGGCAACTTAGTTACGTGGATAGATGGTAGTAGGTTATTTTACTCGCATGTTAATATTTATATGTCGTTTAAATTTAAAATACTCTTTTGTGGTGTTTATTATATATAATGATACTGTATGGGTTCACGGACCCTAATTGTGGAGAGTAACTAGTATTCATGCAGTGGGCTCTGACCCATTGCATTGACTAACATTTTAGGTATATCGCTAGAGTAGCTGTATAGGAGTGAGTGGAGATATTTTTGGAGATGCAGCTAGAGTTTCTTTTTTAGACTCTTTATTAGTTAAAATTTGTTTTTCTTTCCTTCGTATTTATTATGAGACTTTATTTATGGATTTAGTGGGTCCATCGGTTTTAAAGTTATTTATAATTTCTTTCAGATATTTACAGTTAGATAATTTCATTTGATTTTATATTTATTTGAGATTGGATTTATTTTGGAGATTATCACGGTGATAGATTTTAATATGGAATGAATGGTTATATTGTTGGATAAAAGGTATAAATACCTTGTGGAATTTTTTTTATATGTCTCATATCTCTGTCACAAGCTAAGAATGGTTGTTAATTTACTAATGCCCGGTGTAGTCTTGGTGGCGACCGATGCCAGAATGCGCAAGGTGTTACACTTTCTTCGGTTCAGAGAGTTGACCTTGGTTAAACGGGGATCGGATGTGCCTGATGACCCTTCAGAGTAAAATGGGTTGTTCATCCATGCCGTAAGGCTGATTTGCACACGGGGAAGACTGTTAGAAAGGGGATTCAGAGCACTTCAAAGATTCATTTAGTCTCGTCTAAGCTGAAGAGTTAATAGGAATCAAATAGAGCCCGAGAGTGCCCCGTAGCCTCCGAATCAGTTTTCAAGGGAAAATGGTTCGTTCGTCCAAACTTGTAAGGCCGATTCATGCACAGAAAAGATCGTTGGAAAGGGGATTCAGGGCCCTTCAAAGATCCAATGAGCTATCATTTACATGAGAAAGTTGACCATCAATCAAACGGATATCGGGAGCGCCTGGTGGCCTCCCAATCATTACTCAAAGTATGACCTAGGTATTATGATGAAATAGGAAGTTCTAGGGTCCTAAGGAGATGCCTAGGAGTGTCCTAGATTATGGTGTCGACAACGGTTGATAGGAAATTCCTCCAAATAGGCCGATGGTCTAGAGAATTAACCCACACAAGTGCTAATTTTCTTAAGCTCCTGAAGTGTAAGAGATCACGATGTCAAAAAGATATTAAATAGTGGAAACAAGATATGTTGTCTTGTAAACTATATGAGGTTCCTCGAGATAAGGTTCCTTGAACGAATTTTATTTGCATGTGTTTGTTCGATGGGTTCCCTTTATGAAAGGTTCCTTGAACGAGCTTCTTTCACAAGGTATCTCGAGTACGGTCACTCGGGGGAAGAGGTGATTTGGAATACTAACTTGATCCTATTAGAGAGAGGTTTTGACCAAAGTTACAAAAGAGGTAGGGATTATTTGCCAACATTGTCCTGTTCTCAATCCTCCAAACCAAATACCTATGAGATTCATTAAATGAGGTCACTCGATAGAGTATAAGAGCTCTCCCATGTCCTGATAGACATTATCCTCCACAAATACCAAGAAACCTCAATACTATTACATATAGGTCGAAATAATTAACAAGTGGGAACCAGTATTAGATAACTAAAAATTTGTGAGAATGCCTTCGAGCAACCTTGATCTCTATGGAGTACCTTCGAGCGAGATTTTTTATTATATGAGTCCTTTCGAATGCGCTTCTTGTGATCGACCTTGGTCTTGCTCTTTATATTTAATCATCCTCTAATCCACCTTGGTATGCCTGATTAATGTCCGATCAACCATTAGCTTTATCCTCTATCTAATTTGCCCCTTAGTAGAGATATTTGTTTAGTCGTGAAGAAATATATGTTCAAAACATCATCGCCTTCCTTTGAGTGACCTTTTCCCTGTAATAAAAAAGTATTTTTGAATAACCATTAACTGTGCCGATATTTGTTAGGGGAAACCTTTTGTACGAGTGAGCTTTCACTCGAAAGAGAGTTATCATTTTATTGTATACTAAAAAAATGTTCCCGCAAACATATTTTAGAGCAATCATTTTTCATTCGAGCAAGATTTGTGAAATTGGCCCCACAATTTCAGCTGCCGGTGCACCTCTTATTATTATTATTATTATTATTATTATTATTATTATTATTATTATTATTATTATTATTGTTGTTGTTGTTGTTGTTGTTGTTGTTGTTGTTGTTGTTGTTGTTGTTGTTGTTATTATTATGTGTATTAATTTTTTTAAATGATTTTCAATCTCCACTATTTTTCTTGGGAAACCAATTGATGTTTTAAAATTCCCCTTAAAACCCATTAAGTTCCCAGGGAATGCCAAAAGGTTAACTTAGCCCCAAAGAGATCATTAGTGAATAGTCTCATCACATTAAATGCATTTGACCATTTTCCCACGCTATAACACATGGTAGCCTAGGGCCAGCGCGTGAATTTCATGTGAGCCACCTTGGTACCCATTTCAATAGAAGATAGTGATTGTTTTTGTCTGGTCACGCACAACCATGCCCACGTGACCATCATTTTTTGCCATTTTAATAAAAAAATTCCCCTATAAAAATGCGATTGTCCTATATATTAATTCTTCCGTTTCAAAGAGTTTACATAGTGAAAGTGTTCTTAGAGAGAGAGAAACCCGTATTTCCCTCGTTTCCTATTACCTGAGAACCATAATAATCCCTTTCTTCATCCTTAATATTCATTTTTTCACCCTTCTCTCTTCACAAACATTATTAAAATGGCCCATATTTCTAAAACCACCCCAATGGAGCAAGTCTGCAAGAGGTGCATCGGTAACTCGAACAAGTGTACTTTTAGTGAGCTGATTAGATATTTCTATTTTGTGGAAGGCAAGATTGTTGCTAAAATGAGGGAGCTTGATAAAGGTGAGAAATTTTTCACTTTGCCCCTAACGGGGGAGGGTTTTTGTGATTCCCTTGAGCTACCAGCATATAATTTAGTTGTCCTCTCTAGGATCTTCTTTCTTGGGAAACCCCATTATTAACTAAGGAGGGACTTGATCAATATGGTTGTTCGAATTTCCTTGGGTGTTAGAATCCCTTAGTTTCCATTAATTTATGTTCCCTTTATACCAAGTTGTACAGAATTAATGCTGACACTATCAGGTAAATCGATCATTTTGACGTTTCTAACTATGCCAACACCTTACTCCTCATTGATGTCCTCTACTCAATGTTTTCCAACTTTGCGCCTTTGGCCATGCTATAAATTTCTCACGTAGTAAAGGTTCCTCATGTCTGTGCGTGGGACCATAAACAAAGTAGGAAACCCCTTATCTCTTTGATTATCAACGTTAAAGAATTTTGTGTTCAACCCTACACCACCACAATCAATTTTACACTAATAAATTCTTTGTTGAGTACTCTCGGTCAGTATGCTAGAAACATTCCTTCTACAAGCGTTCTCTTAGTCTTAACTCCTTCATACCTTCATCCCTTCACGAAATGGGAAGTTTTTCATGTTATTTATCCTCCTCATAGGATAGCTACCCAGTTTGGTTATGACAAGAGTGTGCCCCTTTGCAGCCACATCCACCTAGAGAAACCTAAAAACTTTTTTATAGCCTATGGGAATTTTTTGAAAAAGACTGTGGCAGATTTGTCGACTAACTATAAAGATAACTTGCCCATTCCCTCCAAAAGATCCAAAGGTAACAAGTCCACTAGCTACCTTACTATATTTTTATTGAACCATCTTTTTCGATTCGAAAAGGTAGTCCTTCATTAGCCAGTGTATCTAGGTGTTGAAAGATTCCCCCCCTGATCTTAGGTTGAAGAGTTGTTCAGTTGACCATTTAACTTTTAGTCTGCGCTCTTTCAAAAAAAATTATCCAACTAAGTTACCACCGTTAGCACCCATGGCGCAAGTTGTTTAGTAAAAAAGAAAGGTGCTTCAACCTCTCAATTATTCGAAGAATCTATATATGTTGCCACTACTTAGTTAGATCTAGTGATACCTCTTTAGGTTCTTTGGCAGGAGCAACCATTTTGCCCCCCAAAATGGAAAGAATATGAAAATTTCCAAAGTTAGTCACTTAAAGGTTGTGCCCTACTCCAAGGAGATTGACCCTAACATCAAGGATTAAGTGGTGCAACTTTTTGACAACCTGATGAGAAATTATGACCATGGAGCTGTGGTTGGGCACATAATAATAGAGGATTAATTAGCCTCTAGGGGTCTCTCATTTAGTCCAGCAGCTGGTTTGAGCGGTCGTAAAATACGAAGATCTCAAGCAGAGTCCTCTGGTGGAGCTATACCTGATCTTGAGGAGGAGGGGAAGGAGTTTAAATAAAGGTCTTTAATGCATCAATCACGTAGGCTGGGAAGGATGTACATCTCTGAGAAACCACATTCCCCCCTCAAGATTACACCACACTAGATGACTCGCTTGAACGCGAGGTACTATTTTTTCTTTACTTATAAGGCTGACCTTTCTTTTCAATAAATATTTACTCAGTTTTGAGTAATTGTTCACATTTCATTACTTGTCCTTCACTTGTCTTTTACGCTTTTTTTTTTTTTTAGGTCGATGACTATGTTGATACAATTGGAGTGGAGCCCCAGATTTCTATTACCCAACAATAATCCTCGTAGCAAGAACAATAATAAAAATAACAGTCAATACAGTAATAACAACAATAACAATGACAATAACAACAACAGGAACAACAATAAAAACAAACTTCTGAGGGACCATCTCATGCCACCAATGAACATGAGGTGGTGGTGGTTAATTCCCTTTTAGAGCATGAGGATGGTGTTTTGTGAGGTGGGTCTATAATCAAAGGGTATAATCATGACTCCTCCTTCCTATGAGATCAAATAGTCATTTATCGCGCGTTTGATCTCGATCAAAGGTAGGGTGAAGTTAGGCAGCCCTTAGCAGCTAAACTTGTCACTTATGTCATTCCAATAGATGGAGCAGAGTTACATTCTCTTTTCACTTTCGAGTGTTTAAAAATTCTTTCTCCCTTATTTTTCTAACTTTTTATTTCTCTTAATTGTAGGTTGTATCTCCAACTCTACTGGAGGAGGCTACCCTCGAGTGGCATGACTTTGAGCCATCTCCCTATCATGCCCAAATCAACACTTATAGGGCTCTGATAGTTGTTCTCACCATCAACGAACATGTGTTGGTGAATCTATTCGGGCCTTCAATCCTGTAAGGTGGGATCATTGGAGTAATTGAGGAAGTTGAAACAAAGCAAAATCCTACAGTTGGACCAATAATTGAGGAATCTATCCCTGAGGTATGACAACATGATGAGGTATGTTATGCCTCCATTCTCTTTATTTTAATTTCCTCCTTGTGAAAAAGAAATAAATATCCAAAATTGAGCCATCCTATGGTAAGCATGTCGATTTGGGAAAACATTTAAGTACTAATGAGCATAGTTTCTTTGAGCACCAGGTATTGGCCAAAATATACTTGTGTCTTTAAATAACAATTGGCCAAGTGTACTTGTTCGAGCAACCATATGGGGCTTATCATTATACATTTGGACTTGGTACCAATCGAATATTATGGAATTGAAATTTTATATTGGCAAAATGTATTGAGTTGAGCAACTTATACAACACCGTACACTTGGCCTTCTCCCTAATCACAAATTATGGAGTTGGAATTTTATATTGGCCAAATGTATTGAGTTGAGCAATTATGACCCAACACAATGTCCTTGGACTTATTATCAATTGGAAATTATGGAATTCCAATTTTATATTGGCTAAATGTACTAAGTTGAGTAGTTGTGACTGAAAATAATACACTTATACATGTCACCCATATTTGGTCCGAAACTTGGTCAATTTGCTGCATTTGGCCCTTATCATTTATTTTTAGGTTGTTCCTGCTTGAGCTACCCTAGAAGATGTAGAATATCTTGTCCAAGTACCCTCTAAGGCCATTTGGTAGGAAGTAATTATTTGCACTCCTATTGTTATCAACGCTTTGTTGTTTTGGCTAAATGTGAAAGATGGCGGCCAAAATGTGGAGGTACAGTCTCGTGCATCCATCTACCCTCAAAAAGAAGAAGATAAGTCTTCTAACACTGATGTTTTGCTATCTGTGACTGAAAGTTCTTATACTCTTCAGCCCCTTGAGGCATCTCCTCTTGACTTAGTGAGGCAAAATTTGAGTTACATTCCCCATATCATTTTAACTCTTCAACCTGAGCTCATAGAGAGATTGCTCAATGTTGATTCTTTCACTTTTGACCCTCATTGCATTCAAGCCATACCAGTTATGATGGCTTGTAGGTTTCTTAATTTTGCCATCGTGCTGAGTGAAATCATGAACATACCCTTATAGTCTCTTAACTCCTCCAAGATTAAAGAGCTTCTTAATTATGCTCAAGTGTTAACTAATGATGGATTTACCTCACATGATTAGTCAAACTTTTGAAGTCATTTAAGATTAACTTGCATGCATTTTATGTAAAATACCATACTGATGATGCTAGGATTAACACCACCAGGTAAGGTGTTTTCAAGCTCAACCTAAGAACAACAATGGCAGCATAGTTACGTAGTAGGTAGGAGAATGAGATGATGAGAAGAGGAGAGAGCACCGAGATATAAGTGGTTCAGCCTAAATTGGCCTACGTCCACTGTGTGTGTGTGAATAACCTCACTGTAATAAGGAACTGATGGCCATGGATACAATCTCTCAATCTCTCTGTCTCTCTCTACTGTGTATCTAGACAGAGTTTCAGCTAGGGTTGTATATCTTGGATCCTTTACAAGGTAGAGGGTGTCCTCTATATATAGTACCTAGGGGGTGTAATGTACCCCCCATGCATGTAATGTGCATGTGTGTGAATGCCTCACCAATATGGGAAAGACATCTGTCACTGTCACATATAGAGAATGATGATGCAATATTCTCCCCACGTGTGAGGAATAATCTTGTGATAACTGATTTGTGTCCACGTACCCTTATCCAAATGTCAGCAGATACTCGGCTATCGCACCTGGTGTATGACCTCAGCCTGGGAGAGGCCGAGGTTGGCAAGTTCAGGTGCTCGTTCAGTCTGAAGTGACCATGTAGGTCTTGGCTTAATCCTAGCCGACTCAATGGACAAGGTCGGCCTGAGGTTGAGCCGAGGTTGAGCTGGTGTGTTTGGAGCATCGACTAATGTCTTGATGAGGTTGTTGGTGGCTTCTTGCGAGCTCGGCCTATGTCTGGCTGAGGTTGCCCTTCCCAGGTGTATTGGAGTGCTGCTGAACCTTATGATACATACAGTGTCCCTTTGAGATATTGGTGGTAGTGTTGGCCTGGGACGACCTTGCTATGGCCGAGTGCTGATGCCGCATGCCCAAGGCTTGTCCAGTGTCGGCCATGATCTCGGCCGAGGTTGGTGCCTCCGAGCCTAGGTCACACTTGGGGCATATCAATCACCCCCATCCCTTAGTGACATGCGAAAGCAGGTGATTGTGGGATTTGCACATCTCCGAGGCCTTTCCAATATGAGCCATTATTTGCTTGACACTTGTCCAGTGTTGAAGTATGGCTTGTTTGACAAGCGTGTGTTGTCAGCCGCCTTTGGTGCTCCCAAGGCAATGATGGGCCTTGGGAGTCGCGCCTGCATATTTAAGGGTTTTAAAACTTTCCTTTTCCCTCCATCCTCAATTCTTTCTTCTGCACAATTGCACTCCAGCCGCTCTCTCTCTCTAAAGGCATTCTTCTTCACGACTTCTCTGCAGAGGTCTTTGGTGGTGCTTTCTCTGGTTTTCTTCACTTTTCCTTGTCGTTTCATCTCCAGGTATCTTCTTCCCCTCATTTGCCTCCATTTTCTCTGCCTTTACTTTTTATTTGAGTTTTTCGGTGAGTTTCTGGGTTTTCCGATGAGTCCACCTTAGTTGCAGGCAAACTGTTCTTGTTAGGTTTGGGTAATTTGATCTTTAGACTCCTTTATTTTATCAGCCAATATTGTTTGTAGTTTAAGGCAGTTTCTCCAAGTGTAGTGTCTGTCTCTTATGCTTAGACCCCTATACCAACTTCTTTAGGAGTTCCCCTCCCTTAGGGAGAAGACTTTAGAAAAAATCAGACAAATAGAAAGAGCACAGGAGGAGGCTCGTAGGTCACAAGAATTCCCTATTAGACCCATCTTCCCACCACCCCTGAAGGTGATCTATCCTGATCCCTCGGAGTCTTTCAACCAGGCAGAGGTTCTTGTTAATCCTATACCAATGTCTGAGTCTGAGTCTTCCACCTCAGACCCCATGTCTGTGGATTCCTTCTAGGAGGCCATGGGTTTCTCAGTTCGGGAAGATCAGGCCCCTGATCAGGCCGAGGTCTCCAGCCGGGCCTCATCTCATAACAACTCAAGCTCCTCACCCTCCTCCTCAGAGGTTGAGATCGTCGAGCCAAGTGTGGCCATTCCACCACCACTTGACGCCATTCCTCTCCTCAGAGGTTCCCGGGTAACCCATCAACATCTGCTCCGGCCGATGTTGAGCTAGATGATGATGAAGCTGAAAGTGATGTCGACGTCTCTGAGGCGGCCGAGATCGAGAGTAATATAACTGAGGTAGACCTCCTTTGCTTCAAATATCTATACTCCATTAGTCCCTCCATAAAGCTAAGAAGACCTCTGAGGGAAGAGAGGGCTTTTCACGGCCGAGATGGTGAAATCTTCTTGCATGAGAAGATGTTCAAGTTGGAGTTTCGTATGCCCATCCATACCATTATAAAATCTATCATTTCCTATATTAATTTGGCCCCTTATCAGCTATCCCCTAATGCCTGGAGGGTCATAATAGGGGCCATAGTCTTATGGAAGGCTGTCCACCACTCAGACCTCCCAATTCAGGTCTTTATAGGTTGCTATGTCCCTTCATCAGCCAAAAATCATCCGAGCTACTATCATTTTGTAGCTCGGAAGCCTGAAAAAAATATGCTTTAAATATATCAGACTTCCAACCACAACTAGAAGCCACGTTACTTTTTTGCTTCTGAACCATGGCAATTTGACCCATGTGCTCCCTCGTCCATTCTGGAGCCGAGGGTTCCCCTTAGGTGGGGTAAGGTCACAATGTCTGCGAGGGCTGACCCTGGCCTGATCCCACAAAACCTTCAGAAGGTGAAAGCCCTTCAAGATCAGGGGGTACATGGTCTATTCGTCAGGTTCGAACACTTGATGACCCCCCATTATCTCTCTGAGACAGGTCTGGGTGGAAGTCCTCTTTCTGAGCTTGGTAAGCGCTTTCTATTTGAAGTTGAACCTCTGAGTTTATTTATGTCTGATCTTCTAACTCAGATCCATTGATTTTTGTAGAGCATCCGAAGGATATCTCAGACGAACTCTGGGAAATGGTTGCACCCAGCTTGATGAGACTTGCAAAGAAAGCTGGACTTAATGCTCCTCCCCCAGCTCCCTCTGCCTCGAAGCCCCAAGCCACAAAGAAGAGGGCCCCAGCTGATCACGCCTCTGAGGATCAGAGGCCGAAGAAGAAGAATGCTGATACTGCCATTCCCATCTCTTCAGCAGATGCCCTGTCGGCTCGTCTAGAGCAGTTGAAGGTTACTGACAGCATAGTCGGCCATAGTCTTTAGGCCCTAGATGCCTTCAGCTATACAATAACCAAGGCCGACAAGAGCTTCTTCAGGTCACTTGATACTCCTTTGCTGGTTGAGTTCGGCATTCATAGATCCATTCAGGTATGACCTCACTGTTCTTTCCAATTCCTAAGTGTAACCTCTGATTTATCTTCAACTCATTCCTGATCACAAAATATGCAGGGCCTGGCAGCGATGCACCACCTCTCCAATTGGACTCTGAGGAAGTTGCTCCTCATCCAGAAGGGTCAAGAGGCTGAGAAGGTCCAAAGTTCTTTAAACGCAGAAATCAACCGACTGAAGTCTGAGCTGGGTGAGTCTGACAAGAAGGTGAAGGGGCTGGAGAAGGAGGTCTCTCGGCTTAACAAGGACCATGTTGCGGCTCTGAAGGCTAAGGACGATGTTCTACAGTAGAAGGTCAGCTCGGCCGTGAAGGCAGCCCTAGATGATGCCTCAGAGGGGATAATAGCCGAATACAAAATCTCTGACGAGTTTATGAGCTTCGGCTTTGAATACCTTGAAAGAGGTATCAAAGCCACTATCAAGTGGGCTGATGTCAAGGAGAGGGAGGTTGGTACTTTGAAAGCCTCTGACTTCATAGGCCTTGGCTTTGCTGATCCTCAGTTTGACCAGGCCCTTCAGGAGGTTGAGGAGGAGGCTGCCGCGCCTGCCGAGACTGCAATGATGAATGGCACTGAGGTTGGAGGGGCAGACGTTACCGAGGTGACCAACGTTGTCCAGCCTAACCAAGCCTAAGATACCAGCATTCCCCCCTCAAACCCTTAATTTCTGAAAATTTTGTAACCCTTGACATTACAATCCCTGCACATCTATAATTTATGAATGAACATGGCTCTTACTTTTCCATTATTTGTAATCTATGAATATTTATAATCTCTGAATGTGTTATTCTCTGAAGAGGACCATCTTTTTTTGTTGTATGTATGTCATGATGTTTTTGCTCTAAAGCTTATGCAATGGTGTTTGCCTAAACCAAATTAGTAGTCTGAGCTCAGACCTCGTCACCATTGAATGGTGTTATGAAGGTCTGAGGTCGCCACCTAAGATGTCCTCATAATCTCACCAAATTAATGATGTTAAGGGTCTGAGGTCATCCCATTATGGTGTCTGAGCTCAGACCTCGTCACCATTGAATGGTGTTATAAAGGTCTGAAGTCGCCACCTAAGATGTCCTCATAATCTCACCAAATTAATGATGTTAAGGGTCTGAGGTCATCACATTGTGGTGTCTGAGATCAGACCTCATCACCACTGTGGTGTTATGAAGGTCTGAGGTCATCACCTAAGATGTTATTCTCATAACTAATCTCACCAAATTAATGATGTTAAGGGTCTGAGGTCATCCCATTATGGTGTCTGATCTCAGACCTCATCACCATTGAATGGTTTTGTGAAGGTCCGAGTTCATCACTTAAGATGTTGGCCCCATTAATTAATCTCACCAAATTAATGATGTTAAGGGTCTGAGGTCATCCCATTATGGTGTCTGAGCTCAGACCTCGTCACCACTGAATGGTGTTATGAAGGTCTGAGGTCATCACCTAAGATGTTAGCCCCATTAATGAATCTCACCAAATTAATGATGTTAAGGGTCTGAGGTCATCCCATTATGGTGTCTGAGCTCAGACCTCGTCACCACTGAATGGTGTTATAAAGGTATGAGGTCATCACCTAAGATGTTAGCCCCATTAATTTCACCAAATTAATGATGTTAAGGGTCTGAGGTCATCCCATTATGGTGTCTGATCTCAGACCTCGTCACCATTGAATGGTGTTATGAAGGTCTAAGGTCATCACCTAAGATGTTGGCCCCATTAATTAATCTCACCAAATTAATGATGTTAAGGGTCTGAGGTCATCTCATTATGGTGTCTGAGCTCAGACCTCGTCACCACTGAATGGTGTTATGAAGGTCTGAGGTCATCACCTAAGATGTTAGCCCCATTAATTTCTGACATAAGTGCAAAATGAAGCAAGGACCACCATGGGAACTGATCTTTTATTAATAACCTCTTCATGACAAGATGGTACATTTATACAACTTTATGCAACATCATATGTAATACTTCTTTAGGTGATCAGCATTCCATGGATTGGCAAAAGGTTCTCTTTCTAGATTTTCTAGCCTGTAAGTGCCAGGCACAACCTCTTCTGTCACTTTGTAGGGACCGTGCCAGTTTGGGTGGTGTTTGTTTGCTTTCTGTAAGGTCTTCTTTACCACTAGGTCTCCCACTGTAATGGGTCTTGACTTCACCCTCTGGTTTTAGAATTTTGCTGCCCTCTGTTGGTAAGCTGCTTGTCTGACCTTTGTGTCCTCTCTTCTTTCTTCGATAAGATCTAGGTCTAGCCTCCTCTCTTCCCCATTATTATCAGGGTCATAGGTCTGAATCCTATGAGTTGGGAGCCCTACTTCTGTTAGTATGAAGGCCTCTGAGCCATGTGCCAATATGAACGGGGTTTCTCCTGTCGGTGTCCTTGCCGTGGTTCTATAGGCCCATAACACAGCGTAGACCTCTTCAGTCCATATTCCCTTCGCATCTTCTAACCTCTTCTTGATTCCATCGAGATTTTTTTTGTTTGTGACCTCGGTCTGACCATTTGCCTGCGGTCGGCTAGGAGATGAGAAGAATTGCTTCATTCCTACTCTTAGGCAATACTTTTTTAAAGAGGAGTTCTTGAACTGGGTCCCATTGTCCGAGATGAGAGTGTTTGGGAGGCCATATCTGCATATGATATTCCTCCAAATAAATTGGAAGGTCTTCTGCTCTGTGATCGTTATCATCAGCTCTGCCTCCACCCACTTTGAAAAATAGTCGATGGCAACTATCAAGAATCTATAATTATTGCCAGCTCTTGGCAGGGGCCCTACTAAGTCAATCCCCCATACTGCAAATGGCCATGGAGAAGTGATTGACGTCATCGGTTGATGAGGCTGATGAGGGATGGCAGCGAACCTCTGGCATTTATCACATTTCCTCATGTAGGCTGCAGCGTCCTTGGACAGGGTTGGCCACCAGTACCCCTGGGTGATGATTCTTTTGGCTAAGGGTCTTCCCCCTATGTGGCTAGAGCAATAACCCTCATGGACCTCCTGTAAGACCTGGGGAATTTCTATCGGGTGCACACATCTGAGGAGAGGTAGCAAGAATCCTTTCTTATACAGGACGTCTCCTACTACCGAGAACTTGGCAGCCTTATATCTCAATTACTGTCTTTCTAGCTTGGATTCAGGTAGCTCTCCCTCTCTGATATATTTGAAGAGGGGGTCCATCCATGAGTCTCCTAAGTTCAAATTATGATAAGGGTTATATACCTCTTCTTGCTCAATGGATGCCTTCCCCAAGTCCTCGATCGGAATGGTCCTTCTAACATCTGTCTTCATTGCCGAGGCCAACCTTTCCAATGCATCTGCGTGGCTGTTACTTTGTCGAGGCACTCTCTTCAGTCTTGCCTCTTTAAAATGTTCTAACATTATTTTCACCCTTTTTAGGTATTTGGCCATCCTTTCATCTCTGGCCTCATAGATTCCCAATACTTGATTGATAACTAACCGCTAGTCGCTGTGGAGTAGGAGTCGCTTTACGCGAAGAGTCTTTGCCAAGGAGAGACCTGCTATCATGGCCTCATACTCGGACTCATTGTTAGAAGTTTGAAAGTTGAATCTCAAAGCGTATTCAATGTTAGCACCATTTAGAGCTGAGAGTATTAACTCTGCACCGCTTCCATTGTCACAGAAAGAGCCATCAACGAAGAGGCTCCAAATATCTGTACCTGATGAGAAGACCCCCCTCTGTCATGACTCCTTTTTTGAAGAGGTACCAATCTTCCTCGTTTTCTACAACTTGGTTCTTGGCCCCATTGGATGCGATCTCTTCCTGATCTTGGAAGATGTTTGGTGTCGTCTCTTCCGAATTTCGAAAGACACCGCGGTTTTCAACACCCTCTAGGTTATTCTCCGCCTCGGCCTCTTCCCATGTAAACTCAGCGACAAAGTCTGCGAGGGCTTGTCCCTTGATGGACGTCCTAGGTTGGTAGGTAAGATCGTACTCCCCCAATTCAATGGCCCATGTCATCAGTCGTTCGGACTTCTCAAGTTTATGTAGGACCTGTCTTAGTGGGGAGTCAGTGAGGACAACTATGGAGTGGGCCTGGAAGTAAGGCTTCATCTTTCTCGAGGCATGTATCAAGGCATAAGCTAGCTTTTCCATGCGAGGGTAATTCTGTTCGGCCCCTTGAAGGGACTTACTATTGAAATATACAGGCCTTTGGATTCCAACGTCTTCCCGTATTATGGCTGCGCTGATGGCTGATTCGGAGACTGCCAGATACACGTACAATTTCTCCTCTGCTACAAGCCGAGACAGCAATAAGGGAGACCCTAAATAAGACTTGAGCTGGTTGAAGGCTTTTTTGCAGTCTTCGTCCCATTGGAAGGCCTTTCTCAGCACCTTAAAGAACGGAAGGCACTTGTCTGTTGCCCTAGAAACAAACCTGTTAAGGGCAGCCACTCTCCCCATAAGTCTTTGAACATATTTGATACTCCTCGGTGTCTTCATGTCAAGTAAAGCCTTGATTTTTTCAGGGTTCTCTTCAATCCCTCTCTGGTTGACGATAAATACTAGGAACTTCCCAGCTCCTACTGCGAAGACACACTTCGCGGGGTTGAGTTTCATTCTGTATGAGTCCATAATGTCGAAGGTCTTCTCGAGATCCGTTACATGAGTGTTAGCCTTCAAGCTCTTCGTTAGCATATCATATACATACACCTCCATAGTCTTACCTATTTTCTCTTTGAACATCTTATTAATAAGACATTGGTATGTCACCCCTGCATTTTTCAGGCCGAAGGGCATCACTTTGTAGCAGTACGTCCTTTTTCGGTAATGAAGGCCATGTTTTCCGAGTCTTCTGCATCCATGAAGATCTGGTTGTAGCCTGAATACGCGTCAATGAAGCTCATAAGCTCATGTCCCGTCGTAGCATCCACCATCTGATCTATTCGAGGTAAGGGATAGCTGTCTTTTGGACAAGATCTGCTCAGGTCAGTGAAATCAACACACATTCTCCACTTCCCATTGGCCTTGGGCACGATGACTGCATTTGACAACCATTTCGGATATGTGACTTCTCTTATAAACTCAGCCTCTTCCAACTTTTTGACCTCTTCTCGGATGACTTCGTACTTCACCCTGGAATAGACTCTTCGTCTTTGTTTGATTGGCCTGGCATCTTTGGTCACGTTGAGCCTGCGACTCATAACTTCAGGGTCGATGCCGGGCATGTCTGTGCGACTCCATGCGAAGACACTCTGTCTCCTCCCGAGGAAGTTTATCAGCTCTTCCGTGATTTCTTCCTTTAGGGCTTTACCGACCTGGATGGTTTTTTCCGGCTCGTCCTCATTAAGGACGATGGATTCTACCTCTTCCGCGGCCTCTCCCTTCTTCAACTTTGTCTCATCTCTTGGGTCAAGCGTATCGATCCTATAAGTGGTGGTTTCCCTCTTATGGGCTTCTCTCTCTTCGGCCGAGTAGAAGTAGCATTCTCGCGCTGTGGTCTGGTCACCTTGCAGTTCCCCTACCCCATAAGGAGTCAGGAATTTTAACATCTGATGGACCGTCGACAGCACAGCTTTAAACTCTTTAAGGGCCACCCTTCCTATGATGAGGTTATAGGCCAAAAACACGTTCTCGTCCATGACAAAAAAAATTATCTTCTTGGTCAGCCTCTTAGGCCACTCATCACCCATCCGTACGTCCATCTCATACATTCCCAAAGGGTGGACCTTTTCGGCACTGAAGCCTATAAATGGGTGATGATAGGGTACCAGCCTTGCTCTGCTAAGACCTAGGCTCTTGAAGCAAGGCCAGAACATCACGTCCGCCGAGCCCCCCGGTCTATGAGGATCCTCTGCACCTCGCACCCATGCACCCTTGTTGTTATGACCAGAGGGTCATCGTGGGGGGCTAAGATACCTTTAAAGTCGAGTCTGGAGAACCCAACTACGAGGGTATCCATGTCTACTTTATTCCTCTTCTACACTGTATCGAAAGACGTTAGATTCACAACTTCAAGCTTGGCCACTGACCTGGCCTCTGCTATGTGAGCCTTCCTATCAGCTACTTCAGAGCCACCTCCTGCAAATCCTCCACATATGGTGTCAACACCAAACGAGATCGTACCGACCCTCTTCACCGGGGTGTTGTCATCTTTCGGCGGAAGATCCGGATCGTCTTCATCATCACCTTCTGAATTATTGTCTATTATGGCTGGGACATCGTCACGGCATCTGTCATTTCTCCTTTTGTTAGTCATCTCTTCCACCCTTAGGAGCTTTACCGTCCACATACTTCCTCAACTTTCCAGATTTTAGCATATTTTCAATCTCATCCTTCAGGGCGAAGCATCTATCCGTGACATGGCCATGATCCTGGTGGAACTCGCACCATAGGTTTTTGTTCCTCTTATGTGGTGGGGCTTTCAATTTCTCTGGCCATCTCAGATTCCTGTCATTCTTAATGTCGTTGAGGATGTGCTCGCAGCTTACAGTCAGAGGAGTATAGTGAGCAAACTTGTCATCACCTGACCTCTTCTTCCCATCTTTCTTGCTTTGGGACTTTCCACTTCCACCGCGGTTCTCATCCTCATACTTGGCGGCCATTGCCTCTTTCGCATTCATTACTTTCCCTGCGGTTTCCAGGAGCTCCGCCATAGACCTAGGGGGTTCTTCCACAAGTTTTCACAACCGCTTCCCCTTCGGAAGACCTCCTATAAGGGCAGTCATGGCTATGTTCTCTTCATAATCTTCGACCTCCAACTTCTCTTTGTTAAATCTCGCTATGTAGTCTCTTAGGCTCTCATCCTTGGCCTGCTTGACATACAGCAGGTGGGTAGTCTTCTTTTGAGGCCTCACCCCAAAGCAGAAGTTGTGGATGAATCGTTCAGCCAAGCCTTTGAAGTTTTCAATTGAGTTCTTCGGAAGGGAGGTGAACCAACTGTGCGCTGCCCCTGTTAAGGTCCCAGAGAAGGCCCTACACTTCATCTCATCGGGTATCGAGTAGATGTCTACTGCCTACTGGTACATCTCGATATGATGTACAGGGTTAGTGCTGCCATCATACTTAGGAGACACTGTAGGAGGCTTGAACTTAGCTGGGGTTGGGAAGCCCACTATCCTAGCCACAAATGGGGAGCCCTCTGAGTAACCCCTTTGTAATGGGTCCCTGCTTTTAATGAGGTCTCCTATCTTCTCCTCAAGGCGCTGGATAGAGTCATTTCACGGTCTTCCACCATCGACCTGGCCGAGGTTATCCCCTGCCACCTCCATGGGATGATCCGAGGGTTCCCCTGTCGCGACACGTCGGCTGTTGACCTCTTCCTGTTCCCTGCCTCTTCTTTCACAGTGTCGGCCTTGATCTGGCTGACCCTGCCTGTTCCCTCTCTGAGAGCCTGCTGCACTCCTTGATCTCGACAATCTCTGTCTTAGGTCATTCATCGGGCTTGATCTCTCAAAGGACGACCCTCTGCTCAACCTATCAAAGGCTGACCCTCTTTGTTGGGCCTCTTCACCTTTTCGGCCGACACAACCTTTCCAATGCATCTGCGTGGCTGTTACTTTGTCGAGGCACTCTCTTCAGTCTTGCCTCTTTAAAATGTTCTAACATTATTTTCACCCTTTTTAGGTATTTGGCCATCCTTTCATCTCTGGCCTCATAGATTCCCAATACTTGATTGATAACTAACCGCTAGTAGCTGTGGAGTAGGAGTCGCTTTACGCGAAGAGTCTTTGCCAAGGAGAGACCTGCTATCATGGCCTCATACTCGGACTCATTGTTAGAAGTTTGAAAGTTGAATCTCAAAGCGTATTCAATGTTAGCACCATTTAGAGCTGAGAGTATTAACTCTGCACCGCTTCCATTGTCACAGAAAGAGCCATCAATGAAGAGGCTCCAAATATATGTACCTGATGAGAAGACCCCCCTCTGTCATGACTCCTTTTTTGAAGAGGTACCAATCTTCCTCGTTTTCTACAACTTGGTTCTTGGCCCCGTTGGATGCGATCTCTTCCTGATCTTGGAAGATGTTTGGTGTCGTCTCTTCCGAATTTTGAAAGACACCGCGGTTTTCAACACCCTCTAGGTTATTCTCCGCCTCGGCCTCTTCCCATGTAAACTCAGCGACAAAGTCTGCGAGGGCTTGTCCCTTGATGGACGTCCTAGGTTGGTAGGTAAGATCGTACTCCCCCAATTCAATGGGCCATGTCATCAGTCGTTCGGACTTCTCAAGTTTATGTAGGACCTGTCTTAGTGGGGAGTCAGTGAGGACAACTATGGAGTGGGCCTGGAAGTAAGGCTTCATCTTTCTCGAGGCATGTATCAAGGCATAAGCTAGCTTTTCCATGCGAGGGTAATTCTGTTCGGCCCCTTGAAGGGCCTTACTATTGAAATATACAGGCCTTTGGATTCCAACGTCTTCCCGTATTATGGCTGCGCTGATGGCTGATTCGGAGACTGCCAGATACACGTACAGTTTCTCCTCTGCTACAAGCCGAGACAGCAATAAGGGAGACCCTAAATAAGACTTGAGCTGGTTGAAGGCTTTTTTGCAGTCTTCGTCCCATTGGAAGGCCTTTCTCAGCACCTTAAAGAACGGAAGGCACTTGTCTGTTGCCCTAGAAACAAACCTGTTAAGGGCAGCCACTCTCCCCATAAGTCTTTGAACATATTTGATACTCCTCGGTGTCTTCATGTCAAGTAAAGCCTTGATTTTTTCAGGGTTCTCTTCAATCCCTCTCTGGTTGACGATAAATACTAGGAACTTCCCAGCTCCTACTGCGAAGACACACTTCGCGGGGTTGAGTTTCATTCTGTATGAGTCCATAATGTCGAAGGTCTTCTCGAGATCCGTTACATGAGTGTTAGCCTTCAAGCTCTTTGTTAGCATATCATATACATACACCTCCATAGTCTTACCTATTTGCTCTTCGAACATCTTATTAATAAGACATTGGTATGTCACCTCTGCATTTTTCAGGCCGAAGGGCATCACTTTGTAGCAGTACGTCCTTTTTCGGTAATGAAGGCCATCTTTTCCGAGTCTTCTGCATCCATGAAGATCTGGTTGTAGCCTGAATACGCGTCAATGAAGCTCATAAGCTCATGTCCCGTCGTAGCATCCACCATCTGATCTATTCGAGGTAAGGGATAGCTGTCTTTTGGACAAGATCTGCTCAGGTCAGTGAAATCAACACACATTCTCCACTTCCCATTGGCCTTGGGCACGATGACTGCATTTGACAACCATTTCGGATATGTGACTTCTCTTATAAACTCAGCCTCTTCCAACTTTTTGACCTCTTCTCGGATGACTTCGTACTTCACCCTGGAATAGACTCTTCGTCTTTGTTTGATTGGCCTGGCATCTTTGGTCACGTTGAGCCTGCGACTCATAACTTCAGGGTCGATGCCGGGCATGTCTGTGCGACTCCATGCGAAGACACTCTGTCTCCTCCCGAGGAAGTTTATCAGCTCTTCCGTGATTTCTTCCTTTAGGGCTTTACCGACCTGGATGGTTTTTTCCGGCTCGTCCTCATTAAGGACGATGGATTCTACCTCTTCCGCGGCCTCTCCCTTCTTCAACTTTGTCTCATCTCTTGGGTCAAGCGTATCGATCCTATAAGTGGTGGTTTCCCTCTTATGGGCTTCTCTCTCTTCGGCCGAGTAGAAGTAGCATTCTCGCGCTGTGGTCTGGTCACCTTGCAGTTCCCCTACCCCATAAGGAGTCAGGAATTTTAACATCTGATGGACCGTCGACAGCACAGCTTTAAACTCTTTAAGGGCCACCCTTCCTATGATGAGGTTATAGGCCAAAAACACGTTCTCGTCCATGACAAAAAAAATTATCTTCTTGGTCAGCCTCTTAGGCCACTCATCACCCATCCGTACGTCCATCTCATACATTCCCAAAGGGTGGACCTTTTCGGCACTGAAGCCTATAAATGGGTGATGATAGGGTACCAGCCTTGCTCTGCTAAGACCTAGGCTCTTGAAGCAAGGCCAGAACATCACGTCCGCCGAGCCCCCCGGTCTATGAGGATCCTCTGCACCTCGCACCCATGCACCCTTGTTGTTATGACCAGAGGGTCATCGTGGGGGGCTAAGATACCTTTAAAGTCGAGTCTGGAGAACCCAACTACGAGGGTATCCATGTCTACTTTATTCCTCTTCTACACTGTATCGAAAGACGTTAGATTCACAACTTCAAGCTTGGCCACTGACCTGGCCTCTGCTATGTGAGCCTTCCTATCAGCTACTTCAGAGCCACCTCCTGCAAATCCTCCACATATGGTGTCAACACCAAACGAGATCGTACCGACCCTCTTCACCGGGGTGTTGTCATCTTTCGGCGGAAGATCCGGATCGTCTTCATCATCACCTTCTGAATTATTGTCTATTATGGCTGGGACATCGTCACGGCATCTGTCATTTCTCCTTTTGTTAGTCATCTCTTCCACCCTTAGGAGCTTTACCGTCCACATACTTCCTCAACTTTCCAGATTTTAGCATATTTTCAATCTCATCCTTCAGGGCGAAGCATCTATCCGTGACATGGCCATGATCCTGGTGGAACTCGCACCATAGGTTTTTGTTCCTCTTATGTGGTGGGGCTTTCAATTTCTCTGGCCATCTCAGATTCCTGTCATTCTTAATGTCGTTGAGGATGTGCTCGCAGCTTACAGTCAGAGGAGTATAGTGAGCAAACTTGTCATCACCTGACCTCTTCTTCCCATCTTTCTTGCTTTGGGACTTTCCACTTCCACCGCGGTTCTCATCCTCATACTTGGCGGCCATTGCCTCTTTCGCATTCATTACTTTCCCTGCGGTTTCCAGGAGCTCCGCCATAGACCTAGGGGGTTCTTCCACAAGTTTTCACAACCGCTTCCCCTTCGGAAGACCTCCTATAAGGGCAGTCATGGCTATGTTCTCTTCATAATCTTCGACCTCCAACTTCTCTTTGTTAAATCTCGCTATGTAGTCTCTTAGGCTCTCATCCTTGGCCTGCTTGACATACAGCAGGTGGGTAGTCTTCTTTTGAGGCCTCACCCCAAAGCAGAAGTTGTGGATGAATCGTTCAGCCAAGCCTTTGAAGTTTTCAATTGAGTTCTTCGGAAGGGAGGTGAACCAACTGTGCGCTGCCCCTGTTAAGGTCCCAGAGAAGGCCCTACACTTCATCTCATCGGGTATCGAGTAGATGTCTACTGCCTACTGGTACATCTCGATATGATGTACAGGGTTAGTGCTGCCATCATACTTAGGAGACACTGTAGGAGGCTTGAACTTAGCTGGGGTTGGGAAGCCCACTATCCTAGCCACAAATGGGGAGCCCTCTGAGTAACCCCTTTGTAATGGGTCCCTGCTTTTAATGAGGTCTCCTATCTTCTCCTCAAGGCGCTGGATAGAGTCATTTCACGGTCTTCCACCATCGACCTGGCCGAGGTTATCCCCTGCCACCTCCATGGGATGATCCGAGGGTTCCCCTGTCGCGACACGTCGGCTGTTGACCTCTTCCTGTTCCCTGCCTCTTCTTTCACAGTGTCGGCCTTGATCTGGCTGACCCTGCCTGTTCCCTCTCTGAGAGCCTGCTGCACTCCTTGATCTCGACAATCTCTGTCTTAGGTCATTCATCGGGCTTGATCTCTCAAAGGACGACCCTCTGCTCAACCTATCAAAGGCTGACCCTCTTTGTTGGGCCTCTTCACCTTTTCGGCCGACACAACCTTTCCAATGCATCTGCGTGGCTGTTACTTTGTCGAGGCACTCTCTTCAGTCTTGCCTCTTTAAAATGTTCTAACATTATTTTCACCCTTTTTAGGTATTTGGCCATCCTTTCATCTCTGGCCTCATAGATTCCCAATACTTGATTGATAACTAACCGCTAGTCGCTGTGGAGTAGGAGTCGCTTTACGCGAAGAGTCTTTGCCAAGGAGAGACCTGCTATCATGGCCTCATACTCGGACTCATTGTTAGAAGTTTGAAAGTTGAATCTCAAAGCGTATTCAATATTAGCACCATTTAGAGCTGAGAGTATTAACTCTGCACCGCTTCCATTGTCACAGAAAGAGCCATCAATGAAGAGGCTCCAAATATCTGTACCTGATGAGAAGACCCCCCTCTGTCATGACTCCTTTTTTGAAGAGGTACCAATCTTCCTCGTTTTCTACAACTTGGTTCTTGGCCCCGTTGGATGCGATCTCTTCCTGATCTTGGAAGATGTTTGGTGTTGTCTCTTCCGAATTTCGAAAGACACCGCGGTTTTCAACACCCTCTAGGTTATTCTCCGCCTCGGCCTCTTCCCATGTAAACTCAGTGACAAAGTCTGCGAGGGCTTGTCCCTTGATGGACGTCCTAGGTTGGTAGGTAAGATCGTACTCCCCCAATTCAATGGCCCATGTCATCAGTCATTCGGACTTCTTAAGTTTATGTAGGACCTGTCTTAGTGGGGAGTCAGTGAGGACAACTATGGAGTGGGCCTGGAAGTAAGGCTTCATCTTTCTCGAGGCATGTATCAAGGCATAAGCTAGCTTTTCCATGCGAGGGTAATTCTGTTCGGCCCCTTGAAGGGCCTTACTATTGAAATATACAGGCCTTTGGATTCCAACGTCTTCCCGTATTATGGCTGCGCTGATGGCTGATTCGGAGACTGCCAGATACACGTACAGTTTCTCCTCTGCTACAAGCCGAGACAGCAATAAGGGAGACCCTAAATAAGACTTGAGCTGGTTGAAGGCTTTTTTGCAGTCTTCGTCCCATTGGAAGGCCTTTCTCAGCACCTTAAAGAACGGAAGGCACTTGTCTGTTGCCCTAGAAACAAACCTGTTAAGGGCAGCCACTCTCCCCATAAGTCTTTGAACATATTTGATACTCCTCGGTGTCTTCATGTCAAGTAAAGCCTTGATTTTTTCAGGGTTCTCTTCAATCCCTCTCTGGTTGACGATAAATACTAGGAACTTCCCAGCTCCTACTGCGAAGACACACTTCGCGGGGTTGAGTTTCATTCTGTATGAGTCCATAATGTCGAAGGTCTTCTCGAGATCCGTTACATGAGTGTTAGCCTTCAAGCTCTTCGTTAGCATATCATATACATACACCTCCATAGTCTTACCTATTTGCTCTTCGAACATCTTATTAATAAGACATTGGTATGTCACCTCTGCATTTTTCAGGCCGAAGGGCATCACTTTGTAGCAGTACGTCCTTTTTCGGTAATGAAGGCCATCTTTTCCGAGTCTTCTGCATCCATGAAGATCTGGTTGTAGCCTGAATACGCATCAATGAAGCTCATAAGCTCATGTCCCGTCGTAGCATCCACCATCTGATCTATTCGAGGTAAGGGATAGCTGTCTTTTGGACAAGATCTGCTCAGGTCAGTGAAATCAACACACATTCTCCACTTCCCATTGGCCTTGGGCACGATGACTGCATTTGACAACCATTTCGGATATGTGACTTCTCTTATAAACTCAGCCTCTTCCAACTTTTTGACCTCTTCTCGGATGACTTCGTACTTCACCCTGGAATAGACTCTTCGTCTTTGTTTGATTGGCCTGGCATCTTTGGTCACGTTGAGCCTGCGACTCATAACTTCAGGGTCGATGCCGGGCATGTCTGTGCGACTCCATGCGAAGACACTCTGTCTCCTCCCGAGGAAGTTTATCAGCTCTTCCGTGATTTCTTCCTTTAGGGCTTTACCGACCTGGATGGTTTTTTCCGGCTCGTCCTCATTAAGGACGATGGATTCTACCTCTTCCGCGGCCTCTCCCTTCTTCAACTTTGTCTCATCTCTTGGGTCAAGCGTATCGATCCTATAAGTGGTGGTTTCCCTCTTATGGGCTTCTCTCTCTTCGGCCGAGTAGAAGTAGCATTCTCGCGCTGTGGTCTGGTCACCTTGCAGTTCCCCTACCCCATAAGGAGTCAGGAATTTTAACATCTGATGGACCGTCGACAACACAGCTTTAAACTCTTTAAGGGCCACCCTTCCTATGATGAGGTTATAGGCCAAAAACACGTTCTCGTCCATGACAAAAAAAATTATCTTCTTGGTCAGCCTCTTAGGCCACTCATCACCCATCCGTACGTCCATCTCATACATTCCCAAAGGGTGGACCTTTTCGGCACTGAAGCCTATAAATGGGTGATGATAGGGTACCAGCCTTGCTCTGCTAAGACCTAGGCTCTTGAAGCAAGGCCAGAACATCACGTCCGCCGAGCCCCCCTTGTCTATGAGGATCCTCTGCACCTCGCACCCATGCACCCTTGTTGTTATGACCAGAGGGTCATCGTGGGGGGCTAAGATACCTTTAAAGTCGAGTCTGGAGAACCCAACTATGAGGGTATCCATGTCTACTTTATTCCTCTTCTGCACTGTCTCGAAAGACGTTAGATTCACAACTTCAAGCTTGGCCACTGACCTGGCCTCTGCTATGTGAGCCTTCCTATCAGCTACTTCAGAGCCACCTCCTGCAAATCCTCCACATATGGTGTCAACACCAAACGAGATCCTACCGACCCTCTTCACCGGGGTGTTGTCATCTTTCGGCGGAAGATCCGGATCGTCTTCATCATCACCTTCTGAATTATTGTCTCTTCTGGCTGGGACATTGTCACGGCATCTGTCATTTCTCCTTTTCTTAGTCATCTCTTCCACCCTTAGGAGCTTTACAGTCCACATACTTCCTCAACTTTCCAGATTTTAGCATATTTTCAATCTCATCCTTCAGGGCGAAGCATCTGTCCGTGACATGGCCATGATCCTGGTGGAACTCGCACCATAGGTTTTTGTTCCTCTTATGTGGTGGGGCTTTCAATTTCTCTGGCCATCTCAGATTCCTGTCATTCTTAATGTCATTGAGGATGTGCTCGCAGCTTACAGTCAGAGGAGTATAGTGAGCAAACTTGTCATCACCTGACCTCTTCTTCCCATCTTTCTTGCTTTGGGACTTTCCACTTCCACCGCGGTTCTCATCCTCATACTTGGCGGCCATTGCCTCTTTCGCATTCATTACTTTCCCTGCGGTTTCCAGGAGCTCCGCCATAGACCTAGGGGGTTCTTCCGCAAGTTTTCACAACCGCTTCCCCTTCGGAAGACCTCCTATAAGGGCGGTCATGGCTATGTTCTCTTCATAATCTTCGACCTCCAACTTCTCTTTGTTAAATCTCGCTATGTAGTCTCTTAGGCTCTCATCCTTGGCCTGCTTGACATACAGCAGGTGGGTAGTCTTCTTTTGAGGCCTCACCCCAAAGCAGAAGTTGTGGATGAATCGTTCAGCCAAGCCTTTGAAGTTTTCAATTGAGTTCTTTGGAAGGGAGGTGAACCAACTGTGTGCTGCCCCTGTTAAGGTCCCAGAGAAGGCCCTACACTTCATCTCATCGGGTATCGAGTAGATGTCTACTGCCTACTGGTACATCTCGATATGATGTACAGGGTTAGTGCTGCCATCATACTTAGGAGACACTGTAGGAGGCTTGAACTTAGCTGGGGTTGGGAAGCCCACTATCCTAGCCACAAATGGGGAACCCTCTGAGTAACCCCTTTGTAATGGGTCCCTGCTTTTAATGAGGTCTCCTATCTTCTCCTCAAGGCGCTGGATAGAGTCATTTCACGGTCTTCCGCCATCGACCTGGCCGAGGTTATCCCCTGCCACCTCCATGGGATGATCCGAGGGTTCCCCTGTCGCGACACGTCGGCTATTGACCTCTTCCTGTTCCCTGCCTCTTCTTTCACAGTGTCGGCCTTGATCTGGCTGACCCTGCCTGTTTCCTCTCTGAGAGCCTGCTGCACTCCTTGATCTCGACAATCTCTGTCTTAGGTCATTCATCGGGCCTGATCTCTCAAAGGCCGACCCTCTGCTCAACCTATCAAAGGCTGACCCTCTTTGTTGGGCCTCTTCACCTTTTCGGCCGACACAACCTTGACTTTACCGAAGAGGTCGTACAATGTTATTTAACACCTCATACGGCTCCCAGCAGTCTTCCGGGGCTTCTTCCGCCTCTAGATCGTCATACCTATCCTCTGGGCAAGGGTTTCCCTCCCTCCCCAGGCGCAAGCGCCTAGGGTCAGCAATGTCCCTTCTCCGCTGGGGTGCAGGCTGGTCCTTCATTGGTGCCTGAGGTGGTCCCCTGGCATCAGGACGAGGCTGAACAGCCACCAGAGTGATCATATCCGATGAGACTCTAGGTGGTCTCATCATAGTTTGGTTGAGCTGTGAAAATTGCTCCTACATAGCTTGTTGTGTTGCAACTAAAGATCTCAAGGCTGCAGCTACCTCCGCCATTTCGGACTGGGGCGGCGCCTGATTGGAACTAGGCCCTCCACCCCCAGGTGGCGGAAGAGGCGGTGGTAATTCTGGTGCCATATGTTAACATTATAGAGCTTGAGTAGCAGATGAGCTTAGTACCTCAAAGGACCTCTTTCAATGGTGAAGCAGCTCTGCGCAAGGGGCGGTGCCTGGTTCACCACCAGAGTCTCCAGTGAGGTTAAGCTGAAGAAGAGGAAGAGATAGCTTCTTTTCTCTTCCCACAGATGGCGTCAAAATGATGATGCTAGGATTAGCACCGCCAGGTAAGGTGTTTTCAAGCTCAACCTAAGAACAACAATGGCAGCATAGTTACGTAGTAGGTAGGAGAATGAGATGAGGAGAAGAGGAGAGAGCACCGAGATATAAGTGGTTCAGCCTAAATTGGCCTTCGTCCACTGTGTGTGTGTGAATAACCTCACTGTAATAAGGCACTGATGGCCATGGATACAATCTCTCAAGCTCTCTCTCTCTACTGTGTATCTAGACAGAGTTTCAGCTAGGGTTGTATATCTTGGATCCTTTACAAGGTAGAGGATGTCCTCTATATATAGTACCTAGGGGGTGTAATGTACCCCCCATGCATGTAATGTGCATGTGTGTGAATGCCTCACCAATATGGGAAAGCCATCTGTCACTGTCACATGTAGAGAATGATGATGCAATATTCTCCCCACGTGTGAGGAATAATCTTGTTATAACTGATTTGTGTACATGTGCCCTTATCCAAATGTCAGCAGATACTCGGCTATCGCACCTGGTGTATGACCTCGGCCTGGGAGAGACCGAGGTTGGCAAGTCCAGGTGCTCGTTCAGTCTGAAGTGACCATATAGGTCTCGGCTTAATCCTGGCCGAGTCAATGTACAAGGTCGGCCTGAGGTTGAGCCGAGGTTGAGCTGGTGTGTTTGGAGCATCGACTAATGTCTTAATGAGGTGCTGGTGGCTTCTTCCGAGCTCGGCCTATGTCTGGCCGAGGTTACCCTTCCCAGGTGTACTGGAGTGCTGCTGACCCTTATGATACGTGCAGTATCCCTTGGAGATGTTGGTGGTAGTGTCGGCCTGGGACGACCTTGCTATGGCCGAGTGCTGATGCCGCATGCCCAAGGCTTGTCCAGTGTCGGCCATGATCTCGGTCGAGGTTGGTGCCTCCGAGCCGAGGTCACACTTGGGGCATATCACAGGCCATCATGAGAACCCAGGTTAAGGTAGCTGAAGAGATAACTTCCCTTTGCCCTGAGATAATTAAAGCTGAAGCGACGGTGTTGGTAGCACGGGAGGCCTTGGCCCAAGCTAACGTGGAGTTGGATAAGTTATAGTAGGAGATGGAGGATTACGGGAAGGAAATGATTGAGCTCATCAATGAGAAAATCGAGCTAGCATCTGCTTTTCTAGGCCTCCACCCAACATTACTTTATTCTACTAATCTATGGTTTATCATAGATGACTCGAATAACAATTAAGGGTCTTAGCTTTGTATCTCAAGGTAGTAGTTCCTCCTTTTTGTAAACTTTTATCATTGAATGAAATACTAGCCAACTTTTTGTCACACCATTGCACATTATCTTCACCTTGTTTTGTTTATTTCTATTCATACATATAATAACTTCATTTTAACATCATGTAACCTCACTGTTTATTAAGTATCAATTCCATACAAAGGTTATGCGAGAACATGCTCTTGATTAACCATCACAAACATAAACTTTACTTAAAAACATTATCAATAAGGATTTTGTAAACGTGGTAGATTTTGAGCCACTTGTTGTTGAGCTTAAAGGTCACATCATCTTCAAGTTTGGATATCTCACAATAGCTTGAACCATGAGCTTTTCGTACTATGTAAGGTCCCTCCCAATTTATTTTAAATTTTGGGTGTAAAAGACCTCTAATGTGCCTTGTACAAGCCTTTAACACCGGATCCCCTTCTTTGAACATCCTTGACTTCACCATTTGGTTGTATGATCTTGAGAGTTGTTTCCTAGACATTTAAAATGCATCAGCGCATTATCTTTATGCTCAGCCAAGGCTTTTAATTACACATGTCTGCTCTTAAGAAGCATCATTATCCACTAGTTGTATCGGGTAGAAGTTACCTCCAATTTAACTGGAAAAATTTCCTTAACACCAAAAACTAAGGAGAAATGGGTGTAACTAGATTGCTTTCTTTTGGTTGTTCTGTAAGCCCAAAAAATCTCTGTTATCTTCTCATCCCATGTCCTAGAAAAATCTTCTAATATTTTTCTAAGAAATTTGATATACATAAGTGTAATCTCATCCTGTAAGAGACTCATCCCATCACCATCACCTCTGCCAAATTTTCATCAGTCTCATCTACACATGATCCCACAACACAGAGGCCCACACCAACCAGTCTCATCCTCATAACAGTTATAGTCACACGTGAAGCGTTACTTTGTGATCCAAGTAGACTCTATGTCTCGACTCTATAATGTGTCGACCTCGTATTGAACTGACATACCGAGACTTTCATTATTTTCTTAAGATGATATTTACAGTCTCACATTTATCTACCTGGAAGACCACCTCTATAGTCTCAACTTAGTTGAGACCAACAAAACTGACTCTTATACCTCATATGAAACACGCTACTGGTGCATCATCAATCCACGTGGACCATGCAATTATAACCGATCCCTAATCAACGGGAGGGAATATTTCATTATCATGACATACTTGTATAAAGGAAAAGTGGCACTCTTATAGAGTATGGGTCATATCGTGCACACCAGGTGCATGCTTGGGGGGCACACTACGCACCACCAAGCCTATATATACATACATCATCTTCCTCACCAGGGATCGAACGATGGTTAACCTAAATGAAACTCTGTCCATTTGTAATCCTAGAAAGAGAAAGCTTGAGTGGCTGTAAAATATGACCTTCAATGCCTAATAACAATATAACATTATCACTCTCTTTCACAGTGGAGTAGGCTCAGGCTGAGCCACTTATATTTCTTTATTTTTTGTCTTTATCGCATCCACTTATTTACATACATATGTCTTAGTGATTGTCTCCATTCTTAACTTAGCTAGATTCTGAGATGCATAGACATTTGAGATGTTGATTATCAACATCATCATTTTTGCCACCGTTTGTGGGAACATATTTCTTCTTCATCTTCATCTTCATTTTCTTAGATTAGTCCTTACTTTTTTCCTCTGGTGGTGATCCATATCCACCATTATTAGACCTGCAACACCACTAGAAGAGCTTAGGTGGGTCATCTTTAAGATTCTTTTTGCTCACAACTCATTGTTAGCTTTTGTCACTTTTTCTTTCTCTCTATACCCGTGAGTATATCTCACCGTATAGATGGAATCTGACTTGCCTTTAAGCACTGACCCAACTTTTAGCCAACCAACACATCAGTAACAAAGGTTTGATGTGGCGGCATCACTGCGATACTTGGTGGCCAACCACTAGAAGATGTAAAATCAATTTATGGCTTTCAGCCAAAGTGTTTTGGGAAGAGCTCCCGATGATCCAACGACGGAGATCATTACTGTGGCTGCCAGAAAGATGGTTAATTCGATGACCGGGGGACCACCCTCGACCCCATTGAAGGAAGTGAAACACCATTAGTGGTGGAGAGAAGTTGCTGATACTAGGCTTCTTTCTCTGGGAAAATAAGTCTAGGACTTTCCGAATGACCAAGTCTGGGACGAAGAGGAGTATTGGGAGCTATATGAGGTTCAACGACACAATTCGCCCACACCTAACCTACCAAGGAAAAAGTATTTGACTAACCCCTGATGGATGATCGAGGACCTTATTTTTTGATTGACTCGGCAGGGGGCCTGCCTTCGACCGTCTCATCCTAGAGTAGATGAGGAAGATCGACACTCTCATTCTCACAGCATTGCTGCATCTAGAGGAAATGTCAGACATTATGGCGATCAGCCTAGGGAAAGATGAAATAGCGATGAGCAGAGAGAAGTCAACAACGATTAAAGGACCACTGCATGATAACCAACATTCGTTATAGTTATAATATAAGGAGGTATTGATAATATCGTTCCTGAAGACAAGACTTGAAATAGCTTCATTCAGAGGTTAGAAGACAAAATCGACACTCTTCTCAAGAGTCGAGCCATCAACCGTCGAGGCTACATGGACGGGTCTCCTTTTATCACGAGGATCATAAGTTATCCTACCCCTACAAAATTTAAGCCTCCTACTGTGAGTCCTAGGTATGATGGGAGTTTAAACCCAGTTCACATAAAGATGTACCAATGAGCGGACGATATCTACTCCACCCCTGATGGGATGAGGTACAGGGAATTTTCACTCTTATAGGTGTCACTCATATGTGGTATACAGCCTTGCCCAAAAGCTTAGTTGAAAATTTTAAGTAGTTATTCATGAAGTTTATACATAACTTCTACTTCAATATGAAGCGACCAAAGAGGGTAACTCATCTATCAAATGTGAATCAAGGCAAGAATGAAGCTGATGATGCTAAGATTCAGCACCATCAGATGATGAGCTCAAACAGTAATAACAATGGCAGCCATAGAGATATATATGTATAAGTATATAGAGGGGGATGAGTATAAGAGGAATGAGACAATGATTTATAGTGGTTCAACCAATTATGCCTACATCCACTGTGAGTGTGTGATCCACTAAGTATGGGCACTAATGGCCTTGGATACAATGCACATAAGCTCTCTCTCTCTCTCTCTCTCTCTCTCTCTCTCTCTCTCTCTATTGTGTGTACAAGCAGAGTTTCATCTAGGGTTACAATTATCGATCCCTTTACAAGATTGAAGGTGACAAGTATATATAGGGCTTGCGGGGTGTAGTGTACCCCCCAAGCATGCATGGTGCATGTGAATGATGATCTATCCAATCCCCTGCTAACACCTGGAGGTGCCACCTGTGATTAATGATGACATAATATTCCCTCACATGATGAGGTGATACTGTTATAACAGTCTTGTCCACGTGCTATAGAAGTCCCACGCGTACTATTCCACACGTCTCTCAAATCACACACGGTGATGATGTCACCCTCGGCCTATGATGTGAGGCCGAGGGTAAAGTTCATGTTGGTAGTGAGCCTGTCCTAGTTTGGGCCTCGTACTATCATCCCCTTATAGGGTCGTCTAGTCCATGATGAGGGGTCGACCCCTTGAAGGGTCGTCTGGGACATGATGAGGGGTCAGCCCCTTGAAGGGTCATCTGGCCCATAATGAGGGGTCGACCCCTCTAAGGGTCGTCTGGGACATGATGAGGGGTTTGCCCCTTAAAGGGTCATCTGGGACATGATGAGGTGTTGGCCCCTTGAAGGGTCGTCTTGGCCGATCCTTCCTGTAACGGAGCTGTGGTCATTGGACTCGTCCTGGGCCTGAGCCCTCATCTGGGAGGAGGACACCCTCGGCCTGGCTGAGGGTATATATGAGTCTATCAATCACCCTCCAGCCCTTAGTCATCGATGTTGTTGAGATGGCATAGGGATATAGTGCTACTTTTGAGATAAGTGTATGTTCAGTTTAATGAGTGACACTTGTCAAGTTGATTTGACACCTCGCCAGATATCCATCATCATTTTAGTTTCCCAGATGTGACGGCTGCACACTTGGCTTGGGACTTTGTGCCCTAATGATACCTTTCTTCGTGGGCTATTCCTTGCATTGATAATTGGGCCCACTGATAAAAATGTATTTAAATGATTTTTGAAATAATCATTTTCTTCTTCGCGCCTTAGTTTTCTCTCTCTAACTTCTTTTCAAACCTCCATTACTGCAATAACTTGTGTCTCAAGATTGGCTATCTCGCTGTTCTTTCTCAGGTAATGTCTCTTCCCTAATTCCTCTTTTAGCCTCTATTTTTGCATGTTTCTTGCATTTGATCTTCATTCCAATTTTTCTTGGCATTTTACATTTTTCCGTCGTAGAGGTCCGCCTTACTGTGGTGGCTGTAGGGCTGAGCGTTAGGTTCTACTCTTTAGGGTTCCTCCCCCATCTTTAAGTGGTGGTTTTAGTTCCCCTCTGTGGTATTTATAGGGCTTTAGTGTTCTCCAGTGTTCGTCTCCAGTGAACTGGGTTTTATTCATTCTTGAGTGTTCATTCGCAAAAACTCTTCATTTCTTCAGGTTTAATCCAAAAGTCAAACTAAGTTAACTGTGCACTTGTTTGTAGTTAGATTTTCCTTTAAGTGTAGGGTCCTCCCCTTAATTCTTAGAAGACTTTACGATTTAGCCAAGGAATTCCCGTCCTTGAGAGATAAGTTCTTCGTAGAGATTAGGCGAATAGAGGAAGAGGACGAGAGAAGACAAGGGGTCGACCCTAATTGGGTACGACCCATTTTCCCCATTCTATTAGCCACAATAATACCCCCTGAGTCCTGTGGGTCATCTTATCGTCCGATCGAGAGTCAATCATACGAGGGGGAAATGGATCAGAGAGCATCGTCACCGACGGGTGTTGGTCCTTCCGGGAGAAGAGAGACGTCCACTCTTAGCCCAAGCCGACAGGCTGAGGGCACAGCACCTTCTGAGGTTGTCCCTGTAACAACCCTGTCCCCTCTTTCATTTCAAGTAGCCTTTCCAGATGGCCCCCGATAGGCGAAGAGGCTGGGGGATCCGGGGATGAGAGAGCTGAGGACGACAATGAGGATTCTGATGATGATGATGGTCAAGTTGATACTTCAAGCGCCTCAACTTATGTATCATCAGTTAAGGACCGTGATCTCTTAGTATGGAGGCATCTCTTTAGTATACAATCCAATATAAGTATGAGGGTCCCAACTAAATCCGAGAGAGTCTTCCAGGGGGCGAAGGAGAGATTGGTGTTTATGAGAAGATGTTAAAGGTAGGCGTTAGGTTCCCTCTATACCCTGCTATAGTCGACATCTTATCTTCCCTTGGGGTTGCTCCTTCTCAACTTCCTCCCAACTCGTGGAGGACTATCCTTGGCTATATCTCATTTTGGAAGAATTCATTTACTGACGAGCCCTCGACCGATGTATTCATTGCCTGCTACAACATCACCTCGTTGTCCAAACAGCCTGGATATTTCCATTTGGGGGCTAGGAAGTCTGACAAGAAGCTTCTCCACGTGGCTCAGACTTCCAATCATGACTGGAAGAAAAGGTTTTTCTTTATCTCTAGGGATTAGGAATTCCCCTCCGAGGGCGAGCTCGTGGAAGACGGTCCGAGGGTGCCAAGGGTATGGTCCAACCCTTTAATGAAAGCACGATCAGACCCTGGACTCAGCTTGGAGGAGAGGGTCATCGTTGACTACCTGAGGGAGCAAGGGAGATAGGGTGAGCTTTCCAAAATTTAAATATTTGATGACCCCTCGTTTCCTCAAAGAAGCTGGTCTGAGGGTCGGCCCCCTGATAGAACTATGTGAGTGGTCTTTTGCTCAATTTTTGATTTTTTTCAAGTGTTTCATCTTTGTCTCTGTATCTTTCTGATATATCGTACCCCTTTCAGGTCATCCTGCAAATATCTCTGACCAAATTTGGGAGATGACTGCCCTAAGCTTACAGTCTGGCATGGGAAAGAAAAAGGGGGAAAGAGCCCCAGCAGACCCAAAAGAAGACAAAGGCCGTGGGGCCGACGCACGTTGAGCCGACCGTCGATAGTCGCAAAATGAAAAAGCCTGAAGTTCTTGAAGGCTCTCATCCTGAAGCCCGAATGAGGGCGAGGATGGAGGTGTCTGAGGGGACCGGCTCCTCTTCTAGTATGGGGGCTTATTGGTATCAAAATTTGACATTCTTGAAGGCCGAACTGTCTTCCCTCATATCCAACCTGAGGGCTGCCAAGGCTTCCATGTTTTCTTCTCCCTCGGCCGCTGATTATGACTTTTTATCAAATATGCCTCCGACCAAGCTGTATGATTACGGTCTGCATACTTTGGCTCAGGTATTTTTTTTTACTTCATTCCCTTAGTCAACTTTTCACTAACTGTTCCCTCAACCCCTTAATATGTGCATGTGTTTGTGCATACTGTTTGTGCCTTTACGTCGGCTACCAAATGGATGCCCGAGAATCAACAAAAAATTCATAAAGCCGAGAGAGCTATCCAACACGAGGCTGAGCTATAGACCGAGCTCGAGACTGCCAAGGCAACATTAGAGAGTACCAGGATCGAGCACGCGAGGGTCCTAGATGAGCTTACGAAGTAGCACAATGCAGATCTAAAGGTGAAGGATGACCTTTTTAAGGCAAAGGAAGAAGCCCTGAATGCCCAGTTCAAGAGCGATTTAGCCGAGGCAGTGAAGAAGGCATAGGCTGATGCAGTGGAGGCTTATAAACTCTCAGACTTGTTTCAAGGCTTCGGTCTTGAATATTTGGAGAGGGGAATCAGGACGGCCTGTCGGTGGGTCATCCTAAAGTTTGTTGACGTTGTATCAACTGTCCGCCCATCTCTAGAAGCGGTGGATTTAGATGACCCACTAATTGATGAGGCTCTTTCCCATGTGGAGTCGTAAGTGAACGTTGAAGGCATCGGCATCTCTAAGGGTCGAACTGTTCTGGTCATTGAAGAAACTCCTTTGATTGATGTTTAAACCTTGCCTGTAGACACTGATCAATAGGGTGGCTGTCTGTAGCCAATACCCTCTTTTTGTAAAAGAATTTTTGTATTTTATTTTTGTTGGACAAACATCTATGACAAAATAAATAAAATCTCTCTTCTTATCTTCTATGCTTGTCTCTTGTATGTTTTGACTTGGCTGTTGTGTTTATTCCTCTTACAAGTCCCCCTCGTCTTTCTTGAGGGTGAATGGGGGGTCGTCCCCACCATTGACCCTCATCATAGCCGAGGGTGGTTTCCAACCAATTTAATGGTTTTAAAATTCAAGTCCCCCTCGTCTTTCTTGAGGGTGAATGGAGGGTCGTCCCCACCGTTGACCCTCATCATAGCCAAGGATGGTTTCCCACTAATTTAATGGTTTTAAATTAAGTCCCCCTAGTATTTCTTGAGGGTGAATGGGGGGTCGTCCCCACCATTGACCCTCATCGTAGCCGAGGGTGGTTTCCCACCAATTTAATGGTTTTAAATTAAGTCCCCCCTCGTCTTTCTTGAGGGTGGATGGTGGGTCGTCCCCACCATTGACCCTCATTACAGCCGAGGGTGGTTTTCCCCCAATTTAATGGTTTTAAATTAAGTCCCCCCTCGTCTTTCTTGAGGGTGGATGGGGGGACGTGCCCACTATTGACCCTCATTATTGCCGAGGGTGGTTTCCCAGCAATTTAATGGTTTTAAAATTCAAGTGCCCTCTCGTCTTTCTTGAGGGTGGATGGGGGGTCGTCCCCCTCCCCCCCCTCCCCCATTGACCCTCATTACAGTCGAGGGTGGTTTCTCACCAATTTAATGGTTTTAAATTAAGTTCCCCCTCATATTTCTTGAGGGTGAATGGGGGGTCGTCCCCACCATTGACCCTCATCATAGCCGAGGGTGGTTTCCCACCAATTTAATGGTTTATATTAAGTCCCCCCTCGTATTTGTTGAGGGTGGATGGGGGTCGTCCCCACCATTGACCCTCATTACAGCCGAGGGTGGTTTTCCACCAATTTAATGGTTTTAAATTAAGTCCCCCCTCGTCTTTCTTGAGGGTGGATGGGGGGTCGTACCCACCATTGACCCTCATTATAGCCGAGAGTGGTTTCCCACCAATTCAATGGTTTTAAAATTCAAGTCCCCCCTCGTCTTTCTTGAGGGTGGATGGGGGGTCGTCCCCACCATTGACCCTCATTACAGCCGAGGCTAGTTTCTCACTAATTTAATGGTTTTAAATTAAGTCCGCCCTCGTCTTTCTTGAGGATGAATGGGGGTTCGTCCCCACCATTGACCCTCATCATAGCCGAGGGTGGTTTCCCACCAATTTAATGGTTTTAAATTCAAGTCCCCCCTCGTCTTTCTTGAGGGTGAATGGGGGGTCGTCCCCACCACTGACCTTCATTGCAGCCGAGGGTGGTTTCCCACCAAAGATAGCCCCAATTATACTAGAATTAACAAACACAATATGAGGGACCAATATGACATTCTCATTAATATTCCAAGTGCTCTATTAGAATAGCACATTCATTACAACTGTGGTCCGATAGGACATTACAACATTATTGATAGTATTTCTTCAAATGATCTACATTTCAGGGGTTGGAAAAGGGTTCCCCTTCTAGGTTTTCTAGTCTATGGGTTCCAGGGACAACTTCATCAATGACCCTATATAGGCCATGCCAATATGGGTGGAGCTTGTTAGGCTTTTTCCAAGTATTTTCGAGGACTAAGTCCCCCACTGCGATTGGCCTTTGCTTCACCCTCTGGTTATAGAAGCTGGCAGTCCTCTGTTGGTAGGCTGCTTTCCTTATCTCGGCGTCTTCCCTTCTTTCCTCGATCAAATCTAGGTCAAGTATCCTTTCATCAATATTTCTCTGAGGATAATACATTTGGACTCTATAGGTAGGAAACCCAATCTCGGTGGGGATGACGGCTTCTGAGCCATAAGCCAGTATGAACGGGGTTTCTTTGGTAGGGGTCTTTACCGTCGTCCTGTAGGCCCCTCAAGTTTTTTCTTGATCCCATCTAGGATTGTTCTGTTTGTGACTTTAGTTTTCCCATTATCCTGAGGTCGGCCTGGGGTAGAGAAGAATTTTTTGATACTCACCCTTTCACAGTACTTCTCCAGGGATGTATTCTTGAATTGATTCCCGTTATCTGAGATGAGGGTGTTGGGGAGACCATATTTACATATAATATTTTTCCAGATGAACTGGAAGGTCTTCTGCTCAGTAATCGTGCTCGGTAATATTTTTTACGTACACCGTGGCATCTTTCCCCAGGGTCGTCCACCAGTATCCCTGGGTTACTACCCTCTTTGCTAATGACCTGCCCCCAATATGGATTGAACATGACCCCTCATGCACATCTTACAATATGTGTGGGACCTCAGACGGGTGTAGACACTTGAGCAAGGGGAGCAAGAACCCCTTTTTGTACAAGGTGTCTCCGATGACAGTGAATTTCGCAGCTCTGTATCTCAACTTCTTATTTTCTTATTTTTGTTCTGGCATCTCCCTCTCTTTAATGTATCTGATTAGAGGGTTCATCCATGAAGCTTCCCTGCCAATATTTAAGGAAGTGCCAAGTGTTCCATATACATCTTCAATTGTTGGTTGAAGTAAGATTTCCACTGGGACCGTCCTCCTGATATCAGTTCTAGTTGCCGAGGCCAATCTAGCAAGTGCATCGACTTGGCCGTTATCAAGCCTAGGTATCATCTTCAACTTTACCTCTCCAAAGATCTTCAATAGTGACTTCACTTTTTCAAGGTATCTGGCCATCCGCCCATCCTTAGCTTCGTACGCCCCTAGTATCTGATTCACTACAAGTCTTGAATCACTATGGACCAAGATCTGGCCGACACTAAGAGACTTAACCCAGGAGAGGTCTACTATGAGGGCCTCATATTCAGACTCGTTGTTGGAGGTTTTAAGGTTGAACTTTAGTGTATAATCAATGTCTGTGCCATCGAGTGCTGATATTATTAATCCAGCCCCACTTCCGCTGTCGCAGGATGAACCGTCAACGAAGAGGCTCCACACAGTCTGTTCTTCTGAGAACTTTTCCTCGGTGAGGGACCCCTGTCTAAAGGGATATCTTCCCTTTTTTGTTTTCGGCAACTTTTTTCTAGCGGTGCTTATCTCAGCCTTATCCGTGGATGGGTCAACAAGTTTTCCTTGCCAGGTAGCTGTCTTCTCGAGGCTCTCATCTTCAGCCTCATAATCTTCCCAAGTAAATTCAGCCACGAAATCAGCTAATGCTTGCCCCTTAATGTCCATCCTAGGTTAATACATAATGTCAAACTCTCCCAGCTCTATGGCCCAGGCCATCAGCCTCCCCGATTTTTATGGTTTGTGTAAGATCTGCCTAAGAGGAGAGTCGATGAGGATGACCATTGTATGGGACTGGAAGTACGGCTTCATCTTTCTTGATGCATGGATGAAGGCATAGGTTAACTTCTCCATTCGTGGGCATCTTTGCTCTGCCTCTTGGAGTGCCTTGCTGTTAAAGTATACAGGCTTCTGCACCCCGTCTTCTTCTTTGACAATTACTGCACTGATGGTTGACTCTGAGATGGCTAGGTACACATGAAGTCGTTCACCCTGCACTGGCTGTGACAATAGCAAGTGAGACCCTAGGTACGACTTCAATTCTTTGAAAGCCTGGTTGCACTCTTAGTTCCATTCAAAAGCCTTTCTAAGAATTTTAAAGAACAGTAAACATTTCTCTGTGGCTCTGGACAAGAACCTATTCAAAGCAGCCACTCGCCCCGTGAGCCTCTGAACGTCTTTAATGGTCTTGGGAGTCTTCATTTCTAGGAGGGCCTTTATGTTCTTAGGATTGACCTCAATGCCTCTTTGATTCACGATAAACCCCACGAATTACCCTGCTCCAATCCCGAAGACACATTTTTTCGAGTTGAGCTTCATCCTGTACTTGTCCATCGTGTTAAAGATCCTCTCGAGGTCATCCACATGATCCTATGCCTTTAAATTCTTGGTCATCATGTCATCTATATAAATCTCCATAGACTTGCTAATTTGGTCTTCAAACATTTTATTCACAAGGCGCTGATACATTACCCCCTCATTTTTCAGGCCAAAGGGCATGACCTTATAACAGTATGTCCCTTTGTCGGTAATAAAATCCATTTTCTCTGAGTCCCCAGGGATCATGAAGATCTGGTTATAACCTGAATAGGAATCCATGAAACTCATTAGCTCATGGCCTGCGGTAGCGTCTACCATCTGATCAATGCGGGGGAGAGGGAAGCTGTCTTTGGGATAATGTTTGTTGAGGTCGGTGAAGTCCACACACATTCTCCACTTCCCATTAGCTTTTGGGATAATGAATGCATCGGATAGCCATTCGGGATAGATAACCTCTCTGGTAAATTCGGCATCTTCCAGCTTCTTGACCTCGTCCCTTATGACCTCATATTTTTCTCGCGAATAAATTCTCCTTTTGTGCTTCACCGGCTTTGCGCCCTCTACCACGTTGAGCTTGTGGCTCATTATTTTGGGGTCGATCCCCAGCATATCTGCACGACTCCATGCAAAGACGTTCTATCTTCTCTTTAACAGCTTGATGAGGTCTCCTTTGATGTCCTTGTTTAGAACTTTGCCTACTTGGACATTTTTTTCCGGCTCATCCTCATTGAGGATGATGGATTCTACCTCTTTTGCGGCTTCTCCCTTCTTCAGTTTTGTTTCATCCCTGGGGTCGAGGGTATCAATATTTTAAGTGGTTGTTACCTTCTTGTGCGCCTCTATTTCTTCGGTGGATTTGAATTAACATTCTCGTGCTGTCGTCTGGTCTCCCTGAACTTCCCCTACCCTATAAAGCGTAAAAAATTTGATCATCTAATAAACCGTGGACGGTACAGCCTCAAACCCCTTAAGGGAAACTCATCCCAGTATAATTTTGTAAGCCGAGAAGATATTTCATCCATCACGAAGAAGCTGACCTTCTTGGTAAGCCATCTCGGCCAATCATCCCCCATCCTGACATCGGCCTCATACACTCCTAGAGGATAAACCTTTTCCCCATTGAACCCAATCAATGGGTGATGGTATGGGATGCGCCTAGCACGACTGAGGCATAAGGCTTTGAAGCACGACCAAAACATCACATCTACAGAGCTAACCCCATTTACCAAGATCCTCGGCACCTCATATCCGTGCACCCTGGTAGTGATGACGAGAGGGTCATCATGTGGGGCTAAGAGGCCTTTGAAGTCCATTCTTGAGAACCCCACTATCAGAGTATCCATATCAACCTTCTTCCTCTTTTTTGACTTTGCTTCAACAAAGGTTGAGTGTACAACTTTTGTCACTGCCTTAGCTTCAGCTACATGGGCCTTCTTGTCTGCGACATCTGACCCTCCTCCTGCTAGTCCCCCAGAGATCATCCCAACACCGAGTGATATCATATTAAGTCTCTTTACAGGGCCATGGTCATCTCTCGGCGGGAGGTCAGGGTTGTCATCATCATCTGAAGGTTCGTCCCTTCTGTTTGGAGGATCTTCTCGGCATGCATCACCTCTCTTCTTTTTGGGGTCAGCCCCTCGACCCCTCTTAAAGGTACCTTTGTCGACGTATTTCTTTAGCTTCCCCTCTTTTAACATTTTCTCAGTTTCATCTTTCAGGGAAAAACACTTTTCGGTGACATGGCTATGGTCTTGGTGAAATTCACACCACAGATTCTTGTTCCTCTTGTGGGGGGCTGCCCTCAGCTTCTCAAGCCACTTCAAGGACCGGTCACTTTGTATCTCATTCAGGATATGCTCGCAGTTGACCGTCAGAGGGGTGTAATCAACAAATTTATCGTCTATAAACCTCTTCTTCCCCTCTTTGTTCTTTTTCTGGTACTTGCCCCCACTGGTGCCTCCTTTTTTGTATTCGTATTTTGCTGCCATTGCCTCTTCGGCGTTCATCACCTTTCCTGCTATTAACAGCAATTCAGCCATCGTCCTCGGAGGGTCTTCAGCAAGCTTGCATAGCAGTTTCCCCTTATGGAGTCCTCCAATGAGGGCTGTCATGGCTATGCTTTCCTCATAGTCTTCTACCTCTAACTTCTCTTTATTAAATCTGGCTATGTAGTCTCTTAGACTCTCGTTCTTCCCCTGCTTAACATAGAGCAGGTGTGTGGTCTTCTTCTGTGGCCTTACTCCAAAGCAAAAGTTATGGATAAAACAGTCTGCTAACTTCTTAAAGTTTTTAATGGAGTTCTTTAGGAGAGACATATACCTGACATGTGCAGCCCCAGTGCCAGAAAAGGCATGAAACATCATCTCATCTGAGATAGAGTATATGTTTGCCGTTGATTGGTACATCTCAATATGATGGATAGGGTTGGTACTCCCGTCATACCTTGGGGTGACCACAAGTGGCTTAAATTTGGATGGCATTGGATAGTTTACTATCTTCGCCATAAAGGGTGAGCCTATGGAATATCCTCTCTAAAGAGGGTCCTGACTCTTCAGGATGTCACCAATTTTATCCTCCAACCTTTTTATCGAGTCCTTACATGGCCTCGTAAGGTTGGCCTGGCCAATTTTATCCCCTACCGCCTCTTTGAGATGAACAGAGGGTTCTACTGCAGCAGGTCTGTGTCGGCTGTTTACTTCTCCCTGACCGTCGTCCCGTCCGTGGGGTCAGCCCTCATGGGGCAGGCCATCTGTTGCCTGCCTTCTGGACCTCACAACACTTCTCAACCGATTTTTTTTTCTCGCAGGTCATTTACTGGGCCTAGCCTCTCAAAGGCCGACCCTCTGCTCAGATGATCAAAAGCAGAGCCTCTCGGGTGATCGTCGGGATTTTTCCATCCACACTTCCCTCTACTATCCTGGATATGCCGCACAATATTGTTGGAGACCTCATACGGTCCCAGCACTCTATGGGGGCCTTCTCCCCTCCAGTTCGTCATATCTGTGTTCTGGGCAAGGGTTTTCTTACCTCCCCAGGCATAGACGCCGGGGGTCAGCAACATCCCTCCGCAGTTGTGGAGGTGGCAAGTCTTTGCATGGCACCTGGGGTGGTCCCCTGGGCCCCTGCTGCCCTGGAGCTGCTGCCGGAGTAATCATCTCCTGTGAGACTCCTGGAGGTCTTAGTATGTTTTGGCTAAGAGCTGTAAATTGCTCCTGCATAATTCGCTGGCTTGCTGCCAGAGACTTCAAGGCAGCCACCACATTAGCCATCTCAGACTGGGGTGGTGGTTGACTGGAACTGTGTCATACTCCACTATTCGGTGGAGGAAGAGGTGGTGGTGGCATCTCCGGTGCCATATGTTTGAGCTATGAAGAGCGGAACTGAAGAAAAGACTGGTAAGCTTGAGAACCTTAATGGGTCTCTTTCAATGGTGAAACAGCTCCGCAAATGGGGAGAACTGGTACATCACCAGAGTACCCAGTGAGGTCAAGCTGTACAAAGGAAGAGATGTCTTCTCATTCCCATAGACGGGGCCAAACTGAAGATGCTAAGATTCAGCACCACCAGATAAGTGATGATGGGCTCAAACAGTAATAACAATGGCAGCCATAGAGATATATATGTATAAGTATATAGAGGGGGTTGAGTATAAGAGGAATGAGACAATGATGTATAGTGGTTCAGCCAATTATGCCTACATCCACTGTGAGTGTGTGATCCACTAAGTATTGTCACTAATGGCCTTGGATACAATGCACATAAGCTCTCTCTCTCTCTCTCTACTGTGTGTACAAGCAGAGTTTCATCTAGGGTTACAATTATCGATCCCTTTACAAGGTTGAAGGTGACAAGTATATATAGGGCTTGAGGGGTGTAGTGTACCCCCCAAGCATGCATGGTGCATGTGAATGATGATCTAGCCAATCCCCTACTGACACCTGGAGGTGCCACCTGTGATTAATAATGACATAATATTCCCTCACGTGAGTGGGTGATACTATTATAACGATCTTGTCAACGTGCCATAGAAATCCCACGGGCACTATTCGACATGTCTTCCAAATCACGCGCTGTGATGATATCACCTTCGGCCTATGATGTGAGGCCATGGGCAAAGTTCCTGCTGGCAGTGAGCCTGGCCTAGTTTGAGACTCGTACTATCGTCCCCTCATAGGTTCGTCTGGTCCATGATGAGGGGTCGGCCCCTTGAAGGGTCGTCTAGGACATGATGAGGGGTCAGCCCCTTGAAGGGTCGTCTAGTCCATGATGAGGAGTTGTCCCCTTGAAGAGTCGTCTGGGACATGATGAGGGGTCGGCCCCTTGAAGGGTCATCTGGGACATGATGAGGGGTGAGCCCCTTGAAGGGTCATCTGAACCATGTTGAGGGGTCGGCCCTTTGAAGGGTCGTCTGGGACATGATGAGGTATCATCCCCTTGAAGGGTCGTCTTGGACGATCCTTCCTGTAACAGAGTTGTGGTCATTGGACTCGTCCTGGGACTTAGCCCTCGTATGGGGGGAGGACACCTTCGACCTGGCCAAGGGTAAATATGGGTATATCAGAAGCTATGAGGGACTACATTTATCGATGGACAAAGAAGCTTAAATACCTTCCTCATAAGAGGGATCAGAGAAAATGGTGCGAGTTTTACCAAGACAATGGGCATACGATCGACAAGTGCTTTTCCCTGAGGGATGAGTTGAAAATTTTATGAAATGGGGTAAATTCCATAAGTATGCAGACAGAAGTGGTGAAAATAATGATTCGAGAAACTAATTACATTGGAAGGAAGGATGAGAAAAAAAGATGAGAAGTCAAAGATAATGATCATATTTCTGATGATAGCGGGGAGACCAACCCCGATTGTCTAGTAAATATCCTTAATCCAAAAATGTTGGTTGGATATGATCTCATTTGATGTAAAGATGATCTGTGGAGGATTGGCGGGTTGCAACATAGAGTTGACCATCCAAATAGAACATGTGGTGGAAGCCAAAATAGAGCCAAAAGGGATAGATGTTAATTCAGTCGAGGCCAAGCCAAAACCAGGGTAGCTAAAGAAGGTATATATGGACACTCGTTGTTGGCTTTTCCAGGCTTGGCTTTAAAGGAATCCTGGCTCTGCACGATGGCCCTTTAGTCATCAGTACGATGGTTCATGGATATGATGTTTCTCGAATTCATCTTGATCGTAGGAGTTCATCAAACGTAATATTTTAGAATAGTTTCAAAGGGTTAAAGTTAAGAAACAAAAGACTCGTCCCTTACCAGTTGTTAATCAGCTTCAGTGGGGAGAATGTTTACCCCTTGGGGGTATTTTAGATGGACTTGTGCATGGGCACATGGTCGAGGTGTCTTACTAATAAAATTAGTTTCTTTGTTATAGACGAGCATGCATTCTCGGCCTATAAATATAATTTTGGGAAGAGTAAGCCCGAAGGAGTTCTAGTTCGTACCTTCTACGTTTCACCAAATGGTAAAATTATCGACTGCCTATAGAGTAAGGGAAGTATAGGGTGACCAAGTGGAGGCTCCCGAATGATACATTGCCTCGATCGAGGAAAGGGAGGCCCATACGAAATCAACCACTACATATAATATTGACACTCTCGACCCGAGAGATGAGAAAAAGCTAAAAAAAGAGTTAACTGACCGAGGAGGTAGAATCCATCGTCCTCAATGAGGACGAGCCAAAAACAAATCATCCAAATCGGTTCATCCCTAAAGGCTGAGATCAAGGAATAGTTAGTCAACCTACTAAGAAGAAGGCATGGTATTTTTTCCTAGAACGATGGAGATATGCTGTGAATAGACCCCAATATTATTTACCATCAACTGCATATTGATGAAAAGTTAAGCCTGTTAGGTAGAGGAGAAGAACTTGCACAAGGGACTCATATGAGGTCATTCAAGATGAAGTTGCGAAGCTTAGGGAAACTAAATTCATTCGCGAATTTAAATATCTAGATTAGCTATCCAATGTTGTAATTGTTCCCAAGGCCAATGGGAAGTGGAGAATGTGTGCCGACTTCATATACTTAAACAAAGCTTGTCCCCAAATATAGTTTTCCTTTACCCAAATTGATCAAATGATTGATGCCACGGTAGGGAATGAACTAATGAGTTTTATGTATGCTTATTGGGGATACAATCAGAAATTTATGCACGACGAAGATGCCGAAACAACTTCCTTTATAATAGATAAAGGAACCTACTGCTATAAAGTCATTCCATTCGGCCTAAAAAATGCAAGGACGACCTATCAAAGGTTGGTTAATAAATTTTTTGAAGATCAGATAGGGAAGATGATGGAAATTTATGTAGATGATATGATCACGAAGAGCCTAAAGGACAAGGATTGTGTGCCTGACACTACACCAAACTGGGTGATTGGTCACGGACTTTATTCCTGACCACGCATTGGCGGTTGTGAATTTGGTCCGTGACCAAATTGAGTGAGACTAATTTCGATGGTCACGAACCAAATCCCTGACCCACTGCCCTAGTCACAGACTTCTGATAGTCACGTACATGGTCATGGCTAGGGGTGTGCACGGGTCGGTTCGGTTCGGTTTTGGACCGCAATTCAGACCGAACCGATCGGTTCGGTTTTGGAAAAAATCAGACCGAAACCGAACCGACAATGAAAAAAACCACCGGTTTCGGTTCGGTTCGGTTTCGGTTCGGTTTTAACTGATTTTCAGTTTTGGTCGGTTTTTTGTAGGTCGGTTTTCGGTTTTTGTCGGTTTTGGAGGTTGGTTAATGGTGTTTGGATATAAAAATAAAAGATATTTAAGGGTTTTTTAATATATAATATTGATGTCGGTTCGGTTCGGTTCGAATCGGTTTTTTCTTTGTCTAAACCGACAACCGAACCGATATTGTCAGTTTTTTAAATCCTTAAACCGCAAACCGAACCGGGCTAAAAAAAACCGTCGGTTTCGGTTCGGTTCGGTTCGGGCCGGTTCGGTTCGGTTTTCGGTTCGGTCGGTTTTTTTGCACACCCCTAGTCATGGCCAATAGTCCTGAACCGATTTACAATCATGGTCACATCCCAAGCCCGTGACCATCACCCAATTTAAAAACCATCTAGTCATGCTCTAAGTCATGACTTGGAGTGTACTTTTAACATAATGGATAGATGCAAGATGAAATTGGAACCCTGCAAAGTGTGTTATTGATGTCAGCGTTGGAAAGTTCCTCAAATTCATTGTGAAGAAAAGTTGGATAGAGTCCAAACCTGAAAAAATCAAGGCAATTATTTACATGAAGACACTAAAAGCCATTAAAGACAATTAAAGACTAATGACACAGGTCAAAGCCCTCAATCGTTTTGTCTCTCGAGCAACGAATAAGTGTCTGCCATTTTTTAAGATACTGAGAAAAGTCTTCTTTTGGGACAAAGAATATGATAGATCTTTTTAAGATCTGAAAACATGTCTAGGGTCACCTATGTTACTGTCTCGACCCATCCAGTGGAGAAACTATGTTTATACTTAGCAGTGTCAGAATCGGCGATCAGTGCAATAATCATTCGAGATGAGGGATGGGTCCAGAAATAAGTGTACTTTACTAGAAAGGCCTTACAGCGGGCCGAGCTCAAATACTCAAAGATGGAAAAACTGGCCTATGCGCTGATGCATGCTTCCAGGAAATGAAGCCATACTTTCAAGCCCATACAGTGGTAGTACTTATCGACACTCCTTTAAGATCGATTATTCATAAACTAAAGAAATTAGGTAGGATAATGGCTTGGTCAATTGATCTAGGAGAGTTTAACATCATCTACCAGCCCAGTAATGCAATCAAAGGGCAGGTTTTAGCAGAATTTGTGGCCGAGTTTACATAAGCTGAACTCGATAATAAAGTTAGTGAACAAGCAATGCCAAAAAATCTTGAGACAAACCCTACAACAGTTAATGTTATGAAAGCCAATGACACAAAAAAATATTATTTGTTCATAGATAGAATTTTGTGTGAGGGTCCTTTATCAGGGGAAGGCCCAACGTGGAGTCTATTCGTACACGGATCATCTTACGAAAATGGTAGCGTAGCGGGGCTGATATTGTTAACCTCGGATGGAACAAATATTGAGTATGCCCTGAGGTTTAGCTTCGTGGCATTAAATAATGAGTTAGAGTATGAGGTCTTACTGGCAGATCTCTTTCTCGCCAAAGAATTGAACGTCAACCATACGATTGCTCATAGTGACTCACTATTGGTTGTCAACCAGATACTAAGCATTTATAAGGCCAAGGATCAGAAGACGGCCAAGTACTTATCTAGAGTAAAAAAAATGATGGTAAACATCAAAGAAGTAATGTTCAGGAGGATTCCTAGGCTTCAAAATAGCCAAGCTAATGCTCTAGCTAGACTATCATTGGCTACGAGAACCAAAATTAGACGATCCATAACCATTGAGATCCTACACAGGCCGAGCATTGATGAATATGACAAAGGGCTTGTGTTTTGCTTAAACATAAATTTTGGGGAATTTTTGATGGATCCATTAATAAAATACATATGGGGATGGTGAGCTCTAAGAGTCTACGTCCGAGAGAAAGAAACTTCGATAGTAAGCTGCAAAGTTCACCATCATCGGGGACGTACTTTACAAGAAAGGGTTTTTGCTATCTTTACTTAGGTGTGTTCACCCCAATGGGGTAGATTACATCCTGCTAGATGTCCATGAGGGTTCTTTCATAGGTTATACCGGTGTTTAGTCCCTTTCCAAGTGGATCGTCACCCAAGGTTATTTTTTTCCAACACATGCCAAGGACGCAGTTGAATATGTCAAGAATTGTGATAAATGTCAAAGATTTGCTAGCATCCTTCATCAACCTCATTAACCTCTATCGTCTATAACTATGACTTGGCCATTTTATATTTGGGGAATTGACCTGGTGGGTCCTCTTCCTAAAATAACATGAAACTATCAATATCTGATTGTAGCTATCGACTATTTCTCAAATGGGTAGAAGTCAAATTAATGATTTTCGTCACCGAGGTAAAAATGTTCAATTTCATCTGGGGGGATATCATTTGTTGATATGGATTACCCCAAACATTGATATCAGATAATGGTAAATAGTTTAAGAATTAGTCGCGAAAAGCCTACTGCAAGAGTGTTGGCATAAAATAGTTTTTCTCTGCTCAGGGTTGACCACAAGAAAATTTTCAAACTGAGGTCACTTATCGAATGATACTTGATGTGATAAAAAATAAGTTGGAAGATGCCCAAGGTCTGTGGATAAAAGAGTTTCATGGGGTTCTGTGGGCTTAAAAGATGACTAAAAGGATTCCGACAGGTAAAACACCGTTCATGCTGGCATACGGGTCTGAAGCAGTTATCCCTACTGAGCTTGGACTCCCCAGCCACATAGTTCAAACATATGACCCACAGGCCAATATAGAAGAGAGAAAGCTAGATTTAGACCTAATTAAAGAAAGATGAGAGGATGTAGCAGTCCGATAGCCAACATACCGACATAGAGTTGCCAAATTTTACAATAAACAGGTCGAGACTAGGTCGATAGGAGTGGGTGATCTAGTTTTGAAGAAGGTGTGGCAAAGGCTGAACAAGCTCTATACGGGGTGAGTAAAGAGGTCGTGCCAAGAACCTTTTGGCGGGAAAACATAGTGGATGAATCCTTCTCCAATCCCTAGAATGCTGAGCATATCAATAGTTATTTTTGTACAAAATGTAGCTTTCTATTTTAGTTTCACTGTATTTTAATTTCAATTTAATCTGTACGGTGATGTGATAGATGAAAAAATCCAAGTGTTTACTCTTATTTATCCTACTTATTACCAACATAGTTTGAATTATATTAAACTAAGGAATATCATTTTTATGGTGAATTACTAAATAAATCTCTCTTAGCGATATGAGAGTGCATGAGGATTCTCGTCTCCTCCATACCCCCCAACAATGTCGAGAGGAGGGATCAGTGATATAACATAACTCATGCGGTGAAAGACAAAATTTAAAAATCATTTTTATGTGGTTTCTTTAACATCAGCTAATGGTGAATTAAAGATCATAACTCTTTCGGGGATACGAGAGTGTATGAGGAGTCTTGTCTCCTCCATGCACTCCCAACAATGCCGAGAGGGGGGATCAGTGTCATAACATCACTTATGTGGTGAAAGACAAAATTTAAAAATCATTATTATATGGTTTCTTCAACATCAGCTTCTTATGGTGTATATAGTGTATTAGAGGCAGAGTGTAATAAAAGGCATCATATTCATAACTCCATTCTATGGTGATAAGATAAGAAAATGCAGAAACTATACTTATTTAAAATTTAACACAAAAATTTGGCACAATGAATTGTTAAAAGAAGATAAAAAATTATTAAGTATTATAGACATTCAAAAATATGAGAATTGTTTAAGTTGTTGATTACATCATATAGGTTATTAGGCCACAATTGGCCACCCAATAGAAAATAAAGAAAAAACTTCCTTTCCCTCCTCTGCCACGTCGTGTATAATACTAGCTGCAGGGGACTTTATTTTCACTAAATCTTCCACATTGCCTCTCTTTGTTGCCCCATCGTCGTCTTGAACCGTGGTCTTGTCCATAGTGTCCTTGATAGTAACCTTAGTTTCCACTTCACCAAGAGCGACGACAGTTATCAAATTAGCAAAATCAAACGTCTTCATGTCCTCTTTTAGTTGGGGGTCATCCTTGCCGATGCTAGGATGTTTATTAAGGACCCATCGGCAGGCTGTCATGGCTCCCCTCTCCAGGTACTGGAAAACATAACCAAAAAATTCCTCGAATGCTTTGAAGTCTTCAACAACCTTCCTGACAGCTTCCTTAGTCTTGTCATCATGCCTTTTCTAAAGAGCTTTAATGTCAGTGTCATGACCCTTCTTCTAGACTGCTAATTCATTTTCCTACTTCTTCTCCAGTTTGTCAATTGCTTGATTATGACTCAGTTCGGTATATTTTAACTCCTTCCTTAGTGATTTTTGGTCTTAATGAACTCATTTTCCTGATGGTCCACAAGAAGGTTTTTCCTGAACCCACTGGTTCAGATAGTGAAGAGTAAGAAGATATTAAAAAAATAAGGAAAGTGGAAGTTATTAAAAGATGAAATAACACTTGGAAATAATGAAGAGAAACTTGAAATATTATTACTTGGTTGGCCTTGTGAAAGGTAAAAACCCCAAGCCGAGATTGGTCCATTGCTTGAAGAAATTTTCTATCAAAGTCGGGCAGTATGGGCCCGATAAATTCTTTCGCTCTCCTTTTGTCTGAGAGTCGGTGGAGATTATCGGCTAAGACAACCTGGATGCAAGTGAAACATCACTTGAGATGGGGATTGCTTAGTCAGTGGTTTCCTTGGAGTAGTCGTCCTTCTTGTTCTTCTTTGATGGAGGGGTACTAATGTTTAGCACCCTCAGCTTACTCTTTTCTCACCCTCATCCCGGCTAGGTCCGCTGGTTATTATATTCTTGGTCGGGGCTGAGGAGGTGGGCTTCTTAGTAGTGTTTTTGTTTAGCATATTTTCTAAGAATGGGGAATCAATCCTCTAAATCTCCTTAGTAGTGTTGGCTGTATAACATGTAAAAAAAACGATGCTTAGTATCGATGTTTAAATGCAAGATCATAGTAAAGTTGTAAAAATTGCTAGCTTATGAATCTCAGCGAGGGGGTCAACCCTCAGACCCATATTTTCCAAAAAGGTAGGGGTCATCAATTGTTCAAACTCGACCAGGTCATCCTTTTTGCTTTGAGTTTGTATATGATCTATCTTTTCTTGGTCGTCAATACTTAGGCCAAAATCAAGCATGGTCACTATGGATGCATTTTTACACTTTTAGGGAACCCTTCATTTATTGGCACTACATGGAGCATTAGTTTCAAAATCCTAAGACCCTGACACAAAGAAGTATCAGGGACCCCAATGATGGTTTGAAGTCTAATTTACATTCAAAACTTTCTTGTCAGAATTCCTCACTACGAGGTAAAAGTAGCTAGGTTGAGCCTTAGTTGTGGACACAGTGTAACATGCTCAAAAAATGTTAACAAGAAGGTCGGTATCATAAAACAGTCTCCATAGATGGCTAGAGTCGAGAATAATTCTCCAGGCATTAAGGGAGAGTCCTATTTTAGAAATAATTCTTTTTACATTAGGGCGGATAGGTAGTCTGAAGCTGACCCTAAACATCTTTTTGTAAATTGCTACTTCTCCCTCAGAGTTGTCGTAGGATCTATCGTTGTTAGACTGGACTCTCTTATTAATAGGGGATTTTATCTCATAGAGATGCCTCTATAAAAGAAGATTTGTCTCTCGAACAGTGCTACAAAAGGTTGATGCATATAATGTGTCAAGTGGTTCCTCGTCCCGATTATCATCCTTAACATCAGCATCAATGGCAGGAACACCACTTGGGAATTTTGTTGAGAACTTGGAACCAGTCATGGTCGATAAGGGAAAAACCATTGGGGGTTCTGTGTAAGCAACCTCTACTTTTATCTCATTATTATTTGAGGCCTCTAGAGGGTTTTGTCGATTGCTGGGCTTGACAACATCAGTATTATCTAGACGAGACCTTGGAACTTTCATAGTCTCATCAAAAGAGTCTCCCGATCAGACTCCCTAAATATAGAGGGGTTGTAACCCTAATATTAAGACACAAACTATGACCCCTGTGAAGAGGTACCAAACATTATGTCACTTCTGATATCAATTACATTAATCTAAGTTGGGAATGGATATGTGAAAAATGGGAGAGGACATACTAAAGACAAGGGAGTTGGTTGAATTAGAAGTCCAGATTCGGCCTCAGATCTACATTTAGCCTCGACCTCAGCATTGCGTATTTACCTAAATATCCTCTCCCTTAAGTGTGGGTATTGTTCACGTAACTCGTATAGTCTTCTGTACATCCAAAGAAAATAGTTTTCACCTAGGTTGACGAAAGGATCAAAGTGGAAGTCTAATCATTTTAAAGTGGAGAACCAGTCAAGACCAAGTATGAATGTCACTAGAGAAGATGACCAAAGGGTCACCAAATTATCAAATCGTTGATGAAAAAGCATAGGAATCGCTAAAACCTACCCTTCCTAACTATCTACAACCCAAGAAATTCCTTGAAGTCACTGAGAAATCCCTAAAACAACCACGGTTGGTTGCCAAAAAACTCAAAGATCGTTAAAAAATAATCAAAAGCAAATATAAAAAACAAAACACAAAGAAAATGAAATAAAATCAAAGAAAGGTTACCTAAATGAAAGGGAAGACTTGGAACGAGAAAGGGACATCGACCTCTCATGAAATGGATGATTTAACAAGGAGAATGGATAAAAAAGGGTATACTGTAGAAAGTTTGGGAGCGGGAAACATTTGGAGAAGAATTAGAAGCTCTTGATATTTTGGGTATTTAAATTTCACAATGATTATAGACGTTGCTAGAGGCCATCATCATTAGGGAACTATCCCCCAAGAAAGCCCGCATTCGCCATTCTTTGGTCAACATTCTAAGCCACACACTCGCTGATAGGTGCATAATCAAGGACATTCAAATGAAATATCCATCTCAGATATGGAAAGGACAATCATGACCTCTACATGACCTGTTTACATTTCCAAAGGAACTTCTGATAAAGTGGATCGGACAACTATACTCCTTATCCTTCCATTTACATTAAAGACTAAGGTCTAGGGGTGATTTATATACATATGTGTGAGCTCGTCCCAGATTAGATTGATATACAAAAGTGTGACCTCATTCTGGAAGAGACTTAGTCCAACACCATGACCTCAGCTCAGTGTTCATCAGACTTATCTACATACGAGTCCACAATACAGAGGCTACATTACCAGTCTCGTCCTTTAAGACCTCGTCCTCATAACAGTTGCAGTCACACGCGAAGCTTTACTATGTGGTCCAAGATGACTCTATGTCTCAGCTCTGTCATGTGTTGGCCTCGTATTATATTGACATGCTGAGACCTTTATCAGTTTACTAAGTCTTCCTTTACAGTCTTAGATTTATTTACCTGGAAGAACACCTCCACAATCTCGGCTTGGTTGAGACCAACGGAGACGACTCTTGTAGCTCATGTGGAATACACAATTAATACATCATCAGGCCACGTCGACAATGCAGTTATAGAATATTTCCAACCCATCGAGGGGATATTTCATCACCAAGACATACTTGTGTGGAGGACAGGTGGCACTCTTCTAAAGGATGGCTCATCTCGTGCACACCAGGTGCATGCTTCAGGGGAACACTGTGCACTCATAATACTATATATATATATACATACTTCATCTTCCTCACCAGGTATCCAACAATTTTTAACCTAGCAGAAGATCTAACCATTTGTAATGCTAGAAAAATAAATCTTGAGTGACTGTAAAATATAGCCTTCAGGGCCCACTAGCAATATAACATTATCACCCTCTTGCATAGTGGAGTAGGCTTAGCCCGAACCATTTATATCTCTGTGTTTTTTATCTTTTTGTCATCCCCTTCTTTTTATATATATATGCGATTGTCTCCGTTGTCAACTTAGCTAGACCTTGAGCTGTATAGACATTTGAGGTGGTGATTATCTACATCATCAATATTCACAAAAGTCTTATTGGTAGCTTCAGCTTGCCCGTTACACTCAGGGGAGGTCACAGTCGACTTGCGTAAATAATGGAATACTTATTAGTGAGTAATCTCACCTCAGTATTCACAAAGGGGGGGTCCATTATTAGATAGGAACACCTTTGGGATGCTAAATTGGCAAATAATATATTCCTTCATGAATTGCGCAACTATGCCTGATGTAGCTCTCTTAAGAGGTATTGCTTCTAGCCATTTGGTAAAGCACTGAGTGGCAACCAATATCTAGATCTTGCCTCTGGAAGAAGGATTGATGGACCTTAAACGGTCAAACGCTCAAGTGTTAAAAGGAAATGGAGTTGAGAGAGAGTGTAAATCCACCGAGGGAGTATGGATCATATTTTCATGGTGTTGGAAAGCTCTGAATTTTTGAACGAACTGAGCGGAATCCTTCTCCATAGTTCGATAATAAGACCCTAGGGCCATTAATTCTTCGTACACCTTTACTCCCCCTATGTGACCCAGCTCATGGACTTGCTTTAAAACCTTTTCAACTTTCTCTAACTTGATGCACCTCACGGGTATGTTGAAGTATCCACTTCTATATAACTATTTATTTTGAATATAGTACCTTGGCATCCTAGTCTTCATTTTGGTGGCATCATCTTTGTCTACCGGAGTCACCCCTTCTACCAACATATAAACATATGGTTGCCTCCAGTCAGTTGGCTTCTCAACAAAATTACATTCGACAGGCTAGTAATATAATTAACATTTATCACAACCCCTTTGGATTTTTGCAACATATTACTTCATTGTGGGCCAAAAGTAGCTCGCGCTTTGGATCCTTCGCTATAATGGAATTTCAGTAATCTCGCAGCTATCACGATGGGATTCTTTCAACCTTTTCCCAGCTACCTATGGACCGACACATCTTGACAACCAACCCCCTATATTTTTATATTATAAGTTTCCAGCAGTAGCAAAGTATTGGTCTAATTCCACAAAATTCAATGTTCCCTCTCATGAAAAAAGTTGCTTCCTTATTTTGCTTTTCCCTATCATCTGTGGGTAGCATTTTTGTATGACAGATGGAGATGTCCTTTTAGTAATGTGAATAATTTTCGAGTCACCTTTGATGGAAATATTTTGAGCAATCATCACGTAAGCATCAACATGTCTGTTCATTTCCTGGGATGTCTTTTTAGTGTCACCTCATGGAATTGCTCGAGAAATCTTTGAATTATTATGACCCCACATTTATATTCTCATATATAGTTTGTTTTTACAATTGTGTGTTACTTACTATTTTATAAATGTTATATTATTACAAATCTGATATTTTGAGATCTTAATATGAAAAAACCCAATTTTTTAAATATGAAGAATCAACTATAGAGTGGGTCAAATTGAATTTTTATGACATATCCTAAGGTAAATGATAAGTTTTGGGGTAAAAAATATAATTTTAGTAAACTTTAGGTACTTTATTTTAATAAACAAAGTTTTAGGAACCAAAATAAAAAATAAAAAAGGGCCTTTTAGTAAATATAATATTTTTATAGACCTCTAAGAAATATTATAAATATATAGTAAGAAATTACAAAAATACTCTTCATGTATAAAATAACCTGTATACCCTTAATACCTTTCCACCTCTGCTTAATACCTTTCCACCTCGTGTTTAATACCTTTCCACCTCCTGACACCTCGTGATTTATTTTTCCACCTCCACCTTACACATGTCATCCATATAGAGTAAACTAAAACACATGTCACCATTTGGTGAAATAAACTTGCAAGACCCCTCCGTTATGCGACAGCTCAAAGTTCACTCACCAATGTAAAAGACTTGTCACCTAGACACATGTCAACGTCGTAATGTCTTTGGAAACCTATAAATAGGGTCTCTGGGATGATTTGAAGCTCACACCAATTTCTTGAGAAGTTTAGAAAGAAATAGTGAGAGAAAGTGTGGGAAAGTTTAAGAAGAAATTCTTAATGTTCTTAGGGATATTGATCTTAAGGTAATCTTATACTAACATTATAATCCATCTTTATAATTTGAATTTATTTTTATACAACTATGATAAGTACAAATGTTGGTAAAAACACTAAAGATCCATTTCAGTGAATATAAAATTGTAGGGTTTTTTAAATTGAATTATTTTATGAAATTGAAACAAATAAATTTATAATAATTTACTCAGTTTCAAAAAGGGAATTTCACTAATGAATTTACATTATTTTTGGTAAAAAAAATAATATTGTTTATTATTTCTAAACACGTAATAGATAAATAACATTTAATATTGAATGTACTTATTTCAAAAAATTGAACTTGTTTAAAGTTGTATATGGGATTTTGAAATAATTTTTGTTATTGTAGAATCCAATTAAGTAATTCCAAAGTCAGGCTCGGTGTTATTCTGTTTAGATGAGATGGTACTTAAATGGTTCTTCCGTGACCCTCCATCTCTTATGGGAATGGATCCAGAAATATTATATCTAGATGAATTGGTATTTAAGTGGTGCCCCTGTGACCCACCATTTCCACTGGGAACAAAATGATTATGAAAAACTATGAATTGTATACTTCAGTTCTGATCAATGAATTTTAAAACTTGAGAAAATGGCTTTTAGTAATCCTTTAAAATAAGTTATTATTAAGACACAGTATAAAAACTAAACTTTGTTTTACATACATAATTAAACATGTATTGTATTTGTTAGATTATTGTGTGATCCAAAACTCAATATCTATAATTTCGAACCTCATTTTTAGGTGACTACTCTATGACATTCCTTGTGCATATCGATAATATCATATTATGCAAACTATATATATTTTGTGAACTTCTTTTATTCTCAAAATTCATCTGATACCGATGATTGATTCATTTATGATATGTTTACATTTGTCCATATAGACATACCAATTAAAATGAATATTGAAAATGACATTGAATATTGGAAATAAGATTCGACCTAAGGGACCTCTTTTACTAAATGACCTTCCCGACTGTGCGATCGTTGGTGTGCCCTAAATAAGGCATTATGATGAAGAAGTTCAATTGAACCTCAGCTACCGAGGAGTAATACAGTAGAAGAATATGGTATTAAAGTGTACTTGTCCATTAAAATGGTAAGACTTAAAGAAAACGATATTGTATTTGATTTTTTCGCATCCATTTTTTCATAGCTATTCAATCGTGACATCTATCTATCTATCTATCTATCTATCTATCTATCTATCTATCTATCTATCTATCTATCTATCTATCTATCTATCTATCTATCTATCTATCTAAACCTCAGCTAAAGTGTTTGTCGAATAACAAGTCATTATGGAAGAACAAATATATATATCGAAAGAAACAGAAGCATGTAAAAATAAGGCATTCATTAAGAACATATATATATCATTTCATTTCATTTTATTATTGCAAGTTCCTATCCATATATGTAAATGCCTTCTCTTTTGATTTGAATATGTATCTATTTTCTAAAAACCTTGGAAAGTTAGGAGATTAAATATCATTCGGCTTTTAGTTGATGTTTTATAAATAATAATTTTTCAATAAATAATTAGGCTTGCGGATAGGACGTAGAAGGACTATGTTGAATATTTAGCTTATGGAGCTCTTTTTGTGATAATTTTAAGTAGAACGTTTGTTTTATTAGATAAAGCATATTTTGGCTCTCTAGTAATAGGTTTTTATATTTTGTCTTAAGTTGTACTCGTTGATAATTTTAACAAATATGAATTTTTCTTTCAAAAAGCTCTGATCACATAATTCCTTTACTTTTAGTAGTTTAGGATTCATGACCATGTGAATGTATTTCCAGTGCATTTATTTGAAGATATATTTTAAGGTTGGGATATTGAATGCCTTGGTTTCATGTCAAGACACTCGTTCTCTAATATTTTTGTATCGGGGTCGTGATAGAGGTGGTATTAGAGCATAGGTTGTGAACCCAAAAACTACTAACCCTAAGTTTTGAATGCTATAGATGTAAGTTTTCATTCAGAGGAGATAATTAAATATTCATCTTATAACCCTCCTTATGTGTTACATTATATATAATTATTCTTCTAATTTGAAATATTGAGCTAGTATAGTACATCTTACATTTGGCCATGACTGTAAAAAATGATCAAGACAAGATCAACTATTGGAACTAATAATTCGAGTATGAAAGGACTAGAAGATGCATACAAGGCGATTGAAAGTCTAGCAAAGATTCTGGAGCATCAGGTGAACATTAGAATACAAAGGAATCTTTAACTAAGTAAATGTACTATTAAACAGTTCAAGAAGTTGAATCCACCATCTTTTAATAGTACTGCTAACCCCAGTGAAGCAAAAAATTAGGTGATGCAAACGGAAAAGATACTTGATGTTCTTAAGTGTACAGATGAACAAAACATTTCATTTTCAACATTTATGTTAGAAGGTGAAGTTGAGCATTGGTGGAGAATGACTAAGACAATACGTGAGGAAAGGAATAATCCTATAGGTTGGAATGACTTCTTAGTGATCTTCTATGAGAAATACTTCCATGAAGAGACGTAAGACCAAAAAAGTAGCTAGCTTCATGAGTCTGGTTCAAGGAAATATGACGATTTGTCAGTACGAGGAAAAGTTTACTGATTTACCCATTTTTACACGTCATGTTGTGGTAATTGATGTTTTAAAAGTCAAAAAGTTTAAACGTGGTTTAAGGATGAATATTCATAGTTGGACTTCCATCCTGAAGTTTTCATCATATGTTGATGTGGTGACTAGGGCAACAATATCTGAAAGGGAACAAAGAGGAAGGAACCCCAATAATAAACCCCTTGGGACTATACCCAATGCAGGGGATCATTTTTAAACAAACCATTTAATGTTGATAGATGCCAACGATATGGTAATATTTAAAGAGGACAACTATGTTACCTGGAGACAGGAAATTTCTTTGGGAGTGGCCAAAAAGGACAAAAAATGAGAAATTTCCCTTACAGAGGGAAGGAACCAACAAATCCATTTAATGGAAATAAGGATCATGTCAAATAAGGTAGAATTTTTACTCTTTACATTGCAATGGCTTCTAAAGCAGTAGAGTCAGGTACATTTTCTAAAAGTGCATAATCTTTTCAAGTTTTAATAGATCCTAGTTCTACCCATTTATTTATGTCTGTACATTTTTAACCACTTTCCTAATATGCCTAAACCCTTAAATCATAGCATACACGTTTCTACTCCTTCTAGTACTTTATTAGTGGGTACATTGGAATATAAGTCTTTCCCAATAGATGTTACTAATCATAAACTATTTGTTGATTTGATAGTTTTAGACAATAGACAATAAGATATTTTGAAGTCATTTGGGGGATGGATTGGTTAGCATCATGTCATGCTATCGTAGATTGTTTTGATAAAAGGGTTACTTTCCAAATTCCTAACCAATCAAAATTTAGTTTTAAAGGAACTGGCATCGAATCTCCCATGTGTATTATTCCTACATTGCAAGCCTCTAGTTTTCTTAAGAAGTGATGTGAAGAATTTCTTGAAAGGGTTATTGCTTTGAAAATAAAAGATCCTACTTTAAAAGATACTCCTATAGTTAAACATTTTTTAGATGTTTTTTCAAATGATTTACCCAGTCTACCTCCTAGTAGAGAAATATAGTTTACGATTGACCTTATTCCTGGAATTATAACAATCTCAAAACCATCTTATCACGTGGAACTTTTAGAATTAAGGGAGTTAAAAGTTAAATTATAAGATCTGTTAGATAAAGGTTTTATTAGACCAAGTATATCCCCTTAGGATGCTCCAATGTTATTTGTTAGAAAGAAAGATGGGGCGATGAAGTTATGTATATATTATCGTGAACTAAATAAGGTTACCATTAAGAATAAATACCCCTACCTCGTATAGATGATTTGTTTAAAAAACTTCAAGGCGAGCAAGTATTTTCTAAGATTGACCTCAGGTAAGGCTATCACTAATTGAAGATTAAGGAAGAGGATATTTCAAAATCAACTTTTGATACAAGATATGGTCACTATGAATTTCTTGTGATGCTATTTGGACTTACTAAGGAACCAACCGTTTTTATGGATATAATAAACAAAGTGTTTAGAAGGTATTTAGATCAATGTCTGATCGTTTTCAATTGATGACATCGTTTTTTGTTCCAAACGTATTCAAGAACACAAGAAGCATTTAGAGATGGTACTATAAATCCATAGGAATGAGAGATTATATGCGAAATTAAAGAAGTGTGAGTTGTGGTTTCTTAGCCTTTCTTCTCTAGGAGTGCCCATCTCGGGGCTTCCCTTCGGATCCTTTCCGTTCACACATGGGTTACAAACTTTCTCGAGGAGTTTGGTCATCGCTAATGTGGGATATAATAAGCAATGATAGAGTTATCAGCCTATTTTACACAAAATGGGCAAAAATATGTCGTCGAGAGAGAGAACGACATCAATGACAATACTGGTGCTTGCGAAATAAAGTAGTTCGAAGGTCCGGGTACTAAGTTACGAAACAAAAAGGTGTAAGGAACCCATCCCGCCATTTCGATCTCTTGTGGGCATGTATTAATCTTCTCATGTTGGACTCGGTGAAGTGTGTGCTTATGTGCATAATATAGGTGAAGAATGGAATCATTTCAACTCAAATCATGGAAAAGCACAAAGTGAATTCATCCTTAGGAGTGCTCCCAAATATATTAATTCAAAATATAATATGATTGTGTCGGATCACAAGTTGCTATGGAAGAGTGAATGTATATATCGGATGAAACACAAGAATGTAAGAATAGGAGGTTCATAAATAATACATATATATGAAATGAGGGAAACATATAAACATCCATAAAGGAGGACTAGAGTCTCAGGATTAGCCCAAGATGCCAAAGTTTGCCAAAGGGCATCAAAGTTCACATACTTTAAAGATATCATAAGGAGGGGTTTAATCCATACATCTAAACGGGGGATTTCTCTTATGTATGTGTATAGAGAAAATGTTTTTTAAGAGTGAGAATATGAGATGAGAATCCCTCTTTTGGAATTTACAAATATACCCTCTTTTTCTTCTTTTTTTTTTTTATGAAAATAGAGTATGTGAAAGTACTAATAAAAGGTTTGAGATTAATGTATATGAGGTAAGGAAACAAAATTCACAAGTGGAAACAAAGCAAACAATACTAAAATGAATGAATTAAAGATAAACATGGAGAATTTGACCTCCTCATGAGTCTTTGATGTTGATATTGGATGTAGATATGTTGATCTTGCAATGGTATCAAAGTGGTATGAACAAGTGGAGGGAATTTACTAAGTGAGGTAAGAAAGTGATGGAAGGGAATGTAGAAAAATGGGCTTTTTAGGAAAGGGAACAACTTTGAATTCAATGGAATGTTTTCTGACTTGTTGAGAGGGATGTTCAGGGGGTCCCTTTCAAATTGAGGTCATGGCCTCCATTTATAGGGTCAAGGGGGTGTCGATCGGTAGAGGTTTGGACCTGCCGATTGGCATAGAACCTCAGGCACACTGCCAATAGGTAGAGTCCATGGGGTTCCATTTGGCAGTCTAGGATAGGGTTTTAAGAATAAGGGTGTAAAATGAAAAATGTAAGTCAGAATTGTGCACTGAGTGGACCATTGGAAAGGGTATTAAGAGCCCTTAAGAATCCATGAGCCACTCCTTGGTCCGAAATTTGACTAAGGTCAAATGAGGCTCGAAAGCGCCCGTTGGTCACTAAACGGGAAGTTTTTAGAGAAAATAGATAATCTTTTCGACCCGTAAGGCTGATTCATGCACGGGATGGACCGTTGGAAATGGTATTTAGTGACCTTCAAGATTTCATTGAACTTTGTTCGATTTGGATAGTTAACCAAGGTCAAATGGGTCCCAAAAGAGCCCGGTGACCCTTTAGAGTAAAATGGGTCGTTCGTTGTACCGTAAGGCTAATTGGCGCACGAGACAGGTCATTGCAAAGGGGATTCAAAGACCTTAAAATTTTAATTGATATTTGATCATGATAGAGAGTTAAAAGAGTCAAACGAGGCTCAGGAGCGCTCTGTGGCCTCCAGATCAATTTTAGGGTAAAACAGACCGTTCGTCCGGATCGTAAGTCTGATTCATACATGGGATGGACCGTTAAAAACTAGATTCAGAGCCCTTCAAAAGATTCATTCGACTTTTGCCCAGGAAAGAATGTTAACATGTGTTAAATAGGGCTCGAGAGTGCCCGATAGGCTCTAAATTGGTACTTAGAGTATGACCTAGGGTTTACGGTGAATAAGTGAATGTTAGGGACCTAAGGAGGTTCTTAGGGGAATCCTAGGATGGGGTGTCTATAAGGATACCTTCTATGGATGATCTTAGAAGAAGATAAGGCCGTTGAATTATAGACACCATACAAGAATTTTAGGTTAATTTTGCAGACCTAGAGGATGAGGGTGACTGATTCAGAGGTTCAAGGTCAATTTTCAGGACCTAAGGAGATGAGTATGATAAATTAAGTGGGTCGAGGTCAATTTTAAGGACTAAGGGGATAATGATGATCGATTAAGCGGGTTGAGAAAGTGTTAAGGTTAGTTCTAACGGGATAGGGTGACCGATTCAGCGAGTCGAGGTCAATTCTGAGGACTAAGGAGATGACGATGACTGATTCAAAAGGTCGAGGTCAATTCAAAGAACCTAACGAGATTAAGATTACTTATTCTGCGGGTCGATGTTATTTCTGAGGACCTAAAGCTATGACGACCAATTTTGAGGCTTGAGGTCAATTCTGGGGATCGAAAGTTGGGATGACCAATTCTATGGGCCGAGGTCAATTCTAAGGACCCATAGTTATGACGACCAATTCAATGGGTTGAGGTCAATTTTAAGTGATGATGCCAGAAATATCACCACCAGATCAAGGTGTTGGAGAGCTCAAACTAGTATAACAATGGCAGGAAGTAAGAAAATATAGATAATAAAAGAGGTGAGGATAAGAGGATGAAACACGCCAATATAAGTGGTTCAGCCTATCTAGGCCTACATCCACTATGCATGTGAATGATCTTCACTATAAAAGAAGGGCTATAGTGTCCTTCTGATACAATACCCTCACTTTCTCTCTCTACTGTGTATTTTGACAGAGCTTTCGCTAGGTTTTTTTTGCATCGATACCCTTACAAGGCAGGATAAGACAAGTATATATAGTGCTTAGGGGTGTAGTGTACCCCCAAGCATGCAATGATCATGAGTGTGATGACTTATCCAATCTCCTGTGGGCACCTAGCTATGCCACATGTAGATAATGATGACCGAATATTCCCTCACGTGAGGGGAATGATTCGGTTATAACGGTTTTGTCCACGCGTTCCAAGTCTTCCACGTGCTTGTATAGCTCGGACCTGTGACGCCATTGACTGTACGATGTTGGTGAGTCCAATAGTTATGTTAGACTTCCAATCATAAGTATGACATCATCCTAATTGACCGACCGAGTTTATGCATTAGGCATAGTTTTGGTGTCGGCATAAGCTGGGTACGATGATGCAGTGGCCATAGTTGAGCCCAGAAAAGCTGTTGCTGAACATCCTCTATTGACGAGCTGAGGTTGAACAATGTGGAGCCGACCTTATGAAGGATGACCTCTATTATAGCTATTGTGAAGCTCCTGATGACTCGGCTGTTATGTTGGTCGATGCTGCTGCTCAGAGTATCAGGGTACACTTTGGGCATATCAATCACTACCTAGACTTTAGCCTTCTATATGAGTAGGTGGCTGAGGGGTATATGTTCTAGGGCGATGAAAAGATATTTCTGAATATTGGGATATGTGAATGACCATTGGGACACATGTCATCCTTTGAACTATCTTGCGTATGTCCTAAGATAACAATTGATGCGACGACACCCTTTACGATTTCGAGGTGTAATAATGAGTGTCTTGGTTTTCGTGCCTAATCATCATAATGGTTTAAATACCATTTTCTCTTTCCTCTCTCTTTCTTCTCCATTTGGTTTCCCATTTTAAGTTTTTTGCAACAAAACCCACAAAATCCACCATAGCTTTTCTGTGCACCAGGTTCTGTTATTATTCATCTTCCTCATTGTCTAACCTCCTCCAGGTATTGTTTTCCAAACTTTGTTGTTCCATTGTTGTTTTCAATTCATTCTTCGGATTTTTCGGTGACCTGCTTGCTTTTCGATGAGCTTTTTGTCTAATACTTAGTGGTTCTAAGGTCGATATTGTAGTTGCTAGGTGCCTTTTAGGCCTTGTACGGATGTTCTGAGGCTGTCTTAGGTCAAAATCCCCACTTTTTTTTTTTTTTTATTGTACTCCAGTCACCATCTTCGGTGAACATAACTTTGAAGGTTCTTGGTGTTCTTGGTGGAAACCATCAAAATTCCAAGCTTTGATCTTTTTCCTAGGTGTTAGAAGTAATTAACCTGTTTGTATTTTGTGTGAAACCCCAAGTGTATTGACGTATAACGGATACTACGACCTTTGCATAAACTTGTTAAATAGTTTCCAATTCTGCGCGAGAAGTGTTTCGAAAAAATCAGACAGATAGAGTTAGCCCAAGCCGAGGCTCGTGAGGCCGAGGCTTTTACCCTATGACCAATTTTACCTCCACAATTAGCTATCAAACACCTTAATCCTGTCGAGGTCTCTAACCTAATGTCAACATCTGAAGCTGGTTCAGACCCCACATCAACATCAGAAGCTGCTGAGAGCATAGAATCTTTTTAAGAGGCTATGGATTACTCCCCGAGGCAAAGTGGAGTTTCTGAGGATGAAGATGTTTCAAATCATGCCTCGTCTCACCAAGGTGCTAGGCCTTCACGTACATCTCCATCCGTAGAGATTTTAGAGCCTAACATCGCGATTTCTCCTCCCATTGATGCCATTCATCTATCAGCTACCACTAGCGTTGAGTTTGCAAAGAGGTTTCCCAGTGGTGTCCTTATTGGTGCCCAGGATGAGGTTACTGAGGGTGACGATGATGAAGGAAGTGAACTCGATACCTCAGTAGCTGTAGAGTAGGAGAGTACTGTAAATGAGTCCAACCTTTTAACCTTCAGATACCTTTATTCCATTGATTCCACAATCATCCTAAGGAAACATCTTAAGGAAGAGAGGGCCTTTGATGGTCGAGAGGGTGAAATATGCCTTTATGAGCAGGTATTCAAGTTAGGTTTTCGTCTTCCCATTCACCCAACTAGCAGAGCCATACTCTCTTTCATAAATATTTCCCCTTCTCAACTGTCACCAAATTCCTGGAGGGTCATGATTGGGGCTATTATCCTTTGGAAGTCCGTTCACCACACCGACCTTCCAGTTAGGGTTTTTATTGGGTGTTATACTCCCTCATTTGCCAAAAATCATCCAAGATACTACCACTTCATAGCCAGGAAATCCGAGAAGAAAATGCTTCTAGTTACCTAAACTTCCCATCATAACTGGAAGCTTCAGTATTTATTTGTATCGGGAGCTTAGGATTTTGACCCAAATGAGGCTTGTGGGATTTATGATCCACGAACACCTCTGAGGTGGAGGAAAGTCTCCATTTCTGTAAAAGACGACCCTAGTTTAAGCCATGATAACTATAAGAACATTGAGGACCTTCGTAACCAAGGCGAGAAGGGTCATCTCATCAAATATGAACATCTTATGACCCCCTATTACCTTTCTCAGACAGGTTTGGGGGTGGTCCTTTAGATGAGCTTCGTAAGTTTCAATAATTTTCCTAATTTATGTCTCATATTTTTTGTTTGTTTGACTTGCTAAATCCAAGACTTCTCTTTTTGCAAAGCGACCAAAAAGCATTTTCGATGAATTTTGGAAGATGTCGGCCCTAGCCTTACAAAACTTATGGAAAAACTTGGTGGTAAGAATGTAACCCCTCCTGCCCAAACAAAAAAGAGCGTCGACGCTTTTAAGGCTTATGCTATGAATATGAAGGATCCCACTGATCCGTCTCATATGAGGCCGAGCAAGACTCCTGCTAAGGACCGAGCCATCCCCATTTCAACCAATGATGTTTTGGCTGCTCGTCTGTCACATCTCAAGATAAGAGACAACGTTATCGACCATATCCTGTAAGCCGTCGATGCTATTGGCATCATCATGATTGAGGAGGACAATAATTTTCTCCAGGCCTTAGATGTTCCTTTATTGGTCGAGTTTACACTGCACAGGGCGGTTCAGGTATCGGAATTGATCTTCCAAATGTTGTCTCTACTCTTTTGAAAGTTATTATTCATATGTCTGATCTTCTTCTGGAGAGTGTAGTGTCTCTTCACCGCATAGTTAATTGGTCTTTAAAGAAGTTGCCCTTATATAAAAGGGCAAGGATGTTGAGAAAACTGAGGCCAATCTGAAGGTTGAGGTGGAGAGGTTGTAAGGGGATCTGAAGGAGAGGGATAACCAGATTACTCAGCTTAAGGAGGATCATAACAAGGCTCTGAAGGCTAAGGACCAAAGCCTTCAATCAAAGGTCGATGTTGCTATCAAGGCTACGCTGACCGATGCCTCAGAGAAGATCATTGAAGACTACAAAGTCTCTGATGAATTCATGGGCAATGGTTTTAATTATCTTGAGAGAGGCATCAAAGCGACCAGTCGATGGGCGGCTATGAAGCTTTTTATTGTGAAGCTTTTTGTGATCCTTCTTTTTGTGAACTCATGGTTGTAACCTTTTTTGGGGGGTTAAACTGAATGTAAACTCTGCAACATCTTCTTATTATAAGCGTAATGAGATTCCTTGTCATTATTTTATTGCTCTTTTACCCTGATGTTTTGTTGCTCTATTAATGATGTTTATCCTCCTGATTTCACCAAATTAATGATGTTAAAGGTCTAAGGTCACCAAATAAATGATGCTTATCCTTATAGTTTCACCAAATAAATGATGTTAAAGGTCTGAGGTCACCAAATTAATGATGTTTATCCTCATATTTTCACCAAATTAATGATGTTAAAGGTCTGAGGTCACCAAATCAATGATGTTTATCCTCATACTTTCACCAAATTAATGATTTTAAAGGTCTAATGTCATCAAATTAATGATGTTTATCCTCATATTTTCACCAAATTAATGATGTTAAAGGTCTGAGCTCACCAAATTAATGATATTTGTCCTCATATTTTCACCAAATTAATGATGTTTATCATCATATGTTCACGAAATTAATGATGTTAAAGGACTGAGGTCACCAAATTAATGATGTTTAACCTCCTATTTTCACCAAATTAATGATGTTTGAGGTCTGATGTCACGAAATTAATGATGTTTAACCTTATAATTTCACCAAATTAATGATATTTGAGGTCTGAGGTCACCAAACTAATGATGTTGAACTTCATATTTTCACCAAATTATTGATGTTTGAGGTCTGAGGTCACCAAACTAATGATGTTTAACCTCATAATTTCACCAAATTAATGATGTTTGAGGTTTGAGGTCACCAAATTAATGACGTTTAACCTCATAATTTCACCAAATTAATGATGTTTGAGATAAATACATTAGTACAAAGATGCTAACACAAGACTGATACTTGCTTCTCATTGATATTTTACTTCTTCATAATTTAATGCCTAAATTACAAGAAAATAAGACAACTGTAGCATCATAAGTAATATTTCTTCAAATGGTTGGCATTCCAAGGGTTTGAGAAGGGTTCTCCTTATAAATTCTCTAACCGGTATGTGTCTGGGATGATTTCATCAGTTACCCTGTAAGGGCCATGCCAATTTGGATGGAGCTTGTTGGGCTTTTCCCATGTCTTCTTCAAAACTAGGTCTCCCACAACTATCGGCCTCTCTTTCACCCTTTGATTATAAAATTTTATAGTCCTCTGTTGGTAGGCTACTTGACGTACCTCGGCATCTTCTCTTCTCTCTTCAATCAAATCAAGATCAAGTCTTCTCTCTGTTGCATTTTCCTGAGGGTCGTACATCTGAACTCTATGAGTAGGAAGGCCAACCTCGATAGGGATGACAACCTCTGAGCCATAGGCCAACATGAATGGCTTATCCCCTATAGGAGTCTTGACTGTCGTCCTCTATGCCCATAACACAGCATACACTTCTTCAATCCATCTTTCCTTTGCCTCTTTTAGCTTCTTTTTAATCCCATCAAGGATTGTCCGATTTGTCACCTTTGTTTGCCCATTTGCTTGGGTCAGCTAAGGGAGGAGAATAATTGTTTGACTCCAACTCTTTCACAATATTTCTCCAAAGAGACATTCTTAAACTGCATTCTATTGTCTGAGATTATGGTATTTGGGAGGCCATACCTCCATATGATGTTTTTCCAGATGAACTGGAATGTCTTCTATTCTGTGATAGTGATTATCGGCTTAGAAAAGTAATCTATCGCTACAATCAAGTACCGATAGTTATTCACAACTCTTGGCAAGGGTCCTACCAAATCGATTACGCATACTATGAAAGGCCAGGGAGATGTGATTGAGGTCTGAGGCTGATGGGGAATGGTAGCAAACCTCTGGCACTTGTTATATTTCTTCACATATGCTGCTACATCTTTTGCAAGGGTCGGCCACCAGTACCCCTACGTTATGATCCTTTTGGCTAATGATCTTCCCCCAACATGTCTAGAGCAAGAACCCTCAGGTATATCTTTTAGGATATTCGGTACCTCAGATGGATGGACACATCTGAGCAAAGGGAGAAAAAACCCTTGTACAAAGTCTCTCCTATAACGGAGAATTTGGCAGCTCTGTACCTTAGCTTTCTTCTCTCAGCTTTTGATGAGTGGATATCCCCCTCTCTGATGTATATGATAATAGGATCTGTCCATGAAGTATCCATGCTTAGATTCAAGCCATACTTGAATGTGTCATCTCCCTCTTCAATAGATGGCCTAAGCAAGACATCTACCAGCACTGTTCTTCTGATGTCGGTTCTTGTAGCTGAGGCCAACCTCGCGAGTGTGTCGGCTCGGGCATTGTCTAACCGAGGTATTCTCTTAAACTTTACCTCTTTAAATATTTCCAACATCGATCTTACTCTCTTTATATATTTAGTCATTCTCTCGTCCTTGGCCTCATATACTTCCAATATTTGATTTACCACCAGTCTTAAGTCACTAAGGACTAGGAGTTACCCAATATTAAGAGCTCAGGCTAAAGAGATACCTGATACTAAAGCTTCATATTCGGACTCATTATTGAAGGAAATGAAATTAAACCTCAGAGAATACTCTATATCTGTGCCGTCTGGTGCTAACACTATTACTCCAACACCATTTCCATTTTCGCAGGACGACCAATCAACGAAGAGGCTCCATACATCATCAGCCTTAGAGAAGTTTCCCTCTGTCACGGATCCTTGTTTGAAGAGATACCTTCCATCTTCATTCTCGGTTGTCTTTACTCTAACTGTACTTATCTCGTCCTCATCCATGGGAGGGCTGACATTTATTTTTGGCTGGCTGGCTGCAATTTCACATTTTTCTTTTTCAACCTCGTCCTCGTCCCAAGTGAAGTCGCCCAAAAATTCAGCTAGTGCCTGCCCTTTGATTGACACCATTGGCTAGTAAAAAATGTCAAATTCTCCTAGATCAATTGCCCAAGAGTCTCCCTAATTTCTTAGGTTTGTGGATGACCTGTCTGAGTGGTGATTCAGTGAGCACGACCATTGAGTGGACTTGTAAGTACGGTTTTATCTTTCTAGAAGCATGAACCAAAGCGTAAGCCAACTTCTCCATCCTAGGATATCTCTGCTCAGATACTTGGAGGGATTTGCTGTTGAAATACACTCGCTTCAGTATCCCATCCTCTTCTCGCACTATAGTAGCGCTAATTACTGACTCTGAGATGACTAAGTACACATATAACTTTTCTCCTTATATTGGCGGGGATAAAAGTAAGGGATATCCTAGGTAGGACTTAATCTCTTTAAAAGATTTATAACATTCCTCATTCCATTCAAAATATTCTCTGAGGATTTTAAAAAATGGAAGATATTTTTCAGTAGCTCTAGAAAAAACCTGTTGAGGGATGCCACTCCTCCAGTAAGTCTCTGAACATCTTTCATAGTCTCAGGTGTCTTCATTTTCAGCAAATCTTTTATCTTCTCTGGGTTTGCCTCTATTCCCCTTTGGTTGACAATGAAGCCTAAAAAATTTCTATCTCTGACCCCAAAGACGCATTTGTCAGGGCTAACCTTCATCCTGTATGTATCGATGGTATCAAAGGTCTTTACAAGGTCGACCACATGAGTGTCGTCCTTTATACTCTTCGTCAGCAAGTCGTCCACATAAACCTCCATAGATTTTCCAATCTGATCCACAAACATCTTATTTACCAGGCGCTGGTATATAGCCATTGTATTATTCAGTCCGAAAGGCATGACCTTGTAGCAATAGGTCCTTTTATCTTTAATGAAGGTTGTCTTCTCTGAGTTAGCCGGATCCATGAAGATTTGGTTATATCCAGAATATGCATCCCTAAAGCTCATCAGCTCATGACCTGCTGTGGCATCAACCATCTGATCAATATGAGGAAGAGGAAAGTTCTCTTTGGGACAAGACTTATTCAGATCGGTGAAGTCCACGCATATCCTCCACTTCCCATTGGCTTTTGACACTATGACAACATTGGACAACCATTCTGGGTAGATGACTTCTCTAATGAACTTGGCTTCTTCAAGCTTCTTCATTTCGTCTCTAATAATGTCATACTTTTAACAGGAATAAATCCTTCTCATGTGCTTAACTGGCTTGGCATCTACCACCATATTAAGTTTGTGACACATGATCTTGGGGTCAATACCTGGAATGTCTACATGAATCCAAGCGAAGATGCTATATCTTCTCTTCTGCAACTTGATTAGCTCATCTTTGATCTCAGGCTTTAGGGTTTTGTCGACTTGGATGGTTTTTTATGCCTCATCCTCATTAAGGATGATGGATTATACCTTTTTTGTGCCCTTTCCCTTTTTGAGCTTTGTCTCATCTCTCGGATCAAGAGTGTCAATGTTGTAAGTAGTGGTTGCTCTTTTGTATGCCTCTCTTTACTTAGTAGAGTTGAAGTAGCATTCACGTGCCTACGTTTAGTCACCTTTAACTTCCCCTACTCCATAAGGAGTCTAAACATTTATCATCAGATGGACCGTTGAAGGCACGACCTCAAACTCTTTGAGGTCCACTCGTCCAAGTATGAGGTTGTATACTGAGAAGATATTCTCATCCATGACAAAAAAGTTAATTTTTCTGGTTATCCATTTTGGCCACTCATCCCCCATCCTTATATCCATCTCCTACATTCCCAGTGGGTGAACTTTATCTCCGCTGAAGTAAATCGGCGGATGGTGGTAGGGGACGAGCCTTGCCCGGCTAAGCCCCAATGCCTTAAAACAAGGCCAGAACATGACATCTATCAAGCTTCCCCCATCAACTAAGATCCTCAACACCTCAAATCCATGCATTCTGGTGGTGATAATGGGATGATCATCATGTGGATCTAGGATACCCTTGAAATCTAGTCTTGAGAAGCCGACTATCAGGGTGTCCATGTCCACCTTCTTTCTTTTCTCAGATTTCATATTAATTGAAGTTGAGAGCATAACCTTGGCCTTTGTAACAACTTTTGCCTCTGCAACATGAGCTTTTTTATCGACTATCTCAGAGCCTCCTCCTGCTAGTCCCCCACAGATCATACCAACACCAAAGGAGATCATATTTAACCTCTTTACTGGGATAACGTCGTCTTTTGGTGGGAGATCTGGGTCATCATCGTCATCGTCTGAGGGATCATCGCGTCGGGCAGGGGAATCTTCTCGACACCTGTCATTCTTTCTCTTACTCGAGCTGGGTCGACCATTCTGTGAGGCGCCTTTATCTACGTACTTCCTTAGCTTCCTAAACTTTAACATCTTCTCAATCTCGTCCTTCAAGGCGAAACACTTATCAGTCAGATGTTCGTGGTCTTGATGGAATGCACACCACAAATTTTTGTTCCTCTTATGAGGAGGAGCCTTTAACTTCTACGGCCACCTTAAAGACCAATCTTTCTTTATCTCATTGAGGATGCATTCACAGTTTACAGTCAACGGAGTGTAGTCTGCAAACTTATCATCAGTTGACCTTTTCTTCCCATCTTTGTTCTTTTTCTGAAACTTGCCTCCACTACTGTTTCCTTTCTTATCCTCATACCTAACATCCATTTCTTCCTCTGCATTCATAACCTTTCTAGATACTGCCAGCAATTCGATCATTAATTTGGGAGGGTCCTCAGTAAGCTTCCATAATAGTTTTCTCTTTTGGAGACTTTCGATGAGGGCTGTCGTAGCTATGCTTTCTTTACAGTCTTCCACTTCCAACTTTTCCTTGTTGAATATCACCATGAAGTATCTTAGACTCTGGTTTTTACCTTGCTTAACATAAAGCAGATGGGTCATCTTTTTCTAAGGTCTCAGCCAAAAACAGAAGTTGTGAATAAATCGCTCGGCCAACATTTTGAAGTTTTCTATGGAATTCTTTGGAAGAGATGTAAACCATACATGTGCAGGCCCAGTTAAAATTCTTGAGAAAGCTAGGCACCTCATCTAATCAGAGATGAAGTAGGTATCAGTAGTACATTTCAATATGATGGACTGGGTTGGTTCTTCCATCGTATTTAGGAGATGCTACAGGAGGTTTTATTTGGTTGGGTGGGAAATCTGACGATCTTTGCTACGAAGGGTGAACCCTCTGAGTAACCCCCTATGAAAGGGGTCTCGGCTTTTTAGGATATCCCAAATCTTATCTTCAAGCCTTTAAATTGAGTCATTCCATGTATTAGCAGCGTCAGCCTGGCCGGGGTTGTCCCCTGCCATTCCCAAGGGTTCGATTGGGTATTCCCCCGCTGCAGCGCGACGTCGACTGTTGACCTCCCCCTGGTCCCCATCTCGGCCATGTGGAGCCAATAAGACTTCTTGACCTTGATAACCTCTCCCCTGGTCATTAACTGGGTCGAGCCTTTCAAAGGACGACCCTCTAATCAATCTTTCAAATGATGAGCCTCTTGGGAGAGCATCCGAATCTCATCTACCACACATTCATTGGATCTCTTGGATGGGTCGTATAGTATTATTGGAAATCTATTATGGAGACCAACATTCTACTGGATCATCATTGGCCTCCACATCATCGTACTAGTCCTCAGGGCAAGGGTGTCCTTCCCTTCCCAGGCATAAATGCCTAGGGTCAGCAACGTCCTTCTGCCATTGGGGAGGAGGCAGATCTTTTTATGGAGCCTGGGGTGGTCCCCTGGGATCTTGGTGTTATTTATGCGCAACTGCCAGAGTGATCATCTCCGGTGATATTCTCGTTGGCCTCATCATCATGTTTTGGCTGAATTGGGCAAATTGCTCCTTTATAGCTTGTTGGCTAGCCACCAAGGGCTTCAAGGTTGCTCCCACCTCAGCCATCTCGGACTGCGATAGTGCGTGGCTAGAACTTAGCCCTCCACCACCAGCTGGTGGAGAAGGTGGTGGTAAGTATGGTGCCATATGCTTGAGCTGTGATTAAGAGACTGGTGAACTTAAAAACCTTAATGGATCTCTTTTAATGGTGAAACAACTCCACACAAAGGGGGAGGGTTGGTTCACCACCAGAGTCTCCTATGAGGCCAAGCTTTAAGAAGGAAGAGGTATATCTTCTCGTTCCCACAGACGGTGCCAAACTAATAATGCAGAAATAGAGCCACCAAATCAAGGTGTTGGAGAGCTCAAACTAGTATAACAATGGCAGAAAGTAAGCAATATATATACAGAAGGAGGTGAGGAGAAGAGTATGAAACACACCAATATAAGTGGTTCAACCTATCTAGGCCTACGTCCACTATGCAGGTGAGTGATCTTCACTATAAAAGAAGGGCTCTAATGGCCTTGTGGTACAATACACTCACTTTCTCTCTCTACTGTGTATTTTAACAGAGCTTCCATTAGGGTTTTTTGTATCGATCCCCTTACAAGGCAGGAGAAGACAAGTATATATAGTGATTGGGGGTGTAGTGTACCCACAAGCCTGCAATGAGCATGAGTGTGATGACTTAGTCAATCTCCTGCGGGCACCTGGCTATTCCACATGTAGATAATGATGATCGAATATTCTCTCACGTGAGGGGAATGATTCGGTTATAACAGTTTTATCCACGCGTTCCAAGTCTTCCATGTGCTCGTGTATGCTCGGACCTATGACATCATCGACTGTAACCTCGGTTCGGCCGAGTACAATGTTGGTGAGTCCGATAGCTGTGTTAGTCTGCCAATAATAAGTATGACCTCGATCTAATTAACCGGACGAGGTTATGCATTAGGCATAGTTGTGGTGTCGGTCTAAGCTGAGTACAATGATGAAGTGGCCATAGTTGGGCCCATAAAAACTGTTGCTAAACTCGGATGCTGACGAGCCGAGGTTAAACAATGTGGAGCTGACCATGTGAAGGACGACCTCTCTGATGTCTACTGTGAACCTCCTGATGACTCGGCTATTAGTTTGGCCAATGTTGCTGCTCAGATTATGAGGGTACACTTTGGGCATATCATTAAGGACCTTGAATTTTATCGGGGACAACCAATTCTATGGGCTGAGGTCAATTATGAGGACCTAAATTTATGACGACTCATTCTACAGGCCGAAGTCGATTCTGAGGACCTGAGGTTATGACAACTAATTCTATAGGTCGAGGTTAATTTTAAGGATCCAAAGTTATGACGACTAATTTTGTGGGCCGGGGTCAATTCTAAGGACCTAAAGTTGGGGGCAACCAATTATGCGGGTCGAGGTTAATTTTGAGGACCTAAAGTTGGGATTTCCAATTCTACGGGACAAGGTCAATTCTCTAGACCTAAAGTTGGGATATCCAATTTTGCTGGCTAAAGTCAATTTTGAGGACCTTGAGTTGTGACAACCGATTTTTCTGGACAAGCTTAATTCTGAGGACCTAAAGTTATGAAAACCAGTTCTACGGGTCGTGGTTAATTTTGAGGACCTTGAGTTGTGATGATCAATTCTGTGGGTCGAGGTCAATTCTAAGGATCTAAAGTTGGGGGCGCACAATTATGTGGGCCGAAGTCAATTATGAGGACCAAAGGATGTGACGACCAATTCTATGGGTCGAGGTTAATTTTGAGGACCTAAATTTGGGGGCGACCAATTCTGCGGGTCGACGTTAATTCTGAGGACCTAGAGTTGTGACGACAAATTCTGCGGGTCGAGGTCAATTCTGTGGACCTAAATTTTTGGCAGGGAATAATTTTACTTGGGAAAGTGTATACTATTTTGAGTACAAGTGTAATTTTGATTCCGCTAGGGATGGTGTTGTCTTGAAGTTCCATTGGGGAATGTTTAGTTTTGAGGTTTCTTCTTGGGAATTATAGTAGACTTGGATGCAGGCACATCATTGGTTCCGTTGTGGATCATGCTGGGGATAAGAGTGTAAGATTAATCTAGTTGGTGGTTTCGAGAGTTTGTAAGGGGATTAGTGGTCCAAAAATGATTTTCTTGAGGGAATATTATGTTCTATATTTTTTAAAGATGTGGGGAATTTTGAGGGTTTTTTCTGAAAAATTCTGGATTTTTCTGGCATTTTTATACGAAATTTAAAGGTGACTACCGAAAGGAAGGTCTGGGAAGGTGCCAATAGGTAAAAGACATAAAATCCTTGGATTTTCTTGGAAGAGGAAAAGGCAGTTGTCGATCGATATAGGTAGGGGCTTTCCAATCGGTAGACCCTTTTACCTTCTATATAAAGGGGAAAACCTCTCCTCATTTTCCACACCTTTAAGTGTTTGAATCTTCTTATTTCTTTCTCTAAGAATTGTCTTTAAGTCTTTTATTTTTTAAGGCACCAAATGGCTAGCACTTCAGGTGATGTTCATAACAATGAGTGGCTGGTAGTTAATGATTGGGTCAGCCTAGAGTGGCGGTCTATGGTGCCCCTTACACTGAGGAATGATAATGCCTGTGACTCATTTGAGCAAGTTGCCGATGAGCAGATTTTGCTGCGCTATCCTACACATTATCGATCGGCAAGGGTGGAAAACCCAAGTGGCTATGTAAGTATGGTGACTTTTTATTTTCCAATTTATTTTTCTCTTTTCTCTTCTTGTGCTAATAAAGGTTTTTCTTTTGGTTTCTTGCAGGCAGACATAGCTCTTTCGAGCATTTGATCTTAGGGGATAATGGGGTTGAAAGAGTTTAGGGAAAATCTCTTTAGGGAGGTACGCAGTAAGGTATGGTGTGTTGGGTTCAGCTCGTTAGCGGAGGCATTGGACGAGACACCACGTTCCACTGTAGTGCTATATGGTCTTAGGGTGAGATAGTGGAACACTACTCACACATACCATTTGGGGTTCGGGGAAATCAGCGTGACTCCCATTCATGTCCAATAGCTGTTGGGGCTAGATTGAGAGGGGTTCCAGATTTTGATGGAACGCACTTTGGGGATTATGCCAAAGGTGGTGCAGGTGGCTTTCGGATATGTAGGCAGAATCATGTTGGGGGATTCTATTTGAATTTCTATGATAAATGAGGTGTTGCTGAAGAGGAGGATGGATGTGATTGACGGGCGACATGTAAGACATATAGCCCGTTTATTTATTTTGATTTTACTTAGGGTTTTTGGTGGCGACGAATGGCAACATCATCCATCTTTGGATTCTACCGTACCCAAGGACAATCTCTGATGACTGGGGGAGCCTTACTTTGCATCCCTTTATTATTCCATGGATGCATTAATTCGGTGCTGCCGACAGACCTTTAGCGGAGCCACTTATCTTTTGGAGATAATTTTATATATTTTTTTATTTTTGCATTTCCTTATAGTCCTATTTTATTATTTTTGATGATTTTTATCTTCTTCCAGACGTGGTTCTATGAGGGGACTGGGCACAACATGGTTTTTTTGACCCTATAGGATGACTATTTGGGGGACTTATGTCGGTTACTTCGCTGGAAGAAGTCCAACTGACGGTCGAAGCAGTCCTTATCTCTGAAGGAGGTTTGGCGGTTCTTGAATGACCTGACGAGCGATTAGGTCAACTTTTGTCATTTCTCAGTTCTTCTTGGCATTTTTATTTCTTGAGTAGATTCTGATTTTTTATTAGGGATATAGGTGACCTTCTATCCCTGTGTCTATGTGGGACACGGAGGTTACTGACATGCATACACAAATTCCAAGGTTGATAGCTCACGAGTTCGGGTACATCCAGTACCTGGGAGAGAGGGCGATGAGGCAGATATTAGAGGAGGAGGTGGAGGCCCCACTTGCGGTACCCCTATGTATATGAGGTGGGTGAGGGAGATGTCTGATGATGCCAAGGAGGTAGTGATGATAGGCGAGCCCTACATGCATTACACGGATACGACGATAAGTTAGGATTATCTTGACTTCCTGACGAGTTGGTTGATGCCCTCTTGTATCTATGATGTGAAGAATATACCTCCAACTTCCACGACTTCAGGTCCCACAACACGGGTGATGGTACGTCGGTGGGGATGGAAGCATAGGAGGCTCAGCTCATTTAGGTTACTCCCCCTTCTTATAATTTTTTATTAAGTAGCAGGGAGTCATTGAACGTGCCACAATGTCCTCAAGCATCGGTGGCTGGATTGGCGGGGCTTACAGATGAGGCCCTGCGGTCTGAGATATATTTTGTCTCTTTCTCTTTTCTTCTCCTAGTTTCTCCTTATTTTCCTTTCCTTTTACTAACTAACTCGCCTTCTATTTTCTTTGCAGTATGTGTAGGTGCCGACCAACTGGTTGTGAGACATCAAGGAGTGGATGACTTCCATGTATGATTATGTAAAGGTCATCTCTCTCTTTCTTGGTTCTATCTGGCACCTCAGACAAAGGTTTCAGTTCTAAGAATGGAGGGACCAGTGCTTGTCACCGAGACAATGTGTGAACCACGGGGGCTGAGGGTTTGAGGGGAAGCTTGAGGTTTCAAGCGAATTCCAATTTGCATTTTTTGTTTTTTCTTTTTCCCGTAGTGCCTGCAAAATGTAATCATGCAAATAAAGAATGTATATGAACAATATACGTTTTCTTTTGGGTATCCTTCTTGATTTAGTGACTTATCCAATTTGCACTTTTAATTCTCTACTGAGATTGTTTTATTTTGCGAAGAGAAGAGAATGAAAATGATTTTGATGAAAATGTTTATTAAAAGAGGACTAATAAAATGGAATGACTCGGGGGTAAATTTTCAAAATAAGGGTTTTTGAAATTGATTTTGGGCAAAAGAGGAAAAATGGAATTTTTCTAAAATAGGGGGTTGCCAATCGGCATACCCCCGAATCTTCCTATCGGTATCAGGGTCAAGTCAAATCACTCCTAGGATTTGATTTCACTTTTCGGTACTCTTGTGGTACTTGGTAGTGCAGAGAGTTTAACAGGATTCCCGATGGTTTATTTTTTGCAAGGATTCTTGGGTATAAAAGGAGAGTTTGTTTTTTTTCCACCAAAATCAATATTATTCTTTTGCTTCTAGAGAGTGCGATATTCTCTAATGGAGTAAACTTATTTAATTAGATGTCAATACACAACCAAATCTTAAATCTTATTAACCCTATAACATGCAACTATGTGATTCAAATCAAGCATGTAAAGAAATCTCAACTTCAGGAAAAAACTCCAAAGGTAAAAACCTTTTATTTCACAATAGTTTGTGAATTGCAACTTACGCATACAATAGCGAAATACAGCCTGACGAATCTCCCGCATGTGACTCTCATCTTCTTCAGCAATAGTTTCCACGATAATTACAAAGATCTCAATCTTCCTTCAGCAATGAATTCCCACAAGAATCCACAATGACCGCAGTCGTGATAATGATTCTCCCAAGAATCACAAGAGCAGCAATAGGAATTCCTTCCCTATAAGTTCAGCAGTGAAGACACCTTCTTCACCAGAGTAACTTTAATATAGAAGTGATTTGGGTTTCAAAGATGATCCAAAAAGTATAAAGGAGATGATGTGTGAATCAAACAAAGTTTTACCCTTTAGAAAGTGAAGACTTTTTGCAATAATTCTGCAATTTTCGTAAAAGAGAAGTCTTAAATCATTTCGTCTAGAAAATAGGTATTTATTGGCAAACATAAAATCGAGGCGAGACAATCTCGTTCGAATGAGAATCATGGCTCGTTCTAACCACATGGATATGTCGTTCGAACAACATGTACTTCACTTTTAACGAGATGGAAAAACTCAAGACAATAAGCCCTCATTTGAACCTCGTTTGATAGCTTCTTCAATTGACCTTCTAATGAGATGCAGGTCATTCTAACGAGATGGTACTCTCATTCGAACGAAACTGTCGAAAATAAAATTGTTGTTATGTTCAAAAAATGTTTGAAAACTATCTCGTTTTGTAAAAATTCAATTTATAAAAATCTCCGAATACTTTCTAAAAAATCCTGGAAACACAAAACAACAACCATACCAATATTACGTCAAGTCGTGGAAGATGTTGAAATTTCTTTATAATCGGATCTGTCTTCTTGAATGTGTGAACATGAAGTTCCATGATGAAAGTAACGGAATATGCCATACTCAATGTAAAATAGATTCTATGGATAAGTCCTAGATGCAAGGGGCAATGATAGATAATTTTTCCTTACAAATCTACCCCTATGGCTTTTCCGGCAGAAAATAAAAAAATTGAATTATCTAAACAAATCCTATAAAAATATAGTACCCTCCTAGAAATCCATAAATGGAAAGATACTAAACATGTACAAGTCTTACAAATCTTCAAATTTTTAAATCTTCAATTATCTTGCTTTCTCTTGATCTTATTTTTTGTATGTGTACTTTTCAAATGCTCATCAAAGTGTACCTACACCTAATAGATAAATAGATATACCTTCGTGATGTATTGAGTTTGAAATAAGATAAAACTCATAAATAAAATCAATTCTCCCCCATAAATGAAACTCCCGCTCCCCCATAATTCATTCTCCCCCTTTGTATTTGTCAGAAATAGACAAGAAAAGAAACAAAAAGTAATAAACCAGAGAGTCATACAAAGCATAGAATATCATCACAAATATAATGCAATAAGAATCAAGTAATGATAAACTAAAGAAATCCAACTATTTTTATTTTTCAAAAATTTTTTAAGTAAAAAAATAAAATACACACCATGAACTAGCACTAAGATAACCAAGTCATGAATGCGTAATGAATGGGTGTGAACACATTCGATAGGAAAATCAACTCAAGCAATCATAAAATATGTGCCCGATGAATTTTGGATACTCCTAACGAATGAAATCAAAGTCGTCCTTAGGTGTAAAAATGTTGAATTCATATAATATCGACTCAATCTAAACAACAAATCAAACTCTAAAATATTTTTCACACCAATAACGCCCAAAACTATGAATGCCAAACCCATTGATCTTTGACTAAACTCCCTCGAAACTCCCATATGAAATATTTCCCTAAAGTCTTTTATTTTGAAGAAATCAATGCTCATATGTAGTGAAGCATGAATGTTCTTTGAATTTGTCCTGAGACTTTAAATTATTTTTTTCCTTTAATATTTTAGGCTTTTTTCTTTTGCAAACGTTGGTTATTCACGCAAATATCTTTTTACTTTCGCAGCCTGATTCCATTGCTTTTAAGTTAACACATTTACTAGAGATATATTTCAACCTTTTCAATTTGTATAATGGTTCTTACAAGCACTACTTTTATTATCTCGTTTTATCGCATTTGGTTCATTTTAAAAGAAGGTTTGAGATGAAAACATTTTCACCAACATGTGATAGACAAGTAAAATGCTCAAATAAATTCGTGCATGTGTATATTAAAGGAGACAATGAGTCAAACACGTAGAAAATAATCACTAATCACATGTCAATGACTCCAACACATTATAAAAGACATGAATGAAAGATTTTGTGTCTCAAAACACTATCAAAAATTCACATGGATAATGGAATGATATTGTGACTTGGTAATCCTAAATGTCCTACCATATAAGGTGTAAAACAAACTACAAAATTTTTTTTGGATTTTTTAAAAAATATATCAAAAATAAAATCTTTTTGGCTTTTTCATTTTTCTAAAAAATAGAAAATATTTTTTTATTTTCCAAAATTTTTAAAGGAAACAAAACTCTTTTTGAAATTTTCAAAAAATATATCAAAATGAAAAAGATAAATATAATGGTAGTACATACTAGAGATAGGCATACAGATATGAATATGAAAACCATCCTATGCTAGCAAACAAGTCTAAACCTCAATCACTAGGTCCGAAGGAGCTCTACAAAGGAGGTGACGTCCTATGAAAAACATCCATCAAATCATGTGAAGTTTTGACCAAATAGTCAACTTTCTCTCGAAAACTCTAAACATCTCTCATGTGAGATGTGGGAGCATGCAGAGTAATATGTGTGGGAGCGCGTGTGGGAACACATGTAGTAGCATATCATGGAAGATACCTATAAGAAACACTACCCAACTTAAAACAAAATTCCCTAAGTTATCCGCTTTGCTTGCAATGGGAACAAACATACATGGGCATAGGAACACCTCTCTCAAAATGTCTAGGAGGCTCTCTCCTATGGGGAAACAAATTCCTAGGTGGGTTAGGTTGAGAGACATATGGATCTATAACAAACTCGGGAAACATCTAAGGTGCAACATGGGAAATTAATGCACCATCATAACCTATTCCAGTCTCTCAACATTACCCAAAGCAGGAACGAGGAGCATCTGTCCAACCTTCTTAGATATATCCTATAAAGTAACCTTGACCTCTTAGGTTCATTCAAGATCTCTCTCGAGTTGGGATACACGAGATTGTAGTTTTTCACGAGTCTGCAATGAATATTGAAGATCTAACGTAATACTATCCATGGTGTTGCCGGCCTAAAACAATCAATTACTCACACAGCGAAACTCTCACTTTCCTGAGTTGACTTACCAACGCCTCACACACCCTTAAAACGTTCACTTCTCTCTCCAAATCTAACACCTTAAGACTTAAATCCTTATTCAACTTGTTGGTTTTCAATGTCTCGGTGTATAAGTTACTAAAAGATTTTTAGAGATCCCCTTCTCCCTCACTTGCAAACTCATCCTCACACTAACTAGAATGGCTCAAAACATCACTCTCACATTTACATGTGTCCTCATCATTGTGGGACAAATTATATGTGCTCACATGACTAACCATGAAAGCAATGCACTTTTCATGTGGTGATTCCCCCTGAATCATCCAACTCGATGTCACTATTGTTAAGAGTGACTTTGTTAGCAATCTCTTTATCATTTCTCTTTAGCATAGTGGGACACTCCAAAATCTTGTACCCTTTGCCCTCTCGCCCAAAACATCTTACCTTTTCCTCCTAATCACCATTATCCTTTAACTCATCTTTGTTTTTGTTTTTCTCAAAAGTCTTTTTATTGGAAAAATTATTTTGGAAATTTTGAGAAACTTATTAAAAAAATTCGCAAACAAGGCCAAGTCATCACATAAAACTCTCCCTTAGATTCAGACTCATATACTTTCTCTTTTATCTTTTTCTTAATTTGAGTCTTTAAAACTATCCCTCTATCCTTAGGATTAATGGTTTTGGTAAACATGTCGATCTCATTAGTTTTAAGGTCTCCTATGAGTTCTTTTAACTAAGAGAGTCTAAGATCTCAAAATATTTTTCACAACTCTCGACTCCTCAATTCTCTCACCCAAATTAAAACTCATGTTAACAATGTCTGAGAACCTAGCATAGAATTGATCAAAACTCTCGAACTTTAACATAGTGACAGTCTCAAACTGGGTGGTCAAATTTTAAAGCTTAGACACCTTGATAGCATTTGTGCCCTCATGAGTCAACATGAGGATATCCCATGCTTCCTTATACATAGTGCACATCATGATGCATAGGAACTCGTCAGGGATGACGGCTCCAGAATTAACACTAAGTCCGCAGGAGTTGTAGGTACTCCACTTAAACTCATCATCAGTCCAGTCATAAATAAGTTTGGGATTAATGCCATTTCCAGTCGTGACAGTGGGAGGATTCCACCCTCTCTCACAAACAAGCCAAACTCTTTCATCAATATCCTTTAAAGTGGATCTCATATGTGCTTTAAAATAGGCATAATTCGATCCATCGAAAATTGGCATCCTATTATATAAGTTCTCCATCAGAAAATTTGTAATTTTTCAAAATCAATTTTTCAAAACAATTGATATCTCAAAAAAAATATCTCACGAAAATTTGGTAAAACCTTCTCCGATAGCAATTTGTAGAATGGTATCAGTGGGGAAAACGTTTAAAAAAATCAGAATCACATGATAACTCAGTGTAATCTGCTCTCATACCAATTTAAGAGTCTGCTATTATCTAGTGCAGTAAACTTATTTAATTAGATTTTAATCCACACCCAAATTTTAAAATAAATTATTAACCCTAAAACATGCAACTATGTGATTCAAATCAAGCATGTAAATAATTCTCAATTTCAGGAAAAAAAAACAAAGGGAAAAACCTTTTATTTCACTAAAGTTTGCAAATTGCGACTTACAAAATACAATAGAGAAATATAGCCTGCCGAATCTCCCACAGGTGAATCTTTTTTTCTTCAGCAACAGTTCCCACGAGAACTACAAAGATTGCAATCTTCCTTGAGTAATGAATTCCTGTAAGAACCCATAAAGATCGCAGTCATCAGTAATGATTCTCATAAGAATCACAAGAGAAACAGTAGAAACTCCCTCTCTATAAGGTCAGTAGTGAAGAGTACTTTTTCACAATTGTAACTTCAGTATAGAATTGATTTGAGTTTCAAAGATGATATGTGAATCAAAACAAGTTTTTCCCTTTTAAAAGTGAGGACTTTTTTCAACAATTCTGCGGTTTTCGTAAATGTGAAGTCTTAAAAAATTTCGTCTAGAAAATAGGTATTTACTGACAAGATGGAAGTAAGCCCCCGTTTGAACCTCATTTGAGAACTGATTCAAACGACCATTTAACGAGATGTAGGTACTTCTAATGTGATGGTACTCTCGTTTAGATGAGGCTGACAAAAAATAAAATTGTTTTTAAGTTTAAAAACTGTTTGAAAACTCCACCATTTTATACAAAATTAGTTTATAAAAATCTCCCAAAACTTTGTAAAAAATTCACGAAACATAAAACAACAAACTTACCAATATTACGTCAGGTCATAGAGCATGTTGAAGTTTCTTTATAATTGGATCCATCTTCTTGAATGTGTGAACGTGAAGCGCCATGACGGAAGTAACATGATATGTCATACTCAATGTAAACTATATTCTATGGACAAGTCCTAAATGCTTAGGGCAATGATAAAAAAAATTCCCTCACACTTCTTTTTTCTTTCGTCTCCAAATGTCTCTTCTAATGTACGAAGAATTCTCTTTTTATCTTAAAGGCTTAGAGGTCAGTGCCTCAATAATGTTGATCCTGATACTTTTATCTTGCGTAGGGTTTCCCTATGGTGTGATTGGTCCATTGACTAGAATTTGGTAGTAGTGGTGGTATAATTTTGTACCCTAAGTACCATGTCTTCTTGTTTGTCCTGGACGAGGTCTATCCTACCTATTAGGAATTTTTGTCCATATTGGGGGTTAGCCCCAATGTTATGGAGGCTATGCCTGATTTTTTCCATTATCTTAGGGCATCTTTGGCTGAGTTGCTCCATAATTCCCCTTCAGCGGTTCGACCACTAGTTCATATAGGGACTATTTCTCTTCCTGCGGTTATGCACTCGGTGCATTAGAGGGGCTTTGTTGATGCTGACTTTGACGGGGCTATTTCTTTGGGACTGACTGTGAGGCTACTATTGGAAGTAAGAGAATTGATGTAGATCCTCAAGTGGACATAATAGTGGCGTGGATGTCTTACCGCTATAGTCCTGCGACATTGTTGCTGGCGAAGACCTTGAATGGTCTTGATGCTGGGAAAGAGGGACGATTATTATTTTCTAAGGGGAGCCCAGTGATGTTGTTCATGTGGCTTACAGAGAGGTTTCGTCTCACATATCCTACCGAGTATCCCATGGAGGGTGTGCTTAATTTATTCGTCCGACCTTTCTTCATCTTCGGCCCATCGATATGGAACAGGGTTAACTGATTCTTAGGGCATGAGGCCCCATGTCTTCATTTCTCAGTGCCATGGCAGGGGACTTAGAACCTATTTTACAACTAGGAGAGTACTAGTATGTGCGATTGGTTGGCCTCCAGTAGACTTCTTTTAATTTCCATTAGCGACTTCTGTGCCAAGCTAGGTGGGAACAAATAGTGCCCCTTACATAACGAAAGTTTTTCCCGTGGAAGACTTGACATAGTCATTGCAGATGATACTAGGTTCGTTGTGGCAGCGTCGTCAGTTGTCTACCCATTCGTTACAATTTGTAGGATGAGTGTGGCATGTGTTTGGGGACTAGCTGAAGTGGTTATGGAATCGGGTAGTGGGGTAAATTATGGAGGAAGAGACTGGGAAAAGGTGGCTTATTTCCTTTAACCCTGTGGAGGAGGGTCTTGTGGTTTTGGCCAAACTTTTCATGGCGTATCATTGCATGGAGGGCATACAAAGTGTTAACCAGGAGTGGGAGACTTAAAGAACTCCAAGGGTTAGAAACAATGACGAGGCAGGATCGTCTGGAAGTTGAGGACATTATTTGTGAAGATAGTGGTATTTATAAAGCTGGGGAAAGTTTATGCTTTAGGTAATTTTGGTGTTTTTCTGTGGGGTTAGGGGTAATTTTTATGAAGACTTTATGGAATAAGTTGGTTGTTGAGAAAATGTAGGTTGATTTCGTTATTGTGAAGGGGTGGTCTGTTTGACTCCCTCGATTGATATATCATGTAACAACTGTATTCTTGACTTGAAATAAAGATGATTTTGACATATTTTGTCATGCCTCTTAATGAGTTTTGCATTTGAATTATCTATACAAATTTCTAAGGCATACACAATTTTTTTGTTCATGTAAATGATAAGATGGACCATCGTTCTCAGGGGTCAGAAAAGAATAGTATTTTATGAAAAAATAAAGGACCGCATCCATATGTGTCATATGGGCTGCCTACATACCTCTGGGGGTATTGAAAATTTTCATGAGCTTAATTTTGAAAAGAAATGTTTTTAAGAGGATCAGGTCCCACATAGTTCTAGGTACGGGGAAATGAAGAATTTTTTTAAAGAATCAAAGGGGGAAGAAAAGAGCCATAGCGCGCTGAGATTTCAAACTAAGGGTAGAATTTCTTGAGATTATCCAGATTGACTGGACGCGTACCCATCGAGGTCTGTGAGCATATAGGCACCGCCTAATAGAATTTTCTTCACAAAGTATCGGCCACTACAATTCGGTTTGAATTTCCCTTTGGGATCCTAGACGGGTTCTATTATCTCCTTGAGGGCAAGGCCTCCTTCCTAGACACTGTGATCCTTGAATTTTTGGTTGAATTATCGTACTATCCAGTGATGATACCTCTGTATATGGTATAGAGCCTTAAGTCTCTTGTCATCCAAAAGTAATAGTTAGTCAAAAGGTATCTGATGCCAATCGTATTCGCTAACTTTGCTTTTGAACATGAGGCATATGGAAGGCATTTCTATCTCAATGGGTAGGATCGCCTCCATGTTATATACCAGAGAATAAGGGGTAGCCCCAATAGGTGTTTTGATTAAAGTGTGGTAGCCCCAAACGGAGTAATGGATCTCGTCATCCCAATCTCTATAACTCTCGATCATCTTGCTGATGATGGTTTTAAGGCTTTTATTGGAGGCTTTAATAGAACCATTGGTTTAAGGTCAGTAGGGATAAGATTTATCTCTAAATCCTGTACTCATTGACCTTCGACCCATTTGGTTAAGTAATCAATAGAGAGAAGGATGAACTCAATACTATTTGAATCTATTGGAGGACCTTCCCTATGATGTTTATGCCCCAAATGGAGAAGGATTAGGGAGAGGTCATATTTTATAGTTCCTAAGGAGGTAAATGTTAGATATTGGCAAACTGTTGGAACTTAAGGCATTTTTAAAGGTAAGCAGTGCAGTCTTGAACCATGGTAGTCTAATAGTACCCTTGATGGTGATCTTCTTGGTAAGCATGTGACCGTTCCTGTCGGGTCCGCATTCCTTATTTTGTATTTTATGCATCATTCCTTCAATACAAGCCCCTACTATGCATGTAAATGGGTTCCATCGAAGTTTATTTTGAAAAGCGCTTTGTTGCAGATGATGTATTGGGAATCTAGTTTACGAAGGGTCGCACGTTCTTTCTTATTTGCGTCTTTGGGATACCTACCATGTTTGAGGAGGCGCCAAATGTCATAATACCATAACCCAACCATTTAGAGATCTTTTTCGGTAACGAGCTCAATATGGTAGCAGTGGGTGGAAATAGCCTATTTCTGACACAAAAAATAGGCCATTATTACTCCCTCGAGCATATCAACCATGAAGGCTAGTGTTATAAGGGCCATCAGCTAGACTATTCTTTGTATGAGGTAGGTAGTAGAAGGTGACATATTTGAACCGAGTGACCAGCTCTTCTAAGTAGGCATAGAAGGGTTGGAGCTTTACGTCTTTGACTTTTCATCTTTTTAGGATTTGGCCAATGATGAAAGAAGATTCCCCCTAGACCTCTAGGTGCTAGATTCCTTTTTAGTGCGATCTTGATACCTACAGTGCATGCCTCATAATAAGTCATGTTATTGGTGCAAGGGAAGTCTAATTTTATGGAAATGGAGGTGTGAGAATCATCATGGGCGATCAGGAGTATCCCAATTCTATATTTTTTTTTCTTTTTAGTAGCTCCATCAAAGAATATTTGACATTTAAGGTCCTCCCGAGAGGTGAAGAGAAGGTCATCATCTGGGAATTTGAAGACCCAGACATCATTTCCTTCCATGGGATAATCGAAAAGGTATTCGGATATGACCATCCCTTTCATGGATTTCTGCGTAAAATACAAAATATCGAACTCGTCTAATAACATCAACCAATGGGACATCCGTATTGATAGAGCGGGTTTCTCTAGTAGGTACTTGATGGGATCCATTCGAGATACTAGTCTGATGGGAAATGGAATCATGTAGTGTCATACCTTCTACGCGACATAGACCAAGGCAACACATTCTTTCTTCAAATTATTGTAATTGACTTCGTAGGAGGCTAGTTTTCGACTGGCATAATAGATGACTCTTTCCTTATGGGATTGTGTAATGTATTGGGCTAGAAAAGGCTCGGATGCGGTATCTATGATGGTCAAGTATAATAAGAGTGGGATACCTAGCTGTGGATGAGTTCGGGTGAGGTATCTTTTGATTTTGTCAAAGGCTTATTGGCAGGTCTCATTCCTGACTTTAGTTGAATCCTTCCAAAGAATTTTAAAAATAGGTGTGAAGATAGAAGTCAGTGGACTGGTGAACCGACTGATGTATTGTAGTTTACCCAAGAATCCTCAAACTTCCTTCTCCGTATGTGGTGGTGACATCTCAAGTATGGCTTTCAACTTGGCGGATTCCACTTCAATTCCCTTCTCACTGACCATGAATCCTAAGATTTTTCCTTTTGTGATGCCAAAAAGACACTTTTGTGGATTTGATCGTATTTGGTATTATCACAGTCGTTCAAAGAAATTTTGAAGCGAGAGAATATGACCTTCCCGAGTCATTGAATTAATGATCATGTCATTCGCATAGACTTCGACCCCTTGTGAATAAGGTCATGGAAGACAGTTATGGTAGCATTTAGTAGGTAGCCCTAGCATTCTTGAGTTTGAATGGCATGATAGTATAGAAAAAGGTTCCTCATAGTGGGATGAAGGTGGTTTTATCCTGATGGATAGGGCGCATCTTGATCTGGTTATATCCACCAAGTACATTGACAAACATTTGAGGGATCCACAATTATATCGATGTTGGGTAATGGGTAATCATTTTTTGGGGATGCTTTATTCAAATCTCGGGAGTCTACGCACATGCAGACATTTCCTCCCAACTTTGACATGGGGATGTTTTTTGTGAGCCATGTTGGGTATTAGACTATGCGAAAGAAACCCACGTTCCATTATTTGACCACTTCCTCTTTGACTTTGATCAACCATTCGGTACGGAGTTTTCTTAGATTTTATTTGACCGGCTTCCAATCTGGGAATATGGGGATCTCATGATGAGAAATTTCTCGAGTCAATGTCAATGATTTCGTTGTAGGACCATGCAAAGGCATACATGAACTCTTTTAGTAGCTCTTACAATTATTCACGCTCATGCTCATTAAGGGTGGACCCTATCCTAATCTCACACTGGTGGCTACTAGAAGCGAGAGTAGTAATAATAGTTTCATCATCATTAATTTGAATGCGGTTATGTTGTTTATTTTATTTATTGACATCACTTAATAACCATTCATTAACAAATTCATCATCATTAAAGGTTTGATTAGAATAAACACAATTCTTGTAAGGCACAACAAGATACTCAAAATCCTCATTTATAGGAAAAACTATATTGAGAGCCTCATCAAAACAGGCCTCGATTACATTCATATCATGAAAAGGAAAGACAAGAATATGTGAAATAGTAGGGTTAGGTTGAATTTGAGTATATTGGATTTACAGGGAATTCAAATTGAGGGGAGGCATATCAGCAGTTGTGATCTAAGCGGACGTGTCTGACATCATGACATTTGAGAAGATCATGTGATGACTCAATCGCAGTATCTATAAATCGAAAGATTTTTTAAAGTCTCTTTCCTCAGAGTCCTTGGTAATTGCCATCGTTTGGTTAGTGAGAGGTTGCACTTCATGTTTGTAGTCTTCGGCCTAAGAGTTACTATCTTGAGAGAAGATTCCCAGTCCCAATTTCACCTTCTTATTAATATGGTCGTTCAGTGGTTCTGAGAATCCACAAAGGGGAAGTGTTCACCCTCCCCGACAAATCTTTTGTTCAAAAAGTATCCTGAAATAGTCTTTTCATTCTCTAAGCATCTATTCGATCTCGGTCGACGGAGTTCTTTGAGTTCATCCGGTGAAGGCTCCCAGACCACATGGGAGAAAGGCCTTTTTCAGGACTACGGGATCAAGGATTTCTTGCTGACATCATCCTAGCCCCATTCCAGGCATCAAGTGCATATTTTTGAACATCTGAATCACATTGACATTACCATAAGGGTTGTTCTCTGGATAGACTCAATCTTTGAAGTTATCCCTTTTTAGGATGGGGAGCGAATAAATTCTGAAATCAGAGAGGAGCATGCCATTGGTCACATAATGAATATCTAATATTGGGTTGCTAGTACTGGCACTGTCTTTGTCCCCCAAAATAGTGCTGACCTGACCGTTGGTAAAGAATTTTAGCTTTTGATGAAGAGAAGATGATACCCCTCAAATACTATAGATCCATGGGTGGTCAAGGAGTATATTAAAGCAAGCATATATATCGATGACTTGGAATTTTGTTAGAGGGTTGAGAGGGCCAACCCCTAGTGTGAGTTTTACGGAACCCATTACTTCTCGACGAGTGTCATCACAGGTGCGCACGATGGAAGAGGTGGGAATGAGATCACTGACTTTCAGTGCCAAACAGTTTAAGGTTTTGAGGAGATAGACACAAGAGCATATCTATTGTCAAAAAGTGATAGTGGGACTATCTTTCCCAAGAATTCGACGGAGATATTAAGAGCATAATCTTGATCAGGTCTGAACTTTGGTATTTCTTCTTCTGAAAATGAGGAGTCTGGTAGAGGTCAAGGATCTAACCATATTCAGGGCTTCTTCGAGAGTAGAGGGAGAAACTTTGGGTCTGGTGAGGAGTTTTATCAAGGCATTCCGATGTAGCTGAGAGGACAAGAAAAGTACCCATAGGATGATATTGACTTGGGTATTCTTGAGCTGGTTTAGGACTTTTCTTTCCTCAATGGTCATTTCTGGTATTGAAAGTTCTTCAGCCACTTCCTTTTCTTTTTGAGGAATCAAATCTTCATAGTACCATCTTGATCTGGTCATGTGCTTCATCAAGGGGAGGAAGAATAAGAATCCTGTGGCTTCAACTGTCTCGAATTGAACGGACATTTTGTTGATTTCTCAAAACAAATCCTCAAAGAAGATCATTCCACATAAGCTAGTAAATGGACTGAATTCTTCATGACTTAGTTCAATATCTAAGCTGTGGAAGTCATTCCCCCATCGAGTGGTGACTATGTGTTCTTTCCAAGAGAAATCAATGCACTCAACAACCTTGACAGCTTCATCATATAAGTCTTCCCACTCAGCGAGATAGTAAAGGAATGAAGTGACCATCCGTCCCTGAGGTTTCAAAGCAGTGAGTAACTAAAAAATGCTGCTTATTTCTTTTGTCAAGAAAAACATATCCACAATGATCTCTACCACATCATCTAAATGGACTTCTTCAATAGACACTACCCATTCGTCTGATTCTCGAGCCCACTTTCGAGCTTCCATGAACAAGTTGTTGAATTTTTTATAATCGACGGGAATCTTGATCGGCAATTTCATCCTAAATTCTAATAGTTGGTTCAATGTAATAGATAGCTCCTTATTTCCTTAGATCGGGTATGACATGTAATGTATACCCTTATAAGGAGTGACAGATCGAATCAGCAAGACATATAGGGTGCAAAAGGAAGGACGAGTAAACCTTGAGAGGTTTAATTGAGACAATAGGGATGATGGGTGTTTTGATCGACATGATTTGGGTAAAAGATTCAAACTCGGAGTCACTTGTTAGGAAGATGGCATTTATCCCAATTCCATGTGTTGAAAGAGGATTGTGAGTGGTATTGGGTTTGGGATTAGCTAATTAGGAAATGATACCTCACTCAATTATGCCTTGGATTGCATTTATGAGGTAGAAGCATTGGTCAGTGGTATGACCTGCAGATTGGTGAAAGTCACAGTGGGCATCATGTTTGAAGTTTGTAGGGAGCGAATTTGATAATGGTCGAGGTTCCAATGGTTTGATGAGATTTTTGGTGAATAGAGATTGATAGAATTTGGACAAGGGAGATTAGAGATTAGTTTTTTTTCCTAACATGATTGGAAAATGTACTAAGAGGTAGCAGGTTGGAAAATGTGGTTGATAGTTGAGACTATAGCACTAGCAGTCTCTAATACCCTATAATTTTAATTATTTTTAAAATGCGTTATATTTTAATTAATGTATTAATTGGATTTTATTATAAATTAATTCATTTGGGTTTTATCAAAATTGTGGATATTAAAATGAATGATTTTTTATATTACTTAAAGATATTTAGGTAATATATAAATATGATATTATTAATATTGCTATGAGTTATTAATTCAGTAATTTGAATTTTTAGTCGGACGCGGTATGGGACGTGTCGGGACAAATTTGTTAAATTAAAAAGGAAACTTATTTTTACATCAACTGTATAGTCGTTTCAACTGCGTCATTGCATCCGGAAGGGTTGAAATAGTCAGAAAAGTCTATTTGGATGTTGGTTTTGAGTCTCGGGTTATTTGGAAATGAAAAGACAATCAAAAAGGGCATTTTAGTCATTTTTACAAGGGGGATGAATAGTGATTTCGGATTTTGTCTTATTATAAGTATTTGGAGATTAGTTGTACGTAGGTTCATTCATCTCTTCTACACAAAATTGAGAGGTCATCTTCTTAGAGAGAGTGAAAATTTGCTTGGGAGAAGAGAAGCTTGCTTGGAAAGGAGGAGAACCAAAGACCAAAGGTCACCACCACTAAGCACCACCGGAAGTGACCGGAGAAGGGGAGAACCACCTGTGTTATACAACCCCAAAGGATCAGATCTTCATTAGAGTCAAGTATTTGATATTTTCAATCTAGTTAGTATATTTCACATGTTAGGATAGTAATGAAAAGATGAGATTTTCATGTTTGGAAGATAAAGATAGAGTTGTTAATTGATTTCTGGAAAATGGAACTATGTAGGAATCAAACTCATGTTGTAGGTAAATAGTAATCCACGAAATAATCATTAAGTTGTTGAAGAAATTCTGAGCATCATTGGTTTGTTCTTAAAGATATCATGTTTATAATTTTCTGGAAAAATGGGATAAATATATACTTTTAATTCAAACTCTTGATGATTCTAGGGTGTTTAAAGAATTAGAAATCATTTATATATATTGCTATATCATGTAGTAAGGATTATAATGAATTTGGTTTGTTAATATGAAGGTTTGAATGATCAAAAGTTATGAAACCCGTAGTATAAGAAATGCAGAAAACAGGGTTGATATCTGGGCGATCGATCGATCTACCCCTGCCTTCGATCGATCGACCTCCCCAGAATTCATGAAGTTGTTTCTTTTAATTCTTGTTATTATCCCAAACCTTTTTTAAATCATTGGTGATTATTAATTGAATATAATGGGACTTAGGTAAGATTAGTAAGCCTTAGATGAGAATCGAAATAATGTGATTGGGATTTAATTGATTAGAATTATGATAATTAAAGTGAAAGAAAATTTAGTTGCTAGATTCATGTGTTGGATTCTAAATTGTATGCATGAGGATTAAGGATAGGTCCAGTAGGGGAAAATGTTATATCACCTGGGCAGCCTTAAGTTTACAAGAGGGCTCAATCCTAGGTGAAAGAAGATGTGTTTATAAGAGATTAGAAACTATTGGTTATAACCCTAATTAAAAGGAGAGTTAAATTCGTAGTAATTCGGGAGATAAGATGATATTGACCAGTAGGATATTAGTGATTTCTTGATGAATAAATATATGGTGGAAAACCTATTTAAACATTGAGTAATGAGTGAGACTCTGGAATAATTAAATTAAAGAAGTAAAGTCATAATATTTTAATACGTGGGATTTAAGAGATAGAATGCTACGTATGGGAATTAGTTGATGGTAGTGTAATTACCTTGTTGAAATTATATCTATAGGTAGATGATAATGCCTTTTTGATTAATTGATGAATTATGTGTATGACATACCGAGCTTACTTGCTATCGACGGGAGGTTTGCGCATGAGGGCAATCATATCCTGATGAATCCATGGGATTTTTGATTTGTTGCTCGAGAACATAGGTCTATGAAAGACTTATCGGGGAGTTAATAAGTCTGCTGACTATGGGTACATAGGTATGTGCGTGACCCATGGATACGAGAACTATGTTCGCCTCTAATTTGTGTGTTGTTATTTGTTGTTCGAGGAATCCTTACCGAACCTTTAGTACCCTATTCGGCGACCTGCGATACTGGGACGTGATAGAAGAGTAATGCATGCACCGTAGCTGTGTCTCCAGGTGTGGTATTTTATATATATATAATGAATTAAATGAATGTATATATAGTGGTTTGATTAATCTACTGTGTGATAATTGTAGATGACGGTGAATAGAGAAAAAGAATGGAATTAAGTTAATGAATATTTATTCTTATAGGTTTGAAAATCTTAATTCATATTAATGAGAAATGTATATGAATCATTATACTACGTATGGTATGGGACATACGGGGTTATGATATGGGATAGAATCATATTATGGAGACTAGTTAGGAGGATCCTTTAACTAGGAGGTTAATAGGAAACGTTAAGAGTGCACTCTAGATGAGAGGTGAGAATATCAAGTGAGAGTTTGGATACTAACATGTACATAATAAATGCTTAATTTCACTTGTTAAATACTCGTTGTTTTCAAAATTATTTTTACCATCAGGCTCTGACCCGTTTCCTTACATATTCTCTTTTCTATTGTACCTTTTATATCAGGTGTCCAGCAGCAGGGACGTCAACCTTAGAGAATTATGACGAGCTATGGAGCTATGGAATATTTATTAGACGTCTATCTTCATTTGATTCATAGTGATATTTTATTTTGGGCATGTCGCCCAGAAGAATTCAGTTATCATCTTTTATCTGAGTCATACAGTCTTTTACTCGTGTCATTTTAATACTTTTATTATTGTTGGGATTACTATATTGGATTAATATTTGGGAATGTTTATTCCAATTGCATTTAAATTCTTTTGAGTATCTGTTCAGTTATTATTGTGATAGAATAAAATGTGTAGTGTTATTCGTAAATTAAAAAATGATTTTTGTTGAATTAAAATTTGGAAAGTTTTTAACACCAGCTTAATTGGGTATTGGGTGATTTGTAAATGTTTTCGACAGTGATGCTAAGAATGAGCCAACTGTATATTCTGTTTTAATTTGGTATGGGACTAACCACCCGATATTTAATTAGGCGGGGTGTTATAGGTGGTATCAGAGCATCAAGTTCTAGTGTCCTTTAGGGTCTGTACGGCTTACTGTGTTTTCAGCTTAGCGTTCTTTGATGTAGTGCTCTATGTTTAGGATTGTTGATTTCCTTGGTGAGATTTTGTTCTCCTGCTATAACGTATATATTAGTGAATATTATTTGCGTTCGGACGTGTTCATACAAGAAGTATGGAAGATGAGGGTCAAATGGACAATTGAGGAGAGTCATCATTAGAAGTTCTAGAAATGCTGAAATTAAGTGTGTTACCCAACGAAGGCAATATATTCAAAGGCTTGGACATATAGTGGAGTATGGTTAATTAGAACTGAAAATTTGGGGTAAAATTTTTCTTGACTCATCGGAGCAAAGTTATAATAGTGGGAGTCAACGACCACCACCCGCGAATGAGGGTACGTTTTCTATCTATGGAGTTATGAGGCGCACAGTGATTTTTGTAGCAATTAATATTGTGTGGGCAATAGGGTTACTAAACTTAGCCTTTAGCACTGTTTTTTATGTAGACGCACTGAGGGGTCGTGGGACACCTATATTTTTACATATCATCACGTGGGTCTGATTTTATTATGGAGTTATGTACATTAGGCATGTCCGAACATGATGTGACTACCGACGTGGATTGACTTGTTGTATATGAGAGAGTATGGACTACTATAGCTAGCGTTTTGTCTTTACCAAGAAAATAGATGTGTATACTTTTAATTTGAAATCGATAAAACCTGTAGAGAGGTTATATACTATTGACTAAGGACCTGAGGAGTTTCGATGACCAATTACTTTAGGTAGTAGTGTATTGGGGGGGTTCCTTGTTTGGATTTCGCTTGCGAGACGCCCCACGCATGAAACTAACAAACGTTGGGAGTCGAAATAAGTTAGGTCTTTAGGATATGAGTTTATAACCTTTGCGATAAATCAGAGTATTATGCGGGTAACCTTATCCATTTTATGATGCAAGATATACGATAGGGTGTATGGGCGCCTGTATGGGTGGATTGTAGTATTTTTCATAATTGTGAAACAGTAAGTAGTTGTGACTCCAGGATTTATTTACTTAATGATTAAGGACCACTTTTTCCCAAACTTTGTCACAAGGATTGTATAGGGAAGATTGCGTAAAGTTTAAATTCGATTCAGTTGAAACTATATGGTGAGGCTTGGCGTATAACATTAATGGGGATTTTCATTAATGTACTGTATGGGCGGTACGACATAGATTACTTGCGATGTGAGATTTATACTCAGAGTTGACCTTACCAGTATGATTTGTATTTTTTAATTTCCGGACGAAATTCTGTTATAAGGGGGGAGTATGTGATACCCCGTAATTTTAATGACTTTTAAAATGTGTTATATTTTAAATTAATGGATTAATTGGATTTTATTATAAATTAATTCATTTGGGTTTTATCCGAATTGTGGATATTAAAATGAATAATTCTGTATATTACCTAAAGATATTTAGGTAATATATGAATATGATATTATTGATATTGCTGTGAGTTATTAATTCAGTAATTTGAATTTTTAGTCGGACGGGGTATGGGACGTGTCGGGACAAATTTGTTAAATTAAAAAGGAAAATTATTTTTACATCAACCTTATAGTCGTTTCAACTGCGTCATTGCATCCGGAAGGATTGAAATAGTCAAAAAGTCTATTTGGATGGTGGTTTTAAGTCTCGGGTCATTTGGAAATGAAAAGACAACCAAAGAGGGCATTTTGGTCATTTTTACAAGGGGGATGAATAGTGATTTCGGATTTTGTCTTATTATAAGTATTTGGAGATTAGTTTTACGTAGGTTCATTCATCTCTTCTACACAAAATTGAGAGGTCATCTTCTTAGAGAGAGTGAAAGGTTGGTTGGGAGAAGAGAAGCTTGCTTGGAAAGGAGGAGAACCAAAGACCAAAGGTCACCACCACCAACCACCACTGAAAGTGACGGTTGAAGGGGAGAACCACCTGTGTTATACAACCCCAAAGGATAAGATATTCATTAGAGGCAAGTATTTGATATTTTCAATCTAGTTAGTATATTTCCCATGTTAGGATAGTAATGAAAAGATGAGATTTTTCATGTTTGGAAGATAAAGATAGAGTTGTTAATTGATTTCTGGAAAATGGAACTATGTAGGAATCAAACTCATGTTGTAGGTAGATAGTAATCCACGAAATAATCATTAAGTTGTTAAAGAAATTCTGAGAATCAATGGTTTGTTCTTGAAGATGATATCATGTTTATAATTTTCTGGAAAAATGGGATAAAAAATATACTTTTAATTCAAACTCTTGATGATTCTAGGGTTTTTAGAGCATTAGAAATCATTTATATATGTTGCTATATCATGTAGTAAGGATTATAATGAATTTGGGTTGTTAATATGAAGGTTTGAATGATCAAAAGTTATGAAATCCGTAGTATAAGAAATGCATAAAACTAGGCTGATATCTGGGCGATCGATCGATCGACCCCCTGCCTTCGATCGATCGATCTCCCCAGAATACATGAAGTTGTTTCTTTTAATGATTGTTATTATACCAAACCTTTTGTAAATCTTTGGTGATTATTAATTGGATATAATGGGACTTAGGGAAGATTAGTAAGCCCTGGATGAGAATCGAAATAATGTGATTGGGATTTAATTGATTAGAATTATGATAATTAAAGTGAAAGAAATTTCGGTTGATAGATTCATGTGTTGGATTATAAATTGTACGCATGAGGATTAAGGATAGGTCTAGTAGGGTAAAATGTTATATCACCTGGGCATCCTTAAGTTTACAAGAGGGTTCAATCCTAGGTGAAAGAAGATGTGTTTATAAGAGATTAGAAACTATCGGTTGTAACCCTAATTAAAGGAGAGTTTAATTCGTAGTAATTAGGGAGATAAGATGATATGGACCAGTAGGATATTAGTGATTTCTAACTGAATAAATATATGGTGGAAAACCTATTTAAACCTTGAGTAATGAGTGAGACTCTGGAATTAAATTAAAGAAGTAAAGTCATAATATTTTAATACGTGGGATTTAAGAGATAGAATGCTACATACGGGAATTATTTGATGGTAGTGTGATTACCCAGTTGAAAGTAAATCTATAGGTCGATGATAATGCCTATTTGATTAATTGATGAATTATGTGTATGACATATCTAGCTTACTTGCTATCGACGGGAGGTTTGCGCGTGAGGGCAGTCATATCCTGATGAATCCATGGGATTTTTGATTTGTCGCTCGAGAACATAGGTCTATGAAAGACTTATCGGGGAGTTGATAAGTCCGCTAACTATGGGTACGTAGGTATGTGCGTGACCCATGGATACGAGAACTATGTTCGCCTCCAATTTGTGTGTTGTTGTTTGTGGTTCGAGGAATCCTTACCGAACCTTTAGTCCCCTACACGGCGACCTGCGATGCTGGGACATGATAGTAGAGTACTGCATGCACCATAGCTGTGTCTCGAGGTGCCGTATTATATATGTGTGTGTGTATATATATATATATATATATATATATATATATATATATATATATATATATGTATATATATATATATGTATATATATATATAATGAATTAAATGAATGTATATATAGTGGTTTGATTAATATACTGTGTGATAATTGTAGATGACGGTGAATAGAGAAAAAGAATGGAATTAAGTTAATGAATATTTATTCTTATAGATTTGAAAAGCTTAATTCATATTAATGAAAAACGTATATGAATGATTATACTACGTATGGTATGAGACATACGGGGTTATGATATGGGATAGAATCATATTATGGAAACTAGTTAGGAGGAACCTTTAACTAGGAGGTTAATAGGAAACGTTAATTGTGCACTCTAGATGAGAGGTGAGAATATCAAGTGAGAGTTTGGATACTAACATGTACATAATAAATGCTTAATTGCACTTGTTAAATACTTGTTGTTTTCAAAATTATTTTTACCATCGGGCTCTGACCCGTTTCCTTGCATATCCTCTTTTCTGTTGTACCTTCTATATCAGGTCTCCAGTAGAAGAACGCCAACCTTAGAGAATTATGACGATCTATGGAGCTATGGAGTATTTCTTAGACTCCTATCTTCATTTGATTCATAGTGATCTTTTATTTAGGGCATGTCGCCCAGAGGAATTCAGTTATCATCTTTCTATCTGAGTCATACAGTCTTTTACTCGTGTCATTTTAATACTTTTATTATTGTTGGGATTACTATATTGGATTAATATTTGGGAATGTTTATTCCAATTGCATTTAAATTCTTTTGAGTATCTGTTCAGTTATTATTGTGATAGAATAAAATGTGTAGTGTTATTCGTAAATTAAAAAATAATTTTTGTTGAATTAAAATTTGGAAAGTTTTTAACACCAGCTTAATTGGGTATTGGGTGATTTGTAAATGTTTTCGACAGTGATGCTAAGAATGAGCCAACTGTATATTCTGTTTTAATTTGGTATGGGACTAGCCACCCGGTATTTAATTAGGCGTGGTGTTACACAGTCTTCTCATGCTTTCAAGGGTGAACTGTCTGGTCACCTTCTTCGGTTCAAATTCTACTTTACTGACACCTTTCTCAATTTTCATACTAGCCTCTCGATGGGCTCAAAAGTGCAGGTAGTATTATCCTCCCATAAATGCACGAATATGAGGCAAGAAGTTCTTCTTGATAATGCTAACTTGTTCCTCCTTGGGGGGCCTGTTGGTCATAGTGGCAAATTTCTCTCTCCACCTTCCAATAAAGTTACTAATTGATTCCCTAGGGTTTTTCTCAAGAATCTCTAGGTATCGACGCGTGACCTCTGACTCCTCACTATACAAGTACTTTAAAGAGTATGCGTGCATTCAAATAGAAATATTATTTAATTAAATTCAGTTTTATCAGTTAAGTCCTAAACATGCAACTAGATGTGGTTGAACAAGATGATGAAACATCCAAGAACATTCAAACACACATATGTGAGGAAAAATCCCCCAAAGGGGCAAAACCATTTATTTTCATTACAATATTGTAACATACAATTTCTCGGATTAAAATGAAAACACAGTGACACAGATTACCCGCAGGCATCGGATCTGTAGTCGGCGGCTGGAAGTTTCCCTTTCCAGGAGGGCAGCAATGAAGAAGAAGGACGGTCTTCTCCTCAAGGGTAGGAGAAGACACACGATTGTGTTCTTGGGTTGCAAACAGATTCATAAGGGTTTGGAAAATTGTGTGAATCAAAACTTGAGTCTTGGGACTCACAAAGGTTAAGACTTAGAGTTTTTGGACTCTGAAAATCGTTTTTGTAAGTCTTACTAAGCACCTCCCCGGAGTTGGTTTATAAAGGAAAAACTGGGCCTGAAAAATCTCTGCACGATCTGCTGGAATTTATCCCAGGAGGACCGATCCGGAATGGATGCGGATCGGTCCGAGGTCAGATCGGTTCATTTTCTCAAGGAGCTTCATCGGTTCGCATTCGATCCGGGGTCTACTGGTTTTTGAGCAAAGCGGATCGATCTGTGTAGAGACGGATCGATTCGGGAGCGGATCGGTTCTTTTTCTAAACTGGAGGATCGGTCCGGGGCGGACCGATTCCTTTTTAAAACAGGAGGACCGGCCTATCTGTCCAGAAAATTGATTCCTTGATTTTCTTTGATATTCGGATCCGTTGATGATGATGCGATCTTGAATTTCTTCAACGATGTAACGGTATATGACATACAAATTTATAATGGACAAGAATGTCCTTACAAATCTCCCCCTATGTCTATGCCGGTACATACATAAAAACAAATATCCGAATTATCAAATATCAAAATGCCTTTACAAATTTACCCTTCCATGAACCCAAAACTGAAAAGGTACAAATGAATAAGACTTCATCGTTTGTTCTTTAACTCATCAAGAATCTTAAGGCTTTCCTCATCAGGGTGTGCAATTCAGAGATCATCAAAGTAGTACCTACATACATGAGACAAAGCCAATACCAAGTGACGTATCGATTTTGAAATGAGATAAACATAGATAGATACCAATATATGATGAAAGCATACTTCATTAACTCTCAAAAACTCAAACCACTCCCATAATATGATAATTCTTTCTCCCCCTTTTTATGATGTCCCCAAATAGACAAATGAGAAGAATAAATCAAACAAACAAAGTCGGGGTATCACAAGGAATAAACTACTATTTTTGAAAATTTTCATGTAACAAACAAAAATCACACCATGAACAAACACAAAACAACCAAGTCGAGGATAGCGTAAAAGAAATGGTATGATCAAATTCGATAAGAAAATCAATGCATACAAACATGACATATGTGCAAGATGAATATCGGATACTCCTAACGAATGAACTCAAAATCTTCCTTTGGTGTAAAAAAAATTGGAAATATGAGAAATTGACTAAATCAAATCAACAAATCAAAGCTCAAAGTGATTTCCACACCAATAACGTCCAAAACGATTTCATGCTTTTTCAGGACTGTCAAGGAAGTGCAAACCCTTTTAATTCTCCAACCAAGCTCCCTCAGATGTATATTTTGAATACAGGTAATCTAATTCTCAAACTTTGGAGAATTGATGGTGAACCCTAATGGCCCATATTTGACATGAATTGCTTTTTATTGCCTTTAAATTTTTTTTTCGGGCTCTTTTAACCTCTTTGGACCTCGGATAATAAAATTCCTCAATTTTTTCGATCCTTCCCCATTTTCAAATAATCACACAGTCTCACCAAAATGGTTTTTACATGCATTCCAATCTTGTCAAGTTTTATCGCATATTGTACGTTGTATAGACAGAATTGAGATGGAAACACTCAATCCAATATGTGATAGACAAGTACAATAATCAAATACAGCCGTGCATGTGTGTAATAAGGGAGATAGGAGTCAAACATGTAGAAAAATATCACTAATCACATCTCAAAGACTCCAAATAATGTAAAGCACGTGGATGGAATGATGTAGCATCTCAAATCTCTATCAAACAGTCACATGGATAAATGGAATGAAATTATGACTCGGCTATCTTAAATGCTTATCCATAAAAGGTGCAAATAAAATACAAAAAAGCTTTTTGGATTTTTCAAAATTTTATTAAAATAAAATCTTTTTGAGCTTTTCTAAATTTTTTATAAAAAGAAAATCTTTTTGGATTTTTTTTTTCAAAAAATAAAAAGCAAAACAAAATAAAACAAAACAAATGATACAATCTAGCAATAGGCATCAAATGATATGAGAAAAATGCATCATATGCTAGACACGAACCAACCCCTCAGTCAACTGTGCGAATCCCCAAAGACTTCCTAAGACTCTCGAATCTAAGGGCATCTAAAGGTTTTGTGAAAATATCGACTAACTAATGGTCGGTGGGGACAAAACTCAGGGATACGACTTTCTCCTCAACTAACTGACGTATAAAGTGCTCACATATCCTGATGTGATTTGTGCGCGAATGCTGGACTAGATTGCGGGATATGTGTATCGCACTCGTGTTGTCACAGGAAAAGGTCATGGTGTCCTGTGAAATCCCATAATCCTCCAGCATCTGCTTCATCCACAAAAGTTGCGTGCAACAACTCCCGGCGGCGATGTACTCAGCCTCCGCAGTAAATAAAGAGATGGAGTTTTGCTTCTTTCTCAACCAGGAGACAAGAGCAGAACCAAAGTAGAAACACCCACCAAAAGTGCTTCTACAACCATCTATATCCCCGCCCAATCAGCATCTGAATAGGCAGACAAATAGTTATTGGTATCAAAGGAATACAAAATACCATATGAGAGAGTCCCACTCACGTATTTGATAATACGTTTTAGCGCGAGTAAGTGTGACTCTTTTGGGGACGCCTGATATCGCGCACAGACTCCAAAACTAAAGGCTATGTCGGGACGACTGGCAGTCAAGTAGAGAAGACTACCTATCATACTCTGATACAGGGTTTGCTCTACGTCCTTGCTTGAAGTGTCCTTACTAAGCTTGATAGAAGTACTCATAGGTGTACGTGCATGCTTAGCGGAGTCTAAACCAAATTTCTTCACTAGGTCTCGCGCATACTTGGATTGGGAGATGAACATCCCATCCTCTAGCTGACGAACCTGGAGACCAAGGAAGAAAGTAAGCTCACCAACCATGCTCATCTCAAACTCACTTTTCATCTCTTCCTCAAAGTGATGATCATGCTGGGAGCAAGTGGAGCCAAATACTATGTCGTTCACATAAACCTGGGCAACCAAAATATCACCGTCATCTCTCCTAACGAACAGCGTCATATCAACTCCCCCTCTCTTGAAGCCACGGGCTAAGAGATAGGAAGGAAGCCTTTCGTACCAAGCACGGGGTGCTTGCTTCAAACCATACAAGGCTTTCCTCAGATAACAAACGTTCTCAGGATGCTTAGGGTCTTCAAACCCTTTTTGTTGTTCCACATAAACTTCCTCCTGTAGAATGCCATTCAGAAAGGCATTCTTGACATCCATCTGATATAACTTAAAGCGCAGATGACATGCGAAGGCGAGTAATAAGCAGACGGACTCAAGCCTCGCAACAGGAGCAAATGTCTCCCCAAAGTCTACACCCTCTATCTGTGTGTAGCCTTGAGCGACTAACCTAGCCTTGTTTCTGATTATGGTACCATTTTCATCCATTTTATTCTTGAAAATCCACCTGGTACCTATTACATTAGTTTCACTAGGTCGGGGGACAAGTTCCCAGACATTGTTCTTTTTAAACTGAAGCAACTCATCCTGCATAGCAGATATCCAGTGTTCATCCTTGAGTGCTTCTTGTGATTCTTGGGCTCGACTTTGGACGTGTAGCAAAAGTGGCTAACGACGTTCTGTAGTTGAGCATGAGTCCTGACCCCAAGAGTGGGATTACCTATAATAGAGGCAGGGTCATGACTCTTATGAACCCAAGCAGGTGTGTCCCCTAACACAGGAGTAGGGTCCACAGAGTGTGGGTGAGGGACAAGTAAGTCACTACCAGAAAAGTTCTCATCCTCACACTGAAGGTTAGGATCAATAACCGTCGGAGGTTCGTCATCTTGTACGGTGACGTTTATTGATTTTATAATCTTAGAGCTCTTCAGGTTAAAAACCCGGTATGCTCTACTATTTGATGAATATCCTAGCAAGATTCCTTCGTCACTTCGGGAGCTAAACTTTCCTAATTGCTCTCAATCCCGTAGGATGTAGCATTTACTCCCAAAAACACGAAAATATGTAAGGCTGGGTTTTTTTCCTGTCCACAATTCATAAGGCGTCTTAAGTGTGTGTGGACGTAAGTAAACCCTATTCACCGTGTGGCATGCAGTAGACACTGCCTCTGCCCAAAATCTTCTAGACACACTACGACCTAGAAGCATAGATCTAGTCATTTCTTGGATCGTCCTGTTCTTCCTCTCAACAATCCCATTTTGCTGAGGAGTCTTCACAGCAGAAAACTCATTTTTGATCCCAAGGCTATCACAGTAAAGATCTACCTTTGCTTCCTTAAATTTTGTTCCGTTATCACTACGGATCCTATTAATAGTGACTCCGTGTTGATTTTGTAGGACACGGCAGTTGGTCGTTATAAACTCAACAGCATCAGATTTTTCCCTCAGAAAACCTATAATAGAGTATCTGGAGAAATCGTCCACCATCACGAGAATATACCTCTTACCACCCAAACTCTCAGTATGAGTAGGACCCATAAGATCCATGTGAATCAGCTCAAGTAATCGGGAGGTGGTAATGGAATGCAACGTTCTATGAGGGCTCCGAATTTTCTTTCCCAACTGATAGGGTCCACAAACCGTGGAAGTTGACTTTTCAAGAGATTGTAAGCCACATACTAGGTCCTTTTTGTCTAAACGAGTCAAATCTCTCACGTTCACATGACCTAGATGTTATTGCCAAAAGTCCATAGGAGTGATTGTGGCGCTGTTGCAGACAAGTGAGGCAGTAGGCACAGTCCCATAGCAATTATCCTCAGTCCTCACCCCTTGCACTAAAGGTTTTCCGGATTGATTATAGACATTACAATTGTCCCGATCAAACTTTACTGCAAAGTCAGCGTCGCACAGCTGGCTAATGCTAAGAAGGTTTGCTTTCAAACCTTTGACGTACAAAACATTCTCTAGCTTAGGAAATCCTTGTAACTCTACAGTACCTCTTCCTACAATGCTAGACTTGCTCCCATCTCCAAAGGTGACTCTACCTTCCTTATATTCCTCTAGGTAGGTAAAAAATGAGACATCACCTATCATGTGTCTAGAGCACCCACTATCTAAATACCACTGTGAGGTATTATGTGCTTTGAGAGGAACATTAACAACAAGGGCTTTCTTATCTTTCTTAGGCACCCAAGAAGTAGTAACCTTTTGTTTACTCTTGTTGTTGTTGGTTTTAGCCGGAATGTGAGAAGCATTCACTGACGACAAAGACATCCGTTGAAATTCCCCCATCAAACTCTGTGATGTGGCAGCTAAAAACTCAACACACTCTCTCAGACTGGCAAACTCATCAGTATGACGAGGTGGAGCAGAAGTACATCGTGTCTGACCCAAACTATAGCAAAACTCCCTCAGATGGCCTTTTCTTTTGCAATATGTACAAAAGAACACAGTCTTAGGCGGACATTGGTTTGCTTTTCTTGGTCGAACTCTCCTTCGTGGATTTTGCCGATGACAATAAGGAGTAGTAGTAAACTCAGGGACTGGTCCAGGTGCAATTTGGGGCGTGGAGGCACCATCAAAACCAATTCCCTATTGATCACCAAAACCTAAAGCGGGGCCGAGGAGCATCTTTCCCATCTTCCCAGATTTGTCCTCGATTTGTACCTTGACTTCCCGTGCTCTTTCAAGATCATAAGAAAGCTGGGCCACAAGGGCTTCAAGTTTCTTCTGAGTCTCCACGGAGGAATGGAGCTCACTCGTAAGACTAGCCACTTCTTTAGTCAAGTCCCCTCTCTCTTTCTCAAAACAACTCTCTCTTTCTCTAAATAAGCTTTCTCTTTCTCTAAACAAACTCTCTTTCTCAACACTGGCTGACGCTCTCTCTCTTAAGGTAGTGCAGGTGGATGACTCTCTCTCTCGCGCTTTTCCTAAATCTTCCTCTAAAGCAGTGATCCTAAGAACGAACTCTTTGTTACGCTTTTTAGTTTTAAAAGACTCAGAATACAGCTCGGAGTAGGCGCGTTGAAGATCACTCTCGCTCTCACTTGAGTCATCCTCCCCCTCACTCACATCGATCTCACTGTCGAGGTGTTCCTGTGATGCATCATCCTTATCATCATGAGGAGTACTAGAAGTTCTCACATGACTAGCCATGAAAGCGGTGAAGTTACAGTCATGCGGTGACTCATCTCCGGAATCCACCGACTCGACCTCATTGTCGTCACTAAAGGTAGCATTAAGGACAGCTTTGCCCTTTTCTCTGTTTAGCCTAGTAGCACACTCAAAGGCTCTATGACCCCTACCATCGCTCTCAAAGCATCTCTCACTTTCTTTCTTAGGAGGATCTTTAAAAACTTTTTCATTTTTCTTTTCAAACTTATTTTTCTCAAACTTCTTTTTATCATTAAATTTATCATTTTTCTTGAATTTGAGAATTTTCTTGAAATTCTTAGCAAAAAGGGCCAAATCATCTAAGTCAAAATTGCACTCAGAATCTGACGTATCTGTCTTTTTCTAGATGACTCTCCCCTCTTTCTTGCCGACCCCTCACTTTTTGTCTCTTGGGCATTAAGTGCAATTCCCTTATCTTTAGGCTTAGCAGTTTTAGTAAACATATCAATTTCATATGTTTGCAAGTCGCCTACAAGTTCCTCTAATTTTAGCGTATTTATATTACCCATAGAATTTAGCACAATGACTTTAGGGATAAAATTCTTAGGCAGAGAACGAAGAATCTTTTTAACTACTCTGGCATTAGGAATATGTTCACCAAGATAAAGCTAGTATTAACAATGTCAGAAAGCCTAGCATAAAAATCATCAAAACATTCAGTTTCATGCATGGTGATGGTCTCAAATTGAGTTGTTAAATTTTAAAGTTTAGACTCTTTCATAGAATTAGTACCTTCATGGGTAAGTTTCAATACATCCCATGCCTATTTTGATGTGGTGCACGTCATTATACATCGGAACTCGTCAGGTGTGACGAATTCAGAAATGTCACTTAACCCTTTTATAATTGAATGATGACCATTTAAATTCTTCTTCAGTCCAAGAAGTGACAGGTTTTAAATTGATCACATTATCAACAGTGACGGAGGGAGGTGTCCACCCTCTTTCAAACAAGATCCAGACAGGTTCATCAAGGGCTTTTAAAGCAGATCTCATGCGGGCTTTCCAATATGCATAGTTTGTTCCGTCAAAAACTGGCATTTTATTATATAATTTCTCCATTATGTACACACTCATTTTCAAAAATCAAATTTTTAAAAAATTGATATCTTAGAAAAATTTTGCGGAAAATTACACGGTAAAGTTGTGTAATTGGCTCTGATACCAATTTGAAAGAGTGCGCGTGCGTTCAAATAGAAATATTATTTAATTAAACTCAGTTTTATCCGTTAAGTCCTAAACATGCAGCTATATGTGGTTGAACAAGATGATGAAACATGCAAGAACATTCAAACACACATATGTGAGGAAAAATCCCCCAAAGGGGCAAAACCATTTATTTTCATTATAATATTGTAACATACAATTTCACAGATTACAATGAAAATACAGCGACACAAAATTACCCGCAGGCATCGGATCTGTAGTCAGCGGCTGGAAGTTTCCCTTTCCAGGAGGGCAGCAATGAAGAAGAAGGACGGTCTTCTCCACAAGAATTTGAGTAGACACACGATTGTCTTCTTGGGTTACAAACAGATTCACAATGGTTTGGAAAGTTGTGTGAATTAAAACATGAGTCTTGGGACTCACAAAGGTGAAGACTTAGAGATTTTTGGACTCTGAAAACCGTCTATGTGAGTCTTACTAAGAACCTCCCCGGATTTGGTTTATAAAGGAAAAACTGAGCCTGAAAGTACTAATACTTGAATTTCCGAGCAACATCCTTTAAAGTTTGGATCTTAGATTTTTCAAGGGACAGAAACTATTGGAGGGTGCTTTCTTCCAAGTCTACAGAAAAATTCGGGCCATTATCTCTTTGAAGGCACCAAGAAGGGTCATGGATCGATGGTAGCTTCGAAAGTACACAATCGGGGGTCTACTTTCCTAAAATTCTCGATATCTGGTATCTTGAACTTCTTTGGGAGTCTAGCTTTAGGATAAGGAGACATATGGGTGTAATCCATGTAGTTCTCTAATATTTTAACTTGGCCGAACTTATTTCATAGGAGTCTGATGTCTTCCTTGACCTTGTTCAGATCTTCATCTTTGGGATCCACGGGTATTGGTAAATTGGCCCCTTAGTGGGAAAGGTTCGAAATCGAGTGTTGGGCTGGTGGTGGCCCATTGGCAGGTGGGGCACGCAGAACATGATGGTAATTTTCTTGGACCTGGACAATCTCAGGAGCAGGTGGACCAATATCACGAGGAAAAAAGATATTGGGTTCTTCGAGAATATGGTCCCGACGTCACTGTATTTCTTGGACCTCGGTTTGAAGGTCGTCAATCTTGGCATTGAGTTGGGCTAGGATGTCCATCATACATGGCTGAATTTTTATTGCTTCGTTGGTATTCTCCATGTAGAGCTCACATAGTAGATCTCAAACTCGGATGAAGTAGCAGAAGAAGTGTCGGAGCTTCAGGGAGATTTAACGGAAGACCGAATCCAATAAGGAGCCAGACCAAAATCGGATATGCAATCGACCAGAGAGGAAAAATGGTTTGAATTTATTTTTGAAAGAATGAGGTAGAATTTTTTCTGTATTTTTGAAAAAAAAATAGGAAAATATTTTTGGTATTTTTGTTTTAAAAAGAGAGGGAAAAAAAAGAGTAATTACAGCATGATTATTGTTATTATTATAAGTATTATTAGGTTTTCACTTGTATTAGGTTTGCCTAAATGTAGAAAAATGCCGGACAGGACCCGAGCTTGAAAAAATAGGGTTTAAAAGTATAAGACACCATTTGACTTGTTTCCAGGTTCACGGATAGGATCCCAATTTGCAAAAAGGAGAAATAGTGCAAAAATTTGGGCGTACGCCAACTTGGAATTTTGGCAGAGTTTCACATGGTAACTAGAAAACTAAATGTGAGTGCCTTAGGTTTGATGCCTATATGAGGTCTATGGACTTTGGGATGACTTCCACGATATACCTCTTACCTTAAAGGGCAATCTTTCAAAGGTATGTGTGGATAAGACATTTGATATACATGAGTGTACGTGAATTGTGTCACAATATACTTAGTGGGGATGGTACGTGTGAGAGATAATTCAATACACTCAATATACGTGAACGAGCTCCATGTTATATACCTTCCATCGCGAGTTAGGTCAAGCGGTACGATGCAGGAGGAACCATTCGATATATGTCTAAGGTACTAGTCTAATGGAAGGTGAGAGTCATATATCTTAGGTTGACCGTGCCCCAGTGAATACGACACCCATTATAAAGTGATCCCCCAGTATGGGGCAAACTTTTGGTCAATATTGTCATGCTCTTGGTGATGTAGTGTGCCAAAATGCTTGAGTCCTAATTAGTGTATTTTGGACAGAGAGAATTTTTATTTTCTTATTTGCATGATGAGTAAAGGGAGTACTAAACTAATGAGGTATAGAGACTATATTACACATGGTGCTTAGGAAGCATGGGGATATATACATGTGAGTGAGTGACATGTGAATATATATGAGTATGTGTGGTAGTAGCCTATGCATGGATCAACTACAAGTGGTGTGTAAAATGTGGACGTGATCATGGAGATATATACAAGTGTGATAAGTGTGGGTGTGTTCTAGTGAATCCTACGCATGGATAATATAAGTGATGTGTGGAGCATGTGAGTGGAAGTGAACCTATATACAAGTACATGTGTGTGAAGTGAACAGGGAAAGTATATACAAGTGTGTGAAGTGTATAAATGAAAGAAAAGTTATATATACATGATAGATATAATCATGAGATAGATATACACAAAAAATAAATAGATGAGTAAAGGGAAAATATAGGTGGGAGCATATGCACACATGTAGAAAAGAATAACACCTATGTAGAAATAGAGTCTTATCCTCTAAAAATATTTCCACAGAAGATTCGCCACTATGTCCATCCAGGGGCTTCCCTTTGGATTCCCTCCGCCACGCGCGCTTGATTGTACCATTTCTCAGGGCGCCCGATCACTTTTCATGTGGGGGATAATGTGTAGAGTTAGAGTCGCCAGCCTATTTTGCACAAAATAGGCAAAAGAAATATCACTGCATTGAGAGAACGACATCAAGGACAATACTGATGCTTACAAAATCAACTAGTCAGAAGGTTCTTGGTCTAAGTTACAGAATGGCAAGGTATTAGGCACTCATCCTACCCTTTCGGTCTCTCATGGGCATATGTTAATCTTATCCTATTATATTCCATGAAGTGTGTGCTCATGTGCATCACATAGGTGAAGAATAGAATCATTTCAACTCGCGTCAAAAGGATGGAGTGAATCCATCCTTAGGAATGCTCCCAAAAATAATAATTCAAAATATAATATGAGTGTCTTTTTAATCACAAGTCGTTATGGAAGAGCGAATGTATATATTAGACAAAACAAAAACATGTAAGAATGGGAGATTCATAAAGAATACATATATATGATAAGAGGGAAACATATAAACATGCATAAAGGAGGACTTGAAACTCAGTATTAGCCCAAGACACCTATGTAGCCCAAAGGGAGTCAAAGTCCACGTAGTTCGAATATAGCTTTGGTGGGGTTTAATCCATAAATCCAAACAGGAGATTTCTCTTATGTATGTGTGTAGAGAAAATATGTTTTAAGAGTGAGAGTGTGAGATGACAATTAATCTTTTGGAATTTATCGATAAACCCTCTTTTTCTTATTTTTAGGTATTTTATGAAAATAGAATATGTGTAAGTACTACTAATAAAGATTTGAGATTAATGTATATGAGGTAAGGAAACAAAATGCTAAAACAGAAACAAAGTAAATAATACTAAAATGGCAGAATTAGAGAAAATGATGGAGAATTTGACCTCTTTATGAGTCCTTGATGTTAATCTTGGATGTAGATATATTGATCTTGCAATGGTATGAAGGTGGTATGATGAAGTGTGGGAATCTACCAAGTGATGGAAGTGATTGTGGAAAAATGGCTTTTTTTTAGGAAAGGGAATGGCTCTGAATTCAAGAGAATATTCTTTGACTTACTGAGAGGGGTATTCAAGGGTGCCCTTTCAAAGTGAGGCCATGGCCTCTATTTATAGGTACACGGGGGGTGCCGATCAAAATGGGTCTGGACCAGCCTATCGGCATAGTACCTCAAGCACATTGTCGATAGGCAGGGTCCCTAGGGTGCCATTTGGCAGTTTGAGACAGGTTTTTTAAAAAATTGGCATAAAATACAAATCGTAAGTCATAATTACACACAAGATGGACTATTAAAAAGGTTATTCAGAGACCTTCAATAATCCATAAACCACTCCCAGGTCCGAGTGTTGACCAAGGTCAAATAAGGCTAAGAAGTGCCCATCGGTCACCAAACGAGATGTTTTTAGAGGAAAATGAATCATTCGTCAGAACTGTAAGCCCAATTCGTGCAGGAGATAGATTATTGGAAAGTTTATTTAGTTCCCTTCAAGATTACATTTAGTTTGGAGAGATTACCAAGGTCAAATACGGTTCGGAAGTGCCTAGTGGCCGTTCGGAGTAAAATGGGTTGTTTGTCCATACCATAAGGTATATTCTCACATTAGATGGATATTAGGAAAGGGGTATTAAGAACCCTTAGAATATTCATTGATCTTCGCTCAAGACAAAGAGTTAATCGGAGTCAAACGGGGCTCGAGAGGGCCCAGTGGCCTCTAGATCAGTTTTTGTGGTAAAACGGACCATTCGTTCGGACTGTAAGTCCAATTCACGAATGGAATCGACCATTGGAAAGGGGATTAATAGCCCTTCGAATATTCATTAAGCTTTTTCTTAGGCGAGAAGGTTTATCAGAGTCAAATGAGGCCCGAGAGCGCCCGATTGCCTCTAGATTAGTACTTAAAGTATGACCTGGAGATTATGATGAACAATTGAGTGCTAGGGACCTAAGGAGGTTCTTAGGGGGAGTCCTAAGATGGGGTGTACATAATAGGATATGTCATTTCCAAGGAGGGAGTGTCATTTGAACCTTAAAAGATGAAGATTATACTAGATTGGCCTCGACCAACTAATATGATGGAGATTCATAGTTTCCTTGGATTAGTAGGTTACAATTGAAGATTTGTCAAAGGATTTTCTAGTATTGTCAAACCTCTATCTAGGTTAACACATAATAAGGTGAAATATGAATTGTCTGAGGAAGTTGAGAATAGTTTTCAAGAACTTAATAATCGATTAGTAATTGCACCAATTTTGACAATTTCTTCAGAGACAGGAGGATTGGTGATTTATAGTGATGCTTATCAAAATGGTTTGGGATGTGTGCAAATCAAAAATGGAAAATTAGTAGATTATGCCTCGAGACTGTTAAAAACACATGAGAAAAATTATCCAACCCATGATTTAGAATTAGTTGTTGTAATTTTTGCCCTCGAGATTTGAAGACATTATTTGTATGGTGAGACTTGCACCGATCATAAAAGTTTGAAATATATTTTTACTCAAAAATAATTGAACATGAGACAAATGAGGTGGTTGAAATTGATAAAGGATTATGTTTCAAATATTCATTATCACCCAGGGAAAGCTAATATAATAACAAATGCTTTAAGTAAGAAATCTACAAAAAAATTGGCATGTCTCATTACAAATCAGGATCCTTTTGTTAAAGGATTTAAGAAGTATTAAAATAGATGTATGTGTTTATAGAATAGGATGAATAATTGCAAATTTACAAGTACAACACATGTTGATGGAAATGATCAAATTACAAAAGTAAATGACCCACAACTGAAGAAGATTAGAGAAGAAGTTATCAAAGGAAAAAGAATTAAATTTGCGATACGAGATGATATATTGAGATTTGGAAATAGAGTGTGTATTCCACGTGATGCCCAAATAAAGAGGCATGTTTTGGAGGAAAGTCATTACTCGAGATTCACATTTCATACCGAAAATATGAAGATGTATAGATATCTTCGAGAAGTATTCTGGTGGAACAACATGAAAAGGGAAATAGAAAAATTTATATATCAGTGTTTAGTTTGTCAACAAGTAAAACCTGAACATTAGAAACCATCATGATTATTACAACCTCTACCTATCCCTGGGTGGAAATGAGAACATATTACCATGAATTTTGTGATAGGTTTACCAATGAGTTAAAATGATAATGATTATATGTGGATAATTATTTATAGATTATCTAAATATGTTCATTTTCTTGCCATTAAGATTAACCATTATTTATAAAAGTTAGTTAAATTGTATGTACGAGAAATTATTAGGCTTCACGAAACACCAATTTTAATTTTGTTTATCGTGACCTTAGATTCATGTCTTGCTTGTGGAAAAGTCTATAAGCAGCCATGGAAAAAAAATTGAATTTTAGCACCGTTTTTCATCCTCAAACGGACGGAAAATATAAAAGAACCATTCATACCTTAGAGGATATGATTAGGGAATGTGTACTTGATTTGAAGGAGAATTAGGATGATCATTTACCATTAGTGGAATTTACATATAATAATAGTTACTAAGCATGTATTCAAATGTCTCCATATAAGGCACTCTATGGTAAAAGGTGTCGTTTTTGTGCATTTTGGGTAGAAGTTCGAGAAAGAAAATTGTTGGGAACAAAATTAATTCTGATCACAACAAAGAAAGTGAAATTGATACAAGACCCACTTAAAATACCTCAAAGCCATCAAAAGAGTTATGTTGATAACTGTGGCTATCCCCGATCCTCGCGGCGGGCAGGAGAGTGAGGATCCTAGGTTCCGTGCATCCCTTTCGGGAGCACTTCAGTCAGCGTCATTGATGAGGTAAAAAATGTAGAGAGATGGAGTTTCCAGTCTATTTTCCTCAAAACAAACAAAAGAAAGGGAGCCGTCCCGAAGGATTGCATCCAAAGACATACTGATACATACGAAACCAAAATGATTCGAAAAGGGTTCGGAGGCTATATTACGAAATGGGAAGGTGTTAGGCACCCATTCCGCCCTTACGGTCTCTCATGAGTTTTTGCTATTTTCCTTTATTTTCCCCGTGATATGTGTGCATGTGTATATGTAGTGGAGATAGGAATCATCGACTTGTACCATGAAAGAGATAAAGCGAATCATCCGTAGGAATGTAAAAATAATGTTAGAAAATAGGATTTGCGCGATTATCCTTGCGTTGATCGTTATAATGAAATGATAACGGTTATGGAATATTACACTACTAAGAACAAATATATGCATATATATGGAATCTAAGAGAATTGAATTTAGAGAAAATAGAAAATGGGAGAAAAAGCAAGAATAGGACTCGAGTCTCGGGTTTTACTCTGAGACGCCTACGCAACCTATAGAGGCATCAAAGTCCGCATAGTTCACATGCAAAACACGGGGGGGGGGGGGGGGGGGGTTATCCCATAAATCCAATCAGGGGATTCTCTTATTGGTGTGTGTGTGTGTGTGTGTGTAGAAAAAGTGTTTTAGTTGTGAGAGAAGTGTAAGAAAAGTGTGAGAATTGCCGTTTGGAATTTATGAAAAAACCCTCTTTTTCTTATTTTTTTAGGTTTTTATTTATATGAAAATAAGAGATGTGCAATAATACTAAATAAAAAGTATATTAAGATATGTGAGATGAGGGACTAAAAAGTGCTAAGTAATAAAACAAATTGTTGCGAATTTATGAGAATTTAAGGAGAGAATTGAGAAAATTGGAAATTCTTGAAGATCTTGAATATTGGAGAGCAGACCTTGCACTTGGATGATGATGGAGGGTAGTGAATTCACCAAGTTTGATGAAAAGGATGATGAAAAGTGAAGGTTGGAAAGGGTTTTGGATATGGAAATCACGCTGACTTCGAGAGAGGTTTTCTGGATTTACTGAGAGTGATATGTTTCAGATCTGGGCCCTTTTGCAAATGAGGTCAAGGCCTCCTTTTTATAGGCCCAGGGCATTATCGATTTCCATAGCCCTATTCCTGCCTATCGACAGGTGTGTTTGGACACACTACCAATAGGCAAGGTTTGGGACCTGTCGTTTGGCATTGTCTTTCAAGCCTTTTCAAAAAATCGGTCGTAGAGCGCAAACCGTTGATCAAAATCATGCATGGGGAAAACCGTTGGAAAGGTAATTTAGAGACCTTAGAAATTCCTTTGGATTGTTCCCGAGTTTAGGAGTTGACTTTGAGTCAAATGTGGCTTGGAAGCACTTATCGGTTCTTTGGACGGGGGAACTTCGGACGCAAACGGACCGTTCGTCGGCATGGTAAGTCTGAATCACACACAGGGTAGACCATTGGAAAGTTTAGGAGATGTACTTAGACATCCCAAAGAGTTTGACCCAGTTCGGGGAGTTGACTTTGGTCAACCGAGCCCTGGAAGTATTTGGTGACCTCTCGGAGTAAAACGGATCATTCGTCCGTACCATGAGTCAGAATTGCATATGGGGTAGACCGTTGGAAAGGGGTTTTAGTTTCCTTTGAAGATAAATTTAGTATTGGTCGAGTTGAAGAGTTGACTTAGGTCAAACGGAGCCCGAGAGCGCCCGGTGGCCTCTAGATCAGGTCTCGGGGAAAACGGGTCGTTCGTCCGCATGGTAAGCCGAAATCGTGCATGGGATGGACCGTTGGAAAGGGGAATCATTTCCCTTCGAAGATTCATTCAGTCTCAGTAGAGCTGAAGACTTTGACATTTTGGTCAAACGGAGCCTAGGAGTGTCCGATGGCTTCTAGGTCAGTACTCGGGGTATGACTTAGGTTTGTAGTGATGAAGGGAGGTGCCTAGTGACCTAAGGGGAGTTTAGGGGGTAATAGAATGTGGTTTCTATAATAACTAACAATGATAGTTAGAATTCCAAAGTGGAGATTATGTATTCTTGCGAGTATCGCCAGCAAATGGAGTAATCCGATTTGGGAAAAAAGGGAGGTTAAGCCCAACATACATAGGACCTTTTGAAATCCTTAAAAAGTTAGGAGCTATTCCATATAGAATAGTTTTACCACCTAAACTCTCTACTATACGTAATGTGTTTCACGTATGAATGATGAAGAAATGTGTCTCCGATCCAACACATATCTTAAGTCATGAACCTCTTCAAGTTAGAGAATATATGACTTACATGGAGCATCCAGTAGAAATTTTGGATCATAAAGATTAAATATATTACGAACTAGGGTAATTCCATTAGTCAAAGTAATATGGCATAATCATTCTTTTGAAAAAGCAACGTGGAAGCGGGAAGATGAAATAAAGGAGAGATATCCATACTTGTCTGAAAATTACTATGAGTAAAGTTTGGGGACCAAACATTTTATAAGGGGGTAGGATGTAATGACCCCACGTTTATATTCTCATATATAGTTTATGTTTACAATTGTGTGTTACTTATTATCTTATAAATGTTATATTATTAGAAATGTGGTATTTTGGGTTCTTAATAGGACAAACCCCGTTTTAAACATGAAGAATCAACTGTAAATTGGGTCAAATTGAAGTTTTATAACATATTCTAAGGTAAATGATAAGTTTAGGGGTAGAGAATATAATTTTATGAAACTTTAGGGACTTGATTTTAATAAAAAAAGTTTTAGGGGTCAAAATGAAAAAAATAGAAGGACCTTTTTATAAATATACTATTTTCAAGAACCTCTGAGAAATATTGAAACTATATAATGTTAAATTATCAAAATACCCTTCATGTGTGAAATGACCCTTATAGCCTTAATACTTTTCCACCTCATGGTTAATACCTTTCGACCTCGTGCATTATTTTTCCCCCTCCGCCTTACACATGTCATCCATATAGAGAAAATTAAAACACATGTCATAATTTTGTGAAATAAGCTTGTAGGACCTCTTCATTAGGCGACACCTCGACATTGACTCGCTAATGTAAAAGTCTTGTCACCTAGACACATGTCAACACTATAATGTCTTTAAAAACCTATAAAAAAAATAGGGTCTTTGGGATGATTTGAAACTCACGCCAATTCCTCGAGAAGTTTAGAAAGAAAGTGTGGGAAAGTTTAAAGTTCTTAAAGATATTCATCTTAAGGTAATCTTCTACTAATGTTATAATGCGTATTTATAGTTTTAATTTATTGTTATATAGCTATACTAAGTACAAATGTTGGTAAAAACGGTAAATATCCATTTCAGTGAACGTAAAATTGTAGGATTTTCTAAATTTAAATCAAAACATAGAATCCTTTTATAATGAATATTTAATTTCAAAAAGGGATGTTCACTAATGAATTTATATATTTTTTTTAATGAATTGAATTTCAAAAAGGGATTTTCACTAACGAATTTATATTTTTTTTGGTAATGAAAATTAATATTGTTTATTATTTCAAAACACGTAATAGATAAACTACATTTAAGACGGAATTTACTTATTTTCAAAAATTGAACTTGTTTAAGGTTGTACATGGGCTTTTGAAATGATTTTTGTTATTGTGGAATCCAATTAAGTAATTCCAAAGTCAGGCTCAGTGAAATTATGTCTAAATGAGATGGTATTTAAGTGATACCCTTGTGACCCTCCATCTCTACTAAGAATGAATCTGAAAATGTTCTATCTGGATGAGTTGGTATTTAAGTGATGCCCCTATGACCCACCATTACTATTGGGAACCGACTGATTAGTAAGAACTATGAATTGACTTCTTTAATTACGATCAATGAATTTTAGAAGTTCATAAAATTTTTTTTAGTAATCCTTTAAAACAATTTATTATTAAAATATAGTATATAAACTGGACTTTATTTAGCATACGTAATTAAACCTATATTTTATTTGTTAGATTAACATGTGATCCAAGACTCGATATCTATAATTCGTACCTCTTTTTTTAGGTGAGTACTCTATGACATTCCTTGCGCATTTTGATTATATGATATTATGCACACTATATATATTTTGTGAACTGCTTTTACTCTCAAAATGCATCCAATACCGATGATTAATTCATTTGTGATATGTTTATATTTGTTCATATATACATACCGATTAAAACGAGTATTGAAAATGAGTTTGAATATTGGATATATGATTTGGCCTAAGAGACCTCTTTTACCGACTGCCCTTTCCGCTGGGTTATCACTGGTGTGCCCTAAATAACGCATTGTGATGTAAACATTCGATTGACCCTCAACTACCGGGGAATAATACAGTAGAAGAGTACTTGGCCATTCAAATGATATGATTTAAAGAAAAAGATATCTTGTTTGATTTTGTCACATCCATTTTATTCTGAGCTATTCAATTGTGATATATATACTGTCATTTCAATTTATTACTACAAGTTCCTATTTATATATATATATATGCCTTCCCTTTTTACTTGAATATGTATCTAGTTTTTAAAAACCTTGGAATGTTATGAGATTAAATCTCATTCGGCTTTTAGCTGATGCTGTATAAATAATAATTTTCATGAAATAATTAGGCTCACGGATGGAACGTAGAAGGACTATGTTGAAGATTTAGCTTATGGAGAGCTTTTTGAGATAATTTTAACTATAACATTTTTTTTATTAGATAGAGCATGTTTTGGCTCTCTGGTAATATGTTTTTAAATTTTGTCTTAAGTTTTACTCGTTGATACTTTTAATATATATGAAGTGTCCTTTTGGAAAGCTCGATAACGTTATTCCTTTATTTTTATTAGTTTATTATTTATGACCATGTGAATTTATTTCTGTTGCATTTATTTTAAGAAGTATTTTGAGGCCAGGATATTGAATACCTTTGTGGCATGTTAAGATACTCATTCCCTACTATTTTTGTATCGGGGTCGTGTTATGAATGATCGTTCTGTAAGGCACCAAGCTCATATGCTTCAAAGTGTATTCCCCATTTACTTGTTTCACCAATAGGTTAGAATCACCCTTGATGGTGAGTATCTATATGACCCTTCGCAAAGCTTAAAATAGACCAAGCACTAGTGCTTCATACCCAACTTAATTATTGGAACAAAAAAAGTCTAACTTAAAGGACATACAAACCTCCTCTTCTCCCTGGCTCAAAATAACCCTCGTTCCTCCTTTGCCTTAGGACGATGAACCATCAAATTCCATGCTCCTCTTCCAATCTTCTTTCTAAGTAATTGGCTTGCAGATCATCGCCTAGAAGTTCTTCGTGTGGTGGATAGAATGCACCAAAGGGAAATATTGCCTATAAATCCACGTAAGCTTGGCTCTTGATAGCTCGAGAGGCCACAAATTTTAGGTCATACGCTGAGAGTATAAGGCACTATATAGCAACCCTTCCTCTTAGTACAGTTTGAACTAGTAAAAATTTAATCGGATCACTTCATATTACAATGTGAATTGTGAAGGAAAACATATAATGTCTAAGTATTTGTGTAAAAAAGACAAGATAAACACTATCATTCAATACTAGTGTATCTAGACTTAGGTCCATGAATAATAGGGCTCAAAAAATAAATAGTCTTTTCTATTCTTTCAGCCTCTTGCGCTAGCAATGTAACAATATATATAGCTATGAAGGTAAGATAAAGTTGTAATGGTATACCTTCCTTAAGAGGAATCATGGTATGTGGTGATGTGAGGATCTTATTTATCTTCCCCAAATCTTCCTAGGGAGGTTTCTCCCAAACAACTTGGCTCCCTTGCACAGTATCTCCATCGTCAGGTGAGTGATCTTAACAATCCCAGGCACAAATCTTCTCAGGTAGGAATCTTTTTCCAGAAAACTCTTCAGCTCCTTTGCGTTTTTTAGACACGACATGATGAGAATGCCCTTCTCTTTGTCTATGTCCATCTGAACGCCTTGTAATTAGTTATAAACCCCAAGAATTTTCAAATGGTCACCCCAAAAGAACATTTGTGAGGGTTCATCTTCAATTTGTACTTCTAAAACCTCGTGAAACCCCCCCTCAAGTCTACTATGTGAGGAGTCTCCTTCTTGGATTTTATAACCAAATCATCAGCATAGAACTCAATAATATCATGAAAAATATCATGGAATATTTCCATCATAGTCCTTTCATTGGTAGAACCTACATTCTTTAGTCCAAAAGGCATAACTATGTACATAAATTTACCTAATGGAATACGAAAGGCAATCTTTTTGCATCGTTTGGATCCATCTTGATCTAGTTATAACTCACATAGACATCCATAAAACTGTACATCTCATGACCATCAGTTACATCTATCAAGATGTCTATGCATGGAACAGGTAACTCATATTTTGGACAAACTCGGTTTAAATACCTGAAATCCAAACAAATCTTGATTTGATTCTTGTCCTCCTTCCCCACGAGTATAATGCTAGATAACCAAATAGGATGATAAATTAGGACAGTAAAGCCTGTTGTGAGCAACCACTAGACTTCATCCTTGATCTTTAGGTCGAGATCTACTTTGTACATTTAAGTGCCCTATTTAACTGGCATAGCTGATGGCATGACGTTCAACTTGTGACGATTGGCATCCTTGTTAATACCAATCATCTCAGTGTATTTCCATGCAAAGACATCTTTGAATTCTCGAATGAACTCGATTAAAGCCTCTTTACTTCTGCATTCAAATCTTTTGAGACAAAAATTATCTTGGGATCATCACCCTCTCCGACAAGGTCAACCTGCTCCAGCTCTTGAATCTGGGGCCTTGGTTTGTTGCACATGTATTTTGGCTCATCTTCCATCTCATCTATAAACTCTTGAACATTAGAATTGTTAATCACCATATAGTTCACTTAGTTATCCACTAGAAACATTCATATACTGGGCCAACTTCATTTTCTACACCATCAGTTTCCCACTCACACCTTTATAACTTATAAATGATTTTGCCATTTGGAAATATGCCCTTCTTGCACTGTGTGGGGGATTCCTTTGCATACAGCCTCTTATTTAATTTTCTTCAAGAGTTCTCGTAGAGAACTGACTCAACACACTTTGTTTATGGACTTGGTGCTCAATTGGGTCAATTTGAGGTATTATTTTATCCCACAATTGCCTAGATAGGCTAGGCAACCTCATTTCTTCTCAATCTTCTTCACGTTATTCTGGATTAGCAACTAGATTAACCCTTACGCGCCTTTTTTCTTTAGTACAAGTCACTACAGTGCCACAAATGTATCTGGTGAGCACCAAAGCTTCCTCGACTAGCTCAGTATAAAATTCATCAATAACTAAATGCACCTTATCACACTCAAATGTCTTCTTCGATGATCGAATCTCCACCTCATTCCCTTTAATGTCTGCCTTGGCACACTGATCATAAGTGAAAGGTATCAACGCATGGTTATGCATCCATACCCTCCATACTAATAGTTGGTATCATGGCTCACATTCCATTATATGGAATTTAATGTGGGAAGTGATGCTACCCATAGTATTCACATATTGACATAGCCAATGAACTTAGAAGCTTGATTATCATATCTCAATGCAGCCAAAGGATTCTGAACAATCCTTATTTTAGGGAAATAACAAGCATAAAAATATCCAATGGGTATAATGTTGATAAAAGCTCCCCCATCTAGTAAAACAAGGTTGAAACTACACTCATTCACATTTGTTGTTACATAAATTTACCTTTTGTGGGGATACTTGATCGAACTATCTTCCTCAAAGAAGGTGACCTCTGGGACGAACCTTTTTACCATATTTTCCATAGTCCCTTTCCAATGAAAATTTGTGGCCATATTCTTCTTTGCAATCTCCATAATTTCCCAAGTGACCTCCAATCTGAAGTTGTTTGGCAACCTCACTTAATCAAATAACCACCTGAACTTTTGCAATCGTGCTAGTGCGGTACATTCCAAACAAGGGTCATGGTCCTACTCCATCTCATAAACTTCCTCAACATCTCTGTATGCTGATTCATCGTAATATATCACCATATTCCCATCACCTAGCGAGCAAGCTTCCAACTTCATCCCGAATTTTCAATTGAACATAGATTATCATATATGGTCAGGTGGTCCATTTCAAACACACATTCATCTAGGGATTCATCAAAGGTGTCATTGAGGAACATTTGTTCCCTCAATATTTGTTCTTCTTCTTCATTATAAGCACTAACTATGTTGGACCCATGATTTGGCAAAGAGTTGTCATTCACATTTGTCTGAGGTAACTGAATTTCCCCTTTCTCAGTGTCTCCATAAATAAGCCACCTCAAGGCAAAGCATTTGCTAGTTGGATAACCCACCTTATTATGGATGTGAAAAAACCTTAGGTTCCTCTGCTCCTTTGTCACAGGTTTCGTCATGTTGAATCTCATTGGCCTACAAATTTTATTATGGACCATGTCATCATAAATATCTAGAGCTTGTTTGAACGTGCAAGTTAGCTTGGGTCGATCATCCCTTGTCTCAAACTTCCTCTTGTTGCCTCTTCCTACACTGCTATTTCCACCTCCCCGTCTTCTATCTTTATCATTAGTGTAATTTACTTGTGAGGTCATCCCTCTCCCTGAGGTGGTTAGTGCTCTCAACATCAAATTGGACAACCCAGGGGTGGTAATGGCTGTACCACTAGAGCAATATTTCTAGCGGACATTGAAAATGTAGTAAACTTACCTTCTTTAGTCTTATTAATCAGGTGGAAAATATACTCTAAAATTAGCCCTTCTGTGTAGACTTGCAAGAGTTTCATCTCTCTAGTTTCCTCTCCAACATCAAGAGACCTTTTGCTAAACCTACGGATGTATACAACCACATCCCCCCCCAACTTTTTAATTCTCTCACAAAAGTTGGGTGAGAGTAAGTTAATCCTCCACCAGAAAGAACTTTTGGACGAATTGAACGTTCATATCTTCATATGATGCCACGACATCAAGTGAAAGATGAGAGTAATATGTGTATGCCTTCTTAGTCAAGAACATGGAGAACTCTCTCAGCCTCAACCCTTTGACATTATAGTGTGCCCCAAGTCTTTTAATCAACCTTTTCATGAGCTCCATCGGGCTCCCCCTTTCCAATATATTTCTTAAAGATATGGGGAACATATCCTTTCGGGTATGGTTCGTTGTTGTACTCCTATGGATATGGGGTACGAAAATCATGGTATATTAAGGAGGTATCTCCCCCAACCTTAGAGGCCACCATCATCCATAAAAGTTACGTTTTCATTTCCTCCATACTGGGTGGAAGAAGGAAGGTTTGAACAGGCACCACCATAAGTGAAACAATCCTTTGTGGGGTAATAGAAGCCGCATTTTCTATGTTGAAAGAAGGAACCACAGTGGGAAACAACATTGATGGAGTGTAAGGGTTAGTGGAATTTGGTTATGCAACAACACCTTATGAGATAAAAGGCACCGACAACACCGCCAGTGGTGTAACGAAGGAGTTTGATCCTCCAGAAACACCTAGTAGTGCCTAATCACCTGGGGTTTTGAGAAACTCTGCAAAAGAACTCATTAACCCAAGCATTTTTACTAGGCCTATAACTCTAGCTGTCATCATAACAGCTGGTAATCCCATTCTTGTTAGCATCGTCACATTAACATCTGGCAAGACAGTCAAATCCCTTTCTCTCTCATGTTGTATAGCGTCAAAGTCAATGTTCTTCACTATGTTACCGTTAGTTATACTTGCAAGAGAATACATTCCCAGCAGAGTTGCTAAATGTAAGATGTGGGTTCGATAAATACAATTAGTATTCAGTGAGGCGTAACCCTCTTTAGAATGATAATTAGTCCACAAAGAACAACAAAGTCTTTACGTTAACTATAAATAACATCCAAACTTACAATAAATTATTTGAGTAAAATAGAGTGTATTTAACGAGTCTTTAAAACATAAATCATCTTAAAATGCCATAAATGAAGTGAATCTTAACAACCAACTTGGTTGAAGGGAGAAAAAAATAAGCACTTTAGTGCAATAAAGGCAAGGCAGAAGACCTCAAACTTAATAAGTGCAATGATTACTAATAAATACTTGCTAGGATCTAAGAAAAAAAAGATACACTTGATGATAATAACTCACCGGAATCTCTCTTGTATGGGGAAATCAGATATAAAAAATCTAGTCCTTTAACGAATGATTAATAAAAGTATTTGTGGGAATTCAAGGTCATTATAGTGACCTTGTTAGCATTAAATGTTTTGAGCCTTTATTAAATGTCAAGAGTAATGCGCATTTAATGCAAAATATAGTGTATTAAATGGATTTAATGCAAAAGGTAGTGTATCAAAATGTCTCTCTCATTGATTGTACTATTACAAGTTGGAACAAAGGTTTCCTTTTTGGCGGCTGATGGGACATTCCTCCAGAAAGGCCAATGGTCCAAGGAATTAACCTACTCAAGTGCCAGGTATCTCGAGCTCTTAAAGTATCAGAAATCATGATGTTAGAAAGATATTAACTAGTGGCAACAAGACATGTTGTCTTGTCAATCAAATGAGATTCCTCGAGATAAGGTTCCTCGAATGACTTTACTTTGAATATGTTTGTTGGATGAGGTTCCTTTATGAATGGTTCCTTAAATGAGATACTTTGACAAGGTCTCTCAAGTGAGGTCCCTCGAGGAAGAGGAGCTTCAGAACACTAACTTGATCCTATTAGAGAAAGTTTTTGCCCAAATATTAGAAATAAGTTTGGATTGTTTCCCAACATTTCATTGTTCTCAATACTCCAAACCAAATACTCATGAGATTCACTAAATAAGATCACTCGATAGAGCATGAGAGCTCTCACATGTCCTGTCAGCCATTGTCCTTCGCAGATACCAAGAAACCATACAATTACTGTACGGAACAAATTTCCAATTGATTTTTAATTTAGTTTTGACTTATTCTCGGAACAAAACATGATTGAGTCATAGGTAGATTTTTATTGTCTTATCCCACACAGACTATGACGTGTCTAAAATTAATTGAATACGTTGCGATAAAACTTCAAAGAATTTGATTATGCCGAAGATTAATTGGTGCAAACTTCTTATCTTCAAAGTCAAGTTGAATTTCGAGATCACTCAGGTATGAATGCATAATATTAATAAAACTCGGAATTTAATTTTATAAAAATAAGGATGTTATTTTTGAAAGAAAATGTTTTTTAAATGGTTTATAAGATTACACTTCGTTTTTATCAGATAAGGACGTTTTAGATTTGGTTTTAGTTTAGACTCTAATTTGGGCGTCGTTCAAACAACATACGATGTCATTCGAACGAGAACCACTGTCGTTAGAATGATATGGAATCTTGCTCGAACGAAACGCATCACCTTAAAAAATATATTTAAGGAGTGTCCCAGTCCTTTTCTTGAAGTGCGTGCAGAACGAAATCGATTTTCTATAACAATTTTTCTAAGGTTTTTAAAGCTTAAACACATCCTTAAAGTTTACAAAAATCTGAGTTATCATTACCATATGTTTACGTGATCTTTGTTGCACTAAGTTAGGTTTGTTAAACACTTAAACATTGTTGGTTTGCGATGGACAAGCGAAGAAGGTTACTTTTGTGTTCAACATCGTAGACGATATAGGCTCTATCGGTGGACACCGAGGCATTCGTGGAGGCGACTGCTGTGGACGAGCATCATGGAAGAAGGTTACTTTTCTCATGGTCACTTTGAAGATTGGTAGAAGATCATAGGAGCATCAAATCTCATGGGTGGATCGATTCATTGTATAAGACTACCGTCTGACTTTGTAAAACCATTGTTATAGTGATTGTCTGCCTAGGCCATCCGAGGTTTTTTTCCGATTGGGTTTCCATGTACATTGGTGTTGTGAGTATTTGTTTATTTTATTTTACTTATTTTAATCACTAGTTGCATTCTTAGGACTAAACAAGATAAAATTTGGTTAAGTTAATTTTTTTCACAATTTGGTGTGGTTTACAAAAATTGAAAAAGAGTTTTTCATAAAAAGAGAAAGTTTGGTTTGTGTTCATCCTTAATAAAAATTCTTCACAAGCAAAAGTTTTTGTTTACAGTAAGTTTGGGGCCTACAAAGTGGTATCAGGGCCAGAAATACATTTTTATTGTGTTTGATCCCTTTTTTCTTGTAAGGATGAATTTTCGAAATTATGACAGTTGTCGCACTCTTGTTTTTTATGGAACTAATTATCCTTATTAGAAAATGCGAATGAAAAGTGCTTTAAAATAAATTGATGAGCGTGTCTGGTTAGTTGTTAAAAAAGGTTGATCACCACCTGTCACACAAGAGGGTGAGGTCACTAGTTTGAAACCCGTTGAGTCATGGACTGAGACTAAACATAGGCTTGCAATGTATAACTCTAAGTTCTACACGTTATTTCCTCACATGTCACACCTGAAGAGTATAATCGTATCATGATTTGTGAAACATCGAAAGAAGCTTGGGATATACTTGCACTCACTCATGAGGGAACGAACACGGTTAGGTAGTCTAAGATTCAAAATCTCACTACATAGTTTGAGATGATTAAGATGTTAGAGAGTGAGACATTTGATGAGTTTTACACTAGGTTATTCGTGATTATTAGTGCAACGTTTAACCCAGGTGAGAATATTCCCAATAATCGAGTGATAGAGAAAATTTTAAGATCATTGCCGAGTAGGTTTGATGAAAAAGTGATCATTATGAATTCCCTTAGTATGCTTAACTCGTCGAAACTAGAAGAGATCGTAGGTAACCTGCAAACCTATGAACTGGATATGTTTACCTCCAAGCAAGTGCTAAAGAAATAAAAGGGCATTGCTTTGAAATCCCAGAAGGAGGAAACTAAAGTTTCGAATGATGATTCCGATTCTAACTTTTAGGATATCGTCTTATTGGAAAGAAAGCTCAAGAAGTTTCTTAAATTTCAAAAGCAATCGAAAAATACCAAAAAGTTTGAGAAGTTCAAGAACAAGGGAGACTCCACCCCTAGGGATAAGTTTGAGAAGCCTAAGAGAGATGAGTCCGATAGGTGTTTCGGGTGCAAGGGATATGGTCACAAAGTAGCTGAGTGTCCCACTAGACTTAAGAAAGAGGGAAATAAACCGATAGCATATAGCACCACCTTAAGTGATAGTGAACCGAAACAGGGAGAGTGTTCCCCCAAAGAAGGCAAGTTTGTGACTTTCTTAGCATGCCATGCGAGCGACGATGATACATCTTCTCTCGAGGATACTCATGTGGATGACACTTCCGAATCTATTGAGAGTGTTTCCCGAGAGCCTGAGGGTGATGAGATCGAAGTAGGTGAGTTACAAGTTGCATTTACAGAGTTTTTTTAGGAGACGGTGAAGGTGAAAAGGCTAACTCGAAATTGCAAGTTAACTTAAATGAGCGTGCAATAGAAAATAATGATGCATTAATTGAGGTTATTAAAGTATGAGAGAAGAAGCTTAGGGAGAAGCTAGAGTATGTCGAGAAAGATAAAGACACCCTTAGAGGTTTGATGGAGGATTTGAAAAAATAAGTTGCTAGAGTTTGAAGAATCTAGGCATCTACCTGAGTTTAGGATTAAGGAGTTGGAAGAGAGTTTGAGAGAGTCATCTAGAGTTAAGTTCGACTTAGCATCTAGGTCGGATAAATTGGATAAGATGTTAGGCACCGTCCAATTTAAGAGAGATAGGTTTGGTATAGGCTATGACGAGAGAGTTATTCCCACCTCCAAAGCCAATACCAATCATGTCAAAGAGCCTACTAGGAAAGCGAGGAGAGGTTGATATTTTGGTAATCATTCCCACCATGTTTACACGTGTTCCCACTGTGGTAGGAAAGGTCACCTGATACGTTTTTTCTATGACCTTAAGAATACTCCTAGGAAGATTAGGAATAAAGTCATGTCGGTTCCTAAAACTCATATGTGTTATGTTACACCTACTTGGGTTATGAAATCAGACTTAGAGGCTTTAGGACTAAAATTTGATGGTGCTCATTTGGTTGCACTTGATTCTTCTCATGATATATCTAAAGGATGATTGTGTTACCATGTTTATCATATGCTAGTCTTTGCATTCATAATATATACTTTACTAGTATTATGACATGTGTATCATTTGGTATTATATTTTTTTCATTTATTGCATCTTATTTAAAAAATACCAAAAGATTTTTGGTTTTAAATATTTTTGAGAAAAATCCCAAAAGATTTTTCTTTTATTTGAGTCAAAATATTTGAAAAGGCCAAAAAGATTTTTGTTTTCTTTTTGTGTGATGAGTTAACATGGTTGATGTGGCATACTGGTGTGCTTATAATCCCTTCCTTCCATTATTCATGTGGCTAGGACATTTGGTCATAATTATCGATGCATGGAATGATCTTAACCATTGTATTATGGGGTTATTTCGAAGTTGATAAGCGTTTTTATTCGAGTTTGTTTATATGCCATAACTGCACACATGCACGAGTTTATATGGATGTTTGACTATTCTTGCGTATTTGAGTTTGGTGAGACGTTCTTATCTCAATTTTGTCATCCATGCGTAAGTAAACTTAAGGAGGAGGTGTGCATGTAATATCCGTTTACCGTGAGGATTATAATTGAAAATGATGAGTGTTCATGGTAAAAGACTGGGAGAGTGTAAAATTGACTAGTCATGAAAGCTACCGTTTAAAAGAGCCCGAAAAAATTAAATGGCAATAAAAAGAATCATAAGTAAAAAATGGGCCAAATTAGTTTATTTCATTCAAAAGAAAATATGATATATATTGAGGGAGTTTGGATGGATTAAAAATTTAAACAGGTTTGCACAAAGAATCCTAAAGTTAAAAATATGTGTCATGACGCTATTGTTTGTAGAATCGTCAAAATTCCAGATTCATGTGCATGAAGTTTGTTTAGTTCATTAAGCTCACACTTTAATTGTCACATATGGATATGATAAAGTTTTGATGATTGATTACTATCAATTAGAGCTTCTTGATCATTTCGATGTGTTGGAATTGTGATTCATTTATTATAGTTCATGCCCATACATTCCATATTCATGTTTGAGCACATATGTACTATGTTAGCAAGTTATCATATTTGTTTGTTTTGAGTTTTCTTAGTTTGCTACTATTTTAGCACTGTTTTGGAGTTTTGAGCCCCTTCCAGTTAGAATTTTCATGAAATTTTTCCACTGGGCAACACTGTTTAACATTCTGGGAAAAATGTGAAAGTTTGGTGTTTTCGTTGTATCAACATCAATTTTCTTTCGAGCGACGTAGCTTGTCGTTCAAGAGACGTCCCTTGCTCATTCGAACGACCAGTTTGACTTTTCTGGTTGACTTCTGTTTCAGTACCCCAGTTTTTATATGTTATATTTTTGTATTGGGTTGACATTTTGTTTATGCAGTGTACTTTGATTGATGTCATATTTTACTGCATTTTTCCATTTAGTCACACCTGGATAGTTTGATATTTGATTTGTGTGACTTCTACTGTTTGTTAGCTACTTATTTGACATTAATTGATCATATTTAGCTGGTAGTTTCATGTTTATCTGGCTATTCTTCAAAGTCGATTTAATCAAGCTGGTATCATTTTATGCTAGATGTATTTATCTTTTCATCGGATTGTCTATTCGAGATAAAAGGGGAAGATATGTATGTGATGTAGGGGGAGTTTTGTGAGTTTTATGCGTTTGACTTGATATTCTGATTTATATGTTTTTCACATTTGCACATATTGGTATCATGTTTTTCTCACATAACAAATGATTCGATTTTGATTTTTCATATCGATTTATATCATTTTTTCCTCCATACTTCAATGGGTATTTATCTGTTACATGTGTGTATGTTTTCTTAAAGAGATTAGAGATTTCAAGTCTACATCACATTCAAACATTCAGAGACAGTTTCATATTTTTTGGACCATCGTTTATAAGTCTTATCATATACTGATGATGTATTTTTACTTTTGGATTTTATGGGATGGGATTTAGGCATCATACGACCCGACTTATGCATTTCACAGTTGGTTTTGTCCCGGAATAGTCAAAGACGGAGATTTATAAGGACCAAATTTGCAATTGAGTCTTAATGTAGTTTTTACTGATTCTCGGAACAAAACTGTCACCCCCTAACCCCATTAGGATATAATTAACTAAATGGTTGACAAACCACATTTATTATTTATTTATTTATTTAGTAATACATATTGAAACAACTTCAAGGTTAAAATGCGGAATACAAAAAAAATCCAATCGTTTTAAGGAGACATAATTTAAACAAAACTCACATACCATTTAACTTAATTACAACTAGTACACTGTATAAAACAAAACTAACAAGACCATACTACTATTTACTCCACCTCCTAGACCTAGAAGTGGTAGCTTCAGGACCTGAAAATATAAACATATAAAACTATGAGTTTAAAAAACTCAGTGAATTTACTACATTTCTATATGGTAAAAGTACTATATTAACATCTCAACATATCAATATATCCATCTCTGTGCCAAATTAGGCCATATACATATCCGGAGTTTATAAACCCCACATCTCCTACCCGTAGGCAATAATCATATCCATATGTTTTAATAACTTAACATCTCCTGAATTGCATAACAATTCAACATATCTTGACTTTTATAAAGCAATAACATCTCAACATCTCTTGACTTTTAATAAGTCATAACATCTCAACATCTCATGACTTTTATTAATCCATATAATCTCAACATATAATACATACACATCATATCCATAATAAACTCAGTAAGTACACTCACATTGGGTTGTTAACTATATATTCACGTTTCGTTTCGGTGGAGCTGAACTGGGCTGATTTGACCATACACTTGTTAATCCAACTAAATCAGTACTGAATATCAATCATAAGTATTATTTTAATATATCTATGTAACTTTCAATGACTATACAACAACAATATAATTCTACTCAAGTCACATTCCAAGAAACATGTGTAACGACAAACAATGGTATACATGTTGGTAAAGTTATGGACATTCAACCGTAGGAAATACCTCATAAGGAATTTATAACTAAACCCGAGTAAATATCAAAGCATACTTCTCAATGTATATACACATGAAACTTGTACTCAAAATACTATTTGCAAAGAGGAGATAACAATATTATTTTATGGGCTATCTGGTATGGCCTCAAATTATTGTCCTCTATACTCAACCATCCTATATTCCTAAATTGTATAAATACATGTGTCCAACCTTATCAATATGAAAACATATATGAATATAATATCTAGTGCAATTGACGGTGTAATTTTTCAAGCTTCCGAGGGCAAGTTATGACTATTTCTTTACAACACACGAAATCTGCCCTACAAGCTCCTCTATTGTTCCTTCAACTTCCAAGAATTTTCATAATTTTTTTGCGGCATAAATTTCCATGATTTTCAACCCCTTTTTAGTACACATACTTAATAGTACATAATTAAAGTTTTATAATTTTTTGACTTCATGTGCTATCACAAAAGCTTGACCAAACTCAGGGCATACCAAAATGAAATATACAAACAGCAACTATATACCAACCTGTAACCATCACTAAGGCCAACCACAAGGAGTTAAATTATAATTGTAGGATGTGATATGAATATATAAGTCTACTTTCATATCCAATTTGAATTTCTTAATTACAGTAAGCAGACAAAGATATATGCAAGTTTGAATACAAGGGGTTCAATACAAAGAAATATGACCTATAAACACCACTTATCTCATATAAGAACCAATACATATTATCACAAAGGATGATGGATTTTTTATCAATAATTCACGATTTATATACTTTGAAATAAGTATAATACAAGATTAAAACAATATTAACACATAATTTTACCTTGGAAACACTTTAAGGATTTTCTTGGAATTTTCCTAGCTTTTCTTGAAATCTTTTCTTCCTTAAACTTCCACTTTCTCTTTCCTCAAGCAAAAACTCTCCAAAACTTAACCTAGGGTTTTATTTTCTGAAGAAATAGCTTAGAAGATGATTTTTAAGTCGGCCAAGGCATGCCTCCTTTCCATCCAATCAAATTAAACCACTTGGTTTACTAAAAGACAATTTTCCACTTAAAGGGAATGGACAGATTTGCCCCTTGTTCGTAAATTCGGTCTAACTTCTTACTCTGACATCCGTTTGATGCACTAGCTATTGTGTCACAACCCTAACTCACATGTCTAAAACTATCTAGCTTTCACCTCAAGTCATTTGTAATGTTATAAGGGTCAAAACTAGTCTTAAACATGAACATTTTTATCAAAATAACAAAATTTCGTGTTTGTACATAACTCGACATTTCACCATTTATTAAAGTAGATTAGACTAAACATAATCACTTAACATTAGATATACTAATAACAAATTATTCATATCACATAATATCAGCATGATTTGAATATAATTTAACATAATTATATCCGGGTTGTCACAACTTCCCTCCTTAGAAAATTTCGTCCACGAAATTTAATATAAAGGTCACTTACCAAACAAATGGGGATATTGTTTCTTCACGCTATCCTCCATTTCCCAAGTTGCTTTTTTAATTCCATGGCTCATCCACATAATTTTAACTAAGGGAATAACTTTATTTCTCAATACTTGCTCCTTACGATCAATAATTTCCATTGGTTCCTCGATGTACGACAAGTCTTCCTTAAGTTCAATTGGTTAAATTTTCAACTGATGAGATGGATCCGCCAAATACTTACGAAGCATCGATACGTGAAACACATCATGTAAACGAGATAAATCTGGAGGTAATGCAAATCTATACGACAGGTTCCCAATTCTTTCCAACACCTTATATGGTTCATTGTATCTTGGACTTAGTTTCCCATTCTTCCCAAATCTCATAACGCCTTTCCATAGTGAAATATGCAGGAATACAAAATCCCCCTTTTTAAATTCCAATGGATACTTCCTCTTATTTGCATAAAATTTCTGCCTACTTTTCCCTATCTTTATCCGTTCCCGAATAATTTTGATCTTTTCAGTCATCATATCTATTAATTCAGGACCCAAAATTTTCCTTTCACCTACTTCATCCCAACATAATCCGTTATGTATATCCTCCCATATAAAGCTTCATAAGGAGCCATACCAATGGTGGACTGATAACTATTATTATATGCGAATTCCATCAATGGCAAATGATCATCCCAACTACCTTTGAAGTCAAATACACAGGCTCGTAACATGTCTTCTAATATTTGAATCATTTTTTCTTATTGCCTCTCAGTTTGTGGATGAAATGTAGTACTGAGCTTAAAACTTATGCTCGGGGCATTCTTTAAACGAGACAAAAACTTAGAAGTGAACGTTGGATCTCTATCTGATACTATTGACATTGGTGCCCCATGTAAACGGATAATCTCATCAACGTATATATGTGAATACTTGTCAACAGTGTAGGTCATCTTAACTGGAAGAAAATGAGCTAAAATTGTCAATCGGTCTACAATCACCCAAATAGAATCATGCCCCTTTGGTGACCGGGGTAATCCTGTAACAAAGTCCATCGTTAAATGTTCCCACTTCAATTTCAGAATATGCAATAATAGTAATAATCCCATCGGCTTCTGATGCTCCACCTTCACATGCTGGTATACTAAACATTTAGCTACAAATTCTGCAATCTCACGTTTCATATTATTCCATAAGTAATACTCTTTCAAATATCTGTACATTTTGGTACCTCCAGGATGTATAGAGTAAATTGAACTATGTGCCTCTTCTAATATATCCTTCTTTAAGGAGGCATCATTCGGTACACAAATTGTGTTTTTATAACACAACGATTCATCATTCTTAATTTCAAAGTCACTCTCTTTACCATCCAGGATTTCCCGTTTCTTCTTCTCAAGGAATGGATCATTGATTTGCAAATTTTGTATACGTTCTGTCAGTAAAGGTCTCACTGTAACGGTTGCAATTAACACCCCTGTTTCAGTTAAGTTCAACTCTACTCTCATCAGTCCTAACTCCATAATATTGCCAACCCGTGCACATTGAATACAAGATAACCTCCCTAATGACTTCCGACTTAGAGCATCTGCAATAACATTGGCCCTCCCAAGATTATGGTGAATGGTACAATCATAGTCTTTAATTAACTCCATTCGACGTCTTTGTCTTAAATTCAAGTCTCTCTGTGTAAATAAATACTTCAAACTTTGATGGTCAGTGAAAATTTCACACGTATCTCTATATAAATGATGTCTTCATAATTTCAAGGCAAAAACAATAGTCGCAAGTTCTAAATCGTGTGTAAGATAATTAAGTTCATGCGTCTTTAATTGTCTAAATTCATAAGAAATTACCTTTCCACGTTGCATGAAAACATAACCCAGACCTTGATGTGAAGCGTCAGTATAAATCACAAAAGCTTCTCCACTGGATGGAACAGTGAGAACTGGAGCTGATACTAGCCTATTTTTTAACTTTTCAATGTTGTTCTGACATTCATCACTCCACACAAATTTCACTTCCTTTCGGGTTAATTTAGTCAACGATAAGGCTATAGATGAAAACCCCTTTATGAATCTTCTATAATATCCAGCCAATCCTATGAAGCTCCTTATCTCCGTTACATTTCTTGGTCTTTCCCATTGCACAGTTGCCTCTACCTTCTTAGGGTCAACATAAATCCCATCTCTCGAAACAACATGCCCCAGAAATACTACTTGATTTAACCAAAACTCACATTTGCTAAACTTTGCAAATAATTGACTATCTCACAAAACTTACAATACTACTCTTAGATGCTTCTCGTGTTCCTCTTGGCTAGGTGAGTATATCAAAACATCATCGATAAAGACAATCATAAATGAATCTATGAAAGGATGAAAAACCCGATTCATTAAATCCATAGACACTGCAAGAGCATTTGTTAACCCAAATGGCATTACCAAAAATTCATAATGACCATAGCGAGAATGAAAAGTTGTCTTAGAAATGTCACAATCTCTCACCCTTAATTGATGATAACTTGATCTCAAATCAATTTTTGAAAACACTTTAGCACCCTGTAATTTATCAAACAAATCATCAATACGAGGTAATGGATATTTATTTTGAATAGTTGGCTTGTTCAACTACCGATAATTAATGCAAAGTCGCATGGTGTCATTTTTCTTTTTCACAAATAATACCGGAGCACCACATGTTGATACACTGGGTCGAATAAAACCTCTATCTAACAAATCTTGTAGTTGAACCTTTAACTCCTTTAGTTCCACAGGTGCCATTTTATATGGAGAAATAGAAACTGGAGCTGTACTAGGCACTAAATCGATAGTAAACTCTACCCCTCTGCTAGGTGACAATCCTGGTAATTCATCTGGGAACACATATGCAAAATCCTTAACTATTGGGATATCTTCTAATTTTTACAATTCCCTATTTGTATCCACAATATATGCTAAAAAGCCTTGACAACCCATATTTAACAATTTCCTCGCCCGAAGGGCATAACTAAGACAGTTTGGAACCACATTTCTTTCCTCAGTAAATTTGAATTCTTCCTCCCCCGGCATATTAAATGTAACCTCCTTACGAAAACAGTCAATCGATGCATAGTAGGAAGATAACCAGTCCATACCCAAGATAATATCAAAATCTCGAATATCTAGTGGAATTAAATCAATGGTCAATTCCCTCTTCCCCACATACAATACACAATTTTTATACACAAGCTCCACTAACATCACATCCCCTATAAGTGTAGAAATATATAAACCACAATCTAGATAAGAACATGGTCTACCTAAATGCATGGTAAATGACAGTGCTACAAATGAATGAGTAGAACCTGGATCAATAATCACATAAACATGTTTGTTCGTGACAGAAAATGTACCTATCACCACCTTTGGAGTAGCCTGAGCATCCTGTAAAGTCATAGAAAATATTCTTCCCGAAGCCCTGGAACCACTAGCCTGTCCTCTACCTCCTCCTCTCCCTGTGCCTCCAAGTGATGAACCTCGACTAGTAGTAGCTGATTGAATCCCTCCCATTAGCATAGGATAGTTCTTTTTGGTATGACCAATTTAATGATAGTGATAACACTCTACCCCCTTTAACTTGGGACAATCTGGACTGATATGGCCCTCAGCTTTGCAAAAATAGCATGTAACAGGCTTAGACTGCCCATTGCCATTCTCCTGTTGTCTATTCTATTGGCCCATCGATCTTTCACCCCTAAAACTGCTTGGTGTCCTATTCTGAACATAATTTCTAGTCCCTCTACAGCGCTGAAATCTTTAACTCCCCTGTTTTGAGTATTATATATTCCTTCCTTTGTTGATATAGATCAAATCTCCTCCTCTTTCCCCTGTGTTCCCTATTCTTTATTGCATCATTAACATCTCCTTCAACCATCATAGCTTTGTTAACTAAAGAAGTATAATCTACCATTTCAAGTGCAGTGAGTCTAAACTTAATACCCAAATTCAACCCATCCTAAAAGCTGGTGCATTTGTCCTCCTCATTGTGTAAGAAACATAATGAAAATTGAGACAAAGATATAAATTTAGTTTCATACTCCCTGATCGACATATTCCCCTGAGTCAATGATAAAAATTCTCTCTCCTTTTGCTTCCGATACATACAAGGAAAATACTTTTCATATAGGACTTTAACAAAGGAATCCCAAGTAATTACCTCACCTCCCCCCGGAGTAAGCAATAAATGTTTGGAAGACTCCCACCAATATTTAGCTTCTCCCTTTAACATGAAAGTAACCAAAAGTACCTTCTGCGCACCAGTTACATTCATCACCACGAAGATAGTTTCTGTGTCTTTCACCCAAGCCTCAACTTCTAAAGGATCTACAGAACCTGAGAATGCTGGGGGGTCAATTTGATAAACTTCTCGTACAGAGTATTCTTCTCCTCTCGTTATATTTCCCTTTCTGTTCTGGCCAAAGTCTTCTCCTCCAAATACTTGTCTTGTTGTTCTGCTATTTTCATCATAAACATGTTTTGTTGTTCTTCTATTAAAGTCATGGCCCGATCCATTCTCTGCATATCTGTAAGTTTTTCAAGTGCCGCCTCTACATTATTTGGATTTTGTTGATTTACTATATTTGAAGACTCCTCATCCACCCTATCATGAACCTTCCATATCTTACTATCTGTCATAAACCGCAATTTCAGAAACAAGAGTACAACATTTATATCTAACATAATGGTTAGTATTTCTCAAAAGTTATTATAAATGACCCACACCACACTATTTCTTCCACTGCCACATCTAGACTCTCTAACCCCAGAATATAAAAACAAAAAGCTCTGATACCAAGTTGTCACCCCCTAACCCCATTAGGATATAATTAACTAAATAGTTCACAAACCACATTTATTATTTATTTAGTAATACATATTGAAACAACTTCAAGGTTAAAATGCGGAATACAAAAAAAAATCCAATCGTTTTAAGGAGACATAATTTAAACAGAACTCACATATCATTTAACTTAATTACAACTAGTAAAATGTATAAAACAAAACTAACAAGACCCTACTACTATTTACTCAACCTCCTAAACCTGGAAGTGGCGGCTTCAAAACCTGAAAATATAAACATATAAAACCATGAGTTTTAAAAAACTCAGTGAATGTACTACATCTCTATATAGTAAAAGTACTATATTAACATCTCAACATATCAATATATCCATCTCTATGCCAAATTAAGCCATATACATGTCCGTACATCTCCTGCCCGTAGGCAATAATCATATCCATAGGTTTTAATAACCTAACATCTCCAGAATTGCATAACAATTCAATATATCTTGACTTTTACAAAGACATAACATCTCAACATCTCTTGACCTTTAATAAGTCATAACATCTCAACATCTAATGACTTTTAATAAGCCATATAATCTCAACATATAATACATACACATCATATTTGTAATAAACTCAGTAAGTACACTCACATTGGGTTGTTAACTATGTATTCACGTTTCGTTTCGGTGGAGCTGAACTGGGTTGATTTGACCTTACACCTGTTAATATAACTAAATCAGTACTGAATCTCAATCAAAAGTATTATTTTAATATATCTATGTAACTTTCAATGACTATACAACAACAATATAATTCTACTCAAGTCACATTCCATGAAATATGTGTAATGACAAACAATTGTATATATGTTGATAAAGTTATGGACATTCAACCGTAGGAAATACCTCATAAGGAATTTATAACTAAACCCAAGTAAATATGAAATCATACTTCTCAATGTATATACAAATGAAACATGCACTCAAAATACTCTTTGGAAAGTGGAGATAACAATATTCCTTTATGGGTTATCCTGTATGGCCTCAAATTATTGTCCTCTATACTCAACCATCCTATATTCCTAAATTGTATAAATACATGTGTCCAACCTTATCAATATGAAAACATATATGAATATACTTTCCAGTACAAGTGACGGTGTAATTTTTCAAGCTTCCGAGGGCAAGTTATGACTATTTCTTTATAACACAAGAAATCTGCCCTACAAGCTCCTCTATTGTTCCTTCAACTTCCAAGAATTTTCATAAATCTTATGCAGTATAAATTTCCATGATTTTCAACCCATTTTCAGTACACGTATTGAATAGTACATAATTAAAGTTTCATAATTTTTTACTTCATGTGCTATCTCAAAAGCTTGACCAAACTCAGGGTATACCAAAATGAAATATACAAACAACAACTATATACCAACTTGCAACAATCACTAAGGCCTAACCACATGGAGTTAAATTCTAATTCTCAGCTATGATATGAATATATGAGTCGACTTTCATATCCAATTGGAATTTCTAAATTACAGTAAGCACACAAAGATATATGCAAGTTTGAATACAAGGGGTTTCAATAAAAAGCAATATGACCTATAAACACCACTTATCTCACATAGGAACCAATACATATTATCACAAAGGATGATGGAATTTTTATCAATAATTCGCGATTTATATACTTTGAAATAAATATAATACAATATTAAAACAATATTAACACATAATTTTACCTTGGAAACACTTTAAGGATTTTCTTGAAATTTTCCTAGCTTTTCTTGAAATCTTTTCTTCCTTAAACTTCCACTTTCTCTTTCCTCAAGCAAAAACTCTCCAAAACTTAACCTAGGGTTTTATTTGCTGAAGAAATAGCTTAGAGGAATATTTTTAAGTCGGCCAAGGCATGCCTCCTTTCCATCCAATCAAATTAAACCACTTGGTTTACTAAAAGACAATTTTCCACTTAAAGGGAATGGACAGATTTGCCCCTTGTTCGTAAATTCGGTCTAACTTCTTACTCGGACATCCGTTGGATGCACCGTTTATTGTGTTACAACCCTAACTCACATGTATACAACTATCTAGCTTTCACCTCAAGTCATTTGTAATCTTATAAGGGTCAAAACTAGTCTTAAACATGAACATTTCTATCAAAAATAACAAACTTTTGTGTTCGTACATAACTCGACATTTCACGATTTATTGAAGTAGGATTAGACTAAACATAATCACTTAACATTAGATATACTAATAACACGTTATTAATATCACATAATATAATCATGATTTAAATATAATTTAACATAATTATATCCGGATTGTCACAATTTCCCCCCCTAGAATATTTCGTCCCCGAAATTTAATATAAAGGTCACTTACCAAACAAATGGGGATATCGTTTCTTCATCTTATCCCCCGTTTCCAAAGTTTCTTCTTTAATCCCATGGCTCATCCACATAACTTCAACTAACGGAATAACTTTATTTCTCAATACTTGCTCCTTACGATCAATAATTTCCATTGGTTCCTCGATGTACGACAAGTCTTCTTTGAGTTCAATTGGTTGAATTTTCAATTGATGAGATGGATCTGCCAAATACTTATGAAGCATCGATACGTGAAACACATCATGTAAATGATTTAAATCTGGAGGTATTGCTAATCTATATGCCAGGTTCCCAATTATTTCCAACACCTCATATGGTCCAATGTATCTTAGACTTAGTTTCCCCTTCTTCCTAAATCTCATAACGCATTTCCATAGTGAAATACGTAGGAATACAAAATCCTCCTTTTAAAATTCCAACGAATACTTCCTCTTATCTGCATTAAATTTATGCCTGCTTTGCGCTATCTTTATCCGTTGCCGAATTATTTTGATCTTTTTAGTCCTCATATCTATTAATTCAGGACCCAAAATTCTCCTTTCACCTACTTCATCCCAACGTAATGGCGTTCTGCATCTCCTCCCATATATAGCTTCATAAGGAGCCATAACATTGGTGGAATGATAACTATTATTATATGAGAATTCCATCAATGGCAAATGATCATGCCAGCTACCTTTGAAGTCAAATACACAGGCTCGTAACATGTCTTCTAATATTTGAATCATTTTTTCTAATTGCCCATCAGTTTGTGGATGAAATGCAGTACTGAACTTAAAACTTGTGCCCATGGCATTCTGTAAACGAGACCAAAACTTAGAAGTGAACGTTGGATCTCTATCTGATACTATTGACATTGGTGCCCTATGTAAACGGATAATCTCATCAACGTATATATGTGCATACTTGTCAAAAGTGTAGGTCATCTTAACTAGAAGAAAATGAGCTGACTTTGTCAATCAATCACCCAAATAGAATCATGCCCCTTTGGTGACCGGGGTAATCCTGTAACAAAGTCCATCGTTAAATGTTCCCACTTATATTCCTGAATAGGCAATGACTACAATAATCCCGTTGGCTTCTGATGTTCCACCATCACTTACTGGAATACTAAACATTTAGCTACAAATTCTGTAATCTCACATTTCATGTTATTCCACCAGTAATACTCTTTCAAATCTCTATACATTTTGGTACCTCCAGGATGCATGGAGTAAATAGAACTATGTGCCTCTTCTAATATATCCTTCTTTAAGGATGGATCATTCGGTACACAAATTCTGTTTTTATAACACAACGATTCATCATTCTTAATTTCAAAGTCACTCTCTTTACCATCCAGGATTTCCCATTTCTTCTTCTCAAGGAATGGATCATTGATTTTCAAATTCCGTATGCATTCTTATAGTAAAGGTCTCACTGTAACGGTTTCAATTAACGCCCCTATTTCAGTTAAGTTTAATTCTACTCCCATCAGTCTTAATTCCATAATATTCCCAACCCGTGCACATTGAATACAAGATAACCTCCCCAATGACTTCCGAATTAGAGCATCTGCAAAATTATTGGCCCTCCCAGGATGATGGTGAATGGTACAATCATAGTCTTTAATTAAATCCATCTAACGTCTTTGTCTCAAATTCATGTCTCTCTGTGTAAACAAATACTTTAAACTTTGATGGTCAGTGAAAATTTCACACGTATCTCCATATAAATGATGTCTTCATAAATTCAAGGCAAAAACAATAGCCGCAAGTTCTAAATCGTGTGTATGATAATTACGTTCATGCATCTTTAACTGTCTAGATGCATAAGAAATTACCTTTCCATGTTGCATGAAAACACAACCCAGACCTTGATGTGAAGCGTGAGTATAAATCACCAAACCTTCATCACTGGATGGAACAGTGAGAACTGGAGCTCATACTAGCCTGTTTTTTAACTTTTCAAAGTTGTGCTGATATTCATCACTCCACGCAAATTTCACTTCCTTTCGGGTTAATTTAGTCAATGGTAAGGCTATAGATGAAAACCCCTTTATGAATCTTCTAAAATATCCAGCCAATCCTAGGAAGCTCATTATCTCCGTTACATTTCTTGGTCTTTCCCATTGCACAGTTGCCTCTACCTTCTTAGGGTCAACATAAATCCCATCTCTCGAAACAACATGCCCCATAAATACTACTTGATTTAACCAAAAATCACATTTGCTAAACTTTGCAAATAATTGACTATCTCACAAAACTTACAATACTACTCTTAGATGCTTCTCTTGTTCCTCTTGGCTAGGTGAGTATATCAAAATATCATCGATAAAGACAATCACAAACTAATTTATGAAAGGATGAAATACCCGATTCATTAAATCCATAAACGCTACAGGAGCATTTGTTAACCCAAATGGCATTACCAAAAATTCATAATGACCATAGCGAGAAAGAAAAGTTGTCTTAGAAATGTCATAATCTCTCACCCTTAATTGATGATAATGTAATACCCCGTATTTTTATGTTATATTTAATTTGGGAATTTATTAAATTTAATGTAATGGGTTATTTAATAAAAAATCCGGAAATTAATTATGTTTAAATTATTAACGTGACGAGAGTTAGTAATTATGAGAAACTTGTTGTATATTACTAATGAGCATAGTAATATATTATATTGGTTATATTGAGTGTCATAAGTAAATTAAATGACTATTTCGGAAATTTAAGTAAGGACGTGCCCGTGTCACGTCGGGACTTATTTTGTCAAATAAAAAGTGAATATTTTATAAGTTGTCCATATGGTCGTTTTGAGTGCGCCAACGCGTCCGGAAGGGTTGAGATAGTCAGAAAAGTATACCCGGGGGGTTAGTTTGGGCCTCGGGGCGTTTTTAGGCCTAATTAGTGCCCCGGGAGGGCATTTTGGTCTTTTTCCAAAATAGGGTAAGGAAACCCACGAAATTTAGCAGCCTTTATCAGCTGGTTAGGCTATCCATTTAGGGTTAGAACATTCAGAACCCTAGGACTGCCATTGGAGAAGAGAGGAGAGCCCTTTCAAGGTGATTCAAGGCCAAAACACCTCCGTTTGCACCGCCGTCACCACCACCGCGTAGATCGCAAGGAGGAGAACACAACCACACCAAAATCTACAGGAAATCAGACTTCTGAAAATCCCAGGCAAGTGTTTAACTTGCCTATTTCGTTAGTGCAATGTTCATATTAGTTTAGGATTAATTAGGAATGTAATCCATGTAAGAAAACCCCAAATTTTGTTAGGAAATTGCATGTAGAGAAGATTAAAACCTTATACTGGAAACTCTTGATGATATAGATGTACTACCCACGAATTTTGATGTTATATTAGGAAGAAATTCTGGAGAAAAACTGAATGGAATTTTAGTTATGAAAACTTTAGGGTTCTTGATGTTTAGATGAGATTTTGGGTTGTTTAACCATGATTAATGATGTATACACGCATGCTAAACGTTAAAAACGTCTGGAATTATGTTAGTATGTTAGTAGCAGACTTTTGGGTCGATTAGTGTTGGAAAATATGGTTATTGATGATGAGTTTTGATGAATCCCGTCACTGCAGCTTCTGCAGAATTTTTGCCCAGACCTGCTTGATCGATCGATCGAGCCTAGAGCATCGATCGATCGAAGGTTCGATAGATCGAGCCCCAAGCTTCGATCGATCGACCCCTCCTGGCAGACTCCTATTTCCCTTGTTTAATTAGTTAACTTAAGTTTATCGTGAAATAATCTTTGGGCATCTTAAATAAAATAATTTGGGAGACATTAAGGACCAGTAGGGTATATGGATAAATGTTAGAACCCTTAATCTTCAACGAGAATGGTATTTATGAGTTATTTACTTTAGGTTGGTAGATTTATGAATTTAAAGGGTGAGGTGAGTAAGAGAGTCACGTTGGAATCAAATAAAGTCACGTACTGAATTTCAGATTGGTGAGGATATAATCCATGAGTGTTAGGCAATAAGTGAGAAACCCTTCGAGTTAAGGTTAGGAATGAAACCTTATGCGTAATTCTTTAAATGTGAAATTAAGAATAAACGGTATAATTACGGACGATGAGAAGAACCTATATTAATATGATATAGTGGTATATTTATATGATTGTGTGTACATATATTATATACATGTGAAAACATACCGCGCTACTTGCTATCCTTGAGGTTACCGCGCTGGGACAGTTTTATCTCGATGGGACCTTTATGGGGGGATATTGACTTGTACCCTAGAAGATAGATATCCTTGGTACAGGCTATCGAATTGATAGTTCAGACGGTCCTAAGAGACGCGAGTATGTGCCATCCTCTTAGAGACTTGGAATCTATGCTTCGCCTCGATTTTGTTTGTGTATGTGTTAATACAATTCGAGAGTGATTCCGAATTTGTATTCCCCTTGATTTGAGTGGTATGGGGTTTGGATAGTGGAAGTATGCACGCACCATAGTTTTATTCGGGGTGCTGTTATATATATATTATACGAGTAGTTAATATATATATATATATATATATATATATATATATATATATATATGAGATTATGACATTTGAAACGGTCTACTGCAATGTGATAAGTAGAACATAGTTGTTAACGCATATTTTTAAATACTTATATTGAAAAGTATAATATGTCACTGGAAAACTTTATCGTTTTTATAAAGTTAAAAATAGGGAATTTCGGTTACAAATTGGAACTTCTTTTAAAAATGGAATCGCGTATTGTAAATCTTACGGGTAATCTAAGATAAGTTAAATCTTTTAGAATGTCAAGTGCGATAGTTGATAAATGAACCGTTGGGAAGGTTAGTGCGATAGGTGTGCACATTAGAAGAGAGGTGAGTATTTTCTCAAGAGAGAGACGCACTAATATGATTTGCATTGGCCTGTATCAATTTAAATACTTGCTAAACGTATTTTAAATCAAACACACTTTCGGGCTCTGAACCGTTTCTTTTTTCTCTCTCTCTCTTGTATATATATATGTATATTTTTAGGTGCCCAGCCACAGGGGCGTCTTGCTTAGGATCCCTTGAGAATAACGAGCTGCAGCTTAGGTGGGAGTTGCAGGTCACTTGAGTAGACGGCTTCTGTTATTGACTCCACTCTTATTACTCTCATTTATCGGGCATGTGTCGCCCTTTTCATTCATTTCATTTGTTGTTGGGATTCTGTATTTCATTTATTTCCAGTATTGTTCTATGGGATTTATTCAGGATGGTTTTGTGGTTTTAGTTCCATTTGTTGACATTCGATTGACGAATGTATTATGTTATTTGGTTTATTGTGGTGTGATTCTTTATTGTAGAAATGTTGTTTTAATTAAAATAAATCTTTTTCTTTAATTAAAATTTGGAAAGTTTGTACGGAAAATGTTTTGACACTTAGCTTAATTATTTAGGGTGTTAAATTGGAAAAATTATTTTTATCGACAGTGATGCTGAGAATGAACCAACTGTTTACCTTGATTTAATTTAATAAAGGAGTGATCGCCCGGTATTTAATTAGGCGGGGTGTCACAGGTGGTATCAGAGCATCAGGTTCTAGTGTCCATAGGATCTGTACGGCTTGTTTTCGCTTTCAGCGCTGCTTTTCTTTGATATAGAGCCCTAATGCTAGGAATGTTGTGTTTATCTCTATACGTTGGAAATTCGTACTTCTGCAATGTGTTTATTTGAATGATGAACTCATCCAATTTTACTTAAATTTTCAGATGGATCGTCAAGAAGAACTGGCTAAGACGGTTAAGGGAGTCAACGAGCAAGATCGACTCACACCTCAAGTGTCCCCAAAGAGAATATCAACTGCCGAGTTAGAAGGTATCGTGGCACAAGCAGTTACCACTGCAGTCCTACAATGCCAAGAACGCAACCTATAACTTTTAGGGGGCAAAAGACCTAGGGAGGTTAACCAAATGCTTGTGACTAACGTTGAAAGTGGTGCGAAGGCACCGAATATACGGCAGCAAAACAATCAAGGTCGAGTCAGTTCTAGAAGTCACGAGATTTATGTACAAGGGCAAGAGTGTCAGGGCCAACAAAGTCAGGTTCAGAATGAAATCACCAAGAGGTGTTTCGGTTGTGGAATGGACGATCACAAATGTAAATCTTGTCCGAACCAGAATGGGGATAAACTACAATCTGACCAGCCGAGAATGTCGAAGCTCTGTTATAAATGTGTACAACCGGGTCATAAGTGGATGGATTGCCCTCGCCCTGATAAAGTTTTTCCGCAGAGTTCCCCTCAAGGCCAGCAAGACCAAGGAAAAGGCGAGACTAGTCAATACCTTAATAAAGGGAAGCAGTTTAGAGGGAGGTGCTTCCATTGTGGCAGGAGTGGTCATAGGCGACAGGATTGCCCAGAGAAGAATAGGGCCCCACGATAGGAATGTGCTAGCAATAAACCCCAGAAGCCAGCTCCACCACACTTTTCAACAGCCTCAGTTCAGTAGAGAAAGCTACAGGGCGGACGTGTCAATAACTTTGCGCAGGTAGCAGCTCCGCAGGCTCCACCCGCAATTGAGGGTATGTTTTCTATCTGTGTTACTATGAGTCGAGTTTTATTTATTATTGAGACAACGCACTATTTTATAGTTACTCATTTTGCGAAGTCCTTAGGGTTGTTAGCCACAGCAGAGAGCACCGTGACGTGTGTCGACTCACCACTGGGGAGTGGGTCACTTATATTCTTTATATGCCGGGGAGTAGGGGTAGAGATTGGTAGCTTGGTATTACCTACAGACATGCTAGTCTTAGACATGCACGAGCATGGTGTGATTATTGGTATGGATTGGCTCGCATCTTATAGAGCCATGATTGATTGCTTCGGTGGGAGCATTGTTTTTGCCATTCCGGGGCAAGAGATGTTTGTAGTGGCGATGCCTCGCCCAGAGGGAGATTCGACCGCTCATTTATATTACATTAAGGAGGATACCTCTAAGGAGGTTGTGATTCCTTTGGATTCGATCCCAGTTGTTAGGGAGTATTCCGATGTGTTTCAGGAGATACCAGGCCTACCGCCCAGTTGTGAGATAGACTTCGTTATAGATTTATTGCCAGATACGAGACCTATAGCACGCGCACCGTACCGTGTGGCTTCGGCAGAGATGCGAGAGCTACGAGATCAGATAGAGCAGCTATTAGGTCAAGGTTTCATTCGTAGGAGTACCTCCCCTTGAGGCGCTCCAGTCTTATTTGTGAAGAAGAGATATGGTTCACTGAGATTGTGCGTGGACTACCGGGAGTTGAACAAGGTCACGATACGGAATAAGTATCCGTTGCCTCGAATCGATGATCTATTCTATCAGTTGAGGGGAGCAACTTTCTTTTCAAAGATAGATCTGAGGTCGGGGTACCATCAATTACGGATTAGAGAGCAGGATGTTTCAAAGACTGCCTTCTTATCGAGATATGGGTCCTATGAGTTCAGGGTGATGCCGTTCGGACTCACAAATGCCCCAGCCGTTTTCATGGACTTGATGAACCGAGTATTCAGAGAGTTCTTGGATCAGTTCGTCATCGTCTTCATAGATGACATCTTGATATATTCACACTCCGAGGAGGAGCATACCGAGCACTTGAGGCAGGTCCTTCAGACTCTACGAGAGCATCAGTTGTATGCTAAGTACGAGAAGTGTGGATTCTGGATGCGAGAGGTACAATTCTTGGGCCATGTTGTTTCTGAGCAGGGGATAGCAGTCGACCCGAGCAAAGTGTCAGCAGTGAGGGAGTGGGGACAGCCCACGACACCGACGGAAGTGTGTAGTTTCTTGGGGATAGCCGGATACTACAGGAGATTCATTCGAGGATTCTCCAAAATAGCGGGTCCATTGACGAATCTGACTCGCAAGGGAGTGCCATATGTTTGGGATGACGCTTGTCAATTGGCTTTCGACGAGCCGAAAGACAAGCTGACTTCAGCGCCAGTCCTTGCATTACCAAAGTCGGGTGTAGAGTACCTGGTTTACACCGATGCGTCCTTACGGGGACTTGGGGGAGTACTTCAGCAGGAGGATAAGGCTATAGCTTTTGCTTCCCGCAAGCTTAAGCCGCATGAGAAGAATTACCCCACCCACGACCTGGAGTTAGCAGCGGTCGTCTTTGCATTGAGAATTTGGAGGAATTATTTATTAGGTGAGAAATTTCATTTGTTCACAGACCATAAGTCACTGCAGTACCTATTCACTCAGCGAGAGCTGAATATGCGCCAGCGCAGATGGCTAGAGTTTGTGAAGGACTACCAGTTCGATATACAGTATCATCCGGGAAAGGTCAACGTAGTTGCTGATGCGTTGAGCCGTAGACCGGTAGACGATGTAGCGGACATCTGGAAAGCAAAGTGGAAGGAGTTGGGTCACCAGGACGCGGTAGCACGTTCTTTCATATCCGTGATGACAGTCACACCCGAGATTGTTACGAGGGTGATACAGGCACAGACCACAGACCCGTTTTGTCAGGAGCAGATTGTACGACTTCTAGCCGAGGGTGCTGAGTCCTATTCTGTTAGTTCTGATGGAGGGTTGCGGTTTAATGGGAGATTAGTGGTTCCAGAAGGAGCGGAGCTACGTCATGAAGTGATGACTCATTCTCATGGGTCCCGATTTGCGGTTCATCTGGGAGGCGATAAGATGTACCAGGACATGAGACGACAGTACTGGTGGAGTGGGATGAAGAAGGACATCGCTGAATTTATGTCCAAGTGTTCTACTTGCCAGCTAGTGAAGGTGGACCACCAGAAACCGTCAGGATTACTTCAGCCATTGGAGATACCCGCGTGGAAGTGGGAAAGTATTTCCATGGATTTCATTACCGGGTTGCCTACATCACAGCGGGGCCACGATTCTATCTGGGTGATTGTAGACCGTTTGACCAAGGTGGCTCATTTTCTGCCAGTGAGGACAGATTATACCACGGGTCAGTATGCCCAGTTGTTCATCGCTAAGATCGTCAGATTACATGGGGTGCCCCTGAATATTATGTCAGATAGAGACAAGATTTTTGTGTCACGTTTCTGGGAAAGCTTTCAGGAAGCTATGGGTACAGAGTTGAGACTGAGTTCAGCTTACCACCCACAGACAGATGGACAGACAGAGCGTACTAATCAGATGTTGGAAGATATACTATGCATGTGTGTTCTCGATTTCGAAGGAGGTTGGGAGCCACACCTTCCACTGGTAGAGTTTGCTTATAATAAATCCTATCAGTTACGATTGGCATGGCTCCATTTGAGGCTTTGTATGGCAGGCCTTGTCGTTCTACAACTTGCTGGCTCGAGGTGGGGGACAACAAGTTGCTAGGACCAGAAGTGATTAAGGAGACCTCCGCGAGAATTGAGATAATCAGGAGTCGTATTCGGGTAGCCCAAGACAGACAGAAGAGCTACGCTGATGCGAAACGGTTCTTCCGGGAGTTTAATGTGGGAGATCAAGTGTTGTTGTGTGTATCTCCTATGAAGGGGGTGATAAGGTTCGGGAAGAAGGGGAAATTGGCTCCGAGGTACGTAGGACCATTTCCCATCATTGAGAATATTGGGCCGGTAGCATACAGGTTGGGATTACCAGAACATTTACATCGCATCCACGATGTATTCCACATCTCGTCGTTGAGACGATATCTTCGGGATGATATGACCCATACTCACATTGCGATAGATGAGATTGACTTACAGTCTGATAGCTCTTACGAAGAGAGACCAGTGGCTATCCTAGACTATAATGAGAGGAGATTGAGGTCGAAAATAGTTCCACTTGTACGAGTCCAGTGGGAGCATCATAATGTGGAGGAGTCCACTTGGGAGCATGAGGCAGATATGCGCGAGAGATATCCAGAGTTGTTTTTACCAGGTATGCCTTAGTTTTCGAATTTCGGGACGAAATTCCGTTATTAGGGGGGAATTATGTAATACCCCGTATTTTTATGTTATATTTAATTTGGGAATTTATTAAATTTAATGTAATGGGTTATTTAATAAAAAATCCGGAAATTAATTATGTTTAAATTATTAACGTGACGAGAGTTAGTAATTATGAGAAACTTGTTGTATATTACTAATGAGCATAGTAATATATTATATTGGTTATATTGAGTGTCATAAGTAAATTAAATGACTATTTCGGAAATTTAAGTAAGGACGTGCCCGTGTCACGTCGGGACTTATTTTGTCAAATAAAAAGTGAATATTTTATAAGTTGTCCATATGGTCGTTTTGAGTGCGCCAACGCGTCCGGAAGGGTTGAGATAGTCAGAAAAGTATACCCGGGGGGTTAGTTTGGGCCTCGGGGCGTTTTTAGGCCTAATTAGTGCCCCGGGAGGGCATTTTGGTCTTTTTCCAAAATAGGGTAAGGAAACCCACGAAATTTAGCAGCCTTTATCAGCTGGTTAGGCTAGCCATTTAGGGTTAGAACATTCAGAACCCTAGGACTGCCATTGGAGAAGAGAGGAGAGCCCTTTCAAGGTGATTCAAGGCCAAAACACCTCCGTTTGCACCGCCGTCACCACCACCGCGTAGATCGCAAGGAAGAGAACACAACCACACCAAAATCTACAGGAAATCAGACTTCTGAAAATCCCAGGCAAGTGTTTAACTTGCGTATTTCGTTAGTGCAATGTTCATATTAGTTTAGGATTAATTAGGAATGTAATCCATGTAAGAAAACCCCAAATTTTGTTAGGAAATTGCATGTAGAGAAGATTAAAACCTTATACTGGAAACTCTTGATGATATAGATGTACTACCCATGAATTTTGATGTTATATTAGGAAGAAATTCTGGAGAAAAACTGAATGGAATTTTAGTTATGAAAACTTTAGGGTTCTTGATGTTTAGATGAGATTTTGGGTTGTTTAACCATGATTAATGATGTATACACGCATGCTAAACGTTAAAAACGTCTGGAATTATGTTAGTATGTTAGTAGCAGACTTTTGGGTCGATTAGTGTTGGAAAATATGGTTATTGATGATGAGTTTTGATGAATCCCATCACTGCAGCTTCTGCAGAATTTTTGCCCAGACCTGCTTGATCGATCGATCGAAGGTTCGATAGATCGAGCCCCAAGCTTCGATCGATCGACCCCTCCTGGCAGACTCCTATTTCCCTTGTTTAATTAGTTAACTTAAGTTTATCGTGAAATAATCTTTGGGCATCTTAAATAAAATAATTTGGGAGACATTAAGGACTAGTAGGGTATATGGATAAATGTTAAAACCCTTAATCTTCAACGAGAATGGTATTTATGAGTTATTTACTTTAGGTTGGTAGATTTATGAATTTAAAGGGTGAGGTGAGTAAGAGAGTCACGTTGGAATCAAATAAAGTCACGTACTGAATTTCAGATTGGTGAGGATATAATCCATGAGTGTTAGGCAATAAGTGAGAAACCCTTCGAGTTAAGGTTAGGAATGAAACCTTATGCGTAATTCTTTAAATGTGAAATTAAGAATAAACGGTATAATTACGGGCGATGAGAAGAACCTATATTAATATGATATAGTGGTATATTTATATGATTGTGTGTACATATATTATATACATGTGAAAACATACCGCGCTACTTGCTATCCTTGAGGTTACTGCGCTGGGACAGTCTTATCTCGATGGGACCTTTATGGGGGATATTGACTTGTACCCTAGAAGATAGATATCCTTGGTACAGGCTATCGAATTGATAGTTCAGACGGTCCTAAGAGACGCGAGTATGTGCCATCCTCTTAGAGACTTGGAATCTATGCTTCGCCTCGATTTTGTTTGTGTATGTGTTAATACAATTCGAGAGTGATTCCGAATTTGTATTCCCCTTGATTTGAGTGGTATGGGGTTTGGATAGTGGAAGTATGCACGCACCATAGTTTTATTCGGGGTGCTGTTATATATATATTATACGAGTAGTTAATATATATATATATATATATATATATATGAGATTATGACATTTGAAACGGTCTACTGCAATGTGATAAGTAGAACATAGTTGTTAACGCATATTTTTAAATACTTATATTGAAAAGTATAATATGTCACTGGAAAACTTTATCGTTTTTATAAAGTTAAAAATAGGGAATTTCGGTTACAAATTGGAACTTCTTTTAAAAATGGAATCGCGTATTGTAAATCTTACGGGTAATCTAAGATAAGTTAAATCTTTTAGAATGTCAAGTGCGATAGTTGATAAATGAACCGTTGGGAAGGTTAGTGCGATAGGTGTGCACATTAGAAGAGAGGTGAGTATTTTCTCAAGAGAGAGACGCACTAATATGATTTGCATTGGCCTGTATCAATTTAAATACTTGCTAAACGTATTTTAAATCAAACACACTTTCGGGCTCTGACCCGTTTCTTTTTTCTCTCTCTCTTGTATATATATATGTATATTTTCAGGTGCCCAGCCACAGGGGCGTCTTGCTTAGGATCCCTTGAGAAGAACGAGCTGCAGCTTAGGTGGGAGTTGCAGGTCACTTGAGTAGACGGCTTCTGTTATTGACTCCACTCTTATTACTCTCATTTATCGGGCATGTGTCGCCCTTTTCATTCATTTCATTTGTTGTTGGGATTCAGTATTTCATTTATTTCCAGTATTGTTCTATGGGATTTATTCAGGATGGTTTTGTGGTTTTAGTTCCATTTGTTGACATTCGATTGACGAATGTATTATGTTATTTGGTTTATTGTGGTGTGATTCTTTATTGTAGAAATGTTGTTTTAATTAAAATAAATCTTTTTCTTTAATTAAAATTTGGAAAGTTTGTATGGAAAATGTTTTGACACTTAGCTTAATTATTTAGGGTGTTAAATTGGAAAAATTATTTTTATCGACAGTGATGCTGAGAATGAACCAACTGTTTACCTTGATTTAATTTAATAAAGGAGTGATCGCCCGGTATTTAATTAGGCGGGGTGTCACAGATAACCCGATCTCAAATGAATTTTTGAAAACACTTTATCACCCTGTAATTGATCAAACAAATCATCAATACGAGGTAATGGATATTTATTTCGAATAGTTACCTTGTTTAACTGCCGATAATCAATGCAAAGTCGCATGGTGCAGTCATCCTCTAATCCACCTTGGTATGTATGATTACTATTCTATCAACCATTAAATTTAACCACCCTAACACCTTTGAACTTCTTATTAGGACCGCCTTGTTGACTTGTGTCTTCACTTTTGTTCTTTCTCTTTTTGTTGAATTTGTTCCCATCCTTAATAATCTTTGTGTTTGCCGACATAGCATGGTTACTATTTTTATTTTCTTATTTACAGTTATCTTCTTCTATCCTTAATCGGAAAATAAAATCTTGAGGTCCCATTTCTCTTCGTTTATGCATCAAATAGTTTTTTTTAAATATTTTCAAGATGAGGGTAATTTTTGAATTACCACAAAAATTTGAAATGTTTCACTTATGACCATATTTTTAACAATTATTTCATGAACAATTAATTGAATCTCTTGGACTTGAATTATGACACTCTTTGAATCCGCGATTCTATACTCGAGAAATCTACCTACCACAAATTTCTTCTTGTCGATATCCTCGATTTTATATTTTTATTCCAAAGACTCCTATAACAACTTAGCATTTTTTATTGGACTATACACATTATAAATTATATTCTCCAATATGTTAAGGATATAATTTTTGCAAATAAAATCCGAATTCTCCCATGCCTCTACGGTTAAAAAATTTATCTTATCTGTTTCATTTTCATTAACCACGAGATGATCCTCATTGATAAATCTCACAACATTATTTGTAATTAAATAGAACAACATCTTTTGTTACCAAGTAACTTTTCGGGTTTTTCTCCATGGGTTAAATGAGTAGGAACACTAATCGCCAAATTAGTTTGAGGAACTGATAGCCCATTTTTAGAGGATTCAGTAATCATTGTTTTGTTATAAATTAACACAAAACCAAATTATGAAATGTAGAGAATGTGAAAATTACAAGAATAAGGTTATATAAGAAAAAAGATAAACAACATACGTTTTTGTATATACTAAAACAGATCAAAGTTAATGAAGAAAATTATAGTTTTCGAGAAGTACAAATTTTAAAAACAATTTATTTACTATGAAACAACAACAAAAAGTTATTATTATTTCTTAAGATTATTGTTTATGGGGTTGAAATTTAGAATTAAATTCATTAAATAAACAATAATTAAAATCAAATAAGTAAACATACTTACAAGAAGTACAAACAAAAATAAAGAAAACAAAGAACATACAGTTCGTGATTAAAACAATCACTTGAAGAAATCTGACAGAGTTAAAAGTTGAATTATCTCTACTTATACACCCATGCTACGGTGATGACTGAAAATTCAACGGACGTGTGCCACTGAGGATGAAATGTTCACCGACTGCCACAAGAAACACTTTCAGTGTGACAGTCCCACGAATCAACAATGGAGAATTTCCCTCAAACAGGATGAAAGACACAAAAGACAAGAGTAGGGAATTCAGATAGATTTTATGGTCTTTAAAATGAACTAGAAAAGGGTCCATTATATAGTTGGTGAGGGGGTGTAAGTCTGTGTCTTTTCCCACCAAAGGAAGTGACTAGTCGAACAGTTACATCTCTTTGTTTAATCAATAGCCACAATTAAACTTCTTAATATGATTTAGTTAGTAAAAAAATTAATTTAAATGATAGCGTTTTAACTAGCGCATAAACAATTAATTATTTAATTAGTCCTTAATTATTTAATTCATTTTGGAAAATAAATTTAGGCCCAAAAAATTAAAGTCCAAAAGGCCAATTAAATTTTTGTCCAAAAAGTTAATACTTGCCCAAGGAAGACAAGAGATACAAGACCTACGACCCATAACCGCCAGACATAAACACGGGCACGCCCGACACATGCATAGCGTAGGTCATCGCCCCGTCAAAGAGTTGGGATATCCCAAAGGCATCCAAGACTTAGTCCCATAAATTGGGTATATTAACCTCAAGTTATCCCACCATTTTTCTAATGTGGGACAAGCCCATTTAACTAAATTACACCAAATAGATTAAACTAAAATGGGTCATTTTAAGTCCAAAATTCTCATTCATTACTTCACTATTTTGTATAAATAAGTATACTAAATTAATCTCCTTTCGACAAGGAATGGATCGGTACTAAGACATGTCGCTTTTGACATATGTGCCCCCATATAAAACTGACTCCAAAATTTGACCAAATGAGATGAACATTTAATCACATATCAAATATCCAACAATTCCCCACATGAATGAAATTTTGAAGAATAAAAAATGAATATATATGCAATTAGAGAAATTTTCTAGAAAAAACACTGCATAAAAAAAGATAGCTTGTAGCTTTGAATCTTTCCTAGTGAGATACTATCATGCTTACTAGCTAATAAATGAATGTGATGTCTTGAAATGATCGACCTTTTGTGTAAATCGACGCAATAATATTCCCATAATGTCTTTTCAATCTTATTGGTTCGCATTGTTGTGTCCATTTTAGCCTTGAACACCTCCTAGTTTCACGAGTATGCTAGAGAAATTGCCTTCGCAATTCTAATAGAAGAGGCCCCTTCTCACCCACATAGGTGATTTCTACAAAGAGTATCCTTCTAATACCCCACATGACTTATACATTCAAGATTTAGAAATCCTTAAAAATATTGTTGATACAAAAACTAATCAGCTAACGTGGAATAATTATATGAAGACACACATCATCCAACATAGCACAATTTCAAATGCCGAGATACTCAATGTACCGAGCTACTCAGTGTACCGAGATACTTAGTATACAGTGACTCCCCGCCTAATTAAATATCAGGGGATCAGTCCTTTATTATATTAAAATCAAGGTGAACGGTTTGTTCGTTCTTAGCATTACTGTCGCAAAATAAATATTTCCAATTTAAACACCCTAAATAATTAATCTAAGTGTCAAAAATATTTAAAGTATTATTTCCATTGTTAAATTTCAACTTGAAAACCTTTTTAAATAATCATCAGTCTAAGAGTCACATAAGCGCTACGGATAGCAATCAACACAAAAGAATTAATCCATCTAGATTAACCAAATCAAGTCAAATAACCATACATGAAATCATCTTCACAAGAGTTATCTCCCAAAGAGTACTGAATACTGGAAAATATAAATAAACATAAATCTCTGAAAAATCCAAACGGAATAGGAAATTGGGCGACACATGCCCTAACTATGAAGAACTAAAACAATAACTGAATCAATGAAGAGGTCGTCTAAAACAAAGTCCTGCAACTCCCACATAAGATGCAGCACGTCCAATCCAAAGGTCCTATGCATAACGCCCCTGTGGCTGGGCACCTGTAATGTATACATATATATACAAGAGAGAGAAAAATGACAGAAAACGGGTCGGAGACCGAGTGTAAAACAGTTTTAAAATAGTTTAGTAATTATTTAAAATGCTTATCATCTAATGCAACAATCATGTTAGATAGCGACACACTCTTGAGAATTCTCATCTCTCATCTAGTGTGCACGCGTACCGTACTACTAAACGAAAAGAAGTCTATCTCACTTATTCTCCATAAAGTTTTATCACGTGAAAAGTAAGGTTATGATATTTAGTTTAGAAAATCAATCCCTTCAATATTTCTTACACTATTTAGAACAACTCAGTACCATTGTAAAGTTTTCGAATACTTATAATAAAGTTGAAACATTTATTCATTACTTAACTACTTATACGTACAATAGAAAGTTCCCATATAGATATATGTATATATATTAGTCACACATATAATATATATACTAACGGCACCCCACCTAAAATCTATAGTGATGGCATACTCTGCTATCAAGTCCTCGTATCTCTCGTACTAAGGGAAATACTAGTTCGGAATCACTCTCGAACTGTATTAACACAATACACACAAAATGGAGGCGAAGCATAGTTCCAAGTCACTAAGAGGTCAGCACATACCCTCACGTCTCTTAGGACCATCTGACTATCATTCTCAGATAGCCTATATCAAGGATACTATCTTTTAGGGTTTGAGGCAATATCCCCCATAAAGGTCCAATTGAGATACGACTGTACCGGCGCGAAAACCTCCGTGATAGCAAGTAGCTCGGGTATGATAATACACAGATAAAGTATTTAATATATGTACACGGTCATATATAAATAAACATTTTCCAATAGGGTTCGCTCATAACCCATAATTATTAATAATCATACTTAGTACAATATTACCCAATTATCTAGCATAATGGATTCATCTCTTTTACTCTCAATTATACACATTTCACGTTGTAATTCTCATCTCTTGAAGTGCTCTCTCTTACTAAATATAATTTCAGTAGGTACACCCTCTCTAACCTTCTGTTTAAGTCTTTCACGAGTCTTTAAATTCTTTAGTGAATGTACGCACAATTTCCAATGTGTGACTAAATCCCCCGTTAACCCACAATTTCATCCCATAAAAAATTTCACTCAACGGAGTCTACTTAGACCCTACTGGTCCTCATCATGGCCCATTATACTATTAAAATGATATTCAAGGGTTCCTACATAATTTAACCGGATTAAACAAAAAGGGGAAAAACATGCAGTTTCCAGGAGGGGTCGATCAATCAAGGAAAGGGGTCGGTCGATCAATCGTCGATCGATCGATGCTCTTGGTCGATCGATCGATCAAGAAGTTATGACGAATTGTGCCATTGTTAACTAATGGTTTTCTTCTCCAACCTCAACCAAAACTCCATAAACGATCCCCAAACTTCCAAACAACATTACTACTAGTTACATATACCTATATACACAAGTTCCTATGTGAATCATGTCCAAATTCATCAAGGATATTGAATTAATGGGGTAAATCCTTATAATTATCAAGAACCCTAATTTTTCATAAAACCTCCATTCTTCTAATTATTTTTCCAGATTTCTTTCTTCTAAACTCATACAATTTTGTGGATATTCCTCCACATATAATGATATTTCCAAAATATATCAATTTCCTCTAATACGTGAGATTAAATCCTCTAATTCATCAAATTCTTCAACAACCCTAGTCTAACATGGATGAAACATTAACTAAAATAAGAAAGATAGATACTTGACTGGAATTCAAGGGTTTAATTTGTTGAAGAAAAAGATATGGTTGCGTTCCTCATCGTGCGCTCTACATTTTGGTGGTGGTGGCGGTGAAATCGGATGGGTTATTGGCCTTGGATTTCTTGGAAACCTTCCTACCTTCTTATCTAATGGTCGTTCTTAATTTCTTTAATTGTTAACCCTAAAAGGTAACCTTTAATAAATGATATATCCTAGTAAAACTCGTGGGTTTAATTACCCAAAAATAAAAAATGACTATAATACCCTCCCAGGATGTCAATTTGGCCTAAAAATGCCCCGAGACCCAAACTAAACCCCCGGGTATACTTTTGTGACTATCTCGACCCTTCTGGACATGTTGACGCACTCAAAATGACCATACGGGCGACTTATAATTTATTCACTTTATATAATAATAATTTAGTCCCGACACGACACAGGCGCGTCCCGACTTAATTTCCATAATTGTCATATTATTCACTCGTGACAATTTTAATAAATTCAATTCTGCATATTACTTTATTCAATAAGTAATATTTAACAAATCAACAAATTTCCAATAATTATAACTCTTGTCACGCTAGTAAATATTTAAAACAAATTTCCAGATTAATATTAAATTAATTTATCTCAATTAAATTTAATAAATCCCCAAATTTAAAAGCTATAAAAATATGGGGTATTACACACTTCCCTCCTAATAACAGAATTTTGTCCCGAAAATCGAAAAATAAGGCCTACCTGGTAAAACAATTCTGGATACCTTATCAGTATGCAAACTATCTTTATAGTAAGGCGCTCAATCACTATAGCCCTCGTCTCCCAGCAAGCTTGTTTAACACTGCCATTAACGGCACTTCACATTGTGCTCCTATCTGACGACATTCACATAAGACGATCCTATAAATTATTGACTCACATTATCAATATCATTAGGAGGCCGCACCTCACTACATATCAACTACTCGTATTTTTCTAAACACAAAAATCTCATTCTAAGAGAAACTAAATGAACATCTGACCACTCCTGTCAGTTCTTTGAATATCGATCTTCGACGACATAACTCTTACGACAGATAATAGGTTACTTCAGACAGTATGTGGTTATTCCACTTTAGTCCTAGGATCTAACTCGACTAATCCAAACTTATGATTATCTGCTCACCTCTAAACCACTTGAGGGAGAAAAGTTAAGGTTTTTCCACCAAAACTCCAATAAGCAGTTTGTCCACAATAAATAGGTACAAGCGCTTCCATGTAACTCTACCATACTATACTTCACTTGATAGCTACATCCGTTGTGGAAATGAAATGATCACCAATATTCCAAAATTACTTTCATGCGTCTCCCCTAATCGTTAATCACCGTTCGCATACTCCCCGGCTATGGGTGATACATCCTACACAAAACGAAATGTTATCCCCGCTGCTTCCTGAAATCCCATATTGAAGGTGGGATTCAAAAATCTTATCCTAGTTCAGAAAAATACCGTGTAGGACCACGTACCGATATGATCCTTCCTTTCAAAGGAAGACTGGGCACACTAGCTAATATTTTACATTACCACAAAGGAATGTCAATCACTTCCTTCTTGGGAAACTTGTTCCACACGTTCGAAGGAACCCTTGATCTTACCTTGAGGTTGGAAACCCATCAAAGAAACTTTACCGACTTTACTCGTCTCTTCCATTATAGGAATCGTTGGCTTGCCACAAAATTCTTTGGTTGGTCCTCTTGTTCCAATCGATTTCTATCTATGTGGCGCCCGCGGAGACTACTCGCTACGTCCCGCTCAACATTGACTTATACTTGTAATGTCTCACATTAAGTGACACTTAATACTCCCCTTCTTTTCTCGACGTATACCAAAAGTTTCAACCCGTTCCCTTTTCTCCATGATGTGCACTTCTGGACCTTTTTTATACCTTACTAACATCATCACTCTTTGTACGCGCAAGTCGCTCTCAACATTTGACTAATTTCAACTCCGCTCTGAGTGTTCTCCATAATAGATAAATTCTACCCTTCGCAAAGGAATATCCCTTTTTAAATGGCTTCACACAACCTTCCAACCAAATTCGGGTGTGCTACTCTGATCGAACACGTATATATGGATTATCGTTCTTCACACGATGCTTAATCCACTCTACCACTTCGACCTCATTATGTTAGTCCTACAAACATATATTCCACACGTCTATTACCACGTCCCTTTAACCCGGATGGTTCTAACATCAGCTAACCAGGATGCCCACATCCTATAAGCCGTGCATATTAGTGTAATCATCGCATACGCTTCACATATAACACCCAATTCTTTATTTCCCTTGTGCTCAAAACATGATTACAACACTTGGGTATTCTCAATCACACTAGAAATTAAAATTTTAAATCCTCCTTATCATTGTTCCACCCTTTAACTCGTGGTGATAAAACAAAACTTTTAATGCTTTCTTACCATACAACCGGCTCCACTGGCCTTAAATCGTAATTTAACTTCCAACGTATAGTTATAATTACTTGCTCCTATAACGACCGAGATATCGGACTCATGGACTAATGACCAAACATCTCCCTACTTCCAATCTTACGCTAAGTTTCATACATGGGATGTCTCTCAAAGAGAAATCCAAACAAGGAACCCCTCTGATACACTACTACCTAGCATTGTTGATTTTCGAAATTCGTTAGTCCCTTCGTCCATAACATGTACCCCTATTTTCCCGTTTCTTATCATAAAATCTACATCTCCTCTCACAATTACACTTAAGAAAAGAATATTTTGCCAATTGCACTATTGTTCAATATTGGTGGTAATCAAAATCCATAAACCTCGTACACATACAATTGGGACTCTCGAAATCCTGTCCCCAAACATATGAGTCTAACTCTTAACTCCCACATTTCTAAAGGATAGATATAACAATTCGCTCTTCCTATCACCAAGTCCTGACTGCTAAACATAATAATGAGTCAAATCATTTTGCTCAATGATAAACCCAATACACACTGAATCATGACAACAAGGTCCCTAAACACCCCGAGATTAAACATTTCGATACCACTATACCCTTCGAAATCTCTACAATATATGATATAAATGCAAGCCCGACCCTCTCACAGGCGAGGCTTCGCCAGAACAAAACATCTTGCACTAGGGAAGTAACCTCGATAGCCTTGCAATAACTGCCCACTATCGTTCAAACCATTTCTTACTTAAAACCATAATCAGGATAATATCCTCCTCGTATAATGCATCACTAAGACGAGTAACCTCAATAAAGTATATAACACTATTAATACACCCATTCATCCTCCGCGGATAGCACTAAAGATAATCCCGCTACACTTGGGAAAATATTCACATAATAATAACATTTATAGATATACGCACTAAACTCGTCTCACATGCTAATCTAGCAATAAACAAATTATAGTGACTCGCTCGTGTCACATAAAACACGCCTCATTATCTGAGGATAAACTCATACTTCTACATTGCCAATCGCCTTGACTGCACAAATGGTCTCCGGACGTATCACGCCTATCCAAACCAAAACAAAAACTACTTTAATCATTGTCCCTTACTAGGCACCATATTATTGTCCCCTATACTCTCTCCGAAAAAAATTAGCAAATGTGATTTCACTCTCCACAAAATACCCCTACACATAATCCACTTATCACCTGTCATACTAACCATAATAGGATTGTCCTTCTTTTGAACTTTGGTAGGCTCGATTCTTGATGGCTACCCCATTGTTCCCTTAGCCTTATTGGCCCTAAGGAATAAGCTTCAATAGTCCTTACTAAATTCACCATCGCTTGATAAGAATTCAGTTATCCGAATCATTTAAATGGGTCCCCTAATGGGTATCCCCCCTTGTGGTTCTTCACTACCATCGTTTCATCAAGTCTTATTCTTGACTGAATTCTTTGATTATTTTAGCTTCCCATACAAAGTAGCATTATTATATACATTAACAAAGCACGACATTGTTAACCTCTGAATCGATCGTCCAGCAGAATTCCCTTTTAAGTGTTATTAACTATTTTTATGAGTCGATCTCCCACTTGGAATCCTCTCCTCCATTTGTATCTACATCCTCCGATACAAGATTTGCCAATAGTTTAGATTCATATTCATAAATGGATCTCTGTCAGGCCCTCCTGTGATGAGTTCAGAACAACATTTACATCTTATCCTGAAGATCTGATGAAGGAACATGTGGTCAAACTGTACCTAAGATCCTTCTATAGACATAACATTCCACTTCTAAAAATGGTGGTTGACTCCCACCATTATAACTTCATTCTGGCGAGTCAAGAAAAATTTTACTCCAAATTTTCACCTTCAGTTAGACACACTGCGTCATATGTCCAAACCTTAGGATAATTTACCTCCTTTGGCTAACACTAACAATCTCCGTATTTCTAGAATTTCCACTGACAGTTCTCTTCAATGTTTTGTCTGACTTTTCCCATTCATACTACGTTGAGTGACTCTACTCTTGCACCTCTTTCGACTATAACAACACCTGGAAATCATAGGCGTCTCCCTATCCGTCTTTACAGTCTTGGCTTTTCATGCCATAATAGGGGTGACCTTAACTACGGTCATCATCCTCGAATATACTCTATAACCTCAACTCAGCCTTACCTCTTACAGTACGCCCAACGGCCCTTGCTTTCCATATTTCATTGTTCGAACATGCCCGAACGCAAATAAGATTCACTAATGTATATACGTTATAGCAGGAGAATGAAATCTCACCATAGAAATCAACAATCATAAACATAGGGAGCAACACTGGAAGCAGAATAAGCCGCACAGATCCTAAGGACACTGGAACCTGATTACCACCTGTGACACCACGCCTAATTAAATATCAGGTGATCAGTCCTTTATTAAATTAAAATTAAGGTCTTAGCATAACTGTCGCAAAATAAATATTTCCAATTTAAACACCCTAAATAATTAAGCTAAGTGTCAAAACAATTTAAAGTCTTATTTCCATTGTTAAATTTCAACTTGAAAACCTTTTTAAATCATCATCAGTCTAAGAGTCACATAAGTGCTATGGATATCAATCAACACAAAAGAATTAATCCATCTAGATTAACAAATCAAGTCAAATAACCATACATGAAATTATCCTGAGAAGAGTTAACTCCCAAGGAGTACTGAATACTGGAAAATATAAATAAACATAAATCTCTGAGAAATCCAAATGGAATAGAAAATCGGGCGACACATGCCCTAACAATGAATAACTAAAACAAGAACTGAATCAATGAAGAGGTCGTCTCAAACAAAGGCCTGCAACTCCCATATAAGCTGCAGCACGTCCAATCCAAAGGTCCTATGCATGACGCCCCTATGGTTGGGCACCTGTAATATATATATATATATATATATAAGAGAGAAAAATGACAGCAAATGGTTTAGAGACCGAGTGTAAAACAGTTTTAAAATAGTTTAGCAAGTATTTAAAATGCTTACCGGCTAATGCAATAACCATGTTAGTATGCGACACTCTCTTGAGAATTCTCACCTCTCATCTAGTGTGCAAGCCCACCGTACTACTAAACCAAAAGAAGTCTATCTCACTTATTCTCCATAAAGTTTTATCACGTGAAAAGTAAGGTTATGATATTTAGTTTAGAAAATCAATCTTTTCAAGATTTCTTACGCTATTTAGAACAACTAAGTACCATTGTAAAGTTACCGAATACTTATAATAAAATTGAAACATTTATTCACTACTTAACTACTTATACTCATAGTAGAAAGTTACCATATAGATATACGTATATATATTAGTCACACATATAATATATATACTAACGGTACCCCACATAAAATCTATGGTGCTGGCATACTCTGCTATCAAGTCCATGTTTCTTTCATACTAAGGGAAATACTAGTTCGGAATCACTCTCGAACTGTATTAACTAAATACATACAAAAATACAGGCGAAGCATAGTTCCAAGTCACTAAGAGGTCAGCACATACCCTCACGTCTCTTAGGACCATTTGACTATCATTCTCAGATAGCCTGTATTAAGGATACTATCTTCTAGGGTACGAATCAATATCCCCCATAAAGGTCCAATTGAGATAAGACTGTCCAGGTGCGGAAACCTCTGTGATAGCAAGTAGCTCGGGTATGATTATGCACAGATAAAGTATTTAATATATGCACACAGTCACACAGTCATATATAGATACACATTTTCCAATAGGGTTCGCTCACGACCCATAATTATTATTAACCATACTTAGTTCAATATTACCCAATTATCTCGCATAATGAATTCATCTCTTTTACTCTCGATTATACACATTTCACCTTTTACTTCTCATATCTCGAAGTTCTCTCTATTACTAAATATAATTTCAGTAGGTACACCCTCTCTAACCTTTTGGTCTAAGTCTATCACGAGTCTTTAAATTCTTTAATGAACGTACGCATAATTTCTAATGTGTGAATAAACCCCCCGTTAACCCATAATTTCATCCCATATCAAATTTCACTCAACGGAGTCTACTTAGACCCTACTGGTCCTCATCATGGCCCATTATACTATTAAAATGATATTCAAGGGTTCCTACATAATTTAACCGGATTAAACAAAAAGGGGGAAAACATGAGTTTCCCAGGAGGGGTCGATCGATCGATCAAGCAGTTACGCCGAATTCTGCCATTGTTTACTATGTGTTTTCTTCTCCAACCTCAACCGAAACTCCATAAACAATCCCCAAACTCCCAAACAACATTACTACTAGTTACATATACCTATATACATGATTTCTAAGTGAAACATGTCCAAATTCATCAGGGATATTGAATTAATGAGGTAAATCCTAATAATTATCAAGAACCCTAATTTTTCATAAAAATTCCATTCTTCTAATTCCTTTTCCACATTTCTTTCTTCTAAACTCATACAATTTCATGGGTAATCCTCTACATATAATGAGATTTCCATAATATATCAATTTCCTCTAATACAAGCGATTTAAATCCTCTAATTCATCAAATTCTTCCATAAACAATGTGTTTAACAACCCTAGTCTAATATGGATGAAACATTAACTAAAAGAAGAGAAAGATAGATACTTGCCTGGAATTCAAGGGTCTAATTTGTTTATGAAAAAGATATGGTTGCGTTCCTCGCCGTGCGATCTACGTTTTAGTGGTGGTGGCGGTGAAATCGGATGGGTTTTTGGCCTTAGATTTCTTGGAAACCTTCCTACCTTCTTCTCTAATGGTCGTTCTTAAGTTCTGTGATTGTTAACCCTGAAAGATAACCTCTAATAGCTGATATATCCTAGGAAAATTCGTGGGTTTAATTACCCAAAAATGCAAAATGACTATAATACCCTCCCGGGATGCCAATTTGGCCTAAATTTGCCCCGAGACCCAAACTAAACTCCCGGGTATACTTTTCTGACTATCTCGACCGGACATGTTGGCTCACTCGAAATGACCATACGGTCGACTTATAATTTATTCACTCTATATAATATTAATTTAATCCCGACACGACACAAGCGCGTCCGGGCTTAATTTCCATAAATGTCATATTATTCACTCTTGACAATTTTAATAAATTCAATTATACATATTACTTTATTTAATAATCAATATTTGACAAATCAACAAATATACAATAATTACTAACTCTCGTCATGCTAGTATATATTTTAAACAAATTTTCGGATTAATATTAAATTAATTTATCTCAATTAAATTTAATAAATCCACAAATTTAAAACCATAAAAATACAGGGTATTGCATGTACCGAGATACTCAGCGTATCGAGCTACCAAGTATACCGAGCAACTTATTGGGAATGCCAAACGACCAAACAGATTCAATGTTTATTGTATTATAGTCATTCCTTTCCATATACAGATGTAAACGCCTATTCGGTAAAGGAACACTATCTATTCACATTGAGAGCCCAAGGGCTGTAAATACATTGTAATACGCTCCTGGCAGGGCAAGCAAGAATAATCAAAACCAAGGCAAGACACCGAGTAATACAAATCAGTTGATGTAGGCCTTTTCCTGAAGGCCGAACCACTTTAAAAATCTCTTGTCTTACTTCTTTACTCATATTTATTTGTGATTAATAAGTTAGATCAAATCTAATTTTTTACATCAACAAATATAGTTTATTCTCATACACTCCGCAGTTTGTTCATTGACTCATCTTCGGAATATGAGGAAGCAAGTAAAGTATTAATTCTCACTGCTAATTGAGATGTCCTAATTAGGTTATCCCTTTGAACCTATTTATTGGCATCTCCCGTCATTTATATTGGTTTCTCACTTAGACGACTCTTTAGAACTTAACAAGCATTAGGACTATTTCATGTGATGAACTTGAAGCTTGCTCTCCAGGTATACCTTTAGTCAATGGATCTGAAATATTTTCCTTTGACTTTACACAGTCAACATAAATTATTCCATTTGAGAGCAATTGTCTAATGGTTTAGTGTCGACGATGTATATGTCATGACTTACCATTATAGTTACTATTTTCTACCCTAGAAATTGTTGATTGACTGTCACAATGTATTATGACAGGTGTTACGGGCTTTGGAAAAATTGGAATATCCTTAAAGAAGTTTTTAGCCCATTCGACTTCTTCCCCGACATTTTCTAAAGCACTCAATTCAGATTCCATAGGGGATCTTGCAATGCATGTTTGCTTCAAGATTTTTCAATATACGGCTACACCTCCAAGAGTAAATACATATCCATTTGTGGATTTTGAATCATTTGAATCAGATATCCAATTTTCATCTCTATAGCCTTCATGTACAGGTGGATATCATTCGTAGTGCAACCCATTCTTCAAAGACTATCGAAAGTATCAGAGAACTTAAAGAACTCTTGTTAATTCTTTCTAATGATCTTTTTTGGGCCTAATCGTACATAGACTAAGATTACTAATCGTGCATGCTATGTCCGGTCCAGTACAATATGCTAAATACATCAAACTTTCAATAATACGAGAATACTCTAATTGAGATATACTTTCACCTTTTTTTCTAAAGAGGTGATGACTTGGATCCATGGGTGTTCTCACTAGAGTTTGATCATATTTATTATACTTTTGAAGTATATTCTCACTGTAATGTGATTTAGATAAGTTAATTCCTTGAGGGGCTCTACTGATTACAATTCCTAGAATTACATCACCTACTCCCAAGTCCTTCATTTCAAATCTACTAGTCAGCATTTGTTTACTAGCATTGATTACATCATTATTATTATAATTATTAACAATTATTAGGATATCATTTACATATAAATAAAAAATCACATGTCCCCTTTCAGTGCTCTTGATATAAACAAATTTGTGACACTTATTTATTTTGAAACCAATTGACTTCATGACATTCTCAATTTTTTCGTGCCACTGTTTAGGTAGTTATTTCAACCCATATAGTCACTTCACAAGTTTACATAATTTCCTTTCATCGCAAAGAGACTCAAAACCTTCTAGTTGTTCCATATATATTTCTTCATCTAATTCATCATTTAAAAATATCGTCTTGACATCCATTTGGTTTATATCCAATTTATTTATTTTCGCAATTGCAATTAACAGTCTAATGGATGTAATCCCCGTAACAAGTGAATAAGTGTCGAAATAATATATTCCCTCCATTTTCTTGTAGCCTTTAGCCACAAGGCTAGCCTTATATTTATCAATGGATAAACTAGCTTTCATTTTCCATTTGAAGATCCATCTACTCCCTAATGGTTTAGTTCCCAGTGGTAGGTCCACCAGTTCCCATGTATGATTTTGTATAAGGGATTCAATTTCACTATTAATAGCTTATATCGAATATGATGCTTCGGGAGTGTATAGAGCTTCCTTTACAGGTTTAAGGTTCACTTTCTAAAATATACGTTAGAAAATATAGACCGAAATATTTTGAAGTATTAGATATCTTACTATGTATAGGTTTCTCATCAATAACATTTTGAGGTTCACTATTTGTAACTTTAATAGTTCTTTTGTTAAAACTTATTTCTTTAGCAATTATACAAGGAAAAATATTTTCAAATAATGATGCATTCATAGATTATATAACTATATTTTCATGAATTTAAGCAATGTCAGAGTTATTCACAAGGAATAGATATGCACATTGGCGTCGTCTGTGATTAATAAATTGAATCAAATCTATTTTTTTCCTCATATTTAAAAATATCTTTTGTTATTTATTTACTCATATTTATCTATGATTAATAAATTAGCTCAAATCTAATTTTTACATCAACAGATTGGCGCCGTCTGTGGGAAACGACTATACATAGCTTTTTTTTACCAAAAATACATCACCAATGGTTGAAATCCCAGAATCCAGTAATAGGAATCAAGAAGGGAATCCTCCAAATCCTTCTGCACCTCCAAATGAGGACGATTTGATAGGAGTCTTAACTAGTCTAGCCAGGGGGGAAGAGGCTATGCAAGAAACATGCGACAGTTAGCTCAGACCTTTCAAAACTGAGTATCTGCTCAAGCAAGCCAAAGAAGCATCCAGAGAAGCATGCATCTGTCGCCTTCGCGACACACTGAGCCACGATCTATGTCACGATCCAAACATACTGAATTCAATTATTCTGGGAATCCAAGAGATCCATCCTATTGCCCCGGTGTTACTTCCTCTATAAGAATTTTGGATTTTTAGGAAGACATCACTCTAACGCCAGAGAGACCAAGTGCTTTAGAAAGGTTGATCAGAGCCTCTCCCTTCGACCGTTTGGGCCCTAGGGGGAATATAAATCCTCTTCGATTTGCATAGAGAAATTGTCAATGACCAACTAATTTAAGGGAAGGCTCATCCCAATCACATCCAAACCTGAGACCTGCAGCTCGAAGATAAAGATATCAAGAGGAAAATTCTGCGCGACCTGTTTCTCGGGAAAATACTAATAAGTAAGGGGATGGAAATGATGCATGGAAAGGATATATTCAGAGGTTGGAAGACAGGTTAGGAGAGATGGACAAGGTCAATAACCCTCTCTAAAGAACTTTTATTAAAGGATCTCCATTTGTACAAGTGATTATGGATTTTCCCATACCAGTAAAGTTCAAGGCTCCTATGGTCACACCGAAGTACGATGAAAAAATAGATCTTGTCCTTCACATAGAGCAGTACCAGGTTGCGACAAATATTTATGCGGTCCCCGATGAAATGAGGTACAGGGCATTCTCAGGGACCATTATCGGATCTGCTCAGATATGGTACAACAGCCTTCCTGAGGGGCAGATCACAACCTTCCACCAACTGGAAGAGCTATTTATAGGTAATTTTTGTTTGGGTGTAAAGACAGTTAAAAGGGTAGCCCATCTATTTTAGGAAGAAAACGAGTGAAAGTACTAGAGACTACATCACTCGTTTCAACAACGAGAAACTAGAGGTCATAGACTATGAGGAGAAGACAGCCATCGCAGCTCTCATGAGTGGTTTTTTGCCAGATAAATTGTATTATACCTTGGGTAAGGATCCCCAAAATCCATCGCAGAATTAATGGCCAAGGAAGAAAAAATCATGAATGCCGAGGAGGCTATGGCTGCGAAGAAAAATGCTGAGGCAATAATACAGAATAAAGATGAGGGTAAATCAGAGAAGAAAGATAATAAGAATAATGGTTGAAGGAATAAGTCAAAGGGAAAGGAAATATTAGATCATTTAAGGAAGTATACTAACTATACACCCTTGAAAGTGGACATAAATCATGTTTTGGAGGAAATCAAGAACATCGAGGAATTAAATTGGCCAAAAAAGCTAAAGATATCCCCTGAGAGGAGGGATAAATCTATATATTACGAGTTCCACAAAAATCATGGCCACAAAACCAAGCAGTGTATAGCTCTCCCAAACGATATAGAGGCACTCATTAGACAAGGAAAGTTGAATAAGTTTGTTGATCGTCACAATGGTAGAAAGACCAATAACAGAGGTTGACAGAGATCCAAATCTTCTTGCCGACAAAGAGAAGATAAAAAATGGGATCATGAAGATGACCCTGAAGATGATCCCGATCTCCCAAAAAGGCCAAGACGACCTGAGCGTAACGTATTTTTGATTCGTTTCGGTTCATTTGATTGTAACATGATTACAGGTGGAGACGCGGGAGGAGGTGATCATACTGCTTAAAGGAAAGCTTACCTCAATGAGGCTCAAGCTTGTTCCTATATACAACGAATAAACTTGGCTGAAGAAGATCTCCCAAGGAAAGTTAACAAAGATAAGTTGGTCATTGGCTTTTCTAAAAACGATTTGGAAGGAGTCTTATATCCTCATGATGATCCACTGGTGATCAAAATGAGAATGAAGGATATAATCATTTTGAGAGTGCTGGTGGATAATGATAGATCGTAAGATATCATGTTTTACCCTTGTTTTGATAGTTTGAACTTGAAACTTAGTTAGTTGGAGTCATATCACAGGCCCCTTATTGGGTTTTCTGGAGAAAAAGTTTTCCCACTTGAAACGATCAAGACAGACATGTTAATTGGTACTTGGCTAGTTAGCAGAACATAGAAGGTAAATTTCTTTGTGATGGACAAGAATGTCCAGTCAACCTATAATATAATCATGGGAAGAGTAGGCCAGAAAAAGTTTGAAGAAGTTCCATCAACAGTACATCAGTGTTTGAAGTTCCCGGCCAACTTTGGAGTTAGAGTTGTAGAGGGAGATCAAAAAGTAGCTCGGGAATGCTACTACTCTTCTGCCAAGCAAGAGGAATTGGAGGATGCTGGGAAGAAAACAACCATTTATCAAGTGGATGAATCAGATGAGTTTGAGATCGAAACCTTATACCCAAGAGATAAAACAGAGATCGTTAAAGGCCAAGTCATAGAGGCAACCGAAAACATTATTCTAGATGACGAGAAACCAGAAAGAACAACTCAGATTGGCATTTCACTTTATCCCATCTTAAAAAAAGAGATAGTAACATTATTGAGGCAAAGAATACAGGTATTTTCATGGAGTCATGAGAACATGACGGGTATAGATTCAAATTTCTTGTGCCATGAGCTTAACATCAACAAAGATATCAAACCAGTGAAGCAAAGGAGAAGAGTATTTAGTCCGGAGAAGAACCAGGCTATTCAAGAAGAGGTGGAAACGCTGTAAAAAGCTTCTTTTATTGAATACGTGAAATATTCAGATTGGTTGGCTAGTGTTATGATGGTCAAAAACAAGAATAATAAGTGAAGGATGTGCGTGTATTTCATAGATCTAAATAAAGCCTGCCCAAAAGATCATTTTCCTCTGCCCAGAATACATCAATTGGTGGATGCAACTTCAGGACATGAGCTGCAAAGCTTCATGGATGCTTATTCTGAATACAATAAAAAAATGAAGCTAGAATACAGGAAACGTACCTCTTTCATTACTCTCCGAGGAACATATTGTTACAATGTTATGCCTTTTGGTCATAAAAATGCTGGTGATATATATCAGTGGCTGGCAAATAAGGTATTTGCGAAGCAGATTGGTAAAAATATGGAAGTATATGTCGACAACATGTTGACTAAAATCAAGAAAGCTGCCCACCATATAAATGATTTGAGCCAAATATATTATCAACTGGAGAGGTACCAGATGAAGATAAACCCAACAAAGTGCATTTTTGGCATACAGGAAGGCATGTTCCTTCAGATACATTGTGAATCAAATAGGCATTAAAGAAAACTCTTACAAGATATAATCTTTGCTGGAGTTACAGTCCCCGACTACTAAGAAGGATGTACAAAGCCTTACTGGGCGTGTAGGCGCCCTCAATAGATTTTTCTCCCGAGCAATTGACAGATGTCTTCCATTATTCAAGGTGCTCAGAAAGACCTTTGAGTGGAACGATGAATGCGAGAAGGCGTTCTTAGAATTGAAGAGATACATGGGGACACCTCCTTTATTATCCATTCTAGTAGCGGGAGAAAAACTATACTTGTACTTAGCTATCTCAGAAAGTGCAGTTAGTTCAGCCTTGATAAGAATAGAAGATTGAGTGAAAAAATCGATTTACTATACCAGGAAGGCATTTAGAGGAGCAGAAATCAGGTATCCTAAATTGGAGAAAACAGTGTTGGCATTGATTGAAGCAAGTAGGAGAATGAAACCATATTTTTAAGCCCATACAATAGTGGTATACACTGACATGCCACTCAGACAGGCTTTACATAAGACAAAAAAGTCTGGAAGATTGATGTATTGGATAGTTAAGTTAGGGGAATATGACATTATCTATGAGCCAAACTCCTATCTTAAAGGACAAGCAGTAGCGGATTTAATCATTGAGTTTACTTACCCAGATGTCTCCGATCAACAAGGGGCCAATGCCGAGCAACTCAAGGATGTTAGAGGGTTTACTAAAAATACCCCCGATCAACTCTTAGTAGAAAAATTGACATAAAGGATGAGAACATATCAATATAAATCTTCTGATAAAGTACAGGAGATGAAAAAGAAGTATGAGGAGATGAAAGGAAAGATATTCCATCAAGGAATTTTATCGGACCAAGGGTTCGATGATAATATTCCCATATAGAATTTTTATGTTGATGGTTCTTCATGTGGGACAGGAAGCGGAGCTGGAAATATTCTCAATAGTCCAGATGGGATAGACATTGAATATGATCTGCATTTTTAGTTCCAAGCCTCCAATAATGAAGCTGAGTATGAAGTTGTGATTATAGGCCTAAACCTAGTTAAATCGCTGAATGCAGATCAAGTGGTGGTATTCAGTGATTCGAAATTAGTGGTGAATCAAATGTTAAGTCTTTATGCAGCCAAAGGGGAGTTCATATCAAGATACTTAGCCAAGGCTTTGGAGATCATAGCTAGTTTAACAGCTATTCAGATAGTTAGGATTCCTCGATTAGAGAATGCAAGATCAGATGCACTTGCTCGGCTAGCTTCAGCAACTCGTACCGAGTTAATAAGGATACTCCCCATTGAGCTACTTGCTAGTAGAAGCATTCATGAAGACCTAATGATGAATTTTATTACCTTGGATATGGGACCATCTTGGATGGATCCCATCAGGTCTTATATTGAAGAAGGTATTTTACCAACCAACATACTTACAGCCAAGAGGCTGAAGTACAAGGATGCCAGATATATTTTGAATAGTGGAGTTCTGTACAAGAGAGGTTTGATAGATGGTTTGCAAATAAGTGTTCACCCGGTAGAAGTTAAAGACCTAATAAAGGAAATTCATGAAGGATCTTGTGGGGCTCAAGTAGCTGGAAGAACTCTACTACAGAGAATGAGTACGCAGGGGTACAACTGGCCAACAATGCATGATGATTGTACGGCTTATACTAAAAATGTGACAAGTGTCAGATATTTTCTACTATACGCTGAACTCCTCAGGCGCTGCTAACACCAATCACTTCACCTTTGCCATTTTCTATATGGGGAACAGACTTAGTTGGGCCTTTACCAACTATAAAAGAATGATTCAAATATTTGGTGGTAGTTGTTGACTACTTCACAAAGTGGGTGGAAGATGAAACTCTCATAGATATGGCCTATGAAAAGGTCTATTAATTCATTTGGAAGAATATTATTTGCAGATATGGTCTGCCCCATGACTTTATCACTGATCACGGCACCCAGTTTGACAATGATGACTTTATAGCATACTGTATACAGTCCAACATTCAAAAAGTCCATTCTGCTCCAGGCCATCCCCAAAGTAACGGACAAATAGAGGTGATGACCAAAACTCTACTGAATGGGTTAAAGAAGAGATTAGATGATGCTAAAGGTAATTGGATCAACAAGTTGCAATAAGTGTTATGGGCTTACCGAACAACTCCCCAAACAGCAACTCGAGAAACCCTTTACATGTTGGCTTTTGGGAGTGAAGTAGTGATACCTGCTGAACTGGGATTACCTACTCATAGGGTGCTCAACTTTAATTCTTCGGTGAGTGATTTGATGAGATGTTTGGATTTGGACATGCTCGAAGAAGTTTAAGAAGATGCAACGATTCGAAATACAGCCTGCCAGCAAAGGACTGCTATGTTCTATAACAAAAGGGTAAAGAAATATGATCTAAAGGAAGGTGATTACGTGCTCAAGAAGGTAATTCAAAATCACAATAAGTTGGAGGCTAATTGGCATGGGCTATATCGTATCACGTTAGTTATCCGACTTGGCACTTACAAAATAGAAACTCTCGAAGGGGAAGAATTCAAGAATGCCTGGAATGCAGAGCACTTGCGAAAGTACTAACAGTGATGTAATAGTCAATGTACTCAATTTTTTCAATATGAATGAAAAAGATGAATTCCCCATTCGTTTGTTTTATTTTTATTTTTTTTGGAGTATTCGTGCTACACACTACACTCAGCAGCTTGCAGCATTTGAAAACGCACAACCACCAACTAAAAGTTTGTCAGCGTCAGTAATCGATCAAGGTAAAGTCCTAAATGATTGGTTAAAACATGGGTGACGAAAGGGGAACCTAAACTGGGCATGAAGTTGGATAAATGTCCACCGCCTGGGAACCAAGGTAACTAATTATCTAAATATCTTGACATATTAGTGAGAGCCATGGTGACAATTGGGTGATAAAAAAGATCACTACAACTAGTCAAGAACATGGGATAAATATTACATTGCCTAGGCATTTATGGGTGATGAAACATCACTAAAACTAGACAGGAACATGGGATAAATATTCCATTGTTTAGGCCCCAAAAATAAAGTGATAGACTGTCCTTTAATATTCATCTATATCTAAATTCTGATCAGATAAGAGATCCATCATTCTTATTAGTAATTTACTAATATAACATCATATTATTGATCTACTGTTAAAATTGCAAGAGAACTCCATGTTCAAAATCAAGAATACAAAAGTTTATCTTCTTCATTAAAATAAACAACTGTTACTAACAAAGTACAAAAAGATAATTCTATTATTTTTTTCCCTTCAGACTTTGATACAGGATCCATTCCAGCTGGAAGGTCATTTAAATCATAAGAAGAATTGATAAAATAAAGTCCAGAAGCATTCTGGTGTTACTTGAACTTGGTCGGTTTAGCAAATAAGGAGGTCGGGATATCTCAAATTCTTCATGAAGACCGTAATCACCTTGGAATTTAGAAATCAAATAATGAAGAATGGAGCGAACTGAAATCTAATTAACGTCTAGCTAGAAAGGTGGTTTTGGCAGATCAAGTAGCCCAGGGTCATACCAATCCCACGGTTCAGTTCCTTGCTCAACTTTCATTATAGTTAAAGCATTCATCCATCCTTATTTGTACCCTTCGATGTTTGATTGATTCAATCTTGCATCAAGATGATATAAAGCCTCGTTGTATCCCTCTATCCAGAACTCTTTGCGCTTCTTGTGAAACTGATAATTCAATCGTTCAACATGTTAGTGTAGTCTTATCAGCACACTTTCTTTATTCTGCAACGACAAACTCTGAGTGGATAGTTGTTGTGTAAGAGTTTGAATCTTCGGGGACATCTCAACCAGAGCTTAATTTTTCACCTTCAATTGAGAAACTTGATTTTTTAAGACTTGTCGAGTTCTAGTCTCTTCAATGCTACTTCGACATGCTCTTGTTCTACCTTGAGAAGTGGATGCGGGTCTAGTTCTTTTCAAAGTTTCCAACTCATCTCTTAATGAAGCATTTTCAGTCTCCAAAAAGAAAATACCATAATCATTAACCGGGACTACAGCTCCAAAAGAAGAAGCAGATTTTAATTGCTTGAGTTCTTCTATCAAAACGTTATTTTCCTCCTCCAGCATTTTGGCGATGTTTCTATTGTCTTTAATTTTGAATTTCAGAACGCTTTCTCTTTTATTATGGGCAGAAATGAATCTATCACAGCCCCGATCAGCACTCAACTGTTGGTATTTCTTCTCATAACTTTCATGAAGAAGGGCACAAGCATCTTTGCGCTGAACTTGGAGCTCCTCAATCATTTCATAATAGGTCGTGTTATTCGCCACAGCTCGATTAAGAAGAAACTTCAAGTATTGATAAGCATCTTTTGCTTGTTCTGAGGCATCATCACCTAATATTGCAATTATTTCTTCCTTGGAAAAATTCATGTGACCAACTTTGAATAAGTCAGTACAACTTTTCAGTATCTCAGAATCATAAGAAGACAAAAATTCCATCCTAACAACAAACTAGCGAAGAAAAGTAAAGAAAGATCAACAACAGAAATAATGAATAGCAGAAGAAGAACTCTATATAAGCAAATAGTCATTTTTAATGATCAAAATAAAGTTAAGTAAACTCAAAGATACAAAATAAAATAAAAATTGCAGAACAACTTTACACCTTCTCCTAACCCCCCCTCCACTTTCTCAACTGATTTTGAAGAAGAAGTTGGTCACTGAAGTTGCTCAGAAGGCAACTGACGTTATTCAAAGGAAGGCTCTATTTACTGGGCTTGCTCGAAAGACTAAGGGACAATAGCAGTAGGTGTTTGATCCATCACCATCAAAGAAGATTCATCAGATCCAGCTTCATCTTCATCTTCGTCTCCAATGGTAGGAGGAGGGCCATGGACATATCTCTGAAATAATTCAGAGTTTTTAGCAATGTTTAACTCTTTCAGCGCTGCAACCCATCCATCCCTGAAGAATTTCAAACTTTCAAACTCAATTTGATCAGAGGCGACAGCTATAGCCTTATTCCGCCATTTATCCCATCCAGAGCTAAATGAATTTTTTCATAGCAGACTTCCTCTTCATCTTCTCCGAGGAAACCTTCTCCCTAAGTAGCCCTTCAACAGATTTTACCTTCTGCTCAAGATATTTCTTACGTCGTTCAGCCTCTTCAAGCTTGATCTCAACTTCTTCCTTGCTGGTAGTAGTGACCTTCAATTTCTCCTCTACCTCCTTTTTAGCATCCACATCTTTTTACTGAGCTGTTTCAGTATCCTGAATTTTATTCTCCCATGAAGTTCTATCAACTTCATATTTTTTCGGGAGTCCTCCAAAGATTTTGATAACCCACCAAGGGTCTCTTCTACTTCATTGGAAGAGGAATAAACTTTGATAGCTTCATCCTTTTCCGAGATATTATTGAAATACACTAAAAACTGGAAGATAAAGAGAAACTCAAGTTAGTATATGAAAATTGAATGTAGAACTGAAATATCAAGTTAAAATAGCACTTATTGATACAAGGTGTTGGGCTGCCAAATTAGAGACTTTTCCTCGAGGAGTAAAGGTTCTAGCCGCTCTGTGATTTGGGAGAGTTCCAGACCAGATCAATTTCCTAGCCAAACTAGGAGTAATGAATGCTGGAAAACCCGCATTCAAGGAAGGGAATTCAACCCCAGTAGGTTGAGCAGCAACATCAATGGCCTTTTTAGCAAGACCCTTTTATTAGTCTTCTCAAAGGTGCATCCTCTTCAATCAAAGGTTCTAGATTTTTTTGAACAGTAGGGGGCTTCTTAGTAACCTTCTTAATAGATGTAGTTGCCCCCCAGAAGGAGCAATATCCTTTTTCTTAATCCCTTGAGCTGGGATATCTTCTTTACTCTTGTTTCCCCTTTAGCACCAAGGACAATCTTAGCGAAGAGATCAGGAACTATCCTCTTGTTCGTCATCAGATCAGTAATGGCGGTATTCAAATCAGATGTAGATTTTTTAATAACTGAAGAAGATGATGGATCTTTCTCAAGATCAATCACCAAAGAAGGAGGAGCAATATATCAAGCAATAAAGGAAGAAGTGGTGTTTATGTATTCCAACAAATAGGAAGCAGATCTCACGTGTTCCCCAGTAATTGATTGTTGAAGATCCCAAATAAAATTTAACTCTTTTATATTAATATCACTCTCTTTTGGGGGTTTTCTCTTACTATCAACTGTAAATTAAAATCGTAGAAAGCAAAAGTCAGTGAAACATTTTATCAAACAAAAACAAAGCTAGTTTAAAAAATAAAGAACAATCTATCCCATTGCCATAAGGTGAACATCTGGTACCTTGGTACACGTCATTTCCATTTAATGGGGGGTGTCACCAATTTTTTATCACAACCCCATGATCAAAATAATCCCTATTAGAATCAGGGAGATTGACCACCAAGGCTCTGTTAATATACCTAGTTTTTAAATAAAAAGTGGTATCACTGATGACCCATTTATAACAAAACGTAATTTTAGGAAACCCTAGATGAGTTCTATGCATTTGATTTAGCCTATGTATGCCATTAACCACCCTTCATGTATTTGGAACTACTCTTGCAGGTACAATATCGAAGTATTGGCAAAATTCCAAACAGAGGGGATTAGGCGGGAAAGAAAAATCGCATTCCGCTACAAAAATAGAGGGAAATCACTGTCCCTCAGGTAAAGAAAATAAATCACAAGGATAAGCAGGTTCTTCCAAATCAACCCAGGAAGGAATCGCAAAATCAGTTCTAAACTTATCCAATGACTCAATAAAGTAAACCATGATTACTAAAGCAAAGAAAAAAGAAGGAAGGAAGAAATTCTTATAAAAGATTAAGGAATCAGCTAAGACAGATGACAGAAAGAATGTTCGTAAGGAGAAAAAAGAGAAAATAAGGACTTTGGAAACAAAGATGGAAAAAGCTAGAAGACAATCAGATTTTACCGTCTTTATATATGCTGCCTCGAAAAACGAGAAAAGTAATGATCAAAAGTGACGACGGTTGCGTTCTCGACGGCTAATTAGAGGAAAAGGACACAAAAACCCAAGTGTTCTCTAGAACTCAAAATATTTACAAATTTTCCATTCCGCGCTCAAAACTGTTACGCAAAGTGGAAAATTTTTACAAGTGTTAAAGGTCGATAATTAACCAAAACATGGGGAATGTGCCCGAAACTACTTTTTGGGTAAAATATTCCACACTCTCACATCCAACTTCAACTATGAAATATTAGGGGCTTCTGTTGATGTAAAAATTAATCATCTGACATAGACCAATTATATGAAGACACGCATCATCCAACATGGCACAAGTTCAAATGTCGAGCTACTCAATGTACCGAGCTACTCAGTGTACCGAGCTACTCAGTGTATCGAGCTACCAAGTATACCGAGCAACTTATTGGGAATTCCAAATGACCAAATAGATTCAATGTTTATTATATTACAGTCATTCTTTACCATATACAGATGTAAATGCCTATTCGATAAAGGCACACTATCTATTCACATTGACATCCCAAGGGCTATAAATACATTGTAATACCTTCTTGGCAGGGCAAGCGAGAATAGCCGAAACCAAGGCAAAACACCCAGTAATACAAATCAGTGGATGTAGACCATTTCCTTAAGGCCGAACCACTTTAAAAATCTCTTGTCTTATTTCTTTACTCATATTTATCAGTGACTAATAAATTAGATCAAATCTAATTTTTTACACCAATAAATATAGTTTATCCTCATACACGTCGTAGTTTGTGCATTGACTCATCTTCGAAATATGAGGAAGCAATTAAAGTATTACTTCTCACTGCTAACTGAGTCGTCCTAATTAGGTTATCCCTTTGAACCTATTTCTTGGGATCTCCAGTCATTTAGGTTGGGTTCTCACTTAAATGACTCATTAGAACTTAACAATCTTTAGGCCCATTTCATGTGATGAACTTGAAACTTTCTCTCTAGGTATACCTTCAACTATTGGATCTGTAATATTTTCCTTTAACTTTACATAGTCAACATAAATAATTCCACTTGAGAGCAATTGTCTAATGGTTTAGTGTCGACGGTGTATATGTCGTGACTTACCATTATTGTTACAATTTGCAGCCCTAGAAATTGTTGATTGACTGTCACAATGTATTATGACAAGTGTTACGGGTTTTGGCTAAATTGGAATATTCTTAAAGAAGTTTTTAACCCATTCGACTTCTTCCCCAGCATTGTCTAAAGCACTAAATTTAGATTCCATAGTGGATCTTGCAATGCATGTTTTCTTTCTAGATTTTTCAAGATATGACTACCACTCCAAGAGTAAATACATATCCATTGTGGATTTTGAATCATTTAAATCGGATATCCAGTTTTCATCTCTATAGCCTTCATGTACAGGTGGATATCATTCGTAGTGCAACCCATTCTTCAAAGACTATCGAAGGTATCAGAGAACTCTTATTAATTCTTTCTAATGATATTTTTCGGGATTACTCGTACATAGACTAGTATTACTAATCGTGTATGCTAGGTTCGATCAAATACAATATGCTAAATACATCAAACTTTAAATAATACGAGAATACTCTAATTGAGATATACTTTCACCTTTATTTCTAAAGAGGTGATGACTTGGATCAACGGGTGTCCTCACTGGAGTTTGATCATATTTATTATACTTTTGAAGTATATTCTCAATGTAATGTTATTTAGATAAGATAATTCCTTGAGGGGTTCTACTGATTTTATTTCCTAGAATTACATCACCTACTCCTAAGTCCTTCATTTCAAATCTACTGGTCAGCATTTGTTTACTAGCATTAATTACATCATCATTATTATAATTATTAACAATTATTAGCATATCATCTACACATTGATAAAAAATCACATATCCCCTTTGAGTGCTCTTGATATAAACACATTTGTGACACTTATTTATTTTGAAACCAATTGACTTCATGACATTGTAAATTTTTTTGTACCAATGTTAAGGTGGTTATTTCAACCCATATAGTCACTTCACAAGTTTACATAATTTCCTTTCATCGCAAAGAGACTCAAAACCTTCTAGTTGTTCCATATATATTTCTTCATCTAATTCATCATTTAAAAATATCGACTTGACATCCATTTGGTTTATATCCAATTTATTTATTTTCGCAATTGCAATTAACAGTCTAATGGATGTAAACCCCGTAACAAGTGAATAAGTGTTGGAATAATATATTCCCTCCATTTGCTTGTAGCCTTTAGCCACAAGTCTAACCTTATATTTATCAATGGATAAACTAGCTTTCATTTTCCATTTGAAGATCCATATACTCCCTAAAGGTTTGGTTCCCAGTGGTAGGTCCACAAGTTCCACGTATGATTTTGTATAAGGGATTCAAGTTCACTATTAATAGCTTATATCCAATATGATGCTTTGGGAGTGGATAGAGCTTCATTTACAGTTTGAGGTTAACTTTAGAAAATATACTTTAGAAAATCTAAACCAAAATATTTTGAAGTATTGGATCTCTTGCTACGTATAGGTTTCTCATTAATAACATTTTGAGGTTCACTATTTGTAACTTTAAGATTTCTTTTGTTAAAACTTATTTCTTCAGCATTCTTACAAGGAAAAACATTTTCAAATAATAATTCATTCATAGATTTTATAACTATATTTTCATGAATTTAAGGAATGTCAGAGTTATGCACAAGGAATAGATATGCACTACTGTTATTTCCATTACCAACAAATATGCAATCAATAGTCTTAGGATCAATTTTCACTTTTTTAGGTTCACGAACTAGTACTTTTGAAAGACACCCCTACACTTTTAATTATTTGTAGGAAGGCTTACGCCCTTTCCACAATTAATATGGTACCTTATTCGTTTTCTTATGAATCAACTTGTTGAGAATGTAGTTAACCGTAAGCAATTATTCCCCCACTTGTTTAAGGTTAAACCTAAAATTATTAACATTACATTCATTATTTCCTTTATAGTTTAGTTTTTTTATTCCGCAATCCCATTGGATTGAGGAGAGTAAGGAGCGGTAGTTTAGTGAATAATGCCATTCTCTAAACATATTTTCTTAAAAGGATATTCATCCACCACCTCTGTCGTGTCTTAATTCATTAATGTTTTTACCAAGTTGATTCTCAAATTCTATCTTTTATCACTTAAGAGCTTCAATTGCTTCATTTTTTCTTCTTAATAAGTGGACATAACATTATTGGGTGTAATCATCCATAAAGGTAATAAAGTACTTTTCCCACCCTTAGTTTGAACAAATTTCAAATCACATTTATCGGTGTGAACTAATTCTAATGGTTCACTATTTCTATCAATATAATGAAAAGGCGACTCGGTTAATTTAGCTTCTACACACGTTTCACATTTATGATTTTTGTTAAATTTTGGAATTAATTATAAATGAATTAATTTACTCAAAATATGATAATTAACATGTCCTAATCTGCCAAGCCACATATCCATAGACTCAAGCATATAAGCAGAAGATATCATATTATTACCATAGTTGACTTAGGTAGAACAGTGAACATCCCGTCATACATATATCATTTCTTACATACATTCTATCCTTACGTGGCACAAATTTGTCTCCAATAAAGAGAAGCTTAAATCCTTTCTTACTTGGCATGAAACCAAAGACAAGGTTCTTCCGAAGGTTGGTAAGATGCAATACATCGTTATTCGTGAGATGCTTCTCTGAAGTCATTTTCAACACGACTTTGCCTTGACCTTCAACTTTCGAGGTAGAGGAATTGTCCATGAATAGTTGTTCTCTAGTTGCAATTAGTTGGTAGGTTGTGAATATACATTTGTCAGAACATACATGGCGTGTAACGTCGGTATCAACCCATCACTCTTTGTTGTTACACACCAAATTTATTTTAGATACAACTTCGGAGATCAAAAAAGGCATCAACTTCTGTCATGTTTGCTTGTGTTGCTTTCCTCTTGAAGTTCACTTTCTTTTTCAGCTTGCGACAATCCTTAGCCCTATGACGTTCTTTGTTTTAATTAAAATATTTTCCTTTGGACTTCTTGTTAGCATCGCCTTGTTGACTTGTGCCTTCACTTTTGTGCTTCCTCTTTTTGTTGAATTTATGCCCATCCTCAATAATATTTTCTTTTGCCGACATAGCATGATTAGCGTTTTTCTTTTCAGATTTATGGTTATCTTCTTTTATCCTTAACCGAACAATTAAATCTTCAAGTCACATTTCTTTTCGCTTATGCTTCAAATAGTTTTTAAAATCTTTCCAAGAATGGGGTAGTTTTTCAATTATCACAGTAACTTGGAATATTTCACTTATAGTAATATTTTCAGTAATTATTTTATGACAAAGTAATTGAAACTCTCGGACTTGGCTTATAATAGTCTTTGAATCCCCCATTTTATACTCGAGAAATCTACCGGCCACGAATTTCTACGTGTCGGCATCCTTGATTTTATATTTTTTTATCAAAAGATTCCCATAACAACTTAGTGGGGGTTGATTGGACTATACACATTATAAAGTGAATTATCCAATCCGTTAAGGATATAGTTTTTGCAAATAAATTTCGAATGCTTTCATGCTTCTACGGATAGCAAAGTTTTCTTATTCGTTTCATTTTCATAAACCACCATCATTAATAAATCTCGAAAAATTAATGGTAATAAATAGAATAATATATTTTCTTGCGAGCGTTTGAAATCAGTACCAATACACTTTTGGGTTTTCTCCTTGGGTTAAAGGAGTAGGAACGGTAGCAAAAACACTAACCATCAAATAAGTTTGAGGAACGGATAACACATTTTTAGATGATTCAATAACCATTGTTCTATTATAGAATAACACATAACCAACATATGAAATGTAAAGAATGTGTAAATTGATGAAATACGGTTATACAAGAAAATAGATAAACTAAATACGTTTCTGTATATATTAAAACTGATAATAGTTAACAAAGCAAATTACAGTTTTAGAAAATTGTAGATTTTAAAAACAATTTATTTAATAAGAAACAACACGAAAAATGTATTATTTTATCTTAAGATGGCTATTTATGGGGCTAAAAAGAAGAATTAAATTCGCTAAATAAACAGTAGGTAAAATTAAAAAAGTAATCAGACTTACAGTAAGTACAGATAAAAAAGAAAGAAAACAAAGAACATACAGTTCGTGATTGAAACAATCACGTGAAGAAATCTGATCGAGTCGAAAGGTTAACTGATATGCCCAAAGTGTACCCCCATACTCTGAGAAGTAACATCGGCGAACCTCACAGTAGAGTTATCAGGAAGGTCACAATAGCCATCAGAGAGCTCGTACTTCACAAGTTCGGCTCCACGTTGATCAACCTCGGCTCATCAGCAATCGAGTTCATAAATAGCCCCACAGGCTCAACTATGGCCTATGTCATACTCTACTTCAGTCGATACCACAACAAGGCCTGATACCTAACCTCGTCCATCCGATTAGGCCGAGGTTATACTTATGATTGACAGACTAACATAGCTATCGAACTCATCAACATCGTACTCGGATGAGTCGAGGTTATAGTCGATGAAGTCACACGTCTGAGCATACGCAAACACATGGAAGACTTGGAACACGTGGACAAAACCGTTATAACCAAATTAATCCCCTCACGTGAAGGAATATTCGATAATCGTGATCTACATGTAGAACAACCAGGTGTTCGTGTGAAATTGGCTATATCATCACACTCATGCTCATTTCATGCTTAGGGGGTACACTACACCCCCAGGCACTATATATACTTGTCTTCCCCTTCCTTGTAAGGGGATCAAGATTGTAAACTGATCGAGTGGAAAAACCGAGCGTCCGTGTAATACGCTAGTCGTTGTTATCGGCTTCCAACCTCAATACAAAAAACCTAAACTTGTAACTACACTCTTAAGGAGTATAGTGGCGAGTCGGGGTATCGAAACCACAGGGAGTTAGGACGTGTGAACGTGACGACAAAGGTAAGGTAGTTTAATCCTAAAGTTGATGTTAAAATAAAAGAAAATAAAAAGATGATTAATTTTTGGATTTTACCTATGAATTAACTAAATTCAATTAAATTAACCTACGCATGCAAAATTAACTAACTAAGAAGGAATTAATATGAATGAAGAAATGGGTTAAGAATACACTCCCCCAAACCCTAGTGTGTATGCCAGTACAAAATTAGTCATAAATTAGATAATTGATCAGACCTAGTCTTTAGTACTCCAAAGCATTACATATATGAGGTTCAAGCCTACATCATACATAATCAAAGAATGAGTAAAGCAGTGTTGCAATAGTTCACGCGCGTTGCATCCTTAAGCACCCTGGTCAAAAGGTCTACAATGGTTGTGAAACAATACAACACGATCTAATCACTTATTTAATTTAGAAGACAAATTTTATATCTATGCATACCACATCGGGTTGGGTTCATGCATCCCCACCCTTAAAAACTTAGCTTAACATGATTAAAATAAAAGAAAACTTAAAAGTGAAAGTGCAGGAATTCATAACTAAATCTAGAAAATTGAGACTTGAATTGGGAATGGAAACTAGAAAGCAACAATTAATTAAAGTAATTATGAAAGCAGTAAAAATAATAAATTAAAATTACTTGCAATGGATGAATGATGAATCTTGAATAGAACCTTGAACCTTGAATTTTGAATAGTAGCCAAACTTCCAAACTAGGGTTCTTGGTTACAAGAATCCTAAAAACTAACTACTAGCCTCTTACAACTTGATAAAACAACTCCTCAAATTTGACTCTCTCTCTAGAATTCGACTCCCTTGGAAGGATGTAGGGATTGGACTTTATACACCTAAAAACTGACTTTTCCCATGCCTCTCCATGTTTTACAACTAATAAAAATGAATTAAACAAGAAATTTCAAGAGTTTTGACTCTTCAGCTTCCAGAATTAATTTCAACTTTTGACTTTCTGTCTCCAACTTTAAATGGGCATAACTTCTTCACCATAGCTCGGATTGGCGTGCCGTTTGTTCCAATGTTCTTGTAATTTATAGATATTCAACTTTCTAGTTGGCCCCACCTCCGGACTAAGGCTGTAAAATTACGAAAATGCCCTTCAACTCTCCATTTCTTGGTTTCTTTCACTGTTTTGAGTTCTCCTTCGCACTAACTTGCATGAAATACCTATAAAGCACATGAGAAATACACAAAATACAGAATACTTTCCAAAATAGGTTAGTAGCATAAATTTGAGACAAATCTAAGGTATTTACACTGCACGGGATCATAAAAATACTGAAATTAAGGGGATAAATGTGAAGAATATGTGCCTAATCACACCCCCTAACTTAGAACTTTGCGCTTTCCGAGCAATGTAAAAGAATCCTATCAAGGCTCAACTCTTGAAAATAATTTTATTGGGATAGAATACCTTTTTCGTGGGCAAGCGATTGCATTTAGCCTATGCAACAAGCCTTTAAACCCCTAGATTACCCTAGTAGGACGAGTTTTGTCTCGTGAAGGTTTGCAGTGAATACACCCACAAAATTCTTTATTAACTCAAATAAATATCAAAATACTTAAAAATTGTACAATTTAAACTTTTCAAAAAATAATCACTATAAATTCATATTCAAATGTCTCAAACCATAGTGTGTGTGTGCAAAGCTAGAAATTAGACCTCAAATTTCCACCGATTGAGCATTACGTCACTTTTCGAAAATTCGTTTTGACTCAAATTCTTACGGATGCACTCACAAACGAATCACTCGGATTGTGGTTATTTTCTCTCGGTATGCATGATATAAAGAGTAAATATAATGGACACAAATTCACGCATACAAAATTTAAAAGAAGGAAATATATGGTGAAAAGATCTCATCATCGGAGTACGGTTATAAGGAAACGGGAACATCACCTCTAGTTCACACCATTTAATCTCTCATATTATCTTTTTGTATCTTATATCTCCATGCGGTAATTAATTTCGCCATTCGGACTCAGTTAGGACTTTTCGGGTTAAAAAGTGTAAAGGGTAAAAATGGGAATGGACGGAATGTTCGGAATTGGAAAATGTTCTTATTACATCCATTAGTGCTTTATCGGGCATTTGCTCATTTTTCTCTTTCTTTTTCTATTTTCATTTGTTCTTCTTCTTTTTAATTTTGTTGAGCATTTCTATTCTTTTCTTGCCCCTTCTTATGCACTTTTCATACTTTATTTGATGAATATTCAATTTTCACAGTTCCGGGCTATTTGGGTTTTCGGGTTATCAAACGAAAAGGAAAAAATTTATTAGGCTTCAAATTGGGTTGCAAAGGGATAATTTTTCACAACTGTATCTTTTATGGCTAATATTTTTGGGTTAAACAAAAGAGGGCCTACTTCATTGTGTGAATTACTAATCACATTACCATATGTATCTCGAGATTAATTAAGTTTAGAGATATATTTAGCACGAATTTCGAGACAACATTTCACACATTTCCCATAACCGATCAAAACAAAGGATTGAGATCATCAACAACTTATTAAAATGTTGAAAAGAACTTTGAGTTAATCATAAACTCGGATTGATTTAAAAAATCATAAAAAAATTGAAAGGCTCGACATCTCACCGGGTTTGATCAATCTCCACACTTATTCGTTAAGTCGTCAATTTTCTTTCAATTTCCATCTTCGGTTAATTTTGTCTTAGTGCATTTTGATTGTTAACAATTTAAGACTTTAAATAGAATAAAGGTGATATTTTTGAAAATTTTAAATTCCAATTTTTATTTATTTTGAAGAAAAATATTTTTTGCTTTTTTGACATTTTTTTTTTGAAATTTTCTTAAAAAAAACACACTTGGAAAGAACATGTGATCGAATCAATGAATCTAAACAATAAACGGGAAGAATATCCCACACCCCCTAACTTAAATGTTGCATTGTCCTCAATGCGAATCAAGAACACAACATAAAGAGAGGGAAATAAAGATATTACCCAAATGGAGCGATCCCCGATGAGTGCGAGTCCATTGAATCTACAAAACATGTTAGAACCAAGCATAGCAAAAAAGAATAACAAAAACTTTAACTAATTACTCTAAACTATAAAAAAAGGAAAAATAAGAAGTTAATTATGTACAACCTATGATTTAAAATTCTAATAAGTTATACACTAGAAGTAAAAAAATTTGAGGGTCCACCCAAAATACAATATGACTTTGAGGGATTAATGGTGTATCCTCACTAGAAAGCATGCCTCCCAAAAAATAAGAATTCCGTTTGAAAAACGGAAGGCATGTGTGAGATGAAAAAAATGAACCATCACCAATTAAAAATTTTAGGGGGGTAATGAGGGATTTGAGTGCACATGGGGACAAATACCATTGGGATCCAAGAAAAATAGAATCACGCCCCATAGATTTTTCAATTAGTATGGGAAGCGGAGCACACAAATAGAAAGATTCCATCTTGGAAAATAATTTAAGCATAGAGTCCTTGTCCTCAAAATCTTCTCCCCAAAAATTTTCAACTGGATCTGGTGGAGTGACACATCTAAATGTATGGCCCGTAAGATGAAGCATCTCAAAAAAACATTCCCATACAAGAATCGGATCAACATCCTCAAGACATTCATCCAGTTCTTGGGATGGATTTAATGGTTCGATAATAGTGAGGACACAAGGAGACAAATGATCTTCAACCTCAGTAGATTTTGCAATATTTATAAGAGGTTGATATTCAAAAGAACTTGGATCACTCTCAATGATTTCATCCTCAAAAGTGTTAGGTGAAGCGCAAGTCTCGACTTTCTCTAAGTTGTCCAAATAATCATTCAACTCCTTGCATGTTGCTCTAATTTTCAACTCTGTAGTAGCAAGGTCATCAGATTTCTTTTTGATAATAATCAAGAGTTCTTCCAAAGTAGGCTTCCTTGGTTCTAGCACCTCAGATTCTTCATTTGGTTGAAAACATTCTTCAACTTCAAAAATATCAAAAGAAAAATCCTCATTGGGTTCAAATAATGCATCTAACTCTTGCTCCCAATAACGATTTTTTTCCCAATATTCTTTTTCAAGTCTTTTTTCTTCAAGCAATTCATTTTGATAAATTTGGATGGTCTTAGCACTGGGCTTGTATTTATGAGACTCATCTTGAGTGATATTGATCCAATGTTCATAAGTCTTGAGCGCCTCCTCCTCACTATTATCATAACAATTAAAGCCACCAAAAGAGTTAAAGTAAGACATTTCAAATTGGGCAATTCAATAACATGACACACTTTTTTTTAAGGTCAAATTCGGGATTAACCACCCTAACCTAAAGTCTACCTAATTCCCCGTCAACGGCGCCATTTTGATCGATTGGAAAAACCGAGCATCCGTGTAATACGCTAGTCGTTGTTATCGGCTTCCAACCTCAATACAAAAAACCTAATTTGTAACTACACTCTTAAGGAGTATAGTGGCGAGTCTGGGTATCGAATCCACAGGGAGTTAGGACGTGTGAACGTGACGACAAAGGTAAGGTAGTTTAATCCTAAAGTTGATGTTAAAATAAAAGAAAATAAAAAGATGATTAATTTTTGGATTTTACCTATGAATTAACTAAATTCAATTAAATTAACCTACGCATGCAAAATTAACTAACTAATAAAGAATTAATATGAATGAAGAAATGGGTTAAGAATACACTCCCCCAAACCCTAGTGTGGATGCCAGTACAAAATTAGTCATAAATTAGATAATTGATCAGACCCAGTCTTTAGTACTCCAAAGCATTACATATATGAGGTTCAAGCCCGCATCATACATAATCAAAGAATGAGTAAAGAAGTGTTGCAATAGTTCACGCGCGTTGCATCCTTAAGCAACCCGGTCAAAAGGTTTACAATGGTTGTGAAACAATACAACACGATCTAATCACTTATTTAATTTAAAAGACAAATTTTATATCTATGCATACCACATCGGGTTGGGTTCATGCATCCCCACCCTTAAAAACTTAGCTTAACAGGATTAAAATAAAAGAAAAATTAAAAGTGAAAGTGCAGGAATTCATAACTAAATCTAGAAAATTGAGACTTGAATTGGGAATGGAAAACTAGAAAGCAACAATTAATTAAACTAGCTATGAAAGCAGTAAAAATAATAAATTAAAATTACTTGCAATGGATGAATGATGAATCTTGAATAGAACCTTGAATCTTGAATAGTAGCCAAACTTCCAAACTAGGGTTCTTGGTTACAAGAATCCTAAAAACTAACTACTAGCCTCTTACAACTTGATAAAACAACTCCTCAAATCTGACTCTCTCTTTAGAATTCGACTCCCTTGGAAGGATGTAGGGCTTGGACTTTTATACACCTAAAAAATGACTTTTCCCATGCCTCTCCACGTTTTACAACTAATAAAAACGAATTAAACAAGAAATTTCAAGAGTTTTGACTCTTCAGCTTCCAGAATTAATTTCAACTTTTGACTTTCTGTCTCCAACTTTAAATGGGCATAACTTCTTCACCGTAGCTCGAATTGGCATACCGTTTGTTCCAATGTTCTTGTAATTTAGAGATCGTCAACTTTCTAGTTGGTCCCACCTCTGGACTAAGGCTATAAAATTACGAAAATGCCCTTCAACTCTCCATTTCTTGGTTTCTTTCACTGTTTTGAGTTCTCCTTCGCACTAACTTGCATGAAATACCTATAAAGCACATGAGAAATACACAAAATACGAAATACTTTCCAAAAGAGGTTAGTAGAATAAATTTGAGACAAATCTAAGCTATTTACACTGCACGGGATCAAAAAAATATCGAAATTAAGGGGATAAATGTGAAGAATATGTGCCTAATCATAAACCTATAGGAAGCTCTGGTAAACTGCATAGTAGAGAGATAAAGTGAGTGTATTGTATCGCAAAGGCCCTTAGAGCCCCTCTTTTATTAGTGAAGATCACTCACTTGCACAGTGGGCATAGGCCTAGATAGGCTGAACCACCTATATTGGTGTGTTTTTCTTCTCCTTCTCACCTCCTTCTAGATCTATATTGTTACTTGCTGCCATTGTTACGCTAGTTTGAGCTCTCCAACACCTTGATTTGGTGCTGCTATTTCTAGCATCATCAGTTTGGCGTCGTCTGTGGGAACGAGAAGCTATATTTCTTCCTTCTTGAAGCTTGGCCTCACCGGAGACTCTAGTGGTGAACTAATCCTCCCCCTTTGTGTGGAGTTGTTTCACCATTAAAAGAGATCCATTAAGGTTTTCAAGCTAACCAGTCTCTTAATCACATCTCAAACATATGGCACCAAAGTTACCACCACCTCCTCCTCCAGCTGGTGGTGGAGGGACAAGTTCCCGCCACGCACCATCGTTGGTCGAGATGGCTGAGGTGGATGCAACCTTGAAGTCCTTGGTGGCTAGTCAATAAGTTATGAAGGAGAAATTTGCCCATTTCAGCCAAAACATGATGATGAGGCTACCAGGAATCTCGCCGGAGATGATTACTCCAGTATTTGTACAAGAACAACACCAGGAGGACAGGGGACCACCCCAGGCGCCATGCAAAGATTTAGCTCCTCCCTAGCATTGGAAGGATGTTGCTGACCCCAGGCGATTATGCCTGGGGAGGCAAAAGATACCCCTTCCCTGAGGACCAGTACGATGATGTGGAGGCCGATGATGCCCTAGTGGAATGCTATGAGCCATATGAGATTTCCAACAACACCGTATGAACTATTCATCATAATCGAGGTCAGTGTGGTAGATGAGATTCTGATGTTCGACCAAGAGGCTCAGCATTTGATCGATTGAGCATAAGGTCGGCCTTTGAAAGGCTTGACCCAAGCATTGACCTTAGGGAGAGGTTATTAAGGTCAAGAAGTCTTGCTGGCTCTAGAAGAGAAGAGGGAGATTATCGGCCCCATCATGGCTGACCCCCACATGGCCGAGATGGAGGCTGAGGGGAAGTTAACAGTCGACGTCGTGCTACAGCTGGGGAACCCCCAGTTAAACCCTTGGAGATGGAAAGGGATAACCTCGACCAAGCCGACGTTACTAATCCATGGAATGAATCAATTCAAAGGCTCGAAGATAAGATTAGGGATATCCTAAAAATCTTAGACCCCTTGCATAGGGGGTACTCAGAGGGTTCAACCTTCGTAGCAAATATCATCAGCTTTCTAACCCTGGCCAAGTTCAAGCCTCCTGTAGTGTCTCCTAAGTATGATGGAAGCACCAACCCTATCCATCATATTGAAATATACCAGTTAGCAGCAGATATCTACTCCATCTATGATGAGATGAGGTGTCGAGCTTTCTCAAGCACGTTAATTGGGGCTGCACATGTATGGTTTATATCTCTTCCAAAGAACTCCATAGAAAACTTCAAAATGTTGGCCGAGCGATTTATCCACAACTTCTGTTTTGGAATCAGGCCTCAAAAAAAGAAGACCCATATACTTTATGTCAAGCAAGGGAAAAATGAGAGTCTAAGAGACTACGTCACAAGGTTTAACAAGAAAAATTTGGAAGTGGAGGACTATGAAGAAAGAATAGCTATGACAGCCCTCATCGGAGGTCTCCAAAAGGGAAAGCTATTATGGAAGCTTGCTGAAGACCCTCTCAAGTCAATGGCCGAGTTGCTAGCAACTGCTGGGAAGGTAATGAATTTTGAGGAAGAAATGGCTGTTAAGTATAAAGATGAGAAAGAAAACAGTCATGGAAATAAGTTCCTGAAAAATAAAGATGGGAAGATAAGGTCGGTTGATGATAAGTTTGCATGCTACACTCCATTGACTGTAAGTTGTGAACACATCCTCAATGAGATCAAGAGTGATTGGTCTTTAAGGTATCATGAGAAGCTAAAGGCTCCTCCTCATAAGAGGAACAACAATTTGTGGTGTGAATTCCACCAAGACCATGGTTATCTGACTGACAAGTGTTTCACCTTGAATGACGAAATTGAGAACATGTTGAAGTCCGGGAAGATAAGGAAGTATGTGAATACTAGAGCTTCAAAGGGCGTCCTAGATGACCCTAGAAAGAAAGGGAATGATACGTTCCAAGAAGATGTTCCATCCAGGCGTGATGATCCCTCAGACGATGACGATGATGAACCCGACCTCCCATAAAAGGACGACAATGCCCAATAAAGAGAGTGAACATGATCTCTTTTGGTGTGGGTACGATCTGTGGGGGACTAGCGGGAGGAGGCTCTAAGATAGAAGACAGAAAAGCTCATGTCACAGAGGCAAAGGCAGTTACAAAGGTTGAGGTTATGTATTCAGCTTCAATTAATGTGAAGTCTGAGAAAAGGAAGAAGGTGGACATGGACACCCTGATAATCGGCTTTTCAAGACTGAATTTTAAGGGTATCCTAGACCCACATGATGACCCTCTCACATCACAACCAGAGTGCATGGATTTGAGGTGTCGAGGATCTTAGTTGATGGGGGAAGCTCAACAGATGTCATATTCTGGCCTTATTTTAAGGCATTGGGACTTAGTCAGGCAAGGCTCGTCCCCTACCACCATCCACTGATCGGCTTCAGTTGAGAGAAAGTTCACTCGTTAGAAATGTATGAGATGGATATAATAATGGGGGATGAGTGGCCAAAATGGCTAACGATAAAAATTAGCATTTTTACTATGGATGAGAGTGTCTTCTCAGCCTACAATCTCATAATTGAACGAGTTTCTCTTAAAGATTTTGAGGTCGTGCCTTCAACGGTCCACCAGTTGATAAAATTCTCGACCCCTTATAGAGTAGGGGAAGTTCAGGGTGATCAAATGTCAGAATAAGAATTATATTTCAACTCTGCTGAAGAAAGAGGCGCGTATAAAAAAGCTACCACCACCTACAATATTGACACTCTTGATCCGAGAGATGAGACAAAGCTCAAAAACGGAGAGGCTGCGAAAGAGGTAGAATCGTCCTCAATGAGGACGAGCCAAAAAAACCATCCAGGTCGGCAAAACCCTAAAGCCTAATATCAAAGAAGAGTTGATCAAGTTGCTGAAGAGAAGACATAGCATCTTTGCCTGGAGTCATGAAGATATGCCAGGTATTGACCCTAAGATCATGTGTCACAAGCTTAATGTAGTAAAAGATGCTAAGCCTGTTAAGCAGAGGAGGAGAATCTACTCCTGTGAAAAGTATGATGTAATTAGCGACGAGGTTAAGAAGCTCGAAGAAACTGAGTTCATTAGAGAGGTTATTTACCCTGAATGGCTGTCCAACGCTATTATAGTGCCAAAAGCCAATGGGAAATGGAGAATGTGTGCGGATTTTACCGACCTGAACAAGTATTGCCCCAAAGACAGCTTTCCTCTTCCTCGTATAGATAAGATGGTGGACGCCACAGCAGTCCATGAGATGATGAGCTTTATGGATGCATATTCTGGCTACAACCAAATCTTTATGGACCCGACAGACTCAGAGAAGATAAACTTCATTACAGATAAAGGGACCTATTACTACAAGGTCATGCCTTTCATCCTGAAGAATGCAAGGGATATATATCAGCATCTGGTAAATAAGATATTTGTGGATCAAATTGGAAAGTCCATGGAGGTTTATGTAGATGACATGCTGACGAAGAGTCTAAAGGCCAACACTCATGTGGCTAACCTTGAAAAAATCTTTGATACCATGGATACGTACAGGATGAAGCTCAACCCTGCTAAATGCATATTTGGGGTCGGAGTTGGAAAGTTTTTAGGCTTCATTATCAACCAAAGGGTAATAGAGGCTAATCCAGAGAAGATAAATGCTTTGATGGAAATGAAGACACCTGAGACTATCAAAGATGTTCATAGACTTACAGGACGAGTGGATGCCCTCAACAGGTTTGTTTCTAGAGCTACTGATAAAAGTCTTCCATTTTTTAAAATCCTCAGAAGACGTTTTGAATGGAATGAGGAATCTGATAAAGATTTTAAAGAGCTTAAGTCCTACTTAGGCTCTCCCTTACTTCTATACCGACCAGTACAAGGAGAAAAGTTATATGTGTACTTAGCCATCTCAGAGTCGGTAATTGGCGTTGTTATAGTGAGAGAAGAGAATGGGGTTCAGAAGCCAGTGTATTTCAACAGCAAAGCCCTCCAAGGATCTGAGCAGAGATATCCCAGGATGGGAATTTGGCTTATGCTTTGATTCATGCTCCTAAAACGATGAAATCGTACTTTTAAGACCACTCAATAGTGATCCTTGCTGACTCACCGCTATGACAGGTCATCCACAAACCTAAGAAATCAGGGGGACTAATGGCTTGGCCAATTGAGCTAGGATAATTTGACATTGTCTACCAGCCTAGGGTGGAAATCAAAGGGCAGGCATTAGCTAACTGTTTGGCCGTGTTCACTTAGGAAAAGACCGAGGTTAAAAAAGAAAATTATGAGATTGCAGGCAGGTGACCAAAAAGAAGTGTCGTCCCTTCCATGGATGAGGCCGAGATAATCACTTATATAGGAAAGACAACTGAGAATTAAGAGGGAAGGTATCTCTTCAAATAAGGATCCCTGACAGAGGGAAAATTTTCTGAGGCCGATGAGGTATGGAGCCTTTTTGTTGAAGGGTTGTCCTAGGAATATGGAAGTGGTGCCGGAGTAATAGTGTCAGCACCAGATGACACAGATATAGAGTATGATCTGAGGTTTAATTTCAATGCCTCCAACAATGAGTATGAATACAAAAATTTAGTAGCAGGTCTCTCTTTAGCCCGAGCTCTTAATATCGGCCAACTCCTAGTCCATAGTGACTCAAGATTGTTGATAAATCAAATCTTGGGAGTATATGAGTCCAAGGACGAGATAATGGCTAAATATCTAAAAATAGTAAGATCAATGTTGGAAAGCTTCAAAGAGGTAAAGCTTAACAGAATACCTCGGCTAGACAACAGCCGAGCTGATGTGCTCACGAGGTTGGCCTCAACTATAAGAACCGACATCAGAAGAATAGTTTCGGTAGAGGTCTTACTTCGGCCATCTATTAAAAAGGGAGATAACACATTCAAGTCTTCCTGAATCTAAGCATGGAAGATTCATGCATAGATCCTCTTATCAGATACATCAGACAGGGGGGTCTACTCTCATCAAAAGCCGAGAGAAGAAAGCTTTAGTATAGAGCTGCCAAATTTTCCATTATAGGAGACACTTTGTACAAAAAAGGGTTTTTGCTCCCTTTGCTCAGATGTTTTCATCCATCTGAGATATAGAATATCCTAAAAGATATACGTGAGGGTTACTTATCTAGCCATATTTGAGGAAGATCATTAGCCAAAAGGATCATAACTTAGGGGTACTGGTGGTCGACCCTGTAAAAAGATGCAGTAGCATATGTAAAGAAACGTGACAAGTGCCAAAGGTTTGATACCATTCCCCATCATCCTCATCAACCTCTGACCTCCATCACATCTCCCTGGACATTTTCAATATGGGGAATCGATTTGGTAGGACCCTTACCAAGAGCTGTGAATAACTATCAGTACTTGATTGTAGCGATAGATTACTTTTCCAAGTGGGTAGAGGCCGAGCCGATGATCACTATTACAAAATAGAAGACATTCCAGTTCATCTGAAAAAACATCATCTGCAGGTATGGTCTCCTAAATACCCTAATATCAGACAATGGGATGCAGTTTAAGAATGTCTCTTTGGAGAAATATTATGAAAGAGTTGGAGTCAAATAATTTTTCTCCTCTCCCGACCGACCCCAGGCAAATGGGAAGACATAGGTAACAAATCGGACGATCCTTGATGGGATTAAAAAAAGATAGAAGAGGCAAAGGGAATATGGATTGAAGAAGTATACGATGTACTATGGGCCTACATGATGACAATTAAGACTCCTACAGGAGAGACCCCATTCATGTTGGTCTATGGCTCAGAGGTTGTCATCCCTATCGAGATTGGACTTTCTACTCATAGAGTTAAGATGTACGACCCTCAGGGAAATGCAACATAGAGAAGGCTTGATCTTGATTTATTGAAGATAGAAGAGAAGATGAAGAGGCGAGGCAAGCAGCCTACCAGCAGAGGATGGCCAAATTTTATAATCAAAGGGTGAAAGAGAGGTCGATAGTTGTAGGAGACCTGGTTTTAAAGAAGACATGGTAAAATCCCAACAAGCTCCATCCAAATTGGCATGGCCCCTATAGGGAAACTAATGAAATCATTCCAAGCACATATCGATTGGACAATCTAGAAGGATAACCTTTCTCAAACCCTTGGAATGCCGACCATTTGAATAAATATTACTTATGATGTTGTAGTTGTCTGATTTTCTTATAATTCAGGCATCAAATTATGAAGAAGTAAATATCAATGAGAAGTAAGTATTAGTGTTCTGTTAACACATTTGTATTAGTGTATGTATCTTAACATCATTAATTTAGTGAAATTATGAGGATAAACATCATTAATTTGGTGACCTCAGACCTTTACCATCATTAATTTGGTGAAATTATGAGGATAAACATCATTAATTTTGTTACCTCAGACCCTTAACATCATTAATTTGGTGAAATTATGAGGATAAACATCATTAATTTGATGACCTCAAACCTTTAACATCATTAATTTCGTGAAATTATGAGGATAAACATCATTAATTTGGTGGCCTCAGACCCTTAACATCATTAATTTGGTGACCTCATACCCTTAACATCACTAATTTGGTGAAATTATGAGGATAAACATCATTAATTTGGTGACCTCGGACCTTTAACATCATAAGTTTAGTGAAATTATGAGGATAAACATCATTAATTTGGTGACCTCATACCTTTAACATCATTAATTTGGTGAAATTATGAGGATAAACATCATTAATTTGGTGACCTCAAACCTTTAACATCATTAATTTGATGAAATTATGAGGATAAACATCACTAATTTGGTGACCTCGGGCCTTTAACATCATTAATTTGGTGAGCTTATGAGGATAAACATCATTAATTTGGTGACCTTACACCTTTAACATCATTAATTTGGTGAGATTATCAGGATAAACGTCATTAATTTGGTGACCTCAGACCTTTAACATCATTAATTTGGTGAAATTATGTGGATAAACATCATTAATTTGGTGAATTAAGACCTTTAACATCATTAATTTGGTGAAAATACGAGGATGAACATCATTAATTTAGTGACCTCCGATCTTTAATATCATTAATTTTGTGAAAGTACGAGGATGAACATCATTAATTTGGTGACCTTAGACCTTTAACATCATTAATTTGGTAAAATTATGAGGATAAAAACCATTAATTTGGTGACCTCTGTTATTATAGAGAAACAAAACATCAGAATAAAAGAGCAATAGAAATAATGACATGGAATCTCATTACGCTCTTATTAAAAAGATGTTGCAGAGTTTACATTCAGCTCAACCAAAAAAGTTACAGCCTTGAGTTCACAAAAAGAAGGATTACAAAAAGCTGCACAATTAATGATGAGCTGGAGAGGCCCCCAGAGTTTGGTTTGTCCCTCGGTAGGAGCTGACCCATCAGCAGCTGGATTTATTTGGTCGAAGCCAGGGTTTGTGACATCAATCTCGTTTTCATATTGAGCAGCATCTTCAGTCTCCATGGCCTTCAAGGAACTGGTCTTGCTTGGACCACTTTCTTCCACTTACTTTAAAGCCTGAGCAAATTGAGGGTCGGTAAAGCCAAGACCAACAAAGTCCTCAGCAGTCAAGCTCCCAGACTCACCCTACTTCATAGTTGCCCATCGACATGTCGCTTTGATTCCTCTATCCAGATAATCAAAACTAAAGCCCATAAATTCATCAGAGACTTTGTCGTCTTCAATGATCTTCTCTAAAGCATCGGCCAGAGGAACCTTGATAGCAACATTAACCTTTGATTGAAGACTCTCATATTTTACCTTCAGAGTCTTATTATGATCTTCCTTCAGCGGGGTGATCTGTTTGTCTCTATCTTTTAGATCCCCTTTCAACCTATCCACCTCGGCCTTCAGATCAGCCTCAATTTTCTTAGCATCCTTTCCCTTTTGTATAAGGGGCAACCTCTTTACAGTCCAGTCAACTAGGCAGTGAAGAGACACCATACTATACAGAAGAAGCTCAGACATGTGAATAATAATGTTTAAAGAGTAGAAACAACACTTGGAAGAAAACTTTTGATACTTGAACCACCCTGTAAAAGGTAAATTTGTCCAATAAAGGAACATCTAAGGCCTGAAGAAAATTCTTGTCCTCCTCAGTCATGATGGTGCGAATAGCATCGACAGCTTACAAGCTATGGCTGATCACGTTGTCTCCTATCTTGAGCTGCGACAAACGAGTATCCAAAGCATTATTAGTGGAAATGGGGATGGCACGGTCCTTAGCAGGAGCCTTGCTCGACCTAGTATGAGAAGTATCGGTAGGATCTTTTATTTTCTTAGTAGCATCAGCCTTTTAAGTGCCGATGCTCTTTTTGTTTGGGCAGGAGGGGGTGGATTCTTACCACCACATCTTTCCATAAGCTTTATAAGGCTGGGGGCCAACATTTACCAGAAGTCGTCAAAAATGCCTTCTGGTCGCTCTGCAAAAAGAGGTCTCGGAGTTAGAAAGTCAGACAGAGGAAAAGTACGAGACATAACTGGGTAGGGAAAATTATTGAAACTTACGAATCTCGTCTAAAGGACGATCGCCTAAACTTATCAGAGAAAGGTAGTAGGGGGTCATCTGATGTTCATATTTGACGAGACGACCCTTCTCACCTTGATCGTGAAGGTCCTTAATGTCCTTATAGTTATCTTGGCTTAAATTAGAGTCAGCTTTTGCCGAAATAGAGACTTTCCTCCATCTCAGAGGTTTTTGTGGATCAGATGTCCCACAAGCCTCATTTGGGCCGAACTCCCAAGCTCTCGATACAAAAAAATACCGGGGTTTCCAGTTATGATTGGAATTTTGGGTAACTATGAGCATTTTATTCTCGAATTTCTTGGCTATGAAGTGGTAGTAACCTGGGTGATTCTTGGCAGACGATGGAGTATAACACCTAATAAAAACCCTAACTGGAAGGTCAGTGTGGTGAACGGCCTTCCAGAGGATGATATCCCCAATCATGACCCTCCAAGCATTTGGGGACAGTTGGGAAGGGGAAAGGTTTATATAAGACAGTATGTCTCTGATAGTTGGGTGAATAGGAAGACGAAAACCTAACTTGAACATCTACTCATAAATGCAGATTTCACCCTCTCGGCCATCAAAGACCCTCTTTTCCTTAAGAGGTTTCTTTAGGATGATTGTGGAATCAATGGAATAAAGGTATCTGAAGGCTAGAAGGTCAGACTCATTTACAGTACTCTCCTCCTCTGCATCTACTGAGGTATCGAGTTCACTTCCTTCATCATCGTCACCCTCAGCAACCTCGTCCTGGGCAGCAATGGGGACACCACTGGAAAACCTCTTTGCAAACTCAACGCTAGTGGCAGCTGATAGAGGAATGACATCAATGGGAGGAGGAATCACGATGTTAGGCTCTAAAATATCTATGGATTGAGATCTACGTGAAGGCCCAACACCTTGGTGAGACGAGGCACGATTAGAAACATCTTCATACTCAGAAACTCCACTTTGCCTAAGGGAGTAATCCATAGCCTCTTGAAAATATTTTATGCTCTCAGCAGCTTCTGATGATGACGTAGGGTCTGAAGCATCTTTAGATGTTGACATTGGGTCAGAGACCTCGACAAGATCAAGGTGTTTGACAGCTAATTGTGGAGGGAAAATTAGTCGTAGGGGAAAAGCCTCGGCCTCACGAGCCTCGGCTTGGGCTAACTCTATCTGTCTGATTTTTTTGAAACACTGCTCGTGTAGAGTTGGAAACTCTTCAACAAGTTTATACAAAGGTCGTAGCATCTGTTATATGACAATACACTTGTGGTTTTATCCAAGAAGACAAATAGGCTAATTACTTCTAACACCTAGGCAAAAGATTAAATCTTGGAATTTGGATGGTTTTCACCAAGAACACTAAGAACAGTTAAGATGAAGTCCATCGGAGAAGATGATCGGAGGGCCACCAGAAAGCCTAAAAGTAAGAATTTTTTCCTAAAACAACCTTGGGGTAGCCTGGTATGGCTCTAAAGTCACCTAACTAGTGCAACCTTAACCTTGTGACCACCCAACAGTGGCGGAGAACCTCACCGGAGAAGAAAAAGTTCACCGGAAAAGAAAAATAATGAATTAATACCCATAAATGAAAAAGGAAGGGTTATAGAACAATACCTGACTGAGTTTGAATCAGGGGAGAACGAGCTAAGTTCTAAAGGACCTGGAACGATGAAGAACAGTGGAGTTTTTAGGATGCAGTTGCAGAAAAAGCTCTAAGCGAGAAATCGAGAGGAAGCAGAAAGAGGAATAGAAAGGGAAAATGGTATTTAAACCATAACAATGATGAGTCACGAGTACCAAGGCGCTCATCAATGCATCTAGAAACCCTAAAAGGCGTCGTCACTTTATTAGGTGCTTTGGGACAGTTGCAAGCCAGTTCAAAGGGCGACATGTGTCAAAGTGACTACTCACATATCCCAAGACGTAAAAATGTCCCCTCATCAGCCTAACTTATATACCCCTCAACCATCTACTCACATAGAAGACTAAGGACTAGGGGGTGATTGATATGCCCAAAGTGTACCCTCATACTCTGAGCAGTAACATCGACCAACCTCACAACCGAGTTATCAGGAAGGTCGTAATAGCCATCAGAGAGGTCATCCTTCACAAGGTCGGCTCCACGTTGATCAACCTCGGCTCATCAGCAACCGAGTTCAACAAAAGCCCCACGGGCTCAACTATGGCCTCTGTCATACTCTTCTTCAGTCGACACCACAACGAGGCCTGATACCTATCCTCGACCAGTCGATTAGGTCGAGGTCATACTTATGATTGGCAGACTAACATAGCTACCAGACTCACCAACATCGTACTTAACTGAGCCGAGGTTACAATCGATGACATCACAGGTCCGAGCATACGCAAGCACATAGAAGACTTGGAAGACGTGGATAAAACCATTATAACCAAATTAATCCCCTCACGTGAGGGAATATTCGGTCATCATGATCTATATGTAGCACAGTCAGGTGTCCGTATGAGATTGGATCTATCATCACACTCATGCTCATTGCATGCTTGGGGGGTACACTACACCCCCAGGCACTATATATACTTGTCTTCCCCTTCCACGTAGGGGGATTGAGATTGTAAACCATAGCGAAAGATATGGTAAACTTCACTGTAGAGAGACAAAATGAGTGTATTGTATCACAAAGGCCCTTAGAGCCCCTATTTTATTAGTGAAGATCACTCACTTGCACAGTGGACGTAGGCATAGATAGGCTGAACCACTTATATTGGTGTGTTTCTCTTATTCTCCTCACCTCCTTCTATATCTATATTGCTTACTTGCTGCCATTGTTACACTAGTTTGAGTTCTCCAACACCTTGATCTGGTGGTGTTATTTCTAGCATCATCATTAACTATCTCTCCTTAAGACAGAATACACCCCTACTACGGTGTTGACGAAAAATTCAACAGGCGTCTGGCTCCGAGGATGAAACAGTTACTGATTGTCTCAACAAGCGCCTTAGTTCCACAGTCCAACGAACCGACAATGATGAATTTCACTCAAAGAGGATAAAGGAAGAAAAAGACAAGAGTAGGGTATTCAGATAGATTTTCTAGTCTCTAAAATGGGCTACAAATGGTACATTATATAACTGGTGACGGGATGCAAATCTGTATCTTCTCCACCAAAGGATGTGATTGTTTGGACAGTTACATTTCTTTGTTTAATCAATAGTCATGATTAATCTTCTTAATCCGATTTAATTAGTTTAAAAAAATTAAAATGACAAAGTCTTAATTAGCGCTTAAATAATTAATTAACTAATTAATTATTTATTTTTGGGAAAACACATTTTAGCCCAGAAAATTAAAGCCCAAAAGGCAAATTAAATTTTTGTCAAAAAAGTTAATACTTGCTTAACAAAAACCCAAGCCTCGAGTCAGCTGAATGGCAGCGGCGCGCGCATGTGGGCATAAGGCCACACCAATACATGCATAGTTAGTGGCGGAGCCAAGAATTTATGACCGGTGGGGAAGAATAATAAAAAATTAACGACGGTTCGGGGGCGGTAGCCCCCGAATATTTTTTATGTAGATTATTCACAAATTTATATTTCATGGCTAAAGAAATAAATATTCACATATAAATAAAAAATGGACAGACAGAGATAGTAAACAAAACCCCCAACAATACATTGCCTCCCCAAACCCCCAACAATACATTATCTAGCCATATTTATCTCCTACCCCCCTAAACCGGAGCTTTAGCATAAACAAACCCCCCAAAAAATGGACACTAGTCTAGCCATATTTATCTCCCACCACAACAACATAATGGACAGTAAACATAAACCCTCAATATAAACATAAACATAAACCCCCAATCTCCCCCCACTACAACGAATTGGAGCTCACTACAAGAATTATGGCTTTTAACAAGGAAAAAAAATCGTTGCAAAAGGTATATTTTCGTTGCAAAAAACCTTTTGCAACGATTTTTTTCTTGCAACGTTCGTTGCGCTATCCATCATGCTATAGATCGTTTGCGAGGAAATTTTATCATAAAAGATATTTTGAGAGAATTAAAATTCCTTGCCAAATGTTAATTTTACGTCGCCACCCCCAATATAAATGGATAATGAAATACCTTCATCACGATTCACCCGAGCTTGAGGAGGAGGAGAAGGAGGAGGAGGAGGAGGCCGGAGGGGAACTTGAGGAAAGGAGGAGGACAAACTGGTAGGTTTGGAGTCGTTTGTGTTTTGCTGTGGCTGGTAGGTTAGATAACTTAGTTGTTTGTGTTTTATTGTACGACTGTCATGCTGTAATAATGATTTTTAATTTTTTTTAAATGCCGAGTGAAGCACGTGCCGCACTCAGCCACACATTGCCTCCGCCACTATGAATAGTGTAGACCATTTCCTCTTCAAAGAGTTGGGTTACCCCAAAGGCATCTAAGCGTTAATCTCATAAATTAGGTGTATTAACCCCAAGTTATCCCACCATTTTTTCAATGTGGGACAAACTCATTTAACTTAATTACACCAACTAGCTTAAACTCAAATGGGTCAGTTTAAATCCAAATTTCTCATTCATTACTTCACTATTTTGAACAAGTGATTATACTAAATTAATCTCTTTTTGACAAAAAAACGCATTCATATTAAGGCACGTCACTTTTGACATATGTGCTCCATATAAAACCAAGTCCAAAGTTTGACCAAATGAAATAATAATTAATTACATATCAAAATATCCAAATAACCCTCTTTTTAAATTCATAGTTTCTGGTTTAGGCATTCTGAGATGTTATTTTAAAAAAATTATTATATATTTATTTTTTCCTGTTTAGAGATATAGACTTACAGGATTAAGATCCCAAAAATAATAGAAACGGAATTCGACAGATATAGACTTATAGGATTAAGATCCCAAAAATAATAGAAACATAATTTTTTCCTGTTTAGAGATATAGACTTACAGGATTAAGATCCCCAAAATAATAGAAACGCAATTTGACAGATATAGACTAACAGGATTAAGATCTCAAAAATAATAGAAACAGAATTCGACATATATTTAATAAGAAACATATATTCATATAAAATTTTAATAATAATTATTTTAAAACTCAAAATATGTATCCTAACTACACAAGTTATTAATTTCCATGAACAAATTATAATATAAGTCACAAGTTGAGCATACCGACAGAGACTACAAGTCAACGCAAGTTATTTTGAAGATGTACAAACTCTCAACCACACCATTCATTTCAACCCCACTCACTTGTCGATTCACTATTGAACGAGATAAATGCTACTGCATGCAATATCAAGCTTTAGTTGGCTTGAATTCAGCAACCTGGAAAACTGCTGCACGTAGTATAAAAAGGGCATTGCCATTGCCAGTTCTTTATAAAAAGGGCAGTTGTCATCTTAACTAAGTGCTTTGATCATGTACAATCTTATTTTTCCAATGGACAATCTTAAATGGTGTCAGAATCCAGCTTAATTAATGACCTTTGCAGAAATGAATTACAATAGTGAGAGAGAGAGAGAGAGAGAGATGGTGGTAAAGTAAACGGGCATTCATGAGAGTGAGAGAATCCTCTATCCATTTAGAATTAGAGAATTCTATTAAGAAAAAAATAGCAGCTAAAAATGATTTTTTCCCCCTCTTTTATGAGACACTCTTAGTGTTAAAGATGCAGAGTCATAAAATATTCTTAGTGGAAAATTTCATAATGACTTCAAATCGTATTATTTTGGAGAGATTTGCTCTTTGTCATTTTATTCTATTATTCAAACTTTAAAATTAAGTATATTTTATATTATATGTTTGTTTGAGACAAATATATATTGAAAAAAATTCAGCAAGATCTATCAAAATAGATCAATGGAGGATATTTAATTATCAGTTTTGAAAATTGAAATTTCATAGTGCAATTTTTTGACCCAATGAGAAATTTGCACTGTGATATTTCGTAGTGTAATTTCACATCGAAAAATTTCAGTGGTCGTTGGAGTATCACTGAAGTCACCTATATGTCGTCGGGTAATCGCCAGAATCACTATGGTATTGTCCGAGTGTACTGGAGTATTGCAAGAGTTCACTGGAGTGTTGCAGAAGCACCAGCGATGTCGTGCCAAAAATGCAATGCTGAAAGCTTGTCGTAGAGTCACCGAAGACACTGAATGTGTTAAGGTAGAGAGAAAAATAATTAACAGTGGTGGTTTATTTTAACATAGTAGGAAATCTCATTAAACGTGTTTTGGATTTTATGTTCCAAACGTTTAGCACCTGGGGATGCGTGAACGCCTTTTTTTACATAACTCCCACTTTTTAATCCATAATTGAACATAACCCTCGACTTACTAATTTCTCATACATGATCCCCACATTTTTATCAGAAATCTAACACCGTCAAAAACTCTTAATTCACAATTAGAATTACCTTCAACAACATTAGACAATAATGCCCCTAAGTAAAAACTAAAACCTTATAATCAAGCCCTCATCTTTTTCCTAAGTCAACATACTCTAATCTTAACATTATACCCAAAGACACCGTTTATCTCTCATTTCTTCCTATCTACTTTTCTCTCTCTACAGAATCGATCACTCTCTACTATGATATTAAACGATATTTCTACAAATTAATCTCTACTAGATGTAAACTCGCGCGATGCGCGGGCTTGACGATGTCGATAGTCATTTCGCAAGTTAGGTTGTTTACTTTGTGATTCTTGTCATTTTTATTAATAAATAATAATAAATAGCAATTTGTAACAGAATAAAATAATGTAGTTCCCTAACAATGTCGCATTGAAAAACAATTACTACAACATAGTCAATCTTAAATTATGTATTCATTTAATTATTGCATGAAATTTATTTGAAGATCAAACAGTCATTGGAGCAATTCAAATGTGGCTCCTAGAGAGCTTTAGTTAAAAAAAAGGGTGGGAGGTAGAATAGGATAAATTAATTTAAGTGAAAGAGAGAGAGAGAGAGAGAGAGAGAGAGAAATCAATGAGATTTATATAGTAAAACTTTCAATATAGTGTACTTTATAAATCAATACTAAAACTACATGCATATTTTGAAACAAATATCATGCATATTTATAATTAGAAATTTACCTAATAATACATGCTTAGGAATATTAACACCACCATTTTATCTAATGTGTTTAAAAAAATTAACAAAATACATTTTGTCACATGTACCCTTTGTACACAAATTATGAAGTTTTCATCACACACTACATACCAATTGCCAAATTTAACATCAAATAATTATTTGTAAGCAAATATAGTATCATGAAAAATGAAGCTGTGAAGAAATTCTATCTATAGGTTTATTGTGGACACCTGTGCATTTCTAATTATAAAAGTTTATGTGTTGCCTTGAACCATTCCACGGAATGTCTTGGAGAGAATGGTCGGTTCAAGTAAAAAATAATTTATATCCAATAATATTATATGAAAAAACATAATTTTTTTGGCCATAATCTTGAGGCCTTACCATTACCTTAAAAATCACAAAGCATATTTTCGTAATCTCTAGTTTATCTTAGTTTTTAGAAGCTTCTAGTGTGTAAAATACATGGCAAAACTAAATGAAGAAGTGTATAACAAAATTAAAGAAAAATGCTTTAATCTTCTAAATATTGTGTAAATTCATCAAATATTAACCTATATTAGGTAGAATACATTCCATATGAATCGAAGTATTTCACAAGCTTCAATTTTATAAAGAAAACAATTAATCTCATGAAGGTTGAAAATAGTGGTGTTTATTACCTGACTCCAAAAAAGAGTATTCAAGAGGACAACTCTTAAGATAGAGGACTACATACCCTTAGAATGAATTGTTAATTGAACAATGATAAATTTGTAAGAAACTTACAAAACGCATAGAAGTCGGATGACATAAATAATTAAAGTAAGAGAAGATCTCAATACACATATGATGATTTAGTTGGATAATTAAAACGCAGCAGGTCATAAGGGACTGAATTTCATTTTAGGCATCTTGTCGAATATATGTGATGCAACATAAGGATGTTAAAATTTCATAATCATGTAACTTACCCAAAATAAAAACAATCCAAAACCTCAACATATGTTTACAAATTCCACAAAAATATAAGAGAAAGTAAACTCTGAGAGGACGCAATGGACATATGTATAGTCTTACGACATTTTATATCACTATTAGAGAAAAGTTATCATTCGTTTCTTGGAGACATACAGTCTCATGGTTACTGTAGTTTTGGGTTAGTCGCCATCATAGTGTTTCTAGAAAAAGACAACGATGTCAATGCATTCGTTCAAGGGAAGTGAGAGTCTGGATTAATTTTTACAGAAGAGTAGATGTTGTTTTCAATATTTTGAGATTTACCTATTAAATGAAGAAGGATAAATAATCGGGTCCTTACAGATGGAGGGGAATGATTTATTTAGGGGGGGGGGGGGGGGGTGAGATATACAGAAATGGTTTGTTTGGGAGGAAAGGTGTGGTTATTTTTTTCTCTTTTAAAATAAATGTATTTAAATTAAATTATATTTATACCCTTAGAAAAGTTGTGTACCAAACACATGACTTAATTTTGTCAGCCTTAATGATCAAAATTAACGGAAGGTCTATTTCAAACCAGTTTTGCTAGTTTAGGGCTTAATTGACATTTTCTTATAGTTAAGGGATCATTTTGAAATATTGGTGATAGTTTAGGGACCAAATGAGTAATTTAATAAAAATATTATATGCAAAAGCAAAGGTAATACCAATGTTATACCAATTACCTGAACTGACTGCTTAAGCCTCTACTATAACTTATGAAGTCTATGTTACCCAAAATAAATCCCTTTTCTTGTCAATATATGATACGTTTTAATCGTCTGTTCTGGTTTCTATAGGACTCAATATGCATACATAATGGCTTAAGGAACTAAACAAAATCCTTATTTTTAGAAAACATAAACAAAAAATAATAATAAATGTAATTGCAACAAATTTATCCATCATAGGGCTATCACAAACCTCCAATTAGATGAGCCAACTGTTTGCCCCTGACCCGTATCGATGATGGATACGATATCCAAACATACTGTAGCATCAAAACATATGTGAAGATAAGTTGGATAATATTAGTAGGATTGCCACAATAGTGAAGTATTTTATGGGCGAATAATAGAATGAACCATAAACCAGATAATTAAAAACGCTAATAATAAAAAATGGGAAAAAGATAATGTCTAAAGAATAATATGAAGAACTAACAAAATATTACACATAAAAAACACCATGATGAACACAAACACACACACACACACACACACACAACAATGGAGCCACACCGCAGTTGACCTGGGCACGGGCCCAGGCCAAGTAAGTTCGATTTTTTTTTATATGTACATCTTAGTAAGGGTATTAAATGGAAAAAAAAGTGAGAATAAAACACCTCTTTCTTTAACCGTAAAAACCCCTCTTTCTTTCAACATCCCCAAATTTTATACCCATTTTCTATTTTCTCTTCTTCTCTTCCTATTCTCTCTTCCTCTTTCTATTTTGTTGAGTTAAGTTTAAATCTCTACACCAAATCAAGGTATGTTCATCAATCTCTCTTCATTTTATCTAGTGTTTATATATTTATCATTCCTCTTACTTTTCTCCTTTTTTTTTAGTAAATATTCATTGTTAGGTTTGTTAGGATTTATTGAAATTTTGTGTAGCAAATATTCATTGTTAGATGCTTATTTTTTATATAAATGTTGTTATTGGTTTGTAGAAATTATTTTTTGGGCATGAAGTTGTTGAAAATATGTTGTAGAAATTCTGAAAATATATATCTGATTTTGTTGTTGATTTTTTATTATACAGTTATGGAGAGATTTTTTAAAAGGGCTTGTGAATCGTTTTCAGAAAATGAAAAATCGTAGAGGAATTTTGTAGAATGTAATGACAACTATCTATTTTTGTATGAACTTACATTACTATCATTTGTAATGATGTTTTATTTTTCAAATCATTGTAATTCATCTATTTATATGTTATTTTCTATGTAGTTAAAAGATTATTGTAAGTATTCCTAAAAAAATTCTCCCCGGATTTTTCCTTGTGTGCCTAGGTTACCAATTATTCCTGGCTCCGCCACTGCATATATATATGTAGAGAGAGAGAGATTGGCTCCGATGCATGCCCCTTGTGTGGGTTTAAAATGCAACCCTTAATGAATTGGCCAAAACGACAGTGCCCTATGTCGTTTCGGTAATTGAGATAACAAAAAAATGTCTCTTCAAACAGAGAATCCAAGGGCCTCTAGCAGCAGTTCTTGGAATGAGGGTGAGACCCACTATAAGAGGATTATATAAGGCACCAGAAATCTCATAAGCAAAGCGAACTTACTTTAAAATAAATGGTTTGGAGGGATCTTGTCCTAATGATATGAAAATTAATTGAAATTATTCTAACAGAATATGAAGCAGGGATAGAGAGTTTGGGGGTTGAGAATATAGGGCATGAGGAGTTATATAAAAGATGGAAGTGGACATTGGAAAATGGAGGGGTGGGGAAGAGGGAACAACCAAGAGAATGGATAGATGTTGTGCGGTTAATTGAGGATAGAGGGGTTGGAGTTCCATAAAATTAACAAAAAAAATCCTACGTAGATACTCTTAACAAAGAGCATTATTAATTCTTGTAGAGTATTTTATAGTATAGTATAGATTTCTGCAATTTTTCCACTTCTATTTAATTTCAGATAACACATTTAAATTTCTCACATGTAAACAAAGACAAACCTAAATTCCAAACCAAACAAATATGTCAATTAAAAATACTTGAAGAAACTAGCGGAAATTACTTGTAAGAACCGAGAATTTTTCAACCCTAAATTACCTACGACCATTGTTTAAACCCCTATAATGTGTGCAAAATCAAAAGTTTTCTAAGAAGAAAGAAGCTACACATAGAAACCTACAATTTTGTTAATTAACTTAGACCCCTTAAAGTTTTAGTAAATTATAAAATAGCCCCTGAAAATTTCAAAGTAAGATAACTTGATGTATATTTAGCCCCTAAACCCCCACTTTATATCAAATTAATCCTTTAGAACTTAATTAATATAAAATTATAATTTCAGCCTTGATTTTTTTTTAAAATTATCAAAATACCCCTATACTTTACAAAAAGTATACTTTTAAGGCTATAGAAGTAATTTTATAACCAACTAAGCACCTAACTTGAAAGATCCATTCATTACAGTTACATACCTATCCACCTAGAGCTACACATCAGCACTAGAGGTTAAATTACACATGAACACACCATATAAACATGTGCACTACACTTACCCATAATGAAAACTATACATAAACTAACTCAAATCCACCACCCAAAGGAACAAATCAAATCTCCTGAAGATGTAGCATAAATACCCCACGAACTTAGTAGTAAAACACACCTTGCAGCCCAGTTCAAAAACTCAAATATCCTATCAAATCAGGTACGTTATGATTTTATGCTCAATTTACAGTTCTTTCAATTCCAATAGTTTTATGTGAAGTTCATATAGTTAGAACAATCATAATATGCAACCTTTTTACGTGTTGAATAGCTTAAGATAGAAAAAATAGGAAGAAACCCCATTAAAGATTGATCTTTAATGGTGAATCTTGATACAATGCCTTAAACTTTTATTTAAATCTACATATAACTTCATTAGAACCTAAGGATCTTCAGTGTAATGGTTAAAATTCATGAATATGCATATAGATCTCAAATCGATCAAAAGTATATTTTGAACTCAAAATCCAAAATTATTCGTGTATAATCCATCTTAATCTTTGAAACCAAAACCAAACTAGTCTCATATATAGCAAAAACCAACTCAAGTTCAAAAGAAACCTTACCATACTCTAGAAATGCCTGGTCAAAATGTTAGCAAGACGCACTGTTTTGAATCTTGAACTATACTGATTATCAATTAACAAAACTTATATATTGAGATTCCTCATGAAAAATTAGGTTAAGTTGGTTATGAAATCATATCAAATGGTATAACAATGCAGGAGAAAATCAAAGTCAAAAAATTAAAACCCTAGAATTCAAATCGAAAGGTTGAAGATGACGACATTTACTGGGAACTTTGACCATGCGCATGAGGGCGTGTTGCTAATCGGGAATGTATGATTTTTTTCCAAAATTTTTAGTAAATTTTTTCTAGTCAAAATGGTATAAGGTAAAGCCATGTTCGGATATCCCTAACATAAGTTATGAAAAATAAGGTTTTGAGTTAAGAAAATTTTTCCAAACTTACAAATTGACCCCTCTCAACTTTTTGAACTTATAAATTTGATCCCCAAAATTTTTCTATGAATACTTCAAAATATTTTAAGACAAAAGTCTCTTACACCAAACTTCAATAATGATTTTAAGTTCAGTATTTTAAGTCTCAATATAATTATGAATAAACCCTTGAAACTTTAAAAGATACAGTTTTAATACAAAGTTAACTGACTAAATCCCAAATACTTGCATATCAAAACTTTGTATACAGAAAATCAAGCATCAGCTCTTCCCAATATCCTATTGTGATATAAAGAGGATCGAATACCGAGAAAGTAGGTTTTCCTACCTTTTTAATAGTATACTTTGCATATTTGACATACTGCTATTGATATCACTATGTGATATCTCCTATTTACTCTTAGTGTGTGCATATTATTATACTTCCATACTATATATTTTGTTAACCATCATCGATATTTAAATTTATAAACCCTTATCATCTAAAAATTAGTATCATGTTTCATATTGATTCAGTTTCCCTTGCACTTTTGTGCCATTTTACTTTAAGTATTAGTATTAACTAGGAAGTAGACTAACATGTTATCCCACAAAACTTAATACCTGACCTAATGGTCTCAGATGATTGTGAGCTTTGATTATTGCTACATACGTATGAGTGACACTTTAATTGTGTGAATAACAAGTTACTTTGCCCAAAGGTTTTGGGTTGATACGTATTATTATGGTTTTACTAATGGCTTAACTACTTCTATACCCTTTACTGAACTGGTAAGTATAGGATTATTAGTTGAAGACTCTTTGACTTTCTTTACATGATCCTTAATAAACTGGAAATGAACCTCATTTTCTTAAAATGGACTAGTAAGTATGGGATTATTAGCTCCAAAACTTTTAATGTTATTTTAAAAACTAATAATTATGGGATTATCAACTTATTATTGTTAACGTTGCTAAACACCGATTATATACACACTCGAACTCTCATATATACCTATATACTTGTTATAAAACTGGTAGAACCTGCTCAACATATTTCTGTTAATTTCTTCCTTCTCCAGATATGCCCGGAGAAAGAAGATAATATCTCTTCCCTACTAGAGACAAAAACTGGCCACCTGTTTGCGTATGTGATCGTGTGGGTAAAGAATAATACGAATGGGAGCAAGAGTGGCATTTTTCGATTGTCTATATTATAGTTTGTACTAAAAAAAATTTAACTCACCCCTGCGGTGGTACAACCCTATGTAACCCTACTTAATAATGAATAAAGTTATGTTATTCCAACTTATCTTTTATTCATTGCTTTGTGTGTAATTCTTGTTCATTCGTACCAAAAATCAGGGTGTGACAAGTTGGTATCAGAACATGTTTTAAATCTAAACATATCATGGGGCTAGCATTCTATGCGGGAGACAGATAAGATATTAGTTATTTTATCGTTTCATATTTCTTTTTATTACTATTATTATATGGTAATTCCATTTTGTAGCATGAACACATAGGACACATTCCTACACCACTTTATTGTAATGTGCCCAATGCAAACAACTATGATGTAATTCCCATATTTGATAAATGGCTCCTAAAATCTCCCAATACATACTTACCCCCACGATCAGATCATGATGTTCGGATTAGTTTACCATTACCACGCTCCATCTTAACCTTATACACTTTAAATATACTAAATACTTCAAACTTGCGGTGCATAAGGTAAACATATCCATACTTTGAGTAATTATCTATGAAAGTGATGAAATACTCATAACCACCTCTTTCGTGGATAGTCATAGGACCACATAACCTCTTGTTAATTTTTCCTTCTAAACAAGATTCATAGATTAAACGTGTGCCACACTTCTAACGAACTTTATTGTCCATTTAAAAATGATATTTTAATTCTTAGAAGATTAATATGACCTAGGCGTGATAAAGATATATTTGGCTCATCCTAAAATGTTTCTTTATCTTTAGGTTATTTCCATCAGAGATATTCATCTCGGTATTTAGGAATAATGATGAGATAGACTTTATAGCATAAAATTTATTTTTCAATTCACAAGATAAAATAAAAGATTTTCCATTTTTTATAAAAATATTTTTGTTAGAATGCATAAAATATCTATTCATCACTAATCTAGAATTTGAAATCAAATTTCTTCTAATAATCAATAAATAAAATAATTTTATAGTATATATATCGTACTACTAATATTGATGCCTTGTTGTGATCACCCATAAGTAAAAATATTTCTCCCTTATTGAGGTTCTTGAGTATTTGGAACCCCTGCAAAGAATTACAAACATGATTAGTGTCTCCCAATTCCACACACCATGTCCTTGTAGATTGGTCCATAAAACATGTCTCAATGGGAAGGGAGAAATTATTATTTTCATTACTCTATTTTTTTGTAGGTCGGGCTTTCCTTCTTACAATGCCATGACCATTTGAAGATGTAACACTTGCCTTTTGTTTGTTACCCTACCAACCAAGGTTTAACCATTGTTCTTAAAACCACAGGTTGAACCTAAGACTTTCCATTCTTTTTGTTCTTATTACCTTTTAGGATAGAGGAGGGGGGGGGGGGGGGGGGGGGGGAGGATTTCTCAGCAATCTGCAAAACATCCTTTTGTTTGATTATATTCTCCAATTCCTATAATTATTTAAGTAGTTATCCAAAAGAGTAGCCAAATTTGTTCATAAAATAGTTTATTTAAAATCGCTTAAAAAACTCTAGGAGTGATTGGCATAAAACCGATCAGGGTTTCCCATAGATTTTAGATCCCAGGACCTATAGTTACCCTAAGATGGACATCATTTTTAGATTATGGTCCCTAATTAAAGTATCATAAACTATCTTTGTGTGTACCAATTGTCATAGCATCCAATTTTGCGACACAATTTTAATCCTCAAACATGTCCCTTAGGTTCAGAATCATATCATAAGCACTTGATATCTGATGTTGGGGTTGCAATACATTAGTGATAGATGCCAATATATAGCAACGAACCATCTAATAAGCTTTCTGCCATTTTTTGTAAGCATGGATATCTTATGTGAATGCCTCATCACCGGAATTAGTAAGGTATGGTTTAGTTAAAACTAATTTATACTTATTAGTAGTGAGGAATATGTATATGTTCCTTTTCTAGTGCATGAAATTCAATTGAGTTAATTTTTTATCCTTTAAGGTCAATGAAAATATGTTCAAAATTGAGCCATTTTTAGAAATATAAGAATCATTATTGTAAAAAACATTAATTAAATATGTGGACATAAGCTTTTGATTAAATTTTAATTTAGCTTTCATCTACTACTAAATAAAAATTAATCTCGTCGAGCATCCTAATTCTCTTTTAAAATTAAATTTCTCATTGGGAGCTTAAATAATTTCACCTTAAATTCGGCATAATTATATCTTTTAGTTATGTTATCCTAATAGTCCAGAAAATTTAGTCCAACATAATTATATAAATGATCTCGTTTGGTCCCACAATTAATGAAAGTGACTCCATTGGGGAGGAGATCATGCCTTGTGTTTAAGCATATATCATTGGTTTATTATTTGAAATTAAATTCGATTGTGTAGAACTTTCCCGTTTGGGGGTTCAAACACACTCACAATTAATTTCAAATAATTATCACATAATAATTTTAAAATCCCTTCATATCGTGATTAATTACCTCAATTGGTGAAGAAAGTCAAGCTAACATGAGTAATTAACCGCATCACCTTTAAAAATACCAATGGAGATCGAGGTGTTTATATTATATCCCTCACCCCACTGAAATTTTAAATTAGAGGGGATTATAAAATATTCAATTCTAATTTCTTAAATTAAATCAATGGAAATATTCCAATTTCTTGTTCAAATTAACTTACACGTTGTGTCACGATTTTAATTTTCCAAAATAAAAATATTTATAATTAAAATAAAATTCCAAAGATGAAAATTTAATTTGTATGATAAATTTATTACACGATTTAATTCAATTTAGAAAAGAATAAACAATTTTTGTTTTTAAGAAAAATCATGATCTAGGTCGGTCACAAGAAATAATCCATGTTGTCCATAATAACTGAATTTCGAATTAACCTATTAATTAGCATACGGTAACTATGAACATGATTAGAGATGGTAGAATCATAATGGAATATAATCACATGTAACTAAAATTTAATTAGTAAACAAATCCCCTTTTCATCATGGGAAGTAGATTTCTTAAATAACAATACTCCCCTTTGAAGTGGACTTCTTCATAAATTATACTTCTTCACGAATTGAACTTACGAAAATACTCCTCAGCACATTCGGAGTGATCCAAACAAAGAATGCAACAAGAAACATAAAAATAGCAATCAACCCATAGAAGCAAGACCTAATCAACTGGGGTGCCAAAATGATGCTAAGACCCAATTGATCGAGGTTTTGGCAGTGTGGACTTTCCCCTCCAATTCACAAAATCCATGCAAAAAACTTCAAAACTTGAATAGAACTCCACCAATATCCATGGAACTTTATTCATGACCAAACCCCATAAAAATAAAGGACTAACTAGTAAAAATTATTATATCCTCCGTGACAAAATCTCTCAAATACATGATTTGCATCAAACTATATTATATAATCAAATCAAAGAAAAATAATAACGGATAAACTACCATATGATTCATTCAGATAAAACAACATTCATGGGACCATGATGGGATTAACATAATAATTAGAACCACAAAAAACTATGTTAGTACAATATAATATAAAAACACATATATTCCTACTACATGCGAAATTAGGATTTTATGGTGGATAATATGCATGTTCCAAATCATGATCAATCCTTAACTATAACTCTGATACCAATTGATTGTAATTGATAATAAATATTTTTTGAGCATAAGACTTTGATTCATTTTTATAATGAAAAATTAGCATGAACTAGATCTAAGGTTTAGATCACCATACATTTACAGGATTTTGTTGGTGGTCCAATATAGGAGAGAAGGTTGAGGAAGAAGATGTTACTGATTATTGATAACTGTTAATCCTTACTTAGATGTGGAAAACCCCTTAAATCTTATAGTATATGATCCACAAAAGGTAAACAATGTGTGTGGGCACTCTTTGAGTTGAAAACTAGGTGAAGTGAGAGAAAATTAATTTTCTCTCTCCTCACTCACTCACAAAAGTGTGAATAGTATTTTTATCTCACCCTCTATAACCTTTAAAAAATGTTAATGCCACTTATACCCCTTCCCTAAACAAATAGTGCATAAAGTGGGCTATGGCAAGTTAGGGATCCCCAAGATTTATGCGTTTGCTACTTGGTATATGGAATATACAGGGACCTAAGGCAAATAATTATTTTTACTTCCAAATAAAAAGGGAAAATACCAAACTATGCCCTATAGTTTTTATGTTTAATTGTAATTAAATAAACTAAATAATTATAACTACACTCCAATTTGATTATCTCAAAATTACTCGAATAGTTGATAGACCATAATATGATTACCTGTGTTACGTATTCAATACTCGCTAAGTGAAATTCAAAGTGCCAAAAATCGATTTTCACGAATACCTTATTTATTCCTTGATCTAAAGCTTAGGTCATGTTTAATAGAAAAGTAGAAAAATACAAATGATTTCAGGGAAATTGATTCAAGGAAAAATAATTTCAAGGCGAATCAACATTTTTCAACATGTGACTCTTTTATACAAGTTGAAAATTATCAATTTTTCACATTTTTTTATTAAACACAAAAGCTTAAAATAGAAATAAATGTGAAAATTTTGTTTACGGAATATATATATATATATATATATATATATATATATATATATATATATATATATATAATGTACGAAATATAGAAATTATATAAAAAATAAATATATTAATATATGAAATATACATATATGAAATATACGAAATACATGAAATATTTGGAAAATATACAAAATGTAAAAAATAGTTAAAAAATATGAAATATACAAAAAATATAATAAAATATTTTTAAAAAAATTTAAGAAATATTTAAAAAATATACAAAATATTGAAAAAATATAGTAAAAATATGAAATATATGAAAATATACAAAATATATTAAATATACTAAATATATAATGTACAAAATATATAAATATACATAATGTATTATGTATAAATATATTAAATATACGAAATATATACATATATGAAATATACCCAATATACGAAATACACATATATACTAAAATATATTAAATGTACTATATATATATATCGACACACATATTTACAAATTTAAAAATTATATATATGGATATATTTGCGAAATATATAGAGTTTAAAAAAATTTGCTTTTGATTGATTTGTTGTCTAAAGTGGGAAAAAAAACCTCCCCTCCCCCAAAGAATTGATTGCGACCCAAAGGTGAAAAGTTGTGCTCGGGCCGTTATACTTGAAAAAATAATTCCAAGGCAAATTGAAGCTATCAAACGGCCTAAAAGTTGGAAATTTTCCAACTTTGAAATTTGGTTGTTATCAAACAGGGCCTTAAATTATTTGATTATCTACCAAATATAAATACAATGGCCAGGTTTACTGGTAGAATCAAAACATTTAAGTTTATCAAGGGGGTATGACGATACATAATATTTTCTAGACGCAGATTCCTTTGGAATATGATCTCAAACATATTCAGAAGAGGGCTGCCCAACTTACAAAGATTATTGACCTAATAAATTGAATTTCACCCATAGCAAATCAAGAAATAATTATGTGTGTCGTATTCGTGAATTCTATATTTTTAATGGTAAGTAGAGAGTAAAATAAATATAACAAATAAATTAAAGGCAACATAAATTAATAGATTTTTATTAGGGATATGCCTATCATCTTATTACATAGTTAGTTTTACAATAAACGGATTACATAATTATTCGTACATGCTATATATAAGGTAAAACTGGTAGAAAATCTTCGAACATCATAAGCGCTGATAAGTTGTGGGGTAGATATTATAACGGGGACTACCATCCTTTTCTGCTACCACTCATACGTACATAACCGAAAAGATTTTTCGAGGTAATATAGAATAAAAATAAAAATGTGTGGGAGGTATCTCATCTTCCTCAGGTTCATCGTCCATCTGGAAGGAAAATAATTCAGCAGACATGCCAAGTAGATAATTTTATTTATATACAAACTTTTGGAGAAAATGTATTGTTAGAGAGTAACTGAATTTAATATTGATATCATAAATTTTTGAAGACAAATTGAAATATCATAGAATTGTTAGAGGTATACCGGTGGCTAATGATATGTAAAGGAATAATATGGTGGAGTGCAACCGGATAAGTTATGTATTAAGTCACCAAAATAAGGGTTCAGGCTATAAAAAGATAACCCATAAATTATCGATTATAGGGCTTCAATTGCGTAGACATGCCATTACAATATTGTCCAAATCATTTCATACACTTGGACATGCAATCCAAAAATTATTGGGAAAAATAATAATCATAATAAAGGCTTTGCATACTTAGCTATAGTGGCACTCATGCGTATGTAGCAAATAAAAAAAGACACTCAACATCTGAGTCTTACAGGTCAATTAGAATAACTGTGGTATACTGGGATCTAATCCCTAAATTGTAAGGTATCATACTAGGGTTTTCAGTGATAAACTTTATAAATTACAGGATAATATGCAATTATTGGAGTAGGTTGCGCGAATATACCACAATTAAGGGTAAAAAAAGAGTTCAATGGCTTTTACTGAAGTCGTAAGCTGTAACGACTTATTGAGTTTAGGGATAACTGAAATATTAGGAGAATCAATATATGTGATAAATATGAACTACACAAATGAGTTTGAAATTGAAACACGAGTTCAAAATTATCACAGAGTGATATAACAATTGGTAATTTTTGAAAGACATAAGTTAAGTTTGTTTAATACTGAAATTAAAATCGTATACTTTGAATTCTCGAATTTCGAGTTTGTGCGTCTAATTAGATGGGCTTTACTAGATAATTTAAAATCATGGAGAGTATAAGTAGGTCATATAGACCTAAAAGAATGCTTATATGATGCAATAGGATACTAAATTACAATAAGTTTTAGCATAAAATTAACTAGGAGGGTATAATATATAGATTAAAAAGTTTTAAATTAATAGTTTGCTTCAATTCTATTTGGATTTAAATTTAGAGATAAAAGAAAAAATGACTTTATTTGAGCAAAAGAAATTGTGAAAGGTGTTTGGGGATGTTTTGAAATGCTTGAAAAAGTAGCTAGGGGGTTATGTGTATAATTGAAAGTTAATTTTTTAAACATAAAAGATACCATTTGGTTCAGAATTAAAAAATAATTTTTTTGGAAAAACAATAGATTTTTTTTATCGAAAACGCATCTTCATGCGCTAAGTCAAATATTACACGCGTCTGGTTTAACTCTCACTCGCGCGCATGTAACCTACGCATCTTTAACCTTCGATCGTTTGACTTTAGAGTTTTGAAACTTTGACCTTAAATTTGAGATATTTTAGTAATCCATTTGAGTTTGTTCCTAAATGAAAATTGCATAATTTTTTAAGAGGAATCCAATCATATTGGTTTCAAGAATTTTGGTGAGATAAATTGAGCTATTGAGTTTCTATAAAAAGAAAAAAAATTGACTAAACAAAAGTGACGAAAAGCTACGATTCTCATTCCAGCATTATAAAAGTTTTGTTCTATGTTGAAAATCTAGCAAAACAAGCCTGGTTTGAGGGATTTTGGTGGAGTAAAACTCATGAATTTATTTTCTGAAAATTCCAAGCCCAAAAACTTCAAGCTTTGATTTGAGGTCTCAAAACCTATTTTTGGTTCAATTAAATGTCGTAACTAGGTTCCAGAGAACCTAAGCTCGACTTTCCTCACTTTGAAACTGGTTCAAAGTCAATGAAGAAGAATCCACCATTGAAGCTCAAGCTTTAATGGAGTTTTCTAGTTTTTGAGTTATTTCAGTGAATACACATGTTAACTAACACATGTAAATGTATAATTCTATTCTATATACATGCTGGAACATTACCAAATTGAAGAAACAAACATCCAAGCATAAAATAATAGAAATGAAAAAACTCTAAAAAATTTACATTGGAAAAGCTCTCATCCTGGATGAGTTTTTACTGAAGTTAAGAAGGATATTTATAGGGTTCATGGAGAGGATTTGATTGGTGTTTTTGGATGTGAAGATGGGGCTGAAACTGCACAAGTTTCACTCCACATGGTACAACCCACGATGGCAGTTCAGCTGGTGCCATGTCCTCAGGAGGAAAAGGGTAACTAAGTTTAGGTTTTAATTTGGGTCCTCGGATTGTTTTTGTATAGGTTTAAGGCCTTTAAGTTATATTATAAAACTTTAGTGGATTTTGTGAAATTACTCAAACCTAATGGATTAGTTCTTGATAGTACTACAAAATATAAGTCATTTGATTAAACATTGAGTGAAAGTCGGGGTTCAATTGCTATACGAAAGTGTAAGTTAATCTAATTTTTTTCTTTAGGGGAATTTTGGTAATTTGGTAAAAGTCTAGGGTTTATTAAGAAATTTTAATCTTTTCAAGGGACTAAGGGGCTAATTAGGATAAGTTTTTACAATGTGAATATTCCAATCCTCATAATCCTCGAGATTAAGAATATATGCACCATTTGCAGACATATGATATTGTGCAAGTTTAATATAGTCAGAACCTCGAATCAAATATCACCCTTAGTCGTATTCAATACAATCTTCATGTATCGATAAAATCTTCTTTGGACTATGAGACAAGTTATTGAACCATTATAAAAGTTCTTGCATTGAAGATAAGCTAATAAGATTTTGCACACCATTTTACCAATAGGATGTTCACTCACTACCTAGGTTGTGAATTGTTCAATTGTACTAGAAGTGTAATTAGATCTTCTGGAATCGGTCCGAACCCAACTCAAAATAATTCCTACTAAGTAAAAGTGATCGAAATATACAATTTATTTTTAAAAAAATATACAACATTCCCATAAACAGGATTCATGTCTCAAAATGAGCTAAGACAATGTGATATTTATAAATAATAAATGGAATTAAACGTGCTTTAAAGAATAAAACTCCAAAAATCTCCCACTTAGTCTTAAACCCATGTGTCTATGCATCTTACACCCATTCCCTCTATATGACTATCAAAAGCCTTAGTTGGTAAGATCTTTGTAAAATGATCTTCCAGGTTGTCTTGAGATGCAATCTTGGGCACAATGACACCGCATCTTCACATAATCTCCAGTATCAGGTGATACTTATGCTCAATGTTTTTAACCCTCTTATGGGTCATGGGTTCTTTTGAGTTATCAACCGCTCCGCTATTATCATAATAAAGTGTAATAGCCAATTGCGTAAAAGGATCCACACCCAAATCAATTAGGAAGTTCTTGATCCGAGCAACCTGATATGTTGCATCATAAGTGGAAACATATTTGGCTCATATGGTCTAATCAATCAAATATAATAAATATTAAATGTCATATAAAGCCGTCGGAGTACGGAGGGAGATTTGAAGAAAAGTCAATTTTTTTTATTTTTTATTAAAATATAAAAATTAACCAGAAATAACTCAAATAAAACTTAGCACCAATTTTAAATCGATTATTGTGATTAATGATTTATCAAATTTTATCTTGTCCTAAAACATGGATCTAGGTGATAGGAGATAAAATAATATCAATCACACAACACGCCGATGTATGAGGAAAATCCACAACGAGAAAAATCTCGAATGTCCCAATCACGCAAATTTCACTATATATGGATTACAAGGACACATTAGTAAAGTTACAACACAGACTTTATGGCCTCGCAAGCTTTGATGCTCTTTATTCATCTACATATGCACTATGACATGCAGGAGTCCACCCACGGATCTACTATAACGTGTGAGTCCACACACCCCTGATATTCATTGATCCAAGCTCAGCAACCTTTACGATATTGAATACAGACACACCCCTTCTTCACCGCAACACCACAACACGGAGTCCACCATGTATAAATAACTGGTCACAGAATCCATAACACTAAACTTTGCCCAATCAAGATGATGAAGGAAACAAATTATGGTGCCCAGAAACAAGATCGCAAAGCATACATTATAAGGAAAGTTGGATCTTAAAGATTTGGGGTGAAACTAGGGTTTAGGAATGTGACCATCCCGGGGTCTCAAATTCCCTCTGGTATGCGCGCAAGGTGCACCCTTTCTCGGTACGCTTAGTCATCGTCATTGTGAGGTATAATGTAAATAGATAGAGTTGCCAACCTATTTTTCTCAAAATAGGCAAAAGAATGTATCCTCTTCGAGAGAACAACATCAAGGCCAATATTGATGCTTACGAAACAAAGTGGTTTGAAGGTCCGGGGACTAATTTATGGAATGGAAATGTGTTAGGCACCCATCCTACCCTTTCTGTCTCTCATGGGAAAATGTTAATCTTTTCCTTTTAGACTCCATGATGTGTGTGCGCATGTGTATAATATAGGTGGAAAATGCAATCATTCCACTCACGCCATTATAAAGGACGAAGTGAATTCATCCTTAATAATTTTCCTAAAAATAATACTTCAAAATATAAAATGAGTTTTTTTCGAATCCCAAGTCGCTATGGAAGAGCGGATGTGTGTATCGGATGGAACACAAACATATAAGAATATGAGATGCATAAAGAATAAATATATATAAGATATGAAAGAAACATATAAGCATTCATAAAGGAGGACTCAAATCCCGGGATTGGCCCAAGACGCCTACATATATCAAGGGACATTAAAGTCCCATAGTTCGAAGATAGCATAGGGTTGGGTTCAATCCATAAATCCAAACGAGGGATTTATCTTATGTTTGTGTATAGAGAAAATGTTCTTTTAAGAGTCAGAGTGTGAGATGGAGATCCATCTTTTGGAATTTATAGACTAACCTTTTTTTTTTATTCTTTTTAGTTTTTTTATGAAAATAGATTATGTGCAATACTATTAATAAAGAGTAGATATTAATGGATGTGATGTATGAAACAAAAGTAAAAGAGTAGGAATAAGATGGTTAATACTAAAATGGAAGAATTTTAGAAATGGACGGGGAATTGAACCTCCTTATGAGTACTTGATGTTGACCTTGAGATGTAGATATGTTGATCTTGCAATGGTATGAAAGTGTTATTGAGAGGTGGGGGAAATTACTAAGTTAGGTAAAAATGTGATGGAAGCGAATGTGGGGAAATGAGTTTTTTAGGAAAATGAACAACTCTGAATTCGAGAGAATGTTCTTTGACTTGCTGAAATGGATGTTCATGGGTGTTTTCAAAATAAGGTCATGGACTCTATTTAAAGGTCCAAAGGGGTTACCGATCATTATAGTCCTAGACCTGCCTATCGACATAACACCTCTAGTACCTTATAGCACCTCAAGTCTATAGGGTGCCTATAGACCATCCGGAATAGGTTTTTCAAAAACATGGGCAAAAATGAAAATCGTAAGTCCGAATCATGAATGGGTAGATCATTGGAAAGGGTATTTCAAAACCTTTAAGAATCCATTAAGCCACTCCCGAGTTTGAGAGTTAAACAAAGTCAAATGAAGCTCAGAAGCGCCCAGAGGTTTTTAGATAAAAACGGATCGTTCGTCCATAATGTATGGTCGATTCATGCACGGGGCAGACTATTGAAAAGGAAATTTAATGCCCTTTCAGATTTCATTCATCTTCATTCAGTTCGGAGAGCTGAATAAGGTCAAATGGGTCCTAGAAGCGCTCGATGACCTTTCGGTGTAAATCGACTCGTTCCTCTGAATCGTAAGGCTAATTCGCACACAAAATGGGTCGTTGGAATGGGGATTCAGAGACCTTCAAAGATTCATTGAGATTCACTCAAGACGGAGAGTTGACAAATGGGGACTAGGAATGCCCGGTGGCCTCCAGATTAGTTTTTAATGTAAAATGGATCGTTCATCCAGATCATAAGTCTAATTCGTGCATGGGACGGACCATTGGAAAGGGAATGGAGAGAATTTGAATATTCATTGAGCTTTAGTTCAAGCGGGATAGTTGATCAGAGTTAAATGGGGCTCGAAAGTGCCTGGTGGCCTCTAGATTAGTACTAGGAGTATGACATATAGTTTATGGTGAAAGAGTGAGTCTAGGGACCTAAGAAGGTTCTTAGGAGGACTTGGGATAACGTGTCTACAGAGAGACCTTTGATGGGTGAGTTCAGAACAATTGAACGTCGTCGAATGATAAACAACACATTGACATTCAAGAAGAGGATCGAGCTCAATTCTATCGACCTAGAGGATGAGGATGACCGATTTAGAGGATTGAGGTCAATTCTACGGACCTAAGGTGTGTAGGAACAGACTCAATAAGTCAAGGTCAATTCTAAGGACCTAAAGTTGGGATTACTGATTCTAGAGGTCCAGGTCAGTTATGAGGACCTAAGGTTGAGAGGACCAATTATGTAGGACGAGGTCAATTCTGAGGACCTAAGGTTATGATGACCAATTCTGTGTATCGAGGTTAATTCTGAGGACCTAAAGTTGTGACGATCGATTCTGTGGGCTGAGATTAATTATGAGGATATGAAGTTGGGACGACAAATACTGCGGGTCAACATCAATTCCGAGGACCTAAAGTTATGACGACCGATTTTGTGGGACGATGTTAATTCTAAGGACCTAAAGTATGGATGATCGATTCCGTGGGTTAAGATTAATTTTATGGACCTAAATTTGGGACAAACGATTCACGAGTCGAGGTTGATTCTGAGGACCTAAAGTTGGGAAAACCAATTCTGCAGTTCGAAGTAAATTCTAAGGACCTAAAGTTGGGACGATCAATTCTATGGATCGAGGTCAATTCTGAGGACCTAAAGTGGAGATGATCGACTATGCGTGTAAGAGGGTAGTTTTACTCGGGTCTATGAATAACTGGAAATGGTGAGGCATGACCCACTCTATTGGACTCTGCCTTCAAGGTCTTTCAAGACCTTCCAGAACAGCACCTAGTAAAACCTTCTCCTTTAGGTAAAAATGTAACCAAAGTAAGAACTGATCCCTACAAGAAGATGAACTTCACACAATAATAGTAAATTTTTCTAAAGAGAAACTCCAGAGAATGATGGTTGTTAGTGTGTGATGAAATAATAAGGAACTTAGCATATAGAGAGAGAGGAGGGAGAGAACACTAGGTACCCGGGGTGATTTTTACAGACTAACAGTATGACTTGAGTTTTGATTCTTACTTGACCTTACCCAGGGGTCTTATTTATACTTGGGCACTAGGACTGAGTTGGCACTTTTTGGGCACCAAAACTTAGGGGGTTGGTATGGGACAATGTATGCAGTGTACCTTTGATCCCAATTTGTGTACAGTGGCCTGTCCCCTCTGACAAGTGCCACCTGGTGTAAACCAAAGTCAAAAAGAAAATATATTTGTGCTCGAAGACAAAATATATGATTTGGTAAATATCTTTTAAAACGGTAACTTACTGTACAGACTTTATAAACTTGAGGAGGGGCTCAAAGACCTCATCCTCTAAAATCTTTTATAAACTTAAGGAGGATCCTCTAAGACCACCTCCTCTAAAATCTTGTATAAACTTGAGGAGGATCCTCTAGGACCACCTCCTCTAAAATCTTTTACAAACTTGAGGAGAGGTCTCAAGGACCACCTCCTCTAAAATAATTTTATATACTGTTCATTTCTTATGATCCACCCCTTAGTTGCTCACTTCAATTATGATTGGGTGTGAGCTGTGTAAGGACTGGGTGACCTCTAGGGTCTATCTACTAGTGTTCTCTCAATCTTAAAGTGATAAGAAGTTAATATTGCTTAACAAACCTTATTTCTCAGCCACCAAGATAATACTCCCAAAAGATCCCAACTTTCTTTTTTGAGTCATGCTTACTCAACTAGGCTACCTGTACAAGAAAGTAACATGTTAGTGCTTTGACATTCATGTGAGTAACAAATCTTGGGGAGGAGGTCACTCTAAGTGGACCTCCTCGCCCACTAGTTCTATTATGTAGGGAGCAGAATTTATAGGGATGAGGAGCTCATCATTCATACTTTATTCTTGTGACTTTTGGAATATTTGGGGTGAGGAGCCACCTATGCTGGGCCTCCTCGCCCAAACTCTATTTATATTATTTTCTAAGTTTTTTGGTATGAGGATCTATTTCTAATGGGCCTCCTCGCCCAAATTTCAAGTTTGTGACATCTGGTTATTTTGGGGCGAGGAGCCCTTCCTGGTGGTCCTCCTCGCCCAAGTTCAATATCTACAAACTTGGTGTCCATTGGGGCACCCTTTCTGGGGGGGTTCTCCTTGCCCAAATTCTAATCTTCTGAACTTTGTACAAATTGAGGCGAGTATCCCTTTCTAGGGTCCTCCTCGCTCTAGTTCTTAATTTGTGACCTTTGAGCAAATTGGGTTCGAGAAGACCTTTCTGGGGTCCTCATCGCCCATGTTCTCATTCTGTGAACTTTGTGAAAATTGGGTACGAGGAGCCCTTTCTGGGTTCATCATTGCCTAATTTCTAATTATGTGAACTTTGGGGAAATTGGGTTGAGGATCCCTTCCTAGGGACCTCCTTGCCCAAGTTCTAATTTAGTGAACTTTGGGAAAATTGGGGGCGAGGAGCCCTTCCTGGGTCCATCTTCACCCAAGTTCTAATTATGTGAACTTTGGGAAAATTAAGGCGAGGAGCCCTTCCTGGGGCCCTCCTCGTCCAAGTTCTAATTCTTGGTGGTTCTCGTGGTGAGTCCCTCCTCACCAATTAGTCCTGCTCGCCCAAGCCTTTGAGCTATCAAGTATGTACCCCTCTACATTAGTCTCCTCGTATAAAATCTGTGTGTTGGGCATACCAAAAGTTTTTATATGCAATGATTCATTATGTCTTGGAATATGAACCATCACTGCATTAATGAAGCTTATTACTTTAGCCTACTTTTATGGTCTCGAGGTAGCATGTGTCACATGGGGAACATACATCTCATTATTGGAATATATTCAGTCATCTTTTTGATTGGCAGTCTGTGCGTATCTTAATAAGGTATAAAAACCCTTTTTTTTAACTCTCCTTCCTTTTTTACTTTGTCATTTATTTTCAAAACTCAAGTTCTTTAGAGAAAGAGAGAAGAAGTCAAAAGCTTCTATAGCCACCTTAATTCTTTCCCTCTTCTACCAAACCAAATGGACTCTTCATCTTCGCAAAAACTTGCTTCTACCATTTCCACTGCCATCAACGAGGTGCTAGTGGGTGCGATGCCCATCTCCGTCACTATCTCGACGGTTTTGGCCACCGGAGCCACCACTGTTCCTTCTGAAATTTTGAACTTTGTTTTTGGGGGTTTTAGAGGCTTGTCTGTTTTGATGCCCTTTTTGGGGATGTCCTCGTCTATTGGAGTGTCTACAATGAGGGCTTCCTCATCAATTAGGATGTCTGCAGGGAGGGGTTCCTCGTCTTTCACCATATCTGTCACAGGGTCCTCCTCGTTTAGGGGTCCCTCGCTATCGAGACCTTCTCTCTTACTGGAGTGCTTGCACCAACTAAGGCCTCCTTATCCAGGGGCTCCTCTCCACCGGAGCTACATCTTTCTCCTCGCCTGTGGTTTATTCCAAATCCCAAAGGGAGTATCTTACTGCTCGCTAATAAAATATTTTGGCATTTATCGTCTAGAGCATTACTTTGTCGAGGAGGATACCTTTATGACTTCTCTTTAAAATTTTGAGTAGGAGTTCGTGGCTAGGATCAACAAGAAACCTCAAGTGGGTCTAGGCGAGTCTTTTGAATTTCCTATTATTTTACATGATTCAATAATTAGGGTGCGAGTAAACGGGGTGACTTTCCCCATTCCAATATTGAAGTTAAGGCATGTGGGGGTGACACAGAGGAATGGGTCATGTCTTATCCACCCCCTCGTACAGAGTTGTTAGCAGTCTCAAGGCTTGCTCTATTTCCAAGCAGGAAGGTGCTTTTACTTTAATGACTTCTCATTGGAGTAGGGATTCCCATACCTTTATTACTGGCTGGGGGGAACTTACTATCAATATAGAGGACATCTACTCGCTTTGACCTACTTAGGGAGACATATTCTTACTAATGGTTTCGAGGACGAGGTCGATGACTAAATGGTGGGGGAGCTCCACTCTTCTTTGGGTGAGTGCTCAAAATATGTAGCTATCAACTTGACTGGGACAACCAAACATTCTTTCACCAAATGGCAGAGGTACTGGTTTAAGGATTTCGAGTAGCTACCCAAGGGTAAGAGCTCGAGCAGGGCCTTAAGGAGTCAGGATGGCCCAAATATTAACTCCCCCTCACACTTGGCAATATTTTTTTCACTTTTATTAGTAGATTTCTTCTTCCTGGGAGACCAGATGACTCTCCTCATGAGCTCTTGTTCAAGATTTCGATGAGGCTTGCTTGAGGGAGGGCAGTCCCCCTCGCATCTTTGACTTTGGGATCTTTATACACTTGGTTAGATAGGGCCCATGTGGATGTTGAGCGCTCCTGTGGTCATTATGACGATATAAACTTTGCTAACACCTTCATCATCATGTCTTTCTTATTTGAGAGGTTTCCCAACTTTGCCCCAGAGGCTAGATCCTACCATAGTGGAGTTGCTCGTGTTGCGAGATGGCACAAGAAGAATCATAAGACTCCTCTAGGGTTTTTGATAGACAACATTGATGAGTTTTCCTTCAGGCCCTACTTCAAAACTGTTGGAGGTAATTTTTCTTTGCATTCCTTCTCAGTTACTGGGGGCTCTTTCTACTTCCCTGCTTATGCGGAGTCTGTTCCTACTTGCCTCCATATTTCCATAGTTGTTATGCTTGTTTCTTTCACTTTTCCCTCACTGACGGGCTTGGGTTAGGGTGTGGAGTTCTACCACTCAAAAAGAGTGATGAGGTAATTCGGTAATGACTAGGGGGTTCATAATCCTACTTATTCTTTGAGAACCTCCCCTTCTGAGCTATATCTTGAGGCTTTTGCCAACTTTACCTTTGAGGGGGTAGTTGGAAGAGTAGGTCATTTAGGCAACTTGTTTGTTCCTTCTCACGATTACCTACCCTCTTTTTCGCGTTCCCTATTTACCTTTTGGAATAAGTAGGTGCTTTTGATTTAGAATTTCATAAAAGATGTTCCCCATGAAACTATTTACACAAAGATCCCCAATAATGATAGGTACTTGGGTAAAAGGACCCAAAGGTCGGTGTGGTATCGGAGTACCATCCCTAAGGATCCTCTTGAGCAACTAACTCCAATTGTGGTGAGGCCTCTACTTGATGAGTTTATTTATTCTAAGCAACCTGAGCCTCAACCTACTAGTCCCAAGTCGAGAGGCAATTCAAGATCTCCTACTGCTTCAAAGAGGAAGCATCCTGATGTGGATGTTTCCAGCTTCATACCAGCTACCATTTCCCCTGCTACCCCTATTAGTTCCACTATTACCACTGCTTCCCCCACTTCCCTCCCTTCACCGGTAAAAACTAGGGAGAGGAGGAAGAAGAAGAAGAATGACACTGAGACTTTTGCCCCCTCCTATGTACCAGATCAAAGGTCTGACACTGATGATCTTGGGGTATAGGAGACATATAGGACTGTACACGAGCTGGGTTATGAGGTCCTCGGATTATGTACTGAAGAGCCCACTGCTACTTCTATTCCCATAGGTGAAGGTACTACACCTCATTCCTTTTTACTTAGTGAAACTAGATTTCTCAGGGTTTCACTTAATGGTTCCCCTTCTCTATCATTTGAAGAGGAACTAGTTGATTATAGAAGCACTCCCTCCTATGATGATGATGATTCTTCTTAGAATGAGATGAGTGTCGATGACACTTATGGTGATCAACAACCTGATACTTTTTATTTGTTACCAATTTTGGGGAGTATTTTAGCGAAGATGCTCTCACAGGCTCTCCGTCTGCCAGCAGCCCCACTACCGGACATCTACCATATGGGAAGACCGTCCGCTCTACCGATGAAAGTCTTTTCTCTTAACTTCTCTATTACTGTTTTACTATCTATTTTCATATACATAGTTTAGAAATGAATTGTCTTAATCTTTACGGCATTTACAGTGTGTCTCCATCGCAACGGGGTCTTTTCCTAGGGCCCGGAGTTCTATGTTAGTCTCGTCTCTGGGTCTATCTAGGTAGGTTTGTCATTTCCCTCTACTTAGTCATTATTCTCTTTTTACATTTTTGTTTTACTAATACATCTTCTGTCATTGTTTATTTTTTTACAATTATCTATTGTATTTCCGACGAAACCAAGGACTTCTTCCGTGTCCTCCTCTTTAGTCCAGGTAAACCTTATCTCTCCTGAGTCTCTTACTTTTATTTGCTACATTTTGAGGCATACCATTTGAATTCTCCCATTGTTACACACATACATGACCATTTCTCTTGGCCTCATTTCTTCACTTCACCCCTCTTTGGTGGTGAGGGGTTCCTCTATAGGACTGTCTGAAGTACTTTGAGCCTTTATTATATATGCTCTTTCTCTATTCTTTTATATTTTCTACTTCTATGACTGTATTTTCTTTGTCTGTTTTTATTGCAAGAACCTTCTTCTAGTGTCCTTTCATCTATTGGGGTAATAACCCTGCTTACGGGAGGAACTTCCCCAAGTCTATCACCTTCAGGGAGGATTCCTATCTCCTGAATCTTTATGCCCGTGGACAATAGGCCTCATATTCATCCTTTATCTTCCAGGCTAGTTTTCACTATAACATCTAGCGAGCTTGTTACACAGGTTATCCCCACCTCTCAGGTATTTCTTATTCTCATGAGGCTTCATCTCTTTCTTTGTTTATATTTGAGTTTCATGACCATTTTGCTCTAACTAGGTCATTGTATCCTCTACTACTATCCCACCGATCATCTTCCCTCCTTATCCTTTAGAGGGGCTTCAGGTATGCCTGCATTAAATCTTTTGTCTTTCTGATTCATTTTCCTATGCCATTGGGATTCCATTTTCATACTCTATTTCTGCTTGTCTTTATGCCAGTTGGTTGGCACTTCTGCTTCTCCATCTGAATCTCTAGTTCCCCCTTCAGTAGTCCCTGCTACCTCTGGGGAAGCTCCTGTAGCCATCGTGTCTATGGGACGCATTATTATAGGACCTCTCCCTATAACTATTCCGACTTGTCTTAATTATATTTTATGCCTCCTTTTTCATTACTACAATAGCCTTATAAATTTTCATATCTTTTTTCTCTTATAAGGTAGTGCTAGTGAGGCCTACTCACCTACTGTGCTTATGGTGGAGGTCTCAGAGGCAGTTACTGAGATAGCACTTGTAAGTGTCCCCTTATCTTTTGTAGGGGGAGTAGCTTTAGCCATCCTGGCCAAAGTCCCCTTGTTTGAGGGGCCTGTTCGTAGCTCTGCAGGACCAACTTCAGTGGTAAGTTCAATTTTTGCAACCTCTACCTGCTAGCTTAGTTACATATCTCTGTATTATATATTTTTTCCTAACATATCTATGAATGTGGTCCCATTACTTGCGGGACTTATATTTGGACACTTAGGTGAGTAGTCTACTAGTTTCTATGCTTGAGGAGACTTTGGTCACCCCTCAGGTGAGTAGTCCACTGGTTTATGGATCTTTTGAACTTACGTTTTCTGCGTAAATAGTTGATGGCATTTACCTGTTTCCCTATTTTCAGGTTAGCGTAGCGATTGTTCCTTTGACCGTGGAACAATCAGGGAGAACTACTATGAGTCAGGTATTATCCTATCATAACTTACTCTTTTCTTTGTTCCCCTTTTTTCTTCTTTCTTTTACTGTGAAAGTTAGCTCACCTTCATGTTCATGTTTCCTTATTTCCAGGTTACTGAGGCGGTCGTCCCTGATTTTGCAGGATCTACTATGAGTGCTATACTACGCACTCCCCAAGTATTGAACTGTCATACCTCCGTTTTGCCGTCTATTAAAGCTAGAACATTTCTCATTTTCCTTATCCAAAAAAAAAAAAAAATACTAAGTCTTGTTTATTTCTGTTATAAGATTGTACTCAAGGTCATATGGTGCCCCCTCGCTTATGTGACAACATATTGACTCCCATGGACTTTGGGGTAAGCTTTGCATGATCTTTGTTTCCATTTGAGTATGGGTAACCCACCTCCTTCTACTTCTCTTCTTTGTGACTTATCTCCTTTTGATTTTCACATCGCATGATCCGGTTTCTAAGCCTACTGAGGCCACTGGTGAGGCCAATTAGAGTTTTAAGGCCATTGGTGATACCGATTCTAGCGAGGATTTTTCCATCCCTCTTTCAGAGCTTGTGTCTCATAAAATAGGATATGATGATATAGAGGTAAAGGCCCCTGGGTCTTTTATGAGCACATTGTGGCATTCACAGTTGCCTTCCTAATTCTGTGAACATGAGCGCGAGGTGTTGGAGATGCTTCTAGAGCACCATACTAAGACTTTTACTTCCTATAGCATCCTCAATATCATTATCCTTACGGTCTTCAACTTGAAATCCCTAACTAGCCATTTTCATGATTTCTTATCTACCCCTCCTGCTGACATGACTACTCAGAGGGCTGCACTATTTCTCCAGGTTCTTCATGATCTTCAACGCCTTTATCGTTTCCAACTGGATTGGCTCGAAGCTTTAGTTCATCATTTTCTTGGTACCACCTTTAGGAAGATGATGAAGCTCCATACTTCCAGACAGACTAGGGTGCAGCAGCATCACATTGAGGCTACTCGGATCCGAACTCAGATTCAATCCCTTCAGGCCAAGCTGGACAAGCTAGAGGTTGGTGTTGCTGAGGATGAGGCTCGGATGGCTAGGTTAGAGGATCATCTTGTTAAGGAGGCTAGTCCTTCTTATACGGACCTGAGCTCCTGCCACGATTATTGTTTCATGTTGTCTAGTGGGTAGATAGCTTGGTTGTGTAGACCTTCTTTTGTACATTTTTTCATATGTAAAAAACTTTGTCATTATTAATGAAAAAGTATTTTGTTTGTTTCTATCATCTTGCTCATCTTCTTCTATGTGGACTTTGATATTTTCTTACTATGTCATTCTCTAATTTTTAGTGGCCACTTCATCTGTTTGAACTGTCCCTTTTAACTATGGGATACTTGCATATTATCTGAGCAAGCAACATTGTTAGAACTATCCCCTCTAACTGTGGGGTACTTGCATTTTATCTGAGAAAGTAATATTTTTAGAGTTTCCCCACTAACTGTAGGGTACTTGCATATTATCTGAGCAAGTTATCATTTTTAGAACTGTCCCCTTTAATTATGGAGTACTTGCATATTATCTGAGCAAGTTATAATTTTTTAGAACTGTCCCCTCTAACTGTGGGGTACTTGCATATTATCTGAGCAAGTTATCATTTTTAGAACTTTCCTCTCTAAGTACGGGGTATTTTACTATGGTTATGATTTTTAGGGAATTGTTGAGAGATAAAGGGTTAGCTTTTCTCCTTCCCTCAAACTTTTTTTAAGAAATCAGAGCAGGGGAGTGTAAGTCCCCTTTTCTCTATATTTTCTGTGGACTGGTCAAGTAAGGCTTTTTCTTTGAGAACGAAAGTTGTAACTTGTTCTCCAAAAAAATATTTTCTATATATTTTTAAATATGTCTTGGAGGGCGTCCTCCTACTGGTCTGGAGTCAAGATTAAAGTCATTTATCTAACATGCCTGGAGAGACTTTGCTCAATATACTTTTCTATCGGGATGGATGTGCCCCCAAGTGTAATGAGCAAAGTTCTATTTATATTGGACCCTAATCTAAGTCTATTAAAGAGTGTATATACCTTATTCCATAGGCTAACAAGAAAAATAAGAATCATCATGCAATGCTCCAAAAAAGAGTTGTTATTCATTTGTTTTCAATTTTTGTATCATGTACAAAATTGTACTCCTCTATCATTTTTACAAAAAAATAACTTTTCTGGTGCTAGAGCATAATTTTAACAATGCTAAGCATAATACCTCTTCATCCACTTGCAGTTGATGTACTAGAGTCAATCACTTTCTAGTTTTGAAATCTGGAAATAACCCAACTTGCCTACCCCTTTCACGACAATGTGGCCTTCCCAATTAGGTTTGAACTTTGATGCTGACATGCTACAGAGATGGTGAGTGGATGCTTGCAGAACTAGATCTCCCACCTAGAACTCCCTGGGCTTGACCAAATTTTTTTAGGCTCTAGACAACTGTTGCTTGTAGTCTTTAAAGTTCTCTTTCGCCTTATATCTATGCTCGTCTAGTGCCTCTATTGTACATGTTGTGGGTAGGGATGAGTCTGTTGATTTGAGCAACTCTGGCTGAGGGTACCCCCCAACTCCACTGGTAATAGAGCTTCAATCCCATATGCCAATGAGAATGGGGTGAATCCGATTGGTTTTCTCTTTGAGGTATGATAAGCCCATAGCACCATGGGCAACTTCTCATCCCATCCCCTGGAATGTCCTCCAACATCTTCTTCAAGATATTGATTAGGGTCTTATTGGTGGCTTCTGCTTGACCGTTACCCTTAGGGTAGGAGATGATTGAGTTATTGCGCATAATCTTGTACTTGTTTATGAGGAGGTCCATTTCCTTGCATACAAAGTGCTTCCCATTATCTGTAAAAATTACTTTGGGTATACCAAACCTGCATATGATATACTCCTTGATAAACAGGGTTACCACTTGGGCAGTCACTCTCCTTAGAGGGATGGCTTCTGTCCATTTGGTGTACAATTCTGTAGCCACAATTGTAAAAGATTTTCCATGAAAAACTGGGTTAATTTTTCCAACTAAGTTAAATGCCCATGTGTGGAAGGGGTAGGGATATGCTAGGATTTGTAAGATGATTGAAGGGGCATGTACCATGTTGCCATGTACTTGACGGGCTTTGCACTTCTTCACATAACTAATGGAGTTAGCCTTCATGTCTGTCCAGTAGTACCCCAACGTCATCAGCTGATCATACAATTTGGCACCCCGCATGTGGGAGGGCTCATGAGCTTCTTTCAGCACTCTCCCTGTGTCTTCCTTAGCTATTCACCTCAGTGTGTTCTCATTGTACCTCTTCCTATAAATTTTTCCTTCCACCAAGTAAAATTGGGCTATCCTCTTTCGTAGATAAATTTCATCTTCTCTCTTTGTGGGTATCTCACCATCTTTCAGATATGTTATGTATGGATGCCTCCAATCTTCGAAGGCTTCCACGAAGTTAGATTTCATTGGATGGTCAAAATGGGCCTGGAACTTTAAACAACCCTGTTGTAGACGAGCAACCTCTGCGCTCATAGTGGGCCAATAGTAACCCTCCCGCTGTAACTGGCGGTAAAGAGGGATATCAGTGTCCCCACAATGTTTTTTGTGCATCTATGCCAACCTTTCTTTAGCTTCTTGTTCTCCCATACATATTTATAGGAACCCTCCAGGGCTCTTGAAATAAAGTGTTACCTGCAGCAGATGGTATGTAGTTAGCTTTAACATCTTCATTGTCCCCTCTCTAGTCTCTAGCTGCTTCACAACTACGTGCCTTCAATCTTCTAACTCATTGGTTGGGAACAAAGATTTTACTAAAGTATGCACTGTTCTTCCCCATTGATAAGCACCCAAAAATGTATATTTTATACCTCTAATAGACGAATTTTAGTTGCTAATTCTCGATAATTTGGGTCTTATGCGCATAAATGTTCATTGTGCAGGCTTGATTGTAGTTGTGGTGTCAAAATCATTATTTTGAGGTAATTTGCAGTCATTTGGAGCTAATTACCCTGCCCGTAACCCTAGCCCGAGCCCGTGTGTGTTGAGTTTTGTACCTTTATTGTTTTTTCTACATTTTTAGTTTGAGTCATTTTTATTTTTAGGATTTATTTAGAATTTTCTAGAATTTATTTTATATTTCTTTTTCTTTTTATTAGTTTTTAATTGTAATCTTTATTTTTAGTTTTTCTAGATTTATATTTTTAGGACTTTAGGTTTTATTTTTACTTCTTTTGTAATTTTTATTTTTATCTTTAATAGATTTTCTTTATTTTTAGAGGATATAATTTAGTGCGTCGTGTATTTGTTTTCCTTTATTTTTGTTTATTTTTAGTTTTTAGTTAGTTTATTATTATTTTTTGTTTTGTTTTATTTTATTTTTTATTTGAGTCGTGTTTGTTTTTAGAGTTTGTATTGTGTGTCGTGTTATTTTTATTATTTTTTTAGTTTTTTTTAGTGAGTTTTAGTTTTAGTTGATTTTTAATTTAGTTTAGTTTAGTTTTTATTTTACTTGTTTTTATTTTATTCGGTTTATTTTTTATTTTCTTATTTTATTTTATTTAGGGTACAAATTAAACACTCACACACACCCTATCAACCATAGACACTCACCCACCCAAACAAATCACACTCACACCTTAATACCCTATACCCTACATCACACCCAAAACACCCCTCACCCACACCCTAATATCTTACACCTAATGACACACCACTACACCCACTACATCTTCTACACATAACACCCACGATTCTCTCTCCTCCATTACCACCGAACCTTTAACTGCTCATGTACTCTTTCCACCATTTTCAAACAATAAACCAAAAACCACCATCTCACACACACACCACATTAAACCATAAATAAAAAAAATCACCCCATTAAATCAAATCCCAAATTAAACCAAATAAAAAAAAAATCGTGTAAAAAAATGAGGCAGCCCTAGGCCGGCGCCCCACCTGCCCCCTTCATCTCCAGCAACACAACCCGACGGTGGAAAAGACCAAACCCGTTTTCCACATCTGTTGCCCAGTGAAACCCGTGCCCATTTCAACAGCTCAACTCGAACCACCAGAAACTCATGCACCGGAACTGTTTAAACCCGAAAATCCGAACCCCTGAACCCACGACCACGATCCCAAACCCACTCGGCCTGACCCGCCAACCCCAACCCTCATCTTCGAAAACCCAAACCCGTGGCAACCCATATCCAACCCTTCCCTTTTACCCGAGACCAACCCGAAGCAAACCCATTTCCCATGTAAAGCCTTACACGATTTTTCTTCCACATGCTATTTCCCCAAAAAGACTACCTAACTCACCTACCCCTTTCAACAAAACCTACTGCCATGTCCCAACAAATACGGGTCCAAGACTCTCTTTCTAGTCCCTCAAATCTCACCCATTCAAGTGACTTATAAACCAAGGAGGGGAGACGAATCGGATAGTGAAGTGTAGAGAGTTTAGTTTTTTTAGAGCTCCATTTTTTTAGCTCATTTTTAGTGTAATATTATACAAAAAAAATTGTTTCTTCTTTTATAAATTTTTAGTGACTTGAGGGAGCCAGAATATTTTGTGAGATACAAATTGTGAGTTGAGTGATATTTTTGTGTGTTGTAAAACTCATATTTTTGGGTGCACTTAATTGTTCATGTTTGAAAAAAATCTTATTGGGTTAAAGGAGACTTGGTTCAAAATATTTTTTTTCCATTTGATTTTATTTTGTATGCCTTATATTGTGTCATTATTACATTTTATATTTAATAATACCATAATGAGAGGCTAAATACCCCGTTCGAGAGGTGAGATGAAACCCTTAACTTAGTTATTTTTATTTTTGGTTTGTGTATGTATTATGCCCCTTTGAATATTAATATTAAAATTTTACAATTTATATTTACGCCTCGAGAGAGGGTGGATTATTTTCGAGAGAAAGTTGCAAATTCATATTATAATATTTATTCATTAATTAAACTAGAGATAGACAATTTTTGAATCATATTGTAGTTTGAATTTCTCTACTCTAAAAATGTAATTTTCAATGATTTAAAATACTTTTAGTGAATTTTCCCTATCGGGTGATTTATTAGAAAATGTTTAAATCTAATTTTTTTGAGTATGTGAAATTTAAATATTAATCTTCTAAAAAGATTATATGTAAATTTACATTTGCAATGAGAGTTGATTTGTGAATTTATATATATTTTGGGGTATTATAAATAGACAAATTAATTAATAAAAATAAATAGGTTAAGTGGTAAAGTTTAATCCCTTGAATTATCTCATAATTATTTTCTCCTCACATTTATCCCGCTTTATCATTTTCTTTACTTATTAATGTAGTTTGAATTTTAGTCCATTATTAGTAGTATAATCTCCCTTCAAATTATTTATAAAAAAAATCGTACTTGTTTTCATTTTGTTTTTGTCCACATTAGAGAGCGCGGATTGACCCCTTACTTGCCAACATACATTTTTAGTGTGTTTGTAGGTACAAAAGGGATTTTTGATTGACCATTTTTTACCCCACAACGATATATACCGAAAAGGCTAGTTATCAAATAGCGCCGTTGCAGGGGACTGTTTGTAATTTTAGCATTTGATTCAAACATTGATGAGTATTTAGGAGTTAAAAAAATAATTTAAAATACTTTATTTTTAATAATTATTTTTAAAAAAAGGCAAAAGGGAAACGGGACAAGGTTGAGAGAGAGCGCCCTTAGAGTGAAATTTTGAAGCCTCTCTACTTTGGATCCGTAGGACTCCCGGGGACGACTGAAGTTAGGCGAACTTTCCCCCGCTCGACTCAGCCCAGTCTTCACCCCACGTGTGTAAAATTCGTGGGAGGTACATTTCTTTATCACTCGCGAATCTCCTGCAAGTGAGTTCATTCTTGTGTGCTTAATTGCTCCTATGTGATTTTTATTATCGCATTGCATTTATTTTGGATGGGTTGATGAATTAATGGACTTAAGACCTAAACTCGGTCATTGAAACGAGAAGGGATTTCATCACTCGACTCAATCACTTAACTCAACTTTCTTGTTAACTCGTGCCATCACTTAATTAAAATTAATAAACTACCAAGACAAGTAGTAACACAATTTTTCAAAGGCGACGTATAAGATTTCGTGCTTTTTCTCTCCCGCGGAGTAATTAAAATTTGACTACCTAATCACTTAAATTGAAGATAAAAATTGGCTATGTGCTAGTTAGGATTTATCCTTAACTTGTGTGTGTCCAATTCAATTTTTTGGTAGTTGGTTTTAGTTAGTTCGTCCAATCAAGAGTCCAAAAATTTTCTTTCTTTAATTTTCAAAAAAAAAAAATCAAAATACATTTTCTTCCTTTATTTTTATAAAAAACCCAAAAATATTTTCTTTCATTTTTCTAAAAAAATCCAAAAAAAAAATATTTTTCCCATTATGTTCGAAGAATGTCCCCTACGGGAGTACTTTAGTCACTTCCCGTTGACACGCGACACGTGTGAGAGTGACCCCGAGCCGTCTCTTCATGATATCCTTAGTGGTCTCACCTCTCTTACAAGTACCGTTGATACTCTTGACCCATATATGCACGCATCTCCTATTCCATTACCCTCGGTGTCAAGTATCGACGTGTCGCATACTTTGTTGTGCACCCATTGTTCTTATGCCGATCACTTGTCCCATGAGTGTCTATATTTTTCATATCCCTATGAACCCACCATGGACTAAGTGTATCCATCTAACACTGTTCCAGAACCCACCTCGGCCTATTGTCATGATATATCTAACCTCGAGTTGTGTGAGAACCCTAGCTATTAGTGGCGGATTGATCACCCTCCCATGCTATACGAATCCCAACCCTGGTTGTAGATCCTCACATGTTCCCACAGTCATCATGGCAACCTTGTGCACCCCATCCCAATAAGTTCCCTCACTATGTACCCACAGATTATCAACCTTTTATCTCTCACGATGATCATACTCTCAAGTATGACACACTTGGACCCACACCGCACACTTCATATGAGTATTCTCCATTCTCACATGTTAGTAGTAAGTTGTGTCCACCTCAACCATCGCCACCAACCATCAATCCACCACAATCCTCCATATCCTCTCTCGAAAGCCTCTTGAAAAAGTTCATCCTTGAGCAAGTGCAAGCCACTCAAATTCAAAATCAATCTCTCTAAAGGCTTGAACGACGCTTAAATAAATATGAGTGTGCTAGCGAGTCGAATTTCACCCCAAGTCAACCCATTATTGCACCCACGTGGAGTGATGAGTCGTCTTGTGACACGGATTTTGAGTGTGACCAACCCTACCACCCCGAGAATTTTGAAGTGGAGACCATTCCATGGTTCGAGCCCCAAGTTAACAATTGTGTTCACGTACCCCTCTTTAGTGAGAGTGATCCATACCCAGAAGATCCAAAAGAGCCTAATGTCGAGGTTCGCCTTTCCCTGACACATCCAAAAGAACCTAATGTTGAGGTTCACCCTTCCCTTCCATATGCAAACGAACCCACATTTGAGGTTCGCATTCCCATTGAATTAAAAAACATGCCCGAGTTTACACCTGTTGCACCCATTGAGTGTGTCCTCGAGATGCCCATTCCTGATAGGTTAGCTCCGATAACGAGTGCCCCCCATTGCACCGAGATTGCATCGGAGATGGTTCCCACCTCCCTTTCTATGGATCCTCTCCAGCAATGTTTGGCTCACTTTGAGTCTGATATTGATGTTGATTCATATATCTCGGATCTTAATGCCTCGTTAGACCCTTTCACCATTACGGATGGTGATACATTGGTGGAGAAGTTGACCACTCCATCTTTAGATACCATTCTCAATTGTGAGTATTTATTTACTCCTCCCAATGAGTGTGTGTCCCCTACTCTTGAGTTGGATCATCTTCCTCCACCATTTATCCCATCCGATCCACCATTTATCCCACCCGACCCACCCATTACCCTTTCTACCACACCACATGGTTTGGATCTTGATTTTACACATTTTATGTTTCCATCTACATTTTTCGATCCTCACCTGAAACCACCACCCACCATTCACGAGAGTATTTATGGTGCTACTCTCCACTTTCGTGACACCGAGCTTGATACTCTATGCCCTCCACTCTCTTGTGGTGTTGATTTTTCCCATCGACAGCTCCCTGGCATGTCACAGCGCGACCATTATCATCGTCCATTCATAGAAAGATCGTGTCAATTCTATAAGACCCACCCCATCACTATTTCCACACCATTTCGCCTCCCTCACCAATTAGAGCATCCAGCTTATAGGGTCCTTATTGCCCTCACATTTAGGCTCAATAAGGCCCGTGACCAGTGCCTATTCACCCTCACCCTTACCCTAATCCCTACCAACCCATGTTCCACTGATGCTTTGTATTGTATGATGAACTTTGCCATATAGGTGCATTGATTATTTTATCCTTTATCCAACAAGATGCTTCAGTCTTGTTTAGCGGTGATTATCATCACCCAATTTTTCTGCCGCTCCGAACATTCATAGATCTTATCTTCAAGGTGAGAATGGTTCGGTCTGGCTGAAGACGTTAAACTTAGCACTACCGGGAGGTAGCTCGTAGTTTCTTGTATGAGTCTCATCCTGTTTGGGGGTGGTGTTTTACACCACCCAATGCTTTATCATGTCTATAGACTTGTGCACATTTTTTTCCTAATCGTTTATTCAGGTTTCATTTTGGCTTCATCTTTCCACTTCATTAGAGGTTTATTCTGGTAATATCTTTCCTACCTTATGCTCTCAATTTTAAAAATCATTTTAATTAACATCGAGGATAATGTTCCTTTTTGTTTAGGGGTGGGGAATTTTATCAAAATCGTACCTTTTTTGAAAATTTTTGATTTTTAAACCTGATTTTTAAAATTTCGTGCAGTTTCTTTCATCTTACTCATTGACGTCAATCTTCCATCATCCATCTTTTTTATTCTAGCAATCAAGCTAGAGGATATTTTTTCTAAATAGCTTATGTAATACGTAATAAGGCATGTTGCACCATGAATTTCTAGACTCAACAAAATTTGTGCACGTATCACGTCACTACGGTTTAGAGTTTAAGAGTACTATAATTATCAAGAGAACCTTAAGGATCACTAGTAGAGACTTTAGCTTGTGAGATTCGTGCCTTTCACCTTTTTGAAAGTTTTACGCAATTTTCGAGTCACAAGTTGATTCAACTTCATTTAGGTCCGCACTTAATTATTGTATGATCTCATTATTCTTCAATTTTGGCTTGATCACTGAGAACGACATCTCTTTCGAGTTGTAAGAAACACATGTCTTGAAATTTGTCCCGAATATTAGACTTTCATCAATTACCTTCACATATTCTTCCATATTCTCACATATTTCCCACATCATCCATATACCATGCCCATTTTCCATATCAACTCCATTTTTCCACCCACCATTTTTGAAAAAAAGAAAAGAGTGTTGATTCCTAATGTTAAATGTCTTCATTATTGGTTTGAAAACAGAGAGAAAAAGGAAAGATAAAAAAAAGGAAAAAAATAGAAAAATAGCAAAAATAGAAGAAAAAAAATAAAGAAAAATCGAAAAAAAAAAGAAAAAAAGAGAGAAAAGAAAAGAAAGAGAATTTGTAGTTAGTAGTTAGTTTTAAAATAAAGACATTTGTTCTTCATGTATAAAAAACTCTCATTTCATCCATCATTTCACTCATACATCACCATCCCATCCTATCCTACCTCACCACATCCCACATATCCCACATCATTTCCCCTTACCCATAAAAATCATTATTCCCCTAGGTGTTCGGACAAATGAAAGTCTATGTGGTGAATAACTCGACATTCTTACTATAGTTATTAGCATTCTTTCATGCGATCATGTTTCTTTCTAATTCTTCGTTCTTTCTTATGTGTGTATGAGACGTTTGACCTCGCTTACATTTACTCACCTCCTCACACACAAGAGCGATACACTTACCCAAATCTCGTAAGTTTGATTGAGAGAGATATATCCGTGAGACTTGAAGTTGAAGCATTCATTATAAGAGGATATCTAGGAATTACTCTTGTGATACTCAACCCATTTTGACCGATTCATACCACACACGTTGAGTTCTAGGAAGGATGTGCCTTGAGTATTTACTTAGCTAAATACTTTTTATGCACTTCTAGCTTGTATTTATCAAATCATTTATCTCATGATGGATTGAGCGATTATTCTACGTCTAATACGAGATTGACTTCTTTTTAATAAATCATTTTAAATAAAGGATTTTGTGGGTATATTCCCTGCAAACCCCCACGAGACACAACTCGTGTTGTAGGGCAACCTATAGGTTTAAAGGCTTGTTGCACATGATAAGTGCAATAGCAAGTGCCCGCGAAAGTGGTACACTTTTGGTTTTTTATCTTTATCTTTCTCTCTATCTTATTGCTCAAGGACTAGCAACGCTCTATTTGGGGGTGGTGTGATAAGCACTCAAAATACTCATCAATGTTTGAATTAAATGCTAAAAATAAAAACAGTCCCCGGCAACGGCCACGTACTATGATTGTTGCTTATGGCTCATCCATGTCCAACTTCTATGCTATCGTGGCGAGTGCGTTAGGGCACCTATTCATTGTTCTTACGTGTCTCTCCACAGTTACTTTCAAGAACTTCCCCAATAATCTCTGAATGATGTATCTGTACCGTGCCAGGTTGGCATGCTTGAGGGTGAACTCCCCATTAACCTGTTTTACTACCTGGTTGGAGTCCCCTCGTATGCAAAACACTCTGACCCCTCTTCTGAGTGCCTCTAACATCCCTAAAATGAGGGACTCATATTTAGACTCGTTGTTTGAGGATTTAAAATCTAACATGAAGGGAGGGTGATCTTCTCCATATTATTTGATAATATAATATCGAAACTTCCTGTTCCTTGAGAACTAGAGCCATCGAACTCTATCGCCAACTTTTCCATTTCTTCCACCATTCATGTTTAAAAGTTCTCCCTAGGTAGTTCCTCACTGGGGGGGCTCGAACTTCCCACTTGGAAAATGGGCAAGCAAATCCGCTACCAATTGAATTTTAATGGCTTTGGGCACTATTCATTTTAAATCATATTCTGATAAAATCAAAAGCCATATTGCTGTTCGTCCCACAAGCACCGTCCGAGAGAGGAGGTACTCGATGGGGTCACACTTAGTGACTATTTGAACTATGAAAGCTAGTAAATAATGTCTCAACTTCTGAGCAACAAAGACCAGGGCAAGACAGTGCCCCTCTATGCTAGTGTATCTAGATTTTGTACCTGAGATCACTCTTGTGTGACACCCCGCCTAATTAAATACCGGGCGATCACTCCTTTATTAATTTAAAATCAAGGTGAACAGTTGGTTGATTCTTAGCATCACTGTCGTAAAAATACTTTTCCAATTTAAACACCCTAAATAATTAAGCTAAGTGTCAAAACCATTTAAAACCTTATTCTCATTTTATTAAATCCGGTTATAAAACCTTAAACCATTAACATCTAAAGAGTCACACATTAAGAATAAAAATAGAATTGAAGATACACGAATTTAATCATCAATAATAAATCCCAACATTTACAACACTAAAGGAAAACATCCTAACAGTAATAAATCCCGAAATAAAGGTACTGAAAGTAAAAATTTCAATCTCTGACAATACCAACTAAATAATAGAAAGAGGGCGACACATGCCCCTGCTGGATAAAACTGAACTAGGAGTAGAATCAAATGGATGAAGTCGTCTAAACAACAGGCCTGCAACTCCCACCTAAGCTGCAACACGTTCCTTCCAAAGGATCCTACGTAAGACGCCCCTGTGGCTGGGCACCTGTAATACATACATATATATTCAAGAGAGAAAAGGAAATAGAAACGGGTCAGAGCCCGATAGTGTATATGATTTAAAAATTCTTTTAGAAAGTATTTAAATTGATACAGGCCAATGCAACAACATATTAGTGCGACACTCTCTTGAGAAATTCTCACCTCTCTTCTAATGTGCACACCTATCGCACTAACCTTCCCAATGGTCTATCTCGTCATATACCACACTATCTTTCTCCAATGATTTAACTTATCTTAGGGTATTCGCAGGATTTACAACTGAACAACACAAGTATTTAAAACGTAAGATTTCAATTTGTAACCAAGGTTCTCCTTTTAACTTTATTAATCAATAAAGTTTTCCAGTGTCATATTATACTTTCTTAAAACAATTATTTATAATTTGAGTCATCAACCATGTCCTACATATCAAATCACAGTAGGCAGTTCCAGATTTCAGAATTTCATATATATATTAACTACTCGTATAATATATATATCATAACAGCACCCCACATAAAAACTATGGTGCGGGCATACTCTGCTATCCAATCCCTGTATCAATCGTACTAAAGGGAATACAAGTTCGGAATCACTCTTCGAACTGTATAAATACATACACAAACAATATTGAGGCGAAGCATAGTTTCCAAGTCCAAGAGGTCAGTACATACCCTCACGTCTCTTAGGACCGTGACTACCGGTTCGATAGCCTGTACCTAGGATTTCTATCTTCTAGGGTACGAGTCAATATCCCCCATAAGGCACACGAGATAAGATCGTCCCAGCGCGGAAACCTCAGGGATAGCAAGTAGCACGGGCATGATTTTCACAAGTATATAATATATGCATACACAATCATATAAATATACCACTTTTATTATATCAATTTAGGTTTTTTCCATAACCCACATTCACAACATTTATCCTTATTTTCCCATTATTATATATCAAGTATAATGGTTCGTTTCTAACATTAATTCGAAGGGTTTTTCCAACTTACTACGTGATTGGACATAAATATTGTATATTTATTCCCCTAATTTTAGTGCATTTGTGAACCCGAGTGATGTAACCTATATGGATTTAACGCACCTTTATGCTACTAATCTTCGTTGGCAAGTATTTCGTGTTTCGTTCTTCTCTTATTGGTTTTACAGGTGAATTATGCAAGCAGCGCAAAAGAGAAAGCGAGACAATGAAAGAAAAGCTAAGAAGGCAAGTTTAAGGGCATTTTGGTAATTCTGCAGCCAGATCCCGAAGGAGGAGTCAACTGGAAAGTTTAAGAGCTCGGAACAATGAGAACACTGGAAGAAACGGTACCCAAATCCGATCTACAGTTGATGAGTTATGACCCGTTGAAGTTGAAGAAAAATCCAAGGAAGAAACAAGAAAAAAAATTCTAAGTGTTGAATGGAAGAAAAAGCACCCCAGACCAGCAAACATTCGCGAACCCAGGGGCGAACCGGTTTGGGGGGCGAACCGGTTCGGGGTACATGCGAACCGGTTCGGGGGGTCTGATGCGCAAATTTGCCTCCTTTATTCAGATTGGCTCTAAGGTTTCCTTCTTATACAACATCAAAATTTCGTGTTTTAATCCTCTACATCACAAAAGGTTTCCAGAATATCATTTAAGTCATCACTACATGCAATTTCCTATCTCAAATTGGGTTTTTCTTCCATACAATTCATCCTAATCATTCCTAAGCCAATATGAAAGATGCATCAACGAAATAAGCAAGATAAACACTTGCCTGGAATTTTCAGAAATTTGGTTTGGTGTTGAATTTGGTGTGGTTGCGTTCCCCATCTCGCGATCTACGCATTGGCGGTGGCGGCGGTGCAAACGGTTGAGTTTTTTAGCCTTGGAATGCCTTGAGAGCTCTCTCCTCTCCTCTCCTCTCCTCTCCAATGGTCGTTCTAGTGTTTTGAGTTATCTAACCCTAGGAGATAACCTAAACATCTGATATAACCCCTTTAATTTTCGTGGGTTTAATTACCCAAAAATACAAAATGACTAAAATGCCCTCCCGGGGTACTAATTAGGCCTAAAAACGCCTCAAGACCCAAATCAAACCCCCGGGTATACTTTTCTGACTAACTCGACCCTTCCGGACGCGTTGGCGCACTCAAAACGACCATACGAACAACCTATAAAATATTCACTTTTATTAATCCACATTTAGTCCCGACGCGACACAAGCACATCCCGACTTAAATTTACACAATTGTCATTTTATTCACACGTGACAATATTATAAAAATAAATCTCATATATTACTATACTCATCCAGTAATATGCAACAAATAATATATTCCCAATAATTACTAACTCTTATCACGCTAATAAATATTTAAAACAACATTTCGGATTAAAATTAAATTAATTTATCTCAATTAAATTTAATTAATCCTTAAATTTAAAAGCCATGAAAATACGGGGTATTACATCTTGACAAGTACTTTACTGGATTTTATACTCCTTCCTTTTCTTGGTCTATCAGTGCTCCTGTGGATCTTTTTGTTGAAGTAAGGTATAGCAATATCGACACCCCAACTTTTGGTGGTATCATTGTGGATGGGGAAGATAAAATTTCCTTGATCTTTTCAAAGGCCTTGTTCTTCTCAACTCCCCAAATCCACTTGGCTTTGTCTTTTAGAAGGGTTGTTAATGGGTGGGTCACCTCCGCTAGCGCGGGTATGAACCTTCTTAGGTAGGACACCTTCCCTAAGAATCTCTTAAGCTGCCTTTGACACTTTGGAGGTAACATCATCAAGGTGGATTTATTTCTCTGCATCTACTTGCACCCCTTGCCTATTCACAACAAACCCCAATTTTTCTCCCGTAGTGACCCCGAAGGCACACTTCGAGGGGTTCATCCGCGAACACTTTTCGAAGGTCCTGTATGTGCTTGCCATTTTTTCTTGGACTTCACTACAAGGTCATCCACATAAAATTCTAGTACGTAATGAAATAAATTATGAAAAATTTCCATCATGATCCTTTGGTAAGTGGCCCCAACATTCTTCAATCCTAACGGCATGATTATGTAGTGGAAATTTACCAGGGGCATGCAGAAGGCAGTCTTATATGCATCCGCCGGGTCCATCTTACTCTGATTGTAGCTAACATACCCATCCATGAATCTGTACATCTCATAGCAAGCAGTAGCATTAACTAAGCTACCTATGTTTAGCAGAGGAAACTCATCCTTGGGGCATTCTCGATTCAAGTCACAAAAATCCACACAAATTTGAATTTGGCCCTTGTCCTTCTTTTCCACCGACATTATGATGGAGAGACACACAGGACGCTACTTGACGAATCCTGATTACAATAGCTTCTCTACCTCTGCTTTTTTCTTTAGATTGACGTCAGCTTTGTACGTGTGTGTTGCTTGCCTGACTAGGAGAGCGTTGAGAAGAACATTCAATCTGTGAGATCTCACCTCTGGGTCTATCATGGAATTTTCGTGCATTTCCAGGCAAAGACGTCAATGAACTCTTTAAGCAGACCCACCAAATCTTTCTTCTATTTTGGCGTCAAACTCTTAGAGATTATAATGGGTCTACTTTTACCCCCTTCCACCCCCAGGTTAATCTCCTCTAATTCTTGTAGCTACTCTATAGGGCCATCCTACATGCATTTTGGAGTTTCTTCTAGTTCATCAATATGCTCAATTACATAGGATTCATCCACAACAAAACATTCTATCACCGGGTCAGTGCTCTCATCCCAGAACACCGCTCACACAGACCGTTATAAATGATCAATAACTTTTCCATCAGGTAGGACCACTTTTCTACAGGTTCGAGGAGATTTAACTACCTCCTCCAACTTTCTCTTACCTTTTGCTATGTGGGGAATTACTTTCCCCCCAAACGATCTTGTACAGATTTCCTTGAGTGGGCAATTCCTCTAACCACTTGATTTTCTTCTAGTTTTCTCGCAAAATTCTTTCTTTCCTCGTCCATTTCTGTATAGAATGCTGCGTCTACCATATGGGCCTCATCAATGGAAAAAGGCTTTTGTGTGTCTTTAATTATGATCTATGTTCCTCTGATGTTGTCCTTTGCACACTGATGGTAGGTTAAGGGCACTATGCCATGCGTATGCATCCATACCCTCCTAACGAGTAATTGGTAGCTGGTATTGGCATTGATGACATGGAAGCTTATGTGGGAAGTAAAATTCCCCAACTTAATTCCTACATTCATATATCTTATGGATTACATTCTGGCATTGTCGAATCCTGATATCACTAGTGGTATAGGTACTATCTTCTCTTGATCAATCCTCATCTCGTATAACATGCTAATTGGCATGATGTTAATGGATTCTCCTCCATTCATTAATGCTCTGGGAAATGACACTCCATTGATCATAGCTGTGATATATAGTGGGTTGTTGTGGAAGTAAAGCACTTGCTTATCTGTCTCAGAAAATACCATCTCAGAAGTATACCTCTTGATCAGCCTGCCAATCGGCCACTACCAATTTAATGAGGGGTCTCCTCTTTACTGAACTTCCTCCAAGACTTTTCTTGTTATGACTACCTTGGTGTCATATTTTACTCCTATTTGGTTGAAGAACCACTTGAACTTAGGGATCCTCGCTATGACTTCCAATTTAGAATCAAGATCCGTTTCATATGTTTGGGCATTACAGACATATTCTGCCTCAGATGTCCCCCTTCATCTAGAGAAAAGATAAAATACACCTGGCGCTCTATGAGGTTGAACTCCTCTAGTTCTTTATCTCCCTCCTCTTCTTGGTATGGGGTGAAAAAACACTCCTCGCGCTTTCTTTCTAGCTCAGTTCTCTGCTTGCTTCTTAGTGATAGTATTCCCAATTCCTCACATATTATCTCATTTCTCTCTCACTACATTAGGTCTTAGGGTGCTTCTTCATCATATGCTACTACCATATTGGCAATGACATAATGATAACCTGGAAGCGGTTTCTCGTTCACATCCACAAGAGGTATCTAAAAAGTTCCACTAGCCACCCATTCTCCAATGATCCTCCTCAAGTAGTAATAGTCCTTGGTAGAGTGTTGCACCGACTGGTGTAACTCTCAATACTTAGGGTTGGCTTTGTCAGCTGATGTTGGAACTTCTCCATTCAGGTGAGAGGGCCTACTAGCCCCTCTTGTACCAAAATATGATAACAATTAATAGTTTTCGCTACGCTGCAAGGTAGCGGTGGTTGATCATCTTCTCCAAACTTTCTCTTGTTACCTAGGTTGTTGTTCTTGGATCTGGAGGATACTTTCTTACCTTTGGGGATCCCATCCACATAGTTGACTGCATGTCTCCTTGAGACATGAAACCTTCTAAAAGCCAATGGCACTTATGTCCTCCAGCTCGAGGACCTCGACTTGATTATCGTGGCTATATTACTGGCAGCCTTAGTGAACTCTCTAAAGGTTCCATCTTTAGTTTAATTGATCAGGTGGAGCTTGTATTCTTCAAAGAGACCCTCAACACAAATTTGAAGCAACCTTGCCTCAGCTACCTCCTCATGTACATCGATTGCTCTTTCGTCAAAGCGCTTGATTTATTGCATTAACTCCACCCCAGGCTTTTGCACCTCTTATTCCAGTTGTCTCAATGTGAACTCATCTTCTGTTACAAAGAACGTTTAGAGAAATTGTTTGTGCATTTCTTCCCATGAGGGAGTGTTGTTAGGCACGAGGTGGGAATACCACATGTAGGCTTTTCCTGTGAGAGTCTTGGAGAACTCCCTCAACCTTAAGTTCTTGTCATTTCCATGCACGCCTAGGTACTCAACGGACCTTTTCATGTGCTCTCTTGGGTTTTATCGTTTGTAATTAAACTTAATGAAGTTTGGTGGAATATACCTCTATGTTTATGATTTCTCATTCACATCCTAAGGAGAAGGATCTTCCAGGTCATCATACAGATGAGGTATTTCTCTTTGAATAGAGGAGAGTAATTTTCTCACCTCCTCTATAGTAACTGCTTTGGAAGGAGATTATTATAAACTTATTCCCTTTGCTACTGGTAAGCTTAATGGTGCCACAACCTGTTCTGGAACCACCTTACATGACATAATTGTCTCTATCGAAATTTTTGTTGGGGTTGCTACCCTTTAAAGGGGCAGCTGCTGGTGTTACACAACCTTGACCCAGACTTGATAAGTCTACATTATTTTTCTTCAAGAAGTAAAAATTCATGTTCATAAGACTAATATCTATCATCAGAGCTATTACCGGTGAGCTGGTATGCCCTCCCTGAGGAGCAAGTGTCTTTGCTCTTATCACCACCACATCCTCATGGGTGGTCACTTTGGCCTTCATTCCCAGGTGGAATGCCTTCAAAAACTAGCTTCTTAGAAATGTTGAAACCTACTTTATATAAGGAAGTGAGTATACCTCCCCAACGGAGTCGCCAAATGTAAGAGGGTAGTTGTACTGGGGTCTATGAATAACTAGAAAGTGTGTGGCATGATCCACTATAATGGAATCAACCTTCATGATCTTTCACGAGATTCCAGTGGAGCACTTGGTAAAACATTCTCCTTTTGGTAAAAATGGAACCAAAGTAAGAACCACTCCTTACAAGAAGATGAACTTCACTACAATAATAGTAAATTTTTCTCAAGAGAAACTCCTGAGAATGATGGTTGTCAGTGTGGAGTGAAAGAAAAAGGCACTTAGAACTTAGAGAGAGAGCATGGATAGAACACTAGGTATTAAGGGTGATTTTAAAAGAGTAACGGTAAGACTTGAATTCTGATTCTTACTTAACCTTGCCCAGGGGTCTGTAATATCCCGTAATTTTATAGATTTTATTTAATGGGATTAATTAAATTAATTGGAAATTAATCTGGATTTAAATACTAGCGAGATATGAGTTGTTATTTGATTATGATGATAAGGATGAATATCATTGGGTAAATATGATAATATATGATTATTGAAATAATTAAAATTATCGCAACTCATAAATACGACCATTCGAGAAATTTAGTTGGGACGCGCGTATCGCGTCAGGAATCAATTTAATTGAACTTAAAAGTAAAATAAAATTTTATCATCCATATGATAATTTTGAGTACGCCAAGGGGTTTAGTTTGGGTCCCAGGGCATTTGTAGGCCACACCGGTAATCCGAGAGGGTATTTTGGTAATTTCCATTTTTGGGGATTAACAACCCACGAAAATTGGGTCTTGCAATCAGCCTATATTAGGACCCTTTGGGGTCATTACTTGTCACAAACAAGTTTTGATATAAGAGAGAAGAGAGGAAAAGTTCTAAGGGGTTTCCAAAGCCACAACCACCACCCGCCACCGCGATCGCCGGAATTATGACCGAAAAGAGAAGAAGAAACCAACCTAGATCGTCATCAAAGGTTCAGAACTTCTCTACAAAGGCAAATCATTTAATCCATTAAGATTCAGCAAATAAATTATCCATGTTAGAGTAGGATTTGATGATATCCCTGAAAAATTTGAAAACTTATGAAATTTGGAGATGGAACCTTAATTATTGGTAGGATGTTTATGTAATCTTGATTCTGGAAGAACCTCACTTAGTAGATCATAAACCATGTGTAATTAATTTCATATTTATGAAGATATTATGATGATTCTTGAAAAAAAATTAAAAGATAAGACTTTTTATAAAATTAGGATGATTGATCCAAGAAAAGACAAATTGATGATGAATTAATAGTTATGGAACGTTTATAATCATGTAGTTAGGTTGTATAATGATAATATATGTTTACTTTAGAATTTAGCATCTTGTAATAAAGATTTGAGACAAAAATTGGACTTAAAATGAATCAAACCCGTAGCCTGCACCTGATTGATCGATCGATCGATCGGCATTCATAGGTCGATCGATCGACCTCACCAGAAACAGTGATCCTTTTCCCTTTTTCGGATTTAACCGATTTCGGCCATTTGAAAGTTGAATGAGGGGGTTATGTAAATACGTTAGAACTCAAGGGAGACCAGTAGGGACTTAATTGAACCCCGGAACATATTATAATTGATTGGGAATATAGTGATTGAATTTACGAGGGTTCGATAAGTAATTTCCTATTTTACGATACAAGAACATGATTTATATTATTAGGAGTGATAAGCTAGGATTTGATACATAAATAAAGAGCTAAGGGTACGGAATTAATATTTGGGAAAGTTTGGAGACTTAGTAACCTCTTCAGTTAGGATTAAGTACTCAAAATTTACGACGTGAGACGTATCGAAAAAATATATTATATATCATCCGGAATAATCATAGTGTATGAACTTTGACTAATGGTACAAGGTAAAAATATACCCTTAATAATATAACAAACTATTTAAGTTTTGTGAATGATTAATATATGGATTATTATGTGTATGACATACCTACCATACTTTCTATAACGGGAGGTTAGTTATCAATAAAGGCCATCTAATCTTTGTGTGACTATGGGGGGGAGTTAGATTGGTACCTCAAGGACATATGGCTAAGAATGGCTTATTTTGAGTTAATAAGTCAGCAGACCATGGGAGCATAGGTATGTGCGTGACCCGTGGATATGGGAACTATGTTCGCCTCCAATATGTGTGATTTTGGTTTATTGAAACGATTCCTGTGATATTTGGAATACGTAGTCCTTATGTACATGGTGTATCAGGATTCGATAGCAGAGTATGCTTGCACCACACCTTAGCCTGGTGGTGCCATATTTTTATATTTATGTTGAGAATGATATACTTGCATTTATAACTGGCTCATTGTTAAGTTGTGAATACGGATAATTGTGATACTTGAATAAGATTTAAAATGTGACAATTCATAACGTAATTAGTGTAAAGATTTTGATTAATGAAAATGTGAGTTATAAGTAGAATGTATTAGAATAATAAGAATAAACCCTATATTATAATATAAAGGTAGAAAGTGGTATAGACTAGTTAGTTAGCGGCACAACTAGGATGAGTTAAGGGTATACTCTAAGCGTGCAGATTAGTTGAGGGGTTAAGGACTCACGTGAGAACACGTAACAAACATGTATAAAATATTTACTGTTTAATACGATTAAACACTTGCTGTATTTTAAACTGTTTTCACCTCGGGCTCTGAGCCGTTTGCTTTCAAATATAATTTTCTTGTAAAACCTTTTAGGTTCCCCGCCACAGGGATGCCAAGCATAGGAGTTCCATTCCTTTTGACGTCTTGTAGCTGTTGTGGAAGTTACAGGATCTCGGTAGTAGACGCCTACACATTCTACATTTGATGCTATTCAGGGTCATTTATCATTTAGGGCATGTCGCCCCTTTCCATTTAGAGATAGCATTCTCAAACTACCAAGTTTGTTCAAGTTTTGGGGATTTATTTAGTTATTCATTATTTGTAATATTCAGGGGAGTGTTACTCCAGACTCATGTCATCATTCCATTATTATTCTATTGAGATGTGGTATCGTTAGTTTATAATTTAATTGGTTTCATGTTAATTTAATTTAATAAAATTGGCAACTCTCTTTTTAAATATTAGGTGGCTAGTAATTGTTTAAAAACGTTTTTCGACAGTGAGGCTATGGACTGAACCAACTTGACATTTTGTATTAATTTTAATAAAGGAGTAGCTACCCGTTATTTAATTAGACGGGGTGTCACAGGTGGTATCACAACATCAAGTTCTAGTGTCCTTAGGATCTGTACGACTTGTTATGTTTTCGCGTAACGTCCTTTGATATAGACCCCTATATTTTAGGATTATTATCACACCCCAAACCCAATATCCATACTAATCATTTCTTATTAGAATAATTAGATCATAATCTTGAGCCCATTTGGAAATATAATTCATTTATCAATATTTTCCTATATAATGTGCACAATGAACATAATATTATTCTTATTCCATACCGAAATCCATATCAGAGTCGTAATTAAGCAGACATATAATAATGTGATTAACTCTCAATATATACTGTGTACTTATAAAACTGTGTACTTATAAAACTGTGTACTTATAAAACTTCTCTCGTTTCAGATTCCTCCTAGACGTACAAATCGAGTTCCCAGGGATGCCCAACCCGAACCTCAGCCTGCAGCAGTTCAGGGTTCTATGAACGCTGCTAAAGTTGCCGCCATCATAGCCCAGATGGTAAATGCCGCATTAACAGTGGTGCAACAAGTATAGCCACATGCACCGATGGTAGCCCCAGTCCAGGCTCAGGCATTCTCGTCTACTTGGGAACGTGTTCGAGATGCCTTTCAAAAAGCGCACCCTCCAGAGTTTGTAGGAAGCTCTGACGTTGTCATGTCGAGCCAGTAGAAAAAGGACATCCAAAGTCACTCAAGGATGTAGGAGTGTACGGACGTGCAGAAGCAGGTACTGGCTACTTTCAAGCTAGTAGGATCAGCACTATAGTGGTGGGAGTCAATTACCACCACAGAAGAGAGAGACGTTCTTTCAATACAAGAGTTCTGGGTGAAGTTCGACGACAAATATTTTCCCTCAGCGGTTCACATAGAGATGAGGAGAAAATTAATGAACCTTAAACAGGAGGGAAAGACAGTGGCAAAATATGAGACGAAATTCACTAATCTCCTGAATATCGTCCCTGATGAGATCCCCATAGAAGATAGGAAAATCCAAAGGTTCACAGATGGGTTGACATGGAGGATTCGTCAGCACTTGTTGGGAAATCTCTCGTTGTCTACTTATTCAGATGTGGTTAACGTAGCATTATTACACCGCCAGGACCACCGCTCTCACTTGTCAGAGGGTAAGCGAGTAGGAGGGTCCATCCAGTAGGTCAGGGTAGGGGGAAATGGTGCCAACGGGGCACAGTTAATTCAGGGATAGAATAAACAGGGTGACCAGGGTCCCCAGCAAGGGAATTTTAAGAGATTTCGATTAGGGGGATTTAAGAATGGCTAAAGAGGTTTTAGGCATGGACAGCACGGTCATCAGGGCCATCAATAATTTTAGCAGGGATAGTATGGCCACGGAAGGGGTGGTAAAGACCATCAGGGTCGCAGGCAGCAAGGCCATAGAGGAGGAAACTTCTCGGGGAAATGTTTCCTATGTGGCAAGATTGGCCACAAACGCCAGGATTGTTTTGAAAGGGGGCAGGGGGCCGTAGCAGCAACAGGGTGCTCGAAATGAGCCCTAGAGACTAATTTTTCTCGCTGCCATCCTAGCACCACAATAGATGCCAGCATCGCCACCAATCCAAGCCATCCCAATCCAGTATGGACAACTTCAGTACGGTCGGGTTTACCAGTTCTAGCAGGCTGCAGTCCCACAGGATCCACCCACGATTTAGGGTATGTTTTCTATTCAGGGCACTATGGGGTGCATTTTATTTGACACGGGGGCCACACAGTGTTTTATTTCCACGAGATTTGCATACGCTATGGGATTATTAGAGACTGCAAAGAGCACCGTTAGTTATGTAAATTCACCATTGAGTAGGGGTTATGTGATCCTTATATGTAGAGGAGTTAGTGTGGATATCGGAAGGCTTACTTTTCCTGCCGACATGTTAGTATTAGATATGACCGAGTATGATGTTATTATTGGTATGGATTGTCTTATTGCGCATCGAGTCATGATTGATTTTTACAGTAGGAGTATTATTTTTTCCATACCTGGGCAGGACATGGTTTTAGTGGCGATGCCTCGCCCTGAGGGAGGATCGTCCACTCACTTGTATTATATAGAGTAGGAGACCTCTAGGGAGGTGGTGATACCACTTGATTCGATTCCAGTTGTTAAGGACTTCTCTGATGTATTTAGGGATATTCCTGGATTTTCACCTAGTAGAGAAATAGAGTTCGTTATATATTTCGCACCGGGCACTCAGCCAATAGCCTGTGCACCTTACCATATGGATCCAATGGAGATGAGGGAGCCACGGGATCAGATAGAGCAGCTATTGGGTTAGGGGTTTATCCGGAGGAGTACTTCGCCATAGCCTGTGCTATTTTTTAAGAAAAGGATGGATCTTTACGGTTGTGTATCGATTATCGAGAATTGAATAAAGTCACGATACGGAATAAATATCCGTTGCCCTAAATCGATGATTTATTCGACCAGTTAAGAGAAACCACTTCTTCTCAAATATTGACTTGAAATCATTGTACCAGCAATTGTGAATTAGGGATCAGGATGTCTCGAAGACCGCCTTCCTGATAAGATATGGTTCCTACGAGTTCAGGGTTATGCCTTTTGGTCTGATCAACGCCCCAGCTGTGTTTATGGACTTGATGAATAGGGTGTTCAGATAATTTCTGGACCAGTTCGTCATCGTCTTTATTAATGACATCTTGGTTTACTCCCAGATCGAGGAAGAGCATGCTAACCACTTAAGACAGGTTTTGCAGACACTACGTCAGAACGAGTTGTATGTAAAATATGAGAAGTGTGGGTTTTGGCTGAAGGAGGTCCAGTTTTTCGGTCATATCGTCTCGGGTAGGGGATTATCTGTTGATCCAGGGAAGGTATCCGCGGTGAGGGAGTGGGGATAACCCACGACACCAATAGAGATACGTAGTTTCCTAGGCTTAACATGATATTACAGGAGGTTTATTCGGGGGTTCTCAAAAATAGCGGGTCCTTTGACACATCTAACTCTCAAGGGTGTGCCATTTATCTGGAGCGATGCCTGTCAATTGGCATTCGATGAGTTGAAGGACAAGTTGACCTCAGCACCAGCGTTAGCATTGTCCAGACCGGGAGTGGAGTATCTAGGTTACACTGATGCATCCTTACTAGGACTTGAGGGAGTACTACAACAGGAAAATCAGGCCATAACTTATGCTTCCCGTAGGCTTAATCCTCACGAGAGGAATTACCCCACCCATGACTTGGAGCTAGCGGCAGTCGTATTTGATCTTTGAATTTGGAGACATTATCTCCTTGAGGAGAAACTCCGTTTATTCACAGACCACAAGTCGCTTTAGTACCTCTTCACCCAGAAGGAGTTGAATATGCATCAACGCCATTAGCAAGAATTTGTGAAGGATTATCAGGTCGATATCCAATACCTCCTCGGGAAGGCTAATATGGTAGCAGACGCGTTGAGCCATATGCCAGTAAGTGAAGTGACGAAGGTGTGGAGAGCAAAGTGGAAAGAGTTGGGGCACTAGGATGAAGTGGCCCGATCATTAATGTATGTAATGACAGTTACACCCCAAATTATTATGAGGGTAATATAGGCCCAGGCATCAGACCCATTTTTCAGGAGCAAATAATAAAACTGTTAGCAGAAGGAGCCGAGTCTTATTCCGTTAGTTCAGACAGGGGATTACGCTTTAATAGAAGGTTAGTTGTTCCTGAGGGGGAGGACTTATGACATAAAGTAATAAAAGAGTCGCATGGGTCGCGATTCGCGGTGCATCCTGGTGGGGATAAAATATACCAAGATATGAGGCGACAGTACTGGTGGAGCGGAATGAAGAGAGATATTGACGAGTTTGTTTCTAAATATGCCACATGTCAACTATTAAAGGTGGACCATCAGAGGCCGGTAAGACTTTTACAACCGTTAGAGATCCCTATGTGGAAATGGGAGAGCATTTCCATGGACTTCATTACGGGATTACCTACATCGCCGAGAGGTCACGACTTCATATGGGTGATCGTCAATCGGTTGACAAAGTTTGCTCACTTTCTGCCAGCCCGGACAGATTACACTGCGAGACAGTATGCCTAAATCTTTATAGTTGAAATAGTAAGATTCCCTAGGGTGCCTCTCAATATCGTGTCTGACAGAGACAAAATATTTGTGTCACGGTTTTGAGAGAGTTTCCAGGAAGCCATGGGAGCAGAATTATGGTTAAGTACCGCCTATCACCCGCAGACAGATAGCCAAACTGAACGGACCATTCAAATGTTGGAAGACATGTTACGCATGTGTATACTAGACTTTAGAGGTGGTTGGTAGTAGTATCTTCCACTGGTGGAGTTTGACTATAATAACTCCTACTAGTTCACTATTAGTATGGCTCCATTCGAGGCGTTGTATGGTAGACCTTGTCGTTCCCCATCATGTTGGCTAGAGGTGGGGGATAACAAACTCCTTGGGTTGGAGATGATTCAGGATACTTCGACGAGAATAGAGACGATACGGAGCCATATTCGAGTATCTCAGGACCTCCAGAAAAGCTATGATGATGCCAAAAGGTCCTTTCGAGAGTTCAACATGGGGGATCAGGTGATGCTCAGAATATCTCCTATGAAGGTGATTATGCATTTTGGGAAGAAGGGAAAGTTGGCACCTAGATACGTGGGGCCATTCCTTATCATCAAACGAATTGGGCCACTCGCCTACAGACTTGGATTACTGAAACACTTGCATAGGGTCCATGACGTGTTCCACATTTCCTCACTGAGGACATATCTTCAAGATGAGTTGGCCCATACTCACATTACTTTAGATAATATTGATCTACAGCCCGATAGCTCCTAGGAGGAAGGACCGATTGCTATTCTAGACCATAGCGAAAGAAAACTGCGATCAAAGATAGTACCATTAGTACGTGTTCAGTGGTGGCATCATAATGTCGAGTGGTCTACCTGGGAGTGTGAGGATGAGATGCGCGAGCGTTATCCAGAATTATTTTTACAAGGTATAATTTAATTTCAAATTTTGGGACGAAATTCAGTTATTAAGGGGGAAGTATGTAATACCCCGTAATTTTATAGAATTTATTTAATGGGATTAATAAATTAATTGGAAATTAATCCGAATTTAAATACTAGCGAGATATGAGTTGGTATTTGATTATGATGATAAGGATGAATATCATTGGGTAAATATGATAATATATGATTATTGAAATAATTAAAATTGTCGTAAGTCATAAATACAATAATTCGGAAAATTTAATTGGGACGCGCGTATCGCGTCAGGAATCAATTTAATTGAACTTAAAAGTAAAAAATAATTCCGTCATCCATATGATAATTTTGAGTGCACCAGTGTATCTGGAAGGGTCGAGATAGTCAGCAAAACACTAGTCGAGGGTTTAGTTTGGGTCCCAGAGCATTTTTAGGCCACACCGGCAACTCGGGAGGGTATTTTAATATTTTCCATTTTTGGGGATTAGCAACCCACGAAAATTGGGTCTTGCAATCAGCCTATATTAGGGCGCTTTGGGGTCATTACTTGTCACAAACAAGTCTTGATCAAAGAGAGAAGAAAGGAGAAGTTCTAAGGGGTTTCCAAAGCCACAACCACCACACGCCGGTGCGATCGCCGGAATTGTGACCGGAAACAGAAGAAGAAACCAACCTAGATCATCATCAAAGGTTCAGAACTTCTCTACAAAGGCAATTGATTTAATCCATTAAGATTCACCAAATAAATTATCCATGTTAGAGTAGGATTTGATGATATCCTTGAAAAATCTGAAAACTTATGAAATTTGGAGATGGAACCTTAATTATTGGTAGGATGTTTATGTAATCTTGATTCTGGAAGAACCTCACTTAGTAAATCATAAACCATGTGTAATTAATTTCAAATTTATGAAGAGATTATGATGATTCTTGAAGAAAAATTAAAAGATAAGACTTTTTATGAAACTAGGATGATTGATCCAAGAAAAGACTAATTGATGAAGAATTGAAAGTTATGGAACCTTTATAATCATGTAGTTAGGTTGTATAATTATCCTATATGTTTACTTTGGAATTTAGCATCCTGTAATGAAGATTTGAGACAAAAATTGGACTTAAAATGAAGCAAACCCATAGCCTGCACTTGCTTGATCGATCGATCGACATTCATAGGTCGATCGATCGATGGTGTTCGATCGATCGACATTCATAGGTTGATCGATCGACCTCCCCCAAAATAGTGATCTTTTTCCCTTTTTCGAATTTAACGGATTCCGGCCATTCGAAAGTTGAACGAAGGGATTATGTAAAGACATTGGGACTTAAGGGAGACCAATAGGGGCGTAATTGAACCCACGGAACATATAAGAATTGATTGGGAATATAGTGATTGAATTTACGTGGGTTCGATAAGTAATTTCCTATTTTATGATACAAGAACATGATTTATATTATTAGGAGTGATAAGTTAGGATTTTAGACATAAATAAAGAGCTAAGGATACTGAATTAATATTTGGGAAAGTTTGGAGACTTAGTAACCTCTTCGGTTAGGATTAAGTACTCGAAACTTACGACATGAGACGTATCGACAAAATATATTATATATCATCCGGAATAATCATAGTGTATGAACTTTGACTAATGGTACAAGGCGAAAATATACCCTTAATAATATAACAAATTATTTAAGTTGTGTGAATGCTTAATATATGGATTATTATGTGTATGACATGCCTACCATACTTGCTATCACAGGAGGTTGGTTATTAATAAGGGCTATCTAATCTTTGTGTGCCTACGGGGGGATTTAGATGGGTACTTCAAGGACATAGGGTTGAGAATAGCTTATTTTGAGTTAATACGTCAGCAGACCATGGGAGCATAGGTATGTGCATGACCCGTGGGTATGGGAACTATGTTTGCCTTCAATATGTGTGATTTTGGCTTATTAAAACGATTCCTGAGATATTCAGAATACGTAGTCCTTATGTATATGATGTACCGGGATTCGATAGCAGATTATGCGTGCACCACACCTTAGCCTGGTGGTGCCATACTTGTATATTTATGTTGAGAATGATATACTTGCATTTACAACTGGCTTATTGTTAAATTGTGAATACGGATAATTGAGATACTTGAACAAGATTTAAAATGTGATAATTCATAACGTAATTAATGTAAAAATTTTGATTAATGAAAAGGTGAGTTATACGTAGAATATATTAGAATAATAAGAATAAATCCCTATATTATAATATAAAGGCAGAAAGTGGTACATACTAGTTAATTAGAGGCATAACTAGGATGAGTTAAGGGTATACGCTAAGCGTGTACATTAGTTGAGGGGTTAAGGACTCATGTGAGAACACGTAACAAACATGTATAAAATATTTACTGTTTAATGCAATTAAACACTTGTTGTATTTTAAACTATTTTCACCTCGAGCTCTGACCCGTTTTCTTTGAAATATAATTTTAAAACCTTATAGGTGCCCTGCTAGAGGGATGCCAAGCATAGGAGTTCCATTCACTTTGATGTGCTGTAGCTGTTGTGGAAGTTACAGGATCTCGGTAGTAGACGCCTCCACATTCTACATTTGATGCTATTCCGGGTCATTTATCATTTAGGGCATGTCGCCCCTTTCCATTTAGAGATAGCATTCTCAGACTACCAGTTTTGTATTAGTTTTTGGGATTTATTTAGTTATTTAGTCTTTGTATTATTCAGGGGAGTGATACTCAAGACTCGTGCTATCATTCCATTATTATTCTATTGAGATGTGGTATCATTTGTTTATAATTTAATTCGTTGCATGTTAATTTAATTTAATAAAATTGGCAACTCTCTTTTTAAACATTAGGTGGCTAGTAATTGTTTAAAAATGTTTTTTGACGGTGATGCTATGGACTGAACCAACTTGACATTTTGTATTAATTTGAATAAAGGAGTAGCTACCCGATATTTAATTAGACGGGGTGTCACATGGACCTATTTATACTTGGTCACTACGGTTGAGTTAGCACTTTTTGGATGACAAAATTGAGGGGGTTTATGAGGGATAATGTCTGCAATGTACCTTTTATCCCTATATGTGTGCAGCCGCATGTCCCTTTTAACATGTGCCACCTTGTGTAAACCAAAGTCAAAAAAAAAATATGTCTGTGCTTGAAGATAAAATATCTGATTTGGTAAGTATATTTTAAAATGGTAACTTACTATACAAACTTTGTAAACTTAAGGAGGGGCTCAAAGACCTCCTCCTCTAAAATCATTTATAAACTTAAGGAGGAGCCTCTAGGACCACCTCCTCCAAAATATTTTATAAAATTAAGGAGGAGCCTCTAGGACCACCTCCTCTAAAATATTTTACAAACCTAAGGAGAGGTCTCAAGGACCACCTCCTCTAAAATCATTTTATAAATTCTTCATTTCTTATGATCAACCCCTTGGTTGTTGACTTCAATTATGACTGGGTATGATCTTTGTAAGGACTAGGTTACCTTTAGGGTCTATCTACTAGTTTTCTCTCAATCTTAAAGTGCTAAGTGTTTAAGCTTGCTCAACAAACCTTGTTTCTCAGCGACCAAGACTAGACTCCCAAGAGATCCCAACTTTGACTTTTTGAGCGCTACTTGCTCAACTAGGCTACCTGTACAAGAAAGTAACATGTTAGTACTTTGGAATTCATGCGAGTAACAAATATGAGGGAGGAGGTCACTCTAGGTGGACCTCCTCGCCCACTAGTTCTATTCTGTAAGGAGAAGGATTTCTAGGGATGAGGAGCTCCTCATTCATACTTTATTCTTGTGACTTTTGGAATATTTGGGGCGAGGAGCCACCTATGCTGGGCCTCATTTCCCAAACTTTATTTTTATTGTTTTCTCAGTTGTTTGGGATGAAGAGATCTTTCTAATAGGCCTCCTCGCCCAAATTTCAAGTTTGTGACATCTGGTCATTTTGGGGCGATGATCCCTTCTTGGTGGGCCTCCTCGCCCAAGTTCAATATCTGCGAACTTGGTGTCCATTGGGGCGAGGATCCCTCTTTGGGGGGCCTTCTCGCCCAAATTCTAATCTTGTGAACTTCATATAAATTGAGGCATGGAGCCTTTTATAGGGCCCTCCTCTCTCTAATTCTTAGTCTGTGACCTTTGAACAAATTGGGTCCAGGGAGCCCTTTTTAAGGTCTTTATCGCTCAAGTTCTAATTCAGTGAACTTTGGGAACATTGGTGGCGAGGAGCCCTTTCTAGGGTCCTCATCATCCAAATTCTAATTATGTTAACTTTAGGAATATTGGGGTGAGGATCCATTCTTGGGGCCCTCCTCGTCTAAGTTCTAATTCTGTGAACTTTAGGAAAATTGGGGGATAGGATCCCTTCCTCGGGACCTCCTCGCCCAAGTTATAATGATGTGAACTTTGGGAAAATCAGGGCGAGGAGCCCTTCCTAGGTCCCTCCTCGCCCAAGTTCTAATTCTTAGTGGTGCTCGTGGTGAGTCCCTCCTCTCCAATTGGGCCAGGTCTCCCAAGCCTTTGACCTATCAAGTATGTACCCCTCTACACTTTGGGTCGGGGTCCATTTTGAGGACTAAAAGTTAGAACGACCAACTCTACAGGTCAAGGTCAAATCTGAGGACCTAAATTGGTACAACCGATTCTGTGGGTCAAGGTTGATTCTGAGGACCTAAAGTTGTGACGACCCATTTTCCGGATCATAGTCAATTATGAGGACTTAAAGCTATGACGATTGATTCTGCGGGCTGAGGTCAATTCTGAGAACTTAAAGTTATGACGATTGATTCTGTGGGCCTAGGTTAATTCTGAGTACCTAAAGTTATGAGGATTGATTTTATGGGTCGAGATAAATTATGAGGACTTAAAGTTACGACGAATAGTTCTTTGGGCTGAGGTCAATTTTGAGGACCTAAAGTTGTGACAATCGATTATGCGGACTGAGGTCAATTCGAAGGACCTAAAGTTATGACGATCGATTCTTTGGGCCGAGGTCAATTTCGAGGACCTAAAGTTGTGAAGACCAATTCTATAGGTCAAGGTCAATTCTGAGACCTAAGGTTATAAAGACCAATTCTATGGGTTGAAGGCAATTCTGAGGTCCTAAGGTTGGTATGACCAATTCTGCGGGTCAAGGTCAATTTTGAGGACCTAAAGTTATGACGACTGATTCTGTGGGTCATGGTCAATTTTAAGGACCTAAAGTTATGATGATCGATTCTTCGGGTCTAGGTCAATTCTGAGGACCTAAAGTTGTGATGACCGATTCTGTGGGCCGAAGTCAATTCTGAGGACCTAAAGTTATAAGGACTGCTTCTGTGCGTCGAGGTCAATTCTGAGGACTTAAAGTTGTGAAGAATGATTCTTTGGGTCGAAGTTAATTATGAGGACCTAAAGTTGTAATGACTAATTCTGTGGGCCGAGGTCATTTCTGAGGCCAAGGTCAATTCTGAGGACCTAAAGTTGGGATGACCGATTCTGTGGGTCGAGATCAATTCTGAGGACCTAAGGTTATGACGACCAATTCTGTGGGCCGAGGTAAATTCTGAGGACCTAAGGTTAGGGAGATCAATTCAGCGGGTCAAGGTTAATTTTGAGGGCCTAAGGTTTTAACGATTGATTCTGTGGGTCGAGATCAATTCTGAGGACCTAAACTTGTGATGACCAATTTTGCGGGCCGAGTTAAATCATAAGGACCTAATGTTGTAGTTCGGAGGGGTATAGCTCCGTTGAAGAAGGCATGAAATATTTTGGTGTAGGCATACTTTTGGTTCCACTTCGAATGGGTTGACTTAAAATTTCGCTGGGGGAATGTGTATATTTATGGTTCCGACCGGGCAATTGCAGTAGACTTGGATGCGGGCGCGTTGATAGTCCCATTGTGGAATATGTAGAAAATGAGAGTGTAAAGGTAATCCTTCTAGGGATTTTGAGAATTTTAAAGGGTTTTGGTGTTCCAAAATGACTTTTTAAGAGAAAATAAGGTTCAATATTTTTTAAGGTTTTTTGGGAATTTTTAGGAATTTTGCTTCTGGGTGGATTATTGACTCTTTGTTGGGGATATAGTTGACCTTCTACCTATGGAGTCTTCCTTCGATGGCAACAGGGGCTATAGGCATTTATGTGTAGATGAGGCGGTTGCTGGCGCATGAGGTGGTGCGGAAGATGAGGTGACATCCATTTTTGGTTCATTCCTTTAAGGATTTTCTTACAGACCTGTCATTGCGATTGAAGGTACTTAGCAATCCATGTTGTATTCTTGGTGTATTGTATTTGCACCTAAAAAGAGAGACTCGAGAAAGAAAAAAACTTCATCTTTTGTTTGACTATCTTTATTTTTAATTTGTTTCCGAGGTTGTGTTTTGAGGAAAAGTATGACAAAATATGTTTTTTAGAGTTTGGTATATCTTTTTTAGATATTTGAATAGAAGGAGGCCACGGGAGAATTATTGAAGAGATTTATTTTGAGAAAAAGTAAGAGCAATGTATATTTTTGATTTTTTTAATATAGGAAAGCCTTGGAGTGTTAGTTGGCATATGGATGAGGAGATTGAAAACTTGATGTAAAGTGGGTCTCATCGCTTTCTTGGATTGTCCAAATTCTGGTGTGACGGAGGGATCTTTCTGATGCTAGTTTCACTAGAGTTGTAGCCTTGGGCCTGACTGTGAGGATGTTACTGGTGACGTGTGACGAGGAGATTGAAAACTTGATGTAAAGTGGATCTCATTGCTTTCCTGGATTGTCCCGATTCTGGTGTGACGGAGGGATCGTTCTGATGCTGGTTTCACTAGAGTTGTATCCTTGGGCCTGACTGCGAGGATGTTACTAGTGACGTGTGACTTGATAGCCTATCCTAAGGTGTCAACGATAGTGGTGTGGATTCCTTACAATTGAAGTTCTGCAGAGGTGGTGCTGGCAGAGACCTTGAATGGTCTTGATGCTTGAAAGGAGGGCAGTCCTAATTTTCTAAGGGTGATCCCAGTAATGTTGTTTATGTGCCTTCTAGAGATGTTTCACTGGGAGGCCCCTCCTAAGAATACCTTGTTGAATGTTCCTAATTTCTTTGTTTATACTTTCTTCAGTTTCAGCCCTTCAATAGAAAATTAGGTAAACTTGTTTGTGGAACATGGGGATCGGTGTCTTCGCTGTTTGGTGACATGGTACGAAGAATTACAGCCTATTTTGCATCTAGGAGAGTGTCGTTACATGAGGTTGGTTGGCCTCTAACAGACTTCCTTTTATTTCCCTTGGGGACTTCTTTGCCAAGATAGATGAGAGAAGATAGTGCCTCCTCCCATAACGAACTTCATTTTGATGGAGGACCTGACTGAATTTTTGCGAATGATACTGGGACCTTTGTGGCAGCGTCGCTAGCTATCTACCCATCCATCATATTCTATAGGAGGGGCCTGGTATGCTTCTGTGGATTATCTGAAGTTATTATGGAAGGGGTACTTGGGAAGATCTCAGAAGCGGAGACCGGTTGAAGGTGGCTTGTGTCTTTTGACACTATGGAGGAGGGTGTTATAGTTTTGACCAAACTTGTCCAGGAGTATCGGTGCATGGAATGTGTACGATATGTTAATCAGTAGTGGGAGACTTTGGAACCTCCAAGGACTGGAAATAATGACAAGGCAGGGTCGTCTAGCAGTTGAGGGTAGAATATGTGAAATTGGGAGTAGTATCTGTAAAGCCGAGGGTAATATCTATGAACCTGGGAAAATTTATGTTTTGGGTACTTTGTGTTATTATCTGTCATGTTTTAGGATTTTTTTGTAAAGCTGGTTGTTTGGGTAGGTTGTTTTATCGAAAAAATGTAGGTTGATTTCATTATTGGAAGGGGTGGTCTGTTTGATTCCGTCGACTGATATTTCATGTAACATCTGTATTACTTGACTTTAAAATAAAAATAATTTTGGCATATTTTATTGTGTCTCCTGATGAGTTTTTATTTTGAATTATCTATACCAATCGCTAAGGCATACATAATCCTTTTGTTCACATAAATGATAAGATGGACCGTCATTCTCGAGGGTTAGATAAGAATATCATTTTGTGAAAAAGACGTGATTGCATCCATGTGTTGTATGGGATGCCTACGTACATCTGAGGGTCTTGAAAATTTGAGAGCTTAATTTTAAAAATAAAAATATTTTGAGAGGATCAATACCTATGTAGTTATGGGTAGGGGAAATAGAAAAAAAATTTAATTTAATTTTTTGGATAAAACCGGGATTAAAAGAATCGTAGTATGATGAGAATTCAGATTACGGGTAGAATTTCTTGAGATAGTCCAGATTGACTGTACGCATCATCTCTTCTCCGTTGAGGTTTGTGAGCATAACGGCATTGCGTGACATAATTTTCTTCATAATGTAGGGGACGCTCCAATTTAGTTCAAACTTCCCTCTTGGGTCCCAGACTGGTTCTATAATTTCTTTGAGAGCCAGGTATCCTTCTTTTACACCTCGGTCCTTGACTTTCTTGTTGAATTATTGCGCTATCCAGTAATGGTACCCCTATATATGGTAAAGAGTCTTAGGTATCTTTTCATCCAATAGTGAGAGGTCATCATAGCGACTCTAATGCCAATCCTCTTCGCTTATTTTTCTCTTGAGTATGACACATAGGGAAGGTAGTTCTAGCTCATCGGGGAGAACTACTTCCATGCCATATACCAAAGAGTAGGGAGTAGCCCCAGTAGGTGTTCTAATCGAGGTATGGTAGCCCCAGAAGGTGTACGAGATCAGATCGACCCAATCTCTTTAACTTTCAGTCCTTTTATTGATGACTATTTTTAGGCTTTTGTTAACAGCTTTGATAGAACCATTGGTTTTTGGATCGGTAAGGAGAATACTTGTGTCTATAAATCCCATACTTGTTGACCATTTCTATGACCTCGACTTCGAAGTGGAGCCCATTATCTAATACTAACTCATGGGGAATTCTGTATCGGCAGATGGTGTTCTTTTTGATAAATTTAACCACTTGCTTAGCATTTAACAGTGTATATGACTCGACTTTGACCCATTTGGTAAAGTAATCAATGACGACCAGGATGAACTCGTGACCATTTGAAGCTTTGGGAGTGACCTTCCCTATGATATCTATGCCCCAGGTGGAGAAGGGTCAGGGATAGGTTATGTTTTAGAATTCCCGAGGAGGTAAGTATTGGATATTGAAAAACTATTTGTACTTAAGACATCTTCGAACATAGGCAGTGCAGTCTTGAACCATAGTAGCCCAATAGTACCCTTGACATATGATCTTTTTGGCTAGCGTGTGACTATTATTGTGGGGCCCGTATTCCCTGTTGTGTATTTTCTATATCATTCTTTAGATATCATCCCCAGCTATGCAATGGAAATGGGCTCCGTCGAAGTTTCTTTTGAAAAGGGTTGTATCTCATATAATGTATTGGTCTGCCAGTTTGTGAAGGATTGCAAGATATTTCTTATCTACATCCTGGGGATACCTAACATGTTTGAGGAGGCGCCAAATCTCATAGTACCATGACCCGATAATTCAAGATTTTTTCCGGTAACGATCTCAATGTGGTAGCAGTGGGTGGGTATAACCGATTTCTGAACTAGGAAGGGGGCATTATTATTCCCTCGGATATGTTGACCATGGAGGTAAGGGTTTTAAGGACATCGGCTAAGATATTCTTTGATCGAGGAAGGTAGTAGAAGGTGACATCTTTGAACTAGGACGTAAGCACTTCTAGGTGGGCATAGAAGGGTAGGAGCGCCTCGTCTTTGACTTTCCTTTTTTGAGGATTTGGTCGATAATAAGGGAAGAGTCCCCATTCACGTCTAGGTATTTGTTAACTTTCTTGAGGGAGATCTTGAGGCCTACGATGCATGCCTCGTATTCAGTCATGTTGTTGGTGCAAATGAAGTCTAGATTGATGGCAATGGGTGTATGGGAGCAATCAGGGGCGATCAGAAGTATCCAAATGTCGTATCCTTTCTTATTAGTAGCTCCATCGAAGAACATTTTCCATTTGAGATATTCCTGAGAGGTTCTTAAAATGTCTTCATCTGGGAATTCAGAGACCCAAATGTAAGTTCCTTACATGGGATAATCGACAAGGTAGTCGAATATGGCTCGCTCTTTTATAGCTTTCTATGTGACATACATAATGTCGAACTCGACTAGCAGCATTAACCGTCGTGCCATTAGGCTTGACAAGGTAGGTTTCTCTAACAGTTACTTTCTGGTATCCATTCGGGATACTATTATGATGGGAAAAATGAGCATGTAGTGATGTAACTTTTGTATGACCCAGACTAAGGCGACTCATGTTTTCTCTAAAACATTGTAACTAACTTCATACCTGAACAGTTTTCGACTAGCGTAGTAGATGGTTATTTCCTTGTGGCACTATACCAAATTATGCGAATAATCACGGTAGGTGGGTTCCAGATTTGGACCCTAACCAGCTGGTCACAGCCCAAAGTCGAGACCATGTTCAACAGAGGTGTGACCAGTTCCATGACCAACTGTGGTCATAAATTCCTTTGGACCTTGTTACGACCTTCATCCCTGACTCGTGTGTGTCATGGAACTTATCCTTGACAATTATGTGACCATCATTGTGCCGAATTCGCTCCAAATTTCACTCTAAGTTGGGTTACGGACTAAGGCTGTGACCATGTCCATGATCGATGCCAAAAATCCATCAAAGAGGGTCATGCCTTTGGGTCAGGACCAGTTCAAAATGGTGGCGTGTGTGGTTCACGGACCTAGCCCATGACTACATTTATTTCAAACCCCTCGTCACGGCATGTGACATGGAAAAAATATGGTCACGTGGTTAGGTCACGACCTAGAGCCATGACCAAGGTCTTCATATTAAAACTACAAAAGGATTTTTTCATTTCCCCTAAAAGTTTCCTCTCTCTCTCTCTTTCAATCCCTCAAACCATAACCGTTCGGCTCAATCTCTTTCTCAATCTAATTTTTGGCTTAATCTCTCTCTCAATCTCAGTTTTCGGCTCATTCTCTATCTCAATCTCAAAGGTAACTCTCAAACCCTAACATGTTTGAAGAGTGCACTTGCGTTCAAATAATGAAGTTATTTAATTAAACACAGTTTTTACCAAACAGTTCCTAAGCATGCATTTATATGATATTAAGTGCGATGATGAAACATGCAAGAACACATATATGAGGGAAAATCCCCAACGGGGTAAAACCTTTTATTTTCACAATAATATTTGTAAGAGAATGGCTTACAACGGATTATAATGAAAATACAGTGACACAGAAATACCCTCGGGTGTCAGTTCTGTTGTCGGCGGCTGGAACAATCCCTTTCTAGTAGGGCAGCAGTGACGAAGAGAGAGGCTTCCTCACACATTACTCCAGATGAGTAAACGATCTTCTTGAAGGTTTAAAGATTCACACACATATATGGGAATGGTTTTGTGAATAAAAAAGGTTTAGAAAACCTTAAAAGGTGAAGTCTTATTCTGGGCAGATTTTCGTGATTGCAAAAGACTTCAAAAAATGTGTAGAAGGAGATTAGATATATATACAAAAATCGAGGCGGTGGCTCGTTCGAACGAGATGACATGTCGCTCGAACGAAGATAGAAGTCGTTCGAACGATATCGCGCGACATTCTATCTCGCGCGAACGACTTGCAAAGTCGCTCGAGCGAACTCGTCGATCGAGGCCATTCGCTTCTACACTTAGAAAAATTATGCTTTTGATAAAAAATTAACCCAGTCTTCAAAAATAATTTTCAAAAAATATTTCCCAAATATTTATGCAAATATTTAAAACTCCAAAATAACATTTTATCGATAGAGTGTAGTGGAGTAGTGGGAATGAGCTGAGCTACACGTTGCATGAAGCATGATGCACGTGAAGAAAGTGGATGCAATGAATTTGGATACAGGGCGTCGAGGATGTTCGTGTTGACGTGCCGAATGTAACGGTATCAGACATATGTACTGTGATCTAGGAGAAAATAGAAAATTCCTAGATTCTACCCCCGACATTTATAGAATTATGTCCCTACAAATCTCCCCCTATGTCTATGCCGGTACATACATAAAAATCCGAATTATGCACTCAAATGACATACAAGATAATATCCCCATTAAACTGAGAATACTAAATGACATGTCTCCCAAATCTTCAGCTCTTCAGAAACTTTCAAAGCTTTTCTCATCAGGGTGTGCAATCCAATAATGAACAATGATGTACCTACACACATGAGATAAAGCAAATACCCGTGACAAGCAACAGTTTGAAATATAATGAAATGCAAAACTTGATGATCAATTAAGCTTAAGCAAATCATTTATAAATCAACCAAACACCAAAACAATTCTCCCCCATAATTCTTCTCCCCCTTTTTATGATGTCCCCAAATAGACAAATATGAGAAGTAGAAATGAATGCACATGGAGAATGAGACACGGGAATAAACAGATATTTTTATATTTTTCAAAAAATTTCAGACATAATATACAACAAAGAATCACACCATGAAAGATCATAAAAACAACCAAGTCAATGATTGCGAAAATGAATGGGTGTGAACAGATTCGATAGGAAAATCAATGCATACAAACATGACATATGTGCACGATGAATATTTGATACTCCTAACGAATGAACTCAAAGTCTTCCTTTGGTGTAAAAAAATGGAAATATAAGACATTGACTCAATCAAATCAACAAATCAAAGCTCAAAGTGATTTCCCCACCAATAACGTCCAAAATATTTCATGCATTTTCAGGAGTTTCAAGGAAGTGCAAACCCGTTTAAATTCTCCAACCAAACTTCCTCAGATATTAATTTTTAATAGAGGATTTCTAAATTCTCAAACTTTGGAGAATTGATGGTGAAACCTAAGTGGCCCATATTTGGCATGAATTTCTTTTTATTGCCTTTAAATTTTTTCGAGCTCTTTTAACCTCTTTGGACCCCGGATAATAAAATTCCTCCATTTTTTAGGTCCTTTTAAACGGTGGCTTTTGCCCAAAGAAGAGAATTACCTTTCCCAGCCCCTCCCCGTTCTTAAATACTCACTCAGTCTCACAAAAATGATTTTTACATGCATTCCAATCTTGTCAAGTTTTATCTCATATTGCAAGTTGTATAGACAAAATTGAGATGGAAACACTCAAGTCAACATGTGATAGACAAGTACAATAATCAAATAAAGCCGTGCATGTGTGCAATAAAGGAGATAAGAGTCAAACATGTAGAAAGATATCACTAATCACATCTCAAAGACTCCAATCAAAGTAAAGCACATGGATGAAATGATGTAGCGTCTCAAATCTCTATCAAACAGTCACAGGAATAAATGGAATGAAATTGTGACTTGGCTATCTTAAATGTTCATCTATAAAAGGTGTATATATAAAAAATACAAAAATATTTTTGGGCTTTTCTGAAATATTTATATACAAAAACAAAAATCTTTTTGGATTTTTCAAAAGAATAAATAAATAGCTGTACAACATAGCAATGGTACATATAAAACAGACTAGCAATAGGAATCATATGATAAGAACATGAAAAAGCATCCTATTCTAGACAAAGACCAACCCCTCAGTCAACTGTGAAAATCCCCAAAGACTTCCTAAGACTCTCAAATCTAAGGGCATCTAAAGGTTTCGTGAAAATATCGGCTAACTGACGGTCGGTGGGAACAAAACTCAGGGATACGACTTTCTCCTCAACTAACTGATGCATAAAGTGCTCACGTATCCTGATGTGATTTGTGCGCGAATGCTGGACAGGATTGCGGGATATGTGTATCGCGCTCGTGTTATCATAGGAAATGGTCATGGTGTCCAGTGAAATCCCATAATCTTCCAGCATTTGCTTCATCCACATGAGTTGCGTGCAATAACTCCCGGCGGCTATGTACTCAGCCTCCGCTGTGGACAAAGAGATGGAATTGTGTTTCTTTCTCAGCCAGGAGATAAGAGCAGAACCAAAATAGAAACACCCACCAGAAGTGCTCCTACAACCATCTACATCCCCGGCCCAATCAGCATCTGAATAGGCGGATAAATGGTCATCAGTATCAAAGGAATACCAAATACCGTATGAGAGAGTCCCACTCACGTATTTAATAATACGTTTTAGAGCAAGTAAGTGTGACTCTTTCGGGGACGCCTGATAACGCGCACAGACTCCAACACTAAAGGCAATGTCGGGACGACTGGCAGTCAAGTAGAGAAGACTACCTATCATACTCCGATATAAGGTTTGGTCTACGTCCTTGCCTGAAGTGTCCTTACTAAGCTTGGTAGTGATACTCATAGGTGTACGTGCATGTTTAGCGGAGTCTAAACCAAATTTCTTCACTGGGTCTCTAGCATACTTGGATTGGGAGATGAACATCCCACCCTCTAGCTGACGAACCTAGAGACCAAGGAAGAAAGTAAGCTCACCAACCATGCTCATCTCAAACTCACTTTTCATCTCCTCCTCAAAGTGATGAGCATGTTGGAGGCACGTGGATCCAAAGACTATGTCGTCCACATAGACTTGGGCAACCAAAATAGCACCGTCATCTCTCCTGATGAACAATGTCATATCAACTCCCCCTCTCTTGAAGCCACGGGCTAAGAGATAGGAAGTAAGCCTCTCGTACCAAGCACGGGGTGCTTGCTTCAAACCATACAAGACTTTTCTCAGATAGAAGACGTGCCCTGGATGCTGAGGGTCTTCAAACCCTTTTGGTTGTTCCACGTAAACCTCCTCCTGTAGAATGTCATTCAAAAAGGCACTCTTGACATCCATCTGATATAACTTGAAGCGCAGATGACATGCGATGGCGAGTAGTAGGCGGACGGACTCAAGCCTCGCAACATGAGCAAATGTCTCCCCAAAGTCTACACCCTCTATCTGTGTGTAGCCTTGAGCGACCAACCTAGCTTTGTTTCGGATTATGGCACCATTTTCATCCATTTTATTCTTAGAAATCGACCGGGTACCTATCATATTAGTCTCATTAGGTCGGGGGACAAGTTCCCATACATTGTTCTTTTTAAACTGAAGCAACTCATCCTGCATAGCAGATATCCAGTGTTCATCCTTGAGTGCTTCTTTATTTTTCTTGGGCTCGAATTTGGACGTGTAGCAAAGATGGCTAACAACGTTCTCTAGCTGAGCACGAGTCTTGACCCCTAGAGTGGGATCGCGAACAATGGCAGACGGGTCATGACTCTTGCGAACCCAAGAAGGTGTGTCCCCTAACACAGGAGTGGGGACCACAGAGTGTGGGTGGGGGACAAGTGGATCACTGTCAGATGTGTCCTCATCCTCACACTGAAGGTTAGGATCAATAACCGTCTGAGGTTTGTCATCTTACACGGTGACGTTTATTGATTACATAACCTTAGAGCTCTTCAGGTTAAAAACTCGGTACGCTCTGCTATTCGATGAATATCCTAGAGATATTCCCTCGTCGCTCCGGGAGTCGAACTTTCCTAATTGCTCTCTATCCCGTAGGATGTAGCATTTACTCCCAAAAACGCAGAAATATGCCAGGTTGGGCTTCTTGCCAGTCCACAACTCATAAGGAGTCTGAAGTGTGTGTGGACGCAAATAAATGCTATTCACCGTGTGGCATGAAGTAGACACTGTCTCTGCCCAAAATCTCCTAGAAACTTTACGACCTAGAAGCATAGATATAGCCATTTCCTGGATCGTTCTATTCTTTCTCTCAACAATCCCATTTTGTTGAGGAGTCTTCATAGCAGAAAACTCATGTTTGATCCCAAGGCTATCACAATACAAATCCACCTTTGCTTCCTTAAATTCAGTGCCGTTGTCACTAAGTATTTTGTTAATAGTGACTCCGTGTTAATTTTGTAGGACACGACACTTGGTCGTTAAAAACTCTACAGCATCGGATTTCTCTCTCAGAAAACCTACAATGGAGTACCTGGAGAAATCATCCACCATCGCGAGGATATACCTCTTACCACCTAGACTCTCAGTACGAGTGGGACCCATAAGATCCATGTGTATGAGCTCAAGAACACGAGAGGTGGTAATGGAATGCAACTTCCTATGAGGACTACGAATTTGTTTTCCCAACTGACAGGGTCCACACACCGTCGAAGTTGGCCTTCCAAGAGATGGTAAGCCACGTACTAGGTCCTTTTTAGCTAAGCGGTTGAGATCTCTAACGTTCACATGACCTAGACGTTGGTGCCACAGATCCATAGGAGTGATCGTGGCGATGTTGCAGAAAAGTGAGGATGTGGGCTCAGTCCCATAGCAATTATCCTTTGTCCTCACCCCTTGCACTAACAGTTTACCGGCTTGATTATAGACCTAACAAGCGTCCCGGTCAAACTTTACTGCAAAGTCAGCGTCGCACAGCTGGCTAATGCTGAGAAGGTTTGCTTTCAAACCTTTGACGTACAACACATTCTTTAGCTTAGGAAATCCTGGTAACTCTACAGTTCCTCGTCCTACAATGCTAGACTTGCTCCCATCTCCAAAGGTGACTCTGCATCCTGATAGTCCTCAAGAGTCGTAAAAAATAAGGCATCACCTGTCATGTGTCTGGAGCACCCACTGTCAAAATACCACTGTGAGGTATTATGAGCTTTAAGAGCAACATGAATAACGAAGGCCTTTTTATCTTTCTTAGGTACCCAAGAAGTGGTAACCCTTTGTTTGCCTTTGTTGTTGTTGGTTTTAGCTGGAATGTGAGAAGCATTCACTAACGGCAAAGACATCCGTCGGAATTCTTCCATTAAACTTTGGGACGTGGCAGCTAAGAACTCAACTTTCTCTCTCAGACTAGAAAACTCATCAGTATGGCGTCGTGGAGCAGTAGTACGTCGTGTCTGACCCATGCTATAGCAAAACTCCCTAAGATGCCCTTTTCTTTTACAATAAGTACAAAAGAACACAGTCAAAGGGGGACCTTGGTTTGCCTTTCTTGGTCGAACTCTCCTTCGAGGTTTTTAACGATGGCCATAGGGAGTCGTAGTAAACTCAGGGACTGGTCCAGGTGAAATTTGGGACGTGGAGGAACCATCATAACCAATCCCTTACCTATCACCAAAACCTAAAGCGGGGCCGAGGAGCATCTTTCCCATTTTCCCTGATCTATCCTCGATTTGTACCTTGACTTCCCGTGCTTTCTCAAGATCGTGAGTCAGCTGGGCAACAAGGGCTTCAAGTTTCTTCCGAGTCTCCATGGAGGAATGGAGCTCACTCGTAAGACTAGCCACTTGTTTAGTCAAGTCCCCTTTTTCTTTCTCAAAATTACTCTCTCTCTCTAAACACACTCTCTTTCTCAACACAGGAAGATTCACTCTCTCTCAGGGCGGTGCAGGTGGAGGACTCTCTTTCTCTCGCTTTTCTTAAATCTTCCTCTAAGCCGGTGATCTTAAGAACTAACGCTTTGTTACGCTTTTTAGTTTTAAAAGACTCAGAATATAACTCAACATAGGCGCGTTGAATATCACTCTCGCTCTCACTTGTGTCATACTCCCCCTCACTCACATCGATCTCACTGTCGAGGTGTCCCTCTGAAGCATCATCCTCATCATCGTGAGGAGAACTAGGAGTGCTCACATGACTGGCCATGAATGCGGTGAAGTTACACTCATGCGGTGACTCATCTCCTGAATCCACCGTCTCGACGTCACTGTCGTCGCTAAGAGTAGCATTAAGGACAGCTTTCCCTTTCTCTCTATTCAGACGAGTGGCACACTCAAAGGCTCTATGACCCCTACCGTCCCACTCAAAGCATCTCTCACTTTCTTTCTTAGGAGGATCTTTAAAAACTTTTTCATTTTTCTTTTCAAACTTTTTTTTCTCAAATTTCTTTTTATCTTTAAAATTGCCATTTTTCTTAAATTTGAGAATCCTTTTGAAATTTTTTGCAAAAAGAGCCAAATCATCTAAGTCAAAATCACAATCAGAATCAGACGTGTCAGTCTCTCTTTTTCTAGATGACTCTACTCTCTTTCTAACCGACCCCTCACTCTTTTTCTCTTGGGCATTAAGTGCAATTCCCTTATCTTTAGACTTAGCAGTTTTAGGGAACATATCAATTTCATATGTTTGCAAATATCCTACAAGTTCTTCCAATTTTAGCGTATTTAAATTACCCATAGAATTTAGCACGGTGACTTTAGGGATAAAACGCTTAGGCAAAGAACGAAGAATCTTTTTAACAACTCTAGCATTAGGAATATGTTCACCCAGATTAAAGCTAGTATTAACAATGTCAGAAAGCCTAGCATAAAAATCATCAAAACATTCAGTCTCATGCATGGTGATTGTTTCAAATTGAGTTGTCAAATTTTGCAATTTAAACTCTTTCACAGCATTAGTTCCTTCATGGGTGAGTTGTAAAACATCCCATGCCTCTTTTGACGTGGTGCACGTCATTATGCGTTTGAACTCATCAGGTGTGACAGACCCAGAAATAGCACTTAGACCCTTAGAATTAAAAGACGACCATTTAAATTCTTCTTCAGTCCAAGAAGTGACAGGTTTCAAATTAATCACATTCTCAACAGTCACGGAGGGAGGTTTCCACCCTCTTTCAACCAAAATCCAGACACATTCATCAATGGCTTTTAATGTAGATCTCATACGGGCTTTCCAATATGCATAGTTTGTCCCGTCAAAAACTGGCATTTTATTATATAACTTCTCCATAATGAACACACTCGTTTTAAACAAAATCAATTTTTCATAAAATTGATATCTTAGAAAAATTTTGCGGAAAATTACACGGTAATTTTGTGTAACTGGCTCTGATACCAATTTGAAGAGTGCGCTTGCATTCAAATAATGAAGTTATTTAATTAAACACAGTTTTTACCAAACAGCTCCTAAGCATGCATATATATGATATTAAGTGCGATGATGAAACATGCAAGAACACATATATAAGGAAAAATCCCCAACGGGGCAAAACCTTTTATTTTCACAATAATATTTGTAAGAGAACGGCTTACAACGGATTACAATGAAAATACAGTGACACAGAAATACCCTCGGGTGTCGGTTCTGTTGTCGGCGGCTGGAACAATTCCTTTCCAGTAGGGCAGCGGTGACGAAGAGAACGACTTCCTCTCATAGTACTCCAGATGAGTAAATGATCTTCTTGAAGGTTTAAAGATTCACACACATATATGGGAATGGTTTTGTGAATAAAAAAGGTTTAGAAAACCTTGAAAGGTGAAGTCTTATTTTCGGCAGTTTTTGTAGATTTTCGTGATTGCAAAAGACTTCAAAAACCGTGTAGAAGGAGATCAGATATATATACAAAAATCGAGGCGGTGGCTCGTTCGAACGAGATGACATGTCGCTCGAACGAGATAGCATGTCGCTCGAACGAATACAGAAGTCGTTCGAACGATATCGCGCGACATTCTATCTCGCGCGAACGACTTGCAAAGTCGCTCGAGTGAACTCGTCGATCGAGGCCATTCGCTTCCACACTTAGAAAAATTCTGCTTTTGATAAAAAATTAACCCAGTCTTCAAAAATAGTTTTCAAAAAATATTTCCCAAATATTTATGCAAATATTTAAAACTCCAAAATAACATTTTACCGATAGAGTGTAGTGGTGTAGTGGGAATGAGCTGAGCTACACGTTGCATGAAGCATGATGCATGTGAAGAAAGTGAATGCAATGAATTCGGATACAGACCGTCGAGGATGTTCGTGTTGACGTGCCGAATGTAACGGTATCAGACATATCTACTATGATCTAGGAGAAAACGGAAAATTCCTAGATTCTACCCCGGACATTTATAGAATTATGTCCTTACAATGTTTGTACTTATGTGTATATATGTGTGTATTTGTGTATGGGTATGTGTGTGTGTATTTATGTATTTATATGTGTGTATGCGTATATATGTGTATATGTATGTGTACCATGTGTATGTGTATATGCATTGTGTGTGTACTCTATGTATGTCTACAAGAAAAATGAATATTAGGGACGGGAGTATTTGGGACGGTCGTGTCATTTTGTCCCTTATACTATACCAAAAGGGACATTTTTAATTACCGTCCTTTTTTATAGTAACAAAAGGGACAGTTTTTTAAAAACCGTCCCTTTTGGTATTTATCAAAAAGGACAATAAATAAAACCGTCCCTTAAAGTATATACGAATTTTTAAGGCTGATTTTTCCCGGTCTAATTTAAGGGATGAAATTTAAAACCGTCCTTTTTGCTATATCAATAGGGACGGTTTTTAAAATCCGTCTCTTTTGATATAGAAAAAGGGACGGTTTTAAAATCCGTCTCTTTTGGCATGGCTTGAAATTTTAACTTTTTTCCCAAACAAATATAAGGGACGGATTTTTAAACCGTCCATTTTGTTATACCAAAAGGGACGGTTTTAAAAATCTGTCTTTTTTATTATTCTAAAAGGGACAAATTTTAAAACCATCCCCTTTGATATAGCAAAAGGGACGCATGTTTCCAACCCTTTTGGTAATTTTCAATCTTTTTCATCACTCACATTGTTTCACTCAAATTCCACTCACACGAACAAAAAAATACTCCCGCTCTGCTCTCTCTCTCTCTCTCTCTCTCTCTCTCTCTCTCTCGCTGACCCTCTCTCGCAATCTCTCTTCCCTCTCTCTCTCTCTCTCTCTCTCTCTCTCTCTCTCTCTCTCTCTCTCTCCGCCGCCCCACCCCCTCTCCCCTGTGCCGCCTCGCCCCCTCTTCCCTGTGATGCCCTGCGCCGCCCCACGCCCTGCACCCCTGCTCCGCCCCATCCCCCTCTCCCCCGACCCGCCTCCTCTCCCCTGCGCAGCTCTATCCCCCCTCACTCACAACACCGCCCCATCCTACTTTAGTAGTTGATCGTTGGTTTCTTGGTTTTCATCTTTTAATCGTTCATTTTCATTTATAGTTGTTCATTTTGTGTTCAAAATGTTTAGGTCTACTATTATTCAGTAGTTGATTATCTCAGAGGTATGTATACTCATCTGTAGATGTTTTAATTTTTGACTTCATTGTTGTGGTGTACTGATACATGTCCTTTTGGTTTTGATTTTTCTTGTATTTATTTTATTTATCAAACATTTTAATTGGTAATTTCTATAAGTTGTAGTTTTTTGTTATTTTTAGTACTTGGAATTTGTTTTTGAAAAATTTCTAAATTTTTTATTGACTTTTTGCTGTGGAAATGGTTTCTTCAACCATTGCATTGAAATTTTTTCTTATAATCTTCGACTCTCTAAACTCAAATGCCACTAAAAATATTTAAATAAACCATTTCAAGGGTAAAATTGTTGATAACAGTTGTTCGCGTGGAAATTCATGGAAATGTGTACCTGGTATGATCATCAATTCCTTAACTAATTTCAATATTTGGGATTTTTTTATCCATGATATATACATATTGCATTTATATGTTTCATTATAATGTAGGCAGAGTGTTTGGTAAGACTGATTATTTAGATAGTAGCTTTTTTAAAGTTTAAGAATATGGTTGTTGGTTTGTATCTTTCAGGTATATGCTGATTTTTTTGGTCCTACTGATGTTTATGATGGAGTCCAAGTTATTCCATTCGCACAAATGTAAGCGATCGGTATCTGTAGCCAAAATCCGAGTGGATGACACGTCGCAGGTACTCACCTTCTACAAATAGTGGATACTTTTTTGGCACAAATGGTTTATTTCTGTACAAATAGTTGATTTATTATACATTTTTTTGTAGAACTTACAATTAATCGTTTTGAATCTGCTATGGATTGTTGTTTTATTTGGGTTTTGATTGGTGAGAATTTCTTTTGGCAAAATTATTATTTGTAATTTTGTCACATATGTTCTTTTATTTTGGTTATGATGTATGTCGGGAGGTTGTGCTTTTTTAGCCGATTAACATTTAGTTCGTGCCCGTGAATTGAAACACCAGGAAAATAACAGCTCAATGATGAAACTGCTTAAGGGCCTCATGAATGGCAGATATGATTAGAAAGGTACCTATGCTAGACATTCATAGTGAAATGTTTAAAGGTATTTATTGTCTCCACAATCTGAAAATTGGTACTTATTATTTTTTTTTCTATTTTAGATTATTTATTTGCAAGTTATGAATGATTTATTTATAATGTTGTAAGGTATATAGTGTCTCTATGTTGGTTCACTGTTTCTAATTGCCTGAGTGAGCAATAGTATAGACATTCCTGCTCTCTCCCATTAATCCATATCCAAGAAAATGTTTGGTTCATTTAGTTAGAGTATGGGTCTATAGAAGACCAAATTATGGAAATTTTAACAACATGAAAATAGTAGAATGTATGGTTATGTTTGATGGTGATCAGAATTTTGTCTGAATTGGGTTGGTGATGTATGCTCTAGATAATTAAAGATTAGTAGTTGTAGCATACATCTAAGTTCTATTTTTTTGTATAACTCTATATTTTCGTTTCTTTACGTAGATCAAATCAAAGTTTCATTTATTTGTAAGAGGTCTTAGTTTGTATATATTACTATAGATACTTGCTAGAGCAGAGTTTACTTAGTTTGTATATATTACTAAATGTGATGATTCTTTATGTTAAAATAATACCACCTGCGAGGATTCGTTATGTTTAAATTACCAACCACGATGATTCATTATGTTAAAATTAGAACATTGATACACTTCCTTTTTATTTGTTTGAGTACACTTTCTTTTTATTTATTAGTTTATTTGAGGATTCATTATGTTTGAGGATTTGTTATGTTGTCATTGAGACACAATTTCTTGTATTGTTTTCCATATAAGGTTAGCCGATTTGAAATTTCTGAAAGAGGTAGTTCAATTTTTTAATATTGGCAATTTTTGGTATGTTAATTTTAGTATTTTGGTTTTTGATAAATTTGGCATGTAATTTCTATAAATCTTTTTTTTAAAGGCTTAAATCGAAACCAATTTTCATATTTTTGGTTTTGGCTCTGGCTTTTGGTAATTAACAAAACCCTTTTTTGCGACCTAAACAGTAGTGTATAGTAGGTGGCAAGTCTATCAACCACCCCTAGTTTGATATTCTAGAGTATAGAGATGCATTACATTAGTTTTACTTTCTCTTCCCACGCATTATGTAGTAGCAAGAATATAGTTTTGTTCCTGCCTGAGTATACGACGAGAATTTGCAAACGGTTGACCTAGGATTAAAAACATGCCATCATAGTGTGAAAAAGTAAAACAACCACAAAACAGTCCCGTAAGAGCCACGAGCGCCTCGTAAGGGAACAACGTAACTCGTACAAGCTGACCGTGTAGTCACTTGACTCCCGGTTTAAGTATATACTGAAAATTTGCAAAAGTTTAAACTTAGACTTTAAAACATGACGTCAAAGAGTGAAAGAGTAAAATAACCACAAAATGGACCCACAAGAGGCACAAGCACCTCGCACGGGACAAATGTAACTAGTAGGAACAGACCGCGTAGTCACGGGACTCCCGGTTTGAGTATACGATGAGAATTTGTAAACAGTTAAACTTGGGCTTAAAAACATGTCGTCATAAGGTGAAAAAGTAAAACAACCACAAAACGGTCCCATAGGAGGCACGAGCATCTCGCACGGGACCAATGTGACTCGTATGAACCAATTGCGTAGTCATCGGACTCCCGGCTTGAGTATACGACAAGAATTTGCAAAAAGTTAAACTTAGGCTTAAAGATAAGTCGTCTGATGGTGAAAATGTAAAACAACCACAAAACGATCCCGTAAGAGGCACTAGTACCTCGTACGGGACCAATATAACTTGTAGGAACTGAACGCGTAGTCATGGAACTCCCGGTTTGACTATAAATGATAAGAATTTGTAAAAATTTAGACTTAGGCTTAAAAACATGGCGTCAAAGGGTGAAAACATAAAACAACCACAAAACGGTCCTGTTAGATGCACGAACACCTCGCACGGGACCAATCTAACTCATGGGAACCGATCGCGTAGTCATCGAATTACTCGTTTGAGTATACAATGAGAATTTGTATACGGTTAGTCTATGGCTTAAAAACATGCCATCATATGGTCAAAATGTAAAACAGCCATAAAACATTCCCTTGAGAGGCATGAGTACCTCGCACGGGGCCACTATGACTCGTAGGAACTGAACGCGTAGTCACAGGACTCTCAATCTAAGTATTTGATGAGAATTTGTAAATAGTTAGAGTTGTCATCAAAAGGTGAAAAATTAAAACAACCACAAAACGGTCCCGTAAGAGGCACTAGCACCTTACATGGGACCAACGTGACTCGTATGAACAGATTGCATAGTCATCAGACTCCCGATTTGAGTATACGATGATAATTTGCAAAATATAGACTTGAGCCTAAAAACTTGGCGTTAAGGAGTGAAAGCGTAAAATAGCACAAAATAATCCCTTAAGAGGCACGAGCGCCTCTTACGGGACCAATTTAACTCGTACGAACCTATCGCGTAGTCACCGGACTCCCGATTTTAGTATACGATGAGAATTTGCAAAGTTTAGACTTAGGGCTAAAAACTTAGCGTTAAGGGGTGAAAGCATAAAACAGCCACAAAACGGTTCCGTAAGAGGCATGAGCAACTCGTACGGGACCAATTTAACACGTATGAACCTATCACGTAGTCACCGGACTCCCCGTTTGAGTATACGACGAGAATTTAGTAAAATTTAAGACTTAGGCCTAAAATATGACATTAAGGGATGAAAGCATAAAACAGCCATAAAATGGTCCCGTAAGAGGCACGGACACCTCGTACGGGACTAATGTAATTTGTACGAACTGATCGCGTAGTCACCGGACTCTCCGTTTGAGTATACGACGGGAATTTGTAAAAAATTAAACTCGAGCAAAAAAACTTGGCGTCAAGGGGTGAAAGCCTAAAACAGCCACAAAACGGTCCAGTAAGAGGCACGAGCACCATGTACGGGACCAATGTAACTTGTACGAACCAATCGAGTAGTCACTGGGCTTTTGATTTGAGTATACGGCGAGAATTTGCAAAATTTAGACTCATGGCTAAAAACATGGCGTCAAGGGGTGAAAATGTAAAACAAACCATAAACAGTCCCGTAAGCGGCATGGGCACCTCGTACGAGACCAATGTAACATGTACGAATCAACATCGTAGTTACCGGACTCCCTATTTAGGTATACGACGAGAATTTGAAAAAAATTAGACTTGGGCAAAAAAGTTGGCGTTAAGGGGTGAAAGCGTAAAATAGCAACAAAACAGCCCCGTAAGAGGCACGAGCACCTCGCACGGGACCAATGTAACTCGTACGAACCTATCGAGTAGTCACCAGACTCCCGGTTTGAGTATACGACGAGAATTGGCAAAATTTAGACTTAGAGCTAAAAACATGGCGTCAAGGGGAGAAAACGTAAAACATCCACCAAACGATCTCGTAAGAGGTACGAACACCTCGCACGGGACCAATATAACTCGTGCGAACCGACCGCGTAGTCACTGGCCTCCTGGTTTGAGTATACGATGAGAATTTGCAAAATTTAGACTTGAACCTAAAAACTTGGCATTAAAGAGTGAGGGTAAAGAAACCACAAAACGGCCCCATATGAGGCACGAGCACCTCGTACGAGATCAATTGAACTCGTACGAACCTCTCGCGCAGTCACCGAACTCTCGGTTTGAGTAAACGATGAGAATTTGCAAAATTCAGACTTAAGGCTAAAAACATGGCGTCAAGGGGTGATAACGTAAAATAACCACAAAACGGTCCCATAAGAGGTGTGGGAACCTCGCACGGGACCACTGTAACTCGTACGAACCGACGATGTAGTTACCGGACTCACCGTTGGAGTATACGACGAGAATATGAAAAATTTAAGACTTAGGCCTAAAATATGGCGTCAATGGGTGAAAACGTAAAACAGGCGCAAAACGGTCCCGTGAGAGGCACCAACACCTTGCACGGGACCAATGTAACTTGTATGAACTGATCGCATAGTCATCAGACTCCCCGTTTCAGTATACGAAGAGAATTTGTAAAAATTTAAACTTGGGCAAAAAAACTTGGCGTTAAGGGGTGAAAGCATAAAACAGCCACAAAACGGTCTCGTACGAGGCACGAGCACCTCGTATGGGACCAATGTTACTTGTACGAACCGACCGCGTAGTCACCGGACTCCCCGTTTGGGTAACAACGAGAATTTATAAAAAATTACACATGGGCAAACAAATTGGCGTCAAGGGGTGAAAGCGTAAAACAACCACAAAACGGTCCCGTAAGAGGCAGGAACATCTCACACAGAATAAATGTAACTCGTACGAACCTATCGAGTAGTCACCGAACTCTCGGTTTGAGTATACGGAGAGAATTTGCAAAATTTAGACTTATGTCTAAAAACATGGCATCAACGGGTGAAAACGTAAAATAGATACGAAACGGTCCCGTAAGAGGCACATGCACCTCGAACGAGACCAATGTAACATGTACGAACCGACCGCGTAGTCACCAAACTGCCCGTTTAGGTATAAGACGAGAATATGTAAAAAATTAGACTTAGGAAAAAAACTTGGCGTCAAGGGGTGAAAGCATAAAACAGTGACAAAACGGTCCCGTAAGAGGCACGAACACCTCACACGGGACCAATGTAACTCGCACGAACCTATCAAAGAGTCACCGGACTCTAGGTTTGATTATACGGTGAGAATTTGCAAAATTTAGACTTAGGGCTAAATCATGGCATCAATGGGTGAAAATGTAAAACAACCACAAAATGGTCCCGTAAGAGGTACAAACACCTCGCATGGGAGCTGTGTAACTCGTGCGAACTGACCGCGTAGTCACTGGCCTCCCGGTTTGAGTATACGATGAGAATTTGTAAAATTTAGACTTGAGCCTAAAAATTTGGCATTAAGGGGTGAAAGAGGAAAACAGCCAGAAAATGGTCCCATAAGAGGCACGAGCACCTCGTACAGGACCAATTTAACTAGTACGAACCTATCGCGTAGTCACCGGACTCCCTGTTTGAGTATACGATGAGACTTAGGCCTAAAATATTTTCAAAATTTAGAATTATTTCTAAAAACAAGGCGTCAAGGGGTGAAAAGGTAAAACAACTCCAAAACGGTCTCGTAAGAGGCACGGGCACCTCGCACGGGACCAAAGTAACTTGTACGAACCGACCGCGTAGTCACCGGACTCCCCGTTTGGGTATACGACAATAATTTGTAAAAAATTAGACTTGGGCAAAAAAACTTGACATTAAGGGGTGAAAGCGTAAAACAGCCACAAAACAGTCCCATAAGAGGCACGAGCACCTTGCACGAGACCAATATAACTCGTACGAACCTATTGAGTAGTCATCAGACTCCCGATTTGAGTATACGACGAGAATTTGCAAAATTTAGACTTAGGACTAAAAACATGGCGTCAAGGGGTGAAAACCTAAAACAACCACCAAACGGTCCCGTTAGAGGTACAAACACCTTGCTCGGGGCCAATGTAACTCGTGCTAACCGATCGCGTAGTCACTAGCCCCTTGGTTTGAGTGTAGGATAAGAATTTGCAAAATTTAGACTTGAGCCTAAAAACATGGCGTGAGTGAGCATAAAACAGCCACAAAATAACCCCGTAAGAGGCACGAGCACCTCGAACGGGATCAATTTAACTTGCACTGGACTCCCGTTTTAGTATATGACTGGAATTTGCAAAATTTAAACTTAGGGCCAAAAACATGGCGTCAAGGGATGAAAACATAAAACAACAAAAAAATGGTCCCGTAAGAGGTGCGAGCACCTCGTACGAGACTCGTACGAACTGACGGCATAGTCACCGGACTCCCCATTTGAGTATATGACAAGAATTACCAAAATTTAAGACTTAGGCCTAAAATATGGCATCAATGGGTGAAAACGTAAAATATCCACAAAACGGTCCCCTAAAAGATACGAAAAGCTCACACGAGACCAATGTAACTTAAACGAACCGACCGGGTAGTCACCGGACTCCCCGTTTGAGTATATGACGAGAATTTATAAAAAATTAAACTTGGGCCAAAAAACTTGGCGTCAAGGGGTGAAAGCATAAAATAGCCACAAAACGGTCCTGTAAGAGGCATGAGCACCTCGTATGGGACCAATGTAACTTGTACGAACCGACCGCGTAGTCACTGAACTCTCCGTTTGGGTATACGACGAGAATTTGTAAAAAATTAGACTTGGGAAAAAAATTGGCGTCAAGGGGTGAAAGCGTAAAACAGTGACAAAACGGTCCCATAAGAGGCACGATCACCTCGCAGGGGACCAATGTAACTCGTATGAACCTATCGAGTATTCACCGAACTCCCGGTTTAAGTATACGGAGAGAATTTACAAAATTTAGACTTATGGCTAAAAAAACATGGCGTGAACGGGTGAAAATAAACAATATAGCCACAAAACGGTCATGTAAGAGGCACGGGTATCTCGTACGGGACCAATGTAACTTGTAGGAATCAATCGCATAGTCACGAGACTCCCCGTTTGGGTATACGACGAGAATTTGTAAAAAATTAGACTTAGGCAAAAAACTTTGGCGTCAAGGGGTGAAAGCATAAAATAGCCACAAAACGGTCCCATAAGAGGCACGAGCACCTCGCACGGGACCAATGTAACTCGTACGAACCTATTGAGTAGTCACTGGACTCCCGGTTTTACTATACGGCGAGAATTTGTAAAATTTAGACTTAGGGCTAAAAACATAGCGTCAATGGGTGAAAACGTAAAATAACCACAAAACAGTCTCGTAAGAGGTGTTGGCACCTCGTACGGGACCAATGTAACTCATACGAACTGACGGCGTAGTCACCGCACTCCCTGTTTGAGGATATGACGAGAATTAGCAAAATTTAAGACTTAGGCCTAAAATATGGCGTTAAGGGGTGAAAACGTAAAACAGCCACAAAAGGGTCCCGTAAGAGGCACGAGAACCTCGCACGGGACCAATGTAACTTGCACGAACCGACCGCATTATCACGGGACTCCCCGTTTGAGTATACGACGATAATTTGTAAAAAATTAAACATGGGCCAAAAAACTCGGTGTCAAGAGGTGAAAGCATAAAATAGCCACAAAACGGTCCCGTAACAGGCACGAGCACCTCGTATGGGACAAATTTAACTTGTGCATAGTCACCGGACTCCCCGTTTGGGTTTGTAAAAAATTAGACTTGGGCAAAAAAATTGGCGTCAAGGGGTGAAAGCGTAACACAACCACAAAATGGTCCCGTAAGTGGCACGAGCACCTTACACGGGACTAATATAACTCGTACGAACCTATCGAGTAGTCACCGGACTACCAGTTTGAGTATACGGAGATAATTCACAAAATTTAGACTTATGGCTAAAAACATGGCGTCAACGGGTGAAAATGTAAAATAGCCACAAAACGGTCCCATTAGAGGCACGGGCACCTCGCGCGGGACGAATGTAACTTGTAGAAACCGACCGCGTAGTCACTGGACTCCTCGTTTGGGTATATGATGAGAATTTGTAAAAAATTAGACTTGGGCAAAAAACCTTGGCGTCAAGGGGTAAAAGCGTAAAATAGCTACAAAACGGTCCCGTAAGAGGCACAAAAACCTCACACGGGACCAATTTAACTCATACGAGCCTATCGCATAGTCACCAGACTCCCGGTTTGAGTATACGAAGAGAATTTTCAAAATTTAGACTTATGGCTAAAAACATGGCGTCAACGGGTGAAAATGTAAAACAGCCACAAAATAGTCCCGTAAGAGGCACGAGCACCTCGCATGGGACGAATGTAACTTGACGAACCGATCGCGTAGTCACCGGACTCGCCGTTTGGGCATACGACGAGAATTTTTAAGAAATTAGACTTGGGCAAAAAACCTTGGCGTCAAGAGGTGAAAGCATAAAACATCCACAAAATGGTCCCGTAAGAGGCACGAACACCTCGCACAGGACCAATGTAACTCGTACGAACCTATCGAGTAGTCATCGGACTCCCGATTTGAGTATACGGTGAGAATTTGCAAAATTTAGACTTTAGGCTAAAAATGGTGTCCAGGGGTGAAAATGTAAAATGACCATAAAACGGTCCTGTAAGATGTACGAACACCTCGCACGGGACCAATTTAACTCGTGTGAACCGACCGCGTAGTCACTGGCCTCCCGGTTTGAGTATACGATGAGAATTTGCAAAATTTAGACTTGAGCCTAAAAACTTGGCATGAAGGGGTGAAGCGTAAAACAACCAAAAAACGGTCTCGTAAGAGGCATGAGCACCTCGTACGGGACCAATTTAACTCGTACGAACCTATCGCGTAGCCACCGGACTCCCTGTTTGAGTATACGACGAGAATTAGCAAAATTTAAGACTTAGGCCTAAAATATGGCGTTAAGGGATGAAAGCATAAAATAGCCACAAAACGGTCTCGTAAGAGGCACGAACATCTCGTACGGCACCAATGTAACTTGTACTAACCGACCGCGTAGTCACCAGATTCCCTATTTGAGTATACGACGAGAATTTGTAAAAAATTAAACTTGGACCAAATAATTTGGCGTCAAGGGGTAAAAACCTAAAACATCCACAAACCGGTCCCGTAAGAGGCACGAGCACCTCATACGGGACCAATGTAACTTGTACGAACCTATCGAGTAGTCACCGGGCTCCCGGTTTGAGTATATGGCGAGAATTTGAAAATTTTAGACTTATGGCAAAAAATATGGCGTCAAGGGGTGACGTAAAACAACCCCAAAACAGTCCCGTAAGAGGCACGGGCAGCTCACACGGGATCAAAGTAACTTGTACGAACCGACCGCGTAGTCAGGGGACTCCCGGTTTTAGTATACAATGAGAATTTGCAGAAATTTAGACTTAGGCTTAAAAACATGGCCTCAAAAGTTTAAAACGAAAAACAGCCACAAAACGATCCAGTGAGAGGCACAATCACCTCGCACGGGACCAATGTAACTCGTAGGAACCGACCGCATACTTCTCGACCTCTCGGTTTGAGTATACGATGAGAATTTCAAAAATTTAGACTTAGGCTTGAAAACATGACGTCAAAGGATGAAAACGTAAACCAACAACAAAAATTGTCCCGTTAGAGGCACCATCACCTCGCATGGGACCAATGTAACTCGTACGAACTGACTGCGTAGTCAAGGCCGGTTTAAGTATACGATGAGAATTTGCAACATTTAGACTTTTAGGTTTAAAAATTATTTGATTACTGATATCTTTTTTTTTTGTTTCTTATATTTTTTTACAGGATAACATTTTGGGGTTATATTTTATTCGCGTGGAACACATGAACAAAGCAATGGTTTTCGACATGTAGAATTTTTATTTATTATTGTTGTTGACATGAGAGATTATTGTTTTAATTTTTTTACTAGTTGTGCGGGATTTTGTTTTGATTGAACATGTTGGTTTTCATGTATAAACAAAGGAAACTCTATCGAATTTTTTTAAAAATTGTAAAGAATTGTTGATATGGGAGATTTTTCAAATTTTTTATGGCTGTGCGGGCTTTTGTTGATTAAACATGTTGGTTTTCATGTATAAACAAAGGAAACTTTGTCAATTTTTTTTAAAAACTGTAAAGAATTGTTGATATGCTAGATTCTTATAGCCGTGCGGGCTTTTGTATTGATTAAATAGGTTGGTTTTCATGTATAAACAAAGGAGACGATGTCAAATTTTTTTAAAAATTGTAAAAAGTTATTGATACGATTAACTAATATACTTGGATATTTTATTTTACTGTAATATTATTTTGATAAAATGATTATTTATTGATTGCAGGTTGTGCACAAGAAGTTGAAGAGACATGTTTTTTAGTGTGTCTACTATATGTGACACTAAGAGAAGTTTTTAAAGCGTGACAACAATATTTATCATCTTGATTTAGGGATGATATTTTTTTTGACAATTATATATCTTATTAATTAGTATGATTTTGTACTCATTTAAATATTTCGACTTGAATGTAGTTTAATGGAAGAAATTGTTATTGGATACGTGCTTCAATGAATGTAGTTGATATATTGCGTTTATGATCGGATGATTTGATTTATAATGCAAATTAGACGTCAATTATTATTGCAACATAAAACATATAATAATATAACTATTTATAATAATTTTTTATTTATCAATTGGGACGGTTATAAACCATCCATAGTACTTATTTTTATTAATTGAGAATACCTTTTGGGACGGTTTTTACTGTCCCTAATACCCATTTTTGCATAAATTGAAATAACCTTTTGGGACGATTTTTACCGTTCTAATTGGGTTGCCAGAATCTTAGTAGTATTAGGGATGGCTTATCTGTCCCTAATACTATTGATGGGAGCGGGAATTTTTCGCGGGAACACCATTTGGGATAGAAAAATCCGTCCCAAATGCCAAATGTAGAACGTACATAAATTAACATTTAGGACAGTAAAATTCGTCCCTAAAATATTTGCGACGCCTAGTACGAGGGACGGATTTTTACCGTTGCAAAAACCGCCCCTAATACTCTTTTGGGACGGTTTTTTTTTACTATTAGGGACGAATTTTTACCGTCCCTAATACTCATTTTTCTTGTAGTGTATGTGTGTGTCTACTATGTGTATATATGTGTGTGTAATATGTGTATGTGTGTGTGTGTGTGTGTGTGTGTGTGTATTTGATAGATGGCCTAATATCTATTAAATTGATTTTTCCATCCTGATTTGATACACACATTAAATTGATTTTTTTATCAATGTCCTAATATCCATTAAATAATTTTTTTTATTAATGTCCTAATGCCAAGTTTAATGAATTTAATGGGTATTAGGTCATTGAACAATTTAATTTCCTAATATCCACTTAAGGAATTATGTAGTAATAAAAAAATGAATTTAATGACCTAATATCCATTAAATTGATTTTTTGATTTAGTTCCTTTCAATACATATTGGAATAAACATCATTTAAAATATAAAGCATTATTCAAATGCAAGAACACAAACTTTTGTTTCTAGTACTTTTTTATTGATAATCTGACCATCATGGTGCCACATTCGCGCCGAATTTCGCTCCAAGTGTGGTCACAGACTAAGGTCATGACCATTTCTATGACCGATGCCAATATTTCATCCAATAGGGTCACGAATTTGGGTCGTGACCATTTCAAAGTGGTCACCCGGGTTGGTCATGGACTATATATCTTATATATTAAATTGATTTGATAAATGGCATAAGATCCATTAAAATTGATTTTTTATTTAGTTTTTTTCAATACATATGGGAATAAATATCATTTAAAACAAGAGAAAATACGACCGACACGCACAATGATTTCTACACCTAATTATAAAAGATAGTACATGGAAATATGAGAAACATGACACAACATGAGTAAACGATTAATGTGAGTCATCTGATTTGAACATAATACGATATGAGTTCAACTCAATTTTTTTTACATAAACAAGACATATCGTATCATGTTATCATGTCATGTTTATAATTGATACCCCTAATTTAAATAAAAGATTCCTTTTAATTCAAGGCAACCGACCAATCCTCCTGTGGGTTAAAGCAATAAATAAACTAACACGTGGAAGAAGAAGAAGAAGAAGAAGAAGAAGAAGAAGAAGAAGAAGAAGAAGAAGAAGAAGAAGAAGAACAACAACAACAACAACAACAACAACAACAACAACAACAACAACAACAACAACAACAACAAAAGCTTGTTGTATGATAGATATAGTCAAATGATTACTCACTTATAATTTATTATAAAGTGTTAGGACAAATTTAGAAAACTCTCGCAGGTACCAAATTGTTGTAGGATAGATATAGTCTAATATACCCTCATATATTTATCTCAGGAAAAAGTAGGCACAATGATAATCACTGGCAATAAGTGCACGAGAGGTTGTAATTGGACCGCACATATAACTCTTTTATTAGTGTGCGTAATATAATTGGTACTCTTATTTATTGGTATGGAAATAAAAAGATTGAATAATTTCACTACCTTGTAAATCGTGGAGTTTATCTCTAGCAAGAGTACTTGTTCGATCGTATTCTATTTGCCCTACCAGAAAGTTGGGATGACGTTGTACAAATTATATTTCACACACATAATCCCGATGTAGCCCTGATCTGGCTTACGTTGTTGGAGAAGGAAAAAAATCCAACCATTATGAATACAATTGTATATAAAAAGCATTTCCATAGATTGTGATGTCTCGCTCCATATGCCTGTAAAATTCAATCTTGCCAATAAGTTAAAAAAGATGGGATTTCGAGTTCACGTCACTAATATCTACACATCAATCATAAGTACACTTCCTCCTAGCTGGGTACATACAAAAATTCATTGGCTTTTAAAAACTAATAAGGAATGGGTGGGGAGATAAAACACATTGAACATATTTTGAAGTCTTACTCTGAAAAAGGTGTGTGTGTGTACATATATATATATATATATATATATATAGGCCCTCCCCTGTAAGGACTCCTTATGGTGCAGACTCTGGTACATATCATTTTTTTTAAAATAGTAAAAAAATGATTTTTTTTATGAAACTTTATGGATATGATCTCATGGTGGGAACATCATCTAAAATTGTTTTCATTAAAAAATTTAATAAAAAAACGTTAAGATGAAGTGATATGTAAAAAAATGGTATAAATATGCATTTTCGACCATTGAAATGTTGGCGATCATCTCACTCACTTTTTGATTGAATTTTTTAAGGAAGCTTCATGGATATGATCTCAATAGTGAGAAGATCATACCCATGAAGTTTCATAAAAAAATCCAATCAAAAATGCGGCTGGCGCCGACCCAACATTTCAACGGTTGAAAATGCATATTTATACCATTTTTTTACATATCACCTCATCTCAACGGTTTTTTATTGAATTTTTCGACGAAATTTTTTTGGAGATGATCTTATCACCATGCAGATCATATCCATGAAGTTTCATCAAAAAATTCATTTTGTTACTATTTTAAAAAAGTGGTATATACCAGGGTGTGTACCATAAGGAATCCTTACAAGAGACTTTCTGTATATATATATATAGTCATAAGCTTGATTAATTAGTTATAATTTTATATTATTATAATTATTTAGTTGCTTATGGTTTTTCATTTTTGTAGATAATGTTTGGAGGAAACAACCAAAATGTATCAAGTGGAGAGGTGACATCTCAATGAGGTTCCTCATCTCGTGTACAACCCGAATTCTCAACACCAATTGTTTATAAATTCACAACTCTACCAATGGTTCATTCCACTACACTAAGTCCAACTCCAATTGCTCTAATGCCACCATCCAATGCTCCCGACACCTCCCGCTGAAAGGAAAATAAGTCCATTGGGTTCTCCCTTCTCTGTAATAACCCCATGGGTTATAAAAATGACCTAATGAAATATACAACGACTGTGAAGATAAATGCAAATTCTTTTACCACTTGTCTAGTTTATCTTTTGGTTAAGTTCAGATAATATCTTCTTTTGTTTCAGTTGTAATAATATTTTTTTTGCTTCAGTTGCAAGAATGTTATTTTTGTTTCAGTTGTAATAATATTTTTTATGTTGTGACGTTTTCGTAATCATATTAATTTCTTGTATGCAATATGACATTTGTTTTAACCTATTAACACAGGACTAAAATTTTAAGATTGTTAATTCTTCACTATTGTACGTGCTAATAATGGAGACTCCCTAATTTTATTTAACAAACATTTTCATTTTCCTACCTCCAAATATTGGTTTGGAGTCATGTAAGTTAATTTTCAATAATATGTTATGTTCAATTAAATACTTTGGGGCACGAACACCTTTCACAAGATGCTCGATTCGAGAATAGAGTCTCCTAAGTTTTAATTGGATCCAATTGACCCAACTCAATTTCCATGTGTTCTTGTAGATATACATTTGTTGATCAGTTTCATTGATGCAGTCTTCATAAAATGAAGGTAAATTAGCTGCATTTTATCAAGATTGTATTAAAGAATCTAATCAGTAAATGTACATGTACAAGAATATGATGGGCGTTCCAGGATCAATTTGTCTAATCACACATTCAGGAGACTCTATTTAATGGTCTTTGTGGTGACAATTATATTCAACACAATTAGTTAAGAAAAGAGCAATCACCAAGGAAAATAAAGAACATAAAACGCCAATCCCACAACACAGTATATACGTGGTTCAGCAAGAATGCCTACGTCCACGGTGGTGCAATCAGTATTATTTCTATGTACTTCGGGGAGCATTTACAGAGGATACAGTGCGTGTCTCTTGCCCCGGGCTTAGGGTTTATTATATACATGTTTATCTTCGGGGAGTGGGGGTGTTGGACTCCCCCACGTCCATCTTTCTCTCCTGGAATATCTTTATACGAGATTCTAGGAGAAGACTAAGTCATAACTGAATTTAGTTAAGGTGCGAAGGGTTTGGACTTTGGGCCTTTTTTATTAGGCTACTCGCCCGGGCCCATGATGGCAAATTCGGGTACCCACAAATGCCCCTAAAGTTGTTGGGCCACAATTTGGGCTCAATAAATTTAAATGATTTTTCATAATGGTTCTTTTGTGAATCGTGTAACTCTTCCCAAAGTTGAGAACTGATTTAGGCGGCAGTTGCTTCGTGTCCTGTGCGCGATGATTGGGAGCATTTAAAAGTTATTTTGAGCATCATTTCGTAGTTGTCGTTTCAAGCTTCTTAGTGTTCCCTCATCTTCTACGAGTTTTAGCTATTGTGCCCTCTTCTCCAGGTCTTTATTTTCTTCACTTTCGATCTCCCTCATCATCTGGGCTTGTGATCTTGCATCATCCAAGCCAAACTTTCATCTAGTAAGTCCCCTTCGCTCTCTCTTTTTGCTTTCTTTGTTGAGTTTTCTTTGAATTTGCAATTTAGGGTTTACAAATGACAAAGATAGGTAATAAATCAGTGTTAGAGTTTCGGAAGTTTTATGACATGCCAGAATGGGTAGAGATTGAGTGTGCCTTTCTCCCTAAGAATGTTAGAGAGATAGAGGGAGCTCATTGGATTCACGTCCTGTTGCTTTCCCAAGGGGGACTTACTTTTCATCCAAACAATTTGTTCCTGCATTTCTTTGGTTATTTCAACTTTGTCCCTACATAGTGTTCGCCCAACGTCTGGAAAATAGTCAATGGTGTCCATAGGATAAATCAACTTTATGGAACTAAATTAGGGCTCGCAGAAGTTTATTTTTGTTATTCCTTCTCTCGAACGAGCTCTGGTCTTCTTTACCTCAAGGCCAGGAATCCTGATAGGGTATTGGTAGTAACTTTACCTGATTCCCATAAGGACTAATGGCACGATGGATTTCTTGCTAGGAACTGGCAGTTCTCCCCTCAGACCGAGGAGGCGAGGTCTGATAGATTCACTGTTCCATTTTATGGGGAAGAATACATAGGTAGTCTTCACTCCGCTCTTTCAATATCCTTGTTAATGTGTATGTTTTTCTCATACTTTCCTATTTTCTTTTTAGCGAGGACAAAGAACTTTGAACCTCCCCTTAGCGAGGTTCGAGTTACCGAGCTGATTAAAGCTTGGAATATCAGGGAATCCCTGACTGACGATGAACATCCTCGGTCCGCTGCTTTCCTGCTCGAGTACAAGAACATCGATTCTAGTTTCATTACGAAGCTTGTGGACACCATTCTCGATTTAGATATTTTTGAAGAAGCTGCTGCTGATCCCATTCAGTTGGAAGAGGAAGAGAGAAGTTCTGAAGGTGATATCAGAGGGGGTGATGAAGGTGGTTTAGGTGAGGCGAGCTCCAGTATTGAAAGTTCCTCTATCTCGGAAGAGGTTTCTGAGGCTCAAGGATCTTCAAGTACATCCAGTAGTTCTAGCGAGGAAATGGCTCCCCCAGGAGGAACATGATTCGTGACGATGATGACGAGGATCATGTGCTTCTTGCTCAAAGGTCAAAGAAGCAAAAGTCCAGCAGTGGGGCTATTGCCACTGGTTCTCATTCTTCTTCTCATGAGCAGGAGAAAAAGAGAAGAGAAGAAGAGCAGGTGAAAGAGAGAGAAAGAAAGAAAGAAGAGGAGAGGAGGAAGGTTGAAGAGAGAAAGAAAGTTGAGGAGAGGAAGAGGGTATAGAAGGAGAAGGAGAGAGAGGAAGAGAGGAGAAGGATGGAAGCGAGGATGAAAGTTGGATAGGATTTAGTGCCCGTATCTGCACTGCCAGAGGGGGCCTCGGTTGCCATCTCTCCCCAACTGGCCCTTGCACTGCTCGAAAGAGCAGTCTTGCCCGCTGACCGCCAAAGGGCAATGGCGACTGACCAGTTAGCCTTGCAAGCAAGTTAGAGGCTAGCCTTGGTAAGTTTATTTCTTCTTTTTAACATTGGTAAAATTCTGCTCGTTGCTCTCTTCTAATGCCTTCCTTTTATTTGCAGTTCGTGACCGAATTCGCTGTGCTCTATCGCTCTCGCGATGAGATGGTGAGTAAGAGTGATGAGCTGGAGAAGCAGAACGCTGCTCTAAAAGGAAAAAGCATCGAGCTCGAGGTCAGCCTGAAGTTTGTTGACACTGCTCGAGTGTCTTCTGACTTGGCCCTTATTGAAGTCAATCTGGTGAAGGAGGCAATGGTCAAAGAACTGAACGAACTACGATAGGCTTACAATTTAGTCTTCTCAAGTAAGTTGGCGATGGTAGAGGAAAACACAGTGTTGATGGGGAAGCTGAAGGAGAAGGAATCTGAGGCAGCTGCTCTGAAGGAGAGTTCTTACAATGATGGTTGGGCCGCAGCTTATGAAGAAGCCGAAGTTCAGATTGTCTACATCAGCCGACTGAACTTCAAGAAGGGCTGGAATAAGGCTCTTCTGGCTGCTGGGGTGGATACTGACTCACCCCTGTTTGACGAGCATGATCCAGGCCCAAATCCTATTGTAGATGAAGCCCATACCCCAACCGTCGAAGGTGTTGACCCTGCTTCCCAGTCAGTTCCTGTTGATGCCCTTCCTGCTCGAGCAACAGAAGCTGTCCCTACTGAGGGAGATGCTCCTACTAATGCTGACAAGGGTAAGCATCCATCTTTTTTTGAACAACTCGAGGTCGCCATCTAATCCATTCTTAGGATTATTTTTGTATCTCTGTTTGTAATGTTCCTTTCTGATTCTCAATGTACTCTGATCCTTTATGTATGAATGAAGTGAGAAGATTTTCTCACTTAGTGTACTGAATAACTTTATCCTTTACTGCTCTTTTATGGCTTGTAGTTGATTGATGTAGAAGAGTATATACCTGCCACCCTTCAACTAGGAAGGACCTTTGGTCCTAATGCGAGTCCTTAGGTTCGTCAGGCCTTCGTTAGGACTTGCAAGTCCCTTAGGTCGAGGAATCAGAAGTTTAAGGACCAATCTGAGCTCATGGCCAAACTGAAGGACAAGCTTCAAGAGATGGAGGAAGTTGGTGCCTCAGTCCAGGAAGAGGTGAATACTCTGAGAGCTAGGCTTCTAGATGCCTCTGAGATCAAACAGGTCGAAGAAGATCTGCAGTAGTAAAATGAGTCCTTGAGGAGGGAAGTGATGCTCCTAGCACTGCTCCTCGCATTTTAAGCGGTTCCTCCTCATCACGAGCTGGCACAGAACCAAACGATGTCCCTCCGATGCTGCGAGGTTCTACCCCATCAACTGTTCTGCGAGTTAGTACGAACGTAAGAAGTCCAGCTAGGGAAATGGATGAGCTCCGTGAAGACGTCCATCGAGCATACGTGATTGTCGCTGGGCTTCAAAGGGATGTCACACGACTGAGGCATCTATTTAAGAGAGGACCTCGACAAGTATAGGCTGATGGTTACGACTAAGGTTAGGTAGATGCTACGATGAGGCTGACAGAGTTTGAAGAGCTCGCCTTTATCAGGGGATGGTTGAGTGCCCTAAGGGAGATGCAAGTTCCAAGGAACTCAATACTCTGGTATCGTCACGAGATCTCTCCTTCCACTTTAAGGCCTAACCCCTTCAGGAGGGATGATTAGTGGATCCCTATCGATGCCATTCCTCGGCAGCTATTGGATTCAGATGTAAATGAAGTCGAGGAGGAATTAGTCCCCCATCTGAATGACGGTCTAAGAGCACAAGTGGTTGATTATCTTGTTCAGAGGCCTCATCCTCATTAAGATTTTACCAATTGTAACTTTGTATACATATGTAATGAATTAATGTAATATTGATGTTTTAGGGGATCTCGCCGACTAAACATGGGTTGTACTTTCTTGTTATAAATGTGATGAAGTAATATAAAATTTATGTTTTGGGCAAACTCGTCGAATTAAACAAGTGTTTTAAATTTCTTACATCATTTATTCTCTGCTTAGTAATCTTGGGCCTTTCTTGGCCAACTAGATTGGTAAGTTTGTATTGTCGAGTAAGTGTCCCTCCAGTCCAGTATGCTTATGAGATACCATTCTGCCCCACTTTACCTTTTAGGTCGTGTCGTCATACTCCCTTAGGCTTAAGTGTGGCAATTGGCGAGGACACACCTGGTGTTGGATGCTCTATCCGATCAGGATTTTATTTAACCAAACATTGTTTGGTGACCAATTTTGACCTGGCCATATTGTCTAAGGATCTCCTGTAGGGCTTCATATATTTCCAGGGGCAATGCTAATAGGTTATTCGTGCTTCATAACGAAAACCTGAGGAGAGTGATTTCCCTATTATAGTGTAATGATTAGTGTGCCTATCACTTAGAAAGGGTGTGTAAGTTATAAAGTTCATATACTAGTTAATTGACACTTCGTAGAATGCAACTGCTAAACAACTTTTATTAATAATAAGCAAATGAGCTTCCAGTTTCATGAATATGATAAAGGACAAAAGAAAAAACTAGAAATAGAATTTCTTAAGATTAGCTGCATTCCATGCTTGGGGTATCTCTCTGCCTTCCAGCGTTTCTAAGTGATAGGCTCCTCGCAGATCATCTCTTGTTATCTTGAATGGTCCTTCCCAATTTGGCCCCAACTTATCGTCTGATGGTTTTACTGCACTGCCAAGGACTTTCCTTAGGACATAGTCCCCAACTAGGAATGCCCTTGGATTAACCTTCTTGTTATAGTATTTTGCGAGATGTTGCTGATAGATCACTAGTTTCACTAAGGCAAGTTCTCTGCGTTCGTCGGCTATGTCGATTTCAGCGAGTAATGCTGCATCATTCTATCCCTGGTCGATAAGGGTGGATCTGATAGTTGGTAGGCCTGCTTCCAATGGGATGACCGCTTCCATTCCATATGTTAGTAAGAATGGGGTTTCCCCCGTTGCCCGACGTGGGGTAGTGCAGTAAGCCCACAGAATATACGGCAGTTCGTTCACCCATGTGCCTTTGGCTCGCTCTAACCGTTTATTTAACCCATCGATCACCATTTTATTGGAAGCTTCGGCTTGACCGTTGCTCTAAGGATAGGCCATCGAGATGAAATGGTGCCTGATTTCGTGGTCGTTGAAGAAACTCTGGAAAGAGCCACTCTCGAACTGTGTTCCATTATCGGTGATGATGATTCTGGGAATCCCAAAGCCGGTAATTATATTTTTCCATATGAATGTCATCATATCTGCATCTTGGATGTTCGCCAGTGGTTCTGCCTCAATCCATTTGGTGAAGTAGTCAGTTACGACCAACAGATATTTGCAATTATCGGTAGCGGTAGGAAGAGGTCCTACGATGTCCATTCCCCATTAGGCGAATGGCCATGGGCTGGCAAGTGATCTTAGGTCACTGGTAGGTTGATGGACCCTGGGAGCATGAAGTTGGCATTTCTCGCATTTGCAAACATATATTACAGAATATCTTTACATGTATGGCCACCAGTAGCCTTCCTTCATTGCTCGAAAAGCTAATGACCTTCCTCCAACATGGCCTCCACAAATTCCCTTGTGGAGTTCGCGTAGAATTCATTCGACATCCTTCGGGTAAACACATTGAAGGTAAGGACCAGAGAATGATCTCTTATACAGCTTACCCTCAGGAGATAAGTGAAAGCGACCAGCTTTGACTCTTATCTGGTGAGCGGTTTTCTTATCATTTGGAAGTGCGCCATCTCTTAAATAGTCCTTTAAAGGGTCCATCCAACTAGGTGCTGACTCAATCTGGAGCACATGCTCCATGCTTGGCATCTCATTGCTATAATTGATGCTCGGATGAGCAAGGAAATCGATGGGGATTATTCTTTTTAAGTCGAAATCGATTGCTGAACTCAGGGCTGCTAGGGCATCAGCATGTCTGTTATGTCCTTTGGGAAACTGCTGGACACTGACTTCCTCAAAGCTGGTCATTAGCCTCTTTGCCAAGGCGAGGTAGGCTGCCATTATTTCATCATTTGCATTGTAATCCCCACTTATCTGATTGAAGACTAATTGTGAGTCACCGAACACCTGTAACTGCTTTGCCCCCAATGTGTGTGCCTTCTGGAGGCCGGCTATTAAAGCCTCATACTCTGCTTCATTATTGGAGGCTTCAAATCCAATCCTGATTCCCTGTTCGAGGATTGTATCTTATGGAGTGACAAGCACAATGCCTACTCTTGCCCCCGTTGAATTGGAAGCTCCATCAACAAATAATTTCCAGACTCCCTCTGTTGTGTGATTCTCTCTTTGCTTCATGGGTTGAAGTTGGTCAAGCGGCTGCTCGCCTGTGAACTCGGCTATGAAATCAGCAAGGACTTGCCCTTTGATTGCATTCCTTGGTTGAAATTGGATGTCAAATCGTTCGAGCTCGACCGACCATTTATTCAGTCTGCCCGATAAATCTGCTTTTCGCAGGACTGCTTTAAGGGGGTGCGATGTAAGGACGACGATAGTGTGAGCTTTAAAGTAGTGCTTTAACTTCCTTGAAGCTACCACAGGTGCAAAGGCGAGCTTCTCTAGTGGTAGGTACCGCTGCTCATTATCTAATAAGGTCTTGCTTTTATAATATACGGGGTGTTGGATTCTTACTTTTTTGCACATGAGTGCAGAACTGACAGCATGGTTGAAAACGGCGAGGTATAAGTACAAGGAATCTCTTTCTTGGGGTATGAAGAGCAGTGGTAGTGAGCTAAGTTAAGCCTTGAGCTCATCCAATGCCCGCGAGCAATCTTGATTCCATTCTACTATCTTGTTTCCCTTCAGTAGCTGGAAGAATAATTTGCACTTCTCGGAGGACTTTGAGAAACGGTTAAAGGCAGCGAGCATATCGGTGAGCTTCTGTACGTCCCGTACTGTGCGAGGGGGATGTACCCTGTTGACTGCATCGATTTGGTCCGGATTAGACTCGATGCCTCTCTTACTGACCAAGTACCCAAGAAATTTTCCTGACTGGACACCGAAAGAACACTTACTCGCATTAAGTTTCATTCGGTATTTCCTGAGGATTTCGAAGGTTCTCGATAGGTCTAAGAGGTGGTCTTCTTTGTTCCTACTTTTGACGAGCATATCGTCGATGTAGACTTCCATGGTGTCTCCCATTTGGTCTTTGAACATCTTGGTGACTAGTCGCTGATAAGTTGCACCTGCGTTTTTAAGCCCGAAGGGCATGACTTTGTAGCAGTATAATCCAACGGTGGTGATGAATATTGTCTTATTCTGGTCTGGCGCATACAAAGGGATCTGATGATACCCCGAATATGCGTCTAGAAAACTAATTCTTTCATGAGTTGCTGTGACATCCACTAATTGATCGATTTTTAGGAGAGGGAAACTGTCCTTAGGGCATGCCCTGTTAAGGTCAGTGAAGTCAATGCAGACTCGCCATTTTCCATTACTCTTCGAAACTACTACTGGGTTGGACAACCATTTAGGGAATTGTACTTCCCGAATGGATCCTGCATCCAGCAGTTTTTTAACTTCCTTTTCCACGGCTTTGGCCTTTTCGGGCGCAGTTCGATGTGCCTTCTGCGTGATAGGTCTGAAAGTGGGGTCGACGTGCAGCTGATAACAAACCACACTAGGATCAATTCCAGGCAGGTCATATGGTTCCCATGCGAAAATGTCTACATTTCTTCTCAGCAAAATCGTCAACCCCTTCTTTTCCTGATCTGTGAGAGAAGCTCCAATTAAGAAAGTCATGTCATCCTCGCTACCACCAGCTGTAACTTCCTCTAGGTTCTCGATGACCCGTTCAGAGGGGAGGATCCTGGTCTCTTCCACTTCGGGTCTTCTGTACTTTAACTTCTATTTTAAAGGTATCAAACCTTCTTATTCCTCAACTTTCTCTATGGGCTTTTCGGCCTTCTTCTCTGGTCTTGGGCGGATGGTCGCTATAAAGCACCTTCTTGCCATTACTTGATCTCCATGGATCTACATTACTCCTCACTGGATCACATATTTGAGTTTCTAATGGTAGGTCGAGGAGGCCGCCTTCATCGCATGCAGCTACCCTCTGTCGAGGATAGCTTGGTATGGCGAGTCAATGTCGACTACCATAAACTCAATCATCTTGGAGACATTCCCTGCCCTTACTGGCATCACGATCTTTCCCAAGGGCATTGTCACTTTTCCAGCGAAGCCAACTAAAGGGACAGTGGCTTCCTTTAGACCGGTGATGCTTAACTTCGATTTTCTGAACAGGTCGAGATACATTACCTCGAACAAGCTTCCTTGGTCGACGAGTAACTTGTCGACGTCATAGTTAGCTATCCTGAGAGTAATGATCAAAGCATCATGATGTGGGGTTCTTACTCCCACCAGATCTTCATCTGTGAACACGATATGTTTGCTATAGTTTACGTCACCTGCTCGCCGACGCTTTCCTGATTGTGTCTTTACTGGATCGATCTGAAAAGCTTGCATCACCGCTGTAATATTTTTTACCTCCATCCGAGATGAATTTCCTTGAATCTGCTTCATATCAGATGCCCCGTGAATTACTGCGAATTCATGGCCAGCATCGTCATTTAGTACGTTGTCAGGTCTTGGATCTCCATTGGCAGCAACTCTCTCTGCCTTCTTCTCCACAAACTCCTTTAGGTGCCCGGACTGGGCCAGTTCTTCGAGATGAGACTTAAGAGCTTTATAGTGCTCAGTTTTATGTCCTCCCTATTTATGAAATGTGCATCTCAGCGCGTTATGCCTCTTTGAGGGGTCTCCTCCCATCTTTCTAGGCCACTTTACAAATGGCTCGTCTTTGATCTTTGACAGGATCTTGTAGATTGGTTCTCTGAAGACAGTATTTACTGCGTGAAATGCTTTTGAAACGTGGTTCTTGCCTCCGTTCTTGGGACCATTCTTGCCTCCATTCTTTCCTCCTTTCTTCTGGTTCTCAGTCTTGTCATTGCCCTTGGCAGTGAGCTTAGTCCGAGTGTTTTCCCCTGTATTAAGGCATGTCATGTCCTCCACCTTGGCGTACTTCTCGATACGGGCCATCAGGTTGTCAATGGTTGTGGCCTCCTTTTTGGTCAGGGATTGGTGCAGAAGGCAAGAGTTTGGCAGGCCAATTTTGAAAGAGGCCACTGCTACTTGCTCCGAGCAGTCCTCGACCTCATTGAACAATTCACAGTACCGCTTTGCGTAGTCACGGAGGCTCTCATGTGACGTCTTCTTCATTATTAGCAGAGCATCCATCCTCTAATGATGGGAGCTACTAGTGATGAAGCGAGCCATGAAGAGCTCAGTGAGGGACTCAAAGCTCCTAATGGACCTGTGAGGGAGTTTCTCAAACCATTTCTGCGCCACGTCATGCAGACTTGAGGGGAAGATCCGGCACATCAAGGCATCCCGATGGTTCCAAAGATTCATGGCTTGCCTGTACTGCCTAATGTGATCAATAGGAATAGTTTTTTCATCATAGATCTTGAATCTCGGAATAGAAAACTTCTTGGGGGCTTTTTCTTCTTCCATCTCCCTTGAGAAAGGGGATTTCATCTGAGTCTTGAGAGCTCGTCTAGCGAGCTCCCTAGTTGAACTGGAACCATGATGCGCTGCGTGTTGGTCCATCTCCCTTCGGACCAAATTTCGTATGTTCTCAAAACTGTGAGTTGGGCTCCTGTAATGGCGAGCTAATCGTAGTTGCTCGAGCAGATCATCATCCGATTCATGTCCCTCAACTCTTTGGGATCCGTGTCTAGGGCTCCTTCCTCGGCTGCGAGACTTACTCGCTTGAGGGCTAGGAGTGCGGTACGGACGTCTCCTGGTGCTACGATGGAGCTCTCTCTCCATTCTTTCCAACCTTCTTTTGAGGCGAGCATTCTCAGCCTCTTACTTGCGAGCATAATCTCCTTTCTCTTGGAGTCTTGCCTCATAGGCATCGATCAATCTGGAGATTTACGTGGACCTCGCTGGTCCCTGACTTTCTTCCGAGGCTTGTCACTCTGGGTGAGCTCTCTGATTTGAATGATGAACTTTGGATCTGATCCTGCGAGGAGCAGACTGTTCTTAGATATCTCCTGCTTGGGGGGCATTACTACTTTAATCATACATTCTGGATTCTTTGTTGGTGAGGGCTTACTCAAGGATGACTAACGTTCCCACAGACGGCGCCAATTGTGGTGATAATTATATTCAACACAAATAGTTAAGAAAAGCGCAATCACCAAGGAAACTAAAGAACGTAAAACTCCAATCCCACAACACATTATATACGTGGTTCAGTAAGAATGCCTACGTTTACGGTGGTGCAGTCAGTATTAATTCTATGTACTCCGGGGAGCGTTTACAGAGAATACAATGCGTATCTCTTGCCCCAGGCTTAGGGTTTATTATATACATGTTTACCTTCAGGGAGTGGGGGTGTTGGAATCCCCACGTCCATCTTTCTCTCCTGGAATATCTCTATACGAGATTCTAGGAGAAGACTAAGTCATAACTGAATTTAGTTAAGGTGCGAAGGGTTTGGACTTTGGGCCGTTTTTATTAGGCTACTCGTCCGGGCCCATGACGGAAAATCCGGGTACCCACAGTCTTCTAGGATCATAGAAATAAGGTATTCTTTACATTAATTGAAGTAGTTATATAATTGATATACATTATCTTTTAAATCTTTTAGATGATGGAAGGAGTACGGGATAGTTATTGGTTGTGTTTAGTTTGGCTGCTGGAAATTTAATGGTTGTTTGGTTATTGTTGTATAGTATGTTATAATAAGTACTGGATAATTCGAAAAGTACATGATAATTATTGGTTTAGTTTGGTTTGGTTGTTGGATAATTATTGGTTATTGGTTTATTGTTGGATAATAGTTCAGAAGGAGTACACAATAATTAGAAGGAATAGGGGATAATTATTGGATTGGTTATTGGATAATATGTTGTATAATTATTAGTTGTCTTAGCATGGAGGCTTCCCCATTTCTCCTGCCATCTCTCTCCAATTAATGCCCTGTTGGCAAAACTCTTGAGCTCTAAAAAGCTGCAAAACTCTTGTGCTCTAAAAAGTTGCAAAACTCTAGATCTCTAAAAATTTGCAAAACTCTTGGGCTCTAAAAAGTTGTAAACAGTACATTAATTGGAGATATATGGTGGGATAAATTAGGAAGATGAATGGACAAAGCTGTCTAGGATAGAATCGTAAAATACGATCTTGCTGGGTACCTATTCGTTATAAGGAATTTCCTTTTTTTTCAGTTTGAAATGAGTTTTTTTTTTAAAATGGAATTTCATTAATTTAATAAAGCGTTTTACGAGGAGGTGGACCCCCCCCCCCCCCCCCCCAAACGACACAATTGTAACTTTGGCGTAACCAACAAAGACATTATAGTTTTTGAATTTTCGAAAATAATTTGGAAGCTCATTTTTTAAATTAATGAAATTTTATCCATAAAAAAACTCCTTTCAAATGCAAAAAAAGAAATTCCTTATGATGCATGGGTACCCAGCAAGATCGTTGGTGGGTGTTCGCCCCCAAACGGCGCCACGAGTGGCACGAACACCTCATGCGCGCCCAATTTAATACAATTTCTACATGTTATGTTGGACACGCACGAGGTATTAGTTCCACTCGCGGTGAAATTTGGGCGTCGTTGGGGGATTTGCCCCCCCCCCCCCACGTGATATGTTTTCAAGCCTAAGTGTGCCTGTTTTTAAATTTGTATCCTATTCTCAAACTGGGAGTCCCATGACTGCACAACCGGTTGCTACATGCCACGTTATATGTACACGAGGTGTTCATGCCACTCGCGGTGCCATTTTGACTTTATAATCCAAAGTTTTCACCATAATGTAAATCTTTTTTAGAACTCAAAAGGTAGAAGTGTTTCTTCGTGTCAACGACACTATCCTCATATAATGCGGAAAAATCAATATCCCATAAGGGGCATGTATCACATTTATTTAAAACCTGAAAATATATGAATTCTGGTTGGGCCATGTGATTTTCTTTTGGTAAAATAGATGTTGGTATAAATTTAAGAGTTCACCAAAAGGACAATAATTGGAACTTTCTTGTTATGGAAGTGGGTAATGATCAAAATTGAAGTGAACACTAGAATATATAATAATATAAGCAACATTGTGACAAAAATAGGGACTGATCAAGCTCTGGTTCATAGATAGCTTCTCTGTCTCTCAAGCTAAGTCCTCACGCATGCACACACACGAACATTATGTCCAACCGTGTTCTATGTTCGAATACTTTTAATAAAAAAACTGTTTGTAATCCATCGGGTTTATTGAATCGTGGGCCTCTGTACCAGAACCTATACTACAAGACCCTCCCTAAATTTGAATATGTCACATGATCTCTTTCAACCTACTTTTTAACCTATGATCGAGTCATAAACTATATTTATCACAGTGAAACTCTCAAAAAGCACTATGTGTGTGCAAGTGTAAGGACTTGGCTTGAGAGGTAGAAAACTATCTGTGAACCTAAGTTTGAACAATCCCTATTTTAATCACAATGTAGTTTCCATCATTACAATTCTGATGGAGATTCCTTCAATTTTGATCATTACATATTTTCACAACAAAACATTTTCAATTATTGTCCTTCAAGTGAAATCTTAAACTTATACCAACATCTATTTCCCCCTACAATAATCACATGACCCAACCAGAATTCGTAGATTTTCAGGTTTTAGTACACGTGATGCATTCTCCTTATGGGATATTAATTTTTTTCCACTGTATTAAGATTGTGTCATAGACACAAAGCAACACTTTTACCTTTTGAGTTCTGAAAATAATTTGGATTATGGTTCCAGCTTTGGACACTAAAGTCCAAATGAAATCGTGAGTGGACCGAACACCTCTTTTGATTCCAACGTAACATGTACCAACCGGTCACGTAGTTGCAAGTCTCCCAGTTTAAGAATAGGAAACAAATTTGAAAACAGGCACACCTATGCTTAAAAATTGGAAACGCGTCGCGAAGGGGCAGACACCCTCAATGACCCCCAAACCGAAACGCGAATAGCACGAGCACCTCGTGCACATCCAACGTAACACGTAGCGATCGAAGTCGTGGGACTCCCGATTTGAGAATAGGACACGAATTTGAAAACAAGTTGATAAGGACCCAAAAGTGTTTAATTTATGCCCCAAATAGACACATTTTAGCCGTTTGTTTTCAATAAAATTGGCCTTATTTTCGTATTTATTTATAGTGTAGGTCAATATGAAGCCGCGGTATCCGATTGTGCTAAATCAACGTAATTGCGACAAAGTAGCAGTCAAAAACGTTAAATGAAGAAAATCAAAGCGACAACGAAGATCGAAGTCCTGTTGAGCTTGCCTCGATGAGTTCTGATGCCCAAACCCAGTCCCCTATGAAACCTAAGTCGAAATCGTGCCCAAGCCATCATTCGAGCCTCGTGTGTGTTTAGTTGGTAATTTTATTATTTTTTAGATTATTATTTTAGTCATATTTAATTTTTTAGGATTTATATTATATTTTATTTGTGTGCGTATAGTTGTATATATTACGGTCCGTTCGTTTGCGTCGAATATTTTTTATAATAGGTGTATATATATATATATATATATATATATATATATATATATATATATATATATATATATATATATTATTACGTTTTCATTTATTTATTTACTTTTAGTTTTTAGTTTTTTAGTTAATTTGGTTTTATTTTATTGTTTTATTTTATTTTATTTGAGTCTTTCATTTATAGGGTAGGAATTTAATTTTTTGTTTTATTAGATTTTAATTTTTTTAGTTTTATTAATTTTATTTTTAATTGAGTCCTAAACATTTAGATCATTTTAATTGAACTTTTTTTTAGGTGTAAATTAAACACACACGCACACTCATATCTTACACCACATCTACACCACTTACTCACCCTAACCATACACTCTCTCTCCTACCCACCCATCACCTCTGCACAAAATAACCGGCCATAAATCCAATCGGCCATGGAAGAAGAAACCAAACCCATTTCCCTTTAAACCCTAGCTGCCTTAACCCTCCGGCCACCTTGTATCTTCCCTCACCGGCGACCATGGAAGCCCTATACTACTATGCAGCCCACTTTCGTCCTTTACCCAATAGCCGGCGCATGCCACACCACGAGCAATATTTACCTGCCTAAACCCCCTCCTGTCCGGTGCATCCTCCTAGCCGACGAACTCACTTCCACCCACCACCTTGACCCAAACGTGATTTCCAGCAAACCATACCCACTTCGCTTAAACCCACACCAACTGATTTAAAACCATGACCCGTGAACCCGGAACTCTAACCCGGAAACCAGCAGACCCAAATCCAACAATTTCCATACCCGATTCCAATAACCACCTGCCATTCCTTAAAAATGCGAAATTCACCCTTCTTTAATCCAATCTCTCATTTTACTAAAAAAAAAAAAAACACGTGCACAGAGAAGATTCACATTGACTTAACTTTCAAATCCCAAAATATCTTTGAACTAAAAAGAGGGCAAATTCGTGCACTATAAAGAAAAGGGGGCTTCTCATTTAAAAAATAAGGAGACTCTCACAGAGGGTAGGGTATAAAGAGAGAAGTCAATGTAAATTTTTGTACAGTTTAGGAAGATAATTTTTTTTAAAAAGAATACAAAAACCTATTTCAGCTTTAGAACAGTTTTAGGTTTAATTTTAATTTTAATTTTTATTTTTATAATCAACTGAGGATATTATGAAGAACTCGGACGCACTGGACGCATTGAAAGAGTGAAATTCGACGAGAAAAAATTCATATGGTTTTCTATCTCTTGATTAAATTTTATGTCTATATTTTTTTTATTGTTGTTTATGTTCTAATACGATAATGTTAGGCTAAATATCCGTTCAAAGGGTTGAATGAAACTGCGTATGATGTTAGTTTAATTAATTAATTTTGTTGATTTTCATATCTAGGAGAATTAATTTACATATTGAGATATAGTAAATTTATTTAGTTTTATTATTTGATTTTGGGAATCGAACTAGAGATAGTTTTTTCCTAAATTTTGAATAATAATTCGGTGCTAAAACTCGAGGATTTATACAAGTTTTATTAAATTGATCTTAGCAGGTAATTTATTCCCAACAAAATATATCTTAATTTTTTAAAGTGCGATATTTTAAAATTAGTTTTTCAAGAAAATATATTATTCAATTTATAATTGTTACGAGAGTTAGAGTATGAAATATTATCTCGAAATATTTCAATTCAATAAATTAAGTATTTAAAAATTACTGAACACGCGATGTAATCCCATCTCTCGAACCTTCTCAAATTTATCACACCTGGTTATGTATTATTTTTAGTTTACTTAGTCACATTTGATTTTAGCATTAATTAATTCATTCTCCCTTGAAGTTGTTTTAAAAATAAAAAATATAAATAAATATATATTTTTAATAAAAATCAAATTATAAATATTCATGCTACTTGTTCTGTCACCCCCTAACCCCATTAGGATATAATTAACTCAATAGTTCACAAACCACACTTATTATTTATTTATTTATTTGGTAATACACATTTAAAACAACTTCAAGGTTAAAATGCGGAATACTAAAAATAAAATCGTTTTAAGGAGACATAATTTAAACTAAACTCCCATAACATTTAACTTAATTACAACTAGTACAGTGTACAAAACAAACTGACGAGACAATACTACTATTCACTCAACATCCTAGACTTGGATGTGGCAACTTCAAAACCTGAAAATATAAACATATAAAATCATGAGTTTAAAAACTCAGTGAATGTACTACATCTCTATATAGTAAAAGTACTATATTAACATCTCAACATATTAATATATCCATCTCTGGGCCAAATTGGGCCATATACATATCCGGAGTTAATAAACCTCACATCTCCTTCCCGTAGGCAATAATCATATCCATAGGTTTTAATAACCTAACATCTCCTGAATTGCATAGCAACTCAACATATCCTGATTTTTATAAAGCCATAACATCTCAACGTCTATTGGCTTTTAATAAGCCATAACATCTCAACATCTCTTGGCTTTTAAATAAGCCATATCATCTTAACATATAATACATATACATCATATCCAAAATCAACTCAGTAAGTACACTCACATTGGGTTGTCAACTATGTATTCGCGTTTCCCTCGGGTAGGGCTGAACTTGGTTGATTTGACCTTACACGCCTGTTAATCCAACTAAATTAGTATTGAATCTCAATCATAAGTATTTTCTTAATATATCTATGTAACTTTTAATGACTATACAACAACAATATAATTTTACTCAAGTCACATTCCATGAAACATGTGTAAACACGAAACAATGGTATATATGTTGATACGGTTATGAACATTCAACCATAGGAATACCTCGTAAGGAATTTATAACTAAAATTAAGTAAACATAAAAGTATACTTCTGAATGTATATACACATGAAACATGCACTCAAAATACTCTTTGGAAAGAGAAGATAAAAACATTCTTTCATGGGGTATCCAGTATGGCCTCAAATTATTGTCCTCCATACTTAACCATCCCATATTCCTAAATTGTATAAATAAAGGTGTCCAACCTTATCAATATGAAAACATATATGAATATACTTTCCAGTACAAGTTATGGTGTAATTTTTCAAGCCTCCTAGATCAAGTTATGACCATTTCTTTATAACACGAGAAATCTTCCCTACAAGGTCCTCTATTATTCCTTCAACTTCCAAGAATTTTCATAATTTGTTTACATTATAACTTTCCATGATTTTCAACACACTTTCAGTACACATACTGAATAATACGGAATTAAAATTTCATAATATTTGGACTTCGTTAGCTATCTCAAAAGCTTGACCAAACTCAGGGCATACCGAAATGAAATTTACAAACAACAACCATATACCAACTTGTAACCCTCACTAAGGCCTAACCACAAGGAGTTAAATTTTAATTCTCGGATATGACATGAATATATGAGTTTACTTTCATATATAATTGGAATTTCGGAATTCCAGTAATTACACAAAGAGATATGCAAGTTTGTATACAAGGGCCTTTAATACAAAGCAATATGACCTATAAACACCACCTATCTCACTTAGGAACCAATACATATTATCACAAAGGACGATGGAATTTTTATCAATAATTCACGATTTATATACTTTGAAATAAGTACAGTACAAGATTAAAACAATATTAACACATAATTTTACCTTGAAAACACCTTAAGAATTTTCTTGGAATTCTTTTCCTAGCTTTTAATGAAACCCTTTCTTCCTTAACTTCTACTTTCTCTTTCCTCAAGCCAAAAATCCTTAAAACTGAACTTAGGTTTAAATTGTCTGAAGAAATATGTTAGAAGAAGAGTTTTAAGTCGGCCAAGGATGCCTCCCAATCCATCCAATCAAATTAAAACATTTGGTTTAATAAAAGACAATTTACCACTTAAGGGAATTGACAGATTTGCCCCTTGTTCGTAATTTCGGCCTAACTTCTTACTCGAATATCTATTTGATACACCGTTTGTTGGGTTACAACCCTAAATCATATGTATATAACTATGTAGTTTTCACCTCAAGTCAATTGTAATGTTATAAGGGTCAAAACTAGTCTTAAACAGGAACATTTCTATAAAAAACAATCAAATCTTGTGTTTGTAAATAATTTGACATTTCATGATTTATGAAAGTAGAATTATACTAACCATAATCACTTAACATTAGATATACTAACAACACATTATTATTTAACAATTTTTATAGGTAATTCAAGGAAATTTTGAGACTTGACTTTTGAAGACAATGACATATACGCAAAAAAAAACAGTTACCAAATGGTGACGTTGTCGCTTTAGTGATGAGGAGACAAAGTGAAGACTTGTATTTCATTTGCAGTTGTCATTTTATTTTTTTATTCATTAGACTGGTTGTATTAGGATTATAGAGGCTTTGTATTTATTTGAGAATATTTTGACACCGATTTATTTGTAATAATTATTCATAAAAATCAAAAAGCGAAAAGGAAAAAGGGACAAAATAAAGAGAGAGGTCCCTTGGAGTGGATTTCAAAGCATCTCTATTTTGGATACGTAGGACTCCCAAGGATGACTGAAGTTAGGTTAGCTTTCCCCCGATCGACTCAACTCGGTCTAACCCCCATGCTTGTAAAAATTTCGGGAGGTAAATTCTTTATCCCTTATTAATCTCCTACAAGTGAGATCATTTTTTGTGTGATTATTTTCTCCTTGGTGCTTTTTATTATCGCATCGCACTTAATTTGAATGGTTTGAGGAATTAATGAACCTAAGACATAGACCCGGTCATTGAAACGAGTTGAGATTTTATCACCCACTCAATCATTTTATCCCATTTTCTTGTTACTTGTGCTATCACTTAATTAAAATCAATCAACTAGCTAGCCAAGTAGTATTAGTGTTCATTGGGAACCTTTTGGAATGAGACACTCGAACCCCTGCCAATCTTCAATTAACTTTCTTAAGACAGTTGTCTAGGAAAATCGGGTTTTAAGTGAGGTCGCCCAGTAAAATGGGTTTGTGATTTCCCCAGCGTGGTAACAGACGGTCGATCATTGTAGTAGCTAGTATGGTGAGCTTTAACTAGTAAGCCTCTTGTTCTCTCGGGAAAAAAATTAGGAGAACAATTTTTTTAAAGGAGACATACGGCTCCTTATTTTTCTCGCCCACGGATTAATTAAAATTTGACTACCCCTTACTTAATTGAAGATAAAAATTGGCTACGTGCTTGTTAGTATTTTTTCATTTTCTTGTACGTGTCTCATTCACATCCTTTTGTAGTCAGTTTTATGCTCCGTCTTTTTTAGTTTCAAAAAGAGTTAAGATTATCCCCTTTTCCAAAAATACCAAAAGCTTTTTCCTCATTTTTGAAAATATTTTCAAAAAATCACAAAATATTTTCTTTCTTTTTCAATATTCAAAATGCTAAAAATATTTTTCCTTTTCTTATATTCAAAAATCACAAAAATAATTTCTTTTCTTTTGAAAAATATTTAAAAATCCAAAAAAATTACTCTCGGCATGGCCAATGAATGTCTTTTAAGGGATTATTTTTGTCATTTTCCATGTCTTGAGCCTGTTTGAAGTTGAGCCCTAATCAAACCTCCACACTTTACTTCATGGATTTAACTGTCTCTCTCATACTGTTGATATTCTTCCGTCATCCATGCACACATCTCATCTTTCATCTCCCCCGGTGAAGAGTGTCAACCCATTCAATCCTTTATCGTGCACTTACTACTTTTCAGTCGATCACTTATCCCATAAGTTCCCATATCTTCCATATCCATCCAAGCTAACCATGACCTAAGTGTATCCATACGACACTATTTTAGAACCACCCTCAGTGTATTGTCACGAAATATCCACTGCCGAGGGTTATGGGCGCCCGAGATATTCATGGAAGCTTGATCACCCTCCCAAGCAATATGAATCCCAACCGCATGTTGTGGATCCTTACGATTTTTACCGTCATCATTCCAACCTAGTGCTCCTTATCCCTATCAGTCCCCTCACTATTCTCCTCATAATTAGCATCCTTATGTTTCTCACGGAGACACTTCTCTCGTCTATGACAAACTTGACCACGTCCTTACACTTCCTATGACGATTCTCCCTATCCTAGTGTCCATAGCGAGTTGTGTCCACCTCAACCACCATCGCTACCCACCAACAATTCACCACCACCATGAACATCGACTCTCGAAAGCATCTTGCAGAAGTTCTTCCTCGAACAAGCGCACACTCTTCAATTTTAAAATGAAGCCCTTCAACGACTTGAACAAAGCTTAAATGAATTCAAGTATGTGAGAGAGTCAAATTTCACCCCATGCCAACCCATTATTGCCACCACGTGGAGTGATGATGCATCATCTTGTGATATGACTTTTGAGTGTGACCAACCCTATCACCCTGGGAATCTTAAAGTTGAGACCACCACGTGGTTCGATCCCCAAGATGGCAATTATGTTGACTTACCTAAAGATTGTGAGACGAATCAAACCCCACCTTGTCCTATAGAACCCACCATTGAGGTTCATTTTCTTCATCCCGACGAGACCAAAAATATGACTGATTTTACATCTATTGAGGCCACCGCGTGTGTTCCCAAGGCACCACTTCATCATCGGTTAGCTCTGACTGTGACTGCTCACCACTGCCTTGAGATTAAATCCGAGATGGTTCCTACCTCTCTGGATATGGATCATGTCCACACATGCTTGGCTAACTTTGAGTTTGATTTTCCTATTGATTCCCATATCTATGATCCTACTTCCTCGTTAGATTTTTTCACCACATCGGATGGTGACTTATTAGTGGCTAAATGGATCTCTCAATCATTTACTTCCACACTTCCTCTTGCGAGTACCCTTGAGGATGACTCTGAGTCTCATGAGGATTATATGTTCCCTACTCTCGAGTTGGATAATTTTTCGGCACCTTTTTGTCCCACCTGACCCCAAAATTGGTTTGGACCTTTATATTATATCTCACATGCTCTTCTCTATGCATTTAGATCTTTGATTAAACCCATCCTCCACCCTTGTGCTCCACGAGCCCAAACCCGAGTTTTTCACCACCCACAATCCATGAGAGTATTTGCGTGGTGGTTTTTATTTCTGTCAGCTCATTGACATGTCACGGTATGACCATTATCATCGTCCATTTATAAAATGTTCATGCGCTTTATATAAGCCTCACCACATCCCAATTTCCAAACCTTTTTTCCTTCCTATATAATTGGATCACCATACTTATAGGGCCCCTGTTACCCTCACCTTTATGCTCAATAAGGCCCGTGATCGGTGCCTTTTCACCTTCACCCTTGCCTTTCATCCGTATACCCTTATACCCACCCAACCTTGCTCCACCAATGCTTTGCATTGAGTGAATTACTTTTCCATACAAGTGCATTAACCTTGTAGAATTTATTCATCAAGATGGACTAGTCAGTCTTGTTTGAGGGTGATTATCATCACTCGATTTTTCTGCCAACCAGATATATCCTAGATTTTATCTTGTTTTTGGGTGAGTTTCGATTGGTCTCGCTGAAAACATTAAACTTAGAGCTACCGAGAGGCAACCCATCATATCTTGTTTCTGAGTATGAGTCATATCCTGTTTAGGGGTGGTGTTCTATCCCCCCCAATGATTTTCACATGCTTTATAGATTTGTACATTTTTATGTGTCACCTTTATTCTTAGGTTCCACCTCTGTTTCCATCATACGATACATTTTCACTAGCGGTTCATTACGATAATATTTTTCCTCCCATTCCATTTTTACTATATAGCTTTAAACATCGAGGACGATGTTATATTTTGTTTAGGCGTAGGAAATTTATCAAAATCATACCTCTTTTGAAAAAATTACACAAACAAATCATTTTAAATTCTTTTTGTGCAGTTCAAATTTTTTTTTATGACATGAATTGTCTATCATCACTCTTTTAAAAATCTCGGTATACCTGTGTTCGACCCTAAAATGATGCTTTTTACCATAAAATTAAATAATGTCTTTTAAAGCATACTTGCGCTGTGCATTCCTAAACTCGACAATTTTGGACTATCAAGTTTTACTATCAAAATTCGAAGGGTAACAACATTCTCAAGAGAGCCTTAAAAGATCACTAGTGGCGACTTAAGCCCGTGAAATTTGAGATTTTCACTTTTTGATTTACGTAATCTCGAGTCACAAATTGACTCAACTTACATTGGGGTACCACACTTAGTCATTGCATGATCTCATTATTTTTTAATTTTTGTCATAACCACTAAGAATGACATCACTTTCGAGTTGTAAGAAACATGTGTCTTGTAGTTTTTTCATGTGCACTAAACTATTTCTAACCATACACGTACCATTTTTCCATATCATATTACTATTCATTTTACCCATTATCATTCCATATTTCCATTATCCTTATATATTCCAGATACCATCCATATATCATTTTACCATCACTACCATCGTTTTAAAAAAAAAAAGAGTGTTTCAAATTATCAATGTAAATTGTCTTCATTTGTGAAATGAAAAGAAAAATGCATCGCAATAAAAAAAATAAAAAAATAAGAGCAAAAGGAGAAAAATAAAAATATAAGTGGAAGAAATGAAAGAAATAAAAAAATAAAAAATAAGAAAAACAAAGCATGCGATCATAGATTTAAAAAATGAAGACATTAGCAATTAATCTCATATTCCACTCTTCTAAAAAACCCTACCATCGTATCTTCTTCATTTCATTTCCCCTCATCTGTTACATAAACCCCATTTTCACCCTTGGTGAGGTTCTCGGGCAAACGAGAAGTCTATAAGGTGAATAACTCGACATTTTCAACAAACAAGTTATCATTCATTCTTGAGATCAATTTCTTTCATGTACCTGTCATTTCTTATAAGTGTGTGGGACATTTGACCTTGATCACATTTACTCGCCTCCTCACACACTAGAGAGATACACTTACTCAATACTCAGAGAGCTCTATTCGAAGAGATATATCTAGTGAGAATTGAAGTCAAAGTTGATTCAATAAAGGCGATCAAGTAAAAACTTTGTTGATACTTAAGATCGCTTTACACAGCACATGCTCAGTTTTAGGAAGGATTACGCTTTTGGTATTAAGTAATTTTATGCCTTACTTTGATAATTGAATATGGTGCTCCTTGATATCTTATTAGTTGGGTTATATAGATTTTCATTGTCACATTAGAAAACTCCATTTCAATAAAACTTTTGAATTTTGTGGGTACATTCACTGAAAGCCATCATGGGATCCCACTCGTCCAGTAGGGCAACCTATAGGGTTAACGGCTTATTACACATGCTAAGTGCAATCGCAAGTGCCTACGAAAGTGGCACACTTTTGGTCACTTGTCTCATTTTCTCTCTATTTTTGCTTGAGGACTAGCAATGTTCTGTTTGGGAGCGGTGTGATAAGAACTCAAAAGTATTTAATTTATTCCCCAAATAGACAAATTTTAATCGCTCATTTTTAATAAAATGATCCTTATGTTCGTTTTTATCTATAATGCAATTGCAGTATCAAATTGTGCTAAATCAACATAATTATGACAAAGTAGCGGTCAAACACGTTTAAAGAAGAAAATTAAAGCGATCATGAAGATTGAAGTCTCATTGAGCTTGCCCCGATGAGTTCTAATGCCCTAAACCTAATCCCATATCAAGTCAAACTCTAAACTGAGCCCAAGCCATCACCCGAGCCTTGTGTGTGTTGAGTTGGTAATTTTATTATTTTTTAGATTTTTATTTGAGTCATATATAATTTTCTAGGATTTATTTTATATTTTAGTTATGTGCGTATAGTTGTTATATTAGGATCCGTTAGTTTGCGTCGAATTTTTTTTATAATAGGTATATATATTTTAGTACGTTATCATTTATTTATTTTTATTTATTCGCTTTTAGTTTTTAGTTTTTTTTAGTTATTTTGGTTTTATTTATTATTTCATTTTATTTTATTTGAGTCTTTTATTTATAGGATAGGAATTTATTTTTTAGTTTTATTATATTTTAATTGTTTTTCTTTTATTGATTTTATTTTTAATTGAGTCCTAAACATTTAAATAATTTTCATTGAAATTTTTAGGTGTAAATTAAACACTCCCCCCCCCCCCCCCTATATCTTGCACCTCATCTTTACCACTCACTCACCCCGGCCATAAATCCAATCACTCCACACAAAAGAACTGACCATAAATCCAATAGGTCATGGTATCAACCAAACCCATTTTCCTTTAAACCCCAGCTGCCTTAACTCGCCGTCCACCTTATATTTTCCCTCACATGCGACAATGACATCCCCATACTGCTGCGCAGGCCACTTTCGGCCTTTGCCCAATAACCGGTGCATCCCATACCACTTGCGACCTTTACCTTCCTAAACCCCCTCCTGTCTGGTGAAATCACTACCACCCACCACCTTGACCCAAACCCGATCTCGAGAAAACCATACCCAGTTGATCTTAAACCCACACCAACCGGTTTAAAACCATGACCCATAAACCTGAAACTCTTACCCGAAAACCACCAGACCCAAATCCAACAATTTCCATACCCGATTCCAATAACCACCCTCCATTCCTTAAAAATAGGAACTTCACCCTTCTTTAATACAATCTCTCCTTCTACCAACAAAAAAACATGTGCAGAGAGAAGATTCACATTGACTTAGCTTTCAAATACCAAATATCTCTGAACTGAAAAGAGGGCAAATTCGTGCACTATAAAGAAAAGGGGGTTGCTAACTTAAAAAAGAAGGGGACTCTCATAAAAGGAATAATAAGAGAAGTCAATGTAAATTTTTGTATAGCATAGGAACATGAAAAAATTCAGGAAAAAACAAAAAGTTAATGTATCTTTACAATTGTTTTTAGGTTTCATTTTTACTTTTATTTTTGTAATGAAGTGAGGATATTGTGAAGAAATTGGACGCATAAAAAGAGTGCAATTCGATGAAGAGACTTTTGTATTATTTTCTATCTCTTGATTAAATTTTATGTCTATATTTTTCTTGATTGTTGTTTATGTTCTAATATGATAACACTAGGCTAAACACCCCGTTCAAGGGGTGGGACGAAACTGCATAGGATGTTAGTTTAATGAATTAATTTTGATGATGGTCATATTTGTAGAAGAATTAATATTTAATTATCACAAATTAGTTTACGTATTGTGAGATAGTAAATTAATTTAGTTTTATTATTTGATTTTGGGAATCAAACTAGAGATATGTTTTTCCTAAATTTTGAATATTAATTCGATGTTAAAATTCGAGGATTCACACAATTTTTGTTAAATTGATCTTAGCAGGTAGTTTACTACAAACAGAATAAATCTTAGTTTTTTAAAGTGCAATATTTTTAAGTTAGTTTTTCAGAAAAATATATTATTCAATTTATAATTGCAACGAGAGTTAGAGTATGAATTTAATATTATCTAGAAATATTTCTATTCAATAAATTAAGAAATTAAAAAGAACTGAACACGCGATGTAATTCCATCTCTTGAATATTCTCACATTTATCACATATAGTTACGTATTATTTTTAGTTTACTTAATCACATTTGATTTTAGCATTAATTAATTCATTCTCCATTGAAGTTGTTTTAAAAATAAAAACTATAATGTTTTTTTTAATAAGAATCGAATTATAAGCATTCACGCTATTTGTTTCGCCTTCAAAGTTGGATTTATACCCGTACTTACCACGAAACGAGTTATATAAAAAGTTTTGTAGGTAATTCAAAGAAATTTTAAGGCTCGAAATTTGAAGACAACGATGTATACGCAAAAGCTAGTTATCACAGTCTCACTTATGCTTGAAAATTTGTCGCGAGGGCCGGATATCCCTAACTGCCCCCAAGAAGTACTGCAATGATATGAACACCTCGTATGCATCCAACGTAACACGTAGCAATCAACAAAGCAGTCGTGGGACTCTCGATTTGATAATAGGATAAGAATTTGAAAGCATACGCACTTAGGCTTGAAAAGGTGGCCTGAGGAGGCAGACACCCCCAACTGCCACCAAATGGCACCACGAGTGTTACGAACACCTCTTGGAGTCCTATATAACACGTATCAACTAGCCGCGTAGTCACGAAACTCCTGATTTGAGAACAGGACACGAATCTAAAAACACTCACACTTGGGTGAGAAATTTGAAAATGTTTCACGAGGGGTGGACACCCACAATGGTCCCCAAATGGAAACGAGAGTGGCACGAAAATCTTGTTCGCATATAAAGTAGGACGACACATTCATGGGACTCCCAATTTTATAGTAGGAAACTAATTTAAACACAAGCACAATTAGGATGGAAAACGAGCCGAGAGGGTGTGAACACCCTTAACAGCCCCCAAATGACACCGCGAGTGGCACGAACACCTCGTGCACGTCCAATGTAACACGTAGCAATCAATCTCGTAATAGTGGGACTCTAGACTTTTAGAATAGGACATGAATTTCAAAATAGGCACACTTAGGCTTCAAAATGTTCCGCGAGGGAGTGGACACACTGAACGGCCCTCAAACGGCACCGCAGGTGGCATGAACACCTCATGCACATCCAACGTAACATGTCATAACCGACCATGTAGTTGTAGGATGCCAGGTTTGAGAATAGGACATGAATTTGAAAACATGCACACTTAGGTTTGAAAGTTAGTAATGTATTGCCAAAGGGGGGGGACACCTCCAAAGACATCCAAATGGCACTGCGAGGGGCATGAACACCTCGTGCATGTCCAACGTAACCCGTAGCAACTAGCACACAGTCGCGGGACTCTCGGTTTGAGAATAGGCCATGAATTAGAAAGCAGTCAAACTTAGGCTTGAAAATTGAAAACGTGCTATGAGGGGGTGGACAACCCCAATGGCCCCTAAACTGCACTACAAGTGGAAAGAACACCTTGTGCTCGTCCAATGTAACAAGTCACGACCAGCCGCAAAGTCCTGGGACTCTCGGTTTGTGAATTGGACATGAATTTGAAACACAAGCACACTATGGCTTGAAAATGAGTAGCGAGGGGGAGGACACCCCTAATCATCTCCAAGTGGCACTATGAGTGGCACGAACACCTCGTGCGTGTACAACGTAACACGTAGCAACTAACCTCACAGTCGTGAGACATCTAGTTTGAGAACACGACACGTATTTGAAAATAGGCACACTTAGGATTTAAAATATGTCGCGAGGGCCCTTACACCCCGAACTACCTCAAAATGGAACCTCCAGTGGCATGAACACCTCGAGTGCATCCAATGTAAAATGTAGAAACCATCCATGCAGTTACAGGACTCCCGATTTAAGAATATGACAAGAATTTGAAAATAGGGACAATTAGGCTTGGAAACGTGCCGTTAGGGGCGGACACTTCAATGGCCTCTGAATGGCACGAGAACCTCGTGTGCGTCCAACGTAACACGTAGCAAGTGGACTCACAGTCGCGGGATGACTTGTTTGAGAACACGGCATGAATTTGAAAGTAGGCATACTTAGACTTGAAAATTAAAAATGTGCTGCGAGGGGGAGGACACCTCTAATGGCCCCTAAACGGAACCGCGAGGGGCACGAACACCTCGTGTGCATCCAAGGTAACATATAGTAACTGGTTGCGCAGTTGCGAGACTCAATTTTAGAATAGGACACGAATTTGAAAATAAGCAGACTTAGGCGTGGAAACATACCGTAAGAGGGTAGACACCCCCAACCGACACCACGAGTGGAACAAGCACCTCCTGCGCATCCAATATAATACGTAGCAACCGATCGTGCCCTCGCGGGATTTCTAGTTTGAGAATCGAACATGAACTTGAGAACTGGCACACTTAGGCTTGAAAGCATGCCTCGAGGGGGAGTACACCCCAAATGTCACCTGAGTGGTGTGAACACCTTGTGCGCGTAGTCACGGGACTCTTAATTTGAGAATAGAACACGAATTTGAAAACAGGAACACTTAATCTTAAAAGCGTGCTGAGAGAGGGCGGACCCCAACTGCCCCCAAACGGCACTGCGAATGGCACGAACACCTTATGTGCATTCAATGTAACACGTAGCAACTGGCCGCGTAGTCGTGGGACTCCTGGTTTGAGAATTGGACACGAATTTTAAAAACAGGCACACTTAGGCTTGAAAACGTGCAATGAGGGGCAGACACCCCCAACGGCCCCAAAATGGCACCGCGAGTGTCATGAAAACCTCATGTGCGTCTAATGTAACACGTAGCAACCGATCGCGTGGTTGCGGGACTCCCAACTTGAGAATATGACATAAACTAAAAAATAGGCACACTTAGGCTTGAAAATTAAAAACATGCCATGAGGGAAATGACACCCCCAATGGCCCCCAAACGACACCACGAGTGGCATGAAAACGTTGGGCGCATCCAAGTTAACACGTAGCAACCGACCGCGCAGTCGTGGGACTCCCGATTTTAGAATAGGACACGAATTTGAAAATAGGCACACTTAGAATTGAAAAAGTGTCGCGAGGGTGAGGACACCCCCAACGGCCCCAAAACGATACCGCGAGTGGCACGAACACCTCTTGCGCATCTAACGTAACCCTTAGATACCGACCGTGCACTCATCGAACTCTCGATTTGGGAATAGGAAATGAATTATAAAACAAGCACACTTAGGGTTGAAAACGTGTCACAAGGGTGCGAACACCCCCAACGGCCCCAAAATGGCATTGCAAGTGGCAGGAAAACCTCGTGCGAGACCAAGGTAACACATAGCAACTGGTCGTACAGTCACTGGACTCCCTATTTGATAATATGACTCAAATTTGAAGAAAGGCACACTTAGGCTTTAAAATAAAAAATGTGTCGCGAGCGGGCGAACACCGCCAATGGCCCTCGAACATCACCACGAGTGGTACGAACACCTTGTGTGCATCCAATGTAACACATATCAACTGTCCACATAGTCGCGGGACTACCAATTTTATAATAGGACACGAATTTGAAAATAGGCACACTTAGTCTTGAAAACATGTCGCGAGGGGAAAAACAAAACCAACCGCCTCCAAACAGCAACGCAAGTGGCACGAACCCCTCGTGTGCGTCCAAGATAACATGTAGCAACCGACTACGCAGTTGCAAAACTCTTGATTTTGAAATAGGACACGAATTTGAAAACAAACACACTTAGGCTTGAAAACGTTCCGCGAGAGCACAGACGCCCCCAACCACCCCTGAATGGCTCCACAAATGGCATGAACACTTCTTGCGCATCTAACGTAACATGTAGAAATCGACGATCCAGTCAAAGGAATCCTAGTTTAAGAGTAAAACATGAATTTGAAAATAGGCACACTTAGGCTTGAAAACACCAATGGCCCCAAAATGACACTGCAAATGGCACGAACATCTCGTGCGCATCCAACGTAGCACGTATCAACCCGACACACAGTCATAGGACTCCCAGTTTGAGAATAGGAGATGAATTTAAAAATAGGCACACTTTAAAATTGAAAACGTGCTGTGAGCACCCCAACGACCACCAAACGGCACCGAAAGTGGTAAAAACACCTCGTGCGAGACTGACGTAACACATAGCAACCCGCCCTGCAGTCGCAAGAAACCTATTTTTAGAATAGGACACGAATTTGAAAATACGCACACTTAGGATTGAAAATTAAAAATGTGTTGCAAGGGGGGAAAATACCACCAATGGCCCCTAAATGATGCCTCGAGTGGAATAAACACCACGTGCGCATATAAGGTAACATGTAGAAACTGGTCACACAGTCGAAGGACTGTCCATTTGAGAATATGACATGAATTTGAAAACAAACACACTTAGGTTTAAAAAGAGCCGCGAGTGGCACGACACCTCGTGCTCCTTTAACGTAACACGTAACAATTGTCCGCACAACCGCGGGATTCTCGATTTAAGAATAGGATGCAAAATTAAAAACATTTACATTTAGGCTTGAAAATGTGCCGCGAGGGGGCGAATACCTCCAACGGCCAAAAATAGCACCGCGAGTGGCAAAAAGACCTTGTGCGCATCCAACGTAACACTTAGCAATCGCCCGCATAGTCGCGGGATGCCCGGTTTGAGAATAAGATACGACTTTTAAAATAGGCACATTGAGGCTTGAAAATGTGTTTGCCACTAAACAGCATTGCGAGTGGTCAGAACGCCTAGCAATCGGTCGCATAGTCGCGGCACTCCTAGTTTGAGAATAGGACATGAATTTGAAAACATGCACACTTAGGCTTGAAAACATACCACGAGATGGTGGATACATCCAACGGCCCCTAAATGGCACCGCAAGTGGCACAAACACCTTGTGCATATCCAACGTAACACATAGTAACCGAACGCGCAGTTGCACGATACCCACTTTGAGAGGATACGAATTTCAAAAGAGGCACATTTGGGCTTGAAAAAGTGCCGCGAGCGAGCGGACAACCCCTACGTCCCCAAAACAGGACCGCGAGTGGAACGAACACCTTCTGTACATCCAGCGTAACACGTATCAACTGGTCGCACTATCGCGGGACTCCCAGTTTGAGAATAGGACACGAATTCGAAAATAAACACACTTAGTCTTGAAAACATGTCATGAGGGGACAAACAAATCCAACTGCCTCCAAACGGCACCGCAAGTGGCACGAACCCCTCGTGTGTCTCCAAGATAACACGTAGCAACTGACTGTGCAGTTGCTAAACTTTTGATTTGGGAATAGGACATGAATTTGAAAACAGACACACTTAGGCTTGAAAACATGCTGCGAGAGCGCGGGCGCCCCCAAGCACCCCTGAATGGCTCCACAAATGGCATAAACACTTCTTGGGATCTGACGTAACACGTAGAAATCGACAGTCCAGTCAAGGGAATCCTAGTTTAATAGTAAAACATGAATTTGAAAATAGGCACACTTAGGCTTGAAAACGTATCGTGAGGGGTTCACCGCACCAATGGTACCAAAATGACACTGCAAATGGCAAGAAAATCTCGTGCACATCCAACGTAGAACGTATCAACCCGACACACAGTCATAGGACTCCCGGTTTGAGAATAGGATATGGATTTAAAAATAGGCAAAATTTAAAATTGAAAACGTGCTGCGAGCACCCCAACAGCCACCAAACGGCACCGGAAGTGGTAAAAACACCTCGTGCGAGACTGGCGTAACACATAGCAGCCCTCCCTACAGTCGCAAGACTCCTATTTTTAGAATAGGACACGAATCTGAAAATAGGCACACCTAGGATTGAAAATTGAAAATTGAAAATGTGTTGCAAGGGGGCAGACACCACCAATGGCCCCCAAATGATGCCTCGAGTGGCACGAACACCACATGCGCATCTAAGGTAACATGTAGAAATTGGTCACGCAGTCTAAGGACTGTCCATTTGAGAATATGACACGAATTTGAAAACAAACATACTTAGGCTTAAAAAGTTCCACGAGTGGCACGACACCTCATGCTCATTTAACGTAACATATAACAACTGTCTACGCAGTCATGGGATTCTCGATTTAAGAATAGGATGCAAATTTAAAAACATTTACACTTAGGCTTGAAAACGTGCCGTGAGGGGACGGACACCTCCAACGGTAAAAAATAGCACCGCGAGTGACAAAAACACCTTGTTCCACGAGTTGGCAGATAACCCCAACTTCCGAAACGACACCGTGAGTGGCACAAACACCTCGTGCGCGTCCATTTTAACATGTAGCATCTGGCCGCGCAGTCATGAAATGCCCGATTTGAGAAAAAGACACGAATTTCAAAACAGACACACTTAGGCATGAAAATTAAAAACGTGCCATAAGGGGGCGAATAACACCAATGGAACCCAAATGGCACCGCGAGTGACATGAACACCTTACGCACATCTAAGGTAACACGTGGAAATCGAATGCATAGTGGCGGGACTCAACATTTTAGAATAGGACACGAATTCAAAAATAGGCACATTTAGGTTTGATAACATATCCCGAGGGGATGAACACTCCCAACCGCCCCCAATTGGAGCCAGGAGTGACACAAACACCTGCGCATCCAACGTAAAACGTAGAAATTGACCGCGAAGTCGTGAGACTCTCGATTTGAGAATAGGACAATAATTTGAAAACAGACCCACTTCAGCTTGAAAACGTGTCGTGACGGCACAAACAACACACAAAGACCCCCAAATGACACAACGAGTGGCACGAACACCTCATGTATGTCCAACGTAACAAGTAGCAACTGGCCTCGCAATCGCGGGACTCTCGGTTTGAGAATAAAAAATGAATTTGAAAGTAGGCGCATTTAGGCTAAAAATGTGCCACAGGGGGCGCACACCCCCAATCGCCTACATACGGTACCGCGAGTTGTACAAACACCTTATGTGCGTCTAATGTTACCCTTAGCAATCGATCGGGCAGTCGAGGGACTCCCAGTTATATAATAGAACACGAATTCAAAAACACGCACACTTAGACTTGAAAACGTACCACAAGGTGGTGGACACTCCTAACACCCCCAAACAGTGTCACAAGTGGCACGACACCTCATGTGTGTCCAATGTAACACATAATAACTGGCCCCATAGTCGCGGGAAACTTGATTTGAGAATAGGATACCAATTTTAAAATTGGCACACAGGCTTAAAAATGTGTTGCGAGGCGGCGGACACCTGCAACGGATAAAAGCAGCATCACGAATGGGACAAACACCTCCTGCGCATCCAACATAACTTGTAGCAACCAATCGCGGGACGCTCGACTTGAGAATAGGACACAAATTTTAAAACAGGCATTTTTAGGCTAAAAATGTGCTGCGACGGGGCGGACACCTCCAACGACCCCCAAAGGGAGCCGTATGTGGAACGAACACCACGAGCGCATCCAACAAAATACGTAGCAACTAATCTCACAGTCGCGGGACTCTCGATTTGAGAATAGGACATAAATTTGAAAAGAGGCACACTTATTCTAGAAAACATGCCATGAGGTATCGGTCACCTCTAAGGGCACCGCGGGTGGGACAAAAACCTCGTGTGTGTCCAACATAGCACGCAACAAATGGATGCACAATCGGTGGACTCCCGAATTGAGAATAGGACACGAATTTGAAAACAGTCACACTTAGGCTTAAAAACGTGTTGTGAGGGGGAGAACACCTCTAATGGTAAAAACGGCACTGCGAAAATCACAAACACCTCGTGAGCATCCAACGTAACGCATTGCAATCGTCCGCACAGTCACGGGATGCCCCATTTTAGAATAGGACACAAATTTTAAATAGGCACATTTAGGCTTGAAAACATGTTGCGAAGGGGAGAATACCACCAACGACATTAAATAGCCCTGTGAGCGGCATGAACACCTCATGCGTGTCCAACAATACATGTAGGAACTGGTAGCATAGTTATGGGACTTTCGGTTTGAGAATAGGACACAAATTGGAAAATAGACACACTCAGTCTTGAAAACGTTTCGCGAGGGGGCAAACACCTCCAATGGCCAAAACGGCATCACGAATGGTACAAACACTTCGTGCGCGTCCAACATAACACATAGAAACTGGTCGCACAGTCGCGGGACTCTTGGTTTGGGAATAGGACACGAATTTTAAAACAGGAACATTTAGGCTTAGAAACGTGCCGTGAGGGGGAAGACACCGCCAACGACTCTCAAACGGCACTTCGAGTCACATGAACAACTCGTGCACATCCAACGAATTATGTAGCAATTGATCTCGCAATTATGAGACTCTCGGTTTTAGAATAGAACACAAAATTGAAAAGTGGCACACTTAGGATTGAAAACAGGCCGCGAGGTGGAGAACACCTCCAACGGCCCCCAAACGGCACAAAGAGTGGCACAAACACCTCGTGCGCATCCAAAGTAACATGTAGAAATCGTTCGCACAATTGCGGGAATCCTAATTTTAGAATAGGACACGAATTCAAAAACATGTGCACTTAGGCTTGAAAACATGTCGCGAGGGGGCGAACACTCCAAATCGCCCCCAATCGACACTGCACGTGACACGAATACTGTGTGCGCATCCAATGTAACACGTAACAATTGGCCGCACAGTTGCGGTACTCTTGATTTGAGAATAGGACACGAATTTGAAAACTGGCAAACTTAGGCTTAAAAACGTGCCATGAGGCAGCGGACACCTCCAATGGCCCATAGCAACATCGCGAAAAGAACAAATACCTCATGCGTATACAACATAACACGTAGAAAATGGTCGCGCATTCGCGGGACTCCCAATTTTAGAATAGGACACGAATTCAAAAACATGCACACTTAGACTTGAAAATGTGTCGCGAGGGGGCGAACACTACCAACCGCACCAATCGGCACCACGAGTGATAAGAATACCACATGTGCGTCCAACATAACATATATCATTCATCCGCACAGATGCAGGACTCCCGATTTTAGAATAGGACACAAATTATAAAATTGGCACACTTAAGCTTGAAAATGTGCCACGAGGGGCGCACACCCCCAATCGCACCCAAACGGCACTGTGAGTGGCAAGAACACCTCGTGCGTGTCCAATGTAACACGTTGCAATTGACTACGCAGTCGCAGGCCCCCCAATTTGAGAATATGATACAAATTTAAAAACAAGCACACTTAGGCTTGAAAATTGAAAACGTGCCGCGTGGGGTCAGACACACTAAACGGTCCCCAAACGGCACCGCAAGCAGCATGAACACCTCGTGCGCATCCAAGTTAACACATACTAATCGACTGTGCAGTCGCAAGACTCTTGATTTTGGAAAAGGATAGAAATTTGAAAACACACACATTTACGATTAAAAACGTACCGCGAGGGCATCGCGAGTTTCCCGACACCTCGTGCGCGTCCAACATAACATGTAATAACTAGCCTCACAGTCGCGGGACTCCTGATTTGAGAATATGACACAAATTTGGAAACAGACACACTTAGGCTTGAAATCGGCCCCAAAACGACACCATGAGTGGGACAAACACCTCGTGCATATCCAACCTGACGTGTAGCAACTAATCGCTTATTTACGAGATTCCCGAATTGAGAATAGGACACAAATTTGAAAACAGGTACACTTATGCTTGAAAATCTATCACACGGGGGCAAACACCTCCAACGGCCAAAAACGGAACCGCGAATGTCAAAAACACCTCATGCACATCCAATGTAACACATAACAACCGATGGCGTAGTAACGGGATGGCCGATTTATAAATAGGACACAAATTTTAAAACAAGCACATTTTGGCCTGAAAACCTTCCACGAGGGGCGAATACCCCAATGACACCCAAATAGCACCGCGAGTGACACAAACAACTCAGATGCCTCTAACAAAACATGTAGCAACCGGTCGTGTAGTCACGGGACTCTCGATTTGAGAACATGATAGGAATTTAAAAACATGCACACTTAGTCTTGAAAACATGCCGTGAGGTGGTGAACACATCTAGCAGCCCCCAAACGACAACGTAATTGGCACAAACATCTCATGCGCATCCAATGTAAATCATTTCAACCGGTCGCACAGTCGCGGGATGCCCCTGTTTAAAAATAGGACACGAATTTTAAAATAGGCACATTTGGGCTTGAAAACCTGCCACGAGGGGGCAGATACCCCCAACGACACCTACATGGCCTCGTGAGAGGCATGAGCACCTTGTGCGTGTCCAACAATACATGTAGCAACCGGTCGCGTAGTCGTGGGACTCTCAGTATGAGAATATGACACAAATTTGAAAATAGGCACACGCAGTCTTGAAATCGTTTCGCGAGGGGGTGAACACCTTCAACGGCCTAAAACAACATCGACAATGGAACAAACACTTCATGCACATCCAAAGTAAGACGTAGGAACTGGTCGCGCAATCACGGATTTTAAAATAGGAACATTTTGTTTGGAAACGTGCCACGAGGGGGTAGACACCTCCAACGACTCTCGAACGACATCGCGAGTTGCACGAACACCTCGTGCACATCCAACAAAATACGTAGAAACCGGCCGCACATTTGCGGGGCTCTTGATTTGAGAATAGGACACGAAATTGAAAAGTGGCACACTTAGTCTTGAAAACATGCCACAAGGTGGCGAACACCTCCAAGGGCCCCCAAATGGCACAACGAGTGGCACAAACACCTCATGCGCATCCAAAGTAACACATTCAATCGGTCGCACAATCGCGGGACCCCATTTTAGATTAGAAGACAAGTTCAAAAATAGGTGCACTTAGGCTTGAAAACGTGTCGCGAGGGGCGTACAATCCAAAGTACGCCCAATCGGCACTGCACATGAGATGAATATCGCGTGCGCATCCAATGTAACACATAACAATTGGCCGCACAGTTGCGGTACTCTCGGTCTGAGAATAGGACACGAATTTGAACACTGACACACTTACGCTTAAAAATGTGTCGTGAGGGGGTGTACACCTCCAATGGCCCACATCGGCACCGCGAGTGGAACAAACACCTTTTGCGTATCCAATATAACATGCAACAGTTGGTCGCACAGTCGCAGGTCTCATGATTTTAGAACATGACACGAACTTGAAAATAGGCGCACTTAGTCTTGAAAATGTGCCGCGAGGTGGCAAACACTCCCAATCACCCCCAATCGACACCGCGAGTGATAAGAATACCACGTGCGCGTCCAACATAACATGTAGATTCGACTGCAAAGACGCGGGACTCCCGGTTGTAGAATAGGACACGAATTTAAAAATAGGCACATTAGGCTTGAATATGTGCCACAAGGGGTGGCCACCCCCAATCGCCCCTAAATGATACTGCGAGCGGCATGAACACCTCGTGCATGTCCAACGTACCATGTTGCAATCGACTGCACAATCACGAGACCCCCGATTTGAGAATAGGACACGAATTTGAAAACAGGCACACTTAGGATTAAAAATTAAAAATGTGCCGCATGGGGGTGCACACCCTAAACGGTCCCCAAACGGCACCGCGAGGGGCACGAACACCTCGTGTGTATGCAAGTTAACGTGTACCAATCGACTTCGCAATCGCAAGCCTCCTGATTTTGGAGAAGGACAGAAATTTTAAAACAGACATCTACGATTGAAAATGTACCGCGAGGGGGCGAACACCCCCAATCTCCACAAACGGTATCGCCAGTTGCAGGAAAACTCGTGCGCGTCGAACGTAACACGTAGTAATTGGCCGCACAGTCACAGGACTATCGATTTGAGAATAGGACACGGATTTGAAAACATGCATATTTAGTCTCAAGAATGCGCCGCAAGGGAGCAGACACCTCCAACGGCCTCCAAACGGCACCACAAGTGGGATAAATAACTTATACGTATCCAACATAATATTTAGCAACCGACCGTTTAGTCACGGGATTCCCAATTTGAGAATAGGACACAAATTTGAAAACTGGTACACTTAGGATTGAAAACTTGTGACGAGGGGGCGAACACCTCCAACGGCAAAAAAGGGCACCGCGAATGGAACAAACACTTCATGCGCATCCAATGTAACACGTAAAAACCAGTCGTGCAACAACGAGATGGTCGGTATGTGAATAGGGAAAGAATTTTAAAACAGGCACTTTTTGGCCTGAAAACGTATCACGAGGGGGCGAATAAACCTAATGACACCCAAATAGCACCGCAAGTGACACGAACACCTCAGGTACATCCAATGAAACAGATAGTAATAGGTGGTGCAATTGCAGGACTCTCGATTTGAGAACATGACACGACTTTGAAAACATACATACTTAGGCTTGAAAACATGCTCCGAGGTGGAGGACACATCTAGCGGCCCCCAAACGGTAAGGCAATTGGCATGAATACCTCATGCGCATCCAAGGTAACACATAGTAATTAATCGCACAATCATGAGACTCCCGATTTTAGAATAGGACATGAATTAAAAAACATGCACTTAGGCTTAAAAAAGAGTTGCGAGCGGGCGGACACTCCTAACTGCCACCAATCGGAACCATGAGTGAGAAAAACACCTTATTTGAATACAACATAATACATAGCAACTGACTGCACAGTCGCAGGACTTCTGGTTTGAGAATAAGACACGAATTTGAAAAGAGGCCCACTTGGGCTTGAAAACATGCGATGAGGTGTCGTATGCCTCCAACGCCTCCCAAAACGGAATCGTGAGTGGCACGAACACCTCGTGAGTATCCAAAGAAACACATAGCAATTGGCCTCACAGTCGTAGGAATCCTAGGTTTAGAATAGGACACGAATTCAAAAACAAACGCACGTGGGCTTAAAAATGTGCCGTGAGGCGGCTAACACTCCCAATCACCCCGATTGGGAACCTCGAGTGACACGAATACCAGTGCGCGTCAAACATAACAGGTAGCAATCGTCGTACAGACGTAATACTCCTATTTTGATAACAGGACGCGACTTTAAAAATAGGCACGCTTAGGCTTGAAAATGTGCCACGAGGGGAAGGACACTCCCAATTGGCCCCAAACAAAACCACGATTAGCATGAACACCTCGTGCACATCCAACGTAACATGTGGCAGTCGACTGCGCAATCACGGGACCCTCTATTTGAGAATAGGATATGAATTTTAAAACAGATACAGTTAGGCTTAAAAATTGAAAATGTGCCGCATGGGGGAGGACAGCCCCAATGGCCCCCAAACGGCACCGCGAGTGGCATGAACACCTCGTGCGCATACAAGGTAACACATAACGATTGACTGCGCAGTTGCAGGACTCCTAGTTTTAGAAAAAGGATGGAAATTTTAAAACACACACATTTACTCTTAAAAACGTACCACGAGGGGCGAACACCTCCAATCGCCCCCAAACGACATCGTGAGTGGCATTACACCTCATGCGCATCCAACATAACATGTAGTAACTAGACGCACATTAGAACGACCCCCAATTCGAGAATAGAACACATATTTGAAAACAAGCACACTTTGCCTTAGAAATGTGCCGCGAGGGGGTGAACACCTCCACCAGCCCCTAAACGGCACCGCGAGTCGGATAAGCACCTTTTGTGCATCCAACGTAACACGTAGCAATAGGTCGCATAATCGTGGGACTCCAAGTTTTAATATAGGACAAAAATTTGAAAACAGGCACACATATGCTTAAAATTGTGTTGAGAGGGGGTGAAAACTCCCCACCACCACCAATCGACACCGCGAGTGAAAAGAATACCACGTGCGTGTCCAATATAACTTGTAGCAATCGACTGTGCATATGCAGGACTTACGGTTTGAGAATAGGACGCGAATTTTAAAAAATGCACACTTAGGCTAGAAAATGTGTTGCGAGGGGTGTACATCCGCAAATGACACCAATAGTAGCACGAACACCTCGTGCGCATCTAACATAACACGTAGCAATCGACCGCAAAGTCGTGGTACTCTCGATTTAAGAATAGGACACGAATTTGAAAATACGCATACTTAGGTTTGAAAATTGAAAATGTGCCGCATGGGGGCAAACACCCTCAACGGTCCAAAAACGGTACTACGAGTGGTACGAACACCTCGTGCGCATCCAAGTTAACATGTACCAATCGATTGCGCACTCGCGAGACTACTCATTTTGGAAAATGGACATAAATTTTAAAACACATCCATTTAGTATTGAAAATTAATCGCAAGGGGGCGGACACCCCCAATCTCCCCCAAACGGCATCGCAAGTGGGACGAAAACTCGTGCACATCCAATGTAACACGTAGCAACTAGCTGCATAGTTACGGGACTCCTAATTTGATAATAGTACACGAATTTGAAAACAAGAACACTTAGGCTTAGAAACATGCTGCAAGGGGACATACATCTCCAGCGGCCCCCTAAAACCACAGCGAGTGGGATAAACACCTTTTTTGTATCAAACGTAACATATAACAACCGGTCGCACTGTTGCGGGACTCCTGGTTTTAGAATAGGACACAAATTTGAAAATAGACACACTTAGGCTTGAAAACATATTACGAGGGGGCGAACACCTCCAACCGCCAAAAATGACACCGTAAATGGCACAAACACCTTATGCACATCCAACGTTACATGTAGCAACTGAACACACAGTCGTAGGATGCCCCATTTGAGAATAGGACACAAATTTTAAAACATGGGAATTTAGGTTTCAAAAACTTCCACGAGGTGGTGGATACCGCCAATGACACCCAAATGGCTTCACGAGGGACACAAGCACCTCGTGATCGTATAACGAAATACATAGAAATCGATCGGATAGTCACAGGACACTCGATTTGAGAATAGGATAAAATTTAGAAATAGCCACACTCAGGCCTGAAAACGTGTCGTGAGGGGGAGGACACCTCCAACAACCAAAAATGGCATCGTGAATGTCACAAACACCTCGTGCGCATCCAACATAATACGTAGCAACCGTCTGCGCAATTGCAGGATGCCTGATTTGAAAATATGACACAAATTTTAAAACAGACACAGTTATGCTTCAAAATGTACCTGGAGGGGGCAGACACCCCCATAGACCCTCGAATGTCATTGTAGTGGCACGAACACCACATGTGTGTCCAACGAAACACGTAGCAACTGGTCATGTAGTTGCCAAACTCTAGGTTTAAGAATTGGAAATGAACTTGAAAAGAGGAGCACTTAGTCTTGAAAACATACCACGAGGTGGCAGACACCTCTAATGCCCCCTAAACGGCACCGCGAGTGGCATGAACACCTCGTGCGCATCCAATGTAACATGTAGAAATTAGCCTCAAAGTCACAGGACTTCTAGTTTAGAGTAGGATACGAATTCAAAACTAGGCGCACTTAGGTTTGAAAATCTTTCGCGAGGGTTCGAACACTCCCAATCGCCACCAATCGGTAATGAGAGTGACACGAATACCACGTGCGCGTCCAACATAATATGTAGCAATTGGCCACCCTAACGCAGGAGTGCCATTTTGAGAATAGGTACCGAATTTAAAAATAGGCACACTAAGGCTTGAAAATATGCTGTGAGGGGGTGGACACCCCCAATTGCACCCAAATGGCACTACGAGTGGCACGAACACCTCGTGCGCATCCAACATACACGTAGCAATCGACTGTGCAATTACGGGACTCTTGTTTTGAGAATAAGACACGAATTTGAAAACAGTAACACTTAGGCTTGAAAATTAAAAACGTGTCGCATGGGGGCAGACACCCCCAACTACCCCCAAATGGTACCGTGAGTGGCATGAACACCTCGTGCGCATATAATGTAACATGTATCAATTGACCGCACATTTGAATGACTCGTGGTTTTAGAAACGAACAGGAATTTGAAACACACGAACATTTAGGATTAAAAACGTACCGTGACGGGGCAAACAACCCCAATCTCCACCAAGAGTCATCGTGAGTGGCATGACACCTCATGTGCAACGTAACACGCAGCAACTAACTATGCAGTTGAGGGACTCCCGATTTGAGAATATGACACGCATTTCAAAATAGCCGCACTTAGGCTTATAAATGTGTCGTGAAGGGGTGAACACCTCCAGTGGCCCCCAAACAGCACCGCGAGTGGGACAAACACCTCATGCATATCCAACATAACACGCAGCAGTTGATCGCGCAGTCGCGGAACTCTCAGTTTGAGAATAGGACACAAATTTGAAAACATTCACACTCAGCCTCTCTAATAGCCAAAAATAGCATTGTGAATGGAATAAACACCTTGGGAGCATATAACGTGTAGCAACCGGCCGCGCGGTCACGGGATGCCCCATTGAAAAATAGGACACAGATTTTAAAATAGGCACATTTAGGCCTGAAAACCTACCGCGTGGGGGCAGATACACCCAACGACACCCGAATGGCATTACGAGTGACACGAACATCTCAGGCACATCCAACAAAACATGTAGCAACCGGTCATGCAGTCGCGGGACTCTCGGTTTGAGAATAATACGCGAATTTGAAAATAGGCACACTTAGACTTGAAAACATGCCGCGAGGTGGAAGACACCTCTAGTAGCCCCCAAACGGTAACAAAATTATCATGAACACCTCGTGCACATCCAAGGTAAAATGTAGGAATCGGCCACACAGTCGCGGGATTTTCGATTTTAGAAAGGACACGAATTAAAAAACATGCCTACGTTGGCTTGAAAAGGTGTAGGGAGGGGGAGGACACCCCCAACTGCCCTTAATTGGCACTTTAAGTGACACGAATAACTCGTTTGCATCCAAAGAAATGCATAGCAATCGTGCGCACAGTCGCAGGACTCCCGATTTGAGAATAAGACACGAATTTGGAAATAGGCACACTTAGGCTTGAAAACGTGCCGCAATGGGGAGGACACTGCCAACGGCCCCTAAAAAATAGTGCGAGTAGCACGAACACCTCTTACGCATCCAACATAATAAGTAATAATCGATCGCCCAGTCGTGGGACTCCGGGTTTGATAATGGACCCGAAACATGCACACTTAGGCTTGAAAATTAAAAACGTGCCACAAGGTGGAGGACACCACCAATGACCCCCAATTGGCACAACGAGTGGCACAAAAACCTCATGCTCGTCCAAGGTAACACATAGTAATCGGACACACAGTAAAGGGACTCTTAGTTCTAGAATATTAGAGTAATTTGAAAACATGCACACTTTGGCTTGAAAATGTACCGCGAGGGGGCGAACACCTCCAACAGCCAAAAATAGCACCGCAAATTTCATACACACGTCATGTGCATCTAACGTAACACGTGGCAACTGAACGCATAGTGGCATGATGAACGATTTGAGGATAGGAAACGAATTTTAAAATAGGCACACTTAGGCTTCGAAACATGCCGCGAGTGGGAGGACACCTCAAACGGCCCCCAAATGGCACTGTGAGTGGGACAAACACCTCGTGTATTTCCAATGTAACATGTAGCAACTATCCACGCAGTCGCGAGAATCCATGTTTGACAATAGGACATAAATTTGAAAATAGTCATTCTTAGGCTTAGAAACCTGCCGCGAGTGGGAGGACACCTCAAACAGCCCCCAAACGGCACCGTGAGTAGGACAAACACCTCGTGTATTTCTAACGTAACATGTAGTAACTGTCTATGCAGACGCGAGACTCCCTATTTAAGAATAGAGCATAAATTTGAAAACATGCATACTTAGGCTTCAAAACCTGTCTCGAGGGGGAGAACACGTCCAAAGGCCAAAAATGACACCGCGAATGGAACAAACACCTCGTGTGCATCGAATGTAACACGTAGAAATTGACTGCATAATCACGGGATGCTCAGTTTGAGAATAGGACATGAATTTTAAAATAGGCACATTTAATCATGAAAACCTACCGCGAGGTGGAGGATATCGCCAACCACACCCAAATGGCACTGCGAGTGACACAAACACCTCAGGCGCCTCCAAGTTGCGAGACTCTCGATTTGAGAACATAACTCAAATTTAAAAACAAGAACAATTTGTCTTAAAAACATGCCGCGTGGTGGAACACACCTCTGCGTCCCCCAAACCCCAATCCAATTGGCACGAACACCTCGCGCGCATCCAAGGTAACATGTAGCAATCGGTCGCACAGTCACAAGACTCCCAATTTTAAAATAGGACACGAATTCAATAACATCCACATTTATGCTTGAAAACGTGTCGCGAGGGGGTGGACACCCCCAACTTCCCCTAATCGGCACCGCGAGTGACACGAGTACCTCCTTTGTGTCCAAGATAACATGTAGCAACCGACCATGTTTTCGCTGGACTCCCGATTTAAGAACAAGATACGAATTTGAAAAGAAGCACACTTAGGCTTGAGAATGTGCTGTAAGGGGGCAAACACCGCCCAACGGCCCCTATACGACAACACGAGTTGTACGAACACCTCATGCGCATCAAACATAATAAGTAGCAACCCGCCACGCCATTATGGGGGCCTTGTTTTGATAATTGGACACGAATTTGAAAATATGCACAATGTGTCCATCACTTCCATTTTGGGCTCTTTACCTAACTCCCACACATCTAAAGGAGTTCTCGACACTCGCTCACGCGCACTTAAGGAGGGAGAAAAGGTCTCGCGCCCTTAATCTAAGAACGATTTGGCCATCGTCGATGTGGAGTGGTGTAAAGAGATGGAGTCCCCAGCCTATTTTCCACAAAATAGGCAAAAGAACATGTCGTCCCCTCGAGAGAGCGGCATTAAAAACAAACTAATGCTTACGAAATCAATAGTTCAGAGGTTCGATGGCTAAGTTACGAAATGGGAATGTGTTAGGCACCCATCCCGCCCATTCGATCTCTCATAGGCTTATGTTACCATTTTCCTTATTTTTTGTGAAGTGTGTGCATGTGTATATATAAATGGAGATCGGAATCGTTCGACTAATATCAAGGAACATATAGAGTGAGGTCATCCAAAGGAATGTTCCCAAAATACTAATTAGATATTATGATGTGCGCACTTATCGAGATATTGATCGTTATAATGAAACGATAATGTTTGTTATATAAAATGCAAAATATGAATCACAAGTATGGTATATAGAGTAAAAAGGATGAAAATATAAAAATTGGAAAGTTGGACTCGAGTCTCGAACTTTAGCTCGAAACGAAAATTCCACGTAGTTCGCATGCTACACAAGTGTGGGCTTTACCCCATAGATTCAAACGGGAATTTGTTATATGTGTGTGTGTAGAAAAGATATTTTTTGTTTTGAGAAAATGTGGTGAAGAATCTCGTCGGCACTTATAGGTGTAACCCTATTTTTCTTTGTTTTGTTTTTTTATAGAAAATAAATTATGTGTAATATAACTAATAAAGGATGAGATATTAATGTGTTTGATCTAAAGTAAAAGCTAAATTGAGAATTTATATAACTAATGCGAAAATAAAGAAATTTAAAAAGAGAAGGATGTTTGGACTGTTTGGAGAATTGAGGCTTGATCTTGACCCTTGATGATCTCCCTTGCATGATAAGATGAATATTGGATGGGCAAGAAGGATATTTTTATACATTGGGTATGAAAATGATGGGAATGAAAGATGGAAAGGAATTTCACACAAGGAAACTTCGTTGTTTGCAAGAGAATGTTATTTATTGATGGATCTGAGGTTTATCTTGAAAGTAAGTTTATGCCCTCCTTTTATAGGATGGGGGACTACCGATCAGCATACCCCTAGCCCGTCTAATCGGTATGTGACCCTAGACACACTGTCGATGGCATGGAAATGGACCTGCCAATCAGTAGTCTCGTGCAGATTTTTTTTGGAAAAATGGTTGTAGAACGCAATCCGTAAATCCAAATCGTGCATGGGGTATACTGTTAGAAAGATAAATCAAAGACCTTCAAGTTTCCTTTGATCTTCTCTCGAGTTCATGATTTGAATTTGGGTACAACGGGATCAAAAGTGCCCGTAGTCCTTTGGATGGGAGATCATCGAACAGTAATGGATCGTTCGTCCAAACCATAAGTCAAAATTATTCACGGGGTAGACCATTGGAAATTTTATACGAGTTACTTTGACATTTTAAATAGATTCACTAGGTTCAGAGAGTCGACTTTGGTCAAACAAGGCCCGAAAGAGCCCGATGACCTTTCAGAGTAAAATGGGTCATTCGTCCGTACCGTAAGTCTGATTTATGCTTAGGGGAGATCATTGTAATGGGTATTCAGTGCCCTTCAAATATTCATTCTGCCTCGTTTGATCTGAAGAGTTGACCTTGGTCAAATAGAGCTCGGGATCGCCAGGTAGCCTTCGAATTAATTTTTGGTGGAAAATGGCTCGTTCATTCGAATGATTATGCCATTTTTTTGAACAAAGCGGACCGTTGAAAAGGGGTTTTAGTGCCCTTCAAATATTCATTGAGCTTCTCTTTGATGATGAAGTTGATTGGGGTCAAATCGGGGCCTTGAAGTACCCGGTGGCCTCCAAATCGATTATTGGTAGTAAAATAGTCCATTCGCCTGAAACATTACGCCAATTCATGCACGAAACGAATCTTTGGAAAGGTAATTCAGAGACCTTTGAAGAATTTTTGATTTTTTTCTCTAGTGATTGATTTGACCAGAGTCAAACAGGGCCCAAGAGCGCCCGATGACCTCTAGATCAGTACTCGGGGTATGATCTAGTATTTTTAATGAAATGGGGAGGTGAGAGGGACGTAAGGAGAGATTTAAGGGGTACTAGAATGTTTTTTCTATATGTCCCCTCAACGGGTGACCTTGGAACAAGTGAAAGTAATTAAATAGACACCACATGATGCTTCGGCGAAAAGGTCGATTCTGCGGACTTAAAAGGATGAGGATGGCCAATTCAAAGGGTTGAGGCCATTTTTGAGGACCTAAGGTAATGCTGGGGATGGCTAATTCTATGGGTTGAGGGCAATTTTGAGGACCTTAACTTGGAGCGACCAATTTTGAGGGTCGACGTCAATTGTGAGGACCTTAAGTTGTGGCGACCAATTTTGAGGGTCGAGGTCAATTGTGAGGACCTTAATTAGAGAGAAACTAATTCTAAGGGTCGAGGTCAATTCTGAGGACCTCAAGTAGAGAGAGACCGATTCTTAGGGTCGAGGTCAACTTTGAGGATTTTAAGTGGGAGCGACCAATTCTGAGGGTCGAGGTCAATTCTGAGGACCTTAAGTGGGAGCGAACAATTCTGAGGGTCGAGGTCAATTCTGAGGACCTTAAGTGGGAGTGACCAATTATGAGGGTCAAGGTCAATTCTGATGACCTTAAGAAGAGAGAAACCAATTCTGAGGATCGAGGTAAGTTCTTAGGACCTTAAGTGGGAGCGACCAATTCTGAAGATCGAGGTCAATTCTGAGGACCTTAAGTATGAGTGACTTCTTATAAGGGTCGAGCTCAATTCTGAGGACCGTAGGTTGGGGAAATTAATTCTAAGGGTCAAGGTCAATTTTGAGGACCTTAAGTAGAGAGCGACCAATTTTGAGGGTCGAGGTTAATTACGAGGACCTTAAGTAGGGAGCATGGGGAATAGCTCTCTTGGGGAATTTCTTGTTTGAGACTCTACTGGGGAGGAGACATCTATTTGAGGATTATGTTTTTTTTGGGAAGGATTTAACTTTATTTGGGAAGATGAAATTCTTAATCTAGAAATTCCACTAGGGGAAACAGTTGAGGTTTTGGGATTCCACTGGGGTTTGTGTTGTTGGGGTAGAGATGTTTGGTTAGGGCTTCTAATTTTTGGGGAAAATTGGAATCTTTTTATTGGAAAAAATCTAGTAATTCCCAGTAGCTTTGTTGAGAAGCATTTGATTTTTGCTAATGAAGTTTCGAAATTTCGCTAGGGAGTGGTAGCGAGTTTTTGGGATGCGGGTGAGCTAATGTTTAGGGTTTTAAGCTGGGAAAAATGTGGTATTAATCCGGCTGGGAATTTGGGAGCTTGTAAAATGATTTTCTTGGTGAAGAAACGTTCTAATATTTGTTTGGTAATTTTAGGAATTTTTTTATTTTCCTAGCATTTTTCTTGGGATTTTTTGTATGAAATTTCAGGGAGTTACCGACTGGCAGACTGTGGGGGTTACGAAATGGTAGTGGCACGGTCTTTCAGACTGCCTTGTGAAGGGGAAGGGACAACGCCGATCGGCTGGTGTCAGGGGACTGCCGATCGATATACCCCTTTGATTCCTATAAAAAGGGGCAAAATCTCTTCATTTCTCATAACTTATAGCTTTCTTATCTTCTACGATTCCTTCCTGTGTCCATTCCTCATTTTAGTTTAAAAATGGCAGACTTTTCTAGTAGTGAGATCTACATGGCGAGGCTAGGTGTTGATGATTGGGCACACTTAGAGTGGCGGTCCAGTGTGCCTTTGATGTTGGGTAACGAGAATACCTTTGATCTGTTTGAGCCAATTGCTAATGATCAGAATCTTTTATGTGATCTTGCGCACCATCGATCATCCATGGTGAGGAACCTTGATGTTTATGTAATTATGGCATGACTTTTGGCATTACTTTTCACATTTTTCTTTGCATTTTCTTATTTCTTTCAAAATTTAACAAAGAGTTCTTCTTATTTGACAGAATGACATTGTTGCGAAGTGTCTTTGCACCCTGTGGGATAACAAAATTCACAGATGTATGGGAGAACCTTCCTGCAATGGTGCATTGGGTCATTTTTTCAGTAGGTTTTAGTAGTCTGGCGTCTGCATTGGATGAGATGCCACGCTCTACGAAAGTTCTATGTGATCTAGGGTAGAGGTGGTGGGATACTACCCACACCATAAATTTTGGGTTTTGTGGAGAAGACAGCGATCACCATTGACGTACAACAGTTGTTGGGGATAGATTGTGAGGGGACCTACATATAGGTGGATTGCATGCTGAGGGTGACGCCGATGTTGGTCGAGGTGGCACTAGGAGATGTCAGATGGATAGTATCGGGGGACTCCATTCGTCTATCTCTTCTTCAAGAGGTTTTATTAAGTCGAAAGATCGACGAGACCAACAGGCTACAAGTTTGTTAGATAGATCATTTATTCATTATTTTTCTTTTGGGAGGAGATTTGGTGGCGTCGAGCAGCGACGTTGTCCACTTATGACTTTTACCATATTTGAGGGTATTTTTGAATATCCCTCTCTTTGACTGGAGGAACCTGACTTTGGAGAGATCTTTGGATACTTTCAGCAAGTGCTGGCGGTAAACTTTTACTAGAGCCACGTATCTTTTGGAGGTAATTTTCCTTTTTTCATTTTCCCTTTATGCATTTTCCTTAAATTTATTTTCGATTTCATCTAATTGCTGACCCTTGTCCTTTTGCAAACGTGGTTCTACACGGTGATTGGTCTCAATGGCCATTTGATTTGTTTGCATTATGAGTCAGTGGGGGGCTTCTACCAGACGTACCGGTGGCGGTAATCAAACTGGTAGAGGAGGCGGTCTCTCTCCTTGGCGGAGGTGCATCAGATCTTGAATGGCCAGACGAGTGACTAGGTTATCTCTTCCTTTACCTTTTGAGTTTTTCTTTTTGACATATCCTTTGTGCAAGCATCACCTTCATCTTTGTAAAATTTAGGTGACCTTTTATCCATGGGAGACGGCCATTCAGCATACAAGGATGACTAGAGGGAATGTGAAGATGCACCGAATGTTAGCATATGAGTTTGGTAACTCTTAGTATTTGGGAGAGAGAGTAGTCAAGAAAATTATGGAGGTAGAGGTGGTGGTCCCACCAACAATTCCCTCGAGATATATGAGGAAGGTGTGGGAGATATCGAAGGATGCCCGAGTGGTGGTAATGATCAGTAATCCCTATCATATATACATACACACGGTGGCGACATACGAATATCTCTATTTCATAACAAGCTAGCTAATGTCGTCATTTATCTACGATGTGGTTAATATGTCTCTGCCTCCTACAGTTTCAGGCAGGGGTACGAGTCGGCCAGTGGGGTCTGCCCACAATGCGGATGGTGCGTTGACATCATCAGCGAGAGCGACGTCAGAGGTTCTGTTTCTCTAGCTTGCTCCTCTTCTTTACAACATCATACTGTCTGGGGGAGGATCGATGAGTATGCTGCAGATGCGATGGACTCGGAGGTGTTGGGGTTGACTGAGGATGTTCTCCATCCAGAGGTATAACTTTATCCTTTATCTTTTGCGTTTTTAATTTCTTCTTTAACTCAGACTCACTGATTTGCCCGTTTTCATTTTTCTTCCAGCATGTTCGAGTGTCGACTACCTGGCTGAGGGACATTCGGGATTGGGTGGCTTTTGTGACTGCTCATATTCGGGAGTCTATCTTGGTTCCTTCCTTTTTTATGCTATCTGCTGTGTTTGAGGAGGGATCTAGATATGGTAGCGGAGGCTCCTCATCGCCGGGGAAGTGCGCACGTCACCGGGATAGGGGATCATATATATAGAGAGAGTGAGAGAGAAAGGTGAGAAAGTGTGGGAGATCGAGCTGAGTCCTATTGTTTTTCTTCTTCTTTTTCTACAATAGAGATGTAATGATGGCAACACATATATATGAAATGGGATTTTATTTATCTTTTCTTCAAATGACTTAATCTACATAAACTTTTTACATTATTTTCTGAGAACGTAAAAGGGATTCGAATTACTTAAAAGAGAATTTATTTTAAAACAGGAAGAGTTAAAAATATAAGGAAAGAAAATTTTTTAATTCTTCAGGAATAAAAATTATTTTTATTGAGTTTTTTTATTTTGACAAAAAAAGAAAAAGGTAATTTTCTAAAAATGGGGGGATGCTGATTGGCATAACCCTTGTCCTGCCTATCGTCAGTTTAGTCTAGTCAAATAATCCTAATGTTTTGATTTTACTTTCTTGAGCTACTTTGTCCTTGATAGGGCAGGGTTTCATCCAAATTCTGCAGGATCCTTGTCTTTAGCTAAAATTTTTAAGTATAAAAGGGGTAATGATGGAGAGTTTTTCTTCACCCATCCATATTTTTTTCTCTTGCTTGTTTCTTGATTGTGTTTTTTTTCTTCCAAAATCGCTCTTCCCAAAAGCTCTAAATTTATCTCTTACCTCGAGAATTTAGAGGATATGTGCTCATACAATGTAGACTTCGACGCCTTGAACTTGCGTCGGGTAACTATCCCATTGACTGGAACATGCTGACGGCGGCGGTACAATTCTGGTACCCCGAGGATCATGTTTTTAGTTTTTTCTTGGACGAAGTCTGCTCGACGTACGATGAGTTTTATGTTATGCCAGGGATAAATCCTAGTGTGGCGGTGGCCATGCCCGAATTCTCTTAGTCTCCTCAGTTACTATTGGCAAAATTTCTCGATATCTCACTCTCGACGGCTCGATCATTGGTTACCGGAGGAATGATCTCCCTTCCAGTTGCGCTGTATTCCATTTATCGTGATGTCAATGATGTGGGTTATGTCGGAGCCGTCTCCCTTGGCTTAACTTTAAAGCTACTATTAATGAACGAGGACCTACTGGTGGACCTTCAAGTTGCTTCCATTATTGCGTGGATGTCATGTTGTCGCAATCTTACGGTGGTGATACTGGAAAAGTCCTTTAATTGTCTAAATGCTTGGTGGGAAGGCCGTTTTGATTTTCTGAGAGGTAGCCCGGTCATGTTATTATGTAGCTATCTAAGAGATTCTGTTTAGAAGTACTTCCTGAATATCCCTTGATAACTGTGCCAAATTTCTTCATCCATTACTTCATTAGTTTTGGCCCGAACATAGAGAATTGGGTGAACTGGTTTATGGAGCACGGAGCTCGCTGTCTATGCTAGTCGGTGCCCTAGTGGGGGGAGTTGCATCCCATTCTGGAACTAGGGGAATACCAGTATGTTCGATTAGTTGGCCTCCGACATACCTCATTCTATTTTTCCTAGCGTCTTCTACGCCAGGTTGGGTGGGAGGAGATTGTGCCTTATCGTATTCTGGACTTCTTTCCTATGGAGGATTTGACGGAAGGCATGCGCATGCAGCTATGGTCTATGTGGGAGAATCATAGACTGTCGACTCGTCCTTCCCAATCTGTTGGTAGGGTTTGGCATGTTTCTAGGGATTATATGAAATGGCTATGGAGGAGGGTAGTGGCTGAGATGTTGGACGAGGAGACCGAGCAGAGATGGATTGCTATGTTTGACACCATGAAGGGAGGCCTAGTCATTTTCCCTAGGCTGCTTCTGGATTACCGTTATGTGGAACCCCTTAGGCATACTATCTAGGCAGAAGAAGTTTGGGGGCCTCAAGATGTAGTTGAGGATGGGGCTGGATCTTCTAGCAGCTGCGGGTAACGTCTTTTGTGAAGTTGGTGATATGTGTGAAGCTGGTTATATGGTATGTGTGAAGCTTTTATATGTTTGGTCTATCTATTTATGGGAATAAATTTGAGGAGTTGTGGGCCATTGTGTTTATGGGTGATTCGGCTTGGATATGTTTTTAAGATAATTAAGGTTGGCGAGGGTAGTTGTTTGACTCCTTGCGCTGAGATTTCCTGTCATCGCACTAATTTTTCCTATAATGGAATAAAAAAATATTTTAATTATATTGTTGTACCTCTTTATGAGTTTTACATTTGAATTATCTATATTAATCGCTAAGGCTCCTTTTTTTCCAAATAAATGATGAAAGGAACTGTCATTCTCGGAGGTAAGAAAAGAATAGCATTTTGTGGAAAAGAAGGGGGCATGCTCATGTCAAACATATGAGCTGCTTATGTACCTCTAGGGATTTAAATTTTTTCTGAGTTTCATTTTGAAAGTAAAAAGATTTTTAGAGGGAAATATTTTTGTTTAGAATAGAAAGGGGACGAAAAGAGTTGTAGCGCGTCGAGATTTCAGACTAAGGGTATAATTTCATGAGACGATCCAAGTTGACTGGAAAGATGTCCCCATCGAGGTCGGTGAGCATAGAAGCGCCGCCAGATAGGATCTTCTTCACAATGTAGGGGCCACTCCAATTTGTCTTGAATTTGCCTCTAGGGTCCCAGATGGGTTCTATGATTTCTTTAAGGGTGAAATCCCCTTCTTGAAAACCATGATCATTGACTCTCCTATTCAATGGTCGTGATATTCAACGATGGTACCCTTGTATATGATAGAAAGCCTTTAACCTCCTTTTGTCCAAGAGTGATAACTCGTCAAAATGTCTCTGATGCCAGTCTTCTTTGTTGACATTTCTTTCAAGCATGACGTGTAGCGAAGGTATTTCTAGCTCAATAGATATGAATACTTCCATGTTGTATGCCAGAGAGTAAGGGCTAGCCCCAATAGATGCCCGAATTGAATTTTGGTAGCCCTAGAGGGTGTAAGAGATCCGATCGACCCAATCTCAGTAACACTCGGTCATCTTTCTAATGATTTCTTTAAGGTTCTTTTTTGTGGATTCAACTGCACCATTGGTTTGAGGTCAATACGGAGAATATTTGTGTCTCTAGATCCCGTACTCGTCGACTATTTCTATGACTTCTGCCTCAAAATTTAACCCATTATCTGATACTAGCTCATGAGGGAGCCCATATCGGTAGGTGATATTCTTTCGGATGAACTTGGCCACCTTTTTCGCATTTAGCACTGCGTATGACTCGACTTCGACCCATTTGGTGAAGTAATCAATGGAAACCAAGATGAAATCATGCCCATTTAAGGATTTGGGCGTAACTTTCCCTATGATATCGATGCCCCATGTGGAAAACGGTCAGGGAAAAAGTCATCTTGTGTAATTCCCGTGGAGGCAAGTGCTGGAGATTAAAAAGTTATTGGCATTTAAGACATCTCTGAACATAGCCAGTGCAATCCTGAACCATGGTAGTCCAATATTAATTTTGTCGGATAATCTTCTTAGCAAGCATTTGGCCATTCATGTGGGGTTCGCACTCCTCTCTGTGGATTTTGTGCATTATTTCTTTAATGTCATCCCCAACGATGCATTGTAAGTGGGTTCCATCAAAATTTCTCTTGAATAGTGATTTAACGCAGTGTAATACCTCGTATTTTTATGGCTTTTAATTATGAGATTAATTAAATTAAATTTCTTTTAATTATGGGATTAATTAAATTAATTTGGGATAATTAATTGGAAATTAATTCGGATTTAAATAACTAGAGAGACAAGAATTAGTATTTGATTATGATGATAATGTTGAATATTACTGAGTGAATATGGTAATATATGATTATATAATTTATTAAAACTGTCGCGTGTTGAAAATATAGCAGTTTCAGTAATTAACTAGGGACGCGCATGTTAGTTGTGTCAGGAACATATTTAATGGATTTAAAATTAATTTATTTTTATGTCATTCGTGTGATCATTTGAGTGCGCCAACGTGTTCGGAAGGGTCGAGATAGTCAGAAAACACTAGCCCCGGGGCATTTTAGGCCTAATCGGCAGTCCGGGAGGGCATTTTAGCCATTTTTATTATTTGAGGAATAGTGACCCACGGATTTTAAGTGAATTATATCAGCCAAAAATTAGGATCCTTAGGGTTTCCATTACCAAATTCACAGACGGCCAATAGAGAATAAGTGGAGGAAGTTACCAAAGGAGAACCAACACCTTTAGGCTTTTCGCACCACCGTCACCACCATCGGTTAGATCGAGAAGAGAGGATTACTCCCATGTCATCTTATCCAAAGGATCCGAACTTCTATTTCCAAACAATTGATTTAACTTGCAATAATTTAGCGCATACATCATTCATGTTAGTTTAGAATTGGAGAATAATCTTGAAAAACGATGAATGAATGGATTTGAAGAGTCAAAATTTTAATCTTGGTAGGTTTTGCATGTAGTTTAACTTCTGGGAATATAGCAACAACGAAATTATGATCCATGTGTAGGGAATTATGAATTTGTAATAAATTATATAGTGTTCTTGAAGAAAATAGGAAAACTAGGGTTTTTATGAAAAATATATGATTTGATCCAAGAAATTGATTCCCCATTATGATTTGATGATTCTAAAACGTTGGAACTTATGTATTTAAATTGGTGTGATGGGAGGAATAAATATTTGGGAGTTTGGGACATTATAGTAGAGGATTTGAGGGTTAAGTTAGATGAAACTCGTAGGAAAAATTATGAAGAATCGCAATACCTGTTGGATCGATCGATCGACCCATTAATGTCGATCGATCGACTGGATCGATCAATCGACCCCTTTCCCTCGGTCGATCGACTCCTCCTGATTTTTGTACATTATTTTCCTTTAAGGTATGACAATTCCCAAGATTATAATAAATTTTAGGGAGATTAATAGGATATTGTGGGACTTGGTTAAGGTCAGTAGGGTAGTAGTTAATGACCAGAATATGTTATACCTTATGGGATTGAATGGAATACTTACGAGTGGTTACTGAGTGATGTACGGTTAGAAATTTCATAAAATTGGGATTTAAATTGGATGCATGTTAAGTTAAGGTTAGGACCAGTAGAAGAGGGACTTTTAATTACTAAAATAACCTTGGAAGCAAGGGGGTGACTTATTAACCTTGAGATAGGTTTAAGTATTAAGATTTATACGACGAGAGAGTTATCATGCTACATGTATTACGTCGAATATCTGGGATGACATTAAAATGTGTATGTGACTCGTAATATAGGAGAGAGAGTACCTATATTAATATTGATAAATACTTAGGTCGTGTGATTACCTAGTATATGGATGATTCTGTGTATAACATATCTACCATACTTGCTATCACGGGAGGTTTGATTTTTGGAAGAGGACCATCTTATCTTTATGTTACTTTGGGGGGATTTAGATTGGTACCTCAAGGACATAGGACTATGAATGACTTATTTGTGAGTTGATAAGTCAGCTGACCATGGGAGCGTAGGTATGTGCATGACCCATGGGTATGTGAACTATGTTCGCCTCCATTATGTGTGAATTGTATTGGTACGGTTCCTGAGTGATTCGGAACATGTAAATCGTTATGTGCGTGATGTATCGGGATTGATAGCAGAGTATGTGTGCATCGCAGCTTCCAGCCTTTTGGGGTGCCGAATTTGTATATATATTATGCTAGTGAATTATATATATATATATATATATATATATATATATATATATATATATATATATATATATATATATATATACTTGTGATTATTCCATTCTTGCTTAGAAGATACGAATAACTAAGATATTTAAATGGGTTAAAAATGTGGGAATTTATATAGAACCTAAGATAAGTAATTTGATTAATGTAAATGTGAGATATAAGTATGACATATTTAGGTAATACGATTAGACACTCTATATTAGAATGTGAAAACAGGAGTTAGTATGGACTAGTTAGATTGTGGCATAACTAGAATGGGTTAAGGGTATACGTTAGGTGTGCACTTTAGTTGAGGGGTGAGAAACTCATGTGAGAGCATGTAACTAACATGTATATTATATTTACTATTTAATGCAATTGAACACTTGTTGTTTTTAAACTGTTTTCACCTAGGGCTGTGACCCGTTTTCCTCCAAATCAATCTTGTTTCGTAAAAACCTTTTAGGTTCCCAGCCACAGGGACGCCAAGCATAGGAGTTCCATTTTGAAGACGTGATGTAGCGCTGTGGAAACTACAGGATATCGGTATTAGACGCCTCCACATTTATCCTTGGTTCCTTTAGAGTCATTCATATCAGATAGGGCATGTTGCCCATTCTTATTTAGAAGTTGTAGATACAGATTTTCATTATTTTCGATGTTGGTTTATTTATTCAGACTCTTGTATTGGTATTTTGTTTTACTCTGGTATTATTATTGGAGTGTTTACTCCAGACTCAATTTATTTCATTACGTTAGTTAGTCATATGATATTGTTTATGCGATTGATGGATGATGATTTAATTACTTGATTAATTGTTAATTTAATTAATAAAATTTGGCATCTCTCTATTTTAAATATTAGGTGACTAGTAAGTAACTAAATGTTTTCGACAATGATGCTAAAACTGAACCAATTTGATATTTTGTATTAATTTAATAAAGGAGTAGCTACCCGGTATTTAATTAGTTGGGGTGTCACAGGGGGTATCAGAGCATCAACTTCTAGTGTCCTTTAGGATCTGTGCGGCTTATTATGCTTCCAGTGTAGCTTTCTTTGATATAGAGCCCTATGTTTAAGATTGTTGATTTCTTTGGTGAGATTTCGTTCTCCTGCTATAATGTATATGCTAGTGAATCTTATTTTCATTCGGGTGTATTTGTGTGCCGAACCATGTAGTATGTCAGGCGAGGGCAATTGGGTGGACAACAGGAGGAAAAACTCAATTATGGTTATAAGGTATATTCAAGAATAATGACCGCAGTTGAGGTTACCCCTACTATGGCACGAAAATCCAGGATGGTATAGACGGCTAGGGCACAACATATGACTTCCAGGTACCACTATAATAAAAAGTGGAGTCAAATTAGACTTACCCAACGTGGTTGGATTGGGAGAGAGTCAGGTGAAACATTGAAGAGAACCAATACTGGAAATTCTAGAAATGCGAAAATGGTGTGTGTTAGCCAATGAAGGTAAAATATCTAAAGGCTTGAGCATATGTCGGAGTGTGGCTAATCGGAAGTGAAATTTGGGGTAAATTTTTTCTTGGCTCGTCGTTGCAAAGTTATAATGGTAGAAGTCAATCACCACATTTATTATGGAATGTTGTGTCAATGGAAGGATATTAGGTAATGTTTAACCTCAAGTTCCTTCATCAGATGCTCAACAAAAGATGCGAACGTTGTTCTGAACTCACAGGCCAGAGAGAGGTCCCTTTGTGAAAAGGAATTTAATTAATTAGCGAATCTTGCATCGGATGAAGTACGTACAGTGTAGAAGAGTATTTTAAAGTGAGAAATTAACTCATAAAAAGAATTGGTAGCACTTATGGGAAATTTTGCTTGGGCGGTCAATACAGGTGATAACAATGTTGTGTTTGTCGATATGGATGTTAACGCTTCCTCGTATGGGGAGTTATAAGAATTGAAGAATATAATTAGAGAGTAACACTGGGTGAAACGGTGTTATTGAATCACCGTAAGGAGGAGAGACCCATCAGGGGACCCATTTAAATGATTCAGATAGCTGAATTTTACCAAGCGATGGTGAATTCAGTAAGGGCTGTTGAAGCCAGTAGCATGTTCCTTAGGGCTAACAAAGGTAAGGGAACAATGGGGGTAGCCGTAAGGATCAAGACTACCGAAGTTCAAAAGAAGGACAACCCTAACACGGTGAGTATGACCGGGGATAAATGGAGTATGTGTAGAGGTATTTTGGTGGGGAGTGAAACCCCGTGCGTTAAATTTTTTTCGAAGCGAGTAAAGGGACAAGGGTATGATGCCTAGGAAGGGAAATGGTTAATGTAATTTTTGGTTTGGTACGAAAAGGTTAAGTCCAGTAACCATTTGAGCAACCAGGGTGATTGGCAAGGAAGAAGTATGAGTTTTATCCTCAGATGATGAGGCGTATTTTATATGACACGAATGAGTCACTAAATTTTGATCACTACTAGATTCGCATCTGAGACGAGTTTAGTGTATATATCGACTATGTTATTATTATGTAAATGTTTTCCCTGGTATAGAGGCGTTACCCTTAGAGTTATCCGCGAAGGATGAATGTGTGTATTGATAGTGGTATATACTTTATTGAGATTACTCATTTTTATGATATGTTATAAGCGTATGATATGATCCTGATTATGGTTTATAGTAATGATTAGACCGATAATGGCTGGATATCGTAAGTCTATTGGGGTTGCTACTTTAATGAAGGATGTTTTATTTTGGCAAAAGCTCACCCGCGAGAGGGTCGGGCTCGCATTTGTATTTATACTTATATTATAGAGACTTCGAAGGGTATAGTGGTCTCGAGAGATTCGATACTAGTGTGTGTTGGAACTTCATTGTTATTATTTGGAATGTATTAGGTTTACTGTTCAGCGGAAAGATTTAGCTTGTTATTATGTTTAACGCTCAGGACTTGGTAATAGGAAGAGCACATTGTTATATGACTCCTATAGAGACGTGGGAGTTAAGACTGATAGTTATATATCTGAGGACAGGATTTTGAGAGTCTCGATTATATATGTATGATGTTTATGGAATGTGGTTACCACCAATGTTAAGTGATCATGTATTTCTGAGGAAGTTCCTTGTTTAAGCGTAATTGTGGAAGGAGATATAACTTTTGTATCAAGAGACGGGAATATAGGGGTACATATTATGGACTGAGGGCCTAATGGATTCCGATGATCGACAATGCTAGGTAGTAGTGGGGGGTTCCTTATTTTGATTTCTCTTTGCGAGACATCCCATGCATGAAACTTAGCGTAAGGTTGGAAGTAAGGAGATATTTGGCCATTCGACCATGAGTTCCGTACCTCGATCGTTATAGAGGTATGTATTTATAACTGTAATTTGAAAGTTAAATTATGATATAAGGCCAGTGGAGACAGTTGATTGGTGAGGAAGTATTAAAAATTTTATTTTATCACTACAAGTTGAAGGGTGGAATAATGTTAAGGAGGATTTGGAATTTCGAATCCTGGGATGATTGAGAATTCCCAAGTGGTATAGCCACGTTGTTAATATAGGGTAAATAAATAATTAGGTGTCTATATGAAGCTTATACGATGTTTAAACCAGTATGCGTAGTTTATAGGGTGTGTAGGCACCCTGGTTTGCTGATGTCAAAATCGTCGGGAAAAGAGGCATGGGTATAGATGGGTGAAATTTATGAATGTGGGACTAATATAACAAAATGGAAGTGATAGAGTGGATTAAGAGTCGTGAGAGAAGGACGATAATCCATATATTCATGTACAATCAGAGTAGCACGTCCGAACTTGGTTGAAAGGCAGTGGGAATCCATTTAAAAAGGGGGTATCCCTTGAGAAGACAAATATTTAACTATTATGGACAATTTAGAGAAGATTTCTACCCAGTCGAATTTTGAGAGTGATTTGCGCGTAAATATAATGATGATGTCAATAAGGTATAAAGAGTCCAGAAGTGCACATTGTGGTGAAAAGTGCACGGGTCTGAACTTTTGCTACACGCCGAGGGAAGCAGAGGATTATTAAGTACCACTTAATGGGAGGAATTATAAGTGAAAGTTAGTGTTGAGAAGGACATAAAAGTAGTCTCCACGTACACCACTCATAAATAGAAATGGGTTAGAGTAATATGATCATCCAGATTTCTTTTATCAAACCGACGATTCCAATAGTGGAAGAGTCAAGTTGGCGACTTTCTTTGATGGGTTGACAACGTCAAGATAAGTCACGAGTCCCTTTGAATGTAAGGAACATGTTAACCAAAAGGAAAGTAATTGTTATACCTTTGGGTGATTTACGCCACTGGATAGTGTGACCCAATTTATTCTTTAAAAAGGAGGATCGCTCCGGTATGTGGCCCTTCCCAGCATTGTTCTGAACTATGATGAGATCCTCGAACCCCACCTTCAATATGAAATTTCAGAAAGTAGTGGGGATAACATTTCATTTTGAGCAGGGTGTATCACCTATTGCGGAGGAGTAGACGCAAGGTGATTAATAATTATGGAACTGTTTGAAAGAAACTTTGGACTCATTGCGATCATTTTATTTTTCACAACGGATCTAGCTATTAAGTGAAGTATAATACGGTAATGGGGAGAGGATATTACCTAATGGTAGATTCATATGAAGGCACCCATACCTATTTATCGTGGACAAGGTGCTTATTGAGGTTTGTTTGGAAAAACCTTAGCTATTCTTCATCTGGGTGTGTAGAGGTGAGTGGATAATAAGATTTTTGGATTTGTAAGGAGTTAGAGTTCGATACCTATAATTGGATAACCACAAACTGTCTTAGGTGGATTTTGCCTGTCGTAAAAGTTACACTGCCGATAACAGAGATTAGAAAAATGGACAAGAGTAGTCAGAGGTTCATGTGGTTTCTCCCAGGATGGGAGTTTTGCATTTAAATTAACACGATTTTGAATCGAAGGGAAGTGCGGCCTCCCAATAATATTGATATAATGCGGCCAGTGATGTATAGGCTATTATTATTAGAATTTTATTTGGTAGGATCACAAGGTGAAGTGTCGTTATTGAGGTGTGACCCTATAGCTGATAAGGTATTAATAGTGTTAAACAAGCTTGCTGTTAAGTGGGGACTATAGTGATCGAGTCTTACTTTGAAGTTTATTTCGTGTACTGGAGGATACCTGTTTTTACGAGGTATACCTTTCCCGAATGTCGGGACGAAATTTCATTATTGGGGGGAGTATGTAATACCCCGTATTTTTATGGCTTTTAATTATGATATTAATTAAATGAAATTACTTTTAATTATGGGATTAATTGAATTAATATGGGATAATGATTGGAAATTAATTCGGACTTAAATAACTAGCGAGAGGAGAGTTAGTATTTTATTATGATGATAATTTTGAATACTACTGAGTGAATATGTTAATATATGATTATTGAATTTATTAAAACTGTCGCGAGTTGAAAATACGACCGTTTCAGTAATTAAGTTGGGACGCGCGTGTCAGTCGTATCAGGAACCAATTTAATGGATTTGAAAGTAATTTATTTTTATGTCATCCAAGTGATCATTTTGAGTGCTCCAACGTGTCCGGAAGGGTCGAGATAGTCAGAAAACACTAGTCGGGGGTTTAGTTTGGGTCACGAGGCATTTTAAACCTAATCGGCAGCCCGTGATGGATTTTAGTCATTTTTATTATTTGAGGAATAGTGACCCACGAATTTTAAGTGAATTATATTAGACAACATTTAGGATCCTTAGGGTTTCCATTACCAAATTCATAGATGGCCATTAGATAATAAGTGGAGGAAGTTGCCAAAGGAGAACCACCACCTTTAGGCTTTTCGCACCATCGTCATCACCATCGGATAGATCGAGAAGAAAGGATTTTTCCCATATAATCTTCTCCAAAGGATCATAACTTCTATTTCTAGGCAAGGGATTTAACTTACAATAACTCAGTCCATACATCATCCAAGTTAGTTTAGAATTGGAGAATAACCTTGAAAAACGATGAATGAATGGATTTGAAGAGTTAAAATCCTAATCTTGGTAGGTTTTGCATCTAGTTTAACTTCTGGGAATATAGCAGCCACAAAATTATGATCCATGTGTAGAGAATTATTAATTTTTAATGAATTATATAGTGTTCTTGAGGAAAATAGTAGAATTAGGGTTTTTATAAAAAATATATGATTTGATCCAAGAAATTGATTCCCCATTATGATTTGATGATTCTAAAACATTGGAACTTATGTTTTTATGTTGGTGTGATGGTATGAATAAATATTTGGGAGTTTGGGACATTATAGTAGAGGATTTGAGGGTTACGTTTGATGAAACCCATAGGAAAATTATGCAGAATCGCAATACCTGTTGGATTGATCGATCGACCCATGAATGTCGATCGATCGACCCCTTTCCCTCGATCGATCGAATCCTCCTGATTTTTCTAGATTATTTCCCTCTAAGGTATGATTATTACCAAGCTTATAAGTACTCTTAGGGATATTAATAGGATATTATGGGACTTGGTTAAGGTCAGTAGGATAGTAGTTAATGCCCGGAGTATGTTATACCTTATAGGATTAAATGAAATACTTACGAGTCGTTACTGAGTGAGGTACGGTTTGAAATTTCATAAAATTGGGATTTAAAGTGGATGAAGGTTAACTTTTCATTACTTAAATAAACTTGGAGGCAAGGGGGTGACTTATTAACCTTGATATAGGTTTAAGTATTCGTATTTATACGACGAGAGAGTTGTCGCGCTACATGTATTACGTCGAATATCTGGGATGACATTAAAATGTGTATGTGACTCATAATATAGGTTACAGAGTACCTATTTTAATATTGATAAATACTTAGGTGGTGTGATTACCTAGTATATGGATGATTCTGTGTATGACATACCTACCAAACTTGCCATCATGGGAGGTTTGATTTTTGGAAGAGGACCATCTTATCTTTGAGTTCTTTCGGGGGGATTTAGATTGGTACCTCAAGGACATAGGACTGTGAATGACTTATGTGTGAGTTGATAAGTCAGCTGACCATGAGAGCGTAAGCGTAAGTATTAGCATGACACATGGGTATGTGAAATATATTCGCCTCCAATATGTGTGAATTGTATTGATACGGTTCCTGAGTGATTCGAAACTTGTAAATCCTTACGTGCGTGATGTATCGGGATTGATAGCAGAGTATGTGTGCACCACAGGTTCCAGCCTTTTGGGGTTCCATATTTGTATATATATTATACTAGTGAATTATATATATATAGACCTGTGATTATCCCATTGTTGCTTAGTAGATACGAATAACTAAGATATTTAAATGGGTTAAAAATGTGAGAATTTATATAGCACCTGAGATAAGTAATTTGATTTATTTAAATGTGAGATATAAGTATGACATATTTGGGTAATACAAGTAGACACTCTAAATTAGAATGTGAAAACAGGAGCTAGTACGGACTATTTATATTGTGGCATAACTATGATGGGTTAAGGGTATACTTTAGGTGTGCACATTAGTTGAGAGGTGAGAAACTCATGTGAGAGCACATAACTAACATGTGTATTATATTTACTGTTTAATGCAATTAAACACTTGCTATTTTTAGAATGTTTTCACCTCGGGCTCTGACCCGTTTTCCTCCCAATCTATTTTGTTTTGTAAAAACCTTTTAGGTGCCCAGCGACAGGGACGCCAAGCATAGGAGTTCCATTTTGAAGATGTGATGTAGCTGTTGTGGAAGCTACAGGATCTCGGTATTAGACGCCTCCACATTTATCCTTGGTTCCTTCAGAGTTATTCATATCAGTTAGGGCATGTTGCCCATTCTTATTTAAAGGTTGTGAATACAGACTTTCATTATTTTAGATGTTGGTTTATTTATTCAGACTCTTGTATTGATATTTTATTTTACTCTGGTATTATTATTGGAGTGTTTACTCCAGACTCAGTTCATTTCATTATGCTGGTTATTCATATGAAATTGTTTATGCGATTGATGGATGATGATTTAATTACTAGGTTAATTGATAATTTAATTAATAAAATTTGGCATCTCTCTATTTTAAATATTAGGTGGCTAGTAAGTAACTAAATGTTTTCGACAATGATGCTAAGACTGAACCAATTTGATATTCTGTATTAATTTAATAAACGAGTAACTACCCGATATTTAATTAGTCGGGGTGTCACACGCAAACAATGTACTGGGCAGCCAACTTGTGGAGGGTTGCTCGATCTTTCTTGGTATAATCTTGGGGACACCTATCGTGCTTGATGAGGCACGAAATGTCGTAGTACCATCATTTAGACATATCAGGATCATCTTCTATGATGAGATCCATATGGTAGCAGTGGGTTGGTTTAGCCTACTTTTAGACTAGGAAGGGGGCCATCACTATTCCCTCGAGCATATTGACGATAAAGGCTAAGGTAGCAAGGGCATCGTCTAAATTATTCGATGATCGGGGTAAGTAGTGGAAGGTGCTATCTAACAACTAGGAGGCCAGCTCCTCTAGTTGGGCGTGGAAGGGTATGAGCTTCCCATCCTTTACTTTCCATATTCTAAAGACCTGGCCAATGATGAGGGTTGAATACCTATAGACATCTAGGCATTGGATTAATTTTGTAGAGAGACTTTGAGGCCAACTGTGAATACCTCATATTCGATCATGCTATTAGTGCCGGGAAAATATATCTTGATGGCAACGAGATTGTGAGAGTCATCAGGGGAGATTAGGAGTATCCTGATTCCATATCCTTTCTTTTTCGCAGCACCGTCAAATAACATTTTCCACCGAAGGTATTCTTACGAGGTGCAAAGGATAGTCAGCAAGGGAGTCAATGACGCCTCTTCCTTTCATGGATTTTTACGTGACATGCACAATATCGAATTTGGCTAGCAGCGTTAACCATCGGTCCATTCGGCTAGACATGATAGGTTTCTCAAGATAGTATTTGATACGATCCATTCGGGACACATGTCTAATGGGAAAGGCGAGCATGTAGTGCCATAATTTTTGAGTGACCCAGACAAGGGCGGAACATGCTTTCTCCAAGGCAGTGTAATTGACTATGTATCCATAAAATTTATGACTGGCTTAGTAGATAGCCCTCTGTTTGCGGTATTCTTCAATGTATTGGTCTAGTAGAGCCCCAACTGCGGTGTCTGTTACAGTTAAGTATAGGAGTAGGGAGGACCACGCTGTTGTGGTAACATTAACCATGAATCCCAAAAGCTTTCTTTTGGTAGCGTTAACGACTTATTTATGTGGGTTAAGTTGCATTTGGTATCGTTGTAGCCATTCGAAGAACTTCTGAAGAGTGGGAACATGACCTTCTTGAGTCTTAGATTTGATGATCATATCATCCACATTGACCTCGACCTGTTTGTCTATCAAATCATGGAAGATAGTTATAGCAATTATTGGGTAGGTAGATACTACGTTTTTAGACCGAATGACATAACTGTGTAACAAAAAGTTCCCGAGGGGTTATGAATGAATTTTTTCTTGATGATCAGGGTGTATCTTGATCTGATTATATTCGACAAATCCATCAATAAATGACTTGAGAGCATGATTGGCCGTATTATCCATAATGATGTTGATATTGGGTAGCGAGTAATCACATTTCAAATAGGCCTTGTTCAAATATTTGTAATCAATGCACATGTAAACCTTTATTCCTAATTTTGGCACATGTACGATGTTGGATAACCATGAGGGATATTCGATCACCTGTATGAAGCCTACGTTCAACTATTTTACCACCTCTTTCTTAACCTTGAGTGATCATTTTGTGAAGAGCTTTTGGAGTTTCTGTTTGACCAATTTACATTCGGGGAGCATTAGAATCTCATGCTGAGCTATATCAGGATCTATTTCAGGGATGCCATCATAGGGCCATGAAAAGACGTCCATAAATTCCTTTAATAATTCTTTGAGTTGCACACGTTCATGCTCGTCAAGGGTGGACCCCATCCTAATCTTGCGCAGTTGGCTACTGGAATTGAAATTAATAACAACAGGTTCGTCTTCATTAATTTGAACGCGATTATGTTATTTTTTATTAACTTTATTTAGATTAGTTAATAATTATTCATTTGCAAAATCGTCATCATCAAGAGTTTGATTAGAATAAAGAATTAATGTAAGACATAATAAGATACTCAAAATCTTTGTTTATTTCATTCTTGGGAAAACAACGTTAAGAGCCTCATCGAAAGAGGTCCCGATTACATTATGATCAGAATAAGGAACAACGTAAGAAGAAGAAATATGATGAACATCTGGGTTGGGTTGTGTTTCAGTGGGTGGAACTGGTACATCATTCTAGTTGAGGAGGGGCGCATCAGCAGCTTTGATCAGGATAAATGGATCTGATGATGTGGTGCCTAAGTAGATCATGAAGAGTGTCAGTCCCAGTGTCTAAAAGTTGAAAGAATCTTTGAAGTCACTTCCCTCGGATTCTCTGGTAACAACTATAGTCTTCTCCATGAGTGGTTACACACGATTCTTGTATCTTTCAGCCCATGAGTAGCTATCTTAGAAGAATATCTCCATTCCTGGCTTTATTTTCTTGTTCACGTGATCATACCACGGTTCGAGAAAGCCACAAAAGGGAAAGTCTTCGCCCTCTTTAAAAAAAATTCCACTCAAGGAGTCCCTTAAGGTAATCTTGGTACTTTTTAGGCTTCTCTTCAATCGAGGTTGACAGAGCATTCTAAGTTCCTCTAGTAATAGTTGATAACCTAGGACACGTGGAGGAAATTCTTTCTTCAACACTATATGTTCTAGTGCATATTCTCAAACATCTGTATCACATTAACATTGCCATGATGGCTATGCTCTGGACAAACTCTATCTCTAAAATTATCCCCTGTTGGGAGCAAAAGTGGTTCAACTCGGAATCCTGACACATGCATATCAGTCGCCCATGTTATATTTCTAGTATTGAGTTACTGGTGCTTGCATTCTCAGTGTTATCATCATTGCCCAAAATGGTGTTGACCTGCACATTAGCGAAGAACTTTCATTTTTGATGGAGAGAGGAAGACACCCCCTTAATATTATGGAACCATGGTCATCCAAGCAATAGGTTGAAATAAGTCATTATGTCTTTGACTTGGAATTCAGTAATGAGATTTATAGGGCCAACCCTTATTATAAGATTTATAGATCCTATCACTTCTCGACTAGTATTGTCATAAGCATGAACCCCGACGAAAGTCGAAGCAAGGTCGCTTAATTTCAGTCCTAAGAAGTTGAGGGTTCTTAACGGACAAACATTAAGTATTGCCCCGTTGTTGACAAGCGAAAGTGGGATGGTCTTTTCCATGACTTCGACAGAGATATTGAGAGCATCATTGTGATTGGTACCAAACTTAGAGATTTCTTATTTGGAGAAGGAGACCATTCTAGTCTAGGTTATAGATTTGACTAGACTCACTGCTTCTTCAGGAATGGTGGAAGGAGGGACTGTGGGCCCGATAAGAAATTGAATCAAGGCATTTCAGTGCAGTTGGGAAGATATAAAAAGTCCCCAGAAAGTGATGTTATCTTGAGTTTTATTAAATTAATCGAGGATCTTGCTCTCTTCAAGCACCCTTTATGGCATAGGGAGTTTCTCAACACCTTTTCCCTTATATATCTTTGTGTATTGAGGGTTTGAAACTTGGTAATGCCTCTCAGGTCTAATCATATGGTTCACAAAAGGGGGGAAAGATACAAACCCTATTTCTTCGTCTATCTCGGGTTGTTCGTCCACTTTTATGATCTCTCCTAGTAGATCCTCAAATGATATCATTCCACATATACTGATTACTGGGCTAGTCTTTTCTTGGCTTTGCTCTTCATCTGAACTATCAAATTTGTTCCACCATCCGGTGGCATTCATGTCATCCTTCCATCATAAGTTAATTCATTCTACAACCTCAACAGCTTCTTCGCATACATCTTACCACTTAATGAGGAGATGTAAAAGCAAAGGTACCAAGATCGCATGTAGTTTTAAATCATCAAGTGACTCGGACATACTACATGTTTCATCGGTCGGTGTGAAGAAGTCCGCCATGATCTGGATGGCAACATCTAAGTTGACTTCATCGGTGGGTACCACCCAAAAACCTGATTCTCGATCCCCCTTTCGAGCTTCCATGAACAGTGTGCTAAACATTCAGGAGTCGATGGTCATCTATGAGGGAAATTTAAACCCGAATTCTAGGAGTTGGTACAATACCGCTGGCAATTCCATATCTTTTCCTCCTAAACGAGTACAAACAACAATGCATGCTATTGTAAGGAGTCATAGGGCTTAATTGAAAAAACTGGTAGGATGTTGGAGAAAATATGGTTAAACTTTCAGGGGGTTAGGTGAATATACTGGTATGATGGACAATTTACTGGGTACAATCTAGGTAGATGAGTCGAGTTTCGGGACTTTTTCTAGGAAGATAGCATTTGCATGATTTTGGAGTTGATTATCGGTAGTGTTTGGTTAGGATTTGCTAGTGGGGTGATGATACCCTGGTTAATCAGACCTTATATTACATTTAGAAGATGGAAACGCTGATAAGTGGCATGGCCGACATTTTGATGGAAATCACAATGGGCGTCGGGTTTTAAATTTTTGGGAAGTGGGTTTGGTAGTGGACGAGGATCGAATGGCTTGATAAGATTTTGGATCAAAGGGGCTTAGTATACTTTGAAGAGGGAATCATGAAGCTCGATGTCTTCCTTTTCTGACTGGGTTAAGGTGGCTTTCTAGCGCCCGTGAAGTGGAAGGCTGAGAGATGTTATTGATGGTTGAAATTGTGGTATTCGCAGGTTTCTCGTACTTACTAGGAGTGAACTGTCTGGATACTTTCTTTGTCTCAGCTTCTATCTTGGCAACACTTTGTTTAATCTCCACTCCTGCTTCTCGAAGGGCTTGGAAATAGGGGTAGTACTGTCCTCCCATCGTCCCTCTGGCATGGGGTAAGAATTTCTTCTTCACAATACTGGGGGGTCGCTACCCCCGAACTTGACAATGTTGGGCATCTTGAATTTTTCGAGCAATCCTTATTTAAGGTAGGGAGACATATGGGTGTTATCCATGTAGTTCTCAGAGATTCAAACTTGGTCAAACTTCTTGGTCAACAACTTCAGGTCCTCCTTGACCATGTTTAACTCTTCTTCCTTCGAATCAAGGATCATGGGCAGGTTAGACCTTGGCTGGGCAAGATTTGGCATAAGGAGCTGAGCTGGCAGTAGTTCATTGGTAGGAGGGGCACGTGGAGCATGCTGATATTCTTCTAGGATGTAGATAGGCTCAGGCACGAGAGGATCCATAGAGTGAGGGAATTGGACCTCGGGTTATTCGAGAATAGGGAGCCGATTTTGCTACATCTCATTAACCTCGGTTGTAAGGTTGTCAATCTTGACAGTAAGTTGGGATAGAACCATCATCAAATCAGGCTGCACATTCGGTACTTGGTCTGCATTCTCCATGGAAAGCGGGTGAAACTGAATTTCGAACTTGAAGGAAATAGCGGAAGAATTGATGTAAATTCGAGGCAGTTCGAGGAACAGAAGACCGAAGCCAATAGGGAGCGAGGCCAATGGCTGCGTATGCGATCGACCTAAGAAGGAAAATGATTCAAATTTATTTTTGGAAGAGAGGTGGAAAAAAATTTATTATTGAAAAAGGAGGAAAATGTTTTTGATATATTTATTTTATTTTATTTTGAAAGGGAAGAACAAAATATTTTTGGTATTTTTTTCTTGACAAAGTGAGGGAAAAATGTCTTTTGACATCTATGATAAAAGGAAGGAAAATGTTTTAGGTATTTTGATAAAATAGGGGGAAAATGTTTTTGACACTTTTGATAAGGAAGGAGGGAAAAACGAGAGAAGAGTCTTAGCATGATGATGGTGATTATTATTATTATTATTATTATTATTATTATTATTATTATTATTATTATTATTATTATTATTATTATTATTATTATTATTATTATTATTATTATTATTATTATTATCATCATCATCATCATCATCATCATCATCATCATCATCATCATCATCATCATCATCATCATCATCATCATCATCATCATCATCATCATCATCATCATCATCATCATTATTATTATTATTATTATTATTATTATTATTATTATTATTATTATTATTATTATTATTATTATTATTATTATTATTATTATTATTATGTTTTCACTTGTATTAGGTTTACCTAAATGAAAATTGGGTTTCAAAAATATGTAAAATACGGTTGGACTTATCTCTAGGCTCATGGACAAGGTCTCGTTTTGAATAAGACAAAATCGCGTAAAACTTTGGGTGGCATGCCGACCCATCATTTCGGTAGAATTTTGGGTAGTAACTAGAAAACTAAATATGAGCGCCCTAGGTTTAATGCCTACATGAGGGTATGCATTTGTTGGGTTGGTGTAAATGTTACCCCATTTGACATGACTTCCACGATATACGCATTACTTTTGAGGGCAATCAGCATGTGTGGATAAGCCATTTGATATACCTGAGTGTATGTGAAACAGAGTCTATCCCTCTTGTGATAAAAACATTCCCCAGCGGAGTCGCCACTGTGGCCATCCCTTCCCTTTCGGTATATTTCCCTCTCTCTCACGCATCTCGAGGGGTTCTTAACGCTCGTGCACGCGCACTCGGGGAGGGAGAGAAGGTCTCGCACCTTCCTCTAGGAATGCTTCGGCCACCGTCGATGTTGAGTGGTATAAATAGATAGAGTTGCCAGTCTATTTTGCAAAAAAAAAGTAAAAGAACATTTCGTCGCCTCGAGAGAGTGACATCAAAGAAAAAATGATGCTTACGAAACCAATAGTTCAGAGGTTCGACGACTAAGTTACGGAATGGGAAGGTGTTAGGCACCCATCCCTACGTTTCGGTCTCTCATGGGCTTGTGTCACTATTTTCCTTAATTTCTCTGTGATGTGTGTGTGTGTGTGTATATAAATGGAGATCGAAATCAATCGACACATATCATGGACCAGATAGAGTGAGGTTATCCCAATAAATATTCCCCAAAAAGTAATTAAAAATTATGAGGTGCGCGCTTATCGAGATATTGATCGTTATAATAAAACGATAATATTTTTTAGATAAAACATAAAATATAAATCACAGGTATGATATATAGAGTATAAAGGATGAAAATGTGAAAGTAGAAAAATTGGAAAATTGGAAAGTTGGAGTCGAGTCATGGTCTTTAGCCCGAAACACCTACGTAGCCCATAAAGGCATCAAAGTCTACGTAGTTTGAATTCGGCACAAGGGTGGGGTTTATCACATAGATTCAAATGGGAGGTTATTATATGTGTGTGTGTGGCAAAAATATTTTCAGTTTTGAGAAAATGTGGTGAATAATCACGTCAGAATTTATAGGTGTAACCCTATTTTTTTTGTTTTGAGTTTTTTTTATAGAAAATAAATTATGTGGAATATAACTAGTAAAGGATGAGATATTAATGAATATGATCTAAAGTAAAAGCTAAATTGAGAATTTATATGACTAATGCGAAAATAAAGAAAATTAAAGAGAAAAGGATGTTTAGACATTCTTTGGGGAATTGAGGCTTGATCTTGATCCTTGATGAGCTCCTTTGAATGTTGGGATGAATGTTGGATGAGAGAGAAGGAAATTTTTCTGAATTGGGTATGAAAATGATGGGTACGAAAGATGGAAAGGAATTTCACATAAGGAAACTTCGTTGGTTTCCAGTAAATGTTGCTGAGATCACTGATATTGATGGATCTGAGGTTTGTCTTGGAAGTGAGGTCATTCCCTTATTTTATAGGGTTGGGGGACTGTTGATTGGCATACCCCTAGCCCTGCCAATCAGCCGGTTATCCTAGACATACTGTCGATTGGCAGGGAAATGGACTCGCCAATTCGTAGTCTCGTGCAGACGTTTTTGGAAAAATAGACATTGAATACAATTCATAAATCCAAATTGTGCATGGGTCATACCATTAGAAAGGTAATTCATAGACCTTTGAGAATTATTGGGCTGCTGCAAGGTCCGAGAGTTGATTTTGTATCAAATGGGGCTCAAAAGCGCCCATTAGTCCTTTTGACGGGAGATCGCCAGATAGTAATGGATCATTCATCCAAACCGTAATAACAATTGTGCATGGGGAAGACTTTTTGAAAGTTTATATGACGTACTTAAACATTCCAAAGATCTTTGCTAGGTTTGGAGAGCTGACCTTGGTCAAATGGGGCTCGGAAGCACCCGATGACCTTTCGAAGTAAAATGGTTCATTCGTTTGTACCGTAAGTCTGATTCGCAATTGGGGTGGACCATTGGAAAGGGTATTCAGTTCCCTTTCAAGAATCATTCATTATCGCTCGATCTTAAGAGTTGACCTTGGTCAAACGGAGCCCGAGATCGCCGGTGTTCTCCATATCAATTATTAGTAGAAAATGGGTCGTTCGTCTGAACGGTTATGTCGTTTCATGCACGGGGCCGACCTTTGGAAAGGGGTTTTATTGATCTTTTTCTCTTATGGTGAAGTTTATTGGGGTAAAATCGGGGCCCTGGAGCTCATGGTGGTCTCTAGATCGATTTTCGATAGTAAAATGGTCCGTTCGTCAGAACCGTTATGCCAAATCGTGCACGAGGTGGATCATTGGAAAGAAGATTCAGATCCCACAGTATAAGAAAATTTAGCCTTAGCGACGTTTTATACATGTCGGCATAAACTATAAAAATGTTGGGAAAAGTATTCTCGGCGTTTTTAAAAAACGTCGACATATCCACAGTCGGGAAATACAGGTTGTTTATTAAAATCGTCGGATATATGTTTACGACGTATTCTGTGACGTTTTTCAACCATTGGGATTTTTCCTCACCCTGGTGGTATGCTTGCAACCATTTCGAAAAAACGTCGGGTTGTGGTAAACGTTTCTCCAAAAGCATTGGTAATTTTAAACTATATATTCACAAACCCGTTCCATCATTACTTAAAAACATCGTAATGTTAACTAACTTTTCTCATATTGCCAACACTGTTTTTGTAAAGAATGACAATATAATATAAAAAATGGAACTTAAATTATAAAGTTATTGCCCACTTTTAACTTTAGATGTATCAAATTTCTCAAACTAAATATATATTCAAGGAGACGTTATTAATATTATAATTGATTCATAAATACATTGTCAATCAACCAAAGAAAACTAGGTACTATAATAACAAATCATCCCCAAAAAAATGAAGAAAATGTATTATTAGTCAATGCACATTTTAAAGAAACTTTTGATCCTATGCGGTCATTACTATTTCATTAGATACAGTAGTAGAAGTGAAAATGATACATGAACGAGAGAGGGTCTCTGAAGGTGGATATTAGAAAGAGCTCGAGATAAACGGTTTGATATGCCTATTGATGTTCAGATCACATTTGCTTCAGCAAAGAATATGATAATAAGAGAAACATAATTTTATTATATCAAATTCAAAAAACCATACCCATATCTTGATTGTTGAAATGTAATTGTATTATTAATTGACTCAAGTAAAATAATTATGTGGAAATGGAATATTTTCCAAGTGTTTCCATCTTTGTTATCAAACGCACCCCTGGAGGACCTGATGAAGAAAAAGTTGACATCAAGGGGGTTTCACTTCAAGTACTATTGAACATTATTGAATAGGTAGGGATGATTTCTCCTAGTCTCTTGAGCCCAACATGAGTAAACCCATGAATTATATTTACCCTAATTATATTTTATGAAATTATAAGATTCTTGAAATTAAAAATTCCAAAAGGTATATCAAATCTAAACACTCTATTCCGTGCATGTGATGCACACATCTTTATAAAACTTCGCCTTAGTGGTGGGAACACTCATCCACCCTCCTTTTTATTTCTTTCAATAAATTTGGCTCCAAATGAGTTTTATTTATTAAAAAAAAACATCGTCTATGGCGCATCAGACTTTATGATTTATAAAAAAAATTAAATATCAGTGCATAATTTAATAAATATGGCTAGACAATACAATGTTGGCATGGAAAATTAATAAAAATGGATTGACAATTTAATAAAGGCAGCTTGACAATAGAATATGCGATATAAGAGATATAGAATGTTGGCATGCTTTTCTTAAACAATAGGATTTTGCAGTCTCAAATTAAAAACATCATACACACAAATTAGATATAAACAGAATAACATAAGAACCATGGGAAATCATTGATTTGACATGAAACATTCGTTTGACCACAACTTTAAAAAAATTGGTCATTTTATTTATATTTTTGATAAAAAACAGTTCATTTTTTGAAAAGCTCAAAAACAGTGTATGATAAATGATGTCTTCTTGAGATGCTCTCTTATTTCCTTGTTTTCACATAATCTAAATCTCCACTCAACACTTTTTCCTTGATTTTTTTTTACCTTTTTTACAAAAATTAAACAAATCAATCATTTTTCAATTTAAATACAACCTTAATATGCATGTATTGAAGATTTTGTTTACACACCTCTTTTTTTTTCATATCCAGGTAAAATTGTAATGTTCTTTAGCATACAACATAAATTCTTCTAATAATATATTCATTAAAAACCAAGTTATGGTGAAGAAACCTAGTGTGATATAAACAAAAATACATAAGAAATATTTGGTTCTAGTTCAAGGAATCGCAAACCTGGTTCTTGTTCTTATTCAAGGAATCGCAAACCTGCTTAAAGGTTTTGGAGGTAAACACTGGTTCTTGTTCAAGGAATCGCAGACTTGAAACGGTGCTTCGAGGAATGGCATATTTGATTCACGGACTTAGGTTTTCAAAGGGCTCAAAATATGCGAATTAGGGAAAGTAGTGGAGAGTTTGGGAGGGAACGAAAAATATTAAGGGAAGTGGAAAGTCTGGACGTGCAAAAGTAGTGGAGGGTTTTTGGAGGGAAGTGTGAATTAGGAGAACCGATGTTTGTTTTTAGAATTGACGATTGATAACCCACGTTTTTTTAATAAAAGTCGTAATTTTTCAACGATTGTGTTAAACGTTGCCAAATATTCGGTAGTTTTATGAAAACATCGAGAATTTTCCTACGTTGTGACATAAATGTCATCATATCCTTTATACACCAAATTTTTTTTAAACATCGCCAAATAAAAGTCGTTGAATCTAAGTTTTCTTATAGTTCCATCGAAGATTTATTAAGCTTTTTCTCTGACGATAGAGTTGATCGGAGTTAAACGGGGCTCGGGAGTGCCCGATGGCTTCTAGATCGATACTCGGGGTATGACCTAGGGTTTGTAGTGAAATGGGGAGGTACTAAGGACCTAAGGAGAGACTTATGGGGGTCCTGGAATGTGGTGTCTACACAAAATTAGGCTTAAAAATAAACAATGTGCCACAAGGGGAAGACACAACCAATGGCCCCAAATAATAGAGTGAGTGACACAAACACCTCGTGCGCATCCAAGGAAACACATAGCAACCGGCCGCGTAGTAGTGAGACTCCTGGTTTTAAAAAATGAGAAGAATTTGAAAACATGTACAGTAGGCTTGAAAATGTATCGCGAGGGGGCGAACACGTCCAATGACAAAAAATGGCACTAAGAATGGCATAAACACCCCGTGTGCGTCTAACATAACACATGGCAACTGGTCGCGCAGTCGTGGGATGCTTGGTTTAATAATAGGACACGAATTTTAATACATGCAGATTTAGGCTTGAAAACAAGCCCTGAGGGGTAGGACACCCCCAACTGGCACCGCGAGTGGCATGAACACCTCATGCGCGTCAAATGAAACATTTAGCAACCGATCGCGCAGTCGTGGGACTCTCGGTTTGAGAATATGACACAAATTTGAAAACATACACATTTAAGCTTGAAAACATATCGCGAGTTGGCAGACACCTCCAAAAGCCCCCAAATGGCGCCACAAGTGGCACGAACACCTCGTGCACATCCAAGGTAACATGTAGCAACATGTTGCGCAGTCACGGGACTCCCGATTTGAGAATAGGACAAGAATTTGAAAAGAGGCACACTTAGGCATAAAAACGTAATGCAAGGAGACAGACACCCCTAAACGACAACGTGGGTGGCACTAACACCTCGTGCACATCCAACATAACAAGTTCCAATCGGTCGCATAGTCGCGTGACTCCTAGTTTAAGAATAGGTCACAAATTTGTAAACATGCACACTTAGGCTTGAAAACATGCCGCAAGGGGGTGGACACCCCTAACGGCCCCCAAACGGCGCCGCGAGTGACATGGACAACTATTGCGCATCCAAGATAACACGTAGCAATCGTTCGCATAATCACAAGTTTCCAGGTTTTAGAATATGACCCAAATTCAAAAACACTCACATTTCGGCTTGAAAACATGTCACGAGGGGGCGGACACCCCCAATCGCCCTCAATCGGGACTACGAGTGACACAAACACCTCATGCACGACCAACGTAACACATAGCAAATGGACATGCAGTCGCGAGACTCTCGGTGTAAGAATTGGATACAAATTTTAAAATAGGTAGACTAAGTCATTAAAACATGACGCGGGGGTAGACACCACCCAACGTCCCCCAAACGATAACACGCGTGGCACGAACACCTCGTGCATTTCCAACACAACAAGTTTCAACTAGTCAAGAAGTTACGGGACTCCCGGTTTGAGAATATGACACAAATATGAAAATAGGAACACTTAGGCTTGAAAACATGCCACGAGGGGCAGACACCCCATAAAATCCCCAAAAATGTCACCGCAAGTGGCACAAACACCTCGTGCACATACAAGGTAGCATGTAGGAATTGGCCACACACTAACAGGACTCCTAATTTTAGAATAGGATACGAATTCGAAAATAGGAACATTTAGGATTGAAAACGTGTTGCGAGGTGGCAACCCCCCCAACTGTGCCCAGTCGGCGCCGCGAGTGACACCACTATCTCATGCGCGTCCAACGTAACAAGCAACAACTGGATGCACAGTCACGGGACTCGAATTTTCAAATACGACAAGAACTTTAAAACATGCACACTTAGGCTTGAAAACGTGTCACGAGGGGTCAAACACCACCCAACGGCCCCCAAACGACAATGCGAGTGGCATGAACACCTTGTGCACATCCAACATAACAAGTACTATCTGGTCGCGCAGTGCATGTCTCCCTTTTTGAGAATAGGATATGAATTTAAAAGTATTCAACTTAGGATTGAAAATTGAATACGTGCCGCAACGGGAAAAACACCCAACCGTCCCACAAATGGCATCACGAGTGGCATGAACACCTCATACGCATCCAAGGTAACATGTAACAACCAACCGTGTAGGCACAAGACAATTAGTTTTGGAATATAAGAGAAATTTTAAAACACACACACATAGGCTTGAAAACCTATCGCGAGCGGGAGAACACCCCCAAACGCCCCCAGACGACATCGTGAGTGGCACGACACCTCATGCACATCCAACGTAACATATAGCAACTGGCCACATAGTCGCGGGACTCCCGATTTGAGAATAGGACACGAATTTGAAAACATGCATAGTTAGGCTTAAAAAAGTGCCGCGAGGGTGCGTACACATCCAATGGCCCCTAAGCTGCACCGCGAGTGGAATAAACACCTCGTGTGTGTCCAACATAACACATAACAAATGTCCACACAATCACAGGACACCCGATTTAAAAATAGGACACGGATTTGGAAGCAATCACACTTAGGCTTCAAAACGTGTCACAACGGGGCAAACACTTCCAACGGATAAAAATAGCTCCGCGAGTTGTACAAACACCTCGTACGCATCCAAAGTAACACGTAGCAAAAAACCGCGCAGCCGCGAGATGCCCAGTTTGAGAATATGACACAAATTTGAAAACAAGCACAATTAGGATTGAAAATGTACCGCTAGGGGTGGACAGTCCTAACGACCCCCAAATGGCACCCCGAGTGGCGTGAACATTTTGTGCGCGTCCAACATAACACGGATCAATTATTCGTGCAGATGCGGGACTCTTGATTTGAGAATAGGATAAGAATTTGAAAAAATGCACACTTGGGCTTGAAAACATGTCGCGAGGTAGAAGATGCCTCCAGCGGCGCCCAAATGGCACCACGAGTGGCACAAACACCTCGTGTGCACCCAACATAAGATGTGGCCACCGATCGCATAGTCATGGGATGCCCAGTTTGATAATAGGACATGAATTTGAAAACATGCACATTTGTGATTGAATACATACCACGAGGAGGCAAACACCCCCAACGGCCCCCAAACGACACCGCGAGTGGCAAAAAAACCTCTTGCGTATCCAACATAACACATAGCAAATGGTCGCGCTATCGTGGGACTCCCTATTTTGGAATAGGAAATGAATTTGATAACAGACACACTTGGGCTTAAAAACGTGTCGCGATGGGGCAGACATCCCAATTGACCCTCAAATGTCCCCCCGAGTGGCAAGAATACCTCATGTGCATCCAATGAAACATGTTTAATCGATCCCCTGGCCGCGGGACTCTCGGTTCAAGAATGGGACACAAATATGACAACATACACACTTAGCCTTGAAAACATGTCGTGAGGTGGCGAAAACCTCCAATCGCCCCCAAATGGAATCGAGAATGGCACGGACACCTTGTTTGCATCAAAAGTTACACATAGTAATAAGTCACATGGTCACGGGACTTTTGGTTTTGGAATAGGACACAAATTCAAAAACAGGCACACTTAGGCTTGAAAATGTGTCGTGAGGGGGCGGACAACCCAAGTCGCCACCAATCGCCACTGCGAGTGACACGAACACCACGTGCACATCCAATGTAAGACGTAACAACTAGTCATGCAGTCGCGGGTCTACTGCCAAGAGAATAGGACACGAATTTGAAAATAGGCACACTAAGGCTTGAAAATGTGCCACGGGAGCAAACACCGCCCAACAACCCCCAAACGACAATGCGAGTGACACGAACACCTCGTGAACTTCTAGCATAATAAATTGTAACCATCCATGCAATTGCGGGACTTCATATTTCATAATAGGACACTAATATGAAAATAGGGACACTTAGGCTTGAAAACGTGACGCGAGGATGCAAACACCACCAAAGGACCTCAAACGAAACTACGAGCGTCACGAACACCTTGTGCACATCCAAGGTAACATATAGCGTTTTTCCATAGAGTAACCAATCTCTCAATTTAAGAATAGGACACGAGGTCAAAAACAAGAACACTCGGGCTTAAAATTGTGTCGCGAGGGGGGGGGGGGGGGGAGGAACCACCAACCCCCAATCGGAACCACGAGTGGCTTGAATACATCACGCGTGTCCAACATAATACATAGAAACCAGCCGCGTAATTATGGGACTCCCGATTTGCGAATAGGACACGAATTTGAAAACAGGCATACTTAGGCTTGAAAATATTCTACAAGGGGGCGGAAACTCCAACAGCCCCCAAACGGCACTGCGAGTGGCATAAACACCTCATGCGCATCCAAGGTAACACATAGTAATCGTACGCACAATCACTGGGATCTCAATTTTAGAATAGGACAAAAATTCAAAAGTAGGCACACTTAGGATTGAAAATGCGTTGCAAGGGGGAGGATTCCCCTAGCCTCCCCCAATCGAAACTGCGAGTGACACGAACACCACGTGAACATTCAACGTGATACGTAGAAACTAGCCGTGAAATAGTGAGACTCACGATATGAGAATAGGACATGAATTTGAAAATCAGTACACAAAGGAATAAAAATATGTCGCTCGGGGGAACACTGCCACGTGCCCCCCTAATGAGAATGAGAGTGACAGGAACACCTCATGTGTCTCCAACCTAACAAGTTACAACCAACCACACAATCAGGGGACTCTCGGTTTGAGAATAGGACACAAATTGGAAAATAGGCACACTTAGCCTTGAAACCATTCCATGAGGGTTCAGACACCACCAAAGGCCTCAAAATGGCACTACGAGTGGCGCGAACACCTCGTGCACATCCAAGGTAACACATAGCATTCATCAGCACTACAACAGGACTCCCGTTTTAAGAATAGGACACAAACTCAAAAACAGGCATGCTCAGGCTTGAAAATGTATCGCGACGGGGCAGACACCACTAATCGTGCCCAATCTACACTGCGAGTGGAAAGAATCCCTCGCGTACATCCAACATTAGACGTAGCAATCGACCGCGTAATTAATGGTCTCCCGGTTTGCAAATAGGATACGAATTTGAAAATAGGCACACAAAGGCTTAAAAATGTTTCGCAAGGGGGAGGACACCCCGAACATCCCAGAAGTGGTACCGCGATTGTCATAAACACCTTGTGTGCATCCAAGGTAACATGTAGCAATCGTCTACACAATCGCGGGACTCTCGATTTTAGAATAGGACACAAATTCAAAAACACGCACACTTCGGCTTGAAAACATGTCGCGAGGTAGAGAACACCCCAAACCTCCCCCAAACGGAATTATGAGTGGCATGACACCTCATGTGCTTCCAACATAATACATAGCAATTAGTCGCGTAGTTGGGGGACTCTCGATTTGAGAATGGGACATGAATTTGAAAACAGGTACACTTAGGCTTATAAAAGTTCCGCGAGGGGGCAAACACATCTAACGGCCCCTAAACTGCACTGCGAGTGGGACAAACACCTCGTGTGTGTCCAGCATAACACGTAGCAACTGGCTACATATTCGTGGGACACTCGGCTTGAGAATAGGACACGAATTTGAAAACAGTAACACTTAGTCTTAAAAATGTTCCGCGAAGGGGAGAAACCTCCAACGGCCAAAAATAGCTTCGTGAGTGTCACAAACACCTCGTACGCATCCAACGTAACTCATAGCAACCAATTGTACAGTTATGGGATTCCCACTTTGAGAATAGGACACAATTTTAAAACATGGCACATTTAGGCTTAAAAATGTGCCGTGAGGAGGCAGACACTTCTAACCACCCCCAAACGACACCGCGAGTGGCGTGAACACCTCGTGTGCATCCAACGTAACACGGAGCAATCAGTCGCGTAGACACAGGACTCTCGATTTAAGAATAGGACACGAATTTTTAAAATGTACACTTAGGCTTGAAAACATGCCACGAGGTGGTAGACGCCTCCAGTGGTGTCTAAACGGGACTTCAAGTGGCATATACAACAGAATGCGTAGCCACCGGTCGCCCAGTCATGGGATGCCTGGTTTTGTAAGGACATGATTTTATAAATGTCCGTTATCAATTAAGTATGTCGCATACCACTACAATCGTCGAAGATTGTTCAAGATCATACATGCATCGAGACGGATCCAAATATCAAGCTTCTTCAACATTCAAGCCTCTACAAGGTTAATTTTCGAGAGAAAGTATTTAAGTCCCTTTACGGTTCACTTAAAAGTGTTGGGATAATTTTTAAAAGAGGTTTGAATATTTTTCTAAAATATTTTCTAAGCGTTGAGGTGTTGTTTTTCGTCAAAATGGATTTTCCAAGATTAAAAGAAGAATTTTTTAAATAAAAAATTTAATTTAATATTTGCGAATTTTCTAGTTTGAACGACATGGGATCTAGTTCGAACGATATCAGATCTCGTTCGAATGACATGGGATCTCTATTGAACGACGCGCCAACTCAATTTTTTTTATATAAAGTGTGTAAATGAGGCATCTTTCATGAAGGAGACCGACGATTTTCTATACTAGTAATCTTTTAACAGCAGAACACTTCATCTTCTTCAATTTCAGGGTTTAAAACCTTGTTTTTCAGTTCACAAAACAACCCAGTCCTTTAGTGAATTATTTTAGAGCCCAAAATACGATCTTGTTGATCTTGCTCTTGTAGAGAGGCTAAATCTACATCATATGGCTGAGTGTCATTGAGGATCTTGCTGCATCAAGATTTTCTACTGATTTGGACTGAGGTTCATAGGGAGTGTTGCGGTATTCCTGGGCTGAAGATAGGACTGCGCTTCTTGTGGGATCGCTACGTGTGGACTTACTGCTGACGATATCGACCGACACCTGAGGGTATTCGTGTGTCAAAAATATATTTCATTATAACTGTGTAAGTTTTGATTTACAATTATAGTGGAATAAAAGGTTTTGCCCCTATGGGGGATTTTTCCTCATATTGTGACTATCCTGTTATTTGATTTCGTTTACATGCTTATTGCTTTATGATTTCATGTCACTTAGATCCATGTGTTAGGACTGAATGACAACTTGGGTTTCATTAAAACTGGTTTGGTAACTCACAATTAAAATTGGATTTGTTTGAGAAGTCATTTTCATTATATTTTAGCACTCTCAAATTGGTATCAAAGGGGGTTACGCTAATTTATCGCGTGATCCTGATTTTTGCACCCACTTTTGTGTCAAAGCCTGTTGCACTAAGTTATTGTGTTTGATCCTGTTTTACTTAAAAAATAACTTTTAATGGTTTTGATGATTTTCGATGTCAACTTTTTGAAAAGTCTAATTGGAAAATTCACCTGAACTCTTGTTTTAAATCTTTCTTTGAAAATGATTTAGAAAAGTGTTTGGGTTGTGAGGGTGTTATTCACATGATAGATGAGTGTCCCACAAATTTAAGGAAGAAATTGAAAAACTCGACATCTCATGTTTCTATCCTTAGTGATAGTGATTAGGAAGAAGAAGTTTTTTATGCTTCTAGGTGAAAGCTTCCCACTCGTGTGATTAGTGATGATAGTGAGGGTGATGAGAGTGAGGATGGAAGGGTAGATGAGCGTAACTTGCAAACTTCTTTCAATGATCTTTATGCTGAAGCTTTGAAAATAAAGAAAGAAAATTTAAAATTGAAAGCTCAATTAAAAGAGCGTGCCTTAGACTATAATGAAGTTTTAATTGAAGAACTTAGTGCCAGTGAGAATATCTTGAGAGAAAAGCTAGCATATGTCGAGGAAGAGAGAGATAGTCTTAAAGGGTTTATGGATAATATGAAAATGAACTTTTATAGTTTGAGGATTCTAGACGTTTACTCCATTCGAGGATAGGTGAGCTTGAGAATAATTTGAGAGAATCGAGCAAGGTAAAATTTAATTTGGAGTCTCGGTCAGAAAATTTAGATAATATTTTAGGGACTGTCCAAATTAAAGAGGATAGGGTTTGTATAGGATTTGATGAGAGTGACGCACCCATTCCCAAAGCCAACCCAACACGTGTGAGAAAGTCTCCTAGACTTGTTATGATAAAGGTACCGAGGGTTGTCAAGAGAGAGCCACCTAGGAACATCGTGCGATAGGCACCTAGGAATTTGAGGAGAGCGCCACCTAGGAATTTGTGGACAGGGCCACTGTTAGGTAACATTCACCACCCGATTTACACTTCCACACATTGTAGTAAGCAAGGTCATCTTAGGCGTTTCTATTACAAGATTTTAAAAGTACTTAGGAAGTTTAATAGAAAAGTAAATTCAATTCCTCAAACCCCTACACCTCGTTAAACATCAATTTAGGTGATGAGATCGGATTTAGAGGCTTATGGTCTAATTATTCACGATTCTCATTTTCTTGGATGTGATTTACCCCATGTGAGATCGTTTGGTTAATTGTGTTTGTTATTTTTCATATGCTAGTTGTGATCCATGATATACTCTTACTTGTGTTATGACTCAATGTGTTGTAGTTCTCATTATTTAGTGAGTTTTAGCTACTGTTTTAGCACTGTTTTGGATCTGTCATCACCTTCCAGGTATTATTTTCTCGAAATGTTTTCATTGGGAAACTATGTTTAGCATTCTAGGAATATGTGAAAATTGGTTTTCTCATTCCAATGAGATCGGTTTTCGTTCGAGCGATTTCTGGTCTCGCGCGAAGTCTTCTCGCGAGATGCCATGCCGCTTGAACGACAGGCAATCTCATTCGAGCGACCATGATGACTTTGACTTTCTGTTTGTAGTAACTTGTGTTCTTTGGTTACGTTATTTAGTATTGTTGGGTTGCTTCATGCAGTCATTTTTAATATTCATGCTTAATTGATTATACTGCATTACTCATTTAATCACACCTGCTTAGATTATTGCTTCATTTGTGTGATTATTGTTTGCTAGAATATGATGTTGCTCATGCCAATATTATGCCTATTTCTAGTGTGTACCATGTTTGTATTTATGGTTTTTGTTTTTGAATTTTTTTGGAAAAAGACAAAAAGATTTTCATTTTTTTTGGAAAAATTGAAAAAGTCAAAAAGAGTTTTGTATTTTGTTTTACACCATATATGAAAGGACACGTAGATTGACCAGGTCACAACTTCATTCCATTTATCCATGTGACTAAATGATAGTTTTTTGAGACAATATGTCATGTAATCCATGTGCTTTACAATGTTTTGAGTCATTGAGATGTTATTAGTTGATATTTCCTACATGTTTGACTCATTATTTCCTTTATTGCACGCATGCACGAATTTGTTTAATTATTGTACTTGTCTATCATATGTTGATCGAGTGTTTTCATTCCTTAAAAGGAACCAACTGCAATAATACCAGAGTAATAAAAGTAGTGCATGGAAAAACTATTTCCCGTGAGGAATTTGTTTAAACTTGAAAAAATAATGAGTGCACGCGAAAGGGCTATGAGAGTGTAAAATTGACTCTGCGTGAAAGCCACCATTTGAAAAGATCCCGCTCGAAAAAAAATTAAGGCAATACAAAGATGATTTATGCCAAAATTTGGGCCAATAGGTTTTCTCTGAGTTGAGAATTTAGTACCTCATTAGATATAAACATTGCTTTATTATATATGAGGGAGTTTGGTTGGAAAGTAATCAATGGGTTTGCACGTCCTTTAAAAAGTTCTCGAAACGGCACTAAAGAGTTTTGGACGTTATTGGTGTGAAAATCACTTAGGCTTTGATTTGTTAATTTGATTTAACCGATATCATCTAAATTCAACAATTTTACACCTAAGGATTTTTTTATGTTCATTCGATATCATCGTGCACATATGCTTAATTGAATTTTATTACCTATTGAATATGTTCACACCCATTCATTCCGCTTCAATGATTTGGTTGTTTTAGTGTAAATTCATGGTGTGATAGCAAAAATAGTTTGTGAATACGTTTGAGTATCTCTTTGTGATCATAGTTTGAGTGCCTTGTTTATCGTGACAACTCCATGCATGATTTGGTTATTCGTTTCCTTGTCTATTTCGGTCAAATAAAAAGGGGGAGTATAAATTATGGGCGAGTTTTTTCATTATTGGAGAGATTTGATTATACTGATTGATTTATTCTTATATAATTTCAAACTCAATGCCCCTCGAAGGTATTTGTCTTGTCTCATGTGTGTAGATATGAAGAATTGATGATGATTACTGGATTGCACACCCTAATGAGAAAAGCTTAAAGATTTGAAGTTTTTATGTTAAAGACGTTTGAAGAAAAATTGAAAGACTTGCATTTCAAGTACCTTTTCACTTTTGGGTTCATGGGAGGGTATTAGATTTGTAAAGGCCTTTTGATTTGATAATTAGGATTATTTTTATTTTGTACCGGCATAGACATAGGGGGAGATTAGTAAGGACTTGATTTTATAAATATCTGTTATCATTTAAGTATGTCACATACCGCTACGACCGTCTAAGATTGTTCAAGATCATACATGCATCGAGATGGATCCAAATATCAAGCTTCTTCAACATTCAAGCTTCTACAATGTTAATTTCGGCGAGAAAGTATTTAAGTCCCTTTACGGTTCACTTAAAAGTGTTGGGATAATTTTTCAAAGAGGTTTGAATAGTTTTCTAAAATATTTTCTAAGTGTTGAGGCATTGTTTTTCGTCAAAATGATTTTTCCAAGATTAAAAGAAGAATTTTGAAATAAAAAATTATATTTATTTTTCTGGAATTTTCTGGTTCGAACGACATGGGATCTCGTTCGAACGATGCGCCAACTCAAAAGTTTTATTTAAATTACGTTAAACGGGGCATCTTTCATGAAGGAGACCTGACAATTTTCGATACTAGTAAAATCCTAACATCAGAGCACTTTGTCTTCTTCAATTTTAGGGTTTAAAACCTTGTTTTTCAATTCACAAAACATCCCAATCCTTTAGTGAATTGTTTTAGAACCTAAAATACGATCTTTTTTATCTTGCTCTTGTAGAGAGGGTAAATCTACATCATATGGCTGCTTGTCATTGATGATCTTGTTGTGTGAAGATTCTTTGCTGATTTGGACTGAGGTTCACAGGGAGTGATGCGGTATTCCTGAGCTGAAGATAGGACTGTAGTTCTTGTGGGTTCGCTACGTGTGGACTTAGTGTTGATGACACCGATCGACACCTGGGGGTATTTCTATGTGAAAAATCTATTTCATTATAACCGTGAAAGATTTGATTTACCATTACAGTGGAATAAAAGGTTTTGCCCCTGTAGGGGATTTTTCCTCATATTGTGACTATCTTGTTATTTGGTTTCCTTTGCATGCTTATTTCTTTATGATTTCATATCACTTAGATGCATGTGTTAGGACATAATTACAACTTGGGTTTCATTAAAACTAGTTTGGTTGACTTACAATTAAAACTGTATTTATTTGAGAAGTCGTTTTTATTTCGTTGTAGCACTCTCAGGTTTGATAATAGGAAACGAATTTGAAAACATGAACATTTGTTCTTGAAAATGTGACACCCTCAAACGGTACCCCGGGTGGAAAATATACCTTGTGCGCATCCAACGTAACACATAACAAGTAGCAAAAATGTAAATTTTAAAAACAGGCACACTTAGGCTTGAAAAAGTGTCGTTGGGGGGCCCCAAATGGCACAAACACTTTGTGTGCGTCCAATGTAACATGTATCAATCAGTTGTACTGTCACAAGACTCTCAGTTTGATAATATGACACGAATTTTAAAATAGGCACACTTATGCTTGAAAATTAAAAATATTCCACGCGGGGGAGGAGACCCCCCAATGGCCCCCAAAATAGTATCGCGAGTGGAATGAACACCTCATACGCATCCAAGGTAACATAGAGAAATTGGCCGCGGAGTCGCAGGACTGCCGGTGTTACACCTCCACCAAAGATGACAATGGAGAATTAAGCAACGAGGAACGAAGAAGGAAGCACTGATGTATTTTGGCGGTAAAACAAGTGAGCTTTCGCATATAATGGAAACAACGCTTGAGACCTTCTCTCTCTACAACTCTGTGTAAATATTTGAAGCGGCGGTACAGAGTATCAGCGCGAGTAACCAGTCGCGATCATTACACAATAAACCCTTCAGTTATCTGACACGTGTCCTTTGTAAATTAGGGGAAAAACTTGAAGGAAATCTTCTCGTATTCAGGCCGACTAAGATGAGCCTAACACAAATGGGCCAATACGAGCATTACATAACACCTCTTCCACTCACTTTGCGTCAAATTGGGGAGTTCCTGCAAGAGGTCTGGGGGATTTTTTATACCTATATGATCTCAACAGAGAAAAAGTTCTAAAAAATCTAAGGGAATTAACAAATGTGCTCGAATTCATCACAAAAGGAGGTCGTCTCAGTATTGGACTGCTCAGCCTACCTGTTTCTATAAGATTGGACACACATGTACTCCTGAGAGCACATACACACAAGTTATACCTTATTAACCACATGGGATTACAACCGCCAAATCTGTTATCTTGTGATTATCCGAATGCTCATCACCAAAGTTTTTTTGTATATCAAGGAGTACATATTTATTATGATAAGCATGTATCAATATGTAACTGCCTGATTTATAAGGGCACTCCATCTCTTTGTAAATATCTGCAAATCATATATAAATAGGGGAGGAATATAAGAAACTAGGGACACTTATTGATACCTTCTCAAGCCTCGAGTTGTATCAGAAAACCCTAAATTGTAATTGTGTCAACAAGTGCAACACAAAAGCAGTACCACTATGGATGTAGATTTCCTAAAAGAGCTGAACCACGTAAAATCATAGTGTTTCCATTATCTCTCATCCCCATTCTTCATCTATTTTATTTCTCACAAATTGTCTCTCTTGATTATTTGTTGTACCACTTTTGGACGTCAACACTGAGTTTTAGAATAGGACACGAATTTGAAAATAGACACATAGGCTTGAAATCGTACCACGAGGGGGAGTACATCCTTAACCTCCCCCAAATGGAACTACGAGTGGCACGAACACCTTGTGCACATCCAACGTAACACGTAGCAACCAACCGCACAATCGACGGACACCCGATTTGAAAATAGGACACGAATTTGAAAATAGACACACCTAGGGTTGATAACGTGTTGTGAGATGGAGGACACCCATAATGGCCTCCAAACGGAACCGGGAGTGGAACAAACACCTTGTAAGCATCCAACGCAATACGTAGAATTCAGTCATGCTATCGCAGGACTCCCTATTTGGGAATATGACACAAATTGTAAAAAAGGCACACTTAGGCTTGATAACGTGTCGCGAGGATGCGAACACCACAAAACATCCCCAAATGACACCGAGAGTAGCACGAAAACTTCGTTCACATCCAACATAACATGTACAAACCAATCCCATAGTTGTGGGACTCCCGGTTTGAAAATAGGACAAAAATTTAAAAACAAGCACACTTAGGCTTAAAAATGTGTCGTGGTGTGGTGAACTCCCCAATGGCCCCCAAACGGTACCACGAGTGGCACAAACACCTCGTGCTCATCCAACATAGTACATAGCATTTGACCATACGATCGAGGGACACCCGGTTTAAACATAGGACACGAATTTGAAAACAAGCACGTATAGGTTTGATAACGTGCTACGCAGGGGCAAGCACCGCCAACGGCCCCCAAAAGTCACTGTGAGTGGCACAAAAATTTCTTTCACATCCAACGTAATACGTAGCAATCGGTCACACAGTTATGGGAATCACAATTTGAGAATAGATCACAAATTTGAAACCAGGCACACTTAGGCTTGAAAATGTGCCATGAGGAGGTAGGTACACCCAACATCACTGTGAGTGACACGAAACTTCATGCACATCCAAGGCAACACATAACAATTGGTTGTGCAATCATGGGACTCTTGGTTTTAGAAATAGTATACAAATTTAAAAATAGGCACACTTAGGCTTGAATAGGTGCCGAGATGTGGCGGACACCTCCATCCGCCCCAAACAGCACTGCGAGTGGCACAAATGCCACGTGCCTATCCAACATAAAACCTAGCAGTCGGTAATGTACTAGTATGACTCCCGGTATAATAATGTGACACGAATTTGAAAACAAGGACACTTACGCTTAAAAACTTACAGCGAGGGAGAGAACATCCCCAACCGCCTCCAAATGGCACCGCTAGGGGTACAAACACCTCATGCTTGTCCAATGTAACATAAGGTGTCCAATGTAACATCTCACGCGTCAATGTAACATGTAGTAACTGTTCGGCAGTCGCGGGACTTTTGGTTTGAGAATAGGATATGAATTTCAAAATAGGCACACTTAGCCTTGAAAACGTTTTGAGAGGGCACTGACACACCCAACAACCCCCAAATGGCACCGGGAGTGTAATGAACACCTCATGCGCAGCAATCGGTCAGGCAGGCATGTGACTCCTGGTTTGAGAATAGGATACGAATTTTAAAATAGTCACACTTGGGATTCAAAACATGTCGTGATGTGGTGAAACCCCCAACGACACCCAAACGGCAACACGAGTGGCATGAATACCTCGTGCATTTCCAACATAATACATAGCAACCAGTCGTGCAATCGTGGGACCCTGATTTGAAAACTGAAAACGAATTTGAAAACAGGCACACATAGGCTTTAAAATAAAAAATGTGTCGCGAGGGTCCGGACACCCCCAATAGCCCCTAAACGACATCACGAGTGGCACGAACACCTCGTGCGCATCCAAGGTAACATTTAGCAATTGACCACGGAGTCGTGAAACTCCCAAATTTAGAATAGGACACGAATTTGAAAACATTGACACTTAGGATTGAAAACATATCATAAGGGAGTGGACACCCCAAACGCCCTAAATGGCACCGCGAGTGGCACGGATACCTTGTGCGTGTCCAACGTAACACGTAGAAATTGGCAGCACAGTCACAGGACTTTCAATTTGATAATCGAATGCAAATTTGAAAAGATGCACACTTGTTCTTTGAAACGTACTGAGAGGCTATGAGTATCCCAAGGCCCCAAAATGACACTGCGAGTGGAATGAAAACCTCGTGCCCACCCAACATAATGCGTAGCAACTGACCATGTGATCATAGGACTCCCAATTTGAGAATAGGACACACATTCGAAAAAATCCACACTTAGACTTGGTAACGTGTTGTGAGGGCGCGGACACCGCGGACCACCCCCAAACGGCACTTAGAGTGGCTCGAACACTTCGTTCACATCAAACGTAACTTGTAATAATCGATCACTTAGTTGCATCACTCCCAATTTGAGAATAGTACGCAAATTTAAAAAAAAAAAGCACATTTAGGCTTAAAAACATGTCGCGATGTGGCGGACCCCCCAGCGGCCCCCAAAAAACACCGTGAGTGGCACAAACACCACGTGCGCATCCAGTGTAATAAATAGGAACCGGTTACGCGATCGTGGGCCTCCAGGTTTGATAATAGGACAAAAATTTGAAAATAGACACACATAAGCTTGAAAACGTGCCGCGAGGGAGAAACCACGCCCAACGGGCCCCAAAAGGCACCGCGAGTGGCAAGAAAATCTCGTGTGCATCCAACGTAATACATAGAAACTAACCACATGATCGCGGCACTACCATTTTGAGAATAAGATACTAATTTAAAAATAGGCACATATAGGCTTGAAGACGTGCCGCACAGGGGCAGGCACCTCGAACGGCCCCCAAACAGCATCGTGAATTGCACGAGCACCTCTTGCGCATCCAACGTAACACGCATCAACATGTCGCATAGTTGTGGGACTCCCAGTTTAAGAATAGAGCACAAATTTGAAACCAAGTACATTTAGTTTTGAAAATGTGCCACGAGGGGGCGGGCACACTTAATGGCACTCTGAATGGCATGAACACCTCATGCTCATCCAAGGCAGTAGGTAGAAATCGGCCATGTAGTCATGGAACTCTCGGTTTTAAAAATAGTACACAAATTTTAAAATACGCACACTTAGGCTTGAAAACGTGCCGCGAGGGGGAAAACACCCCCATCCGCCCCTAAATACCACAACGACTAGCACAAACACCACGTGTGAATCCAACATTACACGTAGCAATTGGTCACGCAGTCGCTGGACTCCTGATTTGAGAATAGGACACGAATTGAAAACAAGGGCACTTAGACCTGAAAACTTACCGCAAGGGAGAAAACCTCCCCAACCGCCACAAATGGCACTACGAGGGGCACAAACACCTCATGCGTGTCCAACGTAACATGTAGCAATCGGCCACACAGTCGCGAGACGTTTGAATTGAGAATAGGACACGAATTTGAAAACATGCACACTTAGCCTTCAAAACGTTCCATCAGGGCACTGACACCCCCAACAGCCCCTAAACGGCATCGCCAGTGGCACGAGCACCTCATGTATGTCCAATGTAACACGCAACAATCAGTCGCACAGTCGCAGGACCTCCCGATTTCATAATAGGACACGAATTTAAAAACAGGCACACGTAGGCTAGAAAACGTGTTGTGATAGGGCAAAACCCACCAATGGCCCACAAACAACACCGCAAGTGAAATGAACACCTCATTCACGTCCAACATAAGACGTAGAAACCGATCGCGCAATTGCGGGACTCCAAATTTTAAAACTAAACACGATTTTAAAAGTAGGCACACTTAGGCTTGAAAATTAAAAATGTGTCGGGAGGGTGCGGACACCCCCAACAGCCCCCAAATGGCATCACGAGTGGCACGAACACCTCCTACCCATCCAAGGTAAAACGTATCAATCGATGGCAAAGTTGCGAAACTCCCATATTTTGAAGAGGAAGCGAATTTGAAAACATGCACACCTAGGATTGAAAATGTACCGCGAGGGGGGGACACACCTAACCTCACAAAATGGCACCGTGAGTGGCACCCAACCTCACCAAATGGCACCGCGAGTGGCACGAATGTGTGTCCATCATAACATTATAAGCACCCAAAAGTGTATATTTTATGCCTCGAATTGATGCATTTTAGTCGCTCGTTTATAATAAAAATGACCTTATGTTTGTATTTATTTATTTCTAAGGTCAATACGCAGTTGCGGTATGAATAATACTAAATCCAGTCAATTGCGACGCAAAAGCGGTCAAAAGCGTGCATCAAAGAAATATAAAGAGACTATGAAGTGAGAAGTCCATTATGAGCTTTCCCCGATGTGATCCAATGTTCCGAACCTTGTCACGAACCAAACCCGAGCCTACACCGAGCCCAGACCATAACCCGAGCCCAACTCACACTAGCCCCAAATCAGCACTCTCCAACCCAAAATCCCATCTCAAATCCCAGCAATATCAGAGTCAAACCCAAGCCAAGAAAATCCCATAAAAATCTCTCCAATCAAATGAATTCATGGACTTTGAAAAGAAGGGGATGGCAACTCATTTAAAAGGACTCTCTCAACAGAAGGAAAAAGAAGACGCAGAGAGAGAGCAATAATGTATATTATGTACAGTTTAGAGTCATAAAAAATTCCAGAAAAATACAAAAAAAATTAGTTTAGCTTTATAATAATTTTTGGGTTTGTTTTTTATTCTTTTTGGTGTAATCAAGTGCTGGATTAGTGAGAAGATTGAGACGCATTTCATGAACGCGATTCGGCAAGGAGACTTGCGTATTGTATTCTATTTCTCTATTCAAATTTATGTCATCTTTTGATATTTTATTGAATGATGTTTATTCTAACATGAGAATGTTTGGATAAACAACCCGTTCAAGGGGTGGGGTGCACTGCGCATGATGTTACTTTAATTAATTGATTCATTAATTTTTTATTTCTAGGTAAATTAATTTTTAACTGTCACCAATTAATTTATGTAACGAGAGTTAGTAAATTAATTGAACAAATTAATGTTTGAATTTAGGAATCGAACTAGAGATAGGTTTTTCCAATATTTGAATATTAATTCGGTGTTGAAAATTTGAGGATTGATATTGTTTTCGTTAAATTGATCCTAGCGGATAATTTTTTGAAAATAGTGTAGTCGTAACTTTCCATTGTGTAACATTTTTAAATTAATTTTCTGAAAAAGATTTTATTAAATTTATAATTTTAACGAGAGTTAGATTATCGATTTAATATTATCTCAAAATATTTCAAATTAATAAATTGAGAAATTAAAATAATTGAAAATGCAGTGTAATCCCATCTCTTGACTTTCTCTCATTATTTCACACTCGGTTGCACATTCTTTTTCATCATTTAGTCATTTTACAATTTTTAGCATTTGTTAGTTCATTTTACCCTTGAAATTGTTTTAAAAATGAAAAAAAAAGATTTTCATAAAAAAATTGAATTACACGTTTTCACGTTAATTGTTTCACCTTGAAAGTTGGATTGACACCCGTACTTACCGCAATACGAGTTATTTTTAAATAAGTTTTGTAGGTACTCAAGGGAATTTTGAGAGTGGCTTTTGCACAATAACGATACATACGCAAAAAGCTACTTATCAAATGGCGCTGTTGCCATTTTCTTGACGTGGAGACATGATTGAAGACTTGTAATTTTATTTATCTTTTTTCGTGTAGTTCTTCCTCCTCCCTCCTCCTTAGACTAGTTGTACAGTTTTTTTTTAAGATTGTGTATTTATTTAGGGTGCATTTGGACACCAATTTATTGGTAATAATTATTCATATAAAAAAAAGCGAAAAGGGAAACCGGACAAGGTAGAGAGAGGGCGTCCAAGGCGAGGATTTTTGAAGCCTCTCTACTTTGGGTCGGTAGGACTCCCGGGGACGACTGAGATAGGTGAGGTCTCCCCCCGGTCGACTCAACTCGGTCTTCACCCCACGTGTGTAAAAATCGTGGGAGGTACAATTTTTTTATCCCTCGCGAATCTCCTGCAAGCGAGTTCATTTTTGTGTGATTAGTTGCTCCCATGTGCTTTATTTTCTGCAGCGCACTTAAATTGAATGGTTTGAAGAATTAATTTACCTAAGACCGGACCCGATCATTGCAACGAGAAGGGATTTCATCGCCCGACTCACTCGCTTATCCATTGTGTACTACCCTAGCTGTCATTAAATTTAAAATCAATCAACTGGCTAGCCCCGTAGGAACACATTTTTGCAACAGGCGATCACAAAGATAAGTTCTGTGAATTTTCGTCGCCCGCGGACTTACTTAAAATTTGACTAGCCCTTTCACTAATTTTGAAAATAATAATTGGCTATGTGCTCGTTAGGATTTTTCTTAACTCCTGTGTGTCCAATTCCATTATTTAGGTAGTCGGTTTTATTTAGTTCGATCACATCCATAGTCCATTTTATCCCCTTTTCCGAAAAAACCCAAAAATATTTTCCTTATTTATTTAATAAATATTTCCAAAAATCCCAAAAAGATATTCTTTTTTTCCCATATTTAAAATACCAAAAAAAAATTCCTTTTCTTCTTTTCAAAAATCACAAAAAGATTTTCTTTTCTTTTGATAAATATTTAAAAATTGAAAAATATTCCTCTTGTCATGGTCGAAGAACGTCCTTTACGGGAATACTTTGGCCATTTCACCTTCTCTCGAAGTTTTTTGATGATAAGCCCGAATCGACCCTTGATTCATTAATTCAGGGCTGTAACTCTCAAACGCACACCGTTGATACTCCTATGTCGTCCATGCACACATCTCATCTTCCACCGCCTACGGTGACGAGTATCAACCCATCACAGGCTTCGCCGTGCACACACTGCTTTCTTAGCGATCACTTGTCCCATGAGTGTCTATTTATATTCTCTGCATCTGAATTCACCTTGGAACATGTGTATACCAATGACACTGTTTTGGACCCACCCTCGATGTATTGTCACGACATATCTAATGTCGAGGGGTATGAGTACCCGTACTATTCATGGAGGCCTGATCATCCTTCCATGCAATATTATTCTCAGTGCCATGTTGTGGATTCGTACGATTTCCAACAATCGTCATCGCCACCTCGTGCACCTCATACCTATCAGTCCCCTTCATATGCTCCTCATGCTGATCACACTTTGTCCCTCACGGAGATGCTTTTCCCGTGAATGCTACACTTGACCCAACTCCACACACTTCATATGAGTATTCTCCACATCCTAATGTTTCTAGCGAGTTGTGTCCACCTCACCCACCACAGCCACCCACCGCCATATCCCCACCACCTTGCACATCCGCTCTCGAGAGCCTCTTACACAGGTTCGCGCACACTCTTCAATCTCAAAATGAAGCCCTTCAACGGCTTGAACACATGTTTACTGCATTTGAGTGTGCGAAGGAGATGGATTCCACCCCAAGTCAACCCAATATTGACCCCGTGTGGGATGATGATGTGTCATCTTGTGCCACTGATTTTGAGTGTGACCAACCCTATCCTCCTGAGACTCTTGAAGTTGCGACCACCCCGTGATTAGGGACCCAAGTTGATAATAGTGTTGACATATCCATTGCCAGTGAGACTGATCCCAAACCGCCTTATCCTTTCTGAAATTTTTTCCCTCCCGAGGATGAGGAAAGAAACGTTTCTTGAGATGCGCCCATGAAACAATCTCCATGCGCACACATAAACATACTCTGATTTCATGCAAGTTTTTCTAATAACATATATATAATCAAATCAAGAAAAACTTTATTATCTAACTAATCAGATTTTAATACATGCGGAAATTAAAATCAATTAAATCTGATTTAATTAAAAGTCAAAATAATAACAATATGATTTATTACGTTACAATACAATATATCACATATGAAGAATTATTCCAATTCAAGTAATTAAATCATGTAACAATTTTAATTCTAAATCATACATAGAATAAGATGAGGATAAGAAGAATAACAAGTATGATTTTTTTTAACGTGGTAAAAACCCAAACTAGGGAAAACATCCACGACTCCCTCTACGGAGTAAAACAAAATTTCACTAAAAAGAATTATCGGTTACAAGCTATATAACAAACTAAACACACAAACAGACCTATACAAGTTTAGGAATGTACCCTCTGGTATCGTATCCTTCTAACTTCTCTGCAGTTCTGATTGTTGTAGTTGCTATCTCAACTTCGTAACTCCGTCATTCTTATTTAGCAAATTCCAACTCAGTCAAAAACGGATCTCTCAACAACATACTAGTTGTGCAAAACATGTAAGTGAATATGTTCTAAATGCAAACCATGCAAGAACTTAATTCTTAACACAAGCATATAAGTTTTCTTCAAAAACTTAACAAAAATATATTTGTAATCAAGCAATTAAGTTTTCTATAAAAACTTAAGAAAAAATCATTTTCAATTAAGACCAATTAAGTTTTCTACAAAAACTTACAAAATAAATTTTCAATTAAAAATCTTATAAACATTCTTTATAAGAAATACATACAACACTTATCATGAACACACAACAAGATTATTCAATCATTTAAATGTGTTCTCAATCTCTCAAAAATTTATTTTCAATTTTATGAGGAAAGTGTTTTTCAAATAATTTCACAAATATGAGAAAACAGATCTTTTAAAAAGATTTTCAATAAACATGCAAGATCCGGAGAAATTCTGATTTAAACAACATATAGCATCTAACACAAAATCAGAATATTTAGATCATAAAAATATTCAATAAAATTCGGATCTAAAAATCTAAGGAATTCTAGTTTTTGTAAAAAAATATTTCATCATGAAAGCACTTAAATTCTCTCTACAATAACACAATATTTCAATCTCCAAAGTTATGAGATGATGTGTAAGATCATTGAGAATTTAAAAACAAAAACAGAATAAAGATGAAGTAGAATGAACACAATGTGTGTAAAATAATACTTTCTTCTCTCTTAGATATCTCTCTCTAATTCTCAATATTTTTCTCTCTAAAAATATTAAACCCTCTTGTGTTTCTCACTCTAGAAAATATAATCTGAATAGCTAACACAATTAAACTCTCAAATGAAGTTTATATAGGTGAGAAAACATTATTCTAGAAACTTTAAAATCAAGGGTTCAGATTAAAAGATATTAATCTAGGGTTGTGATTAATTCGAGTTAAAACAGATTTTAACAACTTAAGAACTTAAACTGATGCCACAAACTCAGTCGGTTATAAAAAAATTCAAGAACCTAAAACCACTAAATAAACAAACAAGGCAGTATAGGGTTTGGGTTATAGTAACTCTCAACGGATATAATCGTGACAGGTGGCATACAAACAGAACACTCAATCTCAGCCAATGAGATCTAATATATAACTGACAATTATAAACTTACTCAAATATAATGGTCTAAACCACATCACACGACTTCAAAACAACCCAAGGATATAAGGGGTAAATCTCGGTACAATCGATAATGCAGACATAAGGTTGAAACAGAATCTATATCAAGTCGTCATTATGGCTTCGGTCAAATCTCAGAGAAAAAAAATCTACAGGTAGGTACTAGCCAAAACTTATTGTGGTTGAAATGACACCACCGAAAACTACCAACAATTGGCGTCCAAAGGCTACAGGTACAAGGTGTACAGCTAGAACAACTGGGACACTAGCAGGTAGCAGGTACAATGGGTCAAATCAAGTAGAAACCTATACCAAAAGCTCCAACAGTTATAGACTAAAAAACTCGGGCAAACAAGGTTTAAAAATAAACCTAACAACTTATGGCCAAGGACGAAATAGTGCAGAACTAATTAAATGGGTATGGCCGAAAGTAAGGTTTTAAACCTATAAAGAAACTAGCCGAAAGTTTCAATCAGGTCAAATCTCTAAAGTCTATAGTCCTATAGCAGGTCTAATTCCTAAGGTTTAAAAAAAATAAACCTAAGATTAAATCAAGTCCTAAGGCTAGGACAAAATGGGTACACTCCAAATTCTAACAGGCATCACTAGCGGGTCTAGTGCCGAAACCTATTCGAATAAGACTGAATCCTAAGGTAATAGCAGGTCATGGCAAAATCTAATAGAAAAAGAATAAGGACGAAAACTGTGTACTATTGGGTCAAATCGTCCTAAGGGAAAAAGTAAAAAAAAAATAAAAGCGCTCAAAATAACTCGGTTATAGCTGGAACTATACCGTATGGTCGAAAGTCACAGCTAGTGAGTATTACACTAGCAGGTAATATACGCGGTATGGCCGAACCCTAGCAGGTCTACTAGTGGCCATATGATTTGATGAGTCCAAGGACTAGGACTGCTCCTAATCGTACACAGGTATTGTACTTAATAAATAGGTATGGCCAAAAGTCTAAAAGGTGTTGTTTAAGGTTCACAAAAGGACGAAATAGTAGAGAGCTTAACTAGACTTCTAACTTACAAGAAAAGACTTCTCATAGTAGGTAAGGTACGGCTACTAGCTAAAGGCTATAACCCAAGTCAAGTCTAAGATTTAAAAGCCAACACTTATACATATATAAAGACATATAATGAAATCGGCAAGGTCCAAAATAAGGTCTTTAAACAAAAAATTGTTTAACACATACTTTATTTTTAAATTTCGAAAATTTATTTTTCAAATCGAAAAATTACTTTTAACAATAAATTTCAAAAATCATTTTAAACAAAACTTATAATCAATTTTATTAAAAATATATTTTCAACAAAAATAATATAATTTCATTTTTAGAAAAATATTTATGCTCACAATTAATTAGTCACACAATTAAAATCATAGATCAAGAAATATGCATGTGTGTCTAATGTGTCAAGTGAAAATGTGCAACATACGTGAATACCTTTACTTGAATATGTCGTTGTGTAGAGTCGAGGCATGTTGAGTCGTCGAGTAACGTCGTAAGATGTACCAAGGAGAAGGCTCGCACTAAAAATATGTTTTGACACAATATCCAAATTAGTTGAAACGCCTAAATAATGTAGACTCAAGTAAGTCAAAGATTTAGGGTGTTTCAATCTCCCCTTTTGGATATTTGTGACAAAACCCTTCGAGTATTTTATGATACTCTTAGGAAAAAATAAAATCACCTAAGTCCTATACAACAATTACTATTCGACCCAATCCACAAAAAATCCTAGAAAATAAAAATTACAATACTCAACTATACATTAATTTATCCTAACACCTTCTTGTGATTTTCTGCATTTAAAACAATAAAACCAAACTCCCAAGAACAAGTGTAAGATATCATAAAAATTGATAAATCATTTTAAAAACAAGATATCATGAATATAATTCAAGAATCAAGACTAAGAAAATGATGTACTCTTCTCCCCCATTTTGTCTCAAATAGACAAAGGATAAAAAATGATAACATGAGGAAGATTAAAAACAATAGCTACCACAATAAACATATTAACGGTTCTAATCAAGTGCCACTCCTACATTGACATGATTTTAAGAGGTGTTTTTTGCATTGACAAACACCCTTACCCTAAAATCTCAGAGGACATATAATTACCATGATTATGACAGGAAAATATGTAAATATGGTAGAAAATGAATAAAGCACATTCATCTAGTCTTCAGGGACTCTTAAATAAAAAAACAAGGGTAAATGACATATTAGACATAATTTAAACATGTTCAGCATATTCTAGAGTAATCAACAAATAAGGTCTCTCCCCCACAACCAATGCTATGGTTATAAAAAATGTTATGCTAAACATACAAATCATAATAGGGGTTCTTAAAATTCAAGAAATAGAATGAGAATAATTAGAGTAGATTAAAATAACATGTTGTCTACCATGAGGTCATACATATAAAAAAATCATCATCATATATGGATATAGAAAGTAATCAGATTTGTAAATTGAAATCATATGATCAAGAAATAAGGATCAACACTCCAGACGGTTAAATCTTATTCGGAGCGACCCGCTCTGATACTAATTGAAAAATTTTCCCTCCCGAGGATGAGGAAAGAAACGTTTCTTGAGATGCGCCTATGAAACAATCTCCATGCGCACACATAAACATACTCTGATTTCATGCAAGTTTTTCTAATAACATATATATAATCAAATCAAGAAAAACTTTATTATCTAACTAATCAGATTTTAATACATGCGGAAATTAAAATCAATTAAATCTGATTTAATTAAAAGCCAAATAATAACAATCTGATTTATTACGTTACAATATAATATATCACATATGAAGAATTATTCCAATTCAAGTAATTAAATCATGTAACAATTTTAATTCTAAATCATACATAGAATAAGATGAGGATAAGAAGAATAACAAGTATGATTTTTTTAACGTGGTAAAAACCCAAACTAGGGAAAACATCCACGACTCCATCTACGGAGTAAAACAAAATTTCACTAAAAAGAATTATCGGTTACAATCTATATAACAAACTAAACACACAAACAGACCTATACAAGTTTAGGAATGTACCATATGGTATCGTATCCTTCTAACTTCTCTGCAGTTCTGATTGTTGTAGTTCTCTCAACTTTGTAACTCCGTCATTCTTATTTAGCAAATTCCAACTTAGTCAAAAATTGATCTCTCAACAACATACTAGTTGTGCAAAACGTGTAAGTGAATATGTTCTAAATGCAAACCATGCAAGAACTTAATTCTTAACACAAGCATATAAGTTTTCTTCAAAAACTTAATAAAAATATATTTGTAATCAAGCAATTAAGTTTTCTATAAAAACTTAAGAAAAAATCATTTTCAATTAAGACCAATTAAGTTTTCTACAAAAACTTACAAAATAAATTTTCAATTAAAAATCTTATAAACATTATTTATAAGAAATACATACAACACTTATCATGAACACACAACAAGATTATTCAATCATTTAAATGTGTTCTCAATCTCTCAAAAATTTATTTTCAATTTTATGAGGAAAGTGTTTTTCAAATAATTTCACAAATATGAGAAAACAGATCTTTTAAAAAGATTTTCAATAAACATGCAAGATTCGGAGAAATTCTGATTTAAACAACATATAGCATTTAACACAAAATCAGAATATTTAGATCATAAAAATATTCAATAAAATTCGGATCTAAAAATCTAAGGAATTCTAGTTTATGTAAAAAATTATTTCAGCATGAAAGCACTTAAATTCTCTCTACAATAACACAATATTTCAATCTCTAAAGTTATGAGATGATGTGTAAGATCATTGAGAATTTAAAAACAAAAACAGAATAAAGATGAAGTAGAATGAACACAATGTGTGTAAAATAATACTTTCTTCTCTCTTAGATATCTCTCTCTAATTCGCAATATTTTTCTCTCTACAAATATTAAACCCTCTTGTGTTTCTCACTCTAGAAAATATAATCTGAATAGCTAACACAATTAAACTCTCAAATGAAGTTTATATAGGTGAGAAAACGTTATTATAGAAACTTTAAAATCAAGGGTTCAGATTAAAAGATATTAATCCAGGGTTGTGATTAATTCGAGTTAAAACATATTTTAACAACTTAACAACTTAAAATGATGCCACAAACTCAGTCGGTTATAAAAAAATTCAAGAACCTAAAACCACTAAAGAAACAAACAAGGCAGTATAGGGTTTTGGTTGTAACAAACTCTCAACGGATATAATCGTGACAGGTGGCATACAAACAGAACACTCAATCTCAGCCAATGAGATCTAATATATAACTGACAGTTATAAACTTACTCAAATACAATGGTCTAAACCACGTCACAAGACTTCAAAACAACCCAAGGATATAAGGGGTAAATCTCGGTACAATCGGTAATGCAGACATAAGGTTGAAACGGAATCTATATCAAGTCGTCATTATGGCTTCGGTCAAATCTCAGAGAAAAAAAATCTACAGGTAGGTACTAGCCAAAACTTATTGCGGTTGAAATGACACCACCGAAAACTACCAACAATTGGTGTCCAAAGGCTACAGGTACAAGGTGTACAGCTAGAACAACTGGGACACTAGCAGGTAGCAGGTACAACGGGTCAAATCAAGTAGAAACCTATAACAAAAGCTCCAACAGTTATAGACTAAAAAACTCGGGCAAACAAGGTTTAAAAATAAACCTAACAACTTATGGCCAAGGAAGAAATAGTGCAGAACTAATTAAATGGGTATGGCCGAAAGTAAGGTTTTAAACCTATAAAGAAACTAGCCGAAAGTTTCAATCAGGTCAAATCACTAAAGTCTATAGTCCTATAGCAGGTCTAATTCCTAAGGTTTAAAAAAAATAAACCTAAGATTAAATCAAGTCCTAAGGCTAGGACAAAATGGGTACACTCCAAATTCTAACAGGCATCACTAGCGGGTCTAGTGCCGAAACCTATTCGAATAAGACTGAATCCTAAGGTAATAGCAGGTCATGGCAAAATCTAATAGAAAAAGAATAAGGATGAAAACTGTGTACTATTGGGTCAAATCGTCCTAAGGGAAAAAGTAAAAATAAAATAAAAGCGCTCAAAATAACTCGGTTATAGCTGGAACTATACAGTATGGTCGAAAGTTACAGCTAGTGAGTATTACACTAGCAGGTAATATACGCGGTATGGCCGAACCCTAGCAGGTCTACTAGTGGCCATAAGATTTGATGAGTCCAAGGACTAGGACTGCTCCTAATCGTACACAGGTATTGTACTTAATAAATGGGTATGGCCAAAAGTCTAAAAGGTGTTGTTTAAGGTTCACAAAAGGACGAAATAGTAGAGAGCTTAACTTGACTTCTTACTTACAAGAAAAGACTTCTCATAGTAGGTAAGGTACGGCTACTAGCTAAAGGCTATAATCCAAGTCAAGTCTAAAATTTAAAAGCCAACACCTATACATATATAAAGACATATAATGAAATCGGTAAGGTCCAAAATAAGGTCTTTAAACAAAAAATTGTTTAACACATACTTTATTTTTAAATTTCGAAAATTTATTTTTCAAATCGAAAAATTACTTTTAACAATAAATTTCAAAAATCATTTTAAACAAAACTTATAATCAATTTTATTAAAAATATATTTTCAACAAAAATAATATAATTTCATTTTTAGAAAAATATTTATGCTCACAATTAATTAGTCACACAATTAAAATCATAGATCAAGAAATACAGATGTGTGTCTAATGTGTCAAGTGCAAATGTTCAACATACGTGAATACCTTTACTCGAATATGTCATTGTGAAGAGTTGAGGCATGTTGAGTCGTCGAGTAACGTCGTAAGATGTACCAAGGAGAAGGCTCTCACTAAAAATATGTTTTGTCACAATATCCAAATTAGTTGAAACGCCTAAATAATGTAAACTCAAGTAAGTCAAAGATTTAGGGTGTTTCACTTTCAAAACCACCATTGAGTTTCACCTTTCCCCATCCACCGAATCCATACTTATGACCGAGTCTACACCTTTTGACCCTTTTATGTGTGTTCCCGAGGAACCCATTATTTATAGGTTAGCTCCGACTGCGCGTACTACCCATTGTCCTGAGATTGAATCTGAGATGGTTTCTACCTCTCTGGATATGGATCCTATCCCACCATGCTTGACTCCCGTTGTGTCAGATATTAATGTTGATTCATCTATCTCGGATTTGGATGCCTCATTTGATTTTTTTACCACTTTGGATGGTGACTTTCGGGTGGCTAAGTTGATCACTCCCTCGTTCATTTTCACACCTCCTCCTACGAGTTCCCTTGAGGATCACTCTGAGCCTTATGAGGAGTGTATTTCTCCTACTCGTGAGTTAGATCATCTTCCCCCACCCTTTGTCCCAACCGATCCACCCACTATCCCTTCCACCCCACCACTTGATTTGGACCTTGTTATTACACCTCACCTGTTCCCATCTACGTATTTAGGTCCTCACCTACACCCACTTATTAGGCATAAATTCTTCCTAATTCATCCCTTAATTTAGTTTCTTTTAGCACCTCGAACAACGTAATCGATTTGAATTTATCTCATAATCTTTATACTAACTTATCCTAACAAGTACACCGAGTTTCTGGAATTTCGTATGAGTTTTGTAGGTATTTGATGCCAAGAAACAAAAGAAAGAAATCGGAAGAATTGAGAAAGAAAAGAAGGAAAGTCAAAAGGGCAAAAGTGTAATTTCTACCTGAAATTCGGATGAGGTACCTAAAGAGAAGTTGAAGGTATCAAGTTCATGAGCACATAAGAAGAAACGGCACCTCAATCGGAGTCCCCGAAACAAAAGTTATGAGCAGTCAAAGTTGAGAAAAAAGTCAAACAGGCAGACCGGTCCGCCCTCACCCCGGAGCGGTCCGATGTGCCATACTCCAGGGGACCTCGGATCGATAGCAAACCGAAGAAGGAAGGAAATTAAAAGAATCAGGTCGCCCCGGACCGGTCCGCCAGAGAATTAAAAGAACCAATCCGTATCAGGAGGCAGGCCAGTCCGCCTAAGCCCCGGACCGGTTCGGCTATCGAGATTTTGTAATCTTATCTTTCTATGGAGAGTCCTAGTGCAACTAAAATTCTTGAATTTCTCTAGGGTATATAAACCCGAGATTTTATCGTTATTTGGACGGAGAATTTTAGTTAATTTTCCATTCTCTTTCAGAAACCCTAGTTTGAAGATAATTTATTCTTTTAATTCCAAGATTGAAGCTTTGATCAGATTTCAGTAATTACCAATAATTCTAGCTAATACTTTGAGTGCTTTGGTAAGATTAGTAAGTAACTTCATCTGTTTAATTACTTTTTACACCATTCCACCAATTTTCCATAGTTTAATCATGTTTTTCTGCAAATTAAACACTGTTTTCATCAATTTCAGTATGCTAGGCTAGATTTTCTAAGGACGGGATACATGAACTCAACCTGATGTGGTAGTTGCATGTGTATAACATTAATCCTCTGAATTTAGTGATTGATTACGACCGTATTGCGTAGGAACATGACAATTGTAGATCTTTAGATCTCGTTTGCCTCTGGGTAAACGGGATGCTTTAGAATGCAATCCGAGTGTAACTATCGCAATACCGATTTACTCGTCCTCAGATTAAGTATGATGCGGGCTTGAACCTCATATACGTAATGCTTGGGAGTACGAAATTATGGGTCTAATTAATCAGTTAAATTTACGATTAGTATTATAACTGCAATACACTAGGGTTGGGGGATTGTAATCCCGTCCTGTTTTTCCCATCACATAGATTACAGTTTTAAATCATCCTTCATTCATAATTTAGGTAATTTAGTATAATTGCATCTTTTCATAATTTTTTAATTGCACTTAGTTATAGTCAAGTCTCAAAACCAAATCATTTTTCCTTTCTTTTTAGAGTCAAAGTTAGGATTCCTTCGTCTTTTCCCGTCGTTACAACTTCGTTGTCTTAGTTCCATGTGGATACGATCCTGACTTATCGGGTTTATTACTAACGCGACAGACTTGCACTTGAGCCTAGAGTGAACGCACATTAGAGACACTTTCTGAGTCGCGTCAAGTTTTTGGCACCGTTGCCGGGGAGCTAGGTAGACTTAGAATTAGATCGAGTTAATCTAAAACTTTGAACAAAAATTTCCAAAAATCCAAAAACATATAAAAATTTCAAAAAGCACAAAAAGATCCATCATCATCTCTCATAAGCTATTAATGCAAACTTCTGAACTCACTCCCACACCCCATAATACTCCAACCAGCATTCACGAAAATCCAATCGTTGAGTACAACCCCGATAGCTCTCACACTCCTAACGCCCCACAGTTCTGGATTCCACCTCCCACACCGTCACACTCAATCTCAAACAACACTTCCTTTTTACTTCTTAGGACACACCTCCGAGCACACTTCGAGCACACCAAGTGAGAGTACCGAGTCGTTAAGAGAGAGAGAGAGATGTCGCAACACGGTAGTGCAGCAGCCGGTGAGGAAGAGGCCCCATACCGCCCGCTGAGAGAATTCTTATATCCCGAGCGCACTGTCACTCCGGGATACATTATACTCTGGTATAATGCCGAGAAATTGCGTTCCAAAAATGGGATGATCCAGATGTTACCCCATTACCATGGTATGGATTTTAAAAAGCCATATCTCCACATTAGGGAATTTGAGGATGTGTGCGATACTCTCAACGATCAAACCTGCACACAAGAGGTGATCCTCCTCAAAATCTTCCCCTTCTCGTTCAAAGATAAAGCTAAGATATGGCTATGGTCTTTACCTCCAAGCTCGATCCCATCGTGGAACGAGTTGTAATCTAAATTTCTCAAGAAATTCTTCCCACTACATCGAACAATCTCCATAAAGGCTCAAATTCAAGCGTTCAGACAATCTAAAAATGAGCCATTTCATCGATGTTACGAGCGTTTCAATGATTTAGTTACTTCATGCCCCCATCATGGATTTGATGCAGCGTAAATCATTTCTTTTCTCTATAATGGGCTGAACCTTAACTCCAAGAAACTCGTTGAAACCATGGGTAATGGTCCATTTGTCGACTTAGACGCCCACGACGCTGAGCTTCACCTGAGGTATGTCGCCGAGACTACCTAATCCTGGGATACATCTGACCCTAATGCTCAAAATTGAAATCGTCAAGTGACCACCACTCCATCGGCGTCCAGCTTATTTCATGTAGAAAAGAATTCTATAGTGGATAGTCGAATCGATATACTTGAGAAAGAAGTGCGAGACCTACGTGGAATATGTGGAAGAGGACCAACTGGATCCTTACCAAACCCCGTCGAGAAGGTGTGTACCATTTATGAGGCAGGTCATTCAACTGAGGAATGCCCAACTATACCTGCCTACAAAGTAATGCTTCAAGAGCAAGTTAGTGGTATAGGAGGATTTAAGGGTAATTTCGGTGCACCGCACAGAAATTCTTACAACCCTTATTGGATAAACCATCCTGGTTTTAGCTATGGACAACAACATACTGCAATGAACCCTGCTTCACATGTTTCCCCTACTCCATCACAACACTTTCAACAAGCTCCACACATGCAGGGACATGTGTAAGCACCACCACCTCCAGGAGCATATATCCCGCCACCGCGGAGAACTCTCGAGGATACTATGAATCAATTTATGACTAGCCAGACTGCAACCAATGATAAATATGATCGTCTAATTAGCGACATAAATGCAAGTTTGTCAAAGATACAATCCTCATTGAGTGTTCAAGAGAAGGGCAAGTTTCCTGCCCAGGGCCAAAGACCTCCCCAAGGTCAAACTAGTGTTAGCTCCACTTCTACTGAACATCAGGATCAATGTCAAGCTGTGACCACTCTTCGTAGTGGGAGATTCATTAATTTATCGCCTCCCCCACACGACACAACGAAAGATAAGGAGATTTCGCTCAGCACGAAAGAGGCCTAAGATGTCCCCTTAAATGAGAGTGACAAGGAAGACGCTAGTGAGCCCGAGGTAGTCGTGAAACCACCCTCCGTGGAACCATTTCCTCAAAGGTTGATTCTTTCCTGTAAAGGAAACCCACGTGATGACGTGCTAGAAGTGCTAAAGCAAGTAAAGCTGAACTTACCTTTCCTTGATCCCATTAAGCAAATTCCAGCTTATGCAAAAGTCATCAAAGACTTGTTGACGGTAAAAAGAAAGATGAAGGTAAAGAAGAATGTATTTTTGTCACAGAACGTGAGCTCCATTCTACTAAATGATCTCCCGCCTAAATTTAAAGATCCCGGTGCACCCATCATTTCTTGCTTCATTAGAGAAAACAAAATCGAAAAGGCCTTACTTGACTTGGGAGCAAGTGTCAATATCCTCCCTTAATCCATCTATAGGCAACTTGATTTGGGCGACCTCAAGACCACAAAGGTCACTCTCCAATTAGCAGATCGAACAATGAAGATCCCAAGAGGCATAGTCGAGGACGCGATCGTCCAACTCGACACTTTCTACATCTCGGTAGATTTTGTCATTTGGGACACGAAGTCCTCCTTCTCCTCAAGCAACCATGTTCCCATCATTCTTGGGCCCCCGTTCTTAGCTACGGCTAACGCAATCATCAATAATCAAAATGGGCGAATGCAACTCACCTTTGGGAACTTGACCTTAGAGACCAACATCTTCCACAGCCCAACATACGGGGGAAGAAAATGATCTTCATGCGGTGAGCTTCATAGACGAGATAGTAGAGGAGTACTTTGAGGATAATTATTGTGGCGACGCCTTATGATCCTGTTTAGTGGCGAGACACGAGAGTGAGGGGACTTACACCGACTATGAGAGGGAGGTTGGGGAGTTAAGAAAGTTACTCGATGAGAGAGCGTCTGGTGAGGACGTGAGAGATGTAAATTGGGTTTCTAGATTCGGGGAGTTACCACCTAGGGATACACGCATGGTTCCCTCCGAAGAAAGGTTTCCAACCCTTGAATTGAAGAAACTCCCCTCCCATATTAAATACGCATACCCAAGAGAAGATGAGACATTTCCTATTGTTGTCTTCTCTAGCCATGACAAAGAGCAGGAGGGTAAATTATTGAAAATTCTGAGAAAGCACCAAAGTGCTTTTGGTTGGTGCATTGCTGATTTGAGGGGAATAATTCCTTTGATTTGCACTCACAAGATCCATCTCGAAGAGGATGTCAAGCCCTCAAGAGAAATGCAAAGAAGGCTAAATCCCAATATGAAATAAGTAGTGAGAACCGAGATTATCAAGTTATTAGATGCCAGGATTATCTACCCAATCTCGGATAGCAAGTGGGTGAGCCCTATTCAAGTCGTCTCGAAGAATTCAGGCATGACAGTCATTGATAATTTTAAGGGAGAGATAGTTCCCCAATGTACCACTACCGGGTGGCGCGTTTGCATTGATTACCGGAAACTCAATGCGGGAACTAGGAAAGATCATTTCCCCTTACCATTTATCGATCAAATGCTTGAGAGGGTAGCGGGCCACCCTTACTATTGCATCCTTGATGGTTATTTCGGATATAACCAAATAGAGGTAGATGTACTTGACCAGGAGAAAACGACCTTCACTTGCCTTTTTGGTACGTTTGCCTACAAACATATGCCATCCGGCTTGTGTAATGCACTCACGACCTTTCAAAGGTGCATGTTGAGCTTATTTAGCGACATGGTCGAAAGAGGACTTGAAGTGTTCATGGACGATTTCAGCATTTTTGGCACCTCTTTGTAACACCCCGTGTTTTTATACAGTTAATATTTAATTAATTTAGGAATTTTAAATTATTGGTGTGTTGTAATTTTAATTGAATTAATTATGGAAATATATATATATTTAAATATTAATCGGGGAGTGAATGGTTAATGTTTAGGGAAATTTATTTACTAAGTGAATAGTAATAATTTAATTACGTCATTTCGGGTATCAATGACGGGGTATGCACTTATCTCAATCGGGAGTCGGTATAGACTAAATTGGGTGTGAGATAAGGATTTTTATAAATTAATTTGGATGTCAATTCTGAGCGCGCGGTTGAGTCCGGATGGGTCGAGATAGTCAGAAAAGAGTACCCGGGGGTAGTAATTGGGTCTCGGGATATTTTTGGGCATGGCCGGGCCCACACGGGTTGAGTTGGGCCACTTTAATTAAGCCCATTAGACTAAAAACGGGATTAAGGGTTTTTAACCTAATGGGGAGATTAAGGAATGGCAACCAACATAACTCTAAACCTAGGGTTTGAGAGGAGATTTGGGGGAAAGCAAATCAAGAACAAATTGGAGGTTATTGGAGCCAAATTAAGGGGCATCAACAACGGATCAGACACTACGAACACTTAAAGGCAAGTGGTTAACTGTTGTGATTCTAAATTTATGATAATCAATTCATATCATAGTGATGTGTATATGAAAATTCGTTTTGGGTGTGTGACCAAAAATTTAAATTGGGTTTTTGGAATTTAATAAACCTTAATGGGATTAAGGGTAAGATTTATTGTGTGTATGATTCTAGATTGTAGAGAACTGAATCAGATGTTAAAACCAGTAAGAGTAGATGGTTAATTACTGATAAAATGAGTGAAATTCGAATTGGGAATTTGAAACCCGGATAATACCCAAATCGGGAAAAAGTAGAAAATCGTGAGATTTAATTTCAGTTTGATGTTCCATAAGGTGCTTGATCCTATTCCTATGTAGATATAGGGTTGATTGGGCTTGGGTTAGTCCAGGGGAAAGAGTGAAAGTTGGAGGTTTTCGTTAATGGTGGAACTGGCTCTTGAAGAAGACGAAGTCAGGGACGATAGATCGATCGACCCGGGGGGTTCGATCGATCGATGATTTGGAATTCTAGGCAGTTCGCCCAGTTTGTATATAAGGGGGAAATTAATTAGAAATTTAATTCCCATATATCAATTAGTGATAAGAAATTATGAAACAAATATTCCTAGCAATTATGGGAGAAAGTAATTGGGACTAGGATGAATTTATGTGGGGCATTTAATGGATGAATTTGAGAAATTTTATTCCAAAATAGTGAGGTACGGATCAAGTGAGTGAATCCGGGTATATTGGTCATGCGACCCCAAGGTAGTGAATTAAGTTTGGAGATAAACTAATTAATTTAGAGTCGAGATATAGACTCAGGAAATATTTAATTATGGACCAAGTGGGCGAGTCCGGGTATGTTGGTAATTATAGGTAAATATAATTGGGAAATTATGGAGATAAATGTGTGACACATTGTGGGCGAAAAATGTGGGAAAGAAATCATGAGATGTAAAAATGGACCGAGTGAGTGAGTTCGGGTATGTTGGTTATGTGACACCAAAGTATTAAATTTATTTTTTTGAGAGAGAGTAATTAATTTGGAGTCGGAACATAGACTCGGGAAATATTAAGTTATGGGCCAAGTAAGAGAGTCCGGGGATAATGGTTGGGTGACACCAAGTTATGAAATAAATGATTGCGCTAATTGATTTAATTAGAGTCGGATGGTAAACTCGGGTAGTATTAAATTAATGGGTGTGAAACTTAATTTAATTAGAGTCAGATTGTAGACTCGGATATGATTAAATTAATAATTGGGACAATTAGTTTAATTAGAGTCGGATTGTAAACTCGGGTAAGATTAAATTAATGGGTGTTCGAATTAATTTAATAAGAGTCGGATTGTAGACTCGGGCAGTATTAAATTAATAAGAGTGATAATTAATTTAATAAGAGTCGGATTGTAGACTCGGGTAGTATTAAATTAATAAGTGTATTAATTAATTTAATTAGAGTCGGATTGTGGACTCGGGTAGGATTTAATTAATTAATGTGTAAATTAATTATATTAGAGTCGGACCACAGACTCAATTTTTTGTTGATTATTTAATGGGTAAATTAATTAAATTAGAGTCGGACGATAGACTCGGGGCGGCATTAAATTAATAAGTGTGTTAAATAATTTAATTAGAGTCGAGCGATAGACTCGGGGCGTTATTAAATTAATGGGTGTGTTAATTAATTTAATTAGAGTCGGACCATAGACTCGGGGAAAGTATTACATAAATTGAGGTGTGAATTAAATATATTAGAGTCGGACCATAGACTCGGGAAGACGATAAATTATTAAGTGAGAAAATTAATTACGTTGAGTCGGGCCATAGACTCAGGAAATTACAGGCAGTGTACGGGATTTTTAGTTCACGGTAAAGCCGGGGTTATTAATATATATATATATATATATATATATATATATATATACGTGTATGTATTGTGTGTGACATTAAATTACAGACAGTGTACGGGATTTTTAGTTTATAATAAAGTCGGGGTTCATAGTATATATATATACGGTGTAGTGATAGTATATATATATGTGTATATATTGTGTGTGATAGTAAATATCAGTGACTAGATATTTATTCAATTTATATACTCTAATTCTATCAAGGGAAGTTGTGCGATGTGGGTGAATCCCCTAGCTTGAAGAGGAGGGTGAGTATATCCCCAGGTCATAGCGTCCGGTATATATGGGTGAGGGATTTATCTCACTTTCAGGGAAGGAATATGACCGCCTCCACTACGTTTATATTTTGGGCCAAGTTGGTGAGCGATTCCAACTTGGGGAACTAAGTTTTGTGAGCACACCAAGTGAGATAGCATTTTAGAGGGAATCATCCGGCGAGGGTATACTCGAAGGGATGGATATACGTATGTTATGTGTGGGGATATTGTGGTAAAGGTACGTATATAATGGTAGTAAATATTATATACGGGTAATAATACAGTGTGTGATGTATTTACTTTTTATAACTTGTGATATGGTTATAAGTTACTATTTAAGAGGAATTAATTAAATTAATTATGAAATAACTTATAATTCAAGAAATTATTATACTCGGGTTAGAGTAGTATGGCAAGGGAATGTTATACCAGGACTAGTTGGACGGGGTAGTACAACTAGGCGGGGTTAAGGTAACCGGTAGGTGTGCACAATAGTGGAGGGGTGAGAATGTCCTCAAGGGAGTGCGACACTAACTTAAATATGAAGCGCATTCATGCATTTTAAATTACTGCAGTTAATTCACTTGCTAAATATTTTCAAAATGTTTTGGGTTCTTACCCTTGCTATAAAACCATTTTCAAAACCTTTTAGGTGTCCAGCCACAGGGACGCCAGGATTGATATTCTATTCCAGGGATACGGAGCTGCGGCATATGTGGATGCTAGCAGGTGTTTGGTTTAGACGCATCATTCATTCATTCCTAGAGTAGGAATCTTGTATCAGTTTCAGTTTTATTTAGGACTTGTCGCCCAGACTTCTCGGTACAGTTTTCAGGTGTTGAATATTTGTAATGGATTATTTCTTTGGTGGCCGGTGATTTATTCGGCAAGTTGTGTATATGTGATCCAGTTTATTTCATTCAGTTGTGTGAATGGTTTATATTTTAATTCCACATGTACTGTTTTGTTAAATCAAAAAGTTAAAATTGGCACCAACTTTTGGAATGCTAGGTGGTTAGTAAGTTTTAAAAAGTTTTTGACAGTGATGTTAAGGATGGTCCAACTGGGATTCCTGTTTTAATTTGGTATAGGACTGATCACCCGGTATTTTATTAGGCGGGGTGTCACAGATGGTATCAGAGCATCAGGTTCTAGTGTCCTTAGGTTCTGTGCGGCTTTTCACGTTTCGGCTTAGCAATCTTTGATATAGAGCCCTATTATAGGATTGTTGTATTCTCATACGTATGCGCATATACGTTCTTCTACGAAATTGATATTTGAGAGTGAACTCATACAAAATTTGATTCTCATTCCAGATGACGCCCCGGAGAGAGAGAGCAGCTAGGGCAGCAGGGGGAGATGAAACGAGGGAGGCTCGTTAGGAGCAAGAGCTACCACAACAACGGCCATAGATGATTTTGGCAACATAGGTCACTGAAATAGTGGCACAGGTAGTTGGAGCAACGGTGGTCACAACGGCAGGGTACTTTCCACGGGATCTGCCACAAGTGTTAGTGGCGCTGGATGTTCAGACTCACACGGGGTCGTTGGGGTGCAAATAAGAAAGAGAGGTTATTTTTAGTGGGAACCCACCAGAGTTGCGAGGGGGTTCAAGTGTAGTACTAGCGTGTCAAGGAAGAGAGGTATCCAGCGTCACCTACGCATGGGAGATTGCGATGGGGTGCGAAAGTAAATGCTAACCACTTTTAGTTAGTGGGAGCGGCGCTACAGTGGTGGGAGTCGATCACCACAGTTGAGGAAAGGGACACACTAGCTACTGCAGAGTTTTGGGTGCGGTTCGACCGCAAGTAATTTTCCTTCAGCGGTTGAGACCAAAATGAGGAGAAAATTTTGTGAGGTGACTCAAAGGGAGACCGTTTAGTGGCCGATTACGAGGAAGATTTCACTCGTTGGCAAATTTTGTACCGGATGAGGTAAGCGAGGAAAAGAGAAAGAAAGCAAAGTTTATGGATGGGTTAGGCTGGAGAATCAGACAACATTTAATTGATAATTCCGCATTAGTAGATTATACTGATGTCATTAACGCAACACTCCGCCACTGTTGGGAATATCGCTTCCACGCGAAAGGAAGCAGGAGGGGAGTGGGGATTAGCCAGTCGGATGAGGCAGAAGGGAACAATACCACTGGGGTATCCCAGCAGCAGACTGGGGGAGATCAGGGGCAGGATTTTTGACAGGGAAATCATGCCAAACGATCTAGAACTGGAGGCTATCGGCGGGATGGCCAGGAATTCCAACAGTGTTGGCATGGAAGGGATCAGTGGCAGGGTGAATGTATTAGAAAGTGTTTAGTTTGTGGGAAAAGCGATACACATGAAGAGATATTGCCTTAAGCGAGGCAGGGGTCAACTACAGGACGAGGTCCTGGATGTACAGCTACTAAAGCAAGTCACGAGTGCATTCGGGCAGGAAGAAGCTCCTCCGGAACTCGAGAACCAGCCGTTGCAGCTGGGGTATAGAGGTAATTATTTTTACCCTAGGGGCATGGGGTATATTTTTGAGTGACAAAGAGGATTTCACAGTATAAGACTTATTTTTCACTAGAGTTCGCAGGTGAGTCGAACTTAGTGGGTACGTTGGCGGTAGCAGCCATAGCATGTGGGTAAACTTTTCGTAGGGTAGCGAAGTTCCTTAGTGTTATTCACGGGAGAGTGGAGGCATACACTGAGTGATTGGTTGAATTGTGCGAGGAATTACTACTTTCGAGAATTATGGGAGTAGGGTTAATAATATTTTCAAAATATCGGCTGCATATCGATGGAATTTAACTATTGTGGATAATGGAGTTAAATTTTGGTGTTCGCGACACCAGGGTATGGTTGGTACTAGGTATCACCTGAGAGGGCGTTTAGCCTATATATATGTGGGTATATATGTTGTATTACGTGGTGCAATAGCACATAGTGAGGTTTTGTGTTCCTACATTTTATCTCGGTAAGTGGGGATGTTTACCGAAGTGAATCAGGGTGGTTGAATTGATTTTAGAGCAAAGAGAGATAGCTCGGGGTTTATTTTGATCAAGGACTAGTGGTAGTAAGGGCGCGGTATTATTTTGTCTTTGGTAGCATAAGGGTAAGCGTATATACATTTGTGTTGAGAGATAAGTATTTATGGGGAGATGTTTGGACGTAGCACATAGGTTGAGTACCCGGGCGGTAGATATATATGTATATATATATATATATATGTAATATGATTACGGGTTCGAAGTTATATTACGGGTTACGACGAGCATAGTCGGGTAACTTTCGTGCGGTAGAGTGCGGGGATAGGGTGTATGGGCACCCGGGTTAATTAAGGCAAATTTTGTGCGGTTAAGCACGGGTATAGGGTGTATGGGCGCCCTGGAAATTTTTTAAATGCATACTTGTGTAACATATGGTTAGAAGCGGATGTGATGGATATAGCGGGCTTGGAGGCACATGACTAGTGATAATATGTGAATATTGGAACACTAAGTTTATCTTAATTTCGAGGACGAAATTCCTTTGTAAGGGGGGGAGTATGTAACTCCCCGTGTTTTTGTACAGTTAATATTTAATTAATTAGGGAATTTTTAATTACTGGTGTGTTGTAATTTTAATTGAATTAATTATGGAAATATATATATTTAAATATTAATTGGGGAGTAAATGGTTAATGTTTAGGGAAATTTATTTACTAAGTGAATAGTAATAATTTAATTACGTCATTTCGGGTATTAATGACGGGGTATGCACTTATCTCAATCGGGAGTCGGTATAGACTAAATTGGGTGTGAGATAAGGATTTTTATAAATTAATTCGAATACCAATTCTGAGTGCGCGGTTGAGTCCGGATGGGTCGAGATAGACAGAAAAGAGTACCCGAGGGCAGTAATTGGGTCTCGGGATATTTTTGGGCATGGTCGGGCCCACACGGGGTGAGTTGGGCCACTTTAATTAAGCCCATTAGACTAAAAACGGGATTAAGGGTTTTTAACCTAATGGGGAGATTAAGGAATGGCAGCCAACATAACTTTAAACCTAGGGTTTGAGAGGAGATTTGGGGGAAAGCAAATCAAGAACAAATTGGAGGTTATTTAAGCCAAATTAAGGGGGTTCAACAACGGATCAGACACTACGAACACTTACAGGCAAGTGGTTAACTGTTGTGATTCTAAATTTATGATAATCAATTCATATCATAGTGATGTGTATATGAAAATTCGTTTTGGGTGTGTGACCAAAAATTTAAATTGGGTTTTTGGAATTTAATAAACCTTAATGGGATTAAGGGTAAGATTTATTGTGTGTATGATTCTAGATTGTAGAGAACTGAATCAGATGTTAAAACCAGTAAGAGTAGATGGTTAATTACTGATAAAATGAGTGAAATTCGAATTGGGAATTTGAAACCCGGATAATACCCAAATCGGGAAAAAGTAGAAAATCGTGAGATTAATTTCAGTTTGATGTTCCATAAGGTGCTTGATCCTATTCCTATGTAGATACAGGGTTGATTGGGCTTGGGTTAGTCCAGGGGAAAGAATGAAAGTTGGAGGTTTTCTTTAATGGTGGAACTGACTCTTGAAGAAGATGAAGTCAAGGACGTTCGATCGATCGACCCGGGGGGTTCGATCGATCGATGATTTGGAATTCTGGGCAGTTCGCCCAGTTTGTATATAAGGGGGAAATTAATTAGAAATTTAATTCCCATACATTAATTAGTGATAAGTAATTATGAAACAAATATTCCTAGCAATTATGGGAGAAAGTAATTGGGACTAGGATGAATTTATGTGGGGCATTTAACGGATGAATTTGAGAAATTTTATTCCAAAATAGTGAGGTACAGATCAAGTGAGTGAATCCGGGTATATTGGTCATGTGACCCCAAGGTAGTGAATTAAGTTTGGAGATAAACTAATTAATTTGGAGTCAGGATATAGACTCAGGAAATATTTAATTATGGACCAAGTGGGCGAGTCTGGGTATGTTGGTAATTATAGGTAAATATAATTGGGAAATTATGGAGATAAATGTGTGACACATTGTGGGAGAAAAATGTGGGAAAGAAATTATGAGATGTAAAAATGGACCGAGTGAGTGAGTCCGGGTATGTTGGTTATGTGACACCAAAGTATTAAATTTATTTGTTGAGAGAGAGTAATTAATTTGGAGCCGGAACATAGACTCGGAAAATATTAAGTTACGGGCCAAGTAAGTAAGTCGGGGGATAATGGTTGGGTGACACCAGTTATGAAATAAATGATTGCGCTAATTGATTGAATTAGAGTCGGATGGTAGACTCGGGTAGGATTAAATTAATGGGTGTGATAATTAATTTAATCAGAGTCAGATTGTAGACTCGGATAGGATTAAATTAATAATTGTGACAATTAATTTAATTAGAGTCGGATTGTAAACTCGGGTAAGATTAAATTAATGGGTGTGAGAATTAATTTAATAAGAGTCGGATTGTAGACTCAGGTAGTATTAAATTAATAAGAGTGATAATAAATTTAATAAGAGTCGGATTGTAGACTCGGGTTGTATTAAATTAATAAGTGTATTAATTAATTTAATTAGAGTCGGATTGTGGACTCGGGTAGGATTTGATTAATTAATGTGTAAATTAATTATATTAGAGTCGGACCACAGACTCGGATTTTTGTTGATTAATTAATGGGTAAATTAATTAAATTAGAGTCGGACGATAGACTCGAGGCGACATTAAATTAATAAGTGTGTTAAATAATTTAATTAGAGTCGGGCGACAGACTCGGGGCGTTATTAAATTAATGGGTGTGTTAATTAATTTAATTAGAGTCGGACCATAGACTCGGGGAAAGTATTACATAAATTGACGTGTGAATTAAATATATTAGAGTCGGACCATAGACTTGGGAAGACGATAAATTATTAAGTGAGAAAATTAATTACGTTGAGTCGGGCCACAGACTCAGGAAATTACAGGCAGTGTACGGAATTTTTAGTTCACGGTAAAGCCGGGGTTATTAATATTTATATACGGTGTAGTGATAGTATATATATATATATACGTGTATGTATTGTGTGTGACATTAAATTACAGGCAGTGTACGGGATTTTTAGTTCACGGTAAAGCCGGGGTTCATAGTATATATATACGGTGTAGTGATAGTATATATATATATGTGTATATATTGTGTGTGATAGTAAATATTAGTGACTAGATATTTATTCAATTTATATACTCTAATGCTATCAAGGGAGTTTGCGCGATGTGGGTGAATCCCCTAGCTTGAGGAGTAGGGTGAGTATATCCACAGGTCATAGCGTCCGGTATATATGGGTGAGGGATTTATCTCATTTTCAGGGAAGGAATATGACCGCCTCCACTACGTTTATATTTTGGGCCAAGTTGGTGAGCGATTACAACTGGGGATCTAGGTTTTGTGAGCACACATAGTGAGAAAGCATTTTAGAGGGAATCATCCGGCGAGGGTATACTCGAAGGGATGGATATACGTATGTTATGTGTGTGGATATTGTGGTAAAGGTACGTATATAATGGTAGTAAATATTATATACAGGTAATAATACATTGTGTGATGTATTTACTTTTTATAACTTGTGATATGGTTATAAGTTACTATTTAAGAGGAATTAATTAAGTTAATTGTGAAATAACTTATAATTCAAGAAATTATTATACTCGGGTTAGAGTAGTATGGAAAGCGAAGGTTATACCAGGACTAGTTGGACGGGGTAGTACAACTAGGCGGGGTTAAGGTAACCAGTAGGTGTGCACAATAGTGAAGGGGTTAGAATGTCCTCAACGGAGTGCGACACTAACTTAGATATGAAGCGCATTCATGCATTTTAAATTACTGCAGTTAATTCACTAGCTAAATATTTTCAAAATGTTTTGGGTTCTAACCCTTGCTATAAAACCATTTTCAAAACCTTTTAGGTGTCTAGCCACAGGGACGCCAGGATTGATATTCTATTCCAGGGATACGGAGCTGCGGCATATGTGGATGCTAGCAGGAGTTTGGTTTAGATGCATCATTCATTCATTACTAGAGTAGGAATCTTGTATCAGTTTCAGTTTTATTTAGGGCTTGTCGCCCAGACTTCTCGGTACAGTTTTCAGGTGTAATTTATTCAGGTGTTGAATATTTGTAATGGATTATTTCTTTGGTGTCCAGTGATTTATTCGGCAAGTTGTGTATATATGATCCATTTATTTTCATTTAGTTGTGTGAATGGTTTATATTTTAATTCCACATGTACTATTTTGTTAAGTCAAAAAGTTAAAATTATCACCAACTTTTGGAATACTAGGTGGTTAGTAAGTTTTAAAAAGTTTTCGACAGTGAGGCTAAGGATGATCCAACTGGGATTCCTGTTTTAATTTGGTATAGGACTGATCACCCGGTATTTTATTAGGCGGGGTGTCACACTCTTTCGATCGTTGTCTTGAAAAATTGGAAAAAGTATTTGCCTGGTGTGTGGAAAAGAACTTAGTGCTGAATTGGGAGAAATGCCAATTCATGGTCACCGAAGGAATAGTTCTTGGCCACATATTGTCATCCAAAGGAATAGAAGTTGATAGGTCAAAAATAGATCTCGTATCTGATCTTACCCCACCAAAATCGCTCAAGGACGTGCGTTATTTCTTAAGCCACGCGGGGTTTTATCAAAGGTTCATTAAGGACTTTAGTGCCATCGCTAGACCCTTAAGTAACCTACTCATGAAGCACACCCCATTCGAGTGGACAAAAGCATGCCAAAGATCTTTTAAAAAACTGAAAACCATGCTTGTGTCCGCTCCCATCATGCAAGTTTCGGATTGGTCTTTACCATTCGAACTTATGTGCGATGCTAGCGATTATGCAATCGGGGCTGTTTTAGGCCAAAGACAAGATAAACAAGCTCATGTCATCTACTACGCTAGACGGACTCTTATCGGACCACAACTCAACTATTCTACCACGGAGAAGGAGTTGCTAGCGGTAGTTTTTGCCCTTGATAAATTCCAGTCATACCTTATCGGTTCTCCTATTATTTGTTTCACCGACCACGCGACATTAAAATACCTACTTGCAAAGAAAGATGCAAAGCTGCGTCTCATAAGGTGGATCCTACTCCTACAAGAGTTCAATCTCTCCATCAAATATAAGAAAGGAGTAGAAAACGTCATTGCCGATCACTTATCTCGGCTTTCGTTCGACGTACCTAGTGATCCCATACCCATAGACGAATATTTTTCGGATGAGCAACTTTTTTCTACCTCTTCTTTTCCCTGGTTTGAGGACATAGTGAATTACCTTGTCACGGGAGACGTCCCTCCCGATTGGACACCGCAAGATAAGAAGAGGTTTATTACTTGGTCGCGCATGTTCTTCTACGATGATCCCTTCCTGTTCAAATATTGTGCCGACCAAATCATCCGACGATGTGTACCGGATGACGAGATTCCCAAGGTCATCCAGTTTTGTCATTCGGAAGCTTGTGGAGGACACTTTTCGATGAAAAAGACGGCTGCTAAAATTATGCAATGCGGCCTCTATTGGCCCACAATATTCTGGGATGTGAACGATGCTTGTAAATCCCGCAATAGGTGCCAACGGATGGGAGCCATTACCTGACGAGACATGATGCCTCTTACCCCCATACTCATTATTGAGATCTTCGACTGTTGGGGTATTGACTTCATGGGTCCCTTCCCCCCGTCCTTTGGGTTCCTATACATCGTTGTTGCAGTAGACTATGTTTCTAAATGGGTGGAAGCTATAGCTACCAAGACAAATGAAAACAAAGTGGTGATAAAATTCCTGCAGGAACACATACTTTCCCTCTTCGGTGCTCCGAAAGCGATAATCAGTGATAATGGCACGCACTTTTGCAATAGACCATTCGCGAAGCTCATGAGAAAGTATGGTGTCATTCACAAGGTTGGAACGACTTATCACCCACAAACGAATGGGAAGGCCGAACTAGCAAATTGGGAAATCAAGAACATTCTTGAAAAGACCGTCAATCCTACCCGAAAAGATTGGTCACGTAGATTGAACGATTGAAGAGGGTTCCGATATGTGTGTTTTAAACAAAATCAATTTTTCTCTTTGAAAAAAGATCCAACTTTTAATTATGCACCAAACCAAGTTGTGAAATCCCAATTCTTACTTTAAATCAATTTTATCTTGATTAATCCTAAACATGCATCCAGTGATTAAAGCAAGTAAAGTAAAGTAAAGAATACTCACAATGCCGGATGTACGAGGAATAAACCCAAAACGGGAAAACAACCTCGGACGGCCCAAGCCAGACAATCACTATGAATAATGGTTTTGCAAAGACAGATTAGCCTTACACTAAGACTCGACCCCCATGGGTCTTGACGCTCCTTCTGATCTTCAATCGTTCTTCAATAGTGCCCACGTAGAAATTTCGTCTTCCACGATCTCTGTCCATAACACACGCCTCCACGTATGTCTCGGTGTCCACCGATATGGGTTTGATACGTCTACGATGTCGAACACGATGTCCGTCGCTTCTTCACCGCAAAACCCTTTGTGTTCAATGTGTAGAACAAACAACTTTGGTGCAACAAGATCATGTAAACATGTAAGAATGATATCTCGGATCTTTGCAAACTCTAAGGATGTGTTTATGCTTTGTAAAACTTAGAAAACATGTGCAAACAAGGTTCTGGTTCGTAAAACTTTTTCCAGAAAGCACACCTTACGAAATTATGATGCAAACACTGTTTAAATAGGATTTAAACATCGCCTCAAAAAATGTGTCATTCGAGTGACATAGTAACTCGTTCGAGCGACTTAAGATGTCGTTCGAGCGACTTAAGATGTAGTTCGAGCGACATTGTATCTCGTTCGAACGATATCTAATGTCGTTCGAGCGACCTCGCGATGTTTGACTTTCTTTGACTTTTTGATAAAAAAAAAGTCTCTTAACAAAGAGATTAAAATTAGTCAAACTCTATTTCGAGCTTATCATCATAAAACGAAGTTTAAACCATTAAAACACTTTTAAAACATTTAAAAACATTTTTCTTTATAAAAATTACATCCTTATGTTTTATAAAAATAATTCCGAGCACCATTAATTATACGCATTCATACCTGAGTGATCTCGGAATGAAATTAACTTTGAAGACGAGTAAACTTGCACCAAATAAACATCGGCATGATTATTTATTTGAAGCTTTGCCGCTACGTCTTCAATTTCTTCAATACATCATAGACCAAGTGGGATCGTGACAAAATAAACATCTCCCTATGACATATTACAAACACAGTTTTTTTCACGGAATTAAGTCAAAACAATACAGGGACTCAATTGGAAATTTATGTCCTTACAACGATTCGCTATGGGCCTATCGCACCGCATATAAAAACCCACTCGTCATGTCCCCTTTTCGCTTTGTGTATGGCAAACCTTTCCATCTTCCCGTGGAGTTAGAGCACAAGGCGTATTGGGCAATTAAGGAGTTAAACTATGCCATGGATAAGGCCGACGAAGCTTGCAAGCTTCAAATAAATGAGTTAGAAGAGATACGCAATGATGCGTATGAGAATGCTAAAATTTCCAAAGAAAGGATGAAAATCGCTCATGATAGCATCATTCGATGCAAAGAGTTTCATCCCGGGTAAAAAGTGCTTCTTTATAACTCTAGGCTTCATCTCTTTTCGAGAAAATTGCGGTCACGATGGTCTGGCCCGTTCGTTGTGAAGAATGTTTTCCCTCACGGAGCTGTTGAATTAGACAATTTAAAAGGGGGAAATACATTCAAAGTAAATGGAAAACGCCTAAAGCCATATCTAGAGGCGTGTGGGGAAGAAGTCGACACCGTTTGTTGTCGGACCCCATTTACGGGGTAGAGTAAGCTATTATAGCAAGGTCGTCGCACCCCCGACGCGTATGGGGTGAGAGTCGTGTGTGTAGTGAGAGTCGTGTGTGTAGTGAGCATCGATAGGATTAGGGTACATTCGGGATAGATCATTCACATTTTCGGGAATTTGAGTAAAAGTGCTTTGACCAGCGATATCGAGAGGGTTTTAGTCCAAATTGATAGGGAGTATGTTGTGTAAGCGAATATTCCCAGAGAAGAGCGTTCAAAACCAAGTTAGGGGGGAAATCCAGCCCAAAAATTAGAGCCGGACCGGTTCCTTTATTTTAGGGCCGGACCAGTCCGCCCCAGACCGGTTCCTTTTATTTTGCCCCGAACCGGTCCGGTAGTTAAATTTTCCTAGAATTTAAAGGGTCGGACCGGTCCGGTCCCCAGGCAGACCGGTCCGCTTTCTGCGGATTTATTTTTCCTCCTTCCCAAGATTCACCCCCTTCTCCCCAATCCCCCTTATTCCCTCCAATTCGTCTTCCCAACTCCCAACCCTTCCATTTCCCTCCCAAATTCACCCCCTTTCCCTCCAAACCTTTTCCGTCCAAATCTAACCCCTACCCACACCCTTTTACCTATAAATACACACCCAAACCCTCCCTTTCTCTTCAAACCTTCAACCAAACTCCTCTCTTATCTCTCCCTCAATTTCCAGCAAATCCTCTCCCTACTCTCATGGCCCAAAGAGCCGCCCCCACCAAGTATGACTCCACCGACATCCACCCCTCCGGCCTTGGAGAATTCTGCTCTCGCTAAGAGGAGCGATGGTTCCATCATTTTTTCGGTCTAGATCGCAAACTCCATTTGGAGTGCGCTGTTGAATGGACCGGTGTGCCCCAATCCGTCACCGCCCTTTTCATGGATAGGGGTTGGTGCCGCTTCCTCAACGAACCATATGAAGCGGCTTGGGCGGCCGAGGTGCGCTCCTTTTATGGCATCCTTGTTAGGACGGGCCAATTCGAGGCTCAAGATTACGTGGATGGGACCATCGTCCCCTTTTCGTTGGCTCTTCTCACGACAAAGTAAGCCGAATACGATGTTCCGGATGTCTAAGAATTCACTTATCCAAGGAATAACGCCCCGATCGCCAAGGAAGTTATCATGGCCCGCATTGCCCCGGATGTTGTATGGAGCGGGCAAACTGTTGCGGTGGGCCGCCTCAATGAGAAGGCAAGCCCCACCTTCCAAATCGTGTGTGCGAATATCTTGCAAACATCAAATGACTCAGCGATGCAGCCCCGCCAGGCCACCTTGACCTACCACCTCTTTGACCCACACACTACCATCAACTTGGCCCTCACCTTATACAGTGACATCTTGGTCGCTGCCATGGATGAGAAAGGTGCTGCCCCACTTCCCTATTCCCGTTTGATCACTTTCATCCTCAAGGATGCTGGCATTGAGGCGCCGCTCGACTGAATTCGTCTCCCCGGTTCTTTTGGACAAGGGACTCACACCAAAAGCGCCAAATAACTAGCTATCCTTCGAGCATGGTGGGGAAGTGATAGCGAAGAGGAGGCTGCCTCTAGCGAGAGCGACGACGAAGAAGAAGAGGCAGTTGGTGCAGATGTCGAAATGGGGGATGTCGGTCCGGACGAAGAGTCAACGGAAAAAGAGGATGACCCGAATTTTGAATGGGCAGGTAGTGACCTCAAGAACCGTATGTCGGCGCTTGAGACAAACTTCGATAACTTTCTGACCGCCTACCGTCGAGATACGAGCTTGATACTCCGTTTCCAAGCGGGCATATATCGAAGCCAAGGGGATCCCAATGAGCAATTGACCTCCTATTTCTATGACCCCTATGGCCCCGACAGGCCCGATTCTTCCCAACCCCCGCCCCAGTGAAGCTTGATGTGGTTACGGCAGTTTTTAATTGTTTTTCCTATTCACAAGTTTGTATGCTTTTCCTTGTAATTGTACCACATTCTTGTTTTCAATAAAATCTGCATTTTCTGCATTTGTTTGTTTTATTTATCGCACTTATTATTTTGCCTTATTCTGATTTTAGTCCTTTTTGCTTGAGGACAGTGCAAAAGTCTAAGTTGGGGGGGTCACTAGTGCGTATTTCTAAAACTTCACAAATTTTCAAAAATGCCCAGAAATTTCCAAAAAATCATAAAATTTTGAAAAATCTAAAAATATTTTTGTTCAAAATAAATAAAAATTGGAATTCAAAATTTTCAAAAATATCATTAAAAGTCGGATTGAAGTCTCAAGTTGTAAAATTCAACATACACAAAGCCAAAATTGACCAAAGATGGAAATTGAGCAAAAATTGACGACTTAACGAATAAGTGTGGAGATTAACACACCCGGTGAGATTCGAGCCTATCATTTTTTGTGAGTTCTTAAATCAATCCGAGTTAATTGTTAACTCAAAGTTCTTTTGAGCGCCTAAAAAGTCGTCGTGGATCTCAATCCTTTCATTTTGATCAGTTATGAAAAATATGTGTGATATTGTCTAAAAAAACGTGCTAAAATTGATCTCTAAACTTAATTCATCTTGAAACGCATATGGTAACGCAATTAGTATTTTGGACAATGAAGTAGGCCCTCGTTTGTCACCCAAAAATATTGGCCAGAAAAAGTAGCAAAAAATCACCCCTTTTGTAACCCAAATTGAGCCAAATAAACTTTATCCTTTTCGTTTGGTACCCCGAAAAACCCAAAATAGCCCGGAATTGCGTAAATGAAAAAAATTTAGAATTTAAGTCCAAAAAGTGCATATAAAGGGGAAAGAAAAAATAGATATGCTCAACAAAAATAGCAAGAAAAGAAGTGAAAAATAGAAAAATATAGAAAAAGAAGAAAAAAAATGAGCAATAGCCCGAATTTTTTTAAAGCACAAATGGACATCCTGAATGACTTTTCCAATTCCGAATTTCCCGACCATTTCCATGTCACCCAATATACCTTAAACCCTGAAAAAGTCCTAACCGAGTCCAAATTGTGAAATTGATTACCACATAGAGAGCTAAGATACCAAAAGATAATATAAGAGATTAAATGTGCAAAAAAGAAGCAATGCTCCCATTTTTTAAACCGTAATCCATTGATGAGATCCTATCACTATGAAATTTCCATTTTTCTACTTGTATGCATGACTTTGCGTCCATTACATTTACTCTTTATATCACGCATATCGATAGAATAGCCACATTCCGAGAGATTCGTTTGAGAGAGCATCCCGTGAGCATTTGAATCAAAACAAATTTTTGGAAAGTAACGTAATGATCAATCGGTGGAAATTGGCGGTTATATTTTCGGATTTGCACACATGCACTATGATTTGAGACGTGTAAATATGACTTGATGATGAATATTTTCTAGGAAAGTTTGAATTATATAATTTTTGCATATTTTGAATCTTCTTTGAGTCGAATTTTGTGGGTATATTCGCTGCAACCCTCACGAGACACAACTCTTCCTACTAGGGTAACCTAGGGGTTTAAGGGCTTGTTGCATACGCTAAATGTGACACCCTCAAACGGGTTAGGACATAATTAAAACTTATGATTTCATATCACTTATATGCATGTGTTAGGACATAATTAAAACTTGGGTTTCATTAAAACTAGTTTGGTTGACTCACAATTGAAATTGTATTTATTCGAGAAGTCGTTTTTATTTCGTTGTAGCACTCTCAGGTTTGATAATAGGAAACGAATTTGAAAACATGAAAATTTGTTCTTGAAAATGTGAAACCCTCAAACGGTACCCCGGGTGGAAAATATACCTTGTGCGCGTCAAACGTAACACATAACAAGTAGCAAAAATGTAAATTTTAAAGACAGGCACACTTAGGCTTGAAAAAGTGCCGAAGGGGGCGGACCCCCCCCCCCAACGGCCCCCAAATGGCACCGTAAGTGACACAAACACTTTGTGTGCGTCCAATGTAACACGTAGCAACCGGTTGTACTGTTATAAGACTCTCAGTTTGATAATATGACACGAATTTTAAAACAGGCACACTTATGCTTGAAAATTAAAAAGATTCCATGCGGGGGAGGAGACCCCCCAACGGCCCCCAAAATAGTATCGCGAGTGGAACGAACACCTCGTGCGCATCCAAGGTAACATAGATAAATCGGCCGCGGATTTGCAGGACCGTCGGTGTTACACCTCCCCCAAAGAAGACAATGGATAATTAAGCTACGAGGAACGAAGAAGGAAGCACTGATGTATTTTGGCGGTAAAACAAGTGAGCTTTCGCAGATAATGGAAACAACGCTTGAGACCTTCTCTCTCTACAACTCTGTGTAAATCTTTGAAGTGAAGAAAATAAAGGATGTAGCATTTATTTATATTCTTTGATGAAAGATTGAAGAGATATAACAGAAAAAATGTCAGCAAACCTACAAAAATTAAAACGGCGGTACAGAGTATCAGCGCGAGTAACCAGTCGCGATCATTACACAATAAACCCTTTAGTTGTCTGACACGTGTCCTTTGTAAATTAGGGGAAAAACATGAAGGAAATCTTCTCGTATTCAGGCCGACCAAGATGAGCCTAACACAAATGGGCCAGTACGAGCATCACATAACACCTCTTCCACTCACTTGGCATCAAATTGGGGAGTTCTTGCAAGAGGTCTTGGGGGCTTTTTTATACCTATATGATCTCAACAGAGAAAAAGTTCTAAAAAATCTAAGGGAATTAACAAATGTGCTCGAATTCATCACAAAAGGAGGTCGTCTTAGTATTGGACTGCTCAGCCTACCTGTTTCTATAAGATTGGACACAAATGTACTCCTGAGAGCACATACACACAAGTTATACCTTATTAACCACATGGGATTACAACCGCCAAATCTGTTATCTTGTGATTATCCGAATGCTCATCACCAAAGTTTTTTTGTACATCAAGGCGTACATATTTATTATGATAAGCATGTATCAATATGTAACTGCCTGATTTATAAGGGCACTCCATCTCTTTGTAAATATCTTCAAATCACATATAAATAGGGGAGGAATATACGAAACTAGGGACACTTATTGATACCTTCTCAAGCCTCGAGTTGTATCAAAAAACCCTAAATTATAATTTTGTCAACAAGTGCAACACAAAAGCAGTACCACTATGGACGTAGATTTCCTAAAAGGGCTGAACCACGTAAAATCATAGTATTTCCATTGTCTCTCATCACCATTCTTCATCTATTTTATTTCTCACAAATTGTCTCTCTTGATTATTTGTTGTACCACATTTGGACGTCAACACTGAGTTTTAGAATAGGACACGAATTTGAAAATAGACACATAGGCTTGAAATCGTACCACGAGGGGGAGTACACCCTTAACCTCCCCCAAATGGAACTACGAGTGGCACGAACACCATGTGCACATCCAACGTAACACGTAGCAACCAACCGCACAGTCGATGGACACCCGATTTGAAAATAGGACACGAATTTGAAAATAGACACACCTAAGGTTGATAACGTGTTGTGAGATGGAGGACACCCACAATGGCCTCCAAACGGAACCGGGAGTGGAACGAACACCTTGTAAGCATCCAACGCAATACGTAGAATTCACTCATGCTATCGCATGACTCCCTATTTGGGAATATGACACAAATTGTAAAAAAGGCACACTTAGGCTTGATAACGTGTCGCGAGGATGCGAACACCACAAACCATCCCCAAATGACACCGGGAGTAGCATGAACACTTCGTTCACATCCAACATAACATGTAAAAATCAATCCCATAGTCGTGGGACTCCCGGTTTGAAAATAGGACAAAAATTTAAAAATAAGCACACTTAGGCTTTAAAATGTGTCGTGGTGTGGTGAACTCTCCAATGGCCCCCAAACGGTACCACGAGTGGCACAAACACCTCGTGCTCATCCAACATAATACATAGCATTTGACCATACGATCGAGGGACACCCGGTTTCAACATAGGACACAAATTTGAAAACAAGCACATATAGGTTTGATAACGTGCCACGCGGAGGCAAGCACCGCCAACGGCCCCCAAAAGTCACTATGAGTGGCACAAAAATTTCTTTCACATCCAACGTAACACGTAGCAATCGGTCACATAGTCATGGGAATCACGATTTCAGAATAGATCACAAATTTGAAACCAGGCACACTTAGGCTTGAAAATGTGCCATGAGGAGGTGGGTACACCCAACAGCACTGTGAGTGGCACGAAGCTTCATGCACATCCAAGGCAACACATAGCAATTGGTTGTGTAGTCATGGGACTCTTGGTTTTAGAAATAGTATACAACTTTAAAAATAGGCACACTTAGGCTTGAATAGGTGCCGAGATGGGGCGGACACCTCCATCCGCCCCAAACAGCACTGCGAGTGGCACAAATGCCACGTGCCTATCCAACGTAACACGTAGCAGTCAGTAACGTACTAGTATGACTCCTGTTATAAGAATGTGACACGAATTTGAAAACAAGGACACTTACGCTTGAAAACTTACAGCGAGGGAGAGAACATCCCTAACCGCCTCCAAATGGCACCGCTAGGGGCACAAACACCTCATGCATGTCCAATGTAACATAAGGTGTCCAATGTAACACCTCACACGTCAATGTAACACGTAGTAACTGTTCGGCAGTCGCGGGACTTTTGGTTTGAGAATAGGATATGAATTTCAAAATAGGCACACTTAGCCTTGAAAAGGTTTTGCGAGGGCACTAACACACCCAACAACCCATAAACGACACAGGGAGTGTCATGAACACGTCATGAGCAGCAATCGGTCAGGTAGGTATGGGACTCCTGGTTTGAGAATAGGATACAAATTTAAAAATAGGCACACTTGGGATTCAAAACATGTCGTGAAGTGGTGAAACCCACAACAGCACCCAAACGACATATCGAGTGGCATGAATACCTCGTGCATTTCCAACATAATACATAGCAACCAGTCGTGCAATCGCGGGACCCTGATTTGAAAACTGAAAATGAATTTGAAAACAGGCACACATAGGCTTTAAAATCAAAAATGTGTCGCGAGGATCCGGACACCCCCAATGGCCCCTAAAGGGCATCACGAGTGGCACGAACACCTCATGCGCATCCAAGGTAACATTTAGCAATTGACCACGGAGTCGTGAAACTCCTAAATTTAGAATAGGACACGAATTTGAAAACTTTGACACTTAGGATTGAAAACATATCGTAAGGGAGTGGACACCTCAAACGCCCCAAATGGCATCACGAGTGGCACGAATACCTTGTGCGTGTCCAACGTAACACGTAGAACTGGCAGCACAGTCACAGGACTTTCAATTCGAGAATCGAATGTAAATTTGAAAAAATGCACACTTGGTCTTTGAAACGTATTGAGAGGTTGTGAGTATCCAAAGGCCCCAAAACGACACTGCGAGTGGAATGAACAACTCGTGCGCACCCAACGTAATGCGTAGCAACTGACCATGTGATCACAGGACTCCCGATTTTAGAATAGGACATAAATTCAAAAAAATCCACACTTAGACTTGGTAACGTGTAGTGAGGGCGCAGACACCGCGGACCACCCCCAAACGGCACTGAGAGTGGCCCGAACACTTCGTTCACATCAAACGTAACTTGTAACAATCTATCACTTAGTTGCAGCACTACCGATTTGAGAATAGTACGTAAATTTTAAAAAAATCACACTTAGGCTTAAAAATATGTCGCGATGTGGCGGACCCCCCCAGCGGCCCCCAAATAACATCGTGAGTGGCACAAACACCACGTGTGCATCCAGTGTAATAAATAGGAACCGGTTATGCGATCGTGGGCCTCCAGGTTTGATAATAGGACAAAAATTTGAAAACAGACACACATACGCTTGAAAACGTGCCGCGAGGGAGAAACCACGCCCAACGGGCCCTAGAAGGCACCGCGAGTGGCAAGAAAATCTCGTGCGCGTCCAATGTAATACATAGCAACTAACCACATAATCGCGGCATTCCCATTTTGAGAATAAGATATTAATTTAAAAACAGGCACACATAGGCTTGAAGACGTGCCGCGCAGGGGGCAGGCACCTCGAACGGCCCCTAAACAGCATCGTGAATTGCACGAACACCTCTTGCGCATCCAACGTAACACGCAGCAACATGTCGCATAGTCGTGGGACTCCCAGTTTGAGAATAGAGCACAAATTTGAAACCAAGCACATTTAGTTTTGAAAATGTGCCACGAGGGGGCGGGCACACTTAATGGCACTATGAATGGCATGAACACCTCATGCTCATCCAAGGCAGTAGGTAGAAATCGGTCATGTAGTCATGGGACTCTCGATTTTAAAAATAGTTCACAAATTTTAAAATACGCACACTTAGGCTTGAAAACATGCCGCGAGGGGGCAAACACCCCCATCCGCCCCTAAACAGCACAGCGAGTGGCACAAACACCACATGCGAATCCAACATTACACTTAGCAATTGGTCACGCAGTCGCTGGACTCCTGATTTGAGAATGGGACACGAATTGAAAACAAGGACACTTAAGCTTGAAAACTTACCGCAAGGGAGAAAACCTCCCCAACCGCCCCAAACGGCACTACGAGGGGCACAAACACCTCATGCGTGTCCAACGTAACACGTAACAATCGGCCACACAGTCGCGAGACTTCCGAATTGAGAATAGGACACGAATTTGAAAACATGCACACTTAGCCTTAAAACATTCCGTCAGGGCGCTGACACCCCCAACAGCCCCCAAACGGCATCGCCATTGGCACGAGCACCTCATGTATGTCCAATGTAACACGCAACAATCGGCCGCACAGTCGCAGGATTTCCCAATTTCATAATAGGACACGAATTTAAAAATAGGCACACGTAGGCTAGAAAACGTGTCGTGATAGGGCAAAATCCACCAATGGCCCACAAACAACACCGCAAGTGAAATGAACACCTGGTTCACGTCCAACACAAGACGTAAAAACCAGTCGCGCAATTGCGGGACTCCAAATTTTAGAACTAAACATGATTTTAAAAGTAGGCACACTTAGTCTTGAAAATGAAAAATGTGTCGGGAGGGTGCAGACACCCCCAACAGCCCCCAAATGGCATCACGAGTGGCATGAACACCTCCTACCCATCCAAGGTAAAACGTATCAATCGATGGCAAAGTCGCGGAACTCCCATATTTTGAATAGGAAGCGAATTTGAAAACATGCACACCTAGGATTGAAAATGTACCGCGAGGGGGGGACACACCCAACCTCACCAAATGGCACCGTGAGTGGCACCCAACCTCACCAAATGGCACCGCGAGTGGCACGAAGACATCATGTGTGTCCATCGTAACATGATAAGCACCCAAAAGTGTATATTTTATGCCCCGAATATATGCATTTTAGTCGCTCATTTTTAATAAAAATGACCTTATGTTCGTATTTATTTATTTCTCAGGTCAATACGCAGTTGCGGTACAAATAATGCTAAATCCAGTCAATTGCGACGCAAAAGCGGTCAAATGCGTACATCAAAGAAATCCAAAGAGACCATGGAGTGAGAAGTCCATTATGAGGTTTCCCCGATGTGATCCAATGTTCCGAACCTTATCACGAACCAAACCCGAGCCTACACTGAGTCCAGACCATAACCCGAGCCCAACTCGCACGAGCCCCAAATCGGCACTCTCCAACCCGAAATCCCATCTCAAATCCCAGCAATATCGGAGTCAAACCCAAGCTAAGAAAATCCCATAAAAATCTCTCCAACCAAATAAATTCGTGGACTTTGAAAAGAAGGGGATGGCAACTCATTTAAAAGGACTCTCTCAACAGAAGAAAAAAGAAGACGCAGAGAAAGAGCAATACTGTATATTATGTACAGTTTAGAGTCATAAAAAATTCCAGAAAAATACAAAAAATTAGTTTAGCTTTAGAATAATTTTTAGGTTTGTTTTTTGTTCTTTTTGGTGTAATCAAATGATGGATTAGTGAGAAGATTGAGACGCATTTCGTGAACGCGATTCGACAAGGAGACTTGCATATTGTATTCTATTTCTCTATTCAAATTTATGTCATCTTTTGATATTTTATTGAATGATGTTTATTCTAACATGAGAATTTTTGGCTAAACACCCCGTTCAAGGGGTGGGGTGCACTGCGCATGATGTTACTTTAATTAATTGATTCATTAATTTTATATTTCTAGGTAAATTAATTTTTAACTGTCACCAATTAATTTATGTAACGAGAGTTAGTAATTAATTGAACAAATTAATGTTTGAATTTAGGAATCAAACTAGAGATAGGTTTTTCCTATATTTGAATATTAATTCGGTGTTGAAAATTTGAGGATTGATATTGTTTTCGTTAAATTGTTCCTAGCGAATAATTTTCTGAAAATAGTGTAGTCCTAACTTTTCATTGTGTGACATTTTTAAATTAATTTTTTGAAAAAGATTTTATTAAATATATAATTTTAACGAGAGTTAGATTATCGATTTAATATTATCTCAAAATATTTCAAATTAATAAATTGAGAAATTAAAATAATTGAAAATGCAGTGTAATCCCATCTCTTGACTTTCTCTCATTATTTCACACTCAGTTGCACATTCTATTTCATCATTTAGTCATTTTACAGTTTTTAGCATTTGTTAGTTAATTTTTCCCTTGAAATTGTTTTAAAAATAAAAAAAAGTTTTTCATAAAAAAATTGAATTGCACGTTTTCACATTAATTGTTTCACCTTGAAAGTTGGATTGACACCCGTACTTACCGCAATACGAGTTATTTTTAGACAAGTTTTGTAGGTACTCAAGGGAATTTTGAGAGTGGCTTTTGCACAACAACGATACATACGCAAAAAGCTACTTATCAAATGGCGTCGTTGCCGCTTTCTTGACGTGGAGACATGATTGAAGACTTGTAATTTTATTTATCTTTTTTCGTATAGTTCTTCCTCCTCCCTCCTCCTTAGACTGGTTGTATAGTTTTTTTTTTAAGATTGTGTATTTATTTGGGGTGCATTTTGACACCGATTTATTTGTAATAAGTATTCATATAAAAAAAAGTGAAAAGGGAAACCGGACAAGGTAGAGAGATGGCGTCCAAGGCGAGGATTTTTAAAACCTCTCTACTTTGTGTCGGTAGGACTCCCGGGGATGACAGAGATAGGTGAGATCTCCCCCCGGTCGACTCAACTCGGTCTTCTCCCCACCTGTGTAAAAACCGTGGGAGGTACAATTTTTTTATCCCTCGCGAATCTCCTGTAAGAGAGTTCATTTTTGTGTGATTACTTGCTCCTATGTGCTTTTAATTTCTACATCGCACTTAAATTGAATGGTTTGATGAATTAATTTACCTAAGACCGGACCCGATCATTGCAACGAGAAGGTATTTCATCACCCGACTCACTCGCTTATCCATTGTGTGCTACCCTAGCTGTCATTAAATTTAAAATCAATCAACCAGCTAGCCCTGTAGGAACACATTTTTGCAACAGACGATCACAAAGATAAATTCTGTGAATTTTCGTCGCCCGCGGACTTACTTAAAATTTGACTACCCCTTTCACTAATTTTGAAGATGATAATTGGCTATGTGCTCGTTAGGATTTTTTCTTAACTCGTGTGTGTCCAATTCCATTATTTAGGTAGTCAGTTTTAGTTAGTTCGATCACATCCATAGTCCATTTTATCCCCTTTTCCGAAAAAACACAAAAATATTTTTCTTCTTTTTTAAAAATATTTTTGAAAAAGCCCCAAAAATATTTTCCTTTTTTTTTTTAAATATATTTCCAAAAATCCTAAAAAGATTTTCTTTTTTTCCCATATTTAAAATACCAAAAATATTTTCCTTTTCTTATTTTCAAAAATCACAAAAAGATTTTCTTTTCTTTTGACAAATATTTAGAAACCGAAAAATATTCCTCTTTTCATGGCCGAAGAACATCCTTTACGAGAATACTTTGGCCATTTAACCTTCTCTCGAAGTTTGTTTGATGATAATCCTGAATCGACCCTTGATTCATTAATTCAGGGATTTAACTCTCAAACGCACACCGTTGATACTCCTATGTCGTCCATGCACACATCTCATCTTCCACTGCCTCCGGTGACGAGTATCAACCCATCACATGCTTCGCCGTGCACACACTGCTTTCTTAGCGATCACTTGTCCCATGAGTGTCCATTTATATTCTCTCCATCTAAATCCACCTTGGAACATGTGTATCCCTATGACACTATTTTGGACCCACTCTCGACGTATTGTCACGACATATCTAATGTCGAGGGGTATGAGTACCCGGGCTATTCATGGAGGCCTGATCATCCTTCCATGCAATATGAATCCCAGTGCCATGTTGTGGATCCGTACGATTTCCAATAGTCGTCATCGCCACCTCGTGTATCTCATACCTATTTGTCCCCTTCATATGCTCCTCATGCTGATCACACTTTTGTCCCTCACGGAGATGCTTCTCCCGTGAATGCAACACTTGACCCTGCTCCACACACTTCATATGAGTATTCTTCACATCCTAGTGTTTCTAGCGAGTTGTGTACACCTCAACCACCACCACCACCCACCACCTTGCACATCCGCTCTCGAGAGCCTCTTACACAAGTTCGCGCACACTCTTCAATCTCAAAATGAAGCCCTTCAACGAATTGAACACAGGTTTACTACATTTGAGTGTGCGAATGAGATGGATTCCACCCCAAGTCAACCCATTATTGATCCCACGTGGGATGATGATGTGTCATCTTGTGCCAATGATTTTGAGTGTGACCAACCCTATCCTCTTGAGACTCTTGAAGTTGTGACCACCCCGTGGTTCAGGACCCAAGTTGATAATAGTGATGACATATCCATTGCCAGTGAGACTGATACCAAACCGCCTTATCCTTTCAAACCTACCATTGAGTTTCACCTTTCCCCTTCCACCGAATCCATACTTATGCCCGAGTCTACACCTTTTGACCCTTTTATGTGTGTTCCCGAGGAACTCATTATTTATAGGTTAGCTCCGGCTGCGCGTACTACCCATTGTCCCGAGATTGAATCTGAGATGGTTTCTACCTCTCTGGATATGGATCCTATCCCACCATGCTTGACTCCCGTTGTGTCAGATATTAATGTTGATTCATCTATCTCGGATTTGGATGCGTCATTCGATTTTTTCACCACTTTGGATGGTGACTTTCGGGTGGCTAAGTTGATCACTCCCTTGTTCATTTTCACACCTCCTCCTACGAGTTCCCTTGAGGATCACTGTGAGACTTATGAGGAGTGTGTTTCTCCTACTCGTGAGTTAGATCATCTTCCCCCACCCTTTGTCCCACCCGATCCACCCACTATCCCTTCCACCCCCACCACTTTATTTGGACCTTGTTATTGCACCTCACCTGTTCCCATCTACGTATTTAGGTCCTCACCGACACCCCCACCCTAGTACCCCACGATCCCATTTGTGCATGTTTCATTGACACCACTATCTATGAGAGTATTTGTGCTACTCTAATCTTTCGTGACACCGAGCTTATTATTTTATGCACACCACTACCTTGTAGTGTTGATTTTTTCCATCGACAGCTCCCTGGCGTATCACGGGGCGACCATTATCACCGTCCCTTTATGGAACGGTCGTATGAGTCCCGCCCCATCACTATTGCTAAGCCATTTTGCCTCTCCCACCAATTAGAGCACCATTCTTATAGAGCCCTTGCTGCCCTCACATTTACGCTCAATAAGGCCCGTGATCGGTGCCTGTTCACCCTTACCCTTTGTCTATGTACCCTCCTACCCACCCGCCCATGGTCCACCGATGCTTTGCATCGAGTGATGCACTTTGCCATACAAGTTCATTGACTTCTTCTAGCCTTTATCCAACTAGACTGACGCTCCAGTCTTGTTTGGGGGTTATTCTCATCACCCAATTTTTCTGCCGCCCCGCACTTTCATAGATCTTATCTTTAGGGTGAGACTGGTTCGGTCTGGCTGAAGACGTTAAACTTAGTGCTACCGGGAGGCAGCCCGTTGTTCATTATTTCTGAGTATGAGTCTTATCCTGTTTGGCGGTGGTGTTTTCCACCACCCAATGATTTTCACATGCTTTATAGACTTGTACGTATTTTTGTATCACATCTGTTCTTCAGGTTTCATCTATGCCCCAGAATGCGGTACATTTCATTAGTGGGTCATTATGGTACTATCTTTCCTCCCTTGTTCTTTTCATTTTTATATATGGGTTTTAACATTCAGGGCGATGTTATCTTTTGTTTGGGGGTGGAAAATTTATCAAAATTGTACCTCTTTTGAAAAATTTCAGAAACAAGTGATTTTAAGCTTTTTGTGCAGTTAAATAAAATTTTATGACATGATTTGTCTATCATCCCTCTTTTAGAAATCTCGGAATACCAGCCTAAAATTTCACTTTTTACAAATAAATTAATTAATACCTCTTAAAGCGTACTTACACTACGAATTCTTAGACTCAGCAATTTGCACTATCACGTTTACAATCAAAAGTTGAAGAGTAAATATATTCTTAAGAAAGCCTTAAAAGATCACTAGTGGCGACTTAAGCCCGTGAGATTTGAGCTTTTCACCTTTTTGAGGATTTTTACGTATCTTTGGGTCACAAGTTGACTCAACTTTCTTTGGGTACTACATTTAGTCGTTGCATGATCTCATTATTTTTTTTAATTTGGCATAATCACTGAGAATGACATTACTTTCGAGTTGTAAGAAACATGTGTCTTGTAGTTTGTCCCAAGCACTAAACCCATTTTTCCATACACATACCATTTTCCCTATCACATTATCATTCACCCATTATCATTTTCCATATCACCCTTATCCATATGTCCCAAATACCATCCATCATTGCCATCATTTTTGACAAAAAGAGTGTTTGAAATTTTCCATGTAATTGTCTTCATTTGTGCTATGAAAAGAAAAATGTATCGCAATAAAAAAAGGAGAAAGAAAGCAAAGAAATAAAATTAAAATAGAAAAGAAGAAAAAAGGAAAGCATGCGATCATAAATGATGAAGACAATAGTTATTCAAAGTATGTCACACTCTTCTCAAAAATCCTATCATTCATCTTCTTCATTTCATTATTCATTCATACCTTACATAAACCCCATTTTCACCTTGGGTAAAATGCTCGGGCAAGCGAGAAGACTATATGGTGAATAACTCGACATTCTCGACATAGTGGTTAGCATTCGTTCATGAGGTCAATTTTCTATCATGTATCCGTCATTTTCTATAAAGTGTGTGAGACATTTGAAATTATTTACATTTACTCACCTCCTCACACACTAGAGAGATACACTTACCCAATTCTCAGAGAGTTCGATTCAGAGAGATGTATCCAATGAGAATTGAAGTCAACGATTTGATTCTATAAAGGCGATCTTAGAATTACTCTAATGATATTTAAGATTACTTCACACTACACATGCTGATTTTTAGGAAGGATTACGCTTTTGGTATTAAGTAATTTTATATCTCATTGAATACGGTGTTCCTTGATGTCCTTTTAAGTTGGGTTGTATAGCATTTCATCGTCAAATCAGAAACTGCATCTCAATAAAATTTTTGAATTTTGTGGGTACATTCACTGCAAACCCTTACAAGACACCACTCGTCCTGTAGGAAAACCTATAGGTTTAACGGCTTGTTGCACATGCTAAGTGCCATCGCCAGTGCCTGCGAAAGTGGCACACTTTTGGTTACTTATCTCTGTTTTCTCTCTAATTTTTGCTCGAGGACTAGCAATGTTCTGTTTGGGGGTGGTGTGATAAGCACCCAAAAGTGTATATTTTATGCCCCGAATAGATGCATTTTAGTCACTCGTTTTTAATAAAAATGACCTTATGTTCGTATTTATTTATTTCTCAGGTTAATATGCAGTTGCGGTACAAATAATGCTAAATCCAGTCAATTGCGACGCAAAAGCGGTCAAAAGCGTGCATCGAAGAAATCCAAAGAGACCATGAAGTGAGAAGTCCATTATGAGCTTGCCCCGATGTGATCCAATGTTCTGAACCTTGTCCCGAACTAAACCTGAGCCTAAACCGAGCCCAGACCATAACCCGAGCCCAACTCGCACCAGCCCCAAATCGGCAATCTCCAACCCGAAATCCGATCTCAAATCCCAGCAATATCGGAGTCAAACCCAAGCCAAGAAAATCCCATAAAAATCTCTCCAACCAAATGAATTCGTGGACTTTGAAAAGAAGGGGATGGCAACTCATTTAAAAGGACTCTCTCAACAGAAGGAAAAAGAAGACGCAGAGAGAGAGCAATACCGTATATTATGAGCAGTTTAGGGTCATAAAAAATTCCAGAAAAATACAAAAAAAATTAGTTTAGCTTTAGAATAATTTTTAGGTTTGTTTTTTATTCTTTTTGGTGTAATCAAGTGATGGATTAGTTAGAAGATTGAGACGTATTTCATGAATGCAATTCGACAAGGAGACTTGCGTATTGTATTCTATTTCTCTATTCAAATTTATGTCATCTTTTGATATTTTATTGAATGATGTTTATTCTAACATGATAATGTTTGGTTAAACACCCCGTTCAAGGGGTGGGGTGCACTGCGAATGATGTTACTTTAATTAATTGATTCATTAATTTTATATTTATAGGTAAATTAATTTTTAACTGTCACCAATTAATTTATGTAACGAGAGTTAGTAAATTAATTGAACAAATTAATGTTTGAATTTAGGAATCGAACTAGAGATAGGTTTGTCCTATATTTGAATATTAATTCGGTGTTGAAAATTTGAGGATTGATATTGTTTTCGTTGAATTGATCCTAGCGGATAGTTTTCTGAAAATAGTGTAGTCCTAACTTTTCATTGTGTGGCATTTTTAAATTAATTTTCTGAAAAAGATTTTATTAAATTTATAATTTTAATGAGAGTTAGATTATCGATTTAATATTATCTCAAAATATTTCAAATTAATAAATTGAGAAATTAAAATAATTTAAAATGCAGCGTAATCCCATCTCTTGACTTTCTCACATTATTTCACACTCGGTTGCACATTCTTTTTCATCATTTAGTCATTTTACAGTTTTTAGCATTTGTTAGTTAATTTTTCTCTTGAAATTGTTTTAAAAATAAAAAAAAAATCATAAAAAAATTGAATTGCACGTTTTCACATTAATTGTTTCAACTTGAAAGTTGGATTGATACCCGTACTTACCGCAATACGAGTTATTTTTAGACAAGTTTTGTAGGTACTCAAGGGAATTTTGAGAGTGGATTTTGCACAACAACGATACATATGCAAAAAGCTACTTATCATAACACTTAGCATCCAGCTGCGTAGTTGCGGGACTTCCCGTTTGAGAATCGAATGCGAATTTGAATAAAGGACCACATGGCTTGAAAACATGTCGTAAAGGGAAGGACGCCCACAAATGGCACCGTGAGTGGCACGAACACCTCATGCGCATCAAAGGTAACACGTAGGAACCGACCGCGCAGTCATGGGACTCCCATTTTGATATTAGGACACAAATTTGAAAACGTTCACACTTAGGCTAGAAAACGTGTTGTGAAGGGGAGGGCAATCCCAATGCCCCCGAAATGGCACCACGAAAGGCAGGTACACCTTGTACACATTCAACGTAATATGTAGTAGCCAATCATGTTGTAGCAGGACTGACAATATACGAATAGGACACAAATTTTAAAATAGGCACATTTAGGCTTGAAAACGTGCCGCGAGGTCGCGAACACCCCCAACTTCCCCCAAACGGCACTGCGAGGGACACGAATACCTCTTATGCATCCAAAGTAACACGTAGCAACCGATCATGCAATCGCAGAACTCTAATTTATAGCATTAGACATGAATTTTAATCCAGACACACATAGGCTTGAAAATGTGCCGCGAGGGGGCGGGCACACCCAAAGGTACCGCAAGTGGCACGAACACCTCGTGTGCATCCAAGGAAACACATAGCAACCAGTCATGCAGTCGTGGGACTCTTAGTTTTCTAATAGGAAACGGATTTGAAAACATGAACATTTAGGCTTAAAAACGTGTCGAGACAGGGCAGACGCCCCCAACTGCGCCCAAACTGCATTACGAGTGGCACAAACACCTCGTGCGCATCCAATGTAACATGTAGCAATTGTCGTGTAGTCACTACTCTCCAGTTTGAGAATAGGACAAAATTTTCAAAACAAGCACACTTAGGAATGAAAACATGACATGAGGGGCATGAAGACCTTGTGCGCATCCAACGTAATACGTAGCAACCGACTGCGCAGGCGCGGGACTTTTTATTTGAGAATTAGGCATAAACTTGAAAACAGGAACACTTGGACTTCGATATGTTATATGAGGTCGCAGACACCACAAACGACCCCAAAATGACACCACGAGTGGAATGAACACCTCCTGCACTTCCAAGGTAACACGTACGAACCGATCGCGTAGTCGTGGGCTTTTTGATTTGAGAATAGGCACACTTAGGCTTGGAAACATACCATGAGGAGTCGAACAGCCCTAATGGATCCCAAATGGCACCGCGAATGGCACGAATACCTCGAGCGCATCCAATGTAATATGTAGCAACTGGTCACACGGTGACAGGACTCGTAATTTGAGAATAGTACACGAATTTGAAAACAGCCACACTTAGGCTTGAAAATGTGCTGCAAGGGGGCGGACACCCAAGACTGTCCCCAAACGGCACTGCGAGTGGTATAAACACCTCGTGCGTGTCCAACGTAATATGTAACAAATGGTCGCATAATCGTTGGACTCCCGATTTGAGCATAGGACATGAATTTTAAGCCGGAAAAAATTAGGCTTGAAAATGTTCCACAAGGGGGAAGGCGACCCCAACGGTACCGCGAGTTGAATGAACACCCCGTGTGCATCCAAGGGAACACCTCGCAACCGACCGTGCAATCGAGGGGCTCTCAGTTTTAGAATAGGAAACGAATTTGAAAACATGGACACTGAGGCTTTAAAACATGCCGAGAGGGGTGGACATCGCCAACCGCCCCCAAATAGCAATGCGAGTGGCACAAACACCTCGTGCTCATCCCAAGTAACATGTAGCAATCAGTCACATAGTCGCAGGACTCCCCTATTTGAGGATAGGACATGAATTTGAAAATAAGAACACTTACGGCTGAAAACTTACGAAGAGGAGTGGACACCCCCAATCGACCCACAAGAGATCGCGAGGGACACGAACACCTCATGCGCATCTAAAACAACATATCGCAATTAATCACATAGTTTCATGACTCCGGATTTGAGAATAGGAAACGAATTTCAAAACAGGCACACTTAGACTTAAAAATTAAAAATGTGCCGCGAGGGGGAGGACACCCTTAATGGCCCCCAAAAGGCATCCCGAGTGGAATGAACACCTCATGCATATCCAAAGTAACACATAGCAATTAACAATGGAGTTGCGAAACTCCCTGATTTAGAATAGGACACGAATTTGAAAACTATCACACGTAGACTCCAACGGCCCCTAAATGTCACCATGAGTTGCACGAACACCTCGTTCACATCAAAGGTAAGACATAGGACCCCACTGCGCAATTGTGGGACTCTTAAATTAAGAATGGGACACGAATTTGAAAACAGGCACAATTAGGGTTGAAAACGTGCTGTGAGGGGGAGGGCACCCCCAAAGGTCCCCAAATGGCACCGCAAGTGGCACCAACACCTTGTGTGCGTCTAATGTAACATGTAGTAATCGATTGTGCAGTCATGGGACTCTATGTTTGAGAATAGGACACAAATTTGAAAACAGGCACACTTAGGCTTAAAAACATTCTGTGAGGGCATTGACACCCCCCAAAACCCCTAAATGCAACCCTAAGTGGCACGAACACCTCGTGTGTATCCAATGTAACACGTAGTTCTCGACTGGACAGTCACTAGACTCCCGGTTTGAGAATATGACACGAATTTAAAAATAGGTACATTTAGGATTGAAAACGTGTCGCGAGGGGGTGGACGCCTCCCAATAGCCCCCAAACGGCACTACGAGTGGCACAAACACCTTGTGCGCATCCAACGTAATACGTCGCATATGGGTATGTAGTCATGGGACTCTCAATTTGAGAATTGCACACGAATTTGAATGCAGACGCACTTCGGGTTGAAAATTGAAGACATGCCATGAGGGGCGAACAACCCTAACGGTCACTAAATGGTATAGCGAGTGGCATGAACACTTCGTGCGCATCCAAGGTAACACAAAAACGACCACAGAGTCGCAAAAATCTCTATTTTATAATAGGACATGAATTTGGAAACATTCTTACATAGGATTGAAAACGTACTGTGAGGGGGAGGACACCCCAATCATCCCCAAATGCGACAGTGAATGACACGAACACCTCGTGCGCATCTAACGTAACACATAGCAACCTGCTACGTAGGTGCGGGCCTCCCGATTTGAAAATCCAACACTAATTTGAAAACAAGCACACTTAGGCTTGAAAACGTGCCATGAGGATGAAGACACACCCAACGGCCCCCAAATAGCATATCGAATGGGATGAACACCTCGTGCACGTCCAAAGTAACACATAGGAACCGACCGTACAGTCATGGGACTCTGGATTTTAGAATAGGAAACAGATTTGAAAACAGTCACACTTAGGCTTGAAAACATGCCGCGAGGGAGTGAACCCCTAATGGCCCACAAACAACACCGCGAGTGTCACAAGCACCACATGCACATCCAACGTAATACGCATCATCTGACCATGCAATTTTAGGACTCTCGGTTTGATAATAGGGCACAAATTTGAAAACATTCGCACTTGAGCTTGAAAATTAAAACGTGTCGCGAGGGGACGGGCACCCCTACTATCCCCCAAATGGCAACGCAAGTGGCATGAAAACCTAATGCGCATCCAAGGTAAGACGTAGCAACTGATCGCGCAATCACAGAACTGCCGATTTTAAAGTAGTAAACAAATTTGAAAATAGGAAAATTAGGTTTGAAAACGTTCCACGAGGAGGAGGACACCACCAACAGCCCCCAAATGGCATCGTGAGTGGCACGAACATCTCGTGCACATCGAAGTTATCACATAGGAACTGACTGTGATGTCGTTGGACTTTCGATTTCAGAATAGGACACGGATTAAAAAATAGGCACACTTACTCTTGAAAACATGATGCGAGGTGGTGGACACCCCCAAATGGCCCCGAAATGCCACCGCAAATGGCACGAACACCTTGTGTGTCTATAATGTAGCAATTGGCAATGCAATCGCAGGACTCCTAATTTGAGAATCCGACACGAAATAGAAAACGGGCGCACTTCGGCGTGAAAATTTAAAACATGTCGAGAGGGGGCAGGTACCCCCAAATGGCACCGCACGTGGGATGAACAATTCATGCGTATCCAAGGTAACACGTAGCAACCCACCGTGCAGTCGAAGGATTCCCGATTTTAGAATCGTATAAAAATTTAAAAACAGGCACACTTGGCTTAAAAACGTACTGCAAGGTTGAAGACACACCCAACTGCCCCCAAATGGTACAACAAGTGGCATGAACACCTCGTACACTTGCAACGTAACTCATAGTAATCGATCCCATAGTCGTGGCACTCCCGATTTTAGAATAGGAAACATGCACACTTAGTCTTAAAAATGTGTTGCGAGGGGACGAACACCCCCAAATGCCCAAAAATGTCACCACGAGTGGCACAAACACCTCGTGTGCATCCAACGAAACACGTAAAAACTAATCATGCAGTCACTGAACGAACACCCGATTTGAATATAAGACACGAATTTGAAAATAGGCACACTTAGGCTTAAAAACGTGCCATGAGGGGTGGTCATCCCAGTGGGCCCAAAATGATAGCGAGTGGAATGAACACCTCGTGTGCATCCAATGTAATACATAGCAATCGAGAATGCAACCGCAAGATTCTCGATTTAAGAATAGAACACGAATTTGAAACCAGACACACTTAGGCTTGCAATCCTGCCGCGAGGGGACAAGCATCCCTAACGGCTCCCAAATGGCACTATGAGTGGCATTAACGCCTCGTACATGTCCAATGTAATATGCAGTAACCGATCGTGCAGTCGCGGGACTATCAGTTTTGGAATAGTAAACGAATTAGAAAATAAGCACACTTAGGCTTGAAAATGTGATGTGAGGGGGCGGACACCCCCAATGGCAACCAAAAGGCACTATGAGTGGCACAAAAACCTCGTGTGCATCCAACGTAATACGTTGCAATCTATTGCACATTCGAAGGACTCCCGGTTTGAGAATAGGACACAAATTTGAAAAAAGCACACTTACGCTTGAAAACGGGACACGAGGACATGAACACAGTAATCGCCCCGAAACGGCAGTGGAAGGGGCACGAATAACTCGTGAGGATACAACATAACACGTAGGGATTGGCAGCATAGTCACGGGACTCCCTATTTGAGAGTAGGATATGGATTTGAAAACTTGCACACTTAGGCTTGAAAATGTGCCGCTAGGGAGTCGACACCCCTAATGGCCATCAAACGACACCGCGAGTGGTACGAAGACCTCGTGCACATCCAAGATAACGTGTCGCGACCAGCCATGAAGTCCAAAACACTCAATTTTAGAATGGACACGAATTTGAAAACAGGCACACTTAAGCTTAAAAACATGTCGTGAAGGGGAGGACTCTACCCAATGGGCCCCAAACGGCACTACGAGTGGTTGAACACCTCATGCGCATCCAATATAATACATAGAATTATCCACGTTGTCGAGGGACTCCAAATTTAAGAATGGGACGTGAATTTTAAAATAAGTATACTTAGACTTAAAAATGGGCCACTATGGTGCGGACATCGCCAACTGCACCCAAACGTCACTGCAAAGTACACAAACACCTCATGCACGTCAACCGTAACATGTAGTGACCGGCCATGACGTCACAGGACTCTCAATTTAACAACAGGACACGAATTTGAAAACAAGTACACTTAGGCTTGAAAATGGGCCACGAGGGCGCGGACAACGCCAACTGCCCTTAAACGGCACTACGAGGAGTACGAACACCTCGTGCGCATCCAATGTAACACATAGTAATCATCCACACACTAACAGGACTCCTAATTTTAGAATATGACACAAATTTGAACACATGCACACTTAGGTTCAAAAATGTACCATGAGGGGGAGGACACCCCCAACTGTCTCCGAACTGCACCGCGAGTGAAATTAACACCTCATGTGCGTCTAACGAGTCACATAGTAATAGAATGTGTAGTTATGGGACTCCCGAATTTAGAATAGGACATGAATTTGAAAAGACGCACACTTTGGCTTGAAAATCGGCCGTGAGGGGGAGGACAACCCCAACAGGCCCCAGATGGCATCGCGAGTGGCATAAACACCTCGTGCGCATCCAACATAATAAGTAGCAACTGACCACGTAGACGAGGGACTCCCGATTTGAGAATAGGACACAAATTTGATAACGAACACACTTAGGCTTGATAAATGAAAACGGGTTGTGAGGTGGAGAGGACTTTCAACGGACCCTAAGCGGCACCATGAACACCTCATGCAAATCCAAGGTAACATGTAGCAATCGGTTCTACAGTCGTAGGACTCCCAATTTTATAATAGAATACAAATTTGAAAACAGACATATATAGGCTTTAAAACGTACCATGAGGGGGCTGACATCCCTAACCGCCCCTAAACAGAACCACAAAGGGAATGAACACCTCGTGCACGTCTAGCATTATATGTAGCAATCGGTCTCTTAGTCGTGGGACTCCGGTTTGAGGATAACACAAAAATTTTAAAACAAGAACACTTAGGCTTGAAAATGTGCAGCGAAGTGACGGACACCCCTAACTTCCACCAAACGGCACCGCGAGTAACACTAACACCTTGTGCGTTTTGATCAAAATACGTAACAACATATCGTGAAGTCGCGGGCCTCCCGGTTTGAGAATAGGACATGAATTTTAAGACATGAACACTTTACCTTAAAAACATGTGGTGAAGGCGCATACACCGACAACCGCCCCCAAATAGCATCGCGAGTGGCAAGAACACCTTATGCGCATCCAAGGAAACACGTAGCAACCGATTGCGGTGTCGAAGGACTCTCGATTTTAGAATAGTACACAAATTGGCAAACAGGCACACTTAGGCTTAAAAACATACTACGAGGTGGAAGACACCCCCAACTTCCCCCAAACGACACCGCGAGTGGCACGAAAACCTCGTGCACTTTCAACATAACACATTGTAATTGGTCCCCTAGTCATGCGACTCCCGATTATAGAATAGGAAAATAGGCACACTTAGACGTGAAAAAGTGTCGCGAGGGGACAAACACCCCCAAATGCCCCAACATGTCGCCGCGAGTGGCATGAACACCTCGTGTGCATCCAACGTAACATGAAAAACTAGATCGTGCAGTCGGTGGACGGACACCCGATTTGAAAATAAGACACGAATTTGAAAATCGGCGCACTTAGGCTTGAAAACGTGCCATGAGGGGCGGTCACCCCAGTGTCCCCGAGATGATAACGAGTGGCATGAACACCTCGTGAGCATCTAACGTAATATGTAGCATTCAGGCATGCAATCGCAGGATTCTCGATTTAATAATAAGACGAAATCACGCAGCGAGGGGACAAGCACCCCTAACGGCTCCCAAACAGCACCGCGAGTGGCACTAATGCCTTGTACACATCCAATGTAACACGTAATAATCGATTGTGCAGTCACGGGACTCTCAGTTTCGGAGTAGTACACGAATTAGAAAATAAGCACACTTGAAAATGTGACGCGAGGGGCGGACACCCCCAATAGCCACCAAAAGGCAACACGAGTGGTACGAAAACCTCGTATGCATCCAACGTAATACATTGCAATCTATCGAGAAGTCGCAGGACTTGCGATTTGAGAATAAGATACGAATTTGAAAATAGGCAAACTTACGCTTGAAAACGGGACACGAGGGCATGGACCCAGTAATCGCCCCCAAAAGGCAGCGCAAGGGGCACGAATAACTCGTGGTGATCCAACATAACACGTAGGAATTGGCAGCATAGTCACGGGACTCCCGATTTGAGAGTAGGATGCGGATTTGAAAACTAACACACTTAGGCTCGAAAACGTGCCGCGAGGGAGTCAGCATCCCTAATGACACTCAAATGACACCACGAGTGGCACGAAAACCTTGTGCGCATCTAAGATAATGTATCGCGACTAGCCACGAAGTCCAAGACTCTCGATTTTAGAATGGACCCGAATTTGAAAACAGGCACACTTTGGCTTAAAAACATGCCGTGAAGGGGAGGGCTCCCCCATATGGGCCCCAAACGGCACTACGAGTGGTTGAACACCTCATGCGCATTCGACATAATACATAGAATTGTCCACGTAGTCGAGGGACTCTCAATTTGAGAATGGGACATGAATTTTAAAACAAGCACACTTAGGCTTAAAACCGGGCCACGATGGTGCAGACACAACTAACTGTACCCAAACGACACTGTAAAGGACACGAACACCTCGTGCACATCCAACGTAACATATAGTGACTAGTCATACAATCCCAGGACTCCCAATTTATGAACAAGCCCTGAATTTGAAAACAAGTACACTTAGGCTTTAAAATGGGCCACGAGGGTGCGAACAATGACAACCACCCTCAAACAACACTGCGAGGAGCATGAACACCTTGTGCGCTTCCAACGTAACACGTAGTAATCAACCTCACAGCTACAGGACTCTCAATTTTAGAATAGGACATGAATTTGCAAACACACACACTTAGGCTTTAAAATGTACCACGGGGGGGTGGACACCCCCAACCATCTCTAAACGGCACCGCGAGTGACATTAACACCTCGTGCACATCTAACGTATCATGTAGTAATAGAACATGTAGTCACAGGACTCCCGAATTCAGAATAGGACATGAATTTGAAAAGACGCACACTTTGGCTTGAAAAGCTGTCACGAGGGGGAGGACAACACCAATAGGATCCAAATGGCACCACGAATGGAATGAATACCTCGTGCGCATCCAACATAATACGTAGCTACTGACCACGCAGACGAGGGACTTCTGATTTGAGAATAGGACACAAATTAGAAAATAGGCACATTTAGGCTTAATAATTGAAAACGTGTTGTGAGGTGGCGAGGACTTTCAACGGACCCCAAGAGGCACCATGAAAACCTCATGCGCAGCCAAGGTAACATGTAGCAACCGGTTCTGCAGTCGTAGGACTCCCAATTTTAGAATAGAATACAAATTTTAAAACAGACATATATAGGCTTGAAAACATACCATGAGGGGGTTGACACCCCTAACGGACCCTAAACGGAACCACAAAGGGTATGAACACCTCGTGCACGTCTAGAATTATATGTAGCAGTCCGTCTCTTGGTCGTGGGACTCCGGTTTGAGAATAACACAAAATTTTGAAAACAAGAACACTTAGGCTTGAAAATGTGCAGCGAAGTGATGGACACCCCTAACTTCCACCAAACGGCACCATGAGTAACACTAACACCTTGTGCGTGTTAATCAAAGCATGTAACAACCGATCGTGAAGTCACGGGAGTCCCGGTTTGAGAATAGGACATGAATTTGAAAACATGAACACTTTGCCTTAAAAACCTGTGACGACGGTGCATACACTGCCAACTGCCCCCAAATAGCATCGCGAGTGGCACGAACACCTCATGCACATCCAAGGTAACACATAGCAACAAGGACTCCCGATTTTAGAATAGTACACAAATTTGAAAACAAGCACACTTAGGCTTAAAAATGTACTGTGAGGTGGAAAACACCCCCAACTGCCTCCAAAATGGCACCGCAAATGGCATGAATACCTCATGCACTTCCAACATAACACATAGTAAACGGTCCCGTAGTCGTGGGACTCCCAATTTTAGAATTGGAAAACAGGCACACATTCTTGAAAAAGTGTCGCGAGAGGACCGACACCCCCAAACAACCCAACATGTCACCGCGAGTGGCACAAACACCTCGTGTGCATCCAAGATAACACGTAAAAACTGGTAGTTAATTCGCAAGACGGACACCCGATTTGAACATAAGACGCGAATTTAAAAATAGGCACACTTAGGCTTGAAAATGTGCCAAGAAGGTGGTCACCCCAATGGCCCCGAAACGATAACGAGTGGCATGAACACCTCATGTTCATCCAACGTAATACGTAGCAGTCGGGCATGGAATCGTAGGATTCTCGATTTGAGAATAGGACACGAATTTGAGACCAGACACACTTAGGCAGGAAATCGTGCTGCAAGGGGACAAGCACCCCTAATGGCACCGCGAGTGGCACGAACACCTCATACACATCTAAGGTAATACGTAGCAACAGGTCGTGCAGTCGTGGGACTCTCAGATTTGGAATAGTACACGAATTAGAAAACAAGCACACTTAGGCTTGAAAATGTGACGCGGGGGGGGGGGGGGGGGGGGTGGAAACACCCAATGGTAACCATAAGGCACCGCGAGTGGCACAAACACCTCGTGCACATTCAACATAATACGTTGCAACCTATCGTGCAGTCATAGGACTCCCGGATTGAGAATATGATAAGAATTTGAAAACAAGCACACTTATGCTTGAAAACAGAACACGAGGGCACATACACTTCCAATCGCCCCCAAACGGCACCGAGAGGGGCACGAATAACTCGTGTTGATCCAACATAACACGTAGGAACCTACAGCATAGTCACGAGATTCCCAGTTTGAGAATAGGATGCGCATTTGAAAATTAGCACACTTAGGCTTGAAAACATGTCGCGAGGTGGTCAACGCCCCTAATGTCCCTCAAACGATACTATGAGTGGAACGAAGACCTCGTCTGCATCCAAGGTAACATGTAGAGACCAGCCACGAAGTCACAAGACTCTCAGTTTTTGAATGGGACATGAATTTGAAAAAAAATACACTTTGGCTTACAAACATAATACATAGAAACGTACAATTCAGTCGAGGGACTCCCAGTTTGAGAATAGGACACAAATTTTTAAACAATCACACTTAGGCTTAAAAACGGGCCACGATGGTGCATACACCACCAACTGCACCTAAACGACACTGCGAATGACATGAACACCTCGTGCACATCCAATATAACACGTAGTGATCGATTGTGCAGTCACATGACTCATGGTTTAAGAACTGGGCACGAATTTGAAAACAAGTACACTTAGTCTTGAAATGGGCCACAAGGGCGCGAACATCGCCAACTGCCCACAAACGGCATCGCGAGAGGCATGAACACCTCGTATGCATCCAACGTAACACGTAGTAATCAGTCTCACACTCACATAACTCTCAATTTTAGAATAGGACACGAATTTAAAATCATGCACACTTAGGTTTGAAAACATACCGCGAGGGGGAGGACACCCCCAGCCGTCTGTGACACCCAGCCCAATTAAATACCGGGTGATCAGTCCTTTATTCCATTTAAAATAAAGTTTTCAGTTGGTTCATCCTTAGCATCACTGTCAAAAAACATTTAATATTAATAATCACCAAATAAATAATTAAGATAGTGTCAAAACATTTTCCAATTTAAGTTATACCTAAAGAATACATTAATAATTTCTAAGTTATTAAGACATCAACTATTTACCATACACAGGGCCGCAATAAATACTAGATATAACCCAGCTGCTGGAATAAAAAGACTAAAAAACATTCCAAGTAAAAATCTCAAACCAATAAACCATAATAATACTCAAACCAACTAAACAAAACAATAAAGTAAACTAAGTACAATATCTATGATAAAAATGAATGAGAATGGGCGACACATTCCCTAAATGAAAAGGCTAGATAGAATTGAATGAAATGATAGAGGCGTCTAATCTATATAAACTACAACTTCCACAACAGCTACAGCTCGTCAAGTAATCCAAGTATCTAGGTCTGGTGTCCCTGTGGCTGAGCACCTATTATAATACAAATATATATAGCAAAAGAGAGAAGAATGCAAGAGACGGGTCAGAGCCCGATGTTATAAAAATTATTTTGAAAGTATTTAAAACTACGATGAAACAAGTATTATGTACATGTTAGATATCGAACCCTCATATGATATTCTTACCTCTCCACTATTGTGCAAGCCTAACGTATATCTATCTTAACCTAGTTATCTATAAAGTTCCCAACTAGGTCATAGATTTATACTTTCTAATTATATCTCGTAAGGGTATCCCGTATCACCCATACAATATGTTATTAAAATAGTTCATCCCAGCTAACCACATTTCATATTCACCGTTCTAATAATTAATCTTTTACCCATTGAGATTAATTTATTTATCAACATTACCATATCTACTAATTTCACATAGTAGAATTTATCCAAAAGTACATATATATATATACATAATCACAACATTCCTCTCTCTCTCTCTCTATATATATATATATATATATATATATATATATATATATATATATATATATATATATATATATACGCAATGCATACTCTGTTATCATGTCCCGGTGAATCACTCACTGTACGGGAGACTACTGGTTCAAACTCTCATGAACCATAAATTCAAATAACAAATATTGGAGACGAGGATATTCCCCAGCCAAATGGGTCACGCACATACCTACGCTCCCATTCAGCCATCGAAACTATACTACATCTCAGATAGCATGTCACTAAGTTCATATACTCTGGGTACAAGTCAAATATCCCCCCAATAGGTCACATAGGATAACACTATCCACTACGCGAAAACCTCCTCCTGATAGCAAGCAGTATAGGTATGCTATACACATAATAATAAGCATATAATAGGCATTCTCACATCCTATTAAAATTCATAGGTATTCACCCAACCCAAACCTATATTTCCATACGTATTATTCTCTCATTACTACGTATAGTATATTTTCTTTATCCCAATTACTCTACGTAGTATTAATTCATAGCTAAGTTTATTAATGAATGCTCCTCCCTCGAAGGGTATCCTTGAATTTAAATATTATCACAATAGGTAAAGTCTCTATACCCTACTGGTCCAGGCAATCTTTTTTCTCTAATATCTAATTCTCGAATCATTCACTAAGGTAAGTGTTTTCCTCAATTTATACCAATTTAGATTAGGTTATGGTTTCTCCCTTTTAGGCCCAAACCTAACTTCAACCTTGGCCTAGGGTTTTATTAAACTATTCCTCAGTACACATCAAACTTAGTCTCATAATTTAAGATTTGAAAGGTTCTTCGAGATTCTACAGAAGAACTAGAAATCTGCGACAAACCAAACTGAATCGATCTTAAGAAAACCGAACTGATCCTATATAAAAAAAATGAACCGATCCTATCTCTAAACGAACCGATCCTATGCTGTCAGGACTGTTCTCCCACAGCTACTTTTCCCCCAATTATCAAACCCAAAACTCCATAGTTTTTACCCAATCCTCAATTTAACTATTTTAATTGATAACCCAACATCTATACACGATTTATAACATCCAAGGATCATCCAATCATCATGAATCATGAGATAAAAACGAAATCCCCAATTTAATTATCAAGAACCCTAGTTCTTGCATTTATATGCATTTCTATAAAATAAACCCAGATTTCTTCATAGAAATTATCTTTAATTCGTGGACATCATCCTATCTATATAAGGGAATCAAACTCTTATCATAATAGTCCTAATTTATGATTTAAGTCTCCCAATTTTCACCAAATTCAATGTCATAATAATGGGGTAATTACCTACTCTAACATAAACACAATTATTGCTAAAGAAAGAAAATGATAAACACTTGCCTCGATTATGATGTTCTGATCCACTGATGAAATTGGTATGGACATGTTCCTCGTCTTTCGATCTACACTTTGGTGGGATTTGTGGTGTGAGTTCTTGATTTTGGCACCAAGAAAACCTATGGACTCTCCTTTTTCCTCTGTGGTTTTCTCTCCGTCTCTCTGAGGTTTAGAAACTGACACACTTCTTCTCACCCACGTACACTCATATTTAATTATCTAATTTTCGTACATATTATTTCCCCAAAAGTTCAAAAGACAAAAATACCCCTACGGAGTGTCGGTTAGGCCTAAAAATATTAAGTAGTCCAAATAAAATACCCGGGTAGAGTTTTCTGACTATCTCGACCCTTTCGGACTCAATGGCGTACTCGAAATGACCATACGCATTGCTTAAAAATAATTTACTTCTTTAATTCATTAAATTAGTCCCGACATGACTCACGCACACGTCCTGACTTAATATGCCAAACTGTCGTATTTCCCACTCTCGATAATTTATAAAATTTCATAATTCCATATTACGTATTCACACAATAATAATCGATAATTCTAAAAAATAAGTATTAGCCCTTGGCACGCTAGTTAATATTTATTTTTATCCAGATTAATTATCAATTAGTTTCTCACATTTCAATTTAAGTAATATAGTAATAATAATTAATCCCATAATTATTTAAAATCATAAAAAATATGGGATGTTACATACTTCCCCCCTTACAATGGAATTTTGTCCCAAAATTCGGGAAAAGTATACCAGGTACAAACAATGTTGTATATAAGTTTCCCATCACATCGTTGTGCTCCCAAGTAAATTAATCCGTACCACCCATATAGTACGCTATTAAATACCCTTAATAATGAACACCCCACACATGTTCATTTTAAACTCCAGGTTACCCTGTCACGTAGTTTCTTGCTCAAACCGTATCGTTTAAGTTACACTTCTTAAATTTTATTTTAGATATTCACTATATAGCCTTCTACTATTCGTATCTTAGTAGATTAATCATTTTTAAGATACATACGATCTCGTCTCGCGACGGTCGCACACAAGTAGATTATTTTAGCATTATATATTTTATGCACGCGATATACTAAGTACCAAGTCATCTCTAATCTTCACACTAATACATGGTCCCCTATCTTTAACTATAAAGCAAGAGGATATTAAGGCTTACCGTGCCATACGTCAACTGGCGACATGCCTGAAAGTGAACTTATATAACTTATTGTGCACAAACTCCACTAGTGGAAGGAACTACTCTCGTCCTCCCCTGAGATTCAAGGGTACATATATAATTTATTTTCAACATCTAACTAGTCCGCTTGTTCTGCCCATTTGTCTACGGATGATAGATCGTACTCAATCACAACTCGGTACCCATGGCCACATGAACACTCTTCCAAAATCGAAAGACAAATATCTTTTCCCAATCGATCATGATATTAAGCAGCACCCCATATAATCTCAATATCTCGATTATAAAGATCTGCACACACTATCATGTAGTATGACCAGTCTTAACTTGGAATAACGTGAGCTACTTCGGTCAACCGATGCATTATCACCCATATAGGATCGCAACCCCTTCGTGATAAAATCCTTGGGAATACTTTCTCATTACCACTTCGGAATCCCTAACGGTTGAAGAAACCCCTACTAGTTTCAGGTGGTCCACCCTTTTTCCAACCGATAGGTGACAATTGCAAAACGAATTTAGAAATATTTCTCTTCATTAAATCTCATCACCACTGTCATTTATAACATGATACATCTTATATTTTATCAAATGTACCTCGAATCATAGTCCATGTGACTTTGCCTCACCGCGTGTCACAGGTCCTTCCCCCGCCCAATTATCAGTTTCTCGTGAAACTTAAGCCTCTGACAAATCTTACGGAATAAACTTCAACTCCTCTAGCTAAATGTTGTCGAATTCACATGATAATCATAATCCACTGCCTGATATAATATTGTCAATTACCTAGGGTGCCCATGCACCCTATATCTTGTGCATTATTGCACAACTGAAATATATTCTAACATCATAGTGGAATTATCAACTCCCAATTATACTCTCATATATGTACAATTACTAAGGTACGAATCCCATGTACTATCATCCAAACTTCTATCCAACTCCCAACATTTGTTAGTTTCATTCATGGGATGTCTCGCAAAGTAAAATCTAAAAAAGGAACACCCCCGATACACTACTACTTAACATTATCGGCCGTCGAGATCCATAAGGTCCTCAGTCCATAATATGTACCTTCCCACAATCTCCGTACGTTGACATTTTAATCTACGTATGTCCTTGAAAATAACATGAAACATGGCACTTTCACTCCCAAGTTTCGGTGCTATATATATAACAAGCTATATCTCGCTGCTTGATAAAGAACACAATGCATCCTAAGTCATATCGGTAAATAAATCCCTACGCACCGGGAGCACATCTAACGAGACAACATACTCACTGAAGTCAATGATATCATGAAATTTTCCTATATATACACATATATAGGCCAACCCCTATATCGGGTGATGCCTTACAAATTTAATATTACTCCCCCGGAGAATCTATCGCGATGGTCTAGCACTCAATCCACTATCGTTCAAACATTCGATAATTATCTCTACACATTACCATAATAGGCTCTACTTTACTAACTCGATGCAGTAGTAAAAATATAATGATAAAATATACTTTAGTGCCTACCCGGCTTACTCACGGGTGACATCCAAAAGTCATGTTACCCATTATCAATACATTTATAACCAGACTGTCCAAAACTAATGTACTAACTAAACTCGAATCGCATGCAAATTTTAGTGTTAATTGTTCATATATAAGTTGTGACACACTCCCGTCACGTAATTAAATCCTGTGCTCACAAAGATGAAACAAAACTTCATCAATCTCTCCTAATCATATGGCCCTTACGTGCACTTCTCGGGGACAAAACAACCCATGATCACTTGAACTTATTATAATTCTATGATTTCATGCAATAGTTTCCCATTCCTCTTGTGGACAAATTATTATGTTCTGCGGCTTACATACCCATAACTGAAACGTTGGACTAACATCTCTAGGCCTCACTTATGGCGTTACTAGCCACCCTGTTTCTTCCTGGGCCCCAATGACCCTGAGGATTAATATGCTATGGTTACCGAGGACTCTACTGGTTCTGTCTAAACCTACAACCCTCAGGTTGTAACTTCTTGGGCCCAATTCCTCCTCTAAAAGTCTCACTCCTCTAGTTCTTACCCTAATTGGCGTAGTTTACCATTCTTAAATCTTAGCGATTGCACTTCTCAACGTAGAAACATTTAATACTGGTGGTCCCACTCTCTTCACAAAGGGAAACTTCCTGAGCCAATTCCTGTCATTGGTCCCACTGACCATTTTGGAATGTCCTTCCCTCGGACAGGCAGTCTTCACTCCTAATTTTTATCCTGTTGTCCCTTGGCTATGCGGGCCTTTCGGAACTATTGTTGGCCTCCACAACCCTAATTGACTTCATCGCCACTTTGTAGGAAGTTAATCAGTTAAAATTTGCTAAATGAGTTCCCTATTGGGCAAACTTTCATGTGGTGCTTCACTAACACCGTTAAGTTCAGCTTTGCTTTTCGGCCAAATTCTCTAACCCTCCGGGCTCACTTCTTCGGGAAGTGGTGAAATAACTTGCAAATGCATAACATTGATGACATCAACATTAGTTATCCTAGATGGATTTTCATCCATCTTCGGATTCTACACACGGTCCTTTATTAACTATAAACCCTTTTTTTTATTTTATGCCATTTTTTAGGTACGAAGGTCGTTATGCAATTTAACCTTTCTCTCACGATTGGTATCTAGCTTACCCACTGTGTTAAGTTTCAAAATTTCACTTGCATCTCTGTTATAACATCGAATGGAAGACCTCACGGTCAAATCGTACCCAAATTCCTCTTTAAATTTCAAACACATTTCTTTATATGTATTGATTAAATCGAATCACTTCATGTCGCTCTTAAAAGCTACAAATTTAACTCCAATTTTAATTATAAGTGTCGCTGCACTCCACTTTACACAATTGCCTTCGAATTTTTTACTTCCATTAGCCTGTTACACTTTCTCTCTTTCTTCTCCGCATATTCACCGATGAATTTTCAAAAGAGTCTCTTTCCCCCTCGTAGACTATGCTAGGTGGTCCTGAAATCCCTCCACCGTTACCTACGATTGTGCCTGGGTAAACCTTTGTTCTCGAGTGATAATTCTATTATCACTTGCTTAAATATTACTCACGGTGACTTTTGTCATGATAACTATTCCCAGATTATTCTATGTCTTCTGTCCGACTTCCTCTCCTATAGTCCTTCTTATGGCCCTCACTGGTCGTCCTATAATGTTCGGTGCCCTAAGCACACATGATTTCATATAATGAGTCACATCCATTATAAGTCATAGCAGGAGAACATAAGTCACATACGTAAGGGAACACAACAATCCAATAGTAAGGCTCTACATCAAATAATGCTACCCTGAAATGTGAAAAGCCGCACAGATCCTATGGACACTAGAACCTGATGCTCTGATACCACCTGTGACACCCCACCCAATTAAATACCTAGTGACCATTCCTTTATTCAATTTAAAACAAAGTATTTGGTTGGTTCATTCTTAGCGCCACTGTCAAAAACATTTAATATTAATCGTCACCTAATAAATAATTAAGCTAGTGTCAAAACATTTTTCAATTTAAGTTATACCTAAAGAATACATTAATAATTTCTAAGTTATTAAGACATCTACTATTTACCATACACAGGGATACAATAAATACTGGATATAACCCAACTTCCGGAAGAAAAATACTGGATAAAATATTCCAGTTTAAAGTCTCAAACCAAAAAACCATAATAATACTCAAACCAAGTAAACAAAACTATAAAGTAAACTGAGTACGATCTCTCTGATAAAAATGAATGAGAATAGGCGACACATGCCCTAATTAAAAGTCTAGATAGAACTAAATGAAATGATAGAGGCGTCTAATCTCAATAACCTATAGCTTCCACAATAGCTGCAGCTCACGAAGTAATCCAAGTAGCTAGGTATGGTGTCCCTGTGGCTGAGCACCTGCTATATATATATATATATATATATATATATATATATATATATATAGCAAAATAGAGAGGAATGCAAGAGACGGGTCAGAGCCTGATGTTTTAAAAAATATTTAGCAAGTATTTAAAACTGCGATGAAGAAAGTATTATGTGCATGTTAGATATAGAACCCTCACATGAAATTCTCACCTCTCCACTATTGGGCACGCCTAACCTATATCTATCCTAACCTAGTCATCTATAAAGTTCCCAACTAGGTCATAGATTTATACTTTCTAATTATATCTCGTAGGAGTATCCCGTATCGCCCATACAATACATTATTAAAATAGTTTATCCCACCTAATCACATTTCATATTCACTTTTCTAATAATTAATCTTTTACCCACTGAGATTACTTTATTTATCAACATTACCATATCTACTAATTTCACACAGTAGAATTTATCCACAAGTACACACATATATATATAATCACAACATTCCTATACATATATATTAATCCTTCACCCTTTGGTTAAGACCACTTGGCGCAATGCATACTCTGCTATCATGTCCCGGTGAATCACTCACTGCATGGCGGACTACTGGTTCAAACTCTCATGAACCATAAATTCAAATCACAAATATTGGAGGCAAGCATATTCCCCTGCCAAATGGGTCACACACATACCTACGCTCCCATTCAGCCGTCGAAACTATAATACATCTCAGATAGCATGTAACCAAGTTCATATACTCTAGGTATAAGTCAAATATCCCCCGAATGGGTCACACATGATAGACTGTCCACTACGTGAAAACCTCCTCCTGATAGCAAGCGGCATAGGTATGCTATACACATAATAATAAGCATATAATAGGCATTCTCACATCGTAATAAAATTCATAGGTATTCACCCAACCCAAGCCTATATTTCCATATGTATTATTCTCTCATTACTACATATAGTATATTTTCTTTACCCCAATTACTATACATAGTATTAATTCATAGCTAAGTTCATTAATGAACGCTCCCGATTATTTCTCCTCCCTCGAAGGGTATCCTTAAATTTACATATCATCACAGTAGGTAAAGTCTCTATACCCTACTGGTCGAGGACATCATTTTTCTCTAATATCCAATTCTCGAATCATTCACTAAGGTAAGTGTTTTCCTCGATTTATACCAATTTATATTAGCTTATGGTTTCTCCCTCTTAGGCTGAAACCTAACTTCAACCTTGGCCTATGGTTTTATTAAACTAATCCTCAGTACACATCAAACTTAGTCTCAAAATTTAAGATTCGAAAGGTTCTTCGAGGTTCTGCAGAAGAACTAGAAATCTGCAGAAAACCAAATCGAACTGATCCTAAGGAAAATGAACCGATCCTATATAAAAAAAATGAACCAATCCTGTCTGTAAATAAACCGATCCTATGCCGTCTGGGATGTTCTCCCACAGTTACGTTTTTCCCCCATTATCAAACCCAAAACTCCATAGTTCGTACCCCATCCTCAATTGAACTATTTTGATTGATAACACAACATGTATACACAATTTCTAACATCCAAGGTATAGACTTGTTCCTCATCTTTCGATATACGCTTTGGTGGGATTTGTGGTGTGAGTTCTCGAGTTTTTCACCAAGAACACCTATGGACTCTCCTTCTTCCTCTGTGGTTCTCTCTCCCTCTCTTAGGTTTAAAAACTGACAGACTTCTTCTCACCCATGTACACTCATATTTAATTATCTTATTTTTGTCCATATTATTTTCCCAAAAATCCAAAAGACAAAAATACCCTACGGGGTACTGGTTAGGCCTAAAAATATTTGGGAGTCCAAATAAAATACCCGGGTAGAGTATTCTGACTGTCTCGACCCTTCCGGATTGAATAGCACACTCGAAATGACCATACGAGTTACTTAAAAATAATTTACTTCTTTAATCCATTAAATTAGTCCCGACGCAGCTCACGCACGCGTCCCAATTTAATATACCAAATTGTTGGATTTTCCATTCTCGACAATTTATAAAATTTTATAATTCCATATTACGTATTCACACAATAATAATCAATAATTCTCAACAATAAGTATTAACCCTTAGCACGCTAGTTAATATTTATTTTAATCCGGATTAATTATCAATTAATTTCTAACATTTTAATATATGTAATCTACCAATAATAATTAATCCCATAATTATTTATAATAAAAAAATACGGGGTGTTACACCATCTCCAAACAGCACCGCGAGTGACATTAACATCTCTTGTTCATCTAACATATCATGTAGTAATTAGACGTGTAGTCACAGGACTCCCGAATTTAGAATAGGATATGAATTTTAAAATACGCACAATTAGGCTTGAAAACCTGTCGTGAGGGGGAGGATAATCCCAACAGGCCCCAAATTGCACCGCGAGTGGCATGAACACCTCGTTCGCATTCAACATAATACGTAGCAACCGACCATGTAGACGAGGGACTCCCGATTTGAGAATAGGACTCAAATTTTACAAATGGAACACTTAGGCTTGATAATTGAAGGTGTGTTGTGAGGTAATGAGGACTTCTAGTGGACCCTAAGCGGCACCATGAACATTTCATGCACATCCAAGGTAACACGTGGAAACCAGTTGTGCAGTCGTAGGACTCCTAGTTTTATAACAGGGCACAAATTTGAAAACAGACATATACAGGCTTGAAAATGTACACGAGGGAGATGACACCCCCAATCTCCCCCAAATGGAACTGCAAGGGGCATGAACACCTCGTTCACGTCTAGCATAACGTGTAGTAATTGGTCTTGTAGTCGTGGGACCCTCGGTTTGAGAATAGAACACAGATTTGAAAACAAGCACACCTAGGTTTGAAAATGTGCAGCGAAGTGACGAACCACCCCCAACTTCCACCAAACGACATCGCGAGTAGCACGAACATCTTTTGCTTGTTAATCAAAACACGAACAACTGATCGTACAGTCGCGGGACTTCCGATTTGAAAATAGGAAATGAATTTTAAAACATGAACACTTTGCCTTGAAAATGTGTGGAGAGGGCGCAGTCACCGCTAACTGCCCCCAAATGGTACTGCGAGTGGCACGAACACCTCAAACGCTTCCAAGGTAACACGTAACAACCGGACATGCATTCGAAGGACTCCCAATTTTAAAATAGTACAAAAATTTAAAAACATGCACACTTAGGCTTAAAAATGTACTGTGAGGTGGAAGACACCCCCCAATTTCCCCCAAACGGCACCGCAAGTGGCACGAACACCTAGTGCACTTCCATAGTAACACATAGTAATAGATCCCGTAGTCGTGGGACTCCCAATTTTAAAATAGGAAATGTATTTAAAAACAGGCCCACTTAGGCTTGAAAATGTGTCGCGAGGGGACGAACACCCCTAAATGCACCAACATGTCACTGCAAGTGTAACGAACACCTCATGTACATCCAACGTAACACGTAAAAATCAGTCATATAGTCGTTGGATGGACACCTGATTTGAAAATCAGACACGAATTTGAAAATAAGCACACTTATCCTTGAAAACATGCCACGGGGGGGGGGGGGGGGGGGGGCGTAACCCCAGAGGCCACGAAACGATAATGAGTGGTATGAACACCTCGTGTGCATCCAAGGTAATATGTAACAATCAGGCATGCAGTAGTAGGATTCTTGGTTTGAGAATACGATATAAATTTGAAGCCAGACACATTTAGGCTTCAAATCGTGTCGTGAGGGGACAAGCACCTCTAACGGCTCCTAAATGGCACCAGGTGGCACAAATGTCTCGTACACATCCAATGTATCATGTAGCAACCGGTTGCGCAGTGGAGGGAATCTTAGTTTTAGAATAGTACACGAATTAGAAAACAAGCACACTTAGGCTTGAAAATGTGGCGCGAGGGGACGGACACCCCCAATGGCAACCAAAAGGCACTGCGAGTAGAACAAACACCTTGTGTGCATCCAACGTAATACGTTGCAACCAATCGCATAGTTGCAGGACTCCCGATTTGAGAATAGGACACAAATTTGAAGACAAGCACACTTACGCTTGAAAAAGAGACATGAGGACACGGATACTACCCCCCCCCCCCCCCACACACACATGGCTCCACGAGGGGAATGAATAACTCGTGATAATCCGACATAGCACTTAAAAACAAGCAGCATAGTCATGGGACTCCCTATTTGAGAATAGGAAGCGTATTTCAAAACTTGCATACTTGGGTTTGAAAATGTGCCGCGAGGGAGTCGACACCCCTAACGGCCCACAAACTACATCGCGAGTAGCATGAAGACCTCGTGCGCATCCGATGTAACATGTAGCGACGAACCACGAAGTCATGAGACTCTCAGTTTTATAATAGGACACGAATTTTAAAATAGACACACTTTTGACTTAAAAACATGCCGTGAGGGGAAGGACTCCCCCAATGGACCCCAAACGGCACCGCGAGTGGTTGACCACCTTGTGCGCATCCAACATAATACATATAACCGACCATGCATTCGAGGGACTCCCGATTTGAGAATAAGACATGAATTTTAAAATAAGTACAATTCGACTTACAAACGAGCCACGATGGTGCGGACACCACCAGCCACACCCAAATGGCACTGCGAGGGACACGAACACCTCGTGGGCATCCAACGAAACACGTAGTGACTGGTCATGCAGTCACAGGACTCTCGGTTTAAGAACAAGGCATGAATTTGAAAACAAGTACAATTAGGCTTGAAAATGGGCCGCGAGGGCGAGGACATCGTTAGCCGCCCTCAAACAACATTGCGAGGGGTACAAACACCTCATGCGCATCCAACGTAACATGTATTAATCAGCCTCATAGTCACAGGACTCACGATTTTATAATAGGGAACGACTTTGAAAACACGCACACTTAGGCTTTAAAACATATCGCGAGGGGGCGGATGCCCCTAACCGTCTCCGAATGGCACTACAAGTGACATTAACACCTTGTGTGAATCTAACGTATCATGTAGTAATCGGATGTGTAGTCACGGGACTCCCAAATTTATAATAGGACATGAATTTGAAAAGACGCACACTTAAGCTGGAAAACCTGCCACGAGGGGGAGGACAACCCCAATAGGACCGAAATGTCACCGCGATTGTCATGAATACCTCGTGCGCATCTAACATAATACGTATCAACCGACCACGCATACAAGGGACTCCCGATTTTAAGAACAGGACACAAATTTTAAAATAGGAACACTTGGGCTTGATAATTAAAAATGTTCCGTGAGGTGGTGAAAACTTCCAACGAACCCCAAGAGACACCATGAACACCTCATGCGCATCCAAACTAACACGTTGAAAACATACCACGAGGGGTTTGACACCCCTAAATGGAACCACAAGGGGCATGAACACCTCGTTCACATCTAGCATAACATGTAACAATCGGTCTCGTATTCATGGGACCCCAGTATGAGAATAGAACACAAATTTGAAAACAATCACACTTAAGATTGAAAACGTGCAGTGAAGTGACGGACACCCCCAACTTCCACCAAACGGCATTGTGAGTATCACGAGCACCTTGTACATGTTCATCAAAACACGTTACAACCGATCGTGTAGTCGCAGGACTCCCGATTTGAGAATAGGACATGAATTTAAAAACATGAACAATTTTCCTTGAAAACTTATCACTGTAAGGACACAAATTTCCAATTGAGTCCATATATAGTTTTGGCTCAATTCCGGACAAAAACATTTATTCATAGGATTTTATTTAATTGTAATATTCAAGACCTATGAAGTGTTTGTTGAAGACGTAGCGGCAAAGAATATAAAGCTTCATCAAAATGCCGGTTTGTGTGCCTCGTTTCTACGTCATCAACTAAGGTTCCATGCTCCCAAGGTATGAATGTAATTATATTTATATAGGAGCTTGGAACAATATGTATTGGGTGTTAGGTGTAATAAAAACTGCATTTTATTTTCAGAAGAATCAATTAGAAACTTTAAATTAAGTATATAAAAGTTTATAAAAGTTTCTGGGCCAAAATCGAATTTTTCAATCTTTCTGGTCGTTCGTTAGAAATGTCGTTCGAACGAGTTTTTTTCGTTCGAACCAGATTTCGTTCGAACGAGTTTTGTCGTTCGAACGAGTTTGCCAACGACCCTAAACTGGTCAGTCGTTCGATATGTCGTTGGAACGAGTTTTCATTCTAACGAGGTATCTAACGAGATTCTGACGAGCCCAGGCTGGTCGCTCGTTAGAAGTCTCGTTCGAATGAGAATCAAGTTCGTTCGAACGAGACGCCAGGGCGGGAACAGTTTTGAGCAGTTTTTGGCAGTTTTCACCCCACTTCCCCACTTGGTTTTTAACCAACTTTTTCATACATTATTATGTGCGGGAAACACATTTTCCAAGACAACTTTTCAACTTAGTTTATCTCCTAGAGAGAGTTTGAGAGCAAAAATAGTTTTAGGAAAATGTTCAAGTTTTGAGTGTAATTCTTTCAAGAAAAATTTCATACACACTCTAGTTTACACCCAATTGTTTATCCAAGTTTCTATATAAATATTAATTACTTGGAGATTGTTTTGGCACCGGTTTTTCTCTACACCGAATTGAAGAGAAGTTCGTTTCATTTCTACCCATTTGGAGAAAGGCTCCATGTTCGGGTGACGGTGTGCCTAATTGCCCGATCGGTGAATTCCTAGACCACAGTGGAGCTCCGTTGGTTATCCGCTAATTGGAGGTCGATACAAGAAGAAGCATCACGGCTTGAGAGGGTTCGAGTTTAGGAAGTAAGTCTTTTGTCTTGTATTTTGTAATACCGTTTTTAGTGGATTTGAGGCTAGGGTCGTCCCGAGGTTTTTTTCCCGTTAGTGGGTTTTTCCTCGTACATCGCGGTGTAGTGTGACTGTTGATTTTATCTTGCTCTATATTACTTAGAACGCATGCTAGATTAATTTCAAGATAAAATTTGGTTTTACAATCACACTAATTTAAATTGGGACTTTAATTTAATATTGGGTAAATTTGGTGTATTCATGTCATTTGCTAAAATTGGTTTCGCCTAACTTTGGATAATTGAATATTATGACTTAGGCAAATTCTAGGACTTGAATTATGTTTTAATTTGTTTTGAGAAATTAAAACTTGGTGTTGATTATTTTTTGAAAGTTGAACCATCACCTGTTTTACAACGCTTCCGCATCGTTTTATCATAAGAGGAAATTAAATATTTTTAATTGGGATCCAACTGCGTTTTCAAATTGGTATCAGAGCCAAAAACGATAAATTATTTCGTTAAGATCTTTTAATTTTTGGCTAAAATGGATTTTTCCCCATTTTCAAAATTTCCTATTTTTGATGGTTCAAACTACGCGTATTGGAAAGCGCGAATGAGATCGGCACTAAAATCTATCGACGAGAGAGTTTGGATGTCTGTTGTTAACGGGTATTCCCCACCAACTTATTTAGTTGAAAATGAACGTGTTATCAAACCCGCCGATAGATGGACTGAAAATGAGTTTAAACTTGCAAACTTTAATTCCCGAGGTTTAAATTCCTTGTTTAGCGCTGTCACACCGGATGAATTCCTCCGTATTATGACGTGTGAAACCGCTAAAGAAGCTTGGGACATTTTACAATTAACTCATGAAGGAACTAGTATCATTAAAGCTTCAAAACTCCAAAACCTCACTACTCAATTTGAAACTATCAAAATGGATGAAAAAGAAACTTTTGATAAATTTTATGCTAGACTTTCTGATATTGTTAATTCATCCTTTAACTTGGGAGAGAAAATACCTGACGACCGTGTAGTAAAGAAAATTTTAAGGTCCCTACCCGATAGATTTATTCCAAAGGTGACCGTTTTAAATTCTTTACCCACTTTAGCCTCTACGAAATTAGAAGAGCTTGTGGGTGATTTACAAACCTATGAACTGGATATGTTTCCCTCTAAAAATGAAAAGAAAATTGAAAAGGGCGTTGCTTTAAAAGCCCGAAAAGAGGTCAAACAAGTAGTAGAGAGCGATAGTGATAGTGACTCGGAAGATATGGCTTTGTTTGCTCGTAAATTTAGAAAATTTCTTAAATTTAACAAAGATAAAGTTAAAAATGATTTTAAGAAATTTGATACTTCTAAACATGATAAAAGCGAGAAGTTTTCTAAAGCCGAGAAAATCCCTAAACCTAGTAATGAAAATTTAGATAGGGACGAGTCTAATAAATGTTTTGGTTGTGAAGGTTATGGCCATAGGGCTTATGAGTGCCCCACTAAACTAAGGAAAGAGGGTAAACGATCCACTGCTTATAATGCGACCCTTAGTGATAGTGATAAGGAAGAGAAGCCAGAGAAGCCCTATTCCCCCACTAAGAAAAATTTTGTGGCTTTTATGGCTAGACATGTAAGTGATAATGAGAACTCATCGAATGATGAAATTATAGCACATGCCACTTCCAAGGTCATTATACATGATTCTCTTAGTTTTAATGATAGTGAGAGTGAAGAAGAAAGAGAGAGTGAAAATGAAGAAGAGGTTGATGAGAGTGAACTTCAAAATGCTTTTCATGAATTATATAAAGAATCTATTAAATTGAAAAGAGCGAATTTGAAGATAGAAGCGAGTTTGAGAGAGAGTGTCAAGGTCATTGATGAAAGTGCCTTAATAGAAAACCTTAGGACACGTGAGAGGACTCTTCAAGAGAAGCTTAACTATGTAGAAGGCGAGAGAGATAGCCTTAGGGGTTTAATGGAATCCTTGAAAAAGGAGCTTCTTACTTTTGAAGAGCGAAATGTTTTACTAGAATCTAAAATTTTAGAATTGGAAAATAAATTAAAAGATTCTAGTAGTGTCAAATTTGATTTGGAATGTCGTTCGGAAAAACTCGATAAAATGTTAGGAACGGTCCAAATTAAAAATGACACTTTTGGTTTAGGCTTCAATTCTTGTAATGATTTTAAACCTAAAGTCAAAACCAATGTTTTAGGAGAATCTTCTAGGAATGCATTTAATGATCACTCCTTAGATAAATCTTTTCGACATATTCTTACGTGTACACATTGTGGTCGAAAAGGTCATCTTAGGAAATTTTGTTTAGATCTTAAACGAATTCCTAGAAAATCCCATTGTAAAGTAACCACGGTAATTAACGATCCTACACCCCAAGATAGTAATTCTTCATTAATTTGGGTTAGGAAATCCGACTTGGTTGCCTTACAAAATCGGGATTTTGATTCTCATTTACTTTCACATGCTTCCTCCAATGCTAAATCTAAAGGTTGAATGTGTTAGTGTTTTATGCATACTCTAGCTTTTTTGTGCTTCATATTATATATCATTGCTAGATGTATGCATGTTTAGTCATTTTCTAGTCATTGCCTTATTTCATATCACATGCTAGAAATTATGACTTGTTTATCTTTTTGTATTATATTTTGTGTTTGATTTAACTGAAAAATATAAAAAGATTTTTGTTTATCATTTGTGTTTTTTTTATTTCATTTAAGCTTAATGAAAAGTACAAATGATTTTTGTTTAGTCTTTTGAGTATATATCTTTATTTTTGGTTAAAAATGTTAAAAACTCAAAAAGATTTTATTTTGTGTGTATTTTGGTTTGACACACTTTATGTGGCATATATTTGTGCTTGAATCCTTCCTTTACGCTCCCACGTGGCTAGAACTTTTGGTTTAGATTTTCAATCCTTCAAATGTTCTTTACCATGTTTTATATGGAGTAGTTGGATTTTGTATTGTTAAAATGGATTCTATTTCTATATGCCTCTTTTCACACATGCACGGGCTCTTTTGAAATCTTAATGTCACATGTTATATTTGAGCTTTTTGAGATGTTCTCCTATCAATCTAGTCATCTACATATCTATGACCTAGGAGGACTAGTGCATGTCAAAATCCGTTGCAAGTGAGATTTGTGCGAAAAATGAAAACATGATAAATTAATATATGCACGGGGAAGGGCTCCGAAAGGATGAATTAAATCCTTTGCGATAGTAAGCCACCGTTGATTGGATCTAAAAGAAATACGTGATCCAAAGGACTAAAAACAGAATATTTGGCATTAAAAGAAAATAAATTGCCACGGCCTATGTTTGTTTGATATAATCATTCACAAGCAAAAGAATATATATACTTATTGAGGGAGAATTGGATGGTATATCAACGGTTTGCACAATGTCCGTTTATCCTAGTTGTCTTTAATGTCATGACTCTATTTGGTTTGTAGAATCATCATCATGCTAGGCTTGTATGCATTGTGTATGTTTGTTCATAGAGTTCAATCTTTATATTGTCACATGAGGTTATATTTAACTGTGATGAAGTTTGCAATGAAATGAGAACTCCGTGAACGTTTCTTAAGTGTTTGGGTCTAAATTTAATTGTTTCTAGTTCACACCCCTACACTTCCGTTTCCATATGACACATTTTTGCCATACGAGTGTGCAAACTTATTGTATTTTGTGTCATGTGTGTGTTTATATCTATCTATATATGCTCGTACTTATTGGTATATTTATAGTATATATATATATATGATATTTGTTTGTCTTTGCCTTGCTTTAATTGTCTCTATGCTTTCATGTCTTAACACTTTATGCTTCAACATGCTGTTTATTAATTCTTTAATCCTTTGCCTATTCCTGAACAAAAAAGGGGGAGAATGATGATGGGGGGAGAAATGGTATCTAATCCTATTATTATCGTATCCTAGTTTGGGGGAGATTTATCTTAGGGGGAGACGTCTTTCTAAGTATGTCATGTGTTTAAAAGGGAGAATTAATTTAGGGGGAGTAATTAATTAATTGCATTTAATATCAAAATATTCCCTATGCATTTGATGAGTTTGCTTAAGTGTGCAGGAATTATTTTAAAGCGGCATCTTTCAATGGCAAAGCGTTCGATCCTTGGGTTGAGTCAAGTTTGGGCGGGTTATGTTTTTGAGTCTAGTGAGCTTGACGGCCCTTTAGGATTTTTGTTTGGTTTTTGTCCCGGAATAGCCAAAGGGGGAGATTTGTAAGGACACAAATTTCCAATCGAGTCCATATATAGTTTTGGCTCAATTCCGGACAAAAACATTTATTCATAGGATTTTATTTAATTGTAATATTCAAGACCTATGAAGTGTTTGTTGAAGACGTAGCGGCAAAGAATATAAAGCTTCATCAAAATGCCGGTTTGTGTGCCTCGTTTCTACGTCATCAACTAAGGTTCCATGCTCCCAAGGTATGAATGTAATTATATTTATATAGGAGCTTGGAACAATATGTATTGGGTGTTAGGTGTAATAAAAACTGCATTTTATTTTCAGAAAGAATCAATTAGAAACTTTAAATTAAGTATATAAAAGTTTATAAAAGTTTCTGGGCCAAAATCGAATTTTTTAATCTTTCTGGTCGTTCGTTAGAAATGTCGTTCGAACGAGTTTTTTTCGTTCGAACCAGATTTCGTTCGAACGAGTTTTGTCGTTCGAACCAGGTTCGTTCGAACGAGTTTGCCAACGACCCTAAACTGGTCAGTCGTTCGATATGTCGTTCGAACGAGTTTTCGTTCTAACGAGGTATCTAACGAGATTCTAACGAGCCCAGGCTGGTCGCTCGTTAGAAGTCTCGTTCGAACGAGAATCAAGTTCGTTCGAACGAGACGCCAGGGCGGGAACAGTTTTGAGCAGTTTTTGGCAGTTTTCACCCCACTTCCCCACTTGGTTTTTAACCAACTTTTTCATACATTATTATGTGCAGGAAACATATTTTCCAAGACAACTTTTCAACTTAGTTTATCTCCTAGAGAGAGTTTGAGAGCAAAAATAGTTTTAGGAAAATGTTCAAGTTTTGAGTGTAATTCTTTCAAGAAAAATTTCATACACACTCTAGTTTACACCCAATTGTTTATCCAAGTTTCTATATAAATATTAATTACTTGGAGATTGTTTTGGCACCGGTTTTTCTCTACACCGAATTGAAGAGAAGTTCGTTTCATTTCTACCCATTTGGAGAAAGGCTCCATGTTCGGGTGATGGTGTGCCTAATTGCCCGATCGGTGAATTCCGAGACCACAGTGGAGCTCCGTTGGTTATTCGCTAATTAGAGGTCGATACAAGAAGAAGCATCACGGCTTGAGAGGGTTCGAGTTTAGGAAGTAAGTCTTTTGTCTTGTATTTTGTAATACCGTTTTTAGTGGATTTGAGGCTAGGGCCGTCCCGAGGTTTTTTTCCCGTTAGTGGGTTTTTCCTCGTACATCGCGGTGTAGTGTGACTGTTGATTTTATCTTGCTCTATATTACTTAGAACGCATGCTAGATTAATTTCAAGATAAAATTTGGTTTTACAATCACACTAATTTAAATTGGGACTTTAATTTAATATTGGGTAAATTTGGTGTATTCATGTCATTTGCTAAAATTGGTTTCGCCTAACTTTGGATAATTGAATATTATGACTTAGGCAAATTCTAGGACTTGAATTATGTTTTAATTTGTTTTGAGAAATTAAAACTTGGTGTTGATTATTTTTGGAAAGTTGAACCATCACCTGTTTTACAACGCTTCCGCATCACATCTTGAGTTTACATTAAAAGGATATTAAATATCTTTAATCGTGATATATTATTTAAAAAACCGGGGATTCCACCCTCTTCAGTCACGAAGGCGCAGACACCGCCAACCGCGCCCAAACGGCACACGAGTGGCACGAACACCACGTGCACATCCAACGTAACACGTAGCAATCGTTCGCGCAGTCTTAGGACTCTTGGTTTTAGAATAGTATACGAATTTGAAAATAGGAACATTTTGTCTTGAGACACCCCCAATCGCTCCCAAACGGCATCATGACTGGCACAAGCACCTCATGCGCTCCAACATAACACGTAGTAACTAGTCCAGTAGTTGTCAGAATCCCAATTTTAGAATAGTATAGGAATTTGAAAATAGGCACACTTAGGCTTGAAAATGTGTCGCGAGGGGACGGACACCCCCCAAACACCCCAATATGGGACCGCGAGTGGCACGAACACCTCGTGCGTGTACAACGTAACACGTAGTAATCGGACTTGCTGTCACTGGACACAATGTTTAGTATAAGACACGAATTTGAAAATAGGCACACTTAAGCTTAAAAATGTGCCATGAGGGGAAGATCACCCCAACTGCCATAAAACGGAACTACGAGTGGCATGAACATCTCGTGTGCATCCAACGTAATACGTAGAAATTGGCTATGCAGCTGTAGGACTCTCAGTTTGAGAATAGGACAAGAATTTAAAACTAGGTACACTTAGCCTCAAAATCATGCCACGAGGGGACAAGCACCCCCAATGGCCCCCAAACGGTACCGCGAGTGGCACAATGCCTCGTACGCATCCAAGGTAACACGTAGCAACTGACTGCATAGTCGCGAGACTCTTAATTTTATTATAGTACATAAATTTGAAAACAATCACACTCAGGCATGAAAACGTGCCGCGATGGGGCGGTCACCCTTAATGGCCCCTAAAAGGCACTGCGAGTGGAACAAACACCTCATGTGCATCCAACATAATACGTGGAAAAAAATTGCGCAGTCGAAGGACTCTCTATTTGAGAATAGGAAACGAATTTGAAAACAAGAACACTTAGGCTTTAAAATGGGACGCGAGGGTGCGGACACACCAAACGCACCCAAATGGCACCGTGATTGGCATGAAAACCTCGTGCGGATCCAACGTAACATGTAAGAACTAGCAGCACAGTCGTGGGACTCATGGTTTGAGAATAGGTCACAAATTTTAAAACTTGCACACTTAGGCTTGAAAACATGCCGCGAGGGGGTCGACCACCCTAACGACTCCCAAACGACACCATGAGTGGCATGAAGACCTTGTGTCCATCCAAGGTAACACGTATAAACTAAACGCAGAGTCATAGGTCTCCCTATTTTAGAATAGGAAATGAATTTGAAAAAGGCACACTTAGGGTTGAAAACATGCTGCGAGGGGTACGACTCCCACCAACAGGACCTAAACATCACCATGAGTGGTTGAACACCTCATTTTCATCCAACATAATACAAAGAATTATCCATGCAGTCGACGGATTCCTGGTTTGATAATAGGATACAAATTTTAAAACAAGCACATCTAAGTTTGAAAATGGGCCATGAGGATGCGAACACCCCCAACTTCCCTAAAATAGTACCGCGAGGGGAACGACGCCTAGTGCACATCCAACGTAACACATAGCAACTAGTTGTGCAGTCACAGGACTCCCGGTTTGAGAATAGGACACAAATTTAAAAAAAAAAACACATTTAGGCTTGAAAACAAGCCACGAGGTCATGGACTCCACCAACCTCCCTCAAACGGCACCGCAATGGGTACAAACACTTCTTGCTCGTCCAATATAGTATGTAGCAATCGACCTCACATTCGTAGGACTTCCAATTTTAGAATTGGAAAATAATATGAAAATGAGCATACTTAGGCATGAAAACGTACCGCGAGGGCACGGACACCCCCAACAGTCTCTAAACGACACCGTAAGTGGCATGAACACCTCATGCGCGTCTAACGTAACACGTAGTAATCGTCCATGTAGTCTCGGGAACTCCTAATTTTAAAATAGGACATGAATTTTAAAAGACACACACTTTGGCTTGAAAATGTTCCGCAAGGGGTTGGTCAATCCCAACAGCCCCCAAGTGACACCGCAAGTGGCATGGACACCTTGTGCGCATCCAGTATAATACGTAGCAACTATCCACATAGACGAGGGACTCCTGATGTCATAATAGGACACACATTTTCTAACAGGCACACTTAGGCTTGAAAATTAAATATGTGCCGCGAGGGGGTGACAATCGCCAACGGACCCCAAACGGCACCACGAACACCTCATGTGCATCCAAGGTAACACATAGTAATCGTCCATGCATTCATAGGACTCCTAGTTTTAGAATAGGACACGAAATTGAAAACAAACATATTTAGTCTTGAAAACGTACTATGAGGGGGCGAACACCCCCAACCTCCCCTAAATGGCACTGCGAGTGGCACGAATACCTCGTACATGTCCAACGCAACCCATAACAACTTGTCGCATAGTCGTGGAACCCTAGGTTTGAGAATAGGACAAGAATCTGAAAATAGGAACACTTAGGCTTGAAAACATATAGTGAAGTGACAGACACCTCCAACTGCCCCTAAACATCACCCCGAGTAGCATGAATAACTCATGCGCGTTGATCAAAACACGTAGCAACCGATTGCGTAGTCGCGGGACACATGGTTTGAGAGTAGGACACATATTTGAAAACATGAACACTTCGCCTTGAAAACATGTTGCGAGGGTGCAGACACCCCCAACCTCACCCAAATGGCACTATGAGTGGCACGAACACCTCGTGTGCGTCCAATGTAACACATAGTAACCGATCGCATAGTCATGGGACTCTCGGTTTGAAAATAGGCAGACTTAGGCTTAAAATTTTAAAACATGTCACGAGGTGGCGGACACCCCCAACCATATGCAAACGGCATCATGAGTGGCATGAACACCTCATGCCCATCTTTTTAACAAGTAGTAACCGACCGTGTAGTCGTAGGATTCTCAATTATGAAATAAGGCATGAATTTAAAAAGATGCACACTTTGGCTTGAAAATGTGTCGCGGGGGGCGGACAACCCCAACATCAACCAAACGGCATCGTAAGTGGCATGAACACCTCCTAGACATCCAACGTAACATGTATAAATCGTTCGTGCAGTTGCGAGACTCCTGATTTGGGAACAAGACACGAATTTGAAAACAAACACACTTAGGCTTGAAAACGTGCCGCAAGGTGGCGGACACCCCCAACCACCACCAAATCGTACCTCGAGTGGCATGAACACCTTATACGTGTCAAATGTAATAGGTACCAATGGGTCGCACAATAGCGAGACTCTCGGTTTGAGAATAGGACACGAATTTGAAAATAGGAACATTCAGGCTTGAAAATTTAAAACGTCCCTCGTGGGGGCCGACACCCCCAATGGCCTCTAAACGGCATCGTGAGTGGCATGAACACCTCCTATACATCTAAGGTAACCCATTACACCCATATGCACAGTCACGGGCACCCAATTTTAAAATAGGACACAAATTTGACAACAGACACACTTAGGCTTGAAAACATGCCGCGAGGGGGTAGACACCACCAACTTCCCCCAAATGGCACCGCAAGTGGCATGAACATCTTTTTCTCATCTAAGGTAGCACCTAGCAACTGTTTGTGCCATTGTGGAACTCTCTATTTGAGAATAGGATAGAAATTTGAAAACAAGCAAACTTAGGCTTGAAAACGTGTCGCGAGGGGGCGGACAACCCCAACCGCCCCAATATGGCACCGCAAGTGGCACGAGTACCTCATGTTCATCTAACATAACAGAAATAAACAGCCATAAAATTTCAAAACTCACGTTTTGATAATAAGAAATGAATTTGAAAACAAGGATATTGATGCTTTAAAACGTGTCACAAAGGGGTAGGCAACCCCAACGACCCTAAAACGGAACCATGAGTGGCAGGAACACCTCGTGGACGTCCGACATAATACATAACAACTGAATGCACAGTCGTCGGACTCCTAATTTGGATATATAACACAAATTTGAAAATAGCCACATTTCATCTTCAAAATGTGTCACGAGGGGAGGACACCCTCAACTGCCCAAAAAAGTCACCACGGGCAGCACAAATGCCTTATGCTCATCCAACGTTACGCATAGAAATCGGCCGCATAGTCAATGGACTCTCAATTTGAGAATTGGATCCAAACAATCCATTTTTTTCCAGTTAAATATGGTCATGGATCTGGTCTATTTCCATATTTTTATTTTTTCGTGATATAAGTTGTCTCTATTAGAGGTCGTGACCACAATTCAATTAGTATATCATTTGGTAATGGTTATCGGCCATGACCACCATCATAAGGGAGGGAAATATAGACACGACTCTAGGTCATGACCAATATCGTGAGGTGTAAAATTAGTCATGAATTTAGGTGATGGCTATGAGTTGTGACCAGCCTACCATAGAGTCACATTGGGATAAAATTCTAGTCCTTGACCAACTGGTCATCGCCTATATCCGCTATTGTTTTCCCTGATGCAGTGGTCCATGATCATTATTCTTAGTTAGGGACTTAGCCCGTGATAAGTAATTTTCATCATGCTAGATTTGGTCACGGCCCAAGTCCATGACCCATGGTCCTGGTCACGGCCCAAGATTGTGAATATTTGCCTATTTTGGTGTAGTTTGGGATTCTTTAGTGTATTGAGCCAACAAATACCCTGATGTAATATCAGTGACGGTTAAGTATAAGGGAAGGGGAGACCTGACTACTGAGGCATGAGCATTGGAGGTCGAGTGAGGTATCGCCTGATTCGTTCAGAGGCCTCTTGACGAGCCTCATTATAGAATTTAGTTGAATCATTCTAGAGAAGTTTGAAAATGGGTTCACTGATGGAGGTCAATTGGCTGATGAATCGACTGATGTATGGTAATTTACTCAGAAATCCTTGGAGTTCCTTCTCCATTCGAGGTGGTGGCATCTCAATTATGGCTTTCAATTTGGCAGGATATGCTTCGATTCCTTTCTCACTGACCATGAACCCTAAGCGTTTTCCTTTTTTAATGCCAAAAATATAATTTTGGGGATTTAGCCGCATTTGGTACCATCGTAGTCGCTCGAAAAACTTTTAGAGGGTGGGATTGTGACCTTCCTGAGTATTTTACTTGATGATCTTGTCGTCAACATACCCCTCAACTTCTTTATGAATAAGATTATGCAGGATGGTTGTGGCAACCCTTTGATAGGTGGCCTCGGCATTTTTTAGTCCAAATGTCATAACGGTGTAGCAGAGAGTTCCTCATGGGGTGATGAAGGAAGTTTTATCTTAGTGGTTTAGGTGCATCTCGATCTGGCTATAACCGAAAAATTTGTTAACAAATGACTTGAGGTCATGGATGTACGTGTTTCCACGATTATGTCAATGTTCGGCAATGTGTTATCATCTTTTGGGGATGCTTTGATCAAATCCCGATACTTGACGCAAATGCAAACTTTTCCTCCCGACTTTGTCATGGGGACAATGTTGGCAATCCACATATGGTATTCAACTACATGAATAAAACCCACGTTTAGTTATTTGACCACCTCCTCTTTGACTTGAGCGTCCGTTCGGCTTGTAGTTTCCTCAACTTTTGTTTAATTATTTTGCATTGTGGGAATGTCGGGATCTCATGCTGAGTTATTTCTGGGTCAATACCAGGCATGTCATCGTAGGACCATGTGAAGACGTCTATGAACTCTATTAGCACCTCTTCAAATTGTGCATGCTCATAATCATTAAGGGTAACCCTATCCTAATCTCACACTAATGGCAACTAGAATCTAGATTAATAACAGTAGTTTTATCATCATTAATTTAAACGCAATTATGGGGGTTATTTTTTACCTTATTGAGAGAAGTTAAGAATTGTTCATTTTTAAAATCATCATCATTAAAAGTTTGACTAGAATAAACACAACTAATGAAAGGAATAGCATTATACTCCAAAATCCTCATTTATTTAATTTTTTGGGAAAACAGTGTTGAGAACCTCGTCAAAAGAGGTCTCAATTACATTTACATGAGGAAAGGGAGAAACAGATTAAATGCAAAGATGTTTTACATAGGATGGACAACTGGTTTTGGCTGGGGTTGAGTAGGTAGTAATGGGTTAGTATACCAATTTAGGATAGGCATATCAACAGTTGTGATCTTAAGGGAGGGATCAGATGGCTCAATATCTTGGTGGATCATGTAGAGACTCAGCCCTAGTGTTTGGAAGTCAAATGATTCTTCAGAGTCACTTTCCTCGGAGTTCTTAGCAATTTCCATTATTTTCTCAGTCAAAGGCTTCACTTTATGTATTGAGTCTCCGTCCTAAATGTTGTTTTCTTGAAAGAATATCTTTATCCCCAATTTTATCTTCTTTCAATATGGCTGTACCACGGTTCTGATAATACACATAAGGGGAAGTATTCACCCTCATTGATATATCTTATGTTCATAGAGCTTCCCGAAACAATCTATCCTTTAGGCATATGTTCAGTCGGGATAGGCATAATGCTTTTATTTCATCCGATGAAGGTTTGTACCCCAAAACACATGGATGAAAGGCCTCTTTCAGGGCCATGGGCTAAAGGAATCTTTATTGATGTCGTCCTAGCCCCATTTCGAGCATGAAGTGCATGTTCTTGATCATCTAAATTACATTGATCTTGTGATAAAGGTTGTTCTCTAAAAAGACTCGATATTTAAAGTTATCCCCTGCTGGGACAGGGATCGAATCAATTCTAAAAATAAAGAGGAGCATGTCGCTGGTCTCATGCTGAGTCTCTAATATTGGATTGCTGGTACTGGTATTGTTCAAACTTTTTTCGTCCTTGGTGATGAACCGACCTTAGGCAAAGAACTTTAGTTTTTGATGAAGAGAAAAGGATACCCCTCGAATACTATGGAGCCATGGATGTCCAAGGAGTAGATTGAAGCATGCAAGTATGTCGATGACTTGGAATTGTGTTATAGGGTTGATAGGGTCATCCCTAATGCGAATTTTATGGAACCAATTACTTCTCGACAAGTGTTGTCATAGGCATGCACGACGACAGATATAGGAGTGAGGTTACTGACTTTCAATAAAAAGTTCTTGAAGGTTCTAAGAGGGCATACATTGAAGGCATATCTATTGTCGACAACTGAGAGTGGGGTTGTCTTTCCCAATACTTCGACAGATATATTAATAGAATAGTTATGATCAGGGCTAAAATTCAGAATTTCTTCTTCAGAAAAAGAGAGGAGTCTGACAGATGTTAAGAATCCAATCATATTCATGACTTCTTAGGGTCTATTAGAGGGAAAAACTGTGGGTTCGGTGAGGAGATTTACTAAGGCATTTCGGTGCAAGTGAGAAACATGAGAAGTACCCATAAGATTATATTGGCTTGGATTTTCTTAAGATGGTCAAGACTCTACTTTCCTCAACGGTCATTTCTAGCATTAGGAACTCTTTGGCCACTCCCTTTCCTTTGTCTACTCCGATTGATTGGGGAATCTGATCTTTGTAGTACCGCCCTGATCTGATCTTGTGATTCATCGAGGCGGGGATGAATAAGAACCCCATGGCTTAATTTTACCTTGGGTTGAATGGATAATTTATTGAATTCTCCCAATAGATCCTCATAGGATATTATTCCACATAACTTGTCAACACAAGTGGCTTCTTCATGATTCGATTCATCGTCTGAACTATAAAAGTATTCCCCCAATCCAGTGGTAACAATGTCTCCATGCCAAGAGTAATCAATGCACTCAAAAACTTCTAAAGCTTCATCATAATTCTTCCCACTGAGTGTGGAAGTGTAAAAGTGAACGGACCATCCGTCATTGAAGTTTCAAAGCAGTGACTAACTCAAAAATGCTGCAGATTTCGTGTGTCTGGTGAAACATATTGGCTTGGATCTGTACCACATCATCTATACTAACTTCTTCATCTATACTAACTTCTTCAATGGGAACCACCAATTCGTCTGACTCTCGAGCCCACTTTTGGGCTTCGATAAATAGGCTAACAAATTTTTGGTAGTCGATGGACATCTTGGTGGGAAATTTTAGCCCAAACCCTTGGAGTTGGTCTAACACATCAGGTAGTTCCATTCCTCCCCGCTACGATTGGGTGTGGGCAGTAATACAACCCCTCGTAAGTAATGACAGGGCTTGATCAGCAAGACATGTATGGTACAAAATAAAGGACGGGCAAACCTTAAGAGTTTTAGGTGAGACTATGTGGATGATGGGTGCTTTAGTGGGTATGATTTGGATAGAAGGGTTGAACTGAGGGTCACTTTCCAAGAAAATGGTATTCATACCAGTTTCATGTGATGGAAGAGGGTTATGAGAGATGTTGGGCTTGAGATTATCTAGTGGGGTAATGATACCCCGATTTATCAGGCCTTGGATTATGTTTATGAGATGGAAACATTGTTCGGTGGTATGACCTGTAGATTGGTGAAAGTCACAGTGGGCATCGGGCTTAAAGTTTTTAGGGAGTGGGTTTGGTAATGGTCGTTATTCCAATAGTTTGATGAGATTTTTGGTTAGCACAACCTGGAATACTTTGGATAAGGGACAAAAAATCTCGGTGCATTCTTTTTTGGAAGATATGGGGTGACATTTGGATGCCCAAAAAGTTATAGGTTGGGATATGTTGTTTATGGTTGAGGCAAAGGCACTAACAAGCTTCTCATACTTCTTTGGTGTAGATTATCCAGTCCACTTATTCATTTTAGGTTCCACTTTGGTGATACCTTCTTCGATTTCTACACTAGCCTCTCGGAGAGCTTGGAAGTGCAAGTAGTATTGTCCTCCCATAGATTCTTAAATATAAGTCAAAAAATTCTTCTTCACAATACTGACTTCTTCCTCCTCGGAGGGATTGTTGGTCATAGCAGTAGCTTTCTATCTCCACCTTCTAATAAAGATACCAACTGATTCCCCAAGGTTTTGTTTGAGCATCTCCAAGTCTCGGTGCGGCCTCTAACTCTTCATTATACTTGTAATAAGACATGAAGTTTCCGACCACATCTTCCCAATTATGGATCCTGGATTGTTTGAGGGGTAAGAACCATCGGAGAGTTCTTTCTTTTAAGGTATACTAAAACATTTGGTCCATTATCTCCATGTAAGTACCAAGAAGGGTCATGGCTCAGTGATAGTTTCAAAGTTTAACAATTGGCGGCCCGCTGCCCACGAACATCTTGACAACTGGCATCCTGAACTGATCTGCCAAACTTTCTTTAGGATAAGGAGACATATGGGTGTAGTCTATGTATTTCCCAGGTATCTTGATTTGGTCGAACTTCTTTGACAACATTTCTAGGTCTTCCATGACCTTGTTTAGTTCCCCATCTTTGGGATCCATGGGTACTAGAAGATTAGCCCTTGGATGGGCAAGGTTCCGAATCGGGAATTAAGTAAGTGGCAGCCCATTTATAGGCAGGGCATATGGTACACGTTGGTATTCTTCTGGGATCCCAATAGGTTCAGGGGAAAGTGGACCCAATGAATGAGTAAAGAGGGCCTCGGTTTCGTTGAGAATATAAATCGATATCGCTACATTTCTTGGACATCGATTTCAAGGTTGTCAATCTATTCACTGAGTTAGGCTACCACGACAATCAGATCTAGCTAAACATTCGTTGCTTAGTAGATATTCTCCATATAGAGCTCAAGGAGGTAGATCTAAAATTCAATCAAAGTATCAGAAGAGCCGACGGAGCTTTGAGGTTGTTTGATGGAAGACTAAACCCAATAGGGAGCCAGGCCAAAGTCGATTATGCGATCGACCTAAGAGAGAAAATGGTTCGAATTTTTTTGAAGGAAAGAGGGAAAAAGTTTTTGGTTTCTTTTAAAAGGAAATAGGAAAATGTTCTTGGTATTTTAGAAGAAACAGAAAAATGTTTTTGGTATTTTTATTTTTTGAAGAGGAAAATATAGGAGGGAGTCTCATCATGATGATTATTATTATTAGGTTTTCACTTGTATCAGGTTTTCCTAAATGCAGAAAAAAATTCTAGATAGGATGCGAGCTTGGGAAAATAGGGTTTAAAAGTATAAGACACGATTTGACTTGTTATTAGACTCACTAATAATGTCATGTTTTGAAAAAAGGCGAAAGAGCACGAAAATGCAGGCAGTATGCCGACCCAAAATTTTGGCAGAGTTTTGCATGGTAACTGATAAACTAATTATGAGTCCCCTATGGTCGATGCTTATATGAGGTTTATACATTTTTGGGTTTAGTGGAAGGGTTCCCCCATTTGGCATGACTTACACGATATACCTCTTTCCTATAAGGGAAATCATTCATAGGTACATGTCGATAAGCCATTTGATATACCTGAGTGTACGTGAATTGCCTCACGATATACCTCGTGGGGATGTTACATTTGAGAGAGAAATCGATATACTTGATATATATGAATGAGTTCCCTATTAAATATGTACCATCATGAGTTCGATTAAGCAGTACGATGCGGGGGGAATGGTTCGTTATGCGTCAAAGTTCCTAGGCTAGTGGAAGGTGATATTCATATCACTTAGGTTAATCGCGCCCCCATGAAACCAACACCCATCACAAAGTGACCCCACAGTACAGGACAAAATTTTGGTCAATATTGCGATTGTCTATTGATGTAGTGTGCAAAATGAATGAGCCTTAATTAATGTATTATGGAAAGAGGTTTTTTATTTGCATTATAAGTAAAACAAGTACTACACTAATGAGGGAGAATATATGAAAAATAAATCTAGCATGTAGTTTGAAGTCTATACTAATCATGATGATAGGAAGGCATGGTTATAAATGCATGTGAGTGAGTGACATGTGAATATATACAAGTGAGTGTCTATGATAGTGAGCCTAAGCATGGATCGACTACAAGTGTTGTGTGAGATTTGTTTGTTAGTGTGAGTATGTATACAAGTGAGATAAGTGTGGGTGTGTGCAAGTGAAGCTAAGCATGGATAATCTAACTGGTGTGCGGAACATGTGAGTAGAAACGAAACTATATTCAAGTGTAAGTGTGTGAAGTAAATATGGAGAATATATACAAGTGTGTGAAGTGTATAAGTGAGTGAAAAGTAATATTTATATGAGAAGGGGGAATGGTAGATTTAAGCATGAGTTAGATATACAAAAATTAAGCTGAGGAGTAAAGGGATCGTACAGGTGGGAGAATATGCACACATGTAAAAAAGTAGGATAGAAAAATAATAACACAATGTGGAAATAGAGTCTAGTCCTCTTAAAATAAAACACATCCCCATTAGAGTCGCCACTAAGGCCATCCCGGGGTCTCGGATTCCCTCCAGCGCGCCGCGGGGTGTGCCCTTTCTTGGGGCGCTCTGTCGTCATCATTGTGAGGGATAATGTGAAGAGATAGAGTCGCCAACCCATTTTTCTCAAAATAGGAAAAAGAATGTCATTTCCTCTAGAGAATGACATCAAGACCAATACTGATGCTTGTGAAACAAAGTAGTTAGAGGGTCCAGAGACTAAGTTACGGAATGATAATGTGTTAGGTACCCATCCCTCCCTTTCGGTGTCTTATGGGAAAACGTTCATCTTTACCTTTTAGACTCTGTGATTTGTGTACACATGTGTATTATATAGGTGGAGAATGGAATCATTAAACTCACGCCATGGAAAGGATGGAGTGAATGCATCCTTAGGAATGTTCTCGAAAATAATAATTCAAAATATAATATGAGTGTTTGACGAATCATAAGTCACTATGGAAGAGCGGATGTGTGTATTGGATGGAATACAAACATATAAAAATATGAGATGCGTGAAGAATACACACACACACACACACACACACACACACACATATATATATATATATATATATATATATATATATAATATGAAAGAAATATATAAACATGCATAAAGGAGGACTCCAATCTGAAGATTGGCCCAAGATCCCTACATAGCCCAAAGGGCATCAAAGTCCACGTTGTTAAAAGATAGCATAGGATGAGGTTCAATACATAAATCCAAACGAGGGATTTCTCTTATGTTTGTGTAGAGAGAAAATGTGCTTTTAAGAGTGAGAGTGTTAGACGGATATCCCTCTTTTGGAATTTATGGATAAACTCTCTTTTTCTTCTTTTGATTTTTTTATGAAAATCGATGATGGGTAATACTACTAATAAAGAGTAAAGATTGATGGATATCATGTGATGAAACAAAAGTACAAGCGTAGAAATAAGATGATAAATACTAAAATGGAATATCTAGAGAAAGGGATGGAGAATTGGATCTCCTTATGAGTGCTTGATGTTGACCTTGAGATGTAGATATGCAAATCTTGCAATGGTATGAAAGTGGAATGAAGAGGTAGGGGGAGTTACTAAGTTATGTAAGAATGTGATGGAAGGTAATGTGGGAAAATGGGTTTTCAGGAAAGGGAACGACTCTGAATTCGAAAGAATGTTCTATGACTTGTTCAGAGGGATGTTCAGGGGTGATTTTCAAAGTGAGGTCATGGACTCTATATAGAGGGACAAAGGGGGTGTAGATCGGCATGGTACTATACCTATCTATCGGCATAGCACCTTAAGTACACTACTGATTGGCAGGGTCCCTAGGGTGCTTATAGGCAGTCCGGAACATGTTTTTAAAAAAATGGGCATAAAAGGAAAATCGTAAGTCTGAATCGGGTAGGGTCTGAACATTGGAAAGGGTATTCAGATCCCTTTAATATTCCATTAAGACACTCTCAGGTTTGGGAGTTGACCAAAGTCAAACGGGGCTCGAAAGCGCCCGATGGTCTCTAGATGGGTGGTTTTTGAAGAAAAATGGATCATTCATCTTAACCGTATGGCCGACTCGAGCACGGGGTGGACCGTTATAAATGTAATTCATTACCCTTTAATATTTCATTAAGGTTCATTAGGTTCGAAGAGTTAGTTAAGGTCAAATGGGACCTAAAAGTGCTCGTTGGAACTTCGGAGTAAAATAGGTCATTCGTCCAAACTGTATTGCTAATTTTCACACTTGACGGACCGTTGGAAAGGGGATTCAGAGACCTTTGAAGATTCACTGATCTTTGATCAAGTTAGAAATTTGACCAGAGTCAACTAGGGCCCAGGAGTGCTATGGCCTTCAGATCAGTTTTCAAGGTAAAACAGGCTGTTCGTCCGGACTGTGCATGGGTCGGACCATTGCAAAAGGGATTCAGAGAACTTCGAAGATTTATTGAGATTTACCTTAAGCGGGAGAGTTGATTGGAGTAAAATAAGGATCAATATCACCCGGTGGCCTCCAGATCAGTACTCGGAGTATGACTTATGGTTTATGGTGAACGAGTAAGTGCTAAGGACCTAAGGAGGTGCTTGGGGGTCTTAGGATGGGTTGTCTACAAGGAGATTTAGGATATGTATGGGAAAATATTTTTTGTCGAAATTCACTCTAAAAACAAATTCTATAACTCCTTTATATAGAAAATGTATTTTTCTAGGAGACACATTTTTCAAGAAAACTTGTTTGAACGTAAAAAAGGGTTCGTTCAAATGAAAACACAATCTTGTTCAAAACAACTCAAAACTCATTCGAATGAACAACCAATATCGTTCAAACCATCTTTGAATGAGCTTCGAATAACATTTTTTCGGATAATAAGGAAATGTCATTTGATGTTCATTTGAATAAACTGCTAAACTCGTTTGAATAAAACCTATAAAGTCATTTGAACGACTTAAATAAGAAAGAAAAAAATCGTTTAAAATCTTATAAAAACAAACCCAAACATTTTATAAAAAGAAACATCCAAAATAAAGTTCCAAAAATCAAAATATATATGCAATCATACTTCAGAGATCCTCGAAAACACAAAGACAACATGTGGAACTAAACACGACAAAACAATGCAATCTGTGAGCCTTAGTGCTACTCTTCATTCAAACATATCATAGGCTTGAAAGGTCAAAACAAAAATCCTAGCCTATGACTCAAAAATGTTTGTTCGTAATTATGCCAATACATACAAATTGACACAATCGGAAATTTGTCGTTACAAATCTCCCCTTCAGATATTTCGAAAAAAACACAAAATAAAAACCTATGGGACACCAATCTCATCTAAAATACTCAATTCCAAATCTTGAAAGGAAAAAGTACAGACTTGAAAAACATATACGTTGAGTAACTTTTTACGTTACTAAATTTTTTACTTATTGTAAACTTGAATAGTTAATCACACATTCAAATGCAACTTGAATATATAACAATATAAATCTGCATATGAATAAACTACCCCTAGGTCTCCCCTAAAATAAAGATCTTCTCCTAACACTAAAGCGAAAGATATCATTTCTCCCCTTTTTTGTTGAGGAATATACAAAGTAAGAAAGGATAATAACCATTTCTTCCCTATAAACCATAACTTTCCCAAAATGTGAGCACATGTGATATCTCAATGCAAAGAAGAAACAAGAGATACCAATATGATCATATAGCATGAAAATTTGATCCAAAGATAATGCATATGGAAAACATAGATTAAATGCAAACACAAAGACTCAAAATGAAAATGCTATCGTATATATAAATATGAAAAATATACTAATGACACTCAGGCATAGATATAGGTATAACCACCGCGAAATGACACAAACACATAATATTTAGACACTAGCATAGTATTGATGTGTCTAAATATGTGGAATGGAGTGAAGATCCATGAACTTTATACAAATGAACTATGACCCAATCACTCAAAAATGTCCAAGGAGTTATATTTAATCACAAACATTTATCAAATTAAGATTTGGACTCGAGTAATAGATAAAGTGAACTCAAAGAACAAACAAACATGATGCACACAAGCCTAGAATTTTGAATATTCTACAAACTAATATCACTAGGACTTGGTAAGCATAACTGGGATTCACCATGACAACAAGTTGATCCTTAAATGTAAAACCCTCAAAAGATAAACATATATCATATATTTTTTCACTCAATTCTTTTGAAGAGACCACTTTCGATAGTCAAACAAAAAACAGTTGGCCTTAAATATTTTATTTTTTACCCTCATTTTTTTAGGCTCTTGCCAATTGTGGCTTTCCCTCAAAGGAGATTTGCTCATTTCATAGGCCTTTCCCTTGTACCCTCATATATAAAAAAAATATTAACATACTCATGGGCAATAGTTCTTACATGCACAAATCAACCATAGTCAATAAATATGTAGATGAAAAGATTGATTGGAGAACATCTTACTTAGCTCAAATATAACATGTAAATTTAATGTTAAAAAAGAGCTCGTGCATGTGTGTATGGAGACACATACAAAGTGAATCTATTAAGAAAATCAAAGTTGAACTAGTCCATGCAAGCATGATTAAGAATAATCTAAGAATTGAAAATTATAATAAACGTTTTATCCATATGGAAACATGGAATTAAGGGGATTCACACACACCAATATGACACACAAAATGTGTGAAAATAAACTACACATAAACCAAAAAACTTTTTGAGTTTTTAAATATTTTTTGAAATGACACAAATTTAAAAAAAAAAAACTCAACAGACAAACAAAATCTCTTTGCATTTCCCTCATTGAGACCCTAAAAATGGAAAATCAAAATACAAAAAGGATAAATATTGTACAACTAGTTAGCATATATATTATGAAGTACAAAAGCTAGTGTACAAAAAACATGCACACAATCACTCATAAGAAATAACATGTGGTAAATCATTTTGAAGTGTGCGAGAATGAACAATTCAAACATTAAATTCCTCGAAATCAGATCTACTAACCCATGTAGGTGTAACATGATAAACTTGGGCTTGGATAACTTTCATGACACTAGTCTTAGTCATACTAGAACCTCTCCTAAAATCATAATAAAAATTCCTAAGTTGACCTTTCCTACCATAATGTGGGCAAGTGTAGATAGGAGGAAAGTTACCATTATGCTGACCTTTATGAATTCCCCTAGCTTGGATTGGTTCTATCAAAAGCATGGTCTTGTCTGTAGCAGGAGTGATATCTATATCATTGAAGCCAATCACACCCTTGTGATCTTTGATTCGGACAATGCATAACATTTTCGACCTACATTCCAAATCAAATTTGACATGACTCGAGCCTCTCAATCTCTCTTCTAGCTTCACTATCCTAGACTCTTCAAACTCAAGAAGATCCTTCTTTAAAACCTCCATCAAAATCAAAAATTATTTCTCCCACCTACAAAATACTCGATCTTCTCCTCAAAAGTCCTCTCACATTCCCTAAGATCCTTAATCAATTTAGTATTATAATCATATATGGTATGCTCTTTCAACTTAGCTTCGAACTTGAAGTTTTCCTTTTTCAATTTCAATGTTTTTAAATACAACTCATGGAAGGAAACTTGGATTTCTATCCTCCTTCTCATCTTCATGCTCTTTTTCTTCCCTACTATATCTACCATCACTCTTTTGGGAATAATAAACTATAGCCTCGGAAGTATCTTTATGGGAAGATTTTTCATTAGGTCTCTCATGATTAGCCATGACCTGGTGTACTTGTGCTCAATAGGGGAATTGGATCCTTCTTCGAGATCACTATCACTAAGGGTGGCATTATACCCCTTCATTTTTTATCCATCCTTCCTTAGTTTAGTGAGGAAATTAACCCTCACACCCAAAGCAATTATTCGACTCATCACTCTTAAAATTATCATTACAACTTTTAGGGAATTGATTGGCCTTGATATACTTATTTTCTCAAACGTCTTTACATCTTTCGATTGTTTTTCAAACTTGAGAATTTTTCTAATCTTATTTGCAAACATGGACATATCATCATAATCGATGTCAGGCTCATCATTTGAAATACGTGTTTTCTACTTCCCGACTTTTAAAGTAATTCCCTTATCTTCCTTTATCTTTTTAGTGGAAAACATGTCGAGCTCATAAGTTTGAAGATCATCTACATGCTCTTCGAGTTTTGTATAGTCTAAAGTACCCAAGTAATTCAAAACTGTCACATTTGAATTAAATCTTCCAGTCAAGGGCTATAATATTTTCTTAATTACACAAGTTTCAGGTATTCTCTCTCCTAAGTTAAAAAATGAGTTCACGATATCTGACAATCTAACATCGAACTGATTAAAGGTTTCACACTCCTCCATACTAATGGTTTTAAACTGAGTGGTGAAGTTTTGGATTTTGGAAGCCTTAATAGAACTAGTACCTGAACAGGTGATTTGGAGTATGTCCCAAGCTTCTAAGGCATTTCACATGTCATAATATGACAAAACTCCTCTGGTGTGACCAAACAAAATAGAGCATTTAAACCTCGAGAATTATAATTTGCTAATCTATTCTCTTCCTCACTCCATGTATCTACGGGTTTGGGCATCATATAACGATCAACTAATGTACTGGGTGGGTATTACTCATTAATTACCACATCCCATATCCGCTCATCTATCGCTTTAAGTATTGATTTCATATGTATTTTCCAGTATGCATAATTAGACCCATTAAACATCGGTTCCCTAGAAACCGATTAACCCTTTAAATAAAAATCACTAAAACTCATGCCTAAATATGGATCTAACTTAAAAACATAGTTTTTCAGCCCAGATACCAATTTTAAGTTCTAGGAGTATGGGGGGAGGTCTAAACAAAAGTCATTTTTTTATTTTTTATTAAAATATAAAAAATAAATAGAATTTACCCTAATTAAACTTAGCACAAATTTTGAAACAACGGTTACGATGAACGATTTACCAAAACTTATCTTTTCCTAAAACATGCATCTAAGTGATGAAAGATAAAATAATATCAAGCACATGACACCTGGATTTACGAGAAAAATCAAAATAGGAAAGACCTTGGATAGCCTAGCCACATAAATTTCATTATGTATGGAATTATAATGAAACAACAGTAGACTTACAACACATATTTGAGTCCCTCCCAAGATTTGATGTTATTTGTTACTCTACCTTTACAAAGTGACAAGCATGAGTCCACCCCCAGAGCTGCCACAATGTGTGCGTCCACACACGTCTCGGTATCCATCGATCTAGGCTCAGCAACTATCTACCGATATGGAACACGTGCGCAACGCTACTACACCACAACACTACACCACAGAGTCCACCGTGTGTAAATAACAAACCAAGTACCAAATAGACTACACAAAACTTTTCTCTATCACGATGATGAAAGCAACAAACTATGGTGCCAACAAAGATGATCTCAAAGAATATATTATAATGCAACTTGGATATTAAAGAGTTTGAGTGAAACTAGAGTTTAAGAGATTTTGGAGATGTATGGGAAGATAATTTTTGCAAGAAGTCACTTTAAAAACAAATGTCAGAACTCCTTTATATATAAAACACATTTTTTAAGGCGACATGTTTTCTGAGAAAACTGTTTCGAACGGAAACAAGGGTTCATTAGAACAAAAACACAATCACATTCAAACCAACATAAAAATCATTTGAACAAAAATCCAATCTCGTTTGTACCAACTTTGAACGACATTTGTTCTATTAATAGAGAAATGTCATTTGATGTTCGTTTAAAGTTCGTTTGAATGAACTTCTATACTCATTCGAACAAAACCTATAAAGTCATTTGAACTACTTAACATAAATAAAATAAGTTCTTTTAAGGTATTTTAATAACATTCCCAAACATTTTATCAAAACAATGTTCCAAGGATCAGAATGTATATGCATTCATACCAAAGAGATCCTAAAAAACATGAAGACGAAACGTTGATTAAATATGACACGATAATTCAATCTATGAAGCTTTACGTCTTCATTCAAAAACGTCATTGGCTTGAAAGCTCAACATATAAAGCCTAACCTATGACTCAAAATGTTTTGTTTGAAATTAATCCAATGCATACAAATTGACTCAATCGAAAATTTTTCCTTACATCATTAACCATGGTTTTAAGAATAAGACCACGATAAATTTTATATAATTGTGAATGATGTTGAAGTTTTTATCCATGAATTGGAATATATTTGAACTTATAGTTCTACTTATGAATCCAAAAGATAATATATAATCACTAATTGATTTTGATGTTAATAATTCAATTGTTGGCATGTGTCTTACTAACTATCTTTCTCTAAGTGTGTATCAGCTTTCAGGAATATAATAAATGGTTAATAGCATGTCAAGAAGTTCCCAACACTCAAAAAAAACTTCATCAAGAACTCAAGGAGATCAACACACAAGTGGTTAGGCACAGTCTCTGCCCATTTGATCTCTAATGGGTAAAAATATACCCTTTTACTCCTTTGAGTTCGTGTATGTGTTGAGTTATGGTGTATGGCTAGTTGTGATGAATATGTGTGACATGTGTAATTGATATTAATGTAAACGAAGGTGTGTGTAACATATATAAGTGCAATCATACATTAAATAGTGTATGTGTGTGTGTGCGCGCGCACGCACACGTGTAATATACATGAGTGCAACTAGTCTATGTGAACAAATGACCGGGCAAGGATATGCATGTAAATGTGTACAAAAGTGAGTAAGTGAGGAATATATTAATAAGTAATAAACATCACCATAAGTGAGTAGGGTTATCCATGAAAGGTAAAATACGATGAAAATAAGCTAGTAAATATAAAACATGATGAGTATAAAAAAGGGAATATTAATTTAATATGTAGATTTAAAAAGTCATGGAGAAATATAAATAAATCAAAAGAGGATAAAATGAATAAATTAACTAACGTGATAAAGAGAAAATCAAATCATAATAACAAATCCAAAATACATGTACTAGAATTTGAAAAATACATTTGGGATGCCCATGTACTCTTTAAATGGGATCAAAACTCATTTAGTTCACACAAGTGCTATAAAAAATGGATTTACATAATTTTAATAATTTGAAGAAAGTTATTCTTTGATATAGGTAAAAATGGGTGTGAAAACCTTTTTTAGTGAAAATATCCTTTAATTTAACAATAATCACATAAAGGCTATTTTTGGGAGTTTTGATTTAGGAAAATAATTGATGCACATAGCTACAAAATAATAAGGTGAATACTAGAAGTAACTTGATTGTGATTAAAATAATGCTAAAAGTATATGAAGGAGGTCTATATCATTAAAAATGTAAAATGGATGTAAATATATTAAATAAAGAGATAAGTATGTGAAATGAAAGGTGAGCTATAGTTTTAAACCTTTAATGTGGAGGCTTTATTCAATTTTCAAAAGTTTCAACGCAAAAGATGCTTGAATTGAGGAGGGTAATTATAGAAAATTTTGGTGGAAATGAGGTCAACATGTAAGGATTTAGTGAAGTAATGTGGTGATAATGATGTTAGATTTAAGGTTTCTAAATGGGGTAAGGTTGTTGTACGGATTTTGTGATCCTAAAAATGAACCATTTTTTTCTTTTATAGGAGAACCCTAAAAAGCCAAAAACTCCAAAGTGTCCCAACACCTTACCAATCAACATCTCGAAGGTTGCAGATCAGCAGTGCTCCACTACAAAAATCAAAAATTTCTGTTTTATGAACATATCGAAAATTTGATTCACGTATGACGTGCACTATTAGGAAGGTGTTTTAAGACCTAAAATATTTGTGCCGAGAGAACTTCAAGACCTGGAAAACACTGATGTAAAATTGAGTTCGAAAGTTGAGAGGTGGCCAAGATTTAGGTTTTTCATGGAATAAAGGTGCCGAAGAGAGTGATTCTCATCAGGAACCTCTATAGAGTAAAATGGATAAGATATTGGGTTGTATACAAAGTCCCTTAATGATCAATATTAGTTATAAGTGAAGACTGTTGAAAAATAAACACCTTTATGAGAAAGGGAAGATTCCACCTGTCATACCAGAGGGCGAAGGAATGAAATAAAAGTTTTGTTAAAACAAAGGGGGTTGTGATTGAAAAATGAATGTAGATACAATGTACAGGAATGTGAAAAGGTGTAGATATATCGAGGGTGAAAAGGAGAAGAATATAAGAATAAATGATTCTTCCCAGGGGGATGGTTGCGATTGAGTGTCGTGGTTGAACTTCCTTTTAATCCAAAAGTATGGAAATATACCTTTTAAGTCAAAATAAATGAGTAGGATTATTTGCACTTCCTTTTGAGTATGAAGAATGGGGAATCTTCCATTTAAGATAGAAGAAACGAGCGACGTTTTTTTGCACTTCCTTTTAAGAAAACAGATGAGAAAATAATCCTTTTGAGACAGTAAAAACAAGAGTGGCTGGTTTTAAATATAAATGAAAGAAAGCAATAAATAAATAAATACAAATAATTGAATTAAACTAAGAAAGCTTGAGTTAATGAAGCAGACAATTAATACTTACTTAAAATTAAACTCTTGAGAGAGAATGGAGAGAATCTCCCAATACTAAACCTAAAAATACCTAAAGTATAATATATAACTTTATTACTACAAATAAACACCCCTCTTAAAATTTGTAACAAGTGGAATAAATAAAAAGAAAAAAAAACAAAAGCTCAAAAATATTACAAATCTGGGATAGTAGATCGATGATGAATCACCAATCGATCGATGATTCAAAATATATCCTAATGCCTTTAGATCTTTACTAAACTCAGGATGGGCGATCGATCAATTAATCATCAATTTATCGATGCTCTGTTTTTATTACACTTTTTGTTCCAAAATGGAAATGATGCATCTCACGGAATCGGCCATAACTTCATCGTCCAAACTCTAAATGACGTGTGGTTTATTTCCACGCAAAGATAATTTGAAAAGATACACACACCTTTAAAGTGATGGATGTTGGTGGGCCAAACAATGGTATTGTTGGTGTAGGTAATAATGATTGTGTTGTACGTCGAGTGTGATGGACCATTCTACATGGTTAGGGTGAGCCTATGTTGTTTTTTATTAAATTTCTAGGTATGTTATTAGTTAGTTTCATTGTGTGTGGGTTTGGTTTTTGGTTGGGGTATGATATTAGGTTTGGGAACATGTTGTATGATGTGTTGGGTGATTAGATATATACATTATCCTTTATTAAAAGAAAAATTATGATATGAGAGTATCTCCATTGGTGTTTATTAAGATAAGCTTTATATTTGAATTAAGCTATGTGAACCACTAATCTAGGAAAAATAATTTTTCTTATGCTAAATGAAGAGAAAGCGTATATGTATACGCATAGGGAGGGATACAAAGAAAGAAAAGGACCAACCCCAAAGTAACTTTATGGGTTTCCTACATACCTCTACTATATAAGGAAAAAAAGTATTATTTAAAAAAAAAAATATCTTTTCAAGAGGACCATGTCCAACGTAGTTCGACCGTAGAGGAGATTTTTTTAGGAGGAAAGAGGAAAAAGAAGGGGAAAAAGAGATGTAGAAGTTTATGAATAGAATTTCTTGAGGTGGTCTAATTGATAGTTCACGGTAATAATTGTTGTTGAGATCAGCTAAAATTATAGCACCGCCTGACAAGATTTTCTTAACCAAAGGATCCACTCTATTTAGACTTGAACTTTCCTTGGGAAACCTATATAGGTTCAATAATAACTTTCATATAGATCTCACTTTCACGTATGTTGTGGTCTTTATGTTTATTTTTTAATTAGTTGGCGATGTGCCAATGGCAACCTTTGATATGATAAATTGCTTTGTGTCATCTATCATCTAGTAAAGTTAATTCTTCGTTACATTCCAAAACCAAGTGGCTTCATTGATCTGATTATCAAGCATGATGCACAGGGAAGGAACCTCGAGTTCGATAGCAAAGCTAAAAATGCATGTGTGTGAGGACATAAAATAACTTAAAAGGGGTGGATAGGTTGTTTCAACAAATTTTCCCAATTTTAATTTTTCAACTTAAAATCCAAGCTATATCGTCTTTTTTCAAATCTCAAAGTGATCTAGTTGAATTGCAAACATATAAAAATAAAAGAAATATAAAATAATAAGAAATCACACAAAAATACATAACACTGTATATAAGAGGAAAAATCCCAACCTACCTCGATATGACATTGCATCTCATTAAATTTGAAAATTTATTTTTACACAAATTAAGAAGGTAAATCAATCTTATGCACTCATAAGAAATTACTTATGAATATTGAGACTCTCTCGCATTCTAATGAGAAATGTGATTGAAGAACCATCTCTCGAATACTGAATTCTATCCTCCATCCTAGATCCACACCATGATCTAACTTTTAAATATCTTGAGTACCTCATTTTAGATCTTGGATCATGGATTATATGGTTGATTTGAAATTCGGATATAAACAAGTCTTGTTCTGCATTAAAGATCTCAATGTAGATCTAAAATCTCTAAAACTTTCAAATGGAACACTAATATTGAAATTAAAGCGGGGAAGAAATACTCTATAATACCAAAAAAACTCCTCAAAAGATGTATAAATGTTCCAGATTATTGGAGGGAAATGAGGCTATTTATAGAAAAAAGTTAAAATCAATGTTCGTCATGCATATTATTGAGTTTCCCATGCGTACGATTTTAGATAGTATGCCCTGAATAAAAAATCATGCAGGGTCGAGTGCACAAGGCAAAACTCAGTCATTTTCATAGTTTGTCCACAAACCGTAGTTACTGTGCGAACGACTTAAAGGCCTATCTTTCAAATAACTCACAACAAAAATCTTTTAAAAAATATTTTAAATGACCTTCTTGAAAAATATACCTTGAAACCTATCCTCGAACAAGTACATCACTCAAAAAAAATCTCAAGAACAAGTTTTATAAAAGAAACTCGAAATTTAAAAATTCGTGAGTGAGTGCAATAGACAAATGTTTAATTGATTCTATAAAAGGACATTCTTTAAACTCAGCAATGGAAGGCTTCAAACCTTTAGGGGTATTCATGTCTTCAAATCACAATACTTCATAGGTAATAAACAATGACACTCTCACTAATCTAAGTGAAATAATATTTTGGGGTCGACTTTGTGCATGACCCAAATGTTTTATCACGAGAGATAGCAAACTAATATATGACATAAAAGGTTACATTTTTAATCTCCTCCTTTATCTATTCCTTGAAAAAAAACACAAACCCAAAATGCCTTGATTATTAGAAGAAAAACTTATTCTACATTAGCCATATAGTGGGAGAGTTTAGCCACGGAATACCAATCCATAAGACCATATCAATACTCCAATGTAAGCTCATGGTATTTCAAATAATGAGATGAATCATTGCAAACGTCTTAACAAAAACAATTACACGTGACATGTAATACCCAACCCTAAATGTTTTATTTAAAACCCGTGTAAAACTATGATAATATGGAAAGCATGGGGACTTGGATGAGTATAACTAGATTATATCCCTAGTTATTTTTCATATAGGGATTTGATGATAATTATTGGAAGATCTTGAATAAAGGATTTAATTACAGAGAATATTGGATAAGGATTATATATGAATTATATTTTGATTATAGATTTAGTGGTTATAACTTAATTAACTATATATATATATATATATATATATATATATATATATATCCTAAGAACTCGGAACAATTGGGACCAATGTAATAAACTAAGGTACTGAGTTAAGAAGCAGGTGAAGTAAAATAAAAGGGAAAATCCTTGAATCTTTGAAACTATTAAGGGCATGATTGGAAAACTGGTGGTGGTCATTCGAACATCCATGGAGGTCGCTCGAATGGCAATAGGAAAACCTCTCTCCTCCTTGCACTATCGAGCTATCATTGGTTGCTCATTATCTCAAGACATAACATCTGAAGAAGGCAACAAATAATGATTACTGGCCTGCTGTTTTATGGATTCTTAGTGTATATATAAGATTTGAAACCTAGGACAACTAGATCACTTGGTCATATCTCTCACCAATGCTAACACGTTTTAAAATGTTGATCAAAAGCTATGTGTCATCTCTCAGAGCCTGGACACTTGAATGAAGAGGTATCATCTGTATTATTCTTAAGCACCCTTGTTTATTTATAAGAAATAAAGGCGTGGGAGTTTGGGAAGACCTAGTGCCATGTGTTATCTCCTTCATCTCTCTCTAAAAAACCTCAAACTATTTCCTCTCCCGAAATATAATTCCTCCATCCCTAGACTACATCAACAGATACAGTTTTCCAAAATGAATAAATCCCCATTGTTAAGGTGTGAGCCACGAAATATACAGAGGTATTGTTGGGAGTTTTAATGAGAGTATTTGTTGAAGGTTTTCATGGGTGTTTAAGGAGATATTTTTAGAATAAGAAGAATACACTTTTAGAGATTTTGTAAAGAGTCTTTAATGGTACTTCTTGGAGGCAAGCGTGGTATTTCTAGACAACCCTTTTAAGGCTACCTTAGGAGGTGGGGGTTATCGTCTTCCATGATCTTTCATGCCTTCCACTGGGGACTTCATGAGGTGGGAATACTAAATTGGATCAAAGTTTAATGTGTAATATATCATCAACATGTTAATTACATATATTAGGTTAAATATATGTGTGTAGTTTATTGACTTGCATCCAAGTGTTGATTATTAACCATATCAGCATTGTATGGAATGGTATTACAAAGATGATTTATATTAGGTCTTGAAAAAAGAATAAATTTCAGAGTCTAATAATGAACATTTTTATGGAATAAAAATGTAAAAAATGTTATTCTTGTGCATTTTTAGTGAAAAGGAAATAATAAATATTTTTATGGCATAAAAATGTAAGAAATGCTATTTTGTTTATTTTTGGTGAAAAAGAAATAATAATCATTTTTATGGAATAAAAATGTGAGAAATGCTATTTTGGTTCATTTTGGTGAATGGATATAATAATCATTTTTATGGAATAAAAATGTAAGGAAATATTATTCTAGTGTATTTCTATCCAGAAGGAATAATCAACATTTTTATAAAAATGTGGAATGATGTTAATGTTTGTCAAAATATTTATGAAATAACTATTTATAACTTTCTTGCAAAATGAAGACTTTGTGAATAAATGGACATTTATTGAGTTTAAATAAATCGATAAAAATATTCGTATTACATGAAATGCATGTTTAATCCATTTGGCAGGATTTTAATATTTAAAGTCCACTTTCTATGCATATAAACTTGTAGTATTTCGATGATAAATATGTGAGCAAGTTTAAAGGAAGTCTTGTCAGGTTTAAGCATGAAATAAGATGAACGAAAATTTGGAAGCTTAAAATGTAAAGAGTGTTACTTTACGTGTTAAAAGTAAAAAAGTGACAGGTGTGAAAATTGGCAAAATTGTGGTATTAAAATAGAGTTAAAATGATTAAAGCGTTTAAATGTTAAGTTAGGAACTTAATAACCATTTTTTAGAAATAACACTTGTTAAAGGACTAAATTGCAAGTTTGGTAAACAAAGGGTAAATTGGTAATTTACTTAAGTAGAACATTTTTATGGAATAGAAATGTTAAAGAATGTTTCTACACTAATGTGTGTCAAAATGAATTAATTCCTAAGGCCTGAATGATTTTAGTATAAACCACCTATGTGTGGGTAAGGGACTTAAAGAAGAAAAGAAATAATTTTCTAAGTGTTAATGGAAAAACGGATGGTTAAGTTCGGGTTTTGGTTTCTGCCGGGTAAAAATAAAGAAATGAAATAATGTGGACATGTGTGAAATCTTAAACACATTAATAAGGAATCTAATTCAATCGAAAATAAGCAATAAGGGCTCGGACCCCTTGCATGAAAAGACCTAAACCACTGGCCAGAGCATATGGTGCTCATAGCCGTCGGTGTGGATCCCGTTTAAGTATGCGATAAATGGTAAAATTCTGAGAAAATATAAAGGAAATATATAACATATCAAGAAATGCGTTGTGTGGTGAAATGTGTTAATACAACCTAACTAGAATGAATGAAATAAATGTTTCAAAAATGGTGAAATGGACAAGTAAATGCATAAATCCATTAATGTCCCTAAAGAAATGAAGAGGGTTAAGGGGAGTAGATAAATGGGTGGTTAAACAACCTAAATGGTTAAACCCATGTCTAACACAAGAATGAAACAAAAGGATTTTCAAGATTAAATGAGTATTTTCTAACACGGTGAATGCGTGTGTTGAAATGGTGATTTTCAATGAAAAATACTAAAGTGTATTCAAATAAATGAAAGGATTAAATTTTGAAAAAGGGATAGGTTAGAATAAATCAAGCGTACAGGTTTCATGTGTTAAACTGGGTGTCTTAAAGAAAGTGAGAAGTGCTAAGTATGAATAAAGGAAGTCTTTTCAAGATTAAGGTAAATTAATCTAAATGTGTAAAGTTTTGAAAGCTAAATAGTTAATGCATTTCACTATGTATTTTCAACGGTATATATATATATATATATATATATATATATATATATATATATATATATATATATATTCGCATGCATGTGATTATAGCGTGTGAGTATTCCTTTCTGCCGTTCGTTTCTATGCTGCATGTATATTCCCACTGGGCATAGGCTCACACCCTGGCTTTATTATGGCAGGTTGAGTGAGATTTTGTATTTTGAGGGCGGTGTACAGGTAAGTGTACTCTATTTCATTTTATGTTAATAGCTTTGTTTACTTGGACTCGGGTGCTCCTATATGTCCCACACGTAGTTTATATGGAAACTAGAATCACATGCCAAACAAGTGTAACGTTAATTAAAATAAAAGTTGGACTAGCAATATTATGTAGGTTGTTTCGTTGCACTTCACACATAACGTCCGATTTGATTCGAGTTAACTCACCAGTGATCCATAAATTCGGGTCGGGTTGTTACAAATGGTATCAGATCTCTAGGTCCAAGGTTCCTTTCGAGTATGATGTGGTGAGGCCAGTATTGGATCTTTTCAACGTTGGTGTGGTTTGGTCCACTCATGCTAATATGGTGACAATTTAGTTCATGTCCTCGACGGCAAGGTCAAAGAGGTTAGCATGACAAGTAAGTTAATGCCAAGTCGCATACGTTCGAGTTAGTTTCATAAATCTCTTCCTCATTTCTGATTAAGTTTGTTACTAGTTTACAAGTGTCCATGTAAGCCAAACAGTGGTGACATCGTGGTTTGTAGTGTGAGGAGTTGTTTCAAACCTTTATGACTTAGAGTGTTTGGATATGTTAATAGAATGAAATATCGCCCGTCGGAAAAGTGGAACCAAATTGTGAATAACCAATAGTAAGGATTGATTGTTAGGGTATCATAATTATGTAAAGAGAAATCATGATTTGAATAATATGTAGCCTTGGGTGTGACACTTATGCGAGGTCAATATCTATATGGTCATTAGTCAAATTCGATCCTTGGGGTTATACCGTGATTGGTGGTAAGGCCAATGAGCATATAAATTGATGTGAGCCAACGCTAGAGAATAAGGCAGTCTTAGTGCATATGGTGTTATCCTTATGAGTGGACACCTTAGTGGTTTTTTATCAATGAAAGTATTCACAAGTGTTAGCTACTTGGAGAGAAAGTATTAAGCCCCTTAGTTGTAGGATTGAGTTTAGTATGTCCTAATTCACGTGCCTTGACTATAGTGAGGATGTAGATAAACCTAATGATTAAGGTAACTTAGAAGTGAACCTAGATGATCGTGGTGACTTAGCACTAAGTAATTACATTGTGACTTCTTAGAATAGGACCTATTACGGCGTTATTAGGGTGGGCCTTCTCTTGAGCAGTACCCGACCTCCCTTGTCCTTCCAAAAACTTGGAGGGTATTAATTTTGAGTTGGTGATTGTAGTTTGGTATTAAGAAATAGGATCCCTCGTGGCATTAGTAGGCATGGGCCTTAGTATTCATAGGTAATGCTCGACGTCCCGTATCCTACCACACACACACATATATATAGTCGTGTCAATTAGTAGATTAGCACGTAGTATGGGGTCTACATAGTAAAGAAATCCAGTTATAGTGGTTAGTCACTCATTAGGAATCAAATGATGTGGTATATTGAATTTAACTACGGGTTGGCATTCTGGGTATGCACGTGAGTTGCGTTAAATGCCCTTTAGATATAAGTACTAAGGTGGTTTGATGAGATTTACCTTGGGTTAGTAATTCGGGTAGGCATGTAAAATCAGTATCGATAATTCCTTGGGTGTATACTAAGGTTTAGTTATAAAGATGTTAATGTTAGTGGTAGTCAATCCCGAGAAATAGTGAATCTAATCTTGTATACCGTGCATTACAACGATGATGGTATCTCTCTTCAAAACCGTGGGATTTATTGTTGCACTGAGGTTTATGTAGTGATGTCCATTTCATGGAAATAGACTCAAGGTTGTGTAATATAGATCATGGTATGAATGGCGGTTTCTTCTAGTAGGTGTGTAAGCAGCTTAGAGAGACAAATGAGTTCAATTTCGTCGCCCATGAGGTATTGGAAATAATTATTGTATTGAAGTTTACATAAGTGATGGTAGTCCATTGATAATTGTAAGAATGGGTAGGTCATGTCGATCTGTGGTAATACCTTAGAGTTAGTGCCACGGATTATTCTTATAAGTTGGTATCATGATAGAATCTCGAGGTTGATGTTGAATATAGACTAATAAGTGCTAGAATAAGCACCTCGGAGACTTAGAAGGCGATGATATTCATCATGATTTTAGAAGATAACATACGGATTGGAGTGTTAGGCATAATTATAGCACCTAAGTATGCTACCTGTAAGTAATGACTCTATTGAAGGGAATCATTAGGCATGAGTGATGCTTGAAGTTTGAGATGCCGTTAGAATGATTAAGGTTGGGTATCATGTAGGCAGTGCTAGGGGTGGTAGTAATAGTCCATAAGGTTTGATGTTTTAAACTACCTGTGTTGTGTTTCACTTGATGAGAGTGATCCCAAAAACTGAAGTTAGTTGTCGCATGTTGGAATTTGGAGGCCTAGCAATACTGGATTGGAGACTAATGACAAGTATCGAGAGGAGTAACTTTTCCTTGATTTAGGATACTTGCAATTACCAATAATTATAAGTAGCATTAGTCCTAAGGAGGGAAGCCTATTACATCTTCTCAAAGGAAACTTGTTTTGTGTTTCGTCCATCCGGCATGAGCGAATGATCCTTGAGTAGAACTCGTCAAGGTTAAGAGGCCAAGCCAGGGTACAAGATAAGGCTAAAGTTTTTAGTAGACATCGATAAAGATTTATGGAATTCAAAGTATACGTTATCGGTTCTCACTTTATGTGGGTCGATTCATTGTCAAAAGATCAGTAGTGACATGAGTTAGGTCGATTATGATTGATGCGTCACGGTATGTGAATGCATCCTTTTTCGAATGCATCTTTATTCTACACTAGTCTGTGTATGTGCATCCGATCTTGCGACCTTGCATTTAGTTTGTATATTTTACTTGACTACCTTAGGTTAACATATTTTTTAGTTAGCCATTATAAGTAGTTAAAACTTGGTCGTGCACCTCCAGGTTGTGACGTAAGGGTATTATGGATGTGATAAAACGTTAAATGATGTTATTATTAATCTCTATTAAGTGTTGTACGGATTCTGACTTTGATCACTCGTGTATATTGGTGTTGTGAAGCCTAGAATGACCATAGGTTAGCATAAGAATCTCATCACATATATCGGTCAGATAGACCTGTGTAATAAGGGAATTATCTTTGATGTGTGTATCGGGGAGCGTTGAAATTATGTTCGCTTAGGCTAGGCATGGTCCGAGAATTTGTTTGAGGAATATAGGTGGTGAATCCAAACTTAAGAATGATCCGTGTTAATGAATTCATTGGAGACATTGCGATGTTTGGAAAGTATTGACAATCTCGAGGTTTGGTTTAAAGAGACACGTTAGGCATGCTTGAGGACCAGCTATAGGACCTTAGGGTCCGTCATGATCGGATTAACAATGATGATTGATTGAAGATAAATCTTTTGGTTTAGACCATAGGTGTGGGGATGCCTAAAATTGTAAATTGGTCATAGGTAACTGGATTATAGATTGTGACAAACTAAGAATTTTGAGAATGAAATTCCCTAAGGAGAGAAGTTTGTAATGCCCAGGCCCGAAATGTTTTGTTTAAACCCCATGTATAACAGTGATAATACGAAAAAATGGGGACTTGGATGAGTATAACTAGATTATATCCCTAGTTATTTTTAATATACGGACTTGATAATTATTGGAAGATCTTGAATAAAGTATTTAATTATAGAGAATTATTGGATAAGGATTATATATGAATCATATTTAGATTATAGAATTAGTGGTTATAAATTAAATAACTACATATATATAGATATCTCCTAAGAATTCAAAACTAATGGGACCAAAGTAATAAATGAAGGTATTGAGTTAGGAAGCAGGTGAGGTAATACAAAAGGGAATATCCTTGGATCTCCGAAACTATTAAAGGAATAGATGGAAAACTGGTTCTAGTCATTCAAACCCATGGAGGTCGCTCGAACGACGTTAGGAAAACCTTTCTCCTCCTTACGTTGTTGAGCTCTCATTCATTGATCATTACCTCAACACAGAACATCTGACGAAGCATTAAATAATGATTATTGCACTATGGTTGTATGAATGCTTCGTGTATATATCAGAATTGAAATCTAGGACAACTACCCCATTTGTTCACTTTTGTCACAATTGCTAACACCTTTTAAACCGATGATTAAAAGCTATGTGTGAGCTCTCTGAGTCTGTACACTTGAACGAAGAGGTATCATCTGCATTATTATTAAGGACCCTTATTTCTTTATAAGAAAGAAAGGCATGGGAGTTGGGGAATCCCGATTGCCATGTGCTATCTCCTCCATCTCTCTCTAAAAAAGCTCAAACTATTTCCTCTTCCTAAACATAATTCCACCTTCCCTAGACTATAGCAGCAGATACACTTGCACTAAAATGAATAGATGCCCACTGTTAAGGTGTGTCCCACGAAATATATAGAGGGATTATTGGGAATTTTCGTGAGAGTGTTCGTTCAAGGTTTTGATGGCTATTTAAGGAGATATTTTTAGAAGAAGAAGAATAACCTTTTGGAGATTTGTAGAGGGCCTTTAATGGCGCTTCTTAGAGGCAAACTTGCTGGTGCTAGACATCCCCTTTAAGGCCACCTTAGGAAGTGGGGAATTGTCATCTTCCATGATCTTTCATGCGTTCCACTGATTTGGGACTTCATTGAGGTTGGAATACTAAATTGGATCAAAGTTTAATGTGTAATATATTTTCAGAATGTTAATTACATATTTTAGGTTAAATATATGTGCGTAGTTTATTGGCTTGCATCGTACAGCTAATTATTAACCGTATTGGCATTTGTATGGAATGGTATTACAAAGATGATTTCTATTAGGTCTTGAAAACAAAATAAATTTCATAATATAATAATGAACGTTTTATGAAATAAAAATGTTAGAAATTCTATTCTTGTGCATTTTTAGTGAAAAGGAAAAAATAACATTTTTATGGAATAAAAATGTAAGAAAAGCTATTTTGTATATTTTTGGTAAAAAAGAAATAATAATCATTTATATGGAATAAAATGTAAGAAATGATATTTTGGTGCATTTTGGTGAAAGGAAATAATAATCATTTTTATGGAATAAAAATGTAAGGAAATATTATTCTAGTGTATTTATAGCCAGAAGAAATGATGGGAAATTTTTATAAAAATGTGGAATGATGTCAATGTTTGCCAAAATATTTATGAAATAAATATTTTTAAGTTTCTTGAGAAATTAAGACTTTATGAATAAATGGACATTAATTGAGTTTAAACAAATTGATAAGAATGTCTTTATTACATAAAATGCATATTTAATCCATTTGGTAGGATTTTAGTATTTAAAGTCCATTTTCTATGCATATAAACTTGTAGTATTTGCATAATAAATATGTGAGCAATTTTAAAGGAAGTCTTGTCATGTTTAAACATGAAATAAGACGAACGGAAATTTGGAAGCTTAAAATGTAAAGAGTGTTACTTTACGTGATAAATGTGTTAAAGCAACAAGTGTGAAAATTGATAAAAGTGTGGTATTAAACAAGTGTTAAAATAGTTAATGCATTTAAATGTTAAGTTGTGAACTTAATAACCAATTTTGAGAAATAACACTTGTTAAAGGACTAAATTGCAAGTTTGGTAAACAAAGGGTAAATTGTTAATTTACTTAAAGGGGAACATTTTTATGGAATAAAAATGTTAAAAAATGAATTTATACTAATGTTTGTGAAAATGAATTAAGTCCCAAGGCGTGAATAATTTTAGTATAAATCATGTGTGTGTGGGTAAGGAACTTAAAGATGAAAAGAAACAATTTTTCAAGTGTAAATGGAAAAACGAATGGTTAAGTTCGGGTTTTGCCTTCGATTGGGTAAAAATAAAGAAATGGAATAATGTGGACATGTGTGAAATGTTAAACACAGTAATAAGGACTCAAATGCAACCGGGAATAAGTAAGAAGGCCCAGAGCCCTTGGGTGAAAATCCTTAAACCACTGGCCCGAGCATATGGTACGCATAGCCGTCGCCGTGGAGCCTGTGTAAGTATGCGATTCAGAGAAAAGATAAAGGAAATATGGAACATATCAAGAAATGGGTTATGTATTAACATGTTAATACAACCTAACTTGAATTAATGAAATAAATGTTTCGGTAATGTTGAAATGGAAAAGTAAATGCGTAAATCTATTAATGTCCATAAATAAATGAAAATGGTTAAAGGGAGTAGATAAATGGGTGGTTAAAAAACCTAAATAGTTAAACCAAGTCTAACACAAGATTGAGATAAAAGGATTTTCAAGAGTAGATGAGTATTTTCTAACACGGTGAATGCGTGTGTTGAAATGGTGATTTTAAATGAAAAATAATAAAGTATATTGAAATGAATGAAAGGGTTAAATTCGGGTAAAGGGATAGGTTAGAATAAATCAAACGTAGAGGTTTCATGCGTTAAACCGGGTGTGGTAAACAAAGTGAGAAGTGCTAACTATGAATAAATGAAGTCCTTCCAAGATTAAGGTAAATTAATCTAAATATTTAAAGTTTTAAAAATTAAACGATTAATGCATTTAACTATGTATTTTCATAAGTGTGTATATATGTATATATATATATATATATATATATATATATATATATATATATATATATATATATATATATATATTCGTATGCATGTGATTCTAGCGTGTGAGTATTCCTTTATGTCGTTCTTTTCTATATTACTTGCGTATTCCTACTAGGCATAGGCTCACACCCTCACTTTGTTATTCCACGTTGGGTGCGGTTTCGTATTTTGAGGGTGTTGTATAGGTAAGTGTACTCTATTTACTTTTTACGTGAATAGCTCTTTTTACTTGGACTCGGGGTGCTTTCATGAGCACCGCCCATAGTTTATCTAGAACTCGGAATCGCATGCTAAACAGGTGAAACGTTAATTAAAATAAAAAAATGGACTAGCAACATTATCTTGGTTATTTAATTGCACTTTACACATAACATCCGATTCGGATCGGGTTGACTCACGGGTTATCCATAAATTCGGGTCGGGTCGTTACATCACATGTAAATGAAGAAACTCCCATTGCTCGGGAATCCTTCCAAAAAGGTAATATAAATAAATTTGAATGATGGGACAACGATATATGATAAAAAATATACAAAGAAATAAAGCTCCCCCTAAATTAAGCATATATCCAAACAATCAAACATACATTAAACACCTTTTACACACAATGCAGGTATCAAACAATGAACAAATGAAACTTACCCTTGGTACAATAAGATAACAATGAATATAAAATGATCAAAATTTCTCCTCCTTACTATCAAATACACAAATAAACAATCAATTATGTTATCTTACCAAATAAGCAATACACAGTGTGGATGATAAAAAAAACATCTCCCCTTTTTATCATGGAATAATACAAATTAAGCACAAAGTATATGAGTACAAGAGATATATAAGCAGAGGATAATCAAAGGAAACCAGGAGAAACATGGGAGATAAATATGTAGAGATCACGACAGCAAATTTTAAAAATAAACAATGATTAATGAAAAGAGAGGATTGTGTGCACGGGGCTCATGTCAGCCATGCGAATGGGAGCATATGCACGAAGGCATTTGGCCATAAGCATTAAATTAGGCAGTGTTCATCCAACTTCATACATTTTCACATACGTGTGAATGGAGATCTTTTGAGTCGTGTGAACGGACGTACCAGAACATCACACTCAAACTCAATAAAAACACCTTCAATGTAAGCAAGAACCAACATTATCACTCATTTGAAAAAAATTGCCCCCTTTAAACTCAACTTATCAAAGACATTCTTGTATCTAACTAAACCTCAGCACAACCAAAACAAAAAAAATGAGTCATGCACCCAACAACATTCTTAAAAACTAAAGATAAAAAAGATCATCAGTGTGTAATACCCCGTATTTTCTGTGATATTTATTTTTGGGGATTAATTGAATTAAATGCTTATTAATTGGAAATTAATCCGGATAATAATATTAACGAGATGTGAGTTAGTATTTTATTATAATGTGCATACTTGGCATTATATGAATATTGGTAATATTGAAATTGTCACGTGATTGATATATGGCAATTTGGAAATTTTATTTGACGCGTGTGACCGCCACGTCATGGTATCTTATTAAATTAAAAAGTGAATTTTAGTTCCATTAACCGTATGGTCGTTTTGAGTGCGCCAACGTGTCCGGAAGGGTCGAGATAGTCAGAAAACACTAGCCGAAAGTTTAGTTTGGGTCCCGGGATATTTGTGGGCCATACCGGCATCATAAAGGGTATTTTGGTAAATTGCATTTTTGGGGAATTAAAAAGTGACGAAAATAGAGATTATAATCTGACTATTTCCTTAACCCACTTAACCCACTAACCCCACTATATGTCATTATGGGCTACGGGAGAAGTTGATATACCATCCCAACTTTCCAAAAACCATTACACACCTTCATACTCCATTATCTTCAACCTTGGGAAAAGCTTGAGAGAGAGAGAAAAGGGAACCTTGAGAAGAGCTTGAGAGAGAAAGAGAAGGGAAGAATTCTGCAGAAAAGAGAGAGGAGGAACAACTTTGTTACAAAGATTCTACACCAAATTCTGAGATAATTAAGGCAAGTGATTTAAACTCTTTTAATTCAAGATATGTTTCCATGTTTAGGAATTTTCGAAATCGATTTTTGGAGATAAATTAGACCCATGAATTGAAAGTTAAAGGCCATGATTTATGTAGTAATTGCATGTAGTATATTCTGGACGAATTTATATGTTGAAAACAGAACCTTGATGATCAAAAAGTAGAATTAGAAGAAGCTTAATGATGTTCTTGAATGGAAGAAATCTGGGAATTATTTTGATGTAGTTTTCATCCAAAGTAAGCCTGTAAATGATGAATTATGGGATTTATAATGTTATTACTGATGTAGGATGTTAGTATGACGTTATAGTAACCTTATCTTGAAGTTTCATGCTTAAAAATGGAGATTTGGGACGAAACTGTAACTGCAAAACGAAGCAGCCCGTAACAGACCTGGTGCGATCGATCGATCAACATTCATCAGTCGATCGATCGACCACCATCGATCGATCGAAGGTCAAGGTCGATCGATCGACCTTCCCAGAATGAATAAAGTTTTCCTTAATTGAATTTTAATGATGATAACCTTTGGATAATATTATTGGAGACATTGTAATTTCCCTTAACTTTAAGGAAGACCAGTAGGCATGATTATGAGATTGGACTTTAATTGGAATTTAATTTGGGGAATTATTCTAAATTAATGAAATTCGTTATGTGAGATAATATTTGGGTTAATAGTACAAATTCGAATAATTTGAGGAAATAAGGTTTGGGGCAGAAGTAAAGACCTTAGGTATAAAGATGTTATATGTGGGAATTATGGGAACTTAATAGTCTATTTGAGATAGGTTCCAAGCTTAAGAAATTACGACGTGAGACGTGTCGACTATTTAAATTATATATTATCGAGGTACTTGAAATATATGAATTTGGAATAATGGTATAATGATGAAGAGTATACCCTTATTATTATTGAGATATCTAAGATGTGTGAATGCTTAGTATATAATTTTATGTGTATAACATACCTACCATACTTGCTATCACGGGAGGTTTACGTTCGCTTAGGGCCTTCTTATCCTTGTGTTGCCCGGATTTAGATTGGTTACCTCGATGAACATAGGTCATAGAAGGACTTATTGTGATATTAATAAGTCTGCTGATCATGTGAGCGTAGGTATGTGCGTGACCCATGTGATGGTGACTGTGTTCGCCTCCACTACTTGGGATGTTGTTATCTGAACGATTCCTGAGAGATTCGGAATGCGTGATCCTTATGTACGTGATGTACCGGGATGGATAGCAGAGTATGTGTGCACCGCAGCTTAGCCTTTGGGTGCTAGTATTGTATATTTATGATGTGAAAAATATACGGGTAAATGAGTAGAAATGTGCTATATTAAAGTGTGAGTATAGCTATGATAATGTTTTGAAAAGATAAAAAGGGGACTTTTATCAATAAATGGTTTTGTTAATAATTGGGAATCCGGGAATTAAAGTAGAACTCTCTATTTAATTATTAAGGTTGAAAATTTAACGTGAACCAAGTAGTAGTGTAGAAACTCTTAGATAGTTATGAGTCAACACATGAATGGGTACAGGAACGTTAGGAGTGCACAGTAGAAGAGAGGTGAGTATCTCATGTGAGAGCACGTCCTAACATGTATTTTGCATATACTGTTTTAAATGTTTTTAAAGCACTTGCAGGTTTTTAAAATATCTACACATTCGGGTTCTGACCCGTTTGCTTTCAAATCTATCTTTTTGTAAAACTATTTTTAGGTGCCCAGCCACAAGGTCACCATGCATAGGATTCTCATTCTGATGACGAGCTGTAGCTGCTGGTGGAAGCTACAGGGATTTGCTTTTAGACGCTTATATCATTTGGATTCCTTATTCATTATTCCTCAGTTGTAGGGCATGTTGCCCAAGTTCTATTAGATACATTTCCATTTCAGTTTCAGGCTTTGGCATGTATTCATTCAGTATTCAGTATTTCTTTATTTACTTCAGTTGTGGGATTATGTTGTGAGGAGTTTTTCCTCCAGATTTATTTATATCATGTTACGGTCATTCTATTTACTTTACTATGGTGAATGGTGTTATTATTCTTCTTTACACTTGTTGCATGTTAATCAGACTTTAAATTATAATTTGGCAACTTACTTTTTAAATACTAGGTGGTTAGTAATAATAAAATGTTTTCGACAGTGATGCTATTAACTGAGCCAACTTGGCGTTTTGATTTAATTTAATAAAGGAGTAGCTACCCGGTATTTAATTACTCGGGGTGTCACACAGTGCAAACGAGGAAATATCAACATATACCATAAGACACAAGATCAAATCAAAAATACCAAACAATTATGAAAATCATATAAAATAGAAGGTAGAGTCACTTGAGATTTTTTAAATCAATTTTTTTTGAAAATGTTGCACAAATTAAACATTTTAAATCACATTTTAACACAATAAGGGCAAGTTAAGAATCATATCTGAATACATGTTCATAAATATGGAATATCACAACATCATTAACATATTTCATTTCTTAACTTATTTAACAAACTTTTATAGAGAAAATGCAATACAATCATGAGTTTTTCTTTAAGATTTACTCCATTTAAAAACTCCTTTGTGGCACAAGTTTTGATCAAATATTTTTAATGCCAAACTAAAATAGCAATTTATTTTTAAATGCGCTGATGACCTATCTTGTTTTTATTGTCGGTTAAGAAGTTTGCTTGTGGATCTTTCCAACACAATGGATTTTGTCGTTGATGGGTGATGATACCAAAAATGGCACCACCAGGTCACAAATATAATCAGCTCAAACAAGTATATAACAATGGAAGCAAACACACAATATATCAGTAGAGAAAGATATGAGGTGAAGAGGATGAATAACTGAATTTAAGTGGTTCGATCGTAGCCTACATCCACTGTGTGTGTGTGAGTTAAATCCACTAACAAATATGGCACTAATGGCCTGGGTTACAGTACTCAAGATTTCTCTCTCTTCTGGATACAAATGAGCAGAGTTTTAGCTAGGGTTTTAATTAAGCGATCCCCTACAATGAAGACGATGAGATGTATTTACAGTGCCTTGGGGGTGTGTTGCACCCCCAAGCATGCAATAAACATGTACAGAATGTTCCCAACCAATAAAGAGAAGCTAGTTGTCTTCGTTACATGTGAGTCATGATGATAAAATATTCCCTCCTGTGAGAAAATGATTTAGGTATAACTATTTCAGCTCACGTGTGTCACACATCTACGCACATATCTCCATTTGTCACCCAATGCACGCACTTTGTCGTCAATGTGACCTTGATCGACCATGTTGGATGAGGATAGATTCATAGACATGTGAATTGCTGAGGAGTTGACACCCATGATGTTGGTTCATATCGGTATGTCCTTGTTGTCTTGGGCAAAGCCAAGGATGAGGATACCCATTCACTAGGAACGATGCAGGTAGCTCATACTTGGACAGTATCAATGGCCGAGGCTGAGGCATCTGAGTCAGTATTGGTCGAGCATTATCAGGCCGGGTAACAACATCTCACTTTTGGATGATTGGAAAGGGTCATCTATGACCGAGGTTGCATGTTATAGACGAGACGATACTTGTCATATCAATCACCCCTAGCTCTTAGTCTCTAACATGTGAATACGGATGAGGGGTAATGATGTTGTGTCATCTGGTAACTATTGATGACTATTGGTAGGACACACAGCAGTCATCAGGTGAGTGGCAACTATTTATGACAAGTGTCACAGTTCTCATAGGGTTGTATCCAATCGAGGCATAGATGACGGATTAAATGCTTAGAGTTTTGTGCTTGGCATGATGAGGCATATGGGAAACTGTGTGTCGCTTTGTAAAAAGTACACAAATCATTACTAGTATTTAAATGGTTTTTTTAAAACCATTTTCTCGTTCCTTGTTTCATATATTCTACGTGCCTCTCTTTCTAGAACCATAGCTCTCGCCTCCTGTATTTGTGCTTTCAAGCATCCTTATAGGACACTCTTGCTTCCTCGTTCTTCCATTCCTCCAGGTAACCCTTTTCTGCCATTTCTTTCAAGCTTTCTTTCGGTTTTCCAGCTTGCTACAAGGTTTTTAATTTTTTTGGCGAGCTCATTTAACACTTTGACGACTGTATTTGGTGGTTAGGGCTCCTTTCCAGGTAGTTTATGGTGGTATTAGGTAGGTATAGGCTCTTTGCGGACCATAACCATTAGATATGGCCTCATTTGTACCTTATTTGTCCTTTTAATTTACTCTGGTGATTTTTTCGATCCTCTTCTCCGGCATACACTCAAGCTGTTCTTGAGTGTTCTCTAGACAAAACGATTTATTCCCAGTTTTGATTCTTAAGTGAAAGCCAGTCAAAGTCTTAAGTTGTTTTTCCTATATGAAATTTTACTGAAAATTGCTCAAGTTTTACCTCGTCTTTTAGATGCTATAAAGGCTTTATAGGTTAGATGAAGAATTTCCCTCACTTATGGAGAAGTGCTTTTAGGAGATTCATAGGGTAGAAGAAGAGTACGAGGAAAAACATAGGGATGATCCCATTTGGGTTCGACCCATTTTCCCTATCCCTTTGAAAACCATATACCCCTCTCCCTCAGAGGCTGATAGGACCGAGATGATTAGGTCATCATCTCCACCGACTGATAGGAGGGACTCATTCGAGGAGTCTATGAGGGTGCTCCCATCTTATATCGTCGACCCTGAGGTGGTTGCAACGTCAACTCATGCCACGTCATCAAGATAAGATGATTCGTCCGATCGAGGTGACTCTTCTCTCCAAATCATAGATGAGGATGCTTTTAGTGGGTTTTCAGTCCAGGTTGTCTATGAATTTTCCCAGTCGATCGTAAACGTTGACCTTTTGCCATTCTTCATCCCTCTAAGTGCTATAACAGGTGATGAATTTCATTAGAGGTTTCTAAATGGACTCCCGCCATCTGAGGCTGAGGTAGTAAATGAGTATGAGGAAGGAGATGAGCATGAAAACGATGAAGGCATTAGCTTTAAGGAAGAGGTCCTTGTTGACTATACTTTCGCCGAGCGATTTCCCTCATCATTTAATAATATGACCTCCTCCTCTGGAGATATCTTTATGGCATCAAGTCTGACAAAATCATGCGCGTACCAATCGAGGACGAGAGGGCCTACCATCATCGAGAAGGGGAGATCATAGTTTATAAGAAAATGTTCAAACTCGGCTTCAAGTTACCCTTTCACCTGCCGTACGAGCCAGTCTTTCCAAATTGGAGCTAGCTCCAACCCAACTGGCGCCCAACTCTTGGCGGGTCATCCTTGGCTACACAACACTGTGGCTAAACAAATACATGGATGGCCCCTCCACAGAGATATTCAAAGCTTGCTACCACACATCATCTACGAATACCCAAGAAGGCTATTATCATTTGGGGTCAAGGAAGCCTGACAAGAAGATAATACAAGTAACCTAAACCTCCAACCATTTTTAGAAACCGAGGTTATTTTTTATTTTTGGAGATTGGGAGTTCCCGTCAGATGCTGATATATCATAGGAAAAGTCGAGGGTTCCCCATATCTGGGCAAACCCTTCAAGGTGGGCCAAACTGGACCTCAGCCTGTGCATACCAAATCGAAAGAGGATGACGTACTTACAGAGTTTGGGGAAGGAAGGTCTTATTCCCAAGTTTGAAGACATAGTGACTCTTGCTTTTTATGAGAAGGTCAGCCTATGGGTTCACCCCCTGGCTGAGCCATGTGAGTGATCTTTATTTTTGATATTATCTTTTAAGTGTTCTATCGGCTCTGACTTTATTATTACTGATCGTTTCTTCTTCTAAACTGCAGACCGTCCATCACACATTTTAGACGATCTCTGGAAGATAACTTCCCCAATCTTAAAGAACATTCTTAAGAAGGGGCAAAAGTCTTACAAAGGAGATTTCTGCTGGTGGGTCGGCCCAACCTGAGGTTGGCCAAAAATGAAAGGCACCCCCTCCCCCAGCTGACACCCGCCTGGACAACCAAATGAGGATGAGGATAATTCCACCGTCCACTCATTCGCAAATTATTCCTTCGTCCTTGCCCCCCCAGATCATCGTCTAGTGAGATCTTTGATCATTATTGGGTGGATATCATCGCTCCTGGTACGATCTTACCATCATCATCAAGGGCTAAGAGGGCCATGTTGCATGCCCGTTCCAAGGAAGACTACACGTTCTTGTCCAAAGTCTTGGCTCCCCAAGTCATTAACTTTAGCCTTCATTCATGGGCTCAGGTATTGGCACTCTCCTGACGAACTCATGTCTCATCTCTGATAAGTACATTCTGACTTTTTCTAATCATTTTGTAGGCTATGTGTGGTCTCGCCTCGACCTCCAAATGGATGGCTAAGAACTATCCCAAGGTTTGTGAGGCCAACAGGGCCTTAAGGTCTGAAGAGGAGCTGAAGGGAAAGCTCATGGATGTCCGACGCGACTATCAGAAGGCTCTAGACACTATGAAGGAAAGGGACATGACTTTGTAAATGAAGGACGACCTTCTAAATACCCAGGGAAAACTCTTTTTAAATAAGGATGAAAACCTCTTCACTTTGACTGCCCAACATGCCAAAGATCTTGAATTCTCCATTTCTCATCCCAAGGATGAGGCTTTATCGACCGAGTATCTACAAGAGATAAGGGACGAAGAATTTGAAGCATATAAGTCCAGTGAGGAGTTTGTAGTTTTCGGTATGGTGTACTTTAAGAGGGGACTTAAGACAACTTGCAAGTGGGTCACCACCAAGTTTGATGAAGTTTTCTCCTCCATTTGCTCTAAGTTGGAGTGTAGACACCACATTCTAGTACCCCCTAAGTCTCTCCTTAGAGACCTTGCACTTCCCCTTTCCACCACAAACTTAGGTCGCACTTCGAGTACCGATCTAGAGGCCATCGGGCACCCCTGGGCCCCATTTGACTCCAGTCAACTCTATACTCAGAGCAAAAGCTCTTTGAATCTTTAAAGGGCTCTGAATACCCTTTCAAACGATCCACCCAGTGTGCAATTTGGCATAACGGTTCGGATGAACGGACCATTTCACAACCGAAAATTAATTCAGAGGCCATCAGGTGCTCTTGGCCCCCGAGTTGACCCCAATCAACTTCACCATCAGAGCAAAAGATCTTTGAATCATTGAAGGGCACTGAAATCCCTTTCCAACGGTCTGCCCCATGTGCAAAATAGCATAACCGTTTGTACGAACGATCAGTTTTTTCCTAAAAATCAATTCGAAGGCCACCGGGCATTCCCGAACTCCGTTTGACCAAAATCAACTCTTCATATCAAATGAGAGTGAATAAATCTCTGAAGGGAACTAAATACCCTTTCTAACGATTAACCCCGTGCACGATTCTGACCTACGGTACGGATGATCGATCTGTTTTACTCAAAGAGGTCATCGAACGCTTTTGGGACCCGATTAACCAATGTCAACTTTCCAAACTGAGTGAAACTCTTTGGAATGTTAAAGTACATATCCTAGCCTTTCCAACGATCCAACCCATGCATGATTCTGACTTACCATACGGACGAACGGTCAGTTTCCATCCGACAATCTCTCGTCCAAAAGATTGACGTGATCTTCCGAGACACATTTGACCCAAAGTCAACTCCCGGACCCGGGAGCATTCCGAAGGACTCTCAAAGGTATCTGAATTACCTTTCTAACGGTATGTCCCGTGTGCGATTTGGATCAACTATTTTTGCACTAAGATCATTTTACCCAAAAAGTGTACACGAGACTACCAATTAGCAGGTCCTGAACCCTGTCAATCGGCACAGTGTCAAGGGTTGCCTACTGATAGGCACACCCTGGGGTAGGAATATCATCACCCCTCTTGGACCTGTAAATAGAGTCCATGACCTCACTCCTAAGGAAAAGAAGAAATCCATCAACAGCAGTGATCTCAACAACATTCGCTCGAAATCAGTGAAGTTCCATATGAGAAGTTCCATTCAAGAATAAATACCTTTTCGCACCCAATTTGGCAAATATCCTTCTCTCATTAACATTCAAAGGAGTTCATCCAAGATCAAAGCTCAAGCTCCAAGGAAGGTCTGAACGCTTCTGCCTCTCTTTTAATCTCTAGTTTTTGCATAAGTTACATTAGATTCATAATCTAGTTTCACTTTAGTTCATACATATTAACATCTACGCTTTTATTAGCATATTTCACATACTTTATTTTCCAAAAATTAAAAATAAAATAAAAGAGGGTTATACTCATAAATTCCGAACGGAATTATCCATTAGAATTTTCCCAAAACCAAAAACACATTTTCTACGCGTACAAACATAATAAAATTACGTTTGAATCTATAGGATATAACCCACCCCTATTATAGATTCGAACTAAGTGGACTTTGATGCCTTTATAGGCTACGTAGGCGCCTCGGATTAAAATTCGAGACTCGAGTCTAATTTTCCAATTTCTCTTATTTTCCAAATTTCTCAAAATCCCTCATTTTCATAATTATCTTACATATACATATATCATGCTTATTTGAGTTTCATCTAAAACATCTTATTGTTTCCCAATAATGATCAATATCACGATGAACGCATATATTTTATCTTCTATATATATTAGTATTTTGAAAATATTCCTATGGATGACTTCACTCTACCGTGTCCATGGTACGGGTGGAACGATTCCAATCTCCATTATATAAACACATACACACACTTCACGGGGATAAAGGAAAATATTAACATTTTCCCATGAGAGACCGAAAGGGCAGGATGAGTGCCTAACACCTTCTGATTTCATAACTTAGCCCCCAGACCTCTGATCCATTGGTTTCGTATGCATCAATTGGTCCTTAATGCCGCTCTCTCGAAGTGGCAACATATTCTTTTGCCTGCTTTATGCAACATAGGCTGGTGACTCCATCTCTTTACATTCACCCCACACCGACGAAGGCCGAAGCACATTTCGAAGAGGGGTGTGAGACCGCGGCGCAGTTCTTTCTCGAGGGATCCTCCCTCCCCCCCCAATGCTGCGCCCGGGATGGCCATTATGGCGACTCCGCCGGGGATCTTTTTTTAAGAGGGCTAGACTGTATTTACATGGGTATTTAATTTTCTTGTATATCCCCCTATTTGCATGTTACCCTTTATTATTCATATGTACCTCATGATTATGCTACTATTCACACACTTGTAGAAGGCTCTCCATGTACACTTTACATCACGTGCACCTAGGTTCACGTATATCCACATGTTGCACACATCACTTAGGAATCCATGCTTAGGTGTCACTAGCACACACCTCCACTTGTATATATCCATTCTCACTTATCACACACTCACTTGTAGATAATTACACATCACTCACACATCACTTAGTCATGGTTAGTATAGCTTTACTATTTGTACTAGTACCTTGCTCCTTGTTTGGAATAAAAAAAAAAGAGATACTCTCTCTACTAATAAAAGAATCATGCATGATTCACATAACATCACCAAAGAGCAATGCTATTGACCAAACTTCTGTCTCGTAACTGGGGAGTCACTTCGTGATTGGCATTGGTCCAGCGGGTCGCAATTATCCTAAGTTATATGACTTTCATCTTCCATTGGCCAAGTACCTTCGACGTATATCGAACGATTTCCCCCGCATCGTACCGTTTGACCGAAGTCATGACAGGAGGTATATTGCAGGGAACTCATTCACATACATCGAGTATATTGAATTTTACCTCGCACGTACCTTCCTTACGAGGTTTATAGTGAGGCAATTCACGTACACTTAAGTATATCAAACGGCTTGTCCACACGTACCGATTGCCCTCAAAAGCAAGACGTGTATCATCGAAGTCACTCCAAAGGGGGGGACACCTTCAAAATTAACCCAACAAATGCATACCCTCATATGGGTGTTAAGTATAGGACATACATATTAGATTGTCGATTTCTACCCAAAACTCTGTCGAAATGACGGGTCGGCATGCCGCCCAAATTTTCGCAATTTTTAAAACGGACCCCTACCCGTGAGCCTGGTTACAAGTCCAACCATGGCTTTACATATGTTGCAAACTCAATTTTTCCAGGCTCGGGTCCCGTTCGGCATTTCATTTTTCATTTAGGTAAACATGATACAGGCGAGAACCTAATAAACATAATAATCATGCTCAGACCCATCTCTCGTCTTTTTCTCTCTCTTTTTCCAAAACGTGTCCAAAAACATCTTTCCTTTTTTATCAAAAATACCAAATATATTTTTCCTCCTTTTCCCTTAAAAAAACATTTTTGTCCTCATCTTTTCCGATAAATGTCAAAAATATTTTCCTCCTTTTCCAAAAAATAACATATTTCCCTTTTTCTTTTTCGAAAATAAATTCTAATTTTTCTCCTTCTCAGGTTGATCACATACCCTTGGCCTGGCTCCCTATTGGCTTTAGTCTTCCGTCGAACCACCCCGAAGTTCTGTCGATCATCTTGCTTCCTCCGAGTCCGAGACTCACCCGCCTTCTATGGAGAACATGGATCAAGTGTAGAAATGTACAACCGGATTTGTTGACGGTTCTGGCTCAGCTCACTGCCAAAATTGACAACATTCAAACCGAGGTTCATGAGATGTAAAGAAACCAGGTCCCTATCCCCGAAGATCCTGAAGTCATTTTCCCTCACTCCATGGGTTCTCCAGCACCCGAGCCTATTTGGGTTCCTAAAGAATACCAGCATGCTCCACGTGATCCCCCTGCTAATGGGCCACCACCAGCCCAACATTCTATGCCAAACCTTTCTCACACTGGGGCTAATTTACGCATAACTACTGATCCGAAAGAGAGGAATTAAACAAGGTCATCGAAGACCTCAAGATGCTGACCAAGAAATTCGACCAGGTTAGAATCTCTGGGAACTACATGGACTAAACCCACATGTCTCCCTATCCTAAAGCCAGGTTACCAAAAAAATTCAAGATGCTTAATGTCGAGAAGTTTGGAGCCAGTGGACCCCCGATCGTTCATCTCCATAGCTATCACCGAGCCCTGAATCTCCTAGGGGATTTCAAAGAAATAATGGCTCAGATGTTCCAGCAGACTTTGAAAGATAGCGCCCTCTGTTGGTTCCTATCCCTTGAGGAAACCATAATTGGCAGTTGGGAAGATGTTGCCCGTGAGTTCATGTCACAGTACAAGTACAACGAGGAGATAAAGGTTACCCGCCGTGACTTAGAGCTACTTAAACAAAACCTTGGGGAATCAGTCAGCAACTTCATAGCAAGATGGAGACAAAAAGCAGCTACCATGACCAATCGGCCTTCCGAAGAAGAAAAAGTCAGCATTGTCAAGAAGAACTTCCTACCCCATGTCCGAGAAACAATGGGAGGAAAGTACTACCCTTACTTACGAGCTCTTTGAGAAGAAGAAGTAGAAATCGAAGAAGGTCTTGCCAACAGAGAAGTTAAACTGAAGAAAACCTCTGGACAGTTTCCTCCTAGAAAGTTTGAAAAGCTTTCTAGTACTATAGTTTCTACTATCAACAACATCTCTCAGCCTGTCGCTTCGTGCTCGTCGAAAAGTCACCCAAACCCAATCCGAAAGGAATATATCGAGCTTCACGCTCCTCTCTCTAAAGTCTACCAGGATATCTTGAATCAAAACTTGATCAAACCTTTGGACCCTCGCCCGTTACCAAATCCACTTCTGAAATACTTCAAACCTAATGCCCATTGTGACTTTCACCAAACTCTCGACCATACCACTGACCAATGTTTCCATCTCCGAAACACAATCCAAAGCCTGATCAATCATCGCCCCCCCCCCCAGCTACTCCTAAACCAAACATTACCCATAATCCACTCTCGAATCATGCAAACGCCATCTTCCTTAAATAAGACTCAGAACTCGACCCATCCACCCAAATAATGTCAAGTAAATCACCAGTCATACCCATATACTCTCTTAAACCTCTCCAAATGTGTCGATATTTCCTCTTACACCCTCCCAGCTTTCCCGATCAAACCTTATCACTCCTCACTAGAGCATGCATCTCTGTCCGTACCCGTTCTAGAGGTAAAAATATGGAATTATCAGAAGTGCTGAACCAACTCCTAGAGTTTAGGCTGAAATTTCCCTCCCAGATGATCATCGACTGTCCAAGATTTAGTGGGTTATTCTTAGAAGCTCAAAAATGGGCCTGAATCTGGCTCTTCATTCTGTATAAGTTGGTTATCGTTGCCACCGAATGGGGGACGATTCCGAAGATTCAGATGAAGAGCCAGATTCAGGAAAAACTATATTGATAGCCAACTTATACAGAATGATATCATTCGAGGAGCTACTAGGAGAGATCAACCAGGTAGTTGAGCAACCCGATATCGATGAAGAAATAAGGTTTCTATTTTTCCCCTCTTTCATGAACCACATGACCAGGTCGGGGAGACACCAAAACCCAAACTTACAACCATCAGCAAGCGATAAAGGGAAATGTGTTGAGAATCTCCATATGCCATAAATGACCCTTGAAGAAAGTAAGGTCCTTGATCAACTGAAGAAAACTGAAGCTAACATCACTCTATGGGGACTTTTCATGTATTCCCAACTACATCAAAATGCCTTAATTAAACTACTCACAGGACCCATAGTTCTTCCCTCAACCACACCAAAAGAAAAGTGAACCTAGTTGGATCCCTGACCTCTACTCAGATATTCTTCTTCTTCGAAGAAGAAATCCCCAAGACTGGTCCCAACCACAATCATGTTCTTAATATCTCTATCGAAGTCATGGGAAAAATCGTTCCCCTCTCACTCGTCGATAATGGATCAACTCTGAACGTGGGCCCATTAAGAACTCTAAACTATTTGGGATTACAGGTGAGTGATCTCTCTCCATCTTATAAATCCATACGTGCCTATGATAACACCCGTCACGAAGTAATGGGATCTATCAAGCTTGTAATAGGGGCTGGACCTATAAACCCCATTATGAAATTCTAAGTCATTGACATCCCAGCATGCTTCAATAGACTATTTAGACGATCATAGCTCCACATCATCAAAGGGGTGTCTTCTTCCCTTCATCAGAAATTGAAATTCCTTACCAATGGGCAAGTTATCACCATCTTGGGACATAGTGACAACCTTGTGAATGAAAGCACCAATAATTCGGTACTTGAGATACATCACGGGGTGAATGATATGCTTCTATCAGGCTTCCAAGTCGAACAACTCCTACTCCCAGCGGGGGATGACTTCAAAGATAGGGTTTGTCCATAATATGATCCCCATAGGAACGTCAATGTAATCCAAATGTTCAAGAACATACACTTAATGCCCGGATTGGGGTAAAGGCAAAGACAACAAGGGATAACTGAACTTATTATGTTGAAAAAGGCCTTTCCTCCCTGTAGCTTAGGCTATTAGATATCAAAAGAAGAACTGAGATTGATCCGTCAGACTAGATCGAAGAGAAAGTTAGAATGCGCCAAAACTATCCCAGGAGATTCCTAAATGGAAGATTCATCAGAGAGGGTCAAGATTTACCCTTCTGCGACATCCCTACACCTTAGTAAGACCATGTAGACAAAAGGATGAAACTAGGAATGGCAATTTTTTTTTAGATAGCTACCCAGGGGCCGAAACTTCCCATTATTGTATACAACCACTCACTAAAGAGACCATAGCTGATACCAGGGATTCTCATGACAGTGACTCCGGGGATTCTTTCAACTTGCAGACATTGGGGTTGGCACTCTGCATGACCCACTCAGGGACTATATCATCAAATCCATCCTACCTCATCAAAGGTGCTGATGCACCTCTTCTCAATTGGCATGATGTACCTATAACACCTACTAATGTTCAACCTAACCCCAATATTTATCCCCTTTTGACTTTTGTTATTTCCCCTAACTCTGATTTAATCGAGACCTCCTATGATGAGATTCTCAATGTTGTTTTTCCTATCAATTAAATAAACAAAGATTTTGAGTATCTTATTGTGCCTTACATTAATTGCCCTAATTCTAATCAAACTCTTGATGATGATGACATTGAAATGAATAATTCTTAACTTATCTGATTAAGGTTAATAATAAATAACATAATCAGAAGATGAAATTGTTGTTATTAACCTCGGGTCTAGTAGCCAAATGCATGAGATTATGATAGGGGCTACCCTTCATGAGCACGAGCACACGCAAATCGAAGAACTACTGAAGGAATTTATGGATGTCTTCGCATGGTCCTACGATGATATGCTTAGAATCGACCCTGAGATAGAACAACATGAGACTCCAACTCTCCCGAAATGTAAACCAATTAAACAGAAGCTGCAAAATCTCAGCATCGAATGGTCACTCAAAGTAAACGAAGAAGAAGTCAAGAAATTGAATGTGGTCTTCATTCGAATAATTGAATATCCCACATGGCTAGCCAATATCGTACCCATGCTGAAATCAGGAGGGAAGATCAGCTATCGGGACTTGAATAAGGCCTCTCTAAAGGATGAATACCCACTACCCAACATCGATATGATTGTGGACAATACAACTTATCACACTCTCAAGTAATTCGTTGATAGGTTTTTTGGATATAACCAGATCAAAATTCACCTTGATCATCAAGAGAGAATCGCATTCATCACCCCTTGTGGAATCTTTTTCTACACTATCATGCCATTTGGTCTAAAAAACACAGGGGTTACCTATCAAAGGGCTGCCACAACCATTCTACATGATCTGATAGACAAGGAAGTCGAGGTCCATGTAGATGACATGATTATTAAGTCCAAGACTAGAGAAAGTCATGTTCCCTCTCTCTAAAAATTCTTTGAACGGATGCAACAGTACCAAATACGGATTAACCCACATAAATGTGTCTTCGGTGTTACCAAAGGAAAACTCTTGGGATTCATGGTCACTGAGAAAGGGATAGAAACAGATCCTGCTAAGATGAAATCCATACTTGAGATGCCACCTCCCCAAACGAAGAAAAAAGTCTGAGGATTCCTTGGGACATTACAGTTCATGAGTCAATTCATCAGCCAACTGACTTCCATCTGTGAACCCATCTTTAAACTCCTCCGAAAGGATTCAACCAAAGTCTGGAACGAAGCTTGCCAAGAAACCTTCGACCGAATTAAGCAATACCTAACCGTGACTGATATTATAGCCAGGGCTTTTCTAGCCCAATACCTTGAGGAAACCTGCAAAGAGAAAGACATCTACTATGCCAATCGAAAATTGGTCGGTTACAAAGTTAACTACACCGCCTTGTAAAAAGCATGTGTCACTCTGGGTTACCCAAAATTTACAATACTACATGCTCTCCTTCCCCATCAGACTCGTAACCCGAATGGATCCCATCAAGTACCTACTCGAGAAGCCCACCCTATCTGGTCGAACGTCCCGTTGGTTGATGATTATAGTCGAGTTTGATATCACATATGTCACACAGAAATCCATGAAAAGAAGATCCATCTTTGACTACCTTTAAGACTACCCTATGGAAGAAGTCGATGTATGGATTTCTGAATTCCCAGACGAGAATATCCTTTATGCCTACCAAGAAGATCTTTTATGGAAAATTCTCTTTGACGGTGCTACCAACAAAAAGGATATGGCATCGGAATCCTCCTAATTGCCCCTGATGACTCCCATACTTCCATTGCCATCGAATTGGATTTCCCCTGCACTAACATCATGACTGAATACGAAGCATGCACAGTAGGCCTCAAAGTTTCCCTCAAGAAAGGAATTTGATACCTCAATGTCTACGGGAGTGCAACCCTTACCATCGATTAAGTACTCAAGAAATAGAAAGTCAATGATGAGAAACTCTTACCCTTCCATGCCCACCTTGAAGAACTAGCTTCCCAATTATAAGAAATCACCTTTCACTACTTGCCCCGAGCGAAAAACAACCTTGCTAACGCCCTTGCCACCTTACCCTCCATGATTGACATGCCTAAAGGAATAACCATGGCCCCTTTCCTTGTCTAGAAATAAGACAAACTAACCAACTTCTACCACATTGAGCTCAGTACGAAGGTAGAACTCGAAATAACCGACTGTTGGTACTATGATATTTGGTGCCTCCTCAAACACGATAGGTATCCCCAAAGATATGATAAGAAAGACCGAGCAACTCTCCGGAGACTGGTTGCCCAGTACATTATATGTGATAAAGCATTGTTTAAGAGAAACTTCGATGAACCCCATTTACACTACATCGCAGGGGCTAACATTGAAGAAATGAGGTAGAAAATCCACAAAGGGGAATGCGGACCCCACATGAACGGCCATATGATCGCCAAAAAGATCATCCCATAAGGTTACTACTGGATTACCATAGTTCAGGACTACAAAGCCTACGTTTGAATATGTCTCAAATGCCAACACTTTTCCAACCTACAACACTTGCCTCCGCGAGAATTGTATAACATGACCTCTCTCTCGACGTTTTCCACATGGGGAATCGACATCATAGGTAAAGTTACACCGAAAGCAACCAATGGGCTTGAGTTCATCCTAGTCGCTATTGACTACTTCAACAAATGGGTCGAAGCCGAGTCATATATAGTTTTGAATGCCAAGAAAGTGGCCAAATTCATCAATCAAAACATCATCTTGTAATATGGGGTCCCACACGAGCTGGTATTAAACAACGGGTTACATTTTGAAGCAGAAGTTATGAAATTGGTCGAAAAGTATGGAATTCAAAGACATAAATCCTCTCCATACCCACCTCAAACAAACGGGACGATCGAGGCAGCCAAAAAATCTCAAAGCCATCATCAGCAAAATGACCGAAAGTTATTGAGATGGGTTAATAGGACCCCTTACGCCCTCTTGAGATACTGTACTTCAGTTTGAACCTCTACTGGGGCTATCGCTTACTCTCTAGTCTACGTCATGGAAGCCGTCCTACCTATGGAGCAAGAAATCCCTTCACTACGCGTCATGCGTGAAATCAAAGTCAACGAGGATAATTGGAACCAAACCCATCTTGACGAGCTGTCCCTCTCGGACGAAAGGAGACTGGAAGATCTATATCATAAATAAGGGTACTATCATCATATAGCGCGATCATTCAATAAGAGAGTCAAGGACTGCGGTGTCCGAGAAGGGTACTCAGCCCTCAAAGAAATAATAGAGCCCATCTGGGACCCCAGAGGGAAATTTAAGCCTAATAGGAGAGGCCCATACATAGTATAGAAGATATTATCAAGTGGCGCTGCTATGCTTACCGACCTTGTTGGAGAATAAATGGTGCATCTAGTCAACCTGTGAAAAAGTACCACTTAAGTTGTTTAATTCAAGATTAAACAGTCTAAAAGGCTCCAAATAGTTTTTTGAAGAAACTTTTTTCTTAAAACAAACAACTAACACAAGATGTGTATAAAAAGATATGAAAAAGATATTTCAGATATTATGTATCCAAGTTTTGAAAATCAAAACTAAAACAGTTTCTAAATCAGCACCCCAATAGAAGGGGATGAGAGAAAGATTAAGTACGCTGGTGCATAGGATCTTAATGTGGTGAAACTCCACCCAATTGGGGAAACATCCACGGAGCTCTCTACTCCTCAAAATAAAAAATACACTAATTAGAGTAACATATTAAAATCTATTTAACAATCTAAACTCACAATCAGACGTAATCTAAGTTCATAAATTATACCAGCTCCTCTGGATTATTCTGACTTCTCCCAAGGCTCTGATGTTGTTGATGTTCACTCAGCTTTGTAAATCCACTCCTTTTAGCTTTACGTCGACTCCTAAAGCAAAAAAATATCTCTATCAACAAGTTTTATTATTGTAGTGTGAAAGTGTTGTGAAGTGATGTGCCTAAAACATGCATGCAACTCACACACTTATTACATAAAAAATGATTATCAAATTACAAACAGAGTTCTAATATGCAAAACAAATTTCCAAAATCAGTTTGATCAAAACTCTCAGAGTTTGGATCTTTAACTTTATCCACACATCAAGAGGTAATCTTGCTATATAGAAGAGCCAAGATCCTAGACACTTTCTTTATTCGAAAATGTACAGTTATTTCACAAAATGTGAAATATATGAAAGTGTAAATCCCCAATCAAGATCTTAACTAGATCTAAGTCTAGATATTCTCAGAAACTGAAATCGAAATGATTTTGTTGGATTAGGTTTGAAAGAAACATAAAGTTTAAAAACAACCATCAAAATAGAGATTTCTCAAAAGAAGAAATCCAACTCAGTAATATCTACGTGATATGTATCACTGAGTCTCAAATCTTAACTTTTCTATGAAAGAAAATGAGATCAGGATTACGTGACTTAGTTGGACAAGAGATTAAGAACTAGAGAGGGTGGATTTTCTCAAAACTCGAACGAACTCAACTCACAAAAGGATTTTCAGGTGAGAATTTGGCCGGATTTGGTTTAGGGTTTTATTTTCTCTCTTTATCTCTCTCTCTCTTTCTCTCTCTCTCTCTCTCTATCTCTATCTCTCTCTCTCTCTCTATCTCTATCTCTCTTATCTCTTTTTTCTCTCAGGAGTGGATTGATCCAAAGATCGCAAACATCGCATGTATGGGTTTTATTTATACTAGAGAAAGGAAGGATCTGGAACTTTGAACCAAATCAACGATCATGATTAAATGTAAAGGGTCGAAGTAAATCTAATGGCTGTCTAAGCACCGCTTTTAAAAACATTATGATTGTTTTAAAAGGGTATCACTTGGATCGAACTAGAAAACATGCAGACCATTGATAATATTGATCCAACGATTCAAATAAAGTCTCAGATATGTGAGGTAGAGAAAACACAGATTTAGCCGTTATAAGATCACCACGTGTAAGGCTACGATGGACTAAAAAATGCTTGTTTTTGAAGTTGGAAGAATTTAATTTTCCCCCATAATATTACCTAGAGCTTTTGGATTCTACCCAAGTAAAGTTTTAGGAACTTAGGGAAATTATAAAACATCCCAAAACGTTAAAAAATACAATTTTAAATGTTTAAAACTTATTTTTAAAAATCCTAAAAATTATTTAAAATATCCCAAAAATTGTAGAAAATTATTTTAATGGGATTTAATTCACACACACCCATATTATGAAGAATGAAACACATAAATGAAATTCTAAGTGAAGTGTTGGTGTTCTACCTTTAGGGACTTTTATATTAATTCATATATAGAGTTTGTGGCTCTTTAGTAGACTAGAATATGATGCAATTTTGTCACTACTTCCAAACTAGATGATCACCTATATAGTATAGACTCAAGTGAGTCAAAGATATAGGGTGATTCAATCTCCCCCTTCGGAAGTATTAGAAAAAATCTCCTTTGAGTTATTGAGGACTCGTAGGGATACAAAATAAATAAGAAAATCATATTCCTATAAAAAGATTCTATCTACCCAAGAGCCTAGAAAAGGAAAATTACATAACTCAACTAGTTACAGACCAACCTATCAAAATTCGAATGTAAATGAAGGTATTAATTCTTGAAAATGAGATAACTAAGATCAAGATTTTTAGTTGAGAATACAACAAGAAAGTCCAAGTAAACTCAAATTTCTCCCCCATTTTGTCCCAAATGGACAAAGGGCAAAGAAAATACGTATGGAATAATAAATGATTATTCTGACATAAGCATACTAATACATTTCTGTAAAGATGCAAATCGAAGATAATCCAATGTCTTAGTAAATAAGTCAGCTAATTGCAATTCAGTAGGCAGGTAATTAATTTCTAACTCCTTAGATTCAACTAACTCGCATATGAAATGATATCTAATTTTAATATGTTTGGTACAAGAGTTATGAACTGGAATTTTAGAAATATTAACTGCACTTTGATTTTCACAATAGAGATGTAACTTATCTTCAGTTGTACCATAATCTTTCAGCATTTGTTTTAGCCAAAGTAATTGAGCACATCAACTTCCTACGACAATATATTCGGATTCGGTAGTAGATAAGGAAGCGTAGTTTTGTTTCTTACTACTACATCCTACCAAATTGTTACCAATGTAGTAACACGCTCCTAAAGTACTCTTACTATCATCAGAACACCCAACCCAATCAGCATCAATGTAACCTACTATAATACTGGATGTGTCTTTAATGTATCAAAGTCCAAATTTTAGAGTTCCTTTAATGTATTTGATAATTCTTTTAACGCATAATAAATGACTCTCTTTAGGATTTTTTTGGTATCAGGCACACACGCAAACATAGTACATAACATCAGGATGTGAGGCAGTAAGGTAAAGTAAACATCCTATCATGCTACGGTATAAAGTAGAATCGATAGATTTACCATTCTCATCTTTTGAAAGTTTGATAGAAGTACTCATAGGAGTCCTAGCTTCTTTTGTTGTTTTTAGGCCAAAATTCTTGACAAGCTCTAAAGCATATTTAGATTGAGATGCAAATAATCCATCTGAATTTTCCTTAACTCAGAGTCCTAAGAAGAATTATAACTCCCCCATAAGTTACATATGGAATTCTTTATGCATAATGTCAGAAAAGGTTTTGACATCTGTAGGGGAGGTAGATCCAAAAATGATATCGCCTATGTATACTTCGACTATGGTAATGTTTCTGTTAAAATATTTGACAAAAAGTTTTTGATCATTTCCTTCTCGTATAAAATCGTTGTTTAGCAGGAAGGTAGATAGACATTCATACCAAGCTCTAGGAGGTTGTTTTAACCCATAAAGAGATTTCTTAAGCCAGTAGACGTGATTTAGATGATGAGGGTCAATGTACCCTTAGGGTTATTCAACGTAGGTCTCTTTAGTCAAGATGCAATTAAGGATATCAGATTTAACAGCCATTTGATAAAGTGTGAAATGAAAATAACAAGCTATTGCAAAAGGAAAGCGAACAGACTCAAGGCGAGTGATAGGGGAAATTTTTTCTTCAAAGTCTATTTCTTCAATCTGAGAGTAGCCCTGGGCAACTAATCTAGCTTTATTCTGAATAATCATCCCAGATTAATCTGTTTTATTTTTGAAAACCCAACGTGTTGCCGATAACCCTTTTATTTTCAGGCCGGGGTACAAGATACCATACATTATGAATGACGAATTGATGAAGTTCCTCCTGCATAACACTTATCCTCAATGCATCATTGAGTTCTTCATTAACATTCTTTGGTTCTAGAAGAGAAAACAATCATGCATAATGAACAAGATTACGTAGTTGGGATCTTATACGAACTGGCTCAGTAAGATTACCAACTACACTATCTAAAGGATGATCTTTGGAAACCCGATTAGGCACTTCAGGGGTCTCAGTTGGTAAGGGCTCATCTATCTCTGGATAATCATAAGTTAAAATGTTTTAGGATTCATCCACTATAGCTGGTCCTTTGATCTTACTCTTTACATTAGTGTCACTTGCAACCACATTAATGGATTCCATCAAGATTTGGGTACAAAGATTGTAGACACAATAGGCTCTACTATTTGGATAATATCCGAAGAAAATAGCTTTATCTCCTCTGGTTTCGAATTTAGACAGATGTTCTCTGTCCTTACAGACATAACAAGTACTACCAAACGTTTTATAGTATTTTAGGTTAGGTTTCTTTCCATACCAAAGTTCATAGGATGTTTATTTGTATTTTTCCTTAAATAAACTCGATTGATTATGTGGCAAGTAGTGCGAATGGATTCTACCCAGAAATATTTAGGTAAGTTCTTCGCATGAATCATCACACGGGACATTTCTTGAAGAGTGCAATTTTTACGCTCTGCAATTCCATTTTGTTGAGGTGTATTAGGGTCACTAAATTCATGTTCGTAACCACAATAGTCACAATATTCGATGACACTTGAATCTATAAATTCACCTCCTCTATCACTATGAATTCTATCTACTTGGGAATCATTTTCATTTCCCATACGAACTAAGATTTTCAAAAACTTACATAAAGTTTTTGATTTGTGTTTTAAAAAGGCGACCCAAGTAAATCGAGTTAAGTCATCAACCACAACTAAGATATAACTATTGCCACAAAGACTAACAGTACGAGAAGGACTCATTAGGTCCATATGGATGAGTTTTAGAGGTTTAGTGGATATAACTTCTTTAACTTTCTTATGGGGAGACTTAACATTTTTTTCTTATAAATAGGGACCACATATGATGTTTGAGATTGGTTTGATCTTAGGAAGACCTCTAACTATCTCTTGGGAGCACAATTTACTAAGACTGCCATAATTGATATGACTCAACCTATTATGCCATATCTCATTGTCATCCATTCTGGCAATGTTACAAACCTCTGTACTTTGATTGATTGTGTAACGGTTATCTAGAGTACAGAGTCCTGTAATAATGCAATCAACTTTTTTATTTAAAATTTTGGAATTGTTCTTTGAAAAGGTGACAGTATGGTTAGAGTCATAAAACTGCGATATACTTAGTAAATTGGCTTTAAGGCCTTTTACCAGGAGAACATCCTCAAGAATAGGTAAACATTTTTTATGGAGTGTGCATTTATCAATGATCTGGGCTGATACATCATCTCCAAACAAGACCTTTCCACTGGAGAAGTTAGTTTTGTTTGAAAGTTTCGTATCATCCCCGATCATATGTTTGGAACATCTAGAGTCTAAATACCATCCAGATGTTGTGTGTTCATATTTAAAAGAACTTATCACAATGTTGCATTTCATCCGGGGTAATAGATCATCTTTTCTAACCCAAATTTCTCTAGTTTTCAATTTGCGCTTATTAGCTCGTATTTGATAAAACTTTCAAGTTTTTGTCTTTTCTTGAAAATATTTTTTCATAGTTTTATGAGAATTATAAATAGTTTGATCATTTGGTTTAGAAAAGAATTTAGGATTCCTTCTTGTTGATGGTCTTTAAGTATTACTTCTTTTTTTCCTATTTCGATAGTTCGAATTCTTATCCGACTATCTAGGTAGGACATAATATTTTTCACTTCTCCTAGAATAGTTGAAGTTATGGTAAACAGGAGAGTTATAGATCAGATTATATAGATGTTTGGAATAGTAACCATCAAAGGAATGTCCATAGACATCACAATAGGAGCATTAAAGATAGCTCGTAGAACTCTTAACCTTAAGAAAATTATTAGTCAGAGGTTTGTCTAAGTTTTGAGCTCTAGTCTTGTTCCTAGGTGGCATAGGATGAAATGATGAATCATCTTGTCTGATAGGACGGAAAACGTATTTAGCCCTATGTTCAACATTACGCTTAGAGTTACTTGATTCACCAATGTATAACATTTGCTATTTTGAGTCAAAATCATTTTTTAAAGTTTGAAAATCTCGACATGTTTCTACAGATCTTTTTCCACCGGACATAAACTTGATAGGTTCAAATGTTTTTGTTTGTTTGGAATTGTTGGGGCAAAAGCCTATTCCAGTTCTGTCATCGGAATTGGTCTTACTTTCAACAACACAATCTTTAAAACATTTAGAGTTATTTTCAAATTTAGTAAACTTTTTTAAGACTATTGATGTCTTTTCTTTTATTTGCTCCAATTCTAACAACGTCCCTTTGTATTTCTTTTCCATAATTTCATTTGATTAGGACAACTCTTTCAGTTTTTATTCAAACATTTTAGTTTCCTTCTCATGAGTTAGACATTGAGAAGTGTACTCTTCATCATTTTATTTGGTAATATGACTTAGGGTCTTTATCTTCTGTGTAAGTTCTTTCACTATCTTTTCAAGTCTAGTGCTTTTCTTGAGAGTTTTTGTGAACAGTGTGTAAATATTAGGAAGGTCCTCATTGGGAGGTCATCCACTTGTGGTTTTTGCCATTTCTGATGGTGTTTTTGAACATTCGCTTCTATAATTGGGGGATTTTGAGATTGGCGACCCTTTATTATTCTTTGGATGCATTCAGCAGGTGCTGTCATATAACTTTTACTGGGGACACGTATCTTCTGGAGATATTCTTTATTTTGTGCATTTTCCTTTATGCATTCGCATTTTCCATTCATGCACTTTTTTTATTTCTTGAATGATGATCCTTATCCTTTGTAGACGTGGTTCTATGAGGTAATTGGGTTAAACACCCAACTAATTTCTTTAAAGGATGACTCAGTGGAAGACTTATGTCGGATGTTCCGATGGCGGAGGTCTAACTGAGAGTCGAAGAAGACCCTTTCTCTAGGGAGAGTGCGTCAGGTCCTGAATGGACGAACGAGCGAGCGGGTAGGCATTCTTTTGTCTTGAGACTGTTCTTTTCCTTTGATGATCTTTTATTGATAGCCATCCTTCTCTTTTACTGTGGATTTACAGGTGACATTTTATCCTTGGTGGATATCCATTCAGCACACCGGGGTGACTGGGGGACATGCGCAAATACGGTGCATACTGGAGCATGAGTTTAGCTACTCCTAGTATCTTGGGGAGAAGGTAGTCCAACAAATTATGGAGGACGAGGTTTCGATGCCTCCTGTGAAGCCCCCTATTCATGTGGCGCATTCAGGAGATGTCTGAGGATGCCCGAGTGGCCGTGATGATGGGAGAGCCATACTCTTTACACACTGACATAGTGGTGTTGTATGACTACATAGACTTTATCTCGAGTTGGCTGATGCCTCCTAGTATATATGATGTGATGCCTCTCTCTAGGTCGGGGTCGAGTCAGCAGGTGGAGTCCTCTCATAGCGTAGGTGGTGTAGCCACGTCCATCGCGGCAGCGACGATGTTAAGGCCTTCTTTAGTTCGGTTGCATTCCCTTAGTTACAAACTTCAGTGAGTTAATGGGGGGTCAGTGAGTTTACAACATCGTCCTCATGCGATGGACTCGGAGGAGTTGGGCCTGACGAAGGAGGTCCTTCGGCCTCTTGTATGTCTTTTTTTATTTCCTTGATTTCTTTCTTTTTCCTCATGCTTTACTGATTTGATCTTTTCCATTCTTTCCCGTAACATATCAGTGTTTCGACCACTTAGGTGAAGAAGATCAGGGACTGGATATCTTTGGCGATTGCTCATATTCGTGAGGTCGTTCCGGTCCCTTCTTACTTTATGCCTTCTACGTCGTCCGAGGAAGGGTTTGGCTCTGGAAGTGGGGGCACGTCGTCTCACCTTAGGTGGAAAAGGGTGCGATACAGGGATAGGGTCTCTTAGAGAGAAAAGGAGAGATATAGTTAGTTGGGTGAGATAGAGAGAAAGAGAATTGGGTTCGGTCTGAGTCCCGTTGTTTTTCTATTTTATTTATTTTCCTGCAAAATGCCAATGTAACACAGAAAAAAATATATGCAAATGTAAAAGGAGTTTTTGTTAATTTTCTTTGATTCAGTGATTAACGCACATGCTCTTTTTACTTTTCTGCTGAGACCATAACAAGGATTTGAAAATTAATTTTATTAAAAATGATATGAGTAAAAACATAAGTATAAGTATAAAAGAATCCGGAATTTCCTTAAGATAAGAAGTTATTTTTGTTTTTTTTTTGACAAAAAGGGAAAAAGGAAATCAACCCAAAGCTTTGATTTCACTTGTTTGGTACTTGGTAGGGCAAGCACCCCTTCGATTTCTGTAGTCTTATTAATCCTGGTTTTCTGATTTTGTGGGTATAAATAGGGACGTAAATGGGGCTTTTCTGCTCACACCTTCCTTTCCTTTCTTTCTTACATTCTTATTTGCTTATTATCTCTTAGTCTTACAAAATGGCTCTCCCTGTTAGCATTGAGTTTTCCAACTACCTTGAAGCCTTTGAGGCAATGTGTTCTTACAATGTTGATTATGATGCTTTCCACATGCCTCGAGTCTCGTTGTGGCGTAACCGACCCATATAATGTAACATGCTGATGGCGGTAATAGAGTTCTAGTATCCCGAGGATCATGTCTTTCGCTTCAGGTTAGATGAGATTTGTCTATCCTACAAGGAATTTTTTGCCATGTTGGGGATAAATCCCAGCATTACCGTGGCTTTGCCTAATTTTTCCCATTCACCTAGGGAATTACTGGCTCGACTTCTTCATATTTCGCCTTCAGCAGATAGGTCATTGGTTACGGGAGGGATGATTTCTCTTCTGATAGTTTTGCGGTCTTGGAATTCGAAGAATGTGGGTGATGCTGGATATGCCAGGGCCGTCCTTATGGGCCATATTTTAAAAGTTCTATTGGTGACTGGGGAGACATTAGTGGACCCCCAGCTGGCGATAATTATTTCCTAGATGTCTTATCGTCGAAATCCTGTAGAGGTGATACTGGAAGAGAACTTGAATGGCCTGCAAGCCAGGTGGGAGGGTCATTTTGAATTTTTAAGAGGGATCTCGTAATGTTGTTTATGTGGTTATCTGAGAGGTTCCGCATTGTGGTGCCACCTGAGTACCCCTTTTCGATAGTTCTAAACTTCTTCTCTCTCTATTTCATTAGCGTAGGCATGTATATTGAGAGTTAGGGGAACTGGTTTGTAGAGCACGGATATCTAAGCTTCCGCTGGTCTGTGCCAAGGTGGGAAGAACTATCTCCCATTCTGGAGCTCAAAGAGTATCAGTACGTCCGACTGGTTGGCCTCTCAAGAAGACTTCTTTCTACTTTCTTTATATGCTTTTGCGTCAATATGGTTGGGAGAAAATTATGCCACCGCAGACACTAGATTTCTTTCCCGTGGAAGGCCTGACGGAGCATATGTGCATGCTACTAGGCTCTTTATGGGAGAACTAATGTTCTTGTACTCGTCCCTCTCAATCTATTGGGCAAGTTTGGCATGTCTCAGGGGAATATATGAAATATTTGTGGAGGATAGTGGTCGCCATGATGATGGTTATGGAGACTGATCAAAGGGGGCTTATCATCTTTGATACTTTGGATATAGGTATTATGGTGTTTTCGAGGCTAGTCCGGGCTTATCGCTCAATTGAGCGTTAGCAGCGTTCCCTCCATTCAGGGGAGGTTTGGAGACCCAAGGATGTGGGAGATGGAGGTAGTTCTTCTGGAAGTTGTGGGTAGACTTTGTGACGTTTCTTTATGGTGTTTGGTTTTGTTTGTGGTTATTCTGGTTGTTTAGGAGTAGTGGGGGTTTATTTTTAGGAAAGTAGGTATTGGAAGGTGGGGGATGTCATTTGACTAGTTACGCTGATGTAATTGTACCAAAATTTCAAAGAATGAAAGAAATAAGTTTTTGATCATCTACTTGTGCCTCTTGATGACTTTTGCATTTTGAATTCTCTATACTCATCGCTAACGCATATATAATCCTTTTATTCACGTAGATGTTAAAATGAATTGTCGTTCTCAGGAATAAGAAAAGGATAGTATTTGTGAAAGTAAGGGGGTCGCGCTCATGTGAAGGGATTAGCTGCCTACGTACCTCTAAGGGTCTTGAAAATTTTTGAAATTCATTTTTGAAAATGTTTTTAGAGGATCGGGACCACGTAGTTCTGGGTAGGGGAAATGAAGAGATTTTTTTTCTTTTAAAAATAGAAGGGATAGGAGAAGAGTCGTAGCGCGCCAAGATTTTGGACTAGGGGTATAATTTCTTAAGACGGTTCAGGTTGAAGAACCCTATATCTTTGACTCACTTGAGTGTATACTATACAGGTGCTCATCTAGTTTGGAAATAGTGACATTTGAGTTATATCCTAGTCTACCAAAGAGCCACAGACTCTACATATGAATTCCTCTAAAAGTCCCTAAAGGTAGAACACCAACACCTCACTTAGAATTGTATTTATGTGTTTCATTCTTCATAATATTGGTGTGTGTGAGTTAAATCCCATAAAAATGATTTTCTATAATTATTAGGATATTTTAAATAATTTTTAGGAATTTTTAAAATAATCTGTAACATTTAAATTGGATTTTATAATGTTTTGGGCTATTTTTTAATTTCCCTAAGTTCCTAAAACTTTACTTGGGTAGAATCCAAAAGCGCTAGATAATATTGTGGGATAAAATTGAATTCTTTCAATTTCAAAAACTCGCGTTTTTGAGTCCATCGTAGCCTTGTACATGGTGATCCTATAACGGCTACATTTGTGTTTTCTCTACCTCACATATCTAAGACTTTATTTTAACCGTTTGATTAACATTATAAATGGTCTGCAGGTCTTGTAATTTGATCCAAGTGTTACCCTTTTAAACCTATCAAAGTTTTTTTAAAAGCGGTGCTTAAATAGCCGTTAGATTTACTTCGACCCTTTACATTCAATCCCGATCGTTGATTTGGTTCGAAGTTCCAGAGCCTTCCTTTATCTAGTATAAATAGAACCCATACCTGCAACATTTACAATATTTTTATTAATCCACCTCTGAGAGAAAAAGGAGAGGGGAGAGAGAGAGAGAGAAAATAAAACCCTAAACCAACTCCGACCATATTCTGACCTGAAAATCCTTCTGTGAGTTAAGTTAGATCGAGTTTTGAGACAATCCATCCTCTCTAGTTCTTAATCTCTTGTTCAACTAAGTCACATATTCCTGATCTCATTTTCTTTCATTGAAAAGTTGAGATTTGAGACTCAGTAATACATATCTCGTAGATATTACTGAGTTTGATTTCTTCTTTCGAGAAATCTCTATTTTTTTTGTTGTTTTTAAACTTTTATGTTTCTTTCAAAACCTAATCCAACAAAATCATTTTCGATTTCAGTTTCTGAGAATATCCAGACTTAGATATAGTTAAGATTTCGATTGGGGATTTACACTTTCATATATTTCACATTTTGTGAAATAACTGTACATTTTCGAATAAAGAAAGTTTCTAGGATCTTGGCTCTTCTATATAGCAAGATTCCCTCTTGATCTATGGATAAATTTAAAGATCCAAAGTCTGAGAGTTTCGATCAAACTGATTTTGGAATTTTTTTGCATATTAAAACTATGTTGGTAATTTGATAATCATTTTGTGAGTAATAAGTGTGTGTGTGTGAGTTGCATGCATGGGTTAGGCACGTCACATCACAACACTTTCACCCTAAAATTCTAAAACGTTTTGGTAGAGAGATTTTTTACTTTAAGAGTTGACGTAAAGCTAAAAGGAGTGGATTAACAAAGCCGAGACAAGATCAACAACATCGGAGCCTTGGGAGAAGTCAGAATAATCTAGAGGAGATGGTATAATTTCTGAATTTAGATTACGTCTGATTGTGTGTTTAGATTGTTAAATAGTTTGTAATTTGTTACTCTATTTTAGTGGATTTTTTGTTTTGAGGTGTAGAGACCTCCGTGGATGCTTTACCAATTGGGTGGGGTTTTACCATGTTAAAATCTTGTGCACTAGTGTACTTAATCTTCCTCTCATCGCCTTCTATTTGCGTGTTGATTTAAAAATTATTTTAGTCTTGATTTTCAAAAATTGTATACATAATATCTGAAATATCTCGTTCATAATTCTTTTTATACCCATATTATGTTAGCTGTTTGTTTTAAGGAAATAGATTCTTCAAAAACTGTTCGGAGCCATTTAGACTGTTTAATCTTCCATTAAACAACTTAAGTGGTACTTTTTCAATTGGTATCAGAGGATTGGTTTTACAAATTCTTTTAGATCTTAAGTTTCTGAAATTACTTTCTCAAAACAAACTATAGAGAAGAAATTTGAGAGATTAGGTAATCTGTCCAGACCCCCTCTCTTTGATGGAACCAACTTCCATTACTAGAAAGTGAGGATGGTTTCTTTCATTCAAGGGACATTGGAAGATGAAGTTTGTGATGCTATTGAAAATGGCTATACTTTTCCAACTAAACCATCCGCTGAAGGAAGCATTGTGAGGATTAGGAAGTTGCTAAGTGAATTCACTAAAGAAGAGAAATGGATTTCCCTTAACGCTCTCAGGAATGTGAGTGTAAAGAAACACATATCCAACCGTTATAAGTGCAACACGTGTGGCTGTGATGACTTAATAAAAGTGTGTTTCTGGTCTTACAGAAATAAAAGTTTTACCCAGAATATTATCTAGCGCTTTAGGTTTTTACCCAATCTAAGTCTTAAAACCTTTAATTAATTACAAAACATTCCACAACATTTGTAAAAGCCAATTTTAAAATTCATGAAATTGTTTAAAAATCTTAGAAATTATTTAAAATATCCCAAAAATTATGGAAAAATTATTTTAATGGGATTTAACTCACACACACCCATATTATGAATAATGCGACACATGAATGCAATCCTAGGTGAGGTGTTGGTGTTCTACCTTTAGGAACAATTTGAGGAATTCAAATTGAAGAGTCTGGAGGATTTTTGGTCAAACTAGGATATAACTCAATTTTATCACTATTTCCAAACTAGATGAGCACCTATATAATATAGAATCAAGTGAGTTAAAGATATAGGGTTCTTCAATCTCCCCTTTGGAAATATGAGACAAAATCTCCTTTGAGTCATCAAGGACTCGCAGGGATACAAAAGAAATAAGAAAAATCTATTCCTATACAAAAACTTCTATCTACCCAATATACTAGAAAAAGAAAATTACATAACTCAACTAATTACAGACCAATACCCTATCAAAAATCTGATGTAAATGAAGCTATTGATTCCTGAAAATGAGATAACTAAGATCAAGCTTTTTAGTTGAGAATATAGCAAGAATGTCAAATAAGACTCAAATTTCTCCCCCATTTTATCTCAAATGGACAAAGGTTAAAGAAAACAAGTATGAAACAACAAATCATTATTCTGCCATAACCATGCCAATAGATTTGTGCAAAGATTCAAATCGAAGATAATCCAGTGGTTTAGTAAATAAGTAAGATAATTGCAATTAAGTAGGTGGGAAATTAATTTCTAATTCCTTGCATTCAACTAACTCGTATATGAAATGATATTTGATTTTAATATGTTTGGTACGAGAGTGATGAACTGGATTTTTAAAAATATTAATCGCACTTTGATTGTCACAGTAGAGATGTAAATTGTCTTCAATTATACCGTAATCTTTCAGCATTAGTTTTAGCCAAATTAATTGAGCACAGCAACTTCCTGCGGCAATATATTTCGATTCGACAGTAGATAAGGAAATGCAGTTTTGTTTCTTACTACTCCATCCTTCCAAATTGTTACCAATGTAGTACCACGCTCCTGAAGTACTCTTACTATCAACGGAAAAATCGGCCCAATTAGCATCGGTGTAACCTACTATAATACTGGAAGTGTCTTTAGTGTACCAAAGTCCTAAGTTTAGAGTTCCTTTAATGTATTTGATAATTCTTTTAATGCATAATACATGACTCTCTTTAGGATTTTTTTTATATAGGGTAGATACGCAGAGAGAGTACATGATGTCAGGATGGGAGGCAGTAAGGTAAAGTAAGCTTCATATCCATACTACAGAATAAGGTAGAATCAATGGATTTACCATTCTCATCTTTAGAAAGTTTGACATAAGTACTCATATGAGTCCTAGCTTCTTTTGTTGTTTCTAGGCAAAACTTCTTGACAATCTCTAAAGCGTATTTAGATTGCGATAGAAATAATCCATCTGAATTTTGTTGAACTCAGAGCCCTAAAAAGAATTGTAACTCCCCCATAAGTGACATTTGAAATTCTTTATGCATAATGTCTGAGAAGGTCTTAACTTCTAAAGGGGAGGTGGATCTAAAAATGATATCGTCATCATAAAATTGGGCTTTAGTAATATTGTTGTCAAAATGTTTGACAAATAAAGTTTGGTCATTCCCTCCTCTTCTAAAACCGTTGTCTAAAACAAAGGTGGATAGATGTTCATACCAAGATCTAGGAGCTCGTCTTATACCATAAAGATATTTTTTAAGATGATAGATATAATTTGGATAGTGAGGGTCAATGAACGCTTTGGGTTGTTCTACATAGGTCTCCTCCGTCAAGATTCCATTAAGGAGAGAAGATTTAACATCCTTTTAATATAGTGTGAAATTTAAATTACAAGCTATTGCAAAAAGTAAGAGAAAAGACTCGAGGCGAGTGATAGGCACAAAAGTTTCCTCGAAGTCTATTCCTTCAATTTGAGTGTATCCCTGGGCAACTAATCTAGCTTTATTCTGAATAATCATCCCAGATTCATCTGTTTTATTTTTAAAAATCCAAGGTGTGCCAATAATCCATTTATTTTCAGGCCCGGGTACAAGATACCATACATCATGAATGATAAATTGACGAAGATCCTCTGGCATAGAACTTATCAACAAAGTGTAGTCCAAGGCTTCATTTACAATCTTTGGCTCAATAAGAGACACAAAGCATGCAAAATGAGCAATATTACGAAGTTGAGATCTTGTATGAACTAGCTCAGTAGGTTTACCAACTACACTATTTAAAGGATGATCTTTGGAAACCCAGTTGGGTACTTTAGGGGTCTCAGTTGGTAAGGACTCAACTATTTCTAGAGTGTCAAATTTAAAATGGTTTCGAACTCATCCACAATAGTTGGTTCTTTGATCTTACTTTCTACATTAGTGTCACTTACAACCACATTAATGGATTCCATCATGATTTTGGTACGAAGATTATAGACACGTTAGGCTCTACTATTTGGAGAATATCCTAAGAAAATGTCTTTGTCTCCTCTGGTTTCGAATTTAGATAGATTTTCTCTATTCTTACAGACATAATAGGTGCTACCAAAGGTTCTAAAGTATTTTAGGTTAGGTTTCTTCCCATACCAAAGCTCATTGGATGTTTGTTTGCTATTTTTTCTTAAGTAAACTCGATTGATTATATTACAGGCTGTACAATTGGATTCTACCCAAAAATATTTAGGCTGGTTCTTCACATGAATTATCACACGGGCCATTTCTTGAAGGGTGCAATTTTTATGCTTGGCAATTCCATTTTATTAAGGTGTCTTAGGGGCACTAAATTCATATTTGTAACCATTATAGTCACAATACTCGATGACACCTTAATCTATGAATTCTCCTCCTCTATCCCTACGAATTCTATCTACTTGGGAATCCTTTTCATTTTCTATATGAGCTAAGATTTTTAAAAACTTACAAAAAGATTCTGACTTTTGTTTTAAAAAGGAAATCTAGGTAATTCGAGTGAAGTCATCAACCATAACTAAGATATAACTGTTACCACAAAGACTAACAGTACGAGAGGGACCCATTAGGTCCATTTGGATGAGTTATAGAGGTTCGGTGGATAGAACTTCTTTAACTATCTTACGGGGAGCCTTAAAAAAAATTCCTTCTTGACAGGGACCATATATGATGTTTGAAATTGGTTTGATTTGAGGAATACCTTTAACTATCTCTTGGGAACACAATTTGCTAAGACTATCATAATTAATGTGACCCAACCTATTATGCCATATATCATTGTCATTCATTATGGGAATGTTACAAATCTCTGTGCTTGGATTGATTGTGTAACAGTTATGTAAGGACATTTTTGTCCATTAACAATTTATTATGTCGCACGCCGATACACCGTTGAAGAAATTCAAGATTCATACATTCATCAACGGATCCGAATATCAAAAGAAGAAGAGGAATCAAAGTCTGACAGACCGAACTAGTCCGGCTGTAATAAAAGAACCAATTCGGCGAACCGAACCGGTCCGCCTCAGACCCGGACCGATCCATCTGCTGAAGGCCAGTATACCCCGGACCGCAAGCAAACCGATGAATCCTGAAATAAAAGAATCGATCCGGTCAACCGGACCGATCCGCCTGAAATGAAAGAACCGATTCGGTCAACCGGACCGATCCGCCTCAGACCCGGACCGGTCCACCTGGAATAAACGTAAACAGATCGTGTTCATATCGTGTTCATATTTTTATGGCTCAAGGCTTCTTATTTAATCCCACTACGGGAAGTGGTTTTCTAAGACTCATACACACGATTTTCAGAGTACAGAAAACTCTAAGTCACTCCTATTGAGCATCAAGACTCTAGGTATTTGATTCACACAAATTGCCAAACATTTGTGAATCACTTTGCAACCCAGGAACGCACTTTTGCTGTTCACACCCTTGTGGAGAAGACCGTTCTTCTTCTTTATTGCAGCCCTACTGGAAAGGGATAGTTCCAGCCATCGACTACAGAATCCGACACCCGAGGGTAATTCTTAGTCACTTGTATTTTCATTGTAATCCGAAATTGTACAGTTATAATATTATAATGAAAATAAATGGTTTTTCCCCTTTGGGGGATTTTTCCTCACAAGCATGTGTTTGAATGTTCTTGCTTTGTTCATTATCTTATTCAATCACATACTATTGCATGTTTAGGGTTTTGTTTGGGTTAAAAGGTGTTTAATATATAAGTTTATCATTTGAACGCAAGCACATACGTTCTCAAGTTATCTGGAGTACGGAGTCCTATAATAATGGAAACACCTTTTTCATTTAAGATTTTGCAATTATTCTTTGAAAAGGTAATAGTTTGGTTGGAGTCAAACAATTGTGATATCCTTACTAAATTGGCTTTAAGACCTTTTACCAAGAGAACATCTTCAAGGATGGGTATTCCTTCTTCATGGAGTGTTCATTTACAATTGATTTAGGCTGATACACCATCTCTAAACAATACTCTTCCTCCGAAGAAGTTATTTTTTTTTTAAAGTTTAGAATCATCCCCGATCATATGTTTGGAACATCCAGAGTTTAAATACCATCCAGATGCTGTGTGTTCAACTTTAAAAGAAATAATCACAATATTGCATTTCAACTGGGGTAATAGATCATATTTTCTTATCCAAATTGCTCTAGTTTTCAATTTGCGCTTATTGGCTCGTATTTGATAATACTTGCGAGCTTCTGTTTCTTCTTTATAAGATTTTTGCATAGGTTTATAAGTATTATTGACAGTTTGAGCAATTGTTTTAGAAAAGAATCGAGGATTCCTTCTTGTTGGTGGTCTTTTAGTATTAGTCCTTCTCTTTCTGTTTCGATGTTAGAATTCTAGTCTGGCTGTCTAGGAAGGACATAGTTATTTCGGCTTCTCCTAGAATAGTTAAAGTTATGGTAAATATGAGAGTTATAGACTGGATTACATAGACGTTTGAAATAGAAACCATCGAGGGAATGTCCATATACATCACAATAGGAGCAATAAATATGGCACGTAGTACTCATAACCTTAGGAAAATTAATATTTGAAGGCTTGTATAGGTTTTGAGCTCTAGTCTTGTTCCTAGTTGGCACATGATGAAATGACAAATCAGCTTGTCGAATAGGGGGGTAGATGTATTTAGCCTTATGTTCAAGATTATTCTTAGGGTTACTTGATTCACCAATGTCTAACTTCTGTTGTTTTATATCAAATTCATTTTTCAAACCTTGAAAGTCTGGACAAGTTTCAATACGTCTTTTGCCACCATACACAAACTTTATTATTTCATAGTTTTTATTTTAGGTCTTAGAGTTGGGACAAAATCCTAATCTAGTTCTGTCATCAGAATTGGTCTTATTTTCAACAACACAGCCTTCAAAACGGTTAGAATTATTGCAAATTTTGCAAATTTTTTGAAGACTGTTGATGTCTTTTCTTTTGTTTGTTCCAATTAGAACAACGTTCCTTTGTATTTCTTTTCCAGAATTTTATATGAGCCAGACAACTCTTTCAGTTTTTGTTCAAAATTTTTATTTTCGTTCTTATGAGTTAGACATTGAGTAGTATACTCTTCAGCATTCTGTTTGATTATATGACTTAGGTTTTCTATCTTCTGGGTAAGATCTTTGACAATCTTTTCAAGTCTAGTGCTTTTCTTGGGAGGTTTTGTGTACGGTGTATGAATGTCAGGAAGTTCTTCATTATCGGACTCACTAAGTGTGCAGTGTGCAGTGTCCCTTAGCGGTTCATTTTTAGGACTCCAGGATAGTAATTATAACTATCCTTATTTATATCCTATCATATTTCCTGAATTTGAATAATATCCTTTTTCAGATAATAGTAATGGAAAGGATATAATAATGATGTAAAGGAAAGCAAAAGATGTTAGATAGTTACTCATTGAAAACAACTATAAGCACATATTTATTTATAAACTAAAATTAAAATTAAACTGAAGAAGAACCAACAATAGAGAAAAAAGTAAACATAACCTTCAAATTATATATATATATATATATATATATATATATATATGTGTGTGGGGGGGGAGGGGGTGGAAGAGAGAGATATTACTAGTGCAAAGGAAAAGCCATCGGAAGGAGAAGGTAGTACTATTTAGGTTTGATCGCTGGTGAAGAAAAGACGGAGATGTAGCTGGATGTGAGAGATAGAAGAGGAATGGGAAGTCAGAGGTGTAATTGTCATAGGATAGGTGAGAGAAGAGAAGATAAAAGAACTGATGTTGTTGGGTAAAGTTTGTGAGCGTGCATGTGGGAATGGGAAGAGTAAGTGGGCTGCCCTTAATTTTTTTTAGTGGGTTTAAATTTTTACTTATATATTATTACTATATAAATATTATAATAATAATTAATAAATAAAATTATTTAATGGATATGGATATCCACAAAAATGGATATCCGTTAATATAGATAATTTGTCTCGAATACGGATTATCCCTCACGGATACAAGCATCATCTGTATTCCTATCCGTTTTTCAAGATATTTAAACGTCTATCCAAATCCGCTCTATCGACTACTTACTTGGATGAATATCCGCTAAATTTGGATATGAATACCAGAGGGATTCGAATTTTCAAATATTCATTTTCACCCCTAGTGAAGAGGAAGACAACTAACGAAAAAATTAATTCTAATGTCACATTTTACAGTCCTAAAATATTTATTTTTTTTACTTTTAGATTTTATTATGATTATTATTTTATATATCAATTACTTTAATCTACATTTTCTTTAATAATTTAAATTAAATTAATCTAAACCTTAATTCAAAACCCACCGAAATTAATATTTTTTCTAGTTTTCACAATCTACCCGTTTGTTTTTATATGATATTTTAATTTAAATTCTAGCACACATTTACATTTCGAGATCAAAATATATGAATTATAAGATATTATTATAATAAGAGATGATTATATTTTTTGTATATTAAAAAAATTAAGAGAACTCATTTAAAAAAAAGAGTTCGCATTGGTTCCATATTCTCAGGGCCGACAGTCATGTCAATCAGTGGAAAATGCTAGGGAAACTCCGTTTTTAGGCCCAATTTTAAAACCCAGTGATGTGTCATCATCACATTGGGTGATGTTTTTAGTGGAACCCATGTGACCTACACATAATTCAATGTGATGATGATACATCATTGTGTCTCAAAATTGGATCAAAATAGTGGGTGTAATATATATATATATATATATATATATATATATATTAGGGGGCTCGTTTATTTTCAGCCCAGAGAGTAGCCGACCAACCCAGCGTGGATAAAAGGATTGTCCAGCCCAAATCGGTTCCAGTAAAGACTCGTGTATTTGACAGGCACTTAAACACTTACAATATTACTCAAACTGCTTACCAACAATCTTGGAGGAGATATTCAGGAACACCACGAGTTATCCACATGTTAATTGAGTTACTTTAACATCAACAATATAGCGTTCCCTTTGACTCACACACACGGCGTTTGAATTATTATCAACACTCTCAAGCAATGAGGTAGATAAACAAATACGCATAGTATCAGTTAACATAGCATGATCAGATTCCTCATCATCAGTGTGGAATATCTTAGTAAAGAATGACATACAAGGGTCAAAAGTGTTATATGACTCGGGTTCATCATTTTCATATTCACTTGATTCATCCAAAGTCTTGCATGGATGAGCCTTATTATGTTTGTGAATTTTGTCTAAGTCAACTCTATAGTCACTAGCCATGTGTCCTAACTTCCCACATCTATAGCATTAACATTTATAAGGTCTCTCTCAGATCTCTTGTGATTATCAGTTTGGTGTTTGTCTTGTCTTCTCTCATGAGTCCTATTATTAGATTGGTTTGGATAAGTAGGTTTTCCTTGTCTTTTTGCTATTTTATTTCGAAAGTTCACAATTTTCTTAAACTGCTTAGACATTAAGGTAAGCTAATAATCCAAACTATCTAAATTACAGTCCTCGTCGAAGTCTTAGTCAATGTCAGGTATACTAAGTTTTGGTGTGGTCAACTTAGATGTAAAAAAGACTGTCTCTTTTGAGATTGGGTTAATTATTTCTTGAATTCTAATTCCATTTCCACAGTTCTCAATTTGCTACTGAGGAATTCAGGTGTAAAATTTTAATCATCCATCTCCTCAATTGAATATCTCTTATTATCAGTTTTTTGTGGAAGTGGTCTTAGTATTTTCGATACAATTTCCTTTATATCATAAACAATCTCATTGGCATGCAATTTGGTCACAATGTTTGTCAATCTAATATAAAAGTCATCAAATGACTCAGTCTCAGTCATGATCAAGAAGATGTACTGTTGGAATAACATTAGTTTTTTAGCAGCTTTAACTCTGGTGTCACCCTCGTGTGTAGTCGCTAAGGTGTCCCATGCTTCCTTAGAGGTAGTACATAATGATATCCTCTTAAATTCATGTTCATTGATATACATAAATATGGTATTTTTGTCTTTGTTATTATTAAGGGAAGTATGTTTCTCTTCTTTAGTGAATTTACTTAATAACTTTCTATCCTCACAATACTTCCTTCCGTGGCTGGTGTAGTAGGAAAAGTATAACCATTTTCAATAGCTTCCGAGACATCATCTCCCAATGTCCCTTGGATAAAGGCAACCATCCTTACCTTCCAGTAAAGAAAATTGGTTCCATCAAACACGGGGGGCCTGAACAGGTTACCTAGTCTCTCAAATTTCTCGTCCATAATTTGTTTTGAGAAAATAATTTCAGAAACTCATGATCAAAAGAATTTTGAAAAACCAACTCTCTGATACCAATTGAAAAAAATACCACTTAATTCGTTTAATTCAAGATTAAACTATCGAAATGGCTCCGAACAGTTTGTTGAAGAAACTCTTTACTTAAAACAAATTGTTAACACAGGATGTGTAAAATAGTATGAACGAGTTATTTAAGGTATAGGTTTATCTGTTTTGAAAAACAAAACTTATAAAGAAATCAAATCAACACAGCCTCGAGAAAGGGATAAGATGAAGAGAAAGTATACAAGTACAATTTTAACATGGTAAAACCCCACCCAATTGGGGAAACATCCACTGAGGTCTCTACACCTTAAAGGTAAAAAAACCACTAAAATAGAGTAACAGATTACAAACTATATAACAATCAAGACACACAATCAAGCCTAAAAAAAGTTTAGAAATTATACCAACTCCTCTGGCATTTTTTTACTTCTCCCAAGGTTTTGATGTTGTTGATGTTCTCTCAGCTTTGTAACTCCACTCCTTTTAGCTTTACGTTGAATAAAATGTTCAAAATCTCTCTACCAACACTGTTTAGTGTTTGTGTGAAAATGTAAGTGGTGATGTGCTCTAAATCACATGCATGCAACCCACGCACACTTATTACAGACCAAATGATTATCAAATTACAAACAGATTCTAAAACGCAATGAATATTTCTAAAATTAGTTTGATCAAAACTCAAAACTTTGGATCTCTTAATTTATCCACAGATGGGTAGGGAATCTTGCTATAAAAAAGAGCCAAGATCCTAAACACTTTCGTTATTCGAAAATATTTACAAATATTTCACAAAATGTGAAATTATTGAAATTGCAAATCCCGAATCAATATCTTAACTAGATCTAAGTTCAAGTATTCTCAAAAACTGAAATCAGAAATGATTTTGTTGCTTTAGAGTTTGAACAAAACATAACAGTTTAAAACAACCAACAAAATTGAGATTTCTCAAAAGAAGAAATCAAAACCAGTAATATAAACGTGAAGAGTATCACAAACTCAGATATCTCAAATTTCTATTAAAAAAATAAGATTTGGAAAACGTGACTGGTTGGACAAGAGATTAAGAACAAGAGAGGATGCATATTCTCAAATATACAACTAACTCAACTCTTGTAACTATTTTCAGGTGAGATTTGGCCGGAGTTAGGTTAGGGTTTTGTATTTTCTCTCTATTTATGTTTTCTCTCTCTCTCTCTCTCTCTCTCTCTATATATATATATATATATATATATATATATATATATATCTTCTCTCTTCTCTCTATTTTTCTCTCTAAAATTAGGTGAACCAAAAGCTAGAATTGAAAGGATGAAGTCTCCTTTTATACAAGGACGAGAAGTCTCTGGAAGATCTCAGGCAAATGAACGAACAAGATTTTATCGAGGAAATCTAATGGCTACCAATGCACCGTAATTATAAAAAGCTTTGATTAGTTTAAACGTAAACACAAGGATCAGGTAAGAACGCATGCATGCCATAGATTAAAACGATCCAAGGGTACTCAATCACTCTCAGGAATGTGAGTTCAAAGAAACACATATCCAACCATTATAAGTGCAACACATGTAAGGTTGTGATGACTTAAGAAACATGTGTTTTTGGTCTTATAGAAATATAAGTTTTACCCCCAATATTATCTACAACTTTTGGTTTCTACCCAAGCCAAGTTTTAGCGTCTTTAATTAATTACAAAATAGCCCACAACATTTGTAAAATCCAATTTTAAATTTCTAAAAGATGTTTAAAAAATCTTAGAAATTATTTAAAATATCCCAAAAATTATGAAAAAAATTATTATAATGGGATTTAACTCACACACACCCATATTATGAATAATGCAACAGATGAATGCAATCCTAGGTGAGGTATTGGTGTTCTACCTTTAGGAACAATTTGAGGAATTCAAAATGAAGAGTCTGAAGGCTTTTTAGTCAAACTAGGAAATGACTCAATATTGTCACTATTTCCAAACTAGATGAGCACCTATATAATATAGACTCAAGTGAGTTAAAGATATATGGTGCTTCAGTAGGGGGAGGGCATCCGATGCTTTCTTGCTCACAAGTTATAGCCTCAACATCTTTGGTATCATCCTCGTCCCAAGTGAACTCGGCCACAAATTCCGTTAGGGCTTGCCCCTTGATGGTCGTTCTTGGTTGATCGATGATGTCAAACTTTCCCAATTAAATCTCCCAAGCCATTAGTCTTCCTGCTTTATCAGGCTCGTGAATCACTTGCCTGAGGGGTGAGTCTGTGAGGACCACCATGGTATGTGCCTAAAAGTAGGGCTTCATCTTCCTCGAGGCATGGATCAGTGGATAGGATAACGTTTCCATGTTGGGCTACCTCTTCTCATCCCCTTGGAGTGCCTTACTATTAAAATACAGATGTTTTTGGATTCCATCCTCTTATCTTACAATAATGTCACTAATGGCCGACTCAGATACTATTAAATAAAGATACAATTTGTCCCCTTGAGCTGATCTTGATAGTAGGAGTGGAGAGCCAAGGTAGGACTTTAAATCCTTAAAAGCTCTATCACACTCCTCATTCCATTTGAAATCTTTTTTCAATACTCGGATAAAGGAAGGCATTAACTAGTGGCTCTAGAGACAAATTTGTTTAGTGTTGCCACTCTTTTGGTTAGTCTCTGCACATCTTTTATCGTCGTAGGAGTCTTCATCTCCAACAAGGCATTGATCTTCTCAGAATTGGCTACGATCCCTCTCTGATTCACAATGAATCCCAAATAAAATTTGGCTCCAACGTCGAAGACACACTTGGCGGGGTTAAGCTTCATTCGGTCCTTGTCCATTGTGTCAAAAGTGCGCTCAAGGTCGGCCACATGTGTGTCAACCTTGGGTCTCTTAGTCAGTATATCATCAACGTATAATTCCATTATCTTCCCGATTTGATCCTCAAACATTTTTTTGACTAGCCTCTGATATGTTACCCCAGCATTCTTTAACCCAAAGGGTATGGCCTTGTAGAAACAGGTTCCCTTGTCGGTAATAAAGGTTGTCTTCTTTTCATCGGTCGGGTCCATGAATATCTGGTTGTAGCCTGAGTAGGCATCCTTAAAACTCATTAATTCAAGGTCGGCTGTAGCATCTACCATCTAATCAATCCTGGGCAAAGGGAAGTTATCTTTCGGGCATGATTTGTTTAGATTCGTGAAGTCAACACACACCCTCCATTTTCCATTGGCCTTGGGGACGATGATAGCGTTTCCCGACCAGTCAGGGTAGATGACTTCGCGGATGAAGTCTTCCTTCTCCAACTTCTTAACCTCCTCTCTGATAAAGCAATATTTCTCTCTTGAGTAGACTCGTCTTCTCTTCCATGTCTGCTTAGCATCATCACCTACGTTTAGTTTATGGGACATAACGTCTAGGTCAATACCTGGCATGTCTTCATCACTCCATGGGAAGATGTTTTGTCTCTTCTTCAACAGTTTCACCAGTTCTTCCTTAACCTCCTTTTTTAGGGTTTTGCTAATTTTGATGGTTTTTTTGACTCGTCCTTATTGAGGATGACGGATTTCACCTCCTCATCGACTTCTCCCTTCTTGATTTTATTCTCGCCTCTTGGGTCCAGGGTACCAATATTGTAGGTCATAGGTGAAGTAGCATTCTCGTGCCAACACTTGATCACCTTGGACTTCCCCTAACCCAAAAGGAGTCGAGAATTTCACCATTTGGTGTATAGTGGAGGGCATATCCTCAACTCTTTGAGGGACACTCTCCCCATAATAATGTTATAAGTCGAGTATAAACATTCATCCATTATAAAGAAATTGACCTTATTTGTGAGCCTCATTGGCCAAACATCTCCCATCCTGACATCCATCTCATACATTCCCAACGGATGGACTTTTTCACTATTGAATACAATGAATGGGTGATGATAAGGCACCAGCCTCTTCTTGTTGAGTCCCAGGCCTTTGAAGCATGGCCAGAACATAACATCGATCGAATTTCCGCCATTAATCAGTATTCTTGTCATGTCATACCCATGAATCCTGGTTGTAATCACCAAGGGGTCATCTTGGGGGATAGGATACCTTTGAAGTCGAGTCTTAAAAAACCCATAATCAAAGTGTCCATATCCACCTTCTTCCTTTTCGCTGACTTAGCGCCTATTACAGCCGAATTAACCGCTTCAACTTTAGGAAGAGCCTTGACCTCTACAACGTGTTCCTTTCAATTGGTCACCTCTCAGCCTCATCCTTCTAGGACCCCACAAATCATCTTCACATCGAATGAAATCATATGAAGGCGACATTTAGGACCATCATCCTTTGGTGGCAGATCTAGGTCGTCCCCATCATCATCGTCTGAGGTATCATCTTTTTTCCCAGCGACATCCTCTTTGCACTTATCATCCCTTCTTTTTCTAGCGTCGTCTTGGCCCCCCTTTGGGCTACCACTGCTTACATATTTTCTCAATTTCCCAGCCTTAAGCATCTTCTCAATCTCATCTTTCAGAGCGAAACATTTTTTGGTCAACTACTCGTGCTCTTGTTGAAATTCTCACCATAGGATTTTATTCCTCTTATGAGGTGGAGATTTCTACTTTTTGGGCTACCTCAGGGATCGATCATTCTTAATCTCATTCAAAATGTGCTCACAGCTGACCATGAGAGGTGTATACTCAACAAACTTATCATCAGTTGATCTCTTCTTTTCATCTTTATTCTTATTCTAAAACTTTCTCCCACTATTAGTCCCCTTCTCATCCTTATACTTAGCTTCCATAGCTTCCTCAGCATTCATGACCTTATCAACCGTTGCTAATAGCTCAGCCATAGACATTAGTGGGTCCTTAGTAATCTTCCAAAGAAATTTCCCTTTATGCAGACCTCCTATTAGTGTTGTCATGGCAATACTTTCCTCGTAATCCTCCACTTCTAACTTCTCCTTATTAAACCTCACAATGTACTCCCTGAGACTCTCATTCTTCCTCGCTTAACGTACAGCAGCGAGTAGTCTTCTTCTGGTGTCTTACCCCAAAGAAGAAGTTGTGGATGAATCGTTCTACGAGTTACTTGAAATTTTCAATGAAGTTCTTCGGGGGTAAAGTGAAATATATATGGGAAGCTCCAGTCAAAGTGCTTGAAAATTCCCGATATTTCATCTCATCTGAGATGGAGTAGATGTTTGTAGCTGATTGGTACATCTCTATATGGTGCATAGGGTTGGTACTCCCATCATACTTTGGAGTAACCACTGGTGGTTTGAACTTGGCAGGGGTCGAAAAACTGACTATATTAGTGACAAAAGGAGATCCTTTAGAATAGTCCCTCTGTAAGGGGTTTCGACTCTTAAGAATATCCCCAGTTTTATTTTTCATCCATTAAATTGAGTCATTACAAGGTCTCTCGACTGCTTCCACTACATCGGCTTGGATGATGTTATCTCCTGCTACCTCAACTGGCCAAATTGAGGGTTCTCTTGCTACTGACCTGCATCGGCTGTTAACTTCTCATTGGACCTCGTCTCGGCCATATGGGGGTCAGCAGTATTCCTCTCTCTCCTTGAGCTAGCATTGTTCCTTAACCTGGATAGCCTTTCCCTCAGATCACTAATGGGGTTGAGCCTCTTAAAGGCTGACCCTCTACTTAATCTATCAAAAGCTGATCCCCTTGGTTGTGAATCATGACTCAAACTCATATCATGGCCTCGGCTTCCATGGATGGGGCGTACCGTATTTACAGATACTTTATATGGCTCCCGGTAATTAGCCTGGGCATCTTCATCCTCGTAATCATCATAACATTCCTTTAGGAAGGGTTGGCCTTACCTCCCCAGGCATAAACGCTTAGGGTCAGCAACGTACCTCCGCCGCTGAAGAGGTGGAAGGTCTTTGCGTGGTTCCTGGGGTAGTCCCCTACCATCCTGATGGTGCTTCATAAATGCTAGAGTAATCATCTCCGGTTGTACCCCAGCTAGCCTAATTGTCACATTGTAAGGACATTTTTCTCATGTCCAACATGTTACATTTGTGTATGTCGTACGCCGCTACATTTGGCACGTCACCTCACGATCTCACATGACGACCTCTATCCGAATTTCGAGAATCAAGCATTCAACATCTCCATTAATGTGTCCCACATCTGCCTCAATGACTTCACGTTCCACGATTTTAGGGACTTAATGCAAGTGGTACGCAAGGGAAGTCAAAACGGTGAAAAAAGGCACGATAGGAGAGTTCAGGGGCATTTTCGTAATTTCACATCCATAGTTCGAAGGTCTGGTCAACTACAAAGTTGAAGAGCTCGCCACAACGAAGATACTGGAAAAAACGGCACCTCAATCCGAGCTACGGTGAAGGAGTTATGACCTTTTGAAGATAGAGACAATTCCTTAAAGAAATGCTGTTTTTTTTGTACGCTGGATAGAATTTTAGAGTTTCAAGAACGTGGGACTCTTCATATTTTTTCCTATAAATACCAACTTCGGGGGAGTTGTTTTGCAAGACTTTAGGAGACGAATTTGAGAGTCCAAATACATCTAGTCTTCATATTTTTGAGTCCCAAGACTCACGTTTTGATTCACATATCCTTGCCAAACATTTGTGAATCATTTTGCAACCCAAGAACACAACTTTGGTTTGTTCAACCCTTGTGGAGGAGACCGTTCTTCTTCTTCTTCATTGCAGACCTACTGGAAAAGGATAATTCCAGCCGCGACTACAGAATCCGATACCCGAGAGTAATTCTTAGTCAACTTGTATTTTCATTGTAATCCGATTGTAAGCCGTTTTCTTACAAATTATAGTGAAAATAAATGGTTTTGCCCCTGAGGGGGATTTTTCCTTAATTGCATGTGTTTGAATGTTCTTGCGTAGATTATCAATTTATTCAATCACATACTGCTGCATGTTTAGGGTTTGTTTGTGTTAAAAGGGTTCTATATATAATTTGATCATTTGAACGCGAGCACACACGTTCTTCAAATTGGTATCAGAGCAGGTTACGCTAATCTATCGCGTATTCCTTTTTCCGCAAATTTTTTCTAAGATATCAATTTTCTAAAAAATTGAGTTTTGAAAAAGTGCGTGTTCAAATGGAGAAATCATATTATAAAATGCCTATTTTTGACGGGACAAATTATGCTTATTGGAAAGCCCGTATGAGGTCGGCTTTAAAAGCCATTGATGAACGTGTCTGGATTTTAGTTGAACGAGGGTGGACTCCTCCCACCGTGACTGTTGATAATGTGACCAACTTGAAACCTGACATTTCTTGGACCGATGATGAATTTAAATGGTCATCTTTTAATTCTAAAGGTCTAAGTTCCATTTCTGGGTCTGTCACACCTGATGAGTTCAAACGCATAATGACGTGTACCACGTCAAAAGAGGCATGGGATGTTTTACAACTTACCCATGAAGGAACTAATGCTGTGAAAGAGTCTAAGTTGCAAAACTTGACAACTCAATTTGAAACAATCACCATGCATGATTCTGAATGCTTTGATGAATTTTATGCTAGACTTTCTGACATTATGAATACATGTTTTAATCTTGGTGAACATATTTCGAATGCTAGAGTTGTTAAAAAGATTCTTCGTTCTTTGCCTAAGCGTTTTATCCCTAAAGTCACTGTGCTAAATTCTATGGGTAATTTAAATACGCTAAAATTGGAAGAACTTGTAGGAGATCTGCAAACTTATGAAATTGATATGTTCCCTAAAAATGCTAAATCTAAAGATAAGGGAATTGCTCTTAAAGCCCAAGAGAGAAGGAGTGAGGGGTCTGCTAGAAAGAGGGTAGAGTCATCTAGAAAGAGAGAGACTGACACGTCAGATTCTGAGTGCGATTTTGACTTAGATGATTTGGCTCTTTTCGCAAAAAATTTCAAGAGGATTCTCAAATTTAAGAAAAATGGCAATTTTAAAGATAAAAAGAAATTTGAGAAAAATAAGTTTGAAAAGAAAAATGAAAAAGTTTCCAAAAATCCTCCTCTGAAAGAAAGTGAGAGATGTTTTGAGTGTGATGGTAGGGGTCATAGAGCTTTTGAGTGTGCCAATCGTCTGAATAGAGAGAAAGGGGAAGCTGTCCTTAATGCTACCCTTAGTGACGACAGTGAGGTCGAGACGGTGGATTCAGGAGATGAGTCACCGCATGAGTGTAACTTCACCGCATTCATGGCCAGCCATGTGAGCACTCCTAGTTCTCTTCACGACGTTGAGGATGATGCTTCACAGGGACACCTCGACAGTGAGATCGATGTGAGTGAGGGGGAGGATGACACAAGTGAGAGCGAGAGTGATATACAACGCGCCTACGCTGAGTTATATTCTGAGTCTTTTAAAACTAAAAAGAGTAACAAGGCGTTAGTTCTTAAGATCACCTGCTTAGAGGAAGATTTAATGAAAGCAAGAGAAAGAGAGTTCTCCACCTGCACCGCCCTGAGAGAGAGAGATTCTACTTGTGTTGAGAATGAAAATTTGTTTAGAGAGAGAGAGAGTGTTTTAGAGAAAGAGAGAGGGGACTTGATTAAGCAAGTGGCTAGTCTTACGAGTCAGCTCCATTCCTCCATGGAGACTCGGAAGAAACTTGAAGCCCTTGTTTCCCAGCTGACTCATGATCTTGAGAAAGCACGGGAAGTCAAGGTACAAATCGAAGACAGATCTGGGAAGATGGGAAAGATGCTTCTCGGCCCCGCTTTAGGTTTTGGTGATCGACAAGGAATTGGTTATGATGGTGCCTCCACGTCCCAAATTGCACCTGGACCAGTTCCTGAATTTACTACAACTCCTTATGGTCATCGTAAAAAACCTCGAAGGAGAGTTCGACCAAGAAAAGCAAACCAAGGTCCGCCTTTGACTGTGCTCTTTTGTACTTATTGTAAAAGAAAAGGCCACCTTAGGGAAACTTGCTATGCATGGGTCGGACACGACGTACTACTGCTCCACCACGTCATACTGATGAGTTTTCTAGTCTGAGAGAGCGAGTTGAGTTCTTAGCTGCCACGACTCAAAGTTTAATGGAAGAATTTCGACGGATCTCTTTGCCGTTAGTGAATGCTTCTCACATTCCAGCTAAAATCAACAACAACAAAGGCAAATAAAAGGTCATCTCGACTTGGGTTCCTAAGAAAGATAAAAAGGCTTTTGTTGTTCATGTTGCTCTCAAAGCACATAATACCTCTCAGTGGTATTTTGATAGTGGGTGCTCCAGACACATGACAGGTGATGCCTCATTTTTTACTACTCTTGAGGATTATCAAGATGGCAGAGTCACCTTTGGAGATGGGAGTAAGTCTAGCATTATAGGACGAGGTACTATCGAGTTACCTGGTTTTCCTAAGCTAGAAAATGTTTTGTACGTCAAAGGTTTGAAAGCAAACCTTCTCAGCATTAGCCAGCTATGCGACACTGACTTTGCAGTAAAGTTTGACCGGGACGCGTGTAAAGTCTACAATCAAGCTGGTAAACTTTTGATGCAAGGGGTGAGGACTGAGGATAATTGCTATGGGACTGAGCCCACATCCTCACTTGTCTGCAATAGCGCCACGATCACTCCTATGGATTTGTGGCATCAACGTCTAGGTCACGTGAACGTTAGAGATTTGACTCGTTTAGCTAAAAAGGACCTAGTACGTGGCTTACCATCTCTTGGAAAGTCAACTTCGACCGTTTGTGGACCCTGTCAGTTGGGAAAACAAATTCGTAGTCCTCATAGGAAGTTACATTCCATTACCACCTCTCGTGTTCTGGAGTTGATTCACATGGATCTTATGGGTCCCACTCGTACTGAGAGTCTAGGTGGTAAGAGGTACATCCTCGTGATGGTAGATGATTTCTCCAGGTAATCCATTGTAGGTTTTCTGAGAGAGAAATCCGATGCTGTAGAGTTTTTAACGACCAAGTTCCGTGTCCTGCAAAATCAACACGGAGTCACTATTAATAGGATACGTAGTGACAACGGCACTGAATTTAAGGATGCAAAAGTAGATCTTTATTGTGATAGCCTTGGGATCAAACATGAGTTTTCTGTTGTGATAACTCCTCAGCAAAATGGGATTGTTGAGAGAAAGAATAGAACGATCCAAGAGATGGCTAGATCTATGCTCCTAGGTCGTAAAGTTTCTAGGAGATTTTGGGCAGAGGCAGTGTCTACTGCATGCCACACGGTGAATAGGGTTTATTTGCGTCCACACACACTACAGAGACCTTATAAGTTATGGACCGGCAAGAAGCCCAACCTGGCGTATTTCCGTGTTTTTGGGAGTAAATGCTACATCCTACGGGATAGAGAGAAATTAGGAAAGTTCGACTCCCGGAGCGACGAGGGAATATTTCTAGGATATTCATCGAATAGTAGAGCGTACCGGGTATTTAACCTGAAGAGCTCTAGGGTTATGGAATCAATAAACGTTACCGTGCAAGATGACGAACCTTCGACGGTTATTGATCCTAACCTTCAGTGTGAGGATGAGGATTGTTCTGACAGTGATTTACCTGTTCCTCTCTCACACTCTGTGGACCCTACTCCTGTGTTAGGGGACACACCTTCTTGGGTTCGCAAGAGTCATGACCCTTCCGCCATTGTTGGTGATCCCACTCTAGGGGTCAAGACTCGTGCTCAGCTAGAGAACGTTGTTAGCCATCTTTGCTACACGTCCAAAGTCGAGCCCAAGAACCATAAAGAAGCACTCAAGGATGAACACTGGATATCTGCTATGCAGGATGAGTTGCTTCAGTTTAAAAAGAATAATGTCTGGGAATTAGTCCCCCGACCTAGTGAGACTAATGTGATAGGTACCCGGTGGATTTTCAAGAACAAAATGGATGAATATGGTACCATAATCAGAAATAAGGCTAGGTTGGTCGCTCAAGGCTACACACAGATAGAGGGTGTAGACTTTGGGGAGACATTTGCTCCTGTTGCGAGGCTTGAGTCCGTCCGTCTTCTGCTCGCCATCGCATGTCATCTGCACTTCAAGGTATATCAGATGGATGTCAAGAGTGCCTTTCTGAATGGCATTCTACAGGAAGAGGTTTATGTGGAACAACTAAAAGGGTTTGAAGACCCCCAGCACCCTGAGCATGTCTACTTTCTGAGGAAAGCCTTGTATGGTTTGAAGCAAGCACCCCGTGCTTGGTATGAGAGGCTTACTTCCTATCTCTTAGCTCGTGGCTTCAAGAGAGGGGGCGTAGATATGACGTTGTTCATCAGGAGAGATGACGGTGCTATTTTGGTTGCCCAGGTCTATGTGGACGACATAGTCTTTGGATCCACATGCTCCCAGCATGCTCACCACTTTGAGGAGGAGATGAAAAGTGAGTTTGAGATGAGCATGGTTGGTGAGCTTACATTCTTCCTTGGTCTCCAGGTTCGTCAGCTAGAGGATGAGATGTTCATCTCCCAATCAAAGTATGCTAGAGACCTAGTGAAGAAATTTGGTTTAGACTCCGCTAAGCATGCACGTACACCTATGAGTACCACTACCAAGCTTAGTAAGGACACTTCAGGCAAGGACGTAGAGCAAACCTTATATCAGAGTGTGATAGGTAGTCTTCTCTACTTGACTGCCAGTCGTCCCGACATCGCCTTTAGTGTTGGAGTCTGTGCGCGATATCAGGCATCCCCAAAAGAGTCACATTTACTTGCTCTAAAACGTATTATTAAATACGTGAGTGGGACTCTCTCATACGGGATTTGGTATTCCTTTGATACCGATGACCGTCTGTCCGCCTATTCGGATGCCGATTGGGCTGGGGATGTAGATGGATGTAGGAGCACTTCTGGTGGGTGTTTCTACTTTGGTTCTGCTCTTGTCTCCTGGCTGAGCAAGAAGAAAAATTCCATCTCTTTGTCCACTGCGGAGGCTGAGTACATAGCCGCAAGGAGTTGTTGCACACAACTCTTGTGGATGAAGCAAATGCTGGAGGATTATGGGATATCACAGGACACCATGATCATTTCCTGTGATAACACGAGCGCGATACACATATCCCGCAATCCAGTTCAGCATTCGCGCACAAAATACATCAGGATACGTGAGCACTTTATACGTCAGTTAGTTGAAGAGAAAGTCGTATCCCTGAGTTTTGTTCCTACCGACCGTCAGTTAGCCGATATTTTCACGAAACCTTTAGATGCCCTTAGATTTGAGAGTCTTAGGAAGTCTTTGGGGATTTGCACAGTTGACTGAGGGGTTGGTCTATGTCTAGAATAGGATGCTTCTTCATGTTCATATCATATGCTTCCTATTGCTAGTCTGTTCTATATGTACCATTGCTTAGTTGTACAACTTGGTTTATTCTTTTTGCTTTTTATATTTCTTTTGAAAAATACAAAAAGATTTTCTTTATTTTGTTTAAGAAAAGCACAAAAAGATTTTATTTTTTTTTATAAAATTTTTAAAAGACCAAAAAGATTTTTGTATTTTTTTTGGATGAGCATTTAAGATAGCCAAGTCACACCTTCATTCCATATCTTCATGTGACTGTTTGATAGAGATTTGAGAGGCTACATCATTTCATCCATGTGCTTTACATTGTATGGAGTCTTTGAGATGTAATTCGTGATATCTTCCTACATGTTTGACTCCTATATCCTTTATTGCACACATGCACGGCTATATTTGATTGTTGCACTTGTCAATCTCATGTTGGCTTGAGTGTTTCCATCTCAATCCTGTCTATACAATGTATAAAATGCGATAAAACTTGACAGATTGGAATGCATGTAAAAACCGTTTTGGTGAGACTGTGTGTTTTTTTATAACGGGGAGGGGCTACGAAAGGTAATCATCTATCCTTTGCGCAAAAGCCACCGTTAAAAAGGACCTAAAAAATGGAGGAATTTTAATATCCGAGGTCCAAAGAGGATAAAAGAGCCCAAAAAAAAAAAAAAAAAATTACAGGCAATAAAAAGAAATTCATGCCAAATATGGGCCACTTAGGTTTCACCATCAATTCTCCAAAGTTTGAGAATTTAGAATGCCTCTATTCAAAATTATATCTGAGGGAGTTTGGTTGGAGAATTTTAAATGGGTTTGCACTTCCTTGAAAGTCCTGAAAAAGCATAAAATCATTTTGGACGTTATTGGTGTGAAAATCTCTTTGAGCTTTGATTTGTTGATTTGATTGAGTCAATACCTTATATTGTCACTATTTTACACCAAAGGAAGCATTTGAGTTCATTCGCTAGGAATATCCAATATTCATCGTGCACATATGTCATGTTTGTATGCATTGATTTTCCTATCGAATTTGATCACACCACTTCATTAACGCTATCATCGACTTGGTTGCTTTGTGTTCATTCATGGTGTGATTTTATACTGGTGACACCCCGCATTTACTTATTTGATTTGTTTCTCTCATTGGTCTATTTGGGGACATCATAAAAAGGGGGAGAATGAATTATCTTCTTATGGGGGAGTTTTGATGTTTGAGGTTGTTCATAAATTTGTATATATGTTTATCTCACTTCAAACTCGATATGTCACGTGGTATTTGCCTTTATCTCATGTGTGTAGGTACTACATGGATTATCATTGGATTGCACACCCTGATGAGAAAAGCGTTGAGATTCCTGAAGAATTGAAGAACAAACGATGAAGACTATTCATTTGTACCTTTTCCAGTTTTGGGTTCATGGGAGGGTAGATTTGTATAGGCAATTTCATATTTGATAATTCGGATTTTTTATGTATGTACCGGCATAGACATAGGGGGAGATTTGTAAGGAAATTTTTCTCATGTCCAACATCTTCCTCAATGACTTCACGTTCCACGATTTTAGGGACTTAATGCAAGTGGTACGCAAGGGAAGTCAAAACAGTGAAAAAAGGCACGATAGGAGAGTTCAAGGGCATTTTTGTAATTTCACATCCATAGTTCGGAGGTCTGGTCAACTACAAAGTTGAATATCTCACCGCAACGAAGATATTGGAAAAAACGGCACCTCAATCCGAGCTACGGTGAAGGAGTTATGACCTTTTGAAGATAGAGACAATTCCTTAAAGAATGCTGTTTTTTTTTGTACGCTGGATAGAATTTTAGAGTTTCAAGAACGTGGGACTCTTCATATTTTTTCCTATAAATACCAACTTCGGGGGAGTTGTTTTGCAAGACTTTAGGAGACGAATTTGAGAGTCCAAATACATCTAGTCTTCATATTTTTGAGTCCCAAGACTCATGTTTTGATTCACATATCCTTGCCAAACATTTGTGAATCCTTTTGCAACCCAAGAACACAACTTTGGTTTGTTCAACCCTTGTGGAGGAGACCGTTCTTCTTCTTCATTGCAGCCCTACTGGAAAGGGATAATTCCAGCCGCGACTACAGAATCCGATACCCGAGGGTAATTCTTAGTCAACTTGTATTTTCATTGTAATCCGATTGTAAGCCGTTTTCTTACAAATTATAGTGAAAATAAATGGTTTTGCCCCTGAGGGGGATTTTTCCTTAATTGCATGTGTTTGAATGTTCTTGCGTAGATTATCAATTTATTCAATCACATACTGCTGCATGTTTAGGGTTTGTTTGTGTTAAAAGGGTTCTATATATAATTTGATCATTTGAACGCGAGCACACACGTTCTTCACACATTTTAGCTGAAGGCAGCTAATTGTTCTTGCATTGCCTGTTGGCTGGCCACCAAGGACTTCAACGACGCCGCTAACTCATCCATCTCTGACAGAGGAGGTGCATTTATGGAACTACAACAACCAACTAGTGGTGGTGGTGGTGGAAGTTCTGATGCCATGTATTAAACCCAATAGGTGAGCTATAATTGGAGAGTAAAATCTTAGTAGCTCAATAGGAACTCTTTCAATGGTGAAACAACTCCACAAGAGGGGAGGATTGGTTCACCACCAGAGACTCCAGTGAGGACAAGATAAAGAAGGAAAGAGATGAAAATTCTCATTCCCACAAACGGCGCCAGACTGATGATACAAAAAATGGCACCACCAGGTCACAGATATAAGAAGCTTAAACAGGTATATAACAATGGCAGCAAACACACAATACATCATCATAGAAAGAGATGAGGTGAAGAGGATGAACAACTGAATTTAACTGGTTCGGTCATAGCATACATCCACTGTGTGTGTGAGTGAAATACACTAACAAATATGGCATAATGGCCTGGGTTACAGCACTCAATCTTTATCTCTTTTATAGATACAAATGACCAGAGTTTTAGCTAAGGTTTTAATTAAGCTATCCCCTACAATGAAGAAGATGAGATATATTTATAGTGCATTTGGGGTTTATTGCACCCCCAAGTATGCAATAAATATGTATAAAATGTCCCAAGCTAATAAGGAGAAGCCAGCTGTCTTGCCACATGTGAGTCATGATGATCAAATATTCCCTCACGTGAGAAAATGATTTCAGTACAATGGTTTCAGCTCACGTGTATCACACATCTCCACGCGTCACCCAATGCAAGCACTATATCGTCAATGTGACCTCGGCCGACCATATTAGTCGAGGATAGATTCATAAACTTGTGAACCGCTGAGGAGTTGACACCCATGATATTGATTCATCTCGGCCTATCCTTGTCGGCCTGACTAAAGCTGAGGCTGAGGATACCCATTCACTAGGAACGATGCAGGTAGCTCATACTTGGACAGTATCAAAGGCCGAGGTCGAGGAATCTGAGTCAGTGTTGGCCGAGTCTTATCAGGCCGGGTCATAACGTCTCACTTCTGGATGATTGGTGAGGGTAAGCTATAGTCGAAGTTTCATGTTATAGACGAGATGATACTTGGCATATCAATTGGCTTTTGAGAATGCAAGTGATCTAATGGAAAGATTGGTATAATTAATTTCCACAAACACAATTTCATTTCTGATAAATTTTATCATCAATTAATTGAGGTGTGCACACAAGATGATTTCAATTTTTCAATTTTCAATTTCCAAGCCAATCATGAAAATAACACACAATATAAGGAAAAATCCCTAAAAAGGGAAAACCTTTTATTTCATCAGTATTGAGAGTTTTGAATAAAAATCGATTCACAAAGACTTAGATACACTAAAAAAATATGTGCACAGCCTTCAAAATGTCAATAGAATACGACGCAGATCCAAAGCCATCCACAGGTAACGGTCTGCCCTCGATATCCACTAATCAGCCTCGTCCTCTTCTTCAGCAATGAAATACAGTTTCATAATTCAGGAGTAGAGAAATATCTCTTCAAAGGTTTATATGAAAGAAACCTTCTTCGTGACTTAATAAAGTGATCTAAATTATTCTAGGGGTTTGGAATGATTATGGAGGTGTTTTATCACAAAAGGAGAATTCAAAAGGGAGTTTCAGTTTGTGAAAGAAGTTCTTGAGTGATCTAATCCCATTTAACCTTTTTATAAGAAGCTTATAAAAAAGGATAAACAAAAAAGATTTTGGATAGATATCATTTAAAACTAAATTTCTCCTAGTCATTCGAATGAATTTGGACCACATTCAAATGACATATACGATCTCATTAGAACGAGTTCGAATGGTGACTTTGAATGAGATTACCGAGGACGATCAAAAATAGGTCTTTTGAAGTTTGAATAAACTTGTTTGAATGAAGGTAAAACTTGTTTGAACGATGTTGAGTCTCATTCGAATGAGGCGTCGAAAACTCGATAATTTCTCTATAAAACAATTCAAATGCCTTTTAAATATAATAACCTCTTAAAAAAGTTTTAAACCCCAAAAATGATTAAAAACCATTTTACCAGTCACTATCATAACTTCTTCCTAGTATGTTGAGAAGAACCATTCTTCCATTCTTCAAAAGTCTTTAACATTGCCTTCGAGTCCCGAGAAGTCATGTGAGGGCAATGTTTGTGTAACGGGATATGCCAAAATAAAAGAAAAAATAAAAATAGGACAAATTCTAAAACTTTCTCTTACGAATCTCCCCCTTTTACTATTCTGGTACAAAACACAAACCTAAGACAAATTCAATCCTAATGACTTAAAACAATAGCCACCCTCCTAAACTACAAAAAATGGAGCGGAATTTTTTTTGCAAGTCTTTGAATGGACTGGATCTTTCCATTGGCTAGCTTTGTCTTCATCTTGTGTGGGTCCAAGCAATCATCATCCAAGCGGAATTTCCTACACACATAACATAAAAAATATATCGTGGCACAAATGAGTTTTAAACAGAACACGCATACAGGTTTTAAACAGAAAAATAACACTCCCACTCAATTGTTTCTTTCAATTTTTGTCCGTAATAAACAAAGGAGTAGAAAATAAACATCAAATACAAGAAGTACATAAAGAAGTAAGATATCATCACAAGAATATTCAAGAAAATACAAGTAATGATAATCTCAAACGATATAATAATTATAAAATTCGGAGAAAATAGGCCTTTATTTTTAAAAAAATCATTTTTTTAAGGAAAAAATAAAATATACAAATACAACACACCATAGATTGACACTAAAATATCCTAATCATGAATGCGGAATGTAGGGGTGTGAACAATTTCCATAGGTTAATCAATATTAACATTCATAACATAGGTGCACGAAGTTTTGAGACACCTCTAATGAAAGATATCAAAGACAACCTTAAGTCTAAAAATGTTGAACTCAACATGAAATAGAATAAACTTAATCAATGTGTCATGAACGTAAATGATTCTCACATCAATGATGTCAAACTATGTAATGTTTATCAAGAAAGTCTGTTGTGCAAACCCATTGATCTTTGACTTTGACTGCCTTAAAATTTCAAATAACTAAGGATAAACTCTCAAATATTTTTGAAAAAACATAATATTCATATGTAGCGAAGCATTAATGAATAAAAAATTGGAATGACATTTCCGTTTTTATGTGCCTCTAATATATTTATGCTCTTTTATTGCAAATGGCGAATTTTAATGCAAATAACATTTTGATCTTTTGTATCCCCTTTATATTGCTTAACATTTAACAATATTTTTCAGAAAATATATGAAATTCGGGCAATGGCTCTTACGTACAAAACTTAATCCTTTTTTATATTTGGTTCGTTATTAAGAAAAATTTTGATGAGAACATCGTATTCGAAAAATAACAAGCAAGTGCAACGTTCAAATAAGTTCGTGTTTCTGTGCAATAAAGGAGACAGGGAGTCAAACATGTAGAAAGTAGTCATCAAAGATCAATGCAATGACTCTGCACATTATTAAGCCCACAAAAGAAAAACATCATGTCTCAAAACACTATGGAAAAGCCACATGTACGAATGAAATCAATGGTTGATTGGAACAAATTAAATGTTCATCCACATATGTTGATAGAAAATTCAAAACCTCTTTTTATCTTTGTAAAAAAATTTATAAAATAAAATATTTTTTCCTTTTTTTATCATTTTCTTAAAACAAAAAATCCTTTCGTTTTTTTTTTAAATATAAAAGAAGAAAAAAAATTAGTTTTGGGATTTTTTTTAAAATATAAAAAATGAAAATCATATTGATAAATACCATGATAATAAAATCGTGTAATAGAAATATAAGATGTAAATATGATAAGCATATTATACTAGATAAATTACTCGAACTCAATAAATATTGCACATACCTAAAAATTTCCTAAGATCCTCAAATCGAAGTGTGTCCAAAGCTTAAGTAAATATATCGACTAACTGGAGATCGGTGCTGACACGACCTTATCCTCAATGAGTTCACGTATAAAGTGCTCGCGTATCTGTGACACCCCGCCTAATTAAATATCGGGCGATCAGTCCTTTATTAAATTAAAATCAAGGTGTACAGTTGGTTCATTCTTAGCATCACTGTCGCAAAATAAAATTTACCAATTTAAACACCCTAAATAATTAAGCTAAGTGTCAAAACAATTTAAAACTTTATACCATATTATTAAATCCAATTATGTAAACCTTTTTCACAACCAACAGTTTAAGAATCACATAAATACTAAGGATGGCTTTAACACACAAGAATTAAAACCATCTAGATAAACCAAATCAGTTTAAAACAATAAATGAAACCATCCTGACAATAGTAACTCCCAATGAGTACTGAATACTAAAAATACAAATAAACATAGATCTCTGACATATCCAAACTGAACAGGGAAACGAGAAACACATGCCCTAACTATGAAGAACTAAAACAGGAACTTAATCAATGAAGAGGTCATCTAAAACAAAGGCCTACAACTCCCACATAAGCTGCAGTGCGTCCAATCCAAAGAACATATGCATGACGCCCCTATGGCTGGGCACCTGTAATACATATACATATATATACAAGAGAGAGAAAAAGATAAGAAACGGGTCAGAGCCCGAGCGTAAAACAGTTTTAAAATAGTTTAGCAACTATTTAAAATGATTACCTGCTAATGCAACAACCATATTAGTATGCGACACTCTCTTGAGAATTCTCACCTCTCGTCTAGTGTGCACGACTACCGTACTACTAAAACTCACAAGTCTATCTCACTTATTCCCATAAAGTTTTATCTCGAGAAATAACAATGTTATGATATTTAGTTTAGAAAATTAATCTCTTCAAGATTTCTTACTCTATTTAGAACAAATCCGTACCGTTATAAAGTTCCCGAACACTTATAAGATAGTTGAAGCATCTATTCATATCTTAACTACTTATACGCATAGTAAAAAGTTCCCATATAATTATACGCATATATATTAGTCTCACATATATATATATATATATATACACACACACACACACACTAACGACACCCCCACATAAAATCTATGGTACTGGCATGCTCTGCTATCAATTCTCCGTATCACTCGTACTGAGGGAAATACTAGATCGGAATCACTTTCGAACTGTATTAACACAAAATACATACAAATGGAGGCGAAGCATAATTCCAAGTCACTAAGAGGTCAGCACATACCCTCACGTATCTTAGGACCGTCTGACTATCAATCAGATAGCATGTACTAAGGAATCCTATGTTCTAGGGTACAAGTCGATATCCCCCATAAAGGTCCTATCGAGATAAGACTGTTCCGGTGCGGCAACCTCCGTGATAGCAAGTAGCGCGGGTATGATTATACACACGCATAATATAAATATGTATACACATGCATTCAGTTATATATATAATATTCTCATTTTTCCAATTGGGTTCGCACACGACCCAATGATAACAATTATTAACCTCACGTTGTACAACTTTTACCCAATTACCTCCCATAAAAGATTTGTCGCTTTTATTCTTAATTATAATCGTTTCATACTTACTTATCATCTCTCGAAGTACTCTCTCTTTCTTAAATATAATCTCAGTTGGTACACCCTCTCTGACTTTCTGTTTAAGTCTTTCACGAGTCTTAAAATTATTTAGCGAACGTATGCACAATTTCTAAAGTGTAACGAAACTCCCCGTTAACCACCAATTTCATCCTATATTAATTCTCACTCAACGGAGTCTACTTAAACCCTACTGGTCCTCTTCATAACCCATTATACTCCATAAATAATAATCAAGGATTCCTACGTATTGTAACCGGATTAAACAAATAGGAGAAAAATATACACTTTTCCAGTAGGGATCGATCGATCGAGGAAACGGGGTCGATCGATCGATGTTCTTGGTCGATCAATCCATCAAACAGTTATGACGAATTCTGCCATTGTTAAGTTACGGGTTTGCTTCTCCAATATCAACCAAATCTCCATTAACAGTCCCCAAACTCCCAAATAACATTACTACTAGTACTATATACCCAACTACATGATTTTCTACGTGAAATATGTTCAAACTCATCAACGATATTGAATTAATGGGGTAAAATTGACATAATCTCCAAGTACCCTAATTTTGGAAGAAACATCCATTCTTCTAATTATTTTCCAGATTTCTTGTTTCTAAATGCATACTAATTCGTGGGTAATCCTCTACATATGATGGGTATGCCCAGAATATATTAAATTTCTCTAAACATGCGATTTAAAGTCTCTAAATTATCAATTTCTTTCATAAAATATGTTCTTGATAATCCTAAACTAACATGGGTGAGACATTAACTAAAAACAAAGCAAGATAGATACTTGCCTGAAATTTAAGGTTCTGATTTATGGATGAAAAAGGCATCGTTACGTTCGTCGTCGTGCGATCTACGTTTTGGTGGTGGTGGCGGTGCAAACGGATGAGTTCTTAGCCTTGGATTTCTTAGGATGCTTCCTATCTTCTATGAAGTTTTTCTTGTTGATTAACCAAGAGACAAGATCACACCAAAAGTAAAAACACCCACTCGAGGTGCTCCTGCAACCGTCGACATCCCGACCAAATCAACAAATGGTCAATAGTATTAAAGGAATACCAAATACCATAGAAAACATTTCCACTCACGTATTTAATGATAAATTTAAGAGAAAATAAGTGTGACTCTTTTAGGGACGCCTGGTATCACGCACAGACTCCAACACTAAAAGTAATATCAGGATGACTAGTTATCAAGTAGAAGAGACTACCTATCATACTTCGATAAAGGGTTTGATCTACATCCTTTGTCGATGTGCTCATAGGGCTGCGTGAGTTCTTAGCAGAGTCTAGACCAAACTTATTCACAAGGTCTTTTTGCATATTTGGATTGAGATATGAATATCTCATCCTCAAGCTGACGAACCTGGAGACCGAGGAAGAATGTAAAATCACTTACTATGCTCATATCAAACTCACTCTTCATCTCCTCCTCAAAGGTTTGAGCATGGAGGGAGAACGTAGATCCAAATATTATGGCATACACATAGACTTGGGCAACTAGAATATCATAACTCTCTCTCCTCACAAATAATGTCTTATCCACTCCCCCTCCCTTGAAGTCATGATCTTAGAGATAGGAAGTGAGCCTTTCGTACCAACAGTGGGTCGCTTGCTTCAAACCATACAAGGCCTTCTTAAGATAATAGACGCCAAACCCTTTTTATTATTCCACATAAACCTCCTACTTTAGATTGCCATTTAGAAAGGAACTATTGACATCCATCGGATATAATTGAAGCGCAGATGACATGCTATGGCGACTATTAAATTTCTCTAAACATGGGATTTAAAGTCTCTAAATTATCAATTTCTTTCATAAAATATGTTCTGGATAATCCTAAACTAACATGGGTGAGACAATAACTAAAAACAAAGCAATATAGATACTTGTCTGACATTTAAGGTTCTTATTTGTGGATGAAAAATGCATGGTTGTGTTCCTCGTCGTGCGATCTACGTTTTGGTGGTGGTGGCGGTGCAAACGGATAAGTTCTTGGCCTTGGATTGCTTGGGAAGCTTCCTATCTTCTTCTCTAATGGCCGTTCTAAGGTTCTGTGTTTGTTAACCCTAAATGGCAACTCCTAATGGCTGATATAACTATTGGAAATTCGTGGGTTTAATTACTCAAAAATATTAAATGTCAAATATACCCTCTCGGGATGTCAATTAGGCCTAAAAACTCCCCGAGATCCAAACTAAACTCCCGGGTATACTTTTCTGACTATCTCAACCCTTCCGGACACATTGGCACATCGAAATAACCATACGAGCGACTTATAATTTACTCACTTTTAATAAAAATAATTTAGTCCCGACACCACACGGATGCGTCCTGACTTAAATTTCCATAATTGCCATTTTATTCACTCGTGACAATGTTAATAAAATCAATCTTATATATTACTTTACTCAATTAGTAATATTCAACAAATTCCTAATAATTACTAACTCTCGTCACGCTGGTAAACATTTAGAATAAATTTCTGGATAAATATTAAATTAATATCTCAATTTAAATTTAATAAATTCCCAAATTTAAAAGCCATAAAAATACGGGGTATTACGTACTTCCCCCCTAATAATGGAATTTTGTCTCGAAATTTGGAAAATAAGGCAAACCTGGTAAAAGCAATTCTGGATATCTTATTAGTATGCAAACTAACTTCAAAGTAAGGTGCTCAATTACTATAGCCCCCGTTTCACATCAATCTTGTTTAACACTCTCATTAACGACACTTCACAATATGCTCTTATCCGACAACATTCGTATAAGACAAGCCTATACATCATTGACTCCCATTATTTCAATATCATTGGGAGGCCACACCTCACTACATGACAACTACTCGTATTTATCTAAACACAAAACTCCCATTCTGAGAGAAATTATACAAACATCTTACCATAACTTGCTCGCCTAAAACAGCCGTGGTAATTCCACCATAGTCATCAGACTCTAACTCGACCAATCCAAAATTTTGATTATCCTCCCATCCCTTAACATTCAGAGTGAGAAAAGTTAAGGTTTTTCCACACCCAAAACCTCAATAAGCATATTGTTCAAAATAAGTAGGTACGAGTGCTCGCACGAAACCCTACCATTAGGTAATATCTTCCCCCAATTACAGTATTATACTCCACTTGCTAGCTATAACCGTTGTGGAAATGAAACGATCACAATGAATCGAAAATTACTTTCACACTGTTCCACAAATCGTTAATCACCATTCGCCTTCTCCCCGGCTATGGGTGATACATCCTATTCAAAACGTAATGTTATCCCCGCTGCTTCCTGAAATCCCATTTTCAAGGTGGGGTTCAAAATTCCATCCAAATTTAGAAAAATACCGTGTAGGACCACGTACCGGCGCGATCCTTCCTTTCAAAAGAAAACTAGGTCACACTAGATAATATTATAAATCACCCCAAAGGAATGCCAATAACTTCGTTCTTAGGCATCTTGTTCCACACGTTCGAAGGAACTCTTGATCTAACCTTGAGGTTGGCAACCCATCCAAGAAACTTTACCGACTTTGCCGGCTTCTTCCATTATAGGAATTGTCTATAGTCACACAATTCTCTGGTTGATCCTCTTGTTCTAACCGATTTCTATTTATAGGTGATGCTTGCGGAGACTACTCACTATGTCCTGCTCAACTTCGACTTCTACTTGAAATGTCTCACATTAAGTGACACTTAATAATCCCCTTCTTTCCTTGGCGTATACCGAAAGTTCCAACCCGTGCAATTTTCTCCACGATGTGCACTTCTAGACCTTTTATACCAAACTAACATCATTGTTATTTGTACGCGCAACTCGCTCTTAACATTTGACTAATTACAACTATGCTCCGAGTGTTCTCCATAAAGTTAAATTCTACCCTTCTCAAGAAATACGCGTTTTAAATGGCTTCCCACGGCCTTCCAACCAAATCTGGGTGTGTTACTCTAATCACACACGTATATATGGATTATCGTTCTTCACGCGACACTTAATCCACTCTGCCACTTCCACCTCGATATGTTAGTCCCACAAAAATATATTCCACCCGTTTATTCCCACATCCCTACAACTCGGACAATTCTGACATCAGCTAACCAGGATGCCCACACACCCTAAAAACCGTGCATACTAGCATCAGCATCACATACACTTCACACATAACACCCAATTCTTTCGTTTCCTTGTGCTCACCATGTGATTATAACACTTGGGTACTCTCAATCACCCTAGAAATTGAAATTTTAAATCCACCTTATCATCGTTCCACCCCTCAACTCGTGGTGATAAGACAAAACTTTCAATGCTTTCTTACCACACCACCGGCTCCACTGGCCTTAATTCATAATCCAACTTCCAATTTACAGATATAAGTACCTGCTCCTATTACAACCGAGGTACCAAACTCATGGTCTAATGACCAAACATCTTCGTACTTCCAACCTTACGCTAAGTTTCATGCGTGGGATGTCTCGCAAAGTGAAATCCAAACAAGGAACCCCCCGATACACTACTAGTTAGCAATGTCGGTTATCGAAATCCGTTAGGCCCTCCGCCCATAACATGTACCCCTTTATTCTGTCTCTTGACAGAAAAGTTACATCTCCTCCCGTAATTACACTTGATAAAGAACATTTCGCCAATTGTACAATCATTCAGTATTGATGGTTGTTGATGTGAAAAATTAGATTGCTCTAATTATTCAATCACAGATAAATAAATAAGACAAAGATTTTTAAAGTGGTTCAGCCTTATAGAAATGGCCTACGTCCACTGTTATGTTACTGCTGAGTGTTTGTGGGAATTCTCGATTACAAGTTCTCTCAAGAAATTCTGGTCCCCTTTGAATGAGGGTGATACAATGTATTTATAGCCTTGAGGCTCTCATCTGAAATGGTGATACATTTAATGATATACATATGAAAGGGCTATTCATTTAATGTTCTTCAAATGTGCGCGTCAAGCATAAGCATTCAATGAATAGTTGAACTGTTGGTTATCTGGCAATCAATGTTGTGGCCGAGATGCAGCTCGGACCGCCTTAGTTACTCGTTGTTCAAGAGTTCCTCAGAGAAGTTTGTTCCTCGGAGCATGTGAGTTCCTCGGAGAGGTCTGTTCCTCGGAGTATTCTTGTTGCTCGGAGCGAACATAACTTGGTCGGGGAAATGAACTTCCTCATTGCTATTGTGCCAAGTAGATTGACACGTGTCTTCTTATTATTCGTCCATATCAGCATACTAATTTTGGTATCAACAGAAGCCCCCAATGTTTCATATTTCGAACTTTGAGGAGTATGGAACATTCTTTCTCGGTATATGGAAATATTAAATGACCTTCCTGGGTTTTAGGAGCATTGTATTTGAATTTAGTTCTAAATTCACAGAATCCGCCTTTTTTTGAATTTTTACAAGCGCTTCGATCTTTGTGCCCTTTCTGTCCTTTTAGTCGCCGGAAGTTTGATAGTTTCTTTTTGTAATCATTTCTTTCGCCATTTCCCAAAGCACAGTATTTAAACTTCCCAAGTAATCATACCGTCCTCTACCTTTTCCAATTTTCTTGCTTTCGAATTCTCCATAGTCTTTCTTTCTCTTGTACGTTCATCCTTGTTTTCGTTCGTTGTCAACAGATCTCCTTTCTTCCTGTAAGATCTTCTTCCTTCTCCTTTTATTCATCATGGTTTATATTATTGAATCTATTGAAAAGTTCCGTTCTGATTTTTCCATCCCATCTTGGGTAATTTTGGAGGAGCTTTCTGAACCTCAAAATTACTTTCGTTTGGCTGAGGGACATTGGTTCCCCAGTCTTTTTATTGCTGAATGTGGGTTTTCCTTTCCACCAAACCCATTATGTTTAGAGTTCTGTCAGTACTTCGATGTTGTCCCTGCAAAAATAGCCCCCAATACATGGAGAATAGTTAATGGGGTGCATAGGTTAAATCAAACTCATGGAACTCGTATAGGAATTCCTGAGATTATGTATTGTTATAGATGGGCTATTTTAGACGATGTTTATTATTTAAAAACTAGATTTTTGAATAGGGCTCTAGTAGTCAACCTCCCTGATGCTAACAGGGATTATTTTGAAAATGGGGTAATTATAAAAAATTGGCAACATGCCACTTTGCCCGGAGATGAAGTATATGATGGTCCCAAATGCCCCCCATATGGCAATGGGATAGGTTATTTCTGTTTTATTTTATTCTCGAAATTATGATTTCATCATGTTTGAATAAATGCGTGATTGACATTTCAAATCGTTTTTGTTTGCAGTTAACAGCAAGAGAAAAACTCCCAAAGAAACAGAAGTAAATATATGGCAATTGAAACATATCTGGAGTTTGCATCAGAAGGTTGCAGACGAGCATATCAGGTCTGCCTCATATTTGCTGCAGTATAGGAGCTATACGTCATCTTTTATTGCTCGCCCTGTAGTCAGCACCAGTGATCCAGTGCAAATTCCTGAAGACTCTGATCCGGAATCTCATATTCCTTTGAGCCAGAAAATGGGCAAGAGAAGAGCTCCTGCTCTCTTCGAGGAGAGTTCCTCTGCTGGCGATGGGAAGAAAACCAAGGTTAATGTCCCAAAGGGAACGAAAAAAATTGATGATGCTCCTTCTATTGTTGTTCAGAAGGTTACCGAGAAGCCCCCAGTGGCTCCTGTGCAGAAGGATGCACCTGTTGAGGTAATCACTATCTCACCAACCAAAAGTTCCTCTTTGGTTGAGGTTGCTGAAAAGGCATCGAGGAGATTGAGGAAATCTTCCTCGGTGAGCATTTCTGGAACCATTCCCCAGCTCCCAGCTGGTGGAGATGGTGTTCCAATTATTATTCCTCCAAGCTCTACGACGATCTTGGAAAAATTTTCACCCATCCCCGAGGTGCAAGGTACTAAAGAAGACCTTACTCGGGATATGGTTACTTCTCTGGTTGCTCGTCATTTGGCTTCAGTAAGTATCTCTACTCCGAGCTTTTTATATTTTCCTTTGTTGTTTCCCAGATTTGTTTCTGATTTCATTTTCCTCTTCTGATTGCAGTTGACGAGCTGTTTCAATTTAATCCTTAAAAAGGATGAAGCAGTCAAAGCTTCTTGCTCCTCGTCCACTGTGGAGGGAGCACTGGAGAAAGCTATTAAATCTGTGAGTGAGTCCCGTCAGAAGTATGACGAGGATAAAATTGAATGGGAGAAGAAGCTGGTTGCGTCTGATGCAGAGAAGGTACAACTAGGTAGTAAGGTGAAAGATTTGGAGAGAAAAATAAAGACTATGCCGAGAAACTTTTAGGCCTTGGGGAACTTGAGAATAAATTAAAATCGGCTGAAGAAGAGCTGACCCTCCTGCGAGAAGTAAATCGCCAGAAGGAGGAGGTGGAGACCAAATTGAAGGCCGTCGAGAATCTGATGTCCAAGAAGCTATCCTCAGAGAAAATGAAGAGAAAAACAGCTGTGAAGACATCCTTTAAAATTAGTTGGGACAAAGGATGGGATAGGGGAGTGGCAGCTATGACGTCCCAAGTGAAATATGGAAGTTTGAAATATTTTCATGATGGTTGGGTTGCAGCACTGCAGGAGTTGAAGGTGAACGAGGACTCCGAGCTATTCCAACAACATATCCCTGGTCCTCCTCCAGTTATTGAAGATGAGTCTTCAGACGAAGCTGCATATGAAGAATCTTCAATGACAGTGGGTGATCAAATCCTTGTTCCACCACCCAACCAGACAGCTATCGAGGAAATTTCATCATTGCCTGCTCCTCCAGAACAAGTCCCAACCTCTACTAATCAGACCATTGTTCCTACCGAGCAACCAAGCTCCTCGTCCCAGCCTCCCGAGAAATTTTTGGGAGACAAGGAAAAGGTGTGAAGTTGTTCGGTACTCTTTTTTCCTGTTCTTATTTTACTTATCCTTTGTATTCCAAACGATGCAATCTTGTAGATGATGTAATAAAATCACATATTTTTGTTCCTCTTCATTGTTGATGATATGTCTGTCTTTATTTATTAACTCTTGTCTTCTCTTCTTTATTAGTTTATGGCTAGAATGGAACTGATATCTACCCATGATACAAAGCTGATGCAGCAATGCCATGAATATTATAAGGATGGTCACACAGACTTGAGTGTATCAGAAATTGTTGACATCCTTGGCCATGATGCTTCAGAACAAGCAATTGAGGCTTATCGGTACCTGAAGGATTTACTTGACCGAGCTGTGGCCAACAACGTGGCCTACTACGAATTGATCGAGGAGCTTCATTATAAGCTAGAAGATCTTCAGAATCAACATAATGAATCAACTGCCCTGTTGCATAAGGGGTATGAGGATAGATATCAACAGCTTTCTTCCGAGATAGGCCACAAAAAGATCATAGCTGCGTACGATGTTAGGGAGAGAACCCTAAAGGCTGAAATTGAAGCCTGTAGACAGATTGCCGAGCTGCTGGAGCAAGAGAACAACAATTTGCAAAGAGAACTGGCACAATATAAGTCTGCAGCCTCCTCTTCAACAGCTGTAATCCCAGTGACTGATGAGGGATTTTCCTTCCTTGAGGTTGAAAATGCCAAATTAAGGCAAGAATTGGACACTTTGAAAAGGTCTGGTACCTCTACTGCTGTTCGGGGGCGAGGAAGAGGTTCTCGTGGGCGAGGAAGAACTGTTCAAAATGTTGTCAAGGAGCAAAGTTCACCACCTGCTCGGAGTCGATCAAGAGTTCTCAGCCGTACTATTGAAGAAACTCGTACTCACTCGACGTTGGAAACTCAAGCGTTCCAATTGAATGCAAAAGATCGGGCTTTGACTGAAATGTCCAAGAAAAACCTATCTTTGGAAGATCTACTTACCGCGACGAAGTCTGCTTTGCATACCAAGGATCTTTTCGCCAAAAACATTCATGAAAAATTGGATAGAATCACCTTTCAATTCCATAAATAGCCCAGGGAATTTTGGATGGCTGGATACAACGAGGCTCTAGTTCATTTAGACGCTTGTATCCAGAATGCCAATAATGAGGGCTATAAACAAGGCTGGCTGAATGCCTTATGTGTATTAAAGCTCAAGCAAGGACATTATTTGTGGGATTACTACGAGCCTGGAGTGCTTGATTTGCCTGTGCCACCTTTCAAGTTGGATATGGAATGGATACCAGCTCGCGCCATTCCTCGGAGCCTAATTGCAAATTATCTTGGTGATTACAACTTGCATTCCCAGTTTGAGGTGTCTCGTCCCGAGCATCTTTTAGATAGTCCCTCTGTAATGAACGTCAGAATGCTCCGAGATCTTAATTTTATTAATTCTCCTCTTTGCCTGGAAGATCCTCCTGCTGGCGAGGAGCCTGTCTCAAAAGCTGAAGGGAAAAAACCAATAGAATAGGAATTTGTAATATAACAGTTAATATACATATCCATGTAATTTGTAATCTATTTTTTATTTTAATGGAAAACTTTCATTTTTCATTTGCAAATCTGTGTTGCTATTATCTTATGCTTGTCAAAACACTTTTACATTTGTGCTTGCATAACAATATTGTATGATTCATCGACCAAATTTGTATTAAAAAATTACAAGTATCATAAAATGTTGTTCGATCACTTAATAATAAAGTAATGAGTATAAAAATGTTTAAAATTTTTCCAACCAACCAAGGTTGTTACATTGTGCTCGACCAATCAAGGTCTCTAAAAGTTCCTCGAGGAACAAAATATTTCTTTCTGCATAATCTGACATCTCGACCAACATAAGTTGGCCCTTTGAGAGCATATTTTGTTTACTAACCAACCAAGATTGGCGTTTTTAGAGTGTTGTTTTTCCCTTTTAGGCTCGAACTATCAGGTTCTTTCGAACTATCTTGTCCACAAGCTCTTTTATCAACCGAAGTTGATCACGCAAGTGTACGCCTCCTAACCAAAGGAGTATAATTTGTTCTCGCTATTTTACCAACCGAAGTTGATCACGCTCGAACTATCAGGTTCTTTCGAACTATCTTGTCCACAAGTTCTTTTATCAACCGAAGTTGATCATGCAAGTGTACGCCTCCTAACCAAAGGAGTATAATTTGTTCTCCCTATTTTACCAACCGAAGTTGATCACGGTCGAACTATCAGGTTCTTTCGAACTATCTTGTCCACAAGCTCTTTAATCAACCGAAGTTGATCACGCAAGTGTACGCCTCCTAACCAAAGGAGTATAATTTGTTCTCGCTATTTTACCAACCGAAGTTGATCACTCTCGAACTATCAGGTTCTTTCGAACTATTTGGTTCTTTTAAACTATAAGGTTCTTTCGAACTATCGGCGTAGTGTATCACACTAGTATTCCCCGTAAAATTTTCAATAAAAGAAAGAAAATGGTGAAACATCCTCGTTTTATTCATAATGAAGGAACTGCTTTTCATTTTACATTACTGATAATACTTGCGTAGGTGTTCAGCATTCCATGCATTCTTAAATTCCTCTCCTTCTAGAGTTTCTATTATGTAAGTTCCTGGTCGAACAACTTCTGTAACTCGGTAAGGTCCATGCCAGTTTGCTTCCAGCTTATTGTGCTTCTGAATGACCTTCTTTAGCACATAATCGCCTTCTTTTAAGTCGCATTTCTTCACCCTCTTGTTGTAAAACAGAGCTGTGCGTTGTTGATAAGCAGCATTCCTAATGGCTGCCTCTTCCCTAACCTCCTCGAGCATATCCAAATCCAGTCTTCTCATTAAGTCGCTGACTGGGGAATTGAAATTCATCACTCTGTGCGTTGGAAGACCCAACTCGGCAGGTATCACTACCTCACTTCCAAATGCTAGCATATATGGGGATTCTCCAGTTGCTGCTCGGGGAGTTGTTCGGTAAGCCCACAATACTGACTGTAGTTCATTAATCCAATTGGCTTTGGCCTCACTTAGCCTTTTCTTCAAACCATTTAACAATGTTCTGTTCGTCACTTCAGTCTGTCCATTGCTTTGAGGATGACCTGGTGCTGAATGAAATTTCAAAATGTTTGACTGATGACAATAGGCAGCAAACTCCTCGTTATCAAATTGTGTTCCATGGTCTGTGATGAAGGCATGAGGGAGACCATATCGGTAGATGATGTTCTTCCAGACGAACTGATACACCTTCTCGTATGTCATATCAATCAGAGGTTCAGCTTCTACCCACTTAGTAAAATAATCCACTGCGACGACGAGGTACTTAAATCTTCCTCGTGTCGTTGGCAGTGGTCCAACCAAATCAATTCCCCACATGGAAAACGGCCAAGGGGACGTTATGGGTGCCAACAACGCTTGTGGAGTTCGTCGGATGGAGGAAAAACGTTGACACTTATCACATTTCTTGGCATAGGCTATACAATCAGCCCTCATCGTCGGCCAATAATACCCCTGTGTCATCACCCTTTGCAAAAGTGTCCGACCTGCTATATGCGCTCCACAAGACCCTTCATGGATCTCTTCAATCAATTCTTTCACCTCGGAGGGATGTACACATCTCAGCAAACCTGCCATAATTCCTCGTCTATACAACACACCATTAGTTAGTACATACCGACCAGCTTTATACTTTAATTTCTTGGCAATGAGCTTGTCCTCCGGTAATTCTCCATCTTCAATATATGCCCTGATGGGATCCATCCAAGATGGACCTAGATCAAGGGTAATGACATTCATCGTCAGGTCGTCATCTATGCTCTGACTTTCTAATACTTCAATTGGTATCGTTCTTCGCAGCTCGGTACGAGTAGCTGATGCTAACCGGGCCAGTGTGTCTGCTTGTGCATTTTCTATTCTTGGTATTCTGATCAACTGAATGGCATCAAATTCTACAAGCAACTCCATCACTTTGGCATAATACTTGGCCATTAACTCTCCTTTAACTGCATATACTCCCAACATCTGATTCACAATTAATTGAGAATCACTGAATACCATTAGTTGTTGTGCTTCCATAATCTTTGCTAAATTAAGGCCTGCTATCATGGCCTCATACTCAGCCTCATTATTAGAGGCTCTGAATTGGAATCGTAGGGCATATTCCATGTCAATCTCGTCTGGGGTTTTCAACACAATCCCTGCGCCACACCCTGTTGTGCAAGATGACCCATCTACATACAATCTCCACGTAGGTAACTCGTCTTCAAAATTCTTATCTGACAACATTCCTCGATGAAATATTTGCTGTTTTGTTTCATCCTCCCCTGGTATTTTTCGCTCCTCGTCAACCATCTCTTCACGCCCTTTTACCAACTGGAGTTGGTCTGAGTTTGAATTTGATGATCGCTCTACATTCACAAGCCCTTTTACCAACCGGAGTTGGTCTGGACTTATGTCTGTTGATCCTGTAACATCCACAGGTTGGTCCGCGAGCATCTTTTGTTCCTCGGGGGTATCAGGATACGTAAACTCTGCTATAAAGTCTGCAACAGCTTGCCCTTTTAATGACGATCTGGGTTCATACACAATATCATATTCACCAAGCTCTATTGCCCAGTAGATCAGTCTCCCCGATTTCTCTGGCTTATGAAGGGCTTGTCTTAGTGGCATGTCGGTATACACGATGATGGTATGGGCCTGGAAATATGGCCTCATTCTTCTACTTGCTTCAATTAATGCCAATGCCAGTTTTTCTAGCTTTGGGTACCTGATCTCTGCACCTCCGAAATCTTTACTTGTGTAATAAATTGGCTTTTTGATTCCATTCTCCAATCTGATCAATGCCGAGCTGACTGCGTTCTCTGATACTGCCAGGTATAAATACAACTTTTCTCCCATTACTGGCCTGGACAACAGTGGGGGTGCTCCCAAGTATTTCTTCAAGTCTTGAAAGGCTTTTTCACATTCCTCATTCCACTCGAAGGTTTTTCGAAGTGTTTTGAAGAATAGTAGGCATCTATCAGTTGCTCGAGATACAAATCTGTTGAGCGCTGCAACTCGTCCTGTAAGACTCTGTACTTCTTTCTTCGTCGTTGGAGATCGCAGCCCTAAAAGAGCTTTGATCTTTTCAGGATTCGCCTCAATGCCTCTTTGTTTGACGATGTATCCGAGGAACATTCCTTCTCGTACTCCAAACGTGCACTTCGTTGGATTGAGCTTCATTTGATATTTATCTAGTTGATCAAAAGTCTGGCTTAAGTCAACTAGATGATCAGCAGCTTTCTTGCTTTTAGTCAGCATGTCGTCGACATAGACTTCCATATTGTAGCTGATTTGTTCGGTAAAAACCTTGTTCATCAGCCGTTGGTATGTCGCTCCTGCATTTTTCAAACCAAAAGGCATAACATTATAACAATAAGTTCCCCTAGGGGTGATAAAAGAAGTACTTTCCCTGTCTTCAGGTTTCATTTTGATCTGGTTGTAGCCAGAGTAAGCATCCATGAAGCTGAGCAGCTCGTGTCCCGAGGTAGCATCCACTAGTTGATCAATTCTGGGCAATGGAAAATGATCCTTTGGGCATGCCTTGTTGACATCGGTGAAATCAACACACATTCTCCATTTATTATTTTTCTTCTTTACCATCACTACATTTTCCAACCAGTCCGGATACTTCACATCTTCAATTAATCGGGCTTTCTGGAGCTTCTCGACCTCCTCTTGTATAGCTTGATTCTTCTCGGGTCTGAATACTCTTCTTCTTTGCTTTACAGGTTTGATTTCCTTATTCACATTGAGCTCGTGACATAAGAAGTTTGGATCTATTCCTGGCATGTCTTCATGACTCCACGCAAAAGTTTTCTTCCTATTTTTCAAGAAAGTTATCAACTCTTGTTTTATTGAAACATCTAATGACGAACCTATCTGGGTTACTCGTTCAGGGTGCTCGTCGTCCAGAATAACATTTTCTGTAGATTCCACCACCTGTCCTTTTACAAGTTGGGATTCATCTCTGGGATCAAGTATTTCAATTTCTATACCTTCTTCCACCTGGTAGGTAGTAGTCTTTTTTCTTGACTCTTCAAGCTCCTCTTGTTCGGCAGATGAATAATAGCATTCCCGAGCTACTTTTTGATCTCCCTTCACAACTCCAACTCCGAAATTTGTTGGGAATTTTAAACACTGATGTACTGTAGATGGAACTGCTTCGAACTTCTTCAAGCCAACTCTCCCCATGATGATGTTGTAGGCTGATTGCACATTCTTATCCATCACAAAGAAGCGTATTCTTTCTGTTCGGCACACAGGCCAAGTTCCAATGAATATATCCAACTTGATCGTCCCAAGTGGAAAAACTTTCTCGCCAGCAAAACCCAAGAGGGGTTTGTGATAAGGCTCCAATTGAGATAATTTCAAATTTAAACTATCAAAGCATGAGTAGTACATGATATCTGCCGAACTACCATTATCTACTAGAACCCTTGAAATCATTAATTCTTTCATCCTCATCTTGATCACCAAAGGATCATCATGCGGGTAAAGAACACCTGCAAGTTCATTTTTTGAAAAACCAATGACTAGCTTCTCTTTGTTCACCTTCCTCGGTCGATCTTCTTCAGCCAGATTTATTCGCTGAATGTACGAGGAAGCTTGGGCTTCTCCGAGGTAAGCCTTTCTTTCTGCAGCAAGGTCTCCTCCTCCTGCATCTCCTCCTGTAATGACATTACAATCAAACGATCCAAAGCGTATTGAAAATACCTCTCTTTCTGGTTGTCTTGGTTTTTTGGGAAGATCGGGGTCATCTTCTGGATCCTCTTCATGATTCCTCTTCTTTTTCTCCTCTGCCCGACGAGGAGATCTAGACCTCTCTCTAGCTCGGTCGTTATTTTTCCTTTCACCTCCCCGATCAACATATTTTGCTAGCTTTCCTCTTCGGATGAGTGTTTCAATCTCGTTCTGAAGAGCTATGCAATTTTTGGTCATATGACCATGATCTTTATGAAATTCGCAATATTTATCCCTACTCCTTGAATCAGGGTCTGACCTTAGTTTCTTTGGCCATTTTACCTCCTCGTTGTTCTTGATTTCTTCCAAGACATGATTAATACCCATTTTCAAAGGAGTATAATTATCGTACTTCTTCATGACTTCCCATGGCGTCTTATTATTCTTGGAATGCTTGTCACCACCATTGCCCTTATGCTCTTTCTTCTTAGATTTGTCGACTTCCACCTTGGTTTCTTTATCCATATTCTTCTTTGCAGCCATAGCCTCCTCGGCATTCATGATTTTGGCCGCTTTTGCCATCAACTCTGACATAGTTTTAGGTGGGTCTTTGGCCAAAGTGTAATACAACTTATTAGGCAACAAACCACTCATCAAAGCGGTGATTGTTGTCTTTTCTTCATAATCTATGACTTCTAGCTTCTCGTTATTGAAACGAGTTATGTAATCTCTAGTACTTTCACCAGACTTTTGTCTAACACTTAACAAGTGTGCTACTCATTTTACTGGCTTTGCTCCAAAATAGAAATTACCAATAAATAGCTCGGCTAATTGAAAGAAGGTTGAAATCTTACTCCGAGGAAGGTTGTTGTACCATATCTGGGCAGATCCAGTAAGAGTTCCTGAGAATGCCCTACATCGCATCTCGTCGGGGACAACATAGATGTCGGCAGCAGCTTGATATTGTTCTATGTGAAGAACAGGATCTGTTTTTCCATCATACTTGGGAGTCACTACAGGTGCTTTAAACTTTGATGGTGTTGGAAAATCGACAATGGCTTGTACGAAAGGTGTGCCTCGAACAAAAGTTCGTTGTAGGGGGTTCTTTGCTTTAGCCATTTCTCCCAATCTATCCTCCAACAGCTGAATGGAACCTTTCCAAGCATCATTTCCTTCCTCGGGCCTACTAGTCCGAGCAATTGATTGTTGTGAATTAGCCTCCTGAGATCTCTCTGGACGAGCAACTGGTCGTGATTGTGCTGATCCTTCTCTTAGATTTGATGGTTATCGAAAACTCCTTGACACGACTTTAGGTGGACTCTTATTCCTCCTCGGGCCTAATCGACTGAAAGGAGACACCCTGCTCAGTCTTTCCAAAGCACTGGCTCTCTCTGGAGAGAGAGTGACACGTTGCTCAGTATCTGTGACCCGTATTGATGAAGTTTGCCCAGGTTGATAAGAGAAATCATCAGATTCCTCATTGCGATACGTTTCAGTACGCCTGGATCGTGAAGAAGGTAAATAGGTTTGCCCCCGACCACTTCGTTGTCCTGAAGGTGCCGGTGCAACGCCATGAAGAGTTTGTATAAGTTGCCGCATCGTTTCTTGCATGGCGGTTTGTCCTTGAGCCAGATTCGTCATGATTCTAGCCAGATCTGGAGGTGCAGAAGGATTTGGAGGATTTCCAGTATTTCCTGCATTTCGATTGCTGGATTCTAGGTTATCTGCCATTGATGATGAATGAAATTTTATGAAAAGCGATAATAACAATCGTTTCCCACAGATGGCGCCAATCTGTTGATGTAAAAAATTAGATTGCTCTAATTATTCAATCACAGATAAATAAATAAGACAAAGATTTTTAAAGTGGTTCAGCCTTATAGAAATGGCCTACGTCCACTGTTATGTTACTGCTGAGTGTTTGTGGGAATTCTCGATTACAAGTTCTCTCAAGAAATTCCGAAATCTGTTGATGTAAAAAATTAGATCGCTCTAATTATTCAATCACAGATAAATAAATAAGACAAAGATTTTTAAAGTGGTTCAGCCTTATAGAAATGGCCTATGATCACTGTTATGTTACTGCTGAGTGTTTGTGGGAATTCTCGATTACAAGTTCTCTCAAGAAATTCCGGTCCCCTTTGAATGAGGGTGATACAATGTATTTATAGCCTTGAGGCTCTCATCTGAAAGGGTGATACATTTAATGATATACATATGAAAGGGCTATTCATTTAATGTTCTTCAAACGTGCGCGTCAAGCATAAGCATTCAATGAATAGTTGAATTGTTGGTTATCTGGCAATCAATGCTGTGGCCGAGATGCAGCTCGAACCGCCTTAGTTGCTCGTTGTTCAAGAGTTCCTCGGAGCATGTGAGTTCCTCGGAGAGGTCTGTTCCTCGGAGTATTCTTGTTGCTCGGAGCGAACATAACTTGGTCGGGGAAATGGACTTCCTCGTTGCTATTGTGCCACGTATATTGACACGTGTCTTCCTATTATTCGTCCATATCAGCATACTAATTTTGGTATCAACAATGGTAATCCCATTCCATAAAACTCGAATACATATAATCGGGGTTCTCGAAGTCCTTTCCCTAAACATATGGGTACAACTCTTAACTCCCACATCTCTAAAGGATATATATATCAGTGCTCTCATCCTATCACCAAGTCCTGAGCGTTAAACATAATAATGCGTTAAATCTTTTCGCTCAACAGTGAACCCAATACATATTTAATCATAATAACAAAGTCCCTACACACACCGGGATCGAATATCTTGGGCCCATTATCCCCTCCAAAGTCTCTAGAATAGATAATATAAGTGCGAGTCCGACCCTCTCGCAGGTGAGACCTCGCCAGAAAAAAACCTACTACACTAATGCAACCATTCCGATAGCCTTGCAATAATTGCCTACTATCGTACTAACCATTACTATAAACTTGTAATCAATACAATATCCTACTCGTATATCACATCACTAAAACGAGTAATCTCAATAAAGCATATAACACTATTAATACACCCATTCATCCTCCACAGATAGAACTAAAGATAATCCCGCTACACTAGGGAAAATATACACATAATAATAATGTCTTTAGTTATACGCATTAAACTCGTCTCATATGTTAATCTAGCAATGAACAAAATATAGTGACTCGCTCGTGTCACATAAAATATGCCTCATCCTCCGAGGATAAAACTTATACTTCTACCTTGCCAATCATCTTGACTGTACAAATGGTCCTCGGACATAACACAACTGCCCAAATCAAAATAAAAACTACTTTAATCGTTGTCCTTTACTAGGCATCCTACTCATGTCAACTCACTTCGGGAAAACATTAACGCATGTGATTTCACTCTCTACAAAATACCTCTACACATAATCCACTTATCACCTATCATACTAACCATTTTAGGATTGTCCTTCTCTCAAACTTTGGTAGGCTCGATTTCCTAATGGCTACGCTCGTTGTTCCCTTATCCTTGTTGGTCCTAAAGAACATGTTACTAGCTACAGTAGTCCTTACTGAATTCACCATCGCTCGATAAGAATTCGGCTATTCGATTCATTTAAATGGTTCCCCTCATGTTTATCCACACCCCTTTATAATGCTAGACTACCACCGTTGCATCCAGTCTTATTCTTGACTAAATTCTTCGATTCTTTTGGCTTCCCACACAAAGAAGCATTATCATCTCCATTGACAAAGAACGACATTATCAACCACTGAATCGACCCTCCAGCAGAATTCCCTTTTAAGTTTTATTAAATATATTTACGAGTCGATCTCCCACTTGGAGTCGTCTCCTCCATTTGTATCCACATCCTCCGATACAAGATTTGCTAACACTTTAGATTCATATTCACAAATGGACCTCTTTCAGGTCCTCCTGTGATGAGTTCAAAACAACATACACATTTTATCCTGCACATCTGATGAAGGAATATGTGGTCAAACTGTACCTAAGATCCTTCTATAGACCTAGCATTCCACTTCTAAAAGTGGTGGATGACTCTCAACATTATTACTTCGTTCCGACAAGCCAAGAAAAATTTTACTCCAAGTTTTCACTCTCAATTATCCACACTCGGTCATATGTCCAAACCTTTGGATATTTTACCCCCCTTGGCTAACACACACAATCTTTGCATTTCTAGAATTTCCAATGGCAGCTCTCTTCAATGTTTCGTCTGACTTTTCCCTATTCGTACCACGTTGGATGAGTCTACTCTTGCACCTCATTCAATTATAGCATCATTTAGAAATCATAGGTTGCGCCTTCGTCGTCTTTACAGTCATGTCTTCTCGTGCCATAACAGGGGTGACCTTAACTGCGGTGATCATCCTCGAATATGCTCTATAACCTCAATTAAGCCTTGCCTCCTAATATCCGCCCAACGGCCCTTGCCTGCCATATTCCATTGTTTGAACACGCCCGAAAGTAAATAAGATTCACTAATGTACATACGTTATAGCAGGAGAACGGAATCTCATAATAGAAATCAACAATCCTAAACATATGGCTCTATATCAAAGAAAGTTACGCTAAAAGCGTAATAAGACGCACAGATCCTCATGACACTAGAACCTGATGCTTTGATACCACGTGTGACACCCCACCTAATTAAATACTGGGCGATCACTCCTTTATTAAAATAAAATTAAGGTGAACAGTTGGTTAATTCTTAGCATCACTATTGCAAAATAAAATTTACCAATTTAAACACCCTAAATAATTAAACTAAGTGTCAAAACAGTTTAAAACCGTATTACCATTTTATTAAATCCAATTATGTAAGCCTTTTTAATAACCAACAGTTTAAGAATCACATAAATACTAAGGATGGTAATAATACACAAGAATTAAAACCATCTAGATAAACCACACCAGTTTAAAACTATAAATGAAACCATCCTGACGATAGTAACTCCCAATGAGTACTGAATATTGAAAATACAAATAAACATAGATCTCTGACATATCCAAACTGAATAGGGAAACGGGAGACACATGCCCTAACTATGAAGAACTAAAATAGGAACTGAATCAATGAAGAGGTCATCTAAAACAAAGGCCTACAACTCCCACATAAGCTACAGCGCGTCCAATCCAAAGAACCTATGCATGATGCCCCTGTGGCTGGGCACCTGTAATACATATACATATATATACAAGAGAGAGAAAAAAGATAAGAAACGGGTCAGAGCCCGAGTGTAAAATAGTTTTAAAATAGTTTAGCAAGTATTTAAAATGCTTACCTGCTAATGCAACAACCATATTAGTATGCGACACTCTCTGGAGAATTATCACCTCTCGTCTAGTGTGCACGCCTACCGTACTACTAAAACTCATAAGTCTATCTCACTTATTCCCATAAAGTTTTATCTCGAGAAATAACAATTTTATGATATTTAGTTTAGAAAATTAATCTCTTCAAGATTTCTTACTCTATTTAGAACAAATCCGTACCGTTATAAAGTTCCCGAACACTTATAAGAAAGTTGAAGCATTTATTCATATCTTAACTACTTATACGCCCAGTAGAAAGTTCCCATGTAATTATACGTATATATATTAGTCTCACATAATATATATATATATATATAAACTAACGGCACCCCCACATAAAATATATGGTGCTGGCATGCTCTGCTATCAAGTCCCCGTATCACTCGTACTAAGGGAAATACTAGTTCGGAATCACTCTCGAATTGTATTAACACAAAACACATACAAATGGAGGCAAAGCATAGTTCCAAGTCACTAAAAGGTCAGCACATACCCTCACATCTCTTAGGACCGTCTGACTATCAATCCGATATCCTGTACCAAGGAATCATATGTTCTAGGTTACAAGTCGATATCCCCCATAAAGATCCTATCGAGATAAGACTGTCCCGGCGCGGAAACCTCGGTGATAGCAAGTAGCGCAAGTATGATGATACACAATCATAATATAAATATGTATACACATGCATTCAGTTATATATATCAATATTCTCATTTTTCCAATTGGGTTCCCACACGACCCAATTGAAAGAGTTGGCACTTGCGTTCAATTAAGAAATAATATAATAAATACCAATTTTAACCCAAATTAACCCTAAGCATGCAACTAGGTGTGATTGAAACAATATGAAATCATGCAAGAATTATTCAACACACAAAGTTAAGGAAAAATCCCCCACAGGGGCAAAACCATTTGTATAACACTATAATTTGTAAAAGACGATTTACAATCGGATTACAATGATATACAGGTTGACTAAGAATTACCCTCGGGTATCGGATTCTGTAGTCGCGGCTGGAAGAAACCCTTTCCAGTAGGGGTGGCGGCTGGAACAATCCCTGTCCAGTAGGGCTGTAATGAAGAGGAAGAAGCGGTCCACTTCACAAAGGGTTGAACATCAAAGGTGTTCTAGGGTTACCAAATTTGACTCACAAATGTATGGAATTTGTGTGAATCCGGGGTATGAATCAATGGACTCAAATACCATGAAGACTTAAGAGTTATGGAACTCAGAAAATCGTGTGTAAGTCTTGAGAAAACCAACTGCTGATCGTGGTTTAAATAAGGGATCGAAACCCTACAAAATCTGTTGCACGATCTGGCAGTGATTATCCTCGCCGGATCGGTCCGGTCGATTAGGCGGATCGGTTCTTTTTCTGAAACCGGATCGGTCTGGTTGGCATCGGATCGGTCCGGAACTTTTTCCTTCATCGGTTCGCTATGGATCCGGGTGTACTGGACTTAGCTCAGCAGGCGGATCGATCCGGTCCCTTTAGCCGGATCGTTCCGGTGAACCGGATCCATTCTTTTATCTGATCCGGATCGGTCCGGTCCTCAGAAATCAGATTCCTTCTTCTTTTGATCTTCGGATTTTGTTGATGACGATGTGATCTTTTCAACTAGCATTCTTGTAACGGCGTATGACATATCATCTACATAAGGATGGACAAATTGTCCTTAAAAATCTCCCCCTATGTCTATGCCGGAACAAACATAAAAAATCCGAATTATCAAGTATGAACAATGCCTATACAAATCTACCCTTCCATGAACCCAAAAACTGAAAGAGGTACATATGACTAAGGCTGCATCGTTTGTTCTTCAATTCTTCAGGAATCTTCACGCTTTTCTCATCAGGGTGTGTATCATGGGATTTATCAAGGATGTACCTACACACATGAGATAAAGCAAATACCAAGTGACGTATCGAGTTTGAAATGAGATAAACATAAGCATATATATCAATTTAAGATGATATTCTCAGAATTTCAAAACTCCCCCATAATCAGATAATTCATTCTCCCCATTTTTATGATGTCCCCAAATAGACAAATGAGAGAAATAAATCAAGCAATCACGTACCGGGGTGACACAAGGCATAAAATCACACCACGAATGAACATAAAACAACCAAGTCGGTGATAGCGTAAAAGAATGGGTGTGATCATAATTCGATAGGAAAATCAAAGCATACAAACATGACATATGTGCACGATGAATATTGGATATTCCTAACGAATGAACTCAAATGCTTCCTTTGGGGTAAAAGATTGGAAATATACGACATTGACTATATCAAATCTTCAAATCAAAGCGCAAAGTGATTTCTACACCAATAACGTCCAAAATGATTTTCATGCTTTTTCAGGACTTTTAAGGAAGTGCAAACCCGTTTTTCAGTCTCCAACCAAACTCCCTCAGATTTATATTTTGAATAGAGGTATACTAAATTCTCAAACTTTGGAGAATTGAAGGTGAAAACCTAAATGGCCCATATATGGTATGTATTGCTTTTTATTGCCTTTTCAAATTTTTTTCGGGCTCTTTTAACCTCTTAGGACCTCGGATATTAAAATTCCTCCATTTTTTAGGTCCTTTTTAACGGTGGCTTTTGCGCAAAGGATAAGAATCAACTTTCGCAACCCCTCCCCGTTATGAAAATATACACACAATCTCACCAAAACGGTTTTTACATGCAATCCAATCTTGTCAAGTTTTATCGCATTTTATACATTGTATAGACAGGATTGAGATGGAAACACTCAAGCCAACATGAGATTGACAAGTGCAACAATCAAATATAGCCGTGCATGTGTGTAATAAAGGATATAGGAGTCAAGCATGTAGGAAATATCACTAATTACATCTCAAGGACTCCAATCAATGTTAAGCACATGGATGAAATGATGTAGCCTCTCAAATCTCTATCAAACAGTCACATGGATAAATGGAATGAAGTTGTGACTTGGCTATCTTAAATGCTCATCCATAAAAGGAAAATCTCTTTTTGAATTTTTCAAAAATTTTATCAAAATAAAATCTTTTTGTGATTTTCTAAAAAAAATTTCTAAAAAGAAAATCTTTTTGTATTTTTCAAAGAATAATAACAAAGAATACATAAACGCTGTACAACAAAGCTATGGTACATATAAAACAGACTAGCAATAGGAAGCATAAGATATAAACATGACGAAGCATCGTATTCTAGACATATACCAATCCCTCAGTCAACTGTGCAAATCCCCAAAGACTTCCTAAGATTCTCAAATCTAAGGGCATCTAAAGGTTTCGTGAAAATATCGGCTAACTGACGGTCGGTAGGAACAAAACTCAGGGTTACGACCTTCTCCTCAACTAACTGACGTATAAAGTGCTCGCGTAACCTGATGTGCTTTGTGCGCGAATGTTGGACAAGATTGCGGGATATGTGTATCGCGCTCGTGTTATCACAGGAAATGGTCATGGTGTCCTGTGAAATCCCATAATCCTCCAACATTTGCTTCATCCACATGAGTTGCGTGCAACAACTCCCGGCGGCGATGTACTCAGCCTCCACAGTGGACAAAGAGATGGAGTTTTGCTTCTTGCTCAACCAAGAGACAAGAGCAGAACCAAAGTAGAAACACCCACCCGAAGTGCTCTTACATCCATCTACGTCCCCGGCCCAATCAGCATCCGAATAGGCGGACAAACGGTCATCGGTATCAAAGGAATACCATATACCGTATGAGAGAGTCCCACTCACGTATTTGATAATACGTTTTAGAGCGAGTAAGTGTGACTCTTTAGGAGACGCCTGATAATGCGCACAGACTCCAACACTAAAGGCAATGTCGGGACGACTAGCAGTCAAGTAGAGAAGACTGCCTATCATACTCCGATACAAGGTTTGCTCTACGTCCTTGCCTGAAGTGTCCTTACTAAGCTTGGTAGTGGTACTCATAGGTGTACGAGCATGCTTAGCGGAGTCTAACCCAAATTTCTTCACTAGGTCTCGAGCATACTTGGATTGGGAGATGAACATCCCATCCTCTAGCTGACGAACCTGGAGACCAAGGAAGAATGTAAGCTCACCAACCATGCTCATCTCAAACTCACTTTTCATCTCCTCCTCAAAGTGGTGAGCATGCTGGGAGCATGTGGATCCAAAGACTATGTCGTCCACATAGACTTGGGCAACCAAGATAGCACCGTCATCTCTCCTGACGAACAACGTCATATCAACTCCCCCTCTCTTGAAGCCACGGGCTAAGAGATAGGAAGTAAGCCTCTCGTACCAAGCACGGGGTGCTTGCTTCAAACCATACAAGGCTTTCCTTAGATAGTAGACGTGATCAGGGTGCTTAGGGTCTTCAAACCCTTTTGGTTGTTCCACAAAAACCTCTTCCTGTAGAATGCCATTCAGAAAGGCACTCTTGACATCCATCTGATATACTTTGAAGTGCAGATGACATGCGATGGCGAGTAGTAAGCGGACGGACTCAAGCCTCGCAACAGGAGCAAATGTCTCCCCAAAGTCTACACCCTCTATTTGTGTGTAGACTTGAGCGACCAACCTAGCCTTGTTTCTGGTTATGGTACCATTTTCATCCATTTTATTCTTGAAAATCCACCGGGTACCAATAACATTAGTATCACTAGGTCGGGGGACAAGTTCCCAGACATTGTTCTTCTTAAACTGAAGCAACTCATCCTGCATAGCAGATATCCAGTGTTCATCTTTGAGTGCTTCTTTGTGATTCTTGGGCTCAACTTTGGACGTGTAGCAATGATGACTAACAACGTTCTCTAGTTGAGCACGAGTCTTGACCCCTAGAGTGGGATCGCCAATAATGGCTGAAGGATCATGACTCTTGCGAACCCAACCAGGTGTGTCCCCTAACACAGGAATAGGGTCCACAGAGTGTGAGAGAGGAACAGGAAGATCACTGTCAGAACAGTCCTCATCCTCACACTGAAGGTTGGGATCAATAACCGTCGGGGGTTCATCATCTTGCACGGTGACGTTTATTGATTCCATAACCTTAGAGATCTTCAGGTTAAAAACCCGGTACGCTCTACTTTTCGATGAATATCGTAGCAATATTCCCTCGTCACTCCGGGAGTCAAACTTTCCTAATTTCTCTCTATCCCGTAGGATGTAGCATTTACTCCCAAAAACACAGAAATATGCCAAGTTGGGTTTCTTGCCAGTCCACAATTCATAAGGCGTCTTAAGAGTATGTGGACGAAGATAAACCCTATTCACCGTGTGGCATGCAGTAGACACTGCCTCTGCCCAAAATCTACTAGAAATTTTACGACCTAGAAGCATAGATCTAGCCATTTCTTGGATCGTTCTATTTTTCCTCTCAACAATCCCATTTTGCTGAGGAGTTCTCACAGCAGAAAACTCATGTTTGATCCCAAGGCTATCATAGTACAAATCCACCTTTGCTTCCTTAAATTCAGTGCCGTTGTCACTATGTATTCTGTTAATAGTGACCCCGTGTTGATTTTGCAGGACACGGCACTTGGTCGTTAAAAATTCTACAGCATCAGATTTCTCACTTAGAAAACCTACAATAGAGTATCTAGAGAAATCGTCTACCATCACGAGAATGTATCTCTTACCACCTAGACTCTCCGTACGAGTAGGACCCATAAGATCCATGTGAATCAACTCAAGAGCACGGGAGGTGGTAATGGAATTCAACTTCCTATGAGGGCTACGGATTTGTTTTCCCAACTGACAGGGTCCACAAATCATGGAAGTTGGCTTTCCAAGTGATGGTAAGCCACGTACTAGGTCCTTTTTGACTAAACGAGATAAGTCTCTAATGTTCACGTGACCTAGACGTTGGTGCCACAGATCCATAGGAGTGATCGTGGCGCTGTTGCAAACACGTGAGGATGTGGGCTCAGTCCCATAGCAGTTATGCTCTGTCCTCACCCCTTGCACTAAAAGTTTACCGGCTTGATTATAGACCTTACAAGCTTCCCGGTCAAACTTTACTGCAAAGTCATCGTCGCACAGCTGGTTGATGCTAATAAGGTTTGCTTTTAAACCTTTGACGTACAGCACATTCTCTAGCTTAGGAAATCCTGGTAACTCTATTGTACCTCGTCCTACTATGCTAGATTTTCTACCATCTCCAAAGGTGACTCTCCCATCATTATAATCCTCAAGATGGGTAAAATATGAGGCATCACCTGTCATGTGTCTGGAGCAACCACTGTCAAAATACCACTGTGAGGTATTATGGGCTTTGAGAGCGACATGGACAACAAGAGCCTTTTTCTCTTTCTTAGGAACCCAAGTGTAGGTACCTTTTTGTATTCCCTTGTTGTTGTTGGTTTTAGCCGTAATGCGGGGCGCATTTATTGATGGTAAGGTCATCCGTCGGAATTCCTCCATCAAACTCTGTGATGTGGCGGCTAGAAACTCAACACGCTCTCTCAGACTGGCAAACTCATCAGTCTGATGTGGTGGAGCAAACGTACGTCGTGTCTGACCCAACTTATAGCAATCATCCCTAAGGTGTCCGTTTCTTTTGCAATGGGAGCAAAAGGGCACAATATTAGGAGGACCTTGGTTTAATTTTCTTGGTCGAACTCTCCTTCTTGGTTTTTTATGACGGCCATAAGGAGTCGTAGTAAACTCAGGAATTGGTCCGGGTGCAATTTGGGACGTGGAGGCACCATCAAAACCTATTCCTTGCCGGTCACCAAAACCTAAGGCGGGACCGAGGAGCATCTTTCCCATCTTCCCAGATCTGTCCTCGATTTGTACCTTTACTTTCCTAGCTCTCTCAAGGTCATGAGTAAGCTGAGCAACAAGGGCTTCAAGTTTCTTTAGAGTCTCCAGGGAGGAATGGAGCTCACTAGTAAGACTAGCCACTTGTTTAGTCAAGTCCGCTTTCTCTTTCTCAAAACTGCTCTCTCTCTCTTTAAGCAAATTCTCTTTGCTAACCCAGGCAGATTCTCTCTCTCTCGTCTTTCCTAACTCTTCTTCTAACGCGGTGATCCTAAGAACTAACGCCTTGTTACGTTTTTTAGTTTTGAAAGACTCATCATATAACTCGGCGTAGGCGCGTTGAAGGCTACTCTCGTCCTCACTACCTTCCTCCTCTCCCTCACTCTCTTCGCTCTCGCTGTCGAGGTGTCCCTGTGAAGTAGCATCCTCATCGTCGTGAGATGCACTAGGAGTACTCACATGACTAGCCACGAACGCGGTGAAGTTACGCTCATGCGGTGACTCATCTCCCGAGTCCACCGACTCGACCTCACTGTCGTCACTAAGGGTAGAATTTAGGACAAATTTACCCTTTTCCCTATTCAGACGAGTGGCACACTCAAACGCTCTGTGTCCCTTACCGTCGCACTCAAAACACCTCTCACTGTCTTTAGGGGGTTCTTTGAAATCTTTCTTTTCAAACTTATTTTTCTGAAAATTCTTTTTATCTTTGAAATTCCCATTTTTCTTAAATTTCAGAATTTTCTTGAAGTTTTTAGCAAAAAGTGCCAAATCATCTAGGTCAAACTCACATTCAGAATCAGAAGTTTCTATTTTTCTAGACGACTCGACTCTCTTTCTTGCCGACCCCTCACTTTTTCTCTCTTGGGCTTTAAGGGCAATTCCCGTATCTTTTGGCTTGGCAGATTTAGGAAACATGTCTATTTCATACGTTTGTAAATCTCCTACCAGTTCTTCCAATTTTAGAGTATTTAAATTACCCAAGGAATTTAGCACAGTGACTTTAGGTATAAAGCGCTTAGGAAGGGAACGAAGAATCTTTTTAACAACTCTAGCATTTGGAATATGTTCACCAAGATTATAGCTAGTATTAACAATGTCAGAAAGCCTAGCATAAAATTCATCAAAACATTCATTTTCATGCATGGTGATGGTTTCAAATTGAGTTGTTAAATTTTGCAATTTTGACTCTTTAACAGCATTTGTTCCTTCATGGGTAAGTTGCAAAATATCCCATGCTTCTTTTGACGTGGTGCACGTCATTATGCGTTTGAATTCATCAGGTGTGACAGACCCAGAAATAGCACTTAGACCTTTAGAGTTAAAAGATGACCATTTAAATTCATCATCAGTCCAAGTGATGTCAGGTTTCAAGTTGGTCACATTATCAACAGTCACGGTTGGAGGAGTCCACCCTCGTTCAACCAAAATCCAGACACGTTCATCAATGGCTTTTAAAGCCGACCTCATACGGGTTTTCCAATAAGGATAATTTGACCCGTCAAAAATAGGCATTTTATAATATGACTTCTCCATTTGAACACGCTCTTTTCAAAAATCAATTTATTTCAGAAATTGATATCTTTAGAAAAATTTTGCGGAAGTAAGGAATACGCAATTGAATGGCGTAATCTGCTCTTATACCAATTTGAAAGAGTTGGAGCTTGCGTTCAATTAAGAAATAATATAATAAATACCAATTTTAACCCAAATTAACCCTAAGCATGCAACTAGGTGTGATTGAAACAATATGAAATCATGCAAGAATTATTCAACACACAAAGTTAAGGAACAATCCCCCACAGGGGCAAAACCATTTGTATAACACTATAATTTGTAAAAGACGGTTTACAATCGGATTACAATGATATACAGTTTGACTAAGAATTACCCTCGGGTATCGGATTCTGTAGTCCCGGCTGGAAGAAACCCTTTCCAGTAGGGGTGGCGGCTGGAACAATCCCTGTTCAGTAGGGCTGCAATGAAGAGGAAGAAGCGGTCCACTTCACAAAGGGTTGAACATCAAAGGTGTTCTAGGGTTACCAAATTTGACTCACAAATGTATGGAATTTGTGTGAATCAGGGGTATGAATCAATGGACTCAAATACCATGAAGACTTAAGAGTTATGGAACTCAGAAAATCGTGTGTAAGTCTTGAGAAAACCAACTGCTGATCGTGGTTTAAATAAGGGATCGAAACCCTACAAAATCTGCTGCACGATCTGGCAGTGATTATCCTCGTCGGATCGGTCCGGTCGATTAGGCGGATCGATCCGGTTAAGTCGGATCGGTTCTTTTTCTGAAACCGGATCGATCTGGTTGGCATCGGATCGGTCCGGAACTTTTGCCTTCATCGGTTCGCTATGGATCCGGGTGTACTGGACTTAGCTCAGCAGGCGGATCGGTCCGTTCCCTTTAGCCGGATCGGTCCGGTGAACCGGATCGGTTCTTTTATCTGATCCGAATCGGTCCGGTCCTCAGAAATCAGATTCCTTCTTCTTTTGATCTTCGGATTTTGTTGATGACGATGTGATCTTTTCAACTAGCATTCTTGTAACGGCGTATGACATATCATCTACATAAGGATGGACAAATTGTCCTTACACCAATGATAACAATTATTAACCTCACGTTGTACAACTTTTACCCAATTACCTCACATAAAGGATTTGTCGATCGATCAAACAGTTATGATGAATTCTACCATTGTTAAGTTACGGGTTTACTTCTTTAACCTCAACCAAATCTCCATTAACGGTCCCCAAATTCCCAAAAAACATTACTACTGGTACTATATACCTAACTACATGATTTCCTACGTGAAACATGTTCGAATTCATCAACGATATCGAATTAATGGGGTAAAATTGACATAATCTCCAAGAACCCTAATTTTGGAAGAAACATCCATTCTTCTAATTATTTACCCGATTTCTTGTTTCTAAATGCATACTAATTCGTGGGTAATCCTCTACTTATGATGGGTATGTCCAGAATATATTAAATTTGTCTAAACATGCGATTTAAAGTCTCTAAATTATCAATTTATTTCATAAAATATGTTCTTGATAATTCTAAACTAACATGGGTGAGACATTAACTAAAAACAAAGCAAGATAGATACTTGCCTAAAATTTAAGGTTCTGATTTGTGGATGAAAAAGTCATGGTTGTGTTCCTCGTCGTGCGATCTACGTTTTGGTGGTGGTAGCGGTGCAAACGAATGAGTTCTTGGCCTTGGATTGCTTAGGAAGCTTCCGATCTTCTTCTCTAATGGTCGTTCTAAGGTTTTGTGTTTGTTAACCCTAAAAAGAAACTCCTAATGGTTGATATAACTATTGGAAATTCGGGGGTTTAATTACTTTAAAATATAAAATGTCTAATATAACCTCCCGGGATGTCAATTAGGCCTAAAAATGCCCCGAGACCCAAACTAAACCCCCGGGTATACTTTTTTGACTATCTCGACCCTTACGGACATATTGTCACACTCGAAATAACCATAGGGCATCTTATAATTTACTCACTTTTAATAATAATAATTTAGTCCCAACACGACACGAGCGCGTCCTGACTTAAATTTCCATAATTGCCATTTTATTCACTCATGACAATTTTAATAAAATCAATCCTATATATTACTTTACTCAATTAGTAATATTCAACAAATTCCCAATAATTACTAACTCTCGTCACGCTAGTAAACATTTAGAATAAATTTCTGGATAAATATTAAATTAATATCTCAATTTAAATTTAATAAATCCCCAAATTTAAAAGCCATCAAAATACGGGGTATTATAGTATCCTAATGTGCTTTGTGCATGAATATTGGAACTAATTATGGAAAATATGGATCTCATTCATATTACATAAGAAATAATCATCGTGTCTTGTGAAATCCCATAATCTTCCAACATTTTCTTCATCCATAAGAGTTTCGTGTAATAACTCCCGGTGGCAACATACTCTGCCTCCGTCGTGGACAAAGCTATGAAGTTTTTCTTCATGATTAACCAAGAGACAAGATCACACCAAAAGTAAAAACACCCACTCGAGGTGCTCCTGCAACCGTCGACATCCCGACCAAATCGACAAACGGCCAATAGTATTAAAGGAATACCAAATACCATAGAAAATATTTCCACTCACGTATTTAATGATAAATTCAAGAGAAAATAAGTGTGACTCTTTTAGGTACGTCTAGTATCATGCACAGACTCCAACACTAAAAGTAATATCAGGATGACTAGCTATCAAGTAGAAGAGACTACCTATCATACTCCGATAAAGGGTTTGCTCTACATCCTTGCCTAAAATGTATTTTCTAGGCTTTGTTGATGTACTCATAGGGATACGTGAGTTCTTAGCAGAGTCTAGACCAAACTTCTTCACAAGGACTCTTTGCATATTTGGATTGAGATATGAATATCTCATCCTCAAGCTGACGAACCTGAAGACCTAGGAAGAATGTAAAATAACTTAATATGCTCATCTCAAACTCACTTGTCATCTCCTCCTCAAAGGTGTGAGCATGGTGGGAGAACGTGGATCCAAATATTATGTCATCCACATAGACTTGTGCAACTAGAATAGTACAACTCTCTCTCCTCACAAATAATGTCTTATCCACTCCCCATCCCTTGAAGTCATGAGCTTAGAGATAGGAAGTGAGCCTTTCTTACCAATAGTGGGGTGCTTGCTTCAAACCATACAAGGCCTTCTTAAGATAATAGATTCCAAACCCTTTTTTATTATTCCACCTAAACCTCCTCCTTTAGATTGCCATTTAGAAAGGAACTCTTGACATCCATCGAATATAATTGAAGCGCAGATAACATGCTATGGCGAGTAGTAAGTGGACAGACTCAAGCTTAGCAATAAAAGTGAATGTCTCATCAAAGTCTGCACCCTCAATCTGTGTGTACTCTTGAGTGATCAATATAGACTTATCAGGAACTATGGTATCATTCTCATTCATTTTATCCTTATAAATCCACTTGGTACCTGTGACAGTAGACTCGCTACGCCGGGGGACTAACTCCCAAACATCATTCTTGTGAAACTGCAGCAACGCATCTTGCATGGTGAGTATTCAATGCTCTTCCTTGAGTGCTTCTTTCACATTTTTTGGCTAGACCAAGGAGGTGTAGCACATATAGCTAACCATAGTTTTTAGTTGAAAATGAGTCTTGACACCTAGTGAGGAATCATCAAATATAGCGAAAGGGTCATGACTCTTTGTAACTTAAGCAGGTGGATCTTTTAAATCAATATTGGGGTCTGATGTGGTAGTATCAGGTGGAATGGTATCGTCACCAAGGGGTGCATCATCCTGACACTGAAGTCTAGGAGTAATAAACTCCGTAAGCTCGTTACCTCTAATCGTGATGTTTATCGACTCCATAACTTTAGGGCTTGCAAGGTTAAACACCTTATAGTCCCTACTCATCGATGAATATCCTAAGAATATCCACTCGATTCTACAGGAGTCAAACTTTCCTAAGTGTAGTATATCTCTCAAGATGTATCAAGCACTCCTAAATAAACGAGATTATTATAGGTTGGGTTTCTTCCCAGTCCACAACTCATAAGGCGTGTGTAGAGTGTGTAGATGAAGATATAACCTATTCACCGTAGGGCATGCAGTGCTCACGACCTCTGCCTAAAACATCTAGGAACGTGTCTTCCAAAAAGCATGGATATATCTATCTCTTGTATCATTCGATTCTTCCTCTCAACAATCCCATTTTGTTGATGAGTACGAACGACCAAAATTTCATGTTTGATTCCCACTCCATCACACTAGCTATCCATTTTAGCTTTTTAAAATTCAGTGTCATTATCACTATTCATCCGATTAATAGTGAAACTGTGTTTGTTTTATAGGACACATCACTTGGTTGTAAGTAACTCAACCACATCAGACTTTTCTCTAAGGAATCCTACGATGGAATATAAAAAAAACTCATTAACCATCACAATACTATATCTCTTACCACATAAACTCTCCGAGCAAGTAGGACCCATAAGATCCATGTGAATCAGCTCCAAAACATAGGAAGTGGCAATGGTATTCAACTTCCAATGGGGACTTCAAATTTATTTTCCCTATTGTCAACGTCCAAAACTAAGGAAGTTGGTTTTCCAAGAGATGGTAAGTCAAGAACTATGTCATTTTTCACTAATCTCTCAAGATCTCTAAAATTCACATGACCTAGGCGTTGGTGCCAAAGGTCCATAGGGAAGACTATAACACTGTTACACACAAAGGAGGACTTGGGAACAATCCCATAGCAATTATATTCGGTCTGTACACCTTGCAGTAAAAGTTCACCGGATTAATCATAAACGTTACATTTGGAATGGTCAAACTTTATTGCAAAGTTTGCATCACACCGTTAGCTTATGCTAATCAAGTTCGCTTTCAACCCTTTCATATACAACACATTGTCTAGTTTAGGTAAATGGGGTATCTCAACACATCCACACCCTAACATACTAGATTGACTCCCATCTCCAAACGTGACTTTACCTTCCTTGCAAACCTAAGGGTGGGTAAAAATGAAATGTCACCAGTCATGTTCCTAAAGCACCCACTATCAAAATACTATTGGAAAGTATATTGAATGTTAATAGAAATTTTCACAACAGGGGCTTTGATGTCTTGCTTAGGTACCCAAGTTGAGGTAACCATTTCTTTGTCCTTGTCATTATTGGCTATAGTCATGGTGTTCCACAAACACAAGTGTCCTCATCATCGTGGGACAAACTAGGTGTGATCACATGACTTACCAAAAAGCCGACACATACCATGTGATGACTCATCACCGGAATCATTCAGCTCCCCATCACTATCGCTAAGAGTGGCTGGCATAGAAATATTCTTTCCCTTTCTCTTTAGCATAGTGGTACATTCAAATGCTTTGTGCCCTTTGCCTTCGCACTCAGAAAATCTCGCCTCTTCCTCATTCTCAGTGCTCTCATTGGCCTCTTCTTTCTTTTTATTTTTCGCAAACATATTTTTATTGGAAGAATTTTCTTTGGAAATTTTGAGAAACTTTTTCAAAAACTTAGCAAACATGGCCACATCATTAAAATCAAACTCTCCCTCAGACTCGGACTCACAAACTATCTCTTTCTTCCTAGACACTTCCTCACCTTTTCTAGATTATGCTTTAAGTAATATCCCTCTATCCTTAGGCTTAATGATTTTCGTAAACATGTCGATCTCATAAGTTTGAAGGTCTCCTACGATTTCTTGTAACCTAAGTGTATCTAATATTCCCAAAGAATTTAAAACAATGACCTTAGGAATAAAACGGGATGGGAGTGACCTCAAAATATTTTTAACAACCCTTGTGTCCTCAATTTTCTCACCCAAATTAAAACTTTTGTTGACTATGTCCGATAACCTAGTATAAAACTCGTCAAAACATTTGAACTCTGACATCGTTATAGTCTCAAACTGGGTGGTCAAATTTTGCAACTTAGATGCCTTAACTGCATTGGTACCCTCTTGTGTCAATTGGAGGATATCCCATACCTCTTTAGACTTGGTGCACATCATAATATGGCAAATCTCGTCAGGGGTGATGGCTCCAGAAATAGCGCTCAGGTGATGGGAGTTAAAGTTATTCCATTCATAATCATCCTCAGTCCAGTCCAACACAGGTTTGGTATTGGTGACATTATCGACGGTGACAGTGTTAGGAGTCCAACCTCTTTCACAAACAATACAGACACATTCATCAATAACCTTTAAACCAGATTTCATGCGGGTTTTCCAATAGTCATAATTCATGCCACCAGAGACAGGCAGCCGATTATATAAGTTCTCCATTGAAAAAATTGCAAATTTTTCAAAACCAGATTTTTCAAAAAATATCGATATAAAAAAATTACGAAAAAAGAATCACTAAATAAATTAGAGTAACAACATCTGATACCAATTTGTAAGGAATGTGTGATATCGATTAATTATTTCATTCTCAAATTTCCAAATTTTAAACTTATTTAATTAGAGTTAATCTTTGATCCAAAGTAATTAAACCCTAATCATGCATCAATGTGATATAAATCATATATGCAAATCAACCAATCACAAATCGATGTTCAGGAAAAAAAACCTTCCAGTAAAACCTTTATTTCACTATATAGAGAAAATAGAAACTTACAATTACCCAATGAAATATGTAATGAATCTACCACAACAAACACACATAGACCGTATCCTAATAACCAGCAAAGATTCCCTCAAGAACCTCAATGACCGCAGCTCCCGCAAGAACAACCAATCAGCAGTATAGATGGAACTCTATAAATATAAAACTTTCAAGAAGTATTTTGGGTTCCACAAATGATTCACAAAAGAATTAGGATGTTTGGTTGAATCAAATACTAGTTTTTTAACCTTAAAAGATAAAGACCAAAGGTCTGCCAAAAATTAATTTTCATGTATTAAAAGTATTAATGAAATAGGTCTTCAAAAAATGTATTTATAGATGAACAAAAAACTTGAGGCGGTGCTTGTCGTTAGAAGTCGTTCGAACGACATGTTCATGTCGTTTGAACGACATCTGATGTCATTACTAATGACCTTAAAAATAACCTTTAAAAACACAAAATAATACGGGTTCGTTTGAAGAAAATAAGAAACGACCCTTCGAGTGACCGTTCAAATGACATGTATGTCCCATGCTTCTTTACTGGTTGTGCAGTGACAAATACGCTTAAGTTCATTTTCACACATACTGATGAATATAGAATTCTTACACTTATTACTAAAATTACGTATTTTCTTTTGATCACTTCTTAACTCAGTGGTCTTAAGTTTCCTAAGTGGAGGACTGCCTTCTGCAATAGGTATAGTAGGGTGAGTGTATCCATTTTTTATTAAATTCGAAACTTCATCACCTAAGGTACCTTGCATAAACTCTATTATGCAAACTTTCTAGTAGGGAAAGTTAGAACTGTCAAATATGGGTGGTCTACTAAAATTACCTGGCCTAATTAATTGACTTGAATCCTCCATTAAAAATAGATAAAAAGAGTCCAAGAAAAGTTTTTTGAAAATATATCTTTTAAAACTACAACTTTGATACCACCGAAACGGGGGCTAAAGTGCTAATGACTCTAATGCGGAAGTAAAATGTTGATTAATCCCAAGTTACCTACGAGTTTCTATATCAGATTCAAGAGGAACCAAGTTAAAGTTTACTTGAACTCTTAACCCATTTATTAACCTAATATTAATTCCAATTAGTCAATTACAATCCAACTTTTTAATATCTTGATTTAATCAAGAATGTTTAAATAGATAATATAAATTCAATTTATTAGGTTCGTTTCTAACTATTAATCCTAAGTTTTTGTGTGAGGTTTATAAAAAGAATTTACAACACGCAGGTATTTTTTTTAGGTGGCAAAACCCCCTCCCTTGGGAAAAACAATGGATCCTTCTAAGGATCAACTAAATAATTATCACTAATAATCAAGACAAATAGGAATAATTTACACACAAAGTAAAATAAATCATAAAGCTATTACCTATCGACCAAGCCTCTTCTTTGGTTAGTCTTCTGAAATCACACTTAAGTTATTCTTTTCCAAGTTGTTTCTTCATGTCTTAACTCTTCCCTTTAACTTCTTCAAGCGCCGAAATTTCTCGGTTCCTAATGACTTATTTATAATGCGAAGTGTTATGTGTTGTGAGCTATACTAATATGACTCACACACACTTAATGATACAGACGAATGAATATGCAAAAAAATCAATATCAAGGAGAAATCTTATGCTCTTTCTTTAAGTCAAACTATAATGACTTGATAATTTCAAAAAATCTTTTTCTTTCAATTCTTTTAAACATTCAGACTTGGCAAGATATGTACAAAGATTATTAGTGCCTAAGCGTATAATGTTTACTTAGTGACAAACACTAAACAGTGTGTTATGAAGAGATTAACAATCAAATTACTAACACACAAAATCAGGCAATATTACTATAAAGCATAATATACACAAGTATATATTTGATTTAAGAAATATTTATAACAATATATGCATGAATTCAAATATGAAATGAATCAAATTATTTTTCAGAATAAGATTAGATTAAAATAACTTTTAATCCAACAACCTATTATGTATGTTCAAAACTCAATTTAAAAATAGTTTTTTGTATAAAACCTTATTCTATAATATATAATGAGTTTTAACAGTTTTAAACAAGGTTCTTGCAAATCTTGAAGTCAATTCACAGTTCTTATTCCTGCAAGTCTATATGTTCAAAGTACGGTTTAGTTCAGGTCTGGTCAAGAAAATAGGTCAATCAAGAATATAAGGACATTCAACAAGTAATCTTTTATTAACAAAATAGGTCCTTGAACAGATCAGGTTTAACTTTCTAAACCTATGTCAAATCTCAACTTTATTTTTCCAAACAATCTCAGTTTTCTTTAAAATAATATTTTTTTTAAATATCTCTCAACACAGAAGCAAGAATATATACACAAATGTGATTTGTTTGTGAATCGGTGTCCAAACTCATATACAACTCAAATCTAAGACCAATCAAACAGGATAAAACAATTTTAGATTATAATAGCTTATGGTCGTGTGTGTATTGTGTATCTAAACATAAGAATAACACATACAACAGGTATCTTGATAGAAAACAAACAATATAGGCTATGTGAGTCAGTGTTTGATGTGGTTCTCGCTATAGAAGCCAAATCCCTTTAATTCTTTAAGGAATTTTCTTGGTATACCAGGGCTTACGAGATTCAACAATAGTAAATAAACTATATACAAAAAATACACCACATAAGATCTTGAAAATGGATCTAAGTAACTAGAGAGTATATTTCACTTAACAGTAAATATAAATGATATACAAAAAAGTAAAATAGGGTTTCACTTTCCAATGATTTTAAATGTCAAAACCTGTAAGGACACAAATTTCCAATTGAGTCCATTGTAGTTTTGGCTCAACTCCGGACAAAAATGTTTATGTCATAGGATAGTGTTCCATTAGCCTATTCAAGCCTATGATGTTTTTAGTTGAAGACGTAGCGGCCAAGAGTATAAAGCTTCATCAAATGATGTGTTTCAAGTGCCTCGTTTCTACGTCAATAGCATAGTTCCAATTGCACCTAAGTTATGAATGCATTACATATATATATATATATATATATATATATATATATATATATATATATATATATATATATATAGGAACTTGGAACATGTTATATTGGGTGAAATTTTATTTAAAACTGTTGCTTATTTTTCAAAAAGATTTTATTAAAACTTTTATATAAAGTATGTAAAGTTTCTGGGCTAAATTAGATATTTTCAACTTTCTGGTTTCTCGTTCGATATTTTCGTTCGAACGAGAATGTCGTTTGAATGAAGCCTGCCAACGAGTTCCCATTAAGACCACTGAAATGCCGTTCGAATGAGAATGATGTTCGAACGAGATTTCTAACGAGTTCACACTGGAACTTCGTTAGAAGGCTCATTCGAACGAGACTTCGTTCGAACGAAAATCTCTTTCGAACGAGTTTTGGCGGGAACAGTTATTTTGACAGTTTTGAGCAGTTTTTCCCACTTTCTTTTCCCACTAACTTTTCAACTGAATAACTATGTGCGGGAACCAAGTTTTTTAACTTAAGTTTTTCACATTATTCCATCTCCTAGAGAGAGTTTGAGAGCATAATTCCAAAAGGAAAAAAGTTCATTGTTTAAGTGTTGTTGTTTTTCAAGAAAAATCTTTTAAACACTTGTTTTACACACAAAGTTTGTTTATCCAAGTTCATCTATATATATATACTTTTCTTGGAGTTTGGCACCGGTTTTTATCTCCATCGTTTGAAGAGAAGTTTGGGTTTTCTTCTACATCCCTCAAAGAAGAAGTTATCTGTTTTGCTACGGCATTCTCACATGGTGAAAGGCACCATGTGTGGTTAACGGTGTACCTATTGTCTTATTGGTGAAGACCAAGATTCCGGTGGAGCTTCGGGGTTGTCTACTAAGAGGAGGTAATTACAAGAAGACGCGTCAAGGCTTGAAAGGGGTCGAGTCGAGGACGTAAGTCATCTGTCTTGTAATTTGTAAAACCATACTTAGTGGAAGGCTAGGGCCGTCTGAGGTTTTTTCCCATTATGGGTTTTTCCTCGTACATCGCGGCGTAGTGATTTATTGTTTATTTTATCTTTGCAAATTCACCTAGAATGCATGCTTATGTAAAAATATAAAATTTGATTTTAATCACTACTTGTTTAATTTGGTGCTAAATTAATTTGGGTAATTTTTATGTTAATTTAATTCAAGTCGTCACCTAAATTGTTAAAATTGGTTTGGCCTAATTTGGTAATATTGAAAATATGACTTAGGAAAATTTCTAGGACTGGGGTTAAATTAATTGTGTTTAAGTGAAATTCAAATTTTGTGTGTGTTTCACTATATTTCACTTGGTTTTATTTTAATTTGAAAAGAAATTAAAATTTTTTGTTTTAATTAAACCATCATCTCGCTTCCGCATATCTAATTAAAAGGTAAATTACTTTTTGAAGTAAATATTTTAAAAAATTGGGGGCCTCACATTCCAACAAGTGGTATCAGAGCCAGAGCGCTAATTTATTGCGTCAAAGATTCGTTTTTCGGCTTTTATAATTTTTGTGCTCCTTGTATTTTTAGGTGGTTCACTTTTTTACTCACTCTCATTTTTTTGTATCTCTCGATGGGACGTCTTAATGATAATTTGTCCATTTCTAATATTAATGAAGTTTTTGCTATACGAGAGGAATTTAATGGGCTTAATAAGTGTAATGAAAAATTAAGAGAATTAAATTTGAGATTTGCAAAAAGAATTAAGTTTCTTGAAAATGAAAATTCTTGTTTTAAAGATAAAGTTGAATTTTTGCAAACCTCGCTATCTCAAAAAGATATTTTTCGTGAAAAGATCATGGACATAAATTACAATTTTAATATTTTAGAAAAGTCCAAGAAAGAGAGTGATAGTCGAGAAAAGACTCTTAGGGACAAGTTTGCTCACATTGAGGGGGAGCGTGATAACCTTCTAGGAGTTATATAAAATTTAAAGAAGGAGTCCCGTAAATTTGAGGAGTCTAATTTATTACTTGAGTCCAAAATTTTAAAAATAAAAAATGATTTACTTGACTCGAGTAGTAGTTGTAATGGTTCTAGCTCATCTTGTTCTAATTCTTCCGTTTCTAAGACCATTGTTTGTTTTAGAGGGTCAACTTTATCCAAGGACTTTAGAAAAGGTCACACCTGAGGTATCATTCCTTGTGTTTACACATGCTTGCATTGTGGTAGGAAAGGTCACCTTAAGTCATTTTGTTTTGATCTTAAAAGAAGCCCTAGGAAGTCTATGTCTAGCATTTCATTAGTTCCCAAATCCCATCATTTTAAATATACATCTATATGGGTTCGGAAATCATTTTTAGACACGCTTGATATTAGATTTGTTGATTCTCATTTGCTTTCACATGAAACCTCCCTTGCTAAATTTAAAGGTTGAATGTGTTAGTTTTATTTGAATACTCTAGCTTTTTGTGCTTCATATTATATATCATTGCTAGGTGTATGCATGTTTATTCATTTTCTAGTCATTGCTTTATTTCATATCGCATGCTAGAAATCATGAATTGTTTATCTTTTATATTAAACTTCTTTCATTTTTGTTTGCATTATATGAAAAATACAAAAAGATGTTTGTTTATCATTTGTGTTTTACCTTTTTAGTAATTTAGGCTTAATGAAAAATACAAATGATTTTTGTTTGTCTTTTGAGTAAATATTTTTATTTTTGGTTAAAAAATTTCAAAAACTCAAAAAGATTTTTTTGTGTGTATTTTAGTTTGACACACTTTATGTGGCATATACTTGTGTTTGAATCCCATCTTTTTCGCTCCCATGTGGCTAGAACTTTTGGTTTAGATTGTTAATCCTTATTATGTTCTTTACTATGCTTACATGGAGTAGTTGGATTTTATATTGTTTAAATGGATTCTATTTTTATATGCCTCTATTCACACATGCACGAGATCTTTTGAAATTTAACTTCATATGTATATGTGAGATTAGTGAGGTGTTCTCCTACCAATCTAGTCATCTACATATTTGTGACCTAGGAGGACTAGTGCATGTCAAAATTCGTTGCACCTGAGATTTGTGTGAGATTTTAAAAAAATGATATATATGAATGTGCACGGGGAAGGACTCAGAAAGGATTTATTATCCTTTGCGAATTTATGTCATAGAATAGTGTTCAATGTACCTATTCAAGCCTATGGTGTGTTTAGTTGAAGACGTAGCGGCCAAGAGTATAAAGTTTCATCAAATGTCGTGTTTCAAGTGCCTCGTTTCTACGTCAACAACATAGTTCCAATTGCTCCCAAGGTATGAATGCATTACACATATATATAGGAGCTTCGAACATTTTATATTGGGTGAAATTTTATTTAAAACTATTGCTTATTTTTCAGAAGGATTTTATTAAAACTTTTATATAAAGTATATAAAGTTTTCGGGCTAAATTCGATATTTTCTACTTTTCTCGTTAGATATTGTCGTTCGAACGAGAATGTCGTTCGAACGAAGCCTGTCAACAAGTTCCCATTAAGGCCACTGGAATGTCGTTCGAACGAGATTTCTAACGAGTTCACACTGGAACTTCGTTAGAAGGTTCGTTCGAACGAGACTTCGTTTGAACGAAAATCTCGTTCGAACGAGTTTTGGCGAGAATAGTTATTTTGGCAGTTTTGAGCAGTTTTTCCCACTTTTCCACTTTCTTTTCCCACTAACTTTTCACCTGAATAACTATATGTGGGAACCAAGTTTTTTTACTTAACTTTTTCACATTATTCCATCTCCTAGAGAGACTTTGAGAGCATAATTCCAAAAGAAAAAAGTTCATTGTTTAAGTGTTGTTGTTTTTCAAGAAAACTCTTTTAAACACTTGTTTTACACACAAAGTTTGTTTATCCAAATTCATCTATATATATATATACTTTGATTAGAGTTTGGAATCTATTTTTATCTCTACCGTTTGAAGATAAGTTTGGGTTTGCTTCTACATCCCTCAAAGAAGAAGTTCTCTGTTTTGATGCGGCATTCTCACATGGTGAAAGGCACCATGTCTGGTTGACGGTGTACCTATTGTCTCATTAGTGAAGACCAAGATTTAGGTGGAGCTCCGGGGTTGTCTACTAGGCGGAGGTATTTACAAGAAGACGCGTCACGGCTTGAAAGGGGTCGAGTCGAGGAAGTAAGTCATTTGTCTTGTAATTTGTAAAACCATACTTAGTGGACTTAAGGCTAGGGTCGTCCGAGGTTTTTTCCCGTTGTGGGTTTTTCCTCGTACATCGAGGCGTAGTGATTTATTGTTTATTTTATCTTTCGCAAATTCACCTAGAATGCATGCTTAGGTAAAAAGATAAAATTTGATTTTAATCACTACTTGTTTATTTTTGGTGCTAAATTAATTTGGGTAATGTTTATGTTAATTTAATTTAAGTCGTCACCTAAATTGTTAAAATTGGTTTGGCCTAATTTGGTAATATTGAAAATATTACTTAGGGAAATTTCTAGGACTTGGGTTAAATTAATTGTGTTTAAGTGAAATTTAAATTGTGTGTGTATTTCACTATATTTCACTTGGTTTTATTTTAATTTGAAAAGAAATTAAAAAAAATTATTTTAATTGAACCATCATCTCGCTTCCATATATCTAATTAAAAGGGAAATTACTTTTTGAAGTAAAGATTTTAACAAATTGGGGGCCTCACATTCCAACAAAACCGAACCCTAAACATAGATATTTGAAAAACTTTTTTTAAATGAATTCAAACGGTATAAACAGGTTATATACAAACAAAAAAAAAATCAAACAAAACTATTTGTTCTTGTTTATGAACTTGATTTATAAAAGAAATCAAGCCATGGTGAAGAACATGTGTGTGAACGTGTTTACTCTCTCTCTCTCTCTCTCTCTCTCTCTCTCTCTCTCTCTATATATATATATATATATATATATATATATATATATATATATATATATAAAATTCTCTCTAAATTTCAAATTGGCAGAGTTTTGGTTCTCCCAACAATAAGCTCAGCTGATAAAAATTTGGAACCCTAACGTCTCTATATATCGGGTGAATAGGTGTGGGTTGATTGGTGGAAATAAAATCTCTTGGATTACAAGAATAGAACTACATCCGTTGATAACAAATCAATCCAATGGTTACCAAAGAATAAAAAATGTCGCACTTAAGATCGTGACATGTGTAGCCCGTTGTTTCCCACTAAAAGGCACCAGGTGCAACAAATCGTTGGAAAGTATAAACCAGTGTACAAAACTAGTATAAGGTAATGTATGATACAGGTACAAAACACATATGCAGGAGTGTATAAGTTAGGTATAAGCAATTAAAAATAAACCAGAAATTACAAATGCTTAAATCAGAATTCTAAATAGATTTTAATTCATTTTAAAACCAAATTTTAATCAGAAAAATTCCTAAAAAATATGAGAAAAATCCAAAAAAAAATATTTTTAATGTTTTTGTACACAAAAATATTTTTCTAAAAATTTTATCCCTACTCTTTGTAATCTAAATTAATTGTAACAACTAATCTAAACTAGGGAATTAATTTAATTTAATTGTTTAAAAATATTTAAAAATTTGTCTTAAACATGCGAACACAAGTAATAGGAAATGATGTTATGATATGCAATGTATACGTATGTGTCTTAAAAATAATTCCTATAAGCCAAATTGTGAAAAGAGTGAGAGACTACCTTCCGTTGAAATGATTTGAGCTGAACTCTGATAGATGTAGTAAATTGAGTAGAGACCTTGGCAAAGGTATATTAAACTCACACAAAAACACACAAAATATCTTGTCAAAATTCAAATCCAACTAGATGAAGGTATATATAGCTAAACACAAAACAACCCTAATCCTATGTGTTCTATATTGGGACCTTCATGACTTACCCTACTCCATAAAGAGTCGATAATTTCATCATTTGATATATAGTGGAAGGCACACATTAAACTCCTTTAATTTTACTCTTCCAAAGATGATGATGTTTGCTAAGAACACATTTGTGTGCATTACAAAAACATTTATTCTTGTTGCTAGACATCTCGACCAGGTTCCCATGCATACATCCATCTCGTACATTCCCAACAGGTGCAATTTCTCACTTATAAATCCAATTAGTGGAATGTGGTATGGGAGGAGCCTCTCCTTGTTGAGTTTTAGACCTTTAAATCAACCCCAAAACATCACATCGATTGATCTTCCTTCGTCATCCAGGAAACAAGGCACATTGTAGATGTGAACTTGTGTACTTAAAACGAGTGGGTCATTAGGATCCCTTTGAAATCCAGTCTGGATAAACCTACTACGAGACTCTTAATATCCATTTTCTTCAGCTTGACTAGTTTTCCTTTGGACTCTGTCATGTTAACACCAATCCTTTTTATCCCTATTTTGGCTTCAACAACGAGGTCTTTTCTATTGTCCGCCTCTGTTTCTATTCCCCTAAAGATCATTTTAGCATCAAATGAAATCATATGGATATTACCTCTGACTTTTTCGGTCTTCTTGGGGATCTGGGTCATCCTCTTCATCTTCTTCTTGCTCTTTTTCATTTTTATTCACTTGAACTTCTTTCTTATTATGCATGTCATCTCTTAATGAGAGTACCTCTTCCTATTGTCGTCTCGATTTCTTCCCTTATCGATGTACTTTCACAACTTCCCCAATTTTAGCAACTTCTTAATCTTGTCTTTCAAATCATAGCATGTATTTATTGTGTAGTTGTGATCTTAAAGGAACTCACACCACTTACTCTTCTCTCTTTTATGGGCAGGGGTACTCAGTTTCTCAGGCCAGTTGAGTTCTTTATTATCTTTGATCTCATTCAGAATGAGATCAGGACTAATAGTAAGTGTTGTATACTTTACAAACTTGTCATCTCCTAACTTCTTCCCCTCCTTTTCCTTATTTTATCTCAATTTCGCCTAGATTTTCTGTTAACTCTATTTGGTCTTCTCTTTTGGACTTTATGTCCTCCTCCACATTCATGATTCTCCCGGCCTTAGCCATAAGTTTTGTCATGGATTTTGGAGGATCTGTAAAGAGTTTCCAATAGAGTTTTACCAGTTAGATCCCACTAATGATGGTTGTCATCGCAATGCTTTCATCGTATTACTCAACCTCTAACTTCTCCTCCTAGAACTGAGATATAAAATCTCTTAATGTCTCATTCTTCCCCTACTTTACGTTCAATAGGTGTGTCGTGTATTTTGCAAGATTCATAATCAAATAGAATTTCTATATAAATTTTTTTAGCACATGTTTGAAATTTTATATCCCTCATCTCGGTAGACCAGTATACTATACATGGGCAATGTTAGTGAGAATTTTAAAAAATTCTCAGCATCTCATCTCGTTTGGAGGGGAATAGATGTCGACCGTTGAGTAGTACATTTCAATTTTATGAATAGGATTGGTGTTTCCGTCATATCTAGGCATCATAACTAGTGCTTTGACCTTTCTAGTTATCAAATAGTCGATAATCTTAGTACAAAAGGAGAACCATCCATATATCATAATGACTGGTCTCAATTTTTTATGAGGTAGTCGATCTTGTGCTCCAGCCTCTAGATTGAGCTATTCTAAGGATTCTCATCTTCAGAAACATTATCACCTGGACCTTCTACCTCAGAGAAGACTCTGTAGGTGGATCCTCTGTTTGGGCCCCTTTTCACACTATATACCTCTCGACATTACCTTTGATCTGGATGGTGCTTTGGATAAGCTTGGTCAAGATAACCACTGATTCGTATCTCACATATGGTTTCTAGGATGATGTATTCGCTATAACCCCCTTTTGGGCCAAGTCGATCAAATGTTAACCCCGTGCTAAGTCTTGTGAAGGAAATATTCATGTGTTGACTTTTACCTGTTGAGGAATTTTAATTATGCAGAAAATATGAACAGATGATTGGATTTGAGGCGTAATAAACTACTGTCCTTAAGGTGTTATTTGCCCCCACTCGTACAGAGTTTGCTAACGGGTCTAGGCAAATTACCTCCAAGATACAACAAATCCACGGGTTTATTCAAGTAGCAAACTTGAATAATAACCCAGAACACTCTATGAAATTGGTAAGAAGAAATTATAGAGAAAGAGAATTTTTGGAATTTTTATGACAGGATTTTGCCTTCTATATATAGCCTCTTGTGGTGTCTGTTCATGAACAGACACCACATCCAAAGGTTATTTAATCACGTCCCTTGGATATATAACTATATTTTGAACATTCCAGATTTGAACTAAAAAAGTGCGACTGTACGGATTAACACTTAACGAAGCGGTGCCAAAATCCGACGGTTCAGATCCACTCGCGCCATAATTATGTGTCATTTATTATGGATTTAATCTGGACCGTTTGATCTTTTGACGATGTCAAAAATCAAAGGCTCCTACTGCTCCTCACGACGATGCGTACGTGCGAAGTGCAAAGTGCGCCTCTAAAGCGCCCTAAACGCCCAATCGCACTTTCGCACACGCGCGCACGCGCGTGTGCGTGTGCGGATGGTGCAAAGCACCATCCTTGGACCTAAGGTGTACACTAGTAGCATACACTTCAATGCACACAACTAATCTCTTATGACACAAGAGCATTTATTAAACCACTAACTTTTTCACACTTTTCCAATATGGGACTTTGGTTTTCCCACTTCCCTTTGTCTTTTCTTATTCCAACTAATTAATGGTTTTAACCTTTCATTTTCTCTAACCATTAATACCCATTAATATTAAATTCATCCAACATTACCTTGGTAAGTAGTAGGAAGAGTTTACCTGTTTGGTATGATATGTATATTATCCCATATCGCTCACCATAATCCCAACTGTGCCCCTCCTTGTACACTTTTTTCTTAAGTCTGCCCAGCAGCTCCTTGCTTAGGCGGAGACGCTGGGGATCAGAGATCTCTTTTTTGCTTATGTTATACTGAACCTCGTTGGCTAGATCTGGGGCGGTACCCCGGCTGGGGGTGGTGTATGCCCTCTCATGGCGTGTGGCGTGAAAATATTTACCATCTGGTCCTCTAGAATATGGCTTATTATGTCTTAGTTGAACGCTAATAACTAGTTTTGCATGCCAGTTGATTGGACACCAGAGATCTCAGTGTCATCTCTACGTCGACTATCTCAGACTAATGAGGAGCTTGGATGGGACCATCCCCAATATTTGATGGTATATCGGAAGACATAAGCTATTACAGAAATCAAACAACAATAATAAGAGTGAAAAACCCAGAAAATGGGATGAATCGAATAGGAATTTGATAAACTACTCCACCCAAGATCTTTCAATAGTAATTCAAATCCAATAATGGGGGAGTTGAATCACAACCAGAGATGAGAGATAAATACAATCTACAAATGAGAATGATAAACACATACAAATGGCACCACGTTAATAATATTGACATCATATAATGGATTCATAGTAGATGTAGTTGTTCCACATATGTAATAGATAAATAATTGAGAAGAAATTGAACAGAAGAGATGAGAGAGATAAATAAGAACTCAGAAGTTTAAGTGGATAGGCCTTAGAATATATCCACTATACAAAGTATGAGTGTTTTCACTATAATAGGGCATTAATGGCCATGTAAGACATACAAATGTCCCTATCTCTAGAACAAGTGTAATAGAGATACAATAGGGTTTTGGAATAATTTGCCTTATATATATTGGGGGTGAACAGTGTCACCTCCGGTATATGTCCCGTGCCTAACTAAGAACATGGATTATGAGAGAATGCCAGCTATCTATCCATAAAGCAAGATCATCATTGAGAATATTCCTTCATATGGGATTACTGATCTCTAATAACGGTTTTGAGTAGATATGACCGAAATTCCCCTATCGTGTTTTCTGCACTTGGATGAAAATATTTGTAGGAGGTATCGTTCGAGGTGATACTAGAGGTATCGGCCCAATCGAGAGTCTATGGTACTAGATTCCATGCTAAAAGACGAGACGAGATAAGATCTTCATTTGTGCCTGACATACTTATCCTTAGACCTATGATGGCCTATAATATGAGTGTTATCTAAGGCTCACACTCTTCCACTAGAAAGGGCAAGGTTGGTCTTGTCTATGAGACGGTATTTTCATCTCTAGTTGGCTACAAAAGTGTCTTTGGTCGAGACTAAACTTGTACAAACCAGGTATATGTGAGAAGATTAGTATTGCCTATGAGAAGATATTTTGATGTGGCTAGTTACTTGGGTGCAATCTGGACGAGACTATACTTATGTATATCATATAGTTAATTTGTGAGATAAGTAACTTAGATCACCTAATGGAAGTAGTCTTTTGTAGATCTAAACGCTTCACTATCTCATCTAGTTATATAATTAACTAGGATTGCTAAAATTGAAATGAAATTTATTATTGGAATTTTTTTGAAGAGAGACTTATTCATCTCCTCTAGATTTAATTGAGTGTAAAAACTTGCACAACACAACGTGCTTATTACGATTGGTATCGGTGAAGTTTCTATTTTAATAGCATTCATGTGCTAGAGTAGATTAGTGTTTAGTTTTGTTGATAGTGTGGTTTTTACCCAAATTTGGTTATTGTGTATTTAGATCTTGTGATACGAATACACTAACTCATTTTGATGGAACTAATTATAGTCATTAGAAAGTGAAGATGAGAGCTCATTTAAAATTAAGACAAGAGAGTGTATACGAGATCTAATTTGTACAAAATTACAAAAACTTTGAAGTGATGAGGATATGTGACAAATAAACGTTTAATTAGTATTACACTCATTTAGAAAAAATTGTTAATGCTTCATATAACAATAGGGAAAATTGTGCAGAAAAAAATTGTTAAGAAGTTATTGAGGACCTTAGTTAGTCCTTTAAAGTTGAAGGTTAATATCTTAAATGAGATTAAAGATACCAACACTAGCATAGAAGAACTTGTAATATTTCTCTAAATATGAGAAAAAGAGAATGCTCCTCGCATAAAAATCAATAAAGACTTAACATTAATTATCGAGTCAAGTGAAAAGGTGAATGTGAATGAATGTGAAAATAGACCTTGTGAAATTTTTTATGGGGATATTGATTTATTTGTTAAACGATTTAGAAAGGTTTATAGAAATAAAAAGAAAATGTTTAAAATGAGAATAACTTTGAAACGAAGTGACAAAAGTCCTCTAAATACGATTTTAAAGATAGTTATGAGAAAAGTTCACCTAACAGCAGAGAGGTGAAATATGAAGATAAATATTTTGGGTGTGGTCAAGTAGGTCTACATATGAATGTTTTCCCTACACAATTGAGAATGCTAGATAAGACCAAGAACTTACAAAAAAGAAGAAACTTTATAAACCAATATTGAGTGATACTAATACCAAATCGGATAAGAGTTCCTCTAGTGGAGTGAAAGTGATATACCATTCATGGTTATGTTAGAAGGTGAAGGAAAGAGAGTTTGTGAAGATAATTATTCTCTTGATTCATTTGTGAATAATGGAATACACAAATAGTCTAGCCATCGGTCTCATAATTATTCCTGATCTTTTTCTAGTGTTGGTTTTAACACGTCTTGTCCTAGATCATTGTATGATAATGATGATTTAGAGGAGAACATCAATTAAGAATTTTATGAACTTTTTCAAGAATGTTTTAAGATCATCAAGTCTAATATCAAACTTTTAATAAAGATAAAAACTATTTTGTAATATCCCGCCCCAAAAATTGAATTAAAACTGTATATATGGTTTATGGTTGAGGAGGATTTAATTATAATTATGGAAGAATTTTGGGAGATATTGGAGAAAAATAAAAAGAAAAAGAAACAGGGTCGTTTGTCGTTCGAGCGACAGTGTGAAGGACGCGAGATCCAGGGCTTCTAACGATGTGCTACTGACTTACAGCAGTAGGTCGCGCGTAGTATCGCGTGATCCATAGTTCTAATGACATAGGATAAATCATGTGAACTACATAGGGAAGTCATTCGAAATACGTTGGCTGAGATTTTTTTATCTCAGTTTCCCTTGTGCATGGTCACAATTTGGAGCGTGAGATCTTTGAGTTATCGAGCCCGAATCATCCCAGGAGGGACAGAACGAGGTTTTAGCCTTAAGGAGAGTTTTATTAAGAGTTTTTTGGGTTATTTGGGTTTATTTTTTGTTGGGAGAAATGGAAGAAGGAGAAAGAGAGTAAGAGAAAGGTGGGTGTTCTTCCACCTCCACACACTACCAAACCACCATTCCACCACCATTTATGGTGATATTCCACCATGTTCAAACCCAGAATACCATTTACACCATTGATATAGTAGAGCTACAAATTTCGGGAAGAGTATTTGGGGGATTTTTGGAGAAGATGAAGGTGGGTTTCCATGGAGTTGAAGTTAGTTTTTAAGGGGGTTTTCTTGGAAGCTTGGAAGAAGAACATTTTGGAGCTTTTTGGAGGATGCATTTGGTAACCCCTTGAGGCCACCTTTGGAGGTGGGGGTTGCTCCTCCTACACCAACACTTTCACCACAATTAGAGCTGAGAAAAACTTAATCTTAGTGTAAGATGATTTGTAATCTTGTAGTTAGACTATTTGAGTAGGATGTATTTAGTTAAATGGTGAAATTAATGTGTAGAAGATGACAAACATTTTTCTGAAATAAAAATGTTGTAAAAATGTTATTTTGTTTAAAACAAAGAAGAAATAAATATTTCAAGCTTTTGAAATAGTAAAAGTTGATGTATTATGAAAATGGTGTATTTTCTAGAAATATTGATGAATACATTTTATGAAATAAAATATTTCAAGATAATGACATATTTTGGTAAACATTGGTGAAATAATGTTCTTACAAAAATGATGATTTTATGAGAAAATAAATGTCATGTATGTCTTGAAAATGAAATTTCTGCAAGTGTTTTGAGATTCTATAATGGAAAATGTGTTTAAATCATATAGTAGGATTTTTGGTTTTAAAATCCATCTTCCCATGCATATAAACTTGTAGTATTTTGATATTAAATTTATAAACAAGTTTAGATAAGGTTTTGATGGGTTTAAACATAAAATAAGAAAAGTTAGAAATTAGTCTTCAAAGTGTGTGAAATTGGGACTAAAAGACAAAATAAAGATGCGATTATAAGACTACATGTGTTGATAAAAAGAAATGGTATTTTCTTATAAAAGTAGTCTTAAGTGTAAATCTATTTCTTGAATGAAGAGACTAGAGAAATGTGTGTTTGGGAAAGGGATGATAAAAGTATTCATTAAGTATTAATGGGTAAACATGGAAAGGTTATTGTGTAACTTAGTAATGTTGTAAAGGATTGTAACTTAGTAATGTTGTAAAGGATTAACACTTATGGAATTGAAAAGGCAGTAAAGGTGTAAAAGTGCTTCCAATTAAAAAAGATATTACTACAGGTGTTAAAGTTTCAAAACACTTAAGAAGTTGTTATGAATAACTTAATAATGTCTTTGGGAAAATTAGCACTTAAGAAAATGGAGTAAAAGGTAATTTTGGAAATAAATGGGTAAAATGGTAATTTAACTTAAATTGAAACATTTTTGTGAAATAAAAATGTTGGAAAAGGGTGTTACAGAAAGTAGTCCTAAACAAATATGATTATTGGAATAAAAATCAAGATTAAAGTTTAAAGGACATGAAATGGTAAAGTTTCAAAGTTTAACACAAGTTGGGGCGGCAAAGTACCGAGTTTTAGCTTCGGCCGGGTAAAATGGAAAAGTGGAATAATGTGGACATTGAAAAATATTAAAACATATAACGGGAACTAGGATGAAACCGGAATAAAGCAAGAAGGTCCCGGAGCCCTTGGGTGAAAGGCCCTAAAACACTAACCAGAGCATATGATGCGGTAGTTTAGAACCCGTGGATGTATGAAGTATTGGAAGACTCTGAGAAAAGATGAAGGGAATATGGAACATGTTAAGAAATGGGTTTTTTAGTAAAATATTTCTGTACAACCTAACTTGTATGAATGTAATAAATGATTCGGTAATAGGGAAATGGACAAGTAAATGCGTAAATCTATTAATGTCCATAAAGGAAGTAACAAGGGTAAAGTAAGTGGATAACTTGATGATTAAAAAACCAATTGGTTAAACTCATAATTCGCATAAGTATTTATTGAAAAGGGGTTTTCAAATAACAAATAAGTATTTTCTAACACGGCGGATGCCTGTGTTAGAAGGGTGAGTTTCCACGAAAATAGTAAAGTGTATCAAAATAAATAAAAAGGATAATTTCGGTAAAGGAATGTGTTTGGATAAATCAAACGTAATGGTTTAAAATGTTAAATCAGGTTTGTTAAATGAAGTGAGGAAATGCTAAGGGTGAATGAAGAAAATCTCCATAAGATTAAGGTAAAATAATTTGGACAAGAAAGGTTTTCAGAAGTAAAATGGTTATGCATTGGAATATGTATTTTCAAAATTATACATATGTAGGTATATACATATTTTCGCATGCATGTGATTGTCGTGTGTGAGTATCTTTTCGCCGTTCGTTTTTATACTTCTTTGTATATTCCCACTAGGCATAGGCTCACACCCTCACTTTGTCATGACAGTTTGGGGGCAGTTTCGTATTTTGAGAGAGTTATACAAGTAAGTCTTCTTATTTTTATTTAATTTAATAAATAGATTTACTTGGGCTTCACGGTGCTCCCCATGGTTCCCTCGCGTAGTTTATTTTAAAACTAAAATTGCATGCTAAACAACTGAAATGTTAATTAAAATAAAACTGAACTAGCAATATTTTATAGGTTGTTTCATTGCACTTCACACTTAACGCTCGGGTCGAACCGGATTAACTACAGGTAACCCATAAATCTAGGTCGGGGCATTACAAATGGTATCAGAGCTCTAGGTTCAAGGTTCCTTTTGGGAGTGAAGTGGTGAGGTCATTATTGGATCTTTCGACATCGGTGTGATTTGGGCTAGTCATGCTAGTTTGATGACGGTTTAGTTCGTGTACTCGATTGTAGAGTCTAAGAGTTTAGCACGACAAGTTAGTTAGTGCCATGTGGGACGCGATCAAGTTGATAGTTATTAATCGCTCGCACATTTATGAATTTAATTGTAGTAATTTACGGGTATCCATGCAAACCAGTAGTGGTGACACCATATTTCTTAGTGTAAGGTGCTTATGTTGAAATTTTAGTGGCATAGAATCATTTGAGATGTTGAGAGAATGGAATGACCCCTAATGGGCAAGTGGCACGAGCTGCATATAGTCAATAATAGAGATTAATGATTAGGGTGTCTCGACTAGACACTAATAAGTGGTGATTAAGAGGTATATATAACCCTTAGGTACGACATTTATGGGTAGTTAATGCCGATGATAAAATTAGGCAAAATTCGATCCTTGGGTGATATCGCAATTGATGGTAATTTGGTGAACAAACGAAGTTGTGTAGAATGATAGTGGCAATGCGATAAACGTTTATGTGAGATGTATTGTGAAATGACTTTGGTGATGAGAGTAGCCTTGTTAGTGGAAACAGTGAGTAGTGTTCACGGTGACCTATTTGTGAAGGTTGTGTATCTCATGTGTGAAGACTAGATAACTGAATAGCATTCATAAGTATTGATTTTGCGGTAAAAGCACATTAGTTCCTTTGGCTGAGGACTTAGGTTCAGTGTATCTTGATTATAATGGGATATTGAGGAATAGGATCTCATGAGGCGTCCATGGTGAGGACATTGGTATTTATAGGCAATACCCGACGTCCATATACTACCTAGATTTATATAGTCATGTTCACTTGTAGATTGGCACATGGTGTGATATTCACATAGTAAGGAGATTTAGTTGCCATAGTTGAACAGTCACTGAGAATTGGGTGAGGCAGTCCTTGAGGTTTAAAGGTTGCAGGCTATGTCCTGTACCCTGCCAAAATCCGTAGTAGCATTGATTTTGGTTTATACATGTCTTATAGTCACAAACTTTTGTAATAAAGGTAAGATTGGTATCTAAGTGTTGAGACTTGTTTTAGCCGCCAAGGTAATGGCTAGGTGCGAGGTAATCCTATTGTGTGACTAGTTCATAGGCACTTTTTGGCACTCATAGAAAATGATTGTGTGTGGAATCATTGAGGATAAATATTGAATGTTATGATGTATTGAGGTGTTTGATGATTAAGGTTCACTATAAATAGAAGCTCGTATACTTATGTCTTTGCGAGCACCAAGTGATATCGATGTGGGTATTGAAAGGTTTGTAGAGTGCACCTATTATGATGAAAGTATAGACGATGAAACCTTGTCGAGTTTTGGGACTTTTACATGAAATATGTTTGGTGCTCTTGGGAGACCAATTAAGTCTGGTGAAGGAGATAGTAGCAGTCTAGTAACGATAGTGTTGAGGGCCAGGTAATGATTCCAGATTGTCAGTCGCATGGTATACGCATCAGGTATGGCTTTCCAATCGGCACAGATGGGTGGTGTGATACCTAAGGTAGGGTGATAATTGTGTCCTTATAAGAGTGATGTTAGGATGTCATGGAATGATTAGTACGGGTGTAGTGATACTCAGTTTTAGGATACAGCGGAGATGTATTCGAGTCTTAGAGTGATGATGCCATGTATAGACTTACAAATGACAATTCAGGTGGGGTAGCATCGAAACATTATTATTACATTGAGCTGTCGACTGTATATGCTAGAGTAACCTTGGTATTAGAAGGATTAGTTCTTAGCATGTCTTGCCAAGTTAGTACGGATTAGGAGACATACCTCAGTGTGATATTGACTACTCTTAGGGTGCCAATGACGACATGTGTGGTTGTCACAAAAATCCTATGTGGGTAGAAATAGTGAGGTGAATTTATGGAAATCTAGGGTGGTCATAAAACACGATTAGGTGAGTGCCTCGCTTGAGCCAAGTAATGTCTATGGGAATTTAAAATTCGATCATGATAAGTTAAAGCAGACAATAACTTGGGTGTAATAGGTTAGTTACGTCATCACTACTGATTGGATAATATTAATGGCTAGTGCGCTAGGTGTCCACAAATCCAAATGATTCATTTAAACCAAGGATGTGAAAGGTAGGACCATGCTCCCAAGGAGGGAAGTTAGGCATTGACTTTCTAAACGACTATTGATACATAAATTGAGCTCGTAGTGAGAATGAATGGTTGCGATTTGATTCGCCACTAGTAATGACCTAAGTCAAGGGGCATGGCTAGGATTTATTGTGACCAAGGAACATACTTCCCAATTGAAATAAGAGAAGGTTGTTCTTAAAACTCTACTAAGATCTAATGATTTTTGTTGTTAATTTTATAGGAAAGAGAACCATATTTCCCATTTTTGCTTCAAGAGAAGGAAGCTTGTAAAACAAGAAGAGATGAAGGCTCGTGAATCTAAGACTAGGCCTATTCATAGAAGAAATGTGCCATATTTCTCCCATTTCAATTTTGAAAATAATCTAATACACAACATTGTCAATATTAACTAAAACTATTTTAACATTTTGGTAAAAACTTTTTAAAATTTCAATAGTTGAAGATAAACTCACAAACAAATTTACTATTTTGTGTGATGTCTTTTATAACCAATAAAAAAAAGTGTGAATTAGAATGGGATAAGGAGAACAGGTAGACGCATAATATTTGTACACCAGAAAACCAGCTAACTCGAAAACCCTAGGTCCCTTAGTTCCAGGACCACGCACATACCCAAATCCACTATAACAAATGTTTGAGTACAAATTACAGATTACAATATGTAAATAAAATAGTCTAGTTAAGATAAATAGTATACCAATACTAAAACTACATAACCCCTCAACTACTGAATTTGACTAAGTAAAACAAGTCACTGACAACTTAAGGAACACACACTTAGAGCTCCACACTCAAACAAGAGTACCGGTGAAAATAAGCACAACAAAAGAAATATTATATAGTTTGGTTTAATGATAAAAGCAAAGATTATGACTGCTAAATCATTAGACACATAAAAATCCTTCTTTAGTATATTAAAATCAGCATAGCAGAGTAAACCTAAAAGTAAAACAATTTTGTGTAAAAAGCAATTGAGATATTATAACCCAAAACATTACACACCAACTGTAATAAAACATAAGTTCAGTTCCAACAGTTTAAATATATTAAACGGGAATAGGATTCAATTCAAATAGATCTATTAAACATGCAACCAAGTTTTGCAGTTATAATCAACACATAAATGCAGATCTAGTTTAAGCAGAATAAGTATGCAAATTAGTGTTTTAAAAAAATTAATTTGTTAAAATGATATTTGGGAATTAAAATAACATGCAAGTCCCAAACTTCTTCAAAATAAGATCAAAACCATAAAAGATATAAAACAATATGGGGGTCTAAAACTGTAAAGTGGTGATCGCTTAAATAAGCTCTGATACCAATTTGAAAAAAACGTGACTGTGTGATAATTGATTAAATTCACAACTTTCTACATTGGCACACTTATTTAATTATTGTCTATTTTTAAACCAAATTGATTCAACCCCAAATCATTCAACTGCGTGTGTGCATGTGTCAAACCATAAAATAAATAAAGCATGCGACACAAGCTTAAGGAAAAATCCCCCAAAGGGGCAAAACCTTTTATTTCACTATAATTTGTAAGAAAAAGGCTTACACGGATTACAATGAAATAACGTGACATACGAAATACCAACAGGTGTCGGTTTCGATGTCTCGGCTGGAACTTTCCCTTTCCAGAAGGGCAACAATGAAGAAGAGAGACGGCTTCTACACAAGATGTGAACTTTATAAGGACTCCCTCCAAAATAGCACGCAGCTGTCGGTTGTAGAGCTCTCCCCACAAAGTATGAACAAAAGAAAAATATGTTCTTGGGTTCCACAAAACAATTCACATAAAAGTAATTGGGATTTTGTGAATTAAAAACAAAACATTTGAACCCTTAAAATTGTTGGAGAAAAACTTTTTGCCAAAAGTTATTGAATCAAATATGGGCAGATACACAAAAGTTTCAAAAGAATAAGACTCTTTAATTCTGAAACTATTCTCCCCGTCTAAAAGCAAAGGCCGACATTCCTTTTTATAGGAAATTTGAGTTGGTCAAAGATAAGGATGAAGTCAGACGTGTCAGCCAAAAAGTCATCTCGCTCTCGCGCGAATGAGGTCGCGTGTCGTTCGAACGACTACGCGCGACTTCCCATTGTCGTTCGAACGAGATTGAGATCTCGCTTGAACGACCTTGGCTTCAAAACCGAGGTACATTAACTGCTGAAGCAGTTTTTCACAAATAATTATAAAACCTCTTTAAAAACATTTTTATATAAAAGTTTTTTAAAACCTTTTTAAAAATATCCCAACACTCTTAATATGAGATGTAAATGAAACTTTAAAACAATATCTTACCAAAGTTCATATTGTTGGGCTTGAATGTTGAAGGCAACTGGTAATTCGGATCCGTCTTTTGTAGATGCAATCTTCACAATTCTTCGACGACTTGTAGCGGTATATGACATAATTAATTGTGACATACTTATTAAAAATATGTCCTTACAAATATCCCCCTATGTCTATGCCGGTACATACATAAAAACATCTGAATTATCAAAAACCAAAATGCCTATACTAATCTACCCTCCCATGAATCCCAAAACAGAAAAGGTAAAATTTGCAAGTTCTCAAATTTTTCTTCAACATCAAAACTCTCTAAGATTTTCTCATCAGGATGTGCAACATCATGATCTTCAATCTTCGTACCTACACACATGAGATAAAGCAAAAACCTTCGTGATGCATCGAGTTTGAAATGATATAGGAATATATCATTAATAATCAAATCTCCCCCATAACGCAAAAACTCCCCCATAACATGATAATTATTTCGTCCCTTTTTTTATGACGTCCCCAAATAGACAGATAAGAAGAAAAAATCAAAACATGGAGTGCCACGAAAAAATGCATAGCAAACAAAGAACAAGCTACGCGCATGAAAAGGTATGTCCCATAAACATCCACAAACTATTTTTGATTTTTCAAAATTTTTTATACAAAAATAGGATACAAAAAAATCACACCATGGATTTAAACTCAAACAACCAAGTCATGGAAATGGAATGTATGAGTGTGAACACATTCGATAGGTAAATAAACTCAATTAATCATATGTGCAAGATGCATATGTGTACCCCTAACGAATGAACATCAAAAGTATCCTCAGGTGTAAAAATTTGTGAATTTAAATGACATCGTCTTATGCAAATCAACAAATCAAAGTCTAAATGATTTCCACACCAATAACGTCTAAAACTATTTATGATTTTTCAAGATTTTCAGGGACGTGCAAACCCGTTTAAAATCTCCAACCAAACACCCTCTATAAATTTTCTTTTTAGATGTAATCTAAATTCTCAAACTTTGGAGAATTGGTGCAAAAACCTAAATGGCCCATGATTGGCATGAATTTCTTTTTATTGCCTTTAAATTTTTCCGGGATCTTTTAAACTTCTTTGGACCCCGGATAATAAAATTCCTCAATTTTTTAGGTCTAATTTAACGGTGACTTAGTATTCGCAAAGGCAAAATGAACCTTTCGCAGCCCTTCCCCGTTTTCAAACAAAGCACACAAACTCACAAAACGGTTCTTATATGCACAATTTCCTTATCAAGTTTTATCGCGCTTGGTTCATTTTAAGGACAGGATTGAAGTGAAAACACTCAACCAACATGTGATAAGACAAGCACAATAATCAAACAAATCCGTGCATGTGTGCAATAAATGAAACATGAGTCAAACATGTAGGAAGTAACACTTAATTACATCTTAATGACTCCAAACATTATAAAGCACAAGGATGAATTGACCTATTGTCTTAAAACACTATCAAATAGTCACATGAAAATAATGGAATGATGTTGTGACTCAGTCATCCTAAGTGTTTATCCATAAATGGTGCACACAAAATACAAAAATCTTTTTGGATTTTTCAAAAATATTTATCAAAATAAATTTTTTTTGTATTTTTCAAAAATTTTCAAAAATAAAAATCTAATACAAAAATTACATGTCACCACTCTAGTAAACATAAATATCATGAAACAAAAACTAGCGTATGAAAAACATGCGAACATAATCATCTATATGATATGGCAAGAGAAGAATCATGTGCAAGCAAACGAGAATCAACTATTCTAAAATCTAGTGTATCCAAAAGTGATTTCCTAACCCAAACGGATGTAACACGTCGACACGGGATTTTGGGAACCAACAAAATACTAGACTTCAAATTCTTAGGACCTCTTCCAAAATCAAAACAAAATCTCCTAAGGTGACCTTTCCTACCACAATATGAACATGTGTAAACGGGTGGAACGACACCTAAAGTGTGACCTTTTCTAACATCCTTGGAATTAGTTGACCCTCTAAAACAAATAATGGTTTTGGCTTTAGCATTAGAAGCATGAGAACACGATGAGCCATTACCATCACTATCAAACCTACTTGAGTCTGTCAAATCATTTTTTAACTTCAAAATTTTTTACTCAAGAAAAGAATTAGACTCTTCCAAATTAAGGGATGCCTTTTTCAAGTTACCAATTAAACTTAACAGTTTATCAGGCTCCCCCTCAATTAAAGCAAACTTATCCCTAAGAGTCTCTTCACATGCCACAAATTCATTGACTAAAATATTTTTATCATCTTTGGCACAAACACAAACCATCGAATTTTTAAGGTCCTCCAATTCCTTTTCTACAAATAATACCTTCTCATCACTGTCCTTCTTGGACAATTTTAAAGCAGCAAAGTCATGGTCCAAGGAAACAAGTTTTTCACGATAAAAAACTCTTTGATTTTGAACCGTTTGGAAAAGATCCATTGCGGATTTAAAACGAGAATTTTCTTTTTCCAAAACTTTAATTCTTTTGCAAAGTTTCAAATTCAAACTTTTTAAATTTTCAGCATGGTTGTGAAATTTTTCAAAAATAGGCTCCTCATTAATCGGGCGTTCCATTGAAAAAATTGCGATTTTTCACAAAACTGATTTTTCAAAAAAAATCAATATCACACAATTTTGCGGAAAAAGGAATACGCAGTAAATTAGCGCAATCGGCTCTGATACCAATTTGACGACGTGAGAAGTCAAATTGTATAAAAAAAATCCTTGAAAAATCAGGATCACGCGATAAATTAGCCTAACCCTCTCTGATACCAATTTATAAAGTGGTGATCGCTTAAATAATCTCTGATGCCAATTTGAAAAAAACGTGACTGTGTGATAATTGATTAAATTCGCAAATTTCTACGTTGGCACACTTATTTAATTAGTGTCTATTTTTAAACCAAATTGATTCAGCCCCAAATCATTCAACTGCGTGTGTGCATGTGTCAAACCATAAATAAATAAAGCATGCGACACAAGCTTAAGTAAAAATCCCCCAAATGTGCAAAACCTTTTATTTTACTATAATTTGTAAGAAAAAGGCTTACACAGATTACAATGAAATAACGTGACATACGAAATACCAGCAGGTGTCGGTTCCGATGTCTCGGATGGAACATTCCCTTTCTAGAAGGGCAACAATGAAGAAGAGAGACGGCTTCTCCACAAGATGTGAACTTTATAAGAACTCCCTCCAAAATAGCACGCAGCTATCGGTTGTAGAGCTCTCCCCACAAAGTATGAACAAAAGCAAAATATGTTCTTGGGTTCCACAAAACAATTCACATAAAAGTAATTGGGATTTTGTGAATTAAAAACAAAACATTTGAACCCTTAAAATTGTTAGAGAAAAACTTTTTGCCAAAAGTTATTGAATTAAATCTGGGCAGATACACAAAAGTTTGAAAAGAATAAGACTCTTTAATTCTGAAACTGTTCTCCCCGTCTAAAAGCAAAGGCTGACATTCCTTTTTATAGGAAATTTGAGTTGGTCAAAGATAAGGATGAAGTCAGACGTGTCAGACAAAAAGTCATCTCGCTCTCGCGCGAATGAGATCGCGTGTCGTTCCAACGACTACGCGCGACTTTCCATTGTCGTTCGAACGAGATTGAGATCTCGCTTGAATGACCTTGGCGTCAAAACCGAGGTACATTAACTGCTGAAGCAATTTTTCACAAATAATTATAAAACCTCTTTAAAAACATTTTTATATAAAAGTTTTTTAAAACCTTTTTAAAAATATCCCAACACTCTTAATATGAGATGTAAATGAAACTTTAAAACAATATCTTACCAAAGTTCATATTGTTGGTCTTGAATGTTGAAGGCAACTGGTAATTCGGATCCGTCTTTTGTAGATGCAATCTTCACAATTCTTTGACGACTTGTAGCGGTATATGACATAATTAATTGTGACGAACTTATTAAAAATATGTCCTTACAAAAACTAGTACAAATTTAGAAGCATGCAAATATGGAGTTTTCAAGCAAAACATGAGAGATTCAAAACATGCAAAACAATAAAAACAGAAGATAAGAGGTATACCCAACTGATGATCCATGAGATAAGTCAAATGAAAGATGAAACGCTTGGTCTCCAAATACCTTAGATAGGACAGAATCACCAAGGCTCAAACAACTTGTCAAAACCCATAAAGTTTAAGAATAAACTTTCAAACACAAGAACTCCAAATTTAGTAAAATACACAACCAACAATCCTTAAACCTTACACATCACAATAAACACTCAAACCTTAAAGTTTGTATGAAATAAAGAGATGGTGTTTAGGTGTAAGTATTAGGAAGGTAAACTCTGAAAGGTTGGTTAGAACACTCGGGAATTTTCGAGAGGGAGAGAAAGAGAAAAATTTTATAGCGTTTTATTGCTTTTGGGAATAAAATTTTCGTAATTTATCAATACCCTAAGCCTCTTCTTTATAGGTTCAAGAAACCACCACTTGGTGCGAAGGTAAATCCCAAAAATAAAAGGGCAAAAGGGTAAAATGTCAAGGCGGTTGAGGGGTAGAGATGGAAATGCTTAAAAGAAAAGGTATTTCAAGGTACATGCATCAAAAACCAACCCTTGATAGTTGACATAAGAGTCAATATACCTCAAACAATCTCTTCGGCGTGTAGAAGTTAAATAGACACGCGGCAATGTGTTTCAAACTCTATACACACATTGGCCCAAAAGATTTCATAGGGAATGACACAAAACACATGAAACGATGTCGCTTCAGTTTTTATTAAATTTGGATTAATTAAAAAATAACAATGTTCAATCAAATGTTAAATTTAACATTTTAAAACAAAAAATTCTTATAAAAAATAAAAAAATATTCTATAAATTCTAAATAATAATAAAACCATTAAAATTTTAATATAAAAAAAATTTAAGTCAAAATACATATAAGATGTATAAGTAGAAAAATAATTCAACTGTAAAATCAATTAATTTAAAAATAGGATATTAGGATTAAAAAAGTAATAAAAAATATTTTTAGCCATGAGTTAAATGAAGGAAGGAAATGAGAGTAAAAGTAACAGTTTGTGAGAGAGTTGAGCCAACTGAATAGGGGTATTTTCAGTCTCCCCATTTAGCTAATTTTGAGACAAACTAGACTGAGACTCGAAATAACATCATACACAAGTGAATACATAACTCAACTATGCATAAGATATCTAAAAGAAAAAATTACGTAACTCAACTGACAACAAGAATTCCTATGATACTAAAATACATACAATAAAAGACAAAAGTCACAAATCTCCTTAAACCACAAAACAGGAGTCTTAAATTCTCCCTCTATTTATACAAAGGGATAAAAGGTAGAGAAGAATCCTACAAAAAAATGTTAGTACCATAAGATATAAAAAGTGCTAACAAATACGCCTAATAAGTATTTAAGTTGGATAGGCGCAAACACTAATAAACATTCGAAGTGTTTTAAAATGATAGTTGTCTAAAGGTTTTGTAAATAAATCTACTAACTGGTATTTCATGTTAAGATATTCAATAGTTATTTCATTTTTCTCGATTAATTTGTGAATAAAGTGTTCTCTCATCTTAATATGTTCTGTTTGAGAATGAAAAATCAAACTTTTAGAAATACTTATTGCACTTTGATTATCGTAAAGAATTAAGGAAAAAGATTCATTTAAACCGTAGTCACTCAGCATTTGTTTCATCCATAGAAGCCAAGTACGAAATTTGCCACCGAAAATGTACTTGGCTTCTACTGATGAAAGAGAACCACAGTTCTACTTTTTAGAGCACCACGAGTCCAAGTTGCATCCTAAGTAATAATATCCACCTGAGGTAATTTTACTGTCATCGGTACAACCTGCCTGGTCGGTATCCGTATACCCAATTATTTTAGAGTCGGTGTTAAAGTGTACAAAATACCATAGTTTATTGTTCCACTTATATATTTTAAAATGCGTTTAATAGCATGTAAGTGGGGCTCTTTAGGTTCGCATTGGTATCTAGCGCGCACACATGTTATTCATAATGTCGGGTCTACTAGAATTTAAATAAAGGAGACTACCTATTATACTTTGATATAACGCAACATCTATCTTTTTTTCCGAATAGGTCTTTAGTAAGTTTGATAGACAAACTCATAGAGGTTCTTGCAGTTTTCACCGAAGTCAAACCAAAGTGTTAAATTAAATGAGAAACATATTTATATTAAGAGATAAAAATATGTTATGGTTTTTGTGCAACTTGGAGGCCTAAAAAGAATTGTAACTCCCCCAAAATAGACATTTGAAATTTATATTTCATAATATTAACAAAGTTTTCAGTTTTTGAGGAAGAGGTGGACTTAAAAACTATGTCATCAACTTAAACTTGAGCGATTAATAAACAATTTAAGTTACGTTTAACGAAAAGTTTTAGGTTTACTCCCCTTGGTTAAATCCGCTTTCCATTAAAAAAGTTTCTAATCTCGCATACCAAGAACGGGGGACTTATTTTAAATCATAAAAGGCTTTCTTTAGTCTAAAAACATGATTAGGAAAGAAGGGATCTAGAAAGTCGTTAGATTGTTCAACATACACCTCCTCATTTAAATTAAAATTTAAAAATGCAGATTTGACATCCATTTGATAGAGTTTATATTTAACAATTTAACATATTCTAATATAGCAATAGGTGCAAAGGTTTCATCCAGGTCAATTTCATCAATTTGAGAATACCCTTATGTAAATAGTCTAGCTTTGTTGATTAATATGTTACGAGATTCATCACACTTATTTTTAAATATCCACTTTGTTCCTATAACATGAGTGTGAGTGGGACGAGGCACTAAATACCACACATCATGAAGTTTAAATTCACCTAATTATTCTTTCATATCAAGTAGCCATGACTCATCTATTAAGGGTTTGTTTATGTGTTTGGGTTCAATTAAAGACATATAAAATGACAATAAATCATTTATAGATTGGGATCTATTCCTTATTGGTTCTTTAACATCTCCTAAATGTTTTTCTTCAGGAAATTTGCCTTAATCCAATTAGGGACAGTGGTCTCATCAGGTGGTAGAGAGTCAGAATCACTATCTATTGACTGTTTTCATAAATCGTCACTATCATTTATAGAAACAGTAATGGATTCCATAACAGTTTTTGTTCTTAGGCTATACCCATGATATACGTGACTATTCTGAGAATAACCTAAAAATAGCTTTATCTCCCTTAGTGTCAAATTTTAAAACATATTCTCTATTTTTACAAACATAACATTAACTTCCAAAAACCCTAAAGTATTTCAGATTAGGTTGTTTCCCTTACCAAATTTCATAGGAAATGTTTTATCAATTTTTCCTTAAGTACACCCTATTTATAATATGACACGCGGTTTGAGTAGCCTCAGCCCAAAAATATTTAGGCAAATTCCTTGCGTGAAGAAAGACCCGAGCTATTTTTTGTATGGTTCGGTTCATTCTTTCCCCTATACCATTTTGTTAAGTCATTTTGGGTGCACCAAATTCGTGTTGGTAACCATTTTCTATAAAATATTCTACAATGCCCGTGTCTTTAAATTCACCACCTTTATCACTTTGATAGCTAGTTACTTGAATGTCTTTCTCATTTTCAACTCTTAAAAGGATTTTCAAAATGTTTTGGAAGGTGTCTGATTTTTCATTCATGAAAACTACCCATGTAAATCTAGTAAATTCGTCCATAATAACAAGAATGTAGGAATTACCAGACAAACTAGTAGTCCTAGAAGGACCCATTAAATTCATGTGAAGTAATTCTAAAGGTTGAGAGGTCAACACATCTTTTACTTTGTTATGAGGGGCTTTGTGTATCTTACCAATTTGACACGGTCCATAAATAGAGTGTTTAATTTCGAAAATTTTAGGTAGACCACGAACAAGTTATTGACTAGTTGACCTGGCAAGTTATCAGAATTAATGTGTCCTAGTCTTTCTTGACACAAATCAAAATCACTTAGCCTAGAGGGAAAAAAAATTCAACATCTTTGTTTTGAATAATAGCAAAACAATTATTGGTCATTCTTTCACCAGAAAGAATAGTATTACCCCTTAAATTAACAATTTTTCACCCAGGTTTAAAAAATTAATAGTGTGGTCTATATCACAAAATTGACTTATATAAATAAGTTGCCTTTAAATCCCTCAGCAAGTAAAACCTATTCCCAGTTAGGGAGTTGTCAAACGTAATTGTTCCTTTGCCTATGATCTGGGATATTTTACGATCTCCAAAAGTTACATTTCCTTCGATAAAAGTTTTAAAGAGGAAATTTTTGATTTGGCATCGGTCATATGTCTAGTACCACTCAGAGTTTTGTAAATAGTATTTAATTCTTATGAGATAATTTTAAATGTCAAATGGTGACTTAAATAATTTTCTTAATCCAAATTGACTTAGTTTTTGGAAAAAATAGGTTTAGTTTTCAAAGGCATTGACTTATAAAGTATGGGCTTCTTAACATATTTAATCTTTATATGTGCCTTGGGTCGGATTGCATTCCTTCATTTTCTATTTTAAGTTTAAACATTTATAAGAAAATATCTCGCAATGGCCACTTTTATGGCATAAATCACAATGATAGTGTTTTTTATTAACAAGTTTGGTTTCAAAAGGCATTCTGGGTCTATTAGCATTAGCACGTAATACATTAAGTTTTAACCATTTAAAATATAATTTTTCTAAATTGCCAGTTTTGTAACAAAAGTTAAATCGATATACCTGCTTACCAAAACAATTGGATTGAATCAAAGGTTGATTTTTCAGATGTGGAATAGACATACGTACAATGGATAGATCTGGATAGACTTCAATGGAGTTAAGAAAATTTATTTCAGAAAAATATCTCCATCAAACCAGTTCCTTCCATGTTCATATGAGATTTTCTAGAATTATCTGTGTGTTTAGCCCAAAGGCTAGAAGTGATGTAAGAATCTAATCTTTTTCAAAGTTTCTTTTAATTCCGATTGAGATTCTTCGAAATCGTTTAGGACTCCCTGATGCTTACATTCTAACAAATGACTGTTTTTTTATCAATTTATAAATATTTTTCTCAAGTTCAACATTGTCAGATTCATGTTCTTCGATTTTCATACCTGATTCATCAGAAATTAGGCAAATTTTATTATTCAACACATCAATTTTAGAAAGCAGTTTATAATCGATTTTTTTTTATGTGTGAGAAAATTTCTGAAGTAGATATGTACATTTTCTTAAAGTTCAAATCATCATCCCAATCACAATTCACGGATTCAGTCCAGGGGAATTATTCATTATATAAATCAGTTTCATCATCCCTGAGGGAATTACAATCATACAAAGATTTAGAAATAGTGCCAATAGTGTGTTTGTGTACATGAGACTTAAGAGAGAAAGAGAGTTATCTATAAAAAGTTCAGAATCATAAGACATAGTAGATCGACTATAAAAAAAACATCATAAGACTCATTTTCATAAATAGAGGTAACCCATTAAATTATTATACTTATCACTACTGTTATCATTAGAACTGTCATCCCAAGTTTTAGATAAATGGGCTTTATTAAAAATTTGTCATTTTATTTTTGAAAAACATTTAATGGCAGTAATACCAAACTCATTACACTTTCTACACTGAATATGACTAAGATATTCATTAGAGTCGAGTTTTTCAAAACTTTTCTTTCTATATTATTTTTCATGAGGCTTGTTTGTATAACTGGGTTGGCCTTCTCTAAAAGCAAATATGTTCCTATACTTGAAATTTTTTTAAAATGCTTATGTTAAACGAAAATGTAATTACTCTTTTTAATTAATATTTAATTGAGTTTAGTTTTAATTATTTTACATTTTAGTTTAATGTAATTTATATTGATTTTGATGATTCCAAACATACAATTATGTATTAGTATTTTTTTTTTCAATTTATATAATTTTATTTTATTTGTACACTATTATGATTTATTCATTTTTATATATAGTTATACATATACATATATTATATTCTTTTAACTAGCTCTTTTATATATAATATATAGAGTTTTGTTTTATATACATACACTAGGTGTGTTAGTATAGTTTACACATTTTGTTTATTTAATATTAATCCTTATATACATAATATATTTTTGTTATATTTTCTGTTATAATTTATTGTAAATTTTATATATGTTTATATAATATACATGATAGTTCATTATACGCTTTTTTACTTATATAGTAGATATATTTTTAATTATATAGTAGTTATATTTTGTTGTACATATATATAAGTTTCTATATATTTTTTATGTACATTTTTTTATACTTTTAAATGATGTTTTCTATAACATTGTATGATGATACCTATGATTATTCTTTTCAGCTAGTGGCCATATGTAAAGAAGTCTTTATGTCATTTTTTTTACAGCCTTGAATATCCATCCGACCCTTTCTCCTTATGACTTCCTAATCACATCATAGCCATATTTAATTTGATATCTGTCTTGAACAGTGAATGTATCTCATGAAATTGACTTGGTAGGTATTAGGCCCTGAATTGCACTCCTTGGGCTAGTTTTATGTACTATATCTCGGGACCCGCATTTTGAACAAGTTTGAATATGTTTTTTTATATGTTTATATATATATATATATATATATATATATATATATATATATATATATATATATATATATATATATATATATATATATATATATATATATGTGTGTGTGTGTGTGTGTGTGTATAACGTTTGCTTGTATAAATTTTGGCCTTTTTCAATTCTTATCCTCATGACATGCAAAAATCGTTGAACTGTGTAGCCATTTAAAATTTCTTTTATTAGTATTCAATAAGAAACACTGTCATTTTTTTATACAGTAGATTTATGAGGTGACTGTGCCTTTTATCTAAAACGTTAGAATTTAATATCCTTAATAATATTTTCTCCAATATTTCCTTGGGTAATTGTCTTTTCTGTCATCAAAGAGCCACGATATATATATATATATATATATCCTCATATCTTTAAGAAATGACGCCTGCACAGATTTGATCTTAAATGCCTTTTAAAATATTTTTTATGTTAACCTTGTGACATCGTCTTTTTACCCAGAGTTACACTGCACTTATACAAGTTATGTTATCAGATTTTTTATTCCACACGTTTGAACGAAATCTAATAATTTTATTTTGGGCCCCATAGTATTTATTTGCAAAATATTACTAATGGCTATTGACCCTTTATATCAGTTTGCATTTATCTCTTGGACTAACATATTTTTGCAAAACCTACTACAAGATACTGTAACAACCCTCGCTTACGAGAACCCATTTTATATTTACTTACTATGTGGAGTAATAATATATAAAATATTGGGATATGGAGCAAGTATTAATTTAATGAAGAAAAGTTAATATTTACTAAATTGTTGTATATTTACTGTATGAGTATGTAAATATCCTCATGTTGAGCTTTTTATTATCATAAGATTTAAAATGACATTATGATTTAAAACGGAACCGGAACTTAAAATGGGTTATATAATATCCAAATGATAATTTGGAGGCTGTAGTTGGTTCCGGAACGTGCGAGATAGTCAAAATATGTGCTATATTGTATTTTGAGGTTTTGGGCACTTTTGACTGATATGCAGTTGCGTGCTATTTTATCGCGGTATTGATCATTTAAGTTGGAATTTTGACTAAAGGCACGATTTAGCCTTGTTAAGTCTTTTATTTTTTCCCTAATTATCTTCCTAACCTAGAGAGAAAGAGAGAGGAAGAGAAAGAGTAGAGAAAGGAGAAGAGATTGAAGATTGAGGTTGGATTCTTGACACTACACAAGGAAATCTGCATTTGCAAGATTGAGGCAAGTTTTCTACTTGCTATATGTGGTTTAAGATAAATGCTTAGTTGTGATAATGGTGTATTGATCATGGTTTAACCATTTTAGGGTTTTTGTGTAATTGTGGGTCTTGAATCATTTAAGAATGATTTGGATGATTAATGAGATTGGTGGTAGTAGTTAGTAGTATTTATGATGTATTGGTGATAAAAAAAAATGAGTTGGTTTGAATGGATTTGAGTTGGGGATAAATTTGGAGTCCAAGACTCCATAGCCAAAAGTGGCAAAATCGCAGGGCCGAATCGATTCTCCCAGGGACAGTTTCCAGGTCTAGGTGAACCGAATCGATTCGGCCTAGTCCGAATCGATTCAGCATTTATGCGAAAACCCAATTTCCCTGACCGAATCGATTCGGATGGTCCGAATCGATTCGGCAATTATACAGAACCCCATATTTTCTCGCCGAATCGATTCGAAAATCCTGCATTTTTAATTTGTTTTTCTTTTTCATTTTCAACCTTTTTTCTAGTTTTTAGGACTTAGGAACCTTCTTATATGAGGTTAACTTAGAGTCCTAGAGTTCTAGGTGAATTGGTTTACTACCCTAGATTAGAATTGGTATATATGGGACTTAGTCAAGGGTGCGTGAAGTGATGCTCAGGCATTACTTTGTCTTATAACTAGTGTGGGAGTCTAGAAGATTATTAAGTTGTGTTTGGAGATTCTAGAAGTTAAATTGAGGTGATGGTGTAGTATAAAACCCAAAGGGAGACTTGGGAAAATAAATTGGGAGTTTAAATATTCCTTGAGGTTATTATGATGATGTGACGCACGTATAGTTCCGGATAACCTTAATGCATTTGATAAAATGTAAATAGATAAAGTAAATGATAATTTACTCAATCATGTCATGATAATTAATAAAATGGTTGGAACACGCCCTCTCTAAATACCATCTTAAGGGAAGTTCGTGCGTAAGGTGAAGCCCGCTGACTAATGAATGCAGGGTGGATATAGTCCTAGGACATATGAGCATTTGCTATATATTTTCTGCGATGGGTAGGTAATTATGGGTGTGGTTATGACTACCCCGCAGGCATATGGCCGCTTCCCGACGTTTCGGTAGGATCCCAAGTTGTCTTAATGATAGGCCCTGGAAGATGATGGTTATTTAGGGGCGCACACAGTGGGGAAACCCAGACGGGCGGTCTTAAAATCGTTCTATATATATACTTATAACTATTAAAACATCAAGTGGGAATTGATGTATATTAATGCCATAAAGAGCATAGAACATTCCGCAAAGAGCATACAATTGAGATACGTGCCACAAAGAGCACATAATAAAATTTATATTCCTGATAAGGAATGGAAAGATAAAATGAAAAGGTGAATGATGATTATACATATCCTCTTGCTTAATTGAAATTTACCTTATACTCATTTAATTATATTAGTTTATTTCATGATATCACCATGTTAGTATATCGTCTTTATCATCCATGATTAACTGTTCATTATTGTCATACTATTTGTTTATCTGGTGATCACGTAAATCCGGGCCCTGACCCGTTCTTCTTTCTTGTTGTGCACATATATTATCCGCTCAGGTGCTCTACCGCAAGGACGCCCGTAATGAACCCCCCATTACAGTATCTTTTGAAGAGCCATGATATTTTGCGGATATCACGGGATATTTTGTGTAGACGCCTTCATTGTTGCTTTCTAGCTATGTTCAGATATTTATTCGGGAGTGTGGCCCAAGCTGTTGTAAATGTATAATGGATGTAATATGTAATCAATAGAACTTGTTGTATATTGTATGTAATTCTATTGACCGAAATTATATTCGGTCCTTTATTCTATATTGTCGTAGTTGAAACATATATACTTTTGGGGTTTCCACTTGTTTTCAATTATGGGTTGTTTAAATGCTTTCTTTAATTTACAAAACAAAATTTTTGACAACCCGTTTTCTCAAATATTGTGTGGTTATCCCGTATACTCTTTATGTTGTCACGATGCTGAGAATGATTCCATCCATGATTCCTGTATTATTGGAGTATCGGGCCGGCCACCCCTTATTTCGGGTACCGGGTTGTCACAGATGGTATCAGAGCATCAGGTTCTATTATCTTTAGGATCTATGCGAACTTGTCACGTTCTACCGTAGCGTTATTTGATATAGAGCCTATTATTAGGACTGCTTTGTTGCTTATGTTTGCAATCTTCTGCAGAATTTGATTATTTTATGTAGTATTCTAACTCTATTGGTCCTTATTCTCAGATGCTGCCTAAGAGAGGTTGTCCCGCTCAACGGAATAGAGTTGTATATCGGGATGATGGTCCTCCGCCACTGGCACAGTGGAGTATAAATGCTGCTAATGTGGCCAATATAGTGGCCCAAGCAGTCAATGCGGTGATGACTGTTGTGGTACAACAAATGCCACAAGTTCAACTATGGGTGTGACACATTCATTCATTTTAGGATTTTCGCTCAGACTATAGAGTTGATAAAATCCGCAAAGAGCACTTTCACTAGTGTTGAATCCTCTATGGGTGATGGTTCATTGATTTTCTTTGTTTGTAAAAACATAGGGATTAATCTTGGTAATTTGTGCTTTGAAGCCGATTTGCTCGTCCTTGACATGATGGGGTATGATGTGATTTTGGGTATGGATTGGCTAGTGAAATATCGCGTGATAGTAAATTGTTACGGGAATAGTATAGTCTTTGCCGTTCCGGGATAAGAAATGATCTTGGTAGTTATGCCTAGTTTGGAAGGGAGTAAGAGTACCTATTTATATTATATTACGGAGGAGGCTTCTAGGGATGTAGTTGTTTCCCTATATTCCATTTCGGTTGTCAGAGATTTTGAAGATGTCTTTCGAGAAATACCGGGATTACCTCCGAGCCGGGAGATTGAGTTTGTGATCGATTTAGCGTCGGGAACTCGACCAATTACGAGAGCTCCGTATCGCATGTCTCCTATTGAAATGAGGGAGTTAAGAGATCAAATCCACAGTTATTGGAGCAGGGATTTATTAGGCGCAGTACGTCACCATGGGGTGCTCCGGTGTTATTTGTAAAGAAAAGAGACGGTTCTCTCCGGTTATGTGTGGACTATAGAGAGTTGAATAAAGTTACCATCCGGAATAAATACCCTTTGCCTCATATTGATGATTTGTTTGAACAACTTAGGGGAGCGTCATATTTCTCTAAGATCGATTTGAGGATGGGGTATCATCAGTTGCGGATCCGGGAGCAAGATGTATCCAAGACCACATTTCTGACCAGATATGGATCCTATGAATTCTTGGTTATGCCCTTTGGACTAACCAAAGCCCCCGCTGTATTTATGGATCTTATGAATAGGGTATTTCGGAACTTTCTTGACTAATTTGTTATTGTATTCATCGATGACATCTTAGTCTATTCTCAGACCGAATCTGACCATGCTACTCACTTACGGTTGGTCCTGCAAAGATTGAGGGATCACCAATTGTATGCCAAGTTCGAGAAGTGTGGCTTTTGGTTGAAGTAGTTCAGTTTTTACGTCATGTGGTGTCATCCCAAGGTATATCGATGGATCCAAGTAAGGTGGTTGCAGTGAGGGAGTGGGGTCAGCCCACGACACCTACCGAGATTCGCAGTTTTCTGGGTTTGGCGGGTTATTACCGTCGATTTATCAAGGGTTTCTCTAAAATCGCAAGACCTTTAATAAATTTGACCCGGAAAGGGGTGAGATTTGTTTGGGATAACGCTTGCCAGATTTATTTTGATGATATCAAAGATAGATTGACTTCGGCTCCAGTCCTTTCATTGCCAAAATCGGGATTGGAATATCTAGTCTTCACCGATGCATCCCTTCAAGGATTAGGAGGTGTGCTTCAACAAGAGAGACGGGCTATTGCTTATGCTTCTCGCAAGCTGAAGCCCCATGAAAGAAACTATCTGGTGTATGACTTAGAACTTGCCGCGGTTGTCTTTGCCTTGAAGATTTGGAGGCATTACCTCTTGGGAGAGAAATTTAGTCTTTTCACCGACCACAAATCGCTGCAATATTTATTTTCACAAAAGATTTGAATATGCGACAGCGCCGATGGTTGGAGTTCATGAAAGATTATCAATTTGATATTCATCATCATCCGGGTAAGGCGAACGTAGTGGCAGATGCCTTGAGTAGGAGGCCCGAGGGAGAGTTAGCTGATGTATGGAAGGCTAAGTGGAAGGAGCTCAGCCAAGAGGATGCAGTGGTGAGAGCGTTCATGTCGGTGATGACCGTTACTCCTACCATTGTGGCAAGGGTTGTGGAAGCCCAAGGTAGGGATAAGGGCTGTCAGGACCATATACACCGATTACTGTCCGAGGAAGGGAAATCCTACTCAATAAGTTCAGAGGGTGGATTACGCTTCCATGGAAGACTTATTGTTCCAGAAGAGGGGGATTTGAGACGGGCGGTGATGGCTGAATCTCACGGGTCTAAATTTACGGTGCACCCTGGTGGGGACAAAATGTATCAAGACATGCGCCGCCAGTATTGGTGGCCAGGCATGAAGTGGGATATCTCTGAATTCGTGTCCCAATGCACTACTTGTCAATTGGTCAAGATCGATCATCAGTGACCGACAGGTTTATTGCAACCGTTAGAGATTCCGGTATGGAAATGGGAGAGAATATCGATGGATTTTATTACGGGCTTGCCAAGGTCATAGAGGGGTTATGACTCGATTTGGGTGATTGTCGACCGCTTAACAAAGTCGGCACACTTTTTACCCGTGCGTACGGGTTTTGATACCGCTCGCTATGACCAATTGTTCATCGAGGATATCGTTAGACTTCATGGGGTACCTTTAAATATAGTTTCTGACCGAGACAAGATCTTTGTTTACCACTTTTGGCGAAGTTTCCAAGAGGCCATGGGGACCGAATTGAGGTTAAGCACTTCTTACCATCCTCAAATAGATGGTCAGACTGAAAGAGTAAACCAAATATTGGAGGATATGCTCCATATATGCATGCTTGATTTCAAGGGTAGTTGGGAACAATACCTCCCATTGGTTGAGTTCGCTTACAACAACTCATACGAATTTACTATTGGAATGGCACCCTATGAAGCTCTTTATGGCCGGCCATGTAGATCGCCCGCTTGTTGGTTGGAAGTGGGGGATAATAAATTCCTTGGACCTGAAATGATCCAAGATACTTCTTCTAAAATTGAACTCATTTGGAATTACATTCGGATAGCCCAAGACCTCCAAAAGAGCTATGCCGATGCGGGTAGAAGACACATGAAGTTGGAGATTGGGGACCAAGTCTTGGTGCGAGTATCGCCCATGAAAGGCATTAAGCATTTCGGGAAGAAAGGAAAGCTTGCGCCGCACTTTGTTGGACCTTTTCCAGTTATTACAAGAGCCGCTCCAGTGGCGTATCAACTTGCCTTACCGGAACCTCTACAAAAAATTCACGACGTAATCCAAGTTTCCTCTCTGAAGAAGTATAAGAGATGCGAAGGTGCCCTTTGGCATATCCCTTTGATTTGTAACCCGACATATCATATTAAGAACAACCGGTTGCTATTTTGGAGCATGGGGAGCGTAAGTTGAGGTCTCGTGTGATGCCCTTGGTGAGATTCCAATGGAGTCATCACAATGCTAAAGAATCGACGTGGGAACGTGAGGACGACATGCGAGAGAAGTATCCGCATCTCTTCTTACTAGGTATGCTCGAATTTTGGGGGCAAAATTCCCTCATAAGGGGGGGAGTATGTAACAACCCTCGCTTATGAGAACCCATTTTATATTTACTTACTATGTGGAGTAATTATATATATAATGTTGGGATATGGAGTAAGTATTAATTTAATGAAGAAAAGTTAATATTTACTAACTTGTTGTATATTTACTGTATGAGTATGTAAATATCCTCATGTTGAGCTTTTTATTGTCATAAGATTTAAAGTGACATTATGATTTAAAATGGAACCGGAACTTAAAATGGGTTATATAATATCCAAATGACAATTTGGAGGCTGTAGTTGGTTCTGGAACGTGCGAGATAGTCAAAATATTAACTATATTATATTTTGAGGTTTTGGGCACTTTTGACTGATTATACCTTAAATATGCAGTTGCGTGTTATTTTATCGCGGTATTGATCATTTAAGTTGGAATTTTGACTAAAGACACGATTTATCCTTGTTAAGTCTTTTATTTTTCCCCCAATTATCTTCCTAACCTAGAGGGAAAGAGAGAGGAAGATAAAGAGTAGAGAAAGGAGAAGAGATTGAAGATTGAGGTGTGATTCTTGACACTACACAAGGAAAATCTACATTTGCAAGATTGAGGCAAGTTTTCTACTTGATATATGTGGTTTAAGATAAATGAGTAGTTGTGATAATGGTGTATTATTCATGGTTTAACCATTTTAGGGTTTTTGTGTAATTGTGGGTATTGAATCATTTAAGAATGATTTGGATGATTAATGAGATTGGTGGTAGTAGTTAGTAGTATTTATGATGTATTGGTGCTAAAAAAATGAGTTGGTTTGAATGGATTTGAGTTGGGGATAAATTTGGAGTCCAAGACTCCATAGCCAAAAGTGGCAAAATTCGCAGGGCCGAATCGATTCGGCCTAGCTGAATCGATTCGCCCAGGGACAGTTTCCAGGTCTAGGTGAACCGAATCGATTCGGCCTAGTCCGAGTCGATTCGGCATTTATGCAGAAAGACAATTTCCCTGATCGAATCGATTCCAATGGTACGAATCGATTCGAAAATTATGAAGAACCCCATATTTTCTGGCCGAATCGATTTGACAAGGCCGAATCGATTCGGAAATCCTGCATTTTTAATTTGTTTTTCTTTTTCATTTTCAACCTTTTTTTTCTAGTCTTAGGACTTAGGAACCTTCTTTTATGAGGTTAACTTAGAGTCCCAGAGTTCTAGGTGAATTGGTTTACTACCCTAGATTAGAATTGGTATATATGGGACTTAGTCAAGGGTGCGTGAAGTGATGCTCAGGCATTACTTTGTCTTATAACTAGTGTGGTGGTCTAGAAGATTATTAAGTTTTGTTTGGAGATTCTAGAAGTTAAATTGAGGTGATGGTGTAGAATAAAACCCAAAGGGAGACTTGGGAAAATAACTTGGGAGTTTAAATATTCCTTGAGGTTATTATGATGATGTGAAGCACGTATAGTTTCGGATAAGCTTAATGCATTTGATAAAATGTAAATGGATAAAGTAAATGAGAATTTACTCAATCATGTCATGATATTTAATAAAATGGTTGGAACACACCCTCTCTAAATACCATCTTAAGGGAAGTTCGTGCGTAAGGTGAAGCCCCCTGACTAATGAATGCAGGGTGGATATAGTCCTAGGCCATATGAGCGTTTGTCGTATATTTTCTGCCATGGGTAGGTAATTCCAGGCATGGTTATGACTACCCCACAGGCTTATGGCCGCTTCCCGACGTTTCTGTAGGATCCGAGGTTGTCTTAATGATAGGCCCTGGAAGATGATGGTTATTTAGGGGCGCGCACAGTGGGGAAATCCGGACGGGCGGTCTTAGAATCATTCTATATATATATATACTTATACCTATTATAACATCAAGTGGGCCTTGATGGATATTAATGCCATAAAGAGCATAGAACATGCCGCAAAGAGCATACAATTGAGATACGTACCACAAAGAGCACATAATAAAATTTATATTCCTGATAAGGAATGGAAAGATAAAATGAAAAGGTGAATGATGATTATACATATCCTCTTGCTTAATTGAAATTTACCTTATACTCATTTAATTATATTAGTTTATTTTATGATATCACCATGTTAGTATATCATCTTTATCATCCATGATTAACTGTTCATTATTGTCATACTATTTTTTTTATCTGGTGATCACATAAAACCGGGCCCTGACCCGTTCTTCTTTCTTGTTGTGCACATATATTATCCGCTCAGGTGCTCTACCGCAAGGACGCCCGTAATGAACCCCCCATTCCAGTGTCTTTTGAGGAGCCGTGATATTTTGCAAATATCAAGGGATATTTTGTGTAGACGCCTTCACTGTTGCTTTCTAGTTATGTTCGAGTCTTTATTCGGGTGTGTGGCCCAAGCTGTTGTAAATTTATAATGGATGTAATATGTAATCAATAGAACTTGTTGTATATTGTATGTAATTCTGTTGACCGACATTATATTCGGTCCTTTATTCTATATTGTCGTAGTTTTAACATATATACTTTTGGGGTTTCCACTTGTTTTCAATTATGGGTTGTTTAAATGCTTTCCTTAATTTACAAATCAAAATTTTTGACAACCCGTTTTCTGAAATATTGTGTGGTTATCCCGTATACTCTTTATGTTTTCACGATGCTGAGAATGATTCCATCCATGATTCCTGTATTATTGGAGTATCGGGCTGGCCACCCCTTATTTCGGATACCGGGTTTTCACAGATACTTTCAGTCATTCATTTTAAGGATGCCATTCTTAGATGACAACGACCATTTTTTTTCTTGAGAAACAAAAATGAAGCTTTGCATATCATTATTTTTTTCAGCTATCCTCATCTCAGAAAAATCAAGAGCATTCAATGCTCACAAACATTGTTTCTAACAACTATTTTTTTAAATTCATATTAAAGCTTTCAAGAGTTGCATTGAAGCCAAATGAATAAGAATGAGAACATGAGCAAGCCTTGAGAATCTATTGAGAGCATTCAAATTTATTATTCAGCTATTATACATCTAAGAGAGCAATTAATTTTATATTTGCTCAATCATTGAAGAAGAAGACTTGTGCCTACACCAACATCATTTATTGAAATCTTATTGAAGAAGAGAAACTCAGAATATAAATTATATTTTTAAGGAGGTTCATTATTTAACCATTGTACGAAAAATTCAGATTTGTTTGAAGCTTTGTTGAAGCTTCGGATTATGGTAACGGTGATTAGTTCCTACCCGCAAGTGGGCCACGATGTTTGAATCTCGGAGGTAGATTTCAAACGGTTGTACGCCGTGGTTTGATCCTACCCTTCAAGTGGATCACGGTAGTAAAGCGCAAGGGAATCGGAAGCTCTAGGCAGGTGGACGCACGCAGAAATTTAACCGAACCACGTTAAATTCGGTGTCACTTATTTTTCTGCACTTTATTTGCTTATTTATTTGTGCTTGATTTAATTTATATTTTCATAACTTAAATTTGCAAATATATTAATTCCAAAAATTGGTAAATTTATTTTAAGGTTAAACTAATTATTTTCCAATTAATTAATTAATTTCAAAATATTAATTTATATTAAATACGAAAATTAATTTAATATGTGTGGTGTGTTTATACCTGCATTTTAGCTTGTCTAAATTAATTAGTTTCATTTATTTGATATTCTTTGTTCTAATCATTTAAGATTTATTAATCTGAAGATTGTTAAGGTGCTGTAAATTAAATATTTTTTTAAAATTCTAATTCGACTAAATATTTGCTAAACTCAATTCACCCCCCTCTTAGATATAATATGGGCAACAGTTTAAATAAAAGAGCTAATTCATTATCTATTGACTTAAGGGAGACAGAAGAGTCATTTAAGTCGCATAAGTAAGACACAAATGAAAGGTCGTTTACACTAGATTTAAAGACTAAAGATGGTTGTATAGTGTGTGCATGTGCTTTGCCTCTTTAATTTCTATTTAAGGCAGTTTGCAGTTCACAAGTTTTCAATTTACTACAAAAAATATGAGTTGTCGTACTATGATCATCCATTTCATCAATAACATGAATCTTCATATCAAAACTAGCACGTAAAGACCTAAGTATTGTAATACCCCGTGCTTTTATGGATATTAAAATTACACGAGTGGGTGTAATTTAAATATTCGAGAATTTAAAATAAATAAGATGGACAAATTATATTTCATGTCGTTGGTGTAATACCCCGTATTTTTATGCTATATTAATTTTGGGGGATTTATTAAATTTAATGTGAATTAATTATTTAATAAAAATCCGGAAATTAATTATGTTATAATTATTAACGTGATGAGAGTTAGTAATTATGGGAAAATTGTTGAATATTACGAATGAGCAAAGTAATATATAATATTGGTCATATTAAATGTCACAAGTGAATAAAATGACAATTTTGGAAATTTGAGTCGGGACGCGCTCGTGTCGCGTCGGGACTAAATATTGATGAATAAAAGTGAATATATTATAAGTCGCTCGTATGGTCATTTTGAGTGCACCAATGTGTCCGGAAGGGTCGAGAGAGTCAGAAAAGTGTACCCGGGGGTTTAGTTCGGGTCTCGGGGTGTTTTTAGGCTTAATTAGTACCCCGGGAGGGCATTTTGGACATTTTACATTTTTGGGTAATTAAACCCACGAAAATTCAAGGGATATATCAGATGTCTAAGGTTTTATTCTAGGGTTAGAACAACCAAAGACAAGTGACGGCCATAGGAGAGGGAAGGAGAGGCTTTTCCAAGCAATCCAAGGCCAACGATTCACCCGGTTGCACCGCCACCACCACCAACGCGTAGATCGCGCGATGGAGAACGCAACCACACCAAATTAGTCATCAAAACCAGAACTCTGAAAATCCGAGGCAAGTGTTTATCTTTCTTATTTCGTTAATGCATCACTCATGTTAGTCTAGGGATGATTAGCATGAGTTTTGTAGAAGAAAACCCCAAATTTGAGATAGGAAATTACATGTAGTAATGGTTTGAATGTTATTCTGGAAACCCCTTCACATGTAGAGGATTAAACCACGGAATTTTGATGTTTTAGAAGAAGAAAATTATGGAAAAGATTTATTAGAACCGTGTTTAAGAGATTTCTAGGGTTCTTGAGATTTACATGAATTTTGGGCTTGTTAATCCATGATTATTAATGGAAATTTGCATGCTTTACGTAAAAGATGTATGGAATGGAATTATATAATTGGTAGTATAAATTTCTGGACGTTTGGGTATGGAAAGTTTGGATTTGGATGAAGTTATGTGAGAAAACCCGTAACTGGTAACTGTAGAATTCGCCATACCTGCTTGATCGATCGATCGAGCCAAGAGCTTCGATCGATCGAAGGTTCGATCGATCGAGCCCCAGACCTCGATCGATCGACCCCTCTTGGCAGGCTCATATTTTCCCTTTTTAAATTAGTTGAATTCAATTTAATGAGAAGTAATTCTTGGACACCCTTATTAAAATGTTTTGGGAGATAAAGAAGACCAGTAGGACATATGAATGACTTTGGGACCTTAATGTTAGACGAGAGTTGTAATTTACAATACTTACAAATAAGGGAAGATGAAACTAGGTATTAAAGGGAGAGACGCGTAAGATAATTACGATGGATCATAAACGAAAACCTACTGAATTTTACACTTGAGAGAATAGAGTCCATGAGTATTACGTAGTAAGTTGGAAAAATCACTCGAATTAAAGTTAGAAAAGAACTGTTATACGTGGTAACTAAGAATGGGAAAATCAGGAAAAATGTTGTGATTATGGGTTATGAGATAAACCTAAATTAATATGATAAAAGTAGTATATTTATATGACTGTGTGTATGCATATATTATATACATGTGAAAATCATGCCCGCGCTACTTGCTATCCCTGAGGTTACCGCGCTGGGACAGTCTTATCTCGAATGGGCCTTCATGGGGGATATTGACTCATACCCTATAAGATAGGAATCCTAGGTAAGGGCTATCGGATCGATAGTCGGACGGTCCTAACAGACGTGAGGGTATGTACTGACCTCTTGGACTTGGAAACTATGCTTTGCCTCAATATTATTGTGTATGTGTTAATATAGTTCGTGAGTGATTCCGATCTTGTATTTCCCTTAGTACGAGTGATACGGGGATTGGATAGCAGAGTATGCCCGCACCATAATTTTTATGTGGGGTGCCGTTAGAATATATATATTATACGAGTATTTAATATATATATGAAATTCTGAAATTTGGAACTACCTACTGTGTTATGGTAAGTAAGACATGTATAATGACACAAATTGAAAATAATTGTTTGGAAAAGTATAATATGATACTGGGGTACTTTATTAATAAATAAAGTTAAAATGAGAGCTTTGTTACTAAATGAAATTATCCTTTTTAAACCATTATGTTGTTCAGTCTTAAATCTTACGAGTAACCTAAGATAAGTTAAATCATTGGGAAGATTAGTGTGATATATGATAAGATAAACCGTTGGGAAGGTTAGTGCGATAGGTGTGCACATTAGAAGAGAGGTGAGAATTTATCAAGAGAGGGTCGCACTAATATGTTGTTGCATTGGCCTGTAAACAATTTAAATACTTGCTAAACAAATTTTTAAATCATATACACTATCGGGCTCTGACCCGTTTCTATTTCTCTTTCTCTCTTGTATATATATATATATATATATATATTACAGGTGCCCAGCCACAGGGGCGTCTTGCATAGGATCCTTTGGAAGGAACGCGCTGCAACTTAGGTGGGAGTTGCAGGCCACTTGCTTAGACGACTTCATTTATTTGATTCCACTCCTAGCATACTCATTTAGTGGGGCATGGGTCGCCCTTTTTCCATTATTCAGTTGTTTATTTGGACATTGTGATTCAGATATTTCTAGTATTGTCATTTTGGGATTTATTACTGTTTGGATGTTTTACTTTAAGTTTTAATGTTGGGATTTAGTTGTTGAATGTTTAAATTATTTGGATTATATGTTCCAGGATTATTGTGGTGTGATTCTTTAAATATTGAATTGTTGTAAATAATTAAATCTTTTTTTTCAAAATAAAATTTGGGAAGTAATGTTTAAAAATGGTTTTGACACTTAGCTTAATTAATTAGGGTGTTTAACTTGGAAAAGTTATTTTTTCGACAGTGATGCTAAGAATGAACCAAATGTTCACCTTGATTTTAATTTAATAAAGGAGTGATCGCCCGGTATTTAATTAGGCGGGGTGTCACAGTTGGTGAATAAAAGCGGCAGGTGTAGTTATTTTATGTGAAAAATACGTGTGGAGATGGGTTGAGTTTAAGACATGAATTTTTGTTAAGCGACTCGAATGGGAATTTCGAGTGCACGATTGGTCTCGGAAAGGCCAAGATAGTCTGAATAGTGTACCCGAGTTTGGGTTTCGAGGACTTTTTGGATCTGTGGGGACTCACATTCGTGTATACGAGTCAATTTTGGGTTTATTAAGGGATAAACCCTCATTTATCTCTTATAAGCCACGAGATAAAGAGAGAAAGAGTAAATAAAGAAAGAATAAAGAAGAGAAAAAAATAAAGAAGAAAAGGGGAGAAAAATAGGAGACGCGAGCCAAGCTCCGGCAAATTCCGGCACGAGATCGTCGGACTTATCCGACCAGGCAAGTGTTTAACTTTCTTTAATCATTTTAGTGCGTTTATAATTCATATTATAGTTGGTGTAAAAGTTATAAGATTTTGGGCTTGGGATTCTTGCATAAAAAAGGGTTTTTGGAAAATGATTTCATATGATTTTGATGTGATAATAATCTTTCATGAAATTTGAGTTAAAACCCGTGTAAATGGTATATATTATGGTGAGGAATTGGAAAAATGAAAGTTAAGGTTTATTAAGAAAATGGTTGATTTTATTGGTTTAAATGATAAATCCCAAGAATAAATTAATGTATTGGGTAAAATCATAGTGTGTAAATGAGTATATTGATGGTTGATGATGTTGGGAATAAAAAGTGATGGGCCATAGAGATTTTGGGAAAATTTTGTAAGAAATGAAAACTGTAGGGACCAGATCGGTTCGTTTTGGGGGGTTATCAGATCGGTTGTCTCTCTTGGCCACCGGATCGGTCCGGTTTTATCAGAAAATCTGAAAAGTTTTTCTTGGACTAAAAAGGATTGGAAAAGAAGTTCTTTTCGAGATAGTTATTAGGGGATCCTAAATAGAGTGCGAGGACCTGTAAAAGAGTAAATGGATGATATATATATATATATATATATATATATATATATATATATATATATATATATATATATATATATATATATATATATATATATATAAGAGAGAGGGGTGTTTGAATAGTGCTAGGATCGAATTTTTTGGGGTGATCTAAGGGTTTCATATTGATCCACGTCACAATTTGAGGATTGTGACATCACAACTTGGACAAAACCCCTTTGAATCACAAACCCTCCCCCGCTCATTTACTTTGGTCTCTCTCATTTCTCCTCTCTTCCCCTTTCAACACAAACCCTCCTATCCTTACCTATACCCATCACCGCCCTCCACGGCCGCCCTCCACGGCCGCCCTCCATCTCCGTCCTATGCCTCCAGGTAGTCTCTCTCACCCTATTACTCACGCATACACACATGCACACAACCCTCTATTTACGAACTCTCACACACGCATGCACGCACACACACACACACAGACTCCCCTGCCTCTGCCTCCTCGCCATCTCTGCCTCTCCTACCACCTTTACCTCTCGCCCTCTTACACACACAGAGAGAGATAAGGTAAATCGTTTGTTTTTTCGGTGTTTTGAAGATCTAATGGTTTGTTTGTGTTTTGTTTTGAAGATCTAATGTTTTTTTTCAGGTTTTGTTTTGAAGATCTATTCGGGTATGACTTCTTCTCTCTTTAGTTTTTTTGTACATTTTAATGTTTTGTAAACCCTACTTTTTAGGGTTTTTTGGAATCATGTCTGATCTTTGGGCTATAACAGTTTCTTTTGGTATGAAAATTCTTTTGGCTTTAACTTATAACAGATATAAAGACTTGGTTTTTTTCAAAGTTCAACATTTTTGGATTTTTTAAATTTAGTGTGTTTGAAATTAACAAATCTAAGGACTTGGAACTAATTTCTTCAAAGTTAACTTTTTTTCAATTTTTTTAAATTTAGTGTGTTTGAAATTTGAATTGGGGATTTTCTTGAAATTTACTCATGCTTCTTCAATCATAATGGGCCTCTTGAATCTATTCTCTCTTATTATGATGTGTTTTTGTTTATTGTATGTATATAGGGTGCTTCCGAGGTTGGGAATCGAAATTTTGAGGAAGTGGGGCCATTGGACACAAATTTGAAGCCTAAGAACTCAACATGGTTGCAAAATGCTCATTTATTCTCTCTTCTTTTATTTATTTTTCTAGTTTTTTAATGGTAGATTTCAAGAGTTTTTACAATCTTGGGTTTTTTTGGGGTATTGTGTATTTTTTTTTAATGATCTATACTTGAAGTACAAAAAATTTTTGGTGTTTGATTTCTGATTATTTTGGGTTCAGTTTCACTATTTAGTCTCTTCCTAATTATTTTTCATTTTTTTGTAGGAGCTACCTGGGTTACAAGCATATAATTTACAGGTATATTCAAACTTTAATATAGGACCCCTTTATATGTATGTTGTTTATATATATGATGGTGTTTTATTTTTGGATTTACGAACTCTAAGATACCATGGTTAGGACATTATTCCTAATTTTGATTTCTTTTCCTCTTTCAGGTTATTGGGGTTTCAGATATCCATTGAAGTTGTGGTATCATTCTTCTTTTTTATTCAAATTTGGTTATTAATTTGAATTTTTGGTTCTGTATACCATGGTTAGGACATTATTCCTAGTTTTGATTTCTTTTCCTCTTTCAGGTTATTGGGGTTTCAGATATCCATTGAAGTTGTGGTATCATTATTCTTTTTATTCAAATTTGGTTATTAATTTGAATTTTTGGGTCTGTATACCATGGTTAGGACATTATTCCTAATTTTAATTTCTTTTCCTCTTTCACGTTATTCGGGTTTCAGATATCCATTGAAGTTGTGGTATCATTCTTCCTTTTATTCAAAATTTGTTATTAATTTGAATTTATGGGTCGGTATTTCCAAATGTTCCATTATTTGTAAAGCTTATTCTATACACTTTTGTTAAAGCTTATTTTATACATTATTTGAAAAAATTTATGAAACATTTTTCCGTAAGTTGTAGTTTATTCTATTCACGCTCTTGAAGTTTTTATGAATATCATATACTATCTTTATGATATTCACGTTCTTAAAGATTATTCCATACACCTTTGTTAATTTTATTGTCTTAATTTTCCGTCTCACGCATTCACTTTTGTTTACAATGTATAAGCCATACTTCAGTTAGATACGATTCAAGAGTTGTCAAAAACCTCACAAATTATCAGACTCTCCTAAAACTAAATTGTATATTTGGCTCTTCGGGTTTCACATATTCCGATGAACACTCTTAATTTCGACACTATGCGACCCCTTCCCCCACTGGAATTATGTATCTGCTTAGAAAGACCATAGTTTCGCATATGTTCGGTTTTGTCATATTTATGCCGATTTTGGTTGTTGAAGTGGTTTCTGATTTAATTATTAATGCGTTTGGTTCTAATGTATGTCTGATTTTAGCTTTCTTTTTTATTTCAGTTCTAATATATGTCTGATTCATTTCAATTTCAGTGCTTGATCGATTGGTATTATTCCGATGTGTATAACAACTGCACCAAAATTGTTGCACTAAGATACAGCAACCCTAGCTATTGGTAATTCAACATTCAGGATATCTCCTAAGTGATCCTGAGCATGGTCCGTAATACCTATCACAACAATGCCTACCAACATATAAATTCTAAACATTGTTTTTATCTAATTGTGTCATTCAATAGTGTCTACTAAAACATTAAAATTTATATGTTAGTCTGAATTTATATGTTAGTAGTTATGTTTTAGTTATGACTAAGAAATTCTTGCATCACGAGTAAATGGAGTCATTGGCATTGATTGATGAGAGAAAAAATCATCAAAACATAACTTAAAAATTGAAATTGAATAGATTGGAAAATCAAGGTATACTCTCTCTCTCTGATACTTTATAATTTCTGATGTATTTTTTGAGTTTCAGGTATATTTTTGGGTTTTCAGGTATTTTCACTAGGTGGAATCGGTGTCGTGTAAGAAAATGGCAGCAAGTGGAGAACTTAGTCATGCCATGGAAGATGTTTAGTGGGGGACTGACTACCTCATTAAAGCTCACGATGAAACCCATGTCATCATATTGGGTAACTTAATCACGCCCGGGTTTGTGTTGGATTAAGGAATGGCGATGAATGTTGAGTCGGTGGTAGCTATGGCAAATTCATGTGTTAGTAAGGTTTATTTGTTAATATTTTCAATATTTTTTTGCATTTTTAAATATATATTTTTGTAAAATTTTCCTTTTACGGTTGAAAAAAGTCGAAGGTAGTTAAATATTAAACTGAAGTGAAATACATATGTGTATACATATGAAGCAAGTTGAAATTTTCATTCGGACAATATTTTATACATTTCACCGTATCAGCACCGCTGGAACCCATCTCAATGGGTACTGTGAATTGTTTCATTTCCGAGTTTCATCCGTGTGGAGGGTACTGTTGCTTAGACCGTCAGTTGCTTAGTCTGTCCAGATATGGGTATTGTTGTCGAGTTGTGTGGGAGCAGATGCTTAGACCGCCCATCTTTTTTGGAAGGATCTGTTTTGGGGCATTATATTCTCATAAGTAATCATCTTTCTAAACAATAAATGGTTCTTTAAATGGTGGGATGTTCTTGGTTGTAGATAGTATTAGTACGCAAAAGACTATTGACACAAAATTATCAGTCTCATTATTTTTCGACCAATCAATCCTACACCAGTTTGAAAAAAACTCCATCCTTGAATGGAATGCCTATTTACATTTACGTTGTGATAGTTTTGAAAGTTTTAATTGGTTTTTTGGTACCTGTTCATGCTATTGTTTTATACCTTTTGCATTTATCTCCTGATCCTTTGTCTCACTTTCCACATTTGTTAATGTTTCACTTATATAAGTAACTAGAGATATACTTCTACAACAGAACATATGGAACAAACTAAATAAGTTGGTTCAAATTCAATAAGTTTTTAGTTTATGTAGACTTTATTCATAGTTTTATATATGCCTTTCAAATTCATTTGACTATTCTTTAACTAACTTACTATTTTAAGTATATATTGACATTAAACAAAGCTGAATTTTATGTATGTCAAGGTTTGATATCATGGTTTAAAATTTGTTTGGTTTAGGAATTTTCTACTTTGACTGTCTCGGATTTTCTACTTTGGCTGTCTACTGTATTGGAGATGCCCCCTGTTTACAATATTCTAGGCAAACTAATGAGCTGCCAGAGACAACTACAGACCGAAATCAATTAAATATTTTCTCTTCACATGTCACATGTGTAGGTGCATCAACTATGGAATCATAGTTGATAATATGTATTTGCTTTTAATTTCCTTGTTTGATTTTACAATGAGTCAATCTTCTTGACAAACGTTGCCACAACTATGGAATAATAGTTCTCATCTGCAGGTGATTGTTCAGTGATATTGTGATTGTGCTACAATTATCCATGGGAGGGTGATACATGCCCATAACTCAACGCCTCATTAACTAAACCCGTTGCTTTCACATAACTCGGATAAAAACCAAACATGAGGTGTTGTTTACAGTCCTCTTTCTAAGGAAAATGACTTAGAGAATTTTGTATTTTCATGATGTGATTAATTAAAGAATAATGAGTGGTTGATTTAATCATTTAACTAATGTTTTATTATTATTTAATCAATGTTTCCTAACTACCAATGCATGCATAAGTAATTTTAGTTTAATAATTAAATGGCTCATATGATAACATATGCAATCAAGCAACCTAAACCAAATTTCACTTCCTAACACAACCTACTGCCTAAGGCCTACTGTCACTACAAACCTTCCATGTTTACAACTCAATTTAATGATTCATTTTTGCCTCTTGATTTGATCTGCTCGATTCCAATTTCTCTAATAGGTTATTCGTGAAAACCATGAAGAGAATGTAAAGTATATTCTGTAATGTAATGTATTTATATTCTGTTATTGTGAGTTCGTAATTTTTTTTTATTTCCTAATTATAGAGAATGTAATGTATTACTAAAATATGTTTGTTTAATTAATGAGCACAGGTGTATGTACTAATCGAGTAAGAAAGATGCAAGTTTTCGAGCAGCACATTGAGCACAGGTGTACGTGGAGCTTGCAGAGGAACCTATGATGTCGACCATGCCAGGATTACTATCGTACCCATGCTGTGAAAGATAAAAGACACTGTTAGCTTCAAGGATGAAGAAGTGCAGGAGCTGACAGTGAAGATCCATAATGTCGGGGCAGAGGTTGTGTTGGCGAAGGCCAGTGTAGGGTGTGTTACCCTTTTAATGGCATATGCAGCGGAGAGATTTGTTTAAGGGGTAGGGCAGTAAGGTGGGATATAGGGGGTGGCTTTTGAAAGAGTGCGCGTGCGTTCAAATAAAGAAATTATTTAATTAAACTCAGTTTTTCCCAATTAAATCCAAAACTTTCATCTAGGTGTGATTGAAGAAGATGAAATCATGCAAGAACATTCAAACACACACATATGAGGAAAAATCCCCCAAAGGGGCAAAACCTTTTTATTTTTCACTATAATTTGTAATATGCAGTTACACGGATTCTAATGAAAAGCAAGTGACACAGAAATATCCACAGGCGTCGGTTCTATAGTCGGCGGCTGGAATCTCCCTCGGTAACTCCAGATGAGCAGCAATGAAGAAGGAAGACGGCTTCTACACAAAGGTTTGAACAAACACAACGCTGTGTTCTTGGGTTGAAAAAAGATTCACAAAGGTTTGGAAAAGTTATGTGAATCAAAACATGAGTCTTGGGACTCAAAAATATGAAGACTAGAGTAATTAGAACTCTTAAAATCGTCTCTCCAAGTCTTGCAAAATAACTCCCCCGAAGTTGGCTTTTATAAGAATCCAAAACGAATTTTAAAACTTTGTGACTCTTGCCAGCGTCAGGTACCCCAAAACGGTTCGAGTGTATCGCGAACTGGTTCTCCCCCCAAACCAATTTGGCCTTCGGTTCGTAAAAGTTCGCTAGAACTTGGGGCTAAAAGAACTCAGCATTTTTCTAAGTCTTTTTCTCAGAATTTTCTCCATTTTCAAAGGGCCATAACTTCTTCATCGTAGCTCGGATTGAAGTACCGTTGCTTCTAGTATCTTAGTTGAGTCAAGCTCCTCAACTTTCTAATTGACCGGACTTCCAGATGGTGGCATAAAATTACCAATATTCCCTTGAACTTTCATATCTTGCCTTCTTTCACTGTTTTGACTTCTCTTGCATAGCACTTGCATAAAGTTCCTAAAATCATGGAACGTGAAGTCGTTGAGGTAGATGTGGGACACATGATGCAGATGATGAATGCTTGATTCATGAAATTCAGATAGAGGCCATCATATGAGATCGTGTATAGACGTGCCTTTTGTAGTTGCGTACGACATGTACAAATGTAAGATAACGGACGTGAGAAATATGTCCTTACAAATCTCCCCCTATGTCTAGGCTGGTACATACATAAAAATATCCGAATTATCAAATGCCAAATTTCCTATACAAATCTACCCTCCCATGAACCCAAAACTGGAAAGGTACAAATGAATAAGACTTTATTGTTTGTTCTTCAAATCTTCAAAAAATCTCAAAGCTTTTCTCATCAGGGTGTGAAATTCAGTGTCATCAGTGTAGTACCTACACACATGAGATAAAGCAAATACCAAGTGATGTATCGAGTTTGTAATGAGATAAACATAGATACCAATTTATGATGAAAGAATAAGTCAAATATCAAAACTCCCCCATCATTCAAACTCCCCCATAAAATGATAATTCTTTCTCCCCCTTTTTATTATGTCCCCAAATAGATAGATATGAGAAGCAGAAATAAATGCAAATGGAGAATGTCACAAGGTAAGAAACTTCTATTTTTGAATTTTTCAAAATTTTTCACACAAAATATACAAACAAATAATCACACCATGAAAGAACACAAAACAACTAAGTCAATGAAAGCATAAATGTAGGGGTGTGATCAAATTCGATAGGAAAATCAATGCATACAAACATGACATATGTGCACGATGAATATCAGATACTCCAAATGAATGAACTCAAAATCTTCCTTTGGTGTAAAAAAATGGAAATATGAGACATTGACTCAATCAAATCAACAAATCAAAGCTCAAAGTGATTTCCACACCAATAACGTCCAAAACGATTTCGTGCTTTTTCAGGACTTTCAAGGAAGTGCAAGCCCGTTTAAATTCTCTAACCAAACTCCCTCATATTCTCAAACTTTGGATAATTGATGGTGAAACCTAATGGCCCATAATTGGCATGAATTACTTTTTATTGCCTTTATATTTTTTCAGGCTCTTTTAACCTCTTTGGGCCTCGAATAATAAAAATTCCTCAATTTTTTAGGTCCATTTTAACGGTGGCTTAGTATTCGCAAAGGCTAAATGAACCTTTCGCATCCCTTCCCCGTTCTCAAATAAACACACAGTCTAACCAAATGATTTTTTTCATGCATTCCAATCTTGCCAAGTTTTATCGCATATTGAACATTGTATAGACAGAATTGAGATGGAAACACTCAAGCCAATATGTGATAGACAAGTACAATAATCAAATATAGCCGTGCATGTGTGCAATAAAGGAGATAGGAGTCAAACATGTAGAAAGTTATCACTAATCACATCTCAAAGACTCCAAACAATGTAAAGCACATAGATGAAATGATGTAGCGTCTAAAATCTCTATCAAACAGTCACGTAGAATAAGTGGAATGAAATTGTGACTCGGCTATCTTAGATGCTCATCCATAAAAGGTGCAAATAAAATACAAAAATATTTTTTTGCTTTTCTAAAAATTTTATAAAAAGAAAATCTTTTTGAATTTTTCAAAACAATATAAAAATGAGAAAATAAAACAAACTAATGATACATGCTAGCAATAGGCAAAAGAGACATCGTGTAAATCACCCTATGCTAGCAGACATGTCAAGACCTAAACTGGGAAGAGCGGTGGAGTTTTCCAAAGATGGCGACATCTTTTGAACCAAGTCCATAAGATCATGTGTGGTCTTGATAAAAAACTTCACTTGCTCATGAATATGTGCAAACTCTCTATCATTATGTGTAAGCAAAGTATCATGAATGGGTGCATGTGTGGGGACGTGTGAAGTGGCATGATATGGCACAAAACCCAACTTAGAACAAAACTCCCGAAGATGTCCTCCCTTCTTACAGTGGGAGAAAACATAAACCGGTCTAGGAATTAATTTATCAAGAATTTTGGGATGAGCTTTCCTAGACGGGAACCCATGAGACTCACTCACCAAAGTGGATATAATCTCGAGCACATTAAAAGTAGTGAATGCACCGTCATTACCTTTTCCATCCTCATTAAAAACGGGATAGGGAACCATCTTATCAACCTTCTCAGATGTGTTCTCTAATGAGACTGGGACCTCCCATGCTTGTTTGAGATCATCCTCGATATGGGATACACGTGTCGTCAGACTAGACACCGTGTTGGTCAAGTCACATTTTTCCTTTTTTAGCTCATCATTCTCTTCCTTCAACTCATAAATCCGAAGACCTAGGATCATATTTGCCCTTTTTGTTTCCATGGTCTCGATAAACAACTTTCTAAAAGATTTTCGGATCACACTTTCATCTCCATCCTCATCCTCACTATCGTTTAGGGTAGTGGGAATGGAAAATTTCTTTCCCCCTCTCCTAAGTCTAGTGGGACACTCAAATTTTTTGTGCCCTGTCCCATCGCACTCAAAACATCGTATCTTCTCAAGTTTGTCTTTTCTCTCTTTTTCATTCTCACACCAAGTCTCTCTCCCTCCAAACAGTCTTAAATCTTTCTCTAAAGTAGTGATCCTAAGAACTAACGCTTTGTTACCCTCTTTAGTTTTAAATGAATCGGTATATAACTCAGCGTAGGAGCGTTAGAGATCACTCTCGCTCCCATTTGCATCAACCTCCCCCTCACTCACATCGCTCTCACTGTCGAGGTGTCCCTGTGAAGTAGCATCCTCATCATCATGAGGAGCACTAGAAGTACTCACATGACTAGCCATGAATGTGGTGAAGTTACACTCATGCGGTGACTCGTCTCCTGAATCCACTGACTCGACCTCACTGTCGTCACTAAGGGTAGGATTAAGGACAGTTTTGCCTTTTTCTCTATTCAGCCTAGTAGCACACTCAAAAGCTCTATGACCCTTACCGTCACACTCATAGCATCTCTCACTGTCTTTCTTAGGAGGGTCTTTAAAATTATTTTCATTTTTCTTACTTTTCTCAAAATTCTTTTTATCTTTGAAATTACCATTTTTCTTGAATTTTAGAATTTTCTTGAAATTTTTAGCAAATAGGGCCAAATCATCTAAATCAAAATCACACTCAGAATCTGACGTTTATATCTCTCTTTTTCTAGATGACTCTACTCTCTTTCTTGTAGACCCCTCACTATTTCTCTCATGGGCATTAAGTGCAATTCCCTTATCTTTAGCCTTGACAGATTTAGGAAACATATCAATTTCATACGTTTGCATGTCTCCTACAAGTTCTTCTAATTTAAGCGTATTTAAATTACCCATAGAATTTAGCACAGTGACCTTAGGGATAAAATTCTTAGGCAAAGATCTTAGAATCTTTTTAACAACTCTAACATTAGGAATGTGTTCACCAAGATTAAAGATAGTATTAACAATATCAGATAGCCTAGCATAAAACTCATCAAAACATTTAGTTTCAAGCATGGTGATGGTCTCAAATTGAGTTGTTAAATTTTGCAGTTTATAATCTTTCACAACATTAGTTCCTTCATGAGTAAGTTATAAAACATCCCATGCCTCTTTTGACGTGGTGCACGTCAGTATCCGTCGAAACTCATCAGGTGTGAGGGATCCAGAAATAGTACTTAACCCATTAGAATTAAACGAAGACCATTTAAATTCCTCTTTAGTCCATGTAGTGACATATTTTAAATTAGTCACGTTATTAACAGTGACGGAGGGAGGAGTCAACCCTTTTTCAACCAAAATCCAGACTCGTTCATCAATGGCTTTTAAAGCATATCTCATGCAGGCTTTCTAGTATGCATAGTTTGTTCCGTCAAAAACTGGAATTTTATTATATAACTTCTCCATTATGAACACACTCGTTTTCAAATATCAATTTTTCAGAAAATTGATATCTTAGAAAATTTTTGCAAAAAATTACACGGTATAATTGTGTAATTAGCTCTGATACCAATTTGAAAGAGTGCGCGTGCGTTCAAATAAAGAAATTATTTAATTAAACTCAGTTTTTCCCAATTAAATCCTAAACATGCATTTAGGTGTGATTGAAGAAGATGAAATCATGCAAGAACATTCAAACACACTCATGTGAGGAAAAATCCCCCAAAGGGGCAAAACCTTTTTATTTTTCACTATAATTTTTAATATACAGTTACAGGGATTACATTGAAAAACAAGTGACATAGAAATACCCACAGGCATCGGTTCTGTAGTCGGTGGCTAGAATCTCTCTCGGGAACTCCAGATGAGCAGTAATGAAGAAGGAAGACGGCTTCTCCACAAAGGCTTGAACAAACACAAGGTTGTGTTCTTGGGTTGCAAAAACATTCATAAAGGTTTGGAAAATTTATGTGAATCAAAACATGAGTCTTGGGACTCAAAAATATGAAGACTAGAGTAATTAGAACTCTTAAAATCGTCTCTCCAAGTCTTGCAAAATAACTCCCTCGAAGTTGGCTTTTATAGGAATCCAAAACGAATTTTAAAACTTTGGGACTCTTGCCAGCGTCAGGTACCCCGAACCGGTTTGGGTGTACCACGAACCGATTCGCCCCCCAAACCGGTTTGGAACTTGGGGCTAAAAGGACTCAGCATTTTTGTAAGTCTTTATCTCAGAATTTTCTCCATTTTCAAAGGGCCGTAACTTCTTCATCATAGTTTGGATTGAGGTGATGTTTCTTCCAGTATCTTCGTTGTGTTGAGATCTTCAACTTTTCGATTGACTGGACTTCTATACGGTGGCTGTAAAATTACCAAAATGCCCTTGAACTTCCATATCTTGCCTTCTTTCACTGTTTTGACTTCTCTTGCGTACCACTTGCATAAAGTCCCTAAAATCATGGAATGTGAAGTCGTTGAGGTAGATGTGGGACACATGATGGAGATGATGAATGCTTAATTCCTGGAATTTGGATAGAGGTCGTCATATGAGATCGTGTAGAGACGTGCCTTTTGTAGCGGCGTACGACATGTACAAATGTAAGATAACAGACATGAGAAATATGTCCTTACAAGTTTTCGGGTTAGTTTAGGAGAAGGTTATAATGGGTTTGGGTTAGCTGCTGGGTGGGGTTGCGGTTGGGGTTGGGGTGTTGGGACAGCAACTCGTAGCAGGTGGGAGCTTCTACTACTTCCAATAACAGAGGGTTAAGGGCAGCTGTATGTTTGGTTTTTTAAATGACACAATTTCTTTGTATAGATTTAGAAACACGATTTCTCTGTTTTAGAAATTCTAATTAGAATTTAGAGGTATCTAAATTCAGACATTGTGTTCAATGGGTGTATTTATGTACTTTGGATTGCCAATGATCACTAACCAAATTTCTATTTTTATTATAACCAAAGGGGAATTTGTTCAAGTTTAAATGTATATAGGGTTTAATATTCTCATGAATTACAATACACATTGCGTTATTTTCGATAAATATAAGAAGATTTCAAAATGTATTGTTGATTGAACCAAATGGCCTTTGATCCATGCATAATGTTTCGACGAATTGACTCTGGGTGCATAAGACCATGGTTTTGTGTGCCTTCAAGCACGAACATGGTTTTATAATTCTAATATGGTTCTTTGTTTGTTTCTGCAGACCTCGAATTTTTTAAAGCTAAAAACTTCACAAGAGTTTCTTTCCCTAATGACGCTGACGATGTTCTCTCTATGGTTCTAATATGCATTGTTCTCTCTCAATGACGTTGATTCGGTTCCACGTCATCATCCTACACCAGTTCATAGGTTGGATTCTTCTGATTATTTTTTCCTTCATTTGTTTGTGTCTATTTTTATTGTTCCATAGCTGGAACCTTTTTTTTTATGTTCGGGATGTTCTGGCTGTTGAGTTCAAAGTCGAATTTCGTGGATTTTTTCATGCTCTACTATTTTATCATGTTTTAGAGCATGTGTTGTTGGCTTAGGATCAAGGTTTGGGTCAACAACTTCCTATGATCTTCTATTCCCCACCATTATTTTGAGCTACTCAACAAGGTTATCCTAAGCATAAGAAGTTCTTATTAATAAAACATTTAAATTTAGAATTATTAGGATCTGAATAAGACCTCCACACACTAGAGAGAGTGAGATGTTTACACATTTGATTATCCTGACTTTCCACTTAATTATAGCCTTTGCTGAAAAATTGGACTATTTATATTCTATGTATTATATGATATTATTTTGTTTCATTTGTAGTTAGAGTTTACTCTTTCCCATGATCGAGTAACGCTTGAATATTGACTACTAGATAAATTTGCTTTTAGGCTGCCAGCTTCAAAAAATGAAATTACCTGCCACACAGTGGGTTCAACTCACTCCCAAGCATCGTTTTAGCTCACCGCCACGCAGTGCTTCAACTCACCACCACTTGGCGCTTCAGCCCACGGCTACGCACCCCTCACCTCATCCCTTGTGAGGGTGCAGCGCTTTAGATCACTGCTTACACTGCTACTGTATGCATCTGCACTACACTGCGCTTCAGCTCACTCCCAAGGTTTTTGTTATGTAGTATTGTCCACATTAGGGATCCATTTATGAATATTGTTTACATGGTTTATACGAGGTCTGGGACGGATTGTTAGTATTATTGTTATTGGTATATTTTTTTATTTGTTAAACATGGTGGATAGTCCTATAAACAGAGGAAGTTCTGCCCATATTTTTTAAATTGTTTAAAATTATTTTCAATATAAAAAAACTTTCGACTTAAATTATTTGTAATGCAATTTTCTTATGTGGATTATATTATTTTATTTCATTTCTTTTACATTTTCTTTAATTATGTCGATCCGATATATTTCCTTTATGTTAGTTCACACATGTTAATGAATTTCACTTGCTAGATGAATTGCATATAATCTATCTATTGTCTTTCTCTAATGGGGTTTACTTTGAAAGAGACCAGATTTATTATTGTAATTTTATTATTTTGATACTTCAAGTTTTATATCGTGGACTATTATTGGGACAAAACTGTCTAAATTTTAAAAATTGTCTACGCTTATAATATGTAAAACCTTTATTAATTGCATTATACACGATGCAATAAGTGTTGTAGGCATGCGAGTTGAAGCCATGACGCGCACAACTGTGGGAATTATGACCATTTTTTTTAAAATTACACTTTGTTTTGTTGGGGAACGAAATTTTTTCCGTTTCGCAACTACGTACTTTTGGAAATTTTCGCCATTTTGCGATTACGTACTTTGGAAATTTTCATTGTGCCTTCAGGCACGAGCATACACTAGTGTGTGTGTGTGTATATATATATATATAAAATAAAGTAGGAAACTTATGTATGTCACAAGTTGAAACTATGATGTCATCAAATGAATTTTTTCCTTCATTTCCTCTTTTGCCCCTTAAATTTTGGATTCCCTCTCTTTTTCCTTCTAAAATATCCATATGATTCAAATCTAAAGGGTATATTAGTAATCTGCACACATCAAACCCTACACACCTCTCATTTTCTCTCACTCATATCCGATGATTTCCCATATGTTACCCCTTTCCTCATCCTCTCCCTCTCAAATGAGCCTCCCCTCCTCTCTGTGTCGCCGCCACTTCCTCTCCACCGCACCCCTCCTCACCCTCCCCGCGGCTGTAGATCCCACGTCTTTTCGGCCTCGATCTGTTAATTTTTTAGGCTTCTATTAATTTTTTGGCCTATACGTCTTCCCCTCTCAAATGAGCCTCCCCTCCTCTCTGCGTCGTCACCGCCTCCTCACCACCGCACCCCTCCTCACCCTCCCCACGACTGTAGATCCCACGTCTTCTTGGCCTCGATCTATTAATTTTTAGGCTTTTATTCATTTTTTGGCCTATAAGTCTTCCCCTCTCAAATGAGCCTCCCCTCCTCTCTGTGTCCCCGCCACTGCAGATCCCACGTATTCTCAGCATCGATCTGGTAATTTTTTAGCCTTCTATTCATTTTTTGGCCTATACGTCTTCTCGGTTGTAATATTTTGAAACGATATCTACCTTTGTTATTTCTTTGGGAAACGACCAGCCATATCTATTTTTGTTGTATTTGTTTGAACCAAACTGCTATACTATTTTTGGTTTTTTTTAAAGCTAGATCTATTTTGGATTTTTTTAAACAATAATGTTTCCTATAGTTATTCTTTCATGTTCAGTTATACAGATGATGAATTTGATTCCAAACCATCTCTCATAAATATACAGGGACATATATACAAAGGAAAAGAACAAAGGTTTCAAATTTGAACCTTATTTTTTGTACAAAAAACGAACGAAGGTTTCAGCTGTGTAAGTCTTTCAAATTTGCCTATTGATCTGAATCTAAGAAAAATTAGATCTGATGTCAACTCTGTAAAATGACGAAGGTTTCAACTGTGTAAATCTACGAAGGTTCTAATGTTCGGATGATGCCATTTTTTTCGATTTCTTTGGTTGTTGAGAAATTGACGAAAAAGGGTAAAAGAAAATGTATAAATGTTACAGGTGTAGGTATTCATTTTTTCTGGGTTTCGGTTTTGGGGGAAGGTATGAAAGTATTCATTTTTTTCTATTTTCATTTTTTTCATTTCTAACCATTGTTTTCCCTTTTTTTCCTTTTGATTTCTAACCTTTTATTCGGGTTTTCCCATTGCAACCCTCAGAGTTTCCTTAATATAAAATCAAAAATGGTACTGCCAAAACCTAATGAGATACAAAACATTTTATCTTTGTCATATTCACTATCCTGACATGCTACTTACGTGGTTGAAATACCCTAAAGAATAAACAAACACTTTATCTTTATCAACTCCCACTAAAAAATAGTTTACCTTTATCATATTCACTATCTTGTTTCCGGTCTATTCTAATTTTGTAACTTGAACTTCTCATGTTTTTTATATGTCTACTGATTATTCATGTTGTTTCTATGGCAGGTCATTTGCTTAGCCATTGATAATGACAACTCATACGTTTTCGTCATAATAACATGCAATTTTATGTGGCCAAAATGCAGATTGCTTCATTTTAGGAATGACGTGAATGTTGCGGTGCACATTTTGCAAACAAAATTAGTGGGAGTCGTGTGGTGAGTTATTCAACTGTTGAGTTTTTATATTATGCCAGTTTTGTATTCATGCTATGTGTGCGGGTATGTGCGTACATAACTTACGAGGAATGGAATTAATAAAAATATAACTCCGTCAACATATCATTGGACAAATTCTACGAAGTTTAAACGTATGTCATTCCCTTAATGTTCAACACCAAATAAACGTATTCCATTAATGTTCTCTTTTTTTTTTCTTTCTTTTTATTGCAGATGTGGTGTTGAAGGGGTTGAATGATATCCTCACTTGGACAAGCCATCACTTGCTTGATAGCGGCGAGCACCAGCACGTTTATTGACCAAAAATCATGTTCTCCATCTTTTTATTAATGAATTAATATTTTGATTCTTAATTGAAGTGATGCTCCTCATTATGAACTATTGATCTTTGACGAATGTGAATTCAAACCACCAATAGCCTGTGAATACGTGCATGTTTGCAGTATCTACTTTGTATATTTGTTGAATACAGTCAAATGTTGCTTTTAGATGTTTATGATTCTTAAAGTTGTGATTTAAAGAATTCATTTGACACCAAATTGTTCCCCCGAATTTATGGATAGAGGACCCATTATAGTGCCCATTAATTTCTACAGTAATTTAGTTGGTTAGTGAATTATAATTGATTCTTTTATTGGTGGCAACATGGGTTTAAGTTGGTAGTAAACATGATGCATATTTTAAATAACATGATGTAGCTATTTCATGATGCATATTTTATTGACCTGCTTTTATATATGTTATCCACAATTATCAGCGTGCCTTTAGGAACGTGCATACCCTTGTGTGTGTGTGTGTGTGTGTGTGTGTATATATATATATATTTAAGTCTCCGGTTAGTGGGTCAGATTCAGGGTTTAAATTTAGGAATGGTTGGGACCAACGACATTCGAGGAATTATTCGGTCGATTCGTGCATATATATTTATGCGTGTAGAATATATATGTCGATTATATGTGGGTAGGATATATATATGCCAAATATGTACGAGTAATATCCTAAGGTGCGAATAGGATGATATAAAAATATTAGCTAAACGTGATACGCTACTATTCAGAAATAAGAAGTGTGAGAATTGTATCATTAGTGAGTGAATACTTATGGGATTAAAATAAATTGTGTGTATACTTACTGATTAATATGAATTGGTATATTCGGGATTACCGGCTAATGCCCCGAGAGATAGTCATAAATAGCCAGATTTGTTGTGATATATATATATATACAAAGAGAGAGAGAGAGAGAGAGAGAGAGAGAGAAAGTCGGGCTCTCCAACATACCTCCTAGCAACATAACCTTTTTTAAAGTAGTAAAAGAAATAACTTTGAGATGATATTTTTATATGGATTTATGATAATTCAATGTGCCTATATAAAAAAAATCAATTGAAAATAATGGTTTTGTTATTTTTAAAAAATAGGTCAAAAAACAGTCAGTTTTTACCCTTTAAAACTGCGAGTTTTTTTACCTATTTTTTAAAATATCAAAACACATTATTTTGATATGAATATTTTTATAGGGTACATTGAAATATCATGAAGCCATATAAAAAATATTAACTCAAAATTATTTTTTTTACTATTTAAAAAAAATAGGTATGTTTAATGAGGTATGTTGGAGAGCCTAACTATATATATATATATATATATATATATATATATATATATATATATATATGACGTGATTACAAATATATATGTGTGTTATTTATCTATTTATGTGAAGCATACCCCTCTAGTCTAATCATGGGGAGTTACGCGGTGTGGGTTAATCCCCTGGCTTGAGGAGCAGGGTGAGTATAGTGTAATACCCCTTATTTATGAGTAATTATTTTTATATTAATTTGCCTCGTGGGTTAATTATATAAAATAAAGAAAGTTGAAGTAAATATTACTTTGAGTGATTTAAGAGATAATATTTACTGAGTTTTGCATATTTACCATTAATCGAATGTAAATAGTGTAACATTATGTTTTGTTGCGTCGTTGTGCTTTAAGAGATGGTTGTGATTTATATTCCAATTGAGTTATTATTAAAGAGTTAATATGACGTCATAACATGAAATAATGAATGAAATCCCGGATTCCAGTTTAGAGGGCACGGTTAGTCCGAAAATGGTTGAGATAGTCAAAATAAGTACCAAGTTATATTTTTGAGTTCCGGGGCACTTTTGACTGGTTATAACTTAATTATGATGTTACGAGTCATTTTAAATACGTAGTAGCATTTAATGTTGGACTTAATGTATTTTGTATGTTTTGGGTATTTTAGTCTTGCAAGAGCATTTCATATCTCATTTGTGTATTTCTAAACCTAGAGAGTTAGAGACAAGTGAGAGCTTGAGAGAAAGAAGAGAGAAGAAGAGATTTGGTGATTTGGGCTTGGAATCGTTGCAACGAGAAGATAATTCAAGACTACAACCTTGAGGCAAGTTTCTAACTTGCATAAACATATTATTGTGTTGAATAAATTGCATTTATGGTTTGTGTTCTTCAGTTTGAACTAAAAATGGTTATAGATGATTTTGGTGTTTAAACCCTTAGTATTTGATTTAGACATGATTAAAGTTAGAAATATTGGTGGGTTCTCATGTACAAATTATTTGGAGATGTTAATGGTCGATGATGTTGGGTTAGATGGAAGAAAGTAGGTATTGGGGATTTAGGGTTTATATTAACCCGTAGCCCCAACTAGGCATCTCGACCAGGGAAAATCGATTAGCCCTCCTTAGCGAATCGATTTCACTAAAATGGTGGCTACATGTCTGAGAAACCAAATCGATTCGGGTTAAGGCCAAATCGAATCGAAACTAGACAGAAGGTTGGTTTTCTCATCCAAATCGATTCGCTTTTTGGGCGAATCGATTCCAAATCCTGCTGTTCTAGATAAATTTTCTAACTTGGTTTCTACTCTTTTTCTTTTAGGTTTGAAGCTTAGGAACCTTCTCATATAAAGTAGTAAAGAGTGTTAGGGTCTTATATAAGGGGGATTAATACCCTAGGTTAGTAAGGGGGCATTTGGGATTATTTTGGATACTAATTAGTAACACATGATGACTCACTTTATTTAATAACCGAGTCTAGGACTAGGGTAGAGTTGGATAGTATCATTTTGGACTTTTGGAGGCTAGTATAAAGGTAATTATACTCTGTATCTTATATCGTTATGTACATATAGTTTCGGAAATAAGAAATCAACATTTTAATTCTCATATCTTGTGATTATGGCACTCGCATACATACCTCTCTAAATGCTATCATGAGGAAAGTTACGCGAATGAGGTAAATCCTCTAGCTTATGATGCAGGGAGTATATAGTCCTCGGGCCATAGGATTGGTGGTTACATTGTATGATTGTTTTATTCGAAGTGAGGTAATTCCGGGTATGGTTATGACTCATTGTCGAAGGTATATGTCCACTTCCCACGCGTCGCAATTTAGGGTGCCCAGGTGGTCTTGATATAGGCCCTCGAAGATGATAGCATTTAGGGGTGCATCCAATGGGGTGACTCCCGGGAGGATGGTCTTAGAACCATTATATTGTGAGTGTAATTGTTCTCACGATTATGGCATTTCAGATGTATGAGTTAATGAATCTACAAATCAACGTTATGGCATATAATTTTCCTAATATATTCTATGAATATTTCGAACTAAGAATTTTAAATAGAATCAGGTTATTCCTCTTAATTAGATGGGTAGTTTAACTTATAATGGAATGGTATGGCACTAGGATGTGCACTTAGAAGAGAGGTGAGGTTGGTTCATATTATGAAGAGCGAACTTAACCTCTTATGATATTTAGCATTCATAACTGTAATTCATTTTATTCACATGTATATTGTGACAACCCGCTCACCAAAATATGGGGTGGCTGGCCCGATACTCCAATATAACGGAGTCATGGATGGAATCATTCTCAGCATCACAACAATAAAATGAGTATACGAGAAAACCACCCAATAATTCAGAAAACATGTTGTCAAAATTTTTGTTTTATTAAAGGTTAAGTTAAGAAAATAATTTAAACAACCCAATTCTAAAAAGAACGTGGAATCCCAAGATAACTTATATTACATCCATAACGAATATACAATAAGAGGACCGGATATCCTGTCGGTCAACAGATACATACAATGTATTACAATAGTTTAATAGTTTAAATAAATACATCCAATAAACAGTTTCAAAGTTTGGGCCACACGCCCGAATAAAGACCCGATCATATCTAGAATACAAAAAATAAGGGCGTCTAACAACACATCGCGTAATATCCGCAAAATCTTACGGCTCCCCAAAAGCACCGGAATAGGAAGACTCAGAACGGGCGCCCCTGCGGCGGAGCACCTGAGCGGATCAATTTCATACACAACAAGGGAAAATAAACGGGTCAGGGCCCAATTTTTATATGATCACCAGATGAACAAAAAGCATGACAGTTATGAATAATTAATCATAAATGATAAGGATGAGAGTCTAACAACATAATCTCAAAGCATAATAAGGAAGTTTAAATGATTATGTCTTTTATTAAATTATGCAAGGGAATATAATTAAAAAACATAAATTTAAAAGCCTCCATCATTATTTACCATTTCATTTCATTTTTTCAATCCTTAACAAGAATATAATTACTATCAGATGCTCTTATAGCATTTCACATATTTCAAATCCCACTTTAATCAGAATGGTTATATTTGTATACATATAACGATTCTAAAACCGCCCCTCCGAGTTTCCCCATTGGGTGCGCCCCTAAATGACTATCATCTTCCAGGGCCTATCGAACAAGGAACTTGGGCACCTAACGCACGTCGGGAAGGGGCCATATGTCTGCGAGTGAGTCATAACCACACCCGAAATTACCTCACTAGCGCAGAATAAAACATATAACAATCCCGCATATGGCCGAGGACTATAGTCTCCCTGCGTTTGCTAGTCAGGGGACATCACCTCATGCGCGAACTTCCCTTATGATAGTATTTAGAGAGGTGTGCTTAAGTAAATTAGCATTTAACATTTAACTCTCATTTTCATTTTCATTTTTCATATATAAGTTTCATTTTATCCAAAACCGTAATCATTGAATATTCTCATATATTCATCATATATTAAGTCCCGAATTATTCTCCAAGAAGTCACAATATTCCTACAAGTCATAAGGTTTTATATACCTCAATTGAGCCCCTAAAGTCTCCAAGTATGGGCTTACAACTCCTAGAACCCAATGATTAACTAAGGGAAGGAAAATGCCCTAACCTCAATATATACACCTCCGGAATAAGCCCCGTTTAACCCATTCCTATTGTAGGGTAGTGACCCAACTCAACTAGAACTCTAGGACTCTAAGTTTACTTCATTTAAGAAGGTTCCTAGGCCTTAAACCTAAAGAAAATAAATTGGGATTGAGTTACAAAACTAACTCAAAAACAGCAGGAAAACGAATCGATTCGCCCTAGCGAATCGGTTTGAACTAAGAAACCTGGGACTCTGTAAACTTCCGAATTGATTCGGCTTGTCCGAATCGATTCGGTCCTAACAGACCTGTGAGCTGACCCTAAGGGAATCGATTCGCCCAGGAGCCGAATCGATTCGCCCCTGCGATTTTGCCAAGTTTAGCTATGGAGTCTTGGACTCCTAAATTTCCCCAACTCCAATCTTCCCAAACCAAGATTATTTATTTCAACCAACTGATTATAAATGCTTCTAACAATAATGATTTATACCAATAAATATCCCAATCAACCTCCAAGGATTCAAAACCCATAAATCCATAAAACTCTAACTTTGATAGACCATAATTAATACACAACTATCAATACTAATTATTCATCTTAAATCACATAATAGCAAGTAGAAAACTTGCCTCAAGCTTGAAAATTCATATTTGAGGAAGATGAATGCAAGATCAATCTCCAAATCTTCAATCTCTCTCTTTCTCCACAAGTTCTCTTCTTCTTTCTTTCCCTCTAGGTTAATAATTGCACTTAAGAGATATAAAGGGTTAGCAAGACTAAATCGTGGCCTTAGTCTAAAATCCCAAACTTAAATGATAAATACCACATTAAACTCACTCCCAATACACGTTAATGCTAAAATCAGTCAAAAGTGCCCAAAACCTAAAAATACAATATGGCACTTATTTCGACTATCTCGCACCTTTCGGGACTAACTACACCCTCCAAAATATTATTTGGAAATTTTATAACTCATTTCAAGTTCCGGTTTCATCTTAAACCATAATTGTCATTTAAATCTTATGACACTTTAAAACACAACATGGTGATATTTACTTACACATACAGTAATTATGCAACAGTTTAGTAAATATTAACTTTTAACTTATTCAATTAATATTTACTTTATATTCTAACATTTTATATATAATTACTTCACACAGTAGATAAATATAAAATAGGTTCTCAAAAGAGAGGGTTGTTACATATTCCCCCCCTTATGAGGGAATTTTGTCCCCAAAATTCAAGTGTACCTTGTATAAAGAGATGCGTATATTTTTCCCGCATATCATCCTCTCGTTCCCATGTCGATTCCTTTGCGTTGTGATGAATCCATTGGACTCGCACCAAGGGCACCACTCGAGATCTCAACCTACATTCCCCATGATCTAAAATAGCAACCGATTGTTCTTCATATGAAATAACAGGTTGTAACTCGATATCCTCAAAAGGAATATGCCAAAGGGCTCCTTCACACCTCTTATATTTCTTCAAAGAGGAAACATGGAACACATCATGGATTTGTTGTAAAGGTTTCGGTAAGGCAAGTTGGTACGCCACTGGACCCGCCTTAGAAATAACGGGGAAAGGTCTAACAAAACGCGGCGCAAGCTTTCCTTTCTTCCCGAAACGCTTGATACCTTTCATTGGTGACACTCACACCAAGACTTGATCCCCTATCTCCAACTCCATATGCCTCCTATTCGCATCAGCATAACTCTTTTGGCGGTCTTGAGCTATCCGAATACGATTTCGAATAAGTTCGATCTTGGAAGAAGTGTCCTGGATCATTTCAGGTCCAAGGAATTTATTATCTACCACCTCCAACCAACATGCGGGGGATCTACAAGGCCGGCCATAAAGTGCTTCATAGGGCGCCATTCCAATTGTAAATTGGTACGAATTGTTATAAGCAAATTTGACCAAAGTGAGATATTGTTCCCAACCACCCTTAATATCAAGCATACACATACGAAGCATATCCTCCAACATTTGGTTTCCTCTTTCAGTCTGGCCATCTGTTTGAGGATGATAAGAAGTGCTTAACTTCAATTCGGTTCCCATAGCCTCTTGGAAACTTCACCAAAAGTGGGAAACAAAGATCTTGTCTCGGTCGAAAACTATATTTAAGGGCACCCCATGGAGTCTGAGAAACTCCGCGATGAATAATCGAGTATAGCGAGCAGTATCATAATCTGTACGCACGGGTAGGAAGTGTACCGACTTAGTCAAGCGATCGACAATCACCCAAATCGAATCACAACCACTCTGTGACCATGGTAAGCCCGTAATAAAATCCATAGATATACTCTCCCATTTCCACACCGGGATCTCCAACGGTTGCAACAAACCTATCGGTCATTGATGATCTATCTTGACCAATTGACAAGTAGTGCATTGGGATACGAACTCAGAAATATCCCGCTTCATGCCGTGCCACCAATACTGACGACGCATGTCTTGATATATCTCGTCCCCACCGGGATGTACAGTAAATTTAGACCCATGAGATTCTTCCATCACCGCCCTTCTCAAATCCCCTTCATCCGGGACAAAGAGTCTCCCATGAAAACGTAATCCACCCTATGAACTGATCGAGTAGGATTCTGCTCCCTCAGATAATAATCGACGTATGTGGTCCTGACAGCCTCGGTCCTTTCCTTGGGCTTCTACAAACCTTACCACAATAGTAGGCGTAACGGTCATCACTGACACGAACGCCCTAGCAACTGCATCCTCATGACTGAGTTCTTTCCACTTAGCTTTCCAAACTTCCGCTAACTCTCCCTCGGGCCTTCTACTCAAGGCATCCGCTACTACATTCGCCTTTCCCGGATGATAGTGAATGTCAAATTGATAGTCTTTCACAAACTCCAACCATCGGCGTTGCCGCATATTTAAATCTTTTTGTGAAAACAAATATTGCAGTGATTTATGGTCCGTGAAAAGACTAAATTTCTCCCCTAGGAGATAATGCCTCCAAATCTTCAAGGCAAAGACAACCGCAGAAAGTTCTAAGTCATGCACCGGATAATTCCTCTCATTGGGCTTTAGCTTACGGGAAGCATAAGCAATAGCCCGATGCTCTTGTTGAAGTACACCTCCCAATCCTTATAGAGATGCGTCGGTGAAGACTAGGTATTCCACCCCCGGTATTTTCAACGCAAGGACTGGAGCCGAAGTCAATCTATCCTAGAGCTCATCAAAAGCAGCCTGACAAGAGTTACCCATACGAACCTCACCCCTTTCCGGGTCAGATTTATCAAAGGGCTAGCAATCTTTGAGAAACCCTTGATAAATCGACGGTAATAACCCGCCAAACCCAAAAAACTGCGAATTTATGTAGGTGTTGTGGGTAGACCCCACTCCCTCACCGCAACCACCTTACTTGGGTCCACCAAAATACCCTGGGCAGTCACAATATGACCCAGAAACTGTACCTCCTCTAACCAAAAATTGCACTTCTTGAACTTAGCATACAACTGGTGATCCCTCAACCTTCGTAGGACCAACCTCAAATGAGTAGTATGATCCGATTCTGTTCGAGAGTAGACTAGGATGTCATCGATGAACACAATAACAAATTGGTCCAAAAAGTCCCGAAATACCCTATTCATGAGATCCATAAATACAGCGGGGGCATTGGTTAGTCCGAAAGGCATAACCAAAAATTCATAAGACCCATACCTCGTCAGAAAAGAGGTCTTGGATACATCCTACTCCCGTATCCTCAACTGGTGATACCCCGTCCTCAAGTCTATCTTAGAGAAGTATGACGCTCCCCTGAGTTGATCAAACAAATCATCGATACGAGGCAAAGGGTATTTGTTCCGGATGGTGACTTTGTTCAACTCTCTATAGTCAACACATAACCGAAGAGAACCGTCCCTTTTCTTCACAAATAACACAGGAGCACCCCATGGTGATGCACTACGCCGAATAAATCCCTGCTCCAATAACTGTTGGATTTGATCCCTTAACTCCCTCATCTCAACGGGAGCCATGCGGTATGGATATCTCACAATAGGCCTCGTTCTCGGTGCTAAATCGATTACAAATTTGATCTCCCTACTCGGAGGTAAACCCGGTATCTCCCAAAAAACATCTTCAAAATCTCAAACAACCGGAATAGATTCTAAGGGAACAACTACATCTCGTGCTACTACCTCCTTCTAAATGAGGCATAACAAAAAAAGAACATTTCTTGCCCCGGAACGGCAAAAACTAAACTCTTCCCGTAACAATTTATTATCGCATGATATTTCACTAGCCAATCCATACCCAAAATAACATCATACCCGACCATGTCTAGGACGAGCAAATCGGCCTCAAAACACAAATTACCAAGAGTAATTCCTATATGTTTACAAACAAGGAAAATGAGTGACTCATCACCCATAGAGGACTCAACACTAGTGAAGGTACTCTCAGTAGATTTTATCAACTCTGTAGTCTGAGCAAAACTTTTAGAAATGAATGAGTGCGTCGCACCCATATCAAACAGAACATGACCCATGTGCCCCTGAATAAGGAACTTACCCTCAATAGCTGGCGGTGCCGACGGAGCAGGAGGAAGCATAGCATCCTAGATTTGATAAACACGCCCATATTGTAGCTGACCCTGCTGTGGAGGGGCAACTAGATTAGGTACCTGTGGTGGTAGCTGAACCTGTGGATGCTGAGGAACTCTAGGAAAATGACCCCCAACCAACTGAGGACACTCCTTGTAATGACCCGCCTCCCCACATTGGAAGAACCGTCCCACCATATTCTCCAGAACTCGACCCCGATTATTTCTAAACTGGGTACTACCTTGGGCAGGATGACCCCTACCTCCGTGACCACCCCGACCCGCTTGTTGTTACGGGGCACCCTGTCCGTGCCTATTATTGCCACTCACATAAAACCCACCAAAACGTTGCCTTTTTGACAAGTCCCCTTGCTAGGGATCCCTTTTACATTGCTTATTACTGTTTAGGCACATGTTCTTCACATTTATCCCCTTAATTTCAGTATTTTTATGATCCCGTGCAGTGTAAGTAGCTTGGATTTGTCTCAAATGTATTCTACTAACCTTTTTTGGCAAGTATTTCTTGTTTTGTGTATTTCTCATGTGTTTTACAGGTATTTCACGCAAGTTAGTGCGAAGGAGAACTCAAAACAATGAAAGAAACCAAGAAATGGAGAGTTGAAGGGCATTTTCGTAATTTTTTAGCCTTAGTCCGGAGGTGGGGCCAACTAGAAAGTTGAAGAGCTCTAAATTACAAGAATACTGGAAAAAAACGGCACCTCAATCCGAGCTACGGTGAAGAAGTTACGAGGTTTTGAAGTTGCGGGATAATGAAGAGTCTGGATGTGCGGATTTCTGTCATTAATTATGCATTTAATGAAGTGCAACTCATGAAACTTGTTCCACAAGCACTATTGGTTGTCAATTTCGAGATTTTGTGCTATAAAAGCCCATGACCTACATCATTTGAAGGAGAGTTGCTAGAGAGAGGCTAGGTTAGGAGTAGGTTAGAAGTTCTAGATTGAATTTTAGGGTTAGATTTTGAGAGCAAATTTCCAATTTCTTCAAGAGTTTTCATGAATCCTATTTTGTAAGAATTTCTGAATCCCAATTCCGTTCTTGTTGCTGAATTCAAGTAATATCATTTCCATTCTCTTGTTTTATTATTTGCAATTTATTTATAATGTCTTGTAGATCCATAATTTTGTGTATGAATTTGTTCTTTAATCATGAGTAGCTAAATTCTCAAGGGTTGGGGTACATGAACTCAATCCTAATACAAATTATTCGTATGGAAAATTAGAGAATAAATGAAAATATTGGTTGAATCGTGAATGAAAATCATATATGCATTGTCATATCTTTTAATCTCTCTTGCCCTAGGTACTTGGGATGTTTAAGAATGCTTTGTATGTATAATTTGTCGTTCACCGCCTTATACTGATCTTTGATTTCATATGATGCGGTCTTGAATCTCATATATGTAATGCTTAGTGATGATAAGGACTGGATTTAATCAAGAATTTAGATTTATAATTCTAGTATTCTAAAGGATAATTTGTTAAGGATTGAGGGATTGTACCCTACCCTATTTTCTCCCATTTGTCAGATCTAATTTCTTTTGCACTTTTCAGTTTGTTTTTCTTAAGTAATTTTTTAATAGAAATTTTCCCAATCATCATCTTTTTCATTTTTATTTTAGAATTAATAAATCAATTAAATTCTATAAAATATTCCCTGTGGATTCGATACCCAGACTTACTACTATACTCCATAAAAGTGTACTATACTCAATTAGTGCGAAGGAGAACTCAAAACAATGAAAGAAACCAAGAAATGGAGAGTTGAAGGGCATTTTCGTAATTTTTCAGCCTTAGTCCGGAGGTGGGGCCAACTAGAAAGTTGAAGAGCTCTAAATTACAAGAATACTGGAAAAAACGGCACCTCAATCCGAGCTACGGTGAAGAAGTTACGAGGTTTTGAAGTTGCGGGATAATGAAGAGTCTGGATGTGCGGATTTCTGTCATTAATTATGCATTTAATGCAGTGCAACTCATGAAACTTGTTCCACAAGCACTATTGGTTGTCAATTTCGAGATTTTGTGCTATAAAAGCCCATGACCTACATCATTTGAAGGAGAGTTGCTAGAGAGAGGCTAGGTTAGGAGTAGGTTAGAAGTTCTAGATTGAATTTTAGGGTTAGATTTTGAGAGCAAATTTCCAATTTCTTCAAGAGTTTTCATGAATCCTATTTTGTAAGAATTTCTGAATCCCAATTCCGTTCTTGTTGCTGAATTCAAGTAATATCATTTCCATTCTCTTGTTTTATTATTTGCAATTTATTTATAATGTCTTGTAGATCCATAATTTTGTGTATGAATTTGTTCTTTAATCATGAGTAGCTAAATTCTCAAGGGTTGGGGTACATGAACTCAATCCTAATACAAATTATTCGTATGGAAAATTAGAGAATAAATGAAAATATTGGTTGAATCGTGAATGAAAATCATATATGCATTGTCATATCTTTTAATCTCTCTTGCCCTAGGTACTTGGGATGTTTAAGAATGCTTTGTATGTATAATTTGTCGTTCACCGCCTTATACTGATCTTTGATTTCATATGATGCGGTCTTGAATCTCATATATGTAATGCTTAGTGATGATAAGGACTGGATTTAATCAAGAATTTAGATTTATAATTCTAGTATTCTAAAGGATAATTTGTTAAGGATTGAGGGATTGTACCCTACCCTATTTTCTCCCATTTGTCAGATCTAATTTCTTTTGCACTTTTCAGTTTGTTTTTCTTAAGTAATTTTTTAATAGAAATTTTCCCAATCATCATCTTTTTCATTTTTATTTTAGAATTAATAAATCAATTAAATTCTATAAAATATTCCCTGTGGATTCGATACCCAGACTTACTACTATACTCCATAAAAGTGTAGTTAAAAGTTTAGGTTTTTTTTTTGTATTGAGGTTGGAAGCCGATAACAACGACTAGCGTATTACACGGACGCTCGGTTTTTCCACTCGATCAATTACCCGAAGTTTGGGATGAGGGAAAGGCTCCTACTCCAGTCCCACTACCTCTAGGCCTTCCTACTTGCCCCACAACTGCATCTTTCTTGCCACTTTGCATATACAACCGATGCTCTTGACAGTGGAGCAATGCCGCATTCATCATTTCACCAAAAGTTTGCAAAGCTGGATTACCGAGCAGATGTTTCCGGATCCTCCAGTTCAATCCTCCCAAGAACTTCGAAACCTTCTTCTCTTCTGGTGTTACTTCATCCGATATAAAACTTGCTAACCGAGTGAACTTCTCTGCATATTCCGCCATGGATCTCTCACCTTGCACTACATCCTGAAGCTTCCTTCTCATCTCCCTTTGAACTGCAGGAGGGAAGTACTTCTGGTCAAACAAGACCCAAAAATCAGTGATAGTCATAGTATCTATTTGCTCCGGTGTAGTCATCGTCTCCCACCAATGCAATGCAGCCCCAACGAGCTTAAAAGTAGCAAGGACTTGTTTCCTCTCCTCGCTACACTCCACTATTTGAAGATGGCATTGCAGGTCCTTCTTCCACTGATTTTCTCGAATAACATCATAAACTCCATTAAATTTCGGGATATGGCCCTTTAAAAAGGACTCCCTAACTCTTTCCCACGGAGAAGGTCCCATAGGAGCTTGTACATCCTGCGCTGGTTATTGTTGAGCTTGTGTAATTTACTGAGCCACGGCGGTCATAGCCGCATTAACCGCTTGGGCCACAATATTTTCTACATCATCATCATTTATTGTTCCCTGTTGCGGTGACGGTGGAGAACCAACATCCTCTTCTACAACTTTATTACGTCTCGCTGGGCGACCTCTCCTAGGCGGCATCTGAGATGAAGAATACTTATTCAAACAATCTATCTTCCAGAAGATCGCAAATATAAGTAACAAAGCAGTCCTAACATTAGGCTCTATATCAAAGAACGCTACGGTAGAACGTGATAAGTCCGCATAGATCCTAAAGACTCTAGAAGCTGATGCTCTGATACCATCTGTGACAATCCGCTCACCAAAATATGGGGTGGCCAGCCCGATACTCCAATATAACGGAGTCATGGATGGAATCATTCTCAGCATCACAACAATAAAATGAGTATACGGGAAAACCACCCAATAATTCAGAAAACGGGTTACCAAAATTTTTATTTTATAAAAGGTTAAGTTAAGAAAATAATTTAAACAACCCAATTCTAAAAAGAACGTGGAATCCCAAGATAACTTATATTAATCCATAACGAATATACAATAAGAGGACCAAATATGTTGTCGGTCAACAGATACATACAATGTATTACAACAGTTTAATAGTTTAAATAAATACATCCATTAAATAGTTACAAAGTTTGGGCCACACGCCCGAATAAAGACCCGATCATATCTAGAATACAAAAATGAGGTCGTCTAACAACACATCCCGTAATATCCGCAAAATCTTACGACTCCCCAAAAGCACCGGAATAGGAAGACTCAGAACGGGCGCACGACGGAACACCTGAGAGGATCAATTTCATACACAACAAGGGAAAATAAATGGGTCAGGGCCCGATTTTTATATGATCACCAGATGAACAAAAAGCATGACAGTTCTGAATAATTAATCATAAATGATAAGGATGAGAGTCTGACAACATAATCTCAAAGCATAATAAGGTAGTTTAAATGATTATGTCTTTTATTAAATTATGCAAGGGAATATAATTAAACAACATAAATTTAAAAGCCTCCATCATTATTTACCATTTCATTTCATTTTTTCATTCCTTAATAGGAATATAATTACTATCAGATGCTCTTATAGCATTTCACATATTTCAAATCCCACTTTAATTATAATGGTTATATTTGTATACATATAACGATTCTAAAACCGCCCCACCCAGTTTCCCTACTGGGCGCGCCCCTAAATGACTATCATCTTCCAGGGACTATTGAACAAGGAATCTGGGCACCTAACGCACGTCGGGAAGGGACCATATGCCTATGAGTGAGTCATAACCACACCCGGAATTACCTCACTAGCGCAGAATAAACCATATAACAATCCCGCATATGGCCGAGGACTATAGTCTCCCTGCATTCGCTAGTCAGGGGACATCACCTCATGCGCAAACTTCCCTTATGCTGGTATTTAGAGAGGTGTGTTTAAGTAAATTAGCATTTACCATTTAATCTCATTTTCATTTTCATTTTTCATATATAAGTTTCATTTTATCCGAAACCGTAATCATTGAATATTCTCATTAATATTCATCATATATTAAGTCCCGAATTATTCTCCAAGTAGTCACAATATTCCTACAAGTCACAAGGTTTTATATACCTCAATTCAGCCCCTAAAATCTCCAAGTATGGGCTTATAACTCCTAGAACCCAATGATTAACTATGGGAAGGAAAATGCCCTAACCTCAATTTATACACCTTTGGAATAAGCCCAGTTTAACACATTCCTATTGTAGGGTAGTGACCCAACTCAACTATAACTCTAGGACTCTAATTTTACTTCATTCAAGAAGGTTCATAGGCCTTAAACCTAAAGAAAATGAATTGGGATTGAGTTATAAAACTAACTCAAAAATAGCAAGAAAACGAATCGATTCGCCCAGAAAGCGAATCGTTTCGGACTAAGAAACCTAGGACTCTGCAAAATGCTGAATCGATTCGACTTATCCGAATCGATTCGATCCTAACAGACCTATGAGCTGACCCTAAGCGAATCGATTCGCCCAGGGGCCGAATCGATTCTCTCTTGCAATTTTGCCAAGTTTGGCTATGGAGTCTTGGACTCCTAAATTTCCCCAACTCTAACCTTCCCAAACCAAAATCACTTATTTCAACCAACTGATTATAAATGCTTCTAACAACAATGATTTATACCAATAAGTATCCCAATCAACCTCCAAGGATTCAAAACCCATAAATCCATAAAACCCTAACTTTGATAAACCATAATTAGTACACAACTATCAATACTAATTATTCATCTTAAATCATATAATAGCAAGTAGAAAACTTGCCTCAAGATTGAAAATTCATATTTGAGGAAGATGAATGCAAGATCAATCTCCAAATCTTCAATCTCTCTCTTTCTCCACAAGTTCTCTTCTTCTTTCTTTCTTTCTAGGTTAACAATTGCACTTAAGAGATATAAAGGCTTAGAAGGACTAAATTGTGGCCTTAGTCTAAAATCCCAAACTTAAATGATAAATACCACATTAAACTAACTCCCAATACGCGTTAATGCTAAAATCAGTCAAAAGTGCCCAAAACCTAAAAATACAATATGGCACTTATTTCGACTATCTCGCACCTTTCGGGACTAACTACACCCTCCAAAATATTATTTGGAAATATTATAACTCATTTCAAGTTCCGGTTTCATCTTAAACCATAATTGTCATTTAAATCTTATGACACTTTAAAACATAACATGGTGATATTTACTTACACATTCAGTAAATATGCAACAGTTTAGTAAATATTAACTTTTAACTTATTCAATTAATATTTACTCTATATACCAACATTTTATATATAATTACTTCACATAGTAAGTAAATATAAAATAGGTTCTCAAAAGAGAGGGTTGTTACATATATCATATCAAATCGGGCCCTGGCCCGTTTATATTTCTTCTTCTTGTGTGGTTCTTATATATATGTTCAGATGCTCCGCCGCATGGGCACCCATTTTGATATTTCCTTCCAGTGTCAAGGAGATACAACATTTTATGAATGTTGTAGGATTTTTGTAGTAGATGCATCATTCTCTTTGATACTCTAGCTATGATCCATCTGTATATTCGGGCGTGTTGCCCAAGTTTAGTATTTATATATAATGTCAGACTTGGTGTAATCTTTTGTATTTAGTCAGTTAGCCGACAGCTTATTCGGTTATGTTTTGTAGAATTGTTATTAACCTATCACACCTTTATATTTATCCACCTTCTGTTATGAATTCAACTGTCGAAATTTTTTTGATCAAACTTGCAAAATTATTTGACATCCGTTTTCAAAACTATTTGGTGGTTGTCTTGTACTATTATTATACGACAGTGATGTTAAGAATGGACCATTTATGATTCCTGATTTTATTTGAGTAACGAGCTGGCCACCTCTTATTTTAATAAGCGGGGTGCCACAGATGGTATCAGAGTATCAGGTTCTAGAGTCCTTGGGATCTATGCGGACTTATCACGTTCTACCGTAGCATTCTTTGATTTAGATCCCTATTGTTAGGACTGTTTTGTTTGTGCATGTATACGATCTTCTGCAAGGATAAATTGTTTTAGCTGTATTCTAATTCAGTTGCTTTTTATCTCAGATGCCACCGAAATGAGGTCGCCCGACAAGGGTAAATTGAGTAGAAGATGATTTAAAGCCCCCACCACCGCATGGCACTGTAAATGTGACGGAGGTGGCTAATATTGTGGCCCAGGCGGTAAATGATGCAATGACCGCTATGGCGCAGCAATTTCCCCAAGCTCAACAATCGGTCGTATCGCTAGCTCAGGACCATGATGGACCCTCCGCGTGGGAATGAGTTAGAGAATCCTTCCTGAGAGGTCACCCTCTAGAATTTCAGGGTGGCACTGATGTGATTGTGGAAACTCAATGGAATAAAGATATTCAACACCATCTTCGAATGGTGGAATATAGCAGGGAGCAGAAATAGATTCTCGCCACTTTTAAAATCGTAGGAGCAGCCCTTCAATGGTGGGAGTCGGTGATAACTCTAGAACAAGGGGATATCATGACTATCTCGGAATTCTGGGTTTTGTTTGATCGAAATTATTTTCCTCCAGTAATCCAGAAGGAGATAAGGATGAAGCTTCAGGATGTTGTTCAAGGGGAGCAATCAGTGGCATAATATGAATAGGAATTTACTCGCTTGGCAAACTTTATGCCGGATGAAGTAATTTAAGAAGAAAAAAGGATCTCAAAATTTATAGGGGGTTTGGATTGGAGGATAAGGCAGTACTTATTAGGAAACCCTGCTTTGTAAACATTTGGCAATGTGATGAATGCAGACTTGCTCCATTTCCAGGACCACTACCTTCACTTGAAGGGGAGTAAAAATATTGGAGATTTTGGTCAAGCTATTAAAGAAGGATGAAATGGTGTCGGTGGAGCACTACCACTACCACAACAGTCTGGGAATAAGCAGAAAGAGCGGGATCTCTAGTAGGGGGACTCGGCTAAGAAATAATGCTTTGGGGGTTTTAATTTTGGCAGAGGTTGTTTTAGGCACGGTCAGGGTGCTCAGCAGTAGCAGTTAGGCCATTAGGGCCAAGCGGGAAGAAGGAATAATGGAGGTCGAGGCCATCAAGGCCAAGGCGCGGGGCAGTTTCAGAACAACAATCGGGGCTGACATCTGGAAAATTTTACAGGCCGTTGTTTTCAGTGCGGTGAATAGGGTCACATGAGGAGAGCTTGTCCACAGTTGAATGGGGGATAGTTTCTTAGAGGCCCTCAGAATCCTCAGGCACCTCCATAACCTCCAGCACCGATTCCATCCATCCTTCTACAATAGGGACAACTTTAGTATGGGTGTGTGTATAATATTCAGGATGCTTTGTTTCCTTTAGCACAGCCTGCACTGCCAGCTATTGAAGGTAAGTTTCCCATTCATGGATTCATAGGTCGGGTGTTATTTGACACGGGCGCAACACACTCATTTATCGCTAGGCACTTTGCTCATTCGACGGGATTGATTAAGTCTGCCTAAAGTACTTTTACTAGTGTTGAGTCCTCTATGGGTGATGGTTCACTTATACTTTTTATTTGTAAAGGGGTAGTAATAAACCTTGGTAGATTTCGCTTTGAGGCCGATTTGCTCGTCCTAGACACGGTCGGGTATGATGGTATTTTGGGCATGGACTGGTTAGTAAAATATCGGTAACACCCTGCTAAATTCTGACGTCGTCCGCCACCAAAATTAAGCCGGTCGTTAATAAATTAAATATCATCCTTATCATGTGAAAAATGTGAGAGATATAAATTTTAATCCACAAGATGAATATATTAAATCAATCCCAAATATTTAGGACATCCAACAGATTTATCATCAAAGTGCGATATAAAGTCCGTCACATTAAATCTCTGAATATCTTAATTATTACGATAATTCGAACCCAACTGAAATCTCTTAAGACAATTTTGGAACCAAAAGGCCCAATAAAAATCCAAATATAGTCTCACAATAATATACGACTGAATAGGAGAAGAAATAAATGACCAAAACGATAATATAATTCCTACTGTACTTTCGAAGGATCTCCTAAAATATCTATGCAGCTACTCCAATTTAATTCCTAAAAATATTAGTCAATGCATGTGTCAGAGCCAAAGCCCTGAGCATGAATACCGGCTACTCCTTTCAATTAGGATCCTTGAACCCAGAAAATAGTGCTATACAAATCGACCATAACAATAGAATATTTTAATTAAAAGAAAGTCCTTAACAATTAAATTTTCTAAGTACCCCCAAGGTTTAAATGTGCCACACCAATATTATTTTAAATTTAACCCAAGTTCCACGATGTTAATATTTTTGAATTAACCAGGATGAATTGTTCTCACTTTATTATTAGGTATGGAGGTCCTCCCGCCGTGGGTGATTTATACCAAAATAGATTAATATTACCACACATCCCCTTGTCAAGACCACCGTCTGACCCGTTTTTATTCTGTGGCCCTCGACATATGACAAGGTTCCACACACAACACACATCCCCTTGTCATACTCGTCATCTGACCCATTTTTATCATGCGATCCTCGACATATGACAAAGTTCCACACACGACACGACATAAACGCCCTCTGACCCGGTTAAACTGTCGGCCCTAGACACATGATGTCGCCATAAATTTTAATACCAATTTTAGTCTTGCGGTATTAATATCCCAAAATTTCTCATGCTGGTTATTCACAATGAATTTTCCCCACCCTTCATAGCGGTGTGAAAATCCTCAAAATATTCCTTAGTCCCAAAAAGTACCGAACACACAATTTCATCCCATCATTTAATAAATGATGATTATAATAATTTTACTTCACCTAGATATCAATCCTAGGTTATCACAACAATGGTAAATATAGAGAATTTTCCCTCACCCCAAATTATATAACCCGCATAGATTTATAGTAATTAGTCACATACCTAATTAGCATAAATCGCAACTAAGGCCCACTTTATTAGTCTCATACCTAACAAGTGTACTATAACAAGGGGTGAAAACCAATTATCTAAAATACCAACGTTCTCGAAATATTCAATATTATAATATTTCATAAGTGACACAATTTACAATTTATGATAATATTCTCAACAATACTAAATTCCCAATAATTAATTTTTAAACCAAATATGGGGAAATTAAGAACACGTAATCATTATGATTTTTTCGAATCATTATTAATCGCAAGTTCCATAATTATTATTCATTTCTTAGCACAAGTAATTTAATTGTTTGGGGAATTTACATAAACATCCAAATTAAATTACTAAGGGTTCCTCTACATGTATATGTCCACAATATCACCAACTAAGTAAATTTAATTCAAATAACAATAAAATTATAATTATTCGGTATAATTAATTATTTTTACAAAACAGCCCCATAATTAATTTCTTCAATATATTATGTTCTTAATTTATTTTAGAACACATGAGTTTTAATAGAGGCTATAATCAAGACACATAACACTAAAGGAAAAGAATAGGGTAAACATGCCTGATTTTTAGATGTAGAAATTGACTAGAGATCCGAGCTCTCCTCAAAAAATTGATCGAAAAACTCTCTTGAATCATCTTGAAATAATTCTGTTTTGACCCCCAAAAATAAGCTTGAAAATCTGTTTTAATGGAGGTTTGGGTTTTGGAGGTGGAAGATGAAGAGAAAAGGTGTTGGTGGCTGCTAAGGGTTTGAAAAAGGTGTGTGTTAGAAATGAAATCCCGAGCTTTCTTTATATAGTAAAATTTGGGGGTTAAAATATAAATAAAATTTGTCAAAAATGTGTTTTGGCCAAACCAAAAAATGGCCTAAATCGGGTTTAAGTGAAATTTTTTGAAAATATCGAAGAAGGGAAAGTTTCTCAAAATTAAATTTTGAGTCGGTATGGTGATTTTTAGAATTTTCTGAGCATATTTATTTTTTTGAATAAAATAATAATATTTTATTTATTTATTCATTTTTCGACTTTTGACCTCGTGGCACTCTTAGGCCTATTTTTAGCATCCAATAAATATGGTCAAATTATTTTTAACCCTAATAAAACGTCGTATAAAAATCACGCAAGTCTGTGTCCTGCGCGACACCTGCTGACAAAAGTCTAATTTTATTTAAAATTATCCATTTAAAAATCCGGGTTGTTACAATATCGAGCCATCGTTAATTATTACGAGAGAAGTATAGTCTTCGCCATTCTAGGGCAAGAAATGTTTTTAGTAGCTATGCCTCTCTCTGAGGGAGGTTCGATCACGCACTTGTATTGTATTGAAGAAGAGACTTCACGAGAAATAGTTATTTCCCTAGACTCAAGTCGTGTTGTTAGAGAATTTGAAGATGTATTTTAGAAAATCTCGGGCTTACCTTCAAGTCGTGAGATTGAATTTGTAATTGATTTAGCATCGGGAACTCGGTCGATTGCGCGAGCTCCATACCGTATGGCTCCTTTGGAAATGAGGGAGTTAAGGGACCAGATTTAGCAACTGTTGGGGCGAGGTTTCATTCGGCGTAGTACGTCACCGTGGGGTACTCCTATGTTATTTATGAAGAAGAGAGATGGTTCCCTCCGATTGTGCATCAATTGTCGTGAATTGAATAAGATAACCATCAGGAATAAATACCCGTTACCTCGGATTGATGATTTGTTTGATCAATTAAGGGGAGCGTCGTACTTATCTAAAATAGATTTGAGGACTGGAAACCATCAACTACGAATTCGAGAGCAGGACGTGGCGAAGATCGCATTCTTGACTAGGTATGGGTCTTATGAGTTTTTTCCATGCCTTTTGGGCTAACCAATGCTCCTGCCGTATTTATGGACCTTATGAATCGAGTATTTCGGGACTTCCTAAACCAATTTATCATAGTGTTCATTGATGACATTATATTCTATTCTCGGATTGAAGTTGATCATGCCAAACACTTGCGATTGGTCCTACAGACACTACGAGATCATCAATTTTTTGCCAATTTTGAGAAATGTGGTTTCTGGTTGCAGGAAGTAGAATTTTTGGGGCATATTATGACGATTAAAGGTATTTTCGTAGACCCGAACAAAGTTATAGTGATGAGGGAATAGGGTCGGCCCATGATGCCCACTGAGATCCGTAGCTTTCTGGATTTGGCGGGTTATTATTGTCATTTCATTAAGGGTTTTTCTAAAATCATTGTCCCTTTAACAAACTTGACCGGGAGTGGAATTTATTTGGGGTGACTCCTGTCAGCTAGCTTTTGATGAACTGAAGGACAAGTTGACTTCTGCTCCCGTACTCGCATTGCCAAACTCGGGAGTAGACTATTTGGTCTTTACGGACGCGTCTCTATAAGGATTGGGAGGTGTGTTACAATAGGAACATAGGGCCATTGCCTATGCGTCTCGCAAGCTCAAGCCCCATGAGAAGAATTATCTCGTGAATGATTTGGAGCTTGCTACAGTAGTGTTCGATTTAAATATATGGAGTCATTACCTCCTGGGTGAGAAATTCAATCTTTTCACGGACCACAAGTCGTTACAATATTTGTTCTCGCAGAAAAATCTAAATATACGGCAACGTCGATGGTTAGAATTCATGAAGGCCTATCAATTCGATATTCACTACCACCCAGGCAAGGCAAATGTAGAAGCTGACACACTGAGTCATAGACCCGTGGGGAAACTAGCAGAAGTATGCAAAGCAAAATGGAAAGAACTTAGCCAGGATGATGCTGTAGCAAGAGCATGTATGTCAGTGTTGATCGTTACGCCTGCTATTGTGATGCGAGTCGTAAAAGCGCAAGGAGGGGACAAAGACTATCAAGACTGGGTACGTCGATTGTTGATCGAGGGAGCGGAGTCCTACTCTATTAGTTCTAAGGGTGGGTTACGTTTCCACAGAAGACTTATAGTCCCGGATGAGGGAGACTTAAGACGTGCTGTCATAATTGAATCCCATGGTTCAAGATTTGCAGTACATCCAGGCGGGGACAAAATGTACCAAGACATGCGCCGTCAGTATTGGTGGACGGGAATGAAAAGGGACATTTCTGAGTTTGTCTCTCAATGCGCCACTTGTCAGTTGGTAAAAGTGGACCACCAACGGCCGACTGGATTGTTGCTACCGTTAGAAATACCGGTGTGGAAATGGGAGAGCATCTCAATGCATTTTATCACAGGATTGCCAACGTCACAAAGCGGTCATGATTCTATTTGGGTAATTGTCGATCGTTTGACCAAATCAGCACACTTCCTACCGATACAGATGGATTACAATACAACACGTTACGCCCAACTCTTTATTGCAAAAATTGTGAAACCCCATGGGGTGCCTATTAATATAGTCTCAGACCGAGACAAAAAAAAATTATCCCATTTTTGGTGAAGTTAGCCTAAATTGCGGTTGATTACATCATACCATCCACAAACTTATGGGCAAACGGAGAGAGTCAACCAAATGTTGGAGGATATGCTTCGAATGTGCATACTTTACTTTAAGGGAGGATGGGAACAATACCTTCCATTGGTCGAATTTTCATACAATAATTCATACTAATTCACGCTAAGTATGGCACCGTATGAGGCATTGTATGGCCGGTCATGTCGATCACCTGCTTGTTGGTTGTAAGTAGGAGATAATAAGATCCTTGAACCTGAAATGATCCAAAATACCTCCTCGAAGATTGAACTTATTTGAAATCGCATAAGAATTGCACAAGATCGCCAGAAGAGCTATGCTGACACGAATTGGAGGCATGTGGAATTGGAAGTGGGGGATCAAGTTTTAATGCGGGTATCCCCGATGAAGGGTGTAATGCGATTCGGGAAGAAATGCAAACTTGCGTCGCGCTATGTCAGCCATTTTCCCGTTATTGCCAGGGTAGGCCCCGTAGCATATCAACTTGATTTGACGAAACGCCTACAACAAATTAATGACGTGTTCCATGTTTCATCTTTAAATAAGTATAAAAGATACGAGGGAGCTCATTGGCATATCCCATTGGATGATATCGAAATACAACTGTAATACCCCGTACTTTTGGCTATATTTATTTTGGGATTAATTAATTAAATGCGTATTAATTGGAAATTAATCCGGTTAAAAATATTAACGAGATGCGAGTTGATATTTGATTATGTGCATACATGTTTTTATATGAATTTGGAATTATGATTTTTGTCGTGAGATTATATACGGCAATTTGGGAATTTTGTTGAGACGCGTGTGACCGCCGCGTCATGGTATATTTTTATTATAAAAGTGATTTTAAATTCTATAAATTGTATGGTCATTTTGAGTGCGCCAACGCGTCCGGAAGGGTCGAGATAGTCAGAAAACACTAGCCGGGGGTGTAGTTTGGGTCCCGGGGTATTTTTAGGCCATACCGGCAACTTAAAGGGTATTTTGGTAATTTTACATTTTGAGGAATTAAAAGTGACGAAAATTGGGAGTTTTAATCTGAGGTGGATTTAGCCCACTAAACCCACTAACCAACCCATATTAACCCTTTTAGCTACGGAGGTTATGATTAGGTTTTCTAAGTTTCCCCAAAACAAACCCTAGCCACCTTAAGCCACCATTGGAGAAAGAGCTTGGAGAGAGGAAATTCTGCAGAAAAAACGTCATCAAACCTACATCAAAATCAGAAATCAAACCAAGGCAAGTGACTTTATTCCATTTAATTTCAGAGAATGTCTTTTCCATGTTAGAAATTGAAGAATATCAATTGTTCTTGAAAGATAATGAAAACCCATGTAGTTTAGAACATATAACTTGAAAATCTTAAGGAGAACTGCATGTAGAATGATAGGTAGATGATTATTCTCATGATATTTGTGATTTGAAGAGATTAAAACGGATTTATATTGGATTAATTATTGATTCAAAAGTTAGGGTTCATGTTCTTGAAATAATTGGGGAAAAAGTGTAGAGATTTATATTTTGATTGATGTTAGAGAGATTTAATCCTTGAAAACATGTTAGGAGATGACTTGAATATGTTTAGGATGAATTAGAAACCCTAAAACGTTGTTTGGATGAACTTTGGAAGAGATTAGAAGTGATAAAAATGGTTAAAAACGAATTGGGGAAAAATCTGGGCCGAAACTGGTCAGTCGTTAGAAGCAATCCCCAGGTCATTCGAACGACCTCGTTCGAACGAGTTTCTAACGAGTTGACCAGTCTCTTCTAACGAGGGGTAGTTTCGTTCGATATCTCGTTCGAACGAGATATCGTTAGAAGGTACAGTTCGTTCGAACGAACTGGAATCTCGTTCGAACGAGACTTCTAACGAGCTGACAGTTCAAACTCGTTCGAACACTCGTTCGAACGAGACTTCTAACGAGCTGACAGTCTGGGCCTTTTTGGACTATTTTGATTTTTCGAGTCCCGTAAACTTGTTCGAGGATATAGTTAGCACTCCTTTGATGATATATGGATAGCTTTGGGACTTTGGGTTATTATGAGGAGTAAATTATATACGGAAGTTATATTAAATGGACGGTTTGGGTTGAGACGTGAGTGTCTACTACGACGTGAGAATAAATTGTGGCGCATATAATGATAAACCGGAATAGTATATATTGTGATAATTATAAGGTGGTACGAGAAGGCGATATGTATCAACATATTATAGAGATTACTAAGATGCGTGTTACTTAGTATTGGTATATAAATTGTGTGTATAACATACCTACCATACTTGCTATCACGGGAGGTTCGCGTTCGCTTAGGGCCCTCTAATCCTTGTGTTGCCCGGATTTAGACTGGTTACCTCGATGAACATAGGTCATAGAAAGACTTATTGGGATATTAATAAGTCCGTTGATCGTGGGAGCGTAGGTATGTGCGTGACCCATGTGATGTGACTGTGTTCGCCTCCACTATTTTTGTGATGTTGTTATCTGAACGATTCCTGAGAGATTCGGAATACGTGATTCCTTATGTACGTGATGTACCGGGATGGATAGCAGAGTATGTGCACCGCAGCTTAGACTCGGGGTGCTTATATTGTATATTTATGATGTGAGTAATATACACTTAATTAATGGGAACCTTCATATTAATATTGTGAATATATATTATGGTATTGTTTCGAGATATATAACGGGTTAGCTGTTAGTAAATTATAGTATATTGTACACTTGAGTTTACATTAAACCCCTATTTAATTGAGATCGTTACTATGTTAATAGAACCAAGTAATAAGGGTAGGACCTATGATAGTCTAGCTAGTTTATGTCACTTAGCTAGTGGGTTGTGTCATTATGGATGGGTACTTACGTTAGGAGTGCACAGTTAGACAAGAGGTGATGATATTATGTGAGTGTACGTCCTAACATGTACTTTGCATTTAATGTTTTAAATGTTTTTAAAGCACTTGCAGGTTTTTAAAATAACTCCACATTCGGGCTCTGACCCGTTTGCTTTCAAATCTATTTTTCTTGTAAAACCATTTTAGGTGCCCAGCCACAAGGACACCACCATGCATAGGATACTCATTCTGATGACGAGCTATAGCTGTTTGTGGAAGCCACAGGGATTTGCTTATAGACGCTTCTATCACTTGGATTCCAGATTCATTACCTATCAGTTGTAGGGCATATTGCCCATTTCTATTAGAGTTGCATTTCTATTTCAGTTTTCAGACTTTGGCATGTATCGTTTTAGTATTCGGTTTACTTTTTCAGTTGTGGAATTGTATTAAGGAGTTTTTCCTCCAGACTTTATTTACCTATGTGATGTTCCTTCTATTTACTTCTTTATGGTGAATGGTGTTATTATTCTTCTTACACTTGTTGCATGTTAATCAGACTTAAATTAAAATTTGGCACTTACTTTTTAAATACTAGGTGGTTAGAAATAATTAAAATGTTTTCGACAGTGATGCTATTAACTGGGCCAGCCTTGCATTTCGAATTAATTTAATAAAGGAGTAGCTACCCAGTATTTAATTAGTCGGGGTGTCACAACAACCCGATAATTTATATGAGAAACAACCAGTTGCTATTTTAGACCACAGAGAGCGTAGACTAAGATCAAAAGTGGTGCCCTTAGTTTGAGTCTAGTGGGGACACCAAAATGCCTAGGAATCAACTTGGGAATGAGAGGACGATATTCGAGAGAAGTACCCACACCTCTTTTTACAAGGTACACCTAAATTTTGAGGACAAAATTCCCTTGTAGGGGGGGAGTATGTAATACCCCTTATTTATGAGTAATTATTTTTATATTAATTTGCCTTGTGAGTTAATTATATAAAATAAAAAAAAAGTTGAAGTAAATATTACTTTGAGTGATTTAAGAAATAATATTTACGGAGTTTTGCATATTTATTGTTAATCAAATGTAAATAGTGTAACATTATGTTTTGTTACGTCGTTGTGCTTTACGTGACAGTTATGATTTATATTCCAATTGAGTTATTATTAAAGAGTTAATATGACGTCGGAACATGAAATAATGAACGATATCCCAGATGCTAGTTTAGATGGCACGATTAGTCCGAAAATGGTTGAGATAGTCAAAATAAGTACCAAGTTATATTTTTGAGTTCCGGGGCACTTTTGACTGGTTATAACTTAATTATGATGTTACGAGTCATTTTAAATACGTAGTAGCATTTAATGTTGGACTTAATGTATTTTGTATGTTTTGGGTATTTTAGTCTTGCAAGAGCATTTCATATCCCATTTGTGTATTTCTAAACCTAGAGAGTTAGAGACAAGTGAGAGCTTGAGAGAAAGAAGAGAGAAGAAGAGATTTGGTGATTTGGGCTTGGAATCGTTGCAACGAGAAGATAATTCAAGACTACAACCTTGAGGCAAGTTTTTTACTTTTATAAATATATGAATGTGTTGAATAAATTGCATTTATGGTTTGTGCCCTTGAGTTTGGACCAAAAATGGTTATGGATGATTTTGGTATTTAAACCCTTAGTATTTGATTTAGACATGATTACAGTTAGAAATATTGGTGGGTTATCATGTAGAATCGATTTGGAGATGTTAATGTTTTATGATGTTGGGTTAGATGCAAGAAAATAGGTTTTGGGGATTTAGGGTTTATATCAACCCGTAGCCCCAACTGGGCATCTCGACCAGGGCGAATCGATTCCCCCCCCCCCCCAGCAAATCGATTCGTTAAAATGGTGGCTATAGGTCTGATAAACCAATCCATTCGGGTTAATGCCGAATCGATTCGGACCTAGACAGGAGGTTTGTTTTCTCAGCCGAATCGATTCGCTTTTTGGGAGAATCGATTCGCTTTTAGCGGCGAATCAATTCGTCCTTAGGCGAATCGATTCCAAATCCTGTTGTTTTAGATAAATTATCTAACTTGGTTCCTACTCTTTTTCTTTTAGGTTTGAAGCTTAGGAACCTTATTATATGATGTAATAAAGAGTATTACGGTCTTATATAAGGGGGATTAATACCCTAGGTTAGTAAGGGGTCATTTGGGCTTATTTTAGAGACTAATTAGTAACACTTGATGACTCACTTTATTTAATAACGAGTCTAGGACTAGGGTAGAGTTGGATAGTGTCGTTTTGGACTTTTGGAGACTAGTATATGTGTAATTATACTTTGTAGCTTATATCGTTATGCACATATGGTTTCAGAAATAAGAAATGTACATTTTAGTTGCCACATCTTGTGATTATGGCACTCGCATACATACCTCTCTAAATGCTATCGTGAGGGAAGTTACGCGAATGAGGTAAATCCCCTGGCTTATGATGCAGGGAGAATATAGTCCTCGGGCCATAGGATCGGTGGTTACATTATATGATTGTTTTATTCGAAGTGAGGTAATTCCGAGTATGGTTATGACTCACTGTCGAAGGTATATGGCCTCTTCCCATGCATCGCGATTTAGGGAGCCCAAGTGGTCTTTATATAGGCCCTGGAAGATGATAGCATTTAGGGGTGCATCCAGTGGAGTGACTCCCCGAAGGATGATCTTAGAACCGTTATATTGTGAGTGTAATTGTTCTCACGGTTATGGCATTTCATATGTATGAGTTAATGAATCTACAAATCAACGTAATGGCATATAATTTCCCCAATGATAACTTGACTTGTAAAGATATATTTTATGAATATTGCAAACTAAGCATGTTAAATAGAATCAGACTATTCCTCTTAATTAGATGGGTAGTTTAACTTATAATGGAATGGTATGGCGCTAGGATGTGAACTTAGAAGAGAGGTGAGAATGATTCATATTATGAAGAGCGAACTTAACCTGTTATGATATTTGGCATTCACAACTCTCATGCATTTTATTCAGATGTATACCATATCAAACCGGGACCTGACCCATTTATATTTCTTCTTCTTGTGTGGTTCTTATATATATGTTCAAGTGCTCCGCCGCATGGGCGCCCGCTTTGATCTTTCCTTCCCAGTCTCAATGAGCTACAACATTTTGCGGATGTTGTAGGATTTTTGTACCAGACGCGTCATTCTCTTTGATACTCTAACTATGATCCGTCTATATATTCGGACGTGTTTCCCAAGTTTAGTATTTGTGAGAACGTGTGATAATTGATTAACTTCGCAACTTTCAAATATATCACACTTATTTAATTTTAGCCCCTAAACATGCATCTAAATCAACCCAAAGAATATAAAGCATGCGACACAAAGTTAAAGAAAAATCCCCGAAGGGCAAAACCTTTTATTTCTAGAACTTTAAAGAATTTACAAGACCATTGACTTACATACAACCTGATAATCGCCCACAAGTGTAACGCACGGTGTCTTCGGTAAACCTTCAAAGCAACGGCTAGAAACAGTGTGACACAGAAATACCCGCAGGTGTCGGTTCCTATGTCGGCGGCTGGAATTTTCCCTTTCCAGGAGGACAGCAATGAATCCACACGCAGCGAACCCACATGAACCTCAGTCCAATCGGCAAAGGAAGAACCGCAGCACTCCTCAATGACATGCAGTCACAACACTTCGTAGAGACTCCCTCTGCAATGACACGCAGCCCTCGGTTGCAAAGTTCTCTCCACAAAGATGAAAAATACACAAAGCTTGTGTTCTAGGGTTCCAAAAGATTCACAATTGTATGGCAAAGTTGTGTGAATCAAACATGAGTTGGGGAACTCAAAAAGGTGAAGACTTGGAGTATTACGACTCTGGATTTTATCTTTTTAAAGTCTTAAAAAATAACTCCCCGAAGATGGCTTTAAATAGGAAAACTTTGAGCCTAAAAAATCTGCAGCGAATCTGTTCGTGGTTATCCTCGCCGGATCGGTCCGGTCGATTAGGCGAATCGGTCCAGTTAAGCCGAATCGGTTCTTTTTCTGAGACCGGATCGGTCTGGTTGGCATCGGATCGGTCCGGTATTTTTTCTTTCATCGGTTCGCTATGGATCCGGGTGTACTGGACTTTAGCTCATCAGGCGGATCGGTCCGGTCCTTTTATCCGGATCGGTCCGGTAGGCCGGATCGGTTCTTTTTCTGAACCGGATCGGTCCGGCCAGGTCTGATTCCCAAAATCTTCTTCTTTTGATCTTCGGATTTCGTTGATGACGATGTGATCTTTTCAACTAGCATTCTTGTAACGGCGTATGACATATCATCTACAAAAGGATGGACAAATTGTCCTTACAATTTGTATATACTGTCATATTTGGTGTAATCTTTTGTATTTAGTCTCTTAGACGACAGCTTATTCGGTTATGTTTTGTAGAATTGTTATTAATCTATCACATGTATTTGTATTTATCCACTTTTGTTATGAATTGAACTGTCGAATTTGTTTTGATCAAACTTGCAAAATTATTTGACATTTGTTTTCAAAAATATTTAGTGGTTGTCTCGTACTATTATTATGCGACAGTGATGCTAAGAATGGACCATTTATAATTCCTGATTTTATTTGAGTAACGGGTTGGCCACCCATTATTTTAATAAGAGGGGTGTCACATATAGCCCCAGGTCATAGTCATCCAATTATTACACGGTGTGATTTTATTCTGGTTGAGACGTCTTGGGTATGATTTGGTCTCACTTTCAGGGGAGGAACTGTGACCGCTTCCCCTACATTTGTGTTTGATTTAGGGTTCGGTGTGAGATTCTGACCTGGCTGCCGAAGAGAATGTGTGAGAAATTCCCTGGATGATGATAGCATTCTAGAGACTGCATGCATTGAGTTATAGCTCTGAGGGATAGTTGTTATACTTATATAGTGTGTGATATATAAGTATGGATATATAAGTATGGGTATACTTATATAGTGTGATATATATATATATATAAGGAGAGGTTCACAAGTGAACCTAAAAGATGAACTTTTTAATGAACCTTAACAAAATAACACCTAACAACTCATTAATTTTAATTTATATGTTGTAATTGGTTCGCGCTAGTGACAACGAACAAGCGTGTCAATCGATTCCCCCCCACTCCCACCCCACCCCGACCCCCCACACCCCAACCACCACCACCACCAAGGAAGCCCTTATAGAAGCCCTTATGATAGTAGGGATGCCATCGGGGTGGGTATGGGAGTGGGGGCGGGTGGGGTGGGTGGGGATCGGTCGACACACGTGTCAGTTGTCGCTGGCGCGGACCAATTACAACATAGGAATTAAAATTAATTGATTATTAAGTATTTTTTTATTAAGGTTCATTAAAAAGTTCATCTTTTAGGTTCACTTGTGAACCTCTCCATATATATATATATATATATATATATATATATATATATATGGACTAAAACAACGAAAGAAATGTGAGTTAATTTCTGGTTTATCCGGGAGTACAAAATCTTGAATATAATATGTAATATACGTATATAATGATGAGCATATTATATATGAGATGATAACACGAAGATGTGAATAGTGTATAATAACAAGTGAAAGTTATTAATTACGAATGGATAAATTATACGTGAGAATGTATTGAAAGTAAGCTAATGCGAGAACTTAGCATATTTATATACGCAGGGCATTAGATAGAGTATGATGATTTAGTTCTTGTGAGAGATTAGTTAGGCAGGGTAGTTTAACAAGGGCATTTTATAAAACATGCATTAGTTGTGCACTGTTAGATGAGAGGTGAGGGGTATCTCATGCGAGTGCGACACCAGTTAAAATATATAGAGTACCATATTTTAAATATTAAAGTAAATTAAGAACTTGATAAAATGTTTTTCAAAACACGGGCTCTGACCCGTATCAATTTTCCTTTTTCTTCCCCTGGGTATACGTTTTAGGTGTCCAGACACAGGGACGCCTGGATGACTTTTCTTTCGAGTCAAATGTAGCTGCCGCAGCTGTGGATGTTGGCAGTGATTGTTTTAGACGCTTCCTTCTTTGAGATTTATATAGGAGGTATTGAAATTGATAATAGGGCATGTTTCCCAACTGATGTCATTTATTTTATTTACAACGATTTTATTTTACGCCTATTTGATTTGGTTGTAATAAATATTTTACGAGAGTTATCGGTTATTTATTTATTCATTTCAGTTGTTGTTTGTATTATTGTGTGAATCTTTTTTTAATTGTTCTTAAAGTTAAAAAGATTAGAAAGTTTAAAATTTGACGCCATGCCAAATAGGTTATTAGTAATTAATTGGTTTTCAACAGTGATGTTGAGAATTAAACCATTTGAGATTCCTGTTTAATTTGATATAGGACCTGGTATTTTAGGCGGGGTATCACAGGTGGTATCAGAGCATCTCGTTCTAGTGTCCTTAGGAATCTGTGCGGACATACTATGCTTTTAGCGTTACTTTCTATTTGATTTAGAGCCCAATGTTTAGTATTGTTGATTTCTATCGTGAGATTTCGTTCTCTTGCTATAATGTGTATATATATTAGTGAATATTATTTGTGTTCGGGCATGTTCTTGTGCCGAACAACGAATGGATGACTGGCGAAGGCCGTGGGGAGGCAGCAAGAGGCAGAGCTCAGTTGAAGTGGTAAAATATTTTGGGGATGATGACCGTAGTTGAGGTCACCCCTATTATTTCTCTGGAAGATGGGGCTGTGAGGACTACTAAGGTGCGGTATATATTTTCAAGTACCGCTATAAAAAAAAGTGGAGCCAAACTAGACTCACCCAGTGTGGTTAAGATGGGAAAGAGTCAGAGGGGTCTTCGAAGAGGACCGCCAGTTGGAATTTTAAAAAATGCAGATATTGTTCATATTAGCCAATGGAAGTTAGATATCCAAAGGCTTTGGAAAATGGAGGAGTGTGGTATACCTGAAAGTAAAAATTGGGGTAAATTTTCTTAGCTCGTAAGATCAAAGATATATAGTGGGAGTAGACCTCAACATTTGAAAGTGAAATATTATGCCAATGGAAGGATATTAGGTACAGTTAGACCGCAAGTTCATTTATTTTTTGTTCAGAAGAAAATGTTAACGTAATTCTGAACTTATCACAGGAGGTCTGGACGGAGACCTTGTCTAGCGAACTTTGTACCGGATCAGGCTAATACAAGGGAGAAAAGAATTTTTAAGTGGGTAATTGGCTCGTGAGAAGAGTTACCGACACTGAAGGTAAATTCTGCTTGTGTGATCGATGTAGATGGCGACAATGTCATTTTTGTCAATAAGGATAATAATACGTCTTGTGAAGGGAGCTAATATAATCAAAAGATTTAGTCAGAGAGTAAGACTGGATGAAACGGTGTTAGTGAAATATCACGAGGGAGAGATCCATCAGGGGACCCATCTAAATGATTTGAATAGCTGAATTCCTACCGAGTGATAATGGATTCAGTTGAGACTGATAAATCCAGTAGTGTGTTCCTTAGGGCCAACGGAGCTAAGGGAACAGCGGGTCTAGCCTTTAGGGTTGAGGCTACCAGTGTCCAAGATAATGACAACCCTAGCAGGAATAGAGGATTATGAAGAGATATTTTATGTGGAGAGTCGGACCACATGCATTGATTTTGCCCAAAATGAGTAAGGGGAAATAGTATGGTGCCTAGTAAGGGTAAAGATTAAAATAATTTGGGTTTGTTTAGAACAAGAGTGTTATGTCCAGGGACTATCTGAATAGCCAGGGTGATTGGCAAGTTAGAAAAAATGAGTTTTATCCTCGGAAGAAGGAGGTATGTTGTATGTGACACGAATGAGTCACGGTACTTTGATTAGCGCTAGATTCACATGAGAGATGAATTTAGTGCATATATCTTTTTCTTTTTTTCAAAGAGGGATGGAACCCCCACACGTTTAATTTATAAATAATAGAGAAAAAGCCTCTCCATAGATTAAAAAAAAACATATATTTACTATTTTCTAGAGGATGGGCCCATTACTCTAGAAAAAAAGCTTAAGAAATTTGGGGATTTATAATTTATACCCATTACGTGAGAGACAACTTGAAATAAATTTGGGATTTATACATGAATAGGAAAATTAAAAGAATCAAGAAAACTTGGGGATTTATAAATATACCCATTACAACTTGTGTACTTTGATTCTAATATTAAGGAAATTTTGTCTATCCATGTTGAGATGTCCTTTAACCAAAGTTGGAAGGGAATTGAATCTCCAATATGTTGAGTCCATTTGCTTGATTGAGGCACTTGATGCAAGATAGTCTGCTACATAGTTGTTTTCTCTCCATGTACGATTAATTTGAAAGTTTTTTAAAAATTTATAGGCTTGACCAAGGAGGTTTATCTTTCTTTAATACAACATCTAATAATGATTTACGATCAAATTCTATAATAACATCAGAGATAAAAAGTTGGGAGATCAAATTCAAACCTTCTTGTAAGGCCATAACTTCTGTTGTAAATGAAGATTGAGTTCCAATAGATTTAGAAAAGCCTTCTATTAAATGACTTCTAGAGTCTCTAATAACTCTTCCTATAGCACTTGGACCAGGGTTATTTTTAGAGGCTCTATCTATATTTAATTTGAAAAAACCTACAGGTTTATTCCAATTACATTTGGTTAATGTTATTTTCTTAGGCAAGGTTTTAATATAAAAAAAAATTACTCATTTGATTGTCCTCTTGAAGAATAGAATCAAAAAAATTACAGTTAATCATATTATTAGTAGTTAGAGAAATTACATTTAGAATAATTAATGATGAATTAGTGTTAGAATTCTCAAATAAAAAATGTTTCTAACTTTCCATATTTCCCAAAAGATAACTATAGGTAACATATTTTGAATAACTTTAAGGTAGTCTCTATTGGATTTAGCTAACCACCAGGAGAATAGAATTTATCTACAAGAAGATGTATCAGTATTAATTCCCATGAGTTTAGATAAGTAAGACCAAACCTTTTGATCTATTGGACATTCTATGAGGACACGTTGACTGCTATCTTCTGAATTAACACATAATCTACAAACATATGCAAGTCTTATTCCTATGTTTTTAACCACTATTTCAAAAGGAACTAAATTATTTAGAAGTTTCCAAATAATGTTGGAAATCTTCATTGGTCATTCTTTAGACCAATTTAGTTTCTAGGTGATAGAGGCTGGTCTAGCTTGTGTGCAAGTGTTGAATGCAGATTTTATAGAGAATTCTCCTGAACTAGAAGGCAACCAAATTTTTTTTTATAAGAAATAAATTTTTTTGCAAAATCTTGAATGGTTGCAATTCTTTTAATTATATGAGATCCTGTAGAAACTGAAAAGCCATTCTTATGTTTATTTCTAATGAAAGTTGCCCAAATTCCTGAGTCAAATTTATATTTCCAAAATAGGTTTATGCTAAATGCTGAGGAAATGTCTTCTAATCTTCTGAAAGACCACCTTCATCCAAAAGATAGCATAGATCAGTCCATTTAGACCACTGAAAAGGATTCTCATTAGAAATGCCTCCCAATAAAATCTATTGAATATGTTATGAATTCTCTTTATAATACTCTTTGGAGGATTTAACACTGCCAGAGTAAACACGGGTATTGATTATTCTCCCTGCTTGAGAGATCATCTTGGAGGACCAAGGACATAACTTTTCCCTAATTTTATAGATAAATTTTGATAAATTAATGGATTTAGGTCTACCTTTAACCAAGTTATAGCCCAAGTATTTCAAAGGAAAATTTTTATTGGATTAGATTGTGTGCCTTTCTGTGGTTACTCTTTTCTTAGGACTAATTTTTTTGCCCACATAAAAAGAACTTTTTGAGAAGTTCACTTTTTGACCTGAACAGTCTTTATAGGATTTAAGTAATTAAAATAGATATTTAATACTATGCCTTCCCCCATTAATGAAAATTATAAGATCATTTGCATAGCCTAAATGAGAGATCAATTTACTATTAGGAGGATAAGAAAAAGGAATAGTTTTGTTAGAAACAAATAATTTATCTAAATTTCTACTTAAAGGTTCAGCAACAATAATAAAGAGACTAGGAGATATAGGATCTCCTTGTCTTAGGCCTTTAAAATATTGAAAATAACCAATATTCTCCAAATCATATCAATAAAGGTCTCATTAAACCCAAATTTTCTTAATACTTGACATAAGAAAGGCCAATAAACTTTATCATAAGCCTTTTCCTTATCAATTTTTATAATAACGTTATTCCCATATGCCTTCTTTATAATTCTATGAACCATCTCTTGGGCTAATAGAATGTTTTCTTGTATGCTTCCGTTTTTAACAAAACCCCTTTGATTTTGTGAAATAATGGAAGGAATGATATTAGCAAGACTATCATTTAATATCTTAGATATAATCTTGTTAGAAAAATTACAAAGTCTAATTGATCTAAATTAAGAACATAAGGATGGATTAGACAATTTAGGGATTAGTATTATTGAAGTTGATGACCAACTTTTAGGAATTTACGCCCCAGCAAAGAAAGAGTGAATAACTTTAACTAAATCTTTCCTAATTCTGTTCCAAAATTTTAAGTAGAAAGGTCCTCCAAAACCATCAAGTCAGCGAGAGCTAAATTGATCCATATTAGATATAGCTAAGAAAATTTCTTCTTCAGAAGGGAATTCTGTAAGGACCTTATTCATATCTTCAGTTATTTGTTTGTTGATGACTTCCAGACAAGATGGATTAGTTGAAAGACATTCAGTTTACCATAAATTTTGGAAGTGAAATAGAAAAAATTTCCCTATCTCTTCATTATAGTCTTCCCAAATATTTTGAGCATTCTTAATTATAGAGACAGATAATTTCCTTTGTCTATTTTTAACTGAAGCATGAAAAAGTTTATTATTTCTATCTCCTAATTTTAGCCATTTGATATGACTTTTTTTATGCCAGAAGCTTTCTTCTCTATGTAATTCTATGTTTATATTAGCTATAGCTTTATACATTTCACTTCTAGAAGTTTCATTAGGAAGAAGATCAAAAGAATTTCTTTGATGAGAACTAAATCTTCTAAGTCTTTTACAGTTTGAAATACATTTTTAAAAGAATCCTTGTTCCATATTTTAAGCTTATTTTTTACTGTTTTAATTTTAATGCAAACTCTATCATGGGAGGGGCTGAAATTTTTTAAGACCACACTTCTTCAATTATTTGATTAACATTTGATTGAATGCACCGCATAGATAAGACATTAAAAGGATTAGGGTAATAATCTTTAGGAGTTTTTATGGAAAGAAGAAGAGGGTTATGGTCAGAACATGCTCTATAAAGGTGTGTTATACTAGTTTGAGGAAAAAGGTTTAGCCAAGTCTGATTTACTTTACCTCTATCTAATATACAAAATATTGTTCCATTTATCCTATTATTATACCAAGTGAACCTAGATCCTGAATAACTTAGGTCTATTAGAGCACAAGAGGAGATTATGTCATTAAAGTCTTCAGTTGAGTGAAATTCAGGGTCATTTCCTCTAATTTTTTTAGTATCTGAGGAGACTACATTAAAGTCTCCTATTTCCAGCCAAGAGTCAAATTGTATATTTCTACTATGTTGTTCTAATTCTATCCATAAATCTTGTCTTTCTACTGAGGTACATTTATCATAAACTATTGCAAGTTTAACATTATTATGTGTATGTTTTCCTTGGTATAGCAGGGTTATTTTTGGTGTCATCCGCGGAAGATGAGCAGGTGTATTGATAGTGGTATAAATTTTTAGTGCGATTACTCATTATAGTAATGTGTTATACGAGTATGATATTATCATGGATATGGTTTTATAGTAATGGTTAGATCGATAGTGGGAAAATATTTCAAGGCTATCGGGGTTGCTGCTCTAGGGCAAGATGTGTTGTTTTGGCGATGTCTCACCGGCGAGAGGGTCGAGCTCGCATTTATATTATGTTATGTTGGAGACTTCTAAGAGTATAGTTGTATCGAGATAATCGATACCGGTGTGTAGGGACATTACCAATATGATTCGTAGTATATTGGGTTTTCTGTCGAGCGAAAAGATTTAGCTCGTTATTATGTCTAGGGCTCAGGACTTGGTGATAGGAAGAGCACATTGTCATATCACTCCTTTAGAGATGTGGGAGTTGAGATTGATATTTATATGTGTGGGGATAGAATTTTGAGAGTCCTGGTTGTGAATTTGAGGCTTATGGAATGTGATTACCACCAATGCCAAGTGATAGTGTATTTGGGGGAAAGGTTCGTTATTTAAATGCAAATGCGGGATGAGATAAGCATGGATTTTGGTAAATGTCATGAGTAGAGAGAGAGAGAAATTTTGGGGTACATGATATGGACTTAGGACCTAACAAATTTCGATGACCGATAATGTTAAGTAGTAGTGTATCGGGAGGGTTTCTTATTTGGATTTTGCTTTACGAGACGTCCCACGCACGAAACTTAGCGCAATGTCGAAAGTGGTGAGACGTTTGGTCATTAGTCCACGACTCTGGTACCTCGATCATTATTCAAGCATGTAGTTATAACTGTGAGTTGAAAGTTATATTACTATATAAGGTCAGTAGTGCCATTAGAGAAGACTGAAAATCTTTATGTTCACCGCGAGTTAAAAGGTGGAATGATGTCGAGAAGGATTAAATTTCAATTTTTTGGGTGATTGAGAATACCCAACAATCATAGCCACACTGTGAATGCGAGGGCAACAGGATTATGTGTATTACGTGTGAGACGTATGTGATATTTATGTTAATATGCGAGGATTATAGGGTGTGTGTGGGCGCCCTGGTTAACTGATTTTAAAAACGTCTGAGATAGGAGGACGTGGGAATAAATGTGTGGAATGTATGCCTGTGGGGCTAGTATAAATAAGCTAGAATTGCATGAGGGATTGAACATCATATGAGAATGACAATAATCCAAGTATATGTGTGCAATGAGAGTTAGCAAACCTGAGATGGGTTGAAAGTCTGTGGGAAGCCGTTTAAAAGGATATCTCTTGAAAAGAGGAAAACTCTAATTATTATGGAAATTTAGAGCGGAGTCTAACTCAGTTGAATGTTGAGAGTGACTTGTGCATAAATAAAAATGGTTATGTCAAAAAGGTATGAAGAGCTCAGAAGTGAACATTGTAGCGAAAAAGTGCACGGGCCGAAACTCTTGGTATACCTCGGGGGAAAAGGGGAGTATAAGTACCACTTAATGTGAGACGTTATAAGTGGACGTTGGTGTTTGGTGAGACATAGTGAGATTGTCTCCGGGTGCACCACTTACAGATGGAAATAGGTTGGTTCGGGATGGCCAACCAAAAATTTTGTATCAAGCCGATAATTCTAGTGTTGGAACGGGCAGACAGTCTAGTAAAGGATGAGTGCACCAGTTCGAGGTGCCGCCCAATATGGTTGTAAGTCAGGATGAGATCCTTCAACCCCGCCTTCGATAGGGATTTTTCAAGAAGTAGTGGAGATGGAATTTCATTTTGGGCAAGTCGTGTCACCCATGACCCAATGAGTAGATGGGAGGTGGTTGACGACTAGTAAAGTGGTATGTATGTGATTTTGGAGTCACTGCGGTTAGTATACTTTCGCAACTGACATAACTTGTAATTGAAGTAAAGCATGGTATGATAATTGGGAAGGGAAATTACCGATTGGTAGAGTTGTGTGTAGCCATTTGTACCTGTTTGTTGTGGACAAGGTGTCTATTAAGGTTTTGCGTGGGAAAGTTGATCATTCTCCCTCTGGTTGTTTAGAGGTGAGCAAATAAATAGACTTTTGGTTCGGACGTGATTTAGAGTCCGTTATTGAGAGGGGCGTTAAGCACAAAATGTTTTGGGATGACTTTTGAGCGTCTTAAGAGTTATGTTTCCATGAACCGAGATTTGAAGGACCGATTGGAGTGGTCCAGTGTTCTTATGGTTTCTCTCAGAATGGGAGAATTTTATTGAGATTGGACACGGGAAGCTGGCATTTAGTGATGTGCGGCCTTCAAATAAAAGTGAGGCGATAAAGTCGGTGAAGTATGGTCTCGTCTTATTTGGATGTCGTTGGTAAAGCACAATGTGTGATGTGCCACTATTGAGGTCAAAGTTTATAATTGATGGAGGGTATCGGTATGAAGAGAATTAAACAAGCTTGCTAAAATCTGGGGCTATAGTGGTTAAGACTTTAAAAAAAGTGGGTACCACTAGCGAGCATATAGTGGAGTGACCCCTATGTTTGAATAATTTGATTTTGGGTACTAGAGAGGGTGCTATGGTTGTGATTTAAAGTCTTTGGTACCGGTTTCATCCGAATTTCGAGGACGAAATTCTCTTGTAAGAGGGGGAGAATGTAATACCCCGTGCTTTTATGGATATATAAATTACATGAATGGATGTAATTTAATTATTTCATAATTTAAAGTAAATTAGATGGACCAATTATATTTCATATCACGGGTGAATAAAAGAGACAGGTGATGTTATTTTATGTGAAAAACACGTGTGGGGATGTGTTCGATTTAAGACGTCAATTTTTGTTAATCGACTCGAATGGAAATTTCGAGTTCACGGTTGGTCTCGAAAGGGCCGAGATAGTCAGAATAGAGTACCCGGGGGTAGTGTTTGGGTTCGAGGACTTTTTGGATCAGTAGGGACTCACATTCGTGTATACAAGTCAATTTTGGGTTTATTAAGGGATAAACCCTCATTTCTCTCTTATAATCCACGAGAGAAATAGGAAAGAAAGAAAAGAAGAAATAAGAGAAAAAATGAAGAAAAGGGGACAAAAAGAGGAGACTCGGGCCAAGCTTAGACTGATTTCGGCATGAGATCATCGGATTTATCCAACCAGGAAAGTGTTTAACTTGCTTTAATCATTTTAGTGTGTTTATAATCCATATTATAGTTTGTGTAAAATCTATAAGATTTTGGGTTTGTAATTCTTGCATAGAAAGGGGTTTTTGGAAAATGATTTCATATGATTTTGATGTGATAATAATCTTACATGGAATCTTAGTTAAAACCCATGTAAATGGTAAAAATTATGGTGAGGAATTGGAAGAAATGAAAGTTAGGGTTTAATTAAGAAAAGGGTTGATTTTCTTGGTTTAAATGATGAATCCCAAGAATAAATTGATGTGTTGCATAAAATCATAGCGTGTAGATGAGTATATTGATGGTTGATGACGTTGGGAATCAAAAATCATGGGTTATAGCGATTTTAGGGAAATCTCGTAAGAAATGAAAACTGTAAGGATCGAACCGGTTCATTTTTCTTAGTCACCGGATCAGTCCGGTTTTCTCAGAAAATCTGAAAAAATTTTATTGGACTAAAAAGGATTGGAGAAGAAGTTCTTTTAGAGATAGATATTAAGGGATCCAAAATAGAGTGCGAGGACCTCTAAAGGAGTAAATGGGTGATATATATATAAATATATATATATATATATATATATAAGTCTCGGGTTAGTGGGAAAAATCCGAAGTTTAAATTTAGGAATGTTTGGGACGAACGACATTCGAGGAATTATTCGGTGGATTCGTGCATATATATTTATGCATGTAGAATATAGATGTCGATTATATATATATATATATATATATATGTCGAATATGTATGAGTAATATCCTAAGGTGCGAATAGGATGATATAAGAATATTAGCTGGACGTGATACGCTACTATTCAGAAATAAGAAATGTGAGAATTGTATCATAAGTGAGTGAATACTTATGGGATTAAAGTAAGTTGTGTGTATACTTACTGATTAATATGAATTGGTATATTCGGGATTACCGGCTAATGCCCCGAGAGATAGTCATAAATAGCCAGATTTGATGTGATATATATATATATATATATATATATATATATACCTTTTACCACACTGTTATGCCTTTCGATCTCAAAAACATCGGGGCTACATATCAAAGAGCATCCACAACCATCTTAAATGATCTTAACAACAAAGAGGACAAAGTCTATGTAAACAATATGATCATCAAGTACAAAACTCGAGAAGGTCACATTCCTTCCGTGAGAAAATTCTTCAAATGGATACAACAGTACTTGATGGGCCTCAACCTACAAAAATTTATTTTTTTGTCACAAAGGTTAAATTCCTTTGCTTTCTGGTCAGAAAAATAGGTATCAAAGTAGACCCTGCTAAACTTAAGGCAATCCTTAAATTTCCACCTCTTGGACTGAGAAAAAAGTCCACGATTTCATAGAAAATCTCCAATACATTAGTCGATTCATTAGTTAACTCACCTTCAGATGCAAGACCAACTTCAACATCCTCCGAAAGGATTAATTGTACTTAACTATCACAGACACCACAGTTGGGGTTATGTTATCCTAATACATTGAAGAATCATGAAAATAGAGAGCGATCGACTATGCCAGTTGAAAACTGGCAAGATATGAGTTGAACTATACATCATTGGAGAAGGCGTATGTTTCCCTTATTTGGTTCACTTAGAAATTTCAACATTACATGCTTGCATTCCTAATCAAGTTAGTATCTCAAATGGATCCCATGAAGTACCTACTAGAAAAGAATGCCTTGTTAAGTCGTATGGCCCATTGACTTTTGTTGATAGACAAATTCGATATCTCTTATGTTATGCAAAAATCCATCAAAGGAAGATCCATCTCTGATTACCTAGTCGACCATACCATGGAGAAATTGATGTATTGATTTACGAATTCCGAACAAGGATATTCTCAATACTTCTAATAAAAAATGCCAATGGAAATTGTTCTTTACAGGGCTGCTAAAAAGAAGGGATATGGCATTGAGATACTCCTGATCACCCCCGATGACTCTCACACTCCCATCGCCATTAAGCTAGACTTCCCTTACACTAACAACATAGTATAATATGAGGCATGCATTGTGGGCCTTAATCTTGCCCTCGATAAAAGATTCGAATACCTTGATGTTTACTAGGATTTTGCCCTCATCATAGGACTAGTCCTCCGAAAGTGGAAAGTCAAAGATGAGAAACTCCTACCCTTTTCACGCTCACCTTGAAGATCTTGCTTCCCAATTCCAAGATGGCATATTCCACCATCTCCCCCGCTCAAGAAACAACATTGTCGATGCATTGGAAATTTTTGCCTCAGTGGTTGATATGTCTGAGGGAATAAATGTGACCACTTTATAAGTTCAAAAGCAGTCCATTCCCACTCGTTGCTACCTTAGCGATTTCTCCATGGAAGAAGATCTCTATAAAGTTAGGCTACGATATTACAATATATGGAGCCTCCTCAAGCATGGTAAGTATCCTCAAGGGGCTAATAAGAAAGATCGCATGACCATTCACATATTTGCAGATCAGTACATCATTTGCGATAATGAGTTATTTAAGAGAAATTTCTATGGCACCCACTTGCAGTGCATATCAGGGTGAAAAAGTCTAGTGCCCAAGGGTCATACAGAAACATCACCAATTTTTAATTTTCTCAATTTTAATAAACTTTCCAACGAACAAAATCAACGTGTTGTGTTAAATAGTTTGCCAATTTCAGTCTTGACTTAAGCATGCATCTAAGTAAGTATAAGCAAAGAATAAAACGAACATCAAACCACAACACGATGATGTACGAGGAAAACCCACAATAGTAGAAAACTCTCGAATGGCGCATCCATACAAGTCCACTACGAAATAGGTCTAGTTAAAAGGACAAATTAGACTTACTCACTGACTCGATGTCCGTAAGCCTTGATACGATTTTTTGTATCTTTTTACCTTCTTTGCAACCAGTGTTGGAGGCCTTCTAATATCCACACAATGTTGGCGCATTCCCACGTCTCAGTATCACACGGATATTATCAGTCTCGTGACTTGTCCAGTCTCCGCTCAACTCAAACACGATCTCTACCTGTAAGAACATTTTTCTAGGATTGTTCATAGCATAACATTAGGCTAGTTTAGCGTATATCGTTACAAGTCATCACGCAATGTGAAGACAAATCGAACGCAATCATCACCAAGTTTGAAGAATTCCCAGCATACCAAAAGGTCTAAAACGATTTACAGTTTGAAATAATTCATAGAATTATATTTGGGGTGTTTATTTTTTATCAAAAAAATGAACAAGGTTTTGAATTTTCGAAAATATTTTTTTCTAAGACCTGTAAGCGGAGTTCTAAAAATATTTTTTTCGGAGCAAGTCGTTCAAACGACATTAGCAAGTCGTTCAAACGACATTGTTTTTTCATTCTAACGAGATGAAATGTCATTAGAATGACCCCGCCACCTTAAGAATTTTTTATTCTTATAAATACCTATTCGTGGATCACTTTTTGTTAAGACTTTTGACGAAAATGTAGTGCCAAATTCTGGGTAAAAGTTCTTCAAGTTTTGTGTCAGGACACCCTTTTAATTCACAAGAAATCATCCTTGAATATTGTTCTTGGGAATTAGTTTAGAACCATATATAGTTTTGTATTTATTTGCATACACCTTGTGCAGAGGCACTCCATGGCTGACTAGGTACTACTTGAGGGAGGTACTGGGCTGACGACTATGAATGCGGTCATTGGGATGACTCGAGGGTTCTCCTTGCAGATTCAGAACACCGCGTTCTTGTGGGTTTTTTGCGTGTTAATCCATTGCAAATTTCATTGTAATCCGTGTAAGTTGCGATTTATAGTTTATAGTGAAATAAAAGGTTTTACCCGAAAGGTTTTTTTTTTTTCCTGAAAATGATTGTGTTGGATTTGCGTGGATTGATTTATCTATTTTATCATCATAGATGTATGTTTAGGATTTGACAAGATAAAATCAATTGAATAGTCATTTCATAATAATTAATTAGTGTTGCAATATTTGGGTATGAGATAACAAGTTATGTCAATACAGTTGGAATATTAATTTAATTGGACTTGTGTCAACTTTTAGTTGAAATCACCCTACTGAGAGTTTCACCACTCTACAAATTGGCATCGGAGCTTATTCACTGGTGATCGCCTTGCCCAACTAGAAACATTACTTTGAGGTGCACTCCAACGTAGTCACAACCTCCTTTCCAGTGAAAGCAATCCTAAAAAATGCCAACCTCTCTAGATGAATGTCCAAATGCAAGGTGGAGATAGAGAGTCTTAATATCCATTATTGCCCCTAAACTTCATTAAAAGTGCATATTTGGGCAAATTTCATCGTTGTGTTTGTCGACACACATCAACGTAAAGAGGAACCCTCATATGACGATCAAGGAACTACAAAAGGATCTGCACATTATAATAAATGAAATCTCAATGTAGACAGAGCATCCAATATGAAGGGGTAAAGTTGGGACTTACTAGTTACCCAAGATCGCACTATCCTCGAGCAGGAAATACGATTTGGCTTTAAGGCTTCAAACATTGAGACGGCTCATCGGTGGATTGACGAAAGTTTTTTTCCCTTGACGCTAGTCACCTTAATGTATTTTGTGACTGAAGACTGGTATCTAATAAAATATCATGAGATTATAATGACATGGATGAGCCCATGTGAGCCTACCTTGAAAAGTTCAAGAATTGATCACCCATTTGGAGTGTGTTCAAATACAGTAATTTCATATATGAAATAACAACCATGAAGATGCAACAGAAACTTTATCTTCACTTGTCAAATTTGACCTCAAGAGCGTGATACAGGGGGAATATTGGGCACATATAATCATCCTAAAGAAATAGTACATCGACAAAGTGCTTGTTGTGGATAAAGCTCCCATCTGGGTGGGACCAATAATTAAGTATTTACAGGAAGATATGTTGCCCATTGACAAAAAAAATAACTATAAGATCCGTGTAAAAGCCACCCATTTCTATTTATCCTGAAGGAAGGCTAAATAGTAGATTCTTTAATGGGCCATACTTACAATGTGTGCATCCCGATGATGTCGATCAAGTCCTATATGACCTACATGAAGTAATTTACTTTTATACCCCTTATTTATGAGAAATTATTTTTATATTAATTTTCCTTGTGGGTTAATTACATAAAATAAAGGAAGTTGAAGTAAATATTACTTTAAGTGATTTAAGAGATAATATTTACTGAGTTTTGCATATTTACCATTAATTGAATGTAAATAGTGTAACATTATGTTTTGTTGCGTCGTTGTGCTTTATGCGATGGTTATGACTTATATTCTAATTGGGTTATTATTAAAGAGTTAATATAACGTTGGAACATGAAATAATGAACGATATCTCAGATGCCGGTTTAGAGGGCACGGTTAGTCCAAAAATGGTTGAGATAGTCAAAATAAGTACCAAGTTGTATTTTTGGGTTCCGGGGTACTTTTGACTAGTTATAACTTAATTATGGTGTTACGAGTCATTTTAAGTGTGTAGTAGCATTTAATGTTAAACTTAATGTATTTTGCATGCTTTGGGGTATTTTAGTCTTGCAAGAGAATTTAAGATCATTTATGTGTTTATAAATCAAGAGACAGTTAGAGAGAAGAGAAAGAGGAGATTTGCTATTTAGGCTTGGAAATCGTTTCAGCAGGGAAGAATCTGATACTATGATCTTGAGGCAAGTTTCTAACTTGCATATATTTATGATTGAGTGTGAATAACTTGTATTTATAATCTGTGTTCTTGAGTTTGAACCATTAATGGAATTTAATGATTTTGTTGGTTAAATCCAATATTATAGGATCTAGACTTTTTTAAATGGTCTTTTCTAGTTAGTTAACTTGGATAGATGATTTGGAGATAATATGAGTTGATGATGTTGGAATTGAGGTAAGAAAATGGGTTTTGGGGATTTAGGGTTCATATCAACGCGTAGCCCCAACTGGGCATCTCGACTAGGGTAAATCGATTCGCCCTCCCTAGCGAATCGATTCGCTAAAAATGGTGGCTACAGGTCTGAGAAATCGAATCGATTCGGGTGAAGGCCGAATCAATTTGGGCTGAGACAGAAGGTTGGTTTTCTTAGCCGAATTGATTCACTTTTTGAGCGAATCGATTTGCTATCAGAGGCGAATCGATTCGGCCTTAGGCGAATCGATTCGGAAAACCTCTTGTTTTATAGAATTTTCCAACTTGGTTTCTGGTCCTTTTCTTTTTGGTTTGAGGCTTAGTAACCTTCTTATATGAAGTAATAAAGATCATTAGGGTCTTATATGAGGGGGATTAATAACCTAGGTTAGTAAAGGGGTAGTTGGGCTTATTTCGGGGACTATTTAGTAGAACTTAATGTCTCAGTTCGTCTAGTAAACAAGTCTAGGACTAGGGTAGAGTTGGGTAGTATCGTTTTGGACCTTTGGGGGCTATTATGAGGGTAAGTATACTTGTAGATCATATCGTTATGAACATATGGTCTCGTGAATAAGAAATGTACCTTTTTAAATTGGCATATCTTGTGATTATGGCATGCATTTACATACCTCTCTAAATGTTATCATAAGGGAAGTTAAGCGAATGAGGTAAATCCCCTGGATTGTGATGGAGGGAGAATATAATCCTCGGCCATAGGACCGGTGGTTACATTTTATGATTATTTTATTCGAAGTGAGGTAATTTTGGGTATGGTTATGACTCACTATCGAAGGTATATGGACGCTTCCCGCGCGACGCGATTTAGGGTGCCCAGGTGGTCTTGATTATAGGCCCTAGAAGATGATAGTATTTAGGGTTGCATCCAGTGGGGTGACTCCCGGAAGGATGGTCTTAGAACCGTTATATTATGATTGTGATTGTTCTCATAGTTATGGCATTTCACATGAATGAGTTAATGAATCTATAAATCAACGGTATGGCATATGATTCCCCAATGATAAATTGACTTATGAAGATGTATTTTATGAATTTGCAAACTAAGCATTGTTATATAGGTTTAAGATATTCCTCTTAATTGAATGGGTAGTTTAACTTGTAATAGTATAGTATGGCGCTAGGATGTGCACTTAGAAGATAGGTGAGGATGATTCTTTTTATGAAGAGAGAACTTAACCTGTTTAGGATGTTTAGCATTCATAACCATTATCCATTTTATTCACACGTATATCATATCAAACCGGGCCCTGACGCGTTTATATTTCTCTTTCTTGTGTGGTTCTCATTTATGCTCGGGTTCTCCGCCGCATGGGTGCCCACTTTAATCTTTCCTTCCCAGTATCAAGAAGCTACAACATTTTGCGGATGTTGTAGGATTTTTGTAGTGGACGCATCATTTTCTTTTGATACTCTAGCTATGATCCGTCAGTATATTCGGGCATGTTGCCCCAACTATTATTCATTTATACTTGCTGTAATACTTGATGTAATCTTTTGTATTAGTCTGTTAACCAACGCTTATTCGGTTATGCTTTGTAAAATTATTGTATAGCTGCTACATGTCTTTATATATATTCACCTTTTGTTATAAATTGCGTAGTTGAAACTGTTTTATTTAACTTGCAAATTATTAGACATCCGTTTTCAAAAATATTTGGTGGTTGTCTCATGCTATTATTAGCGACAGTGATGCTAAGAGTGGACCATTTATGATTCCTAGTTTTATTGGAGTGACTGGTTGGCCACCTCTTAGTTTAATAAGTGGGTGTCATATTTACGAAAGTCACGCTAATGAAAGATGTCTAGCATTTTGAGCCATTAAGGAGGGATATTCTTGGTCCTACGTGCACACAGACCCCATATCCTATGTAAAATAGTGCAAGAAGTGCTAATTGTTCTCACCACTCCTCCATCGGTCGGCCAACGACCTCAAATATCTGACCAACCCATGGTCGTTCGCTCAGTGGGGGTTAGATGTTGTGGGACACTACCTACTATGCCTAAAAATAGGAAGTACCTTATTATCGGCATGAATTATTTCACTACATGGATTGATGTAAAGCCATTGGCCAACATAAGGGATGTTAATATGATCATGTTTGTTTGGAGGAACATCATAATTCATTTTGGCATACCAATAACACTCATAATCGACAATGGAACAAATTTTGAGAGCATACCATTCGAAGATATCTGCAAAAACCATGTTACTAAGCATTATCATAGTTTAGTGTCTTACCCCTAAATAAATGGACAAGGGGAGGCTTAAAATAAAATAGTCCTTGACTAAATGAAGAAAATGTTAGAAAAGGCAAAAGGTGCATGGGTGGATGATCTCCCCTATGTCCTTTAGGCTTACCTTGTTATCATGGACTAGGTGCCATTTCAAGTTTTTATATGGAAAGCCTTGTTATTCTCCCTCTGGTCGATTAGAGGTGAGTGATTACCTATACTTTGGTATCGGACATGATTTAGAGTCTGTTAACAGTATGGGAGTTAACCACAAGGTGAATTGGGTGACTTTTAAGCATCGTAAGAGTTACGTTGCCATGAACTGATGAGTAATGGTTGTTTTGTGTCAGGGTGGATACGAAAAGGTGGCACATGGGGAGGTGTGGCCTTTCCCGATATCGATACTTTAGAGAAAAGGAGGTATAGGTCATCTCATTCGGATGTCATTGGTAGGAGCACAATATGTGATGTGATGTTATCAAGATGAGACCTTAAGACTGATGGAGTATATCGGTATGGAAAATATGAAGTAAGCTTGTTGTTAAGTTGGGGATGTATTGAATAAGACATTTGACAAGTGGGTACCAGTAGTGGCATAGAGTGGAGTGACCCTTATGTTAGTATAATTTGATTTTGGTTACTAGAGCGAAAGTCTTTAGTACCGGTAAAATTTGAATTTCGAGGACGAAATTCCGTTGTAAGGGGGGAGTATGTAATACCCCATACTTTTATGGATATTTAAATTATATGAGTGAGTGTAATTTAATAAATTGAGAATTTAAAGTGAATAGGAAATATTAGTTTGCAAGTGTCAGATTAATATTTACATGGGTTATATTTTCTTACGGGACTAAGTAAATGAGTTGGATTGTTTTAATTACATGTCACAATTGGGTAAAGCGACAAAGGATAATATTTTATTTGCAAAACACGCATTGAGAAATGTTGGGTTTATATATATATATATATATATATATATATATATATATATATATATATATATATATATATATATACATATATATAAAGTAAGAAATTTATGTATGTCACAAGTTTGGCACATGATGTCATGAGATGAATTTTTCCTGCTATACCCATTTTACCCTTGGAAAATTTGGGTTCCCCCTCTTTTGACACACTCTAATTTGTTTCCCCCTACTTTTCAAAATTCAAACATAAGGTTAGAATAGTAATTTATTTCCACCAACTCACTCCCTTAACCTCATTACCCAAATGTTCCGTCTTATGATATTTCTCCCTATCACTTTGACCTCTCTATCCCTTGCAAACGATCCCCAGCTTTGGTGAAAAATGATCTTCGTCTCTCTCTCTCACTTGCAAATGTCTTATTATGTTTCTCCCTATGGCATCAATGATCCTAGGTAACTCCACGCTCTAGCTTTGGGGAAAAACAATCTCCAACTTTGGGGAAAAATGATCTTCGCTCCGGATCGCTTGACAGAGGTACACGATCTCAGGTAACTCCATGCTCCGACATCAACTGATTGGAGATACATAATTTTTACTATCAAGAAATTTCTATTTGCAAGTTTGATGGTTGTAGTTGGCTTTAGGTCCTTTTGCATAGGTATTTGGGTTTTTATTCTATGGCGAGACATTTAGATGCTCTAAATCGCAGTTTATTAACCATCAGTTTTATTGGTGTCCGTATCAAATTTTCTAAGGTTTGTTTTCTTTTAACTTATTTTCAGTTTGATCAAACTTCAAATCATTAGCTTGAAAATAGAAATTTTTACTGTTCTCTCTTTCTTTGGGTGAGTATTTGATGTTTTATTGATTGTTCTGCTATCTTCAATCTCTGTACGTGTGAAATTTTTCTATCTCTGTTTTTGTCTACAGTTACATGTTCGGCTGTTCAATGTTAGATTTTAAAGGTATTTTCTCATTTTTTTTTCTACATTCCAACAACTATTGGCACCCACCATAAGATTTAGGTTTTTTTAGGTAGAAGGAAGGGTCAGCAATGGTTCAGTGCTCAGGAGGCGTGTGATGGGAGTAAAATTGTTAAATTTTGTTTTTTTATATCTAAATTTTGTTTAAAGATGTGTTCTTTAAACTTTGATCAAGTCAGACCCCATAAACTCTCACCCTTGGCTTACAAGATTAGTTGGCATCCAAATATCCCTCTTAACATGTTTATCTTTATGCGGAAAGTGTTGTAACTCCTCTAAACTTTGTGATTTACTGTGACAGATTCTATATTCAACTCTATATATGGCGCTACCTTCAATTGAAGATATTAGGAGGTTGAACCGAACTTGCAATTTCACCTGGTAGAATGATGCTAAATTGGTGAAAATATTAAGCATGTTATTGGTGATGGCGCCTACTTTTCAAGAAATTACATGTCATTGGATTGAAGTTGCTTCTTGATTCAATGCGACTAGAGCTTTGGACATATCAGCTTCTTTCAATTCCATGTTATCTTGCATATAGTTATGTAGATTCTATATGAATTCTTCCGTGTTGAGTTTGATTAAGGGGATTTCATCAGTATCCTCATAGAATGCATCCTTAGTGTCACTTCCTAATAATTATGTTGTTTCTGCCTATGGTGTTGCTGGTTCCTCAACAACAGGTTCATATCTTATGTCAATGATTCCTCCTTGATTTGAATTATTCCTAGCAAGATCTTGATTTGAATTATATATGGGAATGTTTGTACTTCTACTTTTTTTTGTGAATGTTTGTACTTCTACTTTGTTTACATTGGTTGTAAGGTTTATTTTTAACATAAGTTTGTCTTGTCAGTTGTGTGTCTATTTACTATTTGTGCTTTGCTAGTTGTGTGTCTATGAAATTTGTAGAGTTGAGTTTTTATATATTCAACTAATTTTGGATTGAGTTTAGAGTAAAAATGAAAAATAAAGCAACTGGAATATATAGTATTCTCCTACTGAATTACAGTTTATAATCATAAGAAAATTTTAATTTATGTTTACTTTAAACTATTTATTAAGTGAAGAACCATTGATATTGGACTAGACTTCTTAATAAATATTAGACAAGGTGTATTGTCTTGGGTTGACATGGTTTCTTATTATGGTTCATGAGCCAAGAGATAGAGAATGACTATAGGTAACTAATAGGAAGCATAATTGTTCCCTCCTATTCTTAATTCTTGGGCTATGTAATATAGACTAGATCTTATATGTATTGCTAAACCTAATATTGCTTTTAATGTTTTTTCTTCTCAGAGTTTTTAACTCTACGAGCATGAAGTTTCTTGCTACTACCAATAGAATTTAAGGATTCTATATTCTAATAGGATTCTTTGCCTCTCTATTATTAATATATCGATTTGGTTATTACCCATATAATCAGGTATGGATATGTTTAATTAGGTATATATAATCAGATATTGATATTTTGTTGCATTTGTTTACAGAAATGTCACTGAAATGTCACACTTACCGCGTCTCCAAACTCACCCTCTCCGACTCTGTCTCATGCGTGGGAAGAATTTAACAGAGACTATATTGAGGTAATCCAAGTCTAAATTTTTTAATTCATCTGGTAGCATTCACTCATTGTCTTCCACATGTAATGAAAGTTTTCTTTATGGTTATAATATTTTCTTTGGTTTTATATGTATTGACTGAAAATTTTTATTCCATGCTAAAGTTCTTTTGTGTCCAAATTATGCCTAGGAATGAACAACTAAGGAAGTAGATGCAGCAGCTGCAAGGGAAGCTTACAAGGCAAGCTTCGCCAACTATCTAGATGGCGCGCAAGCTGCTCTAGACCTAGCTGCGGCTATTGATGCAACTGTGGCGAATTCTAGAAAGGTATCTATCACCTGATCATATAAATTGCATGATTTAACCATATGTTTCATTTTGTTATTAGATCATATTACTAAGTATTGACCAAATTAGCCAGTTATTTACTGTGAACAACGAACAATCAAGGCGCAAACCAAATTTGTTTACTAGGGAGGAAACATGAGAAGTTGGGGGAGCAAACTGAAAATGACATTACATAAACACCAAAAAATAAAAATGAACTTTTTTTTATCTTCAGATGATTTGTCCTCATCGTACATTCGAGGCATTAATTAGTATCAATAGTATCATTCCTTCATAAAGGGCCAATTGAGTTATGTAACTATATATTTATGTTGATATAATTTCAATAGTATCATTCTTTTAGTGTAATTTAGTTTCATTACATTAAATTATTATATTTGACCACATTGTAATATAGTCACATTGTAATATTGTTTCATCACATTGTAAGATATATTAGGAGTGCTGAACTACAAGGTGTTGAAAATTAGAGGACACAGTGCTGAACTGGAAGGTTTGATATATGGTGAGTCGGAGAACGATAAGGTATGACATATACATGACAAAGTTCAGTTATTGTGTATTTTGCCAAGAAGTATGCCTTGTTGATGCAATTATTGAAGGTCCCAACTTTGAATTTGCAGCAGACTCATGAAGAGATTTTTTATGACAAAGATAAGCTGCTGGAGAATGGGGAAAGATAGGAAACCGAAATTGAAGATAATCTCATACCAGAGAGCCTCTACCAATGGTTGCTTTGTAGATTGGTTCCTTCCCAGTTTCCAACTGATTCTCTCGACTTTTGAGAGTGTGATAAATAAAGAGATTTGTTTTGGAGTTTTGAATTTACTTAGTTATTTTCTTTTACTGAATCTAATTATTTTTGTTGTGGTATGACTCTTACCGTGTCAGGATTATAAATAGTCACTTGCAATATGTTATTATTTATGGAATTTAAACATATTTGTGGAGGCAATTACTATGCAACACAAATAAATACGAGAGAAGCAATTATCAAGAAAAGAATAAGGAATATAAGATGCCAATCACACAACAAAGGATGTACGTGGTTCAGCAAGGATGTGCCTACGTCCACGGTGGTGAAGTCGATATTATTTCTATATACTCCGGAGAGTGATTACAGAGAATACAACCTGTCCTTTTGCCCCGGACCTAGGGTTTAATATATACATGTACATGTAGGTAAGTGGAGGTGATGGGTTTCTCCACGTTTTCCATCTCCCGTATAACTTCCCATTTGTGGAAACGTGGGGGAGACCAGATCAATATAAGAGATGAGGGGTCCGGACTTTGGGCTGCCAGGACTGGGCTACTCGTCCGGGCCCATGGTTCTAAATTTTGGGTACCCACAATATTGTTAGACAAGTGTACTTGTGGATGGACTTTAGGAGAGGGGGCATCTTTTAATTGTGGAGATGGAGGAACTAATTAAAAGAACAATTCTTTTTACAAATGTAGCCTTTTGGTCTCTTTTTTGTATGTATTATTCTTTCAGATATCGATACACATGTTTATTTGTTTTGAATGCTTAGTTTCTCATTATCTTGAGTATATGGTTGGATTGGGAGTGAAATGTTTGCCTCATTTTCCGTTAAACTCATAAGTTGTATTTCTATTTAATTTTGTTCTATATAAAATATAAGTAATACCATTTGCATAGCAATTGTAGAGTGGATTGGGGAATCCATTAATGTGTGGTTATATTAGTATTGTTTTTTTGTATGTATGTCAAAAAACCTACAAAATTTTCCATTTTTTTAAACTATAGGTTTGTACAATAGGTTATTTAAAAAAATTATTTATCTGATCCGAACTTAATGACGTATGGTCCAATCAATGACATACACTTTTAAAAATTTGTAACGTGCCTTCAGGCACGGGCATACCCTAGTGTATATATATATATATATATATATATATATATAGAGAGAGAGAGAGAGAGAGAGAGTATATATATGATGTGATTGCAAATATATCTCTATGTTATTGATATATTTATGTGAAGCATACCCCTCTAGTGCTATCATGGGAAGTTGCGCGATGTGAATGAATCCCCTGGATTGAGGAGCAGGGCGAGTGTATATATATATATATATATACGAGTATAAAGACAGTATATATATGATGTGATTGCAAATATCTCTCTATGTGAATGATATATTTATGTGAAGCATACCCCTCTAGTGCTATCATGGGAAGTTGCACGATGTGGGTGAATCCCCTGGCTTGAGGAGCAGGGTGAGTATAGCCCCCGGTCATAATCGTCCAGTTATTATACAGTGTGATTTTATTCTGGGTGAGACGTCTTGGGTATGATTTAGTCTCACTTTCATGTGAGGAACTATTGGTCTCACTTTCAGGTGAGGAACTATGACCGTTTCCCCTATGTTTGTGTTTGATTTAGGGTTCGGTGTGAGATTCCGACCTGGCTGCCCGGGAGAATGTGTGAGAAATTCCCTGGATGATGATAGCATTCTAAAGACTGCATCCATTGAGTTATAGCTCTGAGGGATGGCTATTATACTTATATAGTGTGTGATATATAAGTATAGATATACTTTATGTGTATATATATATATATATGAGATGTGAAAACATATATATACATGGTATACATGGACTAAGGTAAAGAATGTATCATATATATACACTAGATGTGTATAGGATATTATATATGAGATGTGAAAACAAGTATATACATGGACTAAGATAAAGAATGTAATATATATATATATGGACTAAAACAAGGAAAGAAATGTGAGTTAATTTTTGGTTTATCCATGAGTATAAAATCCAGAATATAATATGTAATATACGTATATAATGATGAGAATATTATATACGAGATAATAACACTAAGATGTGGATAGTATATAATAACTAGTGAAAGCTATTAATTACGAATGGATAAATTATACGTGAGAAGGTATAAAAAGTAAACTAATGCAAGAACTTGGCATATTTATATACACGGGGCATTAAATATCATATGATGATTTAGTTGCTGTGAGAGATTAGTTAGGTGGGGTAGTTTAACTAAGGTGTTTTAAAATACATGCATTAGGTGTGCACTGTTAGATGAGAGGTGAGGGGTATCTCATGCAAGTGCGACACTAGTTTAAATATGGAGAGTACCATGTTTTAAATATTAAAGTAAATTAATCACTTGCTAAAATATTTTTCAAAACCCGGCTCTGACCGGTATCTATTTTTCTTTTTTCTTCCCCTTTGTAAACTTTTTAAGTGTCCAGACCCAGGGACGCCTTGATGACTATTCTTTCAAGTCAGATGTAGCTACCGCAACTATGGATGTTGGCAGGGATTGTTTTAGATTCTTCCTTCTTTGGGATCTAGATAGGAGGTAGTGAAATTGATAATCGGGCATGTTGCCCAACTGATGTCATTTATTTTATTTACAGAGATTTTATTTTACATTTGGTTGTAATAAATGTTTTACCGAGAGTTATTAGTTATTTATTTATTCATTTTAGTTGTTGTTTATATTACCGTGTGAAAGGTTTTTTTTAATTGTTCTTTAAGTTAAAAATATTAAAAAGTTTAAAATTTGACGCCAGGCCTAACAGGTTATTAGTAATTAATTGGTTTTCGACAGTGATGCTGAGAATGAAACCATTTGAGATTCCTGTTTAATTTGATATAGGACTGATCACACGGTATTTTATTAAGTGGGGTGTAATAGTATCTTAGAACAAATTTCATAATCATCATAAACAATTCTTTTAGCATGCGATTAATTAACTATGTGTTGCATTCTAAGATAGAAATCATCAAACTTTTCATCGTATTTTATGAACATTGTGTCATATAAGTGTACTAAAAGTTGTGATATATCCTTTTTAGACTTGGTATCACCTTCATGGATAGACTGTAAAATGTCTCTAGTTAACTTCAATGTAGTGCAGGCTGAGATTAGTTAAAACTCGGACTCACCAGTTGATTGGAAAATTGCATTTTTGCCTTAATTATTATATTGTGAATTTTTCTTCTCCTCTTTTGTCCATTAAGAATTCTTACAAAGTTTAGGAATCACCTTCACTAGTAGGTTTAGTGGGGATAGGAAAACCAGTTTCAACCATGCCACATACCTCATCTCCCAGTTCTTGGATGTGTGCAACCATCCTTACTTTCCAGTAAGAAAAATTAGCACCATCAAACATGGGAGGACGTACAAAACTACCATTACGGTCTTCCATTTAAAGGAAGATTTTAAAAGATTTCCGCATCTTAAAGATTAAAAAAACTTTATAAAAACGTAATCATGTTGCTCTGATACCACTTGAAAATAATCTAATACATAATAGTGTCAAGATTAATTAAAACTCTTTTAGTTCTTTGGTAAAGGCCTTTTTAAATTTTAATAGTTGAAAACAATTCCACACAAAAAGTTTACTAATTTGTGTGATGTCCTTTCTAGCCAATAAAAAAGTTTGAATTAGAATGGGATGAGAAAAAGAGGTAAAAACACAATATTTGTTCATGAGAAGACGAGTTAACTAGAAAATCCCAGGTCTCTTAATTCTAGGACCACACTCACACCCAATTCCACTATAATAAATGTTTAAGTACAAATTACATATTAGAATGTGTAAATGAAATAGTTTAGCCAATACAAATAGTATATCGAGGATTAAACTACACAACCCCACAACTATTGAATTGGACAAACAAAATAAGTTAGTGACAACTTAGGGAGCACACACTCAGAGCTCCACACTCAAAACCAGAGTATCAGTAAGATGAACACAATAAAAGAAATAATATATGGTTTGGTTTAATCACGACAACAAAGATTACGAACACTAAATCATTAGGCACATAAAATTCATTCTTTAGTAGATTAAAATCAATAGAAATGAAGAAACCTAAAAGTAAAACAGTTTTGTGTAAAAATCAGTTGATATATTATGACCCAAAACTTTAAATATATTAAATATGAATAGGATTCAAGTTAAACAGATCTATTAAACATATAGCCAAGTTTTGCAGTTATAATCAACACATAAATGTAGATTTGGTTTAAATAGAACAAGTATCCGTATTAGGGATTTAAAAAGATTTGTTTTGTTAAAATGAGAGTTGGGAGTTGAAATAACATGGTCCAAAACTTCCTCAAAACAAGATCAATACCATAAAAGCTATAAAAGTAATATAGATCTAAAACCAGTACAAATTTAAAAGCACGCAAATATGGAGTTTTGAACCAAAGGAGAAGAGATTCGAAACATGCAAAATTAAGATTTGTTTTGTTAAAATGAAAGTTGGGAATTAAAATAACACGCAGGTCCTAAACTTCCTCAAAATAATATCAATACCATAAAAGCTCTAAAGCAGTATGGATCTAATGCCAGTACAAATTTTGAAGCATGCAAACATGGAGTTTCGAACCAAAATAGAAGAGATTCGAAAAATGCAAAATCATTTTTTAACCCTAACAGAATATATATAGTGAGGCTCTCCAACATACCTCACTTAACATTCCTATAAACATACCCATTTTTAAAAAAAATGTAAAAAATGTATTTTCTCACCAAATTTGGTGTACATGATCTACATAGTTAGGACATCATTTAGCAAAAACAATCAAAAAATTCAACCCGAAAGTGGGTGAGATGGCGGAAAAACTTTGAATGGTTGAAAATGCACAAATATACCCACTTTTCCTATCACCCACTTCCAGGTTGAATTTTTTGATTATTTTTTTTAGACGATCTCGTTATTATGTAGATCATGTATATCAAATATGATCGAAAAATATATTTTTTTAGTATTTTTTTAAATGGATATGTTCATAGGTATGTTAAGTGAGGTATGTTGGGGATCCTGGCTGTGTATATATATATATATAAGAGAGAGAGAGAGAGAGAGAGAGAGAGAGAGAGAGAGAGAGAGAGAGAGAGAGAGAGAGAGAGAGAGAGAGAGAGAGAGAGAGAAAAGATAAGAGGTATACCCAGTTGATGATCCAAGAGATATAACAGTCAAACGAAGGATGGAACGCTTGGTCTCCAAACACCTTAGACATGACAAAATCACCAAGGCTCAAGCAACCTTCAAAACCTAGAAAGATTAAGAATAAACTTTCAAACACAAGAACTCTAAAATTAGTAAAACACATAACCAACAACCCTCAAACCTTACACACAACAATAAACACTCAAATATAATGAAGTTTAGATGAAATACAAAGGTGGTGCTTAAGTGTAAGGATTAGGAAGGTAAACTCTCAAAGGTGGTCAGAACACTTGGGAATTTTTTAGAGAGAGAGATAAATTTTTTATAGCATTTCGTTGCTTTTGGGAATCAAATTTCGGTAATTTTTTATCACCCTAAGCCTCTTATTTACAAGCTTAAGAAACCACCACTTGGTACAAAGGTAAATCCAAGAAACAAAGGGGAAAAAGGGTAGGCCAAGGCAGTTGATGGGTAGAGATGGAAATGCATAAAAGAGGATATTTCAGGGCTACTCGCGTCAAAAACCAACCCCGGATAGAGCGCATAAGTCAATATACCCCAAACAATCTCTTTGGCGTCCAGAATCTAAACAGACACACGCGTGATGAAGCCTTGTGTGTCAATCGCTATACACCTATTGGCCTAAAAGGTTTCACATGGATTAACAGAAAACACATGAAAACATTGTCATTTTAATTATTGTTAAATTTGGATTAATTAAACAGTAACAATATTTAATCAACTATTAAATTTAACATCTTTAAATCCAAAAACTAATTATAAAAATTCAGAAAAATATTCTATAAATTCTAAAAAATAAAACTGTCACTACACCAAAATACTAATTTTGTGACTGCCTTCTTGTGATTGCTAATGGGGATGACAAATTGTATCACTTCCGAGAGCAGTCACATAATTATTTGCAACTACCATTTGGAGTGATAAAATCTATGGGTAATGAAAAATTTGACTCAATTGGTTTCTCACTACTAATGAGAGTCACAAATCATGCCATATAATTAATTTGTGACTGCTATAAGCAGTCATAAATTTGTGACTATTAAAAGTAGTCACAAATTTATTAGTAGGCTTAAGTTATATCTCTCGTAACGAGTCACAAGATTATAAATGTTATGAGTAGTCATAAATTTTCGTCTAAGACTGCTCGTAGCAGTCACAAATTTTGGCCTAAAACTTAATTTATAACTCCTATTAACCGTCATAAATTTGTAACCGCTTCTTACAGTCATAAAGGTCACAAAATTTTTGGCCTTTAAGTTTAATTTTCCTCTTCTCTCTCCTCTCTCCTTTTCAACTCCTGCGACCCTCTCTTCAGTGTCATGCTCATTATTCCTCTCATCTTAAAAATCGACCTACTGTAAACGTTTTGGTGTCTCTCTCTCGATCACATTATTCAATTGTTGTAAGCGTCTTTCTCTCTCAATCTCTCTATTTAACGTTACATTTGATGTAAATGTTTGGAGGTTTTTTTGTGTAAATGTTTGGAGGATTTTTTATGTAAATGTTACATTTGTTTTTTGATGCAAATGGCACTAAAAATTCATTAGGTTATGGATGAGAATGGAAAATGGGATATGAGAAAATTGGTTGTTATTTTTCCTCAAGTTAGGTTACCATAGTTATACTCAGTTATTTACTTAGACTTCTAATTTTGATTTTAGGTCCATGCTTTATGGTATTGTAGAGTTTTACTCATTATCATTTAAATTGATTCAGGGATGTATAAATAGTCCGATTTATATATATTGACATTCTTATAGCTTATATTATCCATATTTATAATGTTATTTTTATGCTTAGAATGATTCTTAGTTATCTGATGCTTATAATTACATGGAGTTTGCGGGTCATCACAATTTTCCTTGTTAGTTGTATTTTTATAGTGTTATAATTACTTATATAAGGTTTTGGTTCCAACTAAGTGAACCGAATATATGGAATTACTTATAAAGTTTTTATAGTGTTATAACTACTTGTAGTACTGCTTGGAACTATTTTAGTGTTTTGTACTATGTTTTGAATGTATGTTTCTATGAACATGCTACTGTTTTGAATGAAATTACAATCTTTTTAGGATGAAATTACTGCCCTTTTGATTTTTTTTAGTTTGGCTCTATTTATCAGACTACATTACTAATATAATTGGTCTGCTAGATTTAGTATGGTAGATATAATTGGTCTGCTAGATTTAGTGTATTGTGAATATGGTTTAGTTGTGAATTGAAGTTGGGATAATTATGCATATTATTATCTAATAATGAACTGAAAGATGTACATGATTTAGTATATTGTGAACATGTTTGGTATATACGGTTGTTTATGAAACCTACATGCCTATTGTAGTTTTCACCGATGTGCCTTTTGGAGTTTCACCATTTGGAGGGATTGATTCATCATTGGTGGCCTCTATCATGGCTCGCCACTTGGCTAGTACGAAGGCATCCAAGCGATGGGGAGCACAGCATCATTCCTTCTGTGTTGGCCTTGAGGTGGGTCCCTAAACCTATATGGTAAAAAATAATTACATATTTAGCTTGAGTTTATTTAGTATTTAAAACCACTTCTCCTCTTCTATTGAGCAGGGTTCACCCCATTTGAAGGCTGCAAGAATAGTTGCTGATTATTTAGGCTTTAATCAGCATGAGTTTCACTTCACCGTTCAAGTGTTCATGCAAAAAATTTACTAACTTTGTTTTATACCCCTTTTGTGTGATTTTATTAGTGCTAATGTGTATGTACATTATTTGGCAGGATGGGATTAATGCGATTGAGGAAGTTATTTATCATATAGAAACATAAGAAATGACTATAATCAGGTCAAGCACACTTGTATTCCTTATATTGCATAAGATTAAGTCACTAAGAGTAAAGATGGTGATTTTCGGTGAAAGGTATGATGAGATGTTTAGTTGGTACTTGTACTTCCACGAGGCACCCAATAAGGAAGATTTTTGCTAATATATTGGTTGGAAACTTTGAACTTGTGCAAGATATGATTATAAGGCTAATAATTGATGTGCCTTTTGGAGTTTTACTATCTAGAGAACTTGATTTATCGTTGGTGACCTCTGTCACGGTTCACCACTTAGCTGGTATGAAGGCTGGCAAGCAATGGGGTGCTCAACTTCATTCTTTCTGTGTTTTACTTAAAGTCGGCCCCTAAACCTATATGATAGAAAACATTACATCTTTAGCTTGAGCACAACTTCAATCCTTTTGTATATATGTTTGCTTCAAACTTGTAATTTATTAATCATTATAACTAATAATAACTCATATGACGTAAATAGAGACATAATAAGTTACAATGAATGCAAGCACATTAGGTATGTATGTGTAACAATGGAAACATTTATTCTAGATATATGATTACTCTACCTCTACTATACTCGCTCCTCTAATAAATCTTCCATCATATCACTTTATTAAGATAAATTTCTTTGGGTATTGGTATAGAGTATATTGTGTGATGTTGATTGCAAATAGAAGCACAAAATTACTTTGTCTCTTTCCTACAAAAATATTTTGATTTTGAGGAATAAATAATAATATCATTCCTCTAAAAGAATCTTAATCAACATTAAAGAATTGAATTCTTCAAATTAAATTTTAATATACAATATGAATCAAGAACTCCTCTCATGTGTAGTCTAAAAATATATGTTGCAAAGGCAAGTCTTCAAACCTGATTATGCAATTAGCCACCTCCACCATTAGTTCACTTGAAAACATGTTAACTCACTTATCATCATGGAACTTAATCATTGATTGATTATGATCGTAAAGTTTTCTTCATGCATAAATGAAATACAAGGTATTTTTATTGTAATCATGGTTTAGTGTAGCATGTATTATTATTTCTTCAATACTTCTTATGAAAAGATTTTTTTACAAGTTTCTTTTGAAAAGCCTTTGAAGTTACTGAGAACTTACATTGTGATGAATACGACTTGGTGTAATATCCTACCTCCTCTATAGATATGGTAGGGGATATAAGCTTATTACTATTATGGTAGAAAAGCTTATGATTTATTGGTGATTCATAAGCATTATAAATTGTACTTACAATTCAAGTTAATGTAAGTTTATGAATTAAATCGTTCCTTCAGGAGATGTTTTAAGATGTGTAATCCATACATAAACTATTAAATGGGATCCCCATGAGGTTCACTTGAAATTCCAACTAATTTCTTTCTGACATCTCAATGAGAATATGCGAGTCTAATTGATAGGAGGTAAGATTGCTACCAAATCCTAAGGCCATTCCTGGGTTAGGGATCTGTTGTTAGACTTTTTGATCTTCTATTTTGTCCAAATGATGCTATCAATAGCGTAAGTCTTGGGGATAGGTTGAGGTCCTCAACTCTTTGAAGGCAGTCTATTCCAGTAGCTAATGCTTCATGTAAATTACAGTTATTAGTGTCCTCGATTGGAAGCTTTAGTCATATTGATAGTAGTCTCTAACTTTTTATAACCGTTGTCATAGCAGATCATGCTTTGTGAAAAGGAATTACATACTTGATTTTTGTTGATTTGAGGTTCTGTATAAAAGACCAGTTCTACATTCAAAGTAGAGAATATTTTATGTTTAGTTCTATGATCAGTGTTGGTATGCTTACGTTGTCGAGTAGGCGAATTGGTTATTTCGAATGGGATTTCTCCATCTTCAATGACATTGAAGACTCTAATGGAACTTAAGTCTGTATTATTGCTACATGCCTTGTCTCTATCCCTTTGCTCAGGAGTTTGATTGGATGCTTTTAAGGCCTCATGTATAATAGAGTTCTTAGCATCCTCGTTGGTAGCTTTAGTCATATAGATAGTAGTCTCTAACTACTTGAAACTGTTGTCATAGAAGATTATGCTTTGTGAAAAGAAATTACATACTTGATTTATGTTGCTTTGAAGTTCTGTATCAGAGGTTAATTCTACGTTCAAATTAAAGTCTAGTTATGTGTTCAGTGTTAGTAGGATTATGCTGCCTAGTGGTTTCTGCCAAACATCGACAAATTAGAAAATTGTGTGTGTGTGTGTGACCTTTTTACTTCATTATACCTTTTTTGAATATAATTTAGCCCTTATTGAGGGTGATATTTTTGATATTAAGAAAGCACTTATTGTTGTCTCTCGATGCCTTCAAGATTGTCCTCAACATGACAAAACAAGGGTGAATACAAGTTGACCTCTTAAGGCAGTTCCCCATGAGTTCTTTCTTAATGAGTATGGTTGTTTTCCTCCACTACGAACATCAGAATGATAACCTATGCCACCAAGTTCTCCCAATTATGCCTCAGGAGGTCATTTTTTTCCATTAGGGGTGCTGACATGGGATCCGCCAAAACACCATTGTCCTCACATACAAAAAGATATTTTTAGGATCCTTTGTTCCAATGTTTAATGTTTCAAATATTCCAATTGGTGTAGAATTAATTATCTGATTTATCAAGCTTCTAATTTGTATCAATATATCAGTTATTGGTTTTAACAACTTAGATTTTAATTTCCAAATGATGCATGGAAAAAAAATGAGAGCCTTATTTGTAGATTTAATATAAGATGATTATGGGACTTACAGTAAAATCCATGCAATGAATGTTTCTGGCTTCACAATCATCACAATAGAATATATTTCTTATACTTTTTCCATAATTTCTTATTGTATAATTTTTTTTGTTTTGAATGTTTTCTTTGTCCCCTCACCCCCACCCCCAACCCCCCCTAAATTTTTTTTGGATTCTTTTTTTATTAATAATATCTTAGGGATGTTGTAAAATAGTTTGGCTCGGGTTCTTTAATGTGGAAAACTCAACAAATAAATTAAAAAGTTATCGTTTCCATTAACAATACACACACTAGTTCTGGTTCCGTTAATTAAATAGTGCTACTCCCGCTGAGTAGATGTGGTTGTATGGGAGGAAAAGGACACCCGATGGATGGGTTGCTATTAAACATTCTCACCCAGGCTAGAAAAATGGATTGTTATACTAGAAGGGAGTTTTAGTTATTTAACATTCAAAACTTTGTAATTTAGCATAAACTAGTTGATGAGGTTCAACCAAAATGAAATGTTATAAGAAAATTTTAATTATTAAATTGTCCCAACTATGTGTGTATGTGTGTGAAATTTGGCATAAATATTTATAAGATATTAATATGTTAAAATTCATTTTTTTTTTATCTGATTTCTTTGATGTTGTAGTGAATTTAATTTCTACGGATCAGACATGGCCTCGTACTGCTAGTCGTCGGATCGGATAGGAGAATTATTATTGTAGTTGCGATTAAGGAAGCTCTTGTAATTGTTATTGTACTTGCGTTTGGTGTAGTAATTGAGGGTTGGTTATTTTATTCGATGTACGTTTTGTATACGCCGCCCGAGATCGTTTTTTCAGTTAATTCTTCATTTTATGTTCATTTTGTACTTAGCGCTCAAGAAGCGTTTGTTTGATGTTAAATTATGTTTAAATATGTTTTATGTGTACCGAATATTTGGAATTTCAGAAATATAAATGAATTATTGTCGAATTTGTTTAGACTTCTTATATGTTCATCACATTTCATCTACTTCTTTATTTTAGTTTACTTTTTTTTCTACTCTCATCATTTCATCATTTTGCAAAAATATAAAGATATTGGTAATAGCTCTTACCATATTTAACAAGTTCAACCTTTGTAATTTCTAATAGCAATCACAAATTTGTCATTACTGTCAATTTTGTAACCGTTGTGAGTAGTAACAAATTTTAGATTCGTAGCTGCTGATAGAAGTTACAAATTGGAGTCGCCATGTCATAACCAAATTGGGGTTTATAAAAAATTGTGACTACTGTTAGGGGTGAAAATTTTCATTTTGTGACCCCCTAAATCGTGACGCAAATAGCGGTTACAAAGGTCATTTGTAACTGCTAATGGCAGTTACAATTCTCCTTTTTGATGCAGTGCATTAAATTTTAATATAAAACTATTTAAGTTAAAATACAAATAAGATGTATAATTAGAAAAATAATACAGATATTCAATAAATTAATCCAAAAATAGGACATTTGGTTTTGAAAAATAATAAAAGAATATTTTTATCCACGAGTTAAATGCAGGAAGGAAACGAATGTAAAAGTAGCAGTTTGTCACAAAACTAAGCCAACTAAAAAGGGGGTATTTTCAAATTTGTATGGACATTCTAATGCTACTTATGGGTTGTTGTCGACTAGGAAGAACAGATTAAAAATGGAAGGATTATTAAAAATAATGATTCTTTGAGAGAGCTTAGGAATGAGATTGGAAATATTATTAGGAACATTAACTTTTGGTGAGTTAACAAAATGATTAGGAGAAAGTTTCCATTTAATGGGTTTGGAAACACATTTCCTAAGAATAAATTTCCTTTTCGAAGACAAAGTTGGGTACCTATTAGAGGTGCACGTAGGAATTATGCTCTAGAGATATTTGGAGTGAAAGAAGAAAGAAGTCATTTTGCGTCTAAGGAGATACACCACCCTCCTCTACCTAGATAGGTATATGAATAGGATACCTAGTTTATTTGTTGGATATAGGTCCATTCCTATATACTCCTTGATTTATTTGGGATCATTTGCTAGGTGTGAGAGTTTTTATTGCAATATTTGGATCTTTTACATACTTTTGGTGAGGATTTTATCATGCACTATGCATTTCATTCATTTTTCTACATGCTTGTTACTTACATAGTATGATTGTGTATATCATCATCCTTGAAAAATCAAAAAATATTTTCCTTTTTCTTTTTATGGTTGTTATTTAAGTTTTATGTATACATGTGATTCATTATATGAACTTGTTTTGGGCCAAGGATTGAAACATGGATTCTAAATAATGATATGTAAATGATAATTTTGAATTCAGATGAAAAATCATGAAAAGTAACATTTTTTTATATCTTTGTATTTATTTCACTTTTCGCATGCACCTCACACGTCTTTGAATCGTATGGAACTTTTATGTGGTTTACATGATTACTTGGTTTTTAGATCTTGATTAGATCGTGATATCTAATATTCATCAGAATTATCTAATAAATGTTTCTATTTTGGTAGAAACCGTACCTAGGGATGTGTTTTTCCATTCGCACGGTGTTTGGTTTATGAGATTGTTGCCCAAATCCATTTACATAGATTAAAATTATAGGTTTCAACCATTTGCAAAACTCAATGCTATTGCGCCTTGCTTGATTGGTCGTTTGCACGGTGATTATTTCATTCGTTCGCTCGGAGTTGCCCTATGACTGTTCATGTCCCGGTTTGTATATGAGGGTTTTGTATCCCATTTTAAATCATTAAATCCCATAATTTCTCTCGCTAGAAGATCCTATAGTTGCCCATTTACTTCTTATAGGTCATTTCATTACTTATTTGAGAATTAAACATCATTTTGTGGACTAATTAAAAGATCTAGGAATCTAGTTTTTCAAAATTTTAGGATTTTTGAACTTTCACATCAAGTAATAACTCCAACTATTTTCTTAGAGTTTTATTTATGAGTGTTTTGAGGATTGTTGATCATTACTCTTTGGTCTTTAACTCTTTTTTATTCGTTCTTAGAAATTTGGATCTCAAATGCATTTTTCTACACTTTATTCATTATCTTTGCAGTTGATTGAGTATTTTGGTTGATTAATTAATTTTGTTGGGTCATTATCTACTCCATGGGAGATATTTATGACATTTATTGAGTTTTCATTATGAGATTTAATAAATTAACGACCAAGAGATCCCCACGTGGTCTCGATAGTAATTTTTTATCTTGTGATCAGACTACTGATGCCTCTTGCACTTTTTATAGATGCACACACTATCGTATTAATCATGTCATTGATCTGGTCATTAATATGATCATTGATCCATCATTCATACAGATCATAGGTGACAATATGCCTCTTAGCACTAGCTGTAATACACTTTATGTTTATATTTAACGATATATCAATCTTGAGCATATCAATAGGACTCAAAAGGGCATTTTTTATGAGGAGAATATTAAATTCGTGTCAAATTCTCGTCTTTCATCTCTGCATGCTACGTGGAATCCCTCAATGGTTCGTGAGTTCTATGCAAACCTTTTGTTATCTTTTAAGTCCCCTCCGAGTTTTACCACTTGCGTTCGTGGTTAAGAGATTACTTTAACTAGGGTTATTCTTGCATCGCATCTACAATTTCCATGATTCGAGGATATTTGGTTTGTTCATTTTGAAAATATGGTATCTCTCATCATGCATCTTGCTTCATTCTTTATGGGTAGGTATTTCCAATGGCTAGTATTTTTATGTTGTCAACTTGATATTAGTCCCCTATGCACTGATGATACAAGAAATGGTATCACCAAGTCAATGTAGTATGCAAGCTCAAACCCGTGTATCAATAGAATATAAACAGATATGAAAATATCAAAGGAAATGAGGCAAATAGGTAGATAACATAAAATATAAGTGGTTCAGCTTCTCTAGGCCTACTCCACTGTGTGAGTCTGTGTAAAATCCACTAAGGATGGGAACTAATGGCCTTTGGATAAAGAACAGTCAAGCTTTCTCTCTCTATTATAATTTTGACAGAGTTTATGCTAGGGTTTTCAATTATCGATCCTTTACAAAGATGTTGAAGATAAGTATTTATAATGGATAGGTGGTGTAGTGTACCCCCCAAGACTGTAATAAGCATATGTGGTATGTTCCTAGCCAATGAGGAGGAGTCATCTGCCTCTATCACATGTAGGTCATGATTATTAAACATTCCCTCACGTGTGAGGACAATGTTGCTATAACGGTTTTAGTACACGTGGGATCTGCAGCCCACGCACACACACTCATTTATTCCCTAATGCAAGTGCTTTGCCAGTTGTCCACTATCGGCCATTTGTCTAAGCCGAGGCTGAGGTGTTGATCTATGGTCCATTGAGGGGATGACACTTGTCCTGTTGGTCTATCTCGTCCAGTCTTCATCGTCGGGATGAAGGCCGAGGATGAGGGTGATAGTTCATGGGATTAATGAGGCAAGGCACGTTGACTAGTCTTCCAGTCGAGGCTGGGACTCCCTGCGATGACCTACTAACCGAGGATGAGTCCGTCTGTGCTGAGTCCATGTCCGAGGTAACATAATTCTAGATGAGGCTATACTTAGCATAAAAATTACCCCTAGCCCTCGGTCTTTAATTTGAAATGAAGACTAAATGATAAAGCATCGTCTAAATACAAGATGAATAAGCATCCTTTCATGTGTCATATCTGAAGAGTCGATGAAGATTGGATTGACACTTGGCAGTCATCCTGTGGAATGGCGTATGGCCTAAGAATGACGGTTGTAAGTGGTGCTTAAGGCTTTGTGACCTCATTATTAATTCCTTGGAAGTTGTGCATAATAATTATTAGTATTTAAATGATTTTGAAAACCGTTGTCTTTCCATTTCTCCTTCTTCGCACGCCATCTTTCTCTCTTTAGAACCACCTTATCTTTTTCTTTTCTATTCAAGCATTTTCTGACGACATAAACGTGTTTCTTGAGGTTATCGGACCATCAAACTCCTCCAGATACTCCATTTTCCCATCTTTGTTAGCTTTTTCATTGATTTTCAGCCATTTCATCATTTTTGAATTTTCTGGAAACTGTTTTGGTTTTTTGGCGACGGTTTGTGGGTAGTTTTATGGCCATTCGAGGGATGAGTCTGGAGGCTTTAAAGTTGGGTGTTCAATGGGGGGTTTGCCCAACCATTTTCTAGTTTATTTTTCCCTTTTGACTTTTCGATCAAGCTCCGGTAGGATTCGGATCATCTTCTCTGGTAGGGGTTAGTTGTGCTCTTGGTTTGTTCTTATTGAAAATTGTTCAACTTCCCACTTTAATCCTTTGGTCAAACCCAGTCAACCTTTAAGTTATTTGTTTTATTTTAGCTCCTTATTCTCTCAAGTCTAAGCTCGGCTTCTTTGATGCTGAAGAAGCTTTACGAGTTAGCAGAGCAGTACCCCACACTTAAGGAGAGGTATTTCTAAGAAATACGTAGGATAGAGGAAGAGAACGAGTCCAAATGTAGAGCCGACCCCCACTGGGTATAACCCATTTTTTCTATGCCCTTAAAGACCATATTCCCCTCTTCCTCTGAGGTCGAAAAGGACGAGATGACTAACTCATCCTCTGCTCTAGTGGGCAGGAGAGATTCCTTTGAAAAATCGATGTGAATGCCTCCTTCACGTACTCTGGAACCTAGGGCAGCCGAGAACTTAGCTCGGACCTCGTCCTCCTTCCAAGCCGAGTTTTATGGCCAAGATGATTCTTCACTCCAAATTTTAGATGAGGGGTCTTCTAATAATTCTTCGATCCCAGTCCTCTCTGAACAGGATGATCCGATTGTAAATGTTGTCATCCCTTCATCTGCCATCCCTCCTAAAGCCATGATTGTAAATGAGTTTCAAGAGAGATTTCCAGATAGGAACCCAAATGGTGAAAATGAGGTTGAGGATAAGAATAAAAACTCGGCCGATGTTGGCAATGACCCTGAGGCTGAAGTACCAATTGATTATACCTACACCGAGACCTTTCAATCTACTGTGAAAGAGTTTTATCTTCTCCTCTGGAAACACCTTTATGGTGTCAAATTTGACATCAAAATGCGAGTCCCAATCGATGACGAGAGATCATATGGTGGACGAGAGGGTGAGATTATTGTAAATGAGCAAATGTTTTAGCTCAACGTTAGATTAACTTTCCACCCCTCTATATGAGCCATCATGTCCAGCTTAGGGCTTACTCCGACTCAACTAGCACCAAACTCTTGGCGAATCATCCTCGACTATGTTGCCTTATGGATGAATATATATACTGATGACCCCTTAGTTGAAATTTTCAAAGCCTGTTATAATGTGTCATCCTCCAAAAATCAGTCGGGCTACTACCATTTAGGGGCCGAGAAGCCTGACAAGAAAATAATCCAAGTTATTCAGACCTCAAACCACTATTGTAAGTCGAGATTCTTTTTTATTTTTGGGGCTTGCGAGTTTTAGATCGATTGTCGACCCTTCCGATGATGAGCGGAGAGTTCCTCGCGATTGGGCGAACCCCTCTATGTCGGCCAAATTGGACCCCGACCTCAGCGCTACAAATCTAAAGATGGTTAAATATCTGCAAAGCCAAGGGAAGGAAGGTGCCCTTCCTAAATTTGAGGATCTTATGGCTCATAATTACCTATAGAAGGAGGGCTTGGGGGTTGACCCCTAGACGAGCTGTGTGAGTGATCTTACTTTTCTATTCATTAGTCTTTTATCGACTATGATTTTTATGACTAACCATTTATGTTTCTTCTTTGCAGATCGTCCACCACACATATCAGACGACTTGCGGAAGATGATGATTCCTATCCTAAAGAGCATTCTGAAGAAGGGAGGAAAACAGCCTGTGAAAAAAATAGCTGCTGGTGGGCCACCTAATCCTGAGGTTGGCCAAAAGAGAAAGGTGCCAGCCCCTCTTGCAGACACATGCCGAGATAAAAATACGAGGCCGAGGGTGACTCCTCCTCAGGGGGACGGTTCCTCTTGAGGGGATTATTTTGAAAACTTTTGGGAGTACAACCTTGCTCAACTCTAGGCCTACCCTTTATCGACTAAACCCTCTATAAGGAGATCTAAGGTTGCTTTGCTCAACTTCCCTTCTAAGGGAGACCTTGAGTTCTTGATGAAGATTCCACTGTTTAAGACCTTAGACTTTGGTTTTAATCATTTAGGATAGGTATCGGCTCTACAAAACGTATATGTCATCTCATGCATACTCTTCCTTTATTTAATTCTACCCTTTGTACATAACTTTTAACAGGCTGTGTGTGTACTCGCCTCCATCAGCAAATGGGCCACAGAGAATGTGCCAAAATTACAAGAGGGAAAGAAGGCCATTGGATACTTGGCTGACCTGAAGAAGAGGTATAGCGAGCGCTGAGAGGAACATAGGAAGGCTTTAGACAAGCTCAAGTCTGACAACTCCGACGTTCTAAAGAATAAGGATACGAAGTTAACTACTCTATAGACCCAAGTCGCCAACTATGCTACTGGCTTGGCTGCATCCCTCCAAAAGGATAAGGACGAGGTGCTCTCGACTGAAGTTATCCATAAGATTAAGTATGAGGAAATAGAGGCCTATAAATCATCAAATGAGTTTCTCGGCTTTGGTATGGAGTACTTCAAAAGAGTTCTCAAGACGAATTGCCGATGGGTCATCACCAAATTCTCTGAGGTCGTCTCCCCTATTATCTCTGAACTAGAACCTCCCAACACAGAGGATCATCTCATGGGGTTAGCTCTAGAGTATGTTAAGTCTCTTCCCACGATCGAGGAAGATTATACTATGGTAGATCCTACTTGAAGCTGACATAGATGCTTCTGCTAGTCAGATTCAGGCCGAGGTAGACACTGAAAGGCCGACCATCAATGCTGAGCAGACTCAAGTCGACGGAGATGCTGGGGAGTCTACCCTGAATGTAGAGCCAACTTTATAGGGTGTTCGTCTATGACTGATACCCTTTACTTTGTAATAGCCTTTTTTATGAACACTTCATAATTTGTATTTGAACTAAATTTTTCACCAAGTTTACTCTCATATTTGGAATAAATGAATGTTTTTTCTTCTCATACTTATGATTTATCTTTATTTATTTGCACGTCTGAATGCTTCTGATAATTTGGATTCACCAAATTATGGTGTTATATCACAAGTCCTCTCTCATCGTTTTGAGAGTGTATAGACGAGAGCTACCTCATCCACGAACTACCGTCTCGGTCGATAGGGTTTTTCCAGTAAATTAATTATGTTTAAAATGAACCCCAATAAAGTTATTTTTGAATTTGAATTCACCAACTTATGGTGTTATATCACAAGTACCCTATCGTCATCTTGAGAGTGTATGGATAAGAGCCATCTCTTCCATGCACTATTGTCTCGGTCGACAGAGTTTTTCCACCAAATTAATGATGTTTAAAATGAACCACAATAAAGTGATTTTTGAATTTGAATTCACCAAATTATGGTGTTATATCACAAGTCCCCTCTTATTGTTTTGAGAGTGTATGGACGAGAGCCATCTCATCCATGCACTGTCGTCTCGACCGAGAGAGTTTTTCACTAAATTAATGATTTTTAAGATGTTGTTCCCCCTCGATGTTATTGAGAGTCCATGGATGAGGTTAACAACATCCGAACTGTCATGTCACCGAGAGTGAGTTAAAGATACTCCATCATGAATGATGTTCTATAGCTTCAGATGAACTAATACATACAGTGTGGACTACTCATATAACAAAATAGGAGAGAACACTTGGGAAAATTTTCATTCATAACTTTCTTCTCATACATTGTTATATAAATAAAAGAAATTCATACAAAATTCCTACTAATAATACCTTTTGATATGGTCGGCATTCCAAGGGTTGGAAAATAGCTCTCATTCCAAGTTCTCCAATCGATATGTTCCTGGGACCACCTCTTAAATCACCCAGTAAGGGCCATGCCAGTTAGGATGGAGTTTGTTGGTCTTCTTCCAAGTATTCTTTAGAACTAGTTCTCCTACTTCCAATGGTCGGGCTTTTACTCTTTTATTGTAAAATTTTGATGTTCTCTGTTGATAGGCATCTTTCCTAACCTCAGCATCTTCTCTTCTTTCTTCTATTAGATCCAGATCCAGTATACGCTTTGTAGTAGTTTCCTCTGGGTCATATTTTTAAACTTTGTGAGTTATAAGACCAATCTCTGTCGACACTACAACATCTGAAGCATAGGCCAAAATACATGGGGTCTCCCCCATTGGTGTTCTCTCCGTCGTCCTATAGGGCCATAGGATGACGTGAACCTCTTCAGTCCATATTCCTTTGTCATATTCAAGTTTTTTTTTCATTCCATCAAGGATTGTTCTATTCATCACCTCAGTTTTCCCATTGGCCTGGGGTGGGCCAGGAGTTAAAAAGAATTACTTAATGCCGACTATTTCGCAGTACTTCTCCAACGATATATTCTTAAACTTCTTGTCATTATCTGAGATCAAAGTGTTTGGTAGGCCATATCTATAAATAATGCTCTTCCAAATAAATTGGAAGGTCTTCTTCTTCGTTATGCTGATCATTTCCTTGGCCTCCACCCACTTCAAAAAATAATCGATAGCTACTATCAAATATCGGTAATTACCTACAGCCCTTGGAAACAAGCCTACCAAGTCAACCCCCAAGACTAAAAATGGCCAGGGGAAATGATAAAATTCAGAGTTTGGAGAGGTTGATAGGGTATGGTGGAAAACCTTTGGCACTTGTCACATTTCTTCACGTAACCAACTGCATTTTTAGCCAGTATTGGCCACTAATATCCTTGGGTGACAATTCTCTTTGCCAATGAACTTCCTCCTATGTGGATAGAGAAAGATCCCTTATGCACATCCTTCAATATATACTCCACTTCAGTTGGATGGACACATCTGAGTAGGGGGGGAGGAATCCATTCTTATATGGGACATCTCCTATGATGGAGAACTTTGTCTCTTTTTACCTCAATTTCCTCCTCTCAACTTTTGAATCGGGTAACTCCCCATATCTGATGTATCAAATGATGGGGTCCATCCATGAAGCTCCTAGTTTCAAGTTCAAACAAAACTCCATTGAATTAACCCCTTCTTCAATGTTTGGCTGGTGTAGGATCTCCACTGGCACTGACCTTCTGATCTTTGTCTTAGTGGCGAAGGCTAATTTTGCTAAGGCATCGACCTGACTATTATCTAGCCAAGGGATCCTTTTTAGCTTCACCTCCTTGAAATTTTTTAGAGCTTCCTTTACCCTTCCTAGGTACTTAGCCATTCTTTCATCCTTGGCCTCATATACTCCCAATAACTGATTCACTACCAATCTGGAGTCATTGTGAAAAGGAGTTGGCTGACGTTTAATGCTCTACAGAGGGAGAGTCCTGCTAGAAGAGTCTCATACTCTGACTCGTTATTAGAGGATTTAAAACTAAACCTTCGAGCATATATGATGTCAGTGCCGTCTGGGTTCGATACGATCAAGCCTACTCCACTTTCAGCTTCACATGAAGAGCCGTCCACAAACAAGTTGCAAGCAGTACCTTCCTTGGAAAAAGTACCCTTTTATAGGGTTCCATTATCAAAAGATATATCTCTTCTTCATTTTCATTCACTCTTCCTCTTTCCATGCTCGTCTCGGCCTCAACCATGGGGAGGCATATTCTTCTTTCTGGCTCACAAGTTGGAGTCGCAATCTCTTCTTCGTCGGCCTCATCCCATGTGAACTCGACTATGACATCAGTTAGGGTCTGCCCCTTGATGGTCGTTCTTGGCTGGTAAATGATGTCAAATTCCCCCAACTCTATAGACCATACCATCAACATACCCGATTTCTCATATTTATGAATGACCTGTCTAAAGGGAGAGTCAGTGAGTACAACCATATTGTGTGCCTGAAAGTATGATTTTATTTTCCTCAAGTCATGAATTAAAGCGTAGGCTAGTTTCTCTATCTTAGGATATCTCTGATCAGCCCCCTGGAGGGCCTTACTGTTGAAGTATACTGGCTTCTACACGCAATTCATATCTCTGGCGATTGCAACACTCATGGATGACTCTGACATAGCCAGATACAGATATAACCTTTCACTTTGAACAGGCCAAGATATTAAAAATGGTGAGCCGAGATAAGCCTTCAACTACTGGAAGGCTCTCTCACGCTCTTCATTCCACTCGAAGGCCTTCCTTAACACTCTGAAAAATGGGAGATACTTATCAGTAACTCTAGATACGAACATATTCAATGCTTCTACCCATCCAATTAACCTTTAAACATATTTTATCATCGTTAGAGTCTTCATCTCCATCAGAGCTTTAATCTTCTCGGGGCTGGCCTTAATCCCCCGCTGATTCATAATAGAACCCAAGAACTTACCTGCCCCCACTTTGAAAACACACTTGGAGGGGTTGAGTTTCATTCGGTACTCATCCATGGTATCAAAAGTTCGTTCAAGGTCAGCCACATGTGTGTTGGCCCTGGGACTCTCTGTGAGCATGTCATCAATATAAACCTCCATGGTTTTCCCTATCCGGTCTTCGAACATCTTATTTACCAATCTTTGATATATCGCCCCAGCATTCTTCAAGCTAAAAGTCATGACTTTTAATAGTAGGTCCCTTTACAGTTAATGAACGATGTCTTCTCCACATCGATCGGGTCCATATATGTAAGGAAGAAATTTCCAATTGATTACGTTGTAGTATTTAACTTATTCCCGGAACAAATAACATGTTTTTAAGTCATAGATAGATTTTTATTGTCACGATCCCACACAGTCTATGACATAGAGTTTATTGAAGATGTTACGTCCAAGCTTCGAGGATAAATTATGTCGAGATTATTTTGGTGCACGTCTTCATTGCATTCCTAGATCGCTCGGGTATGAATGCGTAATGTTTATGGGACTCGAAAAAATCTTTTAGGATGTAATTTTTATTAAAAAGTGTCTTTAAATTTTTTAAACTTCGTTTATTTTGATATAAAGATGGTTTAGAGTTATGTAAATCATAAACTCTTATTTTTAGTGGTTCAAACAGCTTTGAATGTCGTTCAAGCGAGATCAGCATGTCGTTCGAGCGACATGTGCATCTCGTTTCGAGCAACATGCATTTTTTGTTCGAATGATGTGTTGACTTAATTTTATTATTTAAGTCATGCTTCTCTCAAAATTTAGTAGGTGTGCAGTCCAGAAAATCATTTTCCATACATTACATTTTCTGCATAAGTTTTCTAAGGTTTTCAAAGACTAAAAACATATTAGAGTTTCAAATATCCGAGATTTTATTCACATATGCAAAAGTGATCTTTCTTTGCACCATTTGGAGTGGTTCTACACTTTGAACATCATTGGGTTTTGCGGAGAAGAAGCAAAGGAGTTTATGTTCGAAATCCGTAGACGTTTACAAGCTATATGGATGGACACCGAGACATTCATGGACGTATGTGTTGTGGACAGGTATCGCGGAAGGATATTCACATGGGCACTGTGGAGGAGTGGTTGAAGATCAGAGAAGCTTGTAGACTTATGGGGATTGGGTCGTTGAGTAAGTATGTCTTTGTACTTTATAATACCACAGCATAGTGATTGTCTAGCTTGGGCCGTTCAAAGTTTTTTCCTTTAGTGGTTTCCCCGTATATCCAACGTTGCCTTTATGAGCTTACTTTATTTTACTTGCTTTAATCACTAGATGCATGTTTAGGATTAATCAAGATAAAATTGGACTAAGTTAAAAGTGGTTCACACACTTGGTGCGGTTTAAAATTTGGAAAAAGGTTTTACTTTAAGAAAGTTATTTTTGACATCCTTAAAATATATTCGAAAGAAAAAAGGGGCCTATAATAAAAATCTAGTTGTAGCCTGAGTATGCATCCATAAAACTCATTAATTCATGGTCGGTCGTGGCATCAACCATATGGTCTATCCTCGGCTGGGGAAAGTTGTCCTTGGGGTATGCTTTGTTCAAGTCTGTGAAATTAATGAACACTCTCCATTTGTCGTTGGCCTTGGGGACGATGACAGCATTTGCCAACCATTCAGGGTAGATGACTTCCCTAATGAAGTCGGCTTTCACCAACTTCTTCACCCTTTCTCTGATAACATCATACTTATCTCTAGAGTATACTCTCCTTCTCTATCTGATCGGCTTTACTTCCTCGGCCACATTAAGCTTATGGAAGAGGACCTTAGGATCGATGACAGGCATATCCTCATGTGTCCAAGAAAAAATGATTTGCCTCTTCTTTAGTAATTTGATCAACTCCTCCTTAATTTCTTTCTTCAGGGCCTTATCAATTTCGACAGTTTTTTATGGCTCGTCCTTATTAAGGATGATGGATTCTACCTCCTCGGTGGCTTTCCCCTTTTTCAGCTTGGTCTCATCTCCGGGGTCAAGAGTATCAATGTTATAAGTTGTAGTGGACCTTTTATATACCTCTCTCTCCTCAGTCGAGTTGAAGTATCACTCACATGCCCTTAACTTTCCCTACCCCATATGGAGTCGGGAGTTTAATCATCTGGTGAACTTTTGAGGGACCGACTTTAAACTCCTTGAGGGTTATTCGTCCCAAGATTATATTGTAGGGTGAGTAAACGTTCTCATCTATAACAAAGAAATTGATCTTCTTTATGAGGCATTTTGGCCAATTATTCCCTATTCTAAATTCTATCTTGTAGACTCCCAAAGGTTGCACTTTCTCCCCACTGAAACCGATGAGAGGCTGGTGATACGGGATTAGCCTCTTCTTGATCAATCCTAGTCCCTTATAGCAAAAATATGGTATCTCTCATCATGCCCTTGCTTCATTCTTAATGGGTAGGCATTTCCAATGGCTAGTATTTTTATGTTGTCAACTTGATATTAGTCCCCTATACATTGATGATACCAGAAATGGTATCACCAAGTCAATGTAGTATGCAATCTCAAACCAATATATCAATGGAGTATGAACAGATATAAAAATATAGAAGGAAATGAGGCAAAGAGGAAGATAACACAGAATATAAGTAGTTCAACACTATGTGTAAAAACCACTAAGGATGGGCACTAATGGCCTTGGGATACTGAACAATCAAGCTTTTTCTCTCTACTGTGATTTTGATAGAGTTTTAACTAGGGTTTACGATGATCGATCCTTTACAAAGATATAGAAGATAAGTATTTATAGTGAATGAGGGGTACAGTGTACTCCCCAAGCATGTAATACCCATGTATGGAATGTTCCTAGCCAATGAGGAGGATCCAACTGTCTCTGTCACATGTAGGTTATGATGATAAAATATTCCCTCACATGTGAGGGAGATGTTGTTATAACGGTTTTGGTACACATGGGATCTGCAGCTCACGTGCACACTCTAATATGTTCCCATATGCATACGCTCTGCCAGCTGTTTGTCCAAGTCGAGGACGAGGTGTTAATCTATGGTCCATTAAGGGAATAACACCTATCCCGTTGGGCTATCTCGTCTTATCTTTGTCTTCCGGATGAAGGCCGAGGACAAGGGTGATAGTTCATGGGATTAGTGAGGTAAGGAATGTCGACTGGTCTTCCAGGATGAGGTTGGGACTCCCTACGATGAGACACTGGTCAAGGATGAGTCAGTTCGGGCTGAGTCCATGGCCGAGGTAACATAATTCTACATGAGGCTATACTTAGCATATCATACATCGTCATTAACTTTGCCACGACCTATTACCTTTTCCTAGACATAGGACACATGATTTTCCATTTGAGATAGGTATGATGATGCACACTATTACTCTAAAATACTCTATTTCTTTGCATATCACCATTGATTTCCATCCCTTATTTGAGAGCTTATTAGATGAGGTGCTTTTAATGCATCACATGAGGCATTACAATTTGGTCGGATGATTGTCGAATACCTATATTAACTTATGGTTCCAAGGGTTTTGGTTGACTTTTCTACTCATATAAATGGTCCTATCACAAGCACATTTGTGTCTCGTTCCAAAGGAAACAAAATAAAAAGGCTACATGCACCTCTTATCATCGATCTAGAGGTTGATATTTCCATTCAAACCATCAGAACCCAGCATGCCCCAACACCAACAAACCCTATTCCCAATCCCACGAGTCCTAGATTTCACTTATTTTCCCGAGCATTTTATAAAGCCCCAATTTGAGCTTATTCGAACCACACAAGACCAAATCTTAAGCTGAGTTAATAGACTGGAGGGTTAACTAAATGATCATTTTATGATGATTCATCGGTACATTGACTTTATTATTCGATGATTCCCATTGTTTGATCAACAAGATTTTACTATTCCATCTCTTGAGGTTCTTGAACCCCTAATTCAAGATTCAAATGAGAGAGTTGATGTTGATGATTATGATACAGAGTCTACACACATCGAGAGTTTATCTTCTTATTAGTGATAGGATTTTTATTTTGATTCTAGTTTTTTATTAGTGGTGAGTTATGGTGTATTAGTGATTGATATCTTTTTATTGATATCTTTTGACACTCAATATGTATTGTATATACTCATATTTTTTTAGTTGATATATAAATTTTTTATTACTATTATTGGAGCTTTGTGATTATTGATACATATTGTGATATTTTGTTTCTCTATACTTGTGATCTTATTTAAAATATCTTTTTGGATACTATCTTGCTCTTCACATGCTTATATTTATCTTACTCTTTTCATGTTTGCTTAAGATTCTCATAATATACATTTAACTGCACTTGATTTATTCAATAATCATACTATTATAGTTTGATCATACCATGTTAGTGTCTTTAAAGGTTAACATTCTCATCATTGGCCCATATTTCACATGTCTAGTTCTTTTGTCATTGTGATAATTATTTTTATCATGTTATTCAACCATTCCCTATGTCTTTTTTATTTCTCTTTATCTTTTTTTTTGTCATAAGGGGAAGGACTTTCTAAAATAGAGGAAAATATATTTTCCTTGGATACTTTTGGTTTGTATCAAAAGGGAGAAATATTTGAAAATGGGAGTACATTATTAAGGGGGAGTTACATCATTTATATACACTTGTGGTGTTGATATTGATATTTATATGATTTATGGGGAGTTTTTCATTGATATACATTCCTCACATGCATATTTCTTGCTTTATGATTCATATTGATATCATTCAGAGGATTCCCGAGCAGGGGAATTAATCTTTGTGTTTTCATACACGTGCGATCTGTTGCTTAATGCTATGTAGGTATCGATATGAGATTACGACTCAACCCAACCCAGACTCGACTTTGGTTAAGTTGTAGGTATATTGGATTGTTTGTGTATTGCAATATTCTTCTCTCATTATATGGCTAATATGGACTGAATTTTGTTTGTCGTGATAAAGTATTTTTGGGTTTTTTCTGTTTTTCCACGAATTATCCAAAGGGAGAGATTGAAATGTACACAATTCATTAGTATTAGTCTGGTTGGCTTATTTCCATATTAAAGCATTTGATGTAATACCTTGTTCCAAAAATCGAATTAAATTATATATGGGTTATAAATTTGGAGGAGTTAATTATAATTATAGAATAATTATGGGTAAAATTGGAGAAGAATAAAAGAGAAGAAAAAAGGGGTCGTTCAAACGACAAGAGGAAGTCGTTCGAATGACATGGGTGAGTCCCGAGAAGGATCGCGAGATGCAGGGTTTCTAACGACATAATACTGACTTACAGAAGCAGTTCGCAGAAGGGTCGCGTGATCCAAACAAGGAACGACATAGTAGAAGTTGTTATAACAACGTAGGTCGAGTTTTTAGTCTGACTTGTCCTTGTGCATTGTCATGTTCTTAGCCCTTGATTTTGTGTGTTGTAAAGCCCAAATCAGTTTATAAGGGGTAAAATGGGGTTTTTGACCTTATAGGGTTATTTTGTTGGAAGAAATGGAAGAAGGAGAGAGAGAGAGAGAGGTGGGTGGTTTACCACCTCCACCCACCACCAATCCACCACTCCTTCACCATATAACACCGATAAACTACCATTTTTATGATGTATTCCTCCACATTTGAACCAAATATACCCATTTTCACCATTGATAAAGAAGGGCTCCTAATTTTGGAGGAGTATTTGGGGGATTTTGGAGAAAATAAAGGTGGGTTTTCATGGATTTGAAGGGTTTTTTTCATAGAGGCTTAATGGAGCATGCTTTTGGAGTGAGGCAACCTCCCTAAGGCCACTTTAGGAGGTGGGAGGTTTCCATCTTCTTAGACCTTTCATGACTGTCATTATTGGAGCTCCATTAGAGGTGGTAAGACTCACTATTAGTGTAATATTTATTTTGCACGTTATAGTCTTGTAGTTAGACTATTTGAGTAGGGTGCATTTAGTCAAATGGTGTAGTTGATGGGTAAAAAATGATAAACATTTTTATGGAGTAGAAATATTGGGAAAATATTATTTTTGTTGTAAATAAGGAATGGGTAATTATTTCAAGGTTTTGAAATGTTAAAAGTGGGAATTTCATGAAAATGGTGTGTTTTCAAGAAAGCCTGGGGTTAAATATATTATGAAATAAAATGTTTGGAAATAATGTGATTTTGTTGGAATATTTGGTGAAATAATAATATTTCAAAATTCTTGCAAAGTGAAGGTTACATAAAAAAATAGACATTGATTGACGTTAAAGAAGTAAAAATACCTTTTGTGCCTTTAAAATGTATTTTTTCAAGTATAATGAATTCCCAAAATGAAATTTATGTTTAAACCAAGTAGTAGGATTTTTGGGTTTAAAATCCATTTTCTCATGCATAAAAACTTGTAGTAATTTGGCATTAATTTTATAAACAAGTTTAGAGAATATTTTTATTGGGTTTGAACATAAAATAAGAAAAGTTGGAAATTTAGTCTTCAAGTGTGTGAAATGTGACACCCCGACTAATTAAATACCGGGTAGCTACTCCTTTATTAAATTAATTCAAAATGCCAAGTTGGTTCAGTTAATAGCATCACTGTCGAAAATATTTTAATAATTACTAACCACCTAGTATTTAAAAAGTAAGTGCCAAATTTTAAGTTAAGTCTGATTAACATGCAGTAAAAGAATAATGAACACATCAACATAAATCCATTCACTAAATGAAGTAACGAATAACCAACAAAGTAAATATAAATCCGGAGGAAAACTCCTCACAACAATACCACAACTGTAAAATAAACGACAAGTCTGAATCCTGAATAATTACATGCCAAAAGTCTGAATAATTGAAATAAATGTAAAGTCTCTAAAAGAATTGGGCGACATGCCCTACAACTGATAAATGAAGAATAGCGAGTCAAGATCGATGAAGCGTCTACAAGCAATGTCCTGTAACTTCCACAAACAGCTACAGCTCGTCACCTGAATGAGAATCCTATGCATGGTGTCCTTGTGGCTGGGCACCTAAAATGGTTTTTACAAAAATAGATTTGAAAACAAATGGGTCAGAGCCCGAAAGTGGAAATCATTTTAAAAACTGCAAGTGTTTTAACAACATTAAAACATTAAATGCAAAATACATGTTAGGACGTGCACTCACATGAAATTCTCGCCTCTCGACTACATGTGCACTCCTAACGTACCATACCCATCTACATGACATACACATCTAACCAAACCGTAACAAGTTCTACCCTTTACTACTCGATTCCCATAACACATTCTAACGTTACCAAATAAATAGAGGTCTTTACCCAAACTCAGATTCTCAATATGAAATACATTTCACTATCGGTTAATCCGTTATGTTCTCACTACATTACCATAATTATGTTCACAATAACCACATGAATATTCCCATTAATTAAGTGTATATTATTCACGTCATAAATATACAATACAAGCACCCTGAGAACTAGCTGCGGTGCACACATACTCTGCTATCCATCCCGGTACATCACGTACATAAGGATCACATATTCCGAATCTCTCAGGAATAGTTCTCAGATAACAACATCACAAATAATGGAGGCCAACACAGTCACATCACATGGGTCACGCACATACCTGCGCTCCCACGATCAGCAGACTTATTAACATCCCAATAAGTCCTTCTCTGACCTATGTTCATCGAGGTAACCAGTCTAAATCCGGGCAACACAAGGATTAGAGGGCCCTAAGAGAACGCGAACCTCCCGTGATAGCAAGTATGGTAGGTATGTCATACACATAATATCAATACATATATACTAAGTATGCACACGTCTTAGTAATCACCATAATATATTGGTTCATATCTCTTCTCGTACTGACATATAATACTACACCATTTATATGTTCCCGGTTAATATAATAAGTTAGGCCGTCAATAGTTCTCGCATCGTACTAGACACTCACGTCCTACTCATATTTACCCTTAGGTTCAAACTACACTACTAGGTTTGACTCCTCATTATATCCCAAACATCCCGAATATATCAATTACTCATCAAGGAAAGCCTGTCTATACCTATACACAAGGTTACGGGGCACTCGGGATCAAAACAGGCTAAAAGGCCTAACTGTCAACTCGTTTGAAGTCTCGTTCGAACGAGGCTGTTCGAACGAGACTTCGTTCGAACGAACTGAGTCTTCTAACGAGATCTCGTTCGAACGAAGTGGGCTTTCTAACGAGATCTCGTTCGAACGAACTCATCGAACGAACTTCACCCTCGTTAGAAGTCAATGGTGAACTCGTTAGAAGCTCGTTCGAACGAGCTCGTTAGAAGCTCGTTCGAACGAGCTCGTTCGAATGACCTGTGCAGGTCTTCTAACGAGTGGCCAGTTTCGAGCCCAGAAATTCTACTTTCGTTTTTCACCAATTTCTACTTCTAAATTCTCCTCTAAAATTCATCCCAACAACATTTTAAGGTCTCTAATCAATCCTAAACATATCAAGGTCACATGCTAATGGGTTTTAAGGAATCAATGCATCCTAAACATCATTAAATCATCAATTCTCTTCACTTTTCCCCAAATTTTCAAGAACATAAACCCTAGAATTCATAATCATCAATTTTCTCAAATTAGATCCGTCTTTGTTACATCCAACATATAATAACATCAGGGTAATCATCTCTATACGATTCTACATGCAATTTTTTCTCAAAATATAAGTTCTAACTCCAATTAACATGGGTTTTTATTAAACTCCCAAGAACAATTTGATTTATGTAAATTCCTACACATGGAAGAAGCATTATCTATCATAAATGAAATTAAACCACTTGCCTTAATGGTAACTCTGGATTTGATGACGAATTTGTGAAGTGTTCTCACTCTTTCTCTGCAGAATTCCTTCTCTCTCTCTCAACAAGCTCTTCTTCTCCAATGGCTATGGTGGCTAGGGTTTGTTTTGGGAAAAACTTAGAAACCTAAATTCTAATAACCTACGTAGCCTATTGGGTTAACATGGGTTGGTTAGTGGATTAGTGGGTCAAATCCACATCAGATATAATTTACCAATTTTCGTCACTTTTAATTCCCAAAAATACAAAATTACCAAAATACCCCTTTATGATGCCGGTATGGCCTAAAAATACCCCGGGACCCAAACTAAACCTTCGGCTAGTGTTTCCTGACTATCTCGACCCTTTCGGACGCGTTGGCGCACTCAAAACGACCATATGGTTAATAGAATTTAAATTCACTTTTATAATTAAAATAATACACCATGACGTGGTGGTCACACGCGTCTCAACAAAATTCCCAAATTGTCGTATTTAAATCTCACGACAATTTTCATAATTCCAAATTCATATATAATCATATATGCACATATAATCAAATACCAACTCGCATCTCGCTAGTATTTTAATCCGGATTAATTACCAATTACTACGCATTTAATTTAATTAATCCCAAAAATAAATATCACAGAAAATACGGGGTATTACATGAAATTGTGAAGATGTATGAACATAAAATTATAAGACTTCATGTGTTGATAAAAAGAACTGGTATTTTCTTATAGAAGTAGTCTTTGGATGTAATTAGATTTATTAAATGAAAAAGTAAAGAAATGTCTAATTCGAAAATATAGTGAGTAAAAGTGTTAAAAAGGGGGTCGAAGTTAAAAAGGAAAGTAAGAAGAATGTTACTCCGATTGTAAAATATGTTACGGTGTCAGAACACTTAAGAAGTTAGAGTCTATAACTCAATAGTGTTTTGTAAAAAATTGACACCTATGAAAATAGAGTAAAATGTGATTTTGAAAAACAAATGCGTAAAATAGTAATTTTACTTAAAGTGGAATATTTTTATGAAATAAAAATGTTGGAAAAGGTGTTACATAACAAGGTCCTAAATGGATATGATTTTTGGAATAAACATCAAGGTTAAAATGTAAAGGACATGAAATGTCAATTTTCAAAGTGTAACACGAGTGGGGGCGATAAAGTTTTGGGTTTTGGCTTCGGTCGGATAAAAGGAAAAGTGGAATAATGTGGACATTTTTAAAATATTAAAACATATTGAAAGGAACTCGGATGACATCGAAAAGGCCCCTCGGGTGAAAAGTCCTAAACACTGGCCAGAGCATATAGTGCGCATAGTCGGGGGTGTGGAGCCCGTTGAAGTATGTTGTATTGGAAGATTCCAAGAAAAGATAAAAGGAATAAGGAACATGTCACGAAATGGCTAGTGTGGTAAAATGTGTTAACACAACCTAACTTGAATGAAAGTAATAAATGTTCCGATAAAGGTGAAATGGACATTTATCATAAAGTAAGGAAAAAGGATTAAAGTGAGTATTAAATGGGTGATTAAGAAACCTAAGTGGTTAAATCCATTATTAACACAAGGATGTGTTGAAAAATGTTTTTAAAGATTATATAATTATTTTCTACACAATGTTTGTGTGTGTTGAAAGGGTAAATTTTAACAAAAATACTAAAGTGTTTTGAAATAAATAAAAGGATGAATCCGGTAAAGGAACGTGTTTGGATAAATCAAATGTGGTAGTTTCAAGTGTTGAACCGTGTGTGTTATATAAAGTGAGAAATGTTAAGAATGAGTAAAGGAATTCCTTTTTACAAGATTAAGATAAATTAATCTGACTAAATAAGATTTTCGGAGGTAAAATGGTTAGTGCATTGGAGCATGTATTTTTCCAAAGGTATACGTATGTAGATACATACATATTTTTCGATTCTAGATTTCGTTTATATTTTTCCCACTGAGCATAGGCTCACACGCTCTCTTTGTTATGGCCGGTTGGGAGTGGTATCGTATTTTGAGGGCATTATACAGGTAAGTATTTTATTTATTTTAAGTTAGTAGCTCTTCATACTCAGGGTGCTCCCCATGGGTCCAACATGTAGTTTATCTTAAAACTGGAATCGTATGCTAAACAAGTGAAATATTAATTAAAATAAAAGTGGACCAGCAACATTATATAGGATTGAGTCATTTCACTTCAAACCTAACGTTTGGGTAGGACTAGGTTGACTACAGGTAACCCATAAATCCGTGTTGGGACGTTTCAAATGGTATCAGAGCTCTAGGTTCAAGATTCCTTTCTAGAGTGACATGGTGAGGTTGGTATTAAATCTTTCGCCATCGGTGTAGTTCGGGTCGGCCATGCTAACTTGATGACGATTTAGTTCGTGTCCTCAACGGTAAAGTCAAAGAGTCTAACATGACAAGTAAGTTAGTTACAAGTGGCACGTGATCAAGTTGATAGTTATTAATCTCTCCCGCGATTCTGGTTAGAATTGTAGTAATTTACGGGTGTCCATGTTAGCCTATAGTGGTGACACCGTGGTTGTTAGTGTGAGGTTCTTGTGTTGAATTTTTGGTGACATAGAATCATTTGAGGTGTCGATGGAGTGAAATGACGCCCATTGGACAAGTGTCGAGACTTTCATATAGTCAAAGTTAGAGAATGATGGTTAGGGTGTCTTGATTAGGCACTAATGATTGGTGGTTGAAAGGTATATAACCCTTATATGCGGCGCTTCCGAGTAGTTAACGCCGATGATTTAATTATGCAAATTTGATCCTTGGGTGACATTGAAATTGACAGAAATTCGGTGAACACATGAAGTTGTGTAGGCTTAAAGCAACGACACCATGATTCTTGTACGAAAAGAATTGGCAGATGACTTTGGTGATGAGACTAGTCTTGCTAGTGACAATAATGAGTAGTGTTCGCTACAACCTAGCTGTAAAGGTTGTGTATCACATATATAGAGGCTAGATAGCTGAATAGCATTCATAAGCATTGGTTTTGTGGTGAGAACATATTAGTTCCATTGGTTGAGGACTTGGGTTTAATATATTTTGGTTATAATGTGGCATTGAGGAATACGATCTCGTGCGATGTCTGAGGTATAGGCCTTGGAATTTGTAGGCAATACCTTATGTCCCATATCCTACTAAGATCTATATGGTCATGCTGACAGGTAGGTTAGCACACGATATGATATTAACATAGTGAGGCATTTTAGTTGCCATAGTTGAACATTCATTGAGGATTGGGTGAGGCAGACCTTGAGGTTTGTAGGTTGTAGGAGATGTCTTGTATCATGCCAATATCCTTAGTAGCATTGATCATGGTTTTTATGTGACTTATAGTCACAGCCATTTGGAAGAAAGGCAAGATCAGTATTTAAGTATTGAGACTTATTTTAGCCGTCGAGGTAATGGCTAGGTGCGAGGTAATCTTAATGCGAGAGTAATTCATAAGCACATTGAGGTTCCACAGAACAAATTGTGTGTGTCATCACTGAGGACAAATATCAAATATTTTGATGTCTTGAGGTGTTTGATTATTAAGTTGCACTACAAATAGAAGCTCGTAGACTAATGTCTTTACGAGCACCTTGTAATATCATTATGGGAATCAAAAGGTTTGTAGAGTGCACCTATGATGACAATGGTGTAGGCGATGAAATCTCATCGAGATTTAGGATTTATACATGAAATGTGTTGGTGTTCTTAAAAGACCAATTAGGTCCAGTAAAAGGAGGCAGTAGCATTCTAGTAGTGATAGTGTTAGTGTCAGGTGATGAGCCCAGAGTAATGATCGTGTAATATACATGTCAGGTATGGCTTTCTAATCGGCACATATGCTAGTGTAATCCCTCAGTTAAGGTGATAGTTGTGTCGTTATAGGAGTGATGATAAGATGTCATAGAATGACTAGTATAAGTGTGGTGGTACTTAGTTTTCGGATTAATAGGAAATGTATTTGACGTTAAGAGTGATGACGATATATGGAGACTTGAAAATGTAATTTAAGGTGGGGTAGCATCAAAACATGATTATTATGTCAATGTGTCGACAGTATATGCTAGGATAGATTTAGCAATGTGAGGACTAGTTTTGGGAACGTCTTGTCAAACTAGTACGGGTTAGAAGTTGTAACCCATTATGATGTTAACTAACCCTAGGGTGCCAATGACAGCGGATGTGGTCGTCACGAAAATCACGTGTGGGTAGAAAATGTAAGGTGAATTAGTGGGAACTTGTGGTAAAAAGGAACACGGGTAGGTGAGTGCATGACTTAACTAAGTAATTCTTATGGGAGTCTGGGATTTCGATAACAATATGGTAAGGCGAGTAATAACCTATGTGTAGTAGGTTAGTGATGTCGTCACTAGTTATTGGACATGGTCAAAATAGACTAGAGTGTGAGGCGTCCACTAATCAGAATGGTGCATGTACATTAAGGGTGTAAAAGGTAGGGCCTTGCTCCTAAGGAGGGTAGTTGGACATTGACTTCCTAAAGGACTACAGATTTGTATATTTGAAATCGTATTTAGAGAACGAATAGTTGTGATTCGATTTGACATGGTTAGTAACCCGAGTTAGGGTATGGTGGCTCGGATCTGTGAATGGTGAGAACTCTAGGAATGAGTGGCATGACTTCAAGTGCATGGCGTAAGTTCGCTTTCATGATTCAGGGTCGGACGCTTATGGGAAAAATTCCTTAGGATGGTTGCTTGTTCCTTTTGACTCAAGTGTGTTCCTTTCAATTTTGATAATCGAGAATATGTATTCTCACCTATGTGGTGACTCAGATTGGTGTCATATCATGGTATGACACGATTGGGATCAGGAAAGCGATGGACTGGGTTTGGTCAATGTAGCTCGATAAATGGATGTGCCCATCTGAGGTATTCTTGCTATTGTACAAAGTTTTGCGTACGGGTGGCTACATTTTCGGCCACACTATTTTCTCGTAGTATTAATCTCCCTTTAGATTTGTGGACTTTAGACTGGCTGGCTCGGCATTTAATGGCTCAAGTTACGAAGAGCAGTGTGATGACTTGAGGATACGGTATAGTGTTGGAAATTGAGGAAAACTTAGCACGCGATGTTGCTTTGCTACAATAAGTGGATTAGAGTGAGACTCTAGCGATTACTCAAAGATGAGACACCTAAGAAAGTACTAGGCTCATCAGAGTGACACAATGTAAGGTGTAAATTGGGCATGTGTTGATGATTTGATGGGATTATTCCTCCTTAGAGTGAGAGAATAGCATAGTATAGGATGACCTAAAATTTTATGGAACGCGGGATGTACGGTCCTAAGCTAGAATTGATTTTTAGTGGTATTTACGACGGTTAGTTGTATTATGATTTGCTTTGGGTGAGCGTTGATCGCTAGAAGGGGTTTTCCAAAAGAGGCGTTAGTGTGTCGTAAGTATTATCATAAGTAGTGATAGGGATGGTTTGGACTTGAACATAAGGCGAGTCGAGACTTGAGGTTGATTACGTAATCATGGTCAACGAAATGGTGAACGTTAAGACATATTGCATATAGAACATTGGTGACTTTAGTGTTGAGGACTTTGATGGTTTGTCTTGGAAGATTTTTAGGATGTGGAATAGAAGTTAGCGTACCCCATAAGCTTGAGGATTGATGGATAGAGAATTTTGGGGACGAAATTTTCCAAGGAGGGAAGTTTGTAATACCATGTTACAAAAATGAAATTAAATTATATAACGGTTATAAATACGGAGAAGTTAATTATAATTATAGAAGAATTGTGGGTAAAATTGGAGAAAAATAAAAGAGAAGAAAAATGGGTCGTTCAAACGACAAGAGGATGTCGTTTGAATGACATTGGTGAGTCGTGAGAAGGGTTGAGAGATGTAAGGAAAAATTTCCAATTGAGACCGTTGTATAGTTTTGACTTATTCTCGGAACAAAACAAGTTTGAGTCATATGGATATTTTTATTGTCATGATTCCACACAGACTATGACATGTTGAAGTTTATTGAAGACATTGTGATAAAGCTTCAAGGAATTATTTATGCCGAATGTTTAATTGGTGCAAGTTTATTCTTCTTCAAGTTCAATTGCATTTCGGATCAGTCTGGTATGAATGCGTAATCTTAATGGGACTCAGAATTTATTTTAAAATGTTTACGGATGGTATTTATTTAAATAAATTTTTTTAAAGTGTTTGAAACAGTTTATACTTGGTTTTATTCTGATAAGGACAGATTAGAGTAGTGTTTGGCTTAGACTCTAATTTGATGCGTCGCTCAAATGACGAGACCAATTGTTCAAGTGAGATGTCGTGTCATTCGAGCGATATATACATCTCGTTCGAGAGACAGGCCAAAGTTGCTTGAATGAGCAGCCGCCTCAAGAAAAATATAAATAAGCGTGTTTCCATCATATTTCATAAGTGTGCATTCTGGAAAAAACTATTTACGAAACATAATGTTTCTGCACATTATTTTCTAAGGTTTTTAAGTCTAATCACATCCTTAGAGTTTATAAGATTCGAGCTTTCATTACTATGTGCAATAGTGATCCTGTTAGCACCAAGAAGGTTTTATTCTACATTGAATATTGATGGTTTTACGGAGAAGAAGCGAAGGAGTTCGTGTTCTGATTTCATAGACGTTATAAGCCATATCGATGGACACCGAGACATATGCGGACGTGTGTGTTATGGACAGGTATCGTGGAAGAAGGGCTTTCTGCGTGGGCACTATGAAAGGAGTGGTTGAAGATCAGAAGTGCGTCAAATCTCGTGGGGATCAAGTCGTTGAGTAAAATTTGTGTCTGTTCATTGTAAATCCACATTCATAGTGATTTTCTAGCTTGGGTTGTCCGAGGTTTTTTCCTGTTTTGGTTTCCTCGTACATCTGACATTGTGAGTATTCTTTACTTTATTTTACTTACTTTAAACACTAGATGGATGCATAGGATTAATCAAGATAAAATTTGGTTAAGTTAAAATTGTTTCACAACTTGGTGCGAATTAAAAATTGGAAAAAGGTTTTCCATAAAAAGAGAAATTTTTTTGTCATCCTTAAAACACTTTCTGCATAAGAAATAAAAAGGGACCCACAAATTGGTATCAAAGCTATAAACATATTTTATTGTGTTTGACCCCTTGTGTTTTTCAGAATTAATTTTGGAGGTTTTGAAAGTTTTCATGCACCGTTTTTTATGGAACAAATTATGGTTATTGGAAAATGCGAATGAGAAGTGCTCTAAAATCCATTGATGAGCATGTGTGGTTAGTGGTTGCAAAAGGTTGGACACCACCAGTCACACGAGAGGCTGAGGTCACTAATTTAAAACTCGTTGAGTTATGGACTGAGGCTGAGCATAGGCTTTCACTGTACAACTCTAAAGGTTTGCAAGTAATTTCCTCACATATCACACCTGAAGAGTATTATAGGATCATGACTTTTGAAACATCAAAAGAGGTTTGGGATACACTTGCACTTACTCACGAGGGTACTAGCATGATTAGAGTGTCTAAGTCACAAAATCTCACTACACAGTTTTAGACGATTAAGATCTTAGATTGTGAGTCGTTTGATGAGTTTTACGCTAGGTTGTCTAATATTGCCAACTCGCCGTTTAACTCGAGAGAGAGGATTCTTGATAACCGTGTGATAAAGAAAATTTTGAGATCTTTGTCGAGTAGGTTTGATACAAAAATGACCGTTTTAAACTCCTTAGGTATGCTTGATGTGACAAAACTTGAAGAGATTGTAGGCGAACTACAAACTTATGAACTTGATATGTTTACCTCCAAGCAAGTGACGATGAAAGAAAAGGGCATTGCTTTGAAACCCCGAAAGGAGGAAACTAAAGTTTCGGATGAAGAATCCGATTCTGATTTTGAGGATGTCACCTTGTTGGCAAAGAAGTTCAAAAATTTTCTTAAATTTAAAAAGTAATCGAACGTTGCCCAAAAGTTTGACAAATTCAAGAACAACAAGGTAGATGCTACCCCTAAAGATAAGAGTGATAAATTTAATAGTGTTGAGTCGGATAGGTGTTTTGGGTGTGAGGGGTATAGTCACAAAGTTGTCGAGTGTCCCACTAGACTTAAGAAAGATGGTAAGGAACTGATAACTTATAGTGTCTCCTTAAGTGACAGTGATACGGAAGAGGGAGAGAGTTACCCCAATGAGAGAAAATTTGTTTCTTTCTTGGTATGTCATGTGAACAACGACAATAAATATTCCCATGAAGATTCTCATATTCATAACACTTCCAAGGTGGTTGAATCCCAAGTGAGTAAGGGAGAAGTTAGTGAGGAAGAGGAGGTTGATGTGAAAGAGTTGCAAGTTGCATTTAATGAGTTGTATGCTCAAGCGGTGAAGGAGAAAAAGGCAAACTCTAAGTTTCAAGCTAAGTTCAATGAGCATGCACAGAAAATCACGATGCTTTGATTGAGGATCTTAGGGCACGGGGGAAGATATTTTGGGAGAAGCTAGAATATGTAGAGAAAGAGAGAGATAGTCTTCATGGTTTGATGGAGACATTGAAAAAGGAGATTCTAGAGTTTGAGGAGTCTAGGCGTGTGCTTGAGTCTAGGATTTGTGAGTTAGAAGAGAGATTGAGAGACTCGAGTAAGGTTAAGTTTGACTTGGAATCTAGGTCGGAGAAGTTAGATAGGATGTTAGGCACTGTCCAAATGAAAAGTAATAAATGTGGTATAGGCTACGATGATAGAGTTGTTCCCATTCCTAAAGCCACTACCAACCGTGTGAGAGAACCCACTAGGAACATGAAGAGAGGCCAACATTTTGGTAATTATTCCCGTCGTCTTTACACTTGCACGCATTGCGGTAGGAAAGGTCACCTTGGAAGTTTTTGCTATGACCTTAGGAATGCTCCTAGGAAGTTTAGGAATAAAGTCGTTTCGGTTCCCCAAACCCCCACCCATCATGTTACACCTACTTGGGTTGGAAAATCAGATTTAGTGGCTTTAGGACTAAAACTTCATGGTTCTCATTTGGTTGCACTTGATTCTTCCCATGTTAGATCTAAACGATGATGGTGTTACCATGTTTGTCATACGCTAGTCTTTGCATCATGATTTATATCTTGCTAGTGTTATGATATGTGTATAATTTTGTATTATATATTTCATTTATTGAGTCTTATTTGAAAAATACAAAAATATTTTTGGTTTATTATATTTTTAAGAAAATACAAAAAGATGTTGCTTTTATTTGAGTCAAAATAAGTTAAAAAACCAAAAAGATTTTTGGTTTGTTTTTGAGTTTACATGTTTGATGTGGCATATTGGTGTGCTTGGACCTCCTTCCTTCCATTATCCATGTTGCTAGGACATTTGGTCATAATTACTGATGCTTAGAATGATCTTAACCATTGTATTATGGGTTGTTTCGAACTTGATATGCATTTTGATTCGACTTTGTATATATGCCATGTTTGCACACATGCACAAGTTTATATGAATGTTTGACATCTCTTGCACATTTGAGTTTGGTGAAACATTCTTATCTCAATTTTATCATCTATGCGTAAGTAGACATATGGAGGAGGTGTGCATGTAAGAACCGTTTACCGTAAGGATTGTAATTGAAAAATGATGAGTGTTCACAGGAAAGGACTGCGAGAGTGTAAAATTTACTCGTCATGAAAGCCACTACTTAAAAGAATCCAAAAAATAAAGGCAATAAAAAGAATCATATGCCAAAATGGGTCGAATTTGTTTATGTTCATTCCAAAAGAAAAATATGATATATATTTGAGAGAGTTTGGATGGATAACTTAAACGGGTTTGCACCACAAATCCTAAAGTTAAAAAAATCGTATCATGACGCTATTGCTGTAGAATCATCAATACTCCAGATTTATGTGCATGTTCGATTGTTTAGTTCATTTAGCTCACACTTTAATTGTCACATATGGCTAAAATAAAGTTTGATGATTTATAGATATCAATTAGAGCTTCTTGATCGTTTCGATATGTTGGAATTGTAATTCGTTTCTTGTAGTTCACGTCCATACATTCCATGTTCATGTTTTAGCACATTGATACTATGTTAGCATGTAAATCGTATTGTTTTTGTAGTGTTTCGCTACTATTTTGCTATTGTTCTACAGTTTTCTACCCCATCCAGTGAGTTTTTTCACGAATTTTTTTCACTGGGCAAAACTGTTTAATTTTCTGGACTCGTTGTGTGAATTTTAGTTTCTCGTTCGAGCGAGAACTCAGTGTCGCGCGAAGCCCATCTCGTGAGAAGCCTCTTTCGTTCAAGCGATAGTGCTTACTCGTTCGAGCGACTAGTCTAGAATTCTGGTTTCCTGCTGTTTCATTACCCTGGTTTATTTGGTCATATTTTGGTACGGCTAGTTGCTTTAGGTTTCCATTTATGCAGTTTTCTTTGATACATTTGATATTTTGATGCATTGGTTTGTGTAGTCATACCTGCGTAGATTGATTATTTTTGTGTGTGTGATTAGTGTTTGCTAGCTACGGATTTTATATTGTTGATAACTATTAGTTGGTTGTTTCATGTTTATCTAGATATATTTCATTGATTTATCTGATTCTAGGTATGCTAATCTTTTCACCGGGTTATCTATTCGAGACAAAAAGGGGGAGATATGTATGTGATGTAAGGGGAGATTTTTTGTGATGAGCTTGATATCCTGATTTAATTGTTATTTAAATATTAATATCATGTTTTGGTCACATAACAAATGAGTTGGATTCGTAATTTTCATAATGGGTTGTATCATTTGTTCCTCCATACTTCGCTGGGTATTTCTCTATTTCATGTGTGTATGTATGCTTTAAGAGATTCGAGATTTCAAGACTACATCACATTCAGACATTCAGAGATAGTTCATACTTTTCGGATAATCTTTTACTAGTCGTGTCCTGTATTTTTTGATTTTGGATTTAGGGGATGGGATTTAGGCGTCATATGGCTTAACGGCCTAACTCAAAAGGGGAGATTTGTAAGGACAAAATTTCAAATTGAGTCCATTGTATAGTTTTGATTAAACAAAACATGTTTGAGTCATAGGGAGATTTTTATTGTCACAATCCCACATGGACTAACATGTTAAAGTTTATTGCAGATGTTGAGGCAAAGCTTCAAGGAATTATTTATGCCGAATGTTTAATTGGTGCAAGTTTATTCGTCTTCAAGTTCAATTGCATTTTGAGATCACTCAGGTATGAATGCGTAATTTTAATAGGACTCGAAACTTATTTTAAAATGTTTAAGGATGTTATTTATTTAAATAAATGTTTTAAAAGTGTTTAAAAAAGTTTACACTTTTTTTATTCTGATAAGTACGGATTTGAGTGTTGTTTGGTTTGGACTCTAATTTTCCACGTCGCTTGAACAACATGTACATCTCGTTCGAGCAACAGGCCAAAGTCGCTTGAACGAGCAGCCGCCTTAAGAAAAATATAAATAGACATGTTTCCATCAAATTTCGTAAGTGTGCATTCTGAAAAAAATAGTTTACGAACCAGAATGTTTCTACACATTGTTTTCTAAGGTTTTTAAGTGTAAACACATCCTTAGAGTTTACAAGATCCGAGTTTTCATTACTATATGCAATAGTGTTCTTGTTATCACTAAGAAGGTTTTGTTCCTAATTGAATATTGATGGTTTTACGGAGAAGAATAGAAGGAGTACGTGTTCTAATTTGGTAGACGTTACAAGCCATATCGATGGACACCGAGACATACGGGACGCTTGTGTTGTGGACATGTATCGTGGAAGAAGGATTTTTCTATGTGGGCATGGTGAGAGGAGTGGTTGAAGATCAGAAGAGCGTCAAGTCTCGTGGGGATCGAGTTGTTGAGTAAGACTTGTGTCTGTTCATTGTAAATCCACATTTATAGTGATTGTCTGGCTTTGGGCGGTCCGAGGTTTTTCCCATTGTGGTTTTCTCGTATATCTGTCATTAAAAGTATTCTTTACTTTATTTTACTTTCTTTAATCACTAGATGGATGTTTAGGATTAATCAAGATAAAATTTGGTTAATTTAAAATTATTTCACAACTTGGTGCGAATTAAAAATTGGAAAAAGGGTTTTCATAAAAAGAGAAATTGTTTTGTCATACTTAAAACACTTTCCTCATAAGAAATAAAAAGGGACCCACAAATTGGTATTAGAGCTAGAAACATATTTTATTGTGTTTGATCCCTTGTGTTTTTCGAAATGAATTTTGGAGGTTTTGAAATTTTTCGTGCACCTATTTTTGATGGCACAAATTATGATCATTGAAAAATGCAAATGAGAAGTGCATTAAAATCCATTAATGAGCATGTGTGGTTAGAGGTTGAAAATTCATAGGCTTGCATTGTACAACTCTAAAGGTTGGAACGTAATTTCCTCACATGTCACACTTGAAGAGTATAATAGGATCGTGACTTGTGAAACATCAAAAGATACTTATGATACACTTTCACTTACTCACGAGGGCACTATCACGATTAGGGCGTCTAAGTTACAAAACCTCAATACACAGTTTGAGGCGATTAAGATGTCAGATAGTGAGTCATTTAATTATTTTTATGCTAGGTTTTCCAATATCGTCAACTCGGCATTAACTTAGGAGATAGGATTCCCGATAACCGTGTGATAAAGGAAATTTTGAGATATTTACCGAGTTGGTTTGATGCAAAAATGATCGTTTTAAATTCCTTAGGTATGATTGATTCGACAAAACCTGAAGAGATTGTAGGTGACTTACAAACCTATAAACTCGATATGTTTACCTCCAAGCAAGCGCCAAAGAAAGAAAAGGTCAAGCGCCAAGAACAACAAGGTAGATTCTAGCCCTAAAGATAAGAGAGAGAAATTTAATAGGGTTGAGTCGGATAGGTATTTTGGGTGTGAGGGGTATGGTCACAAAGTTGCTGAGTGTCCCACTAGACTTAAGAAAGAGGGCAAGAAGCCGATAGCTTATATTCCTCCTTAAGTGATAGTGATACAGAAGAGAGAGAGTGTTCCCCCAATGAGAGTAAATTTGTTGCTTTCTTGGCATGTCATGTGAACGACGACGATAAATCTTCCCACGAAGATTCTCATGTGCATGACACTTCCGAGGCCATTGAATCCCAAGTGAGTAAGGGAAAAGTTAGTGAGGAAGAGGAGGTTGATGTGCAAGAGTTGAAAGTTGCATTTAATGAGTTGTATGCCGAAGCATTGAAAGTGAAAAAGGAAAACTCTACCATAGACCACCCATAGCGGTGAAGGTAAAGGAGAGAGAGAGGTGGGTGGTCTCCTACCTCCACTCACAACCAAGTTACCCCTCCTCCACCATAGACCACCCATAAACCATCATTTATATGATGTATTCCTATACATTTGAACCAAATATACCCATTTCAACCATTGATAAATAAGGTATACAAATTTTGGAGGAGTATTTGGGGGATTTTTTAGAAGATGAAGGTGGGTTTTCATGTAGTTGAAAGGGGGGTTTTCTTAGAGGCTTAATTGAGCATGATTTTGGAGTGAGGCAACCTCCTTGAGGCCACCTTAGCAGGTGGGAGGTTGCCATCTTCTTATACCTTTCATTCCTATCATTTTTGGAGCTCCATTAGAGGTGGTAAGCCTTACTCTTAGTGTAATATTTTATTTGCACATATAGTCTTGTAGTTAGACTATTTGAGAAGGATTCATTTTGTTAAATGTGTAATTGATGTGTAGAAAGTGATAATCATTTTATGGAATGAAAGTGTGGAAAAAATGTTATTTTTGTTGGAAATAAGGAATGGATAATTATTTCTAGGTTTTAAAATGTTAAAAGTGGGTATTTTATGAAAATGGTATGTTTTCAAGAAATATTGAGGTTAAACATTTTATGAAACATAATGTTTAGGAATAATGTGATTTTGTTGGAATACTTGGTGAAATAATAATAGTTCAAAGTTCTTGCAAAGTGAAGGTTTTATGAAAAATATACTTTTGTTGAGGTTGAGAAGTAAAAATGCCTTTTGTGTCTTAAAAATGTATTTTTGCAATTATAATGAATCCCCAAAATGAAATGTATATTTAAACCAAGTTGTAGGATTTTGGGGCTTTAAATATATCTTCTCATGCTTATAGTAATTTGACAGTAAATGTATAAACAAGTTTAGAGAAGGTTTTTATTGGGTTTAAACATAAAATAAGAAAAGTTAAAAATTTAGTCTTCAAGTGTGTGAAATTGGGACTAAAAGATGTGATGAATATAAAATTATAAGACTATATATATTGATAAAAAGAAATGGTATTTTCTTATAAAAATATTTTTTGGGTGTAATTAAATTTCTTGAATGGAAAAGTAAAGAAATGTCTCATTTGGAAATATGGTTAGTAAAGTGTTCAAAGGGAGTTGAAGTTAAAAAAGGAAAGTATGAAGAATGTTACTCCAAATGTAAAAAGGTGTTAAGGTGTTAAAACATTTAAGAATCTAGAGTGTGTAACTTAATAGTGTTTTGTAAGAAATTAACACCTATGACAATGGAGTAAAAGGTGATTTGGGAAAACAAATGGATAAAATGGTAATTTTACTTAAAGTGGAACATTTTTATGAAATAAAAATGTTGAAAATGGTGTTACACAAGAAGGTCCTAAATGAATATAATTTTTTTAATGAAAAACAAGGTTAAGTGTAAAAGACATGAAATGTCTATTTTCAAAGTGTAACACAAGTGGGGCGGTAAAGTCACGAGTTTTGGCTTCGACCGGATTAAAGGAAAAGTGGAATGATGTGGACATTTGTAAAATATTAAAACACATTAAAAGGAACTCGGATGACACTGAAAAAAGCAATAAGGTCCTGTAGACCTTAGGTCAAAATCCCTAAACACTGGCCAGAGCATATGGTACGCATAGCCGGCGGTGTGCAGCCCGTTGAAATATGTGATATTGGAAGATTCCGAGAAAAGATAAAAGGAATAAGGAACATCTAAAGAAATGGCTTGTGTGGTATAATGTATTAATATAACCTAATTTGAATGAAGGTAATAAATGTTCCATTGAAGGTGAAATGGACAAATAAATATATAATTGATAAATGTCCATAAAGTAAGAAAAAGGGATTGAAGTGCGTAGTAAATGGGTGATTAAGCAATCTAAGTGGTTAAACCCATAATTAACACAAGGATGTGTTAAAAAAGGTTCTCAATGTTTAAATAATTATTTTCTACACGGTGTTTGCGTGTGTTGAAAGGGTAAATTTCAACAAAAATACTAAAGTGTATTGAAATAAATAAAAGGATGGATCCGATAAAGGAACGTGTTTGGATAAATCAAATGTGGTACTTTCAAGTGTTGAACTGAGTGTGTTAAATAAAGTGAGAACTGTTAAGAATGAGTAAAAGAATTCCTTTTTACAAGATTAAGGTAAATTAAACTAACTAAATAAGGTTTTCGGAGGTAAAATGGTTAGTGCATTGAAACATGTATTTTTCCAAAGGTATACATATGTAGATACATACATATTTGCACATGCATGTGGTTGTAGCATATGAGTATTCTATCTGTCATTCGATTATATGTTTCGGTTGTATATTATCCACTGGGTATAGGCTCATACCCTCGCCTTGTTACGACAGGTTGGGAGCGATTTCGTATTTTGAGGGTGTTATACAGGTAAGTATTTTATTTATTTTTACGTTAGTAGATTTGCATACTTGAACTCTGGGGTGCTCTCCATGGGTCCCACATATAGTTTATCGTGAAACTGGAATCGTATGCTAAACAAGTGAAATGTTAAAAGCGAACTAGAAATATTATATAGGATTGTGTCATTACACTTAACACCTAACGTTCGGGTCAGACCAAGTTGACTACGGGCAACCCATAAATCCTGGTCGGGGTGTTACATTTGATTCATGTATTATCAAGACAAAATACTTGATTTCATATATATGTAATTCTGTAGAGATTGCCTTTTTCATTAGATGTTAGTGAATATTAAATACTCCTTTACAAGAAATACTTTCGTTAGTGTTACATTGAAGTATATCATTTTATGGGTTGTTTGTATGAACGTCTAAAGGCTATACACACACAAACGTATTTTTATTTAACATTGAAAATCATTTTTAAAATGAAACAAGTGAGCTTGTTAAACTGAGAAGTGTTGTGTTTAACCTAAATAGAAGGGCCTTTCTTTTAAAATGAAGCATATATGGGGTGTTTAAGGTGTTTCAACTTCACACACAACGCCGTGAGATTTTAGAAAAATTCTATAAATAAAGACTTTTCCCTCCGATTTGAAACATCACATAATCCTATTTACTTCTCATATATTGAAAGAGTATTTTGGAGGTTGAGAGAATCTTAATTGCCTTTCCTTGAGCAAATTCACTTGTTCTATTCACATTTGAGATAAAACTTAGATCTATATTTGATTTAACTTATGTGAAAAATTGAGAGTATTTTATGATCAAATCCGGTTATCCTAAATTCATTCTGACTGATTCAAATCAAAATTGAAGATAAATACTAAGATCTAAAAGAGGTGTTTGAGTTATTGGAGAGTTCATTTATGGTGTGATCCTAAAGAGGAGAATGTTCCTTACTTATTCATCTGATGGAGTTTTGAATGGATCACTTATCGTTAATGGGGGAGAATTCGATGCCCACTAGATAACTTCTTATTAGGGAACAAAAGAGATGTATCTTCCTGTATTGTATAAATATTTTTAGGTTGTATGAGAGATAATGATTCATCGAGTTTTTTTACCCTTAAGTCTTGGTTTTTACCCCATAATCTATCTTATGGATTATTTGTGTATTTTTATATTAATTCTCATCTTGGTAACACACACAACATTTAAATCTAGCTTGGATCTATAAAGATCTATTAAAATTGAGCTTATGATTTACATCTAGTTAATTATTTAAATAATTAACTTAGATCACCTGATTGAAGTGTTTCTCTGTAAATCTAAAGTTTGAATATTCAACCTAGTTATATGTTTAACTAGGATTGCTAAAAATGTAAAGGAAATTTAAAATTGGACATTTTTTTGAAGATAAACCTATTCACTCCTCTAGGTTTAATTAAGTGTACACACTTGCACAAAACAACGTGCTACTTTGAGTGATTGTCATATACTATATCTATGTTATTCAAGAAACCTTTTTAAGAAATCACCATGTATTTATAGATAATGGCAAATCAAGAACAAACAGTCCAAAGATAAAAACTGTGAATACTTACAAAAAGGTGGTGGGGAATTCAAACTTCCAAAATAACCGCCAAGCCAACCAATCAAACACTAGGAAATGTAATCCTACACAATCATATCAACAAGTGAGAAGGAAACTAGCCTAAAGGTTGAATAATGATAAAGAGGTATTAGTGGGTAAAAATTTATTACTTTTACCCCCTAAACTCGCAATAAAACTGCCTCAAATTCAAGAGAAACTACAGGAATACATAGACAAGACAAACATCGAAATTGGAATTGAGATTTCACGTGATAAATGGGGAGATAACAATGGATATAATTCTTAGAGTAGGTATTCAATGGAGAAAATGAAAAGTCTCTCTCTCTCTCTCTAGTGAAAATGACGAATTTGATAAAACTGTCCTGGACATGTAATGTGGCTTAAATAGCAAACCAAACTATCAGTTTGATGTATTAAAAGTCTGAAAAAAAATCTAGTTTGAAATTGGGCTTACATGACATTAAAGGCAATTGTGCACTCATTACACATTGCCATCACTAAAAAAGTTACAAGAAAAATTCAACATGTGGCCTCCAATAGAAAAAATTCATTGGAAAAATGTAAAGGCCCTAGTGTTAGTTTGTATCCACCGAAACCTAAAGATCAAAGTTGAGGCTAAGATAAGGGCTTCAAATTCTCCATTCATTTAAATATAGGCAACGCCCTAAAAATGGCTTTATTAATTATGAGGCCCATAATAACTATTTGTTTGTATGACCGAAGCTTCCAGGGCAATTGTTATACCGAAAATATACCAGAACACATAGACACCACATAACGTGTCGCTTGTCCCAGAAAATCTTGACCTCACCTACCTCTAAGAAGAACAACTTTCAAGGTGGAAGATGGGGGAAATCCCTATGAAAGATTGACTTTGGCCTTGGTTAGGATAACTTACACAATAAAAAAATTACATCTTGAGGAGGAATGCTAACACTATAACTTATCCCACGTGACCTATTGACATCCACATAAAATAGTTATGCAAGATAAAGTGTGGATATGAAGATATTTTCACCACGTGCACTTACTAATTCATGGTTATTAATATACCAAGTAGGGCCCCATCCCAGAGTTTTATCATCTCGGCCAAAGTCGACTATTGCCAATCCATCCAGTATAAGGTGTTATGACTCGACCATAGTCTCAGCCTGAGCTGACTTGTCCTCGGTCGGTAATATGTTGCAAGGTGCCTTGGCCTTATCTGAAAGGCTAGTTAACATTCCCCTCATCATTACTCCTATGATATACTACCCTCACCATGGCCGTCACTCGGACGAAGAGGATATAAGGAGAAAGCTCAAAAGGACAGTTGTCAATCCATCAGTGGACTACAGCTCGACAACTCGGCCTCGGCCTGGATGGACGATCGATAGTGGATAGTTAAAAGAGTGCGTAGATTGGGGAATGTATGGGAATATGCGCGTGGGCATCGAATCCCACGTGGACCAAACCGTTTAACAGCATCTCTATCACACATGAGGGAATATTTGATCATCATGACCTACATGTGACAGTGACAGCTGGCTCCTCCACATTGACTAAGAACATCCCACACATGCTTATTACATGCTTGGGGGGTACACTATGCCCCCATGCACTATATATACTTATCTTCTACATCTTTGTAAAGGATCAATTATTATAAACCCTATATGAAGCTTTGTAAAAACCATAGTAGAGATAAAAATCTTGAGTGTTCTGTATCCCAAGGCCAATAGATCCCTTTCTTAGTGGATTTCATGCACACTCATGCAGTCGAGTAGGCCAAGATAGGCTGAACCACTTATATTCTGTCTTATCTCCCACTTTGCCTTATCTCCTTCTACATTTACATATCTGTTTACACTCTATTAATATACTAGTTTGAGCTTGTGTATTTACTTCAATTTGGTGATACCATTTTTGGTATCATCAATCGGGCATCGTCTGTGGGAACAAGATAGTCATCTTCTTCCCTTTATTTCCTAGCTTGCAACTCATCGAATTCTCTCGTGGTGATCCAGCTCCGCTCTAAGTGGGCATGTATCACCATTAAAAGAGCTCCTATTGAGTTCCTCAAGCTTTTCTTCGATTTTTAGCTCATCCAGTCCACCGGAGATATGGCCTCCAATTTTCCTCCGGGCTTAGTTCCCAATTCCAGCTAAGCCCCTCCTCAATAAAAAATGGCTGAGGTAGTGGTGGCACTACGTTAATTAGTGGCTAGCTAACAGTTGATTCAAGAGTAGCTTGTTTCATTCATTTAAAACTTGGTGGCTAAACCCGTCGGTACCGAAAATGAGTATATAACTCTGGCTGCCAGAAAAGGTTTCCCAAATCCAACGTCCAGAGGACCACCCCAGGCCCCGCACAAAGATCTTCCTCCTCAACAAAGATGAAGGGATGTTACTGAACATAGGCATTTATGCCTGGGTTGGCAATAAAGAGAATACCAAGACGACTCGTACGAAGACGGGGGTGATATGGAATGTTAGGAGTCGTATCGAATTTTTAGAAACACTGTACATCCGATTCAGTAGAGTAGGGAAAATAGTCGATGTCCATGACGAGACTGCCAACCACGGGCATTAGCCTTGGATAGGCTAAACAGAGGGTCAGCCTCTGATGGACTTGGACTGTAGGAAGATTTGAGAAACCGTCTCTCCAGATCCAAAAGTATTGCAGGCTCCAAGAGGAACGATAGATGTGATGATCATGGATCTCTTCGAGGCCTAGAAGAGGAACACCGCGAGGTAAACAACCGATAGAGGATGGCTAATAGAGATCCCTTAATTCGTCCAGTCGACAGAGAGGGGGTTGGAGACAATGTTGTTCAAGCCGAGAGAGAGGTTGCAGTCCTGATCGAAAGGCCTTGGAATGATTCCATACAGTGATTAGAGGACAAGATAGGTGATATACTGTAGAGCCGAGACCCTTTACAGAGGGGATACACTGAAGGCTCTCCCTTTGTGGCAAAAATTATGTGTTATCTAACCCCGGCTAAGTTCAAGCCATCGGTTGTCACATTAAAATATGACGGGAGCAATAATCCCGTCCATTATGTGGAGATGCATCAATCTGTTGCAGATATCTACTCGGTCTCGGTCGAGATGAGGTGTCGGGCCTTCTCTAGTACACTTACTGGTACCACTCATGCATGGTTCACCTCTCTCCCCAAATACTCTATTGAAAGATTCAAGTAGTTGGCAAAGAGGTCTATACACAATTTTTACTTAGTAGTGAAGCCCCAAAAGAAGATGACACACATATTGTACGTTAAGTAAGGAAAGAATGAGACTTTGAGCGAGTACATAGCCCACTTTAACAAAGAGAAATTAGAATTCGAAGACTATAAAGAGAGCATTGTTATGACTGCCCTGATAGGCGGATTGCAAAAAGGAAAGCCCCTCTGGAATCAAGCCAAAAATCCTCCAAAATCCATGGGCGAACTCCTCACTATGGACGGGAAGGTTATGAATGTAGAGGAGGTGATGGATGCTAAGGTAGACGATGAGAAAGGATCAAGCAGTAGAAGTAATCTCTAGAAGTCAAAGGGAAAAGATGGTAAGAAGAGGTCGGCGGATGATAAGTTCACTGACAATACCCTGCTGACAGTTAGATCTGAGAATATTCTAAATAAGATAAAGAATGATTGATCTCTGAGATGGCTGGAGAAGTTGAGAGCTCCTCCTCATAAGAGGAACAAGAATCTGTGGTGAGAATTCCACCAAGATCATGGTCATACCACCGACAGATGCTTCGCTCTCAGAGATGAGATTGAAAAGATGTTGAAGATTGGAAAGTTGAGAAAATATATGGATAAGAGCAGTTCAAAGGGTGGCCTTAGATGACATCTGAAAGAAGAGGAATGATAAATGCAGGCCTGATTCCCTAGATAATCGAGACGATGATGCTTCAAATGATTATATGAAGTCGACCCAAACCTGCCACCTCCAATCACCAATCCTAAGGCCTGGCTGAACATGATTTCTCTCAGAGTTAAAATGATTTATGAAGGACTTACAGGTGATGGAAAGGAAATTGCTGACAGGAAAGCTCATAGGTGCACTCGGATGCTGTTGAGCCGAAGAAGGAGAAGATAACAAAAGTTTATATGAATACCCTGATTGTTGGTTTCTTGAGGTTGGATTTTAAGGGGATATTAGCCCCATATGATAACCCTTTAGTTATCACCACTTTGGTACATGGGTATGAAGTCCCATGGATATTAGTCGATGGTGGCAACTCGGCTGATGTGATGTTCTTGGATTATTACAAGGGCCTGGGGTTGAGTAAGAAGAGGCTGATCCCATATCACTAACCTCTCATTGGTTTCAGTGGAGAGAAGGTACAAACTTTAAGAATCTATGAGATGGAGGTCATAATGGGGAACAGTTGGCCGAAATGCCTCACAAAGAAGATCAGTTTCTTTATTATGGATGAGAACATCTACTCAGCCTACAACATAATTTTGGAAAACGTAGCCCTATAGGATTTTAATGTCGTGCCTTAACTTTTCACCAAATGATAAAATTCACGACTCCTTACAGGGTAGGGGAAGTTTAGGGTGACCAAGTTAAGGCACGTGAGTGCTACTTCAACTCAACTAAAGAGAGAGAGGCGCATAAGAGGGCCACTACAACTTATAACATTGACACTCTTAACCCCAGAGATGAGATCAAGATGAAAAAGGGAGAAGCCTCCGAGGAAGTAGGATCCACTGTCCTCAATGAGGACGAGCCAAAAAAATAATCCAAGTCGATAAGGCCTTGAAGAAAGAGATTAAAGAAGAGTTAGTTAAACTGTTGAGGAAGAGGCAAAGTATTTTTGCTTGTAGCCATGAGGATATGCCCGGAATTGATCTTAAAGTCCTCTGTCACAAGTTGAATGTGGCCGAAGAGGTAAAGCCAGTCATATAAAGAAGGAGAGTGTACTCCATAGAGAAGCACGATGTTATCAGAGATGAGGTGAAGAAGTTGGAAAAGGCTGACTTTATCAGGTGAATGGTTAACAAATATTGTCATCATTCCTAAGGCCAACGACAAGTGGAGAATGTGCGTAGATTTCACAGACTTGAATAAGGCATGCCCCAAAGATAACTTCCCCCTACCAAAAATAGACCAGATGATTGATGCCACAGTCGACCATGAATTGATGAGTTTTATGGATGCATATTCAGGTTATAACCAAATTTTTATGGACCCGACTGATGCTGAGAAGACATCATTTATTATTGACCAAGTGACCTATTGTTACAAGGTCATGCCTTTCGACCTAAAGAACGTCGGGGTGATATATCAAAGGTTGGTAAATAAGATGTTTAAAGATGAGATAGGGAAAACTAGGGAGGTATATATTGACGACATACTGACAAAGAGCCTCAAGGCCGACATTCATGTGGCCGACCTTGAGCGAACTTTTAATACCATAGATGAGTACCGAATGAAACTCAACCCCTCTAATTGTGTTTTTGGCATGGGGTAGGTAAATTTTTAGGTTTTATTATGAATCAACGGGGGATTGAGGCCAACCCCAAGAAACCTCTTATGGAGATGAAAACTCCAAAAACCATAAAAAGACGTTCAGAGGTTGACTGGATGAGTAGCGTCGTTCAATAGATTTGTGTCGAGAGCAACATACAAGTGTATACCATTATTCAAAGTGTTGAGAAAGGCCTTCGAATGGAATGAAAAGTGTGAGAGATCCTTCCAGGAGTTAAAGGCTTATCTCAGCTCGCCACTTTTGTTATCTCAGCCTATTCAAGGGGAAATGTTATATCTGTATCTGGTTGTGTAAGAGTCAGCCATCAGTGCAGCAATCATAAGAGACGAGGATGGTGTGCAAAAGCCAGCATAATTTAATAGTAAAGCCCTTCAAGGGGTCGAGAAGAGATATTTGAAGATGGAAAAACTAGCCTATGCTTTAATTCATGCCTCAAGAAAAATAAAACCATATTTTTAGGCTCACACTATGATCATACTCCCTGACTCTCCTCTTAAACAGATCATCCATAAACCTAAGAAATCAGGTAGGTTAATGGCCTGGTCAATAGAGTTGTGAGAATTTAAAATTATTATATCAGTCAAGAACAGCCATCAAAGAGAAGGCTTTGAAAAAATTTATCACCGAGTACACCCAGGATGAGGCCGACAGTGAGGAGTTGACAAACCCAATAGAAAAGGCAAGTGAAAGCCCGACTAAAGTCGAGACGAGCACGACAAGAGGTAGAGTTACTGGAAATGAAGAAGAGAGTTGTCTTTTCAAATATGGGGCCTTAAAGGAGGTTACTTTTTCCAAGGAATGTACTATTTGGAATCTCTTTATTTATGTCTCTTCATATGAAGCAAGAAGCGGAGCAGGCTTGATAGTGTCGACCCCAGATGGGACTAAAATCGAATATGCTATAAGATTCAATTTTAAGACTTCCAACAACGAGTCGGAGTATGAAGCTCTTCTGGCAGGACTCTTCATCGCTAGAGCATTAAATATAGGGAAACTCTTGGTTCACAATGATTCTAGACAGGTAGTGAATCAGATATTGGGAGCATATGAGGCCAAGAATGATAGAATGGCTAATTACCTAATAAGGGTAAAGGCAGCGCAAAAAAATTTCAAAGAGGTGAAGCTAAAAAGGATCCCTCGGCTAGATAACAGTCGAGCCGATGCCTTAATGAGATTAGCCTCCACCGCCAGGACAGAGATCAGAATGTCAATGCTAGTGGAGATCCTACTCCGGACGACCATTAAAAAAGAGGATACTATAGTGGGTTTTTATTTAAACCTGAACCCGGGAGATTCATGGATGGACCCCGTCATCTGATATATCAGAGACGGGGAGTTACCCGATTCAAAAGCTGAAAGGAGGAAATTAAGATACAAAGCGACAAAGTTCACCATTATATGAGATGTCCTATACAAAAAGGGATTCCTCCTCCCCTACTTATTCGACTGAGGTGGAGTATATCTTGAAGGATGTGCATGAGGTAGCTTGCTCCATCCACACAGAAGGAATATCAATGTCAAAAAGAATTATCACCCGGGGCTATTGGTGGCTGGCCTGGTCAAGGATGCGGCCAATTATGTGAAGAAATGTGACAAGTGCCAAAGATTCACCAGCATCCCTCATCAACCTCACCAACTTCTAACTTCTATCACTTCCCACTGACCGTTTGCAGTTTGGGGGATTGACTTGGTAGGACCGTTGCCAAGGGCTGTAAGTAACTACCGATATCTGATAGTGGCGATTGATTATTTTTCTAAGAGGGTGGAGGCTGAGGCCATGATCACCATAATAGAGAGGAAGACCTTCCAATTTATTTAGAAGAATATTATTTATAGAAATGGCCTACCTAAAACTTTGATGTCAGACAATGGGACGGAGTTTAAAATTATATCCTTGAAGACTTACTGTGAGAGGGTCGACATTAAGTAATTCTTTTCAATTCATGGACGACCCCAAGACAATGGTCAAATTGAGGTGACGAATAGAACAATCCTTTATGGGATCAAGAAAAAGTTATGCCAAAGGAAGATGGACAGAAGAGGCTCACACCGTCTTATGGGCCTATAGGATGATAGAGAGAACACCAACAGGGGATACCCCTTTCATGCTTGCTTACAGTTTAGAGGCCGTGGTGCTAACAGAGATCGGTCTTCCAACTCACAGAGTCCAGACATATGACCTAAAGGAGAATACTGCACAGTGTAGACTGGACCTAAACTTAATAGAAGAAAGAAGAGAGGATGATGAGGTTAGGCAAGCTACATATCAGTAGAGAACAACAATATTATATAATAAAAGGATAAAGGCTAGGCCGACAGCTGCTGTGGACTTAATTTTGAAAAAGACTTGGCAAAAACTGAACAAACTCCATGCAAACTGGCATGGCGCCTACAGAGTCACCGAAGAGATATTTCATGACACGGATCGGCTCGAAAACTTGGAAGGAGATCCATTCTCTAATCCTTAGAATGCCGACAATCTAAAAAAGTATTACAAGTAGGACTTTGTATAAATTTCTTCAATCAATGTAACATTATATGAAAAGAAAATTTATGAATGAAAAATTTTGTTCTCTCCTATTTTGTTATATGAGTAGTTCAGATTGTATGAATTAGTTCATCCTAAGCTATGGAACATCATTAATGTAGTGAAGTAGATTTACCTTGCTCTCGGTGACATGGAAGTCTGGATGGAGCTAACCTCGTCCATAGACTCTCGATAACACCGAGAGGGGGCAATAATATTCTAACATAATTAATTTGGTGGAACATTCTCTCGATCGAGACGACAGTGTATGGACGAGGTAGCTCTCGTCCTTACACTCTCAAAACGACGAGAAGGGACTTATGATATAACACCATAATTTGGTGAATTCAAATTCAAAAATCACTTTATTGTGGTTTATCTTAACATCATTAATTTAGTGGAACACTCTCTCGGCCGAGATGGCAATGCATGGATGAGGTAGCTCTTGTCCTTATACTCTCAAAATGACGAGAGGGGACTTGTGATATAACACCATAATTTAGTGAATTTAAATTCAAAAATCACAAATTTGGTTATATATATCTCGTCTATGGACGGGATGATGTGTGTAAAGAAAATTATTAACTGGTGATCTCAAGATTGTAAGATATTCAAGCATGGTTACATTTTAAACATCAGTATAATTCAAACATGCAAATAGACAGAGACAATTCAAGTACAAGATAAGACTCCATCCATTCATTTATTCATATATGTCATTAAGCTTAGTAAAAAAGCTCAGTTCAAATACAAATAGAGGAAATAATTGAAGTGTTTAAAAAAGTTGTTACAAAGTAAAGGGTATCGGTCACAGATGACCCCCTATAAAGTTGGTTCCACATTCAAGGTTGACTCTTCAACACCTTCGTCAATTTGAGTTTGCTCAGTATTGATAGTCGGACTTTCAGCATCTCCCTCGTCCTGAGTCTGATTAGCAGCAACATTGATGCCAACCTCAAGTGGTGCCTCGGGTATCATTTCATCTTCCTCAGTTATGGGCAAAGACTCAACGTATTCCAATGGATCGGTCGTGCTTCCATATCAGGCACTTTCAATTCAGGATGGATGGAGGAGACCACTTCAGAAAACTTGGTAACGACCCACCTACAAGCGCTTCTCAAAGTTCTTTATGCCAAAGTCGAGAAACTCATCAAATTCCTTATATGATTTAATGGCCTCTTCCTTGATCTTCTAGATAGCTTTAGCTGAGAGTGCCTCATCATTAGCCTTCTTGACGGTTACGGCCATGTCTGTAGCATGATTGGCAACTTGGGTCTTCAACGTTATCAACTCACCATTTTTTTCTTCAAATCCTCGATGTGATCAGATTTAAGCTTGTCCATAGCCCTATTGAATTCCTCTCGGTGATCTTTGTGCCTCTTCTTCATAATGACCAGGTCATGGATGGCCTTTTCACCCTCTTAGAACTTTGGCACATTCTCTATGGCCCATTTATTAATAGAGGCGAGGGCACACACAACCTGTAAAAAGTTATGTATAGAGATTAAAATGAAATGAGGAAAAAGGATATATGAGACGACATGCAAGTTTAAGCCGAAGTCGATACCTGTCCTAGGTGATGAAAACCGAAGTCCAAGGTCTTCAGGGGAGGTATCTTCCCCAATAACTCATAATCCCCCTTTGAAGGGAAAGTGAGCAAACCAACTTTTGACCTCCTCGCCGATGGAATATTAGAGTTAGGGAAGGCTTGAAGTTGAGCAAGGTTAGCCGCCTAAAAGCTTTCAAAAGAGTCCCATGAGAACGAGTCGGGCCCTGAAGAACTTGGCACTGTCTGAGGAAGAGGATTTGTTATCTGCCTCACCAGGCTATCCCCGTGAATGTCAGTGGGAGGGGGTGGTACCTTTCTCTTTTGGCCGACCTTAGGTTCAGGCGAACCTCTAGCAGAAGATTTTTTCATGGGTTTCTTGCCTCCCTTCTTCAGCATGATCTGCAAACTAGGAGCTACCGTGTTCCAAAAATCGTCGGAGATATGAGTAGGACGACCTGCAAAAGAGAAGCAAAGATGATTAGTCATAACAATCAAAGATGATAAAAGACTTAAAATAGAAAAAGTTTAGTAACTCACATAGCTCGGCTAGGGGGTCAACCTCTAAGCCAACCTTCTCCAGAAAGTCAGGAGTTATAATATCCTTAAATTTGGGAAGGGCACCTTCCTTCCACGAATTTTCAAATACTCAACCCTCTCCCGATCAGCAATGCTGAGGTCGGGATCCAACTTAGTGGACATGGATGGGTTAGCTCGGTAGTAGGGAACTCTCGGCCTGTCGTCAGAGGGGTCGGCCTCGCCCAAAAATTCCCAGGTCCCAGAAATAAAGAAGAACCTAGGCTTCCAAGAGTGGTTAGATGTTTGGATGACTTGAATAATATTCTTGTCAGGCTTTATCGCCCCCAGGTGGTAATAGTCGGGTTGAGTCTTTGAGGATGAGACATTGTAACATGCTTTGAATATGTCGACTGAAGGGTCATTTGTGTATTTGTTCATCCATAGGGCGGCGTAAACCAGTATGATCTGCCAGGAATTTGGTGCTAGTTGGAGGGGAGTAAATCCTAGTCTAGATAGAATGGACCTGATAAAAGGATTGAAAAGCAGTCTGATACCGACTTTGAACATCTATTGACAAACATCGACCTTGCCCTCTCGGCCACCATAAACTCTCTCATCCTCGATAGGGACACGCATTACCACACCATATTTAATACCACATAGATGTCTTCAAAGCATCAAGTCCACTTCCTTGATGGAAGATTGAAAAGTTTCGGCATAAGTATAGTTTAATGGCTCCGTGGCCTCTAAGCCCTCGCCCTCTGGGTCCTCATTCCCATCAAGAGCTTCAGCAACTGGAGCCCCGTTAGGAAATCTCTCTTAAAACTCACTCTCGGTCATGGCTCTGAGAGGGATGGCAGTTGGAGGAACAATAACGTTGACTCTAGGCTCAGTAGGGTCGAGGACGACTTGGATTAAAGAATCAATAGAAGACTAGTTGTCCACAATTTAGACTAAAGAGTCATCTCGGGCAGAGGACCCTCCCTGGCTAGAGGACAATGTCCGAGATAAGCTCTCAGTTGCCTCAGGTTCCATAGGATGTGAGGGGGCACTCTCATTGCTTCTTCAAATGAACCTCTTCTATCGGCTGGCACATAGGACGAGTTAGGCATATCGTCCCTACCGACCTCAGAGGAGATGGTAAGATAGTCTTTAGCGGGATAGGAAAAATGGGTCGAATGAAATGAGGGTCGACTCTACGTCTGGCCTCGGCCTCTTCCTATATCCTACGTATTTCTTGGAAGTACCTTTCCCTAAACGTGGGATATTGTTCTGCTAACTTGTAAAGCTTCTTTAACATCAAAGAAGCCAACTTAAATTTAAGTGAAATTAGGCTAAAAGCTAAGAAGGCACAAATAATTAAGGTGTTGACTGGGTTTGACCAAAAGATCAAAACTTGGAAATTGAATGGTTTTCAGTAAGAATAGTTTAAGAACATAATCAAATCCCACTGGAGAAAAAGACCAAAATTTGACCAAAAAATGAAGGGGGGACCCCCAATTTAATACCTAACTTTAAAACTACCACACTCAGCCCTCAACTAGCCTAAAGCTACCGAAAAAGATGAAAGTCGCCAAAAAAATGAAAAAGGCCTACAACAGTATAAAAAGCGCTTAAAAATTGGAAAAAGGGTGGAAATAGGGAGTACCTCGAGGTGTTTGATGGACAGAGAACCACGAGAAACCTAAAAAACCTGTTGGAGAATGCTTGAACAGTGGAGAGAGAGGGAGACTCTGAAAAGCTCTGGTTCTAAAGAGAGAGAGAGGAATGGCGCTCAAATGAGGAAAGAGAAATGAAAATTCAAGTTATAGTTTAAAACCCCAATAATGATGGGGTTCAACTTCCAATGTGCCCATCATTAAGGTATAATTCTCAGAATGCACACAAACTACCGCCACTACTTGGGTAATATGCAAAGGCAGAAATAAGATGACACGTGTCACTTCCTCATACCCATCAGTCAATTAACATCTGACAGGTCAGAGATGTCTTATCATCGATTACAACTTGACACTTTTAACCCTCAGTCTCCTATCTACACAGAAGATTAAGACCCAGGGGGTGATTGATATACCACGTATGGCCCCGTCCCAGAGTTTGATCATCTCAGCCAAAGCCAACCATCGCCAATCTATCCAGTATAAGGAGTTATGACTCGGTCATGGGCTCAGCCTGAGCTGACTTATCCTTGGTCGGTAATACATTGCAAGGTACCTCGGCCTCATCCTAGAAGACTATTCAACATGCCCCTCATCATTACTACTATGATCTACTACCCTCGTCCTCGACCGTCACTCGGACGACGAGGATAGGAGGAGAAAACTCAACATGATAGGTGTCATTCCATTAGTGGACTACAACTCGATAACTCGGCCTCGGCCTGGACGAACGGCCGACAATGGACAACTGGCAGAGCGTATGGGTTGGGGAAAGCGTGGGGATGTGAGTGTGGGCTGCGGATCTCATGTGGATCAAACCATTATAACAACATTTCCCTCACATGTGACGGAATATTATCATGACCTACATGTGACAGTGACAGCTGGCTCCGAATGTTCTACACATGCTTATTACATGCTTGGGGGGTTAACTATACCCCCATGCACTATATATACTTGTCTTCTACATCTTTGTAAAGGATCGATCATTATAAATCCTAGCTGAAACTCTGTCAAAATCACAGTAGAGAGAGAAAGCTTAAGTGTTCTGTATCTCAAGGCCATTAGCCCTTTCTTAGTGGATTTCACACACACTCACACAGTGGCTAGGTCAAGATAGGTTGAACAACTTATATTCTGTCTTATCTCCCTCTTTGCCTCACCTTCTTTTACATTTAGATATCTATTTGCACTTCATTAATATACTAGTTTAAGCTTGCGTATCTATATCGATTTTGTGATACCATTTCTCGTATCATCAGTTATTCCTCCTCACTCATGTATGGTGTGATCTCTTCTCTCCTGGCTAGACACATACACACATATCCATCAAGACCACATCATGTTACCTCATTCAACTCCCATACTTATAAATAGAGACAGTAAAATTTTCAAATGACATGTAATATTGATCTCCATACTATTATGCAATTCGAGTGAGGAATGAGATATAAAGAATTTGTAACCGAACATCCATGAAGCATGAAGTCTGATTTGGTAAAGAAGACAAAACATGTGGATGTAAACAACCAAGTTTGGACTGAACTATATTAAATTTGGATCTTATCTCTTTTACTCTCTTCATTTCAGTTTAATTCGAGTTCGCTGCATCCTTAATTACTTAATTGTTAGCCAATTAGCAATCCATATTCATACTATTTTCTAAAATGATGTATTACATAAAAAATTTCCGTTCATTTTTGTGTATCAATTCCAAGACAATTCAAATAGTATTATGAGTTTAAATTTATAAATTTACTTCTGAAATGAATCATGATACGCGTAAATTTGAACTAGTGCTACACAATTGGACTTTGGGACCCAATAGCTTGAGGAATCAGGGTGGAGGAAAATACGTTTCAGATTCTGCACAAAAAAACATGCAAAGTGCAAACCACTTCACACACGTCAGCTTTGTTTTCCCGCAACAACTTGCGGTCCCCAGTCCCAGTCCCACTCCCACACTTTCTTCTCTCTCCTCTTTTATCCTTTTGCCTAAATTTTCCCGAAAACAAAACACTCCCCCATAGTCTGAAAGCTACAAGACCAGAAATGTGAAACACCCATCTTTCATGAAAATGCCTCTTTAACTTTCTTCATCTTTTCCCTTTTCTCAATTCTTTTCCCATATAAAAACCTCTAAGAAACTTGCCTTTTTCAACTTGTTTAGTGGGCTGTGAACAAGCAATCAAGCAAGCCCCTTTAAAGTCATCTGTCTCCTTTCTTACTTCAAACAAAAAAGTCTTAGTTTTTAAACCAATACATTTTCCATGCACTTATCTTTGTTTCGCTGTCTGGTGGGAGTTAATATTCTCTAGCTGACCTGGGTTTTCTTTAAAAATTCACTGCAACATATATACGTGTCATATAGAATGTTTTTTAAAATTGTAGCTTTGGGTTTAGATGAGTAAGCCATCCAGTTCATATCTTGTCATCAATCCGCGTTTTTTCTCCGTGTTGAATTTTTCTTGTGATTTATTTTCTTATCAGTTGAAGTAAATTGTCGGTTATTAGTCACAGTCAGATCTAGAGCTTGGCTTTAACAGAAGGACATACAATACGTACAAGCATTGTTTTTTATGGTTTCTTCATGGTAGGTTCCCTTCCCGGTTGAATTTTCGTGATTTAATTTTCTTTTCTTGTTAAGTTACTAACAAGAAGACATATATTTAATGATGATTGCAGGTCATGTTTGAGGCTTTGGTGTTGGTTTAGAAAGGTTACTTGAAATTTGCATTTCTTAGGTGTTTTTCATGGAGAACACTGAATCTGAAGTAAGAAGTTTGGGGAGATTATTGAATGTAAATTTGGGTTTTCATTGTGTTGATGATCAGATTTGGGAAATTAATGTGATTTGGTAACAAGTGTTTTTAACATTTTGGTGTTATTGAGGGCTTGAGAGGAAGGCATTTGTTGGGTAGATATGGGGTCAAGGGTAGAGAGGCATCAGCATCCTAATGATCTTGTACCTTTAGCTGCATTGCTAAGCAGAGAGATGAGGAGTGAGAAAATGGAGAAACCCACAGTGAGATATGGATATGCTGCTCAGTCTAGGAAAGGGGAGGATTATTTTCTGATGAAGACAGATTGCCAGAGAGTTCCAGGAAATCCTTCCTCCACTTTTTCTGTTTTTGGGGTATGCAAAATCTTTGTTTCATGCGTCCACATCTTAATGTTCATTGAACAGTTGAGTAATCTTAGTTGATGTACTCGTCGATGTCAGTTAAAGTCGATACACTTGGAGTGTATTTGGGAGGATTCCATGCTTTTGAATTGGAATTGAAGCCAAATTAGTTTAATTTGTTACATATCTTGCATTAATTCCAATTCAAAGCTAACATCGGATTGGAGTTCCCAAACTTAAGTTCAATTTATGGGAGAACCTTATTCTTGACCAAAATCAAGAATTGTTGTAGTCTCAACAATGTTTTTTTTCTCATCTTTCATGGTCCTGTTTTTTGGATATAGTTCTATTATACGTGAGAAAAATGAAAAAGAGAAAAGATAACAATGTCTAACCAAGGGAATATTTTATAATAATCATTTAGAAGTTGTGCCCTAATGATTCTCTCTGTTATAACCTTATTTTCTCATATGATATGATGATGATTGGTTGTTAAACAATTTCAGATATTTGATGGGCACAACGGGAATGCAGCAGCAATATATTCGAGGGATCAATTGTTGAATCATGTATTAGGTGCTATTCCTCGTGGGCTTGGGCGGGATGAGTGGCTTCAAGCTTTACCTCGGGCCTTAGTTGCTGGCTTTGTGAAGACTGACAAAGAATTCCAGAGCAAAGGCATGAAGATCTTAGCTTCTCCTCTCTTTGCTTTTCTCCACTTTTTTGGGTTGAAATTGTTGGGCTTCTAAGATAACTAACTATTATTATGCTCATCTACTTTTGTTCAGGTCAAACTTCTGGAACCACAGTTACATTTGTAATAATTGATCGATGGACCGTGACAGTTGCCTCTGTCGGAGATTCCCGTTGCATTTTAGATACTCAGGGTGGTGCTATCTCTGTTTTGACTGTTGATCATAGACTCGAAGAAAATGTGGAAGAGTGCGTATTTAACTTTCAGCCCTTTTTTTCAGTCTTTCTCTGGAACAAAAATGTTAATTAGTTCTGTTGATTTTTCAGAAGGGAACGTGTAACAGCCAGTGGAGGCGAAGTTGGCCGGCTTAGCATTCTGGGTGGTGCTGAGGTGAGCTTTATTGTACAAAAATTTCTTTTCTAACAGACAGATCTTGCAATGCTGTATATAGAATATGTTATATCTTCGGGAGTTTTAATACATGGTGCTGTAACTTCACAGATTGGTCCACTTCGTTGTTGGCCTGGAGGATTATGCCTTTCGAGGTCGATTGGTGATATGGATGTTGGAGAATTTATTGTTCCAATACCATATGTTAAACAAGTGAAGGTAATAACTGCCTATTTGTTCAGCGTTTGTTGAGTATGCGTTGGGTTTTGTTTACCCAGTTTTTTAATCATTTTTTCACCTTATCAATAGCATGCCTTTGGGATGGATATTGCTTGGTCCATTATTGTCTTGAGACCTAACATTCATCAATGGTATAAAAGCTATCAAATGCAGGTGGGAGGCTTATTATTGCATCTGATGGCATCTGGGATGCACTGGACTCGGACATGGCTGCAAAATCTTGCCGTGGGTTGCCTGCTGAACTTGCTGCAAGGCAAGTAGTGAAGGTAAGATCATCAATCCCACTGAACTATGAAGATTTTTGTAATGAGCCCCCTGAACAATTTAAATTCAAGAATCCCCCTAAACTATTCATTTTTTCTGCAGACCCCCTATGTATTGCTAAAAAGTTTTGCTAAAAATGCCACTGAAGGGGGTTCTGCAACAAAATACTTAGTGTAGGGGGTTATTCGAACACACAGGGGGGTTGTTTGCAAGAACTTGAAAGTTCAGGGGAGTTTTTTCACTTCCTCCTTGATAATTTGCATATAGTGAGTGAACATTCTGAACATTCTCTTATCGAGTTATGGATGGTTTAGGAAGCATTGAGAACAAGAGGGCTGAAGGATGATACAACCTGCATAGTTGTGGACATAATTCCTCCTGATAATTCTGTACCATCTTCACCTCCACCCAAAAAGCAAAACATACTCAAAGCTCTATTGTTCAGAAAGAGGTCCCGTGATTCTTCTAGTAAACTGTCAAAGAAATTATCAGCTGTCGGTATTGTTGAAGAACTATTTGAAGAAGGTTCAGCAATGCTCGAGGAAAGGTTAGTATCGTATTGTTTCATACGTATATAATGATTTTGAAATAACTTGAGAAACTCATGACTATACTCTTAATCTTAATTAACCGTTTTAAAAATTCTTCATTCATTATAGTTTTCTGTGGCAAGTATTGGGTTTGTTAGCTTGATTATAATCAGCCTAGATACCTAGAAAAGAAACATCTTCTTGAGTTGTGTGGCATAAGAAGAAACTGAAAGTAAGGGGTTATCTGAGGAATATTTTTTATATTGTTAGTGTTAAAATCTGAGATGACTTCAATTAGATAATGCTCATTATATTGCAAAATTAAATGACGTACACAATCTGTTGGACATTTCTCTTGATGCCAGAACATGAATGTGACAACATGTAACCTGCTCACTTTATATGATATCAGCTATTTTTGGGAGGCTATTCCAACTATCAGCCAAACATTTTCCAATTTCGGCTTGAGTGCCCATGACACTGTTCTTTGGTAAAATGAGAGCTTATGACCAAATTTTATCTTAGTTGGTTATCACTTGTCACACAAGTTCACAGCCCCTAGAAGTAGATACTGAATGGATAAATGGATAGAGGATTCAAACCTGTCTGTTTTGATCAATGCCTAACCTCAATGTGCTTGGTTGAAGACTTGAAAGGCAATAATCTTTTTCTTTAAGGAAGACAAGGTTGAGACTAGACACATAAAAAGGTCGTACCAAGTGCACAAGGCTCTCGCTTAACTGTAAGGCCTGGAAGAGGCAGATGTAGGCTGACCTTACTCCCATATGGAGAGGCTGCTCCAATGTCTTAAACCTGAGATTAACCGTAGCTTGGGCGAGGGCATTTGCTGAATTAAAATATTTGAGTCAGAGTTGAATCACTCTTCTTAGCTTGGACATTGACCAGATTCTCATCAGTCAATCCATGGTTTGGTTTTGTGTAGCAGTTCCATGTGCTGGTGTAGCCAATAATTGTTAATATCTTTTGAAAATGTGACATGCTTGCTTTGTGAAATTCTCCGTCCGTCCCAAATTAATAATCCTGTTTCTGAAAATAGTATGTACAGTGATCCTAGTGCATGCCTTGAATAAAAAGTAATTATTTTTCTTTTTAAAATGTACTTTCAAGCAGTGACACCCACACACATCGACCCCCCCCCCCCCCCCCCCCCCCACATATATATATATATATCATTAAGTTATTTTCCCTTTAATCGTAGTCAGTCGAATTTTCTGTTTTTGTTTTCTGTCGTCTTCGACAATGAATAATTCTTGGAAGCTTTTAATTATGTTGGACCCACAAGAAAATGATGCGGCAATTGATAAATTGGAGTTATTATAGAATACTCTTATTAGAGCTGTTCATTCCTCAAGAGTAGTTGTGCGTTTCTTTTTATTTTAAATTTTAGGCCTTTAGGGATGAAGTTGGGAGTTTCAATTATCCTACACTGGGTGGTGTGCAATATAGAAAGCTTTTATGGTTTTTTAGCATTTTGCACACCCTATATTTGTGAGATAGATTACTTATCAAAATGAAAAATATGTCTAGGATGGATGGTGTTAGATTGAATCCCCAAGCGCAATTGCATAATGAAAAAAATGACATTGTTTCCTGAATAAATTAAAGGGGAGTCCTCGTTATAGCATTTTAGGGTGTTTTTTTTACAGCCACTTTGTTTTGACTATTGCGTTTCACCCCAACTTTTGTGAGGGCGCTTCTATAACTCGTATGAAAACGTGAGATATGTACTTATGTATTCATTCATAATTAATCTGCAGATTGGGAAATGACGAGCCCGGCAATCACACAACATCCGGTATGTTTATGTGTGCTGTTTGTCAGGTAGATCTTGCTTCAAGCGAAGGCATATCAGTTCATGCTGGTTCAATCTTCTCCACCAGCTCAAAGCCGTGGCAAGGTCCTTTCCTATGTGCCGATTGCCGTAATAAGAAGGACGCTATGGAAGGAAAACGGCCCAGTGGAGTTAAAGTGGCTTAGGCTTAGCTTTGTTATCTTTTCCCCCAATCATTATTTTCATCAATCCCCATTTTTTCCCAAGACAGACAGTTGTTTGAATTTTACATGGTGTTGGCTAAATGTATATGTAACATGTTAGCTAATTAAAGCTAGAGCGTATTATGAAGAATAGGATTTAGTTGTAGCCTGTATCCACTTTGTTTGGTATGTCTTGATAGAGTTGATTCTATGATGGAAAGATAATTTTTTACTTTTTTTTATTTTCCATCCTAACGCTCCATTTGGTTTGGGACCTATTGCAAACCATTTTTACATAATTGAACTCACTTTTTGTTCTTTGAGAATTGTAAATAAATGTATACATAATAATTATGTGATTTTTGTTGTAAAATAAAAGGGACAATTTTAGAGGGAGAGAGTTTCTTCATTTCATTTATATCTAAATATTCAAGGGGTGTAATTCCTATTTATAGTACAAAATAAATAACTTGATAGACTCCGTAGTAATCGTGGATACTAGTGAGCATCCACTCAGTACATATTTTATAACATTCCCTTTCGATGTATACTATATTTAACATTCAATGATTTTTTGCCTCATTAAAATCTTACTAAGGAAAAATCTATGAAAAAAACAAAGTGAAGGAAAAAGAGTACGACTTTGGTGATCATTGAATTGGTGTTGGATGTGTTTAGTGTTGCTTCGTTAAAACCTTTAACTGAAAAATTCAATGGAAAAAGGCTTAATTTAAATAAAAAAGAGTACAATGTGCATATGTTTAAAATATTATGTTCTTACATTCTCCTCCTGATCAAATGCTCTCCCGATTGGATACTCTCCATGATTATGACATTTCTCTGATAATTAAGTCGACGCATATTAGTCTCATACACAACGTTCTGAAATGTTGCTTTGATTTAGTGAATAGATTTGATGGGCTGTTACTTCAATTTCAATTTTTTTCACAAGTTTGACTTCCATAAGATTTAGGTGAAGAGGAATGAACATGTCACTCTATCGGATCTATTTGACTTTAATAGCATACCTCTTCTGGAGTTTATGTTTTGCATCACTCTTCTTGAGTTCATGTATGTAGAAGAGCTGAAATGTGTTAGTCATATCTCCCTCGATGTAGCCTCTTTGAGTTTAAGCTATACAAGCACCATTGCCTTCATAAGTAGTAGTAGGACCATATGTCGTTTGAGGCAAGTCATAAGTGTTTTGATTATTCCTTGTGAGGACCATGGAGATAATCCGCATGTACATTACTAACTTGACGTGGATCGTTAGATTTAAAAAGTATTACACCAATAATTCCACGAGCGTATCTCATAATACTGATATTAGTCATATGCTTTGCAAGTCAATGATAATCATTTCTTGTCAAGATATTGACTGCAAATATAATATCTAGTATCATGAATTATTTCATGTATAGCAATATATTAATATCATATAAGTATGGTACTTATGGACTAAATACTATAATAACATGCACATATGGTACTTCGGGACCAAATTTATATTTGACATCCTCTTTAGGATGATATGGATAGTTTAATATCCAAATACCGGAGACCATATGTATACTAAAATTTTATGCTTAATATATGTTAACGCATTGTAGGACTTTCCAATCCATTTGACTAATGGATCTGAGTTTAACATCAACTATGCTCGATCTGCTGGCCGAGATAATAACTAGTTATGCCAAAAACATTCATTTTTAAATTCCTTATTTAGATATTTTGCATTTGAATTGAGCTCTTCAGGAGCACATCCATTTAAGGATATTTTATAATGGAAGATTTGCATATATGATTGTTTTCATACCATTCCTTAAACAAATATTTACTAAGACGGTTGTGCCTATATCCATTTGGATTGTTTGATGTACAATGAACGCCTAGTGTATTTGAGTACGTACTCCTTATCTTTGATCCTCGCAAAGAAAATCCGTGTTGGAATTCTTTATCTAAGTCCTGTATATATAAACAGTTACAATATTCACGAATCTCATATAATATATTTCAAAAAACTTCTTAGGTAGTCGGATATATGGAAAGTATTAACGGCCGTAACAGGATGGTATGTTCATACATAATCAAATTTGACTTCTTCAGGAAACCTTGTGCCATAGATCATGCACTTTTTAGTGAGTTTTACCACTTCACTTTCTTATAAACACCCATTCGTAACTTTCATGGTTAACATCTTTTGGGGTTTCTACTACAGGTCTAAATACACCACGTAAATTAAGAGACTCGAATTATGCCATCATAACTTTTTCTCATTTTGGCCAATATATTCTTAGTCAAAATTCATTTATAATATGTGGATTCATATCATCATCGCCCTTTGATTTTTGTGTAGCTACAACATATATAATTATGTCACGATGATCATCTTTGGCGATCCCACTTTTTTAGTTTATATATTTATAACATAGAGATCTCATTTAATATTAGGTACCTTTGCCAACTTCGAGGGATTTATAGTCACTTCAGGGGCTTGGGTCTTTTCATAGATAATAACCTCTTCTGGGGTTTTAGAGAAAATAGATCTTTTGTTCATAACCTCTTCTGGAGCATTATGTATAACCTCTTCTGAAGTATTATTTGGGCATGATTTAATTTGAACTCCACTTCTGGGGAGTCAAGTAGTTGGGACCTGTAGGTTTGTTACTTTTTTTGGCATGCAATAAATTTATTTGTTATCGAATTTATTTTGTCCTTTTGGGACAATGATTTTAACAAGCACATTTGCAACTAGTCCATGTGAAATTTGATGCTGCAATATCATTTTTTACTTCATTTTCGCATTAAGCGATACGGGGGATTATATGAGACAAAGTGGAAGTATTTCACGATAATTTTCGCCGTTCTTTAGGAACGGACCATTCTTTAAGAACAATTTGTACTTCGGGTACGTTTTATCCTCCCCCTAACGGTGGGAATAATGTCTCATCAAAATAAATTTGCACATATATGATAAACATTGTATTTGTCAATGGTTCAATAAAGGGTGAATCATAAGCACCATATATATACCCTTGTGATAAATATCATTTGCATTCACAACGTCTTATGAAAAACAAATAAGGTGACCAAAATGGTCATTGTATAATAATAAATAATTGAACCATGGAGCTTCAGGCTCATAACAAAGTGCAATTTTATAACAATAAATGTTGTATAATATAATCCCTTTAGTAATATAATGATTGTTTTCTAGTGTAATTTTCCATCTTCTAACACTGGAAGTAATGCAAAATTACGTTTCATTGATTATTTCAATACAGTACCCATGTATTCTTATGCTCATAAACGAAGCAAATTTCTTTAGGAATTTCTTTCATAAAACTCACCGCATATGAATGGGCGAGTACCACACAACAACATCACATATGCTCTTATAGAGCCTTAGGTTCAACTATGGTTGAAACCTTCACTATATTATATACCGAGTCTGAAAAAACTTCTGGTTTTTCAGAATAGTGCGAGTTGCTCATTGTCTTTTAGACAAATGTCATTATATAATAAATGAAGACATAAAGAGAATTTAGTGGGAGAGAGTTTCTTTATTTCATTGATATGTAAATACTTAAGGGGTATGACCACTATTTATATTAGAAAATAAGGCAACCCAATAGACCCCTTAATAATTGTGGAATACCAGTGGACATCCACTTAATACATATTTTATAACAATTTTGACAAACAAAGTAGTAAAGAATATTTAATTTTAAATAGGAGGAGGGGGGGGGAATACTTTTCACCTAATCCCCCCTTGGATTAGGGTGTACGCTCCATAATTAAGTGATTTCAAATAAAATTATAAAGTGAAAATTTTGTTTGCATAAAAATTGTTAAAAAAAGTACTCCATAAATAAGTGATTTTGAACAAAATTTTGACTAAAATTAGAAATGTGAAGCGGTGAAAATATTTTCACCGGTTTACCTTCACTTAATAAAAAATGTTTCACTCCAAACTAAATAGGGTCCGAAGAATATGCGGTCTTTATTTTTTTAGTGAAAGTCGCCACTTTCAAAACAAATTTAAACAAAGGCACTGTCTAAAAGACTGATATCTTATCCTCAATTGAGTAACACCAAGGATATCAGACCGAATATTTTTATCAAAATTTCTTATTTGAGGGGGGGGGGGGGGGGGGAGTGGTAATCGACAATCATCCGAAAAGGGTGTCAGATAATTCATCAAGTCGAAGTTTTGCGTTCTTTGTTTAATATTCACAATCTTAATTTAACTTGAGCTTGAAGTTTTCTATTAATGGTGTTTATTTTTTTGTTTTGAAAAAACTATATATGATATAATGTTCTTGGTTGATAAATCTCATCTTGTTATTAACTTGTACGATAATCTTTTCTTGATTATGATCATTTTTTACACACTCAAACTTTTTGGATAATAGGATATTTATGCTTATACATTTTCTTATCCAAAAGTGGTTTAAGAGTATGTCTCTAATTTCATCTTTGTGGATGTCTCCTTGTAAAACCTTTTGCTTAGGCTATGTTGTGTAAGACTTTGCATAACTTATTTGGTTTTCCAACCATACTCTATTTTTCTCATAAATTATTCCTTGTGATCTACATTATGTTAACCTCATTTGCTTTGATCCCATTATTTCCTTATGTTTTTTCCTTTGTCTATGCCTTAACAAAAAAAGGGAAACATTTGTAGTACGGGGGAGAGATTACATGAGAGAGGTACTTATTTAGGGGGAGTATTTATGTCACATGCTAGATAGGATGAAAGATATGCCTTTCCATTATATGTCTATATCTTTTGTTGATGTACCAACTTTTAGCACATGTTTTTTTTACACAATTGTATTTTGATGAGTTGGTTAGTGTGTGTGTAAGAGAACAAGATTCAATCTCTGCTTGGAATGATGAAAAGTGCATTGTGTCATTTGATTTCATGTAAATGTAATCTATCATTTGTATTTTGAACGAGCTAGTCATAGGTGATAGGTTTCTTTCAAATTCATGTAATTTTGTTTTGTGTGTTTTATCACAGAATAAACAAAAGGGAGATTATGAGAGTATAATATACTCATGTGTCCTCGCTTTGTTGGTTTGTCTTATTCTAGTTTCTAAAATGCATTTTTCAGTTCGTCCAAGTGGTCTTTGTTCCACCAGAAAGGTTCTTCACATTCACGATATTGAAGTATACCTTGGTTCATCCTTGTCATCACATGAAGTGTTGTGTGTTGATTTATTTTTTTGCATGATTTATCATCCATATGCCTAATAAGATTAAAATATGAAGTGTATGATGACTTATTTATAAATCTTGATACATAGGCCTTTTAGGGTTTGCTCTAAATTTTAGCACAATTAAAATATGATTTTTTAATTTGGTGTATTCTCCATTTTGGTACGAAAAATAAGCTCTCAAAGGATATAACTATTGCATAGGAAATCAACATGTTTACATGCATCCCCTACAACAATAATCTCCCCGTCAATCTCATCTTCTTTCAGAGTTGGAAACTCCGCATAGAGGAATTTCACCAAGTTCAATGCAGTAAGATAAAACAACATTTTTTGTTGTCATGTTTTGAAAGCAATCCCATTTAAATTTTCAGGTTTTTCACATGATTCACATTTGCTGGCATAATAAGAGTTGGCAAAGAAGAATTTAACGTCATCCTAATCAATCGAGGATAAACAAATTAATATTAACAAATTTTAAATTATAATTTGTTTTCAACAATTAAAAATTGTTATATATATATATATACACACACAAAATACCAAAGTGATATTTGTAAATGAAAGGAGACTGGCTGAATTCGTGTCACGTGGATGCCCCGTGACTTATCTTGGAAGATCACGTTGGCCGATTAGTAGTCCTTACAGGATTCTATAACATATAATTAAGATTAACTTGAAGAGACCTAGGAAAATAGGATTCGTATACTTATAAATAAGGGCGACATCACCCATTATGAGGGTATTGATTGTAACCTGATGTGGTGACTTGGATTCTGAGCTAGCACCTAGCACTCCAATCACCATCATTCTTCCTAAGTAGTACACCGATCTCCCTCTCTTTTTCGTGGACTTAGGCAGACATATCTGCTGAACCACGTACATTATGTGTTCTTTGTTCTTTCCGGCATTCATAATATTTTAGGGGATAATCTCTAAATTATTGCTTTTATTGTGGCTTAATATCCCCTATAATTTGGCACCACCTATGGGAAACTCGAATTCTCACCATTATCAAAGTGATCTAGCCCAACAATCATCATGAGTGCAAATCAGTCTCATCACACACACGCGAGGACCCACGTCCAGTTTGGGATACGTGTCATTAGGAGGAACCACACTCATATTAGGCTCCCTTCTAGGTCGAGGGGCATTCACGAGGGAGATTAGGACCCATCCATTGATATCTCACACCGCCGGTTGAGAGACCAAAAGGATTATATGCTTCCCACCTTACCAGTACAAGATTGTACGATCGTGATCAGGAAATCGACTATTTGAGGAGACAATTAGCACAGCAGTAAGAAGATCACATGTCTAATTCCCAAATCCAGAACCGTCTCAGGAGAAGATCCTGCTCTCTATGGAATAATAATTGTTACTAAATCGGGAAGGCCTCTCATCCAATAAGCCCTCGTATAGTAAACCATAATCAACAGCGTGACACCCGTTCTCCTGGAAGAAATTATATCAACCACAATCACCATTAAAATCAGCCCACTAAATCAGAGCAAAGTAGCAAGCTTGCCTGTCCAGAGGCGCTGCCGAACAAAGTATGAAGTGACAAGCTTAAGGGGTTCATCCAGAAAGATATGGTAGGAAGATTAGACCCAAATCTGGCCCGGACTCCCAAGGATTTGGCTAGAAGGGCACTTGAACATGGTTCCTCATCCCCCTTTATTGCGAAGATAGATTCCTTCGACCCGCTTAAGAAGTTCTCCATGGCAAAGGTTACAATATATGACGGGAAGGTGGATCCCTCCCATTACATCAGACACTACCGATAGATAATGTCTATTTGGAATCGTCACAATGCTCTAATGTTTTGGGTGTTCCCATCCTATCTGGGGGATGTCAGTCTAAAGTTATTTGAGAAATTACCCCCAGATTGATATTTTTTTCAGAGATCTGACTGAGCAGTTCGTGGCACAATTTATCACTACTAGCAAAGCAATTAAGGAGGTTGATTTGCTGATCTTCCTTAAAAAAAATAAGGGAGAGTCCCTCAGAATGTACGCAAAGATACACATGGAGCTATACAATGAGATTGATGATTGCAACTATAAGCTAGCAATCTCTTCATTCAAGTTTGGCCTGGAGAGATCAGATGAAGTCTACAAGTTTTTAACGAAGAAATCGGCCTCTTCGATGAACTGCCTTATGTCCTGTATTGAGAAATATGCCAAGGTGGAGGATGTACTCATCAAAGCAGAGGCTCCAGCTGGCCAGAAGAGGAATGAGACCAAGAAGGCTCCGAAAGGGGGAAATGAAACTTCTTTGGCCAAGAAAGGATTTAAAAATGAAGCTCCCAGAGGTTGCACTAGATCTCAAGATATTGAGAAGAGTTACAAGGCACTGGAGACGGTCTTCAAAGACCCCATCTATAAGCTTATAATGTAGATTAAAGACAAGGGTTTCTTCAAGAGGTCTCCTAAGATGGCCATTGATACTAATGATAAGGACACTAAACTTAGATGCACTTGTCACCAGGATCATGGGCACCTCACAAAAAACTGGAAGATGTTTAAGAAACATTTAGAGGAGCTCATTCAAGCTAGGAACCTCAAGGAGTACATCAACGCAACAAAGCCAAAGATTTTGACAAAGATTAATGCAGTTCAGAAGGTAGATGAGGATCTTACCTCAAAAGGACTGATCACATTTGTTCACGGATATACCGACCCAACTCAGTGCACTGGCAAGAAGCTCATGGAAAAGGTTAGGATTGCCGCTAACTTTTAGCAAGCTTTTTGAATATTCTTTTCCAAGCTCGTACTTTCTAAGAGGGAAAGATGAGACTTTAACATTGATTGGGACATTATGTTCACCAATGATGATCTAGTCGGCGTGAAACTATCACACAAGGACGCTCTAGTCCTCACACTGCGAATTGCAAACTTTGATGTGAAAGAATACTAGAGGATCAAGGAAGCTCATCAAAGATCATGTATCTGACAGTTCTCTACAAGATCGGCTTCAGCATAAAGGATATTGATATAAACGTAAGGCCCCTGATTGGTTTTAATGGAGACATAAAGACCCCTTTAGGGAAGATCAAGCTACCAGTCAAGATTGGTCCAGTAAATAAGGAGGTCTAGTTCCATGGCTTTAGTTTAGAGTCACCTTACAGTGCTATAATGGGCAGATGATGGATTCACGAGATGGAAGTTGTCCCCTCTTCCCTTCAATAAAAACTCAAGTTCTTAAGCGATTAGTGGGTGGTGGAGATTAAGGGAGATCAAGCAGAAGTTCGCAATTGTTTCATGGAAGCTATCAAAAGAAGGCAATACATGTTCATGAAAGGTCAAAGTGATTATGATTCAGAGGATGATCAGCCTAAGTAGCAACCAAATGGAATTTGATTCGGGGTAAAAGAGACCCAATTGTATCCCATCGAACGTGTGATTGGGGAACTCATTATTATTCCCTTGGATTCATCACAGCCGAAGAAAACACTCCTCATTAGATTCGAGTTATGCAAGGATAAATCAGAGCGGATTGTTCATTTCTTCATAATTAATGCAGATATTTTGCATGACAACCATATGATCTTCCGGGGATAGATCTAGAGATTATTTGTCATCGACTAGATGTAGATCCAACTATCAAGCCAATCAAGTAGAAGTCAAGAAAGTTAGGCCCAAAGAAGGTAAAAGGTGTAGGAACAGAAGTTAATAACCTACTCCAGGTCAACTCCATCCGATAAATCAAGTTCCTGTACTGGATTTCTAACACTTTTATTGTCAGAAAGAAGAACGACAAGTGGAGAGTATGTGTAGACTTCACCGACCTTAATAAGAACTACCCAAAAGACAGTTTTTCATTACCAAGGATAGATCAACTTGTGGACTCTATAGCCGGACATCAACGTATGAGATTTATGGACGCATACTTCGGTTATCACCAAATACCTTTATTCGGCCTGAATTAGGAAAAAAACCTCGTTCATCATAACCTTAGGACTTTACTGCTATAAGGTAATGCTTTTCAGTTTGAAGAATGTAGGAGCAACCTATCAGCATATTGTAAGCAAAATGATCAAGAAGAAGATTGACTCTACCATGGAAGTTTACCTTAGTGATATGCTCATAAAAATCAAACATGTCGTCAATCACATTAGAGACCTCACGAAGACCTTCAGGATCCTTAGAGAATATAGGATGAAGCTCAAAGCCTCAAAGTGCATCTTCGGAGTTAGATCTGGAAAGTTTATTAGATATTTGGTCACCAAGAGAGGTATAGGAGTTTATTGGGATCAAATCAAGGCTCTATAAGATATCAGAAGGTTAAACACTATTGAAGACATTTAGGTCATCACTAGAATGTTATCCACTCTGAATCACTTTATTTTAAGATCTTTGGACAAGTGTCGACCGTTCTTATCGACATTGAAGAAGAAAAGCCCCTCCATCTAGATAGAGGAGTGCGATCAAGCTTTGTAAGGAATTCGAGAGTACTTGGGATCTACACTCTTATTGTCAGAATATATGTACCTATAAGCACGCGACAAGAGCTGCACTAGTTTGCCTACATAATGGAGAGAAAATGCCAGTTTACTATGTCAGTTATACTCTCCTTGAGGCAAAAATCAAATACATGCCTATTGAGAAATCAATTCTGGCATTGGTAACCGTAGTCAGAAAGCTTAGGCACTACTTTGATGCTCATACCATTATTGTCCACACAGCCTATCCTTTAAAAGATGCACTCAAAAAATTTGACCTCTCAAATAGAATTACCAAGTAGTCCTTAAGCTCACACAGTTTGACATCAGGTATGAATGTACAATGGCAATCAAGGGTCAAGTCTTGGAAAAATTTATAGCGGCATTTTCAACATCACCAAGAGGTGAGGAAGAACAACCAAATCCCATCTTGGGGTCATTGGCAGTCAGCGAGGATGAACCAACTTAGAAACTTTTCATTTGTGGAGCATCAAATGAGTGGGGCATAGGAGTTGGAATAGTCTTTGTGACACCACAAGGTAGTCTCATTAATCAGGCCAACAGATAGGGGTTCAAAGGCTCATACAGCAAGGCATAATATGAGGCTCTGATGCGTGATCTCCGGAGGGTGATCAATATAGGTTATCATCGCATTATTGTGTATTGTGACTCCAGACTAATTGCAAACCAGATTAATGAAAAATATGAGGCCAGGGAATTCAGAATACTTGCTTACAGAAATACAAGAGGACTTCTTCAGCAGTTCAAGTTTTTTCTTAGTGGATCAGCTCTTAAGGAATGAAAATAGCTATGTAGATGTTCTTGCTAATTTATCTTCACCTGTCGATACCGACCTGAAAAGAATGATCAAAGTGGAATACATAGACCGATCGAGCATCGAAGAATTAAAAAAGGGCCTTTATGTTCTCTAAGTGGATTTATATCCGTCATAGATGGATACCATGTTATCCTACTTTAAGACCAGGGAGCTGCCCCCAGATGGTAAAAAGGCACACAAGTTAAGGATCGGGTCAGCTAGGTTTTGCCTTAACTCCGAGGGCAAGCTTTACCAATGGTCATTCACCGGCCCTTTACTAAAATTTGTTCACCTCAATCAAGTGGAAGGATTATTAATCAAGATACATGAAGGTAGCTACGGAGAACACTCATGTGGAAGATCTCTCTCTCTCTCTTATAAGGAGATTTCTTAAGGATATTTGTGTCCCTTCATGCATAATGATATTGTAATGTTCACCCGAAAGTGCATAAAGTGGCAGTGCTTTTCGCTGATCATCAAGTAGCCCGTGGGAGATCTAAATCCCCCACTAGTCCATGGCCATTTGTTCACTAGGTCATGGACATAGTGGGTCCACTACATGCTGCACAAAAGAATCGAAGATATCTGATAACAGCGAGCGACTAATTCACAAAATGGGTTGAGGCTAAACCACTCATCCACATTAGAGTGGCGAACGTCAGGAAATTTATTTGTGAAATCTCGTCACTCAATTTGGGATCTCAAGAGCACTGGTTCCCGACAACGGAAGGAAGTTCGATAGTGACTCCTTTCGTGATTTCTATGCAGAATAACTAATAATAACCCACTATGCATCAGTAGTCTTCCCCCAATGAAATGGACATGCGAGATAACTAATAAAACACTTTTATCTAGAATCAAGTGCCTATTATAGAATGCCAAAGGGAGATGAGTGGATGAACTTCCCTTTATTCTTTGGACATACATAAAAATACCAAGAAAGACAACAAAAGAGACTCCGTACTCCCTTGCATATGGTATGGAAACTGTAGTCCCTATAGAGATCGGACTTCCAATGCTCCGATTGTAGATCTTTGAAGATGGCCATAACGATGATCGAAGAACTCATAAGTTAGATCTGGATGAAGAAAGAAGAGATCAAGCTATGATACATTTGGCCACCTACTAGCAAGAGCTAACAAAATAACATGATCAAAAGGTCAAAGTCAGAGAGTTCCAGGTTGTGACTTAGTGCTAAGAGAGTTATTGCCCGTAACCAAGAAGTCATCAGATGGTAAACTTACGCCGAACTAGCAGGGACCTTAACGAGTAGTCTTGAAGGGAGGCGGAGGATCATATCATTTAGGAGAATTAGATGGAAGAGTAGTCCCAAGGTCATGGAATGCCATGTACCTTAGGAAGTTTTATCATTAGATATGAAATCAAATGCATTCTTTATTTCTTTTATGCATAGTAAAATGATTGTTAGTTAGTCATTAAAATTGTTCAAACTTGTTATCTCAAACCTTTTTTTATTAAACCCACTTAAATAGTGGTGCGAGGGGTGAGAAAAGTCGATAGCCTAGGAATCTAGAAAAACCCACATAAGAACTACGTATTATAACTCGAACATGAGTTGGTCGACTACGTTTGACACTAAAACCCACTTGAGAAGCGTGTTATCAAAAGTATATCGACCTATAAGAGGCAAAAAACCACGTAAGAACTTAGTGGTAAACTCGTACTTGAGTTAATCGCCTACGTTTGACACTAAAACCCAGTTTAAAAGTTGTATGGTCTAAAGTAGATAAGCCTATAAGAGGCAAAAACCCACATAAGAAATGCGTGGTATAACTCAAAACTTGAGTTGGTCGCCTATGTTTGGCACCAAAATCCACCTGAAAACGTTGGAACGGCCCTAAGCAACTCATGGTCGGCTTAAGATTAGGCATATGATTTACCACTTATGATCGGCCTAAAATTAGGCATATCATTAATGACACACCATAACCGAGTTACTTATAATTAAGTTTGAAAGTCAAAGTAAGTCAAACCATAATTGCCTTAAATGAGCCATAAACATGAGTTACCTTTTTCAGTCATCAACATGAATCCATAAAACTAAAAACTTTTCACAAATTTAAAGTAGTTATGCTTATATGGACTTATTTAAAGGATAAGTAGGCTTAAATTACCCTATTTACATTTGACCAAAATCATGGTTTTATGCATTCCTTGCTAACCCCACCCGACCTCCTAGATTTGGCGGTGACATCACGTTACCTAAAAAGCATAAACACTAGAACTGTGAGCAAAATAACTCAGTGAATGGATCACTACTACACTATTGCATAAAATTAAATGCAATAATCATATCCGTGTGATAATATATAAACTTACTACACTATTCCGTAAAATTAAATGCAAATAATCATATCTGTGTGATATTATATAAATTTCTCCGACCCATTAATAATGAATGACCACTTTCCAAATCGTGATTCACAGATCCTATTTTTAATAGACAATTATCCCCATTCCTGGTAGATCTGTAACTCCTTGTCTTTAATAGACAAATCTCCCCCATTTCGGGTCAAGGAGTAACCTCCCATTTCGATAGATCGAAATGAACAATGTCATATTCATAATATTCTGATCATATCCATAACCTTGTATAAATACATCTTACCAGTGAGTAATTTTCTAATCATATCCATAACCATGTATAAATACATCTTGCCAGTGAGTACACTCACCTTGGCCACTTAATGGGTTTTTCCCTTGACTTTGTGTAGTACTTGTTCAATCAGTTATTCCTAACTTCCTATCATTCTTACAATATTAGTATCATCATAAGAATATCAATAATCCAAAGAATAACTTAAACGTAACTCAAATCATAAGCAACATATAACCCCATTCAAATCATTTATCTTAAGTGAAGTCCCATTTAATTCCATGTTAAGATATTTAACATATTCAAATCATAACCCAAACATACTTTAATTCCTCATTGGTTATTCCATTCATAACATATTAGGTTTCCAATTCAAAATAAAACGCATCATTTTAAGTTTCCTAGAGCAAAATATGCCCATTTCTTTACTACATAGCAATTCTGCCCTATAGGCTCTTCTATCGTTCTGTCAGCTTCTAAGAATTTTCATAATTTTTATACATCATAACTTTCTATGATCTTCCACCTAATATCAATACACATTTAATAATATAAAACTCAGTTTCATAATGTTTAGAGTTCATTTGCTATATCAAAAACTTTATCAAACGCATGACATATCCAATCAAATTATGCAAACAACAACCATGTACCAACTTCAATCATCACCAAGGTCTAACCACAAGGAGTTTAATTCTAATTTTTGGATATGCTTTGAATATGGGAGTCTATTTTAATCTCCAATTGGAATTACTCAATTCCAATAAGTACACAAAAAAGATATAGAAGTTTGAACACACGAGGGTTTTAAACAAGGCCATGTAAAGAATTTTAAACCTTCATCTTTCTTTGAACATGTATCTATCCATGCATATATATCAAGGCATGAAAGTGTAATAAAAAATTGATTATTTTTATCATTTAAATCATTAATAAAATAAAAATAATAAGATTTATAGATAGAATTACCTTAGGGACTTTTGCATAATTTTCTATTGATTTTTCTCAATTTTTCTCCTCGCTTTCTCTTTTTATACTTCCTGATCCTATCTCTTCACGTCAAAATCTCTAATGGATGAATTTTGTTAAACAAAGATGTTATTATAAGGGTTTTAATTAGTCCAAACCAAACTCCTCTTCAAACCGATCAAATCATAACACATGGTGTACTCATAAGAAAAAATACCACTTAACAAATGAACATATTTGCCCTTATTTCGTAATTTCAAAATAACGCCTTATTCGAACCTCTGTTTTACACACCGTTTGTTGTGTTACAAACCTAATGCATATATCTACAATTATCTAGTTTTTACCTCATGTCAAATGTTATATTATAAAGGTCAAAACTAGCCTCTAACACGAGCATTCGTACCAAAAGCTTCAAAATTTCATATTCGTAACCAATACGACAGTTCATGATTTATGAAGGTAGGATTTGAATAAACATAATAAACTAACATTATATATATTAATAATCACATCATCTATATCACATAAGGTAATCATGATTTAAATAGAATTTATCATAATTATATCTGGGTTGTCACAATTAACTACTTATGGTTAGCCGAAAATTAGGAATATCATTGACTAATTATGGTCGGATTAGAACAATATATCATTAACTACTTATTGTCGGTCTAGGATCAGGCATATAATTAACTACTTATTGTCGGATTAAGATTAGGAATGTTATTAACTGCTCATGGTCGGCTTAAGATTAGGCATATCATTGACTACTTATGATTGACCTAGAATAGGCATATCAATGGATACTTATGGTCGACCTAATATAGGCATAATATTGAAAGCATCGCCCATGTCTAACAGTAGACCTCACAATAATGGTCCACTTGATACAGGCCGAATTCAACAATCCGACCTAAAGTCCAACGGCTAAAGATGGATCAAACTCAAGTGACATAGGCCAGTCAGCTCATGTTATTGCAAACAAAATTTTTGGTTTTGTGTTAAGGTAGAAGAAATACTAGGAAGAAAAATAACATTTGGCAAAAGTTAAGCATGATCTCAAAGCACAAATTATAAAGCCAAAATTAGATAAATGAACATTCTGGCTATTTCGCACAAATTAAATTAATGCACAGCAAGAGATCAATTAAAATGAGAATACGATTTTATTTGATAAATAAAAAATGGCGATGGGCCTACAAAAAATGACCACGAAAAGTCAAAATGAAAATTGCCTAAAAATAAAAAAAAAAGTAGGAAAACTAAGGATTGGGTGAAAGAGGTTTGATTTGATCGACGATGATCTCAACATCCCGGGCTTGGGGAATAACGTCAAGGGGATCGACTATAGGTGGGTCAACCATAACACTATCATATTCCAAAGGATTCTTCAAGTGAGGGTGATCGACATATGAAAGGTCCCCTCTGGGACACTTCCTTACTTCAAGCAGGTCTCCCGACCCTTATTGAACGCGACAGGCTCGTGATAGTCCAATTGTGAGGCAATCTCCTGGACCGCTACCTCAAACCCTTCGTTATAGGATTTTTCTAGATCGACCTCCCGATAATGCTGCATCATGATTTTTTGCTCCGAATGACAAAGTTTTGAAGGACCTTACGGCTGAGGGAAACATTCATTTTAGATATCTCGGCGTCCACCCTTCTAAAATCATTTTGAGCTTGCCCAATAAACCCCACAACCTTGTTCTTCACAGCCTACTCATCTTTTAACTTCTGACTAAGATCACCCAAAGTATTATTTTGGATTGGGAGTTGGTTCTTCCATGAAAGGATGGCATTTGAGAGATTTTTTCTAGCCTTCCTATAGTGGTCAACTCGTCCAGTGAGTTCTTGAGTGACACGCATACTCTTCCCAGAAAAAGGAAACAAGTTAACAAATAAAATCAGTCAAAAATAGTAAATGAAAGGTTGAGTGATTTACCAGAACGCTATCCTGCAAAACTTCCTTGTGGAGCCTATTCAAAGTAAATATCCTCAAACCAATCATATCAGACGACATTATTGCCTCCTGAGCTACGGAGTAAGAAACCTCCACGTCTTTATGGGTCGAATCACCCTCTTGAACTGTCTATTTTTCCTTCCAAAAGGAGATCCCAATTTCTTTGAGGGAGAGGAGTACTTGAATGATATCTCTGTTGAGTTTCGTTGATAACCACGTACCGATTATGTACAACTGGAGGAGAAACGGGATGACCTTCGGTGTTCTCTATCCTCATCTTCTTGCTTTTCTCGGCCTCTTAACGCTTCCTCTCAGTAGCTTGTGATTCCTTTTCCTTAAAGGTGTCTACCCTTGTCTTTTTCTTGCCAATAGTCTATATAGCCTGACTGCTGCCGGTCGATTGCTTCTTATACTTATCTCTGGTGGTGGCCAGATTAACAAATCTCCTTAGACGACTAGTCATTTATTCCAAATTTAAAGGGATTAAGGGAAAAGTAAAGTCTCCAAATGGGAAATATTAAACTTTATTTCTTCCCAAGAATGACCAGAAATGTTGGGTCATATGTGAAGAGTGGTGCAAGGATGTCCAAAATGGGGTTGGACTCTTCATTAACTTTGTCTTACTGATCGTTGTTAAAATTGGTAGGGACCACATAAGGAGACCCCAACTAAATAGATACCTCTAGCAGCCTCGCTAAGAGTAGCAATGGATATTGGGATTGAGTCGTCACCAACCACAATATAATCGGTGGCCGAAACCTCTAGGACTACTATGAAATTCTTGATCGAATGGACAGCCAGATTGTAACCAAGAAGTACATTGGCCGCTCTAGTGAGTACGTACACCTTTTGATTTAGGTCGCTTCCAAATTCTTCCTAGACGATCGAGCTTCACCTAGAAATTAGTCATCTTAGTATTCAAAATGCGACCTACACAAGAATATGAGATCTGTCAATAATACAAAGAGATCATCCTATGTTTGAACAACATGCAAAACCTGGAAGACGTACCAGGTGTCCCTTTTCTTGTGGGAACCTTTAGACCACTATAGTTTTCATCGTATAATTCCCCATAAAACATAAGGACATTCCTTTTGGTGTCCTTTTGTGTTCGAGGCAAATATGTGACCAAATTGAGAAATTTTCCCTATTTTGGAAGTGGAATAGGCCAAAAGTTCAGGAAGAATCCCTCAAATCATAACAATGTCTAATCTCCTCAAGGATTAGGTATGTCCCACATATTTGGTTTATGGAAATCATTCCCATAACAATCCGGTATAAGCTACTGTTTGCCTGGATTAGGAGTATTTCATAGTGACTGAATACTATCACCAAAAATGGGTGGAGGGGAAAGAAAACTCCCCCCTCTAATATAACAACTGTCATGAAGGAAACCTCACTAGAGGGATGATTCATCACGCCCTCCTCATCTATGGTTAGCCTAATCTTGACAATTTTTGGAATTCCATATTTATTACAGACTTCACAAAACTCATCAGTTGCAACAACCTCATATTTCCTATGCCTAGACATAATAAGGTCAAGAATAATGAGTGCTCCGTTAACTATTTTTTTTATAGAGAATAAGTAAGAAAAAAGATTACCTTCACATATGCATATGACTGAAATGGCAAGGTAAAGGGGGGTTTGGAAGCCTTATACCTTCTGCCAGTTGTAAGCTTAACCGCTGTCTGACTAATTAGGTTAGGCAACCACGTGCTCACGCACCATCATTACTTAGGGAAGTGACGTCTGATCGCATGTACCTAGGAGTGAAATATGTGCAAAATGATTCCCAAATAAATGATTAAAATCCCATTGCATGACCCAATGAATAGGCACGTGTGAACTTGAGAAATACGTTCAAATAATTGTTTCAATAACATGTTGTTAATAAGTTAAAAATGAGGTCGGGCTGAACAGAGTGTTGGCCGATCACCCCATATTTAGGGGAAATTGAAGGTAGACTGTCCAAATTCGTGTCATGTGGATTCCTCATGACTTATCTTACATGATCGCGAATATATCGAAAGATAAGTACAAATCGTAGAAGATCATGTTGGTTGGTCGGAAGACCAGACCTTATAGGACTCTATAACTTATAATTAAGATTAACATGAAGAGATCTAGGAAAATATGATTCCTATAATTATAAATAAGGGTGACCTCACCCATTATGAGTGTATTGATTGTAACATGCACGTGATGACTTGGACTCTCAGCTAGCAATCCTATTACTCCAATCACTATCATTATTCCTAAGTAAAATACCAATCTATTTCTCTTCCTCGTGGATGTAGGTAGACCTATCTGGCTGAACTACATACATCTTGTGTTCTTTGTTCTTTTTGGCATTCATAATTGTTTAGGGGAAAATCTCTAAAATATTTCTTTTATTGTGTGTCAATATCCCCTACAGGAAACATAAAATAAAAGTTTTATATCAAGATGTATCAAACTTAGTATGTAAACTAATCGGTTTAATATTAAAAAAAATAAACATAAAATCTATTTCGATTCAAACACAAGAAACTTTTATTGCAAAATATATGAGTTTTAAAGTAACACAACAAATTTCCAGTTGAGGAATATCATCCTAAAGATGTTAACAATAACGTAATTAATACCCATAATTTCACTAACAATTCATTTCCTTAATATCACAATCCAACAAAAACATAAACTACTTCAAACGTAACTTCTAACATATTAAATCATATAAAACAAACTTATAATGATTGGTTTTATTAATTTAATTCACAAATTTAAATTGAGGCAAACCACTCTCTCCTTAAGACAATATTCAAACAACTATGGTGCTTCACAAATCTTAGCCTTCATTTATCAATATACAACATCTTATTCTTAAAATAGAAACACCTAAAATTGGAAGAACTAGAGAACCATAGCAATGGATGAAATCTCTCTCTTATATATAACAAGACTGTCTCTAATATTATATGCAAACATAACATTTTTTACTATCATAAAATTCGTACTCCAAAAAAGGAACCTAAAAGACTTATACATAAGATTTAAAATAATTGTTAGAAAGAGACAAAACTATTGGGAATCAATTAATTAAGTATTAAAATATTAATTAACTGTCCAGGCAACTCATTAAATAAAACGAGTTAAACAAACTAGATAAACAACCCAACAACAAATAAAAAATCAATAACAAATTCTAAGGAAAAAGCCCGCTGAAATTTAGACTAAAAGGTATCCTTTTATCCAAGCCCATGATCCTAGCAGGTGGCTTACACGCGTGGAAGCTAATCTCACACTATCTAGGTCTTCCCTCCTTCAAAAAGTTGGGATACTCTAAGGGCACCAAATCCTTAAGCCATTTTCGGTGTATATAAACACTAACTATTTCTCATAAAATTTCCATGTAGGATAAACGTTTTAACATAACACTTAAACTCAATTACCAAGTAAAAATTGTAATACCTCTAGTAATTTAATAATTATTTAAATTGGGAAACTTAAATAAAATTAGAGTAGGTTAATAATTTAATCATTTGGACATGATAAACAAAATATTAAAATAAATAATAACCTGACTATGTTAAAATTTGTATTTCTTATGTGTGTTCATTAAAAGTTTCTTTTTATTAATTAAAATAATAGTTTTTTCTCGGACGAATAACTTAACAAATTATTAATAATAAATAATAAATAACATGTTAGTTGTGCCTAAAAATACTATTTGGTTTTATATTGGATTTAAAGGCTTATTTAAGGGCCTAAATAAGGTAAAAATAGTGGGAGAACATACTCATGGGTGGTGTAACCCATTGGGATGAGTTTGGACATGTTTGATTTGGGTTTTAGGGTCCATAAACCCATTTCAAATAAGGATTAAGTAGAATTTCGGGATTTTACATATAAAAAGAAAGCTTAGCGAACCCTAATCACATTTTAACACATCATAAACCCTAAAAGATTAAACTAAACCTAGAGAGGCGGTGAGTGTGCCTCTCGACGGCAGCTACGCAAAAAAAATTAATTTACCTAATTCAAGAAAAAGATTTGTTAATTTATTATACACAAGGGTTTTATAATTAAAAAGTCTATTTGACAAAGTATTTTACTAAATTTTAAAATCTCTCTAGTTTTATCTTCTTAATTAAGACAATGATTCTAAAAGATGCGAAAAGAATAAAATAAGCACAAGACCTGTTATACGAGGGAAAAACACACTAACGAAAAAAAAAATCGGGTCGATAAGAATGACAAATGCACTATGCTAGAGTTTTACAACTAGAATAAATAGACTTATAACCTCATGACACTACAACCGGCTAGACACTCTTTCTCACATTTTCTCCGTAGAGAGCGCCAACAACTCGAGTACGCTACACAATCGTGACCGATTTTGGTCCGCAACCAATGTGTTATAATCCTCTAGCCAAATCAATCTTCTTCAAAGTACAATAAAATTTCTTTGATTAAAGTTTGAAGAACAACTTTATTATGGGATGGAACCTTTAAGCAACCAAAATGCTACACCTAGGATTTTTTGAGGGAATCCTATATATATGTGTGTATGTTGGGGTGTTTGCAAAGGGAGTGGTACTTTAAATCTCAAAAATGAGTTTTTTCAAGCCAATTAAGAGAAAATATTTACTCACCAATAAAGATTGGATTTAAATGCAAGATGAGTAAATATACCTCTATGAGAAGCAATGGCTTGTAAAAATTCAAATAACAGGGGTGAAAAAATATGATATTAAATATATCAAAAGTTTTGATCAGCAAAAATATTTTTTCAAAGCTCACACTCTCGGTTTAAAAGAGAAGACAACACCTTAACTTACAGCCTTTTGATTTTGAAAATATTTAAGGTCCAAATGATGGGTGTCATGGTCCTAATGTGTTAAGTAGTCCCATCAGGGTCTAAGTCACCCAAAAAGTTGTACTTGACACACGAACCAAGAAGATCTTAAAGAAATATCTTGTGTAAAAGTGACTTTCAGCGCCAGTTAGACACGTTTCGTCACATGGTTGCTACATCGGCTATTGCGTCGCCACGATAAACCCGAGGAGATTGAGGTCACACACTTGTTCAGACTTTTTTCACGAGGACACGAGATGCTAGTGAGATAGTGTCACTACAGCGAGTAGACCATCGTTGCGGCGGCGCAAGTCGCGCCTTTGTTCAGAGATTTTGAAATGTGAACAAAAAATGCAAGCGGAAAGTTTTGCTACAGCGAAGCAAGCTGCTACTGCAGCAAAACAGGTCGCGCGTGTATCCTGATTTTTTCAAGTTTGTCTTTAGAAGATTTTTCAAAAATTTATTTTGAGGAAAATTCCAAGTATGTTTGTTTCTCGCATGAACATACATACTTGAAATACAAAAAGATATGCAATTCTTTATAAAATAGATTTTTTCCCATGAAAAGTATATGTGCATGTGTATTAGACAAAATAATACCAAGGTTAATTAAAAAGTTATTTTATTATATAAAACAGATTAATAAAGGTGAATCTAAGTCTGCTAAGTCTATTACCTTTTCCTAAGTGGTATGCTTGAGGTTCGGTATTGAGTGAATCCAGTTATTTGATGAAGCTTTCCTATGACCTCTTGGTAAAAGACTCAAACTTGTTTTGGTTATGGAATTCAAACAATCCATCATATGGAGCACATCGAGTATATTATACTCTTAAAATCTCCCCCTTTGTCGAATTTTGAGACAAAATATAAAAAGAAAAAATTACAAGCGAAAATTCTACCATTTTATGACTCACTTGGCCAAGGGAAAATATAAAAATCAAAAATTACATTTGTTATAAGTAACTAATCACTAAAAGAGACACACTCCATCTCAAAGAGCTCTTGTTCAAAGTTTCCTCTCACATACTAGCAAACTCATCAAGGTACCAATTTGAAGAAATGTGACCAACAAATGTGATAGATATATGAATATATTATTATGAACATGAATATTATTTTAATGTAAAACAATTCCTCTCAATTATACAATTCATCTCAAAAAATATGATTTAGAAACAAATAACTCTAAGCAACCTTATTTTACAAGATAACTACACTCCCTCTATCTACAAACTTATCCCCCCTTTTGTCGCAGAAAGCAACAAAGGAAATAATTAAGAACATAATGGAATTAAGTTCGCAAAATATTTTAGGAAAGTAAAATATGCTAATTAAACCAACAAATAGAGAATAATTATATAGTGAGTGAATAGTCAACATGTTAGTCTAGGTAAGATATAAGCATGAGAGTAAAGGCCTAAGATCAAAAGGTTAAACTACATATGGGAAGATAAAATATATCACACAAAGATATATGAAATGCTAAAATATAATAAGTGTAGACACCCCATCCTAGGACCCCCTAGTCACCTCCTTAGGTCCCTCACCCTCACTCAATCACCATAAACCCCAGGTCATACTCCGAGTATCGATCTAGAGGCCATCGGGCGCCCCCGCTCCCAAGCCCGTTTGACTTTGGTCAACTCTCTCTCTTGAGAGGAAGCTATATAAATCTTTGAGGGCTCTGAATCCCATTTTCAATGATCTGCCCCATGCATGAATCGACCTTACGGTTCGGACAAACGATTCATTTCACTCTAAAAATTGATCTAGAGGCCAATGGGCACTCCCAAGACCCGTTTGACTTCGATCAACTCGTCATCTTGAGTTAACCTGAATGAAATCTCAAAGGGCACTGAATACCCTTTCTAACGCTCTATCCCATGCGCAAATTGGCCTTACGATATTGACAAATGACCCAATTCACTTTGAAGGGTCACCGGACACTTTTGGGCCCCATTTAACCAAGGTTAATTCTCTTAACCGAATGAAGATGAACGAAATATCTAAGGGCACTGAATACCGTTTCTAATGGTTCATCCCATGCATGAATCAGACTTACAGTTTGGATGAAAGATCAATTTCCTTTGACGATTTCCTGTCTAAAGACCAACAGGCACTTCTGGGCCCCGTTTGACCTTTGCTAACTCTAGAAATTGGGGATGTCGCAATGGATTCTTGAAGGGATCTGAATACCCTTTCCAACGATATGCCCCGTGCATGATTCTGACTTACGTATTGCGTTTTATGATTATTTTTCCAAAAAATCTATTTCAAACTGCCGAAAGGCACCCTTAGGACCCTGCCTATCGGTTGTCCGCCTTAGGTGCTATACTAATAGGCACGACCTGGTACCTGCCGATCGGAAGTCCTCTTAGCTGATCGGAAGTCCTCTTAGTCCATGGACTCACATTGAAAGGTACCCCTAAACATCCTTCTCAGCAATTCAAAGAACATTATCTCGAACTCAGAGTTGTTCCCTTCCTAAAAAGCCCATTTCCCAAAATCCATTCCATCACTTTGTTCCATAGTTTAGTAAATTTCCTCCATCTCTTCATAACACTTTCATCTCATTGCGAGATCAACATATCAACACTCAAGATCAACATCAAACATCCATAAGGAGGTCTAATTCTCCATATTTTTCTCTAATTCTCTTATTTTAATATTAGTTGCTTTATTTCTACTGTAGCTATTTATTTCATTACATCACATATATTAATATCAAACCTTTATTAGTAGTAGTTGCACATACTTGTAATACCCCATATTTTCTACGCATTTATAATTTAATTAGTTTGGGAATTAATTGAGAAAATACGTTCTATTTAAATTATGCGAGTTAAGTAATTTAATGAGCTTAAATAATAAATGTGATTATTAAATATTAATCGAGAGATAGATTTTGATTAATATGGTGGTAAAATATTTACTAATGTGATTATTAAATATTAATCGAGAGATATATACTGATTAATATTGTGATATAATATTTACTAAGTGTGAATGGTAAGTAATTAATGATTAGGGTTTTTCGGTATAGCGAGTGATATGTACGTATTTGATTTTATCTCACTAGGAGTCGCGTGCAGACTATTTAGAGGTGATAAATGAGAAATATATTTTTAGTGACTCGGATGATAATTTAGAGGTTAGGAATGATTTCAGATGGGTCAAAATAGTCGGAATAGTGTACCCGGGGGTATAATTTGGGTCCCGGATCAATTTTGGACCAAACCGGCACCTATTGAGAGCGTTTTGGTCATTTTACAAAAAGAGATTAAAAGACCTACGAATTTTAGATCCATATATCTGATAATTAGAGATTGGGGTTAGGGCTCATAACACAAAATATTAGAGAGGGCAATAGAGAGAAAAGAGAACCATTTTCCAAAACCTAAGGAGAAATTTGTAAAGGTGGTGAAGGGATTCTTGCACCTCAAGGCAATTGGAAAAGGAAGATTGAAGAAGAAGCAGTCAATCATCAATATAGAACCAACAAATTAGATCAATCAATCTAAAGCAATTGTTTACTGCAAATCAAATTAATGTTATAATACCCATGTGTAGGGATTTCATGCTTTAAATTGATTTTATTTAAAATCTGTGATGAAAAGTATCAATTGATCACATGTTTTGGTAGAATTGCATGTAGTTAGTATTTAGATCTTTAGAGAATTATAAATTAGTGGAGTTTTGATTGTTACTATGGATTTTAATCTGGGTTTTAAATTGAATGAAATGGATGAAAACAAAACTAGATTTATAAAAGAGTTTTGGGGGTTTGATTCAATTTTGATTGATTTTGATGAAGTTTTATTGTGTTTGAAACGTTAGGAATCATCTTAACCCATGTAGAAATAGTTCGGAACAATCGATTGTGAATTTGGTGAAGAATTATGAGGTTTGGGTGAATCATAAATTGTGTAAAACGCTGCTGCGAAACAGAGAGAACGAAGTTGCAGAAAAATGAACCGGTCTGGCCCTGGAGGGGTGCAGTTGGTTCGACCTTGACTGAATAGCAGATCGGTTCGGTCCTGGGAAGCTCGATCGATTCGGTGCTCTGAATTTTTGAAATTTCCCTTTTTCTCTTATTCCTAAATGGACGTGGTGGAAAATCCTTAAGCAGTTGTGAAAATAATATTAGGAGACTTATTATTTTATAGTAGGCCTACGATAGGAGTGCAAATTCGTCTTAGAGAGATAATTAAGATGGTAATGGGATTAGTTAAAGTAATTCGTAATTAATATGAGATATGGGTAAAGAATTACGGGAATCTAATAAAACTATGTACATCAGTAGAGTAAAGATGGTAACATTATTATATAATAAGGGGTAACTAGAACCTTAGAGTTGTGTGAATACTCAAATAAACGCGATAATGTGATAAATCGTAAAATATTATTTACGTTAAGTATTAGAGAGATCCATACTACGTACTAATGTGAATGAGTGGGTTGTGGGTGTACCTATTGAATTACGTATAGGTGGAGTGAATACCTATGATGTACTTACATGTGATTTGATTGATATGTTTGATGAGACACTTCAAACCACGTTGGATGAGACATTCCGAACCATGTTCGATAAGACATTCTGAACTCTCAAATCCTTAATGTGTAATATAAGCACATTATAGTGAAATATGCACTTATAGTATATATTGTGTGTGAAATATATACCTTATGATTATTCTATTTTGAGAGATAGTAGACTAGCAGATGTGATATATAGATATATATCTAAAAACATAAATTAAGTAGATAGACTTAATTAATAGATTTAAGATAGAGGGTGACTATCTAAGAAAGTAAATTAAGTAGCGAGACTTAATTATGAAGATGTTAATATAACATATGGGAAAATGTTACATAGTAAATAATTAACATATTAAAGATGTTAATAAAATGAAAGTACTGTATGGGCAGTATGGAAACTTAGACGTTTAGATAAGTTCAGTGGGATACTTGAGTCTAGTTAGCTTGGGTAGTTTAGCTAGGTGGGCTAAGTATATAATGTTAGACGTGCACTATAGATAAGGGGTGAGGAAAACTCAAGAGAGAGTATACGTGATCCTAAAATGTGTAATCAATAATGGATTTTTACTATGATAAATTACTTGCTAAATATTTTCAAAACGTTTTGTGTACTAACACTTGTTATAAATTTTTTAAAAACCTTTTAGGTGTCCAGCCACAGGGATGCCAAGCGTGACTTCCTTCCAGGGACTCGGAGTTGTAGCACTGTGGATGCTGACAGGACTTATTTTGATTAGATGATTTCCCTTTTTCAGATCTGGAGTAGGATTCCATTTTGATATTCCATGTATGGACATGTTGTCCAGTGGCAGTTTTTCGCTATTTAGATTCGTTTTATTGTGGACTAATTGTTTTAGATTTTAGCTGACGGTTAATTTGGCAAACCTTGATTTCATTTATATATTGTGATGGTTGGATTCTATATTATTGTGATTAGTTAACTTAGATCAGTATGGTTTGTTTATTTGTTATTAAGAAAGATAAATTTGGCACCGGTCTAATTTTACTTAGGTGGTTAGTAACTTAAAAGGTTTTCGACAGTGATGCTAAGAGTGAACCACATGAGAAACCTATTTTGATTTTAATAAAGTCCTAATCAAACGATGTTTAAATTATATGGGGTGTCACAGTGGTATCAGAGCATTAGGTTCTAGTGTCCATAGGATGTGTACGGCTTACTACATTTCAGCGCATCTCCATTTTAATATAGAGCCCTACTGTTAGGACTGTTGTTTTATCTTTACGTGCTTACGACATCGTTCTTCTGCTATTAGAATTTTTTATATACTATGTACTTATACAAATTTAAATTATATTTCAGTATGCCGCCGAGGAGAGAGCCAGCCGAGAGGGCAGCAGCCAGATACGAGGCTAGGGAGAACCCTCAGGATCACCAGGGACCCCCACCAGAGATGAATTATGCTACTCAGGTGGTGGTGTTAGTGTCATAGGCCGTTGAGACAGCCATGATGGTCATCGCAACCCACTTCCCTCAGCCTCAGGCACAACAACCCACAGCACCAGCTATTTTGGCCCAGCCAGGGCAACCCACTTGGCACAACATCAGAGAGACTTTCTAGAAGGGCCATCCACTCGAGTTTTAGGGCAGTACGGATGTAGTGACGATGTCCCAATCGAAGAAGAACATTCAGCGCCACCTGCGCATGTTAGATTACAACGAGGTTCAGTAACATATGTTGGCCACCTTCAGGTCAGAAGAAGCATCCCTTCAGTGGTGGGAGTCAGTGACCGCATCTGAAGAGAGAGACTCGATGACCATTTCAGAGTTCTGGGTGCGGTTTGATCGCAAGTACTTTCCACCTACAGTTGAGTCAAAGATTCAAAGGAGATTCAGAGAGGTATGTCACGGTGACCGTTCAGTAGCTGACTACGAGGAGGAGTTTACCAACCTGGTTAATTTTGTGCCAGACGAGGTGAGGAACGAGTAGAGTAAGAAGGCTAGGTTCATGAATGGGTTGGCTTGGAGGATAAGGCAACACTTGATTGGGAATCTTGCATTGATGACATACACTGATGTTGTCAATGCCGCATGGGTACAGTGCCAGGACTATCAGTTCCATGCTAAGGGGAGTAAGAGAGGATCATAGACTAGCCATCAGGGTAATTCATGAGGGAGTAATGGTAGTGGGGAGCCACCCCAGCATTAGCAGGTAGCGAGTCAGCAGGGGGAGAGCTTCTAACAGGGGAACTCCACCAAGAAATTCAGACATGATGGGTTCAAATCAGACAGGCAAGACCAATAGGGTCCTCAATAGAAGCAGTTCCCTCAGGGCCGTTAGGGCCAAGGGAACCAAGGGGGAAGCGAGCAGGGCCAAGGCCATCAGGGCTAACGTCAGGGACAGTAGGGTCAGGGATAGAGGATACCTTTTTGGGGGTAGTGCTTTATATGCTGCCAGCAGGTTCATAGGTAGAGACATTGCCCACAGCGAGATAGGCCTCAGAGGTAGGGTGCCCACCAGGGACATAATGCTCCTTTAGCCACAGCTCCTGCACCCGCCCCATAACAGCATCAGGGTCAGATGCATTATAGACGTGTTTACAATGTCCGAGATGTAGCCTCACCTCCACCATCACCAGCTCCACTTGTAGTCGAAGGTACGTTTCCTATTCACAGTCTCGAGGGTAGGATTCTGTTTGATACTGGGGCGTCTCATTCATTTATTAAGACTAGATTTTCACGAGCCACTGGGTTATTAGAGACAACTGACAATCTTATTATGTTTGTCGAGTCACCTATGGGTAGTGGGTCTTTGATACATTTAGTTTGTAGGAGTGTTCATACATCGCTTGGGAGACTGAGTCTAGCGGCAGACCTTCTGGTGTTAGACATGGAGGGATATGACGTAATTCTAGGTATGGATTGGTTAGCAAGCTACAAAGTGATGGTATATTTCTATGAGAGGACGATTGTGTTTTCTATTTCGATAAAGGAGATGTTCCTTGTGGCGATTCCTCTTCCCGAGGTAGGATTGTGCACTCATTTATATTACATCGAGGAGGAGACCTTGCAGGAGGCAGTTGTTCCCTTAGATTCTATTCATGTAGTGAGGGATTTTGAGGAGGTGTTCTAGGAGATACCTGGGTTACCACCGAGCTGGGAGATAGAGTTTGTCATCGACTTAGCACCGGGGACGAGATCGATTGCCAGGGCCAGGGCACCGTATCGCATGGCTCCTTCAGAGATGCGAGAGCTGAGAGAGTAGATTACTGGGTCAGGTTTTCACTCGGTGGAGTACATTACCCTAGGGTGCTTCGGTGTTATTTGTAAAGAAGACGGACGGTTCACTTCGCCTATTCATGGATTACAGAGAGCTGAACAAGGTGACCATTTCGTTACCTAGGATTGACGACTTATTTAATCAGTTGAGAGAGGCTGCGTACTTCTCCAAGATCGATTTGAGATTAGGCTATCACCAATTGTGTATTCGGGAGGAGGATGTTCCTAAAACTGCTTTCCTGTCACGGTATGGATCCTACGAGTTTAGGGTGATGCCATTTGGGCTCACCAATGCGCCTACAGTGTTCATGGACCTCATGAACAGGGTATTCCGGGAGTTTCTGGATCTGTTTGTGATAGTATTCATTGATGACATCCTGGTTTACTCACGGACGAAGAAGGAGCATGTCGAGCACTAATGGATGGTTCTGTAGGCATGACGGGACCATCAGCTGTATGCTAAATTTAGTAAATGTGGATTTTGTCTTTGGGAGGTACAGTTTCTTGGCCATATTGTGGCCTACAGGGGCATAGATGTTGATCCGCATAAGGCATCGGCGGTGAGGGAGTGGGGGCATCCCACGACACCGATCGAGATTCGTAACTTCTTGGGATTGACCATATATTACCGTCGCTTCATCAAGGGGTTCTCAAATATTACTAGGCCTTTGACGAACCTAACTTGTAAGGGGGCACCATTTTTGTGGAGCGACCAGTGTCAGTTGGATTTTGATGAGATGAAGGATAGATTGACATCAGCATCAGTACTTACATTGCCTATGAACGGGGTGGAGTATCAGGTTTACACGGATGCATCCTTATATGGACTTGGGGATATGTTGTAGCAGGAGGAGAGGGCAATACCTTATGCCTCTCGAAAGCTAAAACCCCATGAAAAGAATTACCCCACCCACGATCTAGAGTTGGTAGCGATCATTTTTGCGTTGAGGATATGGAGACACTACCTGTTGGGGGAGTAATTCACATTATTCACGGATCATAAGTCACTTCAGTATCTCTTCACACAGAAGGATATGAACATGAGGCAGAGGCAGTGGCTAGAATTCATGAAGGACTACCAGTTTGACATACGGTATCATCCTGGTAAGGCTAACGTGGTGGCAGACGCGTTGAGACGTCGACCTATTGGGGATTTAGCGGAGGTGTGGAAAGCGAAGTGGAGTGAGCTCCAGCAGGAGGATGAGGTTTCCAGGTCATACATGGCAGTTGTGACTATCACTCCCGAGATCGTTATGCGAGTAGTGAGGGCTCAAGCAGAGGACCAGTTCTATCAGAACATGGTACCATAGTTATTAGATGAGGGTGAAAAGTCTTACTCAGTCAGCTCATAGGGAGGCTTGCGCTTTAATGGTAGATTGGTATTGCCCAAGGACGAGGAGTTGAGACATGAAATGATGATCGAGTCCCACAGTTCCAGGTTCGCGGTACATCTTGTTGGGAATAAGATGTACCAGGATATGAGGAGGCAGTACTAGTGGGTCGGTATGAAGATAGATATAGCAAAGTTTATCTCAAAGTGTGTTACTTGTCAGCTTGTGAAAGTTGACCATCAGATACCTTCGGGGACGTTATAGACACTTGAGATTCCCATGTGGAAGTGGGAGAGCATCTCGATGGATTTTATTACTGGGATACCTACTTCGCAGCGGGGTCGTGATTCTGTATGGGTGATAATGGATAGGTTGACCAAGGTGGATCACTTCTTGCCAGTTCGCACTGACTACGACACGATGCAGTACGCATAGCTATTCATTTCAGAGATTGTTAAGCTGCACGAAGTCCTGATAAATATTGTGTCTGATAGAGACAAAGCTTTTGTGTCATATTTCTGGCAAAGCTTTCAAGGGGCCATGGGAAAAAACTTACGCTTGAGTACGACGTACCACCCGAAGACAAACGGGCAGACTGAGTGGGTGAATCTGATACTTGAGTATATGCCGAGGATGTGCATCCTAGATTTTAGGGGAGGGTGGGAGAGATACCTTCCATTGGTAGAATTTGGGTATAACAACTCTTACTAATTTACTATCGGTATCTCACCGTTCAAGGCATTATATGGGAGGCCTTGTCGTTCACCCGCATGCTGGTTGGAGGTGGGGGATAATAAGTTCTTACGAACCGAGAAGAATCAAGAGAGTACTGCAAATATTGAGTTGATTCGAGGATGGATTCGGACAGCTAAGGACAGGAAGAAGAGTTACACTGATGCCGATAGGAGACATGTGGAGTTAGAGGTTAGAGACCAGGTGTTAGTTCGAGTATCTCCTATGAAGTGGATTATGAGATTTGACAAGAAGGGGAAGTTAGCACCGAGATATGTAGGGTCGTTCCCTATTATAGGGCGGGTGGGACCGATGGCATACAGACTGGTACTTCCAGAGAATCTTCAGTGGATACACAATGTGTTCCATGTGTCATCACTGAAGAAATACAGGAGGAACGAGAGCGATTTCTGGCACGTTCCACTTGAGGAGATTGACTTACAGCCGTACGTCTCATATGATGAGAGGCCCGTGGATATTTTAGATCATGGTGAGCATAAACTATGGTCCAAGGTGGTGCCACTATTGCAAGTTCAGTGCGGACACCACCATACCGATGAGTCGACATGGGAGCAGGATGATAACACACGAAAGCAGCATCCAGAGTTATATACCCCAAGTATGTCCTAATTTCGGGGACAAATTCCCTTATAAAGGGGAAGTATGTAATACCCCGTATTTTCTACATATTTATAATTTAATTAGTTTGGGAATTAATTGAGAAAATACGTTATATTTAAATTACGCGAGTGAAGTAACTTAATGAGCTTAAATAATAAATGTGATTATTAAATATTAATCGAGAGATAGATACTGATTAATATAGTGGTAAAATATTTGCTAATGTGATTATTAAATATTATCGAGATATAGATACTGATTAATATTGTGACATAATATTTACTAAGTGTGAATGGTAAATAATTAATGATTAGTGTTTTACGGCATAGCGAGTGATATGTATGTATTTGATTTTATCCCACTAGGAGTCGTGTGCAGATTATTTAGAGGTAAGAAATGAGAAATATATTTTTAGTGAATCGGATGATAATTTAGAGGTCGCGAATGATTCTGTATGGGTTATAATAGTCGAAATAGTGTACTCGGGGGTATAGTTTGGGTCCCGGGTCAATTTTGGACCAAATCGGCACCTATTGAGGGCGTTTCGATCATTTTACAAAAAGAGGTTAAGGAACCTACGAATGCAAGGGGCTTGCATAACAAGGTATATACGAGCTTGCATATACGAGCTTACATAGCAAGGTACGCTCATCAGCAACAAGTTCAGATATATCCAAAGAATTCCCATTGCCCAATGCAAGGGGCACCCTAGACCACCACTCCAGGCTGGTCCAATCATCAACGACCATCCACTTGTTATTGTACACCTCACTTGAAGAGCCATCCATTTGAAGTCTTGAAGAAGAAAGGGATTAAGAAAGGTTTTTAGAGAGAGAAAGCAGAAGATTCAAACACTTGAATGTGTGAAAAATGAGGAGGGATAACCCCTTTTTATAGAAGATTAAATGGCCTTTCGATCGGCAACCCCCAGCCCATACCGATCGACAATCGCCTTTTACTCATCCCAAGGATGCCCAGAAGTTCATGCCATTGTATATTGGCACCCCCTTAAGCCACCCTATCGCTAATCCCATAAGATTTTGTACAAGAAAATTTTAAAAAAATATATAGAAATTCCAGATAAATCCATAAATTGCCTGGGAAATTCCCAAAAATTCCTAAACACTATTTTCTCTTAAGAAAATAATTTTTGGAGCACTAAGACCCTTACAAACTCTCGAAATCCCTAGATAGATCAATCTTACACTCTTATCCCCAGCATAATCCACAATGGAACCAATGAAGCACTCGTATCCAAGTCTACTATAATTCCCCAGCCATAACCTCAAAAGAAACATCCCCAATGGAGTTTCAAGACAACAAAATCCCAAGTGGAACCACAAGTGCACCTGCACCCCCAAGATAATTTAAATTTCCTTAGAAGATCTATTCCCCGCGCTACAACTCAAGGTCCTCAGAATTGACCTCGAACCTCAGAATTGGTTGTTATAACCTCGGCCCACAGAATCAATTATCGCCACTCAAGGTCCCCAAAATTGGTCATTATAACCTTCGCTCACAGAATCGGTCGTCACAACTTTAGGTCCTTAAATTTAACCTCAATCTACAGAATCGATTGTCATAACCTTAGGTCCTCAGAATTGAACTCGACCCTCAGAATCGGTCATTATAGCCTCATCCGGAAGAATTGATCGTAATTTTAGGTCCTCAGAATTGTCCTCGACCCTTAGAATTGATCGTCTCAACTCAAGGTCCTCATAATTGACCTCGACCCTCATAATTGGTCATTATAACCTCGGCCCGCCGAATCGATGTTCACAACTTTAGGTCCTCAAAATTGATATCGGCCCTCAGAATTGTTCATACCAACTCAAGGTCCTCAAAATTGACCTCGACCCTCAAAATTGTTCGTTACAACCTCGCCCCGCAGAATTGGTCGCCCTAACTTTAGATCCTCAAAATTGATCTCACCCCTCAAAATTAGTCATCCCAAATTTAGGACCTCAGAATAGACCTTGGCCCTTAGAATTGGTCATCATGACTTTAGAATCAACCTCGGCCCGCAAAATTGGTCGCCCCAACATTAGATCCTCAGAATTAACCTCGACCCTCAGAATTGGTCGTTACAACTTTGACCCATAGAATTGTTCATCCCCAACACAACTTAAGAATTGACTTTAACCTAGTGAATTGGTCAACCTAGACCCTTAGAATCAACCATAAAACCTGCTCAACCCACTAAATCGGTCATCATCATCTCCTTAGGTCCTTAGAACTGACCTTGACCCTCTAAATTAGGTCACCATCATCCTCTAGGTTCGTAGAATTGACCTAAAATCCTCTTCCCAACATTGATGTATGTCGATCATTCGATTACCATCACTTGTTCCAAGCTCTCTCGTCGAGGGGCTCTTTGTAGACACACCATCCCAGGACCCTCTAAGCACATCCTTAGGTCCCTAACACTCACTCGTTCACCATAAACCCTAAGTCTTACTTTGAAAACCAATATAAAGTCCACTGGATGCTCCTAGGACCCATTTGACTCTGGTCAACTCTCTTTCTTGAGAGGAAACTCAATGAATCTTCAAAGGGCTCTGAATCCCCTTTCCAACTGTCTGCCCCGTGCTCGAATTGGCCTTACAACTTAGACGAACGATCTATTTTACTCTAAATATCTATTTAAAGGCCACCGGGTACTCTCAGGCCCCGTTTGACTCCGATCAACTTCCCAGCTCAAGAGAAACTGAATGAAATCTCGAAAGGAAATAAATACCCTTTCCAATGGTATGTTCCGTGCGCTAATCGACCTTAAAATACGGATGAACGACCCATTTTACTCTGAAGAGTCACCGGGCATTTTCAGGCCATTTTTGAGCTTGGTGAACTCTCGAAACCAAAGGAAGTTGAATGAAATATCAAAGGGAATGAATAACCTTTCCAATGGTCCATCTCACACACAAATCGAACTTACATTCGGACTAATGATCTGTATTCCTTTGAGGATTTCCTATCTAGAGACCAAATGGTGCTTTTGGGCCCCGTTTGACATTGGTCAACTCTCAGAATAGAGAGTGGCTCAAGGGATTCTTAAAGGTCTCTGAATACCCTTTCCAACGGTCCATCCCATCCATAATTCTGACTTATGTATTGAATTTTATGACCATTTGTTTAAAAAACCTATACCAGACTACCAAATGGCAACCTCAGGACCTAGCCTATCGATAGTGTGCCTAACGTGCTGTGCCGATAAGAAGGACCGGGCACTTATCGTTCGGTAGTCCCATTGGGCCTATAAATAAAGGCTATGACCTCACATTGAAAGGCACCCCTGAACATCCCTCTCATAAATTTAGAGAACAATCTCTCGCATTCAGAGTTGTTCCCTTCCTAAAAAGCCCATTTTCCATATTCCATTCCATCACTTTCTTACTTTATTTAGTAAATTTCCCCCATCTCTTCATACCACTTTCATCTCATTGCAAGATGAGTATATCTACACTCAAGATCAACATCAAGCATCCATAAGGAGGTACAATTCTCCATCATTTTCTCTAATTCTCTTATTTTAGTATTAGTTCATTTATTTCTACTTTAGTGCTTTTTTTCATTACATCACATATATTAATCTCAAACCTTTATTAGCAGTAGTTACTCATACTTTATTTTCATATAAAGAAACAAAACAAGAAAAAGAGGGTTTATCTATTTATTCCAAAAGAGGGAATCTCACCTCACATTCTCACTTTTGAAACATATTTTCTCTACATACGCACATAAGATCAATCCCTCATTTAAATTTATGGATTGAATCCCACCCCATGTTATATTCGAACTAGGTGGACTTTGATGCACTTTGGGCTACATAGGCATCCTGGGTAAATCCCGAGACTCAAGTCCTGCCTTATACGAGTTTATGATACTGTTTTCATATTTTATATATATTCTTAATGAATGTCGTATTCTTGTATGCTTGTGTTTCGTACGATATATTCATTCGTTCTTCCATAATGACTTGTGATTCGACAAACACTCCTATATATTTTGGATTATTATTTTTGGGAACACTTCTAAGGATGAATTCACTCCGCCCTTTTCCATGACGCGAGCTGAATGATTCCATTCTTCATCTATATTATGCACATAAGAACACAGTTCACGGAGTCTAACAAGAGAAGATTAGAACAAGCCCATGAGAGATTGAAAGGGAGAGATGGGTGCCTAACACCTTCCCATTTCGTAACTTAATACCTGTACCTTTGAACTACTTGGTTTCTCAAGCATCAGTATTGTATTTGACGCCGTTCCCTCTAGGAGGCGACATTTTTGAGCTTTTATGTACAAAATAGGTTGGCAACTCTATCTCTATACATTATTCCATATAGACGACGATCGAGAGCCCCAAGAAAGAGTGCAATCCTGTGAGCGCGCCGAAGGGAACCCCAGAAAAGAAAAAAGGGGAATCCCCTGGGATGGGCACAATAAGCATTTTAAAAAGTTTAAGAGTTTACAAAGATTTACAATGAATATGATCAATACTATCAAAAATCGTAATAACTCTAAACTAAACCCCCAAAAAAAAAATCACTTTTTCTTCCTTTTAATCGATCTAAAGACACACAAATCAAGCTCAATATTTGAATTTTGCAAGGCATCCTGAACATTTTGTGAATACATATTAAATTGTTGTTTAGTGTCGTTGTAGAAGGAAGAGTTCATCAAACCAAATGGTGGAAGAAAACTAGAATCAAATTGAGTAGATATCCTTGAGATGGTAGAATTCAACGCATTTGCACTAAGAGGGAATGAACTAGATGCCTGTGATATAGAGGAAGGATGAGAAGGTGATGGAGGAGAGAAATTTCGTGGTATTGTGGGGTCATCATGGTCACTAAGTTGAGGAATTGACTTAAAATAAGAATGAATAGTCAAAGTAGACTTCAGCTTTTCCTCAACTTCACTCTGAAGCAAAGGAAATTCATACTCCAAAAGCAAACACATGATCAAATAACTGTAAGGTAATGTGTGAAATTTAAAATTGTTCTTTGTGTGATAAAAAAATCAAGTCCTAGATTAAGTCACACAAACACATATCAACAGCCGAACTAATGACGTATAACAATCGTGCACATTTGGAAGTTATATTGTGAGCCTGGTATGTAGGAAAAATAAAATAGAAAATAACCATATTTATGACGTATAAGTCTTTAGAAAGATAAACATGGAAAAAATTCCAACCATTGCACTCATGACAATAGTTGTTGCTCAAAAGAGTAATAACATCCCGATCACTAGGTCCACTTATATACTCCTCGTACGAAAACTTTGGATGCCTTTCATTTGGAACTTTAAAGTGTTTGCTTATCCACTTAGAAGAAAGTTCTAAATGAATTCCCCTCGCTTTGGCAGAAAGAATTTGTTTTCCAGTGCGATCTCTGCCATCCTCAAGAGTAGAATAAAATTCTCTCACCTTGTTGGGGTAACATGGTCCGATTTGAGAGAAAATACCAAACCAATCTCTTTTATCCAAAACCTCATCAAGATGTGTGTCGGGAAAAGATTCCAAATAAATTTAACTCTCCCAATGCACAGAACATGTGGCTAAGAATTCATAGAATATGGAGTGTTTGGTGGAGTTCGAGGCACGTGAGCTTGATTTAGAAGCCATAAGGTAGCCTGAAATCACATACCAAGACATAAGCACATAAATCCTATGTGATATGAAAATAAATTCAAAGGATCATATACTAAACTATGATTAGACAAGCCCCAAAAATGTAAATCATGATCCATACACACTAAAAAGCTACACAAAAGACTCAATCTAAACTCAAGATAAGTTAAAAATCATCAATCATAGAAAAGATCTCATCAAAATCTATCAAAACAACTATCACCAATCCCTCGCTAAAAGGAATTAAATCCAAACAATTATATAGAACAAAAACTTACCAAGATGATAATTAATCCATTCGAGATGGATAAAGACAACCTAAAAGACTTCCAAGATGGAAAAATAGAGGGCGACAAGGGGTTTCTTTGGAGGGTGAAAGGGGTTTTGAGAGAAAAAAAAAAGAAAATGATTAAAACATCCCAATTTGGGGGTTTATCATTCCCAAGAACTGTCTCTACGCAAGAAGGTTTTTGCTGGCCACACCATCATCACTATAGTGAAGCTCCTACGACATAGGCCGCACCGGCTTACAGCGATAAAAAGTGTTCAAATACAACACAAACTGAAATGGATTCTTAATTATAATGTAGGCACATTTTAATCCCTAAAATTCCATTTTGAATGATCAAACAGACTTCCTATGATCATACAATGGTTCTTGGATATGTCAAATACAACAAGCATGGTTTTAGTATTCAATAACCTAAGGTCAAATTAAAGCCATAAACGATAGAATGATTCCAAAGACATAACTCATGATAGAAAGTGAATAAAATGAACATTAACTCGTAAAATCCAATAATTAAGATCAATATTTGAAGTCTCATTTGAATTTTTTTGACTTTATGGAATAAAGAGAAAGCCTCATTTTTCTTCGAAAATAAATAAATATTCAACTATCACATTTTTCTCCATCAAATAGAGATTTATGATTAAAATCTTTTTGAGTTTAATATACTTGATGTTACTCAATTTTTGGATAGATAAAAAACTTTGAGACATCGCATTTGATAAAATTTTGCATGTGGTGGCTTTCGCTCATTCATTACAAAGGGTAGGGGAACTATTTTCGATTTTTCAAAGGTAGTTATCTCAACCCAAAGTTACAGCCCTTACCACATCATCACTCGTGAATTTAAACATATATATGTTTTTAACTCCAACCATAATGATAAAAGCTCTCATACCAAAAATTATTAACGATGACACCCTTTCATCAAAACATTGCACAAGACATTTAATTTTCGGTAGAAGTAGAAAACAAATTAATTCATTACAATTTTTTATCGAATGCTCAAGTTTATTATGCGGTGTAAAAGTAAACGAGTTATTACAAATACTCTATAGTAAGCTCAATTTTCCAAGTCAATTCAATCTATAAAGTTTAAGCATGGAGTACTAAAAGCCGCAAATAGAACCATTATACAATAACTAAGCATGTAGATCTGCATTTAAGTTCATAGGATAAAATAAGACATAACAAGAACAGAATACCAATATTATATAAGACCAAAAATATAAAGGTATGAACAAACAAAATATCGTAAATAAAAAAAATAATGATAAAGATAAATCAAGATGCCTATCCAAAAAGATCAAACCAAACACTCTAGGATACCTAAACCAAAAAAATCCTATTTATGTTTTAACATGGACCAAGCCTTGGCATGTTTTTCTAGGTTCTAGTTCTCCTCCATCAATGGCTTGTTTGGAACCTTGTCCGGATCAATTCTTAAAGAGTTGAATCTAGGAACCAAAATGGGAAGTTTTGGGGGGATCAAATATTTTTCGTTTCCACTTTCCTTTGGAAGAAACCTTTTGAGGGGCTTCCACCTTCTTCTTCCCTTTCCTATTAAACTTTTTACCCTTATCAAAATCATGTAAATGTGATGCAGGTTTAAGTAAAACACAAAACAACTTAAGGTGTCCTAACTTATCACAATGTATGCACCTAAAGGGTTGTGGGTCGACGAGGCGCTTGGGTTGTTGCTTCCTAAGTCTAAAGGAAAACTCCTTCAACTGTCCGTCCTTGTGACAATAGGAACATATGAAAGTCGCCTTCCTTTTGGATTTCTTAGGGCATAGAATGTGTTGAAGATTCACCAATGGGAGATGGAAAAATGGATTGGATGCTATGAAATCTAGGTTAGGCATAGAACCATCACTTCCAAAACCGAGTCCTCGTTTATTCTTAGTGGACAAATTGACACTAAAAAGTATCGTATACAACTTTTGAGACTTACCTATCATATTCATATTGAAAGTGGTCATGGATAGTAGCTTGGTCGTAAGAAAAGATATTTGATTCTCTAAGAGAATTCTTGAGTTTTCACTCTTGTATAGGGACATCCTAAGGAACTTAATATAAATATGAAGAAAGTCAATGGCACTTCCCTCAAAATGTGATGCATTACTCACCATGTGTGGAGCAAAAAAATCACTCACACAACTGTCACTCACCATAGCCATTTGGTTCTTAGCGTTGGCTAACATGGTGGAGAGTTCCATGATATGCCTTTCGAGATCTATGGATTCCTTGTAAAGCCTAACATAGTCCGCTTGAACATCATTTTCATCTTCTTCATCAATATTGCTCAAGGAGGAGCTATGAATAGTCATTTCTTTACTAGATGGAAGAGGAACATCAAATCCTTTGAATTATCCAACTCGTCAAATTTCTCTCTAGATGTAAATACGACATAGTTGCATTCTTGAGAGTCGTCTTTGGAGTCCGAGTCATTATCACTAAAAGTAGCTTGATAAAGATTTTTCCACCATCATGACTCATATTTGAGGTACATTCCCTCGACATATTCCCTCGACCACCACACGTAAAGAACATGAGGTTCCTTGGAGATTCATCTTTCTTTTCTCCACTTTCTTAACCAATCTCAAGTCTAGGTGGATAGTTTTTGGGTGCGCTTATAGAATGAAATCATTTCTTCCACTTATTGGCAAACCTAGTGAGAAATGGCATATCATCCTCACTAACATCATCGGAACTAAAATTAGGATATACCTTCTTAGCATTAAAAGCTAGATTTCTCTCCTTTTCTTTAGGAGACATTCCTTGGCGATAAATTTTTTTAACCTCATAGGTTTGGAGAAAGCCAACCAATTCATTTACACGCATTGGTTTTGAAAGTAAGGCCCTAACCTCTTCAATGGAATACACTTTTCCACAAAACCTAAAAGGAAGATACCGTAAGATTTTATCAACAATTTTATTCTATTTTACCGTCTTCTCCAAAGCAAAGATAGAGGTAACTATGTCACTCATATCGACATAGAACTCGTCGAAAATTTTATTCTCCTTTAACAGATGGTAAGCTATTAAATCTTAGAATACTTCACAATGGTGGCTCCTTCGTAGTTCTTTTGTAAAACATTCGATGCCTCCTTAGACATTATACATGTGGATTTACATCTAGACTCACTAGAAGATACATAACTAAAAATAGCTTTAAGTCGCTTCATGTTCCAACCATTATCTTTTAAATCTTTTTCATCCAAACTAGATCTAATATTATCAACTTGGACATTTTCAACATGGGTTTGGGACAAGTCCATGCCATAAGCACACTACTCCAAATGTGATCGTCCAAAGACATTAAATATGCTGTCACGCGGGCTTTCCAATAGGAATAATTGCCACCATCAAATGGAAGAGGTCGAAGGGTTGAACTTCCATCCATTTCACACAAAAAGGATCTATATCTAAGTTTTTACACCTAAAACTTGGAGACTCGCTCTGATACTGGTTAATAGTGTGCCTCTCAATGGTTGCTACCCAGAAATTACTTCACCTAATTCAAGAAAAATATCTTTTAATTTATTATTACAAAAGGGCTTAACAGTCCAAAAGTGTACGTGACAAAATATTTTACTAAATTTTAGAATCTCTCAAGTTTTATCTTCTTAATTAAGACTGATTCTAAAAGATAAGTAAAAAGTAAAATAAGCACAAGACCGAATGCACGAGGGAAAACCCCACTAATGGCAAAACCCTCGGACTGATAGGAATGTAAAAAGCACTATGGTGGAGTTTTACAACTAAAAGAAATAGACTTACAACCTCATGATGTTACAACTGACTAGACACTCTTTTCCAGCATTTTTTTCGTAGAGAGCACCAATATCTGAAGTACACTGCACAACCACGACCAGTTTTGGTCCGCAACTAATGTATTTGAATTCTCTAACCAAATCAATCTTCTTCAAAGTAGAATCGACTTTCTTCATTTAAAGTTTGAAGAAATTTTTTTTTTTCGGGATGGAACCTTCAAGCAACCAAATTGCTACACCTAGGATTTTTTTAGGGAATCCTATAGATATATGTGCTGGGGTGTTTGCAAAGGGTGTGGTGCTTTAAATATCAATAACAAGTTTTTCCATGCTAAGGAAAATAAAATATCTATCACCAATGAATATTAGATTTGACTGCAAGATGAGTAAATATACCTCTATTAGAAACAATGGCTTGTGATAACTCAAAGAAAAGGAGTGAAAAAGTGTACTCTCAAATCCATCAAATGTTTTTATGAACAAAAACCTTTTTGAAAGATCTCACTCTTAGTTTGAAAGAGAAAACAACACCTTAACTGATACCCTTTTGATTATGAAAAAGTTTAAAGGTCCAAATGCTAGGTGTCATGCTCCTAAGGTGTCATGTAGTCACATCTGAGTCTAAGTCACCTAAAACGTTGTACTTGACACACTAAGAAAAAAGATCTTAAAGATAGATCTTGTGAAAATGTGACTTTCGATGCCAATTAGACTCTTTTCGCCGCAAGGTCGCTGCAGCGGGCTATTGCATCACTGTGGAGAACCCGAAGTGATCCAGGTCTTGGAACTATTCAAAATTTTTACAAGAGGACACAAGTGGCCTGTGAGACAGTATCGCTGCAGCGAGGAGATCATTGATATGGCGAATTCGCGATGGAGTAAATCAAACCTTTGTTCCCATATTTTGAAATATGAACAAAAAGTTCCGGCGATAAGTTTCGTTGTAGTGAGGCAATCCGTCATTGCAACGAAGATGAGGCGAAGTAGGTCACACCCGTGTCGAGCTTTTGTCTAGTTTTCCTTTAGAAGATTTTTCAAAAATATGTTTTAAGGCAAACTCCAAGTATGTTTGTTTCTCGCATGAACATACATATTTGAAATAAATACAAAAATTCAATTCTTTATAAAATAGATTTCATTGTATGAAAGTATATTTACATGTGTATTTGAGAAAAATTACAAGACTTAGGTTGATTAAAAAGATTTTATCATTTTTTAAAACATATTAACCAAGTTGAATCTAAGTCCGCTAAGTCTAAGTGGTTTTCTTGAGGTTAGATATTGAGTGAATCTAGTTCAATGATGAAGCTTTCTGGTTACCTCTTTAATGAAGACTCAAACATCTTTTGGTTAAGGAATTCAAACAATCTATCCTATGTAGAACCTTGAGTATACTATGCTCTTACAGAGTCCACTTGAGAGAGGAAGAAGAATATTGTCAAAGAGGACTGAAAAAGGAAGCTTGAGAAATAAGATAAAAGAAATTGCTTGAATAAGAGTTGTTATAATTTGGAAAAAGCATCTCCAAATTACCCCAATTTCTACAATTCAAATCAAAAGGGGATTTTTATGTCAAATCAAAGGCAATAACTTTTGTCCTGCTCTTATCCTTTGAATATATTCTATGAGACTATGATAATGAAATGTTGTATAGAAAAGATATATAATTCTAACTAACCTAATTAAATTGGAATTTTTATTTAAAACTTAAAATTGGGTAATGTTAGACTTGTTAATGATTATAATTGAAATTGGATTCTCCCGTATGCTTAATTCATCTTTAAATATGAATACATCTTCTTAGGACTTCATCAATCAGTAATTACACAATAAAGAATTAGGATTTCATATGTTTAGTTAACATTCTATTGTCATAGAACCTAGGTTGAAATTGTGTTGAATGGAGTGTTCGACCATTCATATGTTATAATGGAAATTGGTCGGATTTTATGTAAAGATATTAAATTGAGGACTTGAAAATATTATTGTAATGACATATATATGAAATCGCTACTAAAATTATATAATTGAAATGAACAAGCTAAGTTAAGATGTTCAAAGTTCATGTGTTAGAGTTCTTCATGTCCAATGTTGTTTTTATGATTGATTTGATTTCTAATTATTAATTAGATGATTTATACATATATATAAATGCTTGATTAAGTCTCTAAACAATTATTAAACTTTATGGAACAAATTCAATTTGAATTGGTCTAAAACTAGGGTAAAATATGTAACACAAATAAGATATCTTGGGCAAAGTTCCCAAACCCGAATTGAGCCATCCTTAACACTTTGTGAAGGATCAGATTGGTTACGATTTTGGTTTGGGGTTGATCCGAGGGGCTTCATAAATGTTTTTAATCCATATTTTGAATATTAACAAAGGTTTTAAAGACTAGAAATGTTTGGTAATCTAAATTTTAATTGTGATTATATCTAGCGAATAATTAGAAATGTGTTAATGTGATGCAAAATATGCAAAATGAGTTAATGTAAATAACATACAATGAAGTTATCGAACCAACGGTTAAAAACTTTAATAACGAGTACATTATAAGTATAATAACCCTTAATTGTGAGATTAATAGTTTGAGACTAAGCAGTGTTCTAAAAGGCGCGTCTAGCCTCGCCTAGTCTTGAGGCTTGGGAGAAACGCCCTGCCTTAAGCCTTTTACGCCTTATTCTTGGTAAAATCTTTAAGGCGCACTTTAAAAAAAAATAACAATGCTTTAGTGAAACGATATCGCCTTTTAAAGACTTTTTTTTACAAACTAGACCATTATCTCGTCCAAAACAATCAAATAGTATTTTAATTTGCAAATATTCAGACATATTTTTATGGTATGTACAATTTTAGTATTTTTAATAGCCTTGTTATGGTTAGAAAAATTAAAATATATTAAAAAAGGCCTAAACGCGTTTTTACACCTAAGGTCTGCCTAGGCTTTTATGGCTTAAGTCTTGGCCTCCACGCCTCGATCACGCCCCATTTTTTTTAGAACCTTGAGACTAAGTGTTATGTTATGTTTTGGTACGAATTTGTGTTATAATTGCGGGAGGATGATCTACATATGGTATTGAGGCGAATTTGGATTATATATATGGGAGGATGCTCTACATAATGTACGAAGGCGAGTACACCTTATATATGAAATTTGGTATGATTAGGAATGTGAGGATGTCATTGTATATTGTATGTTGATGCATAAGGACGCTCTACACAATGTTTTGATGCGAGTTCACCGTATAATTGCGAGAGGAGGATCTACCTATGGTATTGAGGTGAGTTCCATGTATATGCATGGGAGTATGATCTACGTTATATATTGATGAGAATATGGTCAATATGCTATGAGTTATGTGTATGCTCGATGGTTAAATATATTGTACTCAAGGTTTGAGTGAGGCCACGTGTAATATATGTTCACTTTTTAGACCTTTAATAGTTATGTGGGCTATGAGTGAAGCCTTACATAATTTATGTAAATTTTATATTCGAAATGTGGTGTAATTAACCTCTGAGATATGGCAAGAGTTGAATAAAGAATGTTAACATGGAAATGATTTCATAACAACAACTATCCGTGAAATCAATGAGGACGAAAATTATATTTGGGTTGGGGTAATGACCTAATTAAGATAAAATAGGATGGAATCATTTTATTATTATGGAATAAATTCCCTATTTAGGATCATGTAGAAAGTTGTGGCTAGAGACCGACTTTTTTTATGTTGAATAATCTTAGGTCCTATCCAACATCATCTTAGAGGTTTATTGAATATTCAACTTCTATTTTTCGGCCATCTATCCAGCTTATGTAGGTCAAGGATTGCATCGCTTGGTAATTATTTACTTTTTAGTATTTTAATTTATTCAGAGATTATGTATGAGTATTATGTGGCGCCTAATTATTATTTACTTTCCAGTATTTACTCAGGAGTTAGGTTTGAGTTATGGTGGAGATCATGTTAATAATTCATACTCTTAGCTGGTTATTTTTTTTATTGGATGGATGTACCTTATCCAAGTTATTAGCTTTCCTTTACTCACTATATCAGTTATTATTTTATTCTTGGATTCTTAGAATGATAACATACTGTCAGATAGACTTTATTAAGTATGCATGTGCTAGACAATTTATGTATGGAAAATATGAGTGTCATAGTTGATGACAAAGAATTGCAGTATCTAGTGTCTTAGGGTCTTTGAGGATTGGTTTTACGTTTTAACATAACATTCTTTAATATTTTGTCAACCTTTTATTTATAGTATTCGTATTATGTCCATGTCTCATACGATTAAGATGTTGTTTTGATATTTCCTTTCATATGGAAAACACGAGTATAAAAAGTTGATGTCGTAAGGAGGCTTTTGCCGATGAGCCACCACAAGGAGAGGCACCACCACCACCAGACTCGATTGCTATTATTTCTCATTTTTTCTCGCTACTATGGATTCCATGTTGTAAAATCAACCACTACCACCACCTCAGAAAGCTGCACAAGTACCATCTAAGAGTTAAGAATGTGACAAAGCCCCTAGTGCCTTTAATAAAAGAAACCCTCCTGAGTTCACAAGGTTGACTGATGTGATGATTTCTTTATAGTGGAGGGAAGATATCAATCACCATTTGAGGATGTTTGAGTGTTCTAAGTTCCAACATCAGATTCTCACCTGTTCAGGTTGACATGGGACATAGTAAAGTGGTGGGAGTTTATTTCCCCCACCGAGTGGAGAATGACTATGTCTATCGCTGACTTTTGAAAATTGTTTGAGGATAAGTATCTTCCATATTTTATGAGATTGACACTGAAGAGAGGGTTCCTTAATTTAGTGTAGGGCGATCACACCGTAGGCCAGTACGAGCAAGAGTTCACCAGACTTTCATTATTTGCAGTAGAGGAGGTTAGCACAGAGGAGAAGAGGATAGAGATATTTATTTTAGTCATAACACATAGGATTAAGAAGATTCTATTGGCGAATTCAACCTACATCACTTACACTCATAGGGGGAATGGGATACTGATGTATTGCTTGGATAATAGGGATTTTCAATGAGGTAGAGGAGATAAGAAAGGAAAGAATGGGTATACTTAGGGACTGAAGGTTATGGAAAATTGGGATTCATCACGTACTCAGGATGCCCCCCGTGAGCCAAAGGTTTAGCCGTAGGGATAACAAATGCCTAAGGGATATAGATGGTAGGGTGATCTCAGGCGAGAGGGCTAGAAGGGCTAATGGTATTAGCAAAATTAGGGCTTTAAAATAAATGGGTAAGGCCAATAGGGTTGAGTCTATCCAGGTTAGCAATATGACGGGAAGTATGATATATATTTTCTAGGTGTATGGTCTACATGTGGATATATTGTACACACTTTTAAAATATTTCCTAAGGGAAACTAGGCATCCCAGGAACACCATGGATAGTTAGGGAAGTCGGGGGAATGTCTGCAATTACCAGACCCACCTATTAGGGCATAAGTGAAACCCACAAATTCAGTGTATATGCTTCTATAAAGTCACGGCCAAAGATGCTTATGATCCACCTCAACCGATCGAGATTACGTTTTCTATTTGCGGTCATATGGTCCATGCTTTATCTGACATTGGATCATCTCATTCATTTTTTAACTGTGGATTTGAACAATCTTCAGGCTTATTGCATATTACGAGGGATACACTTCTTCGTATAGATACACCATTAGGAAGGGGGACATCTTTGCACCATGTTTGTAAGGGAATTTAAATAGACATTGGTAAATTGTGTTTTATATCAAATTTATTGGTCCTAGGAACGGATACATCTGATGTATTTTTAGGAAGGGAGTGGTTATAATTTTATCATGACTAGGTTGATTGTCGCAGGAAGGCTATGACGTTTTCTATTCCTGGACATGAGATGTATTTGATAGCCGAGAAAACTAGTCTACCCTAGGGTTTGTACAAAAATACCACTAATTTGTAAATTTTCACAGTTTTAATAAGCTTTGCAACGAATATAACCATACGTGTAGTGTTAAAAAGTTTTACCAATTTTAGTCTTGACATAAGCATGCATCTAGGTGACTATAAACATGAATAAAATAAGAAAACCACAACACTGTGACGTATGAAGAAAATCCATAACAGGAAAAAACTCAAATGACCCAGCCACAAAAATCCACTACGGTATAGGTAGTTTACAAGAAAAACTTCGGCTTACTCGCACACTCGACGCCTTCGAGCCTTGATGTGCTTCCTGGTTCCTTGTAACCTTCTTCACAGCCACTGTTGGATGCCTTTCAATAGCCACACAATGCATATACATTCCCACATCTCAGTATCCCATCGATCTTACTTGTCTCATGACCAGTCCTGCCATCGCTTAACAGAAACACAGTCTCTACAGCTCGAAACGCTCACACTATGAAGAGAAAACCAGTATGGTGAAACACATAATATATCTCAAGCATACATATATATGTAGGATTCTTGGATCTCAAACTTGGGTGTAAACTAGGGTTGGGGAGGTATAAGATATAACTTTGAAAAATGTTTTTTACGAAACCCTTCATAGAAAACTAATGCCAAACCCGAGTATGTATAGAAAACACGCTTTTTTAAAGTGGCACATTGTTTGAAGTAGTTCGTTCGAACAAGAATCAAGTTTTGTTCGAACGAAACTAGCATTGTCGTTCGAACCAAAATAAGTTCGTTCGAATGAAATGCTATTCTCATTTGAATGATGATCGAACGAGCTTTGAACAATATTTTTTTATAAACAGACAAATGTCGTTTGATGTTAGTTTGAACCTCATTTGAACGAGATGCCTAAACTCTTTTGAACGAAGAAATAATCTCGTTCGAACGAAAAACAAATCTTATTTGAATGACAGAGGAAATTCATTCAAACGAAATAAACTTAGAAAAATAGTTTTGCTTTTAGAATCCATTTTATGAAAAGTCCTCAATTTTTTTATAAAAACACCCAAACTAAATTCAGGGATCAAACATAAATATGCATTCATACCTTCATTGAGATCCCTCGGATGATAAAGACGGAACTTGGCATGTAACCCAATATATCCTAGATTTCACTTTATCTTTGCCGCATGGTGTTCAGTCACACATCATAGGCTTGAAGGGAACACAACTCATGTCCTAACCTATGACTAAAATAGGTTTTGTCCAAACACGAAATATATCCAATACTTACAAATTGACTTAATTTGAAAAAATTTCCTTACAAATCTCCCACTTTGGCTATTTCGAGACAAACCTCAAAATGAAAAAATATTGGGCCGTCAAGCGCACTAAGACTAAATTCCCAACCCAACAGGAAAAAAGTGACATACGCTTGACCGACACAAAGGTAAGTAGCTTTGCTCTTCTATAAACCTTTTTTGAATAGTTGCTATCTTGTACACTTAAACACACCATCAAATTCAAAAAGAATATAAAAATATATAAATCACATATAAAAAATCCTCCCCCCTTTGTCTAACTATATCTACCTAAGAAAGGACGTCTCCCCCCTAAGTTAAAGATTTGCCCCACATTAAAAGAGTTAAATACTATTTCTCCCCCTTTTTGTTCAGGAATAGATAAAGAATAAGGTGACCAATAATAAAACATTTCTCCTTCATAAAACTAAATCTCCCCCTAAGTGAAGCATGGGTAATCATAAAGGAAAAATAAATATATCATGCAGTGGTGTGAAACAAACATTCAACGACAATCAATTCAACAACACAAGTATAAATAATCCAAACTACAGTAAAATGATATGAACTATGATGCAAGAATTTAAGTATAATACACCAAGATGATCATAACACATTCCAATATAAATCAAAGATTGAGCAAAAGACAAACATGGATTAATTGAAAATGCAAAGACTCAAAACACAAAACATACCATATATGTAACCACACATATGCCAATGAAGCACACTTACAAATAGTTATAAACGACCACAAAAGACATAAGCACATAAGCTTTACACACTCACAGAGTATTAATGTGTCCAAATATGGTGATATGAAGTGAAGGGGTGTGAACTAGAAACAAGAGAAAATGACCCAATCACTCAAAAATGTCCAAGTAGATTTATTTGACGACAATAGTTTATCAACATTCGATTTAGCCTCACATGTCAAATAGAGAACTCTAAAGGACAAACAAACACAATGCACACTTGCCCTGAAATTTTCCTGATTCTCGAATCAATAATATCAAAACAGTTAAGCTCAACTAGGACTCATATTGCAATCAATTGATCCTTAACTAAACACCCTAATATATATATATATATATATATATATATATATATATATATCATTTTTTTTCTCCTTTTGTTTCGAATATGTTTAATTTTTTGAAGTATCAATGTAAAAAAATTTGTCCTTGGCAATTTTTCTGTTTTATTGCCTCTCAATCTTTTAGGCTCTTCCTAATGGTGTCCTTTCACGAAAAGGATATTTCTCCTTTTCTTGCCCTTTCTCGTGCACACTCATATTTTTCAAAAATATCAAATAGACTCACAATGGTTTTTACATGTACAAATCCCCATAGTAAATTTTTTTATGTATATGACAAGATTGTTAGGAGAATAGTTCACTTAGATTATGAGACATATGAAGTTAAATTCTAAAAGAGCTTGTGTAAAGGGTGTGAGGAGGCATATACAAATTGAATCCATTATGCAAATCAATTTCAAATTACTTTATGTAAACATGATTAAGAACAATCCAAGGATTGAAAACCAAAATCAAATGTCCTAGTATGGAAGGAATGGGATTCAAACATAAGGATATGCCACACAACATATGTAAAACTAACATACAAAGTAATATATATAATATTTTTGAGTTTTTAAACATTTTTCAAAATGATACAAATTTACAAAGAACAACTCAGAAGACAAACAAAATCTTTTTGAATTTTTCTCACTAGGACCCAAAAAATGAAAAATCAAAATACAAAAGTTAAACACGTCATACTACTATAAATAACATATAACATAAATCACAACACTAGTGTATGACAAACATGCAATCACAATCACTTATAAGATATACCATGGGAATAATCATGTGAAATCAAATGAGAGTCAACAAGCCTAACATTAAGCCCCCCCAAATTGGATCTCCTAACCCACAGAGGTGTAACGTGGCGAGCATGGGCGGTGAGCCTTGGTGACAATAGCCTTAATATTCCTAGGACCTTTTTTAAGATCATAAAAAAATGATAAAGGTGATATTTCCTACCACGGCTTGTGCAAGTAAAGACACGAGGAATATTACCTATAGGTTAACCTTTTTTAACGTTCCTGGCTCTGGTTGGCTCTCTCAAAATCATGGTCTTGGCTTTAGCAGTGGGAGTATCTATATCATCGAAGCCAATCCCATACTTGTCATCTTTGATTTGGATGGTACCTAAAAATTTATATAACATCTATGACATATACTCCAAATGAAATTTGATATTACTCGAGTCTATCAACTTCTCTTCTAACTCCACAATCCTAAACTCGAGCAAATTACTAGGGTCTTCAAACTCAAGAAGCTCCATCTTTAAAGACTCCATAAGAACATGAAGGCTATTTTTATCACGCTCAACATACTTGAGATTTTTCTTAAGATTCCTCTAATGTGACCTAATATCCTCAATCAATTTACCATTAGCATCACCCATGGCACATTATTCACCTTAGCTTCTAAATTCAGGTTGAACCTTTTTAACTTTAACGACTCCGCGTATAACTATGGAAAGGCCACTCGAAGCTCAATCTCTTTCTCTTCCTCTTCCTCCTCCTCCTCCTCTCTTCTTCTTCTTCTTCTTCTTCTTCTTCTTCATTATCGATCCTCTCCTCACTAGCTTGTGAACCTAAAAATCGGACCTTGGAACTGTCATGCACATAATCATCTTCATCGGGGGAAGATACTTCATTTTAATTCCTCTTCTGACTCATTATCACTAAGGGTGGTATTATATACCTTCAATTTCTTACCCTCCTTCCTTAGTCTAGTGAGACACTCACAAGAGTAACGCCCTGGACTTTGGCATTCAAAACACTTATCCCGATCACACACCTTCTTATGAACATCCATATTCTTCCTACCATGGTTATTAACGTTCTTAGGTTTTTTTTCAAACTCTTTTCAAAGATCTTCTCAGCTCTAATCTTATTAAACTTCTTGAAATTCCGAGCAAACCTAGATATCTCTCAGTATCAATATCACCATCATTATCAGAATCTGACACATCCTCTTTTTAGGATTTCATGGCAACACCATTCTCTTTCTTTAGAGGACACATGTCCATCTCATAGGTTTGAAGGTCTCCTACATGTCCTTGGACTCTCAAAGCATCGACACCACCTAGGGAATCTAGGACCATGTTTTTGGCATTAAATCTTCTAGTAACGACCTTGATATTTTCACACCACTCTAGACTCGGGGATCGGCTCACCTAAGTGAAATGAGGAATTGACAATATTTGATAACTTGGCATAGAACTCTTCAAAAGACTCATTATCTACATTCTTAATCTTCTCAAACTTAATCGTTAGATTTTTTAACTTCGAAACCTTAAAAATATCTTTTCCCTCATGTGTGGATCATAAAATATCCCAAGCATCCTTCGCGCTCTCACAAGTCATAATTCGTCTAAACTCTTCAGAAGTCACAGCTCAAAAAATAGCATTCACACCCATGCAATTGAATGTCAATGCATTGTTTTCAGCCGTTGTCCAGGTGGCATATGCTTTAGAAGCACCACGTTTAGTGGGAGGAGTCCACCCAAACTTAATCGTATTCCAAACGTTCTCGTCGATCGATTTAAGGAAAATCGCATCCATGCTTTCTAATAGTGATAGTTAAACCAATCAAATAACGAAGGTCAGCTAACGGAACTACCCTCTTGGTTAAAAGCCATTTAAAACCTAAACAAGCACAAAATATGGACCTAACACAATAAAGTAATGTAACTCACTTCGATATCAATTTGAGAAACTTAGTGCATCCTAGGGTTTGTAGAGAAAGACCACAAATTTTTAATTTTTCACACTTTTAATAATGTTTGCACCGAATAAAACAACAAGTTTTACAGGTTTTAGTCCTGACCTAAGCATACATCTAGGTCGTATAATCAAGAATAAAATAAGAAAACCACAACACGACGATGTACAAGGAAAACCCACAGCGAAAAAGACCTCGGACGACCCAGCCACACAAGTCTACGATGATATAGGTATTTTACAAGAACAACTTAGACTTACTCATAAACTCGATGCCTTTGAATCCTTGATGCACTTCCTCATTCCTTGTAACATTATTTGTACCACTATTGGACGCCTTCTACCAGACACATAACGTAGGCTCACTCCCATATCTCGATATCCCACCGATATTACTTATCTCATGACCAGTCCAGTAGACACTTAACACAAATACAGTCTCCACTGCTCGAAATGCTTATAGAATGAAGAGAAAGCCAGTATGGTGCAACATAAATGAGATATCAAACATACATATATATGTCGGAAATTTGGATCTCAAACTTGGGTGTAAACTAGGGTTTGGGAGGCATAACATATAACTTAGAAAAATGTTTTTGCAAAAACCCACATAGAAAATTGATGCCAGACCTGAGTATTTATAGAAAACACATTTTTTGAGGTGACACATTTTTTGAGGCAGTTCATTCGAACGAGAATTAAGGTTCATTTGAACAAAAGTTGAATTCTTGTTCGAACCAAAAATAGGCTCATTTGAATGAAATGCTATTCTCATTTGAATGATGATTGAACGTGATATAAATGATATTTTCTATAAACTACCAAATGCCATTTGAAGTTCGTTTGAATGAGATGCCAAAACTCGTTTGAACAAATAAAGAAGCTTGTTCAAATGAAACACAAATCTCATTTGAACGAGAGAGGAAATTCATTCAAAAAAAATAAGCTTCTAAAAATGTTTTAATTTCAAAATCCATCTTACGAAAAGGCCTCAAATACATTTATAAAAAAACATCCAAACTAAATTCAAGGATCAAACACAAATATGCATTCACACCTTCATTGAGATCCCTCAGATGATAAAGATCAAACTTGGCACGTAACCCAATGTATTTTCGATGTCGCTTTAGCTTTGTCCCATGGTCTTCAATCACACATCATAGGCTTGAAGGACACACAACTCAAGTCCTAACCTATGACTCAAATAAGTTTCATCCAAACACAAAATAAAGACAATACTTACAAATTGACTCGATTCTGAAATCTTTCCTTACAATAGCTATGTCTATACCAAAGGGGATCTAGCACCCATCTGTATTATGTCGAGGAAAGTACTTGCACCCAACTACCATATCCATAGAGTTTGTTCTCATTGTTCAGGATTTCCCCAATGTGTTTAAGGAGATTCTACGATTGACACCGTGCCGAGAGATAGATTTTATCATTAATTTATCACAAGGTACTAAGTTAATAGTGAAGGAACTGTACTGGATGACATCACTAGAGATGTGTGGTCTTAGGGAGAAAATATAATAGTTACTCATTCAAGGCTTTATATTGTGGAGTACGTTTCCATGGGGAGACCCAATCCTATTTATGAATAATGTTGGCACGTTTACAAGATGGATCACTTCGTTAATGTGTGGATTATCGGGAATTGAACCAAGTCATAATTCGGAACAAATGTATGTTATTGCATTTCGCGATTTGTTCAATCAGTTTAGAGGTACCTCATACTTTTTGAAGGTAGGCTTGAGGTTTAGGTATCATCAGTTACAAGTACAGGAGGATGACTTATCAAAGATAACTTTTCTTACTCGATATAGGTCGTATGAATTTAGGGTTATGCTGTTTGGATTAACTAATGTGCCAACATTATTCATGGACCTGCTGAATAGGGTTTTTATATCGTATTTATACCAATTTTCATTATCTTTATTGGTGATATATTAGCTTATTCATGGACCAGGGATGAGCATACACAATATTTGAGGATGGTTCTATAAACTTTACGGGAGCACTCCTTGTATGCTAAATTCTCAATGTGAGGATTTTGGTTGCGAGAGGTTCAATTTTTAGGCCATTTTGTGTCAGAGACTGGGATTTTAGTAGATCCTTGTAAAGTATATTGGGTATTAGAATGGGGACATCCCATTATAGCGATAGAGGTGCAGAGTTTTCTCAAACTATTAGGGTACTATCGATGGTTCATGTAGGGGTGGCAATTCGTGTGCGTCGTGTCATGTTCGGGTCGTGTCATGTCGGGTTCGTGTTAAGTATTAGTCAACCCTAACCCGACCCATTTAACTAATCGTGTCAGATGAACAAACACTAACCCCACCCGTTTACTATCGTGTCGTGTTCGGGTTGACCCGCATAACCCATTAAGTAAAACATAAAACTAATTTTTTCTTCCCTCTTAACCAATTATACCACTCATAGGCCTATAATAACTTAAAATTTTATTAATTTCAACTTCTTGTGACATATAAATAATTTATCATCCGATTCTCCATGAGTTTCATACAATTTTTATCAGGATATATAAATCATCTAATACATTCTCAATAAAATATGAATTAAACGGGTCTATTCGTGTCATTTTCGAGTTATACGTGTTTGACACTAACACAACCCATTTATTATTCGTGTTGGTGGGTCGTGTCGTATTCGGGTTCGTGTCAAGAAATCGTCAACCCTAACCCGCTAACTTCGTGTCGAGTTCGTGTCGGGTTATCGTGTCGTGTCAAAAATTGTCACCTCTAGGTTCATGTAGAGGTTCTTTAAGATTTCAGATCCACTGACTCAATTGACCAAAAAGGGGGTTCCGTTTGTTTAGGATACTCATTGTTAGCAATATTTTCAGGAGTCGAAAGATAAAATCACTTTCGCACTGGTACTTGTACTACCATGTAGTGGATTTGACTACCTGGTGTATACGAGTGCGTCATTATAATGTTTTTAAGGTGTATTAATGAAACAAGACAAGTCAATAACTTATGCCTCACATATGCTAAAGCCACACGAGGGAAATTACCATACTCACGATTTGGAGTTAGCCGCAGTTGTTTTTTAATTTTGCATATGGAGACACTAGTTCTTAGGAGAGAGGTTTACGTTGTTTACTAACCACAAGAGTATTTAGTATCTCTTAACATAGTGACAGTTGAATATGAGATAGCATTTATGGTTAGAATTCACAAAGGACTACCATTTCAACATTCGATATCATTTGGGCCAAGAGAATGTGGTGGCGTATGCTTTGAGCCGTAGACTGACAGTGACATTATCAGTTATCTAAAACTCACAGTTGGGTTCACTTAGAATGGATGATGAGGTAGCCCACACATTTATGGTTGTTTTAACCGAGACTCCTGATATCATTGTACGGATAGTGAAGTACCAAACTCTTGACTCATCTTGTTAAGAAACAATTCGTGAGCTATTGGCAAGAGGGGTACCATTCTACAAGATTGGTTCAAATAGAGGACTTCATATCCAAAGTAGGCTACTATTTCGTGTAAAAGTCCTATAGGTTGTAGGGTTCTAATATCGACAGGGTGAAACAAAAGACTTTTTACAAAAATAAATATCAAACTTAAAAAATTAACCCAAAATAAACTTTGCACCAATTTGAAATTAATTTTTTTGATAAACATATTAACTAATTTTATCTTAACCTAAACATGCATATAGGTGAGGCAAGTAAATCAAACCACAATGCCTGATGTATGATGAAAACCTAAATGAGAAAAACTTTAGATGACCCAACTAACGCAATTCACTATGATGAGGAATTACATAAGACAGAAATAGACTTACAATACGAACTTAATGCCTTCTCAAGCCTTGATGCTCTTCAGTTTTCAACTTATCCTCCAAAGTTCATGCAATAGTCCATTTACGCAGTGCCACAATGTGTGAGTCCACACGCGTCTGTATCCACCAAACAGGCTTAGCAATCATCACACACGAAGTCCACGGTATGTAAACAAACTAGGAACATAATCCCCCACACAAAATAATTCTCAATAGATGGAGAGAATAAATATATAGTGACTAAAACAGGATTTTCAAAGTATATTAAGATGAACACTTGGATCCTAAACAACTTAGGTGAAAACTAAGGTTTTAGAGAGCTTTTTAATAGAGTTTAGCAACTCAAAACATAAGTCTTTACCACAAAGAAAACTAGCCTTTTGCATTCCTATCTATGGAAGGTTTTAAAAAATCGAGATAAGGATGAAACAAATTTGGACAATCTTGAAATTATACAAAATGTCCGTACTCGTTCGAATGATGTACATCTCATTCGAACGACGTACCTCATCTCGTTTGAATCGACTTTTAATGAAACTTCCAACGAGATTCAAGAGAAGGCTAAAATTATCGTTCAATTTATTCATTGGAACCCTGCTCTAACGAGTTAGAGTATTTCATTCGAACGACATCAAAGTCGTTCTAACAACCACGCGAAAAAATAATCTTTTCTAAAAAATATTTAAAAAGGATAAAATCAATTTTATTAAAACCTAACACACACAAAAAAAATATCCATGGCTTAACATAAATACGCATTCATACTTTAGAGATCCTTGGAGTTTGAAGATGAAAAAGGGTACGAAACATGACACGATTTAGATCTTCTAACTTGGTCATTACGTCTTCAATCAAACACGTCATACGATTGAAAGATGAATACACTCAAGTACTAACCTATGACTCAAAGGTTTTGTCCATAAACAACACGATGATGCATATATTTTAACTTGGCCTCTAAATCTTCAATAAAAAACATCATAGGCTTGAAAGGTAAATACACTCAAGTCCTAACCTATGACTTTAAGGTTTTGTCAAAACATGGAATAATCCAAAATACATACAAATTGATTGTACCCCGTTTGGCTATTTCGAGACAAAACACAAAACAAAAACCTATGGGCCGTCAAGTACATCCAAAATACTCAATCCTAATCCAAAATGAAAAAGTGAAGATGCTCGGGAGACACAAACTCTGAATAGCTTTGCTCTTGTGTAAACTTTTTTGCATCGTTTCAAGCTTATGTACTTAAACACACCTTCAAATGCAAAGAGAATATAACAATATAAATCAGCATATGAATAAACCCTCCCTTTTGTCTAACAATCTCTACCTAAGCTAGGACATTTTCCCATAAGGCAAAAATCTCTCCCAGACTATAAAGATGAGATACCATTTCTCCCCTTTTGTGTTCAGGAATAAACAAAGAATAAAGGTGCATAATAAAACCATTTCTCCCCAATTCAACCAATTATTCCCCATAATAAAATATGGGTAAACATATAGGAAAAACAAGTATATCATGCAATGATGTGAAGTGCAACTAGCAACGTCAAACATAACTCGGTAACACAAGAATAAATAATCCAAACAATGATCATTTAATACCAATTTTATGCAAAAATGATACCAACTTGAATACAAAATGATTGATGAGATGTCAATATAAACAAGCAATAAGAGACACCAATATGATCATATATCATGGCAATTTGATTCAAAGATAAAGTACATGGCAAACATGGATTAAATGCAAATGCAAAGACTCAAAACAAACGATACCGTATATATAAAAATGCAAAAGATACCAATGACATAAGGGCATATATATAGATATGTATAAACACCACAAACACGACACAAAACATAATAATCTTTCCACACTAGCATAGTATCGACGTGTCTAAAAAAACATGTGGTAAATTGAGTGATGGGGCGTGAACTAGAAACAAATAATTATGACCCAATCACTCCAAAATGTCCAAGGAGTTCTATTTGATCGCATTAAGTTTATCAAACAAAGATCTATCCTCATATTGACAGATAAAGCAAACTCATAATGGATAAATAAGCACAATGCACATTAGCCTAGAAATTTTGGTGATTCTCAGATCAATAGCATTAAAATAATTAACTAGGACTCATTATGCAAACCCATTCATCATCAACTTATAACACCCTCAAAATTTAGATATATCCTCTCATTTTAAAGATACAAATTTAATTGAACAATTAATAAAACAAAATTTGGCCTTGGCGATATTTTCTTTTCTTTCTCCCTCTTAATTTTTTAGGCTCTTTCTAATGATGGCCTTTCATGCAAGGAAAATTTCACCCTTCGTAGACCTTTCCATGCACACTCATATTTTTAATAAAAGCACAAACTCACGAGCAATGGTTCTTACATACATAAATACCCCAACTAAATATTTATGTGCATATGACAAGATTGCTAGGAGAACATCTAAATTGGCTCATCACTACACCAAAATTGTCTTTTAGTAACGGTATTTTACCATTATAAAAATAATTAGTAATGATAATTTTCCGTTAGAAAAAAGGTGTGGGGAACAAAATTAGTAACAGATATTTACTGTTACTAATAATGAATTTAGCAACGGTATTTTACCGTCACTAATAATGAATTTACCAATGATGTTTTACCATTGCTAATTCTTACAAACTTTTTTTTATTACCATTTCCACCTTATTGCACTAGTTTTGTAACGCTTTTGTCTAATTTTGTAACGGTAAAGGTCTGTTAGTAATATTAATACATATTTAAAAAATATATATTTATTTTTCAAGATCATAGATTCTTCTTTAAATGAAAAAAATACATCCCCTAAATTTATACAAATTCAACAATGTTTACCACACAATATTCATAACCTAAGAACACACAAAAAAAAATAGTTGACATAAACAAGGGAATTATATTATAAATTTAACTTTTTAATAACAATGTAGATTTCATTATATAATAAAATGTAACTCATAAGAAAATTTACAGAATTACATTAACACTCAAAGTTCAATTATTTAAAAGTAATAAAGAAATTAAAATTCTCTTAGACCGGCGTGTTGCTGACAATAATTGGGCCTCCACCTCCTTGCTACACTAAGGAGTATAGAAACTTTACTTGAATGTCTTAGCAAGAAACCTTGGTACATGACCAATCAAATTATTGGAAGACACGTCTGTGTAATAAGAAAGAGAAGGAAATAAGATGTTTGGTCATTTGCAATATATTATATACTAGTATATGCCCATGCCCATGGCACTACATCAACTTTATTTTGGGTGTACATGCACATAGGACATACCCTATGCCTAGATGGAACTTACTTATTATTGCCAATGGAGTAACTGACCCACATTACAACACACTAAATATCACATTGTATATATGTTTCTCTTGTTATATATGTGAATGAAATATAATATAAATAAAGATAATAATAAGACAATTAAATTGATGTATTTGATTATGTTCACATAGATTTGAGTTTGAACGTATATATTAATGTATTTGATTATGTTCACGTCTGTGTTTTAAATGGAGTTCACGGCATACATTCAACAATACACTAACAACGCAATGCAGAGAATGTTATAATCTGTTCGAATACAAAAAATAAAAATAAAAAGACTCACTTCATGAAATGTGTTCAGCCAAATAAAGAATAGTCTCAAATTTTTCTAGCAATACTCTTTATTTTTTAGTCACTTTCATGTTTCGTATAAATATAAACAATATAAAAGGAAAAGTTATTGCGTTATTCACAAATAGATAATGCAATGCTTACCAACTATAACCATGTATGGTGTGTGTGGGGGGGGGGGGGGGGGGGGGGGGGGGGGCTTGTAATTCATCATAAAGTAGCGAAGGGGTAAACAAAAAATTACACATGTAAGTACTTTTTAAACAGAGAATTAGATGAATTATCAAGTACTAAAGTATATTTCCAATCATTAGCACTACCCTAAATGAAAACTTCAAATTGCCTCACCACAAAATCAATCAAAATAGCAAAGTCACCCTTCCCAAAGGTAGATTTTCTAGTTACTGTAGTGGACAAGTCTGATATTATAAAACATCAATTTTATAGTGTGATTTACATACAGGGAAATTACTAACATTGTTTCCTTTTCAGATATCAATTGGCAAATAGCAAGTTCTGTAACATATGTCAATTGGCACGTAGTAAGTTATGTGACTAGAATTATACAACACATGTCAATTAGAAAGTGGCAAGTTCTATAACAGGGAAATTATTAACATTGTTTCCTTTTCAGATGGTAGATTACACAAAAACCAAGGCTAAAGGAAAATTCTCAAAAACGTTATCAGATGGGGGTTAACAAGGCATATTTCAACTATCAGAAATAACCACAAAAAAGTAATAGTTAAATCTCAGTCAGATGTAAAAACCTAGGTATTTTTAAATTCTGCTCATGAATTTGTTGTTTAAGCAAGTTTACATGCTTTACGATCTCTTGAAGGTGGTGAGTTTTATGGCCATAATCCTCTTCAAGCTCAAGCCTCTCTTTTGTAGCCTGAGACAAACTTTACAAAAATAAGAGATCGACTCGAAGATATGGTTATAAAAAATATTTAGATATTTATGTATGAACTATGACATAAATAAGGAGATACATAAAAGAACAAATAACAATAATCTAAGTGCTTCAACAATTTTTTAAGAAAGACTTGTGGATAACAAAAAACAAACGGAAAATGATAACAAGAAAACCCCCTTAATTCCCTCAAAAATTGCAAGGTTGATCATTTTTTATTAGAAACAAAATAATTTCATTCATTGACAAAAATCTTACAAGGATTGGACAAAATATCTAACCAAGGATTACTCTCTTAATAAAGAAATAGACAAAAAGTCAGTTGCACATTTTAACAACAGACCTGAACAGAATCAGCTACACATATTTAAACGAAATGAACTCATTTAGAATCAATGAAATAAGGTATTAGAGCATTTGGAGTGAAGATCCACCAATTTGCATATATATAACTAAGGGAAAAGGAGAGTAACGATAGAGGAACAAAAGAACCAAATAAAAGTGCAAGGGAATAACATTAGGCATCAGCTACACTTTAACATAGCACAAAGATATATTTGTCTCTTTCATTCACCTTTAAAAAATGTAAAATTATTAACATCAAATAAAGAGATGTGCAATTTTCATACCAAGGAAAGATTTTGCTGCAAATCATCCATCATTCTCCTCACTTCTGATGTCCTTTCCATCATACATGTAATTTGAGATTTCTTCTTATTCAAGAGATACCCTAATTCCTCCATCTTTACTTATCACATAAATCAGATAATGTGTCATATATAATCTGTAATTTTATAAATGGTCTATAAGGCTCGATAAGGATGAACATGTTATGTAATATGGGTCTATTGATCAAATTGCTCTTATTGTTAACAAACATACATGAAAACATTTAGTAAATCTTCTATTCACAAGTCACAGTCAACGGATAATTATAATGTCCTATAAATCAGACTAAATATATAGATAAAGAAGACCTCAACTTTACTAAAATTTTATTACTTACAAGCTGCTGATCAATTCGGTCTTGATAAGAAGGTATTCAATTTTTTATCTTTTCAATCCTTCCACTTCCTTGCTCGAGTTGTTTGTATACATCATATACCCCTGCCCATATAAGTTTCTTCTTTAACAACTGTACCTATTGAGAAATTTCTTTTACATGCTCCATGCTTTTATTCTTTCCTTATTACTCATCAAGTTCCTTTATTAGGGCACTATTTAATTTTCCAATTGAGCAACTAAAGTCGCCAGGCAGTACTGGATATATGGAGGGTGGTCTAAATAAAAGTCACTTTTTAATTTTTTTTCAATTTAAATATAAAACTTAAACAGAGTTAACCCGCATAAAACTTAGCACTAATTTTATACCAAGTTGTTGTGATAAGACAATTTACCAAAATTTATCTTAACCTAAAACATGCATCTAGGTCATAGAAGATAAAATAAATAAATCAAGCCATAACACACCGATGCATGAGGAAAACCCACAACAAGAAAAAACTCGAATGGTCCAGCCACGCAAATCACTATGACGAGGAATTACACAAGACATATAGTAGACTTATAACACAGAGTCAACGCTCTCACAAGACTTGACGCTCTTCAATATTCAACCTCTCCTCCACAGTTCACACAAGAGTCACTCATTCAGTGCCACAATGTACGAGTCCACACATGCCTTGTTATATACCAATCATGCTCAGTAACCATCTATGAATATGGAATATGGATGCACCGCTTCTTCACTGCAATGTGTAAACAACAAACCGGATATGTAATCCTCTACACGAAACGATTTTCAATCAAGGTGACGAGAATAAACTTATTGGTTCCCACAAAACAGGATCTCAAGAATATAAAAGAATGAAACTTGGATCTTAAAACACTTTGGGTCAAAATAGGGTTTGGGAGCTTTTAATATGTCTAGAAAAATGATTTTTGCCAAAAGTCACTCTAAAAACAAATGCCTGAACTCCTTTATATAGAAAACATGTTTTTCGAGGCGACACATTTTTTGATAAATTGGGTTCGAATAAAAACAAAACCTAGTTCGAACGAAAATTCTAACTCGTTAAAATTAAGTAAAACTCATTCGAACGAACAACTGATCTCGTTCGAGCCAGCTTTAAATGAGCTTCAACCGATATTATTTCCGTAAACAGAAAAATATTGTTTGATGTTTGTTTAAATGAAGTGCTAAATTCGTTCCAATGAAACCATTAAAGTCGTTCAAACGACTTTAAAAAAATGAATTTCTCTAAAAAAATAGCTCCAAACATTTTATAAAAACAAACACCCAAAAATAAAATTCCATGTATTAAAATTTCATATGCATTCATACGTGAGAGATCCTTGGAAAGACTAAGATGAAATGTGGCACGCAACACGCATGATATGTAGCTTTGCAGCTCCATCTTTAATCAAACATGTCATAGCCTTGAAAATTGAACAAAAAAGCCTAACCTATCATTCAAAATGTTTTTTCCATAATTAAGCTAATACATACAAATTGAATCTATCAAAAAATTTTCCTTACAACAACCACTTCAGTTGCCGCATTAAGTTAACTCCTAATACCTTTCAATAGAATATTCACTTTATAAAGAAATGTTTCCTTCAAAAAAATTATGTAATAGAATGTCAGTACATCATTACCAAAAGGGCATCATCAGTACCTAACTACGTAACAACAGGCATATAAACAATTGAACAGACACACAACCATTGGAAAAGCACCGAATAGGAAAAAAAAATACATAAATGAAGCATCAGATATAGATAAGGTTCGGATATGGCCTGATATAGATCTCGCACTCTAATTTAACTTATTCAACATTTTGTTATGTTTAGATACGGTACACGTATGGCAGCCCTTCTTGAAATCCAACTTTGGTGGGATAAGGTGACACCGAAGGCCTACTTCCTTTCGTGCACCCCTCACGACTTATGACAAGATCAGTGTACCTTGTTGTGGGCAATGAAAGAGGTGGAAGCAAGTATGAATAGGCAAAGACTCTTTTAGTAGTGAGGTATTAGAATGGATAATTATCTATTTTCATAGATTCCAAATAACCTGGCTTTAAATCCGTACACAGAGACCATATATGTATATTCCCTCTGTTATTTTCTCAGCCAAACACAGAGACCAAATAAATTCTAAAGCCCTCATAAGATGAGAAGAACAAGAATGGATGATATACCTGATTTCGAAGGCTTATAAATCTTTGCTAAATAACCAAAACATTGAACAAATTGAGCCTTCTTTGCCTACTTTGCAGAAATTCCATATATTTCTGTTCGGAGCTGTCTCAAATTAAGAGTCGTGCTTTGCCCCATAAGTTCTACAATAAAAACAATAATACGTTTCAGACTTTGCTCCTTATCTTGGGACATGTTATCAGTCCAAACATTTTATAGTTGCTCTGTTGTGCATCATTACACTCACAAATTGTCGAGAAGAATTAAAATTTGCCAAATTTCATCTTTTAATTATTACAAGTCCAAATCCCGATGTCATTTTGGATTATAATATCTTGTAGACCACCATATAGTTGCCTGCATGCACGGATTAACACTAGTCAGAGCATCCTAGTTAAAAATTATATCGGGTTACTATAAATTATTGTTGGAATATAGATCCCAGTACGAGTAAACAAATGGCACCACTAATAGTGGCATCAAGGATGTAAACCCGCACCAGCTATTCACCGTCTTGGCCATCGCTGAGTTGCTCATCTTCAGTACATCTGTTAAACATGTCACCAAATTTTACGCCACCCATTTGAATGCAAACCTCTCCGTACCATCTATCATTGTTACACCCAAAAATGCTATAAACAAAGTCTTATTGGAAAACAAAACAAATAAAGATGAAACCATGCTGAAAATAGTTTTGCCTATAAAGAGAATACATGGATTATTGAGTCTCCTTGTTCTAACTCCTTTGATCACGATAGTTGGTTAGTTGAATATTTCGCTGAATTTAATGGACAACAAGATGAGGATATTAAGCAAAATGAAATATGAAAACGTAAACTATGATGTTTTTTGTGTCGCTTTCGTGTTCTCTTAATCCATCAATATTGTCTCAATCACCCCATGACCAAAAAAATGATACTACTCTCCATCTTTTCTCAAAATATATATTGGTTCCACTATTGGATTTCGATTTTAAATATGGATTAAATTTTTTTTGTCTCTTGTTTAAATGGATAGTAGATAATCACTACGGAAACCCTTTGTACAGTTGTTAGATTTACTATATATGTGTATATAGAAGAGAGAGGTAAAAGGCCTTTCCCCACTTTCAGGTGGCTGTATTGGCACTGCGAAGTTATACTAGATGATTATATGATCAAGTAGGTCGACATGCTATGAATATTAGTAAGCGAATCATGTGGTAAAATCACACATATATTAAATGAATTCTCAATAGGAGTAAAACCTAATGCCATTATTGTAGATTTGATATTTCAGGATCAATATAATGTGTACCCTCACGAGAAATGCAAGCGTCATGATAATTGTAAGAATCTCATAGCTCTCCAATTTCAAATCAATATTTTGCATAAATATAGCAACATATTAAGCACGAATAGATTAAAGTATATACCAAATTATATAACCCTTATTGCATCTCCCAATCTAAAGCGGCACAATATAATAAATATTCCTTTATTCGAGATACCTGACACTAAAGACCCTAACCTATATACTGTTTTAGATAAAAAGCACTTATTTTTTCTGAATTCTACAAGAAAGCACCAACATTTTCTACACCCAATGCAACCCAAAAATATTTACCCACATATCAAAAGTAGCACAAACTTTGTTTAATTTGAATTAAACAATTGGATTCGATTAACTTCTCTCATTTTTACAATACAAATACCGTTAAAAAGAATGCAACTAACAATCAACATAAGATTGATAAAGAAATAATATACATCTTCATAAGGAAATAAACATAAAACACCCACGAGCCTAGGGCTTTTTTACAACTGCATCCAACTCTAATTCGATTGGAATTTGCTACAAAGAAATAAAAGGATGCGTCCACAACTGTGGTATTTGTTGCAAAGTAAACAAAAATTATAAGACTAAAGGTTTATTGGTGAATCGACTTACACCTGATCTCCCCTATGATAAATCGAGAGTTTATGGGTGTATTTGTGTTACTGAAATCCCCTATGATAAATAGAGAGTTTCATTAGTTCTTGTTTGTGTATATATATACACACACACGCACATAGATCCCATATATACATATGATAGAACCTTGCGATTGATGAAAATGGAGAGAGAGAGACCTTAAACCTTACAATATGGGGCTTTTCGTTTGGGAAGGAAGAATGACAGACAGAGTGTGAAATTGGGGCTTTTCGAGTGGGAGGGAAAACACGCTTCTCCTTTCCTTTGTAAAGGGTTAAAACAAATTTTGCATCTCATATTTTAATTATAAACTAAAATTACTAAAGATTATATGAATTTAGTAATGGTAATCTATTGTAAGAAATGGTAATGGTCTAACTCTGTTAGTAATAAAAAATGGTCTGTTACCAATAGGGCATTTTGGTGTATGAAGTTAAAACCCAAAAGATCTCGTACATATGTGTGATGAAGAATAGGTAAAGTGAATCCATTAAGCAAGTCATTTTCGAATCACTCCATGCATGCATAATTAAGAATAATGTAAGCTTAAAAATCATAATCAAATATTCTAGACAAATGCAAATATAGAAGGGAGTGGATTAAAACTTACCGATATTCCATAAAAATGTGTAAAACTAAACTACACATAAACCAAAAATCTTTTTAAGTTTAAAACATTTTTTTCAAAAGACACCACTTGAAAGCTAAACTCAAAAGACAAAAATAATCTATTTGTATCTTTCACAATAAAGACCCAAAAAGGAAAATCAAAATATAAAAGACTCGAACATCATACAACTAGCAAACACTTATAACATGAAGTTCAAAAACTAGTGCATGAACACATGCTAACACAATCGACCATAAGATATATCATGAGAAGAATCATGTACAAGCATGCAATAATCAACCAGTCTAACATATCATGCCTCCAAAATGAATTTTCCAACCCAAATAGATGAATACCTAATGCATTGGGTTTTGGGATCCATGAGGACACTAGACTTTAACCTCCTAGGGTCTTTTTTAAGATCATAGCAAAAACTTATAAGGTGACAATTCCTATGACAAAGTGTGCACGTGTAGATGCGAAGAGGATCCGAACCTTTGGGTTGATCTTTTCTAGCACCCTAGTTTGTAGTTGACCCTCTAAAACAAACATTGGTTTTGGCTTTAACATCGGTAGAATTTAGATTATTGAATCTAGGTACAACGTTACTTAAGTATCTTAGTTTATCTTCTAACTTCAAAATTCTAAACTTAAGCAAAAACTTAGACTCTTCAACATTGAGGGACTCCTTCTTCACATTTTTAATACATTCTAGAAGGTTATCTCGCTCCTCCTTAATGTAAGGGAACGTATCCCTAAGCAACTTGTATCGATTTTTCATTATCCTCAATGGCACGTTCATTAAACCTAGCCTCAAACATCTTAAAGTCCTCTAATTATTTCTTAAAAACATGGACTCTATCCCCCAAACTCTTTCTTAGACACTTATGAATTTTTAAAAACATGATTCATTTCCATGAGTTTCTCACGTATGGTATCTCTTTGAGTTCGAACAGTTCATAAAAATTAAATTTTAGCTTTAAAATACACATTTTCTTTTTCAAGAAATTTAATCCTTTTTGCAAACTTCATTTTCTATTGAGTTTATTTTTCATCATGTAAAGAAATATTTCTCATATCCGATATCTTACATTTGTGTATGTCATACGCCGCTACAAAAGGCACGTCACCTCACGATCTCACATGACGGCCTCGATTCGAATTCTTGGAATCAAGCATTCAACATCTCTATCAAGTCTCCCACGTCTGCCTCAACAACTTCACGTTCCACGATTTTAAGCAATCTATGCAAGTGATACGCAAGAGAAGTCGAAACAATAAAAGAAGGCAAGATATAAAATTTCAAGGGCATCTTGGTAATTTTACAGCCACCGTCCGGAGGTTCGATCAACTGTAAAGTTGAAGATCTTGACGCCACCAAGATACTGGAAGAAACAACACCTCAATCTGACCTATGGTGAAGAAGTTATGGCCCTTTGAAAATGGAGAAAATTCCGAGAAAATCCTTATGGAGAATGCTGTGTGTTTTAGCCCTAAAAATAACGAAGTTTTGCGAACCGAAGGGCGAACCGATTCGGGGGGCGAACTGGTTCAAGGTACAAGCCGAACCGGTTCAAGGTTCCTGATGCTGGCAAGAGTCCTAATGACTTAAAATTCCTTTTGGTTTCCTTATAAAAGATAACTTCGGGGGAGTTATTTTTCAATACTTAGAGAGACGATTTTGAGAGTTCTATTAGCTCAACTCTTCATATTTTTTAGTCCCAAAACTCATGTTTTGATTCACACAACATTCCCATGTGAATCCTTTTGAAACCCAAGAACACTACTTTGGTTTTGTTCATACTTGTGGAGAAGCCGTCTTTCTTCTTCATTGCTGCTCACCTGGAGTTCCTGAGGGAGATTCTAGTCGACAACATCATAACCGACGCCTGTGGGTATTTCTGTGTCACACTTGTTTTTCATTGTAACCCGTGTAACTATCTTACAAATTATAGTGAAAAATAAAAATGTTTTGCCCCTTTGGGGGATTTTTCCTCACTTGTGTGTGTTTGAATGTTCTTGCATGATTTCATCATCTTGAATCACACCTAGATGCATGTTTAGGATTTAAATTGAAAAAACTGAGTTTAATTAGATAATTTCTTAATTTGAACGCAAGTGCACTCTTTAAAATTGGTATCCTAGCCAATTACACAACTTTACCGTGTAATTTTTTGCAATTTTTTTCTAAGATATCAATTTTCTGAAAAAATTTGATTTTTGAAAAAGAGCGTCTTCAATGGAGAAGTTATATAATAAAATGCCAATTTTTGACGGGACAAACTATGCTTACTAGAAAGCCCGCATGAGGTCTGCATTAAATGCCATTGATGAACGAGTCTGGATTTTGGTTGAAAAAGGGTGGACTCCTCCCTCCGTCACGGTTAATAACGTAACTAATTTAAAATCTGTCACTACATGAACTAAAGAGAAATTTAAATGGTCATCTTTTAATTCTAAGGGGTTAAGTGCTATTTTCGGATCCGTCACACCTGACGAGTTTCGACGGATAATGACGTGCACCACGTCAAAAGAAGCATGGGATGTTTTACAACTTACCCATGAAGGAACTAATGTTGTGAAAGAATCTAAACTACAAAATTTAACAACTTACCATCACCATGCTTGAAACTGAATGTTTTGATAATTTTTATGCTAGGCTATCTGATATTGTAAATACTAGCTTTAATCTTGGTGAACACATTCCTAATGCTAGAGTTGTTAAAAAGATTCTAAGATATTTGCCTAAGCATTTTATCCCTAAAGTCACTATGTTAAATTTTATGGGTAATTTAAATACGCTTAAATTGGAGAAACTTGTAGGAGACTTGCAAACGTATGAAATTGATATGTTTCCTAAATCAGTCAAGCCTAAAGATAACGGAATTGCACTTAATGCCCATGAGAGAAATAGTGATGGGTCGGCAAGAAAGAGGGTAGAGCCATCTAGGAAAAAAGAGATAGATATGGAACGTGACTTTGATTTAGATGGTTTGGCCATGTTTGCTAAAATTTTCAAGAAAATTCTCAAATTTAAGAAAAATGGAAATTTCAAAGATAAAAAGAATTTTCAGAAAAATAAGTTTGAAAAGAAAAATGAAAAAGATTTTAAAGACCCGTCTAAGAAAGATAGTGAGAGGTGTTATGAGTCTGACGGTAAGGGTCATGGAGCTTTTGAGTGTGCTACTAGGCTGAACAGAGAAAAGGACAAAGTTGTCCTTAATGCTACCCTTCGTGACAACTGTGAGGTCGAGTCAGTGGACTCTGGAGATGAGTCATCGCATGAGTGTAACTTCACCGCATTCATGTCTAGTCATGTGAGCACTTCTAGTACTCCTCACGATGATGAGGATTCTACTTCACAGGGACACCTCGGTAGTGAGAACGATGTGAGTGAGGGGGAGTATGATGCAAGTGAGAGCGAGAGTGATCTTCAACGCGCCTACGTCGAGTTATATTCTGAGTCTTTTAAAACCAAAAAGTGTAACAAAGCGTTAGTTCTTAGGATCATCGCCTTAGAGGAAGATTTAAGAAAAGCGAGAGAGAAAGAGTCCTCTACCTGCACTACTGTGAGAGAGAGAGAGTCTGCTTGTTTTAAGAAATAAAGTTTATTTAGAGAGAGAGATAGTCGTTTTGAGAAAGAGAAAGGGGACTTGACTAAACAAGTGGCTAGTCTTACGAGTGAGCTCCATTCCTCCCTGGAGACTCGGAAGAAACTTGAAGCTCTTGTAGCCCAACTTACTCATGATCTTGAGAGAGCACGGGAAGTCAAGGTACAAATAGAGGACATATCTGGGAAGATGGGAAAGATGTTCCTCGACCCCGCTTTAGGTTTTGGTAATAGACAGGGAATAGGTTATGATGGTGCCTCCACGTCCCAAATTTCACCTGGACCAGTTCATGAGTTTACTACGCCTCCATATGGCCATCGTCAAAAACCACGTAGGATAGTTCGACCAAGAAAAACAAACCAATGTCCGCCTTAGAATGTGTTCTTTTGTACGTATTACAAAAGAAAAGGCCACCTCAGGGAGTTTTGCTATAGTTTGGGTCGAACACGATGTACTACTGCTCCACCACGTCATACTGATGATTTTGCCAGTCTGAGAGAGTGTGTTGAGTTTTTAACTTCCACATCACAGAGTTTGATGGAGAAATTCCGACGGATGTCTCTGCCGTTAGTGAATGCTTCTCGCATCCCGGCTAAAACCAACAACAACAAGGGTAAACAAAAGGTTACCACTACTTGGGTACCTAAGAAAGATAAAAAGGCCCTTGTTGTTCATGTCGCTCTCAAAGCACATAATATTTCACAGTGGTATTTTGATAGTGGGTGCTCCAGACATATGACAAGTGATGTCTCATTTTTTACCTACCTTGAGGATTATAAGGAAGGTAGAGTCACCTTTGGAGGCGGGAGCAAGTCTAGCATTGTAGGACGAGGTACTGTAGAGTTACCAGGATTTCCTAAGCTAGAGAATGTTTTGTACGTCAAAGGTTTGAAAGCAAACCTTCTCAGCATTAGCTAGCTGTGCGACGATGACTTCACCGTAAAGTTTGACCAGGATGCGTGTAATGTCTATAATCAAGCCAGTAAACTTTTAGTATGAGGGGTCAGGACTGAGGATAATTACTATGGGATTATGCCCACTTCCTCACTTGTCTACAACAGCGCCACGATCACTCTTATGGATCTGTGGCACTAACGTCTAGGTCACATAAATGTTAGAGATTTATCTCGTCTAGCTAAAAAGGACCTAGTACATGGCTTACCATCTCTTGACAAGCCAACTTCCACGATTTGTGAACCCTGTCGGTTGGGAAAACAAATCCGTAGCCCCCATAGGAAGTTGCATTCCATTACTACTTCCCGTGTACTTGAGCTGATTCACATCAATCTTATGGGTCCTACTCGTACTGAGAGTCTGGGTGGTAAGCGATATATCCTTGTGATGGTAGATGATTTCTCCAGATATTCTATTGTAGGTTTTCTAAGAGAGAAATTCGATGCTATAGAGTTTTTAATGACCAAGTGTCGTGTCCTCCAAAATCAATACGGGGTCACTATTAATAGGATACGTAGTGACAACGGCACTGAATTTAAGGAATCAAAGGTAGATCTTTGTTATGATACCCTTGGGATCAAACATGAGTTTTGTGTTGTGAATACTCCTCAGTAAAATGGGATTGTTGAGAGAAAGAACAGGACGATTCAGGAAATGGCTAGATCTATGCTTCTAGGTCGTAGAGTTTCTAGGAGATTTTGGGCAGAGGCAGTGTCTACTGCATGCCACATGGTGAATAGGGTTTACATGTGTCCACACACACTTAAGACGCCTTATGAATTGTGGACTGGAACGAAACCCAACCTTGCATATTTTCGTGTCTTTGGGAGTAAATGCTACATCTTACGGGATAGAGAACCATTAGGAAAGTTTGATTCCCGAAGCGACGAGGGAATATTGCTAGGGTATTCATCAAATAGTAGAGCGTACCGGGTCTTTAACCTGAAGAGCTCTAAGGTCATGGAGTCAATAAACATCACCGTGCAAGATGAAGAACCTTCGACGTTTATTGATCCTAACCTTCTGTGTAAGGATGAGGACTTTTATGGCAGCGATTTATTTGTTCCTCACCCACACCCTGTGGACCCTACTTCTGTGTTAGGGGACACACCATCTTGGGTTCGCAAGAGTCATTATCGCTCTTCCATTGTTGGCGATCCCACTTTAGGGATCAAAACTCGTGCTTAGCTAGAAAACGTTATTAGTCATCATTGCTACACGTCCACAGTCGAGCCCAAAAATCACAAAGAAGCATTCAAGGATAAACACTGGATATCTGCCATGTAGGATGAGTTGCTTCAATTTAAAAAGAACAATGTCTGGGAATTTGTCCCCTGACCTAGTGAGACTAATGTGATAGGTACCAGGTGGATTTTTAAGAATAAAATGGATAAAAATGGTACCATAATAAAAAAATAAGGCTAGGTTGGTCGCTCAAGGATACACTCAGATAGAAGGTGTAGACTTTGGGGAGACATTTGCTCCTATTACGAGGCTTGAGCCCGTCCTCTTACTACTCACCATCGCATGTCATTTGGCTTCAAGTTATATCAAATGGATGTCAAGAGTGCCTTTCTAAATGACATTCTATAGGAGGAGATTTAAGTGGAACAACCAAAAGAGTTTGAAGACCCTAAGCACCCGGAGCACGTCTACTATCTGAGGAAAGCCTTGTATGGTTTGAAGCAAGCACCCCATACTTAGTACGAGAGGCTTACTTCTTATCTCCTATATCGTGGATTCAAGAGAGGGGGAGTTTATATGACGTTGTTCTTCAGGAGAGATGACGGTGCTATTTTGGTTACCCAGGTCTACGTGGACGACATAGTCTTTGGATCCACATGCTCCCAACATGCTCACCACTTTGAGGAGGAGATGAAAAGTGAGTTTGATATGAGCATGGTAGGTGAGCTTACCTTCTTCCTTGGTCTCTAAGTTCGTCATCTAGAGGATGGGATGTTCATCTCCCAATTCAAGTATAATAGAGACCAAGTGAAGAAATTCGGTTTAGACTCCTCTAAGCATGGACGACACCTATGAGTACTTCTATAAAGCTTAATAAGGACACTTCAGGCAAGGACGTAGAGCAAACCTTGTATCGAAGTATGATAGGTAGTCTTCTCTACTTGACTGTTAGTCGTCCCGACATCGCCTTTAGTGTTGGAGTCTATGCGCGATATCAGGCATCCCCGAAAGAGTCACACTTACTCTCTCTTAAATGTATTATCAAATACGTGAGTGGGACTCTATCATACGGTATTTGGTATTCCTTTTATATTGATGACCTTTTGTCCGCCTATTCGGATGCCGATTGGGCCAGGGACGTAGATGGTTGTAGGAGCACTTCTGGTGGGTGTTTCTATTTTGGTTATGCTCTTGTCTCCTAGTTGAGAAAGAAGTAAAACTACATCTCTTTTTCCACTGCGGAGGCTGAGTACATCGCCGTCGGGAGTTGTTGCACGCAACTCTTGTGGATGAAGCAAATGTTGGAGGATTATGGGATTTCATAGGGCACCATGATCATTTTTTGTGATAACACGAGAGCGATTCACATATCCCGCAATCCAGTCCAACATTCGCGCAGAAAGCACATCAGGATACGCGAGCACTTTATACATCAATTAGTTTAGGAGAAAGTTGTATCCCTGAGTTTCGTTCCCACCGACCGTCAGTTAGTCAATATTTTCACGAAACCTTTAGATGCCCTTAGATTCGAGAGTCTTAGGAAGTCTTTAGGAATTTACACAGTTGACTGAGAGGTTGGTCCTTGACTAGAATAGGATGCTTTGTAATGATCATATGATATGATTCATATTGCTAGTCTGTATCATTTGTATTATTACTTTTTGCTTTTTATATTTTTTTGAAAAATCCAAAAAGATTTTTGTTTTAGAAAAAATTTAGAAAAGTTCAAAAATATTTTATTTTGATAAAATTTTAAATAATCCAAAAAGATTTTTGTATTTTTTTGCACCTTTTATGGATGAGCATTTAAGATAGCCGAGTCACAAATTTCATTCCATTTATTTCACGTGACTGTTTGATAGTGATTTGAAACGCTACATCATTTCATCCATGCGCTTTACATTGATTGGAGTCTTTGAGATGTGATTAGTGATATCTTTCTTTATGTTTGACTCATATCTCCTTTATTGAACAAATGCAAGGCTTTATTTGATTATTGTACTTATCTGTCACATGTCAAAATCGTTTGGTGAGACTGTGTGTTTATTTAAAAACGGAGAAGGGCTGTGAAAGGTTCACTTGTGTCCTTTGCGAATACTAAGCCACCGTTAAAAAGGACCTAAAAATTGAGGAATTTTATTATCCGAGTCCAAAGAGGTTAAAAGAGCCCGAAAAAATTTAAAGGCAATAAAAAGCAATACATGCCAAATATGGGCCTTTATGTTTGACCATCAATTCTCCAAAGTTTGAGAATTTAGATTACCTCTATTAAAAATATAAATCTGAGGGAGTTTAGTTGGAGAATTTAAACAGATTTGCACTTCCTTGAAAATACTGAAAAAGCATTTAAATCGTTTTGGACGTTATTGGTGTGGAAATCACTTTGAGCTTTGATTTGTTGATTTTATTGAGTCAATGTCTCATATCACCACTTTTTTACACCTAAGGAAGATTTTGAGTTCATTCGTTTGGAGTATCCGATATTCATCGTGCACATATGTCATGTTTGTATGCATTGATTTTCCTATCGAATTTGATCACACACCTACATTTATGCTATTATCGACTTGGTTGTTTTTGTGTTCTTTCATGGTGTGATTCTTTGTTGTATATTTCGTATGAAAAAATTTGAAAAATTTAAAAATAGAAGTTTCTTACCTTGTGACATTCTCCATTTGCATTTATTTCTACTTCTCATTTCTATCTATTTGGGGACATAATAAAAAGGGGGAGAAAGAATTATCATATTATGGTGGAGTTTTGAGATTTTGAGATTTATTTTATGCTGGTATATATGGTTATCTCATTTCAAACTCGATACGTCACTTGGTATTTTCTTTACCTCATGTGTGTAGGTACTACATTGATGATCATTGATTTGCCCACCCAGATGAGAAAAGATTTGAAGAACAAACGATAAAGACTTATTCATTTATACCTTTCCAATTTTGGGTTCATGGGAGGGTAGATTTTTATAGGCAATTTGGTATTTAATAATTCGGATTTTTTTATTTTGTACCGACATAGACATAGGGGCGGATTTGTAAGGACATATTTCTCATGTCTGATATCTTACATTTGTGTATGTCGTACGCCGCTACAAAAGGCACGTCACCTCACGACCTCACATGACGCCCTCTATCCCAATTTCAAGAATCAAGCATTTAACATCTCCATCAAGTGTCCCACATTTTCCGCAACAACTTCACGTTCTACGATTTTAGGCACTCTATGCAAGTGGTACGTAAGAGAAGTCAAAATAATGAAAGAAGGCAAGATATGAAAGTTCAAGGGAATTTTGGTAATTTATAAAGCCACCGGCCGGAGGTTTAGTCAATTGGAAAGTTGAAGATCTCGACGCCACAAAGATACTGGAAGAAACGGTACCTCAATCCGACCTACAGTGAAGAAGTTATGGCCCTTTGAAAATAGAGAAAATTTCGAGAAAATCCTTATGGAGAATGCTGTGTGTTTTAGCCCCCAAAACAACGAAGTTTTGCGAACCGAAGGGTGAACCGGTCCGGGGGGCGAACCGGTTCGAGGTACAAGCTGAACCGGTTCGAGGTACCGGACACTGGCAAGAGTCCTAATGACTTAAAATTCCTTTTGGTTTCCTTAACAAAGACAACTTCGGGGGAGTTATTTTTCAAGACTTGGAGAGACGATTTTGAGAGTTCTATTAGCTCAAGTCTTCATATTTTTTAGTCCCAAAACTCATGTTTTGATTCACACAACATTCCCATCCTTTGTGAATCCTTTTGAAACCCAAGAACACTACTTTGGTTTTGTTCATACTTGTGGAGAAGCCGTCTTTCTTCTTCATTACTGCTCACCTGGAGTTCCTGAGGGAGATTCCAGTCGACGACATTAGAATCGATGCCTGCGGGTATTTCTGTGTCACACTTATTTTTTATTGTAATTCGTGTAACTGTATCTTACAAATTATAGTGAAAAATAAAAATGTTTTGCCCCTTTGGGGGATTTTTACTCACTTGTGTGTGTTTGAATGTTCTTGCATGATTTCATCATCTTCAATAACATCTTGATGCGTGTTTAGGATTTAAATTGAAAAAACTGAGTTTAATTAAAAAAAATCTTAATTTGAACGCAAGCGCACTCTTACACATCACGACAAAGAACCTCATTAAACTCCTCTCAAATATTAAAATCGTCATAATTACTAAACACATTAGACAACTTATCAAAATGATGAACCGTCGAGAGAATCAAACAAACACAAGAGAGATAAATCACCAAATAACACTAAAACAACATGAAAATGGAATTAACACTATAACTTAATGTTCCTGCTCTGATACAAGTTTGAAAGTCCTATAGTCTGTAGGATTCTAATATCAATAGGGTAAAATAAAAGTCAATTTTTAATTTTTTCAAATTAAATATTGAACTTTAACAATTATCCCAAAATAAACTTAGCCCCAATTTTAAATCAATTGTTGTACAAACAAATTAACCAATTTTATCTTATACTAAACATGAAACTATGTGAGTGCGGGATAAAAGAAGTAAATCAAACCACAACACCTGATGTATGAGGAAAACCTAAACGGAAAAAACCTCGAATGACCCATCCAACGCAATTCACTATAATGAGGAATTACACAATGTAAGGACATTGTCCGTCACATTTAGCATGTCGTATACTTCTACAAGGTTGTCGAAGAACTGGGAAGCTTACATCTACAATCGACCATATGACTTTAAAGACGACTTCAACAATCATGCCCAACAAGGACGAATTTGGTAAAATGTGTTTTTGTTCCATTTACATTTTACATAAAAAGTGTTGGGATATTTTTGAAAAAAAATAAAATATTTTTCTACTTATGAAAAATCATTTTTGAAATATTTTTAAATTATTTTAAACATAAAAAGTTTTGGATAAAGGTTTATGATCTCAAAAACAGTCTTAAGTTAGGAAGCGTCCAAGATTTATAAAAGATTGAAGCTTTTTGGGAAACATGTATGATGTCGTTCGAACGACATCATATCTCGTTCAAACGAGATCAGATCTCACTCGAACGACGTCGTTTCTCGTTTGAACGAGCTGTTTTGTTCTGACACATCACCACCTTAAATTTTAGTATTTAAAGGGTGTCAGGCTACTGCATTTCGTGTGGAGAAAACACTGAGTTTAACAGAATACGTTTTAAGTGTTTTTGGTTTATTCTCCATCTTTTGAGGGTTCAAAATTTTGTTTTACAATTCACAAGTCCCTGACTTTTTGTGTGAGTTGTTTGTGGAACCTAAAGCATAGTTTTGCTGGGAGTTTTGCTGCTAAATCTAGGTGCCTTGGAAAGGTATTGGGCTGACCATAGGTGCCACTTGTGGGAGGTACTGGGTTGATCATCGACTGCGTGTCATAGGGAGTGTTGCGGTATTCATGGGCTGACGACTACGAACCGATACGTGCGGGTATTTCGTAAGTCAAATTGTATTTTCGCTCTAATCTGATTGTAAACCATTCCTTTATAAATTATAGTGGAAATAAAAAGTTTTCGACCTACGGGAATTTTTTCCTGAAATCTTTCTTTGTCAGCTTGTTCATCGCATGATTTAATTTGAGATTTGAATTGACACGTAGATGCACGTTTAAGGGCTGATTTAATTGGTATTTAGTTTGAAAAAATTTAGACATACAATTGAATAAGTTTGAATTGGAAATTATAAATATATTCGAATCAATATTGCACACACATTTTCAAATTGGTATCAGAGGAGGTTACGTTAATTTATCGCGTATTCCTATTTTTTGCAAACTTGTGTGATATTGATTTTTGTTTGAAAAATCTGATTTTTGAAAGTTTGTTGCAATGTTTCCAAATGAGAACTTATATAATCGAAGGTCTATTTTGTATGGGTCTAATTATACCTATTGGAAAGCTCGTATGAAATCCCAGTTAAAATCCTTTGATGAACGAGTATGGTTGCTTTGTGAAAGACGGTGGACTTCTCCCACTATCACTGCTAATAACGTCACCTCTTTGAAACCTGTGTTGGATTGGACCGAAGATGATTTTAAAATGTCTAATTTTAATTCCCGTGGTTTGAGATCTATTTCGGGAGACGTCACCCCGTACGAGTTCCGCCGAATTATGACATGCACCATGTCTAAAGAGGCATGGGATGTCCTCTAATTGACACATGAGGGTATGAACGCGGTTAAAGAATCAAAGTTACAAAATTTAGCTACCTAATTTGAGACCATTACCATGTCTGAGTCTGAATGTTTTGATGAGTTTTATGCACGTTTGTCGGACATTGTTAACTCAAGTTTTAATTTAGGTGATCCTATTGATAACATGTGTGTCGTTAAAAAGATTTTGAGATCTCTTTCAAAATGTTTCATTCCTAAAATCAATGTTTTGAATTCGTTGGGAAAGTTAAATTCACTTAAGTTAGAAGAGCTCTTATGAGACCTACAAACTTATGAGATTGACATGTTCCCCAAACTATTAAGGCTAATGATAGAGGCGTTTCTTTAAAGACTCAAGTCAGAAAGAAAAAGAAAGAGAGAGTGTATGAGTCTGATTTTGAGGAAGAGTTTAGCATTGACGATGTGGCCTTGTTTGCAAAACATTTTAAAACGTTTATCAAAATGAACAAAAAATAATTCTTTCAATAAAAAGTCATTTGAGAAAATTAAAAGGAAAGAAAAGGCCACAGAGGGAAATGAAAAAGAGATTGAGAGAGAAAAAGAGGAAAAAAGTGGAGAAGATGAGATGATTTATTTTGAATGTCAAGGGAAAGGGAATAGGGCTTTTGAGTGTGCTACTAGGCTTAATAGGAAAGGGAAGAAAGTAGCCATGCCCGTCACTCTTCGTGATAGTGAGGGAGATTATGAGAAAGATGAGTCTTCACAAGGGAAATGTTAAACTTTTTCGAGTCGTATGATGACACCCACTTTGCCTCACGATGATAGTATTCACGATAGAAACGGTGATGACTCGAGTGTTTCTAGTGGAGATGAGAGCAAGTTTGAGAGTGGAGATGAAAGTGAGATCCAAAAATCTTTTAGGGATTTGTACACCGTGACCTTGAAAAGAAATAAGTATAATAAAAATTTAGGTCGTCGGTTTTTAGATTTGGAGAGAGAGAAGGAAGTTTTAAGGAGGAAAAAGTGTTACTTGACCGATACGGTGTCTAGTCCAACGACACGTGTATCCAAACTCGAGAGTGATCTCGAACATGCCCGAGAGGTTAAAGTCCCCTTAGAGAATGCATCTAAGAAAATTGAAAAGGTGGTTCTCAATCCCGTTTTGGGTGGTGATGAGAGTATAGGAAAAGGTCTTGACGGTGCATCCACGTCTTTTGTTTCACCCAAGCCGGTTCCCACTTTAGTGATTGATTCACGTGTTTTTCATCCCAACCCACCCTGGCATCCCATTCTCGTTAGGAGAACACGTCCTAAAAAATTTTAACAATTAATTCCTATGCCAGTTTATGTTTGCTCCCATTACAAAAAGAGAGGACACCTTAGGGAATTTTTCTTTAAGTTGGGTAATGTGTCACGCGTTGATTCTACACATGCTTGCACACATGCACCCACTCATGATACTTTGCTTGCACACAATGAAAGAGAGTTTGCACATATACTCAAGCAAGTAAAATTTTTGGTCAAGACTTCTCATGACTTTATGGAGTTGTTTTAAAAGATATCACAATCTTTGGAAAACTCCACTGCACTTCCCGATTGAGGTCTAGACATCTTTGCTAGCATAGGGTGATTTACATGATGAGACTTTTTGCCTATTACTAGTGTGTACCATTTATTTTATTCTAGTTAGCATTTTTATTTGCTTTTCTTATTTTTGGTACTATTTTAGCATTGTTTTAGATCTTTTTGCCATTCCAGGAACTGATTTTTTAAAAAAAAATCACTGGACAAAACTGCATGTTATTTTGTGTAATCTGGGAATATTTGACTTTTCTCATTCTAACGAGATTGCCTGTCATTCGAATGACATGGCATCTTGTTCGAATGACCCTGGATGTTGTTTACAGTCCCTGTTTATTCCTGCTATATGTTATTGGTATTGCTGGGTTGTTTCTGAACAGAGTTTGAAAAATATAAAAAGATTTTCTCTTTTTTAGAAAAAATGTGAAAAATCCGAAAAGAGTTTTGTATTTTGTTTGCACCTTATATGAATGCACACTTAGTATGACCCAGTCACAACTTCATGCCATATCCATGTGACTGTTTGATAGTGTTTTGAGCTAATATATTGTGTCATTCATGTGCTTTACAAAGTTTGGAGTCTTTGGGATGAAATAGTGTTACTACCTACATGTTTGACTCTATTTGTCCTTTATTGCACACATGCATGGAGTTGTTTGACTTTTGTTCTTATCTATCACATATTTGTTGAGTGTTTCCATCTCAATTTTGTCTATACAACGAATCAAATGCGATAAAACTTGACAAGAAGTAGTGCATGTTATAAACAATTTGTGAGATTTGTGTGTTTTTAAAAAAAACGGTGAAGGGCTACAAAAGGTACTCATTTATCCTTTGCGATTAAGCCACCATTTAAAAGGACCTAAAAAATGAGGAATTGAAAATTATCCGGGGTCCAGTGAGGTTTAAAAGAGGCCGAAAAAAATTAAAAGGCAATAAAAAGAAAATTATGCCAAAAATAGGCCAAATTTTTGTTTCATCTCCTCATATATAAAAATCATTATCTTTTAATGAGGGAGTTTGGATGAAATTTTCAACGGTTTGCACGTCCTTGAAAGTCATGAAAAAGCATTACATAGTTTTGGACGTTATTGGTGTGGAAATCATTTATAATTTGATTTGTTGATATGATTAAGACGATGTCATATAAATTCAACAATTCTACACCTAAGGACTATTTTTTATGATCATTCGTTAGGAGTACACTTATGCATCTTGCACATATGATATGATTGAGTTGATTTTTCTATCGAATTTGTTCAGACCCATTCATTCCATATCCACGATTTGGTTGTCTTAGCGTAAATTCATGGTGTGTGATTTTTTTTCTAACATCATTCTTTTTGCATCTCTGTATGAATTTTTTTTTTGTAAAAATTCAAAAATAGTTTGTTTTCTTGGTTTTTAGGGTCACCCCGATTTTCTTTATGTGGTTTATTCTTTTCCTTTTCTATTTCGGACAAATAAAAAGGAGGAGAACGAATTATGATATTATGTGGGAGTTTAATTATGGGGGAGATTTGATTATGCTTACATGTTTTACGTTTATATCATTTCAAACTCGATACGTCACGAGGTTTTTTTTGTCTTATGTGTGTAGGTACTGATAGTACAAATATAGCACCCTGCCGCGGCATGTATTCTTCTCCAGTTCGCAGGCATCATAGGTCATACAGGCCGCAGCCAGAACTCACTCGGCGTGATCCCTTCAGGACTAGATGGCACAGAGTGCGACCCTGTCCATTATAGGCCGCGGAGCTTCACCTTATGGTTTGCGGCACCCCACCAGCTTGCAACACTGCTTGCCTTACAGGCCGCACCCCCCTCTTCCACAACTGCAGCAGACTTGTTATACGCCACTGCTCAGGGCATGTGACTCAACGCATTTCCTCATAAATAGAGGACCACACCCAGGAGGGAAGGGGACCAGGAGATTCCAGACCCGATCAGGGCAGGCACTGCAATACAGATTCTCTCTACACAACCCCAATATATCTCTTGAAGGCCACGCATCTACATCGCAGCCACCTCCCGGGCTCACCGGAAACCACAATACTGCCATGTATTCACCTTTATTCTCATACTTGTACGCCTCTTTAGGCATGATTATCTTGTACAATGCAACGCACATAATGAGAATGGAGCTACACAGTGGATGTAGGCCTACTTTAAAGGCTGAACCACTCTATATCTTGTCTTCTCTCTATTTGCTTGCTTTACTTGTTTAACACACACACGTTACTCTTGACTTGCTAGTATGAGAACGCCTTATGGACGATTTCTCGTATCATCAGGTACAATTGAAGAATCTTTGGATTGCACACCCCGATGAGAAAAGATTGGAAATTTGAAAAGTTAATTGTTGAAGCGAAGTTTGAAAGAGTCTGAAGAATTGTTCAATTTATCTTTCCATGTTTGAGTTTTTGGGAGGATAGATTTGTATAGGTCATATTTTGATTGATAATTCGGATATTTTTAATTTGTACCGGCATAGACATAGGGGAGATTTGTAATGACATTGTCCGTCACATTTAGTATGTCGTATACCGCTACAAGGTTGTCGAAAAATTAGGAAGATTACATCTACAATCGACAATCCGAATTTCAAGACGACTTCAATAATCATGCCCAACAAGAACGAATTTGGAAAAATGTGTTTTTGTTCCATTTACATTTTACATAAAAAGTGCTGGGATATTTTTGAAAAAAAATAAAATATTTTTCTATTTATGAAAAATCATTTTTGAAATGATTTTAAACATAAAAAGTTTTGGATAAAGGTTTATGATCTCGAAAACAGTCTTAAGTTTTGAATTGTCCAAGATTTATAAAAGACTAAAGCTTTTTGGTAAACGTGTATGATGTCGTTCGAACGACATCATATCTCGTTCAAACGAGATTAGATCTCACTCGAACGACGTCGTTTCTCGTTTGAATGAGCTGTTTTATTCTGACACATCACCACTTTAAATTTTAGTATTTAAAGGGTGTCAAGCTATTGTATTTTGTGTGGAGAAAACACTGAGTTTAATAGAATACGTTTTAAGTGTTTTTGGTTTATTATCCATATTTTGAGGGTTCAAAATTTTGTTTTACAATTCACAAGTCCCAGACTTTTTGTGTGAGTTGTTTGTGGAACCTAAAGCATAGTTTTGTGGGAGTTTTGCTGCTGAGTCTAGGTGCCTTGGAAAGGTACTGGGCTGACCATAAGTGTCACTTGTGGGAGGTACTGGGTTGATCATCGACTACGTGTCATAGGGAGTGCTATGGTGTTCATGGGCTAACGACTACGAACCGACACGTGCGGGTATTTCGTAAGTCAAATTGTATTTTTGTTGTAATCTGATTGTAAACCGTTCATTTATAAATTATAGTGGAAATAAAAGGTTTTTCCCCTCCGGGGATTTTTTCCTGAAATCTTTCTTTGTCAGCTTGTTCATCGCATGATTTAATTTGAGATTTGAATTGACACGTAAATGCATGTTTAGGGGCTGATTTAATTGGTATTTAGTTTGAGAAAATTTAGACATACAATTGAATAAGTCTGAATTGAAAATTGTAAATCTATTTGAATCAATATTGCAGACGCATTTTCAAATTGGTATCAGAGCATGTTACGTTAATTTATCGCGTATTCCTATTTTTTGCAAACTTGTGTGATATTGATTTTTGTTTGAAAAATATGATTTTTGAATGTTTGTTGCAATGTTTCCAAACGAGAACTTATATAATCGAAGGCCTATTTTTTATAGGTCCAATTATACCTATTGGAAAGCTCGTATGAAATCCTAGTTAAAAGCCTTTGATGAACAAGTATGGTTGCTTTGTGAAAGAGGGTGGACTTCTCCCACTGTCACTGCTAATAACGTCACCTCTTTGAAACCTCTGTCGGATTGGACCGAAGATAATTTTAAAATGTCTAATTTTAATTACCGTAGTTTGAGATCTATTTCGAGAGACGTCACCCCCGACAAGTTCCGTCGAATTATGACATGCACCACATCTAAAGAGGCATGGGATGTCCTCTAATTAACACATGAGGGTATGAACGCAGTTAAAGAATCAAAGTTACAAAATTTGGCAACCCAATTTAAGACCATTACCATGTCTGAGTCTAAATGTTTTGATGAGTTTTATGCACGTTTGTCGGACATTGTTAACTCGAGTTTTAATTTAGGTGATCCTATTGATAACACGCATGTCGTTAAAAAGATTTTGAGATCTCTTCCAAAATATTTCATTCCTAAAGTCAATGTTTTGAATTCGCTGGGAAAGTTAAATTCACCAAAGTTAGAAGAGCTCGTAGGAGACCAACAAACTTATGAGATTGAAATATTTCCCCAAACTATTAAGGCTAATGATAGAGGCGTTTCTTTAAAGACTCAAGTCAGAAAGAAAAAGAAAGAGAGAGTGTATGAGTCTGATTTTGAGGAAGTGTTTAGCATTGACGATGTGGCCTTGTTTGCAAAACATTTGAAAACGTTTATTAAAATGAACAAAAATAATTCTTTCAATAAAAAGTCATTTAAGAAAATTAAAAAGGAAAGAAAAGGCCACAGCGGGCAATGAAAAATAGAGTCAGAGAGAAAAAGAGGAAGAAAGTTGAGAAGATGACATGATTTGTTTTGAATGTCAAGGGAAAGGGAATAGGGCTTTTGAGTGTGCTATTAGGCTTAATAGAAAAAGGAAGAAAGTAGCCATGCCCGTCACTCTTAGTGATAGTGAGGGACATTATGAGAAATATTAGTCTTCACAAGGGAAATGTTTCGCTTTTTCGAGTCGTATGATCACTCCCACTTTGCCTCACGATGATAGTATTCACGAGAGCGACGGTGATGAATCGAGTGTTTCTAGTGGATATGAGAGCAAGTTTGAGAGTGGAGATGAAAGTGAGATCCAAAAATATTTTAGGGATTTGTACACCGAGACCTTAAAAACAAAGAAGTATAATAAAAATTTAGGTCGACGGGTTTTAGATTTGGAGAGAGAGAATGAAGTTTTAAGGAGGGTAAAGTGTGACTTGATCGATACTATGTCTAGTTTGACGACACGTGTATCCGAACTCGAGAGTGATCTCGAACATGCCCGGGAGGTTAAAGTGCCTTTAGAGAACGCATGTAAGAAAGTTGAAAAGGTGGTTCTAAATCCCGTTTTGGGTGGTGATGAGAGTATAGGAAAAGTTCTTGACGGTGCGTCCACGTTTTTTGTTGCACCCAAGCCGGTTCCCACTTTGGTGATTGATTCACGTGTTTCTCATCCCAACCCACCCTGGCATCCCATTCTCGTTAGGAGAACACGTCCTAAAAAAATTTAAAATTTGAAGAAGATATTTTCTTTAAATATCTCAATTAGAATATAATTTCCTTTCAACTAAACTCAAGAGATGCGGAAGCGTTAGGAGATGGTTCAACTTTAAAACAACAAATTTTAATTTCTCAAACAAATTAAAATTACACCAAGTGAAGTAAAATTAATCAATTAATATATTCACTCAAACCGATTAATTAATCCAAGTCCTAGAATTTGCCTAAGTCATATTTCTCAATATTAGCAAATTAGGCGAAACCAAATTTTAGCAAATGACTTGAATTAAATAAACTTTACCCAATATTTAATTTAGCCCCAAATTAAATGAGTGTGATGATTTAAACCAAATTTTATCTTGAATTATTCTAAGCAAGCGTTCTACGTTATTTTGCAAGATAAAATAAATCAATCACACTACGCCGCGATGTACGAGGAAAAACCCAAGATGGGAAAAAACCTCGGACGGCCCTAGCCACAAATCCACTAGATACGGAATTACAAGTACAAGACAGATAGACTTACAACGCACGACTCGTTCCCTCTCAAGCCTCGACGCTTCTTCTTGTAGACACCTCTTCCTAGTGGCTAACCTTGGAACACCACCGCGGTCTCGGAATACACTGAGAGGACTTTCTATGGTCACCGTCACCCGTACATGAAGCCTTTCTCCAAGCGGGTAAAACAACATAAGAACACTTCTTCTTTCTTTGTGGGTGGTAGAAGCAAAACCCGAAACTTCTCTTCTTCAATTCGGTAGAGAAAAACCGGTGCCAAACTCCAAGCAATTGATATGCATATAGGTGAACTTGGATATACAATATGGGTGTAAAACTAGAGTGATAAAATATTTTCTCTAAAAATCTCACTCAAAACATGAACATTTTCCTTAAACAAATTTGCTCTCAAACTCTCTCTAAGAGATGGAAATAGATTGGAAAAGTTAGATTGGAAAATGTTCTTCCCGCACATATTAAAGTCTGAAAAAGTTGGTTAAAAACCAAGTGAGGAAGTGGGTGCAAAACTGCCAAAAAATTGCCAAAAACTGTTCCCGCCTGACAGCTCGTTCGAACGACATTTCGTTCGAACGAGACTTCTAACGACGTTCCATATTGAACTCGTTAGATATCTCGTTCGAACATAATATTCGTTCGAACGACATATCGAACGACATTTCATAGGCCTATACTAGGAACTCGTTGGCAGGTTCGTTCGAATGACATTTTCGTTCGAACGACAATCTCGTTCGAACGACTCTATCGAACGAAAAAACAAAAAGTTTGTAAAATTCGATTTTGGCCCAAAAACTTTTATAAACTTCTTTTAAAGTTCTAATTAATTCTTTCTGAAAATAAAACGCAGTTTTTATAAAACCTAAGACCCAATAAACTTGTTCCAAGCTCCTATATATATAATATTGCATTCATACCTTGGGAGCATGGAACTATGATCGATGACGTAGAAACAAGGCACGCAAACCGGCATATTTGATGAAGTTTTATACTCTTTGCCGCTACGTCTTCAACCAACACTTCATAGGCTTGAGAGTATTACCATTACATACTATCCTATGAATAAATGTTTTTGTCCGGAATAGAGCCAACACTATACATGGACTCAATTGGAAATTTGTGTCCTTACAAATCTCCCCCTTTGGCTATTCCGGGACAAAAACCAAACAAAAAATCCTAAAGGGCCGTCAAGCTCACTAGACTCAAAACATAACCCACCCAAACTTGACTCAACCCAAGGATCAAACGCTTTTCCATTAAACAATGCCGCTTTAGAAGAAATCCTGCACACTTAAGCAAACTCATCAAATGCATAGGGAATATCAAAGTATTAAATGCAATTTTAATTAATTACTCCCCCTAAATTAATTCCTCCCCTTTATCAAACACATGACATACTTAGAAAGACGTCTCCCCCCTAAGATAAATCTTCCCAAAACGAAGATACGATAATAATAGGATTAGATACCATTTCTCCCCCTATCATCATTCTCCCCCTTTTTGTTCAGGAATAGACAAAGGCTAAAGAATCAAAACATAAAAGCATGTTGAAGCTTAAAGTGATAAGACATGAAATCATATGGGCAATAAAAGCAAGGCAAAGACAAACAAATATCATATATATAGATATAAAACACACACATGACACAAAATACAATAAGTTTGCACACTCGTATGGCAAAAATGTGTCATATGGAAACGGAAGTGTTGGGGTGTGAACTAGTAACAATTAAATTTAGACCCAAACACTTAATAAACGTTCACGGAGTTCTCATTTGATTGCAAACTTCATCACAGTTAAATATAACATCATGTGACAATATAGATTGAACTCAATGAACAAACATACACAATGCATACAAGCCTGGCATCATGATGATTCTACAAGCCAAATAGAGTCATGACATTAAAGACAACGAGGATAAATGGACATTGTGCAAACCGTTGATATACCATCCAATTCTCCCTCAATAAGCATATATATTCTTTTACTTTTGAATAAATATATCAAACAAACATAGGCCTTGGCAATTGTTTTCTTTTTAATGCCAAATATTCTGTTTTTAGGCCTTTGGATCACGTATTTCTTTTAGATCCAATAAACGGTGGCTTACTATCGCAAAGGATTTAATTCATCCTTTCGGAGCCCTTCCCCGTGCATAGTTATATTTATCATGTTTTTATTTTTCACACAAAGCTCACATGCAACGGATATAGACATGAACTAGTCCTCCTAGGTCATAGATATGTAGATGACTACATTGGTAGGAGAACACCTCAAAAAGCTCAAATATAACATGTGACATTAAGATTTCAAAAGAGCTCGTGCATGTGTGAAAAGAGGCATATAGAAATAGAATCCATTTAAACAATACAAAATCCAACTACTCCATATAAAACATGGTAAAGAACATTTTAAGGATTGAAAATCTAAACCAAAAGTTCTAGCCACGTGGGAGCGTAAAGGATGGGATTCAAACACAAAGATATGCCACATAAAGTGTGTCAAACAAAAATACACACAAAAAAAAAATCTTTTTGAGTTTTTGACATTTTTAACCAAAAATAAATAATATATACACTCAAAATGATAAACAAAAATCTTTTTGTATTTTTCATTTAATGCAAACAACATGAACGAAATATAATACAAAAGATAAACAAAAATCATAATTCTAGCATGTGATAAGCATGGAGTATAGACTAGAAAATGATTAAACAAGCATACATTTAGCATGTGAATATAGCATGAAGTACAAACGCTAAAGTATGCAAACACTAACACATTCATCCTTTAGATTTAGCAAGGGAGATTTCATGTGATAGTAAATGCGAATCAAAAACCTTATTTTGCAAGGCAACCAAGTCTGATTTCCTAACCCAAATTAATGAAGAATGACTATCTTGGGGTGTTGGAACTTTAACTACCATGGTTACTTTACTATGGGATTTTCTAGGAATTCGTTTAAGATCAAAACAAAATTTCCTTAGATGACCTTGTCGACCACAATGAGTGCAAGTAAAAGCGTGTCGAAAAGATTTACCTAAGAAGTGATCATTAAATGCATTCCTAGTAGATTCTCCTAAAACATTGGTCTTGGCTTTATGAGTAGTTTCATTACAAGTATTGAAGCCTAAACCACACGTGTCATTTTTAATTTGGACCGTTCCTAAGATTTTATCTAGTTTTTCCGAACGACACTCCAAATCAAATTTGACATTACTAGAGTCTTTTAATTTATTTTGCAATTCTAAAATGTTAGACTCTAATAAAACATTTCGCTCTTCAAAAGCAAGAAGCTCCTTTTTCAAGGATTCCATTAAACCCCTAAGGCAATCTCTTTCGCCTTCTACATATTCAAGCTTCTCTTGAAGAGTCCTGTCACATGTCCTATGGTCTTCTATTAAAGCATTTTCATCAACGACCTTGACATTCTCTCTTAAACTCGCTTCTAACTTCAAATTAGCTCTTTTCAATTTAATAGATTCTTTATAAAGTTCTTGAAAAGCATTTTGAAGTTCACTCACATTAACCTCTTCTTCATTTTTGCTCTCTCTTTCTTCTCCATTCTCACTATCATAAAAAAAAAAAGAATCATAAACAATGACCTTGGAAGTGTCATGTGTTAAAGTTTCATCAATCGATGAGTTCTCATTATCACTTACATGACTAGCCATAAAAGCCACAAAATTTGTCTTAGTGGGGGAATCGGGTTTCTCTTCCTTATCACTATCACTAAGGGTCGCATTATATGAAATGGGTCGCTTACCTTCTTTCCTTAGTTTAGTGGGGCACTCAGAAGCCCTATGGCCATAACCTTCACAACCAAAACACTTATTTGACTCGTCCCTATCTAAATTTTCATTACTAGGTTTAGGGATCTTCTCGGCTTTAGGAATCTTCTCGGCTTTAGAAATCTTTTCGCCTTTGTCATGCTTAGAAGATTCAAATTTCTTAAAATCATTTTTAAATTTATCTTTGTTAATTTTAAGAAATTTTCTAAATTTACGAGCAAACAAAGCCATGTCTTCCGAGTCACTATCACTCTCGCTCTCTACTACTTGTTTGACCTCTTTTCGGGCTTTTAAAGCAACGCCCTTTTCGATTTTCTTTTCAGTTTTAGAGGGAAACATATCTAGTTCATAGGTTTGTAAATCACCTACAAGCTCTTCTAATTTCGTAGAGGCTAAAGTGGGTAAAGAATTTAAAACGGTCACTTTTGGAATAAATCTATCGGGTAGGGACCTTAAATTTTTCTTTACAACACGGTCGTCAGGTATTTTCTCTCCCAAGTTAAAAGATGAATTAACAATATCAGAAAGTCTAGCATAAAATTCATCAAAAGTTTCTTTTTCATTCATTTTGATAGTTTCAAATTGAGTGGTGAGGTTTTGGAGTTTTGAAGCTTTAACGACACTAGTTCCTTCATGAGTTAATTGTAAAATATCCCAAGCTTCTTTAGCGGTTTCACACGTCATAATACGTCGGAATTCATCCGGTGTGACAGCGCTAAACAAGGCATTTAAACCACGGGACTTAAAATTAGCAAGTTTAAACTCATTTTCAGTCCATCTATCGGCGGGTTTGGGAACACGTTCATTTTCAACTAAATAAGTTGGTGGGGACCACCCGTTAACAACAGACATCCAAACTCTCTCGTCGATAGATTTTAGTGCCGATCTCATACGCGCTTTCCAATACGCGTAGTTTGAACCATCAAAAATAGGAAATTTTGAAAATGGGGAAAAATCCATTTTAGCCAAAAAATATTTAAGGATCTTTAACGAAATAATTTATCGCTTTGGCTCTGATACCAATTTGAAGAAGATATTTTCTTTAAATATCTCAATTAGAATATAATTTCCTTTCAACTAAACTCAAGAGATGCGGAAGCATTAGGAGATGGTTCAACTTTAAAACAGCAAATTTTAATTTCTCAAACAAATTAAAATTACACCAAGTGAAGTAAAATTAATCAATTAATATATTCACTCAAACCGATTAATTAATCCAAGTCTTAGAATTTGCCTAAGTCATATTTCTCAATATTAGCAAATTAGGCGAAACCAAATTTTAGCAAATGACTTGAATTAAATAAACTTTACCCAATATTTAATTTAGCCCCAAATTAAATGAGTGTGATGATTTAAACCGAATTTTATCTTGAATTATTCTAAGCATGCGTTCTACGTTATTTTGCAAGATAAAATAAATCAATCACACTACGCCGCGATGTACGAGGAAAAACCCAAGACGGGAAAAAACCTCGGACGGCCCTAGCCACAAATCCACTAGATACGGAATTACAAGTACAAGACAGATAGACTTACAACGCACGACTCGATCGCTCTCAAGCCTCGACGCTTCTTCTTGTAGACACCTCTTCCTAGCGGATAACCTTGGAACACCACCGCGGTCTCGGAATACACCGATAGGACTTTCTATGGTCCCCGTCACCCGTACATGAAGCCTTTCTCCAAGCGGGTAAAACAACATAAGAACACTTCTTCTTTCTTTGTGGGTGGTAGAAGCAAAACCCGAAACTTCTCTTCTTCAATTCGGTAGAGAAAAACCGTTGCCAAACTCTAAGCAATTGATATGTATATAGGTGAACTTGGATATACAATATGGGTGTAAAACTAGAGTGATAAAATATTTTCTCTAAAAATCTCACTCAAAACATGAACATTTTTCTTAAACAAATTTGCTCTCAAACTCTCTCTAAGAGATGGAAATAGATTGGAAAAGTTAGATTGGAAAATGTTCTTCCCGCACATATTAAAGTCTGAAAAAGTTGGTTAAAAACCAAGTGGGGAAGTGGATGCAAAACTGCCAAAAAACTGTCAAAAGCTGTTCCCGCCTGACAGCTCGTTCCAACGACATTTCGTTCGAACGAAATCTCGTTCGAACGAAATCTCGTTCGAACGAGACTTCTAACGACGTTCCAGATTGAACTCGTTAGAAATCTCGTTAGATATCTCGTTCGAACATAAGATTCGTTCGAACGACATATCGAACGACATTTCATAGGCCTATACTAGGAACTCGTTGGCAAGTTCGTTCGAACGACATTTTCGTTCGAACGACAATCTCGTTCGAACGACTCTATCGAACGAAAAACCAGAAAGTTTGTAAAATTCGATTTTGGCCCAGAAACTTTTATAAACTTCTTTTAAAGTTCTAATTAATTCTTTCGGAAAATAAAATGCAGTTTTTATAAAACCTAACACCCAATAAACTTGTTCCAAGCTCCTATATATATAATATTGCATTCATACCTTGGGAGCATGGAACTATGATTGATGACGTAGAAACAAGGCACGCAAACCGGCATATTTGATGAAGCTTTATACTCTTTGCCTCTACGTCTTCAACCAACACTTCATAGGCTTGAGAGTATTACCATTACATACTATCCTATGAATAAATGTTTTTGTCCGGAATAGAGCCAACACTATACATGGACTCAATTGGAAATTTGTGTCCTTACAAAAATTAATTCCCAGGCCAGTTTATGTTTGCTCCCATTGCAAAAAGAGAGGACACCTTAGGAAATTTTTCTTTAAGTTGGGTAATGTGTCACGCGTTGATTCTACAAATGTTCGCACACATGCACCCACTCATAATACTTTGCTTGCACACAATGAAAGAGAGTTTGCACATATACTCAAGCAAGTAAAATTTTTGGTCAAGACTTATCATGACTTGATGGAGTTGTTTTAAAAGATATCAAAATCTTTGGAAAACTCCACTGCACTTCCCGATTGAGGTCTAGACATGTTTGCTAGCATAGGGTGATTTACATGATGAGACTTTTTGACTATTACTAGTGTGTACCATTTATTTTATTCTAGTTAGCATTTTTATTTGCTTTTCTTATTTTTGGTACTATTTTAGCTCTGTTTTAGATATTTTTGCCATTCCAGAACTGATTTTTATAAAATTTTCTCACAGGACAAAACTGCATGTCATTCTGTGTAATCTGGGAATATTTGACTTTTCTCGTTTTTACGAGATTGCCTGTCGTTCGAATGACATGGCATCTTGTTCGAATGACCCTGGATGTTGTTTACAGTCCCTGTTTATTACTGCTATATGTTATTGGTATTATTGGGTTGTTTCTGAATAGAGTTTGAAAAATATAAAAAGATTTTCCCTTTTTTAGAAAAAGTTTAAAAAATCCAAAAAGAGTTTTGTATTTTGTTTGCACCTTATAGGAATGCACACTTAGTATGACCAAGTCACAACTTCATGACATATCCATGTGACTGTTTGATAGTGTTTTGAGACAATATATTGTGTCATTCATGTGCTTTACACAGTTTGGAGTCTTTGAGATGAAATAGTGTTACTACCTACATGTTTGACTCTATTTGTCCTTTATTGCACACATGCATGGATTTGTTTGACTTTTGTTCTTATCTATCAAATATTGGTTGAGTGTTTCCAACTCAATTTTGTCTATACAACGAATCAAATGCGATAAAACTTGACAAGAAGTAGTGCATGTTATAAATAATTTGTGAGATTTGTGTGTTTTTAAAAATAACGGTGAAGGGCTATGAAATGTACTCATTTACCCTTTGCGATTAAGCCACCGTTTAAAAGGACCTAAAAAAGTGAGGAATTGAAAATTATCCGAGGTCCAATGAGGTTTAAAAGAGGTCGAAAAAAATTTAAAGGCAATAAAAAGAAAATTATGCCAAAAATTGGCCAAAGTTTTGTTTTATCTCATCATATATAAAAATCATTATCTTTTAATGAGGGAGTTTGGATGAAATTTTCAACGGTTTGCACGTCCTTGAAAGTCATGAAAAAAGCATTACATAGTTTTGGATATTATTGGTGTGGAAATCATTTATAATTTGATTTGTTGATATAATTAAGACGATGTCATCTAAATTCAACAATTCTACACCTAAGGACTATTTTTTATGTTCATTCGTTAGGAGTACAGTTATGCATCTTGCACATATGATATGATTGAGTTGATTTTTCTATCGAATTTGTTCACACCCATTCATTCCATATCCACGATTTGGTTGTCTTAGCGTAAATTCGTGGTGTGTGATTTTTTTTCTAACATCATTCTTTTTTGCATCTCTGTATGAATTTTTTTTTGTAAAAATTCAAAAATAGTTTCTTTTCTTGATTTTCTGTGTCACTCCGATTTTATTTATGTGATTTATTCTTTTCCTTTTCTATTTCAGACAAATAAAAAGGGGGAGAATGAATTATGATATGATGTGGGAGTTTAAGTATGGGGGAGATTTGATTATGCTTACATGTTTTACGTTTATATCTTTCAAACTCGATACGTCACGAGGTTTTTTTTTTGTCTCATGTGTGTAGGTACAATTGAAGAATCTTTGGATTTCACACCCCGATGAGAAAAGCTTGGAGATTTGAAAAGTTGATTGTTGAAGCGAAGTTTGAAAGAGTCTGACGAATTGTTCAATTTATCTTTCCATGTTTGAGTTTTTGGGAGGGTAGATTTTTATAGGTCATATTTTGATTGATAATTCGGATATTTTTAATTTGTATTGGCATAGACATAGGGGGAGATTTGTAAGGACATTGTCCGTCACATTTAGTATGTCGAATACCGCTACAAAGTTGTCGAAAAATTGGGAAGATTACATCTACAAACGACAATCCGAATTTCAAGACGACTTCTACAATTTTGCCCAACAAGGACGAATTTTGTAAAATGTATTTTTTTTTCCATTTACATTTTACATAAAAAGTGTTGGGATATTTTTCAAAAAAAAAATATTTTCCTATTTATGAAAAATCATTTTTGAAATGTTTTGAAATGATTTTAAACATAAAAAGTTTTGGATAAAGGTTTATGATCTCGAAAACAGTCTTAAGTTTTGAAGTGTCCAAGATTTATAAAAGACTGAAGCTTTTGGGGAAACATGTATGATATTGTTCGAACGACATCATATCTCATTCAAACGAGATCAGATCTCGCTCAAACGACGTCGTTTCTCATTCGAATGAGCTGTTTTATTCTGACACATCACCGCCTTAAATTTTTGTATTTAAAGGGTGTCAGGCTACTGTATTTCGTGTGGAGAAAACATTGAGCTGAAAAGAATACATTTTGAGTGTTTTGGGTTTATTCTCCATCTTTAGAGGGTTCAAAATTTTGTTTTACAATTCAAAAATCCCAGACTTTTTGTGTGAGGTGTTTGTGGAACCTAAAGCATAGTTTTGCTGGGAGTTTTACTGCTGAATCTAGGTGCCTTGGAAAGGTACTGGGATGACCGTAGGTGCCACTTATGGGAAGTACCAGGTTGATCATCGACTGCATGTCATAGGAAGTGTTGCGGTGTTCTTGGGCTGACGACTACGAACTGACACCTGCGAGTATTTCGTAAGTTAAATTATATTTTCGCTGTAATCTGATTGTAAATCGTTCCTTTAACAATTATAGTGGGAATAAAAGGTTTTTGCCCTGCGGGGATTTTTTCCTGAAACCTTTCTTTGTTATCTTGTTCATTGCATGATTTAATTTGAGATTTGAATTGACACGTAGATGCATGTTTAGGGGCTCATTTAATTGATATTTGGTTTGAGCAAATTTAGACATCCAATTAAATAAGTCTGAATTGGAAATAGAAAATCTATTTGAATCAATATTGCACACACATTTTCACACAAGACATATAGTAGACTTACAACACATACACGATGACCTTGTAAGCCTTGATGTTCTTTATTATTCAACCTCTCCTCCACAATGAACACAAGAGTCCACTTACGCAGTGCCACAATGTGTGAGTTCATATACATCTCGTATCCACCGAGCAGGGTCAACAACTGTCACATACGGAGTCCACCGTATGTAAACAAACCATGCACGGAATCCATCGTATGAAATGATTCTCAATATATGTAGAGGGTAAACCTTTGGTGCCTAAAATCGGATCTTCAAAACATATTAAGATGTACAATTGGATCCTAAACAACTTGGGTAAAAATTAGGGGTTTGTAGAGCTTTTGAATAGAGTTTGGGAACTCAAAACGTAAGTTTTTCCTCAAAGAAAATTGTTGCTCTGCACTCTTATTTATAGGAGGTTTTCCAAAATCGAGTTAAGAATGAAAAAAATTTGAAAAATCTCAAAATTATAAAAAAATTCGCTTACTCGTTTGAAAGGTGTATATCTTGTTTGAACAAAGTACCTCATCTCACATGAACCGGCTTCTAACAAAACTTCCAACGAGATTCCAAACAAGGCTAAAATGCTCGTTCGATTTGTTAGTTGGAATCCTATTCTAACGAGATAGAGTATCTCATTAGAACGACATCAAAGTTGTTCCAACGACCATGTGAAAAAAAGAATATTTTTCTTAAAAAATAATTAAAAAGGATAAAATATTTTTTATAAAGTCCTAACACCCAAAAATAAAAAATCCAGGGCTCAATATAAATACGCATTCATACCCGAGAGATCCTTGGAATCTGAAGACGAAATGTGACACGAAATAAGGCACGATGATGCAAATATTCTAACTTGGACACTATATTCAATTAAACATGCCATAGACTTGAAAGGTAAATACACTTAAGTCCTAACCTATGACTCAAAGGTTTGGCCAAATACGGAACGATGATGTAAATATTCTAACTTGGCCGCTACATCTTCAATCAAACACGTCATATGCTTGAAAGTTAAATACACTATAGTCGCAATTTATGACTCAAAGGATTTGTACAAACACAAAATAAGACAAAATACATACAAATTAACTATATATCGGAAATTTATCCTTACAACTTGAAGATTCGAACTGGAGGAGACTAATGTTGATTGAGGCTCATGGGTCCAAATTTACGGTACATCCAGGAAGTGAAAAAAAGTACCAGTGCATGAGATGAAAGTATTTGTGTTCTGGGATGAAGCAGTATATAGAGAATATTGTGTCTAAATGCACCACGTGCCAGATGGTGAAGGTTGAGCATCAATAACCGCGATTTTAATGGAAATAGGAATGAATTTTAATGGATTCTGTTATTGTATTTCCATTGTTACATCGAGGTTATTATGCCATTTGGGGCATAGCTGACTAAAGTGGTGCACTTCCTTCCATTAAAGAGTGATTACATAGCTGGGTACTATGCCAGACTCTTCATTGTTGAGATTGCATAACTCCATGATGTATTATTTGATATAGTATCTGTGGGGACCCATTTATTTTAGCCCAGGAGAGTAGCTGACCAACTCAACTTGCAAAGAGGACTGCCTGTCCCAAATCCACTATCTATTAAAGACTTGTTTATTTTATTTACACTCGAATACTTACGAATATTTTCAAATTGGTTACCAATAATCTCAGGGGAGATATCCAGGGACACCAAGAAGTATCCACAAGTTAATTGAGTTCCTTATACAACTCAATCTCTTATTTTTACACATTTATAAATTGTAAACCCTGGGCCGGGGCAAAGGGATGTAATCTCGAGCATTGAGAGACACTAATAAGATCATAGTAACCTCTCCGTGGACGTAGGTATGTTGTCAAACCACATATATCGTTATTGTGTGTGTGTGATTTTACTTCCACCATTGGTGATTATTTTTGTTGATCTTTATTGTGATATTTCTTGTACTCACAATTGACGTCATCTATGGGAAACAATTTCTATTTCTGTGAAAACATTCATTAAGAGAAAGTCGGTTATGTCTCACCATAGTAGCAAATTCCTCAGGCTGGCAATGTTCAAGATGATCCAGCCCCACCTAGGGTCAGGTTAAAGATTCACCCACAACCAAATCCAAGCTTTCGCCAAGAGTGGCAACCTTTCGAAGAAAGTGAGGACCACTTAGGTCTACACAGATCTCCAGGTTGGTCGATGCTTATGAATCTAGGATTCAGTACAAGAGGAAGACCGACGCCTCCAGGTGGAAGAAAATGCTTGCCCGTAAAGGCGACTTGAAAGGATGGAGATATATCTCCCCAGAGATACCATGAAGCATCATGATAGGTTCCCTAGTCCTCAGGAGAGCAATAGTCACAGCCGAGAGAGGAACTCCAGGCGCAACCAGGACAAGTTTGAACGTGGCAGGTTAGAGCATGATCGATCGGAACGTGGCCGATCAGAATGGCACCACAAAAGCAATGATCATCAAGATGAGAACATCAGAGTTTTTATTCATAGATAGATGGACCAATACCCAACCTATCGAAGAGCCAGGTCCACCAGGGAGCTAACTAGGATAGCTCTTAACACCCAGATAAAATCCCCATTTTCAAGGACTTGAGGAAGAAGAACCCCCAAAGAAGTTTGTTGTTCCCAAGTTCAAAATATATGGTGGGAAAAATGATCGCATCGACTTTGTTCGACAATATAGGCAAGCAATGACCTTATGGAGCCACAACGATGCTTTGATTTGTCCAATTTTTGATGCTAGCCTACACGATGTAGAACATAAGTGATTCGAGAATCTGCCCCATGGGTCAATCAAGAGTTTCAACACCCTAGCAGAGGCTTTTACTACTCACTTCATAGCCAGAAGCTCCCACCCCAAGCGGATGGAGGCACTACTCACAATGAAGAAAAAACCACAAGAGAGCCTTCATGATTATGCCAAGAGGTACTGGGAAGTCTTCAATGAGGCCGAGGACTGCTCGGAGTAGGTTGTCATTGTATCCTTCAAGATTGATCTTTTGACCACATATCTGCTTCACCAGTTCCTAATAGAAAATAGACAACACCATTAACCACCTCATGGTCCATATCGAGAAATACGCCAAGGTTGATGATGTGGTTCACCTTAATGCAGGGGACAATGGTAGAGCAAAGGTAACTAAAGGAGCGGACAAGAGTGACACTCCAAAGAAAGGGAACAAGAATGAGGGAAAGAATGTATCTAAGAATGGAAACAAGGCAAATCCTTCACAGGCACTCAAGCTGTTAACATAGTTTTAAAGGAACCAATCTATAAAAGCTTAAGAAGAATTAAGGATTAACCCTTCATTAAGTGGCCCAAGAAGATGGGTGGTTACCCAACAAAGAGGAACAACACGCTAAGATATGCCATTCCACAAAGAGGGCGGATATAAAACTGAGAATCGCAAGGACCTGAAGTCACACTTAGAAGAGTTATTGCAACCTGGGCATCTCAATGAATAAATAGAGAAGAAAGTTGATAAGGTCATAGCCAATGGTGACTAGAAGCCAAACAACATCCTTCATGATGATATGGGACAGGAGTTCGTGGTGATCCATAGGGCATCATACCTAAAGTAGATCCAAGGAACTCTATTTGGATGGAGCTGAAAAAGGTTATTCCTGTCATGGAGGCATTCAAAATTAACCCTGTTAAGAGCCAAGATGGCAAGCGCCGGTAACTAGAGGACGTTGACTACACCAAACACATCGTCTTCACTAAAGAAGATTTGGTCGAAATGAGCACCCCACATCACAATGCACTCATGATAACCCTTAGGATTACAAATTAGGACGTCGACAAGCTGTTGGTGGATCAAGGAAGGTCGTCCGAGGTGATGTACCTAGAGTTTTTCCACAAGTTAAAGCTCAACATAGCGGACCTTAAGGAGGCCACAGTCCTATTGGTCGACTCTGCAGGAAGAATCACCATTCCACTGGGAAAGATAAACTTATCGGTCAGGGCAAGAAATATTTCAAAGCTAATTGAGCCATTCTAGGCAGAGGCTTATTGCACGCCATGAGGATCATACCTTATACCAACCACCAAAAGATGGAGTGTTTCACCGACCGGGACATGGTCAAAATTCGTGGCAACCAGGCCACTACAAGAAAGTGATTCATCATGACCATTTTCCCTAGGAAGGAAAATAAAAAGGATCCTAATATGCACCCGAGGAAGCCCAGGAGGGGAAGCACCATCTAAATAGAAATTACCATACGACCGACCAGGGGTGGAGGAGACCAGGGTCCACCTCATTGATAGGTTCGTTGAAGGTTTGGAGGAAGTTGGAGCTGATGATAACTTTCCAGAGAGAAAGTTCCTGATCATAACTGCATTCGGTGATCATGAAAAGAAAAATATGATTGCCTTATTGAGAAGCAATCTGGATGTTTTTACTTGGTAACCATATGATCTGCCTCGGATTGATCCAGATATAGCCTGCCACCATCTGCACATTGGTCTGACCTTCAAGTCGATCACTCAAAAGGCTCGCCAAACAACTCCCGAGAAGGCTAAAGCGGTGGAGAACAAAGTAGGGAAGCTTCTGGATATAGGATCCACTAGGGAAATTTAGTTATCCAAGTGTCTATCAAACCTATTGGTGGTACGGAAGACCAGTGGAAATTGGAAGGTCTGTATCAACTTCACAGATCTCAACAGAGCATGTCCCAAAGACAACTTCCCACTACCTAATATCGATCAGTTGGTTGACGCTACGAGAACACATAAAAGGATAAGTTTTCTGAACGCCTACTCTGGGTATCATCAAATATCCATTGTTCGGCCCCGACAAGGACAAAATGTCCTTCATAACCCATATTGGGTTGTACTATTACAAGGTCATGCCTTTTGGCCTAAAGAACACATGGGAAATTTATCAGAGGCTAGTCACAAAGATGATCAAATGATAAATGGGAGACACGATGGAGGTCTACATTGACGACATGTTGGTCAAAAGCAAGAATAATGACCACCACCTCACGAACTTATCCAGAACTGATGAAATACTCAAAAAATATTGGATGAAACTTAATGCAAAAAAGTGTTCCTTTAGTGTCCAGTCAGAAAACTTTCTGGGCTATTTGGTTAGTAAAAGACGAATTGAGGCCAATCCAGATCAGATCAATGCGATCACCAAGGTCCAGCCCCCATAGATGTTACAAGATGTTCAAAAGATCACTGGTATGCTCACGGAATTTAATCACTACATCTCTAAGTCTTCGAAATGCTATCGACCATTCATCTAGCTCCTAAAAAAGGACATAGGCCTCATATGGAATGATGATTGTTCAAGAGATTTAGAGGAGATCAAATCCTCCTTCAGCAAACCACCCCTATTGGTGATTCCTAATGATAGAGACCCACTATATCTCTATCTCGTAGTATCTGACCATGTTATGAGCTCGTCTTTAGTATGTGAGAAGGATGGAGGATAGTATCCCGTATATTATGCCAGAAAAACACTTTTGGATGTAGAATAACGCTACTTGCACCTAGAAAAGCTCGCCTATACATTGGTGGTTGCCTCAAGGAAGCCAAAGCACTACTTCGAAGATCACTCAATAATAGTGATCACTTATTATCCCCTCAAAGATGTTCTTCAAAAATCCGACCTCTATGGACGACTCTTTAAGTGGTTGGTCGAACTCGGGAGGTTCGATATCCACTTTGAACCATGAACAACAATTAAAGGACAAGTCCTGGCTGATTTTATTACCGAATTTATGGGGGACTAACCTATCAACCAATAGGAAACAAAACAGTCAATGAATGAGGAAGCATAGTCTAAGGATTAGACCCTACACATTGAAGGATCCTCCAATTACAAGGGGTAGGAGTAGGAATCATCCTTATCACACTAGAAGACACTCTCATCAAACAAGGAATTAGGCTGGGATTTTAAGTCTCCAATAATAAAGCTGGACACAAAGCATTGATCGCTGGCTTGCACAAGGCCTAAATGCTGGGGGCAACGCACCTCAACGTATTCGACAATTCCAAATTGGTCTCCAAGCAACTGGGTGTATATTTCAATGCAAAAGATGATAGTTTGGCAGCCTACCTCGTCTTAGCAAGAGAACTTATGGAAAAATTTGAGAAGGTTGATAATTAACAGTTACCTCGGGGGCAGAAGTGTCACGTTGATGCCTTAGCAGCCTTAAGATCATCGGTGGACTCGAATCTCAGAAGAACTATGCAGATAGAGTTCCTTGTCTATCCAAGCATCGATCAGACACTTGTCACCGAACAATTCCTCCTCACAGAGAAGGCCCCTAGTTAGAAGGATACCATCATTGCCTATCTACGGAGCGACATACTGCCTGATCAAAAGATATTTTCTCATTAAGTAATGGTGAAATTTACCTAATTCTACCTCGACCGAGGAGGAAACCTCTGCAAAAGATCATTCTTAGGCCCTTACCTCCAATGCGTCCACCCACGCGACACCGAGCAAGTTCTTAGTGAACTTCATGATAGTATTTGTGGGAGTCACGCATGAGGAAGGCCATTTTACTTTCGAGCGATTAAGGAAGGTTACCGATGGACATACATGTGAAAGGTCGAAAGACCTATGATTGCAGATATGAAAAGTGCCCGAAATTATCTCATATAGTCCACTAGCGGGACCTAAAATTTTATAGAAGTCGTTGGACATTCGCACAATGGGGACTAGATATCGTGGGACCACTACCTACCGCACCTGGAAATCGTAAGTATCTACTGGTTGGCACAAATTACTTCACCAATTGGGTAGAGGCGAAACCACTGGCAAATATTCGTGACGTCAACATGACCAGGTTTATTTGGAAAATAATTATAACACGCTTTAGAATACCAAGGACTATCATCACCGATAACGGAAAGAAATTTGAAAGTATCTTAATTCAAGATTTCTGTGATGAACTTGGCATCAAGCACCACTTCAGTTCTATGGCATATCCCCAAAGCAAAGATCGAGTAGAAGCTTCCAATAAAACCATGTGCGACGGTCTAAAGAAAAGGATGGAAAGAGCAAAGGGTGTTTGGGTGGACGAGCTCCCCCATATTTTGTGGGCTTACAGCACTACTCTTAGGAAACCAAATAGAAACCCCCTTCGCCTATGGAATGGATCCTATTATCCCATTATAAGCAGGTCTCCCTACCATGAGAACCACCTTATCGACCAAAGCCTGAACGATGATGCATTGCGCACTGAACTTGACTTAGTAGACGAGAGAAGAGAACATGCCATGATCAAGATGGCTTCCTACCAACAACAGTCGGCCAAGCAGTACAACAAAAGAGTCAATCCAAGGAAATTCCAAGTAGGAGACTATGTCCAAAGGAAAGTCCTTGGTAGTGCCGTAAAACCATCAAATGGCAAGTTAGGACTAAACTGGGAAGTACCTTTCAAGGTGATCAGGGATGACCTTCAAGGAGCATATGAAATGGAAATGCTGGAGGGAAGGGAGATACCAAGAGCCTGGAATGCAGCCAATCTCATGAAGTTCTACTTTTAGGATTCTTCATCTTTTATTACCATGTTTAGTTTATGCAAATTTTTATTTCAAACTGATATCGCTTGCAAGTTATTATTCAATAAATAAATGTCAATTAGCTCTCGCATTTTGATCTTATATATTGGACTGGGAGAATGTTTAAACGAATGGCTAACACTTGTTCTTATAATTATTTAGTCAGTTGAGAAGCCTCAAATGATCAAACCTAAGTACTAGCCCATTTAATTAGCAAAAGGCCTAAGATGGTCAAACAGTATTACTTGGTCGACAAAGATCTTAAGTAGTTAACAAGAAACTGCTCTTTCCAGCTCAAACATAAAGATAATTATTAACTCATATTTAGTCAGCACGTGTTCAAAATAAGGAACAAGTTAATAAATTAAAATTTATATTGATACAAAATTGGGAAGTACAATTATATCAAGGTAAAATATGCCATTACCTAACAAATACCTAAGATGTCTCAGGATGGCGAGCGAGATTATCCGCAATACGTGCTCTTCAGCCATCGTTTGGGTTAGGAAAGAACATCTCCACATCGTCTTCAGGGTAATGGTCTAGGAATTGGGCAGGGATAACATCAATCGGGATCCACTTGACTTCCTTTGAGAAAGGATTATGACAGTAGGATGCAGACTCGACTAGGTATTTATACCACATGTCGAATTCCTTAGGTGTCTTAACTTCCCTAAGGGAACTGAGCCACCCATGAGCCAGAGAAAGATCCTCTGCTTCCTTCAGCCTTGCTGGGGCATCAGTCCAACACTCATTACCGCCATTCACCCAGGTTTCTCGGGGTCCCTTCCTGAAAAACTGCCTCAGCCTTGTGACATCTCTCTAAAGTCCAACTGCAATCACAAATGCCTCCGGATATCTCATTTTAGCTGAGCGACCTCCTCCCTCAAAGCGTCATATTGGGCTTAAAGGACTTCACCTACTTGGCCCACTTCATTGGTGTCCATAAGTTTGGCCTTCAACATATTCACTTCGTCTTGAACTGAAGCACCGATCTCCTCCATTACCTTAAGATCATCCTTTATCTTGGCAACCAGTTCAAACTGACTCTTGTATTGCTCAGTCCTCACCCTCAATTAAAGATGAGGTCATAATGCTTCAAAACTATCTCGAAAGATTCCTGAAACATGAGATTCATCAGGGAGAGAGAAGATTTCCCCTTCCGCGACTTCCTCGAACCATGGTATGACCATGCGAATACAAAGATGAAACCAAGAATGGAGATTTTCTTTCAAGACAACTACCCGTGGGCTCAGAGTTCCCATCACCATGTACAACCACTCGCTGAGGATATCGAAGATTTTGAGGGAAGTGACTTCGAGGATTTTTTCAATTTACAAACACCGGGGCTAACACTCTGCATGATCCACTCAGGGGCTACCTTATTGGATCTATCCCGTCTGATCAATGATGTTGATGCACCTCTTCTCAACTGGCATTCTATATCAGTTCCACATGTTAATATTCAACCTAAGCTTGATGTTTATCCCATTTCCCTTTCTTTGGTTATTCCTCCTAACTCTGATGTAATCGAAACCTCTTTTGATGAGGTTCTCAATGCACTTTTTCATATCAATGAAATAAATGAAGATTTTGAGTATCTTGTTGTGACTTACATTAATTATCTTGATTCTAATCAAACTTTTCATGATAATGATTTTGCAAATGTATAATTCTTAACTGATCTAAATAAGGTTAATAACAAAAAATATAACCACGTTCAAGTTAATGAAGATGAAACTATTGTTATTAATCTCGGCTCTAGTAGCCAACTGCGCGAGATTAGGATAGCGGCCACCCTTAATGAGTATGAGTGCATGTAACTCGAGCAATTACTAAAGTAATTTGTAGATGTCTCCGCATGGTCCTATGATGACATGCCTGGTATCGACCTGGAGATAGCTCAGCATGAGATTCCAACTCTTCCCGAATGCAAACCGGTCAAACAAAAACTGCGAACGCTCCGCATCGAATGGGCACTTAAAGTTAAAGAAGAAGTAGTCAAACAACTGAATGTGGGCTTCATTAGTGATATCTAATACCCCACATGGCTAGCTAATATCGTACCTGTGCAGAAATTGGGAGGGAAGGTTCTCATGTGTGTCAAATACCGAGACTGGAACAAGGCCTCTCCAAAGGACGATTACCCACTACCCAATATCGAAATGATTATGGACAATACGACCAGTCATGCTTTCAAGTCATTTGTTGATGGGATCACCAAATATAATTAGATCAAGATGCACACCGATCACCAAGAGAAAATCGCATTCATCACCCCTTGGGGAAGATTTTGCTACACTATCATGCCATTTGGTCTAAAAACGCAGAGGTTACCTACCAGAGGGCTTCCACAACCATTTTGCATGATCTGATACATAAGGAAGTTAGACGACATGATTATCAAGTCCGAGACTAGGGAAGGTCATGCTCCCTCTCTCTCTCCGAAAGTACTTTGAGCGACTGTGACAGTACCAGATGTGACTTAACCCATAGAAATGTGTCTTCGACATTACCAATGGAAAATTCTTAGGATTCATGGTTAGTGAGAAAGGGATAGAAGAAGATCCTTCCAAGCAAAAAACTATACTCGAGATGCCACCACCCCGAATGAATAAGGAAGTCTAGGGATTCCTCAAGAAATTACAGTTATCACCCAGTTGACTTCCATCTGTCAACCCATCTTCAAAATCCTCCAAAAAGATTCAACCAAGGTCTGGAATGAATCTTGACAAGAAGCCTTCGACCAAATCAAGCAATACATAATCCAACACTCGATACTCATGCCACCGCAGCGTAATCTTCCCTTACTCCTATACCTGACCATAACTGATACTGTATCCAGGGCTTTACTATCCCAATACCCTGAAGAAACTCGCAAAGAGAGAGCCATCTACTATGCCAGTCGCAAGTTGGCCAGTTACGAGGTTAACAACACCGCCTTAGAGAAATCACGTGTCACTCTTGTTTGGGTCACCCAAAAGTTACGGTACTACATACTCGCCTTTCCCATAAAACTTATATCTCGAATGGATTCTATCAAGTACTTGCTCAATAAACCTTCCCTATCTAGACAAATGGCCCATTGGTTGATGCTCCTAACTGAATTTGATATTACATATGTCACTTAAAAATCTATGAAAGGAAGACGCATCTTTGACTACCTTATTGACTACCCTATAGAAGAGGACAATGTCTGTATATCTGAGATCCTATATGATAATATACTCTATACCTCACAAGAAGACCTTCGATAGCGCTAACTCTTCCTTCTTAGTGACAACTACTTTTTTAGACGCCTCAAGATTGACATAGGCCTTTATCGATTTCTCCTTCTCCTGCTCCCATGTTGTGTAAGCATTAGCAAAGGATTTCTCAGACTTTTTAGAGCATTTTTTAGCTCTTGATTACTTTTGGACTTGTCTATGTGATCATCCAAAAGAGTTGTGAAATGATCCAAAAACTGCACAGAAGAAAGAGAGCTAAGTCAGTATGAAAAAGGAAAAATACATAACATAAATGATTCAGGGATGAAGAGAAGAGAATTACCAGGGTAAGTCCTAGTGTGGACTTGAGGGCAAGCTGGGATGCCCCCAACCGTGAGGAATGCTCAAGATCTGCAGCGAGCACAACCCCTTTTAGTAGATCAGGGGAAAGCGGATGGGTATTACCCACACTAGCCCCCTCAGCATCAACAGTGAGGAAGGGGACTATATGGGCCTTCAAGACCAATTTTCTCTTGGTCTCATCCCTCTTCTTCTCTTTCTCCCTCTTTTTTTCCTATATAACTTTCTCGCTTTCTCTCTCCTCCCCTCTTTTTCTTCTCTTTTCGTCTCTTTCTCTTTGTCTTTCCCCTTAATTCCAGGGCTAAAATAACTAGACCTAAGGGAATCTAAATCCAACCTCTTCAAGGAATTGAACCGATCAAATAGAACTGCCTGATCCTCATCATCATCAATCCTCGTTATTCTCCTCTCAATGGGGGAGCCATATCTTCTTCTTCATCTTCCTCTTCTTTTTATTCTTCTATTTTATCTTCCTCTTCTTCTTCCGTCTCCTCTTCCTCCTCTTCCTCTAACACCACTAGATCAAAGGGACCAACTTTTGGGCCCTTTAGGTCAGGGACTTTATCAACATATCGAGCAATAAAGTTACTTGTAGTGTTCTTATATTCGAGAAAGTAAGTTATAGATCTTGGATGCTCATCGTTGTGGAAGCGTCTTCTTAACCCTCCAGGCCTTCAGAAGATCAAGAATAATAACTTCACTTAAGTCAGGCTCTTGGTTCTTATTGCGAGCTGCAAAACAGAGGGAGAAAAATACTACTCAGAGAAGAGAAATCTGAAACAGCAAGTAAGCAAATAAAAAAAAAAAAAAAAAACAAGTAAACCAAAGAAAAGAGAGAGAAAGAAAGAGAGACCTATTTTATCCTCACCAAAGTCTAAAATCAAGGGGTCCCAGTGTCATTCACCCTCATGAAGGGGAGGATGTTTCCAATTCCTGGAACTAAACCCATGAGCCCAGTAATCCTCATGAGTATTTGGGAGATTTACCATCAGGACCCTGTCAACCGTCCTGCTTTTCAAGTATAAAATACCATCATTGGTTCGTGATCATACATGGCAATAACAGATCTCGACAAGACCCAGTTTAGTCCCATATATCCTATGTACCCCATTCATAATTTTTTAGACATTGGGGGCACACTGGGTAGGTACAATATCAAAGTATTTGAAGAATCTAAGAAAGAGAGGGTCTGGAGGAAATGTCAAACCACCTTGGGTGATCAACAGGGTGTGAATCCAGTGCCCCCTTCAATATTACGAATATCTCTAGGGAGAGGGGCACAGTCGATTTCAACCCAATCTGGGATATTATAAGTTCTCCTAAATTCAACTACCGACTTATTATCTAATGGCGCCATGAATGATATAACAAAGAAAAAAATCTAACTACACTTGAAGTGAAAATTATAGAAGAGGAAACTAAGAGAAAATAAGCTAGACTTACAAGGATTCATGGAAGCTTTGAAGAGAAATGAAATGCTGAAGAAGAACGCACTCGAAGCTTAGCAGATGAACAAAAGAGTGAGAGACAACTGATAGAGGATATGAATCTCTGGTTTGAAGTTCAAGATAATCATGAACACAACATCCTAGGTTGATTTTGGCACTTCATATAACTGCTCGGACTAGGGTACCCTCGTTTCTTCAACGAAACTAAAAAATTTCCATGATGATCAAGATGAACGTACCCTCTTATATTTCCCAGATCTACAAAAGTGCCACTCCTATTTTGGAAATAAAAGTTTCAAGTCATGGGCTTTCAATCTAATTAAAATTTATTGGCCCAAATATTCAGCCCAAAAATTTTAGTGGCAATTGTGGGGACCCATTTATCTTGGCTCAGGAGAGTAGTCGACCAACCCAGCTTTCAAAGAGGACTGCCCGACCCAAATCCACTATCTATTAAAGTCCTATGTATTTTATTTACACTCGAATACTCACGGATATCTTCAAATTAGTTACCAATAATCTCGGAGGAGATATTTTGGGGCACCACAAATTATCCACATGTTAATTAAGTTCCTTATACAACTCAATCTCTTATTTTTACACATCTATAAATTGTAAACCCTGGCCCGGGACAAAGGGATGTAATCTAGAGCATTGAGAGACAGTATTAAGATCATAGTAATCTCTCCATGGACGTAGCAAGTTGTCAAACCACGTATATCATTGTTGTGTGTGTGATTTTACTTCCTGCATTTGTGATTGTTTTCGTGGATTTTTATTGTGATATTTCTTCTACTCACAGTATTTTACATGGAATCCACCTTTGGCATAGTTTCCAAAACGCGATGGGCATACAATTAATTTGAGCATCTTATATGATCCATGGACTGATGGGCTGATCGAGCGAGTTAACCAAATATTAGAGCAATAACTTCACTAGTCAATTTAGAGCAGCGTGTAATTTGGACTTTAAGGTAAGTTGGGTGAAGTAACTTCCACCAATTAAGTTTTCATATAATAATTGTTATCAGTAGGCTATCGGTATGGAGCCTTACGAGGCTTTGTATGGACGTCCTTGTCATTCATCTATTTTTTGGTTGGAGGCCGGAGAGAGCAATTTTTTAGGGTTAAATTTCATTCAAAATACCTAAAAGAGGGGGATCATTATCAGGGATCATATGAGGACTATCCAGAGTATGCAAAATATTTATACAGATACGGGTAAGCGTCACTTAGAGTTTTTAGTGCGTGACCAAGTTATTTTACTGGGATCATCCATGATAGGAGTTATGAGATTCCAGAATATGGGGAAGTTAACACCCGGTTACATTTGTCCATTTACAATTATCGATAGGGTTGGAACAATGGCATAAAAGCTTTCTTTGCTCGACCATATCCAGTGGGTTCATGATGTGATTCATGTATCGATGGTGTGGATATAATTATTGCATATTAAATCAACATGTTTCCATTCATTCACCGCAATGATAATCTTCCCGTCAGTCTCCTCTTCTTCCAGAGCTGGAAACTCCTCATGAAGGAATTTTACCAAGTTCAATTCAGTAAGATAAAACAACATTTTTTTTGTTGCCATATTTTGAAAGAAACCCCATTGAAAAATTTTAGGTTTTTCCACAAGATTCACATTTGCTAACACAATAAGAGTGGGGAAAGAATAATTCGAAGTCATCCTAATCAACCAAAGTATAAAAAACTAATATTAACAAATTTTAAATTATAATTCATTTTCACAAAATGAATATACATAAAGAGAATACCAAACAATTATGTGTAAAATAAAATGAAAGTTTCTTTTGTATCAAGAAGTATGAAACTTATTATGTAAACTAATATGTTAAATATAAAAAAGATAAGCATAAAAGTTGTTTCGAATCAAACACCAGAAGCTGTTGTTTTAAAAAAAATTTGTATTAAAGTAACACAACTAATTTCCAGTAGATGAATATTGTCTTTAAGTTATCCAGAATAACAATAGTGCCATTAATAGAGATAATTGCACTAATAATTCATTACCTATATATCACAATCAAACAAAAACATAAACAAGAAAAAATATACTTCAAACACAACATTCAAGATATTAAATCATATAGAAAAAACTTGTTGTTATTAGTCTTTTATAATAGAATGCACAAATTCAAATTGAAGCAAAACACTCTCTCTTTAAGATAATTTTCACACAACTATGGTGCTTCACAAATCTTAGCATTGATTTCTCGCTATACGACATCTCCTTTTTACAATAACAACATTTTAAATTACAAGAATTAGCAAACCATAATAATACCAAAATCTCCTCTTATGTTGAACATGATAGTCTCTAATATTATATGCAAACATAATATTTTTTACTCTCATAAAATTCCTAATATAAAAAAGAAAACCAAAAGACATTGGCATAGGGTTTAAAATGACTGTTCCATAGAGACACAAATGTTGGGAATCAATAAGTATCAAATAATTAATTTATTATCCAGGAAATTCATTAAATAAAATGGGTTAAATAACTAGGGTATACAACCCAACAACAAATGAAAACCTAACGCAAACTTCTAAGGATAAAACCCACTTGAATTTAGACGGTATCCACTTATCCAACCCATGGCCCTGGTGGCCGGCGCATGCATGTGGAATTCAAAACCAATATTACACCATCTAGATACTCCCTCCTTCAACGAGTTGTGATACTTCAAGGGCACCAAACCCTTAAGCCATTTTTAGTTTATGTGAACACTAACTATTTTTCATAAAGTTTCCACCTGGGATAAACATTTTCGATAACAGTTCAACCCAATAACCAAGTTACAAGTTGTAATATCTCGAATAATTTAATAATTATGCAAAGTGGGAAAATTAAATAAAATTAAACTATGTTAATAATTTAATCATTTGGACAAGATAAATAAAATATTAAAATAAATAATAACTTCACAATGTTAAAATTTTTATTGCTTATGTTTGCTCACTATGTGTTGCTGTTAATTAATTAAAATAATATTTTTTTTGTGGGATGAATAATTCAACAAATGGTTAATAGTAAATAGAAATAACATACTAGTTGTGCTGAAAAATATTGTTTGTTTTATATTGGATTTTAGGGCATATTTAAGGCCCTAAATAAGGTAAAAACAATGGGAGAGTGTACCCATGAGTGGGGTAACTCATCGGGGTGAGTTTTGACACATTTGAATTGGGTTTTATGATCCATAGTCCCACTTAAAATTAGTTAATTGGAATTTTTGTATTCAACATATGAAAGGAAATCTTAGCTAACCCTAATCTCATTTTAAAACATCACAAACCATAAAATCTAAACCTAAACGTAGAGAGGTTAGTTGAGAGAGGAAGAGGAAAATTGAGCAAGATGAGTGAAAAAAATCTTGAGGAAGAAGTTTGAAGAAATATCTTGATGAAGAATTGTTCTAATTAGGAAGAAACACTAACAAAGTACACCAATTTCTATAATTCGAATCAAAAAAGAATTTTTATGTCAAATCAAGGGCAAGAACTTTTGTCCTACTCTTATCCTTTAAACATATTATTTGATAATGAAATCTTGTTTAGAAAAGATATATAATTTTATTAACTAAGCTAATTGAATTGGAATTTTGATTGAAATCTTAAAATTGGGTAATGTTAGACTTCTTGATGATTATAATTGAAATTGGATTATCTTGTATGCTAAATTCATCTTCGAATCCGAATTCATCCTTTTATCACTTCAACAATCTAAAATTACACAATAAAGAATTACAATTTCAAATGTTTAGTTAACATTCTCATGTAATAAAACTTAGGTTGAAATTGGGTTAAATTGAGCATTTGACCATTCAAGTGTTATAATGGAAATTTATACGATTTAAGGTAGATAATTATGTTGAGGAATTAAACATATAGATTAATTCCCTACTAATATTATAAATTTCAAATCAACAAGCTAAGTTAAGATGTTCAAAGTTAATGTGTTAGAGTTCTTCATGTTCTATGATGTTCTTATGCTGGATTTGATTTGTAATTGTCATGTAGTAATTAGTTTCATGATTTAGACTCATATAAATGTGTGAGTAGAGTCCCTGAGCAATTACTAAACTTGATGTAAAAAATTAAAATTGAATTGGGGTAAAACTGGTAATAAAAATAAGCTATCTTAGGCAAGTTGCCACACTCGAATCAAGCTATCCTGGAGTCGGATCGATTCAGATCTAGCACTTTGCCAAGGGTTGGTTCGATTGTTGTTTCTTTTCGGGTTGGTTCAGGGTTGCTCGGAGTTATTCCTGAATGTTTTTAATCCACATTTTAAATATAAACAAAGGATTTAAGAACTATAAGTCTTTGGTAATCTAAGTTATAATTATGATTATTTCTTATGAATAATTGGGAATTTGTTAATGTGATGCAAAATATGCAAAATGAGTTGATATACCCAAGTGTACCCTCATCACTGCCTAGGACTAGCTCGGCCTTTCCGACCTTACAGATCTCACCTTTCGCAAGGGATTCAGCAAGAAGCAGTCTCGATCTCGTCCATGTGAGCCGAGACCATGGACCATCATTCTAAAACTACTTGTATCGTATCGGCTAACTTCTCAACAACCGAGACCTCCTCAGTTACGTAATATGCTCATCTCGACCTGACGTATGTCAGTCGAGACCTCCTTAGTCTAGTCATATGTTGATCTCAACTTGACACACATCAGCCAAGACCTCACTCAGCTGGCGACCAGTAGAACCTTGGCGGTCTCTTTCTCGGCCAGGCCGACACCTCCATCATAAAAGGGCATATTTGACACCAGGAAGGGCGCATGGAATGGATCATGCATGGGAGAGTGCACGTGGGCTGTGAACGCCACGTGGAAAGAACTGTTGCAATAAGATCTCCCTCATGTGTGAAGAATATCTTTCAATCATGATTTGCATGCACCGAGGATAGGTGGCTATAAGGCATTGGCCACTCCATATGGTACATGCCTAGGGTGCACATTGCACTACCCCATCCATATAAATATTCACCTTATCCTACCTTGAGGAGGATTCTAATTCGAAACCCTACTTGAACTCTGCTAAAACTATAACATAGTGAGAGAAAGCTTGGGTGATCTATATCCAAAGGCCATTAGAGCCCTTTCTTTGTGGAATTCACTCACACACACACAGTGGAGTGTCCTAGATAGGCTGAACCTCTTATATACTATTTTATCTCCTCTTTGCCTCACCACTTTCGATATTTGCATATCTATTTATACTTCACTGCTATGCTGGATTGAGTTTGCATATTTACACTGATTTGGTGATAACACTTTTGGTGTCATCAATCTGGCATCGTCCGTGGGAAATGAGATCATCATCTTCATCCTCTCATTTGTAGTTGCTCCACACCGAATTCTCTGGTGGTTATTCAACCTAGCACTTAGCTGAGCTTGAATCACCATTGAAGGATCTCTAGTTTGAGTTCAAGCTTCCTTACAGTTCATTTAACTCACTTCTAGTACATCCCTTGATCTTTAAGATCATCGGAATTCGATGGTATCAGATCTTCCACCAATAGGTGGCCCAAGTTCTATCCAAGCGCTACCTCAGTAAAAAATAACTAAGGTCGTGGTGTCATTGCGATCACTGGCGGAGAGTCAGGCAATAATATATGAGCAGTTGGCTGCCTTCAGCCATAATTTTATACCCCAGCCCACTGGCGTGATGGAAGAGATGATAACTCCGGCCTCCACGTAGACGGATGCACTGCCACAGTAGAGGCAGAGATACATTGTTGACCTAAGGTGTATACGTCTAGGGAGGTAAGGTCAAGAATATGATGACGATGTTGATGCAGAGTGCTGAGAATCTTAGGAATTATTTATTAATAATATACGTCCTCTTTAGGCCAACGGGCAAAATAGTGCAAGGTCTAGCGAGAAGGATGGTCTCGTCCATTAACATTTTATAGTCTCTGTTGAGGTTCCTCTTTTAACAGACTAGGCCCTATCGGTGATCTCAGAGACCGATTGTCTAGTTCTTGCAGCAGAGCAGGATCCAGGAGAAATGGAGGGTGTGCTGAAATACGCCCCCTCATGACCGAGACGAGGAGCAGTGAGAATTTAATAGCTTTCAGAGGACGACTGACCAAGAGTCGATCCAGCACCAGGCCGAGAGGTAAGGGGATGGCGAGAATGTTTCTCAGGTTGAGGGAGACAATGCCATGGTGGTCGCTGTCGAAAAACCCTAGAATAACTCTATTCAGAGATTAAAGAATAATATTGGAGATATATTGAAGAGCCGAGACCCTCTACAGAGGGGTTATAATGAAGAGTCGCCATTTGTTTCTATGATCATGAACTAGGCTACCCTGGCTAAGTTCAAGCCGCCGGTGGTGATGCCAAAGTATGATGGGAGTACCAATCCTGTTCATCATGTTGAGATGTATGAATCTGCTGCATATATCTTCTCGATCTCAAAAGAGATGAAGTATGGATCATTCTCAAGCACTCTGATTGGTTCTTCCCATGTCTGGTATACTTCCCTTCTAAGAAATTCAATAGAGAACTTTAAGCAACTTACAAAGAGATTCATACATAACTTCTGCTTTGGGGTTAAGCCGAGAAAGAAGACCCCACACTTGTTATATGTAAAGAAATGTAAGATCGAAACCCTATGGGATTATATAGCCCGCTTCAGCAAGGAAAAACTGGAAGTGGAAGATTACGATGAGAATATAGCTATGACTGCCTTGATGGGTGGTCTGCAGAAAGGAAAGCTCTTGTGGAAATTGGCCGAGAACCCTCCCAAGTCCATGGCAAAACTCCTAGATACGTCCAGAAGAGTCATCAATTCTGAGGAGGCCATGGAAGAAAATATGAGGACGAGAAAGGAACCAGTGGGATCAAATCCTAAGAGTCTAAGGGCAAAGGAGATAAGAAAAGGTCGGCAGACGACAAGTTCACTAACTATATGCCGTTGACCGTGAGACCTGAAATGATCTTAAATGAGATCAAGAACGAAAAGTCCCTAAGATGTCCAGAGAAACTCAAAGCGCCTCCTTATGAAAGGGATAAGAGAAAATGGTGTGAATTTCACCAAGATCATGACCATACAACTAACAGATGTTTCGCTCTAAAGGACGAGATTAAAAAAATGTTAAAGCAAGGAAAGTTAAGGAAATATATGGATAAAGTTGGTTCGAAGGGTGGCCAAGATGACACACGAAAGAAAAGAAATGATAAATGCAAGCCTTACACCCCAGCAAATCTAGATGATGATGCCTCTGACAATGATAACGAGGATGACCAAGATCTTCCATCTCCGTTCACTGATTCTAAGGAATATCTTCATACAATTTCTCTCGGAGTAAAAATGATCTTTGGGGGGTTAGCAAGTGGTGGAAAGGAAATTTCTGACAGGAAGGCTCATGTGGCAGAAGCCAAAGCTCTCCCTTTAAAACCTAAAGTGGTGCACTCGATAGTTGTTGAGTCAATGAAGTGTAAGAGAACAAAAGTTGATATGAACACAATGATAATGGCTTTTCAAGATTGGATTTTAAGGTGATCCTAGCCTCACATGATGGCCCTCTGGTGATCACCACCAGAGTACATGGGTACAAGCTTTTGAGAATACTAGTCGATCGTGGAAGTTTGACTGATGTGATGTCCTAAGACTGTTACAAGGGCCTAGGATTGAGCAAGAAGATATTGATCCCATATCACCAACCTCTGATCAACTTTTTGGGAGAGAATGTGTAGCCTCTATGAATTTACAAAATGGATGTCAGAATGGGGAATATTTGACCGAAATCTATGACTAGGAAGGTTAGTTTAGCTTTTATGGATGAGAATGTCTAATCATCCTACAACATAATTATAGAACGAGTATCCCTCAAGGAGTTTAAGGTCGTTCCCTCAATAGTTCACCAAATCATAAAATTCTTGACTCCTTATGAAGTAGGGGAAGTTTGGGGTGACCAAGTAGAGGCACGTGAGTGCTACTCCAAATCAGACGAGGAGAGAGAGGCCCATAAAAGAGCCACCACTACTTAGAATATATATACTCCTGACCCTAAAGATGAGATAAAGCTGAAAAAGGGTGAAGCCACCGAGGAGATTGAATCCATCATTCTCAATGAGGACGAGCCGGAAAAAACCATCCAAGTCGGTAAGGCTCTAAAGAAAGAGATTAAAGAAGAGTTGATTAAATTATTAAAGAAGAGATAGAGGATTTTTTATTGGAGTCACAAAGATATGCCGAGAATTGATCAGGAGGTCCTCTGTCACAAACTGAATGTGGCCGAGGGAGCAAAACTAGTCAGACAACGACGAAGAGTGTACTCAAGAGAAAAGTACAAATTTATTAGAGATGAGGTGAAGAAGTTGGAGAAATTCGACTTCATTCAAGTGGTTATCTACCCAGAATGGCTAGCCAATATTGTCATTGTTCCAAAGGCCAACGAAAAATGGAGAATATTTGTTGATTTCACAGACTTGAATAAGGTGTGCCCTAGAGACAGCTTTCCCCTGCTGAGATAGACCAGATGGCTGATGCCACTATCGGCCATAAATTAATGAGTTTTATGGATGCCTATTCAGACTATAATCAAATATTCATGGACCCGGTCGATGCTGAGAAGAACTCATTCATTAAGGATAATTGAGCATACTGCTGCAAGGCAATGCCCTTAGGCCTTAAGAATGCCGGGGCTACATACCAGAGGCTAGTAAAAAAAATATTCAAGGATCTGATAGGTGATACCATGGAGTTTTATGTTGATGACATGCTTACCAAGAGCCTCAGAGTCGAGACGCATGTGGCTGACTTGGAGCGCACTTTCAACACAACGGATAAATATCAAATGAAGTTAAATCCCTCAAAGTGTGTCTTCGGAGTCAGAGCGGGAAATTTTTTGGATTTTATTATAAATCAGAGGGGGATAGAAGCTAACCCAGAAAAAATCAAAGCCTTAGTGGAGATGAAGACTCATACGACGATAAAGGAAGTCCATGGGTTGACTGGATGAGTGGTAGAGATGAATAGGTTCGTATCCAGAGCTATTGACAAGTGTCTCCCCTTATTTAAAGTGATGAGGAAATACTTTTAGTGGAATGAAGAGTGTAAGAAGGCCTTTCAGGAATTGAAGGCATAACTCAGCTCCCCATAGTTATTATCATGACCTGTTCAAGGGGAAAAGTTATATTAGTACATGGACGTTTCAGAGTCGTCTATCAGCACATCAATTATGAGAGATGATGAGGGTGTTCAGAAGCTAGTATATTTCAATAGCAAGGCTCTTCAAGGGGCCGAGCAGAGATACCCAAAAATGAAGAAATTATCTTATGCTCTCATTCATGCATCCAGAAAGATGAAGCCCTACTTCCAATCCCATACCATGGTCATCTTAATAGACTCTCCTCTTAGGCAAGTCATCCATAAACTCAAGAAATCAGGTAGATTGATGGCCTGGTCTATAGATTTAGGAGAATTCGACATCGTCTATCAATCGAAAATAACCATCAAGGGGAAAGATTTAGATAATTTTGTTGCCAAGTTCACATGGGATGAGGCCGATGCTGAGGAGACTGTTGATCCAGCAAGTGAGCCATAAAGAATATGTCCCCCCTCGGCTGAAGATGAGATAAGTATGGAGAGGGCAATGGTGGACGAGAATGAGGAAGAAAGATTTGTGTTCAGGAATGGAGCATTAAAAGAGGGAAAATTTTCCAAAAAATATACTGTGTGGAGCCTCTTTATTAACGATTCTTCATGTGAGGCAGGGAGTGGAGTTGGCCTGATAGTGTTGGCTTTGGATGGAGCTGATATAGAGTATGTTTTAAGATTCAAGTTCAAGGCATCTAACAATGAATCTGAGTACGAGGCCCTTATTTTCGATCTCGCCCTTGCTAGAGCATTGAATGCAACTCAGTTGTCAGTTCACAATGATTCCAGAGTGGTTGTAAATCAAATCCTAAGAGTATATATGGTTAAGTATGAAAGGATGGACAAGTATATATCCAGGTTAAAAGTCATGCTGAAAAACTTCAATGAGATAAAGCTCAAAAGAATCCCTTGGATGGACAACGGCCTAGTCGATGCCTTAGTTAGGTTGGCGTCAATAACTAAAATCGAGATAAGAAGGTCAGTACATGCCAGATTCTACATCGGTCGACCATTGAAAAAGAACACAACACAGTTGAGTTTTTCTTAAGCCTTGAGATAGGATAATATTTGATGTATCCTCTTATACGATATATAAAAGATAGTGAACTACCAGACTCAAAATTGGAAGGAAGGAAGCTCAAATACAAAGCAACTAAATTCTCAGTTAATGGGAATGTTTTATACAAGAAATGATTCTTCCTCCCTGTACTCCGATGTGTCCATCCGATAGACGTAGAATACATTTTAAAAGATATACATGAAGGTTCCTAGTCCATCCAGATAGGGGGAGATCTATGGAGAATAGTGTGGTCGCCCAGGGGTATTGGTGGTTGACCTTAGCTAAGGATGCAACTAGTTATGTCAAGAGATGTGACAAGTGTCAGAGGTTTTCTAGCATCCCTCATTAGCCTCACCAGCCTCTATCTTCTATCACCTCTTCATGGTCATTTGTTGTTTGAGGAATTTATTTATTAGGTCCCTTGCCCAGGGAGACTGGAAACTACAGATACCTCATAGTGGCGATTGACTACTTCTCGAAATGAGTTGAAGCAGATGTCATGATCACCATCACTTATATGAAGACCTTTAAATTTATTTGTAGGAACATCATTTGTAGATATGTTCTACCTTATACTCTCGTCTCAGACAATGGAAAGCAATTCAAAAATGATTCATTGGAAGCCTAATGTAAGAGGGTTAACATCAAGCAATTTTTTTCAGCTCCAGGTCGACCTCAAGCAAATGGTCAAACAGAGGTAACCAATGGAACCATATTGAATGGGATTAAGAAGAAGTTGGAAGACTCCAAGGGTTTGTGGACCGATGAAGTGCATGATGTCCTATGGGCCTACAGGATGATAGAAAGGACTCTAACAGGAGAAACCCCTTTCATGCTTGCCTACGGCTCAGAGGTTGTGATTCCTACAAAAATTGGTTTGCCAAGCCATAGGGTGCATACCTATGACCCAAAAGCAAATGCTGAAGAGAGGAGGTTGGATCTAAACCTCATTGAAGAGAGGAGGTTGGATATAAACCTCATTGAAGAGAGGAGAGAAGACGTAAAAATTAGGCAAGCCGCCTATCTGTAGAGAACTGTTAGGTTATATAACAAAAGAGTGAAGGCTAGGCCATTAGGAGTGGGATACCTAGTTTTGAACAAGACTCGACAAAAGCAGAACAAACTCCATCCTAATTGGTATGGTCCCAATAAGGTAACAGAAGAGGTAGTTCCTGGCACATATCGGCTTGAGAATTTAGAAGGAGAGCGATTCTCCAATCCTTGGAATACCGACCATCTAAAGAAGTATTATTAGTAGGACTTTGTATAAGTTTATTCTATATTTGCATCATTGTATGAGAAGAAACATTATGAACGGAAATGAAAAATTACAAGTGTTCTCTCTTATATTTGTTATATGACTAATTCACATTGTATGTTTCAGTTCATCCTAAGCTATGGAACATCACTTATATAGTGAATTAGCATTAACTTGCTCTCAATGACATGACAATTCGGATGGGGCTAACCTTGTCCATGGATTCTCAATAACACCGAGAGGGGGGAACAATATCTTAACATCATTAATTTGGTGAAAAAATCTATCTTTCGAGATGACATTTGTAGGCCCCTTTATTTTCAAATCATACTTTGCTTTAAGGATGATGAAACACTTTTTATTTTTGAAAAAATCTTTTTCAAATTTTATGTGCACCAAATTGTGAAACAATTTTAACTTAACCAAATTTTATCTTGATTAGTCGTAAACAAGCATCTAGTGATTAAAGCAAGTAAAGTAAGGAAAATAATGCCCATATTGCCAAATGTACGAGAAAACCACAAAGGGAAAAAAACTCTGATCACCTTAGCCAGACAATTGTTACGAATGTGGATTTACAAGGAACAGACACAATTCATACTCAATGACTCAATCCCCATGAGACTTGATGCACTTCTGATCTTTAACCACCCTTACACAGTGCCCACATGAATCCTTCTTGATACCTGTCCACAACAGTTACCTCCATGAATGCCTCGGTGTCCACCGATATGGCTTGTAACGTCTACGATGTTGAACATGGACTCCTTCACTTTTTCACTGCAAAATCCAATGTTCAAGTGTAGAACAAACTCTTCTTGGTAAAACCAAAGATCATAATAGCATATGTGAATGAAAACTCGGATATTTGAAACTCTAAGGATGTTTTAGACTTATAAAACCTTACAAAACATTGTGCTAAAATGTACTGGTTCGTAAACTATTTTTTAGATTGTACACTTTTGAAATTCTGAGGGAAACACGCCTTAACTAATTTTTTTAAGGCGGCGCATCGCTCGAACGACTGTAGTTCTCGCTCGAATGAGATAGACCTGTCGTTTGAACGACATGGTGATCTCACTCGAACTACTGCTTATGTCGTTTGATGTATTTGAGTGATTGTACGCGTGTGTTTGATTTTAACACAACTCTAAACCATCTTTATCTCAGAATAGGCAAAGTGTTAATGATTTCAAAGACTTTCAAACCATTTTAAAAAAACAATTCTTTGATAAAATAACATCATTAAACATTTTAAAATAAATTTCGAGTCCCATTAAAATTATGCATTCATACCTGAGTGATATCGGAATGCAATTAAACTTGAAGACGAAGTATACACCATAAACTGGCGTAATAAATTCCTTGTATCTTCGGTGCAATGTCTTCAATGAACTTCAATACATCATAGTCTGCGTGGGATCGTGAAATAACAATCTACCTATGACTTAAATGTGTTTTGTTTCGGGAAGAAGTGAAAACTATACAATGGACTCAATTGGAAAATTTGCCCTTACAAGTATATGATGAGGTATCTCTCGTCCACACACTCTCAAAACGACGAGAGGTGATTTGTGATATAACACCATAATTTGGTGAATTCAAATTCAAAAATCGTTTTATTATCGTTTATCTTAACATCATTAATATGGTTAAAAGCTCTCTTGACCGAGATGACAGTTGTAGGCCCCTTAATTTTAAATCATACTTTGGTTTAAGGATAATGAAACACTTTCCCTTTGTGAAAACTCTTTTTCAAATTTTATGTGCACCAAATTGTGATACAATTTTAACTTTACCAAATTTTATCTTGATTAATCCTAAGCAAGAATCTAGTGATTAAAGCAAGTAAAGTAAGGAAAAGAATACTCACAACGCCGGATGTACGAGAAAATCACAAAGGGGAAAAAACTCAGACAACCCAAGCCAGACAATCACTATGAATGTGGATTCACAAGTCTTACTCAATGACTCGATCCCCATGAGACTTGACGCTCTTTTGATCTTCAACCACCCTTCCACAGTGCCCGCATGATACCTGTCCACAGCAGTCGCCTCCACGAATGCCTCGGTGTCGACCGATATGGCTTGTAACATCTTCGATATTGAAAACGAACTCCTTCACGTCTTCCCCACAAAACCCAATGTGCAAGTGTAGAACAAACTCTTCTTGGCGCAACCAAATATCACAATAGCATATGCGAATGAAAACTCGGATCTTTGAAACTCTAAGGATGTTTTAGACTTAGAAAACTTTGTGCAGAAAATGTACTGGTTCGTAAACTATTTTTTAGTCTGCACACTTTCGAAATTCTGAGGGAAACACTCCTTAAATAATTTTCTTGAGGAGGCGCATCGCTTGAATGACTGTATCTATCGCTCAAATGAGATGGCCATGTCGTTCGAACGATATTGTGATCTCGCTCGAACGACTGCTTATGTCATTTGATGTCGTTTGAGCAACTGTACGTGTGTTTGATTTTAACACAACTATAAACCATCTTTATCACAAAATAAATGAAGTGTAAATGATTTCAAACACTTAAAATCATTTTAAAAATATTTCTTTAATAAAATAACATCCTTTAACATTTTAAAATAATACTGAGTCCCATTAAAATTACACATTCATACCCGAGTGATTTCGGAATGCAATTAAACTTAAATATGGAATATGAACCATAAACCAACATAATAAATTCCTTATAGCTTCACCGCAACGTCTTCAATGAACTTCAATATGTCATAGTCTGTGTGGAATTTACGACAATAAAAATCTACATATGACTCAAACGTATTTTGTTTTGAGAATAAGTCAAAACTATAAAACATACTAAATTGGATATTTTGTCCTTACAACAGTGTAGGACGAGGTATCTCTTCTCCATACACTCTCAAAATGATGAGAGGGGACTTATGATATAACACCATAATTTGGTGAATTCAAATTCAAAAATCATTTTACTATGGTTTGTCTTAACATCATTAATTTGGTGAAAAAACTCTCTCGGCCGAGACGATAGTGTAGGACGATTTATCTCTCGTCCATACACTCTTAAAACGATGAGAGGGGACTTGTGATCAAACATCAAAATTTGGTGAATTCAAATTCTAAAATCGTTCATCTAGTTATATTTATCTTTTCTAAGGACGAGATGATGTGCGAAGAAAATGGTTAACTGGTGATCTCAAGTTATAAGCCATTTATATGGTTATTTATTAAACATCAGTAGAATTTTGAGATTGATGATGCAAAGCCAAAATAGAATATATGTAATAACAAGAAAAGACGACAGAAGTAAGCAATACAAGCATTATCATTTATCATTTAGAGGTTCTATGAAATTGTTCAGACAGAAATGTTGATGGGCTTAATCTCACAGTACAAAAATATAAAACTAAGTATCACACACTGCCACCCAAAAGAAGAGTCAAACTTGGGTATCTTCAATGGGAACCTCAGAGGAAGAAATGCACACATTTTGTGCAGGGATCTAGGTGTCGGCCCCATAACCGTCGACACCGCATTCGATCGCATCATTGGCGTTCTCAGTGAACTCCGTAGGATTGGCCTTAAGAATCTTAATCAGATTCTCCAACTCAAAGAGGGAAATCGCGAGCAAGGGGTCATTAAAGTCAAGACCTTCAAAGTCTTGAGGAGCCAAATTCCCTGAGGCAACATTCTTTAGGGCGGCCCATCGATTGACAGTTTTTTTTACCTCTTTCAAGGTATTCAAACGCATAGCCCCCAAACTCATCGAAATCCTTGAACTCGGCCACGAATTTTATCCTTGCATCGTCCAAAGATTCCTTGATCGAAACATCTAACTCGACCTTCTTATTATTATTCAATTCCTTCAAGGTCTTTTCATGACCAGCCTTCTAATTATCCAATTCTCGGCCCTTATCCTATAAAGTTGATGTTGCCTTTTGAAGATCCTCCCCCAGGCCCTCCTCCGTCTTCTCAGCATCTCTTCCTTTATGGATTAAGGGAAGCTTCTTCTCAACCTAGTCTCCTAGGTGGTAGAAGGTAAGAAGAGACTGTAAAAGTAGTGAAAATCAAGTTAGTATGAAACAACACTTGGAAGAACTAAAAAACTGTCAAAGTTCGAGAAAATACCTAGACGGCCCTGTAAAGTCCAAATTCAGTCAGAAAGGAAGAGTTCGTAGAGCATAAAAAATGCTTGTCAATAGCAAATATCAGGGAGGCAACAGAGTCAAATGATTTATTGGCGATCCCGATCAAGCTCTCGTTATTAAGTTTTAACTAGGCGAGATGAGCAGCACGGGCGTCGTCAGTCAAGATGGGAATCGCCTTATCAGTCCCTTGTTACTGCCGACTCTATTTTTATTGGCAGTGGGTGACAGTGTCCTCGACTCGCTCCTTTCTCTTTCTGGTATCATCAGCTCGATTGAGACCGCCCATGGTCGACTTCTTTTGCTGGACACTGGGGTTTCTTGTTTCTTGCCAAAATTGATAAACATATTTGCAAGATTGAGGGTTACCATATTCCAAAGTGTTTCAGGGACATCGGTTGGATGACTTGCAAAAATTTAAAGTTAAACATCATCAATGTCAAAGCTGACACTATAATTAAAGACGAGGTTACAATCAAAAAATGAAAAATAAACTTACATATTTCGGTAAGACGACCAATATCTAGTCCCATCTCGACCAAGATGTCAGGGGTTATAAGGTCCTCATATTTAACAAGACTCCCACCACCTAGGACTCTAATCGTCCTGATCTTCTCTTGGTCGTCCAGGCTCAAGCCGGGGTCAAGCTTTGCAACTATGGACACTTCACCCCATTTTAATGGGAACCTCTACTCAAAGGAAGAACATACGTGATTTGTAGGAAACTCCCATGCGTCAGATACGAAGAAATATCTTAGGTTAAAATCATGGTTTGATGTTTGGTTGATGAATATAACTTTCTTGGTCGTCTTTCTAGCCACAAAGTGGTAGTAGCCAGGTTAAGCAGTAATGCAGGAGACATTATAGCATGCCTTGAACACGCTAACTGGAAGTTCGGTGCCATGGCAAAACTTCCAGAGAAAAATAAATCAGAGTAAGATTCTCCAAGTGTTCGGATAAATTTGAGCAAGGGATAAGTCTAAATTAGCAAATATGGCACGCACAACAGGACGTACAGTAAGAAGAAAGCCTAGTTTGAACATCTGCTTATATAATGCAACCTCACCTGATCGGCCGCTAAAATCTCTTTTGGACTCGTCGGGATCTCTCATCATGATATCATATTTAATTCCGATGCTGCCAGTATAAGAGGTCAACATCACTTATGGAACTTTGAAATGTTTGGGCATATTGGGTATCTAATGGATCCTCAACATCGTTTCCTGAGTTGACGACATTGTTGGTTGGTACCCCGTTTGGAAATCTATTCTGAAATTTCACCTCGTTCATGATCGAGACAGGGATAACTATTTGAATGTGGGGATGCACAACGCTGACCCTCGGCTCATCAAGGATTGATTCATCAGTATGAAGGTCTACCTCTTCAGACTGAGAGCTCTCGTTGTTGGCTGTACAAGAGTCATTGGAAAGAATATCAACTTCATTAGGGTTTGTGGCTCCCATTTTGATAGTACTAGAGGTAGTCAGTCTCATGGCATGAGCATAAAATTCGGCTTCATTCGAGACCCTAGACAATAACATCATTGCTCACAAATGAGTTTACACTCATTGTATCTTCACTTATGACAATTGTTGGGGGATGACTTATGGAAGGAGCCTTTTATCTCACAACTATGGGAGGACGAGATGTTGGAGGATCGTCTCATATCTCAACTATAGTAGGTCGGATAACAACAATAGGAATTAGGAAGATTGGACATAAAGAAAATGCCTCGACCTGGCATCTAGCCTCGGCTTTGGCCTCGTACTAACGAATCTCACTAAAGATCCTCTCCCTAAGGTCTGGAATTGGTCATTCAGCTCGGACAGTTTCCTTTACATTCAAAGGATGAGTTTCAACTTCGACATAATTTGCGAAACACTTGAAAATAACTTGCAAGTTTTAATGGAATGACTAAAGGATCAAACGTGGAAATGAAACATTTTTATTTTAAGAACCCAAGAACACTAAATAGCAGTTATCGAAGAAGATGACTAGCGTTAGATCGACAGGAAACCACAGGAAACCCTAATACTTGCCTAGAAAAGCTTGGATAAGAATCTAGAGAGAAGAAAAAATCTAGAGAAAGAGAGTGTGCGCGCGAATGAACAAGGGGGAAGAAAGAGAAAAGTTTAAAATGTTTTTTAAATATCAGTAATGATAGGGCTCTATTCCCAAAGTTCCATTATTAGCGCACAGTTCCCAAATTGGACACGTTGTTGCAACTTCTTGAGCAGTACGCTAGTTAACGACTACATGACAAGTTTCATCCATCAATAACTGTTAACAAGTTCATATTCGACATGGCAGGGACGTATCATCAGTTTCAGAACTCATACACTTATCCCTGAGCCTCCACATATTGAAGGCTAAGGGATAGGGGATGATTGATATGACTAACTCGGCCTTGTCGAACTTACAAAGCTCACCTTTCACAAGGAATTTAACAAGAAGCAGTCTCAGTCTCGTCCATGTGTTAAGCCGAGACCATTGACCATCACCCTAAACATCGTCTCAGCTAACTTCTAAATAGTCGAGATGTCCTCAGTCTAGGCATATACTTATCTTGACCTGAGGCACGCCAGTCGAGACCTCCTTAGTCTAATCATATGCTCATCTTGACCTGACGCACATCAGCCAAAATCTTACTTAGCAGGCAACCAACAGAACCATGGAGGTGTCTTACTCGGCGAGGCCAACACCTCCATCACAACATAACATATTTGACACCTGGAAGGGCGAATAGAATGGAGCACGCATGGAAGAGTGCACGTGGTCTATGAACCCCGCGTGGACAAAACCATTTCAGCAACATTTCCCTCGCATGTGATGAATATCTTTCAATTATGATTTTCATGCACTAAGGACAGGTGGCTACAAGGCATTGGCCACTCCATATGGTACATGCCTATTACATGCCTGGGGTGCACATTGCACCACCCCAGTCATATAAATATTCACCATCTCCTACCTTGAGGAGGACTCTAATTCGAAACGCTAGTGAAACTCTGCTAAAATTACAACATAGAGAGAGAAAGATTGAGTGATCAGTATCCAAAGGCCATTAGAGCCCTTTCTTAGTGGAATTCACTCACACGCACACAGTGGAGTACGCCTAGATAGACTGAACCACTTATATACTATTTATCTCCTCTTTACGTCACCACCTTCTATATTTACATATATATATTTTTACTCCGTTTCTATACTGGATTGAGCTAGCATATTTACACTGATTTGGTGATACCATTTCTGGTGTCATCATGAGTTAACATGAAATAACATATGATGAAGTTATCAAATAAGAGGTAAAAACTTTAATAATGAGAAAATTAAAAATATAAGAGGCCTTTGTTGTGTGATGAATAGTTTGAGACTAAGTATTGTGTCATGTATTGATGCTTGTGTACGCTCTACATCTTGTACTGATGCGAGTTGATGGTATAGTTCGTGATGACGATATACTTATGGAATTGAGGCAAGTTTGCACTATATGAATGGGAGGACGCTCTACATAATGTATGGACGCGGGTACATTATTGATGCACAAAAATGCACATCAACATAGTTAAAATATGATTTAGTTTTAAATCAGTAAATTAGGAATATGTTGAATGTCTGGGAATCCACAAGAATACTAAAAACAATGAGAAAAAGGGAAAACATATCTAGACACACAAATTTAAGTGGTTCAACTAGTTAGGCCTACATCTAATGTGAATTAACTTGTTTATCACTATTTCTATTGTGTTATCTAAGTTACAAGATGAAATTTATCTCTCTATAATACAAACTAGCAAAGTAACATTAGGGGTTTCACTTTCAAAGGTAACTTAGAGTACATGTGACCATATTAAAGGTTTATATATAAGTTTTGGGTTTAATGCGCACCCCAAGTCACATGTTGCATGCTACTTGATAAGAACTTTTACAAATCTTCCATTTGTCTTTTTAAAAGATGTAAAGAATATTTGATTATTCCCTCACAGGAAATGTTGATTTTCACTCACGTTTGTGTAGGTGGGAAATATCTAAAATGTTCTTTTTGGTAAACTTTGCACTTTCTGGTTTTTGGTTATAAAATAGCTGATCCTGTTTAGGTCGACCCTAGGAGGCCAAAGGTCTATGGGTGAAGGTAAACAGGATGAAGGTCATTTTAGTTCTACTCCCTTATGAAGCTAGTTTCAGAATCATCAATTACCCCCTAGGCTCCAATATTTTGAGGAATTACAGCTATAATAGAAGAATGAAGGTCATAAGATGAGTTTAAGTGAGTCGTGCACATATAAATTGATGTTTTGATAAGCTCCCAAAATGTATTAGCCGAGGGTCCTAGGATGAGGGAGTTTATGCACCTTAAAATGTTACAGTTGAAGGAACTGAGGGACCCTAAAATGTGTGAGTCGGGGTCCTTAGGTTGAGGGATCAAATGCATCGTAAAAATGTTGAAGACTAAGGAGCTAAGGACCCTAAAATATAGGAGTCGAGGGTACTTTGGCCGAGGGATCTGAGGCACCTTAAAATGCTATAGCCAAAGGAACCGAGGGATCCCAAACTATAAGAGCCTAGGGTCCTTAAGCCGAGGTGCTTAGTCAGTTTAAAAATGTTGAAGATGAAGGAGATTAGGGACCACAAAATGTTCCAACTAGGGGTGCAATCGGTACGGATTTTTATCGTACCGTACCGTTTTGGTATGGGAAAAAAATGGTTTTGATTTCATATTATGAAATACCGAAAATTAACTTTACTGAAACCGAAAATACCGCCAAAAATTTTGTTGGTTTTGATTTTTAGATATTAAAAACTGACTTACATTACCGTCTTATCATACTAAATTTATCGTATCAAAATTACAGGATTTTTCTGTACCTACATACCATACCAATTACCAAATAAAATTTGTATTTAAAAAATATATATACCCAATTATCAAGACCCTTCATTTTAAACTCATCTCATCCATTCATTTACCTTCCTATAATAGCCACAAAACCCTAAATTTAGTTTTTATTCTCTTTCTCCCACAACAAATCAGCCACATACCAAGATGTCCCTCAAATCAACCGCACAAGGTAACTCATTTCTTCTTCCTAATCTCATTTCTTTGCTTTCTGGTCTCAAATCGCTGAATAGATATGTTGTATATATCTCAGTTGGCACGTTTTTTCTTAAATCTATTGCTATGCCTCTGTATGTTGTATATATCTCAGTTAACTCATTTTTTTTAACTCCGTGAGAGTGGATTTAAATATGTGCGAGTCTTGGCTTTTGTCGTTTTTTTGGCTTTTGCGGGTGGAAGTGTATTTAAGTCCTTTCGTTCTTTTGACTCTGTTGTTGTGCCTCAAATATGTTGCATCCATTCCATTCCAATAGAAGAGATAGTTGCCGATATGAGAAGAGATTTTAGTAATGTTTTTTTTTCTATAGTTAATTTTTTCAGCAGTTTGCAGAAAAAAAAGTAATGGTTTCGACGGTCGATAGAAAAAAGCAAGCAGTGATTTTTATTTTTGAACAACAAATATTTTAAAATTCAACCCACAACTTTGTTTACACATAAAATTTTATAAATTTATTCAGGAGGTCATTACTTTTTGTTTACAAGTAGTTTTTTTATAAAATTTGTACAGGTTCATAGACAGTGACAAGTTCTTTACTAAAACCGAATTTTACACAACAGAGGTTCACCATATCTCGGAAATTGACCTGCTACCCATTTTTGCTGGTGTGAAAAAAATCCAAACAAACCTGTTACCCATATTTGCTGGTGTGAAAAAGTCAACTTATTATTATTATTAGATACATTAACCTAAGTAATTTTTTAACACATAATTTTTATCGTAAATTCATGTTACTTCCCATATAGATGTATTTATATAGTTTGGATTTATAGTCTTTTTTTTTTAATTTGTAGATTTTAATCAACAATTGTTTTGAAAGGCAATTAATTATGCAATTTAGTTTGTTTATGCTTCATGAGTGATCTTCATTTTATTTTTCAGTGCAATTTATATTATATTTTAGTTTTAAGTAATGCATTTAAGTTTGATCGATTAAATGAGTTTAAAATTTTGGTACCGAAACTTGTACAAAATTTTACCGGGATCACAATATCGAAATGTATATCTAAGATTTAATGAATGCATAAATCGATTTGTAATTCTGGTATTTACCAAGAAAAAACAAATTGAAACCAAAATTACTGAAACCAAAAAGAACGAAAATACCGAAAAAATAGAAAAAACGATTGGTTTGGTTTTGATGTACCGGCAGGTAAGCTGGTACAAATGATTTTACCATTTAGATTGTGGTTTTGGTATTGGTAAGGGTCGTTATTGACCAAACCATACCGGTTGCACCCCTAGTTGCAACCGCAGGAACCGAGTGACCCCAAAATGTAGGAGTCGAGGGTTCTTAAGCCAAAGGAGAGGAGGCACCTTAAAATGTTGTATTCGAAGGACCTAACGGACCCTAAAATGTAGGAGCACAAACTAGAAGATAGAACTTTACTCGAGAGGATTAGTGTTGTGAGTTTATACGTCTTGGAATGGTTGTGGAGGGTTGTATTTATAGGATTAGGATGAGGTAGGAGGCAGCCTAAAATGGGTAGAAATTTTCGTAATCAACTAGGAAAGAATAGGGTTTTAGGATGAAAAGTTGAAGGATTTTACCAAAGTATAAGTTTGAAATCTGACACTTTTAATCGACTGAAAGTAGACATCTAATTAGCTGAAACTCCTTTAGTTGGCTTGTTTTAAATTTTAGTTGGTTGAAAATAGTTTAGTTGTCTAGACTTTTTCTTGGGACTTTTAGTCGATTAAACCTCATAGGTTTTATTCTAAAATTATTTGTCTTGGGTCCAAGCTTTGGGCAAGGTTTAGGGTGCTCTAGGGAGGGTTAATGAGAGTATGTTTCGAGCATATACATGTTGAAATAAGTTACTTTAATTTGTAAAATGGTTCCTAAAGTAAAACAAAAGAATGTAATGTGTCAGGGATTTTGAGAATTTCTTTGACTTGATTGAATCATCAATTAAAGGCTTTCATGAATTTCTTGATGTAGTGCTTGCATGGGTAAGATAGCAATAGGTTGTGGGATGTGTTGGAACTAGTTTATTTTAATTGGTTGATGTTTGAGCATTTCATGAGGCTTTTGATCAATGGTTTTGATGCAAGATTTAAATAAATCTTGTGATCTTCATTATGTTCTTCATTGTCTTGTTTGAGGGCTTCATTGCCTTACATGGGATGATTGCGTGGATGTTTGGATAAAGTTCTCCTTGTTATATATCTCGTAATGTATCGAGTGCTTGTTCTAATCTCAAATACATTGGTTATAAGATAGTGAAGTATGTTCTTATATCAATTGTGTTGTCATCAAATAAAATCCATTTGGTTTAAATATATCTGGTTTCAAAATATCCCACTTTTGATGATGACAATACATTTCATATGGTTTGAGAAAATATTTTTAAAGTCTATTCCATTGTATGAGACTTGGTTTATGGAAAAATTTTCTTTTGAGAACAATTATTTTTCTCCTTTCTCCCCCTTTGTCATTATCTAAAAGGGTTGGTTAGGGGGTGAAAAGTGTATTTTTGTTGCATGCAATTTTAAGAGACTTGGATCCGTATTTCCTTCCTTTTTCTGCAAAAGTGTGTTAGTTCATAGAAATTATAGGTGAAATAATTTTTCATATGAGAAAATAATTTCCTTAAGTATTTTTATGTCTTTAAGTTAGGTGGTAAATTGGATGGGTATTGAAGTGAAATGTGCATGGCATACAATGTGGTGAATTTTTATGCTATTTAACCAATTTGATGAGAGTGAAGATTGGGATATGAAATATGAAACTTATTCATAACATAAAAATTATTTACAAGATAATTCAATTATCACATCATTTATGGAAAATACAATTATTTGGGGTAGAATGGGAAATGTTCTGCGTGCAGGAAAATGGGTTTTTCACTGCCAATGGGGTGAAAGTATCTAGAAGGATAGCGTCATTGATATTTCCTATGGGGTTTTAAGGTTGCATGACATTTTCCATAAGGATGTCAAATGTCTCATTGTTATGAAATAGTTGGTCATAAGGGTTTTGGGATTAGATAGGGTGTTGTGACATCCAAGAATACCATCGGTTATTGTTGTTATTCCATAAGTCATTTTGTAAGTTAAACATGGATGGAAAATTAGTTTTTGAGGTAATCAATGGAGTTTTCGAACTGGGGAACTCTGGTATGGACTTATTCGGATATATGGTCAATTCTAAGAAAAAGATTTTGGAAAGTGATATCATTGGGGTTAGAGGTACTAGTCTGGCTTTGAATTTCCAAAAAGACATTCGGTTGAGTATTTTCAAGTGGATTGACCTCAAGTATTTCCTCATTTTACTCAAGGACTTGGTTTAGCGCGGGATGCCAATTTACTTCATATTTGAAAAGTTTTAGGGAGACCAAGGTCTTGATTGAAAAAATGGTTCTATGGCTTATGGGAATTTGTAACCCAGAGGATATTATCAAAATATCTATGGCATGTATAATCGATGTTAACATCATGCTATAGGGAAGGCAACTAGTGCTTCTTCATTGGGTTTTTTTCATATGCTTGATAATGAGAAAGGAAGGGTAAATTACGATCCCTTTTTAATGCACCAATTTATGTATACATCAAATTTTGGGATATCTGGGTGTATTCCCGAACGGGGAAGAATGAATTTTGTTATGATGCTATGAAAGATTCGTTAGGTTGCGAAAATATGGGTGTAATGGAGTTTGTAAAATGGAGAGTCGATAACGTTTTCTTTGGCCAAGAAATTCATTGCTTAGACCTGTAAAAAAATATTCGTTATTATCCATTTATGTGTGGAGTAAAGGGTTAATCCACCACTTGAAAGAAGGAATAGTTCATTTAGACAAATTTAAAATATTATAATGGATCGAAGAAAGATGGAAGAACTAACAACATCATCTTTTATGAAAAAGTTTGAGTAAAATTCTCAAGTGAGATCAGGAAAGATAGACTCCATCATTTCAAGGAATCCGAACCATCATTGGATAATAAACATCCTATAGATGTGAGGTAGTTCATTTCCAAGGAAATAAGAAGGGTGGATTATTCCTTGTTCAATGGAGCATAAATGTAAGTTCATGTTGACGTATATTTCTCCCTCAGAGTTGGGAGTGAAGGTGATAGGGTAAAATAATGAATGCCCTGATACCAATTTGATAATGCGGAAATACACGTGCTTGGCAAGGATGGTCACAATCAAAAATTCTATTTTTATCTTTTTTCAATTTAACACCCAAAATCAAATTTTGTATTTTTATCCTTAACATGCATCTAGGTAATAACCGATAAAATAAACCAATCATGCAATCAAACACGACAAATAAGCAAAAATCCCTTTTCAGGGCAAAACCTATTTTTCAGCACTATAGAGAGTTTTACAAGACTATCGACTTACAGACTACTTGATATAACCCACAAGTATAATTCACAGTATCTTCAAAACTTTGAAAGAAAATGCCTCAGTCCAGAGTCATCCACATGTGGAAGTCCACCCTCGGTATCCACCTGTAACTCCCCGACCTAGATTCATGGATTACCCGTGAGTCAACTCGATCCGAATCGAGTTGTTAGGTGTGAAGTGCAATGAAACAACCTAAATAATGTTGCTCGTTCGGTTTTATTTTAATTTAACATTCCACTTATTAGCATACGATTCCAGTTTCAAAATGAACTAGGTGAGGGATCCAAGTAAGCAGAGCTACTAACATAAACAAAATATACTTACTTGTAAAACGCCCTCAAATTATGGAACCGCTTCCAACCTGCCGTAACAAAGTGGGGACGTGAGCTTATGCCCAGTGGGATATATACAAAAAGTATAAAAACGAACGATAAAAATAAATACTTACACTTATCCATATTAATACTTACACATGTATACCTTTAAAAATACACATGCCAATGTGTCAACCGTTTTACTTCCGAAAACCTTACTTATCCATATTAATTGACCTTAATCTTATTAAAGGCTTTTGTTATTTGTACTTAGAATTCCCACTTTATTTAACACACTTGGTTCAACATTTGAAACAATTACACTTGATTTTATTACAACGATTCCTTTTATTGGAATTTTACTCCATTTATTCGTTACTGTACACTTTAGTATTTTCATTTAAAATCACCATTTCAATACAAGCATTCGTCGTGTTAGAAAATACTTATTTACTTTAAAAAAAATCCTTTTTACAACACATTCTTGTATTAATTATGGGTTTAACCTTTAGGTTGCTTAACCACCCATTTATCCACTCTCTTTAACCATTTTTCATTCCTTTATGGACATTAATAGATTTACGCATTTACTTATCCATTTCATCTTTACCGGAACATCTATTACATTCATTCAAGTTTGATTGTATGAACACATTTTACCACACAAACCATTTCCTTAAATGTTGCATATTTTCTTTATCTTTTCTCGGAATCTTCCAATACCGCATACTTACACGGGCTCTACACCGACGGCTATACACACCAAATGCTTTGGCCAGTGGTTTAGGGATTTTCACCCAAGGACTCTGGGCCCTTGTTTCTTTATCCAGGTGTCATCCGAGTACCTTTCATGTGTTTTAACATTTTACAAATGTCCACATTATTTCCTTTCCTCACTTTTACCCGACCGAAGCTAATACTCGGACTTAACTGTCCGTTTTTCCATTAACACTTGGAAAATAATTTGTTTTCTTCTTTAAGTCCCTTATCCACACACACGTGACTTATACTAAATTCATTCACGCTTAGGACTTAATTCATTTTCACACATATTAGTGTAAAGACATTCTTTAACAATTTTATTTCATAAAAAGGTTCCACTTTAAGTAATTTACTAATTTACCCTTTGTTTACCAAGCTTGCAATTTAGTCCTTTAACAAGTGTTATTCTCACAAATGATTATTAAGTTTTCAACTTAATATTTATAACACTTTAGCTATTTTAACACTTGTTTAACACCGCACTTCTACCTAACTTTCTCTTGACACTTGAACACCCTTAACACATAAAATAACACCCTTTATTCACAAAGTCTCCTTTTTGCAAGAGACTTAAAAAGATTTATTTCATAAATATTTTAACAACATTAACATCGTTCCACATTTTTATCCCACAAAATGTCCATTTTTCTTTTTTTCTATAAATATACTAAAATGGCATTTCTTACATTTTTATTCCATAAAAATATTTATTATTTATATTTACTAAAAATATGCCAAAATAACACTTCTTACATTTTTATTCCATAGAAACGTTTATTTTTCAGTTTTACTAGCAAACACATTAACTCAATAGCATTTTACATTTTTATTCCATAAAAATGTATAAATTTCAGTTTTACTAGAAAATATGCACAACAATATTTTCCTACATTTTTATTCCATATAAATGTCTATTTCAAATTTAATAGGAAACACACAATAATAATATTTTCTAGCACTTTTATTCCATATAAATGTCTATTTCTTAGTCTGAAATTTTATTCTATTTTCAAGACCCATTTTAGTTCATCCTTTTGTTACCCATTCCACACAAATGTCAAGATAGTTAATGATCAACACTAGGATGCAAGCCAATATCCTACATAAATATATTTAAGCTAATATATGTAAATAACATGCTGAAAATATACTATACACTAAACTTGGATCAAAGTTAGCTTTTCCCATCTCAAATGAAGCCCAAATCAGTGGAGTGAAGGATCAATGGAGATGTCAACCCCCACCTCCTAAGGTGGTTTTAAAGGGGTTGTCTTGCACCACTAAGCTCAGCTTCAAGAGACACCATTTCTCCCTCTACAAAACCTCCATCAACATATATATATATATATATATATATATATATATATATATATATATATATTCTTCCTGAGAACGTCCTCCTTCAATACCCCCTTAAAATCCCCAACCACACTCCTATATATTTTCGTATACCTATTTCATCAATAAGAAGGACTGAATATTTAATAGTGTGGTTAGGGTTAATACATTTACTTGAAATAAGAGACTTCAAATAGTAGGATGAAATGGGGAGAGCTGTGAGCTTTAGGGGAAAAAACCCAAATTTTGATACTGTATTGTTGCCTTTACAACATCTCATGTTCCCTCTCTCTTATATCCCCAAACTAATGAGAGATTTGCTAAAGATGAACCTTCTCATCCCAAGCCTTTCCCATATCAGGTATTGGGTCTTCCACAATCCGACAACTCATGAGATCTCACGGTCCCATTTGAGATAACGTATGAGATGGGAGCAGGTCTGTGTTCACGTCTCTCTCTCTCTCTATCTCTCTCTCTCTCTCATTTAACATACCATGGGTCACATAATATACTATACCAAGAATTCAGTTAACATACCGTGAATCACGTTCCTACAGACCAAAGTTTAAAACCGACCAATAAGAGCTCGACAACGCACTCGCAGAGATGACATTTCTCAATCATCGGCCAAGCGAGACTACCTCGTCGCTTGAACGACCATCTTGGTCGTTAAAATGACACACTCACTAAATTTTTGGATTTGCCCCAACTGATTTTCTAAAATTACATAAAAGTGCACCCATTTGTTACGTAATAACGAGATATATAGTTAATTTTCCAACTTATTATAACCTTCATAACCAATGAACTCCATATATAAATCTGAAATTTGGTAATTCTCCTTATCTAATCTAATTTATTACCCACAATTTCCCATAATTGTAATTTGTTCCTCCTATTATGAATTTTATATATAATTAAATAAATTCACCATAATGGGGTATCACACCACCGATCAACCTTCAGCCTTCTTCTGATGTGATCACTCGGCTCACAAGTTCAGCTGTAGATATCTCTCTCCAAAACTCTGTATAAAAGATACAAAACTTTCTTGGGTTTCAAAACGATTCACAAAAACTATTTGAGGATGTAAAGTTGTGAATCAAAAGTGTTTTGGTTACACAATAAGTGAAAACTTTTGCAATAGATATGCATGAAAAATTTAGTCAAAAGTCTTATAAAATTTGGAGTCAAAGCACGTATTTATAGGCATGGTAAAGATTTTGAGGCAACGCATTCGTTCGAACTAAATTAGAAGTCGTTCGAACAATATGGCCATTTTATTTGAACTGAAACTGAGTTCATTCGAACAAGAAAGTAATCTCGTTAGAACAAGCTTCTAACGAGCTTCTAACGAATTCAAACAGTAATCCCTCATTGGATGTTCGTTCGATGTAGATCTAATGAGCCTTCTAATGAATAGGCCATTTGTTCGAACGAGAAAGGAATCTCATTTGAACGAGGTTAAAAAAAATTAATTTTTAAAACAAAAAATCCAACCTCGGTTTTAGGAAAATAATAGCCCAAATAACTTTATGAAAACTTTTAAACTCCTAAGAGTTTTTTACCTTCTTGAGATGTAGTGGAGTCTTCCATCTTGGAGATGTTGGAGTTCGGTTGGACGTGTCGGTGCTCAACGAGATACGCCAAATATGCCAAAGTGACAATAAAATAAATAAAAAGTCTAAACTAAAATATTTGCCCATACAAATCTCTCCCTTTGGATATTCCGATAAAAAAACTTACTGAAACCTAAATTACAAAAAATACCCCTCTATGAAAAAAAATCCTAATACCCTTTCCAAACCCTAGAAATGGAATGGCATAGATAAACTTTATCTTCAATCTCATCTTGATCTTCCCTTTTGCAACTTTGCCCTAATGCGGTGTAAATTGTTCTTACTTTAGATACATAAACACAAAACAAAGAAAATACCCCATGATGCATCGAGTTTGAAATAGAAAACAAAATCAAAACTACGTAAACAACGCACAAGTAATGATAATCTCAAAGGCCATCAAAACAACTACTTTTGAAAATTTTCAAAATTTTCTCAAGTATAAAATGTACAAAGTACAACATGACAACTCCAGTACAAATAATCCAAACTACGTGCAACCATATGAAAACCATGGACTTAATGTAAACAACAAAGAGTCAAAATACGATACCATATATAATATATGAAAAATATACCAAAAAAAATCTGGCACACACACACACACACATATATATATATATATATAAACAACCACAAACTCGACACAAAATACATAAGCTTTATACACTAGCATATTATCGATGTGTCTAAACATGTGGGATGGACTGAATGGGAATGGACTAGATACAAATGAATTATGACCCAAACACTCAAATATGTTCAAGAAGTTCTAATTGACCGTAAAACTTTATCAAACTAAGCTATAGCCTTGAGTGACATGTAAAATTGAACTTAATAAACAAACAAGCACAATGCACACAAGCCTAGAATATTGGTGATTTTACAAATCAATAATGTCATGACAAAAATAAGCATAACTAGGATTCGTTGTAGAAACCCGTCGATCTTCAACTAAACACCCTCAAAAGATAAATACTTATCATATTTTTATTCTTTTCTGTTTCTCAATTATTTTAAAGTTATTTCTTTTGAATGATCAATCATGAAATCAAGTTGGATCCTTTTGGCAATTTTTTATATTTTTATTGCCTTTAATCTTTTATTGGGCTCTTTCCAAAGGTGACTTTCATGCAAAGGAGATTTTCTCCTTTCGTAGCCCTTTCATGTGCACACTCAATTTTTTTCAATACTAATCAAATAAAGCTCACGGGAAACGGTTCTTACATGCAAAAATCCCCCATAGTCACAAAAATATGTAGATAATAAAATTATTGGGAGAACATCTCACAAAGATCAAATATACATGTGAAGTTAACATTCAAAAAGCTCGTACATATGTCTGCGGAGGCATATACAAAGTTAAATCCATAAATCAAGTCAAATTCGAAACAACTCTATTCAAGCATGATTAAGAACAATCTAAGTATCTAAAATCATAACCTAATGTCCTAGCCATATGGAAAGTACGAAGTGATTCAAACACACCAATATGCAACACCAAACCTGTAAAACTAAAATACACGAAATCTAAAAATCTTTTTGTATTTTTCAATTTTTTTATCAAAATAAAATCTTTTTGAATTTTTCAATGTGAATCAATAAAAGAAAAATATAATACAAAAGATACACATGTAATAACACTAGCAAACTGTCACACCCCGCTAAATTTTGGAGTCGGCCGCCACCAAAATTAAGTCGGGCATGAGTAAATAAAATACCATTCTTAGCATGAGACGAATACGAGATATATAAAATTAATCCATAAGATATTGATAATTAATCCCAAAAGTTAAACCATCCAACTAAGAGATAAAATATCCATCTCCGTGCTAAACTCAAAGTAGTTCCAATAATTAATAATATGATATTGAATAATCTTCAAGTGAATACAGTGAAATAACTTAACAAAACCCATACAACATTGGAACCGAATGGCCCAATCAAAACCATAAACTGAGTCTCAAAGTAAATACGAAGGAATGAAGAACTAAATTAAATCAGTACGCATAAGGAGGAGCAACTCCAACTGCACCTCCAAGAAAAATCTTCAAATAATTCTAAGCAGCTTCTCCATATACTAATTTCGGAAAAGTTAGTCAATGCACGAGGTCAGAGCCCCGAGCATGAATACACACTACTCCCGTAAAATAGGATCCTTGAATCAAGAAAATAGCATTATACGCAATAAATATCACAATAAAATATTTTAAACTAAACAGGATAACTAAACGCGACAAATCACTAACTACCCGCAGAGATCCCCATTTAAAAAGACACACCAATGAAAAATCGTGACGACGGTGTGTGATATTGATTCAAATTAAATTCGCAAGTTTCCAAGTAAACCTTATTTAATTAGACTCTATATTTGAACAACCCAAACAAATATAAATCAGCCCCTAAACATGCATCTATATGTCAATAAATCAACCCATCAAATATAAAGCATACAACACAATAAATATGCCGAGACACAGATTTCAGGCAAAAAACCCTTTCGGGTAAAACCTTTATTTCACTATGAATTCATAAATCACAACTTACAATTACATAGAGAAATCTTCAATGGATCAACGCGCAGCCAACCCACAAAGACTCGAAGTCTTAAACTCAGTAAGAGAATACACGCAGCACACTCCAAGGACTCGCAACCCAATCTTCAGGAAAGAATCTTCACGCAGCAAGATCCTCAATGACACATAGCCATACGGTGTAGAGACGCACTCCACAAGAATAAACAAAAGAACTTGTTTTCTATGGGTTCCAAAAGATACACAAAATTATATGGGAATTTTGGTGTGAATCAAACATGAGTATTATGACTCAAAAATATGAAGACTTGATGTATTTTGTCTCTAAAAAACGGCTCTCAAAGTCTTAAAAAATAACTCTCCCCAAGTTGGCTTTTATAGGAAAACCAAAAGAGTTTTGAGTCGGTGAAACTCTTTGCAGCGCCAGGTACCCCGAACCGGTTCACCCTAACCCCGAACTGGTTCCCCCCGAACTTGTTCACTATGCGGTTCACGGTACCTCGCTGGTTTGGGGTAAAAAAAATCAGCATTCTTCTATGGAACTTTCTCCATCTTCAAAAGGTCATAACTCCTTAACCGTAGCTCGGATTGAGGTGCCGTTTCTTCCAGTATCTTAGTGGTGTCGAGCTATTCAACTTTACAGTTGAACAGACCTCTAGAATATGCTATAAAATTACCAAAATGCCCTTGAACTTTCCTATCATGCCTTTCTCTTTCATTTTTTTGATTTCTCTTGCGTACCTCTTGCATAAAATCCCTAAAATCGTGGAATGTGAAGTCGTTGAGGCAGATGTGGGACACTTGATGGAGATGTTGAATGCTTGATTCTTAGAATTTGGATAGAAGCCGTCATGTGATATCGTGAAGTGACGTGACAAATGTAGCGGCTTACGACATACACAAATGTAACATATCGGACATGAGAAAAATGTCCTTACAAATCTCCCCTTATGTCTATGCCGGTACAAAATAAAAAATTCGAATTATTATCGTTCAATTGACCTATAAAAATCTACCCTCCCATGAACCCAAAACTGGAAAGATACATATGAATAAGTCTTCATCGTTTGTTCTTCAGATCTTCAAGATTTTAAATCTTTTCTCATCAGGGTGTGCAATCCAATGATCATCAATGTAGTACCTACACACATGAGATAAAGAAAAATACCTTCATGATGCATCGAGTTTGAAATGATATAAGAATAAATCATTAATAAATCAAATCTCCCCCTAATGCAAAAACTCCGCCATAACATGATAATTCTTTCTTCCCTTTTTTATGATGTCCCCAAATAGACAGATAAGAAGAAATAATCAAAATATAGAGTGTCATGATAAAAAAGCACAGCAAAGAAGGATCAAACTACGCGCATGCAAAGGAGTATCTCAAAAATTTGACAAACTATTTTTAATTTTTCAAATTTTTCATACAAAAATAAGATACCAAAAATCACACCATGGATTTAAATTAAAACAACCAAGTCATGGAAAGGGAATGCATGGGTGTGAACACATTCGATAGGTAAATCAACTCAATCAAGCATATGTGCACGATGCATACGTGTACCCCTAACGAATGAACATCAAAAGTATCCTTAGGTGTAAAAATTATTGAATTTAGATGACATCGTCTTATGCAAATCAAGAAATTAAAGTCAAAGTGATTTCCACCCCCAATAACGTCCAAAACTATATAGCGCTTTTTCAGGACTTTCAAGGACGTGCAAACCCGTTTAAAATATTCAACCAAACTCCCTCAGATATATTTTCATTTTAAAGGTGTATAAACAAAATTCTCAAACTTTGGAGAATTGGTGCAAAAACCTAATTGGCATGAATTTCTTTTTATTGCCTCTAAAAAAATTTCGGGCTCTTTTAAACCTATTTGGACCTCGGATAATAAAATTCCTCAATTTTCTAGGTCCAATTTAAATGGCTTAGTATTTGCAAAGGCCAAATGAACCTTTCGCAGCCCTTCCTCATTTTTAAATAAAGCACCTAAACTCACAAAATGGTTCTTATATGCATAACTTTTTTATCAAGTTTTATCGCGCTTGGCTCGATTTAAAGGACATGATTGAAGTGAAAACACCCAACCAAAATGTGATAAGACAAACACAATAATCAAACAAATCTCTGCACGTGTGCAATAAAGGAAATCATGAGTCAAACATGTAGGAAGTGAAACTTAATTAAATCTTAATAACTCCAAACATTATAAAGCACATGGATGCATTGACCTATTCTCTCAAAATACTATAAAATACCCACAAGTAAAAAATGGAATGATGTTGTGACTTGGTCATCCTAGGTGTTAATCCATAAACAGTGCAAACAAAATACAAAAATCTTTTTGGATTTTCTAAAAAATTTATCAAAATAAAATCTCTTTGTATTTTTCAAAATTTTTCAAACATACAAAAATGATACATACTAGCAATAGGCAAATAATGTCATCATGAAAAACATCATATGCTGGTAAACAAGTGAAACCTTAATCGTTAGGTGCGGAGGGGTTTTCTAAAGCTGGTGTTAACTTATGAAAAACCTCAATTAAATTTTGTGAAGTTTTGACCAAAAACTTAACTTGTTCACCTATATGTGCAAACTCTCTCATATAGTCTCCAGGAGCATGTAAAGTATTAGGAGTGGGTGCATGTGTAGCAGAAACACAAGTAGAAGCAAAATGTGACACATAACCCAACTTCAAACAAAATTCCCTAAGGTGTCCCCTCCCTTTGCAATGTGAACAAATATAACTAGGCCTAGGAACACCTCTCTCAAAAACTCTAGGACATAATCTCCTAATAGGAATGGGATGCTAGGTGGGTTAGGGTGACACTGTGACACCCCGACTAATTAAACACCGGGTAGCTACTCCTTTATTAAATTAATTCAAAATGCCAAGTTGGTTCAGTTAATAGCATCACTGTCGAAAACATTTTAACAATTACTAACCACCTAGTATTTAAAAAGTAAGTGCCAAATTTTAATTTAAGTCTGATTAACATGCAACAAGTGTAATGAAGAATAATAACACCATTCACTATAACGAAGTAAATAGAATAACCATCACATAATGTAAATAAAGTCTGGAGGAAAACTCCTCACTACAAATCCCACAACTGAAAAGTAATGAAATACTGAATAATGAATCAATACATGCCAAAGTCTGAAAACTGAAATGGAAAGATGTCTCTAATATAAATGGGCAACATGCCCTACAACTGATAGATACTGAATCTGGAATCCAAATGATAGAAGCGTCTAAAAGCAAATCCTTGTAGCTTCCACAAACAGCTACAGCTCGTCACCTGAATGAATATCCTATGCATGGTGTCCCTGTGGCTGGGCACCTAAAATGATTTTACAAGAAAATAGATTTGAAAGCAAACGGGTCAGAGCCCGAATGTGGAGATATTTTAAAACCTGCAAGTGCTTTAAAAACATTTAAAACATTAAATGCAAAGTACATGTTAGGACGTGCACTCACATGATATTCTCACCTCTCGTCTAACTGTGCACTCCTAACGTAAGTACCCATCGACAACTACACAAACCACTAGCTAAGTGACATCATATCTAGCTAGACTGTCATAAGTCCTACCTTATTACTCGGTTCTATTAACATATAACGCTCGTAACTAAATAGGGGTTTAACGTAAACTCATATGCTCAATATGCAATATATAGCACTATCAGCTAACCCATTATGTTTTTCTCGAAACAATACCGTAATTATATTCACAACATCAACATGAAGGTTTCCATTAATTAAGTGTATATTATTCACATCATAAATATACAATACAAGCACCCCGAGAACTAAGCTGCGGTGCACACATACTCTGCTATCCATCCCGGTACATCACGTACATAGGGATTACATATTCCGAATCTCTCAGGAATAGTTCACAAATAACAACATCACAAATAATGGAGGCGAACACAGTCACATCACACGGGTCACGCACATACCTACGCTCCCACGATCAGCGGACTTATTAATATCCCAATAAGTCTTTCTATGACCTATGTTCATCAAGGTAACCAGTCTAAATCCGGGCAACACTAGGATTAGAGGGCCCTAAGCGAACGCAAACCTCCCGTGATAGCAAGTATGGTAGGTATGTTATACACACAAATCATATAGCAATACTAAGTATACACACGTCTTAGTAATCCCGTAGTTTAATTGTAGTACTATTCTCATTCTAGTACCAATATATAATTTACACACTTTATACGATTCCGGTTTATAACCATACGCGCCATAATTTATTCTCACGTCGTAGTAAACACTCACGTCTCAACCCAAACGGTCCATTGATTTAAATCACTCGTATATAATTTACTACTCATAATAACCCAAAAGTTCCAAATCTATCAATACATCATCAAAGGAATGTTGTCTCTACCCTCGAACAAGTTTACGGGACTCCCAAAATCAAAACAGGCCAAAAGGCCTAAACTGCCAGCTCGTTAGAAGTCTCGTTCGAACGAGGCTGTTCGGACGAGATTCCAGTTCGTTCGAACGAACTGTACCTTCTAACGACATCTCGTTCGAACGAATGTATCGAACGAAATACAGTTCGTTCGAACGAAGTTATCGAACGAAGTCTCCCCTCGTTAGAAGTGACTGGTCAACTCGTTAGAAGCTCGTTCGAACGACCTGGGAAGGTCTTCTAACGAGGGACCAGTTTCGGCCCAGAATTTCTGAGTTACGTTTTTCATCAATTCTTACTCCTCAAATCTCCTCTAAAATTCGTTCCAACAATGTTTTAAGTTCTCCAATCATCCTAAAACATGCTAAGGTCATATACTAACATCTTTTAAGGAATTAATACATCCTAAACATCATTAAATCACAAGTTTCTACATTTTCCCCCAATTTTCTTCAAGAACATAAACCCTAGATTTTTCTCATCATCAATTCCCAGAATTTAATCCGTTGTTACATCACATAAATATGAAATCTCTGAATTCAATCTTCCAATAACGTTTCTACATGCAAACCTATACCTAAAATTAAACTAATAACTTCCAATTTCATGGGTTTTCCTTTATCTCTTAAATAAGAATGATTATTAAGATTTCTAACATGGAAGAAGCATTCACCGCATAAAGAATGTAATTTAAATCACTTGCCTTGATTCGATCTCTGATTTTGATGGTGATTTCCTCTCTCTTTCTGCAGGATTCCTTCTCTCTCTCTTTCTCCAAGCTTCTTCTCCAAAGTGGCTATGGTGGCTAGGGTTTTCTTTGGGAAAGTTGGAAACCTAAATGTTAACCTCCGTAGCTTAATGGGTCAATAAGGGTTGGTTAGTGGGTTTAGTGGGTCTATTCCTAATCAGATAAAGACTCCTAATTTTCGTCATTTTTAATTCCTAAAAATACGAAATTACCAAAATACCATTTATATTGCCGGTATGGCCTAAAAATACCCCGGAACCCAAACTACACCCCCGGCTAGTGTTTTCTGACTATCTCGACCCTTCCGGACGCGTTGGCGCACTCAAAACGACCATACGGTTTATAAAATTAAAAATCACTTTTATAATTAAAATAATACACCATGACGCGGCGGTCACACGCGTCTCAACAAAATTCCCAAATTGCCGTATATGAATCTCACGACAAATTTTCATAATTCCAAATTCATATATAATCATATATGCACATATAATCAAATACCAACTCGCATCTCGTTAGTATTTTAATCCGGATTAATTATCAATTAATACGCATTTAATTATTAATCCCAAAAATAAATATAGCCAAAAATACGGGGTATTACATACTTCCCCCCTAATAACTGAATTTCGTCCCGAAATTCGGAATTAGAAATTACCTGGTATGAACAATTCTGGATAACGTTCGCGCATCTCATCCTCGCGCTCCCATGTGGACTCATTGACATTATGATGTCGCCACTGAACACGCACTAACGGAACTATCTTGGACCGCAGTTTCCGCTCACTTCGGTCTAGAATAGCAATCGGCCCCTCCTCGTAGGAGCTATCCGGCTGGGGATCGATGTCCTCCACCGCGATGTGAGAATGAGCCAAATTATCTCTAAGGTATTTCCTTAGCGAGGAAATATGAAACACATCGTGAATCCGATGCAAATGCTCCGGTAATCCAAGCCTATACGCAACCGGTCCGATCCGCTCAATAATAGGAAATGGTCCCACATATCTTGGTGCCAATTTCCCCTTCTTCCCGAAACGCATAATCCCCTTCATAGGAGATACTCTGAGCAACACCTGGTCCCCCACTTGGAACTCTCTGAAAAATCTCTTCGCATCAGCATAACTCTTCTGCCTGTCTTGAGCTACCCGAATGCGACTCCGAATCAACTCAATCCTAGCCGAAGTATCCTGAATCACTTCCGGCCCAAGTAGTTTGTTGTCCCCCACCTCTAACCAACATGCTGGGGAACGACAAGGCCTACCGTACAATGCCTCAAACGGAGCCATGCCAATAGTGAACTGATAGGAGTTATTATAAGCAAACTCTACCAGTGGAAGGTATTGCTCCCATCCACCTCCAAAGTCAATAATGCACATGCGTAGCATGTCCTCCAACATCTGATTTGTGCGCTCTGTCTGCCCATCGGTCTGCGGATGATAAGCCGTACTCAACCGCAATTCCGTACCCATGGCCTCCTGGAAACTCTCCCAAAATCGCGAAACAAATATCTTGTCTCTGTCAGACACGATATTTAGGGGCACACCGTGAAGTCTTACAACCTCTGAAATGAAGAGCTGGGCATACTGTCCCGTAGTGTAGTCAGTCCTTACGGGTAAAAAGTGAGCGACTTTGGACAACCTGTCCACAATTACCCAAACGGAGTCGTGACCCCTCTGCGACGTAGGCAACCCCGTGATAAAGTCCATGGATATGCTCTCCCACATCCACACCGGGACCTCCAACGGCTGTAGCAGTCCTGCCGGTCTCTGATGATCCACTTTTACAAGCTGACAAGTGGCGCATTTCGAAACAAACTCAGCGATATCTCTCTTCATACCGCTCCACCAATACTGGCGTCTCATGTCTTGGTACATTTTGTCCCCTCCGGGATGTACCGCGAACCGTGAGCCGTGCGACTCTGCCATCACCTCGTGTCGCAATTCCTCCCCTTCCGGAACCACCAATCTCCCATTGAAGCGTAATCCCCCGTTTGAGCTGATGGTATAGGATTCGGCTCCCTCTGCTAGTAATCGAACTATCTGCTCCTGACAGAACGAGTCATTAGCCTGTGCCCGTACAACCTTCGTGACAATCTGCGGTGTAACGGTCATCACAGACATGAAAGATCGGGCCACTGCATCCTGGTGTCCCAACTCCTTCCACTTAGCCTTCCACACCTCTGCCACTTCATCTGCTGGCCTACGGCTCAACGCGTCTGCTACCACGTTAGCCTTACGTGGGTGATACTGGATATCGAACTGGTAGTCTTTCACAAACTCAAGCCACCTACGCTGCCGCATATTCAACTCCTTCTGCGTGAACAGGTACTGTAGGGACTTGTGGTCCGTGAACAGTTGAAACTTCTCCCCCAAAAGATAGTGCCTCCAAATCCGTAGGGCAAATACCACTGCCGCCAACTCCAAATCATGCGTGGGGTAATTCTTCTCATGAGTCTTAAGCTTACGGGAAGCATAAGCTATGGCCTGTCTTTCCTACTGCAATACACCTCAAAGCCCTTGCAAAGACGCGTCGGTGTAAACCAAATACTCAACTCCCGGTCTCGGCAATGCTAACACAGGTGCTGAGGTCAATTTATCCTTCAATTCATCGAATGCCAACTGACAGGCATCACTCCAGATGAATGGCACACCCTTACGAGTCAGATGTGTCAAAGGACCTGCTATCTTCGAGAAACCCCGAATAAACCTCCTGTAGTATCCTGCCAAGCCCAAGAAACTACGAATCTCAGTCGGTGTCGTGGGCTGTCTTCACTCTCTCACCGCGGATACCTTCCCCGGATCAACAGATATTCCCCGGTCGGAAATAATATGTCCCAAAAACTGGACTTCTTTCAGCCAAAACCCGCACTTCTCATATTTTGCATACAACTCGTTCTGACGGAGTGTCTGCAAAACTTGCCTCAAATGCTCGGCGTGCTCCTCCTCTGTCTGGGAGTAAACCAGAATATCATCGATGAAGACAATGACAAACTGATCTAGGAAATCCCTGAACACTCTGTTCATCAGGTCCATAAACACTGCTGGAACATTGGTCAAACCAAAAGGCATAACCCGAAACTCGTAAGAACCATATCTTGACAAGAACGCGGTCTTCGAGACGTCCTCCTCCCGGATACGCAACTGATGGTATCCCGATCTCAAATCAATCTTCGAGAAGAAAGAAGCTCCTCTCAACTGGTCGAATAAGTCATCGATTCGAGGCAACGGATATTTATTTCGTATCGTGACCTTATTCAACTCTCGGTAGTCCACACACAATCTCAGTGAACCGTCCCTCTTCTTCACAAACAACACTGGAGCGCCCCACGGTGAGGTACTCCTGCGAATAAAGCCCTGACCTAACAGCTGCTCTATCTGATCTCGTAGCTCTCGCATCTCCGTCGGAGCCATACGGTACGGTGCGCGTGCTATAGGCCTCGTATCTGGCAATAGGTCTATAACAAAGTCTATCTCTCGACTGGGGGGTAAGCCTGGTATTTCCTGAAACACATCCGAATACTCCCTGACAACTGGGATCGAATCTAAAGGAATCATAACCTCCTTAGAGGTGTCCTCCTCTATGTAATACAAATGAGCGGTCGATCCTCCCTCTGGGCGAGGCATCGCCACTACAAACATCTCTTGCCCCGGAATGGCAAAAACAATGCTTCCGCTGAAGCAATCAATCATGGCCCTATAAGCTACGAGCCAATCCATACCGATAATCACATCGTGAACATGCATATCTAATACCAACATGTCCGCAGGTAATACCAAACCACCAATCTCTACCCCCACTCCCCGGCATATAAAGAATATAAGTGACCCACTCCCCAATGGTGAGTCGACACACGTCACTGTGCTCTCTGCTGTGGCTAATAACCCTAAAGCCTTCGCGAAATGTGTAGCTATAAAACAATGTGTAGCACCCGTATCAAACAATACCCGACCCATAGTGCCATGGATAGGAAACGTACCCTCAATCGCGGGCGGTGCCTGTGGAACTGTTGCCTGGTGGACGTTGTAGACACGTCCATACTGTAGCTGCCCCTGCGGGATCGGGACGGCTGGAATGGGTGGCAATGCTGCCATCTGTGGCGGTGCGGGGAGAGCGGCGGGAAACATAGGCCTCTGCGGCTCCTGGCGAGCACCCTGCTGCTGCTGCTGCTGTGGGGCCCTGCCCCTATCAGGACAATCCTGTCGTTTATGACCAGTCTTGCCACAAACAAAACAGTTCCCTGGGAAGTTCCCTCCTCTCTGCCCCTGCGGTCCCCGGCCCTGGTGGCCGTTATCGTTCCTCCCTTGGCCCTGCTGGCCCTGCTGAAACTGCTGCCCATTCTGCCCCTGTTGGCCCTGATGGCCGTTTGGACCCTGATGGCCCTGACGGAAACCTCCCTGTCCCTGTCTGTAGTTCCCTGATCGGAACCTCTTCTGATCCCCCTGCTGGGAACCCTGCTCACTTTGTCTCTGCCCCTGACCAGATTGTGCCCCACCGGCACCATGTCCTCCAGTCCTGCCCTGATGGCTAGACTCCCCCGATCTCTTGCCCTCGGCCATATGAAAGCGGTGGTCCTGGCAGTGTAACAAGGCAGCGTTAACCACATCAGAATACGTGGCCAACGAAAGGTTCCCTAACAGATGCTGACGGATCCTCCATGTCAACCCGTCCGTGAACTTCTCAATCTTCTTCTTCTCTGTTGGTATCTCATCTGGAACGATATTCAACAGATTCGTGAACTCGGCCTCATACTCGGCTACGGTCTTACCCTCTTGCCTCAGATTCATCAATTTCCTCCTCATTTCCGTATGCACAGCCGACGGAAAGTACTTGCGGTCAAACCGCACCCAGAAGTCCTGAATAGTGAGAGTATCCCTCTCCTCTACGGTGGTAATAGACTCCCACCACTGCAGTGCAGATCCAACTAGCTTGAAAGTAGCTAGCACCTGCTTCTGAACGTCCGTGCACTCATACATCCTCAAGTGCCTCTGCATATCCTTCCTCCACTGGCTCGAGACTACCACATCTGAGCTACCTGCAAACTCTGGCGGGTGCGCTTTCTGAAAAGCGTCACGTACACGCTCCCAAGCAGACGGGAATGCATTTGCCTGTACTGGCGTGACAACCGGCGCCTGAGGTGGTGCCTGCTGAACAACGGCAATTGCGGCATTTACCGATTGGGCTACTATAGCTGCAACCTCAGCGGCGTTCATCATGCCCTGAACTGGAGCGGGCTGGGGTTCGGGCGTTGCATCCCTAGGAACTCGTCGTGCACGTCGTGGAGGCATCTGAAATAAGAATGAAGTTTATAAGTTCGCAGTTATAAACTTAATATAGCTGAAGAACGTAGCATAAACAAGAGAATACAACAGTCCTAAAATATAGGGCTCTATATCAAAGGAAGCTCAGCGGAAACATAATAAGCCGTCAGATCCTAAAGGACACTAGAACCTGATGCTCTGATACCACCTGTGACACCCCGACTAATTAAACACCGGGTAGCTACTCCTTTATTAAATTAATTCAAAATGCCAAGTTGGTTCAGTTAATAGCATCACTGTCGAAAACATTTTAACAATTACTAACCACCTAGTATTTAAAAAGTAAGTGCCAAATTTTAATTTAAGTCTGATTAACATGCAACAAGTGTAATGAAGAATAATAACACCATTCACCATAACGAAGTAAATAGAATAACCATCACATAATGTAAATAAAGTCTGGAGGAAAACTCCTCACTACAAATCCCACAACTGAAAAGTAATGAAATACTGAATAATGAATCAATACATGCCAAAGTCTGAAAACTGAAATGGAAAGATGTCTCTAATATAAATGGGCAACATGCCCTACAACTGATAGATACTGAATCTGGAATCCAAATGATAGAAGCGTCTAAAAGAAAATCCCTATAGCTTCCACAAACAGCTACAGCTCGTCACCTGAATGAATATCCTATGCATGGTGTCCCTGTGGCTGGGCACCTAAAATGGTTTTACAAGAAAATAGATTTGAAAGCAAACGGGTCAGAGCCCGAATGTGGAGATATTTTAAAACCTGCAAGTGCTTTAAAAACATTTAAAACATTAAATGCAAAGTACATGTTAGGACGTGCACTCACATGATATTCTCACCTCTCGTCTAACTGTGCACTCCTAACGTAAGTACCCATCTACAACTACACAAACCACTAGCTAAGTGACATCATATCTAGCTAGACTGTCATAGGTCCTACCTTATTACTCGGTTCTATTAACATATAACGCTCGTAACTAAATAGGGGTTTAACGTAAACTCAGATGCTCAATATGCAATATATAACACTATCAGCTAACCCATTATGTTTTTCTCGAAACAATACCGTAATTATATTCACAACATCAACATGAAGGTTTCCATTAATTAAGTGTATATTATTCACATCATAAATATACAATACAAGCACCCCGAGAACTAAGCTGCGGTGCACACATACTCTGTTATCCATCCCGGTACATCACGTACATAGGGATTACATATTCCGAATCTCTCAGGAATAGTTCACAAATAACAACATCACAAATAATGGAGGCGAACACAGTCACATCACATGGGTCACGCACATACCTACGCTCCCACGATCAGCGGACTTATTAATATCCCAATAAGTCTTTCTATGACCTATGTTCATCAAGGTAACCAGTCTAAATCCGGGCAACACAAGGATTAGAGGGCCCTAAGCGAACGCAAACCTCCCGTGATAGCAAGTATGGTAGGTATGTTATACACACAAATCATATAGCAATACTAAGTATACACACGTCTTAGTAATCCCGTAGTTTAATTGTAGTACTATTCTCATTCTAGTACCAATATATAATTTACACACTTTATACGATTCCGGTTTATAATCATACGCGCCATAATTTATTCTCACGTCGTAGTAAACACTCACGTCTCAACCTAAACGGTCCATTGATTTAAATCACTCGTATATAATTTACTACTCATAATAACCCAAAAGTTCCAAATCTATCAATACATCATCAAAGGAATGTTGTCTCTACCCTCGAACAAGTTTACGGGACTCCCAAAATCAAAACAGGCCAAAAGGCCTAAACTGCCAGCTCGTTAGAAGTCTCGTTCGAACGAGGCTGTTCGGACGAGATTCCAGTTCGTTCGAACGAACTGTACCATCTAACGACATCTCGTTCGAACGAATGTATCGAACGAAATACAGTTCGTTCGAACGAAGTTATCGAACGAAGTCTCCCCTCGTTAGAAGTGACTGGTCAACTCGTTAGAAGCTCGTTCGAACGACCTGGGAAGGTCTTCTAACGAGGGACCAGTTTCGGCCCAGAATTTCTGAGTTACGTTTTTCATTAATTCTTACTCCTCAAATCTCCTCTAAAATTCGTTCCAACAATGTTTTAAGTTCTCCAATCATCCTAAAACATGCTAAGGTCATATACTAACATCTTTTAAGGAATTAATACATCCTAAACATCATTAAATCACAAGTTTCTACATTTTTCCCCAATTTTCTTCAAGAACATAAACCCTAGATTTTTCTCATCATCAATTCCCAGAATTTAATCCGTTGTTACATCACATAAATATGAAATCTCTGAATTCAATCTTCCAATAACGTTTCTACATGCAAACCTATACCCAAAATTAAACTAATAACTTCCAATTTCATGGGTTTTCCTTTATCTCTTAAATAAGAATGATTATTAAGATTTCTAACATGGAAGAAGCATTCACTGCATAAAGAATGTAATTTAAATCACTTGCCTTGATTCGATCTCTGATTTTGATGGTGATTTCCTCTCTCTTTCTGCAGGATTCCTTCTCTCTCTCTTTCTCCAAGCTTCTTCTCCAAAGTGGCTATGGTGGCTAGGGTTTTCTTTGGGAAAGTTGGAAACCTAAATGTTAACCTCCGTAGCTTAATGGGTCAATAAGGGTTGGTTAGTGGGTTTAGTGGGTCTATTCCTAATCAGATAAAGACTCCTAATTTTCGTCATTTTTAATTCCTAAAAATACGAAATTACCAAAATACCCTTTATATTGCCGGTATGGCCTAAAAATACCCCGGAACCCAAACTACACCCCCGGCTAGTGTTTTCTGACTATCTCGACCCTTCCGGACGCTTTGGCGCACTCAAAACGACCATACGGTTTATAGAATTAAAAATCACTTTTATAATTAAAATAATACACCATGACGCGGCGGTCACACGCGTCTCAACAAAATTCCCAAATTGCCGTATATGAATCTCACGACAAATTTTCATAATTCCAAATTCATATATAATCATATATGCACATATAATCAAATACCAACTCGCATCTCGTTAGTATTTTAATCCGGATTAATTATCAATTAATACGCATTTAATTTATTAATCCCAAAAATAAATATAGCCAAAAATACGGGGTATTACAGAGACTCACGTGAATCTAACACTAAAGTGGGAACCGACTCAGGTACTACTTGGGAAGTAGAAGCACCGTCATGACTTATTCCTAACTTCTCACCTTTACCCAAAATGGGATTGAAAACCATCTTTCCAACCTTCTTAGATGCGTTCTCTAAAGGGACTTTGACCTCCCGGGCACATTCGAGATCACTCTCGATTTGGGATACACATGTTGTCAGACTAGACAACGTGTTGATCAAATCACACTTCTCCTTTCTTAAAACCTATTTCTCTTTCTCCAAATCTTAAACCCGACAACCTAAATCTCTATTATACTTCTTTATTTTCAAGGTCTCGGTGTATAAATCTGTAAAGGTTTTTTGGAGCTTCCTTTCATCTCCACTCTCAAACTCGCTCTCATCTCCACTAAAAACACTCGAGTCATCACTGGTGCTCTCATGACCTCTATCAACGTGAGACAAAGTGGGTGTGCTCACATGACTCGAAAAAGCTACAAACTTCTCACCACTAGTCTCATCACCCTCACCTTCACTACTAGCACTAAGGGTGGCGAGCATGGATACTTTATTTCCTTTCTTTCTAAGCCACATGGACACTCAAACGACTTATGCCCCTTACCCCCACATTCAAAACAAGTCACGTTCTCAAAATCTTCCTCACACTCCTCATCTGAGTCATTTTCTTTTTCCCTCTCACTGCTTTCTTTGGACTTTCCATTCTTTTTATTTTTCTCAAAGAATCTTTTTTTATTGGAAGAATTATTTTCGTTCATGTTGAGAAATTTTTTAAAATTTTTCGCAAACAAGGCCATATCATTAAAATAAAAGTCTCGCTCAGAATCGGACTCATAAACTTATTCCTTCTTTTTCTTAAAATGAGTCTTTAAAGCAATGCCATTATCCTTGGCCTTAATGGTTTTGGAAAACATGTCAATCTCATAGGTTTGAAGATCTCCTACAAGTTCTTCCAACTTAAGTGATTTCAAATTTCCCAAAGAGTTCAAAACAATGACTTTAGGAATAAAGCGTTTTGGGAGAGATCTCAAAATATTTTTTAGGACACGTGTGTTATCAATCACCTCACCCAAACTAAAACCGGTGTTAACAATGTCTAACCAACGTGCATAAAAATCATCAAAGCATTAAGACTCAGACATGGTGATAGTCTCAAATTGGATGGTCAAATTTTGTAACTTTGATTCTTTAACCGCGTTCGTACCCTCATGTGTCAATTTCAAAACATCCCAAGCCTCTTTAGACGTGGTACACGTCATAATTCGGCGAAACTCATCAGGAGTGAGAGCTCCAGAAATAGCACTCTCAGACCACGAGAATTAAAATTAGACATTTTATAATCCTCTTCAGTCCTGGTTGACACGGGTTTTAAAGAGGTGATATTATCAACGGTGACCGTGGGAGGAGTCCACCCATTTTCACAAAGCAACCAAAAATGCTCGTCAATGGACTTCAAACACGATTTCATACGAGCTTTCCAGTAGGTATAATTAGACCCATAAAAAATAGGCATCATATTAAATGAATGTTCCGTTGGAAAAATTACGTTTTTTCACAAAACTTATTTTAAAAAAAATCAATATCACACGATTTTGCAGAAAATAGGAATACGCGATAAATTAGCGCAACCCGCTCTGATACCAATTTGAAAAACCGTGATGACGATGTGTGATATCGATTCAAATTAAATTCACAAGTTTCCAAGTAAACCTTATTTAATTAGAGTCTACATTTGAACAACCTAAACAAATATGAATCAACCCCTAAACATGCATCTATATGTCAATAAACCAACCCATCAAATATAAAGCATGCGACACAATAAATATGCTGAGACACAGATTTCAGGAAAAAAACCTTTCGGGTAAAACCTTTATTTCACTATGAATTCATAAATCGCAACTTACAATTACATACAGAAATCTTCAATGGATCAACGTGCAACAAGCCCATAAAGACTCCCAGTCTTGAACTCAGCAAAAGAATACACGCAGCACACTCCAAGGACTCGCAGCCCAGTCTTCAGGAAAGAATCTTCACGCAGCAAGATCCTCAATGACACGCAGCCATACGGTGTGGAAACGCACTCCACAACAATGAACAAAAGAAGTTGTGTTCTACGGGTTCCAAAAGATTCACAAAAGTATATGGGAATTTTGGTGTGAATCAAACATGAGTTTAGGGACTCAAAAATATGAAGACTTGATGTATTTTGTCTCTCAAAAACGTCTCTCAAAGTCTTAAAAAAAAACTCCCCCGAAGTTGGATTTTATAGCAAAACCAAAAGAGTTTTGATTCAGTGGAACTCTTTTCAGCGCCAGGTACCCTGAACCGGTTCGCCCTGTACCCCGAACCGATTCCCCCCCCGAACTGGTTCACTATGCGGTTCACGGTACCTCGCTAGTTTGGGGTTAAAAAAATCAACATTCTTCTATGGAATTTTCTCCATCTTCAGAAGGTCATAACTCCTTAACCGTATCTCGGATTGAGGTGCCGTTTCTTCCAGTATCTTAGTGGCGTCGAGGTCTTCAACTTTACAGTTGAACAGACCTCTAGAATATGACTATAAAATTACCAAAATTCCCTTGAACTTTCCTATCTTGCCTTTCTCTTTCATTGTTTCAATTTCTCTTGCGTACCACTTGCATAAAATCCCTAAAATCGTGGAATGTGAAGTCGTTGAGGCAGATGTGGGACACTTGATGGAGATGTTTAATGCTTGATTCTTAAAATTTGGATAGAAGCCGTCATGTGATATCGTGAAGTGACGTGCCAAATGTAGCGGCTTACGACATATACAAATGTAACATATCGGACACGAGAAAAATGTCCTTACAAATCTCCCCTATGTCTATGCCGGTAAAAAATAAAAAATCCGAATTATTATCGGTCAATTGACCTATACAAATCTACCTTCCCATGAACCCAAAACTGGAAAGATACAAATGAATAAGTCTTCATCGTTTGTTCTTCAGATCTTCAAGATCTCAAATCTTTTCTCATCAGGGTGTGCAATCCAATGATCATCAATGTAGTACCTACACATATGAGATAAAGAAAAATAACTTCATGACGCATCGAGTTTGAAATGATATAAGAATAAAGCATTAATAAATCAAATCTCCCCCATAATGCAAAAACTCCCCCATAACATGATAATTCTTTCTCCCCCATTTTATGATGTCGCCAAATAGACAGATAAGAAGAAATAATCAAAACATGGAGTGTCATGATAAAAAAGCATAGCAAAGAAGGGTCAAACTACATGCATGCAAAGGAGTATCTCAAAAATTTGATAAACTATTTTTAATTTTTCAATTTTTTCATACAAAAATAAGATACCAAAAATTACACCATGGATTTAAACTAAAACAACCAAGTCATGGAAAGGGAATGTATGGGTGTGAACACATTCGATAGGTAAATCAACTCAATCAAGCATATGTGCACGATGCATACGTGTACCCCTAACGAATGAACATCAAAAGTATCCTTAGGTGTAAAAATTGTTGAATTTAGATGACATCGTCTTATGCAAATCAACAAATCAAAGTCAAAGTGATTTCCACCCCCAATAACGTCCAAAACTATATAGCGCTTTTTCAAGACTTTCAAGGACGTGCAAACCCGTTTAAAATATTCAACCAAACTCCCTCAAATATATTTTCATTTTAAAGGTGTATAAACAAAATTCTCAAACTTTGGAGAATTGGTGCAAAAACCTAATTGGCCCATAATTCGCATGAATTTCTTTTTATTGCCTCTAAAAAAATTTTGAGATCTTTTAAACCTCTTTGGACCTCGGATAATAAAATTCCTCAATTTTGTAGGTCCAATTTAAACGGTGGCTTAGTATTTTCAAAGGCAAAATGAACATTTCGCAGCCCTTCCTCATTTTTAAATAAAGAACCCAAACTCATAAAACGGTTCTTATATGCACAACTTTCTTATCAAGTTTTATCGCGCTTGGTTTGATTTAAAGGACATGATTGAAGTGAAAACACCCAACATAAATGTGATAAGACAAGAACAATAATAAAACAAATCCATGCACGTGTGCAATAAAGGAGATCATGAGTCAAACATGTAGGAAGTAACACTTAATTACATCTCAATAACTCCAAACATTATAAAGCACATGGATGCATTGACCTATTGTCTCAAAACACTATCAAATACCCACATGTAAAAAATGGAATGATGTTATGACTTGTTCATCCTAACATCCATAAACGGTGCAAACAAAATACAAAAATATTTTTGGATTTTCTAAAAATTTTATCAAAATAAAATCTTTTGTATTTTTCAAAATTTTTCAAACATACAGAAATGATACATACTAGCAATAGGCAAATAATGTCATCATGAAAAACATCATATGCTAGTAAACAAGTCAAACCTCAATCGTTAGGTGTGGAGGGGTTTTCCAAAGCTGGTGTCAACTTATGAAAAACCTCCATTAAATTTTGTGAAGTTTTGACCAAAAACTTAACTTGCTCACCTAAATATGCAAACTCTCTCATGTAGTCTCCAGGAGCATGTAATGGGTGCATATGTAGCAGAAACACAAGTAGAAGCAAAATGTGACACATAACCCAACTTGAAACAAAATTCCCTAAGGTGTCCTTTCCTTTTGCAATGTGAACAAATATAAATAGGCCTATGAACACCTCTCTCAAAAACTCTAGGACATAATCTCCTAATAGGAATGGGATGCTAGGTGGGTTAGGGTGAGACTCATCAAATTGCGGTCTTTTACCTCTTTGAGGACAATCTCTCTTTTTATGACCTATTTCTTTACAAAAGAAACACTTACCCGCAAATCCTTTCTGCGCTCTCGCATTACTGGCACTCTCTTTGCCAAACTTACTTGACGAACTCGAATCTCCAAAGTTCTTACTCTTTTGAGAACGAAAACGATATTCATGACACTTTAATAGTGCCGCATTCACTACCTCGATGAAAGTCATTAACTTAGGACTTTCTAACAAATGTTGTTGGATTTTCCAATCTAAACCTCGAACAAATTTCGATATACGTTTCTCTTCCATATTTACCTCATCAGGTACTAATTTTGCCCATCTAGAAAAATCTTCTGCCACCGTCCTATTTCCTTGAAAAATCCCCATAACCTGAGTAGGGAAAGAAAAATACCTTCGATCAAAAAGCTCCCAAAATGTTGCTATAGGCGAAGTATCTCTCTATTCAGATGTGGTGACAGACTCCCACCATTGAAGAGCTGCACCAGATAACTTAAAGGTGACTAAAAATTATTTTTGCACCTCACTACACTCAACCATACGAAGATGCCTCTGCATACTATTCTTCCATTGACTTGCAGCCATTGCATCAACTCCCCCTGCATACTCGGGAGGATGCCCCTTACTAAAATCTTCCTTCACTCTCTCCTATAAAGACAATCCTAAATGGGGTGGGGCTGCTTGAGCGGCAGATTGCTGAGCCATCGTAGAAACGGCAGCGGTGACCGCTTGTGCCACAATATTGGCAACATCATCCGTAGTAATGTTCCTTTGAGGCATTTGGGGTTGCCCTTTGTTTGCCCTGACTGAACGACCTCCCTTCGGGGGCATCTGAAATAAGAACAATTGTATCAAAACGCCTTTCAAATATTTTCGATTCACAGAAAGATATGGACGTATGAATGTAATCGTCCTAACAATAAGGCTCTATATCAAGAACGCTTACGGAAGATCGTAGTAACGCACACAGATCCTAAAGACACTAGAACCTGATGCTCTGATACCACCTGTGACAACCCGCTCCAAATAATAACGGGTGGCCAGCCATATACTACATAAATCAGGTATCTCAGATGGTACAGTCTCAACATCAACAACTAAACACTATAATATAAGGCTAACTACCCGAAATCATAAAGTGCGAATTGCCAAAAATTTAAAACTTTTATTTTTAACAACAACAAAAAAACCAATAATGCACACAACCAACAATATACATCTAACTATGATGTGAAATGTGCATGCTCCATAATAAAAGAGTACAATACATTGTACAAAAAAAATCTCAACAATGAAATACCCGAATATGCTGTCGGGCAACAGACAATACAATAATCTGATAAATAAAATATGGAAGTGTTAATCTACAACACTTGAATACTAACTCAATACAATTGAATTCTAATCTAGATGTACAAAAGATAGGAATCGACTAAAGCAAAGTGCCTCAACAGTCCGCTACTGCCACAACTCCACAAATCCTGAATGGAGGAATATCAAAGGCGTCCTTGCGGAGGAACACCTGAAGTAATACAATATATACATGGAGGAGGAAAATATAAACGGGTCAGAGCCCGAGTTTGAAAAACATTTTATAGCAAGTGTATTAAAATGCATAATAATTATAAATGCATTATTACATGATTTAGTTGGAATCGAACTCTCCATAATAATTCAACTCACCTCTCATCTAAAGCGCGCACTAAACGTATGCACGTGATCTCCAAAAGGGTGTCCGATTCTAATTAGGTAAGAGGATTCTAACTTAAACCCAAATAAAGTATTTAAGTGAAACCATCTAACCTATCTCCCCATTCTACATTTGTTTCTATACTTTAAGTTATATAAATTATCTTTAATGCAATTGTTATAGTTATCTTTATAATGTTCATTTGTTGAACATATAAAGTTACATGATCCAATCATGTCCACATCATCACAATACATCAACAATCTCACTTACTAGAATTTATTTTCTAGAAATTCCCTTATAAGGCATGAAACAATAAATATAATTATAATAGTAATTATATATGAGTTATTGGCGTCATGAATATAAAAGACTAAACTCCTCTCGATTTTCAACACGGCACTGCGTTTCGTGCGTGATACGTCTCGCCGAGGCGAAATCCAAACAAGGAACCCCCACGTTACACTACTCCTGACTGTATTAATCCTAGAGGCTCATTATGCCCTCAATTCATGAAGCATGTAACCCAAATTTAAGTATCCAAATTTTAATTAATTAATATTCCCAATTCTCAACAGTACACGGCGTTTCATGCGTGGGACGTCTCGCCGAAGCGAAATCCAAACAAGGAACCCCCCCATTACACTACTCCTGGCACTGTCGATTGTCGGGATAGGTGATATATATATAAATAATTATGAGCATTAAGGACTAAACTTATCCCCAAGTTCCAACATTACACTGCGGTTCGTGCGTGGGACGTCTCGCCGAGGCGAAATCCAAACCAGGAACCCCCCCGATACACTAATCCTGGCAATGTAGGTCGTTGAGGTCCATTATGCCCTTGACACCCAAATACAAACACAAGCAATAATAACCATCCAACCGAGCTATAACTCGAAGGACGCAGGCTCACATGCTATCATCTTCCAGCAACCCATATACGTAGCAAACTGGGGCCACCTGGTGGGGTTCAAAGACACCCACCTCGTGATCTACTCACGCACACGACGTCCGGGAAGCGGTCATAGTTCCTAACCGGCAAGTGAGTGCGTCACATACCCTCGACCTCTCACCCCCAAAATAATTAAATATATATATCATAAATGTCATTTGCTGACCACAAAGGACGACTATGACCTGGGGAATATCCACATCCTGCTTTTCTAGTCAGAATGCTCACCCTCTACGCACGAAACTTCCCAATGATAGCAAGGAGGGGGTATGCTTAACATGTATATACACCATCATATAAGGTATACATACATCCCACATAATAAAGATATACCATTATATAAGGTATACCTGCAACAACATATTTATTTTCATTATACGCTCTTAGGCGCAGTTTGATTAACATCATTGTTTAGTATATCCCTCTCTTTTGATGCACTAACCATCAATACTCACACATTTACCCCACTTAGTATATGCTATACTAATTCTTGCTTGAAGCTCTCATGTCGCTTCTAATAATGGATTGTCTTTCAATTTTATTTAAGTTAAGGATATTCTTTTATCCTAAATCTCTTCAATTAGCACTTCTCATGGTGTGAGACATCTCCCAAATTAAACGTTAATAAGGATATTTCTATATCCGTATGCACCTCGAATAACATTTATAAACCTCCATTCATAATAGGGTTCAATTCATTTTATGAACCTTTAAAGTTATCCCATTTGGGATTGGATCCTAAGAATCCGGTATCTCTAAATTATTCTCATTATTTCATAAGAATTTAATTATCCTCTCCAAATAGAATCTCCAATAAAAGTGGGCTTCCCCACTTAGAAAAACACCAAAATCTCTAATCGGTATTCCTCAACTTAGTAATTATTACTCCAAAATTTCTTATAAGAGAAACTCTCTAAAAGTCTCCAAAACATACTCCAAATATCTCCTATAGAGATCCCCAATCTATAACCTCGAACAAAACGGGATAAAATTCTTTTTAGAAAACATCCCATGAAAAAGCCCTATTTCCGAATCGATTCAGGCCAAATCCGAATCGATTCGGCCCAGCGAATCGATCCGGCCAGGAAGGCGAATCGATTCGGGTCAACAAACCTGGGATTCTGTCTCAGGCCGAATCGATTCGGCTGGAGTCCGAATCGATTCGGTCACTCAAACCTGGGCACCTGCTTATTTCCGAATCGATTCGGCTAGGGGGCCGAATCGATTCGGCCTACCTGGAGGCTCGAAAATGGCTACTTTTTGTAAGCCAAAATACCCAAAATTCATTTAAGTGGTTTTCTCTCCATTTCTCTTCAACCCAATCACATATATAACATTGATATTCATTCTAGAACACCTATAAACTAATTTCTAGCCTTAAATCCATTTTATACACAATAAATCTAAGATTTTTCCCAAAAGTTAGGTTTTAACAATTTAAACCTAAAACCCAAAATTCAATCCACAAATCATGCAATAATTGGTACACAACAATTATTTAGCAAGTTTAATCACTTGCCTCGGGTTCGTAGGGTCTGAATCCGCCTTGAGATCGCGTATTTGCCCAGAAATCCTCTTTCTCCCTCTTTTTCTCCTTCCTTTTCTTCTTCTTTCTCTCTTTCTTTCTTTCTTTCTTTCTTTCTTTTTCTCTTTCTCTCTTTTGGAGAAATATCTCCCGTAGGCTTTATAAGCCTAAATCCCAAAATACACATCTTTAAATGATAATACACACTTTAAATGACTCGGTGACTTTAATTCGAGTCAAACGGTCCTAATTTATTTCGGAACCCGAATAGACCCCAAGTACATTCATTTCGACTTTCTCGACCCTTCCGGAAACAATGGTACCCTCAGAATTGCCATTCGACACTCTTTCTAACGACTCCAAATTTTGACCTTAATTGCCAATTTAATTATTTCTCCAATAAAATGTTATTTATTTCTCCCAAAATAAAATAATTACTGTTCCGAAAGTCTTGGGTTGTTTCAAACTTCCCCACTTACAAAAATTTCGTCCTCGAAATTTAGCTAAGCCTAATTCTCCCAAAGCTCAACTATTTCTAATCTACCCATACTCACAAATCCTATCTCCAAACCTCTAACCTCCCACGGCGAGTTCATTTAATTATTAAGTTAATTAAGAGTTATATAAAACCAATTTCCACAACAAGGGCGCCCATACACCCTTTATATTTGAGCTTTGTGCTCATAGCAATCATAATGAGGCTTTATTTGCCTCCAAAGTTCTACAATTCCAATTATATAAATAATACTGAAATTTTAATAGAACAAAAACTTGAATGGTCCAAAGAAATAACTCCTCTCAATTCCTGACAATCGCCACTTTCGTGCGGGGGACGTCTCGCAAAAGCGAAATCCAAACAAGGAACCTTCCCAATACACTACTGTGTGGCGATGTCGGGGATTGCGAGTTTGTTAAATCCGGACTAGAGTTTGAAAATATTTTAGTGAAAAATTAGTTTGAAAGGGCCCAAAGGCTGATAAAAGTTTTATTTTGAAAATTGTTTATTTTGAAAACGGTTTATATATTACAATATAATATAAAATGCCTTATGTCCAACACAAGGTCTTTATAGATCATCATCTATATAACGTATAGCTCACAAATATTATCATACCCATGAGCTAAAATTTTACCTGTGTCCCATCATTCCACAATCTCAATTTCAAACATAAACAACATCTTACATCATTTCAATATATTGCCATTTATAAGGCACATCCATATATGGAATACAACAATTGTAATAGTCTATCATGACTATATAAAAAGAAGTAGCTTTTATCATTACTACTTATCACCATTACCTTGACATTTCTTACATTTACCATAAGGTTTTAAGCTCTTTTTGAGCACCTCACAAAATTTTCTATCTTTTTACAAAATAATAGAATAGGAGCCTATCTTGCTCAACATTCCCCCCCTTAAGGGTCGTTACATACATAATAGGGCTATATTTCTACCCTTTCACAATATCTCATATACGATATTCCCAAAACTCATTTTAGTAATTATCCTATTTATAAAGGAAAATTAACTTACATTACCCATCTCTAGTCCGATTGCCCATCCTTATCAATGGGCTCCCAAACGTAGTCCCCCGGTCTAAAGCGACCTCGAATCTGTTGTAGGGGTTGCACTTCCAAAATTTCATCAAATTGCGGTATTTTACCTCTTTGAGGACAATCTCTCTTTTTATGACCTATTTCTTTACAAAAGAAACACTTACCCGCAAATCCTTTCTGCGCTCTCGCATTACTGGCACTCTCTTTGCCAAACTTACTTGACGAACTCGAATCTCCAAAGTTCTTACTCTTTTGAGAACGAAAATGATATTCATGACACTTTAATAGTGCCGCATTCACTACCTCGATGAAAGTCATTAACTTAGGACTTTCTAACAAATGTTGTTGGATTTTCCAATCTAAACCTCGAACAAATTTTGATATACGTTTCTCTTCCGTATCTACCTCATCAGGTACTAATTTTGCCCATCTAGAAAAATCTTTTTCATATTCTGCCACCGTCCTATTTCCTTGAAAAATCCCCATAACCTGAGTAGGGAAAGAAAAATACCTTCGATCAAAAAGCTCCCAAAATGTTGCTATAGGCGAAGTATCTCTCTGTTCAGATGTGGTGACAGACTCCCACCATTGAAGAGCTGCACCAGATAACTTAAAGGTGACTAAAAATTGTTTTTGCACCTCACTACACTCAACCATACGAAGATGCCTCTGCATACTATTCTTCCATTGACTTGCAGCCATTGCATCAACTCCCCCTGCATACTCGGGAGGATGCCCCTTACTAAAATCTTCCTTCACTCTCTCCCATAAAGACAATCCTAAATGGGGTGGGGCTGCTTGAGCGGCAGATTGCTGAGCCATCGTAGAAACGGCAGCGGTGACCGCTTGTGCCACAATATTGGCAACATCATCCGTAGTAATGTTCCTTTGAGGCATTTGGGGTTGCCCTTTGTTTGCCCTGACTGAACGACCTCCCTTCGGGGGCATCTGAAATAAGAACAATTGTATCAAAACGCCTTTCAAATATTTTCGATTCACAGAAAGATATGGACGTATGAATGTAATCATCCTAACAATAAGGCTCTATATCAAGAACGCTTACGGAAGATCGTAGTAACGCACACAGATCCTAAAGACACTATAACCTGATGCTCTGATACCACCTGTGACAACCCGCTCCAAATAATAACGGGTGGCCAGCCCTATACTACATAAATCAGGTATCTCAGATGGTACAGTCTCCACATCAACAACTAAACACTATAATATAAGGCTAACTACCCGAAATCATAAAGTGCGAATTGCCAAAAATTTAAAACTTTTATTTTTAACAACAACAACAAAACCAATAATGCACACAACCAACAATATACATCTAACTATGATGTGAAATGTGCATGCTCCAATAATAAAAGAGTACAATACATTGTACAACAAAAATCTCAACAATGAAATACCCGAATATGCTGTCGGGCAACAGACAATACAATAATCTGATAAATAAAATATGAAAGTGTTAATCTACAACACTTGAATACTAATTCAATACAACTGAATTCTAATCTAGATGTACAAAAGATAGGAATCGACTAAAGCAAAGTGCCGCAACAGTCCGCTACTGCCACAGATCCACAAATCTTGAATGGAGGAATATCAATGGCGTCCTTGCGGAGGAACACCTGAAGTAATACAATATATACATGGAGGAGGAAAATATAAACGGGTCAGAGCCCGAGTTTAAAAAATATTTTATAGCATGTGTATTAAAATGCATAATAATTATAAATGCATTATTACATGATTTAGTTGGAATCGAACTCTCCATAATAATTCAACTCACCTCTCATCTAAAGCGCGCACTAAACGTATGCACGTGATCTCCAAAAGGATGTCCGATTCTAATTACGTAAGAGGATTCTAACTTAAACCCAAATAAAGTATTTAAGTGAAACCATCTAACCTATCCTCCCCATTCTACATTTGTTTCTATACTTTAAGTTATATAAATTATCTTTAATGCAATTGTTATAGTTATCTTTATAATGTTCATTTGTTGAACATATAAAGTTACATGATCCAATCATGTCCACAACATCACAATACATCAACAATCTCACTTACTAGAATTTATTTTCTAGAAATGCCCTTATAAGGCATGAAACCATAAATATAATTATAATAGTAATTATATATGAGTTATTAGCGTCATGAATATTAAAGACTAAACTCCTCTCGATTTTCAACACGGCACTGCGTTTCGTGCGTGGGACGTCTCGCCGAGGCGAAATCCAAACAAGGAACCCCCCCGTTACACTACTCCTGACCGTATTAATCCTCGAGGCTCATTATGCCCTCAATTCATGAAGCATGTAACCCAAATTTAAGTATCCAAATTTTAATTAATAAATATTCCCAATTCTCAATAGTACACGGCGTTTCATGCGTGGGACGTCTCGCCGAAGCGAAATCCAAACAAGGAACCCCCCCATTACAATACTCCTGGCACTGTCGATTGTCGGGATAGGTGATATATATATAAATAATTATGAGCATTAAGGACTAAACTTATCCCCAAGTTCCAACATTACACTGCGGTTCGTGCGTGGGACGTCTCGCCGAGGGGAAATCCAAACCAGGAACCCCACCGATACACTAATCCTGGCAATGTAGGTCGTTGAGGTCCATTATGCCCTTGACAACCAAATACAAACACAAGCAATAATAACCATCCAACCGAGCTATAACTCGAAGGACGCAAGCTCACATGCTATCATCTTCCAGCAGCCCATATACGTAGCAAACTGGGGCCACCTGGTGGGGTTCAACGACACCCACCTCGTGATCTACTCACGCACACGACGTCCGGGAAGCGGACATAGTTCTTAATTAAGCAAGTGAGAGCGTCACATACGCCCGACCTCTCACCCCCAAAATAATTAAATATATATATCATAAATGTCATTTGCTGACCACAAAGGACGACTATGACCTGGGGAATATCCACATCCTGCTTTTCTAGTCAGAATGCTCACCCTCTATGCACGAAACTTCCCAATGATAGCAAGGAGGGGGTATGCTTAACATGTATAAACACCATCATATAAGGTATACATACATCCCACATAATAAAGATATACCATTATATAAGGTATACCTGCAACAACATATTTATTTTCATTATACGCTCTTAGGCGCAGTTTGATTAACATCATTGTTTAGTATATCCCTCTCTTTTGATACACTAACCATCAATACTCACACATTTACCCCACTTAGTATATGCTATACTAATTCTCGCTTGAAGCTCTCATGTCGCTTCTAATAATGAATTGTCTTTCAATTTTATTTAAGTTAAGGATATTCTTTTATCCTAAATCTCTTCAATTAGCACTTCTCATTGTGTGAGACATCTCCCAAATTAAACATTAATAAGGATATTTCTATATCCGTATGCACCTCGAATAGCATTTATAAACCTCCATTCATAATAGGGTTCAATTCATTTTATGAACCTTTAAAGTTATCCCATTTGGGATTGGATCCTAAGAATCCGGTATCTCTAAATTATTCTCATTATTTCATAAGAATTTAATTATCCTCTCCAAATAGAATCTCTAATAAAAGTGGGCTTCCCCACTTAGAAAAATACCAAAATCTCTAATCGGTATTCCTCAATTTAGTAATTATTACTCCAAAATTTCTTATAAGGGAAACTCTCTAAAAGTCTCCAAAACATACTCCAAATATCTCCTATAGAGATCCCCAATCGATAACCTCGAACAAAACGGGATAAAATTCTTTTTAGAAAACATCCCATGAAAATTCCCTGTTTCCGAATCGATTCGGCCCAGCGAATCGATTCGGCCAGGAAGGCGAATCGATTCGGGTCAACAAACCGAGGATTCTGTCTCAGGCCGAATCGATTCGGCGGGAGTCCGAATCGATTCGGTCACTCAGACCTGGGCACCTGCTTATTTCCGAATCGATTCGGCTAGGGGGCCGAATCGATTCGGCCTACCTGGAGGCTCGAAATGGCTACTTTTTGTAAGCCAAAATACCCCAAATTCATTTAAGTGGTTTTCTATCCATTTCTCTTCAACCCAATCACATATATAACATTGATATTCATTCTAGAATACCTATAAACTAATTTCTAACCTTAAATCCATTTTATACACAACAAATCTAAGATTTTTCCCAAAAGTTAGGTTTTAACAATTTAAACCTAAAACCCAAAATTCAATCCACAAATCATGCAATAATTGGTACACAACAATTATTTAGCAAGTTTAATCACTTGCCTCGGGTTCGTAGGGTCTGAATCCGCCTTGAGATCGCGTATTTGCCCGGAAATCCTCTTTCTCCCTCTTTTTCTCCTTCCTTTTCTTCTTCTTTCTCTCTTTCTTTCTTTCTTTTTCTCTTTCTCTCTTTTGGAGAAATATCTCCCGTAGGCTTTATAAGCCTAAATCCCAAAATACACATCTTTAAATGATAATACACACTTTAAATGACTCGGTGACTTTAATTCGAGTCAAACGGTCCTAATTTATTTCGGAACCCGAATAGACCCCAAGTACAGTCATTTCGACTTTCTCGACCCTTCCAAAAGCATTGGTACCCTTAGAATTGCCATTCGACACTCTTTCTAACGACTCCAAATTTTGACCTTAATTGCCAATTTAATTATTTCTCCAATAAAATGTTATTTATTTCTCCCAAAATAAAATAATTACTGTTCCGAAAGTCTTGGGTTGTTACACTTCTGACCTTTACCCAAAATGGGATTAAGAACCATCTTTCCAACCTTCTTGGATGCGTTCTCTAAAGGGAGTTTGACCTCCCGGGAACATTCGAGATCACTCTCGATTTGGGATACACATGTCATCAGACTAGACAACGTGTTGGTCAAATCGCACTTCTCCTTTCTTAAAACCTCTTTCTCTTTCTCCAAATCTTAAACCCGACGATCTAAATCTCTATTATACTTTTTTGTTTTCAAGGTCTCGGTGTATAAATCTCTAAAGCTTTTTTGGAGCTTCCTTTCATCTCCACTCTCAAACTCGCTCTTATCTCCACTAGAAACACTCGAGTCTTCATCGGTGCTCTCATGACCTCTATCAACGTGAGAGAAAGTGGGTGTGCTCACATGACTCGAAAAAGCTACAAACTTCTCACCACTAGTCTCATCACCCTCACCTTCACTACTAGCACTAAGGGTGGCGAGCATGGATACTTTATTTCCTTTCTTTCTAAGCCACATAGGACACTCAAACGACTTATGCCCCTTACCCCCACATTCAAAACAAGTCACGTTCTCAAAATCTTCCTCACAATCCTCATCTGAGTCATTTTCTTTTTCCCTCTCACTGCTTTCTTTGGACTTTCCATTCTTTTTATTTTTCTCAAAGAATCTCTTTTTATTGGAAGAATTATTTTCGTTCATGTTGAGAAATTTTTTAAAATTTTTCACAAACAAGGCCATATCATTAAAATAAAAGTCTCGCTCAGAATCGGACTCATAAACTTATTCCTTCTTTTTCTTAAAATGAGTCTTTAAAGCAATGCCATTATCCTTAGCCTTAATGGTTTTGGAAAACATGTCAATCTCATAGGTTTGAAGATCTCCTACAAGTTCTTCCAACTTAAGTGATTTCAAATTTCCCAAAGAGTTCAAAACAATGACTTTAGGAATAAAGCGTTTTGGGAGAGATCTCAAAATATTTTTTAGGACACGTGTGTTATCAATCACCTCACCCAAACTAAAACTGGTGTTAACAATGTCTAACAAGCGTGCATAAAAATCATCAAAACATTCAAACTTAGACATGGTGATAGTCTCAAATTGGATGGTCAAATTTTGTAACTTTGATTCTTTAACCGCGTTCGTACCCTCATGTGTCAATTTCAAAACATCCCAAGCCTCTTTAGACGTGGTACACGTCATAATTTGGCGAAACTCATCAGGAGTGAGAGCTCCAGAAATAGCACTCTCAGACCACGAGAATTAAAATTAGACATTTTATAATCCTCTTCAGTCCTGGTTGACACGGGTTTTAAAGAGGTGATATTATCAACGGTGACCGTGGGAGGAGTCCACCTATTTTCACAAAGCAACCAAAAATGCTCGTCAATGGATTTCAAACACGATTTCATACGAGCTTTCCAGTAGGTATAATTAGACCCTTAAAAATAGGCATCATATTAAATGAATGTTCTGTTGGAAAAATTACGTTTTTTCACAAAACTGATTTAAAAAAAAAATCAATATCACACAATTTTGCGGAAAATAGAAATACGTGATAAATTAGCGCAACCCGCTCTGATACCAATTTAAAAAATCGGGATGACGATGTGTGATATCGATTCAAAGTAAATTCACAAGTTTCCAAGTAAACCTTATTTAATTAGAGTGTATATTTGAACAACCTAAACAAATATGAATCAGCCCCTAAACATGCATCTATATGTCAATAAACCAACCCATCAAATATAAAGCATGCGACACAATAAATATGCTAAGACACAGATTTCAGGAAAAAAACCTTTCGGGTAAAACCTTTATTTCACTATGAATTCATAAATCGCAACTTACAATTACATAGAGAAATCTTCAATGGATCAACGCGCAGCCAACCGACAAAGACTCGCAGTCTTAAACTCAGTAAGAGAATACACGCAGCACACTCCAAGGACTCGTAACCCAATCTTCAGGAAATAATCTTCACGCACCAAGATCCTCAATGACACATAGCCATACGGTGTAGAGACGCACTCCACAAGAATAAACAAAAGAACTTGTTTTCTATGGGTTCCAAAAGATACACAAAATTATATGGGAATTTTGGTGTGAATCAAACATGAGTATTAGGACTCAAAAATATGAAGACTTGATGTATTTTGTCTCTCAAAAACGTCTCTCAAAGTCTTAAAAAATAACTCTCCCGAAGTTGGCTTTTATCGAAAAACCAAAAGAGTTTTGATTCAGTGGAACTCTTTTCAGCGCTAGGTACCCCGAACCGATTCCCCCCCCCCCCCCCCCCCCCCCCCCCCCGAACCGGTTCACTATGAAATTTTCTCCATCTTCAAAAGGTCATAACTCCTTAAGCGTAGCTCGGATTGCGGTGTTTTTTCTTTCAAGATCTTCGTGGCGTCGAGCTATTTAACTTTAAAATTGACCAGACCTATGGACTATGACTGTAAAATTACCAAAATGCCCTTAAACTTTCCTATCTTGCCTTTCTTTCATTATTTTGATTTCTCTTGCGTACCACTTGCATAAAACCACTAAAATCGTGGAATGTGAAGTCGTTGAGGAAGATGTGGGACACTTGATGGAGATGTTGAATGCTTGATTCTTAGAATTCGGATAGAAGCTGTCATTTGATATCGTGAAGTGACGTGCCAAACGTAGCAGCGTACGGCATACACAAATGTAACATATCGGACATGAGAAAAATGTCCTTACAACTAATATGATTTTAAATTCCCAAGTCCCACGATGTTAATTTAATTTAAATTAACCAGATTTTATTATTGTTCTCATGTTTTATTATGACGGTCCTCCCGCCCCCAGGTGGTAATCCACCAAAGTGTCACACTTCCACTTCTCAAATGGCCTCTAATCCGTTTAAACTGTCGACCCCGCCTCATGATAAGGTTCCACACACGACACGACATAAATCATTCGTTGGCCCATTTGAACTGTCGGTCCCTGACATATTATGTCTCCACAAATTTTAATACCCGATTTTATCTTAGGCATTAATTCTCAATCTCACAATTTCATAATTTATAAATTACCCCACCCTTTTAATCGATGTGATATCCTCAAAATACCCCTTAGTCCCATACCTAAGGGTCCCCAAGTTATCAATACGTCCTACCTATGTATAAGATGAGTTTCAAGCATAAACCTCGACCTAGTCTCATGCCTAGGCTAGAGTAATGACGATAAAGTATCAAAAAATCAGCCCACCCCCGACATAATAAAGTTGTAATATATCTACCCTCATTAGACCCATGCCTAGTAGGCGTAAATCATCAAAAAGCCTACCAACTAGTTCCGTACCTAGAAGGCATCCTAAAATATAGGAGAGAGGCAAATATACCCAACAATCCGTCATCACAAAAGGTAATTAAATAATACCAACAAGTCACACAACCAATCATAATTAATCAACGTATTAAACTACGCATGATAGCCCAATTCAATTAATTCTTATTTTAATTATCACATCGTCAAAATACACAATTAATCTCATTTAATTATTTTAAATTAAATTCAACGAGATTTTATCATTAATACAACAAAAAATCAATTTCACCATCTGTACACAAATTACGTGAGTTACGCCCCCCAAATTCATTTATTTCAAAACTAGGTTTTTTTACATGCATCCTATACCAATAAAGTCCAAAATCCCACTCGTATATCCTACGTACTCAAGGGTTATGAATATTATTCATATTAAAGGATTTCATAAAAATAGCCCCAAATTTTAGTGTTCACCTTCTCTAATTAGATTGCTAATTAATTTAAGAAAATATTAAATTAAGGTTTATGCAACACTTAAAACACATAATACTAAAGGAAAGGAATAGAGTATTCATGCCTGTGATTAGTTGTATAAAAATTTGAGTAGAAGGTTGAACTCCTCTTGAGGAAAACACCAATAGAATCTTCAAAACTTGTGAAAAGTAGGGGCTAGGGGTTGAAGATGAGAGTAAATATGTTTTGGAAAATATTTTTGGAGAAAGTTTGAGAGAAAAGTGATTTTCGAAGTCCCAGCCCCGTATCAGTTTAGTATATAAAGGGTTTCAAAGTTGGAAACAAACAGGAGTCTCAACCAAGACACCGCCTCAGCATCGTTCGAACGAGGACACTTGTCGTTCAAACGACATGTGACGTCGTTGGAACAACATGCCCTGTCGTTTGAACGAGCCCCAAATCCCAAAATTAAATCTTTTAAAAAAAATCCAAACGTAATTTTCTGATAAAAATACATTAGTTGAACAAATACGCACATGCTAGTTAATGTTTAAATAAAACCTTATAACCTTTTTATAAAGACCCGAATTAATTCTCAATTGAAAATTTATTCGTAAACCAAGTTAAAATTTTAAAGGCTGTTAAATCCAAAATTTTATTTTTCTCCAAATTAATTAAAGTCAATTAATTAAAACACGGGGTGTTACACAAACATATATCATGAAGCACAACTAGAGTATGACCAACAAGTTCATCAAAACAATCATCCATAAGATATAGCATGTGAAGAATCATGTGCAAGCAAGTGAGAATCAACTAGTCTAACATCTAGCGCCTCAAAAATGGATTTTTTAACCCAAATAGATGTATACTTAACGCCTCAGGTTTCGAGAACTAATAGAACAGTAGACTTCAACTTCTTAAGACCTCTTCCAAGATCATAACAAAAACACCTAGGGTGACCTTTCCTACCATAATGTGAACATGTGTAAATGCGAGAAATGTTTGAAAATCTCATTTCTTCGTGTTGGCTCAATTTTGAGACAAATACTTTTTATATGCTACTGCATTTTTTATTTATTAAAATCTATTTTTATATATATTATAAACCATATTTTCTTTTATTAATTTAATATATAAATCTATTTTGATAAAAATAATTTTTGTGCAACATTCATATTGTTTTGGTGAAAATTCAATTTCAATTATATTTTTTTTGTGAGTTTTTAATATTTTTTTCTGCATTTAAAATTGTATTTTATATTGCAAGTCTTATAAAATATTTTTTTATGTTTAGAATGCTCTGTTTGTGTGTGTTAAACATATTTTGTCGTCTTAATTATATGGTCTATTTTATTCTCATGATTTATAAATATATATTTTTTATTATTTATAAATATATTTTCTGGAATTTTTTATTGGATAATTAATTAATTAGTTTAAACATTAAGTTGTTGTTTAAATTAATTATTTAATCCAAAATTAAAACGGCAGTTGTTGTTTTTTGTTTGGTGTCGTTTTAAGGGTCTTGATTTGGACCGTTTGCTTGGTATCTTATTGCCCTTATTCTTGTTGGTATTTACGCCATACCCTTGCTGTTGTGTTTGGGGCCTTTATATGTGTTAGCTTTATCTGAGAAGCCTCTAGGGTTTTCATTTTTGTTTTGTTCAAAGCGCTCTCTCTCTCAAGCTGTCGACATCATCCCTCTTCCTCTCTTTAGTTTTAATAATATTTAAGAGATTTTTGTGTAGCTTTTCTACCTCCATTTTCTCGGAACAACGATTATACATATGTTAGTCCCAAGGATCTTTTGAGGTTTGAGTTTTTTTAACGATCTAGTATAAATATCTGTGGGTTCTTTGAATTGGCGATTTGGTTTCTTTTATGAAGACTCATTTTTTTAGGCTCGGTTTGTGGGTTTTGGAGTTGTACGGGTTTTTCGTTCTTTTTTCTTGTTGTTTACGATTTGGAGGTTTTTTCGATCTATTTTTTCGGTGGAGGTTTACTTTTCTGGTGACTTTTCTAACCGGCCTGCTTTTTCGGTTTGGATCTCCAACCTTTTTGGGGTTTCCCTCTTTAAAACTGATTTGCATCCGGGTTGGTGGTAATCGTTTTTGGAGAGGGTTTTTTCCGGTGGAGAAATCTTGTTGGGTGGCTATTACGGTTTTGGGTGTGAGCCTTGTTCATCTTTTCTTGAAGATTTTGAGGTAACTATTTTTTACTCTTTTATATATATATATATATATATATATACCCTTATATGTATATTAGTGTGCGTGAATATTTTTTAATTTATAATAGATTTTATCAAACATTTTAAAAGAGTTTTTAAATAACCTAATACGCATTAGCGAATACCCTTTGGTCCTTTCTAGTAACCGTTAGGTCGTTTCAAGTGGTATCAGAGCTTCAGGATTCACTTTATAAAAGTTTTTATTCCGCAAAGATCCTGAACTCCTTTTAAAATCTATATTCTATACTTTTTAACATCTATTTTTTAAATATGGGAAATTTATATGGGGATTATGATTTTTCTTCTAGATAATCCCTTTGTGAATGTTTAAAGAGGCAAGGCTTTATTCACAAGATGAAATTAAAAGCGATAATTCATTTTTCCAAGCGATGGGTGCAACCGAGTTAAAGATATTTCATTTTGCACCACATCTTTAGATGCTTGGGACATTTCACAATCTCTTACCCATTTATCTAGTATATTCGATGATATTTATATTTGTGATAGCGATACTAATTATGATAATTTAGTTGCTTTTACTTCTCATTGTGTATTTTTGTCTGAGAATATTTTAAACTGTTTATCTACTAGTTCCGATAATTCTGAATTAGACTATGTGATTTCATCTCGTATCTCACCTGCTCAATATCACCCTACATTCACAGCTTCCATATCTAATTTTGATAATATTTTTGATGATGTTGATGAATCTGAAATTGTAGACGATTCTACCATTTTAGAATAGTGCGTGAGTACGAATTTAGAAGGTTGTGTAGATAATATTTCCATCGATAATACTTTTGAGGACTGCACTGATTTAGTTCAAATTAATTTTAGATTGATGGCTAAAAATGACGTTTTAAACAATCAGATCAAGTTAATGTACGAAGAATCTGAATTTTGTATAGATGAAGTTGAAAATGATATTTTATTTTTAGAGAAAATAATTATTATATTAACAGAGCTTAATCACTCTCTTGAAACTAAAAATAAGGAATTTTTGTTTAAGTTTGATGAATGTCAAGTTGAACTAAAGGCTATTTTTGATAAGTATGATGAATGCCAAAGAGAACTTAAAATTGCATCTAAAAAGGTTGATGGTTTTTGTAATTCTCATTTAATTGCCGAATCCCATAATAAGTATGTTGATGAATTTGTTCCTTTAAAAGGGATTGGTTTTAAAGGTGAAATATTTGATGAAACTAATTTTGTTAGTTGTAGTGAACAATGTCTTGATTCGGTCGAAATTAAACTAAGCAATAAACAAGCTGAATCTGAGGATTGTGATACAGCATTTGTTAATGCGGTATTTGTATGCAGTTTTTTCCATAAATCTGGACATCTTGAAAAAATTTGTTTTAAAAATTTGGACAAAACAAATATGATTTAGGCAAATTCAAAATATTGGAAAATTTAAAAATGCTAAGCCTGCCCTTAAATGCGATTTTTGTTTTAAAATCGGACATGTAGAGAAATTCTGTTTTAAGAAATAAGGGCAGAATCGAGTTGTTTGAGGCAAAAATAGGCATTTTGATATAAATAAACATGCTGAAAAACCAGTTTTGTGGTGTAATTTATGTTTTAAAATGGGTCATTTAGAGCTGTTTTATCGTAAAAAGTTAAATTTTGATTCTGAAAAACTGCCCACCAAGTGTTGTAATGCTAAATGTGTTGAGAAAAATATTTTCAAGTGTAACTTTTGTTCCAAATCTGGACATTTAAAACAATTGTGTTTTGAGCGTTTGAATTTAATTAGAATATCTGAATATGTTAAATGTGTGAGCTTTGATGATAATGCTAAATCCAATGATAGGTGATTAGGCACATATTCTTCATATTTATCACCTTAATTTCGATATTTTTAATATCTCGAACAAGGTAATTGAATCATTTTTAGTCCATCTCACTCTATCGTCTGTTTTTAACAATATTCCCTAGTTTTTGTGTAATTGTGATGAAGTTTTCAGGAATGGAATGCAAGAAAGGAAAAGAAGAAAATCAGAAGAAAAGTCAAAGGGCAAAAGATTAAAGTCCCACTCAAAAATCGAAGGTGACACCAAAAGTGAAGTTGAAGAGCATGAGTTCACAAGAGCATAGGAAGAAACGGCACCCAAATCGGAGTTCTAGATCAAAAGATATGGCTAGTCAAAGTTGCAAGGAAAAAGTCAAAGTAGAAGAAAATCGGACCGATCCGGTGGATATCGGACCGATCCGAGGGTAATCCGGACCGGTCCTGTCATGCGAAATCTTGGTATTAATTATGCAGTTAAAGCAGTGCAACTCTTGGAAAACTTGCGCAACAAGCAACTTGTGCTGTCAAATTCGAGACTTTGTGCTATAAAAGCCCATGCCCTACATCATTTGAAAAGGGTTGCTAGAGAGGAGGCTAGGTTAGGGCTAGGTTAGGAGTAGTTAGGGAATTCTAGGGTTAGTTTTTGAGAGAGTAATTCAGAAGTTTTCAATTTCTTTCATGAACTCTAGGTTGTAAGGATTTCGGGCTTCCAATTACTTTCTTGTTGCGGAATTCAAGTAAAATCTTTCCATTCTCTAGTTTTATTATTTGCAAATTATTTCCAATGTCTTGTAGATCCATAATTTTGTGTATGAATTTGTTCTTTAATCAAATCATGAGTAGCTAAATTCCCAGGGGTTGGGGTACATGAACCCATCCCAATGTAAATTACTTATGTAGAAAATAGAATTTAAATTAACAATTTGAAAGAGTCGGGTGAGACAATTTTACAACCATTGTAGATCTTTTAATCTCTCTTGCCCTAGGTACTTGGGATGTTTAAGAATACGATGTGCGTATAATTATTTAACACCGCTTTATATTTACCTTTGATTTCGTATGGTGCGGGTTGAACCTCATATACGTAATGCTTAGGATCTATAAATACTGGATTCATTCAAATTTATAATTTACAATTCTAGGTTTCTATACGGTAAATTACTAAGGTTAGGGGGATTGTATTCCAACCTACTTTCTCATTCATCTTAATTAATTTATCTTCTTTATTTACTTATTTTTTTCCCTTATCAACACCATCATCATCTTTTTCACTTTTATTTTAGAAGTAATAAATCAATTAAATTCTATAAACCATTCCCTGTGGATTCGATACCCAGACTTGCCACTATACTCTTAGAAAAGCCCTAGTTTGTATGTTTGAAGATTTAAGTTCATCTAGTGTAGGTTTCAAGTATAAATTCTTCAATTCAATTCAAGTATCAAATTCCCTTCTCTTATTTAATCTCAATTCTATTTTCAATTTTCAATTTTTTTAGCAATTTTTTATCAATGTTTGTTAGATCCATAATTCCATGTATAGGTATGAATTTGTTTTCTAGAAAAATCATGAGTAGCTAAATTCCCAAGGGTTGGGGTACATGAACTCAATCCAAGGCAAATTATTTATGTAGAAAATAGAGGTTAAATTAAAATATTGATTGAATCGTGAAAGAAACTCATACAAACATTGTCAATCTTTTAATCTCTCTTGCCCTAGGTACTTGAGATGTTTAAGAACGCTTTGCGAGTATAATTTATCATTCACCGCTTTATATCTATCTTTGATTTCATATGATGCGGGCTAGATCCCTCATATATGTAATGTTTAGAATTTATAAAGACTGGATCTAGTCAATAATTTTAATTTACAATCCTAGTATTCTATACGATAATTTGTTAAGGTTTGAGGGATTGTACTCCACCCTATTTTCTCATTCATCTTAATTAATTTAATTTCTTTATTTAACTATTTTTTTCCCTCTTCAACCATCATCATCTTTTTCATTTTTTCTTTAGAAGTAATAAATCAATTAAATTCTATCAACCATTCCCTGTGGATTCGATACCCAGACTCGCTACTATACTCCTTAAGGGTGTAGTTACAAGTTTAGTTTTTTTTTTGTATTGAGATTGGAAGCCGATAACGACTAGCGTATTACACGGACGCTCGGTTTTTCCCCTCGATCAAAATGGCGCCGTTGCCGGGGACTATTTGTTATAGATTATAATTGACTTACTACTTCATAAAAAAAAAAAGTAAAAAAAAAAAAGAAAAAAAAGAAAAATGTGTCACGTTTTTTAATTGCCCACTTTGAAATGTCTTATTTTAACTCTTTTTGTGGCTTTAATTGTCATGCTAATAGTGAGGAGGAGAATGAACTCACGATTTATGAACATTGGATCAATATCACTAAAGATGATTATCATAAATACAAGCCTAGTGCTAAGGCAATCCAAATTTATCAAAATCAATTGCTTGAAGAAGAAAGACTTTAAAAAGAATATCGAGAAAAAAATCGTTATTGGGAGAAAGAGTTAGATGCATTATTTGAACCCAATGAGGATTTTTCTTCCGATAGTTTTGAAGATGAAGTAAGTTTTCAACCAAATGAGGAATTCGAGGTGCTAGAACCAAGGAAGCCTACTTTGGAAGAACTCTTGCTTGATATAAAAAAGCAATCTGATGACCTTGTTGTTACCGAGTTGAAAATTATAGCAACTTGCAAGGAGTTGAATGATTATTTGGACAACTTAGAGAAGGCCGAGACTTGCGCTTCACCTAATACTTTTGAGAATGAAATCATTGAGAGTGATCCAAGTTCTTTTGAATATCAACCTCTTACAATTATTTCAAAACCTATTGAGGTTGAAGATCATTTGTCTCCTTGTGTCCCCACTATTATCGAACCATTAAATCCATCACAAGAACTGGATGAATGTCTTGAGGATGTTGATCCGATTCTTGTATGGGAATGTTATTTTTAGATGCTTCATCTTACGGGCCATACACTCAGACGTGTCACTCCACCAGATCCAATTGAAAATTTTGAGGGAGAAGATTTTGAGGACAAGGACTCTATGCTTAAATTATTTTCCAAGATGGACTCTTTTAGTTTGTGTTCTCCGCTTCCCATACTACTTGAAAAAACTTTGGGAAGTGACTCTATTTTTCTTGGATCCCAATGGTACTTGTCCCCATGTGCACTCAAATCCCTCCTTATCCCCCTAAATTTTTTCTAAACTCTGCACATGCCTTCCGTTTTTCAAACGGAATCCTTATTTTTCGGGAGGCATGTTTTATAGTGAGGGTACACTATTAATCCCTCAAAGTCAAATTGTATTTTGGGTGGACCCCCAAATTTTTTGACTTCTGTTGTATGAGTTATTAGAAGTTAAAATCGTAGGTTGTATATAATTAGATTTTTCTTTTTCTTTTCTTTTTTTATAGTTTAGAGTAATTAGTAAAAGTTTTTGTTATTCTTTTTGCTATGCTTGGTTCTAACATGTTTTATAGATTCAATGGACTCGCACTCATCAGGGATCGCTCCATTTGGGTAATATCTTTCTTTTCCTCTCTTTATGTTGTATTCTTGATTTGCATTGAGGACAATGCAACATTTAAGTTAGGGGGTGTGGGATATTCGTCCAGTTTATTGTTTAGATTCATTGATTCGATCACATGTTCTTTTCAAGTGTGTTTTTTTAGAAAATTTCACAAATTTCGAAAAAAAAAATTGAAAAAACCAAAAATATTGTTGTTCAAAATAAATAAAAATTAGAATTTAAATTTTTCAAAAATATCACCTTTATTCTATTTAAAGTCTCAAATTGTTAACAATCATAATGCACTAAGCCAAAATTGACCAAAGATGGAAATTGAAAGAAAACTGACGACTTAACGAATAAGTGTGGAGATTGATCAAACCCGGTGAGATTTCGAGCCTATCGATTTTTTTGAGTTTTTAAATCAATCCGAGTTTATGATTAACTCAAAGTTCTTTTCAGGATTTTATTAAGTCGTTGATGATCTCAATCCTTTGATTTGATCGGTTATGGAAAATGTGTGAAATATTATCTCGAAATTTGTGCTAAATATATCTCTAAACTTAATTAATCTCGAGATGCATATGGTAATGTGATTAGCAATTTGGACAATGAAGTAGGCCCTCATTTGTTACCCAAAAATATTAGCCATAAAAAGTTATGAAAAACAAAATTATCCCTTTGCAACCCAAGCTGAGCCTAATAAAATATTTTCCTTTCGTTTGATAACCCGAAAAACCCAAATAGCCCGGAATTGTGAAAATTGAGAAAATTCATCAAGTAAGTCCAAATTGTGTAATAAAAAGGGGCAAGAGAAAAATAGAAAAAAAATAGCAAGAAAAAAAAAAAAAAAAAAAAAAATGAAAATAGAAAGAAAGAGAAAGAGAAAAATGAGCAAATGCCCGAAAAAGCACTAATGGACGTCATAAGGACATTTTCCAATTCCGAATATTCCGTCTATTACCAATTTTTACCCTTTACACCTTTTAACCCGAAAAGTCATTACCGAGTCCGAATGGCGAAATTGGTTACCGCGTGGAGAGCTAAGACATGAAAAGATAAAATAAGAGATTAAAATGGTGTGAATTAGAGGTGATGTTCCCGTTTCCTAATAACTGTATTCCGATGATGAGATCTTTTCACCATATATTTCCTTCTTTTCAATTTTGTATGCATGAATTTGGGTCCATTATATTTACTCTTTACATCATGCATATCGAGAGAAAAACAACCACAATCCGAGTGATTCGTTTGTGAGTGCAATCCGTAAGAATTTGAATCAAAACGAATTTTCGGAAAGTAACGTAATGCTCAATTGGTGGAAGTTTGAGGTTTAATTTTTGGCTTTGCACACACACACTATGGTTTGAGACAGTTGAATATGAGTTGATGGTGATTATTTTTCGAAAAGTTTAAATTGTACAATTTTCAAGTATTTTGATATTTATTTGAGTCAATAAAGAATTTTGTGGGTGTATTCACTGCAAACCCTCACGAGACCAAACTCGTCCTACTAGGGTAACCTAGGGGTTTAAAGGCTTGTTGCATACGCTAAATGCAATCGCTTGCCCGTGAAAAAGGTATTCTATCCCAATAAAAGAATTTTCAAGAGTTGAACTTTAAACTAATTTCATTTACATTGCTCGGGACACGCAAAGTTCTAAGTTAGGGGGTGTGATTAGGCACATATTCTTCACATTTATTCCCTTAATTTCGGTATTTTTATGATCCCGTGCAGGGTAAATAGCTTGGATTTGTCTCGTATTTATTCTACTAACCCCTTTTGGCAAGTATTTTGTGTTTTGTGTGTTTCTCATGTGTTTTACAGGTATTTCATGCAAATTGGTGCGAAAGAGAACTCAAAACAGTGAAAGAAAACAAGAAATGGAGAGTTGAAGGGAATTTTCGTAATTTTTCAGCCTTAGTCCGGAGGTGGGGCCAACTAGAAAGTTGAAGAGCTCTAAATTACAAGAACACTGGAAAAAATGGCACCTCAATCCGAGCTACGGTGAAGAAGTTACGAGGTTTTGAAGTTGCGCGATAATGAAGAGAAATGGACCGGTCCGGTCATGCGAATCCTGGCATTTATTGTGAAGATTTTGATGTGCATAGCTGGTGAAAACTTGCGCAACAAGAAATTCTAGTTGTCAAATTCGTGCTACTTGGTGCTATAAAAGACCAAGCCCTACCTCATTCCAAAGGGAGTCGAATTCTAGAGAGTAGAATAGAATTTTAGAGAGAGAAAGTCAGATTTTAGAGAGTCTTTTTAGTTTTCTTTGGTAGAAATTTTCATAAACCTTAGTTTTTGAAGTTTGTCTACTATTCAAGATTCAAAGTTCTATTCAAGATTCATCATTCATCCATTGCAAGTAATTTTAATTTATTGTTTTTACTGCTTTCCTAGTTAGTTTAATTAATTGTTGATTTCTAGTTTTCCATTCCCAATTCAAGTCATGTTCTCAATTTTCTAGAGTTAGTTATGAATTCCTGCACTTTAATTTGTAAGTTTTATTTTTATTTCATCATGTTAAGCTAAGTTTTAAGGGTTGGGATGCATGAAGCCATCCCAATGTAAATTCCTTATGTAGAAAATAGAATTTCAATTAAAAATTTGAAAGAGTCGTGCGAGACAATTTTACAACCATTGTAGATCTTTTAATCTCTCTTGCCCTAGGTGCTTGGGATGTTTAAGAATATGATGTGCGTAAAATTATTTATCACCGCTTTATATTTACCTTTGATTTCATATAGTGCGGGCTTGATCCTCATATATGTAATGCTTAGGATCTATAAAGACTGGATTCATTCAAATTTATAATTTACAATTCTAGGTTTCTATACGGTAAATTACTAGGGTTAGGGGGATTGTATTCCAACCTACTTTCCCATTCATCTTAATTAATTTAACTTCTTTATTTACTTATTTTTTCCCTTTTCAACCATCATCATCTTTTTCATTTTTTCTTTAGAAGTAATAAATCAATTAAATTCTATCAACCATTCCCTGTGGATTCGATACCCAGACTCGCCACTATACTCCCTAAGAAGTGTAGTTACAAGTTTAGTTTTTTTTGTATTGAGATTGGAAGCCGATAACAACGACTAGCGTATTACACGGACGTTCGGTTTTTCCCCTCGATCAAAATGATGGGGAGAGGGGCACACAAAAAGAAACAGTCCATATTAAAAAACAATTCTAGCAAAGTGTCGGTAAAAGGTGTAAACGTTTCAGAATTTTCAACCGACTCATAGGAATCTAGCGGTACTTCTAATGGTTCAATAACCGTGAACGAAAATGGTGATGAAATAAACTCAATCTCAAGTGATTCATCATCACTTAAAGATTGAATTTCAAGGGAGCAAGACTCACTTTCAATGAGATGTTCTTCAAAAATTTGAGGTGACACACAAGTCTCAACCTCCTCTTTGTTTTCAAAAATAGAACGTACATCATCGCAAAGTGAGACTATTTCCTTCACAAGACCATAATCGATATTCTTTTTGCTTTGGGTGGAAAGAAAATTAAGTACTCTTTTGGTTAGAAAAAGCTTGTTTTCTTCCAAAGTAGGATCCCTTGGCTTTAGAACCTCGGATTCCTCATTTGGTTGAAAACCTTCTATAGTTTCACAAATATCGGAAGAAAAATCTTCATTGGATTCCCCAAAATGATTTTTTTTTCGATATTCGTTTTCAAGCTTTTCATTCGCAAGATTTAGAAAGGCCTCACCCATGGTAATAGGTCGAGGCACAAATTCTTGAGAATATTTAATATAAATTTCTCTCCGATATTCATTTTCAAGCCTTTCATACTCCAGAGTTAGAATGGCCTCACCAATGGTAATAGTTCGAGCCGCGGACTCTTGAGAATAAAAAGTTTGAAAACGATTACCATATGAACCATTATAATTACCGAACTCACCATGAAAAGACATGATTACCGAATAGTATGTAAATGGAAATTCGAGTAAAAAGGTGTGCGGTTGAGGATTCAATGAACCATTAAAGGCTTGTTGCATACGCTAAATGCAATCGCATGCCTGCGAAAGTGGAATTTTATTTTAATAAAGGAATTTTGGTTAGATTCATTTACATTGCTCGGGACGCGCAAAGTTCTAAGTTAGGGGGTGTGATTAGGCACATATTCTTCATATTTATCCCCTTAATTTCGGTATTTTTAATATCTCGAACAAGGTAATTGAATCATTTTTAGTCCATATCACTCTATTGTCTGTTTTTAACAATATTCCCTAGTTTTTGTGTAATTGTGATGAAGTTTTCAGGAATGGAATGCAAGAAAGGAAAAGAAGAAAATCAGAAGAAAAGTCAAAGGGAAAAAGATTAAAGTCCCACTCAAAAATCGAAGGTGACACCAAAAGTGAAGTTGAGGAGCATGAGTTCACAAGAGCATAGGAAGAAACGGCACCCAAATCGAAGTTCTAGATCAAAAGATATGGCTAGTCAAAGTTGCAAGGAAAAAGTCAAAGTAGAAGAAAATCGGACCGATCCAGAAGAAATAAAAGAACCGCTCCGGTGGATATCGGACCGATCCAAGGGTAATCCGGACCGGTCCGGTCATGCGAAATCCTGGCATTAATTATGCAGTTAAAGCAGTGCAACTCTTGGAAAACTTGCGCAACAAGCAACTTGTGCTGTCAACTTCGAGACTTTGTGCTATAAAAGCCCATGCTCTACATCATTTGAAAAGGGTTGCTAGAGAGGAGGCTCGGTTAGGGCTAGGTTAGGAGTAGTTAGGGAATTCTAGGGTTAGTTTTTGAGAGAGTAATTCAGAAGTTTTCAATTTCTTTCATGAACTCTAGGTTGTAAGGATTTCGGGCTTCCAATTACTTTCTTGTTGCGGAATTTAAGTAAAATCTTTCCATTCTCTAGTTTTATTATTTGCAAATTATTTCCAATGTCTTGTAGATCCATAATTTTGTGTATGAATTTGTTCTTTAATCAAATCATAAGTAGCTAAATTCCCAAGGGTTGGGGTACATGAACCCATCCCAATGTAAATTACTTATGTAGAAAATAGAATTTAAATTAACAATTTGAAAGAGTCGTGCGAGACAATTTTACAACCATTGTAGATCTTTTAATCTCTCTTGCCCTAGGTACTTGGGATGTTTAAGAATACGATGTGCGTATAATTATTTAACACCGCTTTATATTTACCTTTGATTTCGTATGGTGCGGGCTTAAACCTCATATACGTAATGCTTAGGATCTATTAATACTGGATTCATTCAAATTTATAATTTACAATTCTAGGTTTCTATACGGTAAATTACTAGGGTTAGGGGGATTGTATTCCAACCTACTTTCTCATTCATCTTAATTAATTTATCTTCTTTATTTACTTATTTTTTTCCCTTATCAACACCATCATCATCTTTTTCACTTTTATTTTAGAAGTAATAAATCAATTAAATTCTATAAACCATTCCCTGTGGATTCGATACCCAAACTTGCCACTATACTCCTTAAGAGTGTAGTTACAAGTTTAGGTTTTTTTTTGTATTGAGATTGGAAGCCGATAACAACGACTAGCGTATTACACGGACGCTTGGTTTTCCACTCGATCAATAGGGATGTGTTTAAATGCAGTTTTGGTCTTCAAAAGGGTCATTTGGGACAATTTTGCTATAAGCGTTTAAGTAGACAACAAAGTGGTATTAATATGTCCAGGATCCCTTTAAAAGATGACTTTATTGTGAATCGTTCCCAATGTAAATTTGTCTCAGCCCCTTTTAAGACTTCACTTCCTAATGTTAAATCTAAATGGGTTAAGAAAGACGATTTAGGATGTATAATGGATGGTTCACGTGTTTCAAACTAATTTTCTTTTAGTTTGTTTGTTTCTTTTAGTTTATTTGGTAGTACACTTTATCTTCATATGTTTGTTGTACTCACTTTATTTTAGTAGGATTCTTCCCTACCCTTGGCCCCTTTGAGACAAACAGAGGGAGAATTTGAGACTCTTTTAGTATTGTATTTGACAATTTCCTTGAGTCGTTTTTGGATTTCTTGTTGTTAGTTGAGTTATGCACTCTTCTATTTCTTTTAGGAATCCTTGTTGTTAGCTGAGTTATGTATTCTTCTATTTTCTTTAGGACGCATGTGTATAGCCGAGTTATGTAATTTGTGTCGTTTATTATTTTTAAGTCTCGGTTTTATTTGTCTCAAAATTGGCCAAAGGGGGAGATTGAAAATCTCATTTCTTCGTGTTGGCTCAATTTTGAGACAAATATTTTTTATATGCTACTGCATTTTTTATTTATTAAAATCTATTTTTATATATATTATAAATCATATTTTCCTATATTAATTTAATATATAAATCTATTTTTGATAAAAATAATTTTGTTCAGTATTCATATTGTTTTGGTGAAAATTCACTTTCATTTGTATTTTTTTTTGTGAAATTTTAATATTTTTTTTCTGCATTTAAAATTGTATTATATATTGCAAGTCTTATAATTTTTTTTTTTATATTTAGAATTCTTTGTTTGTGTGTGTTAAACATTTTTTTGTAGTCTCAATTATATGGTCTATTTTACTCTCAGACTTTAAAAATATATATATTATTATTTATAAATATGTTTTCTGGAATTTTTTATTGGATAATTAATTAATTAGTTTAAACATTAAGTTATTGTTTAAATTAATTTTTTAATCCAAAATTAAAACCGCAGTTGTTGTTTTTTCTTTGGTGTCGTTTTAAGGGTCTTGATTTGGACCGTTTGCTTAGTATCTTGTTGCCCTTATTTTTGTTGGTATTTACACCATACCCTTGTTGTTGTGTTTGGGGCCTTTATATGTGTTATCTTTATCTGAGAAGCCTCAAGAGTTTTCATTTTTGTTTTGTTTAAATCTCTCTCTCTCTCAAGCTGCCGACATCATCCCTCTTCCTCTCTTTAGTTTTTATAATTTTTGAGAGATTTTGGTTAGCTTTTATACCTCCATTTTCTCGGAACAATGATCATACATATGCTAGTCTTAAGGATCTTTTGAGGTTTGAGTTTTTTTTAACGATCTAGTATAAAGATCTGTGGGTTCTTTGTGTTGGCGAATTGGTTTCTTTTATGAAGACTCATTTTTTATTTAGGTTCGGTTTGTGGGTTTTGGAGTTGTACGAGTTTTCGTTGGTTTTGCTTGTTGTTTACGGTTTGGAGGTTTTTTCGATCTATTTTTCTGGTGGAGGTTGACTTTTTCGGTGTCTTTTCTGACCGACCTGGTTTTTCGGTTTGGATCTCCGGCATTTTTGGGGTTTCCCTCTTTAAAACTGATTTGCATCCGGGTTGGTGGTAGTTAGGGGTGTGCAAAAAAACCGACCAAACCGACAAACCGACAAAATCGAGCCGAACCGAAAATTTTCGGGCCGGGTTTTTTTGAGGGTCGGTTCGGTTCGGTTTAATCAGGTATAAAACCGACAGGGTCGGTTCGGTTTTCGGTTTTGGCATAAAAAAACCGATTTTGAACCGAACCGAACCGATTTAATTTTTATACTTTTTAATTTTATATTTTATATTATATTTATATTAGTGTTGACATATTATATTATATTTTTTAATTTTATATTTATATTAGGTATTAAAAAAATATATTTTTTATTAAAATAAACGAAAAAACCGAACCGGCCCTGTATAAAACCGGCCCTGTCAAAAACCGACGGGCAAACCGAACCGGCCCTGTCAAAAACCGACCCGATTCGGTTCGGTTCGGTTCGATTTTTCAGCATTTTCGGTTCGGTTCGGTTTTCCTCCTCCAAAAACCGACATGGTCGGTTCGGCCCAAAAAACCCGGTCAAAACCGAACCGACCGACCCGTGAACACCCCTAGTGGTAGTCATTTTTGGAGTATTTTTTCCGTTGGCAAAATCTCATTGGGTGGCTGTTACGGTTTTGGGTGCGAGTCCTGTTCATCTTTTCTTGAAGATTTTGAGGTAACTGTTTTTTACTCTTATATATATATATACTAGGGTATGTCCGTGCCTGATCGCACGCTGATAATCGCAAAATAACGAACATTTTCAAAAGTACGTAATTGCAATAAGGCAAAAATCTTCCCACGTACGTAATTGCAAAATCGCAAAAAATTCCAATATATGTAACTACAAAATGAAAAAAATTTCGCTCCCCAACAAAACAAAGTGTAATTTAAAAATAAAAAAACTAATCATAATATCCTTTATTTATAAGACTATCCACCCTATTTAACAAATAATAAATACTTCAACATTAATGTGCAACAAAAACTCCAACTGACATGTTAATTATCGAATTACAAAAAATAAAAATAAAGCATAACATTTTTAAAGCATATTTCAAAAAACAATTACTTGATTCAATTATCAAACTAAAACATAAGAATTGCAAAACTTGAAGCAGTAGAGTTACTCTAAATCTATATCCATAGAGAAGTAAACAAATATGTACCATAAATGAAATCTATACAATAAAAAGCATAACAAATAAGTAGATTAACAAATTAAAGTAAGAAATTACGTAGACATCAATAACAACAACTCTATAAGATCCAGTCCATTGGTTTATCTCTACCAATTGGAAGTAAATTGAAGAGATCACTGTTCTAGAACTCGTGTTTCAAAATGGGATACAAAACAAACATGTTTACAATTACATCACAATTCCATCCTAGAATAAAAGGGAGGAGGGGGAACAAAACATTGGAGGAGAAATATAAATAAAGGATTGGAAACTAAATTACAACCAAAAATTAGAGTAGAGTCTATTATAAACAAACAAACAAAAAATACTTTAATAGCAACAGTGGCGTTTGGAAATAAAATCCAAAATATTCACAAATGCCAAAATAAATTTATGACTTTTTATTAGCCCCGTAAACACCCACACACAATAGCAAAAAAACGGAGAATGTTCATAGGTCCGCGCCTCGAGGACTACCAGCCACATTATCATTTATCTCCCCTGATTTATGCTTTTTAGCACCATACTTGGATGCAACAGTCTCCTTTGCAGAAAATAGGTTTCTCCAACTTTTGTTTTCGCAGCTTCATACCCTTCCTTTTCTTTTTCCTTGGCCCTACTCAACTGCTCCTCCACCTCAGAAATTGTCTTCGGCTAACACTGTTTATAAAAATATGAAAAGGACAGATGGATGAAAGTCTGCAAGTATATATGTATTTTAAATTTAGGGGAATATGGCCTGACAATAAAAAAAAACTTTACCATGCGTGGATTCCATTGAGACACTCAAAGACCCAAGGTCATACAAACATATCTGATGGAAAAACTGATAATAAAGACTAAACAACTTATTCAACTATTTGATAGGACAACCAAAGGGTAAAAATTAAAAAGAGAGCAACCCTGATTCTAGTAGCGTCGTCCTTTTAGCTTTATAGATTTTGACCGAAAAAGGATGTTGACTGTCATTTTATATTTATGATATGATAAAAGTAGTTGAATTTAGTGATATAACAAAGATATGTTAAATATAAGGAAAGGTTCAGATAGACTTACTATTAGGCGAAGGGAGATACTATAATTTGGTAGGTGATTATCACACCCACGCACATTCTAAGAAATTAGCAGTTATAGATCTCTTAAAGTTGAGGTTCAGCCATTGGCTCAGGAGCTCTTGATTTTGTTCTTATTGAAGAAATCTACAGTCCTTGGCAAAGAGATGAAGATAGTTTATTGGAAGAAACCAATTCACAACAGTGCAATGTTAAATATAGATAGCGTCCTAATACCTTTCTCGATAAACACTGAAACAATGTAAACTTCAGTAAGTGATTTTTTATGTTGGTCATATGATATTCTAGATTTTCCATATTGGTCATATGCAGTCCCTAGAACAATATAAAGTATCACAGTATATAAATAAAAGCTTTCAGTATTACACTTGATGACACATCCTTGTACAACATTTTCTCCTCGATTGTGTAATTACCAATAGCACCTCCTGAACGACTCAGATCATTCATTGCCAATGCCATACTCTTATTTGAAGTAATTTCTACCGGCATGATGTATTTTAATTCTAGCTGAAATTGGAAAGCACTCCAAGTGAATTATATGCATCATAAATAAGGTGAAAAGAATGACTTAGGAAATACTATATAGTAAGATTTCATTCATTTCTCTAAAGATACATAAAGGTAAAGACAATAGTTATAGTAGTATGAGCTCTAGTTCAAAAGGGCATGAATGTACCACACAGATTCTCACTGTGTAGATCACATGCCTTAGTTGGGTAATGAGGTAAATACAATAGTTATAGCACTGTGCAACAGCAGGTCAAGACCAAATACTATAAAGAATGCAGCAGATAAACTAATGAGAGTGTACAACATATTTGGGTCATGAGGTAAAAGCTTTGGTTATAGCAGCAAGAGCTCTAGTTCAAATGGCCTCCTATGAAGAACACAGATAGGACATGTTGCAAAGACATAAAATAAGGACATGGAAGTAGTGACATGAAGGGTAAACTAAATCCAAGTAAACACAATAAAATTAAAAATTAAAAATTAAAACTCATTCAATAAATATAATACACTTCAAATACCAACAAAGACCATGAAGGCATTTCCTGTAATTTCACAGAAGAACCGCCAAAAAGGTCACGAATCATAACAAAAATGAGTAAATCAAGAGAAAAAACTGAAATAATAACTTCTTTTACTAAGTTAATTTTAAAATAAATAAAGGAACTTAAGCAAAACTATCATTTTAGATCAAATACTAAACAATGTTTTAAATCCAAATATCCTTTAATGACCATAGACGGCTTACCTCATGCGGCAAACAAACAGTTATAAGGTATGGTGCGGGGGTATAATGTAGTCTAACATTTTAAGCACAAAATGTGGAATGAATAGTGGTGAAAACATCACCTGAACCATAGAAGCATCCACCTTGTAAACAAAAATCTCAAACCTGAAACACATATGAAAACAATTTATATAACAACCACCCGATTTGAAACTAATATGTTATACACTCTCAAACACTTGGCGGTTTTTGAAATATGAGTTCCACGGTTGGGGCTCTAAAGTAAAAATTCCACCTAGCCAAAGAAGTCCCCAAATTTTGGAAAATAAAGCTATCAATCCATCATCACCCCAGTTAAAATGGATCCACTTTGTTACGCTTAAACAAAGAATTGTGTCATAGGACTTATCCTCTGTTGAATGCCGACTCTGTACAAAAGTTTCTTTTCGGAAAGTAACTTTATCGAAAAGAATAGAAGAGGGTAGACCCTCAAAAATATCTGTTATCCCTTCACTTAGAGGTTCAGTTGCATCGAAGGTCTTTGGAGGCACCTTAAGAGAACTCATCTTCACAATCGACATTCCAGCTTTCGCCACTTCCATTTTCGCTAAATGGATTTGGTATTGCAACTGCATAATCAATCAATTACAGAAAAGAAACCAAAATCCATTAATTATAAATAATGGCAATTTATACCTCTTTGATGGCCTTCTTCTTCGAAACATCCGCCTCATCCATCCCATCATACATTCTAAACGACATCTTAAGACTCTCACGGTTGGTGTTGCTTTAACTAAGTTGTGCTTTTCAAATTGCTCACACAGTTTTCTATGAACCTACCATAAACAAATTAGAGTGATTTGGTGGTAGATTTGTTAATAGGGAGAACATATATAAATGTTCTAGGAACCTGTAGCCCTGCCGGAACAAATTTTATTCATAGATCTAAAAATATATGTGCAAATAATCACATACCTCAGATATTTGAATCATCCAGAGTGTCGCAAAGCATGGATCACCCACCTAAAACATTTCTACTCAGCAAGCTCCATTTACTCTCACACGAAAAATCATATGCCTAATTTATAGAAGAATGTAAAGACAGAGACACCGAGGTAAAAATAGTGAGAGAGAGCCACAGTATACCACAGAGGATTTAAGGACCAGCACTGCCAGAGGCAGTGGAGGCATTTGGCAGAGGCATTTGGTATTTGGTAGAGGCATTTGGCAGGTCCAACACTGCCAGAGGCAGTGAAACTGTACGATTCTTGGCATAAAAGAGAAATAAAGTGAAATATGTGACCCATAGATTAAGAAATGAGAACTCATCACTTAATACACAGAAATAATTTTCCTTACAATCTTCAATTGATGACTTTGGAGTGTGATTATCTCAAGTATCCGTCTCGAAGCCTATAAAACTTCAGAATCAATTTTCACCTTAAATTTGAAAAGAAGGTAGGCCCATGATTCTACCAACACAATATTTTGAGCTGATGTTAAATTATTAGCTGGTGAAGGCTCAAAGTTGGGTTTCGACTGCCATTATTACAGTCCATTCAATGGGAGGAAAGGTTGCTTTGAAATTTGCCCTGAGTTGTGCTCATGCTCATTATAGTCATTCACTTAAATTTCCCAAACAGTTATGGACACCGGACTCTATTCCTGTAAAAGTGCATTCTGAAAACCATAAGGGAGAAATTTTTCAAATTTTACGAACCTTACAGAGTTTACCTCGGAAGTGGCTGGTGGATCTCATGATGAAGCTTGGGAGAAAACTAAACATGGAAATTGACTATTGGCCTCTTTTGAAAAATCCAAAAAATGGGATGAAGATATTAGTTATGCGGGCGGAGAATAGTGATCGATGCGACCTAGGTGTGGTTCAATAGCTTGAAAGCCTTGCTGCTGCTCAAAAAGTGGATAAAATCGAGTAATGAGAGGAAAAATCATATGCCTAATTTACAGAAGAATGTAAAGACAGAGACACCGAGGTAAATATAGTGAGAGAGAGACATAGTATACCACATAGGATTTCAGTTCCAATACTTCCAAAGGCAGTGGAGGCATTTGGCATTTGGCATTTGATAGAGGCATTTGACAGGTCCAACACTGCCAAAGGCAGTGAAACTGTATGATTCTTGGCATTAAAGAGAAATAAAGAAAATATGTGACCCATATATTAAGAAATGAGACCTCATCACTTAATACATAGAAATAATTTACCTTACAATCTTCAATCGATGACTTTGGAGTGTGATTATCTCAAGTATCCGTCTCGAAGCCTATGAAACTTCAGAATCAATTTTCTTCTTAAATTTGAAAACAAAGTAGGCCCATGATTCTACCAACACAATATCTCGAGCTGATGTTAAATTATTAGCTGGTGAAGTCTCGAGGTTGGGCTTCAACTGACATTATTATAGGCCATTCAAAGGGAGGAAAGGTTTCTTTTAAATTTGCCCTAAGTTGTGCTCGTGCTCATTTTGTGACACCGGACTCTATTCCTGTAAAAGTGCATTCGGAAAACCATAAGGGAGAAATATTGCTAATTTTGTGAACTTTGCAGAGTTTACCTTGCAGAGTTTACCTCGGAGTGGCTGGTGGATCACATGATGAACCTTGGGAGAAAACCAAACATGGAAATTGACTATTGGCCTTTTTTGAAGAATCCAAAAAATGGGATGAAGATATTAGTTATGTGGGCGGAGAATAGTGATCGGTGCGACCTAGGAGTGGTTCAATAGCTTGAAAGCCTTGCTGCTGCTCAAAAAGTTGATGAAATGGAGTAATGAGATTTGGAAAATGAATAGCAGATAAAGTCATATACTTTTATTAAAGTCGTATAGAATATTCATATAACAACCACCTGAGCAACTCGATGAAATAGCGCCATTTGGCTGAGGCCAAGCCGAAGAAGCGTACTATTTGGCCAGCGGCTCATATATGGAGTGGAGCTCCTTGGCAGTGGGCTCATATTTGATGTAGCCACTTTTTTCCGCATCAATAGCATTCCGACATCTCAAAAATCAAACCCCATAAGAGTGTATGTCTAACTAACTCTGCATTCCCCCAACGTCTGAAGAAATCACACACAAATTCAAATGCACCCAAAATACATACTTAAACCATATGGTAAGTGACAGTATATTGCATTACAATAGTATTAGATTACTAAAAACTTTGTAAAAAAGAATCAATTGCGACTTTTGCTAAAAAATGGAATGCATCACTTTTGGAAAAAGTAGTACATGAGGCCAAAATCAAACTATAGTTTAGATCTATGAAAATATAAAAATCATAATTCAAAGCCCATGTTAAACAGCTCAAGAGAGAATATTACACAAAAATAATTATATGCAACAACGGTGCTGATTATCGAGCAAACAATGGTGGTTATATACAAAACATGTATAACATCAAAAGAAAACATACATTTATTCTGGAGTTCCATGATTCATTGAAGTGTTTCCTATGCAGTGTAGCCATCTGTGCAGACATGTGATTCCCTTAATTGAAGTGTTGCGGATTCCCTTGAAAAGTCAAAAGTAGCAATTTTACACAATGTGCCCAAATCGTCCACACAGTTGATATTGAGGCTGCCAAGACTATCGACCTTGACGGTGGACATGGATAAAGTGAAAAACAACCACAATTAGTTGCAGATTGACGACACGAAAATGGAAAAAAATGAGAGAACTGAGTTGGAATAACCTCCAAACCAAAAAATTCAAAAACCGTTACAAAATTGATTCAGACTTTATCCAAAAATATACCATGCAAAAGATAAATGAAAAAATTCAAATGACATGACAGCTACCTCCCATTAATGCCACAAATTATTAAAACATATATGTTGCTGTATAGAGACGTAGAATATTACATAGAGACACAAAATAATTTCTCTACAGAAGTAAATGTAATGTGTATCAAACCCGTGTCAACGGCATGAATGTAATTTCAATAGTACTATACCAAATGTGTTGCAAAACATGACTAAAAAAATAAAAATGTTCCGAAAAAAACCTAAAATCTATAAATAGACACAAACTAAGAATTAAAAGGAGCATACCTGTTTAGGGTGTTCAAGTATAATCAGATCCCTGCAAAAAGAAATAACAAAACACAAAGAATAAGTAGATCCCAAAACATAAACATAAGAATAAACATACACGTTCGAAGCAAAGTAAAAGTACAATTAAATTGCCCCATATTTTCATATATGTATTCAAATCATAAACAAAAAAATATATGCAGATCTGAAGCGAAGTGAAAGTAAAAAAGCCCTAATGGAGATTACATGTTCGAGAGAGGAAGAGAAAGAGGAACATGGATGAGAAAAGGGAGAGAATGAGGGAGGGGAGATCAGATGAGTGAGAGGGCACCGGGTGAGGAAGTGTTTGTGTTGCCAGTTCGTACATCACAAAGTGTAAGAATGGTGTGCAAATACTTTAGTACCCCAGTTTTTGAATTTTGAATAAAAGGGGTAAACAAATTAGAGTGTGTTAAATGAGAGGGAAATCAATTTTTGAAGGGGCAATATAGGCATTATAGGATAAAATCATATTGATGACATCATTGATCAAACTTATGACATACATAATTTTCCTACTTTATTATATATATATATAACTCATTGTTGACTCGGTAATAAATCATGCTTAACTCTCTTTTAACTGAGTAGAAATTTGGACACAATTTTGGACTAAAATTTTATTGGACTGAATTGTGTTTGAATCTAAAAATTTATTTGGACTAAAATTTAGTGAATCTCCTTTTAGATCTGTTTAGTGTATTTGGTTCTTGGACTTTACATTTGGTCTCAAATTTATTTGGACTAAATTTTTATTTGGACTGTTTGGCCTAAGGCTATCTTTGGGTGTTTGTTGTTGTGATTCTATCACACCCATTTTAGTGTTTGTGTGCACTGGTTATCTAGTCCTAACATTTTGGGTAAATCTGTTTTTTTGTGTCACACATTTTTTTCTTTTATTTTAAATCTGATTTAATTTAAAATTATTTTATTTGGGATTAAAGATAATTGGTTTGTGACTCTAACTTGTTATACTCTCTAAGTTGAATGTTTGCGTGTTCACTTTATTTAGTTGGGTGTAATTAGTGTGTGGACTTTAAATCACATATTTATTTATTTAAATTTTATTTTAATTAAACACATCCTATTTTATTGAGTCGAGTGCTAAACTCTTTATCTCATACTCAATTTGACTTGGATTGAATCAATTGACTCGTACATCATTTATTCCCTCAGTTGAATATTTTTTGTTGTATTCTTTTATACTTAGGTGGTGTTTGTGTGTGTATGAGTTTTTTGATCCAAACCTAGTTATAGTATTGGTTTGAACTAAAATTGGAATTTAATATTTGTGATTATTTTTTTTGTTTTGTGTTACAAAATTTTGCTATTTGGACTTAACTAAAATATTTGTAACTTTCTTGTGTTTTGTATGATCTAAGGGCTACACATATTTATCTTTTGCTCATTTGACTTCGACTTGATATTTTGACATAACATCTCTTTAAATTGATTCTTATTCTATTTAGTGTTGAGTTAATTTTTATTTTAGTTGCGCGACACAATTGTTGGAATTATATTTCCTATTTTAGTTGTGATCATTTGCGCCGACTAAATTATTTTAGGATTAATCTTTACTTGAATATTAAATATTAAGGAAGACCTTGTTTGTATCTTGTGACTTAATATTTAATCATTCTTTTAGTATTGATTAATTCAATATCATCTTATTATATTTCTTGTGTGTTTTTGCACAACTTCACGGGGTCTCAAGTTTGAGCATGTAGTTGTGCGTGTGTCTCATACTTTCACTACCTTGGTTTTTTAGTTAGATTCGGTATTGTGGGATTATTTAGTTTGTGCCTAGGTGTACTGGTTTGTATTGGCCAAACTATTTCATTTAAACTCATGTTGCTGAATTCTTTATTTAAACATTGGTATTAGTGTTGAGCGTGTGTAGTGAGTGAGTGATAGTCACTATGACCTGGGTTTATTGGGTTGACTGATTTTCAGTCAAGTTGGGTTGTTTTAGACTAGGCTGGTTGTACGGGTGTGTATTTGCTTAGTTTAATTTATTTTGGACTTGGGGGTTGTAATCTGTAACTTATAATTAGTAATAGTGGACTTGGGTGCGTGAGTTGTCCTGGGACTAGGGACACGGGGTTTACCACCACGATGGGCTCCTCGAGAACAAATATTGTGTCACCTTCCACTTTTCCTCATCTCATTCTTAAAGGGAATTATTTTTATATCTAGCATCACCACCTTTTACTTACTGGTGTGCGTGAGTGTTTTTTAATTTATAATAGATTTTATCAAAGAGTTTAAAAGAGTTTTTAATAACCTAATACGCATTAGTGAGTACTCTTTGGTCCTTTCTAGTAACCGTTAGGTCGTTTTGATGTTACCTATGGGTTGACCTTTTCTAACGTCCTTAGATGTGGCCGACCCTCTAATGGTCTTGGCTTTAGCAACTGAAGCATTAGAAACATGGGAGCCAGTACCATCACTACCAAAACTACTCGAGCCTTTTATATCATCTTTTAACTTCAAAACTTTAGACTCAAGCAAATAATTAGACTATTCCAACTTTAGGGACTCCTTCTTCATATATTCAATCATTCCTAGAAGGTTATCTCATTCCCCCCTCGATGCTAGCGAACTTATCCCTAAGAGTCGTCTCACGTACCCTCAAATCCAAAATCAATTTGTCATTATCCTCATTGGCATGTAAACTCACCCTAGAAATTAGAGTTTTTAATTCTTTCTCTAAAAACCGGACTCTATCGTCACTCTTTTTCTTGAAAAATTCTATTTTTTTTAAAATCATGGTCCATGTCCACAAGCTTCTCACGAAAGAAATCTCTCTAAGTCTGAATAGTTTACAAAACTTCCATAGGAGCTTTAAAATGAAAATTTTCTTTTTTAAGAAATTTAATTCTTTTAGTAAAGTTTAAATTCAGATGATTTAAATTTTCACTATAGGATTCCTTCGAGAGAAAGACCTAAAAAATAATTTCATCTTTTTTTCCTAACACATGGATCTAGGTGATAACAAATAAAACAAACCAAATCATGCAATCAAACACAGCAGCAGATAGGGCTGTAAATCGGGCTGGGTGAGCCGGGCTTGAGGTTGCTCAGGCTCGGCCCGAACAACCTTACCCAGGTTCAAGCCCGAGCTCGGCCCGAACTGAAATTTTTTACTTAAGCCCGAACTCGGCTCATTAATATTTCGGGCAGGCCCAAATTCATTTTTTTTTTGTTAAAAAAAGTTTGAATTAATGTTTTTTCTTGTGTTTCCATCATGGAGAAAATGTATACACTAAAATATAATTGATATTTCATAAAATAAAGTATATAATGATAAAATGTATTAAACTAAAATAAGGGAGGTAAGAATGAAAACCTACAATGACTAATTATATTTCATACATATAAAATTAGTTAACATAAATATGTTATATTTTTTAAAATTATTTATTTATTTATTTATATATTCAAAGTTCGGGCTTCGGGCCCAATTCGGGCTTGGCAAAGTTCGGCTCAAGCTCGGCCCGAAATTCATTCGGGCTTGAAATTTTGGCTCACGCTCGGCTCGGCTCGGCTCAAACTCAAATAAAGCTCGGCCCGAAAATAACGGGCCGAACGGGCGGGCTTCGGGCTTGCCCGGCTCAATTTACAGGCCTAGCAGCAGATATGCAGAAAACCTTGTGAATCAAAAGATACAAAACTTTCTAGCCTTTCAAAATGATTCACAAAAACTATTTAGGGATGTAAAGTTGTGAATCAAAAGTGTTTTGGTTACACAAAAAGTGAAATTTTTTATAAGAGATATCTAGGAAACATTTTACAAAAGTCTTACGAAATTTGGAGACAAAAACAAAATTAGAAGTCATTCAAACGAGAAATCCGTTGTATTTGAACTAAAACTCAATTCGTTAAAATGAGAAAGTAATCTCGTTAGATCAAGCTTCTAACGATCTTCAAATGAATTCAATCAGTAAGCGCTCATTGGATGTTCATTCGATTTAGATCTAACGAGCCTTCTAACGAACAGGCCAATTCATTTAAACGTGAAAAGAATCTCGTTTGAACGAGGTTAAAAATATATTTCTAAAACAAAGAATCTACCCTCGTTTTTATATAAATAACATCCCAAACAACTTTATGAAAAATTTTAAGCTCTTAAAAGTTTTATACCTTTTTGAGATGTAGATGAGTCTTCAATCTTGGAGATGTGGAGTTTGATTTGACGTGTTGGTGCATATCGATTTGTAACGGCATACACCAAATATGCCAAAGTGCAATTAAAACAAATAAAAAAACCCAATCTAAAATATTTGCCCTTATAAAAGGGGTTATTTAGAGTAAATGGTGAGGTAGAATAATGCTATTGTTGGGACCTCCTAGTTCCATTTTTGGGAAGTGAATATATTGATTTTGGACAAGTAAATGCAAAAGTTAGTAAGGATGTTTCAAAGTGAGAAGATAAGAGTGAAGAGGGAAGGTTAATGTCGTTTATAAATAGGTGAAATATATTTTGAAGATTGAGCGTGCGGCTGCGTTAGACTTTAATGTTGAGTAAACACCTTAAACCTACGAGTTTATATGAATGATGCAAAGGGACCAAATTAAACTTTTACTTAATTTGTTAATTTTATGAAAGTGAATTTGATTTTCATTAGTACATTCCTTAGTTTTTATTAAAGTATTTTATTAGAATATTATACTTTCATATGAAGATCATTTAATTTTTTTTATAAATATTCATGGTACATTGATAAAAATCATGAAGATTATCGAAGGCTTATTTTATATCACTTTTGGATCATTGGCCAGTATTAAAAGTATCACTAGATGAGTTACTAACCGATTGGGTGTGATTGATTTTTTCCATTGTTTGGTTGATGGATGAGATACATTCGCCTTGTTTATTATCTGATACAAAATTTTGGGGAGGGTAAGTACATGAACATTCTTCATTTATTGTCTCACTCCTTGTGATAACAGGGTTTTTTGAATAATCATCCCGCCTTGCTACTTTGAATTGTAAAAGAACAATTTCTTCTTCTTCTTCTTCTTCTTCTTCTTCTTCTTCTTCTTGAATTTGGACTAACGTGATCGTCATTCTTATGGTAGATGTATAATTAATGTCCAATTACTCTATAAAAGCTTTAGTGTTTTGAAGGTGATTTATTTCGAATTCTTTTGTAAGAATATCCCAAATTTTATTAGCGTTGTTGCAATGGGATACTTTTCTTGCACCATCATTCTCTATAAAAGAGCGCAATATTATCGTTATTTTAGCATTTAATTCATTTGCCTTTTGGTACTTAATCTATCCAAAATGGATGATTTCTTATCGTCGATTATTTTCCAAGAAAAATAATCAAGAGAATGAATCACATACATTATTTTATCTTTTCAAAGTTTAAAGTATTCTTTTGAAAACATGGGAATGTCATTTCTCTTCAAAAATATTTGGGATAAGCTTTCCATTAAGTTATTGATCTGTATACTCAAAAATATAATTTTTTCAAAAATGAGTATCTATGAGCTAGGTTATGATACCGATTGATGGCCCAGAAATATACCCAAGACGGGGTGGGGGTTTGAATTGGGTATGCATGATTAAAGAAAATTTTAAAAACTTTTTTACTTTGAGTAGAAATTAATTGCAATATGATAATTCAATTTATAAGTAATAAATTAATCGACAATAAATACATGTACTTAAGGGAGATAGAGAATAATGAGAATTTGAAAATCAAGATTTTAACATGGTTCGTCCTATGCCTACATCCACGCTCGAGACAGCACTCGAGAACTTCACTATCTCCAACTCACTTATGGCGGAACCAAAATCTCACAAGGAATACTACCTAGCAAATCGTAACCAACAAGACGCTAAACTTGTCCTTTCCCAAGTGGTACCCACTATGCAATAATGGCACTACCGACTGAGAAAATACAATGAATTTAACCATTCGTCACAATAATAGAATACGTAACCGAAATGTAAATCCAAGTAGCTTTACCAAAATAAATTAGTAATGAGTTTACTTTCTTTCTCTAAAAAGACAAGTAAACAAGTATCATAAGTACATATCTCAAATGGGTTTTTGGGTAAAGCGTTAGCACAAGTGCATGTTGGGAGTGTAACTTTGCTAAAGAAGGATTGGGGATGAAGCTTTGGCTCTAATAGAGGTTTCGGGTTTGAAGTTCTCAAATTGGTTTTGTTTCTTTCTCTCTAGAAACAAAAGGACACAAACTAGAATATGGAACATTTCTCAAGTTTGTATGTCTTGGAAGGGTTGTGGAGGGCTGTATTTATAGGTTTAGGATGACGTAGGAGGCTGCCAAAAAATGGATAGAAATTTTGGTAATTAGCTAACAAAAGTTAGGGTTTTAGGATGAAAGGTTGGAGGATTTTACCAAAGTAATAGTTTGAAATCTGACACTTTTAGTCGATTGAAAGTAGACTTTTAGTGAAATAAAACTCCTTGAGTTGACTTGCTTTAAAGTTTTATCTCGCTAAAAATAGTTTAATTGGATAAAAAATTTCCTGGGAAGTTTAGTCAGCTATACCTCATGTTTAGTTGACTAAACCTCATAAGTTTTAGTCTAAAAGTTATTTTGATTGGGTCCAAGCTTTAGGGAAGGTTTACGGTGCTCTAGGGAGGTTTTAGGTGAGTAGGTTTTGAGCATATACATGTCGAAACAAGTTACTTTACTTTTGTACAATGGTTCCTTAAGTATAGAAAAATAAATTAATATGTGTCAGGGCATTGAGAATTTCTTTGACTTTCTTGAGTCATAAATTGAGGGCTTGCATGACTTTATTGATGTAGTGTTGGAATGAGTAGGATCACAATAGGTTATGGGATGTGTTGGAACTAGCTTCTTTAACTGTTTGAAGTTTGAACATTTCTTGAAGTTTTCGATCAATGGTTTTGCTGCAATATTTAAGTCAATCTTGTGATCTTCATTGTCTTGGGGTATTCTCTTCATTATCTTGTTTGAGGGATTTATTATCTTTCATGGGATAATTAAGTGGTATCTTGGATGAAGTTTTCTTGGTTACATATCTCGTAATATATTGAGTGCTTGTTTTATTCCCAAGTACATTGGAGAAAAGATGGTGAAATATGTTCTTATATCTATTATGTTTTCATCAAACAAAATCCTATTAATTTAAATATATTTGGTTACACTCCAGATGTTAGGCTTGGAACGTGAGACCCAACCCATGAATCCTCTATATATTACCTGTAATACCCCGTATTTTTATGACTTTTAAATTTGGGGATTTATTAAAAATTAATTGAGAATTAATTTAATATTAATTCAGAATTTTATTTTAAATATTTACTAGCGTGACGAGAGTTAGTAATTATTGGGAATTTGTTGAATATTACTAGATGAGTAAATTAATATATAAGATTGATTTTATTAAAATTGTCACGAGTGAGTAAAATGGTAATTATGAAAATTAAGTCGGGACGCGCCTTTGTCGTGTCGGGAATAAATTATTATTATTATAATAAGTGAATAAATTATAAGTCGCCCGTATGGTCATTTCGAGTGTGCCAACATGTCCGGAAGGGTCGATATAGTCATAAAAGTATACTCGGGGGTTTAGTTTGGGTCTCGGGAGATTTTTTAGGCCTATTTGACATCCCAGAGGGTATTATAGACATTAGGTATTTTGGGTAATTAAACCCACTAATTTCCCTAAGATATATCAGCTATTAGAGGTTACATTTTAGGGTTAACATTCACAGAATATAAGAACGGCTATTATAGAAGATGGTAGAAAGCTTTTCAAGCAATCCAAGGCCAAGAACTCACTCGATTGCACCGCCACCACCACCAAAAGATAGATCGTAAGACGAGGAATGCAGCCATATCCTTTTCATCAACAAATCATACATTAGAATCCCAGGCAAGTATATATCCTTCTTCTCTTTTAGTTAATGTTCCACCCATGTTAGAATAGGATTGTTAAACACATATTTCATGGAAGAATTTAATAATTTAGAGAATTAAATCACATGTTTTAGAGGAAATAGATATATCCTGGAAATCTCAATCATATGTAGAGGATTACCCATGAAATTATATGATTTTAGAAATAATAAATCTGGAAAAGAATTTGAAGAATGGAAGTTTTATGAAAAATTAGGATTCTTGATAATTATGTTAATTTACCCCACTAATTCAATAACTTTGATGAATTTGTACATGTTTCACGTAGGAAATCATGTATATAGGTATATGGGACCAGTAGTAATATTGTTTGAGAGTTTGGGAATCATTAATGGAGTTTTGGTTGAGGTTGGAGAAGAAAACCCATAGTTAATAATGGCAGAATTCGGAATAACTGCTTGATCGATCGATCGACCAAGAGCATTGATCGATCGATCGACCAAGAGCATTGATCGATCGATGATCGATTGATCGACCCCTTTCCTTGATCGATCGACCCCTCCTGGAAAACAACATATTTTTTCCATTTTTGTTTAATCCCTGTGAAATACGTAAGTACCCTCAAATATCATTTAAATAGTATAATGGGTCATGAAGAGGACCAATAGGGTCTAAGTAGACTCCGTTGAGTGAAATTTAATATGGGATGAAAATTTGGGTTAACGGGAGGTTTACTCACACGTTGGGAATTGTGCGTATGTTCATTAAAGAATTTAAAGACTCGTGAAAGACTTAGACCAGAAGGTTAGAAAGGATGTACCTAGTGAAATTATATTTAGTAAGAGAGAGTACTTAGAGAGATGATAAGTAAAAGGTGAAATGTGTATAATTGAGAGTAAAAGAGATGAATCCATTATGCGAGATAATTGGGTAAACTTGTACTAAGTACAGTTAATAATAATTATGGGTCATGGGCGAACCTAATTGAAAAATGTGTATCTATATATGACTGTGTGACTGTGTGCATATATTAAATACTTTATTTGTGTATAATCATCCCCGAGCTACTTGCAATCACGAAGGTTTTCGCGCCAGGACAGGCTTATCTCGATTGGACCTTTATGGGAGATATTGACTCATACCCTAGAAGATAGTATCCTTGATACAGGCTATCTGAGAATGATATTCAGATAGTCCTAAGAGACATGAGGGTATGTGCTGACCTCTTAGAAACTTGGAACTATGTTTCGCCTCCATTTTGTGTGTATTGTGTTAATGCAGTTCGAGAGTGATTTTGAACTAGTATTTCCCTTAGTACAACTTACAAGAGATACGGGGACTTGATAGCAGAGTATGCCAGCACCATAGATTTTATGTGGGGTGCCATTAGTATATATATTATATGTATGCCTAATATATATACGTATATCTATATGGGAACTTTCTACTGTGGGTATAAGTAGGTAAGTATTGGATAAATGATCCAAACCTTATAATAAGTGTTCGGGACCTTTGTAAAAGTACTGAATGTAACACCCCGCATTTTTCATGCATTAAATGTTTAATTAATTCGGGAATTTAAAATTACTTGTGAGTCGTAATTTAATTGAATTAATTAGGGGAATTTTATTTAAATATTAATCGAGGAGTAAATGGTTAATATTTACGGGAAGTTATTTACTAAGTGAATAGTAATTATTTATTTAAGTCATTTCGAGTATTAATGACAGGGTATACACTTATCTCAACCGGGAGTCGGTATAGACTAAAGGTGTGAGGGGATAAATATTTTTATAAATTAATTCGGATGCCAATTCTGAGTGTACGGTTGAGTCCGGATGGGCCGAGATAGTCGAAAAAGTGTACCCGGGGTAGTAAACGGGTCACGGGGCGTTTTTAGACATAGCCGGGCCCACACGGGGGCAATTGGGTCACTTGGGCTTGGCCCATTAGGCAAAAAACGGGATTAGGTAAATTAAGGAATTGGGAGGGATAATAAAACGGCTGATAGAGTTTTAGAAAAGGCTAAGTGTATTAAGGAACCCTAATAGCAGTTAAAGGCAGTTTTGGGATCACTAGAGAGCCAACAAGGATCGTCTTCAACCTTGGAAAATCATCTCCGAATCAGACACTACGAAACCTAAGGCAAGTGTATAACTTGCAATAGTATTGAATCTGTTTTGAAATTCATATTCATGTGATGTGTTTGATCAAATTTCGTTTTGGGTGTTCATGGCATAAACATGAGGTTTTGAAAATAATAATCTGATTTACGAAATTGAACGAGGATTCTTGTAGAAATCTTATATTATAAATTGATATATATCTGGTAGGATGTTATCTGGATAATTAGAAACGGATTTGATGATGGAACTTGGGTTGTAAATGGGTATTGGGTTAAAGATGGATTTTTCCCCAAATACGAAAATTATAGTTAATGGACGAATTAATAATGTTGGGGGACATTCTGGAGGTCCCTATTAAGGTTTCTAACATGTATAAATGTTAAGAGGGCTTAAGGTTGCTGGTAGAGAAAACTAGGGTTTGGGAAAACTCGTCCATGGCAGAATCTGTCTTCGCAAAGAAGACGAAGACCTGTTCGATCGATCGATCGAAGGTCTGGGGTCGATCGACCGAAGGTCGACAGATTTTGACAGTTCACCCAGTTTTCTTTTATATGAAGAAAATTAATTTAATCTTTTCCCATGGATTAATTTGGAGAGAAATTTATACATGGGTTTTAAATCTAATTAATGACGAATAAAAATTAATTAGAATTTGGAGACGACTTAGTGTGACATCGAAATTTAAAATTGTTGGGTTTTGGAGAAATTAGGTGATACACTAAAGTTAAATTTTTGGGAAGAGTTCGAAAGGATTAAATATAGTTAGAGAACAAGTCCGGGGATAATGGTTGAGGAATACCGAGAGATAAACCTTATTTAGGTAAAGGCTAAATAATTTGAGAGTCGGGGATTTAGACTCGGGTGAGGTTGATTAGGACTACGAGAGTAAGTCCAATTTATGGTGGGGGCCTCCAATTTTATGGTGGGGGCGACACCAAAGGTGACTTAATTAATTAACGTGCGAATTAATTAATGATTAGAGTTGGACCATAAACTCTTAATAAATTGAATAGGCTTATGTTACGGATTGTATACATGGTGTAGCCGGGACATTTTATATTTATATATGTACGGAGTGTGATAGTATATATATATAGTGTGTGTGCATTAATATCAGTGATTGAATATTATTAGTATATACTCTAGTGCTATAGGGGGAGGTTGCGCGTAGTGGATGAATCCCCTAGCTTGAGGAGTAGGGCGAGTATAATCCCAGGTCATAGCGTCCGTTATATGGGTGAGGGGCATCTCACTTTCAGGGAAGGAATATGACCGCCTCTAAGTTGTATGTTGAAATGAGTTAGTGAGCGAATCTAACTTGGATAACTAGGTTATGTGAATACACCTAGTGGGATAGCACTTGGGAAAATTTATATTTTTCTGTGAGTATTTTTACTCGGTCGAAAGTTTGAATTAAATGTTATTTCAGTATGTTTGTGAATACTGCAGTTTGACTAAATATATAATTAGGTAAATAATTATATATGGGGATAATTAATACATAGTGAAAAATGTATTATAAGCATAACAGGAGTGAGTGTTATATGAAATTTAAAAGGGTAATGATTAAATTAAGTTGGTGTTTATAATAACTTAAAAATCATGATTTAAGGCATACTCGGTTAGATTAGGTAAATTGCAAGGGTTAACATAAGTATTGGGTCAGGAGTGTAGGACCTAGTAAATTAAATGGAAGCGTTCGTAGTGCACATTAGAGGAGGGGTAAGGAAGTCCTCAAGAGAGTGCGGCACTAACTAAAATATAAAGAGCATGCATATTTATTTATTACTGCAAGTTAATCATTTGTTAAATATTTTCATATATTTTTGGGTACTAACCCTTGCTATATAAATTTTTTAAAAACCTTTTAGGTGTCCAGCCACAGGGACGCCAGGCTTGACTCTATTCCAGGTATCCGTTGCTGCAGCACGTGTGGATGTTGCGGGGTTTTGATAGACCCCTCATTCTTTCATTCGTGTGGAGACTCTTTCGTAGTTGTTTGAGCATGTCGCTCACAGTTCATTTATTAGTATTAGACTTGTTGAGATTTACATCGTGTCTTTACGTGTATTGGATATTTGGACCGATGGTTTATTCGGTTAGGTATTTTATTTGTGGATGGTTATTTTAGTTAACTGTGATTGTGTATTATTTTATGTTCCACATGAGTTTCATTTAATTAATGGAAAGATAAAAATTGACAACAGTCTATTTTTCTCACTTAGGTGGTTAGTAATAAAAAAGACAACAGTGATGCTAGGAATGAACCAACTGAGAAACCTGTTCTAACTTGATTTAGGACTGATCACCCGGGATTAATTAGGCGGGGTGTCACACTGAATTATGCTAAGTAACCTAAATAATCATGAAGAGATTTAATTCACTAAACTAAACTTCAGAACCTTGTTATTTCTCGAGATAAAACTTTATGGAAAATAAGATAGATAGACTTATGAGGTTTAGAGGTACGATAGACATGCACACTAGATGAGAGGTGAGAATTCTCAAGAGAGTGTCGCATACTAAAATGGTTGTTGCATTAGTCGGTAAGCATTTTGAATACTTGCTAAACTATTTTAAAACTGTTTTACACTTGGGATCTGACCCGTTTCTAGTCTTTTTTCTCTCTCTTGTATATATATATATATATATATATATATATATATATATATATATATATATATATATATATATATATATATATATATGTATGTATTACAGGTGCCCAACCACAGGGGCGTAATGCATAGGTTGTTTGGATTGCAGGCCCTTGCTTTAGACAACCTCTTCATTGATTCTGTTCTTATTTTAGTTCTGCTTAATTAGGCTATGTGTCGCCCGTTTTCCTATTTCGTTGGATTTGTCAGAGATTTATGTTTATTTATATTTCCAATATTCAGTACTCATTGGGAGTTAACTTTTGTCAGGATGATCTCTTTTATGGTTCTTAAACTTGGTTTGGTTTATCTAAATGATTTTATTCTTGTGTGTTAATTACTATCCTTAGTATTTATGCGATTCTTAAACTGTTGTTTATTAAAAAGGTTTTTATATTAGAATTTAATAAAAATGGAAATAAGACTTCAAATTGTTTTTACACTTAGCTTAATTATTTAGGGTGTGTAATTTGAAAATATTTATTTTGTGACAGTGATGCTAAGAATGAACCAACCGTTCACCTTGATTTTAATTTAATAATGGACTGATTACCCGATATTTAATTAGGCGGGGTGCCACATTACCTTTCCCTCATTTGCTTCAAACCACCTCAAAAAATCTCTCAAATGTGAACTTTCTCTATCTAGGAATATTTTCAAGAGATTAAAGTTGGTCTTGTTGTTCTTTTTTTTCGTCTTCATCTCTGATATTAACGCCTCTTGTAAAACGTAAGAATGCGGTGTGTGATACTGTAATACCCCGTATTTCTGGATATTTATATTTAATTAAATTAGAGAATTAAATGAGAAAATACGGTTTAATATAAATTACGTATGAGGAGTAATATAATGAGATTTATTAAAAATTGTAATTTTGGAATATTAATCAAGAGATAGATACCGATTTATATTGTCTCATTCTATTTACTTAGTGCGAGTAGTAAATAGTTACTTAACGCGGGTAGACCGTTTTGGGGTGAGAACGAGTAATATTTTTTAAGTGACTCAAATGATAATTTAGAGGTCACAGATGAGTCTAGAAGGGTCAAATTTGTCAAAATAGTATACCCGGGAGTACTAGTTGAGCCTCGGGGTAATTTTGGACTAAACCGAGACCGTTCGGGGGTATTTTGGTCTTTTAACATAAGAAGGTATGGAGAACTACGAATTTGAGAGCCTTTTATCATCTGTATGAAAGAGGGGTTAGGGTTAGAAAAACCATGTAAACACCAATACCATTAGAGAGAAGGAGAAAACCATTGTCAAGGCTTAGAAGATGCTTTGGAGGAGGTTGGGTTTGGATCTTGCACCCTAGGAGCCAAAGGAGGAAGGATTGAAGAAGAGAAGCATCAATCCATCATCAACTCCACGAAATCAGATTTTCTCTATCAAGGCAAGTTGTTTATTGCAAAAATTATAAAGTTATAATACTCATGTGTAATAGTTTTGCTAAATCAATATCTTGATAAGAGAATAATGATATTTATACATGTTGGGATATGAATCGCATGTAGAATGATTTAACATATGTAGAAGATTAATATTCAGAGTAGACTTGATGATTATTTCGGAATAAAATCTAAGTTTTGAATGAATATATGGGAAGAACACCATAACTACGATTTTAAGGAATTATGGGTTTAATTCACTATTTCTTTAAATGAATTGAGGTTTTGATGTATTCGAAACGTTAGAAATTGTCCTAGTATATGTGGAAACATGTTAGGATCATTGTGTCGAAGTTTGGTGGAGGATAATGAAGTTTGGAGATTTGTTAATGGAGGAAGAGGTTAACGAAGAAGACGAACTGCGTCTGTCCCTGCTCGATTGATCTTGAATGTCGATCGATCGACTAGTTCGATCGATCGAACCCAGTAGTCGATCGATCGACGTAAGATGTTTTTCCCGAATTTTTCGTGTTTAAGGTTTCTTTGATTTCCGGGAATGAATGGGTATCCTAGGATTTATATTATACTTATATGGGAGTGAGAATAAGACCAGTAGGTATATTGTTGAGGTCCGATAAGGCCATTGGGTGTGGGACTTGGATTATGGATCGACGAGAATAATTCGATTTAGTAGAGTATCGAGGAATTTGGAATTGAGTTACAAGGCGAGGTAAAGTCAATTCAGGTAATAGACCAGTAGGGTAAGTAATAACTACTGAAATTATATGTGAGGGGTAACTAGGACCCTTAGAGTTGTGTGAATACTCAAATAAATGCGATTAATGAGATAAATCGTAAAGCGAATATTGTACGGTAGATATAAGAGATTAAAATATTACGTACGAACATAATTAATAGGTCGAGCGTGTACCTACTGAATTATATGATCTTTTAGGTTAAGAGAAGCATACCTAAATTAAGTATGTTAGGGTCGATGAGATATTCCAAACTAACATAGGGTTATTATATGTTTGGGGTCGATGAAAAATGCGGAACCAGACCTTAAAACTGGTGTCGTGATGAAAGAGTCCCGAACCAGAATATGTGTATATATATGAATAGTTGGGGTCGATGGATCATTCCGAACCAACTCTTACTTGGGGTCGATGAATCATTCCAAACTAAGAGTCCTTTACGTGTGTCAAAGGGACATAATAGTAATGATGGATATTTAACATATATTGTGGGTGAAATATATACTTAATGATTTTCTTCTTTTGTGAAATAGTAGATTGATATATGATGTATTTAGGGATACATATCAAATTGGTAAGTTAAGTAGTGAAACTTAATTGCTAAATATACCTTTAGATAGAGAATATCTAATTAGTAATTTAAGTAGTGAAGCTTAATTACACAAGTGGGAAGACAACAGTTGTGAGAATTGTAGTGATTTTAGTAGTGAAACTAAATGAGAAGTCTTGAAACATAACATAAGTGAAATGTTACTTGAGAATTAATTAACATTCGCGAGATGTTAGTGAAACGGATGTACTGTATGGGCAGTACTAGAACTTAGGTACAGATAAGTTCAGTTGATTACTTTGGTTTTAGTTAGCTTGGAAGGTATGGCTAGATAAACTAAGTGTAGAACGTTAGGTGTGCACAAAAGATGAGGGGTGAGTAAACTCAAGAGAGTGTACGAGAACCTAACATGTGTAATCAATAACCGCATTTTATATTGTGATAAAAGCTTGCTAAATATTTTCAAAATGTTTTGAGTACTAACTCTTGCTATAAAATATTTTCAAAACCTTTTAGGTGTCCAGCCACAGGGACGCCATGGATGGTGATTCTATTCCAGGGACTCGAAGTTGTAGCACAGTGGATGCTTACAGGATTTTGACTAGACGATATCTCTCATTCAGATCTAGCACAGGATCTTACACTATTCTATGTATGGACTTGTAGTCTTGTATCAGTCTGAGATGTTAGTTTCAGATTAGTGGTTATTCTTTTGTTGTTTGGGATTTTTTTTAGCTGATGGTTTATTCGGTATTACTCTTGTTCTGTTGTACTTATACTTTGTTAGTTTGGGTTTTTGTACATGGTAATTGTTTTACTATTTTCCGCATGGTTGATTTTTCTGTTTAAGAAAGATAATTTTGGCACCGGTCTAATTTTCATTTAGGTGATTAGTAATTAAAAACTTTTCGACAGTGATGCTAAGAATGGACCATTTGAGAAACCTGTTTTAATTTAATAAAGGCCTGGTCACCCGATGTTTAATTAGGCGGGGTGTCACAGATGGTATCAGAGCATCAGTTTCTAGTGTCCATAGGATCTGTACGGCTTACTACGTTTTCAGCGTATCGTTTGATTGTTATAGATCCCTATATTAGGATTGTTGTACTCCTCTACGTACGTGGTTTACGTTCTACTACTATTTAGTCGATGAAGTGTAGTATATACGAGTCCGATTGGGTATGATACGTCGAACATGGCGGTAAGACCAACGGAAGCGTTGGAAGAATTGTACGAGGAAGGGGCTCGGCATGAGGCATGGAGTGTTCGAGGATGGTAATCGTAGAAGAGATGACCGTTGTCGAGGTCTCTCCAAGTGTGATATTGTAAGTGTATGCTGCAAGGGTTGTTGAGGCATAGCAGGCATTTTCCAAGTGTCACGACGACAAAGGGGGATGCTAATCTAGACCCTCCCAATGCAGTGATAGTGGGAGGAGGTCTGAAGAAATTTTTGATGAGAACGAACCCTAAAAATGTGATAAAATGGCGACTGTGCATGTTAACCCATGGAAGTTGAATGCCTAGAGGTCGTGGAATTTAAGATAGAGTAGGAATACGGAGAAGTGAAAATTGGGTACAAATTTTTTAGGCAAAGTGGTGGGGGTACCAAGCACCACATCCGGACCCAGGGTCAGTATACAGATAAAGAGATCTTAGGTATAGTTTAATCGCAATTTCACCCAATGATGGCTCACTTTCGAAGTAAATGGAAATCTCTGAACCCATCACATGAAAACCTGGTAGAGGGAAATTGTGAGGAAGAAATTTATTTGTTGAAGGGAACTTGTAACCGGTGAGACAGGTACAAGGGAGAGCCCTTGAGAGAATGGACTCATGAGTTGTTGTCACCGCAATCTTGGTAAAACTCTACTTGGACGACTTATGTGTATTAAGGCTGTATGGTGCTTCTTACAAGGTTGAGGTAAATTCTCCTAGGTGGGCAGAGCTAAAAGAGTTAAAGGATTTAGTCAAAGATTAAGACTGAATGTAATGGGGCTAGTGCAAGACATAAGTGGAAACCCACTAAGGGATTCATTGATTTGAGCCTAAGTCGGGACTGTTAAGTCTAATAGTGCGTTCCTCTTGGTCAGCAGAACTAAGGGAACCATGATGATAGTGTTCAGAATCAAGGCTGCCAAGTCCGAGAGGAGGAATACCCTAAACTAGTCGGTGTGGCCTGGAATAAGTGGATTTATGAAAAGATGCCTTATGTGGGATGTAAGACCGCGCATGTTGATCTTGCCCGAAGTTATTTAAGGGAATAATAACTCCGATAAGTTTTTCATTTCTGTAAGGACAAGCATATTATATCCGGGAACCATTTGAACCACTAGTGCGATGGGCAAGAAAGTACATGAGTTTTAGCCTCAAGTGAATGAGGTACTTGATGATGCCTCACCTGAAAGAGGGTCGAGCTCGCATTATTCATCAGTATGTTGGAGACTTCAGAGATTATGGATGTCTCATAGTGATTGATCCCGGTGTATAGGGACTTTAATGATGTGATTCAAGGTATATTGTATGACCGCTGAGCGGAGAGATCGAGCTCGTTGTTATGATTAGTGCTAAGGACTTAGTGATAGTATAAGTTCAGTGCCAGTTGACTCCTTTAGAGATATTGGAGTATGGTTGCACATATTGTCGATGAATGGAATTTGAGTATCTCGACTATGTGTTGTTCCGACAATGCTCAGTAAGAATGCATGGGGAGAAGTCCCTTGTTTAAGTTCGATTGCGAAAAGGGGATACGACTGAATTTTTATGCACGTCAGGAGAAGAGACGTTGTTAGATGCTAGGGCGTCAGTGGAACCGGTAGTGTTGTGGAGAAACACTGAAAGGCTTACTTCACCACGAAGGGATAAGTGGGACTTTATGGGCAAGGATTTGATTTTTGGTCTATAGGGGATTGAGAATACCCGCAAGATTGTAGTCACACCGTGAAGACAAGGCTAGAGTTGAGGAAAAGCATGTTACGGGTGCGATGTTTGCAATGTTTTTGCAAATGTGCACAGAGAAAAGAGTGTATGGGCGCCCCAGTCAATTGGCTTTCTTAGTCATCCGAGATAGAGGGATGCGAAAAATTATTTTTGATAAGTACGCCAGTGGGGAAGTTATGAGGCAAGTCGTATTGATGAAATGTATTGAACGTTATGAGAAATAGATGCTAATCCACGCTTATATGTGCTGAGAGTGCCAGCACACCCTATGGGATGAAAGTCGGTGGGAAGCCGTTCAAGGTTATCTCTTGATATGGGAGACCTAACTGTTGTGAAGAAGTAACGCAAGGTGCTACTTGACTAAGTGTTGAGCGCGACTTACGCATTACTAAAATGTTGATTCTTATAAGGTAACAAAAGTGCACCAATTACAAAGAGCGCACAGATTGTAAAGTATAAAATACCCGGAGAGAAAGGCGAATAGAGTACCACTTGAAAAATATGACGTAAGTGGGAAGCGGTGTTGAGGAAGAGACATAGTGAGATTATCTCCAGACGCACCACTAGTTGATAGAGAATGATGGGCTCGAAATGAACAACCAAAATTGGGTAGTGAACCTACGTTTCCAGCGATGAAATGAGTAGGAAGACTTATAATTATGGATGGACTGTAAACATCGTAACTAAGTCAACATTCCGTTGGGGTAGCGGAATGGGTTGACCGGGATGAACTAGTATGTCGTTGAAAAGGGAGAGTACACAAGTGCAAGACGCTGCTTTATATTGTTGTGAATCAGGATGAAATCCTAAAATCCCACCCTGTGAGAGATGGGCAGGGAGGAATGAAGATAAAGTTTTATTTTGGGTATGGTGTGTCGCCTCTGACTCAATGATTGTGAGGAAGGATGATACTACGCCCTGACGATAGAGGAAGTTTGGAAGAAACCACTAATCAATTCACAGGTTGAATGTATACCTGTATGAGCATATTTATAGGTAGTGTGAGGGTGCCTATATGGACTGTACATAAGGATTAGGTTCTTGGATACCTATTAAGAACTCATGTGTACTTTGAGGTGTGGTTCGAGGAGACATTTCAAACTTTTAATCCTTAACGCGTGATATGAGAACATTCTATTGGAGTATGACATTTTAGGGTATAGGAAATGTGTAATATGGCTCACAAATTGTCTACTCGTGTGCGATGAGATATATATACATATATTGGTGCTCGAGATGTGATTTTGAGATAATATAAATAAATCACTATTGGTGATCGAGGTGGGATTCCGAGCCAATAACCCCAAAAGTGTTATAGAAGGGGGGTAATTATAAAATAAGTGTTGATAGTATATGTTATGTGTAGGAAATATATACCTACTGATTTTCCTACTTATGTGCGATAATAAGTGTGCTTAATATCTGTATTGGGGTCGATGATGTTCCGGACCATTACATGAGGGATCGATTTGGGGTCGATGATTTTTTCAAACCAAATCGATGATAAATATTGGTATCGACGGAAGGTCTGAACCAACATATATATTACATTTACCTTGGGGTCGAGGGATTTTCGAACCAATGTAAATGATAGGATGATTAGGGCCGATGATTTTGCCGGACCAATTATCCTTATAGTATATATTGTGTGTGAAATATATACATTATAATTTTCTACTTATGAGTGATAGTAGACACATGGATGTTATATATATATAGAGATATACATCAAAAGGGTAAATTAAGTGAGACTTAATTATAATATATGAGATATGGATAAAATGCGATAAGGGTTTATAATGAAGCAAGGCATGTACTTGGGGCGACCATCAGGGTGATATGATTTGATTTTTGGGTATTATAGGATGCAACGATGTTTAAGGTCCTTAGTCTTAATACCAGTCTCATCCTAATTTTGAGGATGAAATTCCTTTGTAAGGGGGGAAGTATGTAATACCCCGTATTTCTGGATATTTATATTTAATTAAATTAGATAATTAAATGAGAAATTATGGTTTAATTTAAATTACGTATGAGGAGTAATTTAATGAGATTTATTAAATATTATAATTTTGGAATATTAATCGAGAGATAGATACCGATTTGTATTGTCTCATTCTATTTACTTAGTGCGTGTAGTAAATAGTTACTTAACACGGGTAGAGCGTTTTGGGGTGAGAACGAGTAATATTTTTTAAGTGACTCAAATGATAATTTAGAGGGTTCACAGATGAGTCCGAAAGGGTCAAATTAGTCAAATAGTATATCCAGGAGTATTAGTTGAGTCTCGGGGTAATTTTGGACTAAACCGAGACCGTTCGGGGGCATTTTGGTCTTTTAACATAAGAGGGTATGGAGACCTACGAATTTGAGAGCCTTTTATCAGCCGTATGAAAGAGGGGTTAGGGTTAGAAAACCCATGTAAACACCAATACCATTAGAGAGAAGGAGAAAACCATTCTCAAGGCTTAGAAGATGCTTTGGAGGAGGTTGGGTTTGGATCTTGCACCCTAGGAGCCAAAGGAGGAAGGATTGAAGAAGAGAAGCATCAATCCATCATCAACTCCACGAAATTAGATTTCCTCTGTCAAAGCAAGTTGTTTATTGCAAAAATTATAAAGTTATAATACCCATGTGTAATAGTTTTTCTAAATCAATATATTGATAAGAGAATAATGATATTTATACATGTTGGGATAAGAATCGCATGTAGAATGATTTAACATATGTAGAAGATTAATATTTAGAGTAGACTTGATGATTGTTTCGGAATAAAATCTGGGTTTTGAATGAATATATGGGAAGAACACCATAACTAGGGTTTTAAGGAATTATGGGTTTAATTCACTATTTCTTTAAATGAATTGAGGTTTTGATGTATTCGAAACGTTAGAAATTGTCCTAGTATATGTGGAAACATGTTAGGATCATTGGGTCGAAGTTTGGTGGACGATAATGAAGTTTGGAGATTTGTTAATGGAGGAAGAGGTTAACGAAGAAGACGAACTGCGTCTGTGCCTGCTCGATCGATCTTGAATGTCGATCGATCGAACCCAATAGTCGATCGATCGACGTAAGCTATTTTTCCCGAATCTTTTGTGTTTAAGGTTTCTTTGATTTTCGGGAATGAATGGGTATCCTAGGATTTACATTATACTTATATGGCAGTGAGAATAAGACCAGTAGGTATATTGTTGAGGTCCGATAAGGCCATTGGGTATGGGACTTGGATTATGGACCGACGAGAATAATTCGATTTAGTAGAGTATCGGGGAATTTGGAATTGAGTTACGAGACGAGGTAAAGTCAATTCAGGTAATAGACCAGTAGAGTAAGTAATAACTACCGAAATTATATGTGAGGGGTAACTAGGACCCTTAGAGTTGTGTAAATACTCAAATAAATGCGATTAATGAGATAAATCGTAAAGCGAATATTGTACGGTAGATATAAGAGATTAAAATATTACGTACGAACATAATTAATAGGTCGGGTGTGTACCTACTGAATTATATGATCTTTTATGTTAAGAGAAGTATACCTAAATTAACTATGTTAGGGTCGATGAGATATTCCGAACTAACATAGGGTTATTATATGTTTGGGGTCGATGAAAAATGCCGAACCAAACCTTAAAACTGGTGTCGTGATGAAAGAGTCCCAAACCAGAATATGTGTATATATATAAATAGTTGGGGTCGATGGATCATTCCTAACCAACTCTTACTTGGGGTCGATGAATCATTCCGAACCAAGAGTCCTTTACGTGTGTCAAAGGGACGTAATAGTAATGATGGATATTTAACATATATTGTGAGTGAAATATATAGTTAATGATATTCTACTTTTGTGAAATAGTAGATTGATATATGATGTATTTAGGGAGACATATCAAATTGGTCAGTTAAGTAGTGAAACTTAATTGTTAAATATACCTTTAGATAGAGAATATTTAATTAGTAATTTAAGTAGTGAAGCTTAATTACACAAGTGGGAAGACAGCAATTGTGATAAATGTAGTGATTTTAGAAGTGAAACTAAATGAGAAGTCTTGAAACATAACATAAGTGAAATGTTACTTGAGAATTAATTAACATACGCGAGATGTTAGTGAAACGGATGTACTGTATGGGCAGTACTAGAACTTAGGTACAGATAAGTTCAGTTGATTACTTTGGTTTTAGTTAGCTTGGGAGGTATGGCTAGATAAACTAAGTGTAGAACGTTAGGTGTGCACAAAAGATGAGGGGTGAGTAAACTCGAGAGAGTGTACAAGAACCTAATGTTACAGCAAATATACTTTGTCCCTAATTAATTATATTAGTATAATTAATATATTTGGATATATGATTTTGATGATTCCAAACAATTATTTATTTTAATAGTATGTAAATTAATATAATAATTTATATCTCTTGTCAGAATATTTGTTATATACATACATACTATAAATATTATTTTTTATTAGAGTTAAATTGAGCTACATGTACTATTCTTTTACTTTTATTAATTTCTTATATATTAATATTTTTTACGTTTTTTTTATATATATTATGATTGTGTTCTTGTTAATATCCATACTGTTGGTGTACACATCTCTTGTAAATGTCTACTATTGACAGCATAGGGAGACGTAATTAAATGGCTTTATATAGCTTTCGTCCTCTTCTATCAAACTGAGATATGACCATTCAAAAATAGGGAAACCTGCTAAAAACTCTTTTACACGCCAACTCTGGTTGACAGATTCATGCATAAAGATATCCCTCTTCTATCAACATATTTGACCCCTTGTACTTGATTGGGTCTAGCAAAGGCTACTACCTCATAGTCTGCAAAGTAAGTTTGCTCTTTTATGAGCCTTGAAATCCGAAAATGTTGAAATATGTATATCTGTCAAAGATTTACTTTTCTGTCCGATATATTTTTTTTAATATCTGTTATGTCGGTTCATAATATTTTTATATATCCGTTAATATTTTTTTTCGTTCATAATTTTGTTTTACAGACCTTGTGCCATGTGCCAAAAAGTTATATTGTATAAATATATATCTGTTTTTGACAGCTTTGAAAGCATGCCTTGATTTAGTCCCATCCATGTACTTATCTATAAAAGGTTGGAAGACCTCTTAGCACGCCTTGCTATGATATATGGGACGCGTCTTTTTTTCTCTTCTTGTGACACGTACAACCTGCTTCGGCAGTGACTGTCTTGGAGATCGAATATATCAGAGTTGTAATCTTTCCACAGATTTTTTGTTCGATCAGAGTTTTTAATCCTGTTGGCTTAAGACGTAAAGTATAAAGAACTTTAGCAATTCAGTTCTTACTCAACTGTCTTGGACATTTTTGATGCTGGACATTGTTGACGCCTGGCACTACCTGTAGGGTGCATTAATAACCGTGAACTTTACATTATTTTTATTTTTTTTGGCTGAGGTATCTGCTTATATATATATATATATATATATTTATATAACTTCTTTGACCCTACAATTTATGTACACATCATACGAAGTCATCAGCAAAGACTTGGGACATTTCATTTTTAATAATTTTTTTTTATTTCTCATTACTGTGCACTCCCTATCTTATGGTTCGACTTAGTCAAATCTTTTATACAGTATTCCTATATCTTTTTATAACCGACTGTCCTGTGACGTATTGAAAAAGAGAAAGCCTTCTTTTAGTAAATGTCTATCTTTTATATCTCATTTATCACTAATGTTTTCTCTCTCTATCAGTCTACCATTTTTTTTCTTCCTAGACAGTACATTAAAGACTGAGATATGCAAGATATCTTGCCATCTATTCTTGAGCATTTAATGCTCTTTCAGCCTACATATTTTTATGAAGAAGAGCGTATCTCACTCTCCTCTCCAACGGTCATCTTATTATTGACATCTACAAATTGAAGAGAAGTTTTTGTTGGAGAACATACACAGAGACAAATAGAAAAAGATAAATAAAAAAAGGAGCAATCAAATATTACATTCTGTTCATACAAACACTCAAGAAATCAACAAGAGAAGATTATTTCAGCTCTACTCAAAGTTTGAGATAGCCACATATCATATCTTCAGCTTGATGTTTTAGCTGTCCTTGAAGAAGAGAACAAGCACAAGAAATACTACTCTACTACAAAGATTTCAAGAAAAAGTCTAGTACCAAATATTCAGATCTATTGTGAAGTCTTAACCAGAAGAAACTCAGATTTACAATATAACTTTTGAGAGTTTCATCATCCAAATTTTGTACTCAACTTTCGGATTTGTTTGAAGCTGGAACTTTAGCTTCGGTTGTACAAGTAGCACGGTTTAGCTGCTCGATTGTACGTTGGAGGTTTGATCCTGCCTTAGTGGATCACGGTATTGAAGCGCAAGGAGACGGAAGTGGCTCTGGCGCGTGGACGTAGGCCGGGTTTTTGGCCGAACCACGTTAAAAACACGGTGTCATTTATTTTCAGCATTTAAGTCTATTTATTTGCTTGTGTCATTAATTAATTTCATTATCAAGCACTTAGACTTGCAAATTAATTAAAACTGAAATATTGATTTTTTTTAAGACTGAAATTATTATTTTCGTAATAATTAATAAAGTCCAGAATTTTAATTTTTTTATTAAAAACGAAAATTGATTAAAGATTTATTTGGGTATTGATTTCTGTGATTTATCTTGTCTAATTTATTTAGTTAAAATTTTTAGATAATATTGGTATTAATCTTTGAAGATTTACTACTTCTGATATTTATATTAAATGATTTAAATTAAAATATTTTCTGAAATATTAATTTAACCCCCAAAGTTTGCTAAACTCAATTCACCCCCCCTCTTGAGTTAATATCTGGGCAACACCTAACATGTGTAATCAATAACCGCATTTTATATTGTGATAAACGCTTGCTAAATATTTTCAAAATATTTTGAGTACTAACTCTTGCTATAAAATATTTTCAAAACCTTTTAGGTGTCCAGCCACATGGACGCCATGGATGGTGATTCTATTCCAGGGACTCGAAGCTTTAGCACAGTGGATGCTTACAGGATTTTGAATAGACGATATCTCTCATTCAGATCTAGCACAAGATCTCACAGTATTCTATGTATGGACTTGTAGTCCTGTATCAGTCTGAGATGTTAGTTTCAGATTAGTGGTTATTCTGTTGTTGTTTCGGATTTTTTTTAGCTGATGGTTTATTCGGTAGTACTCTTGTTCTGTTGTACTTATACTTTGTTGGTTTGGGTTTTTGTACATGGTAATTGTTTTACTATTTTTCGCATGGTTGATTTTTCTGTTTAAGAAAGATAATTTTGGCACCGGTCTAATTTTCACTTAGGTGATTAGTAATTAAAAACTTTTCGACAGTGATGCTAAGAACGAACCATTTGAGAAACCTGTTTTAATTTAATAAAGGCCTGATCACCCGATGTTTAATTAGGCGGGGTGTCACATATACCAATTTTAATTAATTCGCAAGTTTCCAATTAAACCTCTTTTAATTATAGTATATTTTTAAACCAAATTAATTTAGCCCTTAAACATGCAACTACGTGTGTGTGTGCCAAACCATAAACAAATAAAGCATGCAACACAAATTTCAAGAAAAATCCCTCAAGGGCAAAACCTTTTATTTCTAGAACTATAATAAGTTTACAAGACCATTGACTTACATATCATGTTGGTTTCGTCCACAAGAGTAACGCACGGTGTCTTCGTCAAACCTCCAAAGCAACGGCTAGAAATAAATCAGCAATGGTTCGCACGCAGCTATACCACAAGGACCGCAATCCTAGACATGCAGTATTCTCGGTGTAGGTTATCATCCCCACAAGAGTAAAAAATCAGCAAAGTTGTGTTCTTGAACACCAAAATAATTCACCAAAGCATATGGGATTTTTGAGAATTGAAAACTAAAAAGGGAATTAAAACCTAAAAGGAAGAAGCCAAAAGAATTATGCTTTCGCAATTTTTCTATTCTGTAAAACGCTGTGACTTTTTCATGAAAACGTTACCAAATAATGCGTATTTATACAAAATCGCACCGCCTCAAAAAACGTTCTCGTTCGAACGAGATAGCAGTCTCGTGCGAACGACTTACATATGTCGTTCAAACGACATCTCGCAACATCCAATGTCACTCGTACGAGATGGTTATCTCGCTTGAACGACCTGGGTGTCAAAATCGAGGTGCGCTCCAACACTTAGAAAAAATTACTCATTCTCAAATTTGACGAAAAGTCCGCTCCAACACTTAGAAAATATTTTGTAAAAATATCCCAAAAGCTCTAAGTGGAAAGCTAAGGCATTTAAAACAAAACCTTACCAAAGTAAACTTCACGGAGTCTTTTTGATGAAGAACTTGATTAATTCGGATTCGTCTTGATATAGATTGCTCTTGAATGCTCTTTGACGGTGTAACGGTATACGACATACTAAATTGATAACGGACTTATAAAATAATGTCCTTACAAATATCCCCCTATGTCAATGCCGGTACAAAATAAAAAATCTCAATTATTAAATCAAAGTGCCTATACAAATCCAATATCCCCTATGAACCCCAAAATGGAAAATACTAAAATTTGTAAGTCTTCAAATTTTGTTCAAAAATCTTTAAGCCTTTAAGCATTTCTCATCAAGGTATGCAACCTATGATCATCACTTTTGTACCTACACATATGAGATAAAGAAAATACCTTCATGACGCACCGAGTTTGAAATGATATAAGAATAAATCAATAAATCTAATCAAATCTCCCCCATAATGCAAACTCTCCCATAAAATCATAATTCGTTCTCCCCCTTTTTATTATGTCCCCAAATAGACAGATAAGAAGAAACAAACTAAACATGGAGTATCACGATAAAAGTGCATAGCAAATATAAATCAAACTACGTGCATGCAAAGGAGTATCTCAAAAACTTTCACAAACTATTTTTGATTTTTCAAATTTTTCGTACAAAAATAAGATACCAAAAATCACACCATGGATTTATACTAAAACAACCAAGTCATGGAAATGGAATGAAAGGGTGTGAACACATTAGATAGGTAAATCAACTCAATCAATCATATGTGCACGATGCATACGTGTACTCCTAACTAATGAACATCAAAAGTATCCTTAGGTGTAAAAATTGTTGAATTTAGATGACATCGTCTTAAGCAAATCAACAAATCAAAGTCAAAGTGATTTCCACACCAATAACGTCTAAAACTATGCAACGCTTTTTTAAGACTTTCAAGGACGTGAAAAAACCATTTTAATTCTCCATCCAAACTCCCTCATATATATTCTCTTTTAGAGGTGTATAAACTAAATTCTCAAACTTTCGAGAATTGGTGCAAAAACCTAATTGGCCCATAATTGGCATGAATTTCTTTTTATTGCCTTTAAATTTTTTTGGGCTCTTTTAAACCTCTTTGGACCCCGGATAATTAAAATTCCTCAATTTTTTAGGTCCGATATAATGATGGCTTAGTATTCGCAAAGGATAAATGCGAACATTTCGCAGCCCTTCCCCGTATTCAAATAAAGCACACAAACTCACAAACGGCTCTTACATGCACAACTTTTTATCAAGTTTTATCGCGCTTGGTTCGTTTTAAGGACAGTATTGAAGTGAAAACACCTAACCGACATGTGATAAGACAAGCACAATAATCAAACAAATCTGTGCATGTGTGCAATAAAGGAAATCATGAGTCAAACATGCAGGAAGTAACACTTAATTACATCTCAATGACTTCAAACATTATAAAGCACAAATATGACATTATATATTGTCTCAAAACACTATCAAATAGTCACATGAAAAATGGAATGATGTTGTGACTCGATCATCCTAAGTGTCCATCCATAAAAGGTGCTAACAAAAAACAAAACTCTTTTTGGATTTTATCAAAATATTTTTTTTTGTCTTTTCAAAATTTTTCAAAAAAAGTAAAACATAAAAAAATGATATATACTAGCAATAGGTAAGTAATGTCAGCATAAAAAATATCCTATGCTAGTAAACAAGTCAAACCTCAATCGTTAGGTGCGGAGGGGTTTTCCAAAGGTGGTGCCAACTTACGAAAAACCTCCATCAGATTTTGTGAAGTTTTGACCAAAAACTTAACTTGCTCACCTAGATGTGCAAACTCTCTCATGTAGTCTCCAGGATCATGTAAAGTATGTGTGGGTGCATGTGTGGCAAAAACACGTGTAGTAGTAAAATGTGACACATAACCCAACTTGAAGCAAAATTCCCTAAGGTGTCCTCTCTTCTTGCAATGGGAACAAACATAAATAGGCCTAGTAACAACTCTCTCAAAAACTCTAGGACGCTCTCTCTTAATAGGAATGGGATGCCTAGGTGGGTTAGGGTGAGACTCATGTGAATCTAACACTAAAGTGGGAACTGGATCAGGTGCTAATTGGGAAGTAAAAGCACCGTCATAACTTATTCCTAACTTCTCACCTTTAGCCTTAAGATCCACCTTTTCAACCTTCTTAGGTGCGTTCCCAAGATTGACTTTGACCTCCCTGGAACATTCGAGATCACTCTCGAGTTGGTATACACGTGTCATCAGACTAGACACCGTGTCAGTCAAATCATATTTTTACCTTTTTAAAACTTCCTTCTCTTTCTCCAAATCTGAAACCCAACGACCTAAATCTCTATTATACTTCTTTGTTTTCAAGGTCTCGGTGTATAAATCTCTGAAGACTTTTTGGAGCTCACTTTCATCACCACTCTCCTCCTCACTTTCCTCCTCACTCGAAGAACACAAATCACTATAATCGCTCTCGTGAGCACTCTCGTGAGACAAAGTGGGTGTGCTCACACGACTAGAAAAAGAGAGAACCATCCCTTGTGCTAAATAATCTCCAGACTCATCTTTCTCATTTCCCTCACTATCACAAAGTGTGGTAGGCATAGCCACTTTATTTCCCTCTCTCCTAAGTCTAGTGGCACACTCATACGCCTTATGCCCTTTACCCCCACACTCAAAACACGTCAAATTTTCCAAATTTTGCTCCCTCTCATTTTCTTTTTCGCTCTCCTTCTCTTTCTCACCGCTTTCTTTTGCCTTTTTATTTTTCTCAAAAAATTTCTTATTGGAAGAATTATTTTTGTTCATGTTGAGAACTTTTTTAAAAAATTTCGCAAATAAGGCCATATCTTTAAAATCAACATATTCCTCAGAATCGGACTTACAAACTTTTTTCTTTCTTTTTCTTAAAATGAGTCTTTAAAGCAATGCTATTATCCTTAACCTTAATGGTTTTGGGAACATGTCAATCTCATAGGTATGAAGATCTCCTACAAGTTCTTCCAACTTAAGCAATTTCAAATTTCCCAAAGAGTTCAAAATAGTGACTTTAGGAATAAATAGTTTTGGAAGAGATCTCAAAATATTTTTAACGACATGCGTGTTATCAATCACCTCACCCAAATTAAAATTGGTGTTATCAATGTCCCAAAAACGTGCATAAAAATCATCAAAGCATTCAGACTCAGACATGGTGATAGTCTCAAATTGGGTGGCCAAATTTTATAGTTTTTATTCTTTAACCGCGTTCATACCCTCATGTGTCAATTTCAAAACATCCCATGCCTCTTTAGACGTGATGCACGTCATAATTCGGCGAAACTCATCGGGAGTGATGGCTCCAGAAATAGCACTCAAACCACTGGAATTAAAATTCGACATTTTAAAATCGTTCTCAGCCCAATCTGATGTGACACCCTGACTAATTAAATACCGGGTAGCTACTCCTTTATTAAATTAATACAAAATGCCAAGTTGGTTCAGTTAACAGCATCACTGTCGAACATTTTAAAAATTACTAACCACCTAGTATTTAAAAAGTAAGTTGCCAAATTTTAAATTAAGTCTGATTAACATACAGTAAAGGATAATGAAAGAATAACAACCATTCACCATAACGAAGCAATAGAATAACCAACAAAATAATAATAAGTCCGGAGGAAAACTCCTCACACAATCCCACAACTGAAAAAGTAAAAACAATTAATCCTGAATTAATTACATGCCAAAAGTCTGAAAATCTGAAATAGGAAATGTTTCTACTAGAAATGGGCGACATGCCCTACAACTGATGAAACCGAAAATAGAGTCAAGATAGATGAAGCGTCTCCTAGCAAAGTCCTGTAACTTCCACAAACAGCTACAGCTCGTCACCTGAATAAAGATACTAAGCATGGTGTCCTTGTGGCTAGGCACCTAAAATGGTTTTTACAAAAAAAATAGATTTGAAAGCAAACGGGTCAGAGCCCGAATGTGGAGAGTATTTAAAAATAGAAAGTGTTTTAACAACATTAAAACAATAAATGCAAAATACATGTTAGGACGTGCACTCACATGAAATACTCACCTCTCGACTAATTGTGCACTCCTAACGTACCGTACCCATCTAAGTGACATACATTTCTAATCAAACTGTAATAAGTTCTACCCCTTACTACTCGATTCCCATTATACATTCCAGCGTAATCAATTTGATAAAAGGCTTTACTTAAACTCGTTTTTTTCTAGATTATTAGTAATACAATTCATTTCCGGTTATCCCGTTATATTTTCTCAAAACATTACCGTAATAATACTCACAATACCTATCATGAAAGTTCTCATTATTTAAGTGTATATTATCCACGTCATAAATATACATTACAAGCACCCCGAGACTAAGCTGCGGTGCACACATAGTCTGCTATCCATCCCGGTACATCACGTACATAAGGATCACGCATTCTGAATCTCTCAGGAATCGTTCTCAGATAACACCAATCACAAATAATGGAGGCGAACATAGTCACATCACATGGGTCACGCACATACCTACGCTCCCACGATCAGCAGACTTATTAATATCCCAATAAGTCCTTCTCTGACCTATGTTCTCGAGGTAACCAATCTAAATCCGGGCAACACAAGGATTAGAAGGCCCTAAGTGAACGTAAATCTCCCATGATAGCAAGTATGGTAGGTATGTCATACACATAAAATCACATTCATATACTAAGTATGCACACATCTTAGGAATTACCATAATTCATTTGTGGTACACTTCTCATTCTCGTACCGACATATAATGTTACACAATTTACATATTACCGGTTAATATAATTATTCAAGCGTCAATTGTTCTCACGTCGTAATAGATACTCACGTCCTAATCCATAATTTCCATTTGGTTCAAACTATACTTCTAGGTTTTACTCCTCATTATATCCCATATATCCCAAATATGTCAATTAATCATCAAGGTAGTGTTATCTCCACATATAAACAAGGTTACGGGACACTCGGGATCAAAGCAGGCTAAAAATCCTAAACTGTCAGCTCGTTAGAAGTCTCGTTCGAACGAGGCTGTTCGAACGAGAGTTCGTTCGAACAAAGTGGGCTTTCTAACGAGATCTCGTTCGAACGAAAGGCATCGAACGAACATCACCCTCGTTAGAATTCAAAGGTCAACTCGTTAGAAGCTCGTTCGAATGAGCTCATTCGAACGACCTGGGCGGGTCTTCTAACGAGTGGCCAGTTTCGAGCCCAGATTTTCCCTTTTCGTTTTTCCCAAATTTCTTCACCTCTAATCCCATATAAAAATCGTCCCAACATTATTTAAAGGTCTCTTATCCACAGTAAACATTTATAGGTCAATAACTAAACATTAGTATAGGGACAAATCTTCCTAACATCATCTAATCATCAAATTTCTATACATTTTTCCCCAATTTTAAGAACATGAACCCTAGAAATTCTTAAATCACCAATGAGCCTAATTAAATCCGTTTTTGTTTCATCCAAAATATATTATCATCAGATTAATCACCTACATACAATTCTACATGCAATTCCTCATCAAAATACAAGTTTCTAATTCCAATTTAATGGGTTTTCATCAACCTCCCAAAAACAATACAATTTTATCAATTTCCTACGCATGGAAGAAGCATTCTCTGCAACTAATGAAATTAAACCACTTGCCTTATGTATATCTCTGATTTTGATGTCGAATTGATGAATGATTCTCTCTCTTTCTGCAGAATTCTCCTCTCTCTCTCTCTACAAGTCTTCTTCTCCAAGGTGACAATGGTGGCTAGGGTTTGCCTTAGGAAACTTTTTGGAATTAATTCTAATAACCCCCGTAGCCTATTAGGTCATAAGGTATAGTTAGTGGGTTTAGTGGGTAGTTACCAAATCATATTTTTATTTCCTAATTTTCGTGGGTTTTAATTCCCAAAAATCCAAAATTACCAAACTACCCTTATACGTTGCCGGCATGACCCAAAATGCCCCGGGACCCAAACTAAACCCCCGGCTAGTGTTTTCTGACTATTTCGACCCTTCCGGACGCGTTGGCGCACTCAAAACGACCATACGGTTAATAGAAATAAAATTCACTTTTTAATTAAAATAATTATATTCCTGGCGCGACTGTCACACGCGTCTCAACAAAATTTCCAAATTGCCGTATTTAAATCTCACGACAAATTTCATAATTCAATATTCATATATAGCCATATATACTCATTAAAATCAAATACCAACTCGCATCTCACTAGTATTTTTATCCGGATTAATTTCCAATTAATACACATTTAATTCAATTAATCCCATAATTAAGTATCACAAAAAATACGGGGTATTACATCTGACACAGGTTTTAAAGAAGTGATATTATCAACGGTGACAGTGGGAGGATTCCATCCATTTTCGCAAAGCAATCAAACATGCTCGTCAATAGCTTTTAAACTAGATTTCATGTGAGCTTTCAATTAGGCATAATTATTCCCATAAAAAATAGGCACCTTATTAAATCAACGTTCCATTGGAAAATTTGGGATTTTTCACAAAATTGATTTTTCAAAAAAAAATCAATATCTCACAATTTTGCGAAAAATAGGAATACGCGAGAAATTAGCGTAACCCGCTCTGATACCAATTTGATGACGTGAGAAGTCAAATTGTATAAAAAAAATCCTTGAAAAATCAGGATCCCGCGATAAATTAGCGTAACCCGCTCTGATACCAATTTGTAAAATGTAAGAATGCGGTGTGTGATACCGATTTCAATTAATTCACAAGTTTTGAATTAAACCTTATTTAATTAGAGTCTATTTTTAAACCAAATTAATTCAACCCCTTAAACATGCAACTACGTGTGTGCGTGTGTCAAACCATAAACAAATAAAGCATGCAACACAAATTTCAGAAAAAGTTCCCGAAGGGAAAAACTTTTTATTTCTAGTACTCTGACAAGTTTACAAGACCATTGACTTACATATCATCTTGCTTTCGTCCACAAGAGTAACGCATGGTGTCTTCGTCAAACCTCCAAAGCAACGGCTATAAATAAATCAGCAATGGTTCGCACGCAACTATACCACAAGGAACGTAATCCTAGACACACAATCTTCTCGGTGTAGGTTATCATTCCCACAAGAGTAAACAATAAAAAAAGTTGTGTTCTTGAACACCAAAAAAATTCACCAAAGCATATGGGATTTTTATGAATTGAAAACCAAAAAGGGAATTAAACCCTAAAAGGAAGAAGCCAAAGGAATTCTGCTTTCGCAGTTTTTCTATTCTGTAAAAAACTGTGACTTCTTCATGAAAACGTTACAAAATAATGAGTATTTATACAAAATCGCACCGCCTAAAAAAACGTGCTCGTTCGAACGTGATAGCAGTCTCGCGCGAACGACTAACAAATGTCATTCAAATGACATCTCGCGACATCCAATGTCGCTCAAACGAGATGGTTAGCTCGCTTGAACGACCTGGGGTCAAAATCGAGGTACGCTCCGACATTTAGAAAAAATTACTGATTCTCAAATTTGACGAAAAAGTCCGCTCCAACACTTAGAAAATATTTTGTAAAAATATCCCAAAAGCTCTAAGTGGAAAGGTAAGGTATTTAAAACAAAACCTTACCAAAGTAAACTTCGCGGAGTCTTTTTGATGATGATTAATTAGGATCCGTCTTCATGTAGATCGCTCTTCAATGGTGTAACGGTATACGACATACTAAATTGATAACGGACTTATAAAATAATGTCCTTACACTTTTAGATCTCTATCCAGCATCATTTAGTTATTCATAACAATTTTTTACTTTGCCGTTAAAATCTTAAGCTACGATTATTAGATTACTTGTCTTAGTTATAATGTAAATTCATCCATTTGTGCTCTTTTTGATCTTTAATATCACTTTATACAATGCATCTGGGAATTTATTCATGCCCAGCCGTTTTGAAGATTCTTTAGCGAGTTTAACAAATAATTAACCAAGGAATATATTCAAGACAAAAGACAAGATGAATGGTATTATAGGTCAATCGCCTGTCGATTATTTACCCTCAAACTCCTCGTGTCGAGGATTCATATAAACCTCATAGCCCACTAATCCAATACACCTCATCTGGATTTTGGCCAATTGTGCCTCGTTACCCTAGGTTAAGATGAGGGCTCTTTTTCTTCCATGATGGATAATCGCCCATTGGGAAAGAAGAACCATAAAGCCAAGGTAAACCTTACAACAACTTCTTCTTCTTGGACCTTAACTAGAATTGATGCCATGACCTCATACCCTTCTCCCCCTCATGTCTATGGATTATCCTTAGATTAAGACAATGAATCTAATCCTTTTGAGAGATGATTTGATGCCTAAGAGTTCGTAGTAATTGTTGAGTACGATGAGTATGATGGGGAGTTGGAACATATTTCTTTTGTATAATTAGCCACTGGATTTCTCCTTTTGAACTATGATATCTTCGACACCTCTATTGATAATGATGTAGCCTACGAGATAAATTTTTATGTGGCTAGTATTTATAAGAGTACAATTAACAAGGTTAAACTGTCGCACCCCAACTTAATTAAGTTAAGATTATCATTTATAAATTTATTCAATTTCCCTTAAACAATACTTTACTTTAAGTCTCCCCTGAAAATAGCACAATATTTTTTTTTCTTCAAAGGCATGTTTAGATGAAACTATAACTACCTTTACATATAACTTAAGAGTATTAAACAACTTTACATACCCAAGTTTCTTAGTTTAACATTTACATAAAAATCTTCTTAATCTTCAAACCATATTAGATATCCGTCACTCCCCCGTTTTAAGGTCCTAACTTGGCAATGAACTCCAAATGATAGGCCTACCTGAAACATAACATTATAGGAGTGTAAGCAACACAAGCTTAGTGAATGACCACATTCCACACATATAACAAATGTGAATAACCATTTTTTATTTTGTTCTAATGCTATAACCCAACAGGAATTGTGAAACTCTCGCAAGCTTGGACCCGTCACAGTCCAATTAACCCACCACAGTTATTGGGGACCACCACATCCCTTTATTTGGCCCGAGTACACAAACCTTTAAGTTAGATTAACAGGACCGCCACATCCTGTAGGACCCACCACAGTCCTTAACATTAGATAAAGGACTCACTAGTCCATATCATTATATAACATCGCTTAACATTTTTAATCATATGCATATGTTTCCTAAATACAACATCACTCCCATAAGCATTTTAACACATGTATTGAACTACACATTTCCATATGAACATATAATCATATAAATATCATAGGAAAGGTCACTCACCTTGGATTTGGTGCTAAGATTAATACCAAACTACTTCCTTGGAATGGTAATATTAGCTACTTCCCCACCTAATAAGTCAACGTCATTAGTATCTGAATACACCAATTAACATTAAACCTAGTAATACATCAAATCATTTGGTCAATCAGAAATAACTAAGGAGGAAATAAATATGATACTTCACATTTATATAACACCCAAGTAATTAGGGTTCTAACACAATTTACGGAATTAAATTACCAATTCTCTAGACAGAGTTATGCCCATTTTATTACAACCTTTTCCAAATCGTTTCTCAAGAAAAACAGCAACACAACTTCAACTTCCTAGAATTTTCATAATTTTGTATACAGCATAACTTTGCATGATATTCCACTTAATATCATTAAACACATTCAATAATACAAAATTAATGTTTCATAATTTTTAGGGCTCATTTTTTTTGTCGAGCAAAACGTCAAACACCTGGTATGCATTCTTGCTCCTTTAGGGCAGATTTTAAACCAAAACTTCAAACTATCACCAAAGGTTCATTCCTTGGTAGTTTTACACAATTTTCGGATATGTTATACATGTATGAGTCTATTTTACTCTCCAACTATAATCACTCAATTCCAATAAGTATTCCATGATTTATACCATTTTTAGCACAACTAGGTCAAAAAAGAACATTAAAGCATAAGTTAGCATTTTTAAGCATACATAACCTCTACCTTGAGTATAAATCATGGAAACATATAATAAACAAGTTTTAGCAGATATATACATCATAAGCATGAATTTTCTAAATCAAAAATCTTTACGAAAAATGATGTAAATCTAAGACTTTAAAGTATGCATTTACGATCCTAGTACCAGTTCTAACTTATGTTCTTAACCCATCCTTATTTTAATACACTTAGGAAATATGGGTATCATTAAAATACTAAACAAAATCAGAAACAAAAATATACCAAGTGTAGAACTCATCCATGTGATCAACTTTAATAGAGAAGTAATTACCTTACAAGAATTCCTCAATTTATGGTGATTTTTCAAAGAAATTCTTCCTTAACTTTCTTTTTCTCTCTCCATAAGCATATTTTTTTCTAAAGCTTGTAATAGGAAATGAAAAAGATGATAAGGTCTACCTTATAATCTTAAAAACGTGTCTATGTGACCACTTTAAGGTGGTATTGTGTGATTCGTTGGGCAAGGAGTCCAATAGGACAATTCCTTAATGACAGATTTGTCATGCCTTGTAAAATCACCATAACTCACTATTTCGGGCCCCGATTTACTCTCACTTTGTGTCAATGAGTATATAACTTAAACATATAGAACTTTCATATTTTGTGTTTTCCAAAATCATAAAACTAGTACACCTAATTTGGGCTCGAACAAAAGAGTAATTATTTACTCAAAATTTCATAACTTTCACATTTGGCGACCAAACATCGCCACTTTCGCACCAACACTCTAGTTTACTTTTTATAAACATAATTATGCATTTAAAAACATATTTCCATGATGCATTTAACCGCATAACTAATCACATGCCTTAAACATGTTATCCCCAATCATAAGCTCGATTCGCATCTAATGTAAACAACATACATATCACATGAGTATGCATTCCCTAAACATGATAATTAACATGTTTAATACAAATAACCAATTTATAGCTTATAACTCATAAAAATTCTCCCCCTCTTATAAAAATTTTGTCCTCGAAATTTAACACATAAAAACTTACCAAACAAGTAAGGATATTGCTTCTTCATGTCATCCTCCTCGTCCCAGGTGGCATAATCCACATTCTGACTTCTCCACATCACCTTAACTAGTGAAATGGTTTTACTACGAAACACTTGCTCCTTTCGATCTATAATAGCAATTGGTTCCTCCACATAGGTTAAGTCATCTTGAAGCTCTATCGGTTGTGAAATAAACACATGTGAAGAATCGGGCACATACTTACGTAACATGGATATATGAAAAACATTGTGTATCCGGGACAATTCTGGTGGTAACGCCAATTTATAAGCTACAACTTCAACCCATTTCACTATCTCATAAGGGCCAATGTACCCGCGACTTAACTTTTCCTTATTCCCGAATCTCATAACCCCTCTCCAAGGAGAAACACGTAGGAATACTCGATCACCTTCCTCAAATTTCAATTATTTCCTTCGATTGTCTGCATAACTTTTCTGTCTACTTTGTGCCACCTTCAAGCGATTATGGATAAGATTTATTTTTTTAGTAGTCTTATGTACAATTTCTGGCCCAAGAAGTTTTCGTTCTCCTACTTCAGTCCAACACACTGGAATTCTACATTTTCTCCCATACAAAGCTTCATAAGGAGCCATCTCAATACTCGAATGATAACTATTATTATAAGCAAACTCTATTAGTGGCAAGTGTTCATTGCAACTTCTCTTGAACTCCAATACACAAATTCGTAACATGTCTTCAAGTGTTTGGATCGTTCTTTCTGACTTCCCATCAGTCTGAGGATGAAAAGATGTACTAAATTTCAATTTAGTCCCCAAAGCTTGTTGTAAACTAGGCCAAAAGTGAGAAGTAAACTTAGGATCTCAATCAGAAATAATAGAAACAGGTGCACCATGCAATCTAATAATCTCATCCACCCATAATTTGGCACATCTCTCTATGGAGTAAGTAGTTTTAACAGGAAGAAAATGTGCAGACTTAGTCAACGTATCAACGACAACCCAAATAGAATCAAACCCTCGTGATGATTTTGGTAAACCTATAACAAAATCTGTAGTAACATGATCCCATTTCCACTCAGTAATAGGTAAGGGTTATAGTAAATCACTTGGCTTCTGATGCTTTACCTTCACCTGTTGGTAAACTAGACATCTAGCAACAAAATCTGCAATGTCGTGTTTCATTCCCGGCCACCAATAACATTGTTTCAAATCTCTATACAGTTTCGTGCTCCCTGGATGCATAGTATATAAAGAGTAGTGGGCTTCCTCTAAAATTGTTCTTCTTAAATCAGGCACATTAGGTACACACAAACGGTTTCCGTACATAACAATGTCATCACCACGAATAGAAAATTCATTTTCTTTACCCTTTTTCATATTATCTCTAACTTTCTCCAATTCTTTGTCTCCTACCTGTGCTTGTTTTATCCAGTCTATCAACGTGGGTCTAACATTTAAATGTGCTACTATTTCGTAAGACTCATTCAAAGTAAATTCCACCCCCATTAAAGCTAACTCTCTCAGCAGGTCAACTTGAATACAATAAATACAAGATACTATGCCTAAAGATTTTCTACTCAAAGCATCAGCAACAACATTAGCTTTACCTGGATGGTGATGTATCATGCAATCATAATCTTTTATAAGTTCCATCCACCTTCTTTTCGTCAAGTTCAAGTCTTTTTGAGTAAACAAGTATTTTAAACTTTGATGGTCAGTAAAAATTTCACAACTAACACCATATAAGTAGTGTCTCTAGATCTTTAATGAAAAAACTACTACAGCCAACTCAAGATCGTGTGTAAGGTAGTTGCGTTCATGTATCTTTAATTGTCGAGAAGCAAAAGCAATTACCTCTCTATATTGCATTAACACACAATCGAGCCCTTGATACGAGGCATCACTATAAATAACTAAACCTTCTGTACCCGTTGGGATAGTCAATACTGGAGTTGATGTCAACTTACCCTTTAATTTTTCAAAACTTTTATCACAATCGCCACTCCAGACAAACTAGTTCTCCTTTCTGGTAAGCTTAGTCAATGGCAATGCAATAGAAGAAAACCCCGGTATAAACCTCCTGTAATAGCTCGCCAATCCAAAAAAGCTACGTACCTCTGTCACACTAGTTGGCCTTTCCCAATTGACACTAATTGGCTTTTATCATCCTCGAATCGATTGTAGCATGGATGTCAATCCACTTTGAGATTGGAGATATCATTTGGAGAGTGTACATTATAGTTTCTACTAAGAAGTTTCCCATATTATTACATGAGACCTCATAAATCAAATATAAAGTTGGTGAGGGTTTCCCAGACTTTGAACCATAATTTGTAGATGGGTTCCTTATTTGTTTATGGAGCTTGGGAATTCCTTAAAAGATGAGGAACGGTAAGGGGCCATTAAAATACCTCGTTAATGAGGAAAACTCCTCTCAGTAGTAATCCCTTTTACTTTTATTGGTAATATATTTGTGGACATTCAGACAGTGGCTGCACCCTAAAAAGGGTTATGGAGAATGGGGTCAAGGAAGAAATTCCCTGTTTTGCCACTCTCGCGATGTTCTGAGCTCCCAATGATATATATCGGTCGTCGTTAAGGGGTGAAAATGTAAATATTGGAGTTTCCAGTCTATTTTACTCAAGACGGGCAAAGAATATACCCGTCCTCATAGAAACGGCATCAAAATACTAACTTATGCATTTGAAACCATATAGGTCACTGGTTCGGGGACTAAGTAACGTAATAGGAAGGAGTTAGGAACTTATTCCTCTCATTCAATCTCTCATGGGCTATAAACAGTATTCTCCCTTTTCTCTAAAATGTGTACAACGTGTATAGGGTGAAAAGTGCATATATACATGAAAATTGCATAAGGTTCTACATCATTATGTCCGCGTCACGGGAAAGATGAGAACGAATCATTTGAAGGAGTACGACTAAAAGAAAGAGAAGAGCATAAAAGTAGCCAAAATATTAGCGATGCACGGATCATGATTCATTATGGAAGAGTAAATATGCATATAAAAGAGACCTCTAAAAAGAAATAAATAGATAGAAATGGCTAAACTATGAGCAGTGATCGTGACTCCCTATGGATAAGTAAATGCACATGTCAACAGGCTTACTAAAAATGACAAATAGATAAATAAAATAGACAATAATAGATAAACTATGAGCGATGCACCGGGTCGTGACTCACTATAAACAAGTGAGTACGTATATCAATGGGACTGCCAAAAGTAGAAATTGATGAAGTAATATATATAGAATACTAGTGAAAATGAGAAGAATAAAAAAAAGGAAAAGTGGAACAAGGGGGCTTGAATCCCAAGGTGAACCCAAGAAGCCTATATAGCCGGAACCAACATCAAAGTCCATGTAGTTTGAGAAGAAAATAAGGGTGGGGTTTAACCCATAAATACAAAACTAGAGTTTTATATTTTAATTTGTGGAAAAGTATGCGAAAGTGTGAGAAAAATGAGGATAAAATCTAATTTAGGATATGTAGGATAAATCCTCTTTTTTGGGTTTTTGAGTTTATGAAAATAAGTTTGAGGGTATATAAATAATAAAAATGTGATTAGGTAGTGAGAAAGTAAAATTAAAAGGAAAGGTATGATAAGAGTGATAAAATGAAAGAAATAGCACTAATTTAATGAACTTGAATAGAATAAATTTATACCATCAATGGGACTTGGATTATGATTTTAGAGGTGATGTAGGTTGATTTGGATGGTAGTGGGGTGGTGGAAATATGGGTAGCAATGGTGAGGTGTGGGTGATGTAATGGAATGTTTAAATAATGTTTAGAAATGATGTATCAATGGGTTGTTGCACTGATTCCGAGGCAGAAGGTCCTGAATAATGAGGTTAGGGTTTCCTTAAATAGGAAGGGGAAAGAAAAATAAGTTGCCATTAGGGGTATTTCGGTGAGTATATCCGTTAGCCTATTGATAATCATGTCTGTCAGACTTGGCGACCCATTAAAGTATCCCCTTCCTATAGGCAGGCCATAAACGGATTTTCTAGAAATATGGTTATAAAATACAAACCGTAATTCCAATTTATACACGAATGGGATCTTTGAAAAGATAATTTAGAGATCTATGGAAATTAGTTGAAGTACCCGTGGGTCCAAGAGCTTACCAAAGTCAAATGGATCTTGGGAGCATTCGGGGACCTCCGATTTAGGGTTTGGGGTAAAAAGGTAACTAAACGCGAACCGTAATTCTTAATTGCCCACGATAGGGACTATTGGAAAGGGGAATCAGAGCCCTATGAAAAAGCATTGAGATACTCTTGGGTTCTAGAGCACAATTGTGACGACCCGGATATGATTGTGATAAACCATGTTTAAATCACGCTTACCGTATAGGATGGGGATAATGTGTTATTAGAGTATATAATGTTAAGTTATTGTGCTTAGTCTAATCCTACCTTCATAACTTATGAAATATTGAATTAGTCACAAACACAAAGTTTAAAGTCTTCGGTAGGAATGTTCAAGTTCGGGACAAGTTTTGGCAACTATAATATGATAATTGACTCGGGGAGAAAACTAGATAGTTGTAGATATATGAGTTAAGTTTGTAACACATCAAAATTTGTGTAAAACAAAGGTCCAAAGAAGGTGTTATGCTGAAATTACGAATAGGGGGTAAAGTGGTCATTTAGCGTTAAAGGATATTTTGTTTATACGGCGACACATATCATATTTTGATTGGACCAAGGGGAGGTGACTTATCCCGACTTTAAAACCTTAAAATGACCTTCTCCTTCAGCCAAAATCAGGCATGAGAGAGTTTGGCTTGAGGAGAGAGAATCGGGAAGCTCGGGAAGTTAAAAGTGAGGAGAAAAATCCATAGGAAATTATGAAAAAGTCCCTAAGGTAATTCTATGCATAAATCTTGTTATTATTTTGGTATTATTGATTGAAATTATAGAAATCATATATTTGTTTTCAAAATTTCATGACTTGGTGTATATGTACGGATAAATGCAAGTTAAAGAAAAGTTGAACGTGTAATATTGCTTCGATTGGAAACCTTGTGTATTCAATTTTGTATATTTATTGGAATTGAATAATTCCAGTTGGATACGAAAATAGACTCATATATGTATAACATATCCGAATAATATGTGAAAATACCAAGAAATGAATCTTTGGTGAAAGTTTGAAGTTCATGTATCAAATCTTCCCCAAAGGTGTAAGTATGCACACCAGGTGTTCGATGTTTTGCTTGACATATCAAATGAATGTTAAAATTATGAAACTTTAATTTTGTATTTTTTAACATGTTTATGGATGTTGGGTGAAATATCAAAGGAAGTTATGATGCAGAAAAATTATAAAAATTCTTTGAAGTTGACTGAATGATAAAAGAGTCTATAGGGCAGATTTGATTTGTAATAAAGAAATTGACACATTTTACTGTAGGAAACTTGAAATGATGTGTTGTTTCTTATATTGGGAACCTAATATGATAATAATTGGATTGCCAAAAATAAATTAAAGTATGTTTGGGATATGGATTGGATATGTTAAATATTTTAAAATGAAATTGGATGGGACTTCATTTATGATAAATGATTAGAATGGGATGATATGATGCTTATGAATTCGGTTAAGGTTAAGTTATTCTTTGGATTGTTAATATACTTATGATGATACTAATATTTTAAGACTTTATGTGTGAAAGGTAAGAAGAACCGGTTGAACAAGTGCCAGACAAAGGCAAGGGAAAAAATACATGAAGTGGCCAAGGTGCGTGCATTCACTATAAAAAGATGTATTATACATGGCTATGGAGATGATTTGAACATCACTCATGGGGGAGAATTGTCTATTAAAGACAAGGTGGTTACTCCTGGACCAGGAATGGGGGAGAATTGTCTATTGTAGATAGGATATATGAATCATGATTCGGATAAGTTCGTCATTCTTTATGAATGAGCCACATAAGTATATAATTGGTCATTCTTTATGAATGAGTCATTCTTTATGAATGAGCCAGATAAGTATATAATTGGTCATTCGTTATGAATGAGCCGGATAAGTATATAATTGGTAATTCTTTATGAATGAACCGGATAAGTAATACATAATTATGAATGGGTCGGATAAGTATCCATAAATTGCCACATGGATATGATTTATTAAATTTAATTATATGCAATAGTTTCGCAGTGATGCATTCACTGGGCTATTTTGCTCACGATTACTATGGTTATGTGTTTCAGGTAACGTGATGTCACTGTCAAATCTAGGAGGTCGGGTTGGGTTATTAAAGGATGCATAAGACAAAAAATTGGGTTAAATGAAAAAGGTGTAATTTAATCCTACTTATCCTCTAAGCAAGTTTGAATAAGCATAACTACTTTATAATTGTGAAAGGTCCTAATTTTATTGCTTCATGTTAATAATTTAAAAAGGATACTCGTGTTTATGGTTTGATTAAGGTAATTATGATTTAACTCACTTTGTCTTTCAAACTTAATTATAAGTAACTGGGTTGGGGTGTGTCAACTTTGGTATCAGAGCCTAGGTTTTAGAGGTTCTAGGGTGAGGAACGCCTAGATTTGGCAGTAAAAGTAGAAATTGATATGCCCTGTATGTATCCAACAGCTATGAGACATCAACCTCGGTCAAAGAGATGGCCGAGGTTAGAAAGGCCTTAGATTGGCAACCAATGGTCTCGTCCTAAGCAAGGTCGGCCATGGCCGACGTTACTAGTTACGTCACAGTCAGACAACAGTTGAGGTCTTCATGATCCAAAGGGACAGTTATTCATCAGGCCATCCAGGGTTGGCAACCTCAACTAGGTGCAAGCCAAGGTTACTAGAGCTACACCATCATCATAACCAACCTCGACAGAGAATCAACCAATGTTCCTAGACTCCTCCTCCATAACCTCGACTCTGGACGACATTATTACTCCACTCGCCTTACCTCGGCCTCCTATGAGCCGAGACCACCATGATTAATCTCGGAATTGGGCAGCAGCCAGGCTACACCAACCTCGTACTCTTCCAGGCCGAGGTTGGTACCAATCACATATGGTCGAGCCTTTATTTGCATATGTGTGGCTGGGAACACGTGTACACAATCAGTTATAACAAATCATTCCCCTCACGTAAGGGAATATTTCACCATCATTCTCTACATGTGACAGTGACAAATGTATTCATCAGATTGGTTAGATCAACTCACACATGATCATTGCATGCATAGGGGGTGAATTACACCCCCCCCCACATACTATATATAATTGCCTTCTCCTCCTTGGATAAGGATCCAGAAATTAGTAGCCCTAGCTGAAACTCTGTCCAAATATACAGTAGAGAGAGAAAGCTTGAGAGATTGTATCTATGGTCATTAGAGCCCTCATACAGTGATATTAATCACCTACTTGCACAGTGGACGTAGGCCTGATCGGCTGAACCACTTACATGACTATGTTCATCTTTTTCTCCTCACCTCCTTCTACTGTATGCTCTTACTCTTATACTGCCATTGCTAACATTGAATTGAGCTTAAGAACACCTTGAAGGGTGGTGTTGTTTCCAGCATCATCATTTTGGCACCGTCTGTGGGAACGAGAAGCTATCTCTTCCTCTTCTTCTGCTTAAACTCACCGGAGACTCTGGTGGTGAACCAGACACCGCCTCTTGTGTGGAGTTGTTTCACCATTGAAAGAGGTCCTGTAAGGTATTAAGCTCATATACTAAACCAGCTCTTTAGTGTTAATGAATGGCACCGGAATTACCACCGCCTCTTCCACCACCTGGGGCTGGAGGACCTAGTTCCAGCCAGGCACCGCCTCAGTTCGAAATGGTGGAGGTGGCCGCAGCCTTGAGGTCTTTGGCTACGACGCAACAAGAAATGAAGGTGCAATTCACACAGCTCAGCCAAAACATGATGATACCACCTGGAGTCTCACCGGAGATGATCACTCCCGTGGCTGTTCAATCCCATCCTGAAGCCATGGGACCACCCCAGGCACCGCGAAAGGATCACCCTACACCCCAGCGGTGGAGGGACGTTACTGATCCTAGGCGTTTACGCCTGGGGAGGCAAGGACACCCTTGCCCTGAGGATAAGTATGGTGATTTAGAGGCAGAATATGTTCCAGAAGATTTTTGGGAGCCATATGAGGTTTCAAATAATACAGTTCGTCCTATCCAGTAGAGCCGAGGTTGTGGAGGCAGAAGAGGTGAAGAAGCTCAATAAAGAGGATCAGCTTTTGATCGATTGAGCAGAGGGTCAGCCTTTAAAAGGCTCGGCCCAGTGAATGACCTAAAATAGAGGTTATCAAGGTCGAGGAGTGCAGCTAGCTCACAAAGGGAAGAAGGTCAACGTCGTCCTAATCAGGGTCGACCCCACATAGGACGAGGTAGAGACTAGGAAGAGGTCAACAGTCAACGTTGTGCTGCGGTTGGAGAACCTTCAGTCCACCCCTTGGAGGTGTCTGGGGATAACCTCGGCCAAGACAACGTTACAAGACCATGGAATGACTCCATCCAATGTCTTGAAGAAAAGATAGGAGACCTCATCAAAATTCGAGACCCACTGCAAAGAGGTTTCTCAGAAGGCTCCCCATTCGTGGCTAGGATAGTGGGTTTCCCAACCCCTGCTAAGTTCAAACCGCCCATGGTGTCTACCAAGTATGACGGTAGCACTAACCTAGTACATCACATTGAGATGTACCAATCAGCGACGGACATTTATTCAATTCTAGATGAGATGAAGTGTCGGGCCTTCTCCGGGACTCTGACGGGAGCAGCGCACATCTGGTTCACTACTCTTCCGAAGAATTCAATCAAGAACTTTAAGGGGTTGGTTGAACGATTCATTCACAATTTCTATTTTGGGGTAAGACCTCAAAAGAAATACACCCATCTGTTGTACGTCAAGTAAGATAAGAATGAGAGCCTAAGAGACTACATTGACAGATTAGACAAAGAAAAACTTGAGGTGGAAGACTATGAAGAGAATATAGCCATGACCACCCTCAAAGGAGGTCTTCAGAAAGGGAAATTGTTGTGGAAACTTGCAGAAGACCCTCCCAGGTCCATGACAGAGCTATTGGTAACTGCGGGTAAGGTCATGAATGCTTAAGAGGCTATGGCCTCAAAGTATGAGGATGAGAACGACGGTAGCAATGGGAAATTCCAAAGGAAAAAGGACGGAAAGAAGAGGTCAGCTGATGACAAGTTCGCACACTATACCCCTCTAACGGTGAGCTGCGAACATATCCTCAATGAGAACAAGAATGACAGGTCTCTGAGATGGCCGGAGAAACTGAAGGCTCCTCCTCATAAGAGGAACAAGAACTTATGGTGCGAGTTCCACCAAGACCATGGCCATGTTACAGATAAGTGCTTCGCCTTGAAAGATGAGATCGAGAAGATGTCGAAGTCTGGAAAGTTGAGGAAGTATGTTGATGGCAAGGCTCCAAAAAGGGGAAGGGATGACCCTAAAAAAAGAGAAACGACAGATGTCATAACGACACCCCAGTAAAAAGAGATGGTGACTCAGATGGTGATGATGAAGACGATCCAGACCTCTCACCAAAAGATGACAACATCCCAGTGAAGAGGGTTGGTATGATCTCCTTTGGTGTTAACACCATATGTGGAGGACTTGCAGGGGGTAGTTCTGAGATGGCTGACCGAAAAGCTCATATGGCAGAGGCCAAGTCAGTGGCCAAACTTGAAGTAGTAAATCTGACGTCTTTCGAGACAACGCAGAAGAGAAAGATGGTGGACATGGACACTCTCATAGTTGGGTTCTCCCGACTCCACTTCAAAGGCATCCTAGCTCCACATGATGACCCTTTGGTAATCACAATAAGAGTTCATGGATGTGAGGTACAGAGAATTCTTGTAGACGGAGGAAGTTCAGCAGATGTGATGTTTTGGCCTTGCTTCAAGAGCCTAGGCCTTAGCAGAGCTAGGCTGGTACCCTATCATCATCCGTTAATGGGCTTCAGCGGTGAAAAGGTCCACCCGTTGGGCATGTATGAGATGGACGTACGAATGGGCGATGAGTGGCCTAAGAGGTTAACTCGGAAGATAAACTTTTTCGTTATAGATGAAAATGTCTTCTCGGCCTATAACCTCATCATGGGAAGAGTAGCCCTTAAGGAGTTTGAGGCCGTACCGTCAACGGTCCACCAAATGCTAAAATTTCTAACCCCCTATGGGGTAGGGGAAGTGTAGGGTGACCAGACCATAGCACGAGAATGCTACTTCAACTCGGCTGAGGAGAGAGAGGCTCATAAAAGAGAAACTACCACTTATAACATTGATAAACTTGACCCTAGAGATGAAATAAAGTTGAAGAAAGGAGAGGCCATGAAAGAGGTAGAATCCATCGTCCTCAATGAGGACAAACCAGAAAAAAATATCCAGGCCGGCAAAGCCTTAAAAGCGAAATTTAAGGAAGAGCTGATAAACTTCTTGAGGAAGAGGAAGAGTGTCTTCTCTTGGAGTCACGCGGACATGCCTGGTATCAACCCTAAGGTTATGTGCCACAAGCTCAACGTGACTAAAGATGCTAGGCCGGTCAAATAAAGACGAATAGTTTACTCAAGAGAGAAGCACGATGTCATCCGGGAAGAGGTGAAAAAGTTGGAAGAGGCTGAGTTTATCAGGGAAGTCATATATTCGGAATAACTATCAAACGCAGTCATTGTGCCCAAAGCCAATGGAAAATGGAGAATGTGTGTAGATTTTACTGACCTGAACAAGTCATGCCCAAAAGACAACTATCCCTTACCTCGGATCGATCAGATGGTAGATGCTACTGCAGTGCATGAGCTCATGAGCTTCATGGACACGTATTCAGGCTATAATCAGATCATCATGGATGCTAAAGACTCAGAGAAGACAACCTTCATTACTGACAAAGGGACCTATTGCTACAAGGTTATGCCCTTCGGTTTGAAAAATGTCGGGGCAACGTACGAACGTCTTGTGAATAAGATGTTTGAAGACCAAATAGGCAAGACTATGGAGGTGTATGTTGATGATATGTTGACGAAAAGCTTAAAGGCCTGCACTCACATGGCAGACCTAGAAAAGACCTTCGATACCATGGACTTGTACAGAATGAAACTCAAGCCTGCGAAGTGTGTCTTTGGGGTAGGAGCTGGGAAATTTCTCGGATTCATTGTCAATCAAAGGGGAATAGAGGCAAACCCTGAGAAAATCAAGGCTTTTCTCGACATGAAGACACCAAGGAGTATCAAGGACCTTTAGAGGCTCACTGGAAGGGTAGCTGCACTCAACAGATTTATTTCTAGAGCGACGGACAAGTGTCTTCCGTTCTTTAAGGTGCTTAGAAAGGCCTTCGAATGGGATAAAGAGTGTGATGAGGCTTTTAACCAACTCAAGTCCTACCTCGGATACCCTTTACTCTTATCTCGACCCAAAGTAGGAGAGAAGTTGTATATTTATCTAGCAGTCTCTGAATCAGTTATAAGTGCAGCCATAGTACGGGAAGACGTTGGGATCTAAAGGCCTATATACTTCAATAGTAAGGCCCTTCAAGGGTCTGAACAAAATTATCCTCGGATGAAAAAGTTAGCTTACACCCTGATACATGCTTCTAGGAAGATGAAGCCTTACTTTCAAGCCCATTCCATGGTCATCCTCATCGACTCCCCACTAAGACAGGATCTCCACAAGCCTGAGAAGTCGAGTATATTGATGACATGGGCCATTGAGTTGGGAGAGTATGACCTTACTTATCAGCCCAAGGTGGCCATCAAAGGGCAGGCACTTACAGATTTTGTTGCTGAGTTCACATGGGAAGAGGCCGAGGATGAAAACTGCAAAGGGGTCAAACAGAAGCATCTTCCGAGATTCGGAAGAGGTTGTATCCAAGAGAGATAGAAATGAAATAGCAGAGAATGAGGAAGACTGGTACCTCTTCAAGCAAGGAATCATGTCTAAAGGGGGCTTCTCATCAGATGAAGACATCTGGAATCTCTTTGTTGACGGGTCTTCTTGTGACAGTGGAAGCGGTGCAGGGTTAATACTTTCGGCTCCGGATGGTACCAATGTTGAATACACTTTGAGGTTTAACTTCAGGGCATCAAACAACGAGTCAGAATATGAGGCCATGATAGCAGGTCTCTCATTGGCAAAGACCCTGGGAGTAAGACGGCTCCTACTTCATAGTGACTCAAGGTTAGTTGTTAATCAAGTATTGGGGGTTTATGAGGCCAAGGACGAAAGGATGGCCAAATACCTGAAGAGGGTGAGAATGATATTGGAAGATTTCGAAGAGTTAAGGATGAAGAGAGTACCTCGGCAAAACAACAACCATGCAGATGCACTAGCAAGGTTGGCTTCGGCAATAATGACAGACATCAGAAGGACAGTTCCAGTCGAGGTCCTGCCTAAGGCAACCATTGAAGAAGAAGAGGTTGGTAACCTTTGCCTCAATTTGAACCTAGGGGACTCATGGATGGATCCCCTTATCAAATATTTCAGAGATGGAGAGCTGCCGGAATTAAAGTTAGAGAGGAGGAAACTAAGGTACAGAGCTTCAAAATTCTCCATAATAGGAGACGTCCTATATAAGGAAGGATTTGTATTACCTCTCCTCAGATGTGTTCATCCCACGGAAGTTCCTTGCGTCCTACAAGAAGTACATGAGGGTTCTTGCTCTAGTCACATAGGAGGAAGACCTTTAGCGAAGAGGATTATTACGCAAGGATATTAGTGGCCGACATTGGCCAAGGATGGTGCATCCTATGTGAAGAGGTGCGACAAATGTTAGAGATTCTCCACTATTCCCCATTAACCTCATCAGCCTATGACATCAATCAAGTCCCCTTGGCCATTCGCAGTATGGGGAATTGACTTAGTGGGACCCCTGCCAAGGGCTGCAAATAATTACCGATTTCTGATAGTTGCCATTGATTGCTTCTCCAAGTGGGAAGAGGCGGAGCCGATAATAACGATTACAGAATAGAAGACCTTTCAATTTATTTAGAGAAACATCATATGCAGACATGGCCTTCCAAACACCCTCATCTCGAACAACGGAACCTAGTTCAAGAATTCTTCCTTAGAAAAATGTTACGAAAGAGTTGGGATAAAGCAGTTTTTCTCTTCTCCTGGATGACCTCAGGCAAACGGTCAGACCGAAGTCACAAACAGAAAAATCCTCGATGGAATCAAGAATAGGTTAGAAGAAGCTAAGGGAAGATGGACTGAAGAGGTTTATGGTGTGCTATGGGCCTATAGAACAACAACTAGGACACCGACGGGGGAAACCCCATTTATGTTAGCACATGGCTCAGAGGCCGTCATACCAACAGAAGTAGGACTCCCTACTCATAGGGTTCAGACCTATGACCATGAGAAGAATGGGTAGGAGAGAAGACTCGACCTAGATTTGATTAAAAAGAGAAGGGAAGACGCATAAATCAGGTAAGCAGCTTACCAGCAGAGAATAGAAAAGTTCTATAATCAAAGGGTAAAATCAAGACCCATAGCCGTGGGAGACCTGGTGCTGAATAAGACGTTACAGAAGGCCAACAAGCTTCACCCAAATTGGCATGGTCCCTACAAAGTGATTGAGGAGGTTATACTCGGGACCTACAGGCTAAAAAACCTCGAAGGGGAACCTTTCTCCAATCCCTGGAATGCTGATCATCGAAAAAAGTATTACATATGATATTGCAAGGGTCATCATGTAAATATATCATCTTATGAAGAGATTAATAATGAGAAGATCAGTTTCAGTGTCAATTCTTGGTTCATTATGCTCTAGTGGTAGTATTGATGGGGATAACATCTTATGTGATGACCTCAGACCTTATAACATCATAATTTGGTGACAAGGTCTGAGGTAAGACATCATATTTGGATGACCTCAGACCTTAGACATCTTTAATTTGGTGAAAAATTATTCATGGGGATAACATCTTATGTGATGACCTCAAACCTTATAACATCATAATTTGGTGACAAGGTCTGAGGTAAGACATCATATTTGGATGACCTCAGACCTTAGACATCATTAATTTTGTGACAAATTATTCATGTGGATAACATCTTATGTGATGACCTCAGACCTTATAACATCATAATTTGGTGACAAGGTCTGAGGTAAGACATCATATTTGGATGACCTCAGACCTTAGACATCATTAATTTGGTAAAAAATTATTCATGAGGATAAAATCTTATGTGATTACCTCAGACCTTATAAAATCAAAATTTGGTGACAAAGTCTGAGGTAAGACATCATATTTGGATGACTTCAGACCTTATAACATCGTAATTTGGTGACAAGGTCTGAGGTAAGACATTATATTTGGATGACCTCAGACCTTAGATATCATTAATTTGGTGAAAAATTATTCATGAGGATAACATCTTATGTGATGACCTCAGACCTTATAACATCATAATTTGGTGACAAAGTCTGAGGTAAGACATCATATTTGGATGACCTCAGACCTTAGACATCATTAATTTGGTGAAAAAAGTATTGATGGGGATAACATCTTATGTGATGACCTCAGACCTTATAACATCATAATTGGGTGACAAGGTCTGAGGTAATATATCATATTTGGATGACCTCAGACCTTAGATATCATTAATTTGGTGAAAAATTATTCATGGGGATAACATCTTATGTGATGACCTCAGACCTTTAACATCATTAATTTGGTGACAAGGACATCATTGTATTGAGACCTCAGACCCTAACACACATTGCATGGCAAAGAAAATCATTCAAAGAACATTCAACAAATAAAGAAATAAAGCCCTCCTCAGAGGTTGATATAGACTAAGAGTTACAAGTTACAAGGTAACTAAGTTTGTAATCAGAGGTTACAGTTTCAATTGCATAATAAAAAAAATTACAAAAAGATTCACAAAAATAGCCTAAGGATCTGCAGCTACAATGTTGGCATTCTAGGCCTCATTCCCTTGGTCGATGTTGGTCACCTCGGCCCCATCATCTCTGAGGTTGGCACCCTCAGTCTCCGTAACATCCAGCGGTGCAGTCTCTATAGGGGAAGCATCTTCCTCTTCAACCTCTTGAAGGGCCTGGCCAAATTGAGGGTTGGAAAAGCCCAGACCAATGCAGTCAGAGGCTATCAAGCTCCCTGACTCATTCTCCTTAGCGACCGCTAATTTTCCAGTCGCCTTAATACCTCTTTCGAGATATTCAAAGCCAAAAATGATGAATTCATCAGAGACTTTATAATCAGTCAGGATCCCTTCAGAAGCATCCTCAAGGGCTGCCTTCACTACAATATCAACCTTCTGCTGGAGCACGTCGTCCTTGGCCTTCAGAGCAGAGGTGTGTTCCTTTTTAAGCTTGGAGATCTCTTTCTCCAATAGCTTGACCTTCTTGTCAGACCCCTCAAAGGCAGACTTTAGATGATCTACCTCAGCATTCAGAGAGTCCTGCACCTTCTCGGCCTCTTTGCCTTTCTCGATGAGGGGCAACCTCTTCAGAGTCCAGTTGGTAAAATGATGCATAGCAACGATGTCCTGCAAATCAAGAGTCAGATGTATAAGTTCAAATTCAAAGCAGAGGTTACACTTCAGAATAAAATTGAAATTCAAATCTTAGCTGAATAGTCCTGTGAAGGCCAAACTCAACCAGAAGAGGAGTATCCATGGAGCGACAAAAGCGTTTGTCAGCATCGTTCATAGAAGAGCCGATGGCATCTAACGCCTGCACGCTGTGTCCTATCAAACTATCATTAAATTTCACCTGCTCCAGACGAGAAGCAATTGCATCTTCAGAAGATATGGGGATGGACTTTTGGGCCTTACTCTTCCTCTGATCCTCAGGGGAAGTGGTTGTAGTTTTCCTCTTTCTTGTGGCATCGGCCTTAGACGTGCCGACACTTTGCTTCGGTGGGGGAGAAGGTGCACTCAGGCCTGCCTTCTTCACCAACTTTGTAAGACTTGGGGCAGAAATTTCCCAGATTTTGTCAGAGATTCCTTTGGGGCGTTCTGCAGATAGAAAGGTATGAGTTAGAAGATCAGGACATAAAAATTCATAGGTTTAACTTAAAAGAATAAAATAAGCACTTACGGAGCTCAGTCAGAGGACTCCCCCCAAGGCCAGTCTCAGAGAGATAGTAGGGGGTCATCAGATGTTCGAACTTTACCAACAGACTATGCTCCCCATGATCTTGAAGGTTTTTTACTTTTTGAAGATTATTTTGTCTTAGCCCAGGGTCGGCCCTGGCATCCATTGACACCTTGCCCCATCTCAGGGGTATCCTCAGCTCTAAGATTGAAGAGGGGACGCATGGGCCAAATTCGGATGCCCCTGAGGTGAAGAAGTATCGCGGTTTCCAATTATGGTTCGAAGTTTGGGTAATCTGCAACGTCTTTTTAGTTGGATTTTGAGCTAAAAAGTGGTAATAACTCGAATGATTCCTGGCAAAAGAAGGTATGTTGTATCCAGTGAAGACCTAGACAGGAAGGTATGAATGATGGAATGCCCTCTATAAAACTATATCTCTAATTATCACCCTCCAGACATTGGGGGATAACTTGGAAGGAGCTAAGTTAATGTAGGACAGTATGGCCCTAATGATGGGATGAATGGGCAGATGAAACCCAAACTTAAACATCTGCTCGTACAAGCAGATCTCACCATCTCGATAACCGAAAGCCCTCTCTTCCCTCAGAGGTTTCTTGAGTTTTATGGAGGGACTTATTGAATAAAGATGTCTGAAGGCAAGAAGGTCGTTCTCGCTGACAGTGATTTCTATCTCGACTGCCTCTGAGGTGTCAACATCGCTCTCATCCTCATCATCCTCAATATCGGCTGGAACGGAGGAGGGATTTCCATCAGGGAACCTCTGAATGAACTCATCCCCTGTGTCAGCCGACAAAGGGATAACATTAATAGGAGGAGGAACAACTATGTTTGGTTCGACAACTTTAATGTCTGAAGAATCTCGAGACGTGCTAAACTTGTTATGGGATGAGACGCGGCTCGAAACCTCGGCTTGATCCTGACGAATGGAAAAATCCATGGCCTCTTGCAAAGAGTCCAATGACATAGGATCTGAGGTGGATGAATCAGACTCAGACATGGGACTAGATTCAACTGGGACCTCCACTCGGGTAATTGGTTCGGATGGCTAAGGGTATATGACCTTCAGAGGGGGTGGAAAGATAGGTCTGAGGGGGAAGGCCTCAGCCCAGATAGGTTTGAGGGGGAAGGCCTCAGCCCTACGAGCTTCCTCTTGGGCTCGCTTTATCTGTCTAATCTTTTCTAAAGTCTTCTCTCTCAGAGAGGGTAATTTGTCTAGAAGTTGATAAAGAGGTCTGAGCATAGGAGGCCAACCTAACACTTGGAATATTAAACCAGGAATAAACAACTTGACTCGATTTGCCTAAGGATTAAACTAGGTTTTTTGAATGAAGAACGATTAAGAACAGTTCACCAGAAAATGCATAAACTCACCAAAAAACTAATGAGCTAACTGGAAAATGCTTAAACTCGCCGGAAAATGCAAAAAACAGGAACAAGGCAGGAAAAAATGGAGAAGAAGGGATGATAGATGGTACCTGATGGAATATGATGAGAAGAGAGGAAAGGTTGGCAAGGAAAATCCACCCAATGCACTTCTAACCAAGCTCTTGTAGAGAGAGAGAAAAAGCATAGAATTTCAGGCGAGGGAATGAGGAAATGAAGGAGAAGGAAAGAGAAAAGGGTTTTAACCCTTGATAATCTTTTGCACGCATCCCAAGGCCCATCATTGCCATGGGAGCCCAAAACACTTCCATCATTGAGCTTGTCAGGCACGCCATCTACTTCAGCAATTGACAAGTGTCAAAGAAATATTGGCACAAAGAAGAAAGACCTCGGAGCTGTACACCCCATAGTCACCAGTTTCCACATGTAACTAAGGGCTAGGGGTGATTGATATGCCCTGTATGTATCCAACAGCTCAGAGACATCAACCTCGGCCAAGGAGATGGCCGAGGTTAGAAAGGCCTTAGATTGGCAACCAGCAATCTCGTCCTAAGCAAGGTCGGACATGGCCAACGTCACTAGTTACCTCACAGTCACACAGCAGTTGAGGTCTTCATGATCCAAGTGGCCGTTATTCATCAGGCCATCCAGGGTTGGCAACCTCGGTTGGGTGCAATCCGAGGTTACAAGAGCTACACCATCATCATAACCAACCTCGACAGAGAATCAGTCGATGTTCCTAGACTAATCCTCCATAACCTTGGCTCTGGCCAACATTATTACTCCACTCACATTACCTCAGCCTCCTATGAGCCGAGACCACCATGATTAATCTCGAAATTGGGCAGCATCCAGGCTACACCAACCTCGTACTCTTCCAGGCCGAGGTTGGTACCAATCACATATGGCCGAGCCTTTATTCGCATATGTCTGGCAGGGAACACGTGTACACAATCAGTTATAACAAATCATTACCCTCACGTGAGGGAATATTTCATCATCATTCTCTACATGTGACAGTGACAGATGTCTTCATCAGATTGACTAGATAAACTCACACATGCTCATTGCATGCATAGGGGGTGCATTACACCCCCCACATACTATGTATACTTGCCTTCTCCTCCTTGGATAAGGATCCCGAAATTAGTTGCCCTAGCTGAAACTCTATCCAAATATACAGTAGAGAGAGAAAGCTTGAGAGATTGTATCTATGGCCATTAGAGCCCTCATACAGTGATATTAATCACCTACTTGCACAGTGGATGTAGGCCTGATCGGCTGAACCACTTACATGACTGTGTTCATCTTTTTCTCCTCACCTCCTTCTACTGTATGATCTTACTCTTATACTGCCATTGCTAACATTGAATTGAGCTTAAGAACACCTTGAAGGGTGGTGCTGTTTCCAGCATCATCAGAAAATAGTTTGAGTCATAAGTAAATTGGCTTTTGTTGACTAACATTTGTTAGTTATACATACATATTGTTGTACGAGATGTGAAATGCAAGGATCTTGCAGGAAAGTAAATGAGATGTTAAGGTTTATTCGGGGATGACAGCGAATACAGGTATTTTTATATGAATCATTGCATTGTTTTATTTTTGGTATAGACAAACAGGTCATTGAAGGAAAATTTTTAAATACAAAATGTGGTATATGAAAATTTTGAAGTATTGGAATTAATCCCTTCTTATACTGGAATATGTAAAATTGAATAGTGTCACTTATTAAGCCATGGTTTGGTGTGTGCCCATTTATATGGGAGTGGGAGGTACGAGAACCCATATTCCGTTAAAGGATGAGATGGTAAATTATTTGAGTGTGAATCAAATGAAGATTCACATGGTAAAGGTGAAGTAGGAAGATTAATAGTTGTATATGTTTAAATTTAATATGTGAAATGATCTAAAATTCAATTACTAGTTAATATATCACAATTGATTCGAATATGGGTTCATACTGACTTGTGATAAGTAGAAGAAAAGAGTAATAAGAGTTGAGATGTATTTTTTTATAGTATGTGTATATGTAGTGAATATTACTCCTGGGATGTTTTTAAATGCTTATATGAATAGCAGAGTTGAGACGAAGTGTTAAAGAGTTGGAAGTTTAAAAATATTGGAGAGCCCTTTTAAGAGTATGTGTTGTGTATGAGTATAGGAAAGATGCTAATTGGGTTTGAATATCGACAACTGGTTTGGGTGGATATTGAATTATGTTTTTCATTGTACGTACGTGTTATCACTAAGAGTATGACATATAATGAATATGATTGACATTATACGGAGTATCCAAGCAGTGTGTCTAAGGATAATGTGCTATATGAGATACCGTAAGGGGATATGTTAACGTATTTGTATAGGTAATTTGAAAGAAACACGACATATAATAGCTAGAGAAGTATTACGGGGTTGGTAAGTATGGTTAAAGTTTTAAGTGGTGATGGTACGTTTAACTTCCATGTTACCAAACGTGTAGGATGAGTGTTTTAATGATATTGCATAAGAATATCATGTTAATAAACACTGGGATAAGATTATGATTATAAAGTTATTGTGTTGGATAAATGACTTATTAAGGTCATTGTATGTTTAGTTAAAGAACAATCAAATGATACAGAAAAAGGAAATATAGTGAGAAGTTAGATTGAGTTCATAGTGCATGACTGCATAACATACATGAAGGTGAATATGAAATCTTGGTTAAGAATAAACAGTGAGTGAATGATTGTTCAGTTTCCATATATGAATAGTAGTGAGGATATATTCAAATTAAGAAATTGTAAGGATGATATTTAACATACTCTTAAACTTCAGAAACAATACAGAAAGTAGTTAAGGTCAAACACATGTATTTGGTGTTGAATAGAAGATGAGAAGATGACATATAATAAGCTAGTCTTGTAATATGATATTTATGAATTGAAATATTGAGTGGAAGTTGGAGAAAGGAAATATAAGAAGTTAGTCTTGTAAGTGAATATTTATTATTTGAAATCTTACACGATAATAAGGATAGACCATAGGAATGAAGGTATGAAGTAATATATGAGTTGGGAATTGACTTCCATTTATAAGAAATCATTAGATGATTATTCTTACGTGTAAGTGATAAATAAAATGAAGATGATATGAGAGAAGATTTGTCGGGCATGAGGAAATAGTATTCCCAATTGGTTGGTAAGTGAAATTCTTCCCAAATTTCGGGGACAAAATTTTCTAAGGGGGGAGGTTGTGACGATCCGAATATGAATGTGATAAACCATGTTTAAATCATGCTTACCGTATGGGATGGGGATAATGTGTTATTATAATATATAATTTTAATTTATTGTGTTTAGTCTAATCCTATCTTCATAACTTATGAAATATTAAATTAGTCACAAACACAAATTTGTGAAGTCTTCAGTAGGAATGTTCAAATTCGTGACTAGTTTTGGCCACTATAATATGATAATCGACTTGGGGAGAAAACTAGATAGTTGTTAATATATGAGTTAAGTTTTAACACAACAAACGGTATGTAAAACAAAGGTCTGAAGAAGGAGTTATGCTAAAATTATGAATAGGGGGTAAAGTGGTCATTTAGCTTTAAAGGATATTTTGTTTATATGGTGATACATGTCATATTTTGATTGGACCAAGGGGAGGAGAATTATGCCGACTTTAAAACCTTGAAATTATCTCCTCCTTCAGCCAAAATAAGGCATGAGAGAGTTTGGCTTGAGGAGAGATTATCGGGAAGCTGGGGAACTGAAAAGTGAGGAGAAAAATCCGTAGGAAATTACGAAAAAATCCCTAAGGTAATTCTATGCATAAATCTTGTTATTATTTTGGTATTATTGATTGAAATTATAAAAATCATTTATTTGTTTTGGAAATTTCATGACTTGGTGTATATGTACGGATAAATGCAAGTTTAAGCAAAGTTGAACGTGTAAATCATATATATCGCTTCGATTGGAAACGTTGTGTATTCAAACTCCTATAACTTTTTGTATATTTATTGGAATTGAATAATTCTAGTTGGATATGAAAATATACTCATATATGTATAACATATCCAAATATTATGTGAAAATACCAAGAAATGAATCTTTGGTGATAGTTTGAAGTTCATGTAACAAATCTTCCCCAAAGGTGTAAGTATGCACACCAGGTGTTCGATGTTTTGCTTGACATAGCAAATGAACATTAAAGTCATGAAATTTTAATTTTGTATTTTTAAAATTTTTTATGGATGTTGGGTAAAATATCAAAGGAAGTTATGATGCATAAAAATTATGAAAATTCTTCGAAGTTGACTGAACGATAAAAGAGTGTATAGAGCAGATTTGATTTGTAATAAAGAAATGGACACATCTTGCTCTAGGAAACTTGAAATGATGTGTTGTCTCTTACATTGGGAACCTAATATGATAATAATTGGATTGACAAGAAGATATTAAAGTATGTTTGGGCTATGGATTGGATATGTTAAATATTTTAACATGAAATTGGATGAGACTTCATTTATGGTAAATGATTAGAATGGGATGATATGATGCTTATGAGTTCGGTTAAGGTTAAGTTATTATTTGGATTGTTAATATCCTTATGATGATACTCATATTTTAGATTGTATATGTCAAAGGTAAGAAGAACTGGTTGAACAAGTGCCAAACAAAGGCAAGGGAAAAAATACATGAAGTGGCCAAGGTGAGTGTACTCACTGTAAAAAGATGTATTATACATGGCTATGGAGATGATTTGAACATCACTCATGGGTAAGATGTATTACACATGGTAATAGATATGATTTGAATATCACTCACGGGTAAGATGTATTACACATGGTTATGGATACGATTTGAATATCACTCACGGGTAAGATGTATTACGCATGGATACGATCTGAATATCACTCACGGGTAAGATTTATTATACATGGTTACAGATATGATCAGAATAATATTGATTATGAATTTGTCATTTCGATTTACCGAAATGAGAGGTTACTCCCCGACCCGAAATGGGGGAGATTTGTCTATTAAAGACAAGGTGGTTACTCCTCGATCCGGAATGGGGGAGAATTGTCTATTGCAGACAAGATATATGAATCATGATTCGGATAAGTTGGTCATTCTTTATGAATGAGCCAGATATGTATATAAGTGGTCATTCTTTATGAATGAGCCAGATAAGTATATAATTGGTCATTCTTTATGAATGAGGCGGATAAGTATATAATTGGTAATTCTTTATTAATGAACCGGATAAGTAATACATAATTATGAATGGGTCGGATAAGTATACATAAATTACCACATGGATATGATTTATTGAATTTAATTATATGCAATAGTTTAGTAGTGATGCATTCACTGGGTTATTTTGCTCACGGTTACTATGGTTATGTGTTTCAGGTAACGTGATGTCACTGTCAAATCTAGGAGGTTGGGTTGGGTTATTAAAGGATGCATAAGACTAAAATTTGGGTCAAATGAAAAAGGGGTAATTTAATCCTACTTATCCTTTAAGCAAGTTTGAATAAGCATAATTACTTTATAATTGTGAAAGGTTCTAGTTTTATTGCTTCATGTTAATAATTGAAAAAGGATACTCGTGTTTATGGTTTGATTAAGGTAATTTTGATTTGACTCACTTTGACTTTCAAACTTAATTATAAGTAACAGGGTTGGGATGTGTCAACTTTGGTATTAGAGCCTAGGTTTTAGAGGTTCTGGGGTGAGGAACGCCTAGATTTGGCAGTAAAAGTAGAAATTATTTTGAGTCATAAGTAAATTGGATTTTGTTGACTAACATTTGTTAGTTATACATACATATTGTTGTACGAGATGTGAAATGCAAGGATCTTGCAGGAAAGGGAATGAGATGTTAAGGTTTATTCCGGGATAACTGCGAATAAACACTACACCAAAATGGGCAAATTGTCACCTTTCAGCTGGCCAGCCTTGTCAAGGTCAATGACCGTGACAAAAAAACACGCATTTTATGTCACGGTCATTGACCTTGACACGACCTTGACAACGAATTGTCACGGTCATTGACCGTGACAAGTCCGTGACAAATTTACTTGTCACGGACTTGTCACGGTCAATGACCGTGACAATTCGTGTCACGGTCAAAAACCTTGACACGACCGTGACAATGTTCACAGCAAAAACCCTATCCCCCTTCTTTTTTCCCTCCCGCGCAGTTCCCTCCATCTCTCTCTCTCTCTCTCGACGCTGCTCTCTCTCTCTCTCTCTCTACTTGCAGGTCCATTTTCTCTCTCTCTCTCTCTCTCTCTCTCTCTCTTCCATTTATATATATATTTATGTGTGTATGTGTATATATATATGTGTGTATGTGTCTGCGTGTGTGGGGGTGGGGCAGGGGGTGGGGGTAGGGGGTGGGGTGGGGTGGGGCAGGGTGGGGGAGGGGGTGGGATGGGGTGTGTGTGTGTGTGTGTGTGTGGTGGTGTGTGGTGGGGGAGGGGGTGGTGGAGGGGGGCAGGGGGTGGGGTGGGGTGGTGTGTGTGTGTGTGTGTGTGGTGGTGTGTGGTGGGGGAGGGGGTGGTGGAGGGGGGCAGGGGGTGGGGTGGTGTGTGTGTGTGTGTGTGATGGTGTGTGGTGGGGGAGGGGGTGGTGGAGGGGGGCAGGGGGTGGGGTGTGTGTTGTGTGTTCAATATTTACTCATAACACCCAATTCTCTATCAAGAACCATAGAAATTCAATCTCAAGCAATTTAATTTCAATCTCTACAAATTTATGCATGTAATAGAATTAATTTCAATCTCTACAAATTGGTGGCAATTTATGCATGTAATAGAATTAATTTAGATTCAACTAGAAATAAACCAAACCAAAGTAAATTGCCACCAATTTCAACTCTATTAGTTAAATTATAAATGTAATAGAATTAATCCATATAAATCAGATTTTAATCACAATTAGGTTTTAGAGTTACATAGATAGGCATAATCTAAATCAATTTCAGTCCTACAAATATTCTAATTAACTTGCCTCAAATTTGATGAATAACAAGGGCTAAAAGTAGGTGCGTGTGTGTGTGGCGGGGGGAGGGGGGCAGGGGGTGGGGGTGGGGGTGGGGCACCCATTTAATAACTCTTTAAATATTTGGAAGAAACATAATATTACAAAATTGAAACGAAATGGTATTGACGGAACTTACACATACGTTATGTACCGTGCTCTTACGTTGAAAATTATTAGATAGAAAAAGAAAAATATAAATTGAGATAACCTTAGAATCTAATTAGGCTAAAAATATAATGGCATCAACTAACATATATACACAACACTAAAAGTAGACATCAATTTTATAAATAATTGATAATAGTTGGATAATAATTGGATAATAAACATCGGGTGGGGGTGGGGGTGGGGGTGGGGGTGGGTGGGGTTTTGAATATTATTTACATTCAAAATAAATAATTGATAATAGTTGGATAATAATTTATATTTTCATTCAAAATAAATATTTCATTCAAAAATATTGGATAATAATTGATATTTTCATTTAAATTGATAATAATTTTATTCATGAAATTAATTCAATTAGGTAAAACCCATGATAATGAAATTTATGCTACAATTATAATTATCTCATGTCATAATTTTATTGATAAACAATATATGTAGTTGTCACGGTCGTCGTGGGGGGTGGGGGTGGGGTGGGTAGGGGTGGGGTGTGTGTGTGCGTAGGTGTGCATGTGTGTGTGGCGGGGGGGAGGGGGGCAGGGGGTGGGGGTTGGGGTGGGGCACCCATTTAATAACTCTTTAAATATTTGGAAAAAACATAATATTACAAAATTGAAATGAAATGGTAGTGACGGAACTTACACATACGTTATAATATAGACGGAACATTTTTTTATCTGTACTATTAATTCAATTAGGTAAAACGAAATGTGTACTATTAACATTTTTTTTTATCTGTACTAATAACATTTTTTTTACAGCAAAAATGTCTCCTTCAGATGTTAGGGCGAAGATGATGATGCTGTTTATGATGATGTCGTCTGGGTTCGGTGGTAGCGGAGGCGACGAGGGCTCCTCCGCCCCTAGGCTCCCCAAATATGGAAAATTTGGGATTACCGTCGAAAACAAGTCGGAGCTTTTAGCGAGATCCCTCGAGCTGCTAAAGACGGTCATCGGCCCGGGGTTTATGAGTTGGAAGGAGGTGCCGTATGAGCTCAAGTTAGCTGTTTGGGCGGCACTACAGGTAATATTTATATGAATATTTCAATTTCAATTTATATTTATATTTATATTTATATTTCAATTTCAATTTCAATTTCAATTTCAATTTCAATTTCAATTTCAATTTCAATTTCAATTTCAATTTCAATTTCAATTTCAATTTCAATTTCAATTTCAATATCATATTTATATTTATATTTATATTTATATTTATATTTATTCGCAACTAACATTGTATTTGTTGGACAGGAACAATTCAACTTGGATCCAAAGCTACGCGATTCCGTCTTGAAGCAGTTGAGGGAGCAACACAAGACGTGGAAGAAAAATATGCGGACACGGTACTTTGGGAAAGACCGAGAGTCCATTATACAATGGCGCGGATCCGTCCCGCCCGAGGAGCCGATCTCATTGGCACAATGGCAAAAGTTCATTGACAATGAGATCGAGGATCGACAATTGGCATCTCGCCAATCGGGGAGGGAAAATCGGGCAAAAAAGACGGACGTGCACTACTCCGGCCGGACCTCTTACGCTGAGGTGGAGCATAGGATGCAGGTAAGATTTAATTTATCTATAACTACAAAAATATATTATTCTTCATTATTTTACTTTGCGGGGCCGATACTAATTTTACTTTACTTTATTTTATTTCAGGGGGTAGGGAGTGGGCCAGGGGGTAAGCCACATAGGATCGATACTTATGTGGCTCTTCGGACGAAGAAGGAGAAGGACAAGGAGGTGTCCCCGAGCGTCGCGGCCACGATTGTAAGTAATCCGACAGTTTAATTATTGTTAATTACGTTATAATTTTAGTTTACTTATTTTACTAATCATGTGCTTTTTGTCGTTTCAGGCAAAGCTTAAGGAAGTGCATGAGTCGCAGTCTGATGTCGACAAGGCATCTTTGTCCACAGACGCACTCAGCCAAGTGCTTGGCTCTGATCGCAAGGGGAGGACAAGGGGAGTGAGCTCGCGGGTGGCCAAATCTAGGATCATCGGATTGGAGACGAGCGACACCGGCTTGGCTCGAACGGTGGATTCACACGACGCGAAGCTGTCCCGTTTGGAGGCGACGGTCCAAGATATGTACGCATTCATGAAGCGTACGTTGGGTGGAGACCGTAAAGGAAAAGGGAAAGGGAAGGAGAAGGCGGTGGAGGAGGAGGTGCGGGAGGACGAGGCGCAGGATGACGAGGATGTGGACCTCGCTGCTTCATCACCGACACGTTCGTACTTCGACGATCCACTTCCCTATTTGACGCCCTCCAACAGACCATTGTCGACAATTGGTTGGCCGAGCGTGTTCATATTGGTCGTATTTGATGGCCAGCGGATAGGGAGGGGGTTGAGGGACCCGAATATCGTCGAGGGTGGAATAATCCATGGACGTGTGCTTCAAGAGATGGAGTCCAGGGTGCTCGTCACGCATGTCATACCCGGGAACGAGAACTCCCTATTGTGGTTGTGCGAACAATGCGGCACGACGTATATTAGTGGGTGCGTCAATTCGTATGTCGTGTGGCCTACTCACCTGCTCAGTTTTATCCAAGACATGTAGTAACATTATTTTTAAGTTTGTCCATTTTAATTATATTTGAATTATATCGTCATGTATATTATTTTTACTTTGAATATTTGGACTATATCGTCATGAATATATATTTGCATTATCTTTAGTTTGTGTTGGATATATGATGTTTGGAACAGGTACAACGTTGCTATAACAGGTACAAATATACTGCTGGGCAGTGGCGGTGGCCATACTGCCCAGCAGATTTTTTTTAAATTCTGCCAAGAATTGTCACGGTCATTGACTGTGACAAGTCCTTGACAATAATTGTCACGGACGTGTCACGGTCAATGACCGTGACAATTCTAGGCAAGAGAGGTCACGGCTTTGTCACGGTTATAAACCGTGACAAACGTGTCACGGTCATTGACCTTGACACGACCGTGACACAAAACGCGAGTTTTTTGTCAAGGTCAATGACCGTGACACGATCGTAACAAAAAAAGTTGTCTCGCCTCGAAATGTCACGGTCATTGACCTTGACAAGGTGGATTTGTCAAGGTCAATGACCTTGACAAATGGGCAGATTTGGTGTAGTGAAAGGTATTTTTATATGAATCATTGCATTGTTTTATTTGTGGTGTGGACAAACATGTCATTGAAGGAAAATTTTTAAAGACAAAATGTGGTATATGAAAATTGTGAAGTATTGGAAGTAATCCCTTCTTATACTGGAATATGTAAAATAGAGTAGTGTCACTTATTAAGCCATGGTTTGGTGTGTGCCCATTTATGTGGGAGTGTGAGGTACGAGAACCCATATTCCGTTAAAGGACGAGATAGTAAATTGTTTGAGTGTGAATCAAATGAAGATTCACATGGTAAAGGTGAAGTGAGATGATTAATAGTTGTATATGTTTAAATTTAATATGTGAAATGGTCTAAAATTCAATTACTAGTCAATATATCACAATTGATCCGAATATGGGTTCATACTGAATTATGAATAAGTAGAAGAAAAGGGTAATAAGAGTTGAGATGTATTTTTTTATAGTATGCTTATATGTCGTGAATATTACTCCTGGGATGTTTTGAAATGCTTATATGAATAGCAGAGTTGAGACGAAGTGTTAAAGAGTTGCAAGTTTAAAAATATTGGAGAGACCTTTTAAGAGTATGTGTTTGTGTATGAGTATAGGAAATATGCTAATCGGGTTTTAATATCGACAACTGGTTTGGGTGGATATTAATTTATGTTTATCATTGTACGTACGTGTTATCACTAAGAGTATGACATATAATGAATATGATTGACATTATACGGAGTCACCAAGAAGTATGTCTAAGGATAATGTGCTATGTGAGATATCGTAAGGGGATATGTTAACGTATTTGTATAGGTTATTTAAAAGAAATATGACATATAGTAGATTGAGAAGTATTACGGGGTTGGTAAGTATGGTTAATGTTTTAAGTGGTGATGGTAAGTTTAACTTCCATGTTACAAAACGTGTAGGATGAGTGTATTAATGATATTGCATAAGAATATTGTGTTAATAAACATTGGGGTAAGATTATGATTGTAAAGTTATTGTGTTGGATTAATGACTTATTAAGGCCATGTATGTTTAGTTAAAGAATAATCAAATGATACTGAAAAGGGGAATCTAGTGAGAAGTTAGATTGAGTTCATAGTGCATGACTGCATAATATACATGAAGGTGAATACGAAATCTTGGTTAAGAATAAACAATGAGTGAATGATTGTTCAGTTTCGATATACGAATAGTAGTGAGGATATATTCAAATTAAGAAATTGTAAGGATGATATTTAACATACTCTTAAACTTCAGAAATAATACAGAAAGTAGTTAAGGTCAAATACATGTATTTGGTATTGAATGGAAGATGATAAGATGGCATATAATAATCTAGTCTTGTAATATGATATTTATGAATTGAAATATTGAATGGAAGTTGGAGAAAGGAAATATAAGAATTTAGTCTTGTAAGAGAATATTTATTATTTGAAATATTACACGATAATAAGGATGGACCATAGGAATGAAGGTATGAAGTAATATATGAGTTGGGAATTGACTTCCATTTATAAGAAATCATTAGATGATTAATCTTACGTGTAAGTGATAAATAAAATGAAGATGATATGAGAGAAGATTTGTCGGGCATGAGGAAATAGTATTCCCAATTGGTTGGTAAGTGAAATTCTTCCTAAATTTCGGGGACAAAATTTTCTAAAGGGGGGAGGTTGTGACGATCCGAATATGAATGTGATAAACCATGTTTAAATCATGCTTACCGTATGGGATGGGGATAATGTGTTATTATAATATATAATTTTAATTTATTGTGTTTAGGCTAATCCTATCTTCATAACTTATGAAATATTAAATTAGTCACAAACACAAATTTGTGAAGTCTTCAGTAGGAATGTTCAAATTCGTGACTAGTTTTGGCCACTATAATATGATAATTGACTTGGGGAGAAAACTAGATAGTTGTTAATATATGAGTTAAGTTTTTAAAGCAACAAACGGTGTGTAAAACAAAGGTTCGAAGAAGGATTTATGCAGAAATTTCGAGTAGGGGGTAAAGTGGTCATTTAGCTTTAAAGGATATTTTGTTTATATGGCGACACATGTCATATTTTGATTGGACCAAGGGTTGGTGACTTATGCCGACTTTAAAATCTTGAAATGACCTCCTCCTTCAGTCAAAATCAGGCATGAGAGAGTTTGGCTTGAGGAGAGAGAATCGAGAAGCCCGGGAAGTAAAAAGTGTGGAGAAAAATTCGTAGGAAATTATGAAAAAGTTCCTAAGGTAATTCTATGTATAAGTATTGTTAATATTGATTGAAATTATAGCAATCATTTATTTGTTTTTGAAATTCCATGACTTGGTGTATATGTACGGATATATGCAAGTTTAAGCAAAGTTGAATGTGTGAATCATTTATATTGCCTCGATTGGAAACCTTGTGTATTCAAACTCCTATAACTTTTTGTATATTTATTAGAATTGAATTATTCCAGTTGGATATGAAAATAGACTCATATATGTATAAAATATCCAAATATTATGTAAAAATACCAAGAAATGAATCTTTGGTGATAGTTTGAAGTTCATGTAACAAATCTGCCCCAAAGGTGTAAGTATGCACACCAGGTGTTCAATGTTTTACTTGACATAGCAAATGAACCTTAAAATTATGATACTTTAATTTTGTACTTTTCAATATGTTTATGGATGTTGGGTGAAATATCAAAGGAAGTTATGATGCAGAAAAATTATGAAAATTCTTCGAAATTGACTGAACGATAAAAGAGTCTATATGGCATATTTGATTTGTAATAAAGAAATGGACACATCTTGCTTTAGGAAACTTGAAATGATGTGTTGTATCTTATATTAGGAATCTAATATGATAATAATTGGATTGCCAAGAAGAAATTAAAGTACGTTTGGGCTATTGATTGGATATGTTAAATATTTTAACATGAAATTGGATGAGACTTCATTTATGATAAATGATTAGAATAGGATGATATGATGCTTATGAATTCGGCTAAGGTTAAGTTATTCTTTGGATTTTTAATATCCTTATGATGATACTAATATTTTAATACTTTATATGTGAAAGGTAAGAAGAACCGGTTGAACAAGTGCCAGACAAAGGCAAGGGAAAAAACACATGAAGTGGCCAAGGTGAGTGTACTCACTGTAAAAAGATGTATTATACATGGCTATGGAGATTATTTGAATATCACTCATGGGTAAGATGTATTACACATGGTTATGGATACGATTTGAATATCACTCATGGGTAAGATGTATTACACATGGTTATGGATACGTTTTGAATATCAGTCACGGGTAAGATGTATTACGCATGGTTATAGATACGTTCTGAATATCACTCACGGGTAAGATTTATTATACATGCTTACGAATATGATCAGAATAATATTTATTATGAATTTGTTCATTTCGGTTTACTGAAATGGGAGGTTAACCCCCGACCTGGAATGGGGGGATTTGTCTATTAAAGACAAGGTGGTTACTGCTTGACCAGGAATGGGGGAGAATTGTCTATTGCAGACAGGATATGTGAATCATGATTCAGACAAGTTGGTCATTCTTTATGAATGAGCCAGATAAGTATATAATTGGTCATTCTTTATGAATGAGCCAGATAAGTATATAATTGGTCATTCGTTATGAATGAGTCGGATAAGTATATAATTGGTAATTCTTTATGAATGAAGCGGATAAGTAATACATAATTATGAATGGGTCGGATAAGTATACATAAATTACCACATGGATATGATTTATTGAATTTAATTATATACAATAGTTTAGTTGTGATGCATTCACTGGGCTATTTTTCTCATGGTTGCTATGGTTATGTGTTCCAGGTAACGTGATGTCACTGTGAAATCTAGGAGGTCGGGTCGGGTTATTAAAGGATGCATAAAACCAAAATTTGGGTCAAATGAAAAAAGTGTAACTTAATCCTACTGATCCTTTAAGCAAGTTTGAATAAGCATAATTTCTTTATAATTGTGAAAGGTTCCAGTTGTATTGCTTCATGTTAATAATTGAAAAAGGATACTCGTGTTTATGGTTTGATTAACGTAATTATCATTTGACTCACTTTGACTTTCAAACTTAATTATGAGTAACTGAGTTGTGGTGTGTCATGAATAAAGTCAAACGGAGCTCAAGAAACATCCGTTGACCTCTTGGATAAAAGTGGTGTTAAATATAAATTGTAAGTCCGATTCATGGGCTGTATGGATCGCTAGAAAGGGGATTCAGAGTCCAATGAATGTTCATTGGGATATCAAGTCCATGAGTTGACAATGTTAAATTAAGCTCGAGAAGCATCCATTGACTTTTTTTGATAAAAGGGGTCTTAAATGTGAGTCGTAAGTTTGATTCGTGCACGAGTTGGACCGTTGGAAAGGAGATTCTGAGCCTTATGAAAGTTTGTTGAGATACTCTCGGGTCTGAGACTTTACCAAATCAAATAGATATTGAAATAATTTGGTGACCTATGGCTAGGATTTAAAGGAAGGACTAAGGGTACTAGGGTTAAAGGGATAGTGTTTGGACCTATGGAGTTGTATAGGGGTACTAGAATGGGTTTTTTATAATATTGATTTGAAATTTTAACTATCAGTGATGACTGTAAGTTGCATTTATTATCTCTTGCAGGAAGGGTCTCAGCTGGACTCAGTGTCGACGTTTGGAAATAAGTGGACGACATAGTCAATGAGGTCTTAACGACTTTTGAGCAACTAATGTCTCTCTTTAGGCTTGAAGAAATTGGCATTGTTTTTTATCCTTACCCCATCAAAGAGCTTCGTAAGTCGTTGGCTCGTACCTTACACTTATCTTTCATGACTTATCTATTATTTTCCTGATTATAATGTTTGTTATAGATCACCCAAAGGATACCTCTGATGAAGAGTGATATATCTTCATCCCAAAATTGATTAGGGACCAGGTCACCGAGCCGATTGAGAAGCCTAAGAGTAAAGGGAAGGAACATTCTAGAAATAAACACTAGAAGAATTCCTGAAAGGATACCGACCCTTCCAAGGAAGATGACAGTTGGATATGCCCTACCAGGATAGTGATGGACACGCATTCCCCCTCTTTGAAGGAGGTCTAACAGGACCTGCAAAATGATCCAAAAACCCTATACTCTAATTCCCTCGGAGCCAAGGAGTTCCTAAAAATAGTATCCTTAACTTTAATAATGGGATATTTTAGGAACATGGATAAGGGTGAAGAGGTTAACCTAGACATAAGCGAGGTCTTTCATATTCATATCCTTTCTTTATTTTAGCTTATGTGTTTCTGAAGTCAAGTTTGTCTTTTAATTTTTCTCATATTATTTTAATGCACATGGTGGTGCTGATGGTCGACTTCAGTAGTGGACAAAGGGAAATAACCAACCCTTATGGAAATGGACGACAAAAAGAAGGGCTTAGATTTGATGAAGGCGAAGTACGAAACCCTAAAGAATAAGAGGAGCAATGAGCTTGAGGCCTTGAGGAAGGAAAAATATCTGGACAAGGACAATGAGATTAAAGCCTTGAAAGATCAACATTCCCTTGCTATGAAGGACCTTAAAGCTTCTAATAAGAAGAAAATTGATGAGGCCGTCAAGATTGCTTGAGAGGATGCGGTAGAATCCTATCATGTTTTCAAGAGTTCTAAGACCTTGGCTTGTAATATATACGTCGTCGTTACTTTAAAATGAAGGTCCGGGATAGCTATAACTTCCTTGACATTGTTAAGGAGGTGCAGATATGGAAGATTGATGATGAGGAAGGCAAAGCCATTTCTCATCAATTCGATGCTCAAGAGGATGCCTGTGCTACTACCGAGGATTAGCGGGCTGTCGGGGCTAAGGAAAACGAAGATACCGCTAGTGTATACGATATTGAGCTTGTAGTTCCTGAGGGCATCCCCATTACATTAATAATCCTGAAGATGATGTTGCATAGTTTTTTTTTATTTAAAGTTTGTCCCGGCCCTGTGTGGCATTTACTTAATTTGAAAAATATTTTTTAGTTTGTAACTACCTCTTCCCCATTTCTTAGGGACTTTTCATTCACTTTTTTTGTTTATATGAATGTGAAAAATATGCGCGTGCTAAAACAAATACACAATAACTAACCTTGTTGGGGGGGGGGGGGGGGGATATGTTAACTACAAAACTTGACCAATTTTTCATGCTTTCAAAATTATGTTAAAAATATAAATTCCTAACATTTGATTTGTTCTAAAACTTTTAAAAATGATTTTAACACACAAAAATTTAAATTAAGTGAATCTAGTTAAACAAACCTAGATTGACAACACTTAAGAAATTTTCAAGCGAATCTCTAGATGTAAACTAATCTGTGTGAGGTGTGTGAGATCAACTGTGTAGAAATAAATGCAAAGCAACACGAGACAAATTTTATAAGGAAACACCCACCCACCTAAGGACAAAAAACCTCGACACATTCAGTATTTACATTTCTACTTGAAAAGTAAATTTTACAATAGGCAGGAAGGTACCTGTCACACAAACATGATTGCCTACTCACCTATGAACCTATTAACTCTTCCCCATAGCAAATGGAAACCTAATCCAAGATCCATGAATTGGATCAAGAACTTCGATCTTCCTAAAAGTCGTGCCATAGCTCGATCTCCTCAATAGACTAAGATGTCTCTAATTTTAGATCACGTTCTACTTCATCATAGAAATTTTCCAATGAAATGACTTGAATTACAAACCTAATGTCTGATCTGATCCATTTCACACGAAGTTCACTCACAAAGACATTAGATCAAAAGTAGAGATCTAATTTTCATAAAAAGGAGGGACAAGTGTCTGACACCCCGACTAATTTAATACCGGGTAGCTACTCCTTTATTAAATTAATTCAAAATGCCAGGCTGGCTCAGTTAATAGCATCACTGTCGAAAACATTTTTTTTTATTACTAACCACCTAGTATTTAAAAAGTAAGTGCCAAATTTGAATTTAAAGTCTGATTAACATACAACAAGTGTAATAAAGAATACTAACACCATTCACCATAATGAAGTAAAACGAATAACCATCACAATATGTAAATAAAGTCTGGAGGAAAAACTCCTCACTACAATCCCATAACTGAAATAAATAACCGAATACTAAAACAATACATGCTAAAGTCTGAAAACTGTAAAGGAAGTGTAACTCTAATAGAAATGGGCAACATGCCCTACAACTGATAGATAGTGACTCTGGAATCCAAAAGATAGAAGCGTCTACATGCAAATCCCTGTAGCTTCCACAAGCAGCTACAGCTCGTCACCTGAATGAGTATCCTATGCTGGGTGTCCCTGTGGCTGGGCACCTAAAAAGGTTTTACAAGAAAAAGATTTGAAAAGCAAACGGGTCAGAGCCCGAATGTGGAGTTATATTTTAAAAACCTGCAAGTGCTTTAAAAACATTTAAAACATTAAATGCAAAGTACATGTTAGGACGTGCACTCACATGATATTCTCACCTCTCGTCTAACTGTGCACTCCTAACGCAAGTACCCATCTACAACGACACAAACCACTAGCTAAGTGACATCGAATCTAGCTAGACTGTCATAGGACCTACCGTTATTACTTGGTTCCTTTAACATATAACGCTCGTAATTAAGTAGGGGTTTAATGTAAACTCAAGTGTACAATATGCAATATATATACTACTAGCTAACCCGTTATGTTTCTCGAAATAATACCGTAATATATATTCACAACATTAACATGAAAGTTCCCATTAAATTTAGTGTATATTATTCACATCATAATTATACAATATAAGCACCCCGAGAACTAAGCTGCGGTGCACACATACTCGGCTATCCATCCAGGTACATCACGTACATAAGGATTACATATTCCGAATCTCTCAGGAATAGTTCTCAGATAACAACATCACAAATAATGGAGGCGAACACAGTCACCATCACATGGGTCACGCACATACCTACGCTCCCACGATCAGCAAACTTATTATTATCTCAATAAGTCCTTCAATGACCTATGTTCATCGAGGTAACCAATCTATATCCGGGCAACACAAGGATAAGAAGGCCCTAAGCGAACGTAAACCTCCCGTGATAGCAAGTATGGTAGGTATGTTATACACATAAATTATATACTAAGCATTCACACATCTTAGATATCACCATATTAATAAGGTATACTCTACGTCATTATACCATTATTCCAAACTTATATATTTCAAGTTTCCCGTTAATATAAAGTTAAATTGCCGACACGTCTCACGCCGTAGTCCCTTAAAACCTATCTATAATAGATTATTAGGTTCCTATTATACCCAAATATAACATCTTTGTTCCTAAGGTCTTTACTTCTGCTCCAAACCTTATTTCATCAAATTACACGATTTTTTCACTATTAACCCAAACCTTATCTCACTTATCGAATTTCAATAATCTAGAATAATTCCTCGAATTTCATTCTAATTAAGGTCCACTATAATAATCACGCCTACTGGTCTACTTTAAGGGTGAGGGTATTCATAAGGTCTCCAAACATATTCTCCGAGGGTTACCACCATTAAAATCAAATTTAGGGAAAACTTCACTCATTCTGGGAAGGTCGATCGATCGACCTTTTCCTTCGATCGATCGATTGAGTCGATCGATCGACTGATGAATGTCGATCGATCGATCGAACAGGTATGGCTACGGACTGCTTCGTCCTGCAGATTTGAAAACCTCCAAAAACTTATTTTTAGATCATGATTCTCTAATATAACGTTATAGTAATGTTGTATAACCATCCTACAATATTACTAACGTCCACAAACCAATAATTCAACAACTAAAGGCTACATATGGATCAATCTTCATCAAAAAACCTAGTTTTCTAATTTTTCTCAAGAACATTCTTAAACCTCATCTCAAATCCGTTTTTAGTATCACAAAAGGCAGTAATTCTCTTAATATGATCATCCAGTAACATTCTACATGCAACCTATATCCCAAAATTAAACTAATAACTCCAATCTTATGGGTTTTTCATTATCTTCCAAGAACACACAAAGTTTTTGAATAATCTAACATGGAAGAAGCATTCTCCGAAATTTAAATGGAATAAATCACTTGCCTTGATTGTCTCTGAATTTGTTGTTGGATTTGTAAGCTTTTTCTGCAGATTTTCTGCAGAATTCCTCCTCTTTCCCTTCCTCTCAAAGCTTCTTCTTCCAAAGATGGCTATGGTGGCTAGGGTTTTCTTTGGAAGAGTTGGAAGACTAAATGATAACCTACGTAGCTTATTGGGTTAATAAAGGTCGGTTAATGGCTTAGTGGGTCAATTCCCAATCAGATTAAAACTCTCAATTTTCGTCACTTTTAATTCTCCAAAAATACAAAATTACCAAACTGCCCTTTATGTTGCCGGTATGGCCTAAAAATACCCCGGGACCCAAACAAAACCTCCGGCTAGTGTTTTCTGACTATTTCAACCCTTCCGGACGCGTTGGCGCACTCAAAACGACCATAAGGTTTCTAGAATTTAAATTCACTTTTTAAATTAAAATAATTATATCCGGGTGCGACTGTCACACGCGACCCAATAAATGTCCAATTTGCCGTATGTCAATCTCACGACAAATTTCACAATTCAATATTCATATAACATCATATATACTCAATATAGTCAAATACCAACTCACATCTCGCTAGTATTTTATCCGGATTAATTCCCAATTAATACGCATTTAATTCAATTAATCCCAATAATAAATATCACAGAAAATACGGGGTATTACATACTCCCCCCCTTATAACAGAATTTCGTCCCGAAATTCGAAACTAGAAAGTACCTGATAAGAACAACTCTGGATAACGTTCGCGCATCTCATCCTCGCGCTCCCATGTGGACTCCTCGACATTATGATGTCGCCATTGAACACGCACTAACGGAACTATCTTTGACCGCAGCTTCCGCTCACTTCGGTCCAAAATAGCAATCGGCCCCTCCTCGTAGGAGCTATCGGGCTGGAGATCAATCTCCTCCAAAGCGATGTGAGAATGAGCCAGATCATCCCTGAGATATTTCCTTAGCGAGGAAATATGAAACACATCGTGAATCCGGTGTAAATGTTCCGGTAACCCGAGTCTATACGCAACCGGTCCAATCCGCTCAATAATAGGAAATGGCCCCACATACCTTGGTGCCAACTTCCCCTTCTTCCCGAAACGCATAATCCCCTTCATAGGAGATACTCTGAGCAAAACCTGGTCCCCCACTTGGAACTCTCTGAAAAACCTCTTTGCATCAGCATAACTCTTCTGCCTGTCTTGAGCTACTCGAATGCGACTCCGAATCAACTCAATCCTTGCCGAAGTATCCTGAATCACTTCCGACCCAAGTAGTTTGTTATCCCCCACCTCCAACCAACATGCTGGGGAACGACAAGGCCTACCGTACAATGCCTCAAACGGAGCCATGCCAATAGTGAACTGATAGGAGTTGTTGTAAGCAAACTCCACCAGTGGAAGGTACTGCTCCCATCCACCCCCGAAGTCAATAATGCACATGCGTAGCATGTCCTCTAGCATCTGGTTCGTGCGATCGGTCTGCCCATCAGTCTGCGGATGATAAGCCGTACTCAACCGCAATTCCGTGCCCATGGCCTCCTAGAAACTTTCCCAAAACCTCAAAATAAATATCTTGTCTCTGTCAGACACGATATTTAGGGGCACACCGTGAAGTCTCACAACCTCAGAAATGAAGAGCTGGGCATACTGTCCCGTAGTGTAGTCAGTCCTTACGGGTAAAAAGTGAGCAACCTTGGACAACCTGTCCACAATTACCCAAACGGAGTCGTGACCCCTCTGCGACGTAGGTAACCCCGTGATAAAGTCCATGGATATGCTCTCCCACATCCACACCGGGACCTCCAACGGCTGTAGCAATCCTGCTGGTTTCTGATGATCCACTTTGACAAGCTGACAAGTGGCGCATTTCGAAACAAACTCAGCGATATCTTTCTTCATACCGCTCCACCAATACTGCCGTCTCATGTCCTGGTACATTTTGTCCCCTCCGGGATGTACTGCGAATCGTGAGCCGTGCGACTCTGCCATCACGTCGTGTCGCAATTCGTCTCCATCTGGAACCACCAATCTCCCATTGAAGCGTAATCCCCCGTCTGAGCTGACGGAATAGGATTCGGCTCCCTCTGCAAGTAATCGAACTATCTGCTCCTGACAGAACGAGTCATTAGCCTGTGCCCGTACTACCTTTGTGACAATCTGCGGTGTAACGGTCATCACAGACATGAAAGATCGGGCCACTGCATCCTGGTGTCCCAATTCCTTCCACTTTGCCTTCCACATCTCTGCCACCTCATCTACTGGCCTACGGCTCAACGCGTCTGCTACCACGTTAGCCTTACCCGGGTGGTATTGGATGTCGAACTGGTAGTCTTTCACAAACTCAAGCCACCTACGCTGCCGCATATTTAACTCTTTCTGCGTAAACAGGTACTGTAGGGACTTGTGGTCCGTGAACAGTTGGAACTTCTCCCCCAAAAGATAGTGCCTCCAAATCCGTAGGGCAAATACCACTGCCGCCAACTCCAAATCATGCGTGGGGTAATTCTTTTCATGAGTCTTAAGCTTACGGGAAGCATAAGCTATGGCCTGTCTCTCCTGCTGCAATACACCTCCAAGTCCTTGCAAAGACGCGTCGGTGTAAACCAAATACTCAACTCCCGGTCTCGGCAATGCTAACACAGGTGCTGAGGTCAATTTGTCCTTCAATTCATCGAATGCCAACTGACAGGCATCACTCCAGATGTATGGCACACCCTTACGGGTCAGATGTGTCAAAGGACCTGCTATTTCCGAGAAACCCCGAATAAACCTCCTGTAGTATCCTGCTAGACCCAAGAAACTACGAATCTCCGTCGGTGTCGTGGGCTGTCCCCACTCCCTTACCGCTGATACTTTCCCCGGATCAACAGATATTCCCTGGTCGGAAATAATGTGACCCAAGAACTGGACTTCCTTCAGCCAAAACCCGCACTTCTCATATTTTTCATACAACTCGTTCTGACGAAGTGTCTGCAAAACTTGCCTCAAATGCTCGGCGTGCTCCTCCTCTGTCTGGGAGTAAACCAGAATATCATCGATGAAGACAATGACAAACTGATCTAGGAAATCCCTGAACACTCTGTTCATCAAGTCCATAAACACTGCTGGAGCATTGGTCAAACCGAAAGGCATAACCCGAAACTCGTAAGAACCATATCTCGACAAGAACGCAGTCTTTGAGACATCCTCCTCCCTGATACGCAACTGATGGTATCCAGATCTCAAATCAATCTTTGAGAAGAAAGAAGCTCCTCTCAATTGGTCGAATAAGTCATCGATTCGAGGCAACGGATATTTATTCCGTATCGTGACCTTATTCAACTCTCGGTAGTCCACACACAATCTCAGTGAACCGTCCCTCTTCTTCACAAACAAAACTGGAGCGCCCCAAGGTGAGGTACTCCTGCGAATAAAGCCCTGTCCTAACAGTTGCTCTATCTGATCCCGTAACTCCCTCATCTCAGCTGGAGCCATACGGTACGGCGCGCGTGCTATAGGTCTCGTACCCGGTAGCAAATCTATAACAAAGTCTATCTCTCGACTGGGTGGTAAGCCTGGTAACTCCTGAAACACATCCGAATACTCCCTGACAACCGGGATAGAATCTAAAGGAATCACAACCTCCTTAGAGGTATCCTCCTCAATGTAATACAGATGAGCGGTCGATCCTCCCTCTGGGCGAGGCATCGCCACTACAAACATCTCTTGCCCCGGAATGGAAAAAACAATGCTTCCGCTGAAGCAATCAATCATGGCCCTATAAGCTATGAGCCAATCCATACCGATGATCACATCGTGAACATGCATATCTAATACTAACATGTCCGCAGGTAATACCAAACCACCAATATCTACCCCCACTCCCCGGCATATAAAGAAAATAAGTGACCCACTCCCCAATGGTGAGTCGACACACGTCACTGTGCTCTTTGCCGTAGCTAACAATCCTAAAGATTTCGAGAAGTGTGTAGCTATAAAACAATGTGTAGCACCCGTATCAAACAATACCCGACCTATAGTGCCATAAATAGGAAACGTACCCTCAATCGCGGGCGGTGCCTGTGGAACTGCAGCCTGGTGGACGTTGTAGACACGTCTATACTGTAGCTGCCCCTGCTGAGCTGGGACTGCTGGAATGGGTGGCAATGCTGCCATCTGTGGTGGTGCGGGAAGAGCGGCGGGAAACATAGGCCTCTGTGGCTCCTGGCGAGCACCCTACTGCTGCTGCTGTGGGGCCCTGCCCCTATCAGGACAATCCTGTCGCTTATGGCCAGTCTTGCCACAAACAAAACATTTCCCTGGGAAGTTCCCTCCCCTCTGCCCTTGCTGTCCCCGGCCCTGGTGGCCGTTACCGTTCCTCCCTTGGCCCTGCTGGCCCTGGTGAAACTGCTGCCCATTCTGCCCCTGTTGGCCCTGATGGCCGTTTGGACCCTGATGGCCCTGACGGAAACCTCCCTGTCCCTGTCTGTAGTTCCCTGACCGGAACCTCTTATTATCCCCCTGTTGGGAGCCCTGCTCATTCTGCCTCTGCCCCTGACCAGATTGTGCCCCGCTGGCACCATGTCCTCCAGTCCTGCCCTGATGGCCAGACTCCTCCGGCCTCTTGCCCTCGGCCATATGAAAACGGTGGTCCTGGCAGTGTAACAATGCAGCGTTGACCACATCAGAATAAGTGGCCAACGATAGGTTCCCTAGCAGATGCTGACGGATCCTCCAAGTCAACCCGTCCGTGAATTTCTCAATCTTCTTCTTCTCTGTTGGTATCTCGTTTGGAACGATATTCAACAGGTTCGTGAACTCGGCCTCATACTCGGCCACGGTCTTACCTTCTTGCTTCAGACTCATAAGCTTCCTCCTCATTTCCGTATGAACTGCGGACGGAAAGTACTTGCGGTCAAACCGCACCCAGAACTCCTGAATAGTGAGGGTATCCCTCTCCTCCGCGGTGGTAATAGACTCCCACCACTGTAGCGCAGATCCAACTAGCTTGAAAGTAGCTAGCACCTGCTTCTGGACTTCCGTGCACTCATGCATTCTCAAATGCCTCTGCATATCCTTCCTCCACTGGCTCGAGACTACTACATCTGAGCTACCTGCAAACTCTGGCGGATGTGCTTTCTGAAAAGCGTCACGTACACGCTCCCAAGCAGACGGGAATGCATTATCCTGTACTGGCGCGACAACCGGCGCCTGAGGTGGTGCCTGCTGAACAACGGCAATTGCGGCATTTACCGCTTGGGCTACTATAGCTGCAACCTCAACGGCGTTCATCATGCCCTGTACTGGAGCGGGCTGGGTTCGGGCGTTGCATCCCTGGGAACTCGTCGTGCACGTCGTGGAGGCATTCTGAAATAAGAGTAAAGTTTATAAGTCCACAGTTTATAAACTTTAAAATAGCTGAAGAACGAAGCATACACAAAAAGAGTACAACAGTCCTAAAATATAGGGCTCTATATCAAAGAAACGTAGCGGAAACATAATAGCCGTACAGATCCTAAAGGACACTAGAACCTGATGCTCTGATACCACCTGTGACACCCCGACTAATTTAATACCGGGTAGCTACTCCTTTATTAAATTAATTCAAAATGCCAGGCTGGCTCAGTTAATAGCATCACTGTCGAAAACATTTTTTTTTTATTACTAACCACCTAGTATTTAAAAAGTAAGTGCCAAATTTGAATTTAAAGTCTGATTAACATACAACAAGTGTAATAAAGAATACTAACACCATTCACCATAATGAAGTAAAACGAATAACCATCACAATATGTAAATAAAGTCTGGAGGAAAAACTCCTCACTATAATCCCATAACTGAAATAAATAACCGAATACTAAAACAATACATGCTAAAGTCTGAAAACTGTAAAGGAAGTGTAACTCTAATAGAAATGGGCAACATGCCCTACAACTGATAGATAGTGACTCTGGAATCCAAAAGATAGAAGCGTCTACATGCAAATCCCAGTAGCTTCCACAAGCAGCTATAGCTCGTCACCTGAATGAGTATCCTATGCTGGGTGTCCCTGTGGCTGGGCACCTAAAAAGGTTTTACAAGAAAAATATTTGAAAAGCAAACGGGTCAGAGCCCGAATGTGGAGTTATATTTTAAAAACCTGCAAGTGCTTTAAAAACATTTAAAACATTAAATGCAAAGTACATGTTAGGACGTGCACTCACATGATATTCTCACCTCTCGTCTAACTGTGCACTCCTAACGCAAGTACCCATCTACAACGACACAAACCACTAGCTAAGTGACATCGAATCTAGCTAGACTGTCATAGGACCTACCGTTATTACTTGGTTCCTTTAACATATAACGCTCGTAATTAAGTAGGGGTTTAATGTAAACTCAAGTGTACAATATGCAATATATATACTACTAGCTAACCCGTTATGTTTCTCGAAATAATACCGTAATATATATTCACAACATTAACATGAAAGTTCCCATTAAATTTAGTGTATATTATTCACATCATAATTATACAATATAAGCACCCCGAGAACTAAGCTGCGGTGCACACATACTCTGCTATCCATCCAGGTACATCACGTACATAAGGATTACATATTCCGAATCTCTCAGGAATAGTTCTCAGATAACAACATCACAAATAATGGAGGCGAACACAGTCACCATCACATGGGTCACGCACATACCTACGCTCCCACGATCAGCAAACTTATTATTATCTCAATAAGTCCTTCAATGACCTATGTTCATCGAGGTAACCAATCTATATCCGGGCAACACAAGGATAAGAAGGCCCTAAGCGAACGTAAACCTCCCGTGATAGCAAGTATGGTAGGTATGTTATACACATAAATTATATACTAAGCATTCACACATCTTAGATATCACCATATTAATAAGGTATACTCTACGTCATTATACCATTATTCCAAACTTATATATTTCAAGTTTCCCGTTAATATAAAGTTAAATTGCCGACACGTCTCACGCCGTAGTCCCTTAAAACCTATCTATAATAGATTATTAGGTTCCTATTATACCCAAATATAACATCTTTGTTCCTAAGGTCTTTACTTCTGCTCCAAACCTTATTTCATCAAATTACACGATTTTTTCACTATTAACCCAAACGTTATCTCACTTATCGAATTTCAATAATCTAGAATAATTCCTCGAATTTCATTCTAATTAAGGTCCACTATAATAATCACGCCTACTGGTCTACTTTAAGGGTGAGGGTATTCATAAGGTCTCCAAACATATTCTCCGAGGGTTACCACCATTAAAATCAAATTTAGGGAAAACTTCACTCATTCTGGGAAGGTCGATCGATCGACCTTTTCCTTCGATCGATCGATTGAGTCGATCGATCGATTGAGTCGATCGATCGACTGATGAATGTCGATCGATCGATCGAACAGGTATGGCTACGGACTGCTTCGTCCTGCAGATTTGAAAACCTCCAAAAACTTATTTTTAGATCATGATTCTCTAATATAACGTTATAGTAATGTTGTATAACCATCCTACAATATTACTAACGTCCACAAACCAATAATTCAACAACTAAAGGCTACATATGGATCAATCTTCATAAAAAAACCTAGTTTTCTAATTTTTCTCAAGAACATTCTTAAACCTCATCTCAAATCCGTTTTTAGTATCACAAAAGGCAGTAATTCTCTTAATATGATCATCCAGTAACATTCTACATGCAACCTATATCCCAAAATTAAACTAATAACTCCAATCTTATGGGTTTTTCATTATCTTCCAAGAACACACAAAGTTTTTGAATAATCTAACATGGAAGAAGCATTCTCCGAAATTTAAATGGAATAAATCACTTGCCTTGATTGTCTCTGAATTTGTTGTTGGATTTGTAAGCTTTTTCTGCAGATTTTCTGCAGAATTCCTCCTCTTTCCCTTCCTCTCAAAGCTTCTTCTTCCAAAGATGGCTATGGTGGCTAGGGTTTTCTTTGGAAGAGTTGGAAGACTAAATGATAACCTACGTAGCTTATTGGGTTAATAAAGGTTGGTTAATGGCTTAGTGGGTCAATTCCCAATCAGATTAAAACTCTCAATTTTCGTCACTTTTAATTCTCCAAAAATACAAAATTACCAAACTGCCCTTTATGTTGCCGGTATGGCCTAAAAATACCCCGGGACCCAAACAAAACCTCCGGCTAGTGTTTTCTGACTATTTCAACCCTTCCGGACGCGTTGGCGCACTCAAAACGACCATAAGGTTTCTAGAATTTAAATTCACTTTTTAAATTAAAATAATTATATCCGGGTGCGACTGTCACACGCGACCCAATAAATGCCCAATTTGCCGTATGTCAATCTCACGACAAATTTCACAATTCAATATTCATATAACATCATATATACTCAATATAGTCAAATACCAACTCACATCTCGCTAGTATTTTATCCGGATTAATTCCCAATTAATACGCATTTAATTCAATTAATCCCAATAATAAATATCACAGAAAATACGGGGTATTACAAAGTGATTTTAGAATTGGAGGCAAAATAAAATTCACTCTACCTCGAAAATTATATCAAATAAGTGTTTTAGAAAAGAGGTATTCAGATCAACTTCAAATGAGAAGGAAATTGGATATTTATAGAATATTTTAAAAAACATCGTCGTTCCGTGCGAAAGTTTAGATCTAACCATTTTCAAAATCTTGTCCAATATGGACATCGACCTTTGCACCTGCACAAATTTACTGTGAAATGAAACCTAGCCAAATTTCCAATGTAATAATGAAACTTAGCCAAATCTCCAAAATCTTTCAAAACATTTAAAACCCTCTTAAACTTTTAGTAAAGTCACTTGAATCCCATTTTATTTCAAACCCTCACACATTTTGAAGACAATTGCAATTTGAAAAATTATTTTAAGAAAAACGGGCACATGTGTGATTAGCCTTGTAACAACACAATCAAATAAAAATGATATATCTTAAATATTCAATTGAATGCGTGGCTACAAAATTCTTCAAATTGAGCGGTGATGCATGATCATCAGCCTTCATTTTTCAGGTTCATTTAACCTAATCTTGACCGTGCCTCACTCAATATGAATCAAGTCAATTTGACTTGATAGACTCAACGACTCAATGATTTATCATGGGAATATAGCCAATTATAAGTCAATACAAAATTTAACATTTTCAATCTCCCCCTTTGGCATTCCATGGAAAAACTTCCCAAGACCCAAAAATTCCTTAATACCCCTAGAAGCCATACACTCTACTAGCCATATAGTGAATGTTGTAGGGTGTAATCTACAATGTCCAATAAGATCAAGATGACAATCACAAAAGTCATGTCAGAATATGGGCTGAAATCAGAATCATAAATGCTAAGCTTGAAATCAAATAAAACATTAAATAATATAATGCGGGCAATAGCATGCACAAAGGGACATCCCCCCTGCTTCAGAATACTCCAATAAATATCAATATATATATAGATACGATCATGAATATGTGATAAGTTAGAGAAATAATCAAGATGTGAACAAGTGAATCAACGTTTAATCAATATACCAAATGATACTAATGTGAAATCAACCAAATGATAGGTCATATGAATAGAACATGTAATAGGAAAGTGTTCTCAAATAATAAACTCCCCTATCATAGACATTATTTTATCCCCCTTAGTAAGTCATAGAAAAATTTACTTCCCTTTTTGACACAATGAACAAAAAAGGAAAGAATTTTACACCAGGTTAATCCAAGGTGAATAATGTTATTCTCCCCATTTTTGACACGAAAAAGTAAAGAGATGCCAAAATCATAGATAACGTGTATATTAAGGCATATAAAATCATATAAGTATGAGAAACTAGTGAATCAAAATCTAGCAAAGCATGTGAACTACCAAGTTATATCATGGGAATTAACACAATGAGCATACATACATATAAGTCATAAAATCACTTGAGCATCTCAAAAGCATATACTAGATAACAAATGATATCAAACATAAAAGTACAAAGAAGGATATGTGATAATTAAAACATCATACTTGTAACGTGAGATCATATAAGCAAGAGATGGATAGAAAGCATAGACTAATAAAGATAGAATCCATATGATAATATAGTGCAAAAGATATGGATAACAACATAATATCCATAAAAATACAATCCACAAAACCAGTATTACTATCCAAACCATCCAAAGGTATCCAAAAGTAGCATGGTATAACAAAAAAAAGTACCAAAATATATACATACCATAAATGTATAAAGTACCACAAGCGGTACATAGAAAGTGAATGGCGTGCATAAAGAAAAATTAGAAAATCAACTAATCGGACATATTGCCATCCTCCACATCACCATCAATATCCAAATATGTCTGATCATCATCAATAATATCAACATCCTCATCACCATCAACATCATCAGCACTATCATCATCAGCAACACCATCAACTTCTGCAGGTGGAGGAGGAGCAGGAACAGGAGCAGGAACTGCGGCATCAGCATAAGGAACCACATGAGATCGATGAAGATAATAAAAATAAAAGTAATATCGGTGTGTAAAGTGGCTATATCACCATGAATCTAACAAAAATAAACTTGAATAATTGTAAAAGAGGATGTGATAAATGTTCGCCGACTCTAACGTCCATTAGGTATAAAAAAAATTGGTTAGTGCAGATGCTGCTATAGGGAATTGTGCGATGTGCATTCTGAGCACCTGAACGATTAGCAGTCCTACTGGATAGAGATATCATAATATGTGCATCAGAATAAGTCATCAAACGAGGCACCCCTAATGAGTATAGAAAACCCATAGTACATTTCCCATAAGGTAATGCAGTATAAGTAAAATATGTGCAAGCCCTTCACATAATATAAATGACAAGATCGAAATAGTCAATGGACTCACGATGAGTATGGGAGTAGATTTATCCACCCATGTGATATGAGATATCTTAGGTCCGTCGACAAGGCATGATGTTGTACATGAAAATGATGTGTACAAGAGAATAACGATGATCCATATCAACCTGATAAAATAAGGGATGCGCTAACGAGGCCTCATGACCAACAAGAAATGCCACAAGAGCATGTCGATCAAGATCATCATCAATAATAATTGACATAAATTCATGCTCATGTAAGCGAGTTTCCACACCTAAAAGGGTACCAAGACGATCATAAAGAATAATAACCTCAGTCCCTCGCACAAATGTCCAAATAAGATGAGTCTCATTGATCAAAATCATGTTCGCACAAAACTCGTGAACCAAGAACCAACCAAGACTCTTGAATCCCATCTATCAACGATAATAAAAAATGTCCATCATCATTGCACTTTAAATGAGCTAAGTCAATCTCTCGCTCTATGATGACCGGACGCGACATAAATGAGGCAGACAAGGCCAAACCATCTCTAGTGAATCTCATCCTAGAGTCATCTGACTAAGCGTTGGGAATAGGATGGGAGGCACTCGGGGCTTATTAAAGGGATCTCATAGACGTTTGGCAGAATGGAGTCTTATGCTCCATAAGTATCTTCGGATCCACTCAGAGGTCGATTATTATTCCTCGCATTCCTCTTCATTCTTACCATATCGAATATTCATGTAGAAAATAGTGATAACAATGGGATATGGACAAAAAACTAAGAAACTAGTCACCTAGGCCAGAAATACAACAAAAGTACATAGAAAATCCCAAAAGAGAACACCAAAATCACCAAAACCTCGTATCAATCGCTCTAAACAATTCAATATCTAGGGAATGAACCAAAAAACACTAATGATAGAGTAAATCAATGATAATCGGTAGAAATCAAAGACTCACCAAAGCGATCGTAGAAGAAAACTAAAACTGACATACTTTGGGTACAAGATCATCAACTTGTAAATCAAATCTCAAAACGACGATCAAACAAACAAGAAAGCTCAAAAATGGATTTGGTATGTAAAATCACCTAGGATTTTGACTTTTGGTGATGTTTGAAGTTGAAATGATCAAATGAGCAACTAACCCTTTAAAAAACCCCGAAACCATTCGAACAGATGAACTTAACTATTCACATGGGGCTATGCTAACGCCTTCAAATGTATACCATGCAGACGATACACAGAGCATCCCAAAAAATTCTAAAAGATCAAGCATTAATTCTTAATGAAGTCCCAGAATTCCATCTCATAAATTCTCAGAAGTATGAATGAATGTAAATCTATGAAAACCATTCAATTTTGGACATTAAAAGATTCAATTTGGAATAAAATAGCCGAAATAACAAAAATAAACAACTCACACACACGTATATACAAATGAAAAATCTAAATGTGCAAGTGGGATAATCATTAGGCAAGTACTGATTCAATCATTTGACATGGACATTACCTTTAAATCTTGATTGGAAAATATTAATTTAAAACACAATCAAGTCAAATTTAATCAACTCAACATCAATAGTATGAAATTCTTATTGAATCAATATTTTGTAACTATGTAATGTACATCAAGGCATGATTCGTGTGACAATTAAATTTGCATAATCAACATGAATGCATATAATCAAATCGCGTAAGGCATTACTAAACATGCTTAAAAAATCATTACATTAATATCCATATTGTGAAAAATGGTAGTTTCAAGCCATTATATCACCCTCAAGCATATGTTATTAAAATCGTTTGAATGGATCTAAAAGAAAATTTCATTTTAAAATGCTTAGCCCTAATTTGTTTTCCATGCCGACTCAAGCTCTTGGTTTATTGCTCCTTTTCAACATATTTTGTCTTTTACCATTGATTGCCTTTTCACACACCTAAATGCCGCCTACTTAAAAACATTTGATTATTTCAAAAAGGGTGTAATCACTCCTAGTGTTAGCCCTTATCAATTCACATAAAATCGGTCCATTTTTAACTCCAACAAAGTAAGAAACACTCAAAGTTCTCACATGTGGACAATAAATTTTTTAAAACCATTATGATATGAGGATTTGATCATGATCAAGTTAAGCACACAAAGCAAGATCAATGTGATAAGAATAGATCTCAACAAGTCAACGATCATGATTTTTCAAATGAATTTTAACCAACAATTGAATCAATCAAGCATTATATATAATGGTTTAAAATTAAATTTTTAATCATCATTCAACATAAATCTCATATCAAATTATAATGAACCAAATACTTAATCACATGAGTCGTAAAAAGAATTAATATAAAATATTTTTTGTTTTTTCAATAAGAGTGATGCATTGATATTTATAAAATCATATTTTAGATAAGAAAATAATGCATTAAAAGAAAGGCATGTATAATGCACATATGCATGAAGAATATTACTAAAACATGAAGAAAATCCCTCAAGGTAATATACTCACCTACAAAAGAATTGTTTCCCTATAAATCGAGAATGATCGAGGAATGTAAACTTATGAGAAACTAGTCGTCCTAATCAAACTACTATCTTAAGTAGAGATGGGTGATTCATCCCCCGAGTCAATGGGTTGCACGAACTTGACTTCACTCAATTCAAATTCCTCTCAACTCTCTCCTAAGTCAACCTTAACTTTTGGTGAGTTCCTAGGCATACCTCTAATTTTTATAGGCATTGGTCTCTCTTCCATCATAGGATTCTTATGCTTATTCATTGAAATTTGAGTTTGGTGTTTAGTAATATTTCCTCTAGTCTCACCATGACCATGCACAAGAAAATTCATCCTACACATCAAGGCATCCATTTTTCCTTTGATTTCCTCAATAGGATTTCTAGTAATTTGTTTTTTCTACTGTTGATGAAACTCTCATTTCTCCTCTTCAAACACCAAGATGTTTGATATGAATGCCCACACACTTAACAGAATGTGAAAAAATGAACATTTTTATTCACAAGCATTCTCTCATGCCTTATTTCACCTCTTCTAAAAAATTATGCCTTTTAACTCACTTTCTCAAGTCTTTTTTTCTTAAAACAAAAATTCACCAAGTGATTGTTTTTTCCACAAAGTTAACAACCAAAGTCATCTGTATCAATCTTGGAATTAGTTTCAAACTTCTTTTCATGTTGCATAGAACTTTGTACCTTTTCCATTTTTAATGAGAATTTAAAATTTCAAAATTCACTTTTTCTTTTTCGAGCTTCTTCTTAAGCTTTGATTCACTGAAACTTATTCCATGGTTATTGGGCTTAGATTGAGCATTGCTTAGAAAAATACTATTAAAATTTTGTTCTATCATAAAATTTCATTTCCAAATATTTTGCACGTTCAAGCTGAAGTTTCAATTTCTCAAAGTCATTTTTCAAAAGGGAATTTTCCAGTCCAGTCTCTTCTTTTTATTTCATCATGATTCGATTTTGAAGATTCACATTGTTTTTTCAAAATCTCAACCACTTTTCAAGTTCAAAGCCTTTAGTTTGAAAATTCTCAAGCTTCTCTTCTTTCTCATTTAGCACAATTTGAAAAAAAAAATCACTTTAGACAAAAGCTTAATGTTTGTTTTCTTAAGTTGGAAAGATTCTTGATAAGGCTAATTAAAAGCTTCTTGTATGTCCTCTCCTTATTGACAAAGCTCATCAAAATTTTCTTAGTTTCTTGTTAAAGCTCATCAAACTATTATCGATAAATCTCATTCAAAGTGTGTGAATGCTTACTACTACAAGATGACGAGTCACTCAAAATCCTATCACCAGTAAACCTTTCCCAATTTTTCCTCACAACACCACTCAAATACATACTATCCTCATTCTTTTTCACATTCTCATCAAGCTTCACCGATAATTATATTTCACACCACACTCATCACTAGAAGAGCTATCTTTACTCTCATTTTCTGAATCACTAAGCATAGCTTTGTAAGCTTTCTTCTTCTTCTCTCCACTCTTGTTATTCTCGAGTTTCTTCAAACGTGTAGGACACATATTAATATGATGACCAATGACATTACAGCTGATACATTTATATTCTTCTTTGTTCTTTCCCTTATTGAACTCAACTTTATCTCCAAATGGTACAAGCTTAGTAGACTTATGAAGTTTAGTATCAAACTTTTGATTATTTTTGAAAAATATTTTCATATTTTTATAGAACTTGTTAAATCACTTCACAAACAAAGAAACATCTACTTTAACATTCTATTTTGTTTTCTCACCGCTCTTCACCCTCTCACTATATTCAATGACAAAGGCTAAGTCATTCTTTGGTTTATAAATATAAATGTTCTCCTCCTGATCACATATTTGTAGTGATCCAACCAACTCTTCAAGCCTACACATGTCCACGTCCCTAACTTCATTCAAGATTGCAACCTTAGTAGAAAACCACTTGGCTAAGATTATAAGGATCTTCTTAACCACTGTGTTCTAGGTAATCTTCTCACCAAGGTTAAACGATGCATTTACTTCCTTTATTAATCTAGTGTAATACTCATTGATTTCACTTTCAACCATTCTCATTATTTTAAATTTCATTGTAATGTTTTACAATTTTTCTCTCTTCACAGTCTAATTCCCTTCATTAGTAACATGCAAAATATCCCAAATTTCTTTAGCTTGTTTATAATTCAAGATATGGTAAAAATATTGAGTACAAACTGATGCAAAGAGTGTATTCAATGAAATCGTATTGAAATTACAGCCCATAAATTCAGCATCCGTCCACAAAACATTTGGTTTCTTAACACTAACCCCATATTATTCAATGGTTAGGTAAATCCATCATTCCTCAACACTCATCCACACTCTCTAATGTATAGATCTAAGATGCGCTCGCATTTTAAACATCAAATGATCATAGTTGTATCCATAAAAATAAGGAAGATAATTAGTAGAACTTGAATCATGAAATTTATCCATTAAAGGAAATGAACAAGACGAGAGCAATTCACAATAAGAAAATCAAGAAATTAATAACAATAATTAGCCCACATAATAAGATCTACTCTAGCACGCTAATGCTTAAACCATGAGAACCATGCTCTAATGCCAATAGAAAAATAATATGAGTGTGCTAAAACAAATACACAAGAACTAACTAAGAGGTGGGGGTAAATAGGTTAGCTAGCAAACTTGACCAATTTTTCATGCTTTCAAAATTGTGTTCATAAATACAAATCCCTAATGATTAATTTCTTCTAAACCTTCTCAAACTACTTTAATACACACAAAAACTTGAATTAAGTGAATTTAGTTGAACAAACCTATATCTACAACACTTCAGTAATTTTTAACCAAATCTCAAGATGTAAACTAATCTATGTGAGGTGTGTGAGATCAATTGTGTCGAAATAAACACAAATAAACATGAGACAAATTTTATGAGGGAAAATCCCCACCTAGGGACAAAAAACCTCAACACATTCACTATTTACATTTATAATTGAAAACCTAATTTTATAATACGTAGGAAGGTACCTTTCACACAAACACGATCGTGTAGTCAACTATGGACCTATAAACTCTCTCCGACATTAAACAGAAACCTTATCCAAGTTCCATGAATTGAATGAAGAACTTCGATCATCTAATAAGTCGTGCCACACCTCAATCTCCTCAATAGAAAAAGATGTCTCCAATTTTAGATCGCAGAGTACTTAATCATTGAAATTCACTAATGAAATGATTTGAATTACAATGATAGTGTTTAATCTGATCAATTTCACACAAGTTCGCTCATAAAGACATTAGGTCAAAACTAGAGATATGATTTTCACAGAAAGGAGGGAACAAGTGATTTTGAATTTGGATGCAAAATAAAATTCACTCAACCTTAAAAATCATCTAAAAGAGGTGTTTTAGAAAAGAGGTATTTTGATAATCTTCAAATGAGAAGGAAATTGGCTACTTATAGAATATTTTAAAAAATCTAGTTGGTCTGTGTGTAGAGTTAGATCCAACCATTTGCACAATCTTGTCCAGTATGGACATTGACCCTTGGACGTGCACACGGGCTCAATTTGGATCCGTGCGAATGAAGCCGTATGCACGCCGACCAAAAGTGGCCATGCGAATGGTCCTATTCAAAGACCATTCAAAACAGTTTCAAAAGTAAAAGTGAAAGTTAGCTAAATTTTCAAAATGTTTTAAAACATTTATAACGCTCTGAGATTTTTAGAAAATTCACTTGAATCCCTTTTTATTTCAAACCCTCACACATTTTGAAAACAAGTGTAATTCAAAAAACCTTTTTAAGAAAAAGATGCATATTAGCCTTGTAATAACACAATCAAGTAAAAATGATATATCTTTAATATTCGATTAAATGTGTGGCCACAAAATTCTTCAAATTGAGCGTCGGTTCATGATCTTCAATCTTCATCTTCAAGGTTCATCTAACCTAATCTAAACCGCGCCTCACTCAAAAAATAAATCAAGTCGATTTGACTTGATCGACTCAATGACTCAATGTTTTGTCACTGAAATATAGCCATATATATATATATATATATATATATATATATATATATATATATATATATATATATATATATATATACAAAATTTACATTTTTAATCTCTACTTTTGGCAATTTCGTGACAAAACTTCCCAAAATCCTAAAATTTCTTATTACCCTCCACTAGCCATATAGTGAATGTAGTTGGGAGTAGTGTACAATGTCCAATAAGACCAAGACAACAATCTTAAAAGTCATCTATGAACATGGGCTAGGATCGAAATCATCATTTCTAGGCCTAGAATCACATGAAACAACAAATAACATCACGCAGGCAATAGCATGCACAAAGAGACATTCCCTCTGCATGGTAATACTCTGACAAATATCAATAGATATACATGTGATAAAGAACATGTGAAAAGAAAGTGAAATAATCAACATGTGAACAAGTGAATCAACATAGAATCAATATACCAAATGATACCCATATGAAAATCAACCAATTGATAGATCATGTGAATAGAACATTTAATAAGCAAGTGCTCTTAAATAATAAACTTTCCCTATCATAGACATTACTTTACCACCCCCACCCCACACCCCCACCCACCCTAGTAAGTGACAGTAAAATTTACTTCCCTTTTTGACACAATAGACAAATAAAGAAATGAATTTTACTCACCCTTAATACAAGGTGAATAAAGTTTTTCTCCCCCTTTTGACACAAAAAATTAAAAGAGAAGTCGAAATCATAAATAACTGGTATAACAAGGCGTATTAAATCACATAATGATGAGAAACTAGTGAAGCAAAAGATACAAAATCATGTGAACTACCAGGATATATCATGGGAATCAAGACAATGAGCATACATCTCTACTACTATAAAAGAGGGGATCTGCTGTTTAACTATAAAATCACTAAAATACCCTTATTATTTTTAAAATACCTATCCTACCCCTGATACCCCCTCCGAGAAACCATCCAATCCTCTGATAACCCCTGATACAAAGAATCGTTGTTTCCAAAAAATTAAAGCGGACGATGGTTCATTTGATCCAAAGTTAGAAATCCGAGGTCGTTTGCTTCTCCGAAATTAATGAAGGCACCTTGATACTCCACATTCATCCATTGTATGTATTCATTCATACTCTCCAATGGATTCGGAAATATCAATAATGATGAGTTCGAACGTAGCTTCTGCGTATATAAGCTGCATCTATCTATCTCATTCAAATGTCATCCTCTATGTTCTTCATTGGTTTCGATACTTCTTCCCAAAAAAGGTCAGTTTATAATTTTTGTTTGTATGATTTTTTGGATGCTTTTAATCGACATCTATTTTACAGAAACTTTAACATCTAAGATTTAATTTACTGAAAATGCAATTGCCCAAAATTTCTGAAAATGCAATTGCCCAAAATTTCATTTATCAAACATTTCTGATCCATACTGTATAATTCAATAATTTTATGTGTGTAATTGTAAGTGACCAAACTTATTGTATTTCCTAATTTTTTTCATTGGTAGAAAATGTATTTTTTTGTTTGTTTTAGTCATGAAAATTTATTGTGCAAAAAACTCAGTGATGTAAATGTAATTTTTAAAATTAAATAAATTATATTTAAAAAATTTTGGGAAAAAATGTTGTATTTAATAGAATTTATGGACCATACTGTAGCTGTCTTCGATTCAGTTTATTTATTTTCAGTTTGTATCTGTTGTAGGTTTTTTCTGGAGGACAGTTGCGGTACTATCAAATTGATTACATATCAGGTATTTAATCATCTTCGTCTGAATTTCTGTCAATTTCATCCGAAAATTTACAATGTGATCTATATTTATAGGATGAGACAAAATTAGTTTTCTTCCTATAATACACTATGTCATCAATGCATTGCCTTCACACATACTGAACTGTCATCAATTGGTTCCACTTTTCAACTCTATAGGTGTTAACGAAATAATGTCGTAAAGTGTTCAGTCGACGATTCTAAATTGCTGAGCCTTTCCCCACCTTCTTAAAACATTGACTGTATTAAGCAGATTGAACACATAAGTTGATTAAATGCATATTGCAATACATTAGGAACTCTGTACAATCCTCTGCATTTCAGAATGTATGAGTTGACTGTCCAAAATATGTCATTGACTGTCCAAAATATGTCATTTCTAATCTAGAATAGTAAAAGTCATTGGCGATTCCTTTTCTCCATATATTCTCTTGAATCTTGAACGACGGAGTCGAACATAAGTTCCACATTCTGGTCCAAATGTTCTCCCAGATCAATAGTATTTTCTTTTGTACTACATACATTACCGTTAAAACAGTTCTGAGTTATTATTTTCGGTTCTTTTTCCACATATATTGTCCTGAGTGTTGAACATACATTAAATGTATTGCAATCTGCAATGTGTTCAATCTGCATTTAATACAGTCAATGCAGATTGCAATACATTTATAACTGTATAAATGTATGGAACTCCCTTATACCAATACATTGAACTTACAGTCAGTTATAGAGATATGTTTATGAAAAGCAACCTACAGTTTAACTCTTTTACTCAATTAGTGTCTTTGAGCCTGCCCCTGAATTGCCTAAATGAATGGATGTATGACATGATTCCAGAGAATGGAAAGGGTTGCATTAAATTTTCAAACCGATTTAACTAATCCATGCTAAACCCATGGGGGTGAAATATGAACCAATCAATTCAAACTAATTAGAACATTAGTTAAAACAGTTATGACTTATTGTTTTCGGTTCGTTTTCCCCATCTATTGTCCTGACTGTTCAACGCTTCAGTTGAACATAAATTAAATGTATTGCGATAAATATTTGCAATTACTGACTTTATCATCCAAAAACCTTCCCATTTTTTGTGCATTTTAACTCCTTAGCAACGTTGATAACTGTACTCACTTTTTCTTTAGATTCCAAGAGAATGGAAAGGCTTGCATTCAATTTTGAAAGCTAATTAAGAAGCCCCCGTTGTACACCAATATCGTATGCATTGACTGTCCAAAATATGTCATTTCTAATGTAGAATAGTAAAACTCATTTGCGATTCCTTTTCTCCATATATTCTCTTGAATCTTGAACGACGGAGTTGAACATAAGTTCCACATTTTGGTCCCAATGTTCTCCCAGATCAATAGTATTTTCTGTTGTACTACATACATTACCGTTAAAACAGTTATGAGTTATTGTTTTCGGTTCTTTTTCCCCATATATTGTCCTGAGTGTTGAACGCTTGCCCATAATCCTAATTTTTTCTTCAATTTGAAATATATCTTTATATTGCAAGCTAAAATAATATCATCAAACCTTCTACACTGTAAGCCTCCCTCTTTAAGAGGGCCACAACAAGAGTCCCAGTTAAGCCAACAATGAGAGGAAGATTGAGAACCTACCCAAAGGAATTTATTAAATAGTGTGTGGATCCTCTTTATGATTGCTCAAGGGGGGTTTAAGGAAGCAATAATGTATAAATGTCTGATTAAAATTTACATACATCCCAAAGACAGGAATTTGGAGTTCCAAACCTGCAATCTACTCCTAATAGCTTCAATAGGGCCTAAAAAGTGGGCTATTTTAGGTCTTCCTTTTGAGATTGGTCAACCTACGTACTTAAGAGGAAAAGCTTTATGGGATAGACCCGAGGCTTGGCCTACAACAATTCTTCTATTGGAGTCCATCGTTGCATCAGTTGTGTAAGAACTTTTTGAAGCATTGATTTTTTACCCTAAAGCTTTTTCATATTCGGAGATAAACTTGAAAAGCTTTTTTTAACATTTCTTGGCTCCATTTGAGAATATTATCACATCATCTGCAAAACTCAAATGAGAGATAAGATTACAACCATAAAGATGAGAAAATGGCTCAACTAATGCATAAGAGAATCAAAACCACTGCTTAAAAATTCATAGGCTTTCTCCATGTCAAGTTTAATGATGGTGTTAGAACCAAAGAACTTTTCACCCAAGTTTTGAGAGATCTCCTATTCATGAAGAATATTATCAATTATTTTCCTACCTTTGGTGAATCCACTTTGGTTTGGGGACATGATATTAGGGAGAATAGAGGCAAGTCTAGAGTTTATGATTTTGGAGATGATTTTTTAGGAGAAGTTTCATAGGTTGATTAGTTTTGGTCCAAAGAAATTAGCTTAAATAAAACAGATTCCGAAAGAATTTTACTGCATGTTCGGTTAAACTACAATGAAATGTCAGCTATCCAAAACACAGAATACTCAATAACTTGTGTTAAAATTCAATGAAATAACTAAATTTCTTTTACTATTCTAAATTCAGACACCTCTTTGCATACTGTTTGACATATTGTTTAAGGTTGAACCTAGCTATGATGTTTTCGTGATTTTGGCAATTGTCTTCAATTTAGTTTAATTAGTTTCAAGGTGTATCTTTTGTAGGTTTTTTCGGAGGATATTTCAGGTACTACCAAATTGATTAAATATCAGGTATTTTAAGATAATAAGTTTTATTCCTCTTCATATTAATCTTCTTAGTAAGTTCTTTGTTTTTATTCTACCAGATACTAACGCAATTACACCACATCACCCCAAACAATACCCTCTACTAAAACCGACCAATCACTGAGTCGACGTTTCTCATTATTCAAATGATATGCAACTATTTCAAAATCCCCAAGTAAACAATATACAAAAAATATCCTTATTTTTTGTTATTTTAAAAAAATGAGTCAAAGTTCAAATGTTTTAACTTACAAACACCACTAATGTAAATTCTCTCCATGCATTTAACAATCCATATTTAATATAATGATTTCATTTCCTCTTCGCTTCATTATTTTATTTTTCTCTAAACTCTTAGGTTTATCTACTTGGAAGATTATACATTTATTTTATTTTTTTATTATTTTTCTCTAATCTCTTAGTTTTATCTATTTGGAAGATTATACATTTATTTTATTTTTTAAAGATATAAAAGTAAATATGAAATATACGTGCCATTTACATGAAGTTAATTAAATTTAAAAATGTATTTCCTTACATCTATTTTCACCATTCTTATACTCAATTAAAATTTTGTTCCAAATTATAAAATCATTAAATTACAATTCTCATGCTCCTTTCTTACTAAACTTATTAAATATAATCTTTCAGACACGTCATCTCCCAAATTCTTAGAAATGTCGTCCGTTCAACCATCCGAAAATGTATCTGCCAAAACAAATACAAGGAAAAGACAGAGAATTACTTGGTTACTTCGAGCACAATTAAATTCTTACCAATATCAAGGTTAGATAAAAATAACTAAAATATATTTTACGCTTAAATAAATCGTGTTACACTTAAGAAACGGATATTTAACTGTACAATTGCTCTCATGTTAGGAGAAACCATATATGAACCTCTCTGCTCTACGTTGCTAGAACTTGAACCGAATCCCGATTGCCATCACTGCAATGCAAAAAGATTCCAATATGAAACATCAACATTTTGTTGTCAAAAAGGTCAAATCTCCCTCGCTCAAACTTCAGTGCCCAAGGTTCTATTTCATCTTTTCACATCTAATTCTTCTGAATCACGAGAATTTCGTGCTAATATCCGAGCTTACAATAGCATATTTGCCTTCACCTCATTTGGAGTTACTCTTGACAAGCAACTAGCTTCATCAAGATGTGGTGTATACACGTTTCGAGCTCAAGGCCAAGTTTATCATCACTTACCCTCATTGGGACCCACCAACAACCCCTGTTATTTCCAACTCTACTTCCATGACACTAGCAATGAGGTTCAAAACCGAATGGGAATCTTACCAGCGTTATCCTTAAACGTTGATATAGTGGAAAATCTCTTGAATGTACTAAATGAAAATCCATAGGCTCAATTTTTACGACGATTAAAGGACTACCCTTCACTCGATGCACTTCAAGTTCAAATCAATAAACATGTTAACCTTGATCAACGTGTTTACAATGCGCCTACATCCGATGAAGTTGCTGCAATATGGATTGAAGGAAACAATGCAAATATTCCTTTCGAGCGAGACATCATTATCGTGTCTCACTCCGATCAACGACACCAAATAAAGCACTACTTTGGATGTTACGACCCATTACAGTACCCATTGCTTTTTCCAAAAGGAGAGGTTGGATCGCATCAAGACATAAGGCGCAAAAATTATACCTCAGCTAACACATCTACAAACATCCAGGGATCCATACCTGCAATCACATGTACAGAGGACATTTTATCATCGGAGCAAGAAGGTATAAATTTAACATAAAATATATTTTAAAAATACCATTCTTAAATAAAAAAAAATTTACGTTAAACAATTATTCAACTTTTCCGTTTTCCGTAACCATACACTCTTCTAGGTGTTCATCGAGAGAACTCATCTAAAGTATCATGTCGAGAATACTACGCACACAAATTGCAGATCAGAAATAATAGACAGTCAACGTTGTTATTCGCTAGAAAGCTACTACAACAGTATTCAGTTGACATGTATATAAAGTTAGAAACAACCCGACTTGACTTCTATCGTACGCAACAGAAAAAAATCAGAGGTGAATTATACCAAGGGTTGGTCGACAACATCACAGCAGGTGAAACAAGAGCCAGCAAAGTTGGTCAAAGAATTGTTCTCCCAGCATTATTCATTGGTGGACCTCGAGATATGCGTCGTAGATACTTGGATGCAATGGCTTTAGTTCAAAGATATGGGAAACCAGATTTATTCATCACAATGACTTGCAACCCTGAATGGAAAGAAATCATTGACAATCTTCATCCAGGTCAAGTCCCTCAGGATCGTCCGATCTAACTTCGAGAGTATTTCGAGCTAAATTAAAGGACTTAAAGGATCAACTTTTCAAGAAAGAAATATTTGGAAAGGTAGCAGCGCATGTACATGTAATCGAATTCCAAAAGAGAGGATTGCCACATGCTCATATTTTGGTAATTCTGAAACAAGATTACAAGCTCAATACTCCAGATAGTTATGATAAATTCATTTCTGCAGAGATACCGGATGTTCATGACTACCCATTTCTTCATTCATTAGTCAACAAACATATGATGCATGGTCCCTGTGGAGAATTGAATAAAAATAACCCCTGTATGATAAATGGGAATTGCAATCGAATCAAAGTGGCAAATTGTAGCTCAAGTCATGCGAAGAAGCAATATAGACTCTTATAACAACTCAAAAGGAGCTGGAACAATTTTAAAAAATATTGATGGATGAAGAGGTACAAAATTTTCAGCATAAATTATTTAAAATAATTTATATCATTATGTTATATAACGCAAATTTAATCAACTAAAAAAATATACAGGGCACTAAGATTCAAGCAGTCGTATGGAATGAAGATATATAAAGACTGGAAGGGTTGCTTCAAATTCAAAAACAATATTCCATTACTAATGGTTTGGTCAAGGGAGTCAATGATGCTTACACAACAGTTCACGACAAAATCGAGCTTTCATTCAATAAATACACAGAGATCGTTGAACGAGCCCGTAATTTCAAATTCCCGTCATCATTCTACAAATTCACCTCATTTGATGATTTGCTCGCTCAGACGGAGGACGATAAAGCATATGGTATTTATTACTAAATATAGTTCTACAAAACAATGCTACAATTTCTAATATTATCTTATTTATAATTCTTAAACATACAGATGTGATTGCATTTGTCATAAATGTGAAACCAAGGAGGACAATTACAAAACCATCAAACTCTGCTAAAATGATTCTGCGTGATATAACACTCCGAGATACAAAGTATGCATTCTAAACTTTAAACTATCGATTAAAAAAAAAATTAATTAAAGTTGACTCTAATATTTCTCATTTCTATTCATAGTCCTTAATATAAAATTTAAGATTATTATTTATTATTTATGACAGGTTTCAATCAATCAAATTCACTCTATAGGGCGACTTAGCAGAGAATGAAGGCGAAAAACTAAGTCAATTAACAACAACATTTCCTATAGTAGCAGTTTCTCAAGCTAAACGTTCATCCTACGAAGGTACAACACTAAATATCATATCGCCAACAATTAATAATAATCCTACTAACTCAAAATAAATAAATAAACAAATTCTTTACAGGGGAGTATAGCTTGAGCAGTGTATCAAAGACTACAATTCAGATTGACCCCGATATCATACAAGCTACCGAATTAAAGGAGTGGTTAGACAAATTTTTTCAAAAAAATTAATACTTCTCCCTTACATGTAATAATTTCAAAAATGTCAATTACAGGTTGTCAACTTCATCATCATCCCCACATTTCAACAAATTTTCTTCGCCTCACCAAAAAATAATTAACAATGCGGACCCAGTTTCTATTCGGGATATTATTAATGGACTCCCATCAACGACAGAGGTAATGATTCATTTACTATGATTCCCTTTTACGTTTTGAATATCCTTAATTTAATAACATAACTAATCCAATTTTTGACAAACCACGGAATCTTTTATGCTCTTTTGTTGGAATGATTATGGAGGTTAGAAACAAAGAAACTCCATGGTATGATGCTTGCAATATATGCAACAAAAAGGTCACGGTTGAAAATGGAATTGGCACATGCTTAAATTGTGGTTCTTCAAATTCAAATTACACAACAAGGTAAATTAATAAGATCAAGAATCTTTCAATATTAATGATAAATCTCATATATAAAATGTTCCTAATACATTATTTAAAAAAATATAAGGTACCTACTTCAATTTGTCGTCCAAGACGAAGATGAAAGAGCATCAGTGACACTATTCGAGGAAGCAGAATCATTCATGGGCTGCAACATTCCAAATTTCATCGCTTCTAAAGACAAGGTATTATCATTCTTATTTACAATTCCAATTCATACATTTATTCAATAAGATGAATAACATTTATATTTACTTGAGATTCATATAAATTATATGCTTTACACAGGGATTTCTCCACTCAGACTATGTTCGAAAGTTATATACGTGCATTGGGAAAATATACAGATTCTACATTAAAGGGAAATCACTGAAAGCATCCGATCGAAGGCTTGCACGTTTTGTAGCTCTGAAGGTTGAAGAGGAAGAAGAGCCATCGAATCCTAACAAACGTCAAAAACAACATATTTGACGATTGCATTTCAATTTTTTAACCTTACGCAATTTACATATCATGTAACTTTGATTTATGGATATTGACTTCAACTATTAAGTCATAATGCATGAATTTTAGCGTCAACATAACTACATTGTTCGTTACTTAACTTAATTAAAGATATGTAATTCATACATTATTATTAATGATTTCATTCATACAGACAAACATCGGAACTCGCCCACACGTGCAACGCACGTGGGCACATCTAGTACATGTAAATCACAAAATTACTATTAGAATCTCCAAACCATATACTAGACAACGAATGATATCAAATATGAAAGTGAAAAGCCAGGATATGTGATAATCAAAACATCATACTAGTAACACAAGATCATATAAGCAAGACATGGATAGAAAATATGGACTAATAAAGATAGAACTCATATGACAATATAGTGCAAAAGATATGGATAGCAATATAATACCCATAAAAATAGAATCCATACAACCAACAATACTATCTAAATTATCCAAAGGTACCCAAAAGTGGCACGGACTCTTCCTCGAAAATTATCTCATAGAATTATTTTAGAAAAGAGGTATTAAGATAATCTTGAAATGAGAAGGAACTTGGCTATTTATAGAAGAATTACAAAAAAATATGGTAATTCCGTGTACACGGTTAAATCCAACCATTTACACAATCTTGTCCAGTATTGACATCGACCTTTGGTCGTGCATACGAGCTTAATTTGGATTCGTGCATATGGTGTTGCGTGCACGCACACTAAAAATGTTCGTGCAAACGATCATGTTCAAAGACCATTGAAAACAGTTTCAAAAGTAAAAATCAAACTTAACCAAATTTCTAAAATATTTTAGAATATTTAAAACCCTCTGAGACTTTTAGAAGAGTAACTTGAATCCCTTTTTATTTCAAACCCTTACTTTTTGAGAACAAGTGTAATTTGAAAAAAAATGTTTTAAGAAAAACATGCATATGTGTGATTAGCCTTGTAATAACACAATCAAGTAAGAAGGATATATCTTCAATCTTCCATTGAATGTATGGCTACCCAATTCTTTAAATTGAGCGACGGTGCATTGTAATACCCGTATTTCTAGGTATTTCTATTTAATTAAATTGGAGAATTAAATGAGAAAATATAATTTAATTTAAATTACGCAAGAGAAGTAATTTAATGAAATTTATCAATAATTGTGATTTATGGAGTATTAATCGAGAGATAGATACTGATTAATATTGCCTCATTATATTTACTTAGTGCGAGTAGTAAATAGTTACTTAGCACGTGTAGACCATTTTGGGGTGAGAACGAGTAATATATTTTTAAGTGACTCAAATGATAATTTAGAGGTCACGGATGAGTCCGGAAGGGTCGAATTAGTGAAAATAGTATACTCGGGGGTACTAGTTGAGTCTCTGGGTAATTTTGGACTAAACTAAGACCGTTCGGGGGCATTTTGGTCTTTTAACATTTGAGGGTATGGAGACCTACGAATTTGAGAGTCTTTTATCAGCTGAATAAAAGAGGGGTTAGGGTTAGAAAACCCACAAAAACACCAAGACCATTAGAGAGAATGAGAACATCATTCTCAAGGCTTAGAAGATGCTTTTGAAGAGGTTGGGTTTGGATCTTGAATCCTAGGAGCCAAAGGAGGAATGATTGAAGAAGAGAAGCAATAATCCATCATCAGCACCACGAATTCAGAACCCCTCAGTCAAGGCAAATTATTTATTGCAAAAACTATAAAGTTATAATACCCATGTGTAGGGTTTTTGAATAGTTTTGTTAAATCAATATCTTGATAAGAAAATAATGGTATTTATGCATGTTGGGATAGGAATCGCGTGTAGACTGATTTAACATATATAAAGGAATAAGATTCGGAGTTGACTTGATAATTATTTCAGAATAAAATCTGGATTTTGAATGAATATGGGAAGAACACCATAACTAGGATTTTTAAGAAATTCTGGGTTTAATCCACTAGTTCTTTAAATGAATTGAGATTTTGATGTATTTGAAACATTAGAAATTGTCCTAGTATATGTGGGAACATGTTAGAATAATTGGGTCAAAGTTTTGTGGACAATAATGAAGTTTGGAGATTTGTTAATGGAAGAAGAAATTAACGAATAAGACGAATTATTTTTGTCCCTGATCAATCGATCGATCGACCTTTAATGTCGATCGATCGATCGAACCCAGGAGTCGATCGATCGACTTAAGTTGTTTATCAAATCCTTCCTTGTTTAAGGTTTCTTTGATTTTCGAGAATGAATGGGAATCCTAAGATTTATATTATACTCATATGGGAATGAGAATAAGACCAGTAGGTATATTGAGGTCCGATAAGGCCATTGGGTGTAAGACTTGGATTATGGATCGATGAGAATGAACCGATTGAGCAGAGCATCGGGGGATTTGGAATTGAGTTACGGGGCGAGGTAAAGTCAATTCAAGTGATAGACCAGTAGGGTAGGTAATAACTACTGAAATTATATGCGAGGGGTAAGTAGGTCCCTTAGAGTTGTGTGAATACTCAAATAAATGCGATTAATGAGATATATCTTAAAACAAATATTTTAAGGTAAATATAAGAGAATAAAATATTACGCACAAACATGATTGATAGGTCGGGTGTGTACCTACTGAATTGTATAAACTTTTAGGTTAAGAGAAGCATACATAAATTAACTATGTTACGGTCGATGAGATATTTCGAACTAACATATGATTATTATATGTTTGGGGTCGATGTAAAATGTCGAACCAAACCTTAGAACTGGTATCGTGATGAAAGAGTTCCGAACCAGAATATTTGTTTATTAATAGTTGGGGTCGATGAATCATTCTGAACCAAGACTCCTTTAATATAGAGTTATAACATAGTTGGGGTTGATGTATCATTCCGAACCAACTCTTACTTGGGGTCGATGAATCATTCTGAGCCAAGAGTCCTTTAAGTGTGTCAAAAGAACATTATAATAATGACTGATATTTAGCATATCTTGTGTGTGAAATATATACTTAATGATATAGTAGATTAATATATGATGTATTTAGAGATACATATCAAATTGATAAGTTAAGTAGTGAAACTTAATTAAGAAACATAACGTTATATAAAGAATATCTAATTAGTAAATTAAGTAGTGAAACTTAATTACAAAAGTGGGAAGATAAAAATTGTGAGAATTGTAGTAATTTAGTAATGAAACTAAACGAGAAGTTTTAAAAAATAACATAGGTGAAATGTTACTTGAGATTTAATTAACAAACGCGAGATGTTAATGAAACAGATGTACTGTATGGGCGGTACGAGAACTTAGGTACCGATAAGTTGAGATGATTACTTTAGTTCTAGTTAGCTTAGGAGATTTGGCTAGGTAGACTAGGTGTAGAACGTTAGGTGTACACAATAGATGAGGGCTGAGTAAGCTCAAGAGAGTGTACAAGAACCTAACATGTGTAATCAATAACCGCAATTTATATTGTGATAAACGCTTGCTATATATTTTCAAAATATTTTGAGTACTAACTCTTGCTATAAAATATTTTCAAAACCTTTTAGGTGTCCAGCCACAGGGACGCCATGTATGATGATTTCATTCCAGGGACTCGAAGCTGTAGCACAATGGATGCTTATAGGATTTTGATTAGACGATATCTTTCATTCAGATCTAGTGCAAGATCTCACACTATTCTATATATGGACTTGTGGTCCGGTATCAGTCTCAGATGTTTAATTTCATACTAGTGGGTGTTCTATTATTGTTTTGAGATTTTTAGCCGATGGTTTATTTGGTAATACTCTTGTTCCTTTGTACTTATACTTTGTTAATTGGGTTATAGTACATGATGATTGTTATGCTTTATTACGCATGGTTTATTTATCCATTTTAAGAAAGATAAAATTTGGCACGGATCTAATTTTCACTTAGGTGATTAGTAATTAAAAAGTTTTTGACAGCGATGCTAAGAACGAACCATTTGAGAAACCTGTTTAATTTAATAAAGTCCTGATCACCCGATGTTTAATTAGGCGGGGTGTCACATGCATGTTCTTCAATCTTCATCTTCTAGGTTCATCTAACCTAATCTAGACTACACCTCACTCAATACGAATCCAATCAATTTGATTTGATAGACTCAACCACTCAATGTTTTGTCGCGGGAATATAGACAATTATATATCAATACAAAATTTTACATTTTCAGAATGGTTCTACATTCTTTGCATTTGTTGTGTGTAAAATTTTGGATCTTTGTATATTTCCTTATTTTAATTGTTGCTTGATTATTATAAGTGAGCATAATTTGTTGCAGGGATTCTTGACTATAACTCCGTTATGCTTAGCTAAATGACTCAGCCAAAGATTTTTCCATCGAAACCTTGTTGGCCGAGGGTAACACTGGATTAGGATGTGTTCTTTTATCTAATTCATCCTTAAACTAATTTTCCAAAATTCAACTAAATGAATAAGCAATTAACACAAGTTTTTGCAAGTAAAACTCAAATTCTTAATTTTTAACTTCTCCATATGCTTATCCTTAGTTATAACTAGAATCTGGAAAAGAGGAAGGATTAAAAGTGTTCTATTGAGCTTCGTCTCGTCACTTTTTTGAATGATTTATAACTTTTACATGTGACTTTTTATGTCCATTGTTTCCATATAGGCCTATATGGTTGTTTTTAGTCCACAATGTTTTAGCCAAAACGTCTTCAAATGAGGCTAACCCACTTGATGTGATCTAATTAGTTGGTTTCATGTCTTAAGGATAAGTCAAATTTTCACTTGTCTATCCTTATTATAAGAGACGATCCTTCATCTTTATCATGATTTGAGGGATGGATATGAGTTTAATTCCTTGGGCATCTATCTTTCTATGTTTTAGACAAGCTTCATATCATACAAAATAAGTAAAGTAGTCACAATACACTAAATAAGAGGGAAATTTTCTTTTATTTCATTTCTCATACATGCCTAGAACATTTACCATGTATAAAAGATTTTATTTATATTGATACCCCCATACCTTTTAGTGATAGTAATTTTTCAGATGTTCCACACTCCAAGGGTTAGCAAAGGTTCTCCTTCTAAGTTCTCTAGTCAAAATATCTCGGGACCCACTTCTGCTAAGATCTTATATGGTTCATGCCAATTAGGATGAAGCTTGTTTTTATTCTGGATGACCTTATTGAGGACGTAATCTCTAACTTTTAAGGCTAACTTTTAAATTTCATGTTATAGTAACGTTCGCTCTTTGTTGGTACGCTAGTTGTCATATTTAGGCATCCTCTCTTCTTTTTTCTATCAGATCCAGGTCCAACCTTCACTATTTATTATTTGTTTACTCAATGGGGTGTTGTATCCCATAACTTAGTAGTCCAATATTTAACGGCCCTACTACCTCTGACCTAAATAATAATATAAAGGATGTTTCCCCTTTTAGGATACTTGGAGTCCTCTTATACACCCTTAGAACACTGTATAACTCCTCCATCCATTTTCATTTGGCCTATTCCGAGCTAGATTTGATCCCTGAAAGAAAAGTCCAGTTCTCCGCTTCCATCTGACCATTAATCCGTAGACGAGTCGGTGCTGAGTAATAGTGATTGATTTCTTATTTTTTACGGTAATCCTCTAGCGAGTGATTGTCAAATAGAGCACTGTGATCTGTGATAAATTCATCAGGTATCCCATTTTCTGCACGTTATATTCCTCCACATAAACTTAAAGCATTTTGTAGTGATGTTGATTATAATCTTTACTTCTACCCATTTCATAAAGTAGTTTACTACCATAATGAGGTATTAGAACAATCATTGTGCAGGGGGTAAAGGACCAATAATATACATTCCCCACTGGGTGAATGACCATGATGTCGTTATAAGTGCGAAGAGATGATGGGGCTGGTGATTTATATTTTCATGCCTCTGATAGTAATCGCATTTCTTGGAATATGTATGGGCATATTTTGCAAATGTTGGCTAATAATACCCTTGGGTAATGATTTTTATGGCCAGGGATCATCCTATTATCTGTCTTTCAAAAGATCCTTTGTTCACTTCCTTCAAGACATACTCGACCTCAGTGGGATGGACGCACATTAAGAGGGATAAGAGGAAACCTCTTTTATATAACATTTCTCTAAAAATAGAGAATTTAGCTACTTTGAATATGATCTTCTTCACTTCCCTTTTTCTTCTGGGAACTTAACCTCCCACAAATATTCAATGACCAAATCCATCCAGGAAAGGCCAAGGTTTAGATTTACAATTCTATAGCTGGATTTTCTCTATCAATGCTTAGCTCGACCAAAATCTCAATTGGCACTAACCTCCGGAGCTTAGTTTAGTGGTCGGGGCATGTTTGTCCAAGGCATCGACTCTGGTGTTTTCTGTTCTTATTACCCTCTACACATTATACTTTGCAAAGCAGGACATTCTCATCTTTACTTTGGCCAAATATTTGGCTATTTTTTTGTCTTAGACTTCATACTCGGCCAATACTTGTCTTATTATCAGTTTTGAACTGCTATGATCCTGGATTTACCTTACCCTCACTGAGAGGGAAAGAATGAAACCTATTATTAGAGCTTCATACTTTGCTTCATTATTGGAGGTCGAAAAGTTGAACCGTAGTGGGTAATTAATATTTATCTCATTTGGAGTCAAGAGGATGATGCCCGCCCCACTTCTAACTACACAGGCAGATCCATCTACATTCAATTTCCAAATTGGAAGGTCTGGTTCAAAAGTTTCTTATTTATTTATTCTTTATAGTGTCACATCAACATTATCGTAGTTGCTTTTGATGACCTCTTTTTTTTTGCAATCTAAGCTTGGTTCAGCCAAAGATTTTAAGGCCGATGTTTGAGGAGATACTAAAGTCGAGGATTGATAGGGATTTTTAAATGTTTAAGTCTAAACTTGAGAAGGTTCTCCTAATGTGGGAGACAAAGATGCGACTGATAGTTTAGTTCTTTATCTAGGAGTTTGCATCGGTGCATTCGACATTGATGTCAAATATGAGGCTTCCTTTACTATGTCTCTATCTTACCAATGAAATTCTAAAACAAAATCTGCTGGTGCTTGTCCCTTTATTATTATTTGTGGTTGGTAGTCTATACCATAGGCTCTCGACTCCACGAATAAAGACATTTGATAACCTGAATTTTTTTTCCTTATGCATGACTTATGTAAGAGGTTGATCCGTAAATTCCAGAATCGCATAAGCTTAAAAGTGTGGTGGTATCTTTCTTCTTGTATAATATATCGACTTTTGTATCCGTTTGTCGAGCCAAACCATTGTTACGCTGACCGTCAACTATGAGACTACTAGATTTAAGTACAACTTTTCACCCTACATGGGTCTTGATAATATCTAAGTTGAGCCGTGGTATGCCTTCAGATATCGGAATGATTTCTCACACTCGGCATCTCATTCAAAATATTTTCTTAACATCTTGAATAATAATAGGCACTTATCTATCGCTTTGGAGATGAACCTATTCAAAGTTGCTACACAGCCCGTGAGCCTTTGGACTTATTTTTTATTTCTTAGATATTTCATATCAATTAATACTATCATTTTTTCCAAGTTGTCTTAGATTCCTCTTTGGATGCTGATAAAACCTAAGAACTTGTCCGAGCCAACCCCAAAGACACACTTACCTAGGTTGGGCATCATCAAATGCTTATCCATGGTGTTAAAAGTTATGGCCAAATTCGACACATAATATTCATCTTTGAGTCCCTTTATTAACATGTCATCCACATATATTTCCATGGTTTGACCGTTTGTTTCTTCAAAGAACTTATTTTCCATCCTTTGATAGGTAGATCCGAAGTTTTCAAGTTGAATAGCATAATCTTGTAGCAATACGTAACCTTATTAGTTATTGATGATACCTTATCTGCATCGTCTACATTCATTGAAATATAAATTTTCCCGTTGTACGAATCCATAAAACATATCAAATCAGTCCCAGTCATGGTGTCTACCATTTCATAAGTCCTCAAAATAAGTAAATAATCCGTCGATCAAGCTATATTCAGATTTGCGAAATCTTCAAATATTCTTTATTTTCCATTCTGTTTGGTCACAAGCACTACATTTGATAGCCAAGAGGGATACTTGACTTGTTTAATGAACCCAACCTCTAATAACTTCTTCATCTCTTCCTGAATGATCAAGGGAAAATCGCCTCCTCTTTTGCTTAACCTCTTTGGCCATAGGGTTTACAACTTTATCCTTGCTGATGTAAAAAACTAGATGCAATCTAATTAATCAATTACAGATAAAAATGAATAAATAAGACAATGGATTTTTAAAGTGGTTCGGCTATGAAAATGGCCTACGTCTACTGTTGTTGTATTGCTAACTGTTTTCCTTGAATCTCGATGATGGGTTTACCAAGAGATCCAAAAGTCCTCTTCTTATGATTGGGTTACAAGGTATTTATAGCCTTAAGGCTGTACATATGAAAAGGAAATATTTTGTCATTTAGTAGACATATACATCTGTACAATAATAATGCGCATTAAATGACGTTCATTGAATGCGTAGTTGCCTTTTGGTTTTCTCGATTAGATACTCTGCACGCTAGTAGCTCGGATCGCCTGAGTTGCTCGGTACGCTTGAGTAGCTTGGGACGCTTGAGTAGCTCAGGAATCTTGAGTAGATCGGTGAGAGTATGTATTCGCCACGTAGGTTGACACATGTCTTCAGGTAATTGGTCCACATCAGCTGATTAATTCTTGTAACAACAGAAGCCCCCAATGTTTCACAGTTGAAGTCAAATAAGAAAGTGTGGAACATTTTGCCCAAAAGATGCTCGGATTACAGATCTCCAACACTTGGGACATCTTTATTATATTTCTTTCTGTTTGAGCGAGTAATGGCAAACTTGTAAATATTTTGAATTTTAGCAATAGCTTCGATATGTGTGCTTTTCTCATGATTTAACCGTCGGGAATGCAAATGTCTTTCCCGATAATCATTTCTTTTCTCTTTTCTCGATGTGAGGTATTTAAGAGAGACAAAAATCAAATTGTCTTCTACTTTTATCATCCCTATTTCTGAACTCTGTATTTTCTCTCTCTATTTCGCATTATCATTCTTTCATCGTCCATCATTAGCAGATTTCTCCATTCTTTGTAAGATTTTCTTCCTTCATCTTTCTTTGCTTTAGTCATCATGGTTACCTTGATGAATCTTTAGATAAATTTCGGACTGATTTTTCAATTCCCTCTTGGGTTATTTTGGAGGATCCTTCTTGTCCTTCTGATTTATTTTCTCTGGTGGAGGGACATTGGTTTCCCTCCCTTTTTGTAACGGAGCGTGGCTTTTCTTTCTCGCCAAATCCCCTGTGTTTGGAATTTTGCCAATATTTCGATATTATACCTGCAAGAGTAGCTCCAAATACATGGAGGGTAGTTAATGGCGTATATAGGTTGAATCAAATTCATGGAACTCATTTGGGAATTCCTGAAATTATGTATTGTTATAAATGGGTTACCAGCGACACTACTTTTTATTTGAAAGCTAGGTTTTCGAATAGAGCTTTAGTTGTTAATCTTCCCGATGCCAACAGGGACTATTTTGATCATGGGGTTGTGATGAAAAATTGGCAACACCCCCCACTAAATGGAAATGATGTGTACTAAGGTCCTAGATGTCCGCTTTATGGAAATGGGATATGTTGTTTCAGTTTTTGAATTTGGCTTTCTTTATGTTTGACAAAATGCTTCACTGACATTTGTTTGTTATAGTTGAGAGTAAAAGGAAGCCCCAAAAAGAGATTGACGTTAATATAAAAGACTTAAAACTTATCTGGAGCTTGCATCAATCAGTTGCTGGGAGCACATTAGAGTTGTTTCTTATTTGTTGAGGTACAAAAACACCACCTCGTCTTTCATTACCCGTCCTATTGCACCTCATGCGGTAATCGATCTTGATCAACCGCGATCATCTCGAGCAAGTGTGAGAGAGTGCTCATCTGATTTGGATACTTCCATTGTCGATTTGATGATGAAGAAAAGGAGGATGATGCCAGAGTTCTTTGTCAAAGATGCCCCTGATGTTGGTGGGTCAAAGAAAAATAAAGGGGATGTCCCAGCTGAGGGGACAAAGAAAATGGATATTGCTCCATCTAAGGGAGCAACTACCACTATGAAGGAGGTGGGTAAGAAGCCCCCAGTTGTTCCAAAAGAGGCAGCACCTCTGATTGAAGGTGCTATCACACAAGGAGAGGCGGCACCTCTGATTGAAGGTGCTCCTCTAAAGAGATTGAGGCGCCACCTCTGATTGAAGGTCCTTTGAAAGCTACTGTTCCAGCTCTCACTCCTCCGAGCTCGATCAAAGGTTTGATCAAATCTTGGGTAATTCCTGAATATCAAGTCACTGAGGATTCCCTTTCTCGGGAGAAAATTACTGACTTAGCCGCTCAATATATTGCTTCAGTAAGTATCACCATCCTTACTCCTTTGTTTCTAGATATATTGTATTCATATTTTGAGTTGACCTTTTTCTTTTTCAGTTTATGACATGCTTTAATAGCATCTGAAGAAAGATGAAGCTATTAGGGCCTCAACTTCCTCAGACAGGGTGCAAAAAGCTTTCGCTGGTTTAACCCACTCTTTGAATGAATCTCGTAAAAAGTATGAGGAAGATAAAACTGCTTGGGAAAATGAACTTCGATCTGTCAAGACAGCTAGATATCAAGCTATAAGTGACTCCACAGAGTTGACAAAAAAATTGAAGGACGTCGATAGCAAGCTTGAAGAAGCTAAACGACGTAAGAAAGATCTTGAGGATAAGCTGACATCTGCCGAGGAGGTTGAGGCCAAGCTTAAAGATGCTGAACGATGTAAGAAAGAGATGGAAGAAAAGGTGAAGTTTTCTGAAGAACGCACTTCCTCGGAGAAAGTAAAAAGAAAAGCTGTTATAAAGGACTCATTTAGCCCTGGCTGGGATAAAGGATGGAATAAGGCCTTAACTTCCATTACTTGTCAAATGGAATATGGCAGCTTGAAGTATTTTAGAGATGGATGGGTTGCAGCCTTGAAAGAATTAAAGGTTGCAGATGATTCTGAAGTATTTTAAAAATATACTCATGGCCCTCCTCCCGTCATTGGGGAAGAAGAAGAAGATGAATCCCCATCTGATGAGTCTTCTATGATGGTCGCAGAACAAGTACCCGTTACTATCATTCCCCAACCTTCCGAGCAAGTTCAACAAGCAAGCACTTCTTTCGAGAAACCAGCACTGCATTTCGAGCAACCTGCTCTTCCCCCTAAACCAACTGAAGATATTGTAAGGAATAAGGAGAAGGTGTAAAGTTTTTCGGTTCTTATGTTATTTTCTACTTTCTCTCAGTTGTAATTTAGAATGTATTTTACTTTTGTACGATGAATAAGAATGAACTTTTGTTATTTATCTCGCGTATTTCTTTGACCTGTCTTGTATCATTCTTGATGCCTTTTATTTTCTCCTTGCTAGTTTGTGGCCAAGATGGAACTCTGATCATCTAATGATACAGAGTTGATGAAAAAATGCAACGATTATTTCAAAGATGGTCATACAGACTTTACTGAGGCTCAAATAATCGATATCCTCGGATCCGATGCCTCTGAATGAGCAATTGATGCTTACCAGTACTTGAAGTGTCTACTTGATCATGCTGTGGCCAATAATATGGCTTATTACGAAATGATTGAAGATCTTCAAGGAACGATAGAGGAACTTCAACAGTCATATAAAGAATCCACCAAACTCCTACATAAAGGTCATGAGAAAAAGTGCCAACAATTGAGCGCTGATCACGGTTACGATAAGTATCTCTCTGCTCATAAGAAGAAGAGAAACTATTCTAAGTTATGAGGTCGAAGAACATAGGCACATTGCCAAGCTATTGGAAGAAGAGAATTTTACGCTGCAAGAGGAGCTAAAACGACTTAAAACTATTGCCTCTACTTCCTCGGGAGCCTTGGTTCCGGTCAACGATGAGGGTTATTCCTTTTTAGAGATTGAAAATGATGCCTTGAGAGAAGAGATGGATACTTCGAAATGAGCCAAACTGACATCCTCTTCAAGGGGTAGAGGTAGAGCTATTCGAAAAAGTGTTGAAGAGACGAGGACTAACCAGACTTTAATAAATCAAGCCACTCAAATAAAAGCCAAAACTCAAGCCTTGGTCGAAATGTATCAGAAAAATCAAGTTCTTACCAATAAACTCTCCAACAAAAATTCTGCATTGAAAAATAAAGATCTTTTGGTAAAAAAGCTCCACGAGTAGCTTGATAGATTGACTTATCAATTTCACAAGCAGCCCGGGGAATTTTGGATGGATGGGTATAATGAAGCTCTGTATCAACTTGATGCTCAGTTGCAGTAGTCAAATAATGAGGGGTATAAGTAGGGATGGTTGAATGCTATGTGCGTGTTGAAATTGGAACAAGGGCACTTCTTATGGGATTATTATGAGCCTGGAGTGCTTGATTTTCTAGTGCCTCCTTTTAAACTTGATCTTAGTTGGATTCCAGTTCGTGCTATTCCTCTGTGCCTGATCTCCAAGTATCTTGTCTTCATTCGGATTTTGAGATATCTCGTCCTGAGCATTTGCTTGATCGACCATTCATAATTAACGTCAGAATGTTGCGAGATATGAATTTTATAAACTCTCCCTATGGATTAGATGATCCTCCAGCTGGGGTGGAACCTGTTTCAAAAGCAGAGGGAAAGAAACCCATAGAATAGGACATTTGTATATAATGAATCAAATTTCATTTCGTATGTAATCTGCTTGGTTTTAATAAAGAAAGATTTAGTCTCTGTGCAATTTCATTTCCTTGAAAATATTTTGTAGAATGTCTTTGTTATTCGTTGGTGAATATATATATATATATATATATATATATAAGGACAAAATGTCATGTTTCGTTTTAGACAATGGAACTTGTCCCATTTGTTGTCTAATTATAGTGACTTGTCACTCTTTGGGCCTAAGCAATGGAATGATTTTCATCCCATGTTCCTGCTTAGTTGTAGTAATCTTGCCAGAATTACCTTGTTGCCTAGACAGTGGATGCCTTGGGAGGTCACCCATCTTCTTGCTTAGTTTGGGGTGTCCCTTGAGATCAACCGTGTTCAAACAGGCTTTTGCCTTGTATAATTTTTATTTACCAACCAACCGGAGTTGGTGGTTATTGAATTGCCGACCAATCGGAGTTGGTGGTTGTTGAATTATCGACCAACCGGAGTTGGTGGTTATTGAATTGCCGACCAACCGGAGTTGGTGGTTGTAGTGTGTAGCACTAATACTCCGAGGAAAATTCAACAAAAAGGAAATAGGGGTGAAACATCACTTTTATTCATACTGAAAGAAATGTGTTACATATGAATTTTTACTACTGATAATACTTGCGCAGATGTTCTGCGTTCCACACGTTCTTGAATTCTTCTCCCTTAAAAGTTTAATTCTGTAAGTCCCCAGACGAACAACTTCAGTTACTCTATAAGGTCCATGCCAGTTGGCCTCTAGTTTATTGTGCTTCTGGATCACCTTCTTTAGCACATAATCCCCCTCTTTCAAGTCGCACTTCTTCACCCTTTTATTATAGAACAAGGCTGTTCGTTGTTGGTAGGTTGCATTCCTGATCGCTGCCCCTTCCTCTACTTCTCCGAGCATATCCAGGTCTAATCGTCTCATCAAGTTGCTTACAGGGGAATTGAAATTAATCACCCTATGTGTGGTTAGACCCAACTCAGCAGGTATGACGGCTTCACTCCCAAAGGTTAACATGTACGGAGACTCCCCAGTTGCTGTTTATGGTGTAGTACGATAAGCCCACAACACTGAGTGTAGCCCGTTAATCCAGTTTCCCTTTGCATCATACATCTATTTTTTAGACCATTCAGTAGGGTTCTATTTGTCACTTCAGTTTGTCCGTTTCTCTGGGGATGGCCTGGCGCAGAGTAGATCTTTCGTACATTGGATTGGTGACAATATGCAACGAACTCCTCGTTGTCAAATTGGGTTCCATGGTCAGTAATGAATGCATGTGGGAGACCATACCTGCAAATAATACTCTTCCAAATAAATTGATAGACCCTGTTATACGTCATATCAATGAGAGGTTTAGCTTCCACCCATTTGGTAAAATAATCCACAGCAACTACGAGGTATTTAAATCTCCCTTTGGTCGTTGGAAGTGGCCCGACCAAGTCTGTCCCCCATATGGCAAATGGCCAAGGGGACGTAATGGGTGTTAACAATGCTTGGGGAGTTCTTCGGATGGAAGAGAAACGTTGGCATTTATCGCACTTCTTAGCATAAGCTGCGTAGTCAGCTCTCATCGTTGGCTAATAATACCCCTGTGTTGTTATCCTCTGCAAAAGCGTCCGACCTGCTACATGAGCTCCGCAAGAGACTTCGTGAACCTCTTAAATCAAATCTTTAACTTTGGAGGGATGGACACATCTCTGTAGTCCCGCTATAATGCCTCTTCTATACAAAATGCCACTGGTCAGTACGTAACGAGCAGCTTTAAACTTTAATTTCTTGGCTGCGAGTTTGTCAGTTGGCACAACCCCCTCTTCGATATAGGCCCTAATAGGATCCATCCAGGATGGTCCCAAGTCGAGGGAAATGAAGTTCACCATCAAATCTTCATCTATGCTCCGACCTGCCAGGATTTCTATTGGGATTATTCTTCGTAGCTCAGTGCGTGTTGCTGAGGCCAGGCGAGCTAGTGCGTCAGCTCTTGCATTCTTCAATCTCGATATTCTGATCAACTGAACTGCGGTAAAAGTTGATATAACCTGCATAGCTTTCTCATAATACTTGAACATTAATTCTCCCTTCGCTGCATATAACCCGAGAATTTAATTTATAATTAATTATGAATCACTGAATACAATGACCTGCTCGGCATTCATGATTTTGGCCAAACTCAAACCCACGATCATAGCTTCATATTTAGCTTCATTATTGGAAGCCTTAAATTGAAAACATAGAGCATACTCAATATCAACTCCATCAGGACTGTTTAAGATTATTTCTGCTCTACTGCCTGTGGCACACGAAGAGCCATCCACATATAGATTCCATATAGATACATAATTATCAAACTCTCGGTCAGGCAGAGTTCCTCGGTGGAATATTTAATACTTCCTTTTATCTCCCCCCATCACTGGGCAATTACTCGACACTTCTTGCTACTCATTGTTTATCTCCTCCTGCCCATCTACTAATGGAAGTTGGTCGGGGGTTATCTTCGATGATCCCATAATATCCACGGGTTGGTCTGCAATAAGCACCTGCTCTTCAGATGTGTCAGAGTGAGTAAACTCTGTGATAAAGTCCGCTACCGCCTGCCCCTTAAGTGCCGACCTAGGCTCATAAACAATGTCATATTTACCAAGCTCTACCGCCTAGTACATCAATCTTCCTAATTTCTCTGGTTTGTGCAGAGCTTGTCTTAATGGCATATCAGTATACACTACTATAGTATGGGCTTGGAAGTATGGCCTCATCCTTTTGCTTGCTTCGATTAGTGCTAGTGCTAACTTCTCCAGTCTTGGATATCTGATCTCTTCTCCTCGGAAGGCCTTGCTAGTGTAGTAGACCAGTTTTTGCGCTCCGTCCTCCACTCTTATCAACGCCGAGCTAACTGCGTTATCTGAAACCACCAGATACAAGTATAGTCTTTAACCCATCACTGGTCTAGATAACAATGGAGGTGTCCTCAGATATTTCTTTGACTCTTGAAAGGACTCCTCGCATTCATTATTCCACTCAAAAGTTTTTCGAAGTGTTTTGAAGAATGGAAGGCATCTGTCTATTGCTCGTGACACAAATCTGTTAGGTGCTGCAACTCGCCCTATGAGACTTTGCACCTCCTTCTTCGTAGATGGAGATCATAGTTCCAGTAGGGATTTAATCTTTTCAGGATTCGCCTCGATGCCTCATTGGTTAATAATATACCCGAGCAACATGCCTTCTCGTACTCCGAATATGCATTTGGTGGGATTTAACTTCATTTGATATTTCTCTAGCTAATCAAAAGTCTGGGCCAGGACAACTAAATGATCAACAACTTTTTTGCTCTTTGACAGCATATCGTCGACATAAACCTCCATGTTATGACCGATTTGCTTTGCAAACACTTTATTCATCAGCCGCTGGTATGTTGCACCTGCATTTTTAAGTCCGAAAGGCATAACATTATAGCAATAAGTTCCCTTTGGAGTAATAAAAGAGGTACTTTCCCTGTCATGTGATTTCATCTTAATCTGGTTGTAACCAGAATAAGCATCCATAAAGCTCAACAATTCATGCCCCGATGTAGCATCCACCAGCTGATCGATTCGGGGCAAAGGAAAATGATCCTTTGGGAAAGCTTTATTAAGATCAGTGAAGTCCACACAAATCCTCCACTTATTATTTTCTTCTTTACCATCACAACATTTGCTAGCCAATCAGGATACTTGACATCCTCAACAAAAAAGGCTTTCTGTAGTTTCTCTACTTCTTCCTGTATGGCTTGGTTATTCTCTGAGCTGAACACTCTTCTTTGTTGCTTTACTGGATTGACCTCCTTATTAATATTGAGCTCGTGGCACAGGAAATTCGGGTCTATCCATGGCATGTCTTCATGACTCCAGGCAAAAGTCTGTTTTCTGTGCCTTAGAAATGCCACCAGTTCTTGCTTTATTGATAAGTCCAATGACGCACTAATTTGGGTTGTTCATTCTGGGTGTTCATCATCCAGAATAATATTCTCCATAAATTCCATAACCTGACTCTTCACGAGCTGAGATTCGTCTCTAGGGTCCAGTGTTTCAATTTTTTTATCTTCTGTCTCATCCACTTGATACGTAATAGTCTTCTTCTTGGATTCTTCCAGTTCTTCCTGTTCAGCAGATGAATAGTAGCATTCCCGAGCTACTTTCTGGTCGACTTTCAAAAATCCCACTCTAAAATTGGTTAGGAACTTTAAACATTGATGTACCGTAGATGGCACTGCCTCAAACTTCTTCAGACCTACCCTCCCCATGATAATGTTGTACGCTGATTGGACGTTTTTATCCATTACGAAATATCGTATTCTTTATGTTCGGTAAGCAGGCCATGTACGAATGAGCATGTCCAACTTGATCGTTCCAAGTGGAAAAACCTTTTTGTCAGTGAAACCGAGGAGGGGCCTATGATATGGTTCCCACTTGGCTAACTTCAGATTTAAGCTGTCAAAGCATGGGTAGAACATGATATTTGCAGAGCTACCATTATCCACCAATACCCGTGAAATCACCACATCCTTCATTCTCATCCTGATCACCAAGGGGTCGTCATGAGGATATAGTACACCTGCTAGGTCGTTCTTAGAAAAGCCGATGACCAATTTGTCCCTATTCACCTTCCTCAGACGATCATCTTCAGCCAAGTTTATACGATGTATGTAAGAGCAAGCTTGGGCCTCATTGAGGTAAGCTTTTCTCTTCGTAGTAAGATCTCCACCTCCTGCATCTCCACCTGTAATGACTGTAACACCCCGTATTTTTGACGATTTAAATAATTATGTGATTAATTATTATTATGGGAATAAGTATGCGATTAATTATTGTTGTTGGATTAATTAAATTAAAATGTGAGAAATTAATTTGTTATTAATCCAGATTAAAATAATTATTAACTAGCGTGCCAAGGGTTAATACTTATTGTTGAGAATTATTGAATATTACAGTGTGATATGTAATATGGAATTATGATATTTGATAAATTATCGGAAGTGAGAAATACGGCAGTTTGGTAATTTAAGTCTGACACGCGTGTGAGTCATGTCGGGGCTAATTGAATAGAATAAAAAGAGAATTTATTTTTATTAACTCGTATGGCCATTTTGAGTGCCCCGTTGAGTCCGGTAGGGTCGAGATAGTCAAAATAGTATACCCGGGTGTTTAGTTTGGGTCCCGGGGCAATTTTAGGCCTAACCGGCGTCCCGAGAGGGCATTATGGTAAATTGTGTTTTTGGGTTTAATTAATGGACGAAAATTGGGATTTATTTTATGAGCAAAGAAAATTCCTTTAGGGTTGAGAGACACAAAATGAAAATAATGGCCATAGAGGGTGTGAGAGAGAACCAAATTCCAAGAGAGAAGACTCATTTGGCATCACCTTGCATAACCGTGACCACCAACGCGTAGATCAAAAAGAGAGGAACGCGTATATACCAACATCACCAATGGATCAGACCATCATATTCGAGGCAAGTGTTTATTACTTGTTTTCTTTTAGCAATAATCATGCTCATGTTAGTATAGGTGGAATTAATCATGATTTATATGTTAATTGGGTGAAAATTGGAGATTTAAATTATGATTAAGGATTGGTTTAATTAGTGGTTGAAATTCCTTCATGTATGTAGAGAATTAATCACAGAATTTGATTATATATTGATGAACGAATCTGGGTTGATTAGGTTCTTTAATTGGAATTTTGGAAACTAGGGTTCATGTGAATTAATTTGGGGGTTTTATGTAATTATGATGATTAATGACAAATTAAGGATCCTAGGATGATAGAAATGATTTATAACCTATTAGGTGTTGATGATGAGATGTTGGGTATTGAATCTTAGAGGTTTTTAGGTTCAAAAATGGTGAAAAACACTGAAAATCTGGGCAGGAAGACGAACAGTGCAATCTTCACGCGATCTCGCGCGAAGTGGTTCAAACGAGATGGGGATCTCGCGCGAAGTGGTTCGAACGACATGTGAAAGTCGTTCGAACGACATTGGAAGTGGTTCGAACGACATGTCATTCTGGTTCGAACGACATGTCATTCTGGTTCAAACGACATGATGAATTTCTGAGAATTTTATTAGAATCCAGTTTGGAGTTTGTTGGTTTATTGGAGTGATAGAAACTACCAAATAGTAAATTCAAATAAGAAAGAATTTCGGAAAAAGTATGTGGGAATTAATACTTTAATTATTTCGGTACCTTGGAGATTACGAGAGAGATAGTAATCTAATTATTTATACTATACGTAGTAATGAGGTTTAAATACGTATGGGGAGTATATATGTAGGTTGGAGAAATACCTATAAATTATAATAGCATGTGTGTATGCCTATTATGTGATATCATTGTTAAGATCACTAATGGGTGATAACCCGGGGGTGCAAGAACCTTATAGTTAAGGGCACTAATGAGTGATAACTCGGGGGGTGCAGAAACTCTATTGTTAAGTGTACTAATGGGTGATAACCCGGGGGTACAAGGATGATTATTGTTAGGCGCACTAATGGGTGATAACCCGGGGGTGATGGATTAATATTGATAGGTGCATTAATGGGTGCTAACCCGGGGATGCAAGATTATATTGTTAGGCGCACTAATGGATGATAAACCGGGGGTGCTGGATTATTATTAATAGGTGCATTAATGGGTGCTAACCCGGGGATGCATGATTTTCTGGTTATGTGCACTAATGGGTCTTAGTCGGGGGTGCATGATTAGTATATATATATTTATATGTATAGGGATGATGTGACTATATATATATATATATATATATATATATATATATATATATATATATATATATATATATATATATGGACTTGGGAATATTGATACTATGTGAAATTAGTATACTTGGTAATAATAATAATCATTACATTGCACCAAGCGGTCTTAACCTAAGGATGCAGGATTAGTGTACATATATAGGGATGATGAGACTATATATATGTATGAGTGTACTTGGGTAATTTTCTACTTTGTGAGACTAGTAGATAAAGTGAAAATGAGAAGTATAATAATCTTAGTGAATAAAAGATTAACCATTCAAACGGTAAATAATGAAATTTAGTATGCGAGATAAACTATCTGAATAGCATATTGTATGGGCGATACGGGAATACTACTAGTGAGCATAGTTAGTATTAGTATGGTTTCTGACTAGTTAGACTGGGAGGTATAACTAGGGGGAGATTAGATGTATGTTAGGCGTGCACAATAGACGAGAGGTGAGAAACTCATGTGAGAGTTCGATAACTAACATGCGTATAACACTTGTTTTAAGAACCAGTTTTAAATACTTGCTAAATCATTTTTACACATCGGGCTCTGACCCGTTTCTTGTATCTCTTCTCTCTTTTGCTATATATATGTATTATATCAGGTGCGCAACCACAAGAGTATCAGATTTAGAGATTTGGATTGCTTGACGTGCTGCAAGTGTTGTGGAAGCTGTAGGTCCTTGCAGTAGATGCATCTATCTTTTCCATTCAGTTTCATCTAGACTTCTTATTTAGGGCATATGTCGCCCACTTCTGGTTCCTTCATCGGAGATATTGTATTCATTTTATTTTGTAGTTTGGAGTTTTGAATTGGGAGGTTTTATCCAGTCTTATTTATTTCAGTACTTGATTCATGTTCAGTATTTATTTACATTCCTATGTGTGGTGAATGGTTTATATTTTAAGATACAAAGAAATGGATTTACTTGGTTTTACTAAAATTGGAAATGTTTTGACACCTAGCTTAATTTCATATTAGGTGATTAATATGTTAAAAAGTTTTCGACAGTGATGCTGAGAATGAACCAACTGAATATCCTATTTTAAATTGGTAGAGGACTGATCACCCTATATTTAATTGGTCGGGGTGTTGCAATGACATTTCATTCAAATGATCCAAAATGGATTGAAAATACCTCGCGTTCGGGCTGCCTTGGCCTTTTGGGAGTTCGGGATCATCTTCGTGATCTCTCTTCTTGTCATCTTTTGCTCGGCGAGGAGATTTAGATCTTTACCTTCCTCTGTCGCTGGTTTTTCCACCACTTTGGCGATCAACGTACTTAGTCAGTTTTCCTCGCCTGATGAGTGCTTCGATTTCGTTCTGGAGAGTTATGCAACGTTTGGTCGTGTGACCATGGTATTTGTGGAACTCATAATATTTGGACTTGTCCCTTTTATCAGGATCTGCCTCAATTTTCTATGGCCAGATTAGCTCCTCGATGTTCATGATCTCCTCTAGAATGTGATTTATATCGACTTTCAAGGGAGTATAATTTCCATACTTCCTCATCTGCTCTAGCGTTTGTTTGCCTTTTGACTGCTTGCTACCATTATTGTTCTTCTAATCCTTCTTCTCAATTTTACTACCCTCAACCTTGGTCTCCTTAGTGTTTGTATTCTTCTTCACAGCCATGGCTTCCTCAGCGTTCATGATCTTAGCTGCCTTTGCCATCAGTCCAGCCATGGTCCTGGGCGGATCCTTGGCTAAAGTATAGTACAACTTATTCGGTAACAGACCACTCATCAGGGCAGTAATTGTTGTCTTCTCCTCGTAATCAATCACCTCAACTTTTTCGTTATTGAAACGAGTAATATAAACCCTGGTTCTTTGTTCTTTCTTCTGTCTAACGCTCAGTAAGTGTGCTACTCTTTTAACTGGCTTCGCTCCAAAATAGAAATTTCCTATGAAAAGCTCTGCTAGCTGATGGAAAGTCGCACTCTTCCCCCACGGAAGGTTGTTGTAACACATCTGAGCTGACCCAGTGAGAGTTCCTAAAAATGCCCTGCATTTCTTCTCATCTGGAACCGCATAGATATCGACAGCAGCTTGGTATTGCTCAATATGGAAGATAGGATCAGTTTTTCCATCATATTTAGGTGTCACCATAGAAGCTTTGAATTTTGATGGTGTGGGAAAATCCACAATTGCCTGCACGGAGGGTGTCCCTTGGACAAAAGTTCTTTGTAGAGGGTTCTTGGCCTTAGCCATTTCCCCTAACCTGTCTTCCAACCTTTGAATAGAACCTTTCCATGCATCATTTCCCGCCTCGAGCCTATTTGTCTGGGCAACTGTTCGCGTTGAGTTTTCCTCTTGGGACCTTTCATTATGGGCTTTCGGGCGTGATTGGGAAAAACCTTCCCTTGGATCGAATGGTCGTTGAGAGTTTCTCGACGCAATCCTAGGAGGGTTTTTATTCCTCCTAGGGCCCAATCGATCAAAAGGAGAGACTCTACTCAACTTTTCCAGAGCACTAGTCCGTTCTGGAGTTAGAGTGACATTCCGTTGAGAATCTGTAGCTCGTACTAAATAAGTCTGGCTAGGTTAATACGAAGGATCATTAGATCTCTCAGTAAGATATGAGCCATCACGTCTAGATTGAGAAACCTCTGGGAACAACGTTCGTCTAGTTCTTGAAGATGGCAGATGGGTATTTCTCTAAACGCTTCGTTGTCCTGATTGGGCAGGCACTCCATCTCGAACAGTTTGTGTAAGTTGACGCATGGTTTCTTGCATGGTCGTTTTCCCCTGGGCTAAATTAGCCATTATTCCAGCCATATCTTGGATATTTGGTGGAGTAGAGGGGTTTGGAGGGACCCCAACAGTGTTTTGATTATTAGATTCTGGGATCTCAGCCATAGATGATGAGTTTTTTGGTGAAAAAAGCTAAGTATAGTCGTTTCCCACAGACGACGTCAATCTGTTGATGTAAAAAACTAGATGCAATATAATTAATTAATCACAGATAAAAATAAATAAATAAGTCAATGGATTTTTAAAGTGGTTCGGCTATGAAAATGGCCTACGTCCACTGTTGTTGTATTGCTGACTGTTTGCCTTGAATCTCGATGATGGGTTTACCAAGAGATCCAAAAGTCCTCTTCTTATGATCGGGTTAAAATGTATTTATAGCCTTGAGGCTGTACATATGAAAAGGAAATATGCTGTCATTTAGTAGACATATACATCTATACAATAATAATGCGCATTAAATCTGACATTCATTGAATGCATAGTTGCCATTTGGTTTTCTCGGTTAGATGATCTGCACGCTAAGTAGCTCGGACCGCCTGAGTTGCTCGGTACGCATGAGTAGCTCAGGACGCTTGAGTAGCTCGGGACTCTTGAGTATCTCGTTGAGAGTATGTATTCTCCATGTAGGTTGACACATGTCTTCAGGTAATTGGTCCACGTCAGCTGACTAATTTTTGTATCAACAATCCCTAATTAGCGATCCATGCCTCTTCCTTTTCTCTTGGTGGAGGCAATTCTAATTAACAAATCTCTTCTTCCGAACTTTCTTAATGAGCTTTCTAATATTTTCTTTGAGAGCATACCTGTCATGTTCATGGTCCTTATGAAACTCAGAATTTAATTTCTTATTTGTTTTGTTCGACGGTGACTTTAACATTGCCGGACCTTTGATATCTTCTTCATCTTTAATTACATTTAAGATACGATCTAACAAGGTAACGAGGGGCGTATAACTGATATACTTATGCTCTGAATTTAATTGAAACCTTTTGCCCCTTTTGTCTTTGTTCTAATCATACTTCCCAGACCCTTCTTCCTTGAACTCTCCCTTCTTAATGGTCATCACCTCTTTCGCGAACATAACTTTCCTTGCCTTTACCAGAATCTCATTTATTGAGGTAGAAGTGTCTTTTTCGAGGGTCTAATATAACTTATCAGGAAGGACTCCATTGACGAGGGTCGTCATTGCAATCTTTTTATAGTAATAAAGGACTTCCAAATTTTCTTTGCTAAACCTAGAGATGAAATCTTTAAAGTCCTCCCCCTTTTCTATCGAACATTGAGGAGGTGGTCACCTTCCCAGTAGGTTTTGACCCAAAGCAAAAGTTGTGTATGAACTTCGCAGCCAATTTTTAAAGATCCTTATCTTACCTTTGTAACACCCCGCCTAATTAAATACTGGGTGATCAGTCCTTTATTAAATTAAAATCAAGGTGAACGGCTGGTTCATTCTTAGCATCACTGTCGCAAAATAAACTTTCCAATTTAAACAACCTAAATAATTAAGCTAAGTGTCAAAACCATTTAAAACATTATTTCCATTTTATTAAATCCAATTATGAAAACCTTTAATAAGTAACAGTTTAAGATTCACACAATTATTAAGAATGGAAATAAACACCCATGAATTTAACCATTCAAATAATCCAATACCAATTTTTAAAACTACAAAGGAAAACCATCCTGACTGTAATCAAATCCAAAAGAGTAAAAATACTAAAGATAAATGAACATATTCTCTGACAAATCCAACTGAATAAGGAAATGGGCAACACATGCCCTAACTAATCTGAACTAGAATGAGAGTAGATTCAATATCGAGGTCCTCTAAGCAATGTCCTGCAACTCCCACATAAGCTGCAGCGCGTCCGGTCGAAAGAATCTACGCAAGACGCCACTGTCGCTGGACACCTGAAATATATACATATATATACAAGATAAAAGAGATAATAGAAAATGGGTCGGAGCCCGAGTGTAAAACAGTTTAAAATTAGTTTAGCAAGTATTTAAAATGCTTACCGACTAATGCAAGAACCATGTTAGTATGCGACACTCTCTTGAGAATTCTCACCTCTCATCTAGTGTGCAGGCCTACCGTACTAATAAATCTCATCAATTTCCCTATATTATTCTCCATAAGGTTTTATCATGTGAAAAGAGAGGTTCTGATATTTACTTTAGGAAATCATTCTCTTCAAGATTTCTTTCGTTATTTAAAACAACTCATTACCGTTATAAAGTTCCCGAACACTTATGATAAAGTTGAAGCCTTTATTCATTACTTATCTACTTATACGCACAGTAAAAAGTTCCCATATAAATATACGTATATATATTAGTCACACATATAATATATATACCAACGACACCCCACATAAGATCTATGGTGCTGGCATACTCTGCTATCAAATCCCCGTATCACACAAACTAAGGGAAATACTAGTTCAGAATCACTCTCGAACTGTACTAACACAAATCACATACAAATGGAGGTGAAGCATAGTTTCAGGTTCTAAGAGGTCAGCACACACCCTCACGTCTCTTAGAACATCTGACTACCATTTTCAGATAGCCTGTATCGAGGAATACTATCTTCTAGGGTACGAGTCAATATCCCTCATAAAGGCAAAATCGAGATTAGACTGTCCCGGTGCGGAACCCCCTCGTGATACCAAGTAGCCCGGGTATGGTTTTTACACAAATATATAATATATGCACAGTCCCATAGTCATATATATAATTATTCACATTTCTAAGTTAGGTGCGCCCACGACCCATAATTTTAATTATTCGTTCTTAGCGCATTTTACTCGATTATTTCGCATAACGAACTCGCTATTTTTATTCTCATTTATCACTTCATACACACTTCTCCTCTCTTGAAGTATCCTAAGTAAAATTTCAGTAGACATACACTCACGTACCTTCTGGTCTAACTCTCTGACGAGTCTCGATCTTTTTATTAAATGTACGCATGATTTCATATGTGAATAATTCTCCATTAACCCTTAATTTCATCTTACATTAAATGCTCACTTAACGAGGGTTTCCTAGTGTAACACCCCGTAATTTTGATGATTTAAATAATTATGTGATTAATTATTATTATGGGAATAAGTATGCGATTAATTATTGTTGTTGGATTAATTAAATTAAAATGTGAGAAATTAATTTGTTATTAATTCAGATTAAAATAATTATTAACTAGCGTGCCAAGGGTTAATACTTATTGTTGTGAACTATTAAATATTACTGTGTGATATGTAATATGGAATTATAACATTTGATAAATTGTCGAAAGTGAGAAATACGACAGTTTGGTAATTTAAGTCTGACACGAGTGTGAGTAGTGTCGGGACTAATTGAATAGAATAAAAATATAATTTATTTTTATAACTCGTATGGTCATTTCGAGTGCTCCGTTGAGTCCGGGAGTGTCGAGATAGTCAAAATAGTATACCCAGGTGTTTAGTTTGGGTCCCGGGGCGATTTTAGGCCTAATCGGCACCCCGAGAGGGCATTTTGGTAAATTGTATTTTTGGGCTAAATTAATGGGAGAAAATCAAGAGTAATTATATCAGCCAAGGAAAGTCCATTAGGGTTTACAAGTTACAGGAAGTTAAGAACGGCTATAGGAGGTGTGAGGGAGAGCTAATTCTAAGAGAAAAGGGCCAAATCATCCTCACCTTGCACAACCGTGACCACCAACGCGTAGATCGAGAAGAGAGGACGCATATATACCAACATCACCAACGGATCAGACCGCCTTATTCGAGGCAAGTGTTTATTACTGTCTTTCTTTAGCAATAACCATACTCATGTTAGTGTAGATGAATTCAATCCTTGATTTACATGTTAATTGGGTGAAAAAATCGAGGTTAAATGATGATTAGAGGTTGGGGTAATTAGTTGTTAATATTTTGTCATGAATGTAAAGGATGAACTACGAAATTTGATTATATATGGATGAACAAATCTGGGTTGATTAGGTTCTTTAATTGGAATTTTGGAAACTAGGGTTCATGTGAATTAATTTGGGGTTTTTTATGTATTTATGATGATTAATGACGAATTAAGGATCCTAGGATGACATAAATGATTTATAACCTGTTAGGTGTTGATGGGTATTGATGATGAGATGTTGGGTGTTGAATCTTAGAGGTTTTTAGGTTCAAAAATGGTGAAAAATGCAGAAAATCTGGACATGAAGACGAACAGTGCAATCTTGCGCGAAGTGGTTCGAACGACATGTGAAAGTGGTTCGAACGACATGTGGAAGTGGTTCAAACGAGATGGGGATCTCATGCAAAGTGGTTCGAATGACATTGAAAGTGGTTCGAACGACATTGGAAGTGGTTTGAACGACATGTCATTCTAGTTCGAACGACATGTCATTCTGGTTCAAACGACAGGGTGAATTTCTGGAAATTTTCTTAGAGTCCAGTTTTGAGTTTGTCGGTTTATTGGAGTGAGAGAAACTACCAAATAGTAAATTCAAATGGGAAAGAATTTTGGGAAAAGTATTTATAATAGGATGTGTGTATGCCTATTATGTGATATTATTGTTAAGAGCACTAAAGGGTGATAACCCGGGGGTGCAAGAACCTTATAATTAAGCACACTAATGAGTGATAACTCGGGGGTGCAGAAACTCTATTGTTAAGTGTACTAATAGGTGATAACCCGAGGGTACAAGGATGACTATTGTTAGGCGCACTAATGGGTGATAACCCGGGGGTGCTGGATTATTATTGATAGGCGCATTAATGGGTGCTAACCCGGGGATGCAAGATTCTATTGTTAGGCGCACTAATGGGTGATAACTCGGGGGTACTTGATTATTTTTGATAGGTGCATTAATGGGTGCTAACCCGGGGATGCAGGATTAGTATATATATATATGTATAGGGATGATTTGACTATATATATATATATATATATATATGAACTTGTGAATATTTCTACTGTGTGAAATTAGTAGACTTGGTAATAATAATAATCATTTCATTGCACCAAGCGGTCTTAACCTAAGGGTGCAGGATTAGAGTATATATATAGGAATGATGAGACTATGTATATGTATGAGTGTACTTGGGTAACGTTCTACTTTGTGAAACTAGTAGATAAAATTGAAATGAGAAATAAAATAATCATAGTGAATAAAAGATTAACCAATCAGACGGTGAATAATGAAACTTAGTATGTGAGATAAACTATCTGAATAGCGTATTGTATGGGCGATACATGAATACTACTAGTGAGCATAGTTAGTATTAGTATGATTTCTGACTAGTTAGTCTGGGAGGTATAACTAGGGGAGATTAGATATACGTTAGGCGTGCACAATAGACGAGAGGTGAGAAACTCACGTGAGAGTTTGATAACTAACATGCGTATAAGACTTGTTTTAAGAATCAGTTTTAAATACTTGCTAAATCATTTTTACACATCGGGCTCTGACCCGTTTCTTGTATCTCTTCTCTCTTTTTCTATATATATGTACTATATCAAGTGCTCAGACACAGGAGTATCAGATTTAGAGATTTGGATTTCTTGACGTGCTGCAGCTGTTGTGGAAGTTGTAGGTCCTTGTAGTAGACGCATCTATCTTTTCCATTCAGTTTCATCTAGACTTCTTATTTAGGGCATATGTCGCCCACTTCTAGTTCTTCATTAGAGATATTGTATTCAGTTCATTTTATGGTTTGGAGTTTTGAACTGAGAGGTTTTACCCAATCTTATTTATTTCAGTACTTGATTCATGTTCAGTATTTACTTACATTCCTAAGTGTGGTGAATGGTTTATATTTTGAAATTTAATGGAAATGGACTTACTTGGTTTTACTAAATTGGAAATGTTTTGACATCTAGCTTAATTTTATATTAGGTGATTAATATGTTAAAAAAAATTCGATAGTGATGCTAAGAATGAGCCAACTGAATATCATGTTTTGAATTGGTAGAGGACTGATCACCCTATATTTAATTGGGCGGGGTGTCACAGGTGGTATCAGAGCATCAGGTTCTAGTGTCCTTAGGATCTGTGCGGCTTATTATGTTTCAGCGCATCGTTCTTTGATGTAGAGCCTTATGATAGGGTTGTTGTGTTCCCTTACGTATGCGACTTACGTTCTCCTGCTACGAATCATAATGGATGTGACTCATTATACGAAATTCAGTGGGATTCGAACACCGAACATTTTTGGACGACCAGCGAGGGCCGTAAGGAACTGCGAGAGATGAAGCTCAACAGAAGACATAGAGCAATCGGAATAGAGTGATCGGGACAAAAATCACCATGAGGATTACTTAAGCAAGAGATAGTAAAATCATCACTCGAGATCTGTGGGTTCCCAGGACACAGTCATAGATAATGGTGGAGTGATTTCAGGACCACCTAACATGTCGATAAAGGGGAATCAAAGGGACTCTTTTGAAAACCCATCGGTAAAGATGCGAAGAAGATAACGAGAAAGTGTAACAGACCAGCGGAAGTGGAGAATCCGAAGGCAATGGTGTAGAGTGGGATGTGACGACACTCAGAATTGAATTTGGAGTTAAAAATTATAGCTCTTAAGAGCATTATGTAGTGATTAGAGGCAATCATCATATATGAAGAAGTGTGTTTGAAATGTAGAGAGAAATTTGGGTACGATTTGACTGTGAAGTCTTCCATTCGATGTGGTAACAAAATGTGAGTGAAATTTTGATGTTTAGCACAATGGGTAAGATAGAAACCGATCGTGATAGAAAGGTTAAATTGCATCATGAACTTCGTACCTGACAGAGGTGTATAAATTATCCAAAGGGTTTATAGTTGATAAAGGACCCGTGAGTAGAATACCAGTATGAATGGTAAATATGGGTAGGATGACTAGTGCTGAGGTCGTCAAGGTTATGCGCTAGTATGATAATGTTAACGCTTCCAAGAGAAGGGAATAAAGAGGGTTAACGAATCTACTGAAGAGCGGAAACTGAATTTAACGGTGTTAGTGAAACCCCACATGAGAGTATACCCAGTAGGGAACTCGGTTAGATGATTTTTAGTGATTAACTTTAAGAGGACGTTGAAGTTAATCAGGGCTGTAGAGGCCAACCATAGTTCCGAATGACCAACGTAGACGAAGGGACAATGGAAGAATAATTGTGAGTTAAGACTGTTGGTCCGAGAGAAGGACATTCCCAAAATGGTCAGTGGGACCAGTGATGGGGAAATGGTTCGTGAAGTTTTCCTTATGTGAAGGAAGTAGAACTACAAGTGTTGAATGTGTCCACAATTTAGAAGTGAGATCGAAAAGATTAGAAATTGTAAACCGTGCCAGTTAGGCATAATAATTGGAGGAGTGAGACTTCCAGTGAAGGAATTTGGGGTCATGAGAATTAGGCCCAGGAAATTTATAACCCGAGAGTGATGGGTTCAGGCTGGACCAGTAGACTCCTCGTTAATAGTACAAATAGTATGTCAGGGTCCATGGGGCCTGTGATGTAAACGGGAGTTCAATAAATCTATAATTGAGGTCTAGAGAGTTTGGGCCAAGGTTTCAATAATGGGCGCGAAATCCACATGATGGAATAAACTGTCCATGATGAAAGGGGACAACTATAGGATGAAGTCCTAGGATGTATGACAATTGTAGATGTTCATGGGTCGTGATAGTAGCCACGTGCTGAGACCCTGTGATTTGACGAGACTGGCGAGGTTTTTCTTCTTCCTTGTGAATAAAGGATAGATTCTAGTGACATGAGTGTGCCACTAATTTTATGTAAATTGGAAACCCTAAACTTTGCGTGTGGGTCGAGTTTAGTGGGAATGCTAGTTTTAACAGTCTTGTTACGAACGTATTTCTCGTTGTTAGCTGGGCATTTTCATGATTGCCCGTGAGGGAATCGGGTGGGCCCTAAGAATATGTTTTGTTTATATAATTTACTACTGCGTTGAGTCAGCTTTAGTAGAGTTTATTATGGTAATGTGTAGTGATTAATTACCGTATGATTAAACGATAGTAAAAATGTAGTGATATGACTGTCGTGTCGGATACCCCGAGAAGAGAAATCTTTATTTTGTGCGGCGCCACCTGAAATAGGGTTGGGCCCAGATATGAGTATATATGAAACTTTCATGGTATTATAGACCTCAACGAGTATAGTGTCAAATTATATGTGATTCCCGAGCATAGGAATTTATTTATCTGTTAAGACTTAGAATACATTGTGTTCTTATCGAGCGGCAAAATGTAGCTCGTTATATACTTATAATGCCAAGTACTTGGGATAGTGAGGGCGTCATGCTTCATGTTACATTTTTAGGGACATGAGAGTGGACGAGTAAACTTTAATGTCATAATACATAGATTATGGGAAAGTACATAGTATGTATTGAAGGCCTTACGGACCTCGACAACCGGCTAGGTTAGATAGTAGTGTATCGGGGGGGGGGGGGGGGGGGGGGTTCCTTGTTTGGATTTCGCTTTGTGAGACATCCCACACATGAAACTAGCGAACGTCGGGAGTTGGAGAGAAGTTTGGACGATAGTACATAAGTTTTTTATGTTGGTTATTGTACCTATAGGAGAATATATTTGAGAGTTGATAATTGTTTTATGACTTAAGGCCAATAGGGTCGCCTAGTCTCAGTATCATTCTGAAAAGAGCAATGATACCATTGAAGGATTGATTAAGTTTTGACTAGTGGGGTGGTTGAGTGTACCCCTACCACATCAACATACCGAGTGTGCAAGAATTGAGGTAAGAAAATTTTATGTCATTTGTATAATGGTGCGCGAGGCATAGGGTGTATGAACTCCCTGGGTGATTGAATCAGGTAGTGGATTATGATTAGCATGTGAATTTGATAACATGTAGTCGGGTAAGCCGAAGCTTATTCACGAAGTTTTGTCAGAGACTTACGTTTCAAGATGAATTAAAATTATTCAAGAAAGACAAGATGTATCAGGATACAAACAACGGTGGTGATGGATTACGATGTAGGTTAATATTGCAAGGATAGTCTTGCAGTGGGTCACCTGACGGATTGAAAAATGGTGGACAATTCGAAACAAGTAGGGGCTTATTCCACTAGAGAATGGAAGAGTATCCCCAAGGATCTTCTCATGTAGCTGAGATGGTGTGATTATAGGTACTAAAATGCGATTGAGTACAGCCTAATACCCACAAAGGGATGGGCAGGACAAGCGGTCTAATAGGATGCGGGAGAGAAAATTTTATGTGAACCCTAATATCTTAGAGGAGGACGGGAACAGTACCTTCCACTAGTGGAGTTTGTGTCCAAATAACTCCTATAAGTTCACGTTCGGGCAAAGTTCTAGTAGAAGTATGGCACGGGAAACTTTGTTGTTGTCCTACTTGATAATTAAAGGTGGGGGACCAGTTATGATTACAAATGTCGGAGAAGAATTGATATTATCGTATATATTGTGTGTGAAATATATATTGCACAACCAATTTACTTGTATGAACGACACGAGATGAAGTCATATGCATATGAAAAGAGGATAAATCTACTAAGGTGCAAATAGTAGAAGGCTAGATAGTGAATATCTAAAATAAAGTTGAAGTAGTGAAACTTAAGCAGAAAGGTTTGGGCAAGAGCCTATATGACAGAGTAACCTGGAGTTTAAATCAAACACATGTGAAGTGTTCATTATTAAGGGTATTCGATAGCGTACTATATGGGTCGTACGGAGTAGCTTACTTGTGAGCGCCGGGATGCGATGCGTAATATTTTTATAGCGTTGTCTGCACCTGGTATACTTTTTCTGAATTTCGGGACTTAATTCCGTTGTAAGGGGGGAAGTATGTAACACCCCGTATTTTTGATGATTTAAATAATTATGCGATTAATTATTATTATGGGAATAAGTATGCAATTAATTATTGTTGTTGGATTAATTAAATTAAAATGTGAGAAATTAATTTTGTTATTAATTCGGATTAAAATAATTATTAACTAGCGTGCCAAGGGTTAATACTTATTGTTGTGAACTATTAAATATTACTGTGTGATATGTAATATGGAATTATAACATTTGATAAATTGTCGGAAGTGAGAAATAGTAATATAAATACGTATGAGGAGTATACATGTAGGTTGGAGAAATACCTATAAATTATAATAGGATGTGTGTATGCCTATTATGTGATATTATTGTTAATAGCACTAAAGGGTGATAACCGGGGGGTGCAAGAACCTTATAATTAAGCGCACTAATGAGTGATAACTCGGGGGTGCAGAAACACTATCGTTAAGTGTACTAATGGATGATAACCCGGGGGTAGAAGGATGACTATTGTTAGGTGCACTAATGGGTGATAACCTGGGGTTGCTGGATTATTATTGATAGGCGCAGTAATGGGTTCTAACCCAGGGATGCAAGATTCTATTGTTAGGCGCACTAATGGGTGATAACTCGGGGGTGCTGGATTATTATTGATAGGTGCATTAATGGGTGCTAACCCGGGGATGCAGGATTAGTATATATATATATGTATAGGGATGATGTGACTATATATATATATATATATATATATATATATATATATATGATGTGACTATATATATATATATATATATATATATATATATATATATATATATATGAACTTGTGAATATTTCTACTGTGTGAAATTAGTAGACTTGGTAATAATAATAATCATTTCATTACACCAAGCGGTCTTAACCTAAGGCTGCAGGATTAGAGTATATATATAGGAATGATGAGACTATATATATGTATGAGTGTACTTGGGTAACGTTCTACTTTGTGAAACTAGTAGATTAAATTGAAATGAGAAATAAAATAATCTTAGTGAATAAAAGATTGACCAATCAGACGGTGAATAATGAAACTTAGTATGTGAGATAAACTATCTGAATAGCGTATTGTATGGGCGATACAGGAATAGTACTAGTGAGCATAGTTAGTATTAGTATGGTTTCTGACTAGTTAGACGGGGAGGTATAACTAGGGGGATATTAGATGTACGTTAGGCGTGCACAATAGACGAGAGGTGAGAAACTCATGTGAGAGTTCGATAACTAACATGCGTATAAGACTTGTTTTAAGAACCAGTTTTAAATACTTGCTAAATCATTTTTACACATCGGGCTCTGACCCGTTTCTTGTAGCTCTTCTCTCTTTTGCTATATATATGTATTACATCAGGTGCTCAGCCACAGGAGTATCAGATTTAGAGATTTGGATTTCTTGACGTGCTGCAGCTGTTGTGGAAGCTGTAGGTCCTTATACTAGACACATCTAACTTTTCCATTCAGTTTCATCTAGACTTCTTATTTAGGGCATATGTCGCCCACTTCTAGTTCTTCATCAGAGATATTGTATTCAGTTTATTTTATGGTTTAGAGTTTTGAACTGAGTGGTTTTACCCAATTATATTTATTTCAGTACTTAATTCATGTTCAGTATTTGCTTACATTCCTATGTGTGGTGAATGGTTTATATTTTGAAATTTAATGGAAATGGACTTACTTGGTTTTACTAAATTGGAAATGTTTTGACATCTAGCTTAATTTTATATAAGGTGATTAATATGTTAAAAAAAATTTCGACAGTGATGCTAAGAATGAGCCAACTGAATATCCTGCTTTGCATTGGTAGAGGATTGATCACCCTATATTTAATTGGGCGGGGTGTCACACCTAGACCCTACAGGTCCTATTTATAACACATTGGATTCTAACAAAAATAATCAAGGGCTCCTATGCCTTTTAATCGGATTAAACCAAAATACGGGGAATTTACAATTTTCCAGAAGGGGTCGATCGATGGAGGAAATGGGGTCGATCGATCGATCATCGATCGATCGATGTTCTTTGGTCGATCGATCGATCAAGCAGTTATGACGAAAACTGCATTAACCCAGCTACGGTTTTACCTCTCCAACCTCAACCAAATCTCCATATATGATTCCCAAACTCCCAACCAACATAATCACATGTACTATATGCCTAAATAAATGATTTTAAATGTAAAACATTTTCAAATTCATCAAGTATAACGATTAAATGGGTAAAATCTACATAAACTTCAAGAACCCTAATCTTTTCTTTTAATTTAAATTCTTCCAATTCTTTTTCCAGATTTCCTACTTCTAAATCCATACAAATTCGTGGTATATCTTCTACATGCGATTTAGATGTCCAGAATATGATTTCTTCTTCTATAACATGTGATTCTGAGTCTCAAAACTATACTTTCTTTCATGGAACAAGTCCTAAACAACCCTAGACTAATATGATTGAGACATTAACTAAAAATAAAGCAAGATAGATACTTGCCCGGGAATTTAGTTTCTAATTTGTTGAAGAAAAAGGTATGGTTGCGCTCCTCGTCATGCGATTTATGTTTTGGTGGTGGTGGTGGTGGCGGTGCAAACAGTTTAGTCTTTGGCCTTTAATTTCTTGAAAAGCTTGCCAACTTCTTCTCTAATGGCTGTCCCTTGATTTTGTGTTTGTTAACCCTAGAAGACAACTCCTAAAGGCTGATATATCCTTAGGAAATTCGTGGGTTTAATTACCCAAAAACATAAAATGTCTAAAATACCCTCCCGGGATGTCAATTGGGCCTAAAAACGTCCCGAGACCCAAATTAAACCCCCGAGTACACTTTTCTGACTATCTTGACACTTTCGGACACTTTGGCGCACTTGAAATGACCATACGAGTGACTTATAATTTATTCACTTTTAATAATCATAATTTAGTCCTGACACGACAGAGGCGCATCTTGACTTAAGTTTCCATAATTGTCATTTATTCACCCGTGACATTTTTTAATAAAACCAATCTTATATATTACTTTACTCATCTAGTAATATTCAATAAATTTCCAATAATTACTAACTCTTGTCACGCTAGTAAATTTTTAAAACAAATTTCCGGATTACAATTAAATTAATTCCTCAATTAAATTTAATAAATCCCTAAATTTAAAAGCCACAAAATTTCGGGGTATTACATACTTACCCCCTAATAACGTAATTTTGTCCCGAAATTCGAAAAATAAGCCTACCTGGTAAAACGAAATTGGATACCTTATCAGTACGCAACTATCTACACAGTAAGGCGTTCAATCGCTATAGCCCCTGTCTCATAGTAAGCTTGTTTAACACTCTCCTTAACGACACTTCACATTGTGCTCCTATCCGACAACCTTTGCATAAGACGAGCTTATACAACATTGACTCCCATTATTTCAATATCTTTGGGAGGCCGCACCTCACTACATGACAATTACTCGTATTTATCTAAAAACGGAATTCCCATTCTGAGAGAAACCATACGAATATCTGAACACTCTTGTCGCTTAAAACAGTCATGGTAATTCCACTATAGTCATCAGACTCTAACTTGACCAAATCCAAAATTCTTCTTTTCCACTCACCTCTAAACATAGAGACGGAGAATAATTAAGGTTTTTCCACACCAAAACCTCAATAAGCACCTCGTTCGTGACAAATAGGTACGAGTGCTTCCATGAAAATTTACCATACTATACTTCACTTGCTAGCTATATCCGTTATGGAAACGAAATGATCACCAAGATTCCAAAAATTACCTTCACGCGACTCAATTAATCGTTAATCACCGTGCTCCTACTCCCAGCGAGGGGTGATTCATCCTAGTCAAAATGAAACGTTATTCCCACTGGTTCTTGAAATCCCATATTGTAGGTGGAATTTAAAATTTTCATCCCGATTCAGAAAATAATATCGTGTATGACCACGTACCGGCACGATCCTTCCTTTCAAAGGAAGACTGGGGTACACTAGTAAATATTGTTAATCACCCCAAAGGAATATCAATCACTTCCTTCTTGGGCGACTTGTCCCACATCTCCAGATGAGCCCTTGATCTTATCATGAAGATGGCAAACCATCAAAGAAACTTTATCGACTTTATCGGCCTCTTCCATTATAGGAGTTGTCGATAGCCTCAAAATTTTCTGGCTGATCCTCTTATTCCCACCGATCTCTATCTATGAGTGGTGCATGCAGAGACCCCTCACTATGTCCCGCTAAACATCGACTTTTACTTGAAATGTCTCACATTTAATGACACTTAATGTTCACTTCTGGACCTTTTATACCATACTAACATCATTACTCTTTGTATGCGCAAGTCGCTCTTACACTTTACTAATAACAACTGTGATCCGAGTGTTCTCCATAATAATTAAATTCTACCCTTCTCAAGGAATACCCCTTTTAAATGGCTTCCCACGGCCTTTCGATCAAATTCAGGTGTGCTATTCTGATCGCACACGTATGTATGGATTATCGCCCCTCATGTGACACTTAATCCACTCTATCACGTCTAACTCGTGATGCTAGTCCCATAAACATATATTCCACACTTCCAGTCCCACCAACTCGGACGATTCTAACATCAGTTAACCAGGATGCCCACATTTTGTAACACCCCGACTGCTCGGGGAGAGCGAGTGGAGAACTACTCATCGATAAAATTCACCAAATCCCCCAATGAAATAAGGTATAGAGTATCTAAATCCCACATAAACAAAAGAGGGACTACTAATCTCCCATCTCTTCAAATAAGTACATCAATTCCCTCGAATGGATACAACAACTAAAATAACTCACTAATGCTCTATACCTTAAAATAAATACAAGTCTTCGTTCCTGTATTAAAATTTCTTTCCCATATAATCCTCACTAAAAATCATCCCAACTCTTTATTTTCCTTGTGTTCCGAATGCGGTTACAACACTTGGGTACTCTCAATCACCCTAGAGATCGAAATTTCAATTCCCCCTTATCATCGTTCCACCCCTCAATTCGTGGTGATAAAACAAAACTTTCAATGCTTTCTTACCACACAACCAGCTTCACTGGCCTTAAATCATAATTCAACTTCCAACTTATAGATATAATTGCCTTTTCCACTACACCAAATCTGCCCTTTTGTCAAGGTCATTGACCTTGACAAATCCAACTTGTCAAGGTCAATGACCGTGACATTTCGAGGCGAGACAACTTTTTTTGTCACGGTCGTGTCACGGTCATTGACCTTGACACAAAACTCGCATTTTGTGTCACGGTCGTGTCAAGGTCAATGACCGTGACACGTTTGTCACGGTTTATATCCGTGACCCTTTTTAAAAAAATTGTCACGGTCAATGACCGTGACAAGTCCGTGATAATATTTGTCAAGGACTTGTCACGGTCAATGACCGTGACAATTCTGGGAAGAATTTAAAAAAAAATTGCTGGGCAGTATGGCCACTGCCACTGCCCAGCAGTATATTTATACTTGTTATAGCAACGTTGTACCTGTTCCAAACATCATATATCCGAACAAACTAAAGATAATGCAAATATATATTCAAATAAGAAACTATTTAAAAAGAAACAACATCACCATCATTTTATCTCAAATCTACAAACTATTTGCATGGAAAAGAGATTTTATAACGCGATGCTCGGGAACACCTCCTTATCCTTCCCTTCTCATCCGAATAGCCACATAAGTATAGAGCATATGTGGCCTACCCTTAGGGCCACTCCCTGTCCCCTGAATTGAAATAAAGTAAAATTAGTATCCGACCCTCAAATATAGATAAATATAAATCGTAATTGAAATCGAAATCGAAATTGACATATAAATATAAATACATTACCTGTAGTGTCACTCAAACAGCTAACTTGGGCTCATATGGCACCTCCTTCCAACTACTGTACCCCGGGCAATCGTGTCAATTATAATTCTCTTCATATCTAAACACTAAGAAATACCATAATCCTATGAAGTTATGCGTTGCAAATTCCTTCCAACCGTTGTGTAGCCAAAAATCAGCAGTTGAAGTTGTCAATTCCACCTTTCAATGGTCTCCCATGTTTTGCTAGAAGTTCCAAGTGGTGGGGTATGGAAAGTGGAATTGAAAACTTCAACTGGTGATGTTTGGCTACATAACGGTTGGGAGGAATTTGCAGAGCATCGCTCCATAGGATTATGGCATTTCTTAGTGTTCGGATAGACGAAGAGATTCAGTCTCCTCTCCACAAATAGGACACCCCAAATAACTATGTACTAATCACCTATTAAAGGTAAGAAGCGTATATTCATGGATTAGTATAAACAAAACTTAGATGTAGTTGGAATATTTATGTATTAATATCCTCTCCACACACGCACACTACACAAGAGTGAAAATGATAAAGTGCAGATCAAGTAAAAGCATTAAAAATGGATGTTTCGGTACAAATTGAAATATTTATTACAAATTAAAAAATTGTTTCAAATTCGGGTTATCATAAAAAATGGATTGATATTCGGTAGGAGCAGCCAAGTCATCCACACTACTATTTAGACGCCTTGGCGCGTGTTGGACAATTGACCATGGCTCGTTGTTGATATACTCCGAGTAAAACACTTTCTTAACCTTTTGAAATGCACAAACAAACGGCTCATCGCTCACGTGGTCGTTGCTCTTCAACTTGGACAAGTCAACCATGATCAAATTGGTGACAGGATCAACTTTACAAGCATTTTTATCCTCAACTCTTACCCATTCACAGTAAAATACAACCTCTTTGAAGCTTATATAATCCAATTCAAATATATTTTGGATTACACCATAGTAAGTCATTTCAGCTTCAACGAGGTTTTTATCTTTTGCGCTCGCTCGAAAGAAAGTAAGAGCCTTGTATGAAATTCCCGAGTTCTGTACATTTGTACTTTCCTCGTACACTTTAGCGCCGAAAATGTAACCGTTCAATCGATACTTTTTATACTCTTGTGCCACGAACAAGGGTCCAGTGGCTAGACGAGCAAGCCTTGATGTCGCATCACCCATCTTTAGGAGCTGAGAATATAGATAAATTAATTATATTAGTGGTAAAATTTGAGTGTAATGTAACGTTATATAACGATTTTTTCATTATAATTACCTCTTGTGTCAACCATAGCCTAAATTCGTTGTCTGATTGTACCACTGTTTTTCGTCTTTTATTGTTCTCACAGGCTTCATATTTACTGCATATTACAAAATTAATCATGTATAAAATAATCTAAAATAATGTTAAACATTATAATATTCGAAACTTACTTTTTTCATTCTTCGACATCTTCATGTGTGTCAAATAGATAACGAGCTACTTGTTCATGTTGCAAACTCGTTAATTTCACTCGTTTTCCCATCACATTACCACCATCATCGAGGAATTCATCAGTGTCATCAACGCTGGTCGAGTCAGTCATATATTCTCGAGTATATATTGATGACTCCACGGTGATGTATTCCTCTGCAATTGATCCAGCAATATATCGCGTATTCTTGACGTAATCTTTAAAAACTTTCATCAATCTTTCAAACGGATACATCCACCGATATCTAACTGGACCACAAAGAAGTGCCTCGTCGCATAGGTGTACCAACAAGTGAACACTTATGTCAAAGAATGTTGGGGGAAAGTATTTCTCCAATATACAAATCGCTTCGTTCACAGCCAATTTTGCGGCCACTATGTGTTCTCGATTCATTACCTTCTCACACAAGAGGGAGAAGGTAATACTAATTTGCATAATAGCCCTACGCAAATCCTTGTGCTTGGAGAAACAGTGCTTAAACAATAGAGGAACCAATTGCATGATCACATGCCAATCGTGGGACTTACACTTATGTAAATCATGAGTAACATAATTCACAATCCTTTGCAAGTTGGACGAAAAAGTAGATGGTCCCTTCAAATTATATATTGTGTCTAGAAGCACCTTCCTTTCCTCACTCGTCAAAGTAAACGCACCAGGGGGAATTATTGTCCTTCCCCTACTATCTTCTTTCAACCATAGTTGTGGTTTAAGTTTTAACGTTTTAAGGTCTTTTCGTGCATTTTCTCCATCCTTCGAATGACTCCCCCCAAGGCAAGTACCCACAATATGTTCAGCGAAGTTCTTCTCTGCATGCATCACATCCAATACATGGCGCACCGAGTTTTTCTTCCAATAAGGCAAGTCAAATAAAATTGACCTCCGAGACCATGCCTTTCTTATCTCAGTTTCATTCCCAGTTGGGGTCTTCTTATGCTTGACATTCTTAAATTTGGGATTCTTACCTGGCATATTTGGGCCACATTCAGAAGATTTACTTTCAATTTCTGAACCCGAAAGTTGTCTCGGCGGTAGCCTATGTTCAACTCCGCCCAATAAAAAATTGGAACCTTTCTCAAATCTGAAACTATGAGCTGGGGGTAAAAACCTCATGTGGCAATGGTATATATTTTTTAAGCTAGAGGATAGACAAAGAGATTCAGTCTCCTCTCCACAAATAGGACACCCCAAATAACCATGTACTACACATCCGGATAATGTCCCATAAGCTGGAAAATCATGAATTGCCCACATCAACATAGCTTTCAGCGTAAACTCTTCTTTTCTAAAAGAGTCAAATGATTGCACACCCTCTTCCCACAACTCATTTAATTCTTCTACCAAATAAGCCAGGTTGATATCAATGTCTTCACTTGGTGCCTTTGGCCCAGGTATCAATAAAGCCATCATCGAAAATTCAGGTCTCATACACTGTGAAGGAGGGAGGTTGAGTGGGGCTAGGATCACTGGCCATACACTCTGATTGGTGCTTAGATTTCCAAATGGATTGAAACCATCTGTTGATATATCCAAACGAATGTTGCGTTGTTCTCGAGCAAAATCGGGATACTCATAATTCATCCTCCGCCAGGCAGTAGAATTAATAAGATGACGCATGATATTACCCCCTACTTCTGCCCTAGCATGCCAAGTCATTGCCTCTGCAATCCATGGTACTGTGAAAAATCGCTTTAATTTAGGCCCAACGGGAAAATATTTCAATACTTTTTTAGGCACTTTTGAGCTTGTGCCTTCCTTACTAGTAGATTGGACATATCTAGGTTCATCGCATACCGGACAACGATCGAGATTTTCATACTCCTTTCGGTATAGTATGCAGTCATACACACAAGCATGAATCAATTTATACTTCATTCCCAAACCTTTCAAACTATTCTTCATAACAGGATAGCTATTTGGAAGTGTATTCACCTTGGGTAATAAGCCCTTCACCCATTTCAGAATTCCCGTCACGCTATTGCCAGACATACCGTACTACGTCTTCAAACTGTGCAAACCAACCATGGCATGTAAAGTTGTTTGATCTTTCTCACAGCCAGAGTATAACGGTTGGGTCGCCTTAAATTTTAAACTTTGGTAGTCATCGTCAAGTTTTATCGTGTTATCATCACGAGCACTTGAATCTTCTACATCATCAGTAACCTCATTCTCCTCAGCTTCATAAACTCCGTACGCATCATCAACTAAATCCTCTAACATATTATGATCTACGTCGTCCCCTTCTTCATCTATTCTACTTGTTGATGGTTGTTGTGAAGGTTGGTCGGGGACAAAAGGAACTTTCAATTCACCGTGAAAACTCCAAAATCGATAACTATCTTGCATACCCGATCTTAACAAATGTAGTTCAACTGTTTTCCACTCAAACACCTTACCATTCTTACACCTAGAACACGGACACGGAAACTCTTCATCATTACGACATCTCTTTGCATATTTCACAAATTCGTTAGCACCTCTGCGAAACACATCTCCCATTCTATTAGTCTCACCCATCCACTCTTTGTATTTCGGATATCCCATCACAGCTACCACAACTAAACACCTATTAAAGGTAAACAAAACTTAGATTTATAGTATGTTTTATTTAATTATCCCATCATCTAATTATCCTATTAAAGGGTAAGTGGTCCTATCCCATTCAAGAATGCATTTTTCTGTAATATACTTAACAGCTCATGCACATTGTTACGATTTGAAAAAAATTTGATGGCATATCCCCTTAGTTCTCCAAGTACACGACGTAGATTGGCAGGTGTGAGTGTTATTTCAATTGGTCAATTAAAATAACAGTCACACTTGTCAATCTAGTATGTACCCAGAGAACATTAAGATACGACTGCAGAACTTCCTCCAAAAGTAACAACTTTAAGCCAATAAGAATATTATACAGAAATTATACAGTCTCAAACTGTCCAAACGGGACAATTCGAGAGATCTCATTACAGGGGTAATGACTCTCGAATGGGTCTAAGGGCTATTGAATGCGTACGCATAAGAACTAGAATGCTAGTATCTATGCGCACTATATTTAATTTCAAGTATGTTTCATATAATGGGTTAATTCAAATACAAAAATAAATTCATGGGTTAATTCAAATACAAAAATAAATTCATGTATTGACCACACACACACACACACACACACACACACACACACTATCTAAGTTGTTCTATAGGAATAAAAACAACATTAAAATATGAAGGGCTCACCCCACATGCACACACACGCACATATATACACACATACACACATATATATACACACAAACATATATATAAATTATTATCAATTGAATTAATTTCATGAATAAAATTATTATCAATTTAAATGAAAATATCAATTATTATCCAATATATTTGAATGAAATGTTTATTTTGAATGAAAATATCAATTATTATCCAACTATTATCAATTATTTATTTTGAATGTAAATAATATTCAAAACCCCACCCACCCCCACCCCCACCCCCTCCCGATGTTTATTATCCAATTATTATCCAACTATTATCAATTATTTATAAAATTGATGTCTACTTTTAGTGTCGTGTATATATGTTAGTTGATGCCATTATATTTTTAGCCTAATTAGATTCTAAGGTTATCTCAATTTATATTTTTCTTTTTCTATCTAATAATTTTCAACGTAAGAGCATAGTACATAACGTACGCGCGCGCATACACACACACACACACCCCACCCCACCCCCTGCCCCCCTCCCCCACCCCCTCCCCCACCACACACCACCACACACACACACACACACCCCACCCCACCCCCTGCCCCCCTCCACCACCCCCTCCCCCCCTCCACCACCCCCTCCCCCACCACACACCACCACACACACACACACACACCTCACCCCACCCCACCCCCTGCCCCCCTCCACCACGCCCTCCCCCCCTCCACCACCCCCTCCCCCCCCACACACACACCCCCCCCCCCACCCCTTGCCCCCCTCCACCACCCCCTCCCCCCCCACACACCACCACACACACACCCCACCCCACCCCCTCCCCCCTCCACCACCCCCTCCCCCACCACACACACACACCCCACCCCACCCCTTGCCCCCCTCCACCACCCCCTCCACCACCACACACCACCACACACACACCCCACCCCACCCCCTGCCCCCTCCACCACCCCCTCCCCCACCCCGCCCCACCCCCCACACACGCACACACATATATATATACACATACACACATAAATATACACACAAATATATATATATATAAATGGAAGAGAGAGAGAGAGAGAGAAAACCGACCTGAAAGTAGAGAGAGAGAGAGAGAGCGGCGTCGAGAGAGAGAGAGAGAGAGGGAGGGAACGGCGCGGGAGGGAAAAAAGAAGGGGGATAGGATTTTTGCTGCGAACATTGTCACGGTCGTGTCAAGGTCTTTGACCGTGACAAGTATTTAAATTATTGTCACGGTCATTGACCGTGACAAGTGAATTTGTCACGGACTTGTCACGGTCATTGACCGTGACAATTAGTTGTCACGGTCGTATCAAGGTCAATGACCGTGACATAAAACACGTATTTTTTGTCACGGTCATTGACCTTGACAAGGCTGGCCGGCTGAAAGGTGACTATTTGCCCCATTTTGGTGTAGTGTTCCTACTACGATAGAGGTACCAAACTTATAGACTAATGACCAAACATCTTCCTACTTCCAACCTTACGCTAAGTTTCATACGTGGGATGTCTTGCAAAGCGAAATCTAAACAAGGAACCCCTCCCCCCCGATACACTACTACCTAGCATTGTCGGTTATCAAAATCTGTTAGGCCCTTCATCCATAACATGTACCCCTTTATTCTGTCTCTATACAGAAAAGTTACATCACCTCCCGTAATTACACCTACACAAAGAACATTTCGCCAATCCACGATCGTTTAGTATTGGTGGAAATTACCATTCGCAAATCTCGTTCACATACAAAATAGGACTCTTAAAAATCCTGATCCTAAAAATATGAGTCTAAACCTTAACTCTCACATCTCAAAAGGGTAGATATATCAATGCTCTCTACCAATCACCAAGTCCTTAGTACTAAACATACTAATGAGTCAAAACTTACCGCCCAACAGTAAACCTAATATATACTAAATCATAACAATAAAGTCCCTACACACCCCGGGATCGAGTATCTCGAGCCCACTATTCCCTCCGAAGTCTTTAAAATAGATAATATAAAGTGTGAGTCCGACCCTCTCGCAGGTGAGGTCTCGCCAGACAAAACATGCGGCACTAAGGTAATCACTTCGATAGCTTTGCAATAACTGCCTACTATCGTACTAGCCATTTCTAAAAAAATTGTAACCAAGGCAATATCTTACTCGTATAACACATCACTAACACAAATAACTTCAATAAAGTATATAGCACTATTGATACACCCATTCATCCTTGCGGTAACACTAAAAATAATCCCCCTACACTAGAAAAGTATCCCCAGAATAATGACGTTTATAGTTATACTCGCTAGACTCGTCTCACATGCTAGTCTAGCAATGAACAAAATCTGGTGTCTCGTTCGTGTCCCATAAATGCACTTCATCCTCCGAGGATAAAACTCATACCTCTACTTTGCCAAATGTATTCGGAATCTCACGAACGACTGGAATCAAATACAGTAGAATCACAATCTCCTTAGAGGTATCCTCCTCTATGTAATACAAATGGGTGGAAGACCCTCCCTCTGGGCGAGGCATCGCTACTAAAACATCTCCTGTCCTACAATGGAAAAGATAGTACTCCTATCGAAATAATTTATCATGACTCTGTACGCAGCGAGCCAATCCATGCCAATAACGATGTAGTGCTCACGTAAGACTAAACTAGTTTGATTTCAGGTAAAAATAAATCTACCAAACTATATACCTACACCCCTGATAGTACAAATATAGCACCCTGCCGCGGATGTATTATCTCATACAGGCCGCAGCCTAACCTCACTCAGGGCGCGACCATAACTCACTTAGGGTGCATCCCTCTCCATCATAGGCCGCAGAACCCCACCTTAGGGTATGCGGCACCCCTCCAGCTTACAACACTGCTTGCCTTGCAGGCCGCACCCCCCTTTATCCACAACTGCCACAAACTTGGTATACGCCACGTGCTCAGGGCATCTGACTCAACACATTTCCTCATAAATAGAGGACCACACCTAGAAGGAGGGGGATCGGTTCCACACACACCTGAGGCACTACAACACAGATTCTCTCTACATCACCCCAACATAGGCTTTGGAGGCCAATAATCTGCATCACAACCACCTCACGGGCTCACCGGAATCTCCAATACTGTCATGTACTCTCCTTTATTCTCATACTTGTACGCCTCTATAGGCATGATTATATTGTACAATGCAACGCACATAATGAGAACGGAGCAACACAGTGGACGTAGGCCTATTTTAGAGGCTGAACCACTCTATACCTTGTCTTATCTCTGTTTGCTTGCTTTACTTGTTTAACACAAACATTACTCTTGACCTGCTCGTATGAGAACGTCTTATGGCCGATTTCTCGTATCATCAGTTTGGCGTCATCTGTGGGAAATCGAGATGTTCCAATCAGTTTCTCTACACATATGAGTTCTTAAACCCCTTATTCGACCCCGAGGGTCCTATGGATCATCTTCTCACGGGTCGATTACTGGTTATTGGGCTCCGCTTTACGTTTGCCCCCTTTAACGGGTATTTCATATTTCAGGATCTGCCTTTGGATCTCCATTTGATGGCTTTGGATCCATTTTACATACCCCTGTGATATCACTCCATCTAGATAATGCTGAAAGTCATGGTGGGCTTTAGTCCCGAAAAGGTGGATGATTAGGGAAGGGCTATATCTACTCCCATTTTTGTTGCCATCTACCTACGATCTAGGGGTTATCATTGAAGCTGTGCCGTATTGCGCACCACAAGGGAATTCCCTCATCAATGGACCCTAGTAGGTTTCCTTCGCATAATTGAGGGAGAAAATATCAGTTCCTGTCTTGGACATCAGTTTGGATTTTTCCCAAACAAATCCTTGGAGACTCAGTTTGGATTTTTCCCCTGCCTAGACAGGGGTGCAGCCTATAAGTTCAACAGCATCTCCTGCCGCGACCCCTACTAGTGCGGACCTATTACAATAGTTCAAAATCATCGTGGGAAGGACTTAAGTGGCCTTCCACTTGACCTTGGTGAACAACGTTAAAGGGCTGCGGCAGTGCACCTGTGTGCCATACTTGCCGCGGTCTCCTTAGCATATCATGGAGCAGTTCATCCCCTCCTTCCCAATACTTCTGTCATTACTCACTTCTGTTAGTTTTGTCTCAGATTCTATATACTTTATAAATAATAACAAAAGCAGAAATGGAAGGAGAATCCAGCCAGAGCGCAGAAGTCAAAGATGAGATTGTGCAACTGTACAACCACCTTAATCACCTCTATGACAGCCATGCCTCACTTCAGACCCAGGTCAATTTTCTAACCCAGAGGGTGCTAATGCTAGAGGCCGTGGCCTCCAAGAATATAGGTACATAAGTGGAGGAAACAAAGCCAGGCTTGTCCACCGCGGCAGTTAAAGAAGCCGCGGAATCAACTGGCAGAGGCCAGAAAAGGAGAACAGGGCAATCAGAGAAAAAAATCAGGTGTCTGTACTCCGTTGACCTTCCCGCTTGAGGAGATATTTGAGTCTATCAAAGAGGACAAGATTTTGAGGTGGCCAGAAAAGTTGAGAGCTCCACCCCACAAGAGGAACAAAGCTACCTGGTGAAAATTCCATCAGGACCACGGCCATAACACAGAGTAATGCTATGCTCCGAAAGATGAAGTTGAAAGGCTAATTGGGCAAGGGATGCTGCAGCGATTCCTGAAGAATGCATAAAAGACTCAGCTGGACCTGACAGAGGCTGCATGCCGCATCTCATCCTTTGTCTTTCCAATTTCAGCTATTCCCGTTTATGTTTTTTTTTGGGGGGGGGGGGGCTCATTGTAGCCTTAATACTTAAGACCTTATGTTTTATTAACAAAGTCATTAGGTGAAGCATACATATATAAATATATGAATTAGCAAATTTTACCATATCAACCTGCTATCTCACAAAAGACTTTGTGTCTTAAACAGATTCTAGAGGAAGAATAACAAATTATCTCGAAAGATTATTATTATTTCGGGATGCGCATATGGAGGGATTACGACCTTTATATATGTGCAACTACATCTTATCATATGATGATAATATTCACGAAAGCGTCTGAAGATTAAAGGAGCTTTCATTAGCCACGAGGGCTTACAATGCCCCTTCTCAGCTTTTGGGATGCGTCATCGGGCCGGGAGGCTTATAATATCTAGCCAGGGATGGCTTTATATATATCAGCAGCTGTGGGTAGCTTAATAACATAACCCAGCCTGGAGAGGCTTGATAGTGTCTCGCATATTAGCTGTGGGTGGCTTAATAACATAACCCAACCTGGAGAGGCTTGATAGTGTCTCATATATTAGCTGTGGGTGGCTTAATGACATAACCCAGCCTGGAGAGGCTTGATAGTGTCTCGCATATTAGCTGTGGGTGGCTTAATAACGTAACCCAGCCTGGAGAGGCTTGATAGTGTCTCGCATGTTAGGGCTTGTTGACATGACCCAGCCCGAGAAGACTTGGAAACTCCAACATATGTCTACAGAGGTGCATTGTTCAGATAAACCAGAAATGTGCAGCATCCCACCGGTACGGTTGCAGAGCTCTAGGAGCCACTCATTCATGAAAATGCTGAGGCACTAACATCTTGAAGCATGAGAAAGCTACAATGTAAAATGCGACGGTAGAAGAGAATCAGTTGTACCAAGTCTAAGGAAAGAGTTCTCTACATGTTCCATGTTGGTTATGGGATAACAAAAGATAAACGGTTCAGACAACCGGGTGCAATGAAAGCAGCTGGATATCCATGCAATCAGCAAGTCCCAGCCTTGAAATCCTGTCCGCGGAAATCAGGCAAAGATGTTTACATGACGCGACATAATAACGAGGCCGCAGCTTGTACGCAGCTGACGTGACGCAGCAGTCGATGCCAGGGATTTAACACCATTTGTATGGACGCAGACATTGACAAAAAATCAAACTACGAAGAAATCGACCTCTGTCCGCGGACTTGAAATGTTACGTCTGTCGAGACGCGGATGTATTTTCAGAAATGAGGCAGTAACATACAACCATTCATTATAGCAAGCAATGTAATACATGCAATATAAAAGAGCAAGGAATACATTAAGCAGTCAATCGTAGTGGTAAAAATATGGCCGCAGCCTTGGTATTAATAGCCATAGATTACAGAATGAAGGCCGCAACCACAAAAGAAGTTTAAAGATTACAAAAGGGAGGGATGAAACCCTATATTAATGATGCAACAGAAATTAAGAGTTCAAGAGGATGCGTCATCATCATCATCATCATTTTCTTCACCCGCGGCAGTCTCGGTCTCTTCGTCCGCGGCTTCTGCCTCTGCCTCGGCGCCTTAAGTTCAGCGATGCACTCTTGATGTTAGGCATCGCTTAACTTCCAAGCAAGGACATCCTCCTTGGCCTCAGGGAAACTCCTGATAAATCTTTGACGCAGCTCCTGGTAGCCGCGGAGGTATGCCCTGTTATTGATAAGGAAGAAATCCTTGGAGCCTTTGAATGACTCCACGGCATGATCTATGGCTAGCTGGAGGGCGTCACCATGATCTTCTTCCAACTTTTTCACTGCCGCGGAATGATCTTCATCTTTTTGGGCGGACTTGGCTTCCAGCTCTTCATATTTCTGCTGGAGTAGGGCAAGCTTGGCATTTGAAATTTCTGCAACACGGGCGGCCTCCGCAGTCTGGGCCTGCGAGGATTTCAAGGATTCCGCGGCCTGTTTAAAATTCTTCTTCGCTTCCTCCCTCGCCTTGACGGCTTTCTCAAGGTCCATATGGGCTGCTTGAAGGGTCGCGGCAGCAGACTTTTTCCCTGCCTCAAAAGAAGAAGTCCGTGCAGCTTGCAAGTCTGTGGTATGGGCACTCTTCTCGGCCTCTTTCAACCTATACAAGGCCTCGTACTTCCTCTTCTGGACCACAATCACATCCGCGGACTGAAAGAAAAGACGTTAGAAAATATGGAAAAATATGAGATGCAAAGTCAAATGACAACTCGTACGTACCCTCAGAAGGCTATGGAGGCCACAGTCCTCCAGATCTTCATGATCTTCTCCAACTAGCTTGTCAAGGTCCGCGGCATCCAAGGCTCGCTTCATTCTCCGCGCAGCCTTTGCGGTAGTGTCCCAGGAAGAATTGGGGCCAGGCTGCCTTAATAGAGGCCTTGGTCTACCATCAGGCCCAGACTCTTCGCGGAATTGAGGAGGTGGCAAGTTCGCATTAACCGCCACTACAGTTGGCGGTGGAGGAGAGGATGATTGAAGGGGCACTTCAGATGACATCAGGCTAGCCGCGGCCAAGTTTTCCCCTATGTCGTCATCGAAATGGTCATGCGCAGGGTTTTCATCATTAACCACCTGATCCGCGGCAGGATCAGTAGCCTTATCGGCAACGACCACGACTGGGGCAACATTATTTTCTCCGGAGGGGGCCACAGCAGGTCCCTTGGCCTTGGACCTCTTCCTGTTTGTTCACACTTATAGCAGAGTCCTGAAAGTTCTCACTGGTCGGGTCGGAGTTCCTTTCCAGTCTAATTAGGACAAGTTCGACGTTCATGACCGTTCATTCCACATTTGAAACACCTCTTTATGACTTCACTCTGATCCCGACTTTGTTGGCCCTGACGCCTTTGAGTTTCCCTATGAAATTTGTTACCTTCGTGGCTTGTACGGTCTTAAAGACCTCGTTGTTGCAATTTTAATGTCTTTGGACATTTTTTATTTTGAGTCACGACAGATTGATAATACACTCTAGATCTTTTGCTTCTTATAAGTTGTGTGCTGCGTTCTTGATACTGTAAGACCGCAGTGGTAACTGCCTGGGCCACAATACCTGTTAACTCGGTGGTTGATACTCTTCATGGAGACACCTGAGGTGTGAGATGACTTTGCTCATTGACTCTCCTAACGACATTAGCTTGTTCTTCTTGACAATCCATCTGAAAATTTAAATAATCAGGATGAGTTCATCATTCACATAAACAAATTGCAGAAGCACGAATTCCCAACACATAAAGATGAATACAACATTCCTAATATTAGGGCCCTAAATCAAAAATGCTAAGCTGGAAACGAAATAAGCCGTACAGATCCTAAAAGGCCACTAGAACCATGCTCTTATACCACCTGTAACACCCCACCTAATTAAATACCGAGTGATCAGTCCTTTATTAAATTAAAATCAAGGTGAATGGTTGGTTCATTCTTAGCATCACTGTCGCAAAATAAACTTTCCAATTTAAACACCCTAAATAATTAAGCTAAGTGTCAAAACCATTTAAAACATTATTTCCATTTTATTAAATCCAATTATGAAAACCTTTAATAAGTAACAATTTAAGATTCACACAATTATTAAGACTGGAAATAAACACCCATGAATTTAACCATTCAGATAATCCAATACCAATTTTTAAAACTACAAAGGAAAATCATCCTGACAGTAATCAAATCCAAAAGAGTAAAAATACTAAAGATAAATGAACATAATCTCTGATAAATCCAACTGAATAAGGAAACGGGCGACACATGCCCTAACTAATCCGAACTAGAATGAGAGTAGATTCAACATCGTGGTCATCTAAGTAATGTCTTGCAATTCCCACATAAGCTGCAGCGCATCCGGCCCAAAGAATCTACGCAAGACGCCCCTGTGGTTGGGCACCTGAAATATATACATATATACAAGAGAAAAGAGATAACAGGAAATGGGTTAGAGCCCGAGCGTAAAACAGTTTAAAATTAGTTTAGCAAGTATTTAAAATGCTTACCTGCTAATGCAACAACCATGTTAGTATGCGACACTCTCTTCAGAATTCTCACCTCGCATCTAGTGTGCACGCCTACCGTACTAATAAATCTCATCAATTTCCCTATATTATTCTCCATCAGGTTTTATCATGTGAAAAGCGAGGTTCTGATATTTACTTTAGGAAATCATTCTCTCCAAGATTTCTTTCGTTATTTAAAACAACTCATTACCGTTATAAAGTTCCCAAACACTTATGATAAAGTTGAAGCATTTATTCATTACTTATCTACTTATATGCACAGTAGAAAGTTCCCATATAAATATACGTATATATATTAGTCACACATATAATATATATACCAACGTCACCCCACATAAAATCTATGGTGCTGGCATACTCTGCTATCAAGTCCCCGTATAACACAAACTAAGGGAAATACTAATTCTGAATCACTCTTGAACTGTATTAACACAAATCACATACAAATGGAGGCGAAGCATAGTTCCAGGTTCTAAGAGGTCAACACATACCATCACGTCTCTTAGAACGTCTGACTACGATTTTTAGATAGCCTGTATCGAGGAATACTATCTTCTAGGGTACGAGTCAATATCCCTCATAAAGGCCCAATCGAGATAAGACTGTCCCGGTGCGAAACCCCCTCGTGATAGCAAGTAGCCCGGGTATGGTTTTTACACAGATATATAATATATGCACAGTCACATAGTCATATATATAATTATTCACATTTCTAAGCTAGGTGCACCCACGACCCATAATTTTAATTATTCGTTCTGAGCGCATTTTACTCGATTATTTCGCATAACAAACTCGCTATTTTTATTCTCATTTATATTTCACTTCATACACACTTCTCCTCTCTTGAAGTATCCTAAGTACAATTTGAGTAGACATACACTCACGTACCTTCTTGTCTAACTCTCTGACGAGTCTCGATCTTTTTATTAAATATACGCATGATTTTTTTTGTGAATAATTCTCCATTAACCCTTAATTTCATCTTACATTAAATGCTCACTTAACGAGGGTTACCTAGAACCTACTGGTCCTATTTATAACCCATTAGATTCTAACAAAAATAATCAAGGGCTCCTATGCCTTTTAATCAGATTAAACCAAAATACGAGGAATTTGCAATTTTCTATAAGGGGTCGATCGATGGAGGAAATGGGGTCGATCGATCGATCATTGATCGATCGATGTTCTTTGGTCGATCGATCGATCAAGCAGTTATGAAGAAAACTGCATTAACCCAGCTACGATTTTACCTCTCCAACCACAACCAAATCTCCATATATGATTCCCAAACTCTCAACCAACATTATCACAAGTACTATATGCCTAAATACATGATTTTAAACGTAAAACATGTTCGAATTCATCAAGTATAACGATTAAATGGGTAAAATCTACATAAACTTCAAGAACCCTAATCTTTTCTTTTAATTTCAATTCTTCCAATTCTTTTTCCAGATTTCCTACTTCTAAATCCATACAAATTCGTGGTATATCCTCTACATACGATTTAGATGTCCAAAATATGATTTCTTCTTCTATAACATGTGATTCTGAGTCTCAAAACTATAATTTCTTTCATGGAACAAGTCCTAAACAACCCTAGACTAACATGATTGAGACATTAACTAAAAATAAAGCAAGATAGATACTTGCCTGGGAATTTAGTATCTGATTTGTCGAAGAAAAAGGTATGGTTGCGCTCCTCATCACGCGATCTATTTTTTGGTGGTGGTGGCGGTGAAAACGGTTGAGTCTTCGGCCTTTAATTTCTTGAAAAGCTTGCCAACTTCTTCTCTAATGGCCATCCTTTGATTTTGTGTTTGTTAACCCTAGAAGACAACTCCTAAAGGCTGATATATCCTTAGGAAATTCGGGGGTTTAATTACCCAAAAACATAAAATGTCTAAAATACACTCTCGGGATGTCGATTGGGCCTAAAAACGCCCCGAAACCCAAACTAAACCCCCCGAGTACACTTTTCTGACTATCTCGACCCTTCCGGGCACTTTGGCGCACTCGAAATGATCATACGAGTGACTTATAATTTATTCACTTTTAATAATCATAATTTAGTCTTGATAGACATAGGCGCGTCCCGACTTAGATTTCCATAATTGTTATTTTATTCACTCGTGAAATTTTTTAATTAAACCAATCTTATATATTAATTTACTCATCTAGTAATATTTAACAAATTTCCAATGATTACTAACTCTTGTTACGCTAGTAAATTTTTAAAACAAATTTTCGGATTACAATTAAATTAATTCCTCAATTAAATTTAATAAATCCCTAAATTTAAAAGCCACAAAATTTCGGGCTATTACACCCTTTAGGAAAACTTGTATATTATACACAGTCTTCCCCATTAATTGTACTTGAAAATGCTCGACATCTCATCTCATCCGGTATAAAGTAAATGTCAGTAGCCGAATGATATATCTTCATAAGATAAATAGGAGTGGATCTCCTATCATACTTTGGTTTGCCCATGAGTGGTTTGAATTTGACTGGAGTGGGGTAAATAATGATCTCTGAACAAAGGGGGACCCTTCCATCTACCCTCTTGCTAAAGCGTTCTAACCCTTTATCAGATCTCCCAACTTGTTACCTAACCTCTAAATAGAACTATTCCATAGTTTATCACTTTTATGATGATTATCTTCCGATCTGTATCTCTTTAATGATCCATATCTCCTATTAGTTAGGGTATAATACAAATCTCGAGGTCCAACATAGGTCAAACCCCTTGGAGTTACTTTTTTCCTATATTCCTCAAGATGTTGTCTCATATCGCATTGACTATGAGTAGTGGGAGGGGCACGATATTTAGGACCTAGCCCATCAAAAGAAGAAGTCTTTGTAAGCCAAGTGAAGGAACTTGACCTCTATTGTGACAAAAGTTTTGCCCAGATTTGTCATATTATTATTTGGATATAAGGGGTCTTGCTAAGATAAAGGAATAGTCTCTGCTCATTTTCTATGACTTACTCTCTACTTCTTCTTCTTCCACTGTGGGTATTATAACACCCGTCCCCGTTATTTTTATCGTACTTGTATGATTTGGTGACTTGGTATGAGCAATTGGGCTCTGTGCTTGTTGAGGTGGATCATAAGTCTGGGTAACGTAGTAGCCTCGACGCAATTGGATTAGAGTTTTTATGGCTTAAAGTTTATTTAAAGGAAAATAGAAGTCGTCCGAACGAGGCTTCTAATGACTTGAGTTTGGTCCATTCCTCCTACGCACTGAAATCTCTTTAGAACCTCACGTTGGAAGTGTCGTTCAAACGAATGAGAAATCTCGTTCAAATGAGAGATAAAAGTCGTTCGAATTACCGAACCTGAATTTGGTCATTTTGAGATGACCTTGTGTGCTGTCACATTTTGGGTTTTTGGATTGATGATGTCTCAGCATCTGAGTGCATCTGATGAATAGAAACGTGTATAACATGTGGGAGAATGAGTTTTTTTATTCATTTGTGGGTTTTGGGGGGATTATAAGAAGAGAGAGGGTGGGTTCCCTCTCCAGCATTGTTTAAGCATTTTTCTCTCTCTCTAGATCTTGAGAGCTTCCAATCCACCAACCACCATATACCACCCTAGCACCACCATATCTCTACCCAAAACTGCCATATTTTAACAATGTTATTCAATTGTTAAGCCTTTCAAACCCATATACACCATTGTTGGGCAAATCTACGAACTTTGGAGATATTATTGGGGGAATTTAAAGAATAAATGTAGACGATTAATGGAGTTTGAAGGGATATTTCTTGGAGCTTTTATGGAGGCAAGCTTGGTGGATCTAGATAACCTATTTAAGGCCACCTTAGGAGGTTGTAGATTGCCATTTTATTCTACATTCATCCAACAATTTGGAGCTTTTTTGAGGTGGAAAAAATATATTCTTAGCTTAAAACTCTATTTTTCCATAGTATTGGTCTTGTAGTTGAGTTGGTAAGAGTAGGATGCATACATGGTCTAAACATAGTACTTCTCATTGTTTTGTGTAAGTGTTAAAAGGGAATTTCAAGAAGTGTTGAGTGAACGATATATTTCAAGAAAACTTGGTGTTAAACATTTTATGGAATAAATTGTTTTGAAAATAATGTTTATCTTGTTAAAGATATATTTTGTGGACAAATAACCCCTCTTCCTATGCATATAAACTTGTAGTATTTTGATGATAAGAATATAAACAAGTTTAGTGGAGGTTTTAATGAGCTTTAACTTAAAATAAAGTAAATATAACTTTCGGCCCTTAAAGTGTGTGAATAAGTGTTGAATATGTAAAAAATGTATGGTCTTAGGACTACGTGTGTTAATAAAAAAATGGTGCTTTTCTTATAAAGTAGTGTTCAAAATGTTCAATGATCTCTTAGAGAAAGGAATTGTGAAATAAAAAGGTTTCCAACTTTAGAATTAGGTTACTCAAAAGTGTTAAATAAGTGTTAATTATTTAAAAATATTTAAGAAGTTAGGGCGTGTAACTTAACAATGTTTTTGGGAAATGACACTCGTGAAAATGGAGGAAATAACAAGTTTGGAAATAAATGGGTAAAATGGTAATTTTATGTACAGTGGAATATTTTTATGAAATAAAAATGTCGAAAAAAGTGTTACACAAAATGGAAGTGAGTTGGGGGATAAAATCAATACAAGTGTATAAAGGACAAGAAATGATGACTTTAAAGCGTAACACAAGTTGAATGAAACCTCGGGTTTTGACTTCGACCGGTAAAGGAAAGTATGATAGTATGGATATTTGTAAAATGTTAAAACACATTAATATAGACTCGGATGACACCAAAAATAATTAAGGAGGGTTCGGAGCCCTGGGGTGAAAGACCCAAAATCACTGGCCAGAGCATATGGTAGCATAATCGGCAGTGTGGAGCCCGTTAAAGTATGCAAAGTGGTTTGTGTGGCAGATATGAAAAAGACAACCTGACTTGAATGAATTAATAAACTTTTCAATAAATGATGACGTGGACAAGTAATACAAGGAAATTTATTAAAGCCCATGAAGTAAAAAGAAAAGTAAAGTGTGGTGACTAAATGGGTAATTAAGCAACCTAAAGAGGTTTAACCCATAATTAACACAAGTGTGTGTTTATGAAAGGTTTTCAAAGAAAAATAAGTATTTTTTAACACGATCCTTGCGTGTGTTGAAAGGTGGTTTTCAATTAAAATACTAAGGTAAATTTGGTATGAGCAAAGGGGAAATTTGAGTGGTAGAAATGCTTTTCCTTATACAAAGGGTAATTGTTTAAAGCATTTAACTGTGTGTGTTAAATAAGGGAGTAAATGTCAAGATCAGTAAAAAGAGGTTCTTTTATGAGATAAGGAGAATTAATTAGAATATGTAACATTTTTGGAATAAAAATGGATTCATGCATTATAGTGTATATATGTATGTAGGTATATATATACAGTAGTTGCATGTGCACGTAGATATAACATGTTAGATTCTCTTTCATGTCAATCGGCTCTATATTGCACTGTTGTATTTTCTCCCATTGGGCATTCGTCTCATTCCCTCATCTTCGTCATGGCAGGTTGGGTGCGATTTCGAATTTTGAGAGCGTTGTACAGGTAGGTATAATTTTTATTATATGTTAGTAGCTCTGTATGCTTGAATTCAGGGGATGCTTCCCACGTGTCCCTCGCGTAGTTTGATTTAAATTGGAATAACATGCTTAACAAGTGAAACGTTAATTAAATAAAACTGGACTAGCAACATTATATAGGTTATTTTATTGCATTTCCCACCTAACGCTCTAGTCAGACTGAGTTGACCTTGGGTAATCCATCAATTTGGGCCGGATTACAAATGATATTAGAGCCCTTAATTCAAGGTTCCTTTCGGGAGTGACGTTGTGTGGTCAGTTGATGATTTTGGACTTCGATGTTGGTTTTGGGTTGATCACGCTAGATTGATGAAAGTTTTAGTTCGTTCTCTCGACAGTAGAGTCAAGGAGATTAACACGAGGGGTAATTTATTACCAAGTGGCATGTGATTAAGTTAGTTATCATTAATCTCGTTCGCGCCCCCAGGAGGAGATATCGAAGCATGACTAGGATATCGATATATGTCAACAGTGTAAGTTAGAATAGCCCTAAAAGGAAAAGGGTTAGTTCTTAGCACATCTTGCCAAATAGGTACGGATTAGGAGACTTGGCCTTGTATGGTACTTACTACCCTTATAATGATAATGGAGACCGGTGTGGTTATCACGTAAATTTAGTTTGGGTAGAACTGTGAGATAGGCTTAGTGATGACCTTGTATAGCTAGAGGTTATAATGGGGTGAATATTTTGCTTAATTAGGCATTGCCTAAAGAGACGTTTGGGATACGATCATAGTACGATCATAGTACGATAATGTAGAAAATTACCTAAATGTGTTAGGTTAGTAATGACATCACGCTGACTGGAGATATGAACACGGTTGGCATTGACAAAGGCGTTGGGCGTTCGTCGTCCGTCAAGGATGTAAGAAAAAAGCCTTACCCCTAAGGAGGGAAATCCACTGTTTGACTTCCCAAAGGACGATAGGTACTTATGTAGCTTCGTCTTGTGGGGATGAAAAGTTTGTGATCCAATTCATCACAGTTGGTTCGAGCCAGGGTGTATGGCTTAGACAGCAACCAGTGAGAACATCAGGGAGGAGTCGTAGACTTCAAAGCATGTGATGTAGGTTCATCCTTCATAAACCATGGTCTGTTGCATGCGAATGGTACTATCTCAGAACGATTGTCTTTTCATTTCTAATTCGTTGTGTTCTTTCAGTTCCGATCATTGAGGATTGTATTCCTTTGGTTCTAACGAGTGAGTTCGGAGCAGTTATCTTGGTAAGGTTATTTTGTGGACAAATGTTTCAAATTTTTCTACTAAAATTTTATATTTCTATATATATAGACATTTGCTCAAGGGTTAATTATCAACAAATGTCTTTAATCTTGAAAAGCATGTTATTGCAAACATTATGAAATATCTTGAATAAATCATGTGTTAAACTCATTATTTTAGATTTTTGGACTTAAAACCCCTTTGCCTATCCATATAAGCTTGTAGTATTTTGATGATAAGCATATAAACAATTTTAATGGAGGTTTTAATGAGTGTTAACTTGAAATAAAGGAAATATAAGTTTCGGCCCTTAAAGTATGTGAATAGGTGTTGAAGATGTAAAAAATATATGGTCTTATGACTACGTGTGTTAATAAAAGAAATGGTGTTTTTCTTATAAAGCAGTCTTCAAAATGTTCAACGATCTCTTACAGAAAGGAAGCATTATAATAAAGAGGTTTTCAACTTGAAAAGTAGGTCACTCCAAATGTTAATAAGTTAAAAACATTTAAGAAGTTAGGGTGTGTAACTTAACAATATTTTTGGGAAATGACACTCGTGAAAATGAAGAAAAGGACAAGTTTGGAAACAAATGGGTAAAATGGTAATTTTATGTAAAGTGGAAAATTTTTATGAAATAAAAATTCTGGAAAAAGTGTTACACAAAATGGTCCTGAAGGAAAGTGATTTTGGGGATAAAATCAATGCAGGTGTATAAAGGACGAAAAATGATGATTTACAAGTGTAACACAAGTTGGGGGGAAACCCAAGGTTTTGGCTTCTGCAGGTAAAGGAAAGTGTGATAATGTGGACAATAAAAAATATTAAAACAAATTAATATGGACTCGAATGACATTGGGATTAATTAAGGAGGGCCTGGAGCCCTGGGGTGAAAGAACCAAAATCACTGGCTCGAGCATATAGTAACATAACCGGCGGTGTGGAGCTATGGCAAATATGAAAAAGACACCTAACTTGAATGAATTGATAAGCGTTCCTATAAATGACGACGTGGACAAGTAATGCAAGAAAATTGATTAAAGCCCATGAAGTAAAAGGAATGGTAAAGTGAGGTGACTAAAAGAGTAATTAGGAAACCTAAAGAGGTTTAATCCATAATTAACACACGTGTGTGTTTATGAAAGGTTTTTAAAGAAAAATAAATATTTTCTAACATGATGCTTGCCTATGTTGAAAGGTGATTTTCAATGATAATACTAAGGTAAATTTGGTATGAGCAAAGGGGTAATTTCAGTGCCAGAATGTCTTTTCCTTAAACAAAGGGTAATTGTTTAAAGTATTTAACTGGGTGTGTTAAATCATAGAGTAAATATCAAGCCAAGTAAAAAGAGGTTCTTTTATGAGATAAGGCAAATTAATCGGAATAGGTAACGTTTTTAGAATAAAAATGGTTTCATGCATTATAGTGCATATATGTATGTACGTACATATATATATATATATAAGGTAGTTGCATGTGCTTATAGATATAATGTGTTGGAGTATGTTTCTTGTCATTTGGTTCTTTATTGCATTACCATATTTTCTCCCACTAGGCATTCGGCTCATTTCCTCGTCTTTGTTATGGCAGGTTGGGTGTGATTCTTCATTTTGAGAGCATTTTATAGGTAAGTGTACTTTTTATTTTACATTAGTAACTTTGTATGCTTGGATTATGTGGACGCTTCTCAAGGTTCCCTCACGTAGTCTGATTTAAATTGGAATCACATTCTAAACAAGTGAAACTTTAATTAAATAAAACTGGACTGGTAATATTATATAGGTTGTTTCATTGCACTTCACAGCTAATGCTTGGGTCGGACGGGATTGACCTCGGGTAACCCATAAATTCAAGCTGGGGTGTTACAGGTATCACCACAATTGGATTTTCTTCCTCGTATCCCATATCAAGTTGGCGAGATCCTCCGACATTTCTTTGTTTAATCAGTGATAGCCTCACCTTTCTGGGTGTATAGAGAAATTCCTTTGGGGGGTTTCAACTACCCTTTACTACTAGAGTATGAGGGTTTGATAATCCCTCTGATGATCTTCCCACCATCGTCTAGGTTAGAGCCAACATCTGTGATTGCATTTTCTCCTATTTTTTATCATCAGCTCAAGTGCTCCAGTGAGCTCAGCCATATCTGACGGAGGTGCTTTGCTTTCTTAGATCAAATAAAAAGATATACCCATAAAGTGATAGCCAAGAGGATGAACAGTGAGCTTATGAACTTAAATTAACAAGTTTTCCAGAAAGTTATAAACGTTGAAAAGTGATTTCACCTTCTAAATTCAACATAAATAACAAAAATGGAGTTGATCAAGTGATAACATTTAGATCAAATGAGCAAAATTATGATGGTGAACAGTAATTTTGCCTAGAAATCTACCTAAATGGAGATTGAATAGAAAAACTAGCACATAAATCAACTTACGATGAACAGTGAGAAAACCCTAATTTCAATCCCTAAAATTATTGATCTAGATCTATTTTTACTATCATCTGGGTCTATAGCCAGGATGTGAACTAGTGTACTCAGGAAAAACAACAGATTTTAGTCGAGTTCCCACAGATGACGCCAAACTATTGATGCACATAAATGCAGGTCAACTTAGTTAAGATGATTTAGTATGAACTCAGTAAAATAGTAAGATAATGAACATACGGTTATGCGTGTGAATAGTAAAAATACTGAGAAAAAAATGAAAACAAATATAGACAAACAAATTTAAGTGGTTAAGCAACTTAAGCCTACATTCACGGTTAATCAACTTGTTTATCACAATTTCTGGTATGTTATATAAGTTAAAAAATGTAGTTTCTCTCTTAAAAATAAAAACTAGAAAAGTAACAATAAGATTTTTGACTAAGAGAGAAAATTAAGAGTATGAGTGACTTTACTTGAGGTTTATATAGGGATCTTGGGGTGTAATGTCCACCCCAAGTCACCCGTTCCATGTTATTTCTTGAGAACCTCTACAAAACTGTCATTTGTCCTCGTATAAGACGTAAAGAATGTCTGATTATTCCCTCATATTTAATATTGATCTTTGCTCACATTTATGTAGGTGGTAAATGTCCAAAATGTCCTTTCTGGTAAAATCTACACTTTTCAGGCTTTCTATCATAAAATGGCCGACTCTACTAAGACAGACCCTATTAAGGCCAACCACTTATGATCGACCCTTTTTGGTCCGATCCTAGGAGGAATAGGCTGAATGTCCTTTTTGTTATATTCCTATATGTCTTCACAATTTATATATGAAATTTAGTATTTTGAGGACTTTGTGGAAGTCGTTGTATATTGTATGTTGATGCGTACGAATGCTATACATAATTGATGCAAATTTACGGTTTAGTTGTGAGAGGATGATCTACCTATTGTATTGAGTTGACTTCGCTATTATGCGCGTGGGATGCTCTTTATTATGTATGGAAACGAGTACGCTTTATATGTTACGTGATGTGTGCACTTTTGAGATCTTCAATAGTTATGGGGGCTATGATTTCAACGTTAATTAATTTATGTAAACTTTATATTTGAAATATGGTACAATTAACCCATGGCATAATTTAAAAGTTGTATACATTATGTTAAAATGGATATGAGTTCATAATGATAACTATCCTAAAATCGGTGAGGATGATAATTATATTTGGGTTGGGGTAATCACCTAATTAAGACAAAATAGGATGGCATCATTTTATTAATATGGTATAGATTCACTTTTTGGGATCATCTAGGAAAGTTATTTCTACAGCATGAATCTGTTGATGAGGAACAATCTTAGGTCTCGTATATCAGCATCCCAGAGGTTGATTGCATATTTAACTTCTATCCTTTTGGTCATCCATCCAACTTATGTAGGCCTAGGGTTATATCCCTTAGTAGTTATTTACTTTTCATTCATTTACTTTATTATGATATTATGCATGGGCATTGTATGGAGCCCAGTTGTTATTTACTTTCTAGTATTAATTCATGAATTGGGTTTGAGTTTTGGTGGAGATCATGTTGGCAGTTGATACTCTTAGTTGGTTATTTTATTTAGTGGACGGATGTATTTTATCTCAACTATATGTTTTCCCTTTATTTATTATATTTATCATTATTTTATTTTTGCATGCTTAGAATGATACTATATTGTTAGAAAACCTTTATTAACTATGCATGGGCTAGTCACTTTATGTATGGATAATACGGGATGTCACCTAAGTTGGTACTTTAGACAACAATTTCTTATTTAGTAATTAATGTTTTTTACATGTGAATATATCACGCTACTCTAATCCTGTAGTTGAACACATTCCAAATCATAATTGTCTCGAAAGACAATAAAATCCCACCTTATTTAAAGTTCGAAATTTACCCAATTAATAATTTAAAAAACCATTATTCTAACATAGCCTTAAATGTTATAGTTTATTAATTTTTGGCTATGTATTTTCTTTCTTTACATAAATAATTTGGACATTAACTATCACCATTCTTCCACGTCTCACATGGAAATTTTCAGATATAACTTTTATACAGTCACTATTATTTCAAGGTTTCGAGTTGTAAAACTTGGGTCGTATTAGAAGACTTACAGGTTTTTGTAACAATTGACGAGTCTCATATTATTCTTCATATGGACTACGAAGGTTTCCTTGAGTTGTTGAATTTTACCAATTCATTGGTTTAGTTCTGTTATGTCTACTATTTTAAGATTAAAAATAGTACATAATTATTAATGAAATAACTATTACAGAATTAAAACAAAATTACAGAAATGAGAATAACTTACTTGATATTGCAGAATTAATAACAAAAGTAAAGAAGATAAATCCGAGCCATGTAGAACATTCTCCTTAAGGCAAATTTATTCCCTCTAATGTGCTCCAGGATTATTGAATAATTGCCTCCTAAGATAGAACGGATTTCTTGAATTAATTATGTAGAACAATAATAATCAATTACAACGAACACAAATCTGTGTTAATACTCAACCAGAACGGTAATATGATATGCAGAAATGAAGAAAATATTTTTATGGATGAAGAAAATAATGCAGTAGCATTTTCGGAATTTTGCTGGAGGGGTTATGTTGACAGCAACCAAAACTGGAGGGAATGGTTTTTATTTATAGCCTTGGTTTTGACTGTTGGGAACAGTCAAAACGTTTTTAACTGTCAACTGACCGTTAATTAACTGATAACTGTTGGTATTTAATTAATTAAATTAAACCCAGAAAGTTAATTAAATAAGGCTAAAAAATAAAGGAGATTATTCTAAGCCCAAGCCTAAGCCCAAGACTGAACCAAGCCGAGTCGACCGGACAGACGGCGCGCACGCGCCCCTATGGGCTTTTGGCCCAAACCCAACACATGCATAGTATAGGCCATCTCCTCTTCAAAGAGTTGGGATACCCCAAAGGCATCCAAGCCTTAGTCCATACTTGGGGTGTTATTAACTCATAAACTTTCCACTACTCTTCCAATGTGGGACAAGAGTTAAAACATACCCAATTCATTAACTTTCATTATTTTTTTAGTCACTTTGGGGACATATTTATCATTCATAACTTAACGTAATTGGACATGTGAATATACTACGTTAATCTCCTTGCCGAGGAGAACGAGTTCGTATATGGTCCCACAATTATCGTAATGTGGGTCCCACCTGAATTTGAGCTCAAAGTTGCTCATAATTCTGTCCTAAAAAATGTGGACAACTTTTAAGTCCAACTTTAAGTCCAATTTTCCAACAATCCCCTACATGAATGATATATCGCTATAAATAAAAACAGATGAGATGCTAATGCAGATGCAGACATGAGTTCAGTAAAAGTGAAGATTTATTGTATCGGGAGAAGTAGCCTAGTGGCCACGAACTTTCCTTAGTGATATACCATCGGATTTACTTGGTTAATCACTAGACTTCACATCTTTGAAGCGGCAACCATTTTTCTAAACCTAGACAATATTATTCACACAATAATTCTTCAACACAGTTGGTTCTCACATTTATGTTCATTTAGGCCATGAACACCACTTGGTTCCGTGAGTATTTTAGAGCATTTTCCTTTTATTATTCTCATGAAGTGGCCCCCTTCTTACTCACGTAGGTGACTTCCATAAAGAGTATCCTGCAATATCCCACTTAGACATACTAAGATATGGATGTCATTAAAAGCATAACTTATCCTAATTTTGTGGCAGATGTGCACTGTATCATCTTTGGAATGGATAAGATTAATTATCTTCCAGTGCTTACTGAATACAATGTAGTTTGGTTTGCCCATTGAACCTAGATCTTGGGATCTCCAGTCAACTAGGTTGGGTTGCCACTATATTGATTTCTCTTTATTTATAAGCTTTAGACCCATTCCTCTCGATGATCTTTCAACTTGCTCTCGGTTTAAACCTTTCGTTAGTGGATCTGCTGTACTATCTTTTGACTTTACATAGTCAATTGAGATAATTTCGTTTGAGAGCAGTTGTCTAATGGTATTGTGTCGACGATGAATATGTCGTGACTTTCATTATACATGTGATTTTGTTCCCTTCCAATCACCGATTAACCATCTCAATGTATACATATTGCGGGCACAGGTTTAGACCAATTTGGAACATCCTCTAATAAATTTTGAAGCCATTCAGCTTCTTCTCCAGCTTTGTCTAGTGCAATGAATTCGGATTCCATTGTCGATCTAGCAATACATATTTGTTTTGAGGATGTCCAAGATACGACTGCACTTCCAAGGGTAAACACATATCCACTCGTAGACTTAGAGTCTTTTGTATCAGATATCCAATTTGCATTGCAATGTCCTTCAAGAATAACTGGATATTTTGAGTTGTGCAGTCCATAGTTTTGAGTGTATTTTAAATAACCCAAAACTCTCAATATTGCCTTCCAGTGATCTCTCCCTGGATTACTCGTAAATCGACTTAGCTTACTTATAGAGTATGCTATGTCTGGTCATGTATAGTTCATGATATACATTAAACTGCCGATAATACGAGAATATTCTAGTCGAGATATGCTTTCACCATTATTTCTTGCTAGATGTAAATTTACATCTACAAGTTTCTTGGTAGGACTGATATCACACTTCTTGAATTTTTCAAGTATTTTCTCTATGTAATAAGATTGAGATAATATAAGTCCATCTGATGTTTTAGAAATTTTAATTCCTAATATAACATCGGCAATACCCAAATCTTTCATATCAAATCGACTACTCAACATTTGTTTTGTAGTTTTAACAATTTACAAGTTACTACCCATAGCATACAATGACATATCCGTTTTGAATGTATTTAAAATAAACACATTTATCACATTCATTAATTTTGAATTGATTTGATAACAATGCATTATCAAATTTTTCACGCCATTATTTAGGTGATTATTTTAATCCATAAAGTGATTTAACAATATTTCATACTTTTCCTTCTTCTCCGGCAGCCTTGAACCCTTCAGGTTTCTCCATTTAAATTTCCTCGTCTAGTTCACCGTTTAAGAATGCGGTTTTTTACATCCATTTGATGTATTTCAAGTCCATTAATAGCAGCTATTGTTATTAACATTTGAATGGACGTAATTCTTGTTACCGGTGAATATGTATCTAAGTAATCCAACGCTTCCTTTTGCCTATAGCCTTTAGCTGCAAGTCTAGCTTTGTATTTATCAATTGATCCACCGGCCTTCAATTTCATTTTGAAGATCCATTTATAACCTAACGATTTTGAACCTGGTGGAATATCCACTAGTTCCCATGTGTGATTTTGTAATATGGATTCAATTTCACTATTAATTGTTTCTTTCCAATTAGAAGCATCGGGTAAGGATATTGCTTCTTTGTACGATTGAGGTTCATTTTCTAGCAGATATATTAGAAAATCCAAACCGAAAGAAGTCGAGGCTCTTGATCTTTTACTACGTCTTGGGTCATCCTCTACATTTCAATAGGTTGATGAGTACCACTTGTACTATCTTGATTTTTCCTTTTAGAAGGACCATATTCTCAGGTCATATTATACGGGAATTCATTTTCAAAAGATGAAGCATCCCTCGATTCAATAACCGTATTTACATGAATATCTGAAATCTCATATTTACAAACTAAGAAACGATATGCACTGCTATTAGTAGAATAACCGATGAATACACAATCAATGGTCTTTGGCCCTATTTTTACCTTTTTAGGTTTAGGAACCATTACTTTGGCTAAGCATCCCCACACTCGTAAATATTTATAGAAAGGTCTTCGACCTTTCCATAACTCATAAAGCGTCTTATGAGTTTTCTTGTGTGGTACTTTGTTAAGAATATAATTAGCAGATAATAAGGCTTCCCCCCACAAGTTCTGGGGAGCTCTCGAACTTATCAACATAGAGTTCATCATCTCCTTCAATGTACGATTTTTGTGTTCAGCATTACCATTCGATTGAGGAGAATAAGAAGCGATGGTTTGATGAATAATTCCATTTTCAGAACAAAATTCCTCAAATGGATATTCATATTCACCTCCTCTATCACTCATAATAGCCTTTATCGTTTTGTTGAATTGATTCTCAACTTCATTCTTATATTGTTTAAATGCATTAATAGCCTCATCTTTAATATGTAATAAATATACATAGCAATATTTTGTGCAATCATTAATAAAAGTAATAAAATACTTTTTACCACCTCCAGTTTGTACAAATTTTAAATCACAAATATCTTTGTGAATTAAATCTAGTGGTTCGGTGGCCCTTTCAATAGAATGAAAAGGTAATCTAGCTAATTTTGATTCCACACAAATATCACATTTATGATTTTTATCAATATTAAATTTTGGCAAAAAATTCAAGTTAATTAATCTACGCAAGGTATCAAAATTAACATGTTCTAATCTAGCATGTCAAATATTAGAAGACTAAATCAAGTAAGTAGAACTAGGAATTTCATTCATAGAGAATGCCTTAGGCATCAATGTCATTACATTCATTTTAAAGAGCCCCTCAGACAGGTATCCCTTTCCTACATACACATCATTTTTAGACAATACAAATTTTATCAGAAACAAACTCAAGCTTAAATCCATTCTTGCTCACAAGTGATCAGGAAATCAGATTTTTTCGGATGTCAGGCACATGCATCACATTATTTAGGGTAAGCTCTTTTCCCGAGGTCATCTTCAGAACAATCTTTCCTTATCCCATAACTTTAGAACTCGAAGAGTTTCCCATAAAGAGAGTCTCCTCATTTTCCAAAGCCTTATAATTAGTGAACATCCATTTGTTTGCACAAATGTGGAGAGTAGCCCCAGTATCCACCCATCATTCCTCGGTATTTCCTACCAAGTTGCATTCAGAGACATCAGTAGAAAGATTTAAGTCTGTGATACCATCAGAAATATTCTCACCCTTCGTGACATTTGCTTTAGCATTTTTTTTCTTAGCGTTTTTCAGTTTGCGACACTTTCTTGAGCGGTGTTCTGGCTTGTCGTAATTGTAGCATTTGCCTTTGAACTTCTTTCTTTCCTTAGATGTTTCTCTCCCATCACGCTTACGTTTGGATTTAGGACCTTCAACCACATGAGCCTTGGACTCCATGATGTTCTTCCAATTTTTCTTTTGAGATTCACGGTTGTCTTCTTCAATCCACAGTCGAAGTACCAATTCTTCAACATTCATCTCCTTGCGTTTGTGCTCGAGATAATTTTTGAACAAATTCCAAGATGGAAGCAAATTTTCAATTATTGCAGCCACTTGAAAAGTGTCACTGACTGACATTCCTTCAGTATGAATGTCATGAAGAATAACCTGAAGTTCTTGAACTTGTGCAATAACCGGCTTGGATTCAATCATTTTGAAGTTTAGAAAACATCCCACGATGAATTTATTCATACCAGTGTCTTCAGTTTTGTACTTCTTCTCCAAATAATTCCATAATTATTTTACGGTTTCATAGTGTTGTACACGTGATACAGTGTCTTGTCCAAGTACGTCAGGATGTAGTTAAGGCACAGATAATCAGAATGTTTCCATGCTTCAACAACAGCAACTTTTTCAGTCTCATCGCCTTCTTTCAAAGGTGGACAATCCCCATACATGAACCTTGCCAGTTGGAAAGTCGTGAGGTAAAAGTAAATCTATCCTTGCCAATGTTTGAAATTAGCCCCAGTAAATTTTTTTGATTTCTCCCCATGTGGCATGGTTACGGGGGCAAAAAACAGAGCATGTGCCACATTCACCGTAGGTGGAATATTCAAGGTAGGTGGTGGAACGGTGATTGCATTTTCTGATTCCTTTTCTGTTACAAAAACAGATTTTTTATCAACCATAGTATTCATTTGTACTGAAATTATCAAAACAGAATACAAAATTATGTATACCAATTTCCTCCAAATATAATTAAGATTAACTGAATTCTTACAAGAATTCTAAATAATTTCGAAATTATATAATATAGAATAAAGCAAAATTTCTACACAATGATCCGAATTCTTTGTCACAAAATTAAACTAAATTATTAAACACAAGTTTATAAGAGTCTAAGTTAAACAAGAAAAAATCTGTGTCACACTGTTTTTTAATATTAAAAAAATTCCGTACAAAATAGAATTATAATTTTAAGATTAAAAATCTTATATAAATAGATTTAACAAAAAATTACAAATAAAATTTTTATTTTCTAAAACAGAATATATAAACAGTGTTGAAATTAATTTTCTGTAACACTAACTATTTTCTTAATTTCTGTAATAAAACTATATTTTAATTCAAATTTTCTGTGAAAACAGATTTATATCCTACGAATAAAATTTTTGTAATTAAAATTTTTTGTGCACTATAGAAGACAGTAGAACAAAAAAAATTAAATTTTCCTTAATATTGTTATGTCTACTATTTTAAGATTAAAAATAGTACAAAATTATTAACGAAATAATTATTACAGAATCAAAACAAAATTACAGAAATGAGAATAGCTTACTTGATATTGCAGAATTAATAACAGAAGTAAAGAAGATAAATCCAAGCCCTGTAGAACAGTCTCCTTAAGGCAAATTTATTCCCTCTAATGTGCTCCAAGGTTATTGAATAATTGCCTCCCAAGATAGACGGATTACTCGAATTAATTATGTAGCATAATAATAATCAATTCCAACGAACACAAATCTGTGTTAATACTCAACCAGAACGGTAATACGATATGCAGAAATGAAGAAAATATTTTTATGGATGAAGAAAATAATGCAGTAGCATTTTCAAAAATTTTCTGGAGGGGTTATGTTGACAGCAACCAAAACTGGATGGAATGGTTTTTATTTATAGCCTTGGTTTTGACTGTTGGGAACGGTCAAAACGTTTTTAACTGTCAACTAACAGTTAATTAACTGCTAACTGTTGGTATTTAATTAATTAAATTAAATCCTAAAAGTTAATTAAATACGACCCAAAAATAAAAGAGATTTTTATAAGCCCGAACCGAGCCGAGCCGCCGGACAGAAGACGCGGGTGTGGGCTTTTGGCCCAAACTCAACACATGCATAGTGCAAGCCATCTCCCCTTCAAAGAGTTGGGATACCCCAAAGGCATCCAAGCCTTAGTCCATACCTAGGGTGTTATTAACTCATCAACTTTCCACTACTCTTTCAATGTGGGACAAGAGTTAAAACATACTCAATTCATTAAATTTCATTATTTTTTGAGTCACTTTGGGGGCATATTTATCATTCATAACTTAATGTAATTGGACATGTGAATATACTACGTTAATCTCCTTGTGGAGGAGAACGCGTTCGTATATGGTCCCACAATTATCATAGTGTGGGTCCCACCTAAATTTGAGCTCAAAGTTTCTCATAATTTCGTCCGAAAATCTGGACAACTTTTAACTCCAACTTTAAGTCCAATTTTCCAACAAGTTCATGCGTGCAAACGATCACAGTCCACAATAATAAGAAACTATGTCCAATAGAGTCAGACACTTAGCTACATCCACACGCAAAAGGTAATGATATACCGTCTGGTCTCCCCTTGGGATCAATTAGGGATGGCAACGGGTCGGTTCGGGGTCGGGTTTTAACTCCCCATCCCCGTCCCCATTAGAAAAATAATTCCCCGTCCCCGCCCCATTCCTTGTTATAACGGGTTCGGGGATCCCCGTTTTGATTTTTATTTTATTTTATTTTCAGTCTCAAATACTAATTGCATATTATAAAAAAAACAGTAAGGGATTTTCTGTAGATTTTTCAGTTTGAAATACCAATCGAATATTATCAAAATAATTGAATATTATTTTGTTAACAGTTCAAAACTGTCATCAACATATGAATATCAATGAAATTACCACGATGTCAATGAAATCTTTGTCAAATGTTTATCTTACAAGACTGTGTGTGAGGTAGTAAGATACAGTTCAAATCTTTGTCATTTGGTAACAGTAAGATAAATAGTAACAGTACGATGTCAATGAATTTTTTTTTCAAATGTTTATCTTTGTCAAATGTTTACCTTACAACACAAGATTGTAACAATGTGAGGCAACACCACAGCGGAAGCGGAAGGCAGTGGAGAGGGTCCGAGGGAGAGGCGTGAGGATGAGGTATGAGCGGCGTGAGGATGAGGGGAAGGAAGGGGAGGGGAGGAGCGGCGACGACGTTCGTGAGAGGGAGCGGCGTGTGCGTGAGAGAGGAGAGGGGGAGTGAGTGAACTCAGAAGTGAGGAGGGAGAGCGGTGTGAGTAAACTGATCTGATTAGGGTTTATTTTTTAGATGTTTATATGCTTATATATTTATTATAATATGCTTATATATTTATTATTATATATTAATAATTCAGGTAACCCCGTGCAGACTCAAGGGTACACTCGAAACCGACCCAAAATTTTTCGGAGATTTTTTTTACTCCCCGAACCCGACCCGATCCCTGAATTTTTGGAGATTTTTTTTCGGGTAACCGCGGGGATCCAAAATTTCGGGAAAAATTGCCATCCCTAGGATCAGTTCAAAAAGGAGATTCTATCTTGAAGTGACTCATTCAGTGTTCATCCTCAATTCCATAATCTTTTTTAAAACAAAGGGAGGGTATTGTCTTTAATCAATAGTGTATGGGACAGATGTCCTTGTGGTCAATTTGGATCAGCCCAGTATCACTAAAATTCAAGTCAACACTGTGGCCTTGGCGACATCCTCTGATTAGACTACCCCTATTAGGGAATACCTTTATAGTGGCCTATTACCCAAAGACAAACTGCAAGTCAAATATCTACAGTTTCTAACATCGTGATAGTACCTTGATTAAGAGGTACTGCTCAAACGTGGATTTAACCATTATCCTCAAAGGTACGTAGGACCTCAAAACGTGATTTGTTTCCTCAACTATTTCCATGAGGAAGTCTACGGTACTCACACTGACACCAAAACCTTACTTAAAAAGTCTTAAGTCAAGACTACTTTTGGCCCACCTTAGGAAAAGAGGCCAACGCTATGGTGCAACGATGTGAAAAATGTCAGAGGCTCGCCTGCGTCCCAAAGCAACAACCTACTGTAATAGTACCCATGTTAAGTCTATGGTCCTTTGCTCAATAGGGGTGGACCTAGTAGGACACCTACCTTTCAAAAAAAGACCAAGATTAATTTTTTATAGTGTCTATAAACTATTTTACAAAGTAGGCTGAAGAAGATCCTCTAACCATAATCATCAAAAGGAAATCGACAAGTTTCATCTGAAAGAATGTCATATGCCGTTTTAGCCTACCTAAGGGCATCATCTCTGATAATTGAAGATAATTCGATAACTATATAAGATCGTAGTCAGAATTCCCGACATACATTGTAATCCCAATAGATTTAGAAGTCCCCACTCAAAACGTGACATAGTTTGAAATCGCAGCAGATGAAGAAGGACTCATACTCAACTTAGATGAACTCAAAGAAAAAATAGAAGACAAATTCATAAGGATGGAGGCCTAAATGTAAAAAATAATCTCATTCTTGAAAAAAGTGCTACATAAAGAACGTTGAGCTGGGGATATAGTCCTTAGAGAGATCATGATTTCCATGTGGAACCCAAGAGAAGAAAAATTAGGGCTTAAATGGGAAGGACCATATGTCATCACAAAAATATCCAAACCAAAGTGATGTTACCTTAAAGATCATGAGGAAAATGAACTCCCCCATACGTGGAAAATTGAACACTTAATGAAATATTACCAATGATGTATCCACTTCACTTTGCTCTGGTTCCAAATTTTCAAAGAGTTCATAGGATCCGATATTTGACTCTAAGGTTCTGAGGTCTCCGGAACCTTAATTTAAAAACTTTTCAAATATTTCCAAGGATCCTAGCCTTAACTCTAAGGTTTTGAGGTCTTAGAACCCTTAACATAAAAAAATTTCAAAGGATTTTAAGGATCCGAGCCTTGAATCTAAGTCTATGAGGTTTTCAAATCCCTAAAATAAAAAATTTCAAAGGATTCCAAGGATCGGAGCCTTGAATCTAAGGATCTGAGATCCCTAGATCCTTGGCCAAAAAAATTTAAGAGTTCTAAGAATGCTGGCCTTAACTTCAAGGTTCTAAGGTGCCTGCACCCTTAACCTAAATTATGATGTTTTAACCATAAATTCAGTTTTTATGAGGTCCGAGTACCCTTGATTATAAATCCAATCTTGAGGACCTAGTGCCCCTAACTTTAAACCGAGCTATGGGGTTTTCACCCTAAGCTCAAGAGTTGACCTAAATGTAAGAGTATTCACATACTCATTTGTGCCCTCATAGGTAGTTAACTCATTCCAATTTTCCAAAACACTTTGGGTTATCATTTTACCTCTCCGAAAAGCTTCATCAACATTCAAGATTTTAAAGAACGGTTTTGATCATCCCCATTGTCTCATATATCACACTATTGGATGAAAGTTATATTGGAGAATTTCCTCACACACGTCACGTGTTTTTTCAAATCAATTTCGAAACATCTTAGTAAAAATATTTTTGTATGTAAATATTGTGATTTTTTCTATCTTGATCTGGATTGGATACAAATGCTTGAAAAATAAAAATAAAAGAAAAATTGAGCGAAACTATTGTAGTGATGATTTGCCTCGCTGGAGCAAAAATGGGAAAGTCTCTGTGAAAAAAGCCCTAGAATTTGACATGAGCATCTTCATCGTTGAAGCACCATCCCGATGATGCTTTTCGCTGGAGGGAAACTTCCTTCGCTGGCCACCAAGCTCCTTGAAAGTTCCATCAAATATCTTTGGACAAATACGTGACTTGCATTGCAACACGTTCGCTCTAGTGACGCTTGTCCTTACTACAGCGACACCTCCGATGACTGATATAGATCCACGAATCTGTTATTAAGATCATTGAGGATCTTGTAGAATTTTGTATTTAAATTACTTTTTTGGCTGCTAATTGGACTTGGTAAACCCTAGCAACTCTCTCACACATGCCTTGCCCTTGTGTAAGAGGTGTGCCATTTCAGCCTAATTTTCAAGTTATAACGGTAAAGTCTTTTCCATTACACTTCAGCTTAATTATCAAGTTACAAGTATATACTATAGACAAATCATTTTTCATTTAGTACTTAATGGTTATGACATGGGTGATTTTGGAATCATCCGCAATTTTTTTAAGTTAATCCACATAAAAGGAATTGATAAGTTAATCCACTCAAATTTGATATATATTTGTTAGTGCATCCTCTTTATGGGATGTACTTACTACTTCATGAAACTGATTCCACAAATGCTCATAATTTCTATTTCTTCTTCGTTTTTCTAGAAAAATATTCTTCCTAAAATTTAGGAGGTGTATTTTCGATCCAAACATTAATGTATGAGGTTGTAAAACATAGAAGAGATTAAATCAGCACGCAACTTTGTCCAACACTAGGTGGCCAACTAAAGATTTTAACATATGATTAAAAATAAACCAACTAAAGATTTTCACATATGATAAAAAATAATAGATGATATCATGTATACATACCCATGATAACGTGAATAAAGCTACAAAAATTCTTACAATGATGAGGCATTTATAGAATTGGCTAGTCCCAAATGTAAAATCCAAGATTAAGTGGATCACAGAAAGGTAATATTAATTTTTTCATAAGATGGCTAAGCATTATAACCTATGAAGAGATTCCTCATTTAACTGATGATATCTCATTTAGTCATCACTGATGATAATTTTTTCGAAAGTGATTCCTTATTTAATTACCACCGATGGTAATTCAACCATTCCAACCTATGAAGAGATAAAAACCGCTGTATTTTTTATGGGTCTCAGTCATCCCCTGGATCTAATGGGTTTAATAATGATTTTATCAAAGCTTTTGGGATATTTTTCCGTAAGATGTTGTTTTTTATATTTTCTTTCCTGTTAGTAATACGTTCTAATCTTGATCCCCCTGTTCACTGACACAGATTATCAAACAGTTATTCCAAATACACACTACATGTAGTCTGGAGGCCTCTATTCATTGACAAGTAACGATTTTAACACATGATAAAAAATAATTGATGATAGCATGTATGCAAATATGTTATAATTTCAGACTATACAACTTAGAAATTGAATGGCATTAGTAAAAAAAAAACATGCAGTAACTCTCAAACTCAGAAAATATTTATAACACCTTGAAGGGAATAAATCCAGCAATTAGAAAAACATAACAGAGAGAAGTGACTAAGAATGAATTTATTATGAAATTAACAAAAAACGGGTTCAGAGTATAAGTTTTAATTCCACTATTTGGGAGTCTCTTATCTACTTAGGATACTTAGTTTGCTGCATTTTAGGAGTGGATGAACTTACAATTTTCAAAAGAGTATTTTCGTCCTTTCAATATAAATGGTAGAGAAAAATTTAGTGGATGTACTTACAAAATTGGTGGATGGATCAAAGATAACCCTTATGACATGTGTATATATCACATTGCTCTAATCATGGAGTAGAGAACACTTTCCATCTCGTAATTATCTCGAAAGACAAGAAGTTCCCACCTAAATTAAGATTAGTTATTGATCCAATTAATAATTTCAAAAGCCATCATTATAAAATTTTATGTAGCCCATAATTTTGAACTAAATTGAGATTAAATGTGTATGTGTTGTCCACATATTTTTTGTGAGCCTACTATATAATCACTTTTAGTGCCATTAAAAATTACTTGATTGAGCCATAAATATTAGGTTTCAATTTAATTGAAAATTGTGATTAAGGTAGAACTACTCAAATTTGAGACATTCACTATCGCCAATCTTTAGCGTCTCACATGGAAATTTATAGAGCTTTTATGCTATCACGTTTTTCGACGTGTCGAGTCGTTAACACGTGGGTCGGATTAGAAGACTTGGAGCGTTTTGTCATACTCAAGTCTTTTGTAGCAGTGTTTGGTCAATGTGGAAGCAGTGTAGAAAATTCGCTGATGAGAGAGAGTTTGGCCTAATACCCTTTCCAATATGCTTCTACAAAGTCTTCCCCAGTCAAGTAAACCGGCTTGTCAAGATAGTCATCATCCAAATTATGACATGGTGGTAGATAGGATCGAGTTGTTGTTCGTTCCGTTGTGCTTCTTAAAAACGAAAAATTGAATATGGGTGTTACCAGAATCTTTGTTTTCTTTATTCTGTCTCATCTTGTGGGTCTTCATTGGGCTCAAGAAGAAGAGTCATACAGACCAGGTTGTATACCTTTTGAATGTGGAGATTTGGGCATCATCAAGTTCCCCTTCTCTAATACCACGAACCCCGAGTGCGGGTTGTGCCAGGTAGATTGTGACAATAGAAGGGTTAAACTGGGGAATGAAACACCATGGTATAATGTTAGTAGCATATCTCAGGCCGACACCATGGAAATTCAGGTTCCACAACTTTATGACCGCTTTAATTCCCAAAGCTGTGATTCTTTCCAAAATTTCACTCTTCCCAATCCTCCTCCTATTACCTTCGAAATCTTTAATAATATTAACTTCTACAAATGCACCGACAGTGATGTCCCAGAGATTTTCAAAGGTTATCACCGTTACAGAGACTGCCCAGGCTATTCCGTGTACTATAGTCAATAGATATCCATATCCACCACAGGAGAATGTTTCGATAACTGCTAGTGTTCCAACAAGCTGCTCAGTTATTCAGCTCCCCGTCAATTGGACACGACTCCAACAAAATGCCACTGACCCGTTATACTTCTTAACGGATAGAGTTACGCTTACATGGCATTTATCTCCAGAATGTTGGGAATGTCATCATAGGGAAGGAACGTGTCTGACTAACGAGAACAATGAATTTCTATGTGCAAACACGAAACAAGGTATTGACGACCTTCTCATATGTATATGTGTGTGTGTGTTTGTATACACCAATTCAGCATTTCAACTCGAAACCTTCTATCAGAAAATGTCTTAATATATAAAGGTTTAGAGTATGCATATTTAAGCATATCACATGAATACAAGTTGTGCTCTGTTTTATCTGTGAACTAATTGATTTTTCTGCTTGGTAGTCGTTGCAGAAAGACACAAGTTAGGAGTGATTCTTGCCGCAGGTAACATTTCTGTAAGTTTTGTTTGAATATATATATATATATATATATATATATATATATATATATATAGTACTGGTCTTATGCGGACTAGTCCGCATTTTAAGAGTGCGGATCGGACATGTATTACCTGGCGGTGAGCCTAGAAATTATAGGGTAAATTATAGGCGCACTCTCTCTTATATAGGTTCGCCGCCAGGTGACACATGTATGGTCCGCAATTTCAAAATGCGGATTGGTCCGCACAAGAGCAATACTGTATATATATTAATAATGCTCTTGTGCGGACTAGTCCGGATTTTAAAAAAGTGCGGACCGGACATGTATCACCTAACGGTGCTCCTAGAAACTATCGCTTAAATTATAGGGCTCACCGTCAGGTGACACATGTCCGGTCCGCACTCTCAAAATGCGGACTAGTCCGTTATATATATATATCATTGTTATAAAAAACTCACCTAGGCTTAAGGCTTAGGAGAAACGCCCCGCCTTAAGTTTTTTACGCCTTATTCTTGGTAAAACCGTTAATGCGCACTTTTTTCTAAAAACAACAATGCTTTAGTGAAACGATATCGCCTTTTAAAGAATTTTTTTACTAACCAGACCATTATCTCATCCAAAATAATCAAATAGTATTTTAATTTGCATATATTCAGACATATTTTTATAATATGATATGTACAATTTTAGTATTTTAATAGCTTTGTTATGGTTAAAAAATATTAACATATATTAAGAAGCCCTAAACGCCTTTTCACGACTAAGGGCCGCCTACGCTTCTAAGGCTTCAGGCTTGGCCTCCACGTCTTGATCACGCCCCGCGTTTTTTAGAACCTTTATATATATATATATATATATATATATATATATATATATATATATATATATATATATATATATAGAGAGAGAGAGAGAGAGAGAGAGAGAGAGAGAGACTCATACATACCAAGTATACGTACTTGTTGATGCAAATCTATTTTTTTTAAATATTAAAAAAATATTTTTGAGTTGAATTTTTTTATATGATATTTAAACATTTCAAAGGACCCATATAAAAAAAAACATCTCATTGACCGATTTTTTTAAAATTGCAAAAAAGGTGTAAATGTCTGGTCGATTATTTTAAAATAGCAAAAACAATTGAGTTGATTTTTTTATGAGTCCCGTGAAATGTTTAAATACCACATAAAAAAAACTCAACTCAATTGTTTTTTTACTATTTTAAAACAATCGGGATGCATATTTGGTATGTACTGGAGTGTGTTTGTTTGTGTGTGTGTGTGTGTATATATATATATATATATATAGAGAGAGAGAGAGAGAGAGAGACTTAATTCAGTACATATTAAGTATACATACCTATTTTTTTTTTAAAGTAAAAAAATTATGTTTCTGATCAATTTTTTTTGTATGACGTTTAAACATTTCAGGGCCCATATAAAAAAAAAGCTCAAATTAACATTTTTTGCAATTTTAAAAAAATCGGTCAAAATGATTTTTTTAAAATAGCAAAAAGAGTTATTTTGAGCTGATTTTATTTATATGGGCCCTTAAAATGTTTATATACCACACAAAAAAACTCAACTCAAAAATATATTTTTAATATTTTTTAAAAAATGGTTTGCGGCAGAGGTATGTATACATGGTCAATGTTTAAAAAGGCGTACGCCTCGAGGCGAGGCGGGGGAAAAAAGCCTCGAGGCTTAAGCCTCAAGGGTGGAAAGTGAGGCTTACGCCTTTGGTGGTTGAGGCGTTGCGCCTCAAGGCTGTGCGCCTCAAGGCTATGAGGCGTACGCCTCTTGTACTGGCGTAAAAAATCAGCTATACCTTCTCTTCTTTGCTCCGAAAGTGGATTCCGACCTTCGTTTCTCCATTCCGGCTTTCAGTTCTTGCATTCCGGCCTTCGGTTCTTCTCTTTCTCCTAGTTCGCCCTTCGTTCCAGCCCTAGGTAAGAACTTCGGCCTTTGTTTCCAGAGTTTTAACTTCTACAGCCTTTGTTTGGTTAAAAAATTTTGTTTTTTTAGTTTTTTTTTTGTTCCGGCCTCACGATGTTAAAAAACAAAGTTTTTTTTTTTGTTAAAAAACATTTTTTGTTTCGGCCCTAGGTAAAAACTTTGTTTTGTCCAAAATTAAAAAACTTAGTTTTTTTTGGTTAAAAAACTTTGTTTGGTTAAAAAGGGGGAAACCTTTTTATTTTTTATTTGTAAAAACTTTGTTTTATTCACTGTTTGTTTAAAAATTTGTTTTATATTATATATTAACTTCAATATGACTTTTTTTTAAAAAGATTTCTGTTTTTTTTTTAACTTTTCTTTTGTAAAACTTAAATATTTTAAGTTTCTACCCCTTTTTTTTTATTCCGACCAAGTTGCTGAATTATAAATTAAACACTGAATTTGCTTGTTAAGTTGCATTGATTAAATTAATGTCATATTATAAAATAACCAATATGTGAATGAAGCTAAAAAAATGATTTTGCCAATATGATTTTGCATTGATTAATTTATTTTCATATTGTAAAATAACCAATATGTTAAAATTGATTTTGTCAAATTACTTTTTTTTTTTAAAGTTATCTCGGGAGAACAAAAAAATGTCAAACTATGTGAGAAAGTCCTCAAGGATGTTTTTTTTGTAGTTTTATTTTATATTTCTTTGTTATTTTATTTTTATGGTTTTATTAGTATTTTTTTAATATTATTTTGTTTTTTTTTTCTTTTCGGTGAGGCTTACGCCTCAAACGCCTCGAGGCTTACGCCTCGCCTCGCCGCGACTAAAACGCCTCGCCTCGCCTTTCGCTTTTCGCATTTTTAAACATTGTACATGGTATACATGAGAGCCTCTCTCTCTCTCTTTATATATATATATATATATATATATACACACACACACTTACAAGTCATCACGAAATGATGTTCATCGAAATTAGTGTTATACATAGTATAATACTTTATTGTTATGCCATATCATTTGATGGAAGATTTGAAGAATATATATGAAATCCTTTGTTGGGAAAATAAGAAAACTTAACAAACAAATTTGAAAGAGAAGTGGTGAAGATAATTTCTTCTTGAAACAAACTTTCAGTTCACTCTTTACGTAATATGATGGTCAATTCTCTAAAACACTCTTAATTCACTTTCTGTGTTATAAGAGGTACATATAATTTTTCTAAAATGTATCTACCAAGTACATGTATCTATTACATTTAATGTAATACATTCAATGTGACCATTATTCCATTATAATTTTTTAAATGAATACAAGAATTTCCTAACACATTTAACATAACACATGAACCTACTAGATACTAGTTACATGAACCAACTAAATACAAGTATTTAAATAATATCAATATATATATAGAGAGAGACAAACTTATTGAATTAAGTTTATTTTCCAACTTCCCCCTTAAACTTGATTTTGTTACTCCAAGTAAATTCCACAATTTGCAAAAAAAAAAAACAATCTTTGGGCCTTCATAAAAAATCATTGATAGTGTCATCAATGGGATTAACTTGAATGAAGTCATCGATCTCTTCATCAATTTTAATGAGAAAATGAACTTCTTCTCACCTTCATGCAAAGGAAATAATTTAAAGAAATATTCTTGTTTCATACCTGACAAGTTGATATCTTCATGTAGATTGTCACAATCATCTTATCTCAGTCATTTCCACATTCTTAAACACTCTACTATGCAAAATTTCTCCACTGTTTTCAACCTCACGGGGTGACTTAATTTTATCCATTTCCATATTGTCCACTTATATTATTTCCCATATCGGCGGTTCCATTTTGTCTACATCCGTGTTGATGTAAAAAATTAGATTATATCTAATTATTTAATCACAAATAAAATAAAATGAGACAAAGAAATTTTAAAGTGGTTCAGCCTTATAAGAATGGTCTACGTCCACTGTTTCTATTATTGCTGACTGTTTGGGAATTCTTGATTACCAGTTTAGTCAAGAAATTCCCGATTCCCTTACAATGAGGATGATACAATGTATTTATAGCCCTAAGGCGGTACATGTGAAAGGGTAATACATAGCTGTCCATTAGGCGTATACATCTGTATGATAATAATAAGCATTTAATGCGCAGTCAATCTGTTGGTTATCTTGCTATTAATGCTCTGTTCGAGGTGCAGCTCGGACCGCCTAAGCTGCTCGGACCGCCTAAGTAGCTCGGTACTCATAAGTTGCTCGGTGTATTAAAGTTCCTCGGAGAACTCTTGTTGGTCGGAGCATCTGAGTTGATCGGGGAAGCAGAGTTCCTCGTTGCAGTATGGTTCCTCGGAGAGCATCTATTGCTCGGAGTATCTGAGTGGGTCGGGGAAGTTGAGTTCCTCGAAGTCAAGGTGTTGTTCGGAAGTGTTTGTTATTGCCACGCAGATTGCCACGTGTCTTCACTCAATTGAGCCATGTCAACAGACTAAATTTGGTATCAACAGAAGCCCCCAATGTTTCACAGTTCGAAGTTTGAGGAGTGTGGAACATTCTTTCTCGAAATATGGCGGTTTTAAATGGTCATCCTGAAATTTAGGAGTATTTTCTTTTGTATTTATTTCTCCTTCCAAATTCGTAGAATCGGACTTTTTGAATTTTTATAACCGCTTCGATTCCCGCGCCCTTTTTGTCTTTTTAGTCGCCGGTAACGTAACCGTCTCTTTTTGTAATCATTATCTTTACCCATTCCCAAGACGGTATTTAAGCGTTGCAGAAAATCCCCTCGTCTTCTACTTTTTCAAATTTGTCTCTTTGAGTTTTCCATTGTCTCTCTCTCCTGTGCGTTCATCCCTTTCATCATTCGTTGTCAACAGACTCATCCTTTTTCCTGTAAGATCTTCTTCTTTCTCTTTGATTTCCTTTACTCATCATGGTTTACCCTGTAGAGTCGCTTGATAAGTTTCGTTCTGATTTCTCTATTCCTTCATGGGTTATTTTGTAGGAACTTTCTGAGCCTTCAGATTATTTTCGTTTGGCTGAGGGACATTAGTTCCCCAGTCTCTTTGTCGCTGAATGTGGCTTTTCTTTTCCCCCAAACCCTTTATGTCTGGAATTCTGTCAATATTTTGACGTGGTTCCTGCAAGAATAGCCCTCAATACGTGGAGAATAGTTAACGGAGTTCATAGATTAAATCAAATTCATGGAACTCGTATAGGAATTCTAGAAATTATGTTCTGTTATAGATGGGCTGTTGGTGACAATACTTTTTATTTAAAAACTAGGTTTTTAAATAGGGCTTTAGTGGTCAATCTCCCAGATGCCAATAGGGACTACTTCGAGCACGGGGTTGTTATGAAAAATTGGCAACACCCTCCACTGACTGGAAATGATGTGTACAAGGGTCCTAGATGTCCTCCCTATGGCAATGGGATAGGTTGTTTTTATTTTATTTTATTTTTGAAATTATGCTTCCTTTGTGTTTGATAAAATGTGTCACTGATATTTTAATTTTCATTTATTTGCAGTTGACAGCAAAAGAAGGTCTCCAAAAGAGACATTAGTTAATTTAAAACATCTAAAACTTATCTGGGGTTTGCATCAGACTGTTGCTGACGAGCATATCAGGTCAGCTTCATATTTGTTGCAGTATAAGAGTTACACCTCATCTTTTACTGCTCGTCCGGTGATAAGTGAGGTAGAACCAGTACCTGCTTCTGCAAGTTCTTCACCTGAGTCTCATATCCCTCTGAGTGAAAGAATGAAGAAAAGAAGAGCTCCTGCCATCTTCGAGAAATCTGCCTCTGTTGCTGGAGAGGCAAAGAGAAGTAAACATGATGTTCGAGAAGAGGGTACGGCTACTACTGTGAAGGTTGCCGAGAAGCCCCCAGTGGCTCCGAGCAAGGCCGGTGTTCCAAGCGAGGTGATTGTTATCTCTCCGACTAAGACTACATCATTAGTCGAGACCATTACTGTTCCCCCGAGGAAGCTGAAGAAGAGATCCACGGTCAATTTGGCTGAATCCATCTCTCAGCCCCCGATTACTGGAAGTGGTGTTCCCACTTTTGTTGCCCCGAGCTCATCCATGAGCTCGGTGAAGTCTTGGATCATTCCCGAGATCCAAGGTATGGAAGAAAATCTTTCTCGGGACATGGTTACCTCATTAGCTGCTCGTCATATAGCTTCTGTAAGTATCATTGTCCTCAACTTTCATTTTTCCCTTGTTACATTTGTGTACTGACTTGATATCATTTTCTTTTCCCAGTTGGTGACCTGTTTTAATACCATTTTAAAGAAAGATGAAGCTATTAAAGCTTCAAGCTCCTCGTCTGGTGTAGAGGAAGCTTTGGTGGGCCTGACGCAGTCTTTGAAAGATTCTCGTCAGAAGTATGATGATGATAAGGCTGCTTGGGAGGTGAAACTTGATTCCATCGAGCAGGAGAGAAATCAAGCTGTTGAAGTCTCCAAAGGTTTGGAGAAGAAAATAAAAAACTTGGAAGAGAAGAATAAAGAGCTCGATGAGAAGCTCAAAAATGCTAGGGAGCTTGAAAGTAAGCTAAAAAATGCTGAAGAAGAGTTGGGCCGACTTCGTGAAGTAGGTCGTCAAAAGGAAGAAATAGAGAATAAGCTGAAGGATGCCGAGGATCTTCTTTCCGAGTAGCTTTCCTTGGAGAAAGCGAAAAGGAAGTTGGCTATAAAAAAGTCTTTCAGCACTGGCTGGGATAAGGGGTGGAATAAAGGTCTGGCTGCCATGATGTCGCAGGTGGAATATGGTAGCCACAAATACTTTAGGGATGGCTGGGTCGCTTCTCTGCAAGAGATGAAGGTCGATGAAAATTCTGACCTATTTCAGCGACACATCGCGGGCCCCCCTCCAACTCCTGAAGAAGAAGAAGAGGACGAAGCCGCCTCTGAGGAATCCTCCATGGTGATGGGAGATCAAATTCCTCATTCCCCAGCTATCCAGTCCACCAGCGAGCAACTTCAACCATCCATTGTTTCAAACGAGCAACTTCCAGCACTCCCCGACCAACCATCTGTACCATCCGAGCAACCTACCTCCTTGTCCCAGCCTCCCGAGAAAGTTTTGGGAGACAAGGAAAAGGTGTAGAGTTGTTCGGATTTTTCTCTCTGTTTATTTTTCTTTATCAAATGTAACTCTGAATTTTGTAATTCTCCTTTATGATGTAATAAAATTTAAAGTTTCGCCTATTCATACTGTTGTTTCTCTTCTTCATGCTCTGTTTGAACTCTTATTGATTCTTGCTTTCTCTTCCTTTACTAGTTTATGGCTAGGATGGAGTTATTGTTTGCTCATGATATAACATTGCTGAGGCAATGCAATGAGTACTTCAAAGCTGGCCATACAGATACGAGTGCAGCACAAATCGTTGACATCCTCGGTCAAGGTGCTTCAGAGCAAGCAATTTTAGCCTACCAGTATTTGAAGTGCCTGCTTGACCGTGCAGTGGCTAACAATGTAGCATATTATGAAATGATTGAAGATCTCCAAGGAACTTTTGAAGAGCTTCAACAACAATATAAGGAATCTACAGCCCTTTTGCACGAAGGATACGAGAAGAAGTATCAGCAACTCAGTGCTGATAAGGGATACGATAAACTGTTTGCTGCTTACGATGTGAGGGAGAGAACTTTGAAGGCTGAGGTCGAAGAGCACAGACAGATAGCTGAGTTGTTAGAGCAGGAAAATAATAACTTGCAAAGAGAGTTGTCTTAGTTGAAGTCTGCAGCTTCCACCTCAAACGCTTTGGTCCCTGTGAACGACGAGGGATTCTCTTTCTTGGAGGTCGAAAACGCCAACCTGAGGGATGAATTAGAAACCTTGAAGAGAGCTGGCCCTTCTACATCTACTCAGGAACGAGCAAGAGCTCCTCGGGGATGAGCAAGAGCTGCTCGGATTACTGTCGAGGAACAGAGAACTCAATCTGCTCTGGAGAACCAGGCCTTCCAACTGATGGCAAAGAACCAGGCATTAGCTGAGATGTCTAAGAAGATCAGGAATCTGGACGAGCAGCTTTCTGCACAGAAGTCTGCCTTGGAGAATAAATAACTCTTTATAAAAAGTCTTCACGAGCAGTTGGAAAGGTTGACTTATCAGTTCCACAAGCAGCCCAAAGAATTTTGGATGGCTGGCTACAATGAGGCTCTTTACCATTTGGATGATCGAATCCAAAATGCGAATAATGAAGATTACAAACAAGGGTGGTTGAATGCCCTGGGTGTACTGCAACTGGAACAAGGTCACTACTTGTGGGATTATCATAATCCTGGGTTGCTCGACTTGCCAGTGCCACCCTTCAAACTCGACATGAGCTGGATCCATGCCCGGGCAATCCCTCAGTGTTTGATTTCCAAATACCTTGGCGATTATAGTCTCCATTCCAATGCTGAAATATCTCGCCCCGAGCACCTACTCGATCGACCATCTGTGATGAAAATCAGGATGCTTAAAGATCCTAATTTCATAAACTCCCCTTATGCTTTAGACGATCCTCCTGCTGGCGAGGAACCTGTTTCAAAAGCAGAGGGGAAGAAACCAATAGAATAGGAATCTTGATGTAATAATTAATTTGTATTTCATTCTCAATGCATTCTGTTTTTGGATTTAATGAAAGACTTTTATTTTTGTTCGCAATCTTGATTGCCATTGCCTTGTGGTTGTAAAACACTTTATATATGTGTATCTGTTAAAAAGATAACAACATTGTGTTATTTGTCGATCAACTTAGAGTTGATTAAAACTTATTGTCGACTAGTTTGAATTTGTGGTAATCATTTGACAACTAACCAAACTTAATGATGTTTTGTTTCTCGACCAACTTGGTAGTAATTTAAAAAGTTACGAGTATAAAAATTTTTGCTCCATCACTTTCTCGTACTCATAAAATGTTTCCGACCAACCAAGGTCGGTAAATTTTCCTTCTCGACCAACTACAGTTAATGGGTTTTTATTCCCGATCAACCATAGTTAGTGGATTTTTTCTTACCGACCAACTTTGGCACTTTTTGGAATAGTTTTTCTTCCTAACCAACCTTAGTTGGCATTTTTAGGAATAGTTTTTCTTCCTAACCAACCTTAGTTGGCATTTTTAGGAATAGTTTTGAGTAGTCTGACTTTTGCTGAGTAGTGTGTAGCACTAGTATTCCGCAAAAATCTTCCAACAAAAGGAGAGAACTGGGCAGAACATTGTCACTTTATTCATACTACCGAAAATGTATTACATGAGAGTTTACATCACTGATAATACTTGCGCAAGTGTTCTGCATTCCATGCATTCTTAAACTCCTACCCTTCTAAAGTTGCTATTCTGTAGGTTCCTGGTCGAACAACTTCTGTAACTCGGTAAGGTCCATGCCAGTTTGCTTCCAATTTGTTGTGCTTTTGAATCACTTTCTTTAGCACATAGTCTCCTTCTTTGAGGTCGCACTTCTTTACTCTCTTGTTGTAGAACAAAGTTGTTCGTTGTTGGTAAGCAGCATTCCTGATGGCTGCTTCTTCTTTAACTTTCTCGAGCATGTCTAAATCCAATCTTCTCATTAAGTCGCTGACAGGGGAATTGAAATTCAGTACTCTGTGTGTCGGGAGACCCAACTCGGCAGGTATAACGGCTTCACTTCCAAATGCCAGCATATATGGAGATTCCCCTGTTGCTGCTCGGGGAGTAGTTCGGTAAGCCCATAGTACTGATTGTAGCTCGTTGATCCAATTTGCTTTCGCGTCATTCAATCTTTTCTTCAAGCCATTCAGTAGCGTTCTGTTTGTTACTTCAGTTTGTCTATTGCTTTAGGGATGGCCTGGTGCCGAGTGGATCTTCAAGATATTTAACTGATGACAATAGGCAGCGAACTCCTCGTTGTCAAATTGTGTTCCATGGTCGGTAATGAATGCATGGGGAAGACCATATCTACAGATGATATTTTTCCACATAAATTGATACACCTTCTCGTACGTTATGTCGACAAGAGGCTCAACTTCTACCCACTTAGTAAAATAATCCACTGCGACGACGAGATATTTAAATCTTCCTCTGGTCGTTGGAAGTGGTCCGACCAAGTCAATTCCCCACATAGCAAATGGCCAAGGGGAAGTAATGGGTGTCAACAACGCTTGGGGATTTCTTCGGATGGAGGAGAAGCGCTGACACTTGTCACATTTCTTAGTATAGGCTATACAATCAGCCCTCATCGTTGGCTCGTAGTATCCTTGCATCATAACCCTTTGCAAAAGCGTCCGACCTGCTACATGGGCTCCACAGGACCCCTCATGGATCTCTTTAATCAAGTCTTTCACCTCGGTGGGATGCACACATCTTTGCAAACCTGCTATAATTCCTCGTCTGTACAGAATACCATTATTCAGTACATAACGAGCAGCTTTAAACTTCAGTTTTTTGGCTGCAAGTTTTTCAGTTGGTAATTCCCCCTCCTCAATATATGCCCTGATGGAATCCATCCAAGATGGTCCTAAATTAAGGGTAATAAAATTCATTGTCAAATCTTCATTTATACTCTGACCAGCTAAAACTTCAATTGGGATTGTTCTTCGTAGCTCGGTACGAGTAGCTGATGCTAATCGAGCTAAGGCGTCTGCCCTCGCATTCTCCATTCTTGGTATTCTGACCAGCTGAATAGCAGCAAATTCTGATACCAATTCCCTTGCCTTTGCATGATACCTGATCATTAATTCTCCTTTGGCTGCATATACTCCCATCATTTGATTTATGATCAATTGCGAGTCACTGAAGACAATAACCTGCTCTGCCCCCATGGTTTTTGCCAAACTAAGACCTGCAATCATGGCTTCATATTCAGCCTCATTATTCGAAGCTTTGAATTGGAAGCGTAGGGCATATTCCATGTCAACCTCGTCTGGACTATTAAGAACAATCCCTGCCCCACAGCCTGTTGTGCAAGATGAGCCATCCACGTATAAACTCCATATAGGTAACTCGTCTTCAAATTTCTGATCTGACAGAGTTCCTCGGTGGAAAATTTGTTGCTTCCTTTCACCCTCTCCTAATATTTCTTGTTGTTCGTCGATCATCACTTCTTGCCCTTTTACCAACTCAAGTTGGTCTGGGCTTGAGTTTGATGATTCTGTAACATCTACTTGCCCTTTTACCAACCTAAGTTGGTCTGGGCTTGGGTTTGATGATTCTATAACATCCACAGGTTGATCGGTGAGCAGCTTTTGCTCCTCGGGGGTATCAGGATAGGTGAACTCTGCTATAAAATCTGCTATTGCTTGCCCTTTAAGCGATGATCTGGGTTCATAAATTATGTCATATTCACCGAGCTCTATTGCCCAATACATCAATCTTCCTGATTTTTCTGGTTTATGAAAAGCTTGCCGCATATCGTTATATACGACTATAGTATGAGCCTGGAAGTATGACTTCATTCTTCTACTTGCCTCGATCAATGCTAGTGCCAATTTTTCCAGCTTTGGATATCTGATCTCTGCTCCTCGGAAGACTTTGCTAGTGTAATAAATCGGTTTTTGCACTCCATTCTCCACTCTTATTAATGCCGAGCTAACTGCATTCTCTGACACTGCCAGATACAAGTACAATTTTTCTCCCATCACTGGCCTGGACAATAGTGGAGGTGCTCCCAGATATTTCTTCAAGTCTTAAAAAGCCTTCTCACATTCATCATTCCACTCAAAAGTCTTTCGGAGCGTTTTGAAGAATGGGAGACATCTATCAGTTGCTCGCGATACAAATCTGTTGAGTGCTGCTACTCGTCCTGTAAGACTTTGCACTTCTTTCTTCGTCGTTGGAGATCGCAGCTCTAACAGAGCTTTGATCTTTTCAGGGTTTGCTTCAATGCCTCGCTGATTGACAATGTACCCGAGAAACATGCCTTCTCGTACTCCAAATATGCACTTTGTCGGGTTCAGCTTCATTTGATATTTATCTAGTTGATCAAAGCTCTGGCCTAAGTCAACTAGATGATCAGCAGCCTTCTTGCTCTATGTCAGCATATCATCAACATAGACTTCCATATTGCAACTGATTTGTTCTGCAAACACCTTGTTCATTAGCCGCTGATATGTTGCACCTACATTTTTCAAACCAAAAGGCATAACATTATAACAGTAAGTTCCCCTAGGGGTAATGAAAAAAGTACTCTCCCTGTCTTCAGGTTTCATCTTAATCTGGTTGTATCCAGAATAAGCGTCCATGAAGCTCAACAGCTCGTGTCCCGAGGTAGCATCTACTAATTGATCAATTCGGGGTAAGGGAAAGTGGTCCTTTGGGCATGCTTTGTTGAGGTCGGTGAAATCTACACACAGCCTCCATTTGTTGTTCTTTTTCTTTACCATCACCACATTTGCTAACCAGTCTGGATATTTAACATCTTCAATAAAGCAAGCTTTCTGGAGCTTCTCGACCTCTTCCTGTATAGCTTGATTCTTCTCGGGACTGAATACTCTTCTTCTCTGCTTTACTGGCTTGATCTCCTTATTCACGTTGAGTTCGTGACATAAGAAATTTGGGTTTATTCGGGGCATATCCTCATGACTCCATGCAAAAGTTTGCTTTCTGCTTCTTAGGAAAGTTATCAATTTCTGTTTTAGTGAGGCCTCCAACGACGAACCTATTTGAGTTGTTCGTTCAGGGTGCTCGTCGTCCAGAATGATGTTTTCAGTAGCTTCCACCACCTGGCCTTTCACGAGTTGGGACTCATCTCTAGGATCCAATGTTTCAATTTCTGCACCTTCCTCCACTTGATAGGTAGTAGTCTTTTTCCTTGATTCCTCCAGTTCCTCTTGCTCGGCAGATGAATAGTAGCATTCCCGAGCTAATTTTTGATCACCCTTCACAACTCCTACTCCAAAATTTGTTGGAAATTTTAGGCATTGATGTACCGTAGATGGCACTGCCTCGAACTTCTTTAATCCTACTCTTCCCATGATGATATTGTAGGCGGATTGAACATTTTTATCCATCACGAAGAAGCGTATTCTTTCTGTTCGACAAGCAGGCCATGTACCAATGAATATATCCAATTTGATCGTCCCAAGTGGAAAAACTTTCTCGCCAGCAAAACCGAGGAGGGGTCTATGATAAGGCTCCAGTTGAGATAGCTTTAGATTTAAACTGTCGAAGCACGAGTAGAACATGATGTCTGCCGAGCTACCATTGTCTACCAGTACTCTTGAAATCATTACTTCCTTCATCCTCATTTTGATCACCAATGGGTCATCATGAGGATATAGAACACTTGCGAGGTCGTTCTTTGAGAAACCAATGACCAATTTCTCTTTGTTTACCTTTCTCGGGCGATCCTCCTCAGCTAGATTTATTCGTTGAATGTATGAGCAAGCTTGAGCCTCACAGAGGTAAGCTTTTCTCTCTGCAGTATGGTCTCCTCCTCCTGCATCTCCACCTGTAATAACATTACAATCAAATGAACCAAAGCGTATTGAAAATACCTCACGTTCTGGCTGCCTTGGTCTCTTGGGAAGATCGGGGTCGTCTTCTGGATCAACTTCATGGTCTCTTTTCTTGTTCTCCTCTGCTCGACGAGTAGATCTAGACCTCTCTCTTGTTCGATCGCTGTTTCTTCTTTCATTTCTACGATCAACATACTTTGCCAATTTTCCTCGTCTAATAAGTGTTTCAATCTCATTCTGAAGAGCTATGCAATTTTTGGTCATATGGACACGATCTTCGTGAAAATCGCAATATTTTGCCTTATTCCTCCTGTCAGGGTCTGTCTTCATTTTCTCTGGCCAGTTTAATTCCTCGTTGTTCTTGATTTCTTCTAGAACATGGTTGATGTCTATCTTCAAAGGAGTGTAATTATCAAATTTCTTCAATACCTCCCATGACGACCTTGTTTTTTATTGTTTGTCACCACCAATGTTCTTATGCTCTTTCTTCTTAACTTAATCACCTTCCACCTTGGTTTCTTTGGCGTCCATATCCTTCTTCGCAGCCATAGCCTCCTCGGCATTCATGATCTTGGCCGCTTTTGCCATCAGTTCTGACATGGTTCTGGGTGGATCTTTGGCCAAAGTGTAGTACAACTTGTTGGGCAGCAGCCCACTCATCAAGGCGGTAATCGCTGTCTTTTCTTCATAATCAATAACTTCGAGTTTCTCAATATTAAAATGAGTTATATAATCTTTGGTACTCTCACCAGCTTTCTGTCTTACACTTAACAAATGCGCTACTCGTTTAACTGGCTTTGCCCCAAAACAGAAATTTCCAATGAATAACTCGGCCAGTTGAACGAAAGTTGAGATCTTACCTCGGGGAAGATTATTGTACCATATTTGAGCAGATCCGGTAAGAGTTCCTGAGAATGCTCTGCATCTCATCTCATCTCATCTGGAACAGCATAGATATCGGCTGCAGCTTAGTATTGTTCTACATGAAGAACAGGGTCGGTCTTTCCATCATATTTAGGAGTCACAACAGGTGCTTTGAACTTTGACAGTGTGGAAAAATCCACAATGGCCTGGACAAAGGGTGTCCCTTGAACAAAAGTTCGTTGTAGGGGGTTCTTGGCCTTAGCTATTTCCCCTAGTCTGTCTTCCAGCCTCTGAATAGAGCATTTCCACGCATCATTTCCTTCCTCAGGCCTGTTGGTTCGAGCAACTGATCGCGTTGAGGTGGCTTCCTGTGATTTATCTTGACGAGCAGTTGGTCGCGACTGGACAGATCCTTCCCTTAAGTCTGATGATCGTCGAAAGCTCCTCGACGCAGCCTTAGGAGAAATTTTGTTCCTCCTAGGACCTAATTGATCAAAAGGAGATACCCTGCTTAACCTTTCTAGCACACTAGTCCTTTCTGGAGAGAGAGTGATACGTTGTTCAGTATCTGTGGCTCGTACTGACGAAGTTCGTCCAGGTTGATAAGAAAAATCTTCAGACTCCTCAGTACGATATGAATCGGTACGCCTAGTACGCGAAGAAAGTAAACGGGTATTTCTTTGAACACTTCGATGTCCTGAATGGGTCGGTACTCCGCCATGAAGGATTTGTATGAGTTGTCGCATAGTTTCTTGCATGGCTGTCTGGCCCTGCGCCAGATTTGTCATTATTCCAGCCAGCTCTGGAACGTTTGGCGGAGCAGATGGATTTGGAGGGCTTCCAGCGCTTCGATTGCTGGGTTCTGGATTATCAGCCATTTGTAATGAATTGTTTTTGATGAAAAACGATATTACCAGTCGTTTCCCACAGACGGCGCCAATCTATTGATGTAAAAAATTAGATTATATCTAATTATTTAATCACAGATAAAATAAAATGAGACAAAGAAATTTTAAAGTGGTTCAGCGTTATAAGAATGGCCTACGTCCACTGTTTCTATTATTGCTGACGGTTTGGGAATTCTTGATTACCAGTTTAGTCAAGAAATTCCCAGTCCCCTTACAATGAGGATGATACAATGTATTTATAGCCCTCAGGCTGTATATGTGAAAGGGTAATACATAGCTGTCCATTAGGCGTATACATTTGTATGATAATAATAAGCATTTAATGCGCAATCAATCTGTTGGTTATCCTGCTATTAATGCTCTGTTCGAGGTGCAACTCGGACCGCCTAAGTAGCTCGGTACTCATAAGTTGCTCGGTGTATTAAAGTTCCTCGGAGAACTCTTGTTGGTCGGAGCGTCTGAGTTGATCGGGGAAGCAGAGTTCCTCGTTACAGTATGGTTCCTCGGAGAGCATCTATTGCTCGGAGTATCTGAGTGGGTCGGGAAATTTGAGTTCCTCGAAGTCAAGGTGTTGTTCAGAAGTGTTTGTTATTGCCACGCAGATTGCCACGTGTCTTCACTCAATTGAGCCATGTCAACAGACTAAATTTGGTATCAACAATCCGTATTAACCAAATTTTCATAAAAGTATGTTTGGTGTGAAGTTACCTCGGCTTTATCTTCAAAGTCTATACTTGTACTACATGGCTCATCTTTCTCAACCTTTTTAATTCTCCGTTTCCTTATCTTTTACGATTTTACTATGTACTTCGTTTGCCTCCTTAATTGGTTCTTGGACTATTATCTCTTGAAGTTATCTAAGTTCATTGACATAAGTCTCCTTTTCATGATCCATTAGAGTGTCATCAAGATCTTCCTTGTCTAACTTATATTCCTCAATAGTCTGTAACAAATACTTAGTTGGTAAAATTTTACCTCCGCAACTCGAGGATATTGTTTCATTCTTTTTTCTTTTCTTTACTCACTTTAATGAATCTTGGAGAATCTCCCCCGTTTTCTGGGTGGTGATTACATTAGAAACCTTTTGTAAGATGAACCCATTTAGACATGATTTTGGCCACCTTTTATACATCATTCTTGTGGCTTGAAAGGTACCCTTTTGGGTTTGAGACAACACATCCTTATTTCCAAGAATATCCTATAGATCTTTCGATCAAATAGTCGCCTTTACAGCGATTAACCTAAATACAATGATGAATTATATCATATTGGAGATGCCAACAAGTGAGATCTTGTAATGGAAAATGAGATGAAGTCCCTTATCTCTAATAACACATGGAAGCTAGTTGAATTAACCATGAAAAAGAAGACTCTTAACAACAAATGGGTGTATCAAGAAAAGGAGGAACACTATGAAACCAAGAGATACAAGACGAGGTTTATAGTCAAAGCCTTCCAACAGAAAGAATGAATTAACTATATTTAGATTTTTTTCTAGCGATTGTGAAATGCACTTCCATTTGATCACCTTTAATCATTGTTGTAGAAGAGGATTTGTACCTTGAGTCGTTAGACATTAAAATTTATTTCCTTTATGGTGACTTCTAGGAGGAGATATATATGAAACTGACGTAAACCACTCGTCAAAAGGCTCCTAAAAATATCTAACACACACTTTTAGAGAGAGAAATACTATTTTCTATTCAAAATTCAAGTCTACCTCGAATGAGGCTTACAAGTGGGTATTTAAGGGGAGGAGTAGCTTAGACTCCAAGCTAAGACACTAATTACAAAAATGCCATTACTACTCCTCACCTTTAAATAACAAAGCAAAAGAAAGAAAAATACAATAAAAAAATAAAACAAAAAAAAAAATAAAATGACTAAAAATCCCTAAAATAGGGATACATTTCCATCACTCTCCCCGGCTTTGAAAAGCTCGTCCTCGAGCGTAGGAGATGAACGATAAGCATGGTTCAAAGTCTCGGTATCGGTCCCGGTATCGGGCACCCGATTTTCAACTCGGTCGCGGTATCGGGCGATACGCAAAGATACGCTATTTAGAGAGCGCAAAAATTCCGAAAAAAATATAGAAAATTTTAAAAAAATAAGATTAACAATGTGGACCAATGAGATACATTCAAACCCATCATTCAATATGCATTGCATTGTAGAATTGGTTATACTGAAGCGCAACAGAGTTGTCAGATTCAATATTGCATAGTAAACCAATAATAATATTGAAAAACAAAAATATACATTTTGTTTTAACAACAATGTATATTTTTTTACATTTTTACAAAAACGTACAAAAGAACATTGTTACAAAAATGTACATTTTTTAACAACAATGTACATTTTTTTACATTTTTACAAAAACGTACAAAAGAACATTTTTACAAAAATGTACATTTTTTTAACAAATATGTATATTGTTTTTTACATTTTTATAAAAACGTACAAAAGAACATTTTTTACAAAAATTTTCAAAAATGTACATTTTTACAATAACGTACAAAAGGACATTTTTTTTAACAAAAATATATATTTTTTTACAAATATTTACACTTTTTTTACAAATATGTACAAATATATATTTTTTTACAAATATGTACATTTTTTTTAACAAAAATGTACATTTTTTTACATTTTTACAAAAAACGTACAAAATAATATTTGTACAGAAATGTACATTTTTTACAAACATAAATGTACATTTTTTACAAACATAAATGTACATTATATATTTTTTGTAAAAGATTTGAATATTTTTTGTAAAAGAATAACATTTCTTTGAAAAAAGAGTTTTAGTAGTCATTTAAAAAAAAAAAGAGTACTACTTTTTAAAAGATTTATATATTTTTTTTAGTAGAGTCATTTAAAAAAAAAGAGTTTTATGTTTAAAAAAATTAGTGTTAATACTTTTGAAAAAGTTATACCATTCTGTAAATGTTACAATATATTTTCAACAACGAAGAAATATGGTAAAAGATAAAAGTTCTATCAAAAAATAAAACAAAATATGACAATATCGTTTGAATCGGTTGTCTCGGGCGATATCGCGGTTGTCTCGGGCGATATCGCGGCGAGGCGTCTCGGAATCGGTTGTCTCGGGCGATATCGCGGCTGTCTCGGCCGATTCAGTGTTTTTTTTTAAACGTCTCTCGGTATCGGATCGGTGCCCTCCGATTCCGAGTTGACTCGGCCGATACCGAGTCAACTCGGCCGATACTTTAAACCATGAACGGGACAGTGGCTTCCTTGAGATCTGCCATGCTTAGTTTTAGCTTCCTGAATAATTCGAGGTACATTACTTCGGATGAGCTGCCTTGGTAGACGAGCAACCTTTCGACGTCCCAATTGACTATCCTGAGTGTAATGACCAGTGCGTCATGGTGAGGGGTTCTCACTCCCACCAAATCTTCGTCTGTAAAAATAATATGCTTATTATAATCAACGTCCTCTGGTCGCCGCCGCTTCCCTGTCTGAGACTTGGCTGGGTGTGATAACCCTGTTTTTATATCTAATTCAGTTAGCTACGCCCAATTAAATTAAAGTGGAGCGTCAATATGTTGGCATTGGAAACAGAATTTAAAATAAATACAGTAAAGTAAACATGTACACTCCCATACGTGTAACCAAATCACATCATAGCAACTCTAGGATCCACAAGTAATATCAGTACTAAATATAAAATGCCCAAACATACGGGCCCAAAAATAAACTAGGTAAAGTGTGTAATGTAAACCTCTCAACACTATCAAATCGCTAACAATGGGAAATCTTTGATACCACACTCTAAGGAAGAGTGACAAAATAGGATAAGGACCAGCGTCCACCACTACAGGATCCTAAGAATAGATGTGAGGTCATCCAGCTCCATGGTCTACTGTCCAACGGGGCGAGGACCTATATAATACATATATATATATATACATATATATATACATATATATATACATATATATATACATATATATGTACATATATATGTATACATATATATACATATATATGTACATATATATGTACATATATATATACATATATATGTATACATATATATGTATATATATATATATATATATATATATATATATACATATATATATATACATATATATATATATGGGAGAGGGGACATAGAAACGAGTGTCAACAACAAGAAAATCTATACAGTTATAAGATGTACGTATGATGAACGCATACTCAACACAACTTGTCTCTAGTAATTAATTCGTTCAATTACCCAACCAATTCTCCTATGTCGTGACTACCCAACCCAAACTCGAGTAACGTGTAATCTCATATCGTATCGTGATTAATCATTATTAATCTCATTTCAGTATTTAACGTATCAAAATATTTCCTTCAAGTATAATATCAAATGCATTGATTCGGGATATTACTTTAAGACACCAGCATAATATCTCACACAACAAGTTATATCGGGTCACTATTGTTACCCGGGGAACAAGTCGTAACACTAGGCCTACACACGAATATTTCCCTATATTACGTGGCAAGGGCAATCATACTAAGTCCTAAATCACATGGCGTTCCAAGGCCTTTCTATCCGACCCGCATTACAATCATGTGTCCGGTTCCGGTGGTTTATCTCCGACACGGCACTCGAGCGGAACCTAACCGAATCAATCACAAAAAATCGTATTCAACATGTGCCTACGTCGACCAGAGGACTAGTCTAGTGTATACTTGACAATATAATGTAAAACAATTTCACGCTTATGTATATATATAATCGTGTCAAGTCTCTTACTTGTGTTGCAAATGTTATTTTTACTTGTGTTGCAAATGTTATTTTTACATAAAGGATGCAAATATTATTTTTACAAATGTTTAGAGGATACAAATATCATTTTTACAATAATTACAGTTGTATATTTGTTTGTAAAAGAATAACATTTACGTTTTTTTTAATAAATAATAACATATTAAAGTATAACATTGGGAACAATATTTTAAAATATAATAACAAATAACATTTGGATCATTTACGTTCTTTAAAAAAAAAAACTAGCACATATACAACGCACTAAATTAAACCCACACAATGACCAAATAACCCACAAACACAGCACACTAAATTAAAAAAACAATTAGCATTTCGTAACCCCCCGAAAAACCACGCTTACCAACACAACACGAGAGAGAGAGAGAGAGAGATTGATTCTTAGTAACTTATATCATCTCGGCCGATATATCACCGATATGGGCCGATTCCATCGAGATATCACCGATATGGGCCGATTCTACTGCGACAACGTCGATATGGGCCGATTATACCACTATATCACCGATACTACCGAGAAACTACCGATATAGGGTCGATTCACATCAATAATTGAAAACTCAACTCGTAACTCGGAATCGGATCGGTGGGCACCGATACCTAGTTAACTCGGCCGTATCGTCGCGGTATCGGCCTTGACTTTGAACCATGACGATAAGAAAGCAACACAACCATCAAAGAGCTCCTCATTAGGAAGAAGAGCCGTCCTCGGAAACGCCCCTTATACCGGCTTGCCGTAAAACCTGGGAGAATAGGAACACAATCCAAATGTGGGCGACCAACAAAATCGCGACCCGAGATTCCCGGAATGAACCTCCTTAATGCTATGTTGCGAAAAAATTCCTCCGAGCGCCGATCACAAGCTACCACAAATGGGACCACATACCCACCACCAAAAACATCACCTCCAATATCCAAATCAACCCCAAGAGAGATAACCTCCGATCCAACCTCAACAAAATCATCCCCTCTCTCAAAGATTGAAAAAAAAATCTTCCAAATCAAATGTTTTCGACTCACGAAAATGCGTGTGAGTCACCCAACCATCCTCATCAAAAATGTCAAAAAAATCCCCAATACTCAATCCAATTTCGTCGTTTCTATCTTTCTTGCAATCAACCGGCTTAGGAGGGGATTTTTTTATAGTTGATTTGACCTGATTGGGTGAGTGAGGGTGGAAGAATGATTGGGTGAATCAACCAATTTTGGACTAGTCGCCGGTGATCTTGAATTGAGCCTCGAGAGTTAATCGGGCAGAACACGTAATTTTTTTTACGATTGGGGTTTGAAAAATGGGTGGTGAGTTGGGGGATTCGGGTTGGGGGTAGAGGAATTTTGTAGGGTTGGAGGCTAGGGTTTGTAAATTATGGATTGAATTGTAAAATGGTAGGTGAAACCCTAAAAGTGAGTTGTCTTGAATCTTGAATGGAGGGTTTATGGAATGGATTTGGGTTCTGGGGGAAATTAGAGTTCAAGATTTGGATTTCGAGGTGGTGGGTTTGGTGTAGAGGGTGGGATAGGGCAGGGGTTGTGTGTAGGGATTTCTAGGGTTAGGGTTAGGGTTTTAAAAATGGATATACTCACTCTGTTGTTCGTTTTTTAATCTCCTCTTTTAGTTGTTTGGATTTCTTGGGAGCCATTGAAGAGTAGTGCACAAATTTGACACAAAGTACACCGATACATTAGCACCAATGTGGAGCTTCACCCGCTCTGATACCAATTTTACGTAAACCACTTGTCAAAAGGCTCCTAAAAATATCTAATACGCAGTTTTAGAAAGAGAAATACTCTTTTCTATAAAAAAATTCAAATCACCTCAAATGAGACTTACAAGTGGATATTTAAAGGGGAGGAGTAGCTTAGGCTCCAAGCTAAGACACTAATTACAAAAATGCCATTACTATTCCTTACCTCTAAATAACAAAGCAAAAGAAGGAAAAATACAATAAAAAAATAAAAGAAAATAAAAAAGAAAATAAAATGACTAAAAACCCCCAAAATAAGGATCCATTTCCATCAGAAATAACCAAAGGGTTTCTCAATACTAGGGACAGAGAAGCTAGTGTGCAAATTAAAGAAGAGCTTGGGTGGTTTGATGCTTCAAGTTAGTGGTACAAGAAATTTGATGGATTTATGAAGAAGAATATTTCTACTAGTGCAACGCCGACCATTGTTTCTACTTTAAGATATTTAAGTCTATATCATTTTTCTATACATGGTGATGACATGTTAGTGGCATGCTTAAATTTGGACGAAATCAGTAAGTAGAAGAAATAATTCATGAGTTAATTCGACAATACGAATTTAGGGGCAACGAAGAAATTCTTGTGATCAGTATCCATATAAACAAGAAAAAAAGATAATTTGCAGTTGTCTCAAGAAGACTGCATTGGTAATATCTCACAGAGGTTCATTTTGAGTGATTGTAAGTATCTTAGCACGCCATTGGCTATTCAATTCAAACAATCCAAAAAACATTCACATGAGACGGAGGCAGAGAAGAATTTAATGGATAAGGTTCCATATGCCTGGGATATATAAAGTTTGATGAATTTCATAGTCTGAACTAGACCAATTTTTTCTTACGAAGTGGGAGACGTGGGTAGCATAATGAAAAATTCATGAAAACAACACTCGGAGGCTATAAAGTGGATGCTAAGGTATTTCTGAGGTACTACTAATAAATTTTATGCTTTAAATGAGATGAGACAACACTATAATGATATGTAGATGTTGACTTTTTTGCTAAGGTAGATCACACAACGAGCACTACCAATTATGTTTCCATAGTATTACAACTACATATAGTTGGGGTTTTCAGCTACATACATTAGTTGCATTATCTATTACGGAAGTAGAGTACGCGGTAGTAGTGGAGGCTAACAAGCAGATCATTTTAGTTACAAGGATTGTTGGCGGATTATGGATTTAAATAGTTGAAGAAAATGATAGTCAAGATATACATCTGACAAAGAAATTTGCATTTCAGTCAAGGGCCAAACACATTGGACTTCATTATCACTTCATCAGATTAATTCTAGATGATGGGATGTTTACTCTTGAGAAGACCTAAGAAGCAAATACTTCAGCTGACGTGTTAACGATGATAGTGACTACAAATAAACTGGAGGTTTGATCAACTTCATAACTCCATTTCCCTTCGATTTTCCCCACTCGAAATAGCCCCTCCACCCCTCCCCCCCCCCCCCCCCCTCCGCCCCTCTCTATTCTCTTAAACATCCTCAACCCTCTCATTCCCCTCGTAGGATACCTCCAAGAATTTTCTAAAACCACCAAGCGTATCTGCTACATGCTCCTCCATTTCGTTACTCACCCTCATCCCATCCTCTTCCATAAGCGCTACCTCCAGATCATATGTCTAAGAATCTAAACAGTGAGTGTAGTTGAGCCGGTAAGATCCCATTGTATCCTTCGCCCTCCTCTAATAAGCCACCCCTATCAAAATATTCGGTCTCCGCCAAAAGGAACTTATTTTGTAAATTCGCAGTGTCTTCTAATATAAAGTTTAGTTCCAACATTGATTAATTATATTACCCTAAAAACCCTCCCAGCCATCCCCTTGACAAAAACTAAAACACGCAAAAGATGAAGAGATCACTAAACCCCCACCAACCCATTCGACTTTCGTATCTCTACGGACAACACCCCTTGATGCAAGAGCAGAGGGACCTATCCGTCATGTTTGCATGTCTTATTAATTTCTTGTTATTTTTACCCTTTTTCTACCTTTAGTATAAATAGCTAGAAGGTCCTCATTTGTATCACTTTTGCCATTTTGAGATTGAGATACTAGAGAGAGAAATAAGAAATCCTCTTCCATTTTCCATGATCTTGTTGTTATTGTGTAGATAACTTTTTTTTTACGCTTCCACACCCTAGCCAAGTTTGTTCTTAGTTTAGTCATGTTCATTGAAGATTGGGACTCCCATTGGAGTCATCCAGATGATGTCAAATGAAAACCCTAACGCTAAAGTTCCTGCACCTCTTTCACCGGGAGAGGCAACCAAATCATCCACCAAACAAATCCCACTGCCACCGACTATCGCCGAGGCCTCTCCAACTGACCGGTCAACCCCGAAGTCATCCAAATCATCGCCGACCTTTAAGAATCAGACGTCCGTCATCGAACAACCGACGTGACCTCAGCAGGAGATCCGAAGCATCGCACCCGTCTGTTTCCCTCCTAATCTGCTCGGAACCCTCTTTGGAGCCATCTGTCGTGATACTAGCCCCTTCCGACACTGATATTTAGCCCAGAATTCAGGAAATCCATTGGAAATTCAAAAACCAACTCTGACCAAACCAAGACTCACCGAAAATTCAAGAAGATCTTAACCCCAACCAAGATTCATGACCTACTACTTCCACCCAATCCAAGATCATTTCTAATACAAACCCTCGCCAAATTCAATAAAAAAAAATTAATTATAAACCCTATTTACCCCAAAACCCTTACCTCAATAGACATTCACATTCAACCTCGACAATCTCCGACCACATCACAAACCCTAATCAAACTTTCCCACCACCCGGACCTCTTTAACACACTAATCCCTTACCAATTTCTGAAAATTATAATTCAGCCCCTGAAATTTCTAAAAATTACAAATCTACCCCAAATCTATCAAGGCTCTACGATTTAATCCCTCCCCCACCCAAAGAATACATTTCTTCCAAATTATCGTGGGATGGTACCAAATACGGGCTCAATATGAATACATGTGCCGATTTCGACACGGTAAGCTGTGTCATCATCAAGAAGCTCCAAAGTCTTCTAGATTCTTGGGCCGCGATGGATTCATATCTATCTCAAAAGCTTCACACATTCGCGTATAGTGCTTACTCCATTAGAGAGTATGAGATGTACACCGTCAACACCTGAATAGGTGTCGAGCCGAGTATCTTGCGATGGAGACGGCACGTGAACAATGGGTACGTGCACGAGCGAGACATTTGATCCAATATTTCGAGTACTTGTCCACCGGTGTACCTCCTACTATATCTGATGTCATTCTCACGCACAACGATGATACTACCTCTTCGATTATACTTTAGAAGGATGTCTCCGAGGTTATCGAGACTCCAATGATGCTTGATAGTGACTATGTGTTCCTTCCTTGTGACTTTTTCCCTATATTCAAGAAGGATGGGTGGATCACTCGCACCTAGTAGTGGAAAAATGTGGCCCAAATAATAAAACAATCCATATTAGCCTAGTCATCTAAATATGGGGCGTATATTTAAAAGTTATGAGTTAAATATGGGGCCCATATTTAAAACCTATGAGTTAAATATGGGGCCCATATTTGAAAGCAAGGAATCAAATATAGAACCCAATTTTAAAAGATACAAATCAAATATAATACTCATTTTTAAAAGTTATGAGTAAAATATGAGTTTTTTTTACATATACCTCGAATTGTAATACTTAATTTAGTAGAAAATCAATGGGTTTGCCCAACCCATTTTTGGTTCACCCATATTTGGCCGGTCCACATTTAACCCAACCCAAATTTAGCCCAACCCATATTTGACCCGCCCAAATTAGGCCCAACCCATAATTTTGCCAGTGATACTCGCACCCGACATAGAGATTTGAAAACATTTGATATTTTGGACTTCATTCTTATCTTTGGGATAGAAGATGATGGGTACTTTCTATGTGATTTTTTTGATTTATTTGTTGAAGACGGTTGGGAGACTCGCTTTCACTATCGCGAAGTGGAAATATTAGATTTGACGAATTTCTTTCCAATTTTTAGTCACGATGAGTTTTGTGATGATAGTTCGGTGGTTGTTTCCTTTGAGGAGTATATGTTGCGTGGGGTGATCACGATTGGTGTGGGATTTGTGGACCCCTTTGGGTTTACTTATGAGAAGTGCTCCACGACTCATTTACATATTTTGATGCTACGGAGGCTCATCACGTGGAATTTGGATGAAATTTGGCATCAATGGCCTTCTCCGCGTCGATCTTGTGTTAGATTTTCATTTGGACGGATTAGAGGCCACATTCCTATTCATCGGTCATGGCGTAAACTTGTGGTTTATCTTCGAGGATATTTTGCAAGTTGTTATGCGGGACGCTTCAAAGGACGACTTCCCTCTCAAGTAAAGGAGCCCGTAGATGATGCCCTAGCACACACTTTTTTCGCTCGGCACGAGCTCTCTCAAGTAGGGGAGAATGATGCAAGAGCATAAAGACTTATCCGTCATTTTTGCTTTTCTTATTATTTTCTTGTTATTTTTACCGTTTTTGTACCTTTAGTATAAATAGCTATAAGGTCCTCATTTGCATCACTTTTGCCATTTTGAGATTGAGAGACTAGAGAGAGAAATAAGAAATCCTCTTCCATTTTCCATGTTGTTGTTGTTGTTGTTGTTGTTGTTGTTGTTGTTGTTGTTGTTGTTGTGTATATAACTTCTTTTTTTATGCTTCCTCACCCTAGATTACATCACCCTTCTTATACAATGCCCTCTACACCATTCATCTCAATAGCTGGATGGCACTGAATATCTTTTGCATCAACCATTACTAAAGCCCATGATTTCTCACCCAAAATACTATTAGTTTCCTCCACCTTACCCTTCACCACCTCCTTGACTATGGAGTCACCCACCACACGAGTCTTCACAGTAGAAATAGAAGACCCTGACTTTTTTCGGTAACTTCCTTTTGCTTGACACCAGTAGACTAGCCCATCTAAGCTCTTTCCTCTCTATCGCATCCTCGTCGACTGTAATGAACTCACCACGTAACTCTCTTATGGATTTAACCACTTCTTCATCTCACATTTGGAGGGGGAGGCTCACCAACCTCACCTAACGCCGATAGCTAGCTTTTTCTGACCTGGAACACTCCCCTTAACGGGTGCCAGCTATATAGCCACATTATCTGCCCTTAGAAACCCATCGTTTTCCCTCCAACACCCTATTTTCTTCTTTGACCGAAGCAAAAACGAACAAAAAAGGCTAACCATACCATTTGAAAACCTTGACCCCTCCAATGACTTTTCAACTCTTTTTCGTCCATTTCGAAAATACTTCAACAAATGGTGGCCCCACCTCAACACCACCAACACACCCTACCAATGCTCGGCAGAGATGCTTTGACCGCTAAATGCAAGACAACATGTCAACTAAAATATAATCCTTTAATTAAATTAATGAGATTTCTTTGATAACTGAAGGAGGTCAAGGCTCAAGCATAGCATCCTACAAGTAAGAACAGGAGGTTCCATCCGAATGCTTGAGGTCCTCCACTTCATCTCCCCACTAGTGACGATTTGAATCTTTGGCAGAACCACGACTCTACTTTTAAGAACACTTCACCTTTTATATTTCGTACAACTTATGAAGATTAAAAATTGAATGGAAACCCTCCTCCTTTAATACAATTGTAAACAAAACATCATTACTTCTAAAACATGGAACATACTATCACCTCCCTAGATCTATCCCATCTTCTTTTGTAAAATCTGATTTATCTTCTAGAGCATCAAATAGATAGGAACCCAACTGTTGATGTAAAAAACTAGATTGCTCTAATTATTCAATCACAGATAAATAAATAAGACAAAGATTTTTAAAGTGGTTCGGCTAGGAATAAAGCCTACGTCCACTGTTATGTTATTGCTGAGTGTTTGCAGAATTCTTGATTACAAGTTCTCTCAAGAAATTCCGGTCCCCTTGAATGGGATTGATACAAGGTATTTATAGCCTCAAGGCTGTACATGAAAGGTCCAATACATTAAATGATATACATATGAATGGGTAATACATTTAATGCAGCGTGTGCGTCAAGAATCTAATGAATAGTTGAACAGTTGTCCGTCTGATAATTGATGACACGGCCGAGGTGCAGTTCGGACCGCCTTAGTTGCTCGTTGATCAAGAGTTCCTCGGAGTGCTTAGAGTATCTCGGGATGATATAGTTCCTCGGATGGAGTTCCTCGGCATGATAGAGCTCCTCGGTGTATTCTCGTTGCTCGGTACCAACCACGGTTGTTCAGTAAATGATCTTCCTCGCTGTTATTGTGCCACGTAGATCGACACGTGTCTTCATACTATTCGTCCACATCAGCATATTAATTTTGGTATCAACAGAAGCCCCCAATGTTTCATATTTCGAACTTTGAGGAGTATGGGACATTCTTTCTCGGTATATGGTAATATTAAATGACCTTCCTGGTTTTTAGGAGCATTGTATTCAAATTTCCTTCTCATTTCGCAGTTTCCGCCTTTTTTACAAGCGCTTCGATCTTCGTGCAACTTTTGTCTTTTTAGCCGCCGGAAGTTCAGTAGTTTCTTTTTAGTAATCATTTCTTTCGCCGCTTCCCAATGCAAAGTATTTAAACTCCTTTGGTAACCATACCGTCGTCTACACTTTCCATTTTTCTGCATTCAAGTTTTCTATTCTCTTCCTCTCTCTTGTGTGTTCATCATTGTTTCCGTTCGTTGTCAACATATCTCCTTTCTTTCTGTAAGATCTTCTTCTTTTCTTCTGCATCTCTTTTATTCAATATGGTTTATATTGTTGAATCTGCTGAGAAATTTCGTTCTGACTTTTCCATTCCTTCTTGGGTAACTCTAGAGGTTCTTTCTGAGCCTTTAGATTACTTTCGATTGGCTGAGGGACATTGGTTCCCCAGTCTTTTCATTGCTGAATGTGGTTTTTCTTTTCCCCCAAACTCATTATGTCTTGAGTTTTGTCAATATTTTGATCTTGTTCTTATCTGGAATTTGCATAAGACGATTGCAGACGAGCATATTAGATCTGCATCATATTTGCTGCAGTATAAGAGCTACACAACCTCTTATACTGCTCGCCCTGTTGAACCAGCCTCAACACCAGAAAGTTCATCTTCAGATTCTCATATTCCCCTATCTCAGAGAATGGGTAAGAAAAGAGCTCCTCCTGCTCTATTTGGTGAAATTTCTTCTGCTGTTGAAGCAAAGAAAAGTAAAATTGATGTCCCAGAGGGGACTAAAAAAGTAGATGCAAGTTCCTCCAAATTTGCCGAGAAGCCCCCAGTGGCCCCGAGCAAGAAAAGTGCTAGTGCTGATGTAATTACAATATCTCCGACCAAGACTTCTTCCTTGGTTGATGCTGCTGACCCTCCTTTGAAGAGATTGAGGAAATCGTCTTCGGTTAATCTTGCTGGAACTGCATCTTCTCTACCCGCTGGTGGTAGTAATGTTTCAAAAATCATTCTTCCGAGCTCCTCAACGAGCTCAGTTATACCCGAGGTTCTCGGGGTTGATGAAAAGATTCCTAGGGATACACTGACATCCCTAGCTGCTCGCCATCTTTCTTCAGTAAATTTCTCATACCTTTGGTCTTTCTTTCTTTTTCTTGATTTCTTGCATTTGTATTGACTTTATTGTTTTTCTTATCTTTCAGCTGGTGAACTGTTTCAATACCATCGTGAAGAAAGATCAAGCTATTAAAGCTTCTAGTTCCTCGTCCGATGTTGACGATGCCCTCTTGGGTTTAGCCCAATCTGTGAAAGAATCTCGCCAGCAGTACGTCGAGGAGAAAGCTGCCTGGGAGAAAAAATTGGCTGCAGCTGAGGCTGATAAGATGAAGATGGCTGAAACCTCCAAGAATTTGGAGGAGAAGGTGAAAAGCTTAGAGGTCAATCAGCAAAGGTGCGATGACCAACTGAAGAAGGCAGAAGAAGAACTGTCTACCCTGCGAGACATCAAAATCCAGAAAGAACAATTGGATGTCAAACTCTCCTCGGAGCAGTTGAAAAGAAAAGTTGCAGTTAGGAAACATTTCAGTGCTGGTTGGGAAAAAGGATGGGATAAAGGGATTGCAGCTATGACATCTCAAGTCAAATATGGGGAGTTGAAATACTTCCATGACGGTTGGGTAGCTGCTCTACAAGAGCTAAAAATCCAAGACAATTCTGAGCTATTCCAACGGCATCTCCCTGGTCCTCCTCCACCAATTGTGGAAGAAGAAGAAGATGAACCTGCATCAGATGAATCTTCCATGGCTGTGGATGTCCCAATTTCTGCTTCTCAACCCTCTGTCATTGAGGATATTTCTTCTATGCCTCCTCCTGCCGAGAAGATTTCTGCTGATCAAGCTGTTGTTATCACCGAGCAACCGAGCTCCTCGTCCCAGCCTCCCGAGAAAGTCTTGGGAGACAAGGAAAAGGTGTGAAGTTGTTCGGTATCATTCTTATCTTTTATCATTTGTAATCGAACACTGTACTCCTTTTATGATCTAATAAAATACTTCTTTACTCATCGCCATTATTGATGATTCTTTGTTGATTGTTGTCTTTTTCTTGTCTTTAGTTTGTTGCTAGAATGGAACTAATCTCTTCTCATGATACCGAGCTGATGCAGCAATGTCACCAATACTATAGGGCTGGTCATACAGACCTTAGTTCTTCTGAAATTGCTGACATTCTTGGTCATGATGCTTCAGAACAGGCGACTGAGGCTTATCGGTACTTGAAAGATTTACTCCACCGAGCTGTAGCTAACAATGTCGCTTATTATGAATTGATTGAAGAGCTGCATTGTTCCTTAAAGGATCTCCAAGGCCAGCACAATGAATCGATGGCTTCATTACACGAGGAATATGAAAATAGATATCAACAACTTTCCTCTGATACAGGTCATAAAAAGATCATTGCTGCATATGACATTAGGGAAAGGACCCTAAAAGGTGAAGTTGAAGCCTGCCGACAAATTGCCGAGATCCTGGAACAAGAAAATAATAGTCTGCAGAAAAGATTGGCTCAATATGAATCTGTTGCCTCCTCTTCCACTGCATTAGTACCAGTTACTGATGAAGGTTTTTCGTTTCTAGAAGTTGAAAACGCCAAACTAAGGCAAGAGTTGGATGACTTGAAAAAGTCTATTATTCCTGTGACTGCTCGGGGACGAGGAAGGAGTTCTCGGGGACGAGGAAGAATCGTCGAGGAGCAAAGTTCTCCAGTTGCTTCTCGGAGCCGATCAAGAGTTCTTAGCCGTAGTGTTGAAGAATCTCGCACCCAATCTACTCTGGAAACTCAAGCATTCCAACTGAATGTTAAGGATCATGCTCTGTCTGATTTGTCTAAGAAAAATTTATCTTTAGAGGATCAATTGGCTGCGATGAAGTCTGATCTGAATAATAAAGATGCTCTTATCAAGAACTTTCTCGAGCAAGTAGATAGATTAACTTTCCAATTCCATAAACAGCCTCGGGAGTTCTGGAATGCAGGCTATAATGAAGCTCTTTACCATTTGGATGATCGCCTTGAAAATGCTAACAACGAAGGTTATAAGCAGGGATGGTTGAACGCCCTGGGTGTATTAAAATTGGAACAAGGTCATTATTTATGGGATTATCATGCTCCTGGATTGCTAGACTTGCCTGTTCCTCCCTATAAATTGGATATGGCATGGATTCCTGCTCGTTCCATTCCTCGGAGTTTGATCTCTAAATATCTTGGTGATTATAACCTTCATTCTCAAGTTGAAGTATCTCGTCCTGAGCACCTGTTGGACACTCCTACAATAATGAATGTCAGAATGCTGAAGGACATGAACTTTATTAATTCTCCTCTTTGTCTAGAGGATCCTCCTGCTGGCGAGGAACCTGTCTCAAAGGACAAAGGAAAGAAACCAATAGAGTAGGAATCTTTAATGTAATAGTTAGCACATACATGTAACATGTAATACATTTTTATCTTAATGAAAGAGTTTCATTTTCTGTTTTGCCAATAGCTATTTTTCTGTTTGCAAATTATATGGTTCATCAACCAAATTAGAATTTATAATAAGCATAAATTGTTCAAAATTGTTTCCAACCAACCAAGGTGGATAAATAATGTTTGTCGACCAACCACAGTTGATGGGTTTCTATCCCCGACCAACCATACTTGGTTCAATTTTCAAATATAAACATGTGTCCGACCAACTAAGGTCAATACTTTTATCCTCGTCGACCAACTACAGTTAGTGGGTTTTTATCCCCGACCAACCATACTTGGTACAGTTTGGAATATTTTGTTCTTTAAAGAACTTTTTGTAATAATGTTACCTCCCGACAAACATAAGCTGTAATGCGAGAGTATATAAAGTCTTACCAACCGTAGTTGATCATGCTGGTCTACACCTCCTAATCAAAGGAGTAGTAGGGTTCTTTCGAACTTTTTGGCTCCTTGGAGCATGTCCTCCTAACCAAAGGAGGTTGGCTACTTATAGCACTTTTGCTCCGTAGAGCGCTCCGTAGAGCTTATCCTCCTAACCAAAGGAGGTTGGCTACTTATAGCACTTTTGCTCCGTAGAGCGCTCCGGAGAGCTTATCCTCCTAACCAAAGGAGGTTGGCTACTTATAGCACTTTTGCTCCGTAGAGCGCTCCGGAGAGCTTATCCTCCTAACCAAAGGAGGTTGGCTACTTATAGCACTTTTGCTCCGTAGAGCGCTCCGTAGAGCTTGACTCCGTAGAGCATGGCTCCGTAGAGCATGACTCCGTAGAGCAGTCTTCTTCTTGTCAAGCAGTGTAGTGTTCAACACTAATATTCCCCGAAAAACTTTCAACAGAAAGAAAATGGTGAACCATCCTCGTTTTATTCATAATGAAGGAAATACTTTACATTTTTCATTACTGATAATACTTTCGCAGGTGTTCAGCATTCCATGCATTCTGAAATTCTTCTCCTTCTAGAGTTGCTATTCTGTAGGTTCCAGGTCGAACAACCTCTGTAACTCGGTAAGGTCCATGCCAGTTTGCTTCCAGTTTATTCTGTTTCTGAATGACTTTCTTCAGCACATAATCACCCTCTTTCAAATCGCATTTCTTCACCCTTTTGTTGTAGAACAGAGCTGTTCGTTGTTGATAAGCAGCATTCCTAATGGCTGCCTCTTCTCTTACTTCTTCGAGCATGTCCAAATCCATTCTTCTCATCAAGTCACTGATCGGAGAGTTGAAATTCAGCACTCTATGCGTTGGGAGACCCAACTCGGCCGGTATCACAGCCTCACTTCCAAATGCTAGCATATATGGTGATTCTCCAGTTGCTGCTCGGGGAGTTGTTCGGTAGGCCCATAATACTGATTGGAGCTCATTAATCCAATTTGCTTTAGCTTCACTTAGCCTCTTTTTCAACCCATTTAGTAATGTTCTGTTCGTCACTTCAGTCTGTCCATTGCTTTGGGGATGTCCTGGTGCTGAATGAAACTTCAAAACGTTCGACTGATGACAATAGGCAGCAAATTCTTCATTATCAAATTGTGTTCCATGATCTGTGATGAAAGCATGAGGGAGACCATATCGACAAATGATATTCTTCCATACAAACTGGTATACCTTCTCGTACGTCATATTTATAAGAGGCTCAGCTTCCACCCACTTAGTAAAATAGTCCACTGCAACTACGAGATACTTGAATCTTCCTCGGGTGGTCGGCAGTGGTCCAACCAAATCAATTCCCCACATGGCAAATGGCCAAGGGGAAGTTATTGGTGTTAGCAATGCTTGTGGAGTTCGTCGGATGGAAGAAAAACGTTGGCACTTGTCACATTTCTTGGCATAGGCTATACAATCAGCCCTCATTGTCGGCCAGTAATATCCCTGTGTCATCACTCTTTGTAAAAGTGTTCGACCTGCTACATGAGCTCCACAAGATCCTTCATGGATTTCTTCAATCAATTCTTTCACCTCGGTGGGATGTACACATCTCTGCAAACCTGCCATAATTCCTCGTCTATACAAAATACCATTAGTTAATACATACCGAGCAGCTTTATACTTCAGTTTCTTGGCAGCGAGTTTGTCCTCCGGCAATTCGCCCTCTTCAACATATTTCCTGATTGGATCCATCCAAGATGGTCCTAAATCAAGGGTAATCACATTCGTTGTCAGATCTTCATCTATGCTCCGACCTTCTAATACTTCAATCGGTATGGTTCTTCGCATCTCGGTACGAGTAGCTGATGCTAGTCGGGCCAGTGCATCTGCTTGTACATTCTCCATCCTCGGTATTCTCACCAATTGAATGGCCTCAAATTCTGTCAACAATTTCATCACCTTTGCATGATATTTGATCATTACATCTCCTTTAACCGCATACATTCCCATCATCTGATACACAATTAATTGAGAATCACTGAATACCATCATTTGTTGTGCTTCCATAGTCTTTGCTAGATTAAGACCTGCTATCATGGCCTCATACTCCGCTTCATTGTTAGAGGCTTTGAATTGGAATCGCAAAGCATATTCCATGTCAATCTCGTCTGGAGTGATCAAAACAATTCCTGCTCCACAACCAGCTGTGCAGGATGATCCATCTACATATAATCTCCATGTAGGTATTTCGTCTTCAAATTTCTTATCTGTCAGAGTTCCTCGATAAAATATCTGCTGTTTTCTTCCATCATCCCCCGGTATCTTTCGCTCCTCGTCAGTCATCTGCTCGTACTCTTTTACCAACCGTGGCTGGTCTGAGTTTGAATATAATGATTTCTCTACATCCACAAGTCCTTTTACCAACCTTGGTTGGTTTGGACCTATTTCTGCTGATCCTGTATCGTCCACAGGTAGGTCAGCAAATGTTTCTGTTGATCCTGTATCGTCCACAGGTAAATCAGCAGGCATCTTTTGCTCCTCGGGGGTATCAGGGTATGTGAACTCTGCTATAAAATCTGCTACAGCCTGCCCCTTCAATGATGATCTGGGCTCATACACAATATCATATTCACCAAGTTCTACTGCCCAGTACATCAGTCTCCCTGATTTTTCTGGCTTATGGAGGGCTTGTCTCAATGGCATATCAGTATAAACGATGATGGTATGGGCTTGGAAATATGGCCTCATTCTTCTGCTTGCTTCAATTAGTGCCAATGCCAATTTTTCTAGCTTTGGGTACCTGATTTCTGCACCTCGGAAAGCCTTACTTGTGTAATAAATTGGCTTCTGGACTCCATTCTCCAATCTGATCAACGCTGAACTGACTGCGTTCTCTGATACTGCCAAATACAAATACAACTTTTCTCCTGTTATTGGTCTGGACAACAGTGGAGGTGCTCCCAAATATTTCTTCAAGTCTTGAAAAGCTTTTTCACATTCCTCATTCCATTCAAAGGTTTTTTGAAGTGTTTTGAAGAATGGTATGCATTTATCAGTTGCTCGAGATACAAATCTGTTGAGCGCTGCAACTCGTCCGGTAAGACTCTGCACTTCTTTCTTCGTCGTCGGAGATCGCAGCCCTAGAAGAGCTTTGATCTTATCTGGATTTGCCTCAATACCTCGCTGATTGACGATGTATCCGAGGAACATTCCTTCTCGTACTCCAAAGGTGCACTTCGTCGGGTTAAGCTTCATTTGGTATTTATCCAATTGATCAAAAGTTTGACTCAAGTCAATCAAATGATCAGCAGCTTTCTTGCTTTTAGTGAGCATGTCATCGACATAGACCTCCATGTTGCGGCTGATTTGTTCAGTAAAAACCTTGTTCATCAACCGCTGATATGTTGCACCTGCATTTTTTAAACCAAAAGGCATAACATTATAACAATAAGTTCCCCTAGGGGTAATAAAAGAAGTACTTTCCCTGTCTTCAGGTTTCATTTTGATCTGGTTGTAGCCAGAGTAAGCATCCATGAAGCTGAGTAGCTCGTGTCCCGAGGTAGCATCCACCAGTTGATCAATTCTGGGCAATGGAAAATGATCCTTGGGGCATGCCTTATTGAGATCGGTGAAATCGACACACATTCTCCATTTGTTGTTTTTCTTCTTTACCATCACCACATTAGCCAACCAATCTGGATATTTTACATCTTCAATGAATTGGGCTTTCTGGAGTTTCTCGACTTCCTCTTGTATGGCTTGATTCTTCTCGGGACTAAACACCCTTCTCCTCTGCTTTACAGGTTTAATCTCCTTATTCACATTGAGTTCATGACATAAGAAGTTTGGATCTATTCCTGGCATGTCTTCATGACTCCAAGCAAAAGTATTTTTCCTATTCTTCAAGAAAGTTATCAACTCCTCTTTTATTGACATATCCAACGATGAACCTATCTGGGTTATTTGTTCAGGATGTTCGTCGTCCAAAATAACATTTTCTGTAGATTCCATCACCTGTCCTTTTACAAGTTGAGATTCATCCCTGGGATCAAGAGTTTCAATTTCTGTACCTTCCTCCACCTGGTAAGTAGTAGTCTTTTTCATCGATCCTTCTAGTTCTTCTTGTTCGGCCGACGAATAATAGCATTCCCGAGCTACTTTTTGATCACCTTTCACCACGCCAACTCCAAAATTTGTTGGGAATTTCAAACATTGATGTACTGTAGAAGGAACGGCTTCGAACTTCTTCAATCCAACTCTTCCCATGATGATGTTGTAGGCTGACTGCACATTCTTATCCATCACAAAGAAGCGTATTCTTTCTGTTCGACAAACAGGCCAGGTTCCAATGAATATATCCAACTTGATCGTCCCAAGTGGAAAAACTTTCTCGCCAGCAAAACCCAGAAGGGGTCTGTGATAAGGTTCTAATTGGGATAATTTCAAATTCAAGCTATCAAAGCATGAATAATACATGATATCTGTCGAACTACCATTGTCTACTAACACCCTTGAAATGATCACGTCCTTCATTCTCATTTTGATCACCAAAGGATCATCATGAGGGTAAAGAACACCTGCCAGGTCATTTTTTGAAAAACCAATTACTAGCTTCTCTTTGTTTACCTTCCTCGGACGATCATCCTCGGCCAGGTTTATTCGCTGAATATATGAGCAAGCTTGAGCCTCTCCGAGATAAGCTTTTCTTTCTGCAGTAAGGTCTCCTCCTCCTGCATCTCCCCCTGTAATAACGTTACAATGAAATGATCCAAAACGTATGGAAAATACCTCTCGTTCAGGTTTTCTTGGCTTCTTGGGAAGATCGGGGTCATCATCTGGATCCTCTTCATGGTCCCTCCTCTTTTTCTCCTCTGCACGACGAGGAGATCTAGATCTCTTTCTAATTCTGTCCTCATTTGTCCTCTCACCTCTGCGATCTACATACTTTGATAATTTTCCTCTTCGAATGAGTGTTTCAATCTCGTTCTGAAGGGCTATACAATTTTTGGTCATATGGCCATGATCTTTGTGAAACTCGCAATATTTGGTCTTATTCCTCATGTCTGGATCTGTCTTCAGTTTCTCTGGCCATTTGATTTCCTCGTTATTCCTGATCTCTTCTAAAACATGATTAATACCCATTTTCAATGGGGTATAATTATCATACTTCTTTAGGGCTTCCAACTTTATCCTGTTATTCCTGGAATATTTGTCACCACCATTACCTTTCTGATCTTTCTTTTTAGAGTTGTCGACCTCCACTTTAACTTCTTTATCCATATTCTTCTTCGCAGTCATAGCCTCCTCGGCATTCATGATTTTGGCCGCCTTTGCCATCAATTCCGACATATTTTTAGGCGGATCTTTGACCAGAGTATAGTATAGCTTGTTAGGCAGCAAACCACTCATCAAAGCAGTGATTGCTGTCTTTTCTTCATAATCTATGACTTCCAACTTCTCGTTATTGAAACGAGTTATGTAATCTCTAGTACTTTCTCCTGATTTTTGTCTAACACTTAGTAAGTGCGCTACTCGCTTTACTGGTTTTGCTCCAAAACAAAAATTACCAATAAACAGCTCGGCTAACTGAACAAAAGTTGAAATCTTACCCCGAGGAAGATTATTGTACCATATCTGTGCAGATCCGGTAAGAGTTCCCGAGAATGCTCTACACCTCATCTCGTCGGGGACAGCATAGATATCTGCAGCAGCTTGGTACTGTTCTATATGAAGTACGGGATCCGTCTTCCCATCGTACTTGGGGGTCACTACAGGTGCTTTGAATTTCGACGGTGTAGGGAAATCAACAATGGCTTGCACAAAAGGTGTCCCTTGAACAAAAGTTCTCTGTAAGGGGTTCCTCGCCTTAGCCATTTCTCCCAGTCTATCCTCCAATCGTTGAATGGAACCTTTCCATGCTTCATTCCCTTCCTCGGGCCGCTTAGTCCGAGCAACTGATTGCTCTGACGTAGCTTCCTGAGATTTATCTCGACGAGTAATTGGTCGTGATTGTGCAGATCCTTCTCTCAAACCTGGTGGTGGTCGAAAACTTCCTGATGGAGCCCTAGGTGGACTCATGTTCCTCCTTGGTCCTAACCGACTGAAAGGAGACACCCTGCTTAATCTTTCTAAAGCGCTAGTTCTCTCCGGAGAAAGAGAGATATGTTGATCTGTATCCGTAGCCTGTATTGATGAAGTTCGCCCAGGTTGATAAGAAGAATCATTGGATTCCCCATTGCGATATGACCCAATACGTCTGGATCGTGATTGCCCATGATCAGTCCTTTGCCCTGAATGAGTAGGTACACCGCCTTGAAGAGTTTGAAGGAGTTGCCTCATAGATTCTTGCATGGCGGTTTGTCCCTGAGCCAGATTCATCATAATTCCGGCCAGATCTGGAGATGCAGATGGATTTGGAAGATTTCCAGTATTTCCAGCATTTCGATTACTGGATTCCGGATTATCTGCCATTGGTGATAAATGATTTTTATGAAAAACGATAACAACAGTCGTTTCCCACAGACGGCGCCAATCTGTTGATGTAAAAAACTAGATTGCTCTAATTATTCAATCACAGATAAATAAATAAGACAAAGATTTTTAAAGTGGTTCGGCTAGGAATAAAGCCTACGTCCACTGTTATGTTATTGCTGAGTGTTTGCAGAATTCTTGATTACAAGTTCTCTCAAGAAATTCCGGTCCCCTTGAATGGGATTGATACAAGGTATTTATAGCCTCAAGGCTGTACATGAAAGGTCCAATACATTAAATGATATACATATGAATGGGTAATACATTTAATGCAGCGTGTGCGTCAAGAATCTAATGAATAGTTGAACAGTTGTCCGTCTGATAATTGATGACACGGCCGAGGTGCAGTTCGGACCGCCTTAGTTGCTCGTTGATCAAGAGTTCCTCGGAGTGCTTAGAGTATCTCGGGATGATATAGTTCCTCGGATGGAGTTCCTCGGCATGATAGAGCTCCTCGGTGTATTCTCGTTGCTCGGTACCAACCACGGTTGTTCAGTAAATGATCTTCCTCGCTGTTATTGTGCCACGTAGATCGACACGTGTCTTCATACTATTCGTCCACATCAGCATATTAATTTTGGTATCAACACCAACCATTTCACCTCTCCTTTGGCCAAATAACAATCTTGTGAATTTGAATCGATAATTGGTACCATAAACCTCTTTACAAACTTCCAAAGTCTTTAGACCTGCCTGGAAGAGGACTCTTCCATGCTCTCTTTCTCATGCTTACTTTTTTATTTTCCTCCTTACCACCTTTTCCACCGCTTATTTATTTTTTATAGTTTAAATGAGTAAGTATTTAAAAAGACAATTACGACCCCTTTTAATCCACCCCAATCAATTAGACTCTTTTGGAGTGAAGAAGTTAACAGTTGTTACGAGACCAACAACATCGTTATACAAAAAGGAAAAATATATATAAAAAAAAAACTCCCTAATACAAATCAAAATCCAACAAATGTCTAACTCGTGAGTTCTATTACACAACCAACACTAGGAATCCATATGCTGCCAGTAAAAAAATTATGATTGCAATTGCAAAACCTTTCAAGATTAAACAAGATCTCGTTTATGAAGTGTACTGTGAAATTAAAGATAAATTAGAGATGTGCAAATGTTATTTTACATGTGATCAATACGAAACCTATTTCACATTATGAAAGACACAAAACTTCTTAGTGCTCACTAGATTACTAAAAAAGAGGTGGAAAAAGGAAGGAAAATTGAATGAAACCTCAATGTAAAAAGCTAAGAGCTTGAAGTAGGTCCTATATACACACACACACACACACTCACACACACACACACACACTCACACACACACACACACACACACACACATATATATATATATATATATATATATATATAGAGAGAGAGAGAGAGAGAGAGAGAGAGAGAGAGAGAGAGAGAGAGAGAGAGAATTACTTGATAATGAGGTAGAAATGAAGGGCTTTATTGGATATTTCACGGAGAAATCTCCCATGACGTTGCAGCAAAAAAATTGAGTTTATATTTTTCCCTTTCAGTTCCCTGACCCTTGTTCGTGGATAATTCAAGTGAGGTCAGTGTTGATTGTTTTTAGTAGAGTTGCTTAGTCAGAAATGGGGAGATGGAGGTTTGTTGTTTTAGGTAGAATAAAGTTCAAGGTATGTTTGCATGATCTATTTTGGAGATAAAGGAAGAGAAATGAAGATAAAATGTATCATTTCTTATGTTTGGGATTTTAAATAAGAGAAAAAACATACACTTTCTCTCATTTGGGAGTTTATAAGGACAAAAAAAAAAGAATTTTTTTACAAAAAAGATTCTCCCTTTTTTTCAAATTAGAAAGAATTTGTGAGAAAATAATGTTGTTTTTAATGAATTTACTTTTTTTCACTGAAAAAATTATTTTCTTCCCAACTAGCAAACAATGAGAAAGAAAGTTATTTTTTCTCTCCTAAACTTCCAAACAAAGGAAAGAATAGTAATACCTTTTCTCTTCCCCCTTATTAATTGTCTTCTTTTCTCTTCTCTCGTATATAACATTCTTTTCTCTTGTTTTCTATAATAAGCCTCCAAACATAGCGTTAACACCTCAATAGTGGTGTGGGTTAAATTTGTTTAAGCCCATTTGTGTTGGCAGAATAACCTTGGGGGGTGTTAAAAGAAAACATGGGTTAAAAATACCCTTTTTAATGTGCCATTGTTCTCTAGTGAAATATATAGAATAATTTTTTATTTTTTTTACTTTAATACATTAATAATTTGCGATTTTAAACTTTAATACAACTTAATCAGTTTATTAGACTTAAGTACATTTTCCGTCCTTAAATGACATTTTTCATTGCCAAATGTCACTAAAGATCACTTTTAGTAGTGAAGTTTTCACATTTAGCGGCGAAAACTATACTAAAGTCTAATAAACTAATTAAGTTATATTAAAGTCTAAAATCGCAAATTAGTAATGTATTAAAATTAAAAAACCCATAATTTTTTGACTTGTGGATGCAACTGACTATTTTAATCTCCTCCCTTCATAAGAATATATAAATTCACCAGACAACAACAGGGTTAGATTCAAAATTTAGCATTCAGAGTATATCAATCACAAACTCGTAAGCATTTTTTTAACTCTCACTAAGCACATTACACCAACAATATGTAACATATGGGATGGTCAAGATTCAAGAACCAACTAGGATAAAGAATATAGTGGAAAAAGTTATAAGATGAACGAATATGCATATCATTACTAAAGGCACTTATAAAAGGATCAATGAACTAAGGCCGATAACGAAATAACACTCAGTCACACAATTAAGCTTTGTCTAGCAGATGCAATCTCACGGTGGATATTATATGGTATAGTTCACTTGATATCTGTGTAGTCAATTCAAGGATAAACTAGTAATAAGCTATGAATCAGCTAAATATATACCATATAAAGTCTCGGAGTGAATGTAAGTGAGTTTCCTTTCAAACTGTATTTATGACTATTGTCATTGTCAAAACGAGGAAATTGGTTAACTGTGTCAATTCATGAAAAGTTGTGGAACAATAAAATGTTAATATCATTTTTCTAGATATTATTATTGTAATAATAATTATTTTAGACAATAAGTTCAAGGTCCTGAAGCCTTGGTCAACGTAGATTTAAAACTTTAGTATTACCCCTCTGTGTCTTTAAAATTTTAGGTCGCGGTCCCCAATTATTTGGCAAAACTTTTCTGCAGATTTCATATAATATCGTTGATTTTTCAAAAAAATATCAGCGTCAAAGTGAGTTTTTCACTACAGTATTCTAGGATCAACGGAATAGGCCTAAATTCCCTAATTATATTGATTCATAGGTTGTCGTTTACTCTTTTGAGAAGCACCCTTTTTCAGAGAACATCCAAACTTTCAAAACTGTCATCAAGTTAGATTTTTGCTATGATTATATTCTCTTTACTTCTACCTGAGGGGGATTGAAGGTTTTAAATCCCAGTAAAGGACATTGGATTCGAATTTCCAAGATTACCATTTGAAGGAGGACTACACCCTTTAGCACATCCTACAATATTTAAATTGAATTAATAAATGAGGTTATATTATGGTTACATATATGTGGATACACGATGTTCACTTTTTGATACATATTACAGGAGAACTGTGATTTGAGTAATTATAATTCTATTTGTTAAATTTGCCTAATTTTTGGTAAATTTTAAGGGTCCGGATGGAAATTATATGGAAGCGACAATCGGTAATCCATTCCCCAACTAATTTAGTTTTTGTTTTCATTAGATCCTATCCGTTTAGATAAGCTTGTCACGTCTTCAAAACTATTTCCAAATTTAGCATACAAGCTGCATATTTACTTAAAAAACAATAGAGAATAATTTCTTTCTTTGTGTGTAATTCGTGTAAGCAAAAGTTATTCTTTTATCATGCTACAAGTCTAATCGTTTTATTGATAAGCGCATAAGATGGTCCCACCTCACTTTAATGTGTTCTTTCATTCCCTTGATTGCAGCAGCTGCTGGAGTGGTTATCACAGGAGTTCTATTATGCTGGTTTTGGAGGAAATGCTCATCCTTTAAATCCATGATCTATTGGAATGAGAAAATTAAAGACCATGAAGACATTGAAGCCTTACAGAAGAAATATGGTCCCATTGCTCCAGAAAGATACAGATATTCGGAACTTAAAAGAATAACCAACTCCTTAGAAAACAAACTGGGTCAAGGCGGCTATGGTGATGTGTACAAAGGTAAGTTAAAGGACGGCCGCTTAGTGGCAGTGAAGATTTTGAATAACTTGAAAGGTAAGGGAGAAGAATTTCTTAATGAGGTTGCGAGCATTAGTAGGACTTCCCATGTTAATATTGTCACTCTTCTAGGTTTCTGTTATGAGGGTCCTCAAAGGGATCTAATATACGAGTTCATGTCTAATGGCTCTTTGGAGAAGTTTATATCCAATGAAAATACATCGATGGTGAGCCAATTAGGGTGGAAAACACTGTACCAAATATCACTTGGCATTGGTCGAGGATTGGAGTACTTACACCGTGGATGTAACACTCGAATTTTACACTTCGACATAAAGCCTCACAATATTCTTCTAGATGAAAATTTCATCCCAAAGATCTCTGATTTTGGGCTTGCTAAACTATGCCCCGAGAAAGGGAGTGTTGTGTCAATGTCGGGTATGAGAGGGACGCCTGGGTATATTGCTCCAGAAGTATTTTCCAGAATATTTGGAGGGGTCTCTCACAAATCAGATGTCTATAGCTATGGGATGATGATTCTAGAAATTGTCGGATGTAGAACTAATTCAAACGAAAGAGCTGATCATAGCAGTGACAATTATTTTCCAGAGTGGATACACAAAAGCCTTGAATTAGATGAGGAAGTTGAAGTGGGTGGTATAAGCAATGGAGAAGAAAATGAAATCAAAAGAAGGATGATAATAGCTGGGTTGTGGTGCATACAAACTGACCCCTCAAACAGGCCATCAATGAGGAGGGTGTTGGACATGTTAGAAGGGAGTTTGGAGTCTTTGCAAATCCCACCCAGGGCATTCTTGGTTTCTCCCCCAAGACCTAAAGCAGATTCTTCAGCAATAGATAGTATGTCTGTCATGTAACATTGTTCCTCTACCATATATGTATGTCTAAGACATTCATTTGGTGAATTGGTAAATTTTAACTCTCCCCATTATTAGGCAATTGAATTAATTATACGGAAAACTTAACTTATATTCCTCTATTAAAGATCGTCAAGATTGTGTGTATATATATATATATATATATATATATATATATATATATATATTTGTTGAAATCGAGCTTTAATGGGGGTTTGAATTTTGGTATCTAGAAATTGTACAAAAATCAGAGTAGGGGAATTATTTCAATACAGTGAAATACAATCTTCTTTTGAATCTAATGAATCTGAGAGATTTTGGAAAGATGAACTAATAAAAATAATGGTTGTTATATCTATGAAAAAGTTGAAATTAAAATTTGTAATTTAATTTAATTGATTGAAAATACATTGAAATGTGTTATAATCACAATATAGCATCATTTCGGTAGTTCTGGTCTCTGTTGCTACTGATGAGCTGGAGAGGGAACTCTGAGCTAACACGAGTGCATTGGGATAACTTAATAGTCAATATATTATTTCTTATGTACTTGCTGACGATGGTGAAATTTCTAAATAGCATTAGTTGGAACTTATTAAACTTATTACATGATTTTTATAGGAATCAATATATATTTGCAATATCTTCTATAGTTCAATTGGAATCTACAGATTGGATAAACAAGCTTAGCAAAAATGAAAATTAACAGAGAATGAGCATAAAGTCCTTAACCAACGAGGAGTTTAGTAGAATGAGCAGACATAATGTTTGCCTTCCATAAGGTCTCCATGTACAAAAGAACAAGGCAAATTTCTCTCAAGCAGTAAGAAGGGAACAAAGACAGTAGTCGGGAATTCGGGTTGATTTTCTGGTGTTTAAAATGGACTGCATATAGTTCTTTCTATAAGTGGTGATTTCCCAAAAAGTATGTGATTGTTTGTACAGTTGTAACTCTCTAAAAAAGTAACTCTACGTTTTTAAATAATTAAAAACGACAGCATTTTTAAATAATTAATTAATGCGGAAAATAATTAATTCGTAATTAATTATTTCGTTCCGGAAAACCAGATTTTTTGGTTCAGAAAATGAATTTTAAAGCCCAAAGGTCAATTAAAATCTGTCCAAAAATTTAATAGTTGCTCAAGAAAGACCCAAGCCCCAGGACGGACGGCGGCGATGCCCGCGTGGGCTTTTGGCCCAAGCCCAACACATGCATAGTGTAGGGCATCTCCCATTCAAAGAGTTGGGATAACCCAAGGCATCCACGCCTTGGTCCCATAACTTGGGTATATTAACTCCAAGTATTTCTATCACTTTTCCAATGTGGGACAAACCCACTTAACTATGTTACACCATCTAGCTTAAACTCAAATGAATCACTTTAAGTCCAAATTTCTCATTCATTACTTTACTATTTTGAACAAGTGAGTATATCAAATTAATCTCCTTACTGCAAGGAATACATTGGTACTAAGACACGTCACTTTTAACATATGTGTCTTAATTAAAATTGATCCTAAAATTTAACCAAATAAGCTGTTATTTAATAAAATATACAACAGTGGGTTGGTACCATATAGATCGTTATCAGGTGGGGCATGGCCGACAGTATCCCATCTAGTGGATCAACTGCGAAACCTGATACCCCATAAGATGAACATTTCAAACAACATACTAAATATTCTATTAGCTTACAAGCTGTTAATTAAGATCTTGCATGAATTCAATTTTATGTGGCATGTTCATAAATTAATTTTAAGCCAAGGACTAGAGCTTGAGAATAAGGTGAATGTTTTATTTGCAAAGGTAATATGTAACCTTCTTATTCATGTGTTTCGTAAGAGCATCCACGACGGTCGATGCTCAAGAAGGGTAGATTTGGAGAACCAACCAAATACCCAGTTACCTTTCATCCAGTATTAATATTTGAATAAGAAAGATTTTTATTTATATCAGTAAAAATTATTACATGATTTTTTTTACTAATATATTTCAATTAGAATCCATGAATTGGATAAAGAGGCCTAGCAAGAAGGGGTATTTAAACAGGATAACCATGAAGTCCTTAACCAACATCGAGGTTAGTAGTATGAGTAGACAAATCACGTCTTCTTCCTGGTTGTGGCTGATTTAGGGTCATAAAGAGTGCCAAACATCCAATCCATCCAATAGGTGTAGTGACCATAGTTATGTCGGTTTGCAGTATGATGTATTGTGTGATATGGCCACAATTTTCCATCAATGCAATCATGAATATTTGCTGTCCATAAGGCCTCCATGAACAAAATGATGAGGTGAGTGGTGAAGTGGGTTGGCACCATATACAACGTTATCAAATGGGGGGTGGCCGACAGTATCCCGTCTAGTGGATCAAGATAAATATTTGAAAAAACATACCAATTCTTCTATTAGCTTACAAACTTCTAAGATCTTGTTTGATTTCCCTTTTATTTATCAAGTTCGTAAAGTAATTACAAGCCAAGGAAAGAGCATGTTTATATGGTGAATGTTTTATTTGAAAAGGTTATCCCTTTGTAAGGGTGCCTCATATAACAAAAGTTCAAAAAAACATTTCTAACTATTTTGTTTTTTATGATAATTAGAAAAATAATGGAAACAGTGATAATGTCTTGAAGATGTGTTCTCTTAGTTTTTTATTTTTTCATGGAATCCAATTCTTTGTAGAGTTTTGTAAGCAGTGTTGTACTTAAAAAATGAGAAAAATGTAATGCACAAATTACATTTAAGACTTGTTTTTGTAGAATATATTTTCAATCAAGCATCTAAAGGGTTAAAATAAAAGCCACAAAATTACATCCGACAAAATGAGGCACAAAAAATACCGGTACTGTACTTCAAGTAGGCGATGGCATTGCTCATATTCATGGTCTTGATGAAGTAATAGCGGGTGAATTGGTAGAATTTGAAGAGGGTACTATAGGCATTGCTCTGAATTTGGAATCAAATAATGTTGCTGTTGTATTAATGGGCGATGGTTTGATGATACAAGAAGGAAGTTCTGCCGACAAGAAGTTATATGTTAATGGGTGGACCCTTAATGTTTTTGGATCATATCAGCGCCAACCTTATAAGACACGGTAGTTAAACGGGTTGGGTTAGTGTTGACCCTCTTCACCCGTTAATACCTGATAAGACATGTTAAGATCAGTTAATTTAGGGATAAATTATCAAAAAGTCCCTAAAATATTTTTTAATAGACATTTAGTCCAAGCTTTTTTATTTTGTTCCAAAAAGTCCCTCAAACACCCATTTAACCAATAATCTCTTATTTCTAAAGGTCTGCGCTAGCGGCACTCTAGCCCCACCCCCCCCCCCCCCCCCCCCCCCGAAGCCCGAGCGACCCTCACCGGAGCTTCTTTTTTGAGTGTTTTTATGTGGTAAGGAACTTTTTGAAACAAACTAAAAACGCTTGAACTGAATGCATATTAAAAAATGTTCGAGGGACTATTTGGTATATGTCCCATTAATTTAAGTAAATAAGATATATGGTTGGAACTTATAAAGAGTTTATGTAGCGTAATGTTAATTTGATCACAACAAATTTTACTAAAAGAGAGTTCGTAATGTCAATGAATTAATGGATCTAATTGTTATTAAAAATGAGCTAATATGTCAACTTGTATACGATTCAAAACAATTAATTATCTTAATGAGTAATAACGAGTGAACACGACATAATACTTTAAGATAACGAGTCGGGTTTGAATGTGGTATTTCACACGATAATAAAGTTACTCATTTAGACACGAACCCGATAAGATCTGAATATGATAAAAATCGACACGAATACGACTCGACACGGCCCATTGCCAAATCTACGCAAAAGTAAGTTCCATGGAAAAAATGTAATGACAATCAAACACACCCTAAGGACGCATTTGAGTACAAAAATGGAGAAAAATGAAAAACATATATTTGTTTTTAAAAAAGTTGGAAGATGAGTATAAATGTAAAAGAGTGACTTGAATTTTATCTTATTCTTCTAGTTTTCCAGATGATTCAATTCCTACCCACCTTCGAAGAATTGGATTACATAAAAAAAACAAAAAAAGCAAAGAGAATCTCACTAAATCTTTGTGTTGATGTAAAAAATTAGATTATCTCTAATTATTTAATCACATATAAAAATAAATAAGACAAAAGAATTTTAAAGTGGTTCAGCCTTGAAAGAATGGCCTACGTCCACTATTTTGTTATTGCCGACTGTATAGAATTCTCGATAACAGATTTTACCAAGAAATTTCGAGTCCCCCTACAATGAGGATCATACAATGTATTTATAGCCCCGAGGTTGTACATGCGAAAGAATAATACATAGTTGTCCAATAGGCGTGTACATCTGTGTGATAATAATGAGCATTTAATGCGCAGTCATCCTCTTGATTATCCGGATATGAATGCTCTGTACGAGATGCAGCTCGGACTGCCTAAGCTGCTCGGACCGCCTGAGTAGCTCGGTATACATGAGTTGATCGGTACAATAAAGTTCCTCGGAGAACACTTGTTGCTCGGAGCGCCTGAGTTGGTTGGGGGGGGGGGGGGGTTGAGTTCCTCGGAGTCAAGGTGTTGTTCAAAAAATGTTTGCGGGTGCCATGTAGATTGACACGTGTCTCCTCATAATTGATCCACGTCAGCAGACTAAATTTGGTATCAACAGAAGCCCCCAATGTTTCACAGTTCGAGGTTGATGAGGAGTGTGGAACATTCTTCTCGAAATATGGAAAGATTAAATAGTCATCCTGAATTTTAGGAGTATTTTTCTTGTATTTATTTCTTCTTTGAATTCATAGAATCTGACTTTACGAATATTTTGAATTTTTCTAACCGCTTTGGTTTTTGTGCCATTTTTTCTTCTTTTAGCCGCCGGATACGCAAGCGCCTGTCTCGGTAATCATTGCTTGTTCTATTCCCGAGGCAAAGTATTTAAACACGGTAGAAATCCTATCGTCTTCTACTTTTCAAATCTGTGTCTTTTTGAACTTCCATCTCTTCTCTATCCTGTGCGTTCATTTCTTCCATCGTTCATTGTCAACTGATTCACTCCTTTCCTGTCAGATTTTCTTCCCTTTCTTTTACTTTGTTTTGATCATCATGGTTTATGTTGTTGAATTGCTTGATAAATTTCGTTCTGAGTTTTTGATTCCTTCATGGGTTATTTTGGAGGAACTTTCTGAACCTTCTGACTATTTTTCTTTGGCTGAGGGACATTGGTTCCCAAGTCTTTTTGTGGACGAGTGTGGCTTTTCTTTTCCTCCCAATCCTTTATGTTTGGAGTTCTGTCAGTATTTTGACGTTGTTCCTGCAAAAATAGCGCCCAATACTTGGAGAATAGTTAATGGCGTCCATAGGTTAAACCAAATTCATGGAACCCATTTAGGAATTCCAGAAATTATGTTTTGCTATACATGGGTCGTCAGTGATAATACTTTTTATTTAAAAACTAGGTTTTTAAATAGGGCTTTAGTTGTCAATCTCCCAGATGCTAACAGTGATTATTTCGAGCATGGGGTTGTCATGAAAAATTGGCAACACGCTCCATTAAATGGAGATGTTGTATATCAAGGTCCCAGGTGTCCACCCTATGGCAATGGAATAGGTTGTTTTTATTTTTTGAAATCTTATTTTCTTTGTGTTTGATAAAATGTATCACTGATATTTAATTTTTGATTATTTGCAGTTGACAGCAAGAGAAAGTCTCCAAAAGAGACAGAGGTTAATTTAAAACATTTGAAACTTATCTGGAGTTTGCACCAGTCTGTAGTCGAGGAACACATTAGGTCGGCCTCTTATTTGTTGCAGTACAAGAGTTACACTTCATCCTTTACTGCTCGTCCAGTGGTGGGTGACATCGACCCGTTACCAACTTCTAAGAGTTCTTCCCCTGAATCACATATTCCCCTCAGTACTAGAATGAAGAGAAGACGAGCTCATGCCTTCTTTGACACATTAGGTCGGCCTCTTTTTGTTGTTGTTTCTCCTCCAAGCGAGGTTATCGTTATATCACCAACCAAGACGACATCCTTGGTTGAGAATGTTCCTGCTCCTACGAGGAAGTTGAAGAAAAGTTCCTTGGATAAACCGGCCGAATCTATTTCTCAGCCTTTAACTGCTGGAAGTGGTATTCCCACTTTTGTTGCTCCGAGCTCTGCCATGAGCTCGGTGAAGTCTTGGATTATCCCAGAGATCCGAGGTATTGAAGACAGTCTTTTTCCAGCTGGTAACATGTTTCAATACCATTTTGAAGAAGGATGAGGCTATCAAAGCTTCAAGCTTCTCGGGAGGTATAGAGGAAGCTTTTAATGGATTGACTCAGTCCTTAAAGGACTCTCGCCAGAAATATGAAGAAGATAAGGGGGTTTGGGAGAAATAACTCAAGTCCATCGAGCAAGAAAAAGACCGAGCTGTGGAGGCCTCCCAAGAGTTGGAGAGGAAAATGAAAGAATTTGAGAAGAAAAATAATGAGCTTGAGGAAAAGCTCAAGAACACTAAAGAGCTTGAAAACAAGCTTAAGAAAGCTGAAGAGGAAATTGTTAGACTTCGTGACGTTGATCGTCAGAGGCAAGAGATAGAAGGAAAAATGAAAGTTGCCGAGGAACTTCATACTGAGAATATTTCCTCAGAAAAGTCAAAGATAAAAACTGCGGTTAAAAAGTCCTTCAGCGCTGGCTGGGACAAGGGATGGAACAAAGGTCTAGCTGCCATGTCTTCCCAGATGGAGTTTGCTAGTGTTAAATACTTCAAAGATGGATCGGTTGCAGCTCTGCAGGAGCTAAAGGTCGCTGAGACTTCAGACTTGTTCCAGAGACATGTTCATGGTCCTCCTCCCTCTCCTGGAGAAGAAGAAGAAGATGAAGCTGCCTCTGAAGAGTCTTCAATGATGATTGGGGATCAGGTCCCTACTGTTGAACTTCACTATGAGCAGCCCCAGCCAACCAACATGTCAACCGACCAGCTTTCTCTGCCCTCCGAGCAACCTACTTCTTCGTCCAAGCCTCCCGAGGAAGTCTTAGGAAGCAAGGAGAAGGTGTAGAGTTGTTCGGACCTTTCTCTTTGCTTTTTATTTTTATTTTTTTGTTGAATGTAATTTTGGGCCATGTACTTCTTTTTGTGATGTAATAATATTTGAAGTTTTGGTTGTGCATCTTAACTCCCTTTTTCTTGCTCTGTCTGCATTCTTATTGATTCTTTCTATCTCTTCGTGATCCTTTTTATCTCTTCTTTTTGCTAGTTTATGGCCAGGATGGAACTATTATCATCTCATGATACATAACTAATGAAGAAATGTAATGAGTACTTCACAGCTGGTCATGCAGACTTGAATGAAGCTCAAATTATTGATATCCTTGGTCCAGACGCTTCTGAACGAGCAGTCAAGGCCTACCAATATCTAAAATGCCTGCTCGACCGTGCTGTTGCCAATAATGTGGCATATTACGAGATGATTGAAGATCTCCAGAGTATCATCGAGGAACTTCAACAACAATATAAGGAGTCTACTGCCCTTTTGCACCAGGGGTATGAGAAAAAGTATCAGCAACTAAATGCTGACAAAGGATATGATAAATTCGTCGCTGCTTATGATAAGAAGGATAGGACTTTGAAGACCGAGGTTGAAGAGCATAGGCAAATCGCGAAACTGTTGGAGCAGGAAAATAATAACTTGCGAAGAGAGATATCCTAATTGAAATCTACAGCATCTACCTCGGGAGCCTTGGTCCCTGTCAATGATGAAGGTTTCTCTTTCTTGGAGGTCAAAAATGCCAATTTGAGAGACAAATTGGAAACTTTAAAGAGGATTGGAAACTCTAGATCTGCTCGCAGACGAGCAAGAGCTTCTCGGGGACGAGCAAGAGCTGCTCGGGTTACTGTTGAAGAAGCTAGAACGCAAGCAACTTTGGAGAATCAAGCATTCCAGTTGATGGCAAAGAATCAAGCATTAGTTGAGATGTCCAAAAAGATTATGAACCTCGACGAGCAACTCTCTGCACAAAGATCTGCCTTGGAGAATAAAGAACTTTTAGTGAAGAACCTCCACGAGCAACTGGAGAGGTTGACCTACCAGTTTCACAAACAGCCCAGAGAGTTTTGGATGGCTGGTTACAATGAAGCCCTCTACCATCTTGATGACCGGATCCAGCAGTCAAATAACGAGGGGTACAAGCAAGGATGGTTGAATGCCCTAAGTGTGCTACAATTGGAACAGGGTCACTATTTGTGGGACTATTATAATCCTGGGTTGCTTAATTTTCCAGTGCCTACATTTAAGCTTGACATGGGTTAGATTCCTGCTCGGGCATTTTCCTCAGTGCCTGATCTCAAAGTATCTTGGCGACTACAGTCTTCATTTTAATTTTGAGATATCTCGCTCGGAGCACTTACTTGATCGACCATCAGTGATGAATGTCAGGATGCTTAGAGATCTGAACTTCATAAATTCTCCTTACGCCTTAGATGATCCTCCTTCTGGAGTAGAGCCTGTTTCAAAGGCAGAAGGGAAAAAGCCAATAGAATAGGATTTTTATGTAATGATTTCTACTTTCCACAGCATATGTAATCCTTATCGATTTGAATGAAAAGTTTTGGTAGTGAAATACATTTATAACATCATTTGTCTTTTGTCATTACTTTATAAAATATCTATTTTATTCCCTGATGAATGTGTATGTATATCTTGTAAGAAAACAAAAATTTACTGTGTTATTTTAAATTGCCGACCAACTGGAGTTGGTGATATTTTATTTCGCGACCAACTTAGAGTTGGTGGTAATTTGATATGCCATAAGTAAAGAAATTCTGTTTTATTTTTTGATTATAGTAACTAATCACTTTTTAATTATAAGCCACGAAACGACTTCCATCCCATGATATTGCTTAAACAATTATTTTCGACCAACCGGAGTTGGTGGATTTTTATTCCCGACCAACCGTAGTTGGTGGGTTTTTATTCCCGACCAACCGTAGTTGGTGGATTTTATTTTACCGACCAATCATAGTTGGTGGACCGACCAACCATAGTTGGGGGGTTTTATTTTATCGACTAGCCGTAGTTGGTGGACCGACCAACCGTAGTTGGGGGGTTTTATTTTACCTACCAACCGTAGTTGGTGGACCGGTCAACCGTAGTTGGGGGGTTTTATTTTACCGACCAACCGTAGTTGGGGGGTTTTATTTTACCGACCAACCGTAGTTGGTGGACCGACCAACCGTAGTTGGGGCATTTTATTTTACTGACCAACCGTAGTTGGTGGACCGACCAACCGTAGTTGGGGGATTTTATTTTATCGACCAACCGTAGTTGGGGGACCGACCAACCGTAGTTGGTGGATTTTTGTTCTGAACTTGATGCGTAGTGTGTAGCACTAATACTCCGAAAAAATTTCATCAAAAGGAGAGAATTGGATAAAAATTTCAACACTTTATTCATACTGAAGAAAACTTCATTTACATAGGAATCCCAACTACTGATAATACTTGCGTAGATGTTCTGCATTCCATGCATTCTTAAATTCTTCCCCCTCCAAGGTTTCAATCCTGTAGGTTCCTGGATGAACAACTTCTGTCACTCTGTAGGGTCCATGCCAGTTAGCTTCCAATTTATTGTGCTTTTGAATTACTTTCTTTAGCACGTAGTCTCCTTCCTTCAAATCACACTTTTTTACCCTCCTGTTGTAAAACAGAGTTGTTCGTTGTTGGTATGCAGCATTCCTAATTGTTGCATCTTCTCTAACTTCTTCGAGCATATCTAGGTCTAATTGCGTCATGAAATCACTGATAGGAGAATTGAAATTCAGCACTCTGTGTGTGGGGAGGCCCAACTCGGCAGGTATACCAGATTCACTTCCAAATGCCAGCATGTATGGAGATTCTCCTGTTGCTGCTCGTGGTGTAGTACGATAAGCCCACAGCACAGAATATAGCTCGTCAATCCAATTTGCCTTTGGATCGTCCAGTCATTTTTTCAAACCATTCAGTAGCGTTATGTTCATCACTTCAGTTTGTCCATTGATCTGGGGATGGCCTGGTGCAGAGTGGGTTTTCAATATGTTTGACTGGTGACAATATGAAGCAAACTCTTCGTTGTCAAATTGGGTTCCATGATTAGTAATGAATGCATGGGGAAGACCATATCTGCAAATGATATTCTTCCAAATAAATTGATATATACCCTATCATAAGTCATATCAATAAGAGGTTCAGCTTCTACCCATTTAGTAAAATAATCCACAGCGACGACGAGGTATTTGAACCTTCCTCTTGTCGTTGGGAGTGGCCCGACTAAGTCTATCCCCCACATGGTAAATGGCCAAGGGGATGCTATGGGTGTCAACAATGCTTGGGGAGTTCTTCGGATAGTGGAGAAACGTTGACATTTGTCACATTTTTTAGCATAGGCTATACAATCAGCCCTCATCGTCGGCCAATAATATCCATGGGTCATTATTCTTTGCAAAAGCGTCCGACCTGCTACATGAGCTCCACATGACCCTTCATGGACCTCTTCAATCAAATCTTTCACTTCGGAGGGATGCACACATCTTTGCAGACCTGCTATAATTACTCGTCTATATAAAATGCCATTAGTTATTACATAACGAGAAGCTTTAAACTTCAGTTTCTTGGTTGCGAGCTTATCAGTTGGTAAAACCCCTTCTTCAATATATGTCCTGATGGGATCCATCCAAGATGTTCTTAAATCAAGGGTAATAAAATTCATCATCAGATCTTCGTCGATGCTCCTGCTAGCCAAAATTTCTATTGGGATTATTCTTCGTAGCTCGGTGCGTGTGGCTGAGGCTAACCGAGCTAAAGCATCTGCTCTTCCATTCTCTAATCTTGGTGTTCTAATTAACTGTACTGCATTAAAGATCGATACAATCTCCATTGCTTTCGCATAATACTTGATCATCAATTCTCCCTTTGTTGCGTACACTCCCAGCATTTGATTTACGGTCAACTGTGAGTCACTGAATACAATGACCTGCTCTGCCCTCATCATTTTTGCTAAACTAAGACCTGCAATCATAGCTTCATATTCAGCCTCATTATTAGAAGTCTTGAATTGAAAGCGCAGAGCATACTCCACATCGATTGCATCCGGGCTGTTTAAAACAATACCTGCCCCACATCCTGTATTGCAAGATGAGCCATCCACATATAGATTCCATATAGGTACTTCATCCTCAAATTTTTTATCGGATAAAGTTCCTCGGTGGAATATTTATTAGTTCTTTATATTCTCCCCTAGCACTTCTTGCTACTCGTCGACCATCTCTTGCTCGTCAACAGACTTAAGTTGGTCGGGGTTTAAGTTTGATGATCCTGTAACATCCACAGATTTGTCGGCATTCAGCTTTTGCTCCTCGGAGGTGTCAGGATAAGTGAATTATGCGATGAAATCTTCTACTGCTTGCCCTTTAAGCGACGATCTAGGCTCATAAATTATATCATATTCACCCAGTTCTACTGCCTAGTACATCAATCTCCCTGATTTCTCTGGTTTATGAAGGGCTTACCTCAACGGCATATTGTTGTCAATTTATAAAATACCGCAAGTGCACGGGCTATTATAGAATAACGGGTGTAAGTATGGGTCGAACCCACGAGGATTTGCCAATTTTAATTATTAAAAGAATTGCAACTGTCCAACTAGATCAAATGGGGTAGAGAATAATTATAAATTATACAAAATAAAAGCAACTACGATAAATGAGAGTAACGCAAGAGATTTGTAAACAATTAGGAAATAATTAGGATTCGGGGTCCATTTATCACGTAACTAATATTGCACACTAATTTAATGTTGCCATTCCCTTTTTATAACTCAAATTAAACCGACTCTCGCCGTGTTTAATTCGGAAAATAGGACGGTTATGATCAAAATATTTTTAACGTCTCTAATAGACGACTAAAATCCCTATTCCCTTAGAAAATACAAGTTTTAAAATTCGCAAATGTATTTAAGCATGGACTATCAAAACAATCAAAGTGCAAGCATAATCCATCAAAAATTATTATTTTTAAATCTCAAAACTTGATTTGACAAAACAATCTTGAAGGTTCTAAAACACACTCTCGTGTCGCTTTAAAATGAATACCGAATCTTTAATAACAATTAAAACAAGTAGGGAATAAACAACGATAAAATTAACGTGACAATATTAGCTAACTATGATAAACTTCACCCTACTCCTAATATAAGAATCAAGCTACCATAATGAAAGAGAAATTGCAAGAATTAGTAGAGATCTTCATTAATAAACCAAACTTACAAATAGTTCTCTCACAACAATCTTGAATCCTCTAAAAAAATGATAAAAACCTGGCCCTCAAATTGATTACAATCACTCAAAGTTGCTTCCCGAAATCCTCCACGAAAGTCCTCTCTAATTGTCTACGAAATTATGATCCCAAGGGTCCTTTTTATAGGACAAGTGGTGAGGTATTTGAGTTGTGGTGGGACTCTTTCTGATTGGCCGAATAGTGTTAGTAGCTATCTCTCCACCTCTTTAATCTTTGGATCGTGATAAGGGACGGAATTCCCCCCCACTCGAAAACTCTTATATTTTCTTGTTAAACACGCATGCCGAGTTTCGTCCAAATCGGAGAATAAAAAATTCCGATTTTTTTACGATGTCACAAGTGTAAAAATAGCATTTTTTCGAACGACCGTAAAAATCAGCTTTTTCGCGCCTTTTTTGAATTGATCATCAATTTGCACCAAATTCTATCATTATCTGCAAAAATTTCACTAGGCAACTTTTTTCACAAATTAGCACAAGAATATTATAAAATTATCAAAGTGCCCATTTTTTACTCAAAATTGCCATTTTCAATATGAATTCAATCATTCTCGCATTTTTTCCTCCTTTTAATAAAATAGTCCTATGAAATTAATAAATACACTAAAATGGGACTAACAAAGTATAAATTTGGGTATAAAATATACAAAATAATGCACTCATCAAATACCCCCAAACCTAAACTTTGCTAGTCCTCGAGCAAAACTAAATTTTTTAAAATTTAACTCACTTTCGTAGGAATCACGATTGCACTTAGCATGTGCAACAAGCCGTTAAACCTCTAGGTTACCCTAGTGGACGAGTTTTGTCTCGTGAGGGTTTGCAGTGAATATACCCACAAAATTCAAAAGCTTGACTCAATACAAATGACTAAAAAGTAATATAACCAAGTTTGAATGCAAACTTCATAAATATAGTAGAACTTCATTTCTCAATCTCAACTTATTGTGTCTGTGTGTGCATAGCCAATATAACCGTCAATTTCAAAAGATTTGATCGTTGCATTTCTTATCCGAAAGTTCGTTTTGATTTCAAAATCTCACAGAATGCACTCACAATCGAACACTAGGAAATGGATTATTTTCTCTCGGTATATGTGAATAAAAGAGTAAATTTATATGAACAAATTTCACATATACATAATCAAAAATGGATTTTTATACAATGGATGAATATGATCTCATGAACAGAAAATCGATTACTTGTTGAAAACATTGAATCACACCATAGATCCTATTCGTCTTCTCTCCACACTATAACTAACTTCCCATGAGATCTATTAGGACTTTCTTTGGTTGTATTGTAGGCTCGAATTTTGGCTAGAAAGAATCGCTTTGGAGTTCAAAAATTTCTGAGAATATAGAGATTTTTCGATATTTTGACTTTAAGCACTTTTTCTTCTAACCTCCATTTGTCTTTTCGCTTTTTCTTTTCAAGCTCACATTTTTTTTTTCTTACTCACATTCTTGTAACCTCATTTTCTTTTGGCCTTTTTCCTACCGTAATTTTACCCTAGCATTCTCAGAAAATAGGTATGGCTTGTTTTTATAGGCTTTAAACTCCCAGTTGGAGTTGGGTAGGGTAATGGGTTTTCAACAAAAGGCTTATTTTCTTTTTTGGCCCAAATGGTTTTGCAACGGAATATTGTAAAAAGGTTGGAGTTTAAGCTTATTTTTGGGCTTTCAAACGGTGGCCTAATCTCATTTCTCAAGTTTCGTTAATCTGATTTGTGTCTCAATACGACTTACTAAGACTTCTAGTGCTTAAGATTCACATTTTGACTTTTTGTTTTCAGTAATCAAACAAAACAAAGAATTTGAGATCATCAACGAATTTATCACTGAAGGAAAGATTGAGTAATTTTAACTCGGATTGATTTAAATCTCTCGAAAACGATGAATGGCACAAAATCTCACCGGGTTAAAATCTCCACATTTATTCGTTAAGCATATTAACTTTCGCCTCAATATTCATTTTCGATCATATTATATGGCTAATGTGTAAAAATTTCATAAGATGAGAGATCCATGAATTAATTCTATATTAAGAAATCGTTTCAAAACTCAATTATATTGAAAATATTTTTGAATTTTTGAAAATTTTTCCGATTTTTTTTTTTTTTCAAAAATATCATCCTTACCCCCAAACCTAAATTTTACATTGTCCTCAATGTATGCGCAAATAAAAATATGGACAAAGAAAATAAAGCAAAGAAGTAAAAATATGATATATGTTAACTAAAAAATAACAAAAAAAAAATGCACAAATAATATACAAACACATGACAATTACCATCCTCACCATAAATTAATAATCGAAATAGTTGTGGGTCATTCCAATTAATAAACTTTATAGCACTAAGTACCAAAATATCATAAATTTGAGAGCATGACCGCACAACACAAATTTCAATCTTAAATCTATGGTCATAATGGTGAGCACCGACATCATCAATAATAAATAAATTTGAATCGCCTGAATCATATGTCGATGCATCACATGGAGGTAATAAATTGCAATAAGGATCCAAATATTTATTATCCCTTTTTCGAAAATAGTCAAGTAAAATTGGGGATGCATACTCCACTCCTAAATGTGAGATTTTATGAAAAGCGTGGGAAGAAGATGTATCACTAGGTGATACACTTTCTTCATAAAAAACAGGAGGACCGTCATAAATACTTGAAGTATCAGTAAAATCGAATGACGAACCATCAAATAAATTGTCCCACATATAAAAAGAAGCAGCATTCTGCTCAATTAAATTAGGAGAAAAATCTTGACAAACATTCAAATCATCACAAGTATTACACGTATTAAGATTGTCAATTTTTTTCTCCTCACAAAATTGATTATCCCCAATTAATTCATGATTATTTTTAGAAATAGCATCATTATACCGTTTGTTCACCTCTCTCCAATTGATACACTTTGGTGGACTGATAGTAATTACAGGGGTTGGAGTCTCATCCATACCTTCTTTAATTTTTAAAATGACTACTGACCCATCTGAATTAAATTGAAATATGTAGTCATCTAGATTTTCAGTATTTTGTAAAAACACGTCCACAGGATCCATTGAGGAATATGAGAAAGATGACGGGATAACAATATGAGGATCACCCATTGTAATTTACAACACATGAATTTATTTATTTATTTTGGATAGCTTCTACCCTTTGACAAGGGAGAATTTAAAAGAGGACCAACTACGGTTGTCTCCTCAAATTTCGATTTCACCTCCAGGTAGGTGGTCGGTACGAAGACTCATTAAAAATCACCAATCCAAGACAAGGTGAAACGGAATCGATTTGACAAGTTCGCGTTGGAGTAGCTTTTAATTCTAGCCATGTTAAGAGTTTTTTTTATTTATTTATTTATTTTTTTTTTTTATGAAATTTTTACTAAAAAAATGCAAAAAGTAAAACAAACTAGTCCGAAAGTCACAACTTCTTTTAAGAAAAAAAATTGTCAAATCCCCGGAAACGACGCCAAAAACTTGTTGTCAATTTATAAAATACCGCAAGTGCACGGGCTATTATAGAATAACGGGTGTAAGTACGGGTCGAACCCACGAGGATTTGCCAATTTTAATTATTAAAAGAATTGCAACTGTCCAACTAGATCAAATGGGGTAGAGAATAATTATAAATTATACAAAATAAAAGCAACTACGATAAATGAGAGTAACGCAAGAGATTTGTAAACAATTAGGAAATAATTAGGATTCGGGGTCCATTTATCACGTAACTAATATTGCACACTAATTTAATGTTGCCATTCCCTTTTTATAACTCAAATTAAACCGACTCTCGCCGTGTTTAATTCGGAAAATAGGACGGTTATGATCAAAATATTTTTAACGTCTCTAATAGACGACTAAAATCCCTATTCCCTTAGAAAATACAAGTTTTAAAATTCGCAAATGTATTTAAGCATGAACTATCAAAACAATCAAAGTGCAAGCATAATCCATCAAAAATTACTATTTTTAAATCTCAAAACTTGATTTGACAAAACAATCTTGAAGGTTCTAAAACACACTCTCGTGTCGCTTTAAAATGAATACCGAATCTTTAATAACAATTAAAACAAGTAGGGAATAAACAACGATAAAATTAACGTGACAATATTAGCTAACTATGATAAACTTCACCCTACTCCTAATATAAGAATCAAGCTACCATAATGAAAGAGAAATTGCAAGAATGAGTAGAGATCTTCATTAATAAACCAAACTTACAAATAGTTCTCTCACAACAATCTTGAATCCTCTAAAAAAATGATAAAAACCTGGCCCTCAAATTGATTACAATCACTCAAAGTTGCTCCCCGAAATCCTCCACGAAAGTCCTCTCTAATTGTCTACGAAATTATGATCCCAAGGGTCCTTTTTATAGGACAAGTGGTGAGGTATTTGAGTTGTGGTGGGACTCTTTCTGATTGGCCGAATAGTGTTGGTAGCTATCTCTCCACCTCTTTAATCTTTGGATCGTGATAAGGGACGGAATTTCCCCCCACTCGAAAACTCTTATATTTTCTTGTTAAACACGGATGCCGAGTTTCGTCCAAATCGGAGAATAAAAGTTTCCAATTTTTTTACGATGTCACAAGTGTAAAAACAGCATTTTTTCGAACGACCGTAAAAATCAGCTTTTTCGCGCCTTTTTTGAATTGATCATCAATTTGCATCAAATTCCATCATTATCTGCAAAAATTTCACTAGGCAACTTTTTTCACAAATTAGCACAAGAATATTATAAAATTATCAAAGTGCCCATTTTTTACTCAAAATTGCCATTTTCAATATGAATTCAATCATTCTCGCATTTTTTCCTCCTTTTAATAAAATAGTCCTAAGAAATTAATAAATACACTAAAATGGGACTAACAAAGTATAAATTTGGGTATAAAATATACAAAATAATGCACTCATCACATATCGGTATACACAACTATGGTATGAGCTTGGAAGTATGGCCTCATTCTTCTACTCGCTTCGATCAACGCTAGTGCCAACTTTTTCAGTCTTGGATATCTGACCTCTGCTCCTCGGAAGGCCTTGTTAGTGTAATAAATTGGTTTTTGCACTCCACACTCTATTCTTATCAATGCCGAACTAACTGCATTCTCCGAAACTGCCAGATACAAGTACAATCTTTCTCCCATCACTGGCCTGGACAACAGTGGAGGTGCTCCCAGGAATTTCTTCAACTCTTGAAAGGCCTTCTCGCATTCATCATTCCATTCAAATGTTTTCGGAGTGTTTTGAAGAATAGGAGGCATCTATCAGTTGCTCGTGATACAAATCTATTAAGTGCTGTAACTCGCCCTGTGAGACTTTGCACTTCCTTCTTCGTCGTTGGAGATCGTAGTCTCAATAGAGCCTTGATCTTTTCAGGGTTTGCTTCAATACCTAATTGGTTGACAATATACCCGAGGAACATGCCTTATCGTACTCCAGATATGCATTTGGTAGGGTTCAACTTCATTTGATATTTATCTAGTTGATCAAAGGTCTGACCTAAGTCAATTAGATGATCAACAGCTTTCTTGCTCTTCGTCAGCATATCGTCAACATAAACTTCCATGTTGTAACTGATTTGCTCTGTAAGCACCTTGTTCATCAGCCGCTGATATGTTGCAGCTGCATTTTTCAATCCAAAAGGCATAACATTATAACAATAAGTTCCCCTAGGGGTAATAAAAGAGGTACTCTCCCTGTCCTCAGGCTTCATCTTAATCTGATTGTAACCAGAGTAAGCATCCATAAAACTCAGCAATTCGTGCCCCGAGGTAGCATCCACCAGTTGATCGATTCGGGGCAGAGAAAAATGATCCTTTCGGCATGCCTTATTGAGATCGGTGAAGTCTACACACATCCTCCATTTGTTATTTTTCTTCTTCACCATCACTACATTATCTATCCAGTTTGGATATTTGACATCTTCAATAAAGCAAGCTTCCTAGAGCTTCTTGACCTCCTCGTGTATATCTTGGTTCTTTTCGAGGCTGAACACTCTTCTTCTCTGCTTCACTGGCTTGATTTCCTTGTTCACATTGAGCTCGTGACATAAGAAATTTGGGTCTATTCCTGGCATGTCCTCATGGCTCCAGGCAAAAGTTTGTTTTCTTCTTTTTAGGAAAACTATCCATTCCTGTTTTAGTGAGGCCTCCAACGACGAACCTATTTGAGTTGTTCATTCCGGGTGTTCATCGTCCAGAATGACATTTTCAGTGGCTTCCACCACCTGGCCTTTTACGAGCTGTGACTTATCTCAGGGATCTAATGTTTCAATTTCTGCACCTTCATCCACTTGATAGGTAGTAGTCTTTTTCTTAGATTCCTCCAGTTCTTCCTGCTCGGCAGATGAATAGTAGCATTCCCGAGCTACTTTTTGGTCACCCTTTACAATTCCTACTCCAAAGTTGGTTGGAAATTTTAGGCATTGATGTATAGTAGATGGTACTGCTTCGAACTTCTTCAATCCTACTCTTCCCATGATGATATTGTAAGCTGATTGAACATTCTTATCCATCACAAAAAAGTGCACTCTTTATGTTCGACAAGCAGGCCATGTACCGATGAACATATCCAACTTGATCGTCCCAAGTGGAAAAACTTTCTCGCCAGTAAAACCGAGGAGGGGTCGATGATATGGTTCCAACTGGGATAGCTTTAGGTTCAAACTATCAAAACATGGGTAGAACATAATATCCGCCGAGCTGCCATTATCCACCAATACTCGCGAAATCATTACTTCCTTCATCCTCATTTTGATCACCAATGGGTCATCATGAGGATATAGCACACCTGCGAGGTCATTCTTAGAGAAACCGATGACCAGTTTATCTTTGTTCACCTTCCTCGGGCGATCATCCTCAGCTAGATTTATTCGCTGAATATATGAACAAGCTTGAGCCTCATTGAGGTAAGCTTTACTCTCTGCAGTAAGGTCTCCACCTCCTGCATCTCCACCTGTAATAACATTACAATCAAATGATCCAAAACGAATTGAAAATACTTCACATTCTGGTTGTCTTGGTCTTTTGGGGAGATCGGGGTCGTCTTCTGGATCATCTTCATGATTTCTTTTCTTGTCTTCTTCTGCTCGACGAGGAGATCTGGATCTCTATCTTGCTCGGTCGTTGTTCTTTCCACCATTTCGGCGATCCACATACTTGTTCAATTTTCCCCGCCTGATGAGCTCTTCAATTTCATTCTGGAGAGCTATGCAATTTTTGGTCGTATGACCATGATCCTTATGGAACTCGCAATATTTGGACTTATCCCTCTTGTCAGGATCTGTTTTCATTTTTTTAGGCCATTTTAACTCCTCGTTGTTCTTGATCTCTTCCAGAACGTGGTTTATATCTACCTTCAAAGGAGTATAGTTTCCAAATTTCCTCAACTGTTCCAATGCCTGCTTTACTTTCGATTGCTTGTTACTACCATTGTTCTTCTGATCCTTCTTCTCAATCTTCTCGGCCTCAACTTTGGTCTCCTTAGTGTCCATGTTCTTCTTTGCAGCCATAGCTTCCTTGGCATTCATGATTTTGGCTGCTTTCGCCATTGATTCTGACATGGTCCTAGGTGGATCTTTAGCCAAAGTATAGTGCAATTTATTTGGCAATAGTCCACTCATCAAAGCAGTAATTGCTGTCTTTTCCTCGTAATCAATAACTTCGAGCTTCTCATTATTGAAACGAGTTATGTAATCCCTGGTGCTCTCACCTGCTTTTTGTCTAACACTTAACAAATGTACTACTCGTTTAACCGGTTTTGCTCCAAAACAGAAATTTCCAATAAAGAGCTCGGCCAGTTGAAAGAAAGTTGAAATCTTCCCCCGAGGAAGATTATTGTACCATATTTGAGCAGATCCGGTAATAGTTCCCGAGAATGCCCTGCATCTCATCTCGTCTGGCACGGCATAGATATCGACAGCAGCTTGGTATTGTTCTATATGAAGGACAGGGTCAGTTTTTCCATCATATTTAGGAGTCATAACAGGTGCTTTGAACTTTGATGGTGTGGGAAAATCCACAATTGCTTGGATAAAAGGTGTCCCTTGGACAAAAGTTCTTTGTAGAGGATTTTTGGCCTTAGCCATTTCCCCTAGTCTATCCTCCAACCTCTGAACAGAGCCTTTCCATGCATCATTTCCCTCCTCGGGCCTGTTGGTTCGAGCAACTGATCGTGTTGAATTTGCTTCCTGGGATCTTTCATTACGAGCAGCTGGTCGGGATTGGGCAGACCCTTCCTTTAAATCAGAGAATCGTTGAGAGTTCCTCGACACCATCCTAGGGGGACTTCTATTCCTCCTAGGACCCAAACGATCAAAGGGAGAGACTCTACTCAATCTTTCAAGAGCACTGGTCCTTTCTGGAGATAGAGTGATATTTTGTTGAGTGTCTGTAGCTCGTACCGAGGAAGTCCTTCCAGGATGATAAGAAGGATCATTGGATCTCTCAGTACGATATGAATTGGTGCGTCTAGAATGAGATTCCTCTGGGAGTAACGTTCGCCTAGAAGGTAACCGGGTATTTCTTTGAACGCTTCGTTGTCCTGAATGGGTAGATACTCCACCCTGGACAGTTTGTATGAGTTGTCGCATAGTTTCTTGCATGGCGGTTTGTCCTTGGGCTAGATTAGCCAGTATTCCGGCCAGATCTTGGACATTTGGAGGAGTGGATGGATTTGGGGGGTTTCCAGCATTTCGATTATTGGATTCAGGATTATCAGCCATTGGTGATGAATTGTTTTAGTGAAAAACGATAATTACAGTTGTTTCCCACAGACGACGCTAATCTGTTGATGTAAAAAATTAGATTATCTCTAATTATTTAATCACAGATAAAAATAAATAAGACAAAAGAATTTTAAAGTGGTTCAGCCTTGAAAGAATGACCTACGTCCACTATTTTGTTATTGCCGACTGTTTAGAATTCTCGATAACAGATTTTACCAAGAAATTCCGAGTCCCCTTACAATGAGGATCATACAATGTATTTATAGCCCCGAGGCTGTACATGCGAAAGAATAATACATAGCTGTCCAATAGGCGTGTACATCTGTGTGATAATAATGAGCATTTAATGCCCAGTCATCCTCTTGATTATCCGGATATGAATGCTCTGTACGAGATGCAGCTCGGACCGCCTAAGCTGCTCGGACCGCCTGAGTAGCTCAGTATACATGAGTTTCTCGGTACAGTAAAGTTCCTCGAAGAACACTTATTGCTCGGAGCGCCTGAGTTGGTTGGGGGGGGTGAGTTCCTCGGAGTCAAAGTGTTGTTCAAAAAATGTTTATGGGTGCCATGTAGATTGACACGTGTCTCCTCATAATTGCTCCACGTCAGCAGACTAAATTTGGTATCAACACTTTGTTTCCATTTTCAACATTTTTTATTTATAAAAAGTAAAGCCTTATTTAGTTATAGAAAACAAACTTGTTTTCTAGAAAAAACAATCAAAATTTTTCCATGAAAATAGAAAATTAGAATGTGTTCAAATTTGATATTTTTCTAAAATAGAAAACTGGAAAAGATTTTTTCAAAATTTACAGGAAATTGGAAAAACACTTTATCAAGTTTTTCACAATTTTCAAAAGTAATAAAATTACATTTTGACCCTGAATTTTCTATAATTTATATCTAGACGTTTAATCTTTTGGTAAATTACATTTTAATCTCTTATTTTTCTACAAATTTCATTTTGAACTTTAAAATTTTGAGAATTACAATTTGGCCCTTGAAATTCTATAACATATATATTTTGGCCCCTTGACTTTCTGTAAATTGGATTTGGACCTTGTGATTACATTATAACCCTAAATTATATGTATATTACATTTCACACCCAAATTTTCTATTAACTACATCCTGAAAACAGTAAGGTTGTGTTTGATAACACTAATTTTTCATGGAAAATGCAATATATGGAGTCATTTTCCATCTTTTGAATGTTTGGTAAACAAAATTTTCCATGGAATTGATTTCCTTAAAACAACTCACATAACCACTTTTTCCACAAAAAGGTGGAATTAAAAAACCTACTCCTACCTTGTTATTTATTTTCCAGGGAAAAGAATTGTCACGCCAAAAAATTGATAAAAAATTAAGAAAATGAGTAAAAACCCAAAAATAATGAAAAATTTTCAGAATGTGAATAAAAACCCAAAAATAATAATACAAAAATCGAAAAAGTGAATAAAAGCCCAAAAATAATGAAAAAATACAGAAAGTGAATAAAATCCCAAAAATAATGAAAAAATTGAGAAAGTGAATAACCTTCCCAAAGAATTGAAAAAAAAAATCCAAAAAGTGAATAAAAACCTAAAAAAATTGAAATAAATCCAGAAAATGAATAAAAACCCAAAATTAATAATAAAAAATCCAGAAAGTTAATAAAATTACCAAAAACAATGAAAAAAAAATACAGAAAGTGAATAAAATCACCAAAAATGAAAAAAAATCCATAAAATGAAAAAAATCCAAAAATAATGAAATACATTCAAAAAGTGAATAAAACCCCCAAAATAATGAAAAAAAAATCCAGAAACTGAATAAAAATCCAAAAATAATGAAAAAAAATACAGAAAGTGAATAAACCCCCCCAAAAACGAAAAAAATTCAGAAAGTGAATAAAAGGCCAAAAATAATGAAAAAAAATTCAGAAAGTGAATAAAACCCCAAAAACTCAAAAACGTGAAAAAAAACCCCAAAAATTAAAAAAAATATGGAAAGTGAAGAAAAACCGAAAAATATTGAAAAAATTCTAAAAAGTGAATAAATCCCCAAAAATAATTTTAAAAAAAATCCAGATTGTGAAATAAAATAATGAAAAAAATCCAAAAAGTGAATAAAAATGAAAAAAATCTAGAAAGTGAATAAAACCCCCAGAATAATGAAAAAATATAGGAAGGGAATAAACCCTTAAAAATAATGAAAAAAATCCAGAAAGTGAATAAAACCCCGAAAAATAATGAAAAAAAATACAGAAAGTGATTTTTTTTTAAACATAATGAAAAAAATCTAGAAAATGAATAAAAACCCAAAATAATGAAAAAAAATACAGAAAGTGAATAAAAAAACCCAAAAATTTATTAAAAAGTCCGAAACTTATTAATTAAGAAAATAAATAACAGAAAATTTAAAAAATACCGAAAATGAAAAAAAATACATAAAATAAATATTCGTCCCGAAATTAATTTAAAAAACACCAAAAAATAAAAAAAATGAGAAAAAAGAGAGAAACCAATAAAAACACAAAATAATGAAAAAAATACAAAAAATGAATAAAAATAGAAAAAAATATTAACCCCTGAATTAATTTTAAAAAACACCAAGAATTTTATTAAAAAGTCAGAAATTTATTAATTCAAAAAAATAAAAGAAAATAAAAAAGCGCTCAAAAAATTAAAAAAATGTAAATGAATAAATACCCTAGAAAACTAATAAAAATGTAAATATTTGGAAATAACAAAAAAAAACAAGAGAATTAAAAAAAAAGAACGGACCTGGCGACATGGGGGGGCGAAACAATTTGGGGTTGGGATGTAGGTGTGTGGGGAGGGGGGCATGGGGGGTTTGATTTTTATTCATTTTTTATTTTTTCTTAATACTCCGAATACATTTTTTTCATTTTTTATATTTAATACCGGGTTAATATTTATTTTTTGGTTTTTTATTCATTTTTTGGGTTTTTTTAAATTTCTTTTGTTTTTTATTAATATTATGGAATTTTTATTAATTTTCTGCTATTTTTATTAATTTTCTGGGATTTTTATTAATTTTCTATTTTTTATATATATTTTCTACTTTTTTTTTCATGAAAAATATTGGAAATTAAACACACAAAAGATGGAAAAATATTGGAAATCAAACACACAACATTTTCCACCTGGAAAATAATTGCAATCAAACAACACCAACAAAATTTTTCCATGGAAAATATCTCCAAGTTTTCAATTCCATGGAAATTGATTCTTAAGAGTTATTTTCCATCTTATTTATCAAACACACCCTAATTTCTTTCTACCAAATGAACGTATTTTGTAGTTTTCTAAAATTTTCTATGGAAAATAAAAATTAGAATGGGGATGGAAATTGAAATAGAAAACGGAAAACAATTTTCCACAAATAAACATGGCCTAACTGTTCTTAATCTTTTCGAACTCAAAACGCACCGTGTTACTAGTTTTTTTCAGTGTAGTATATTTTGTCATTTTATTGACTACTACTAATAGATGATTTTGAATTTATGTATACACAAGGATGGGGTTAAACTGGCTTGCTAAGAAGGATACACTTCAGCAAATAGAGAATTCAAAACTCACTAGCAAACGGAGACAGTGTATGCTTCTTATTGAGGAGATGATGTGAAGAATGAATATACTTATACAATGGCTTGATTTCATGCAACTCTCTGTGCACCCAAGGAATTGGAAATTCCACGATTACAAGATAGGTGAAGACATACACAAAGAAGGCAAACCAGCCAACCTCAGCTACTGCCGAAAAAAACTTGGTCCACCCTTTCTCAATCAAATACTCAGAGTCATTGATATGGTGATATGCGAGATCATGGTATTTCTTGAAGGCATAGCACCTGTAATACACCCATGATGGGTAGGGCTAATAAAGAATTAAATTACATATAGAGGATCAGACAAATCATATAAACCATCCATATGCAATGGTTTCAACCGGCCAGAAAAATATTCACAATTTTGACAAAAATATATACTGTTGCATAGTTTTACTCCCACTATTTCATTTCTTGGAGTTAGAACTACAAAAGGGTTATAATGAATAATTCTAGGACACCCTAATGATTGGAAAAAAGTTTGATGTCTCTGAGACACATCAAAAGTTTAATGACATGGATATGTGATTGGTCAATGAAGTTGACGCGGACCCACATTACTTATGGAAATGGGTCCGCGCCAGCGCCATTGACCAATCACATATCCAAGACATCAAACTTTTGATATTTCAAAGACATCAAACTTTTTTCCCTCAAAATTGTACACAAAACTTAAACCCGTTGATGTGTCACACGGGTATTGGTTGGTGTTTTTGTGTTTGTGAATCTGCGCCAGGGCATTAACCAATACATATTCGACAGATCACCGAGTTTTTATTTTGTGTACAATTTGAGGGTCTCCTCCCTAGAACCACTCGGAGCATAAATACACTTTTAATGGCGCTTGATAACAGTAATTTGCGACTCTTTGTGTGTACTTATTACACTTGTACGCCTAAAAAATCCATGAAGTAAAAACAGTGGTGTTCAAATTTAATATGGCAAAACATTTTTTTCTTTTTTTTTGGGGGGGGCGGGGGGGGGATGTTAAATGGCCCTATTTATAGATTTTATTGGAAACAAACGTCGAAAAGTCCCTTAACAATTTTTAATTAAAATTTAATCCAAATATTTTTATTTTGTTCCAAAAAGCCTCTCACCCTATAAAAACACTCGCAAACACTTTTTCTTCTCTTATCATAAATCCTAAGAAAAATTTGGCAAAAAAAAATCGACAACAGATTTTTTGAAACATAAAAAAACTAGGTGGAGCAATATTTTTATTTTTGGAAATTTCATAAAATTGTTCAAAGGATCGATTCCTATTGGACCCTTCTTAAAATAATAGAGAGAGAAAGGAAAAAAGGCTTAGTTTCTTCATTATAGATGAAAGGTAATGGATAGGTAATGTACCTTGGCTAATATAAATGATATACCCGCATATACCCTCGGCCAGGCCGAGGGCGTACTCCACCTGGTTCAGGACCAGACGACCCTCCAAAGGGCCGACCCTACAGCAGGCCCCCAGACGACCCTTCAGGGGACCGACCCTTCATCAGGCCCCGGAAGACCCTCCAGGGGGCCGACCCTTCATCAGGCCCAGACGACCCTCCGAGGGTACGACAGTACGAGGCCTAAATTAGGCCAGACTCATTACCGGAAGGAACTTTGCCCTCGGCCTCATATCAAAGGCCGAGGGTGACATCATCACAGCGCGTGGTTTGGGAGACGCGTGGAACAGTGCGCGTGGGGCTCACATGGCACATGGGAGACCGTTATAACAAAATCACACCCTCACGTGAGGGAATATTATGTCATCATTTGGCATCTACAGTTGTCAACAGGGGATTGGCTAGATCATCATTCACATGCACCATGCATACTTGGGGGGGGGGGGGGGGTACACTACACCCCCAAGACCTATATATACTTGTCACCTACAACCCTACAGGGGGATCGATCAATAATTGCAACCCTAGTTAAAACTCTGCTTGTACACACAGTAGAGAGAGAAAGTGAGCTTATGTGCATTGTATCCAAGGCCATTAGTGCCCATACTTAGTGGATCACACACTCACAGTGGATGTAGGCCAAATTGGCTGAACCACTATACTTCATTGCCTTATTCCTCTTATACTCATCTCCTTCTACACACTTATACACTTACATCTCTATGGCTGCCATGGTTACTATTGTTTGAGCTCATCATCACTTATCCGGTGGTGCTAAATCTCAGCATCATCAATAAACATTGGGTTTGAGGTAGCAAATATAAAAACACCAGAGAAATCCACTCACCAAGTAAATGAGGGTTGCATCAATATACATTCGCAACCACGTCCTCACAAAGTGTGGGAGTGGCTCCCATAAGTTTATTGGCAAGAAAGTTCCAAGCAAAACAGAGTTGTACAAGTTCGTTTCATTCCTGAAGAGCTGCAAGTAGTCTTCCATAACATTTTAAGGGGTGGTTTTCAGCTTATCAGTTTTAGTGCGAGTGTAACATTGTATTAACAACTTTCAGTTTTTTCGCAAAATTTTACTAGGTATGAAAAATGAGATAGTGGTAACTATATATGCCTCTACTAATCACTGTGCTCATGGTCATGAACTATTATAGGCCCACTCAGACTAATAACTCATATTATTTGTAAGGGTCAGTGGTCAAATCAAACCAAATGACAAATTGGCGGGCCATTTGTTTTTCACGTTAATATTGTTAGACATCCTTCCAAAAGGATATCACTGATGGTATTCCAGCTACTATTGCTCCCTATATGTTGGAAAATTTCAATTGCAAGTATAGGTGGAGTCGGTCACAAAAGGAACTATTTAATAATCCTTAACATCTGTTTTAACTACAATCAAACGTGCACATCTATGCTTCCATGAATGTAGAGTTTGGCTCGGTTACGGGTATGGAGAATCTTGACATTAGGTGGAGCTTTAAACTGATTTAAACATGTGTATTCAATTAAAATTAGATTCCTGAAATTATGAGGAACTATATTCTTAATATTTCTTCCTATCCATAAATGAGATCAAGCAATAGTCAAGGGGGACTCTCATTGGCATTAGATATGTTTGGCTAGTGACCATGGAATTGAAGCTTTGTTTTGCAAGATCAACGTGAATACACTTGACACTATAATAATTAATAACAATAAAATATCTAACAATTATTAATTATTAGGTGTAAGTTCCCGCGATGCGCGAACAAGGCGCAATGTGCGTAAAATAAGAACAAAAAATATCTATCGAATTTTCAACAAAACTGCCAATACGTAAAAAAGAAAAAAAAGTGAACAATGGGAAAAAAAATCACTAGAAAAAAAAGCCTCTCTCAAATTTTTCAACAAAACTGCCAACAACTAAAAAGGAAAAAAGTGAACAATGGGAAAAATCTCAACACTACCGTCCATAGCAAGCAGAATGATAGACTCCGTATGACTAAACCCCATAAATCTAAACGAACCTTCAGTTTCCCAAATCCATAGAATTCCGTAGAACAAAATCCAAATAAATATTCAAAAGTAAACTCAACTTAAACTCGTCAGAATTTTGTATCAAAAGCAAATAATATATTCTTCATTTGTATCAAAACGAAAAGAAGACAAAAATACCAACTTGGCCGGAATTTTGCTTAAAATGATTAGCCAAGCAAAATTTTGTTTTCTGCATCTTGTCACAACCTATGTAAAAAAATCAGATAAAAGAACAATCGGTTATATTAGCAGTAAAAGGATCCTAAAATTATATAGGCGCACAAATAATAAGATATGTAAAGAAGAACGAACCGACACACGGATAACCAATTTAAGACACATAAACCAATGACCATGCTTTTGAAAACCATGCCTCAAAGGTAATTTAGCATTATTAGTTTAATTTTCCATTTATTATTTTAACGTTATTAGTTTAGTTTTCCAATTTAGGATTTGGATAGGGTAATTTAGCGTTATTAGTTTAATTTTTCATTTATTATTTTCTAAATGTAAGCACAATTATCTTAGCTTTGGCTTTGTATTTATATTTATTTGCATAATTAGTGTATCCCGTTACAAACTGACACGCACCCACACATCGAACCGAACTTCGACATCTCCAAGTTCATGATTCCTCTGCATCGTATGAAGGTATAAATCTTTTAGGAGTTATTAATTATTTATATTTATATTTATATTTGGGATGTATTTTATATAAAAAAAATCGAGGCTTGATTTTTTTAGTTTTAAAAATAATTTTTTTTTGGCATTGTTCAAACGAGATTTTTATCTCGTTTGAAAGAAATTGGCTTTTAGTTTTTAGCTCGTTAGATCTTTGCTTCAAATGAACTTCAAATGAGAATCCACTGCATAGCGTCTCTTACTTCATTAGAAGCTCGTTAGAAGTTGGTTTAAACAAGATTTATGTCTCGGTTTGAACGAACTGAGGTTTTTGTTTAAACGCGATGCTATTCTCGTTCGAACGACTTCAGTTTTCATTCGAACGAGTCGCCGCCTCAAAAGTTGTGTCAAGTCTATATATACCTATTTTAAACCCATTTTGCATGAGACTTTGGGAAAAAACTTGAACATAAAATCTAAACTAAAGTTTTTTCATCTTTTAGGTTTTCAAACACTTTTTGATTCATAACTTTACATCCCCAAAATATTTTTTGAATCCTTTTAAAACCCTAGAACGTTTATGTATCTTGCATTAACTTTGTGGAGAGGATTCTCTACGGCTGACCTTGTGACCCGAGTGATCACGGCTGAAAAATGAAGAAGGCTGAATCGATGGATACCGAGGGTGGACCGCCACCTGTGGATGACTCTGGATCGAGCCGTATTCTTTAAAAGTTTTGTAAGTAGGTTGTCTTGTAAAACATTCTAAAGTGTTAATTAAAGGCTTTTCCCTGTAAAGGAATTTCTCATCATCTCTCTATGTTTGCATGTTTGGTTTGATACTTGCAATTATATACACTACAAGAAAAGAGAGATTTTGTGACAATTTTTTTTGCAACGAATAATTTTTCATTGTTGAAGATATGTATGTTGCGACGAATTATTTTTTTCATCGCAAATGGAAGGTACTTATGCAAAACGTTTTGCAAGTATTTTAATTTCGTCGATAAAAGGCTTAAATTTGCGACATATATAAAAAAGCTCGCAAATTTGCGACAAATTGTTATTTTCATCGCAAATTGCAGTACTACTGCAAAACATTTTGCAAGTATTTTAATTTCATCGCAAAAGCCTTTAATTTGTGACATATAAAAAAATCTCGCAAATTCGTGGGCGCAATTTTTTTTTTCCCGCCTCATTTTCCTGTACGGGTTAAAAATTCAAAAATGATTTGCGATGCATTTTTATTTCCTCACAAATTACTTGCCTTTATTCTTTTGGTAATGCACGGCATTTATCGCAATAAGTATCTGGAAAAAAAATAATGTGGGTTTACAAGAGAGTCATGGGTTATGAAAAGTCCCTTTATAGTTTTGATTTGAGATGCTGCTCATTTTCAGGTCTTATCTCCACAATCAAGGTTATCTCTCTTTCTCTTCTCCTTATATTCATATACTTATTATACCCCATTTCATTCGAGTTTGCAAGCAACTTTCTCTTGTAATCCATTTCGTCTGTAAGTACATTTCGTCTTTTTAAAGTTTCTTCTAAACTCATTTTTCAAAGTTAATCAATTTCACATGGATTGATTGCATTGCCATGATTTGTTTAATTGTTTGATATTGATTTTGTGTGTTGTTCTTCTTTGTATCAATTGATCATATTGTGACAACGATGAATGAAAAAGTTAAAACCAGTAGAATCTAGGTTAAAATGTTGTTTGATAAGTACTGAACTGATTCTTGTTATTCAGATTATTCTGTTTTAGTATTCATTTATTCATTAATGTTATGGTCCACCTGGTTGTGCATTTACCACATGAGACAATTATTGTCGAACCAGTAAACTCCCGATGAATGTTTCCATTTGAGAGGTACTCCATAATAAATTTCAGTTTATATTTTTTTAATGCACGTTACATATTGTTATATTATGTCAATAAGAATCTAAGGATACTAAAGGGAAGCGTTAACAATAAATCCCACCCTGAAGGTTCAATAGCAGAGTCGTAAGTTGTTAAAGAATAGTTAACTTTTTGTTCAACGTACCTTCACGGGATTGAAACCAAATTCAACCGAGTTGATCGAAATGATAATGCTTGCCCATCACAACAACAAGGGTGACTATCGACTTTTTCTCAAGTTGCCCGCCCCTTTGGTGGAAGACAATTCATAATGTTACGAGAAGGTGATATTGACAAGATCCATTAGTACATCTTGAATAATTGTGATGAGATACGACCACATATAGAGTAATTCTTATGCCAATATCTTGTTAATTAAAATACTTATAATTATTAGTTTCTAATTAAATGTGCTTGACTATGCATATGTAGTGAACATATGGCACTACTAGAGATGGAATCTCGAGATAACTTGTATCAAAGGCAAAAAAAAAAATCAAAGTGGTTTAAAAATCGAGTAAGTTGATGTGGGCATATAGTTTACTATGTTAATGAAATTAAAAATTGACAAATATTATTGGCAATTGACAACAGACTTAAATATTTATCTATTTTAGATGAGGAATTTGCATCAAGAAGGCTCTCCACTTGCCACATATGAAATTTATTCGTTGTCTTGTGGTATCGATGTTCGTGGAGGTTACAAACACCGTGTGTGTTCTTAATGGAGTTCGATTTCATACTAAAGCCTGTGATGACCGTCGCACAACTAAAAACAGTGGGGTAGTTATACCAAGGGAGCACGATGATGAAGTTATTATGGTCGGTTATGTAATGTTATCGAACTGAATTACATAATGGGGCACCACGTTATTGTATTCAAATGTGAATGGTATGACACTAATCCAAAAATAAAGGGAATACAAGTGGATTATCACCTCACTTCTATTAATGTTAGTAATACATTAATATTTGCGACGAAGTTTCTTTATCACAATAACTTTATAAATGAAAAAATATTTGCGACGAATATAACTTCTTTAGAGATGAACATATGTATCAAGAATGGCCAAAATCAAGTAATGTAATTGGAATTACGACAATGTTTACTTCCTTTAGTGACGTATCTGTTCGTCGCTAAAGATTATTTGCGACGAAGTTTCTTTGTCAAAACAACCTCATAAATGAAAAATATTTGCGACCAATATAACTGCTTTAGCGATGAACATATGTATCGAGAATGGCCAAAACCAGGTAATGCAATTAGAATTGGGACGATGTTTACATCCGTCAGTGACGTATACTTTCGTCCCTAAAGATTAGTTGCGATGAATGGTAGATTCATCGCAGAATATGTATAGCTACATGATTTTTGCAACCATATATATATTCGACGAATATAGGTCATCGTAAATGATGTTTTACGATGAATTTTAACCAATGGTGATGAACTTAATTCGTCGCTAAAATATAGTTCTCTTCTAGTGGTATTTAGAAGACATATTTGGATGCACACCTAATTTAATCAAAGTTTAAAATTTGAATAAAATTGGATTTGTGTGAGTTGGGATTTAAATTGAAAAAAATACAAAAATATAATTTTTTGTGACCATCCTAGTCGGGCTTGTTCACGCGCTTACAAGTGGTATTAGAGTCGGTTACACAAAAATACTGAGTGATTTTTTTCCGCAAAATTTTTTGACATCAATCTTTTTTGAAAAATTATTAATCTTTAAAAAGACGGATTTTAATGGATAATTTGTATAATCGAATGCCCATTTTTTATGGTTCCAATTATGCTTACTGGAAAGCAAGAATGAGATCAACTTTAAAATCAATTGATGAGCGTATTTGATTAGTTTGTGAAAGATGGTGGACTCCTTCCTCAGTGACTGTAGATAATGTCGTTGGCCCTAAACTTGTCTCTCAATGAAAAGAGGACGACTTTGAATGGAGAAATTTCAACTCTCGCGATTTGAGTGCCACGTGTTCCACAGTATTATGACGTGCACCGCATCTAAGGAAGCTTAGGATTCTCTCCATCTCACTCACGAGGGTACCAATGTCGTAAAGGCTTCTAAGCTACAAAATTTGACCATTCAATTTGAAACCATTACCATGCTAGAGTCCGAGTCTTTTAATGAATTTTATGCATATTTGTGAGACATAGTTTATTCTAGTTTTCTTTTGGGTGAGAAAATTCGTGAGACAAGAGTTGTTAAGAAAATTTTGAGGTCACTCCATGCACGTTTTATTCCTAAGGTTATCGTACTAAATTCGTTTAAAATCTTAGATACTTTTAGATTAGAAGAACTTGTAGGAGATCTTCAAATGTATGAGATTGATATGTTCCCTAAAACTATTAAACCTAAGGAAGTATGGATTTCTTTAAAGACTCAAACTAAGAAAACGTTTGTGAGTTCGAATCTAAATTTGAGTTTGAACTATTTAGATTCGAACTGGCTGACTTATCCATTTTGGCAAAAAAAATTCTCAAATTTTCCAAAGAAAAGATTTTTGAAAAAAATAAAAATAAGAATGAGGGAACGAGCAGGGGAGAGAATGAGGAAGAGATTAGATGTTATGAATGTAAGGGTAAAGGGCACAACGTGCATGAGTGTCCCACTAGGCTTAAGAGAAAGGGCAAGAAAGTTGCGAATGACGCCACTTTTAGAGATAGTGATGTCGAGTCAGTGGATTCAGGGGGAGAATCACCATATGAACCGTGCGTTGCATTCATGGATAGTAACGTTATCACTTCCATTTAATCCCACGTCGATTAGGAAATATTTAAATGTGAAAGCCTTGATGATGTTTCGAGTCATTCTGGAGAGAATGAGGATGGAAATTTGAGTGAGGGAGAGGGTAATCTTCAAAAGCCGTTTAGTGATCTTTACACTGAGACCTTGAAAACTAAAAAGCTAAATAAAGATTTGTCTCTTAGCATATAGATTTGGAGAAAGAGGTAAAATCTTTAAGAGAGTGTGAGGCCTCGGTGAGTCAACTTGAGAATGTGAAGATTTGTTTATGTGAGCAGTTGATTGTTTTAGGTAGGGAAAAGACCAATTTGACCAACACCGTGGTTAGTCTTACGAGAGATCTTTAATCTTCATTGGAGAATCGTGAGAAACTTGATGTCCATGTATCCCAACTCGAGAGTGATATCTAACATGCCCAGGAAGTCAAGGTCACTTTAGAGGACACATCTAAGAAAGTTGGAAAAATGCTCCTCAGTCCCGCGCTAGGTAACGTTAAGAGGCAATGAATAAGTTATGACGGTGCATCCACTTCCCATGTCACACCCAATCCGGTTCCCGAGTTTGAGTTGGATCCTATGGCCCTTAATCTAACCAACCTAGGCGAGCTCGTCCTAGACATTTTGAGAAAGGTGGACCCAACTCCATTAATGTTTGTTCCCATTGCAAATAAAGAGGCCACCTTAGAGAGTATTATTTTAAGCTAGGGAGAGTATCTTATAGGTATGTTCCCCGATATGCTCGCACACAAGTTCCCACACAAGTTCTCGCACGCACTCCCATACATGTTCCTCTGCATGCTCCCACACATCACTTGCGAGATTTGAGAATTTTATAGAGGAAGTAGACTTTTTAGTCAAAACTTCACAATGTTTGATGGAGGAATTTTATAAGATGTCTTCTCCTTTGGAGAAATCCTACGGGCCTAATGATTGAGGTCGATACTTGTTTTCTAGCATAGGGTGCCTATCATGTTCATATCTTACATCCATATTGCTAGATTGTACTATCATTGTATATCTATATTTTCATGTTCATATCTTTTTAGAAAAATGCAAAAAGAATTTTATTTTTCTCAAAAAATTTTGAAAAATACAAAAAGATTTTCTATTTTTAAGAAAAAGTGAAACAGGGAAAAAGATTTTATTTTGATAAAAATTTTGAAAAAGACAAAAAAAGTTTTGTAATTTTTTTTTCACCATATATAGATGAACATTAAAGATGTCCGAATCGCCCATTCATTTCATATCCACGCGACTGTTTTACGACATGACATTATTTCATATAAGTGCTTACTAATGTGTGGAGTCATTAAGTTGTGATTTGATGATTACTTGCTACATGTTTGACTCCTTATCTCCTTTAATGCACATGCACATGAGTACGAGCTTATTTAAATATTGCACTTACCTGTCACTTATCGATCATAGTATTTTCATCTCAATTTAGCTTTAAGACGAACCAAATATAAAAAATGAGATAAAAAGTTGTGCATGTAAGAACCATTGACCGAAATTAAATAATTTTTTTTGAAAAATTTGATCAATATTAAGCAATGGAAATGGGTTACGAAAAAGTCTTTCCGTTAAAAGTCGTCATTTGCAATGAAAAGCGCCCAACAAGATTAGAGGCATATAAAAATAAAATGCCAGGCCAATTTGTTTGAACATTGTAAGGACCAAATTTTCAATTGAGTCTTAATGTAGTTTTAACTTATTCTTGGAATAAAGCACGTTTGAGTCATCGATAGATTTTTATTATCCGATTACTACGAGACTATGACTTATCAAAGATTAATTAAATACGTTGTGACAAAGATTCAAAGCTTTAAAGAATTAATCATGCCGGAGTTTAATTGATGGAATTTCTCGTCTTTAAGGTTTAATTGTATTTTGAGATCACACAGATATGAATGAATAATGTTAATTTAACTCGGAATATTGTACAAAAATAAGGATGTTATTTTTAAGAAAATGTTTTTAAATGTTTTATTTGTTCAACACTTCATTCTTTTCAGATAATGATGGATTAGAGTTGGATAAGAGTTGGTTTTAAGTAAAACTCTGTTTTCAAAGTTTGATTTATCAAAACTCTAATCTGGGTGACGTCGTTCAAACGAAAAACGTTGTCGTTCGAACGAGTGTTGCTGTCATTCAAATGACGCGGTATCTCGCTCGAATGAGATCTGCCACTCCTCAAAATTGTAATAAATAGAGGTGTGTAATAGTTTCGATACAAAGAGTTTTCTGTACAAAGTTTTCTAAGGTTTCAAAGCTTAAACACATCCTTAGAGTTTACAAAGATCTGAGTTATAATTACCATATGTTTATGTGATCTTTGTTGCACCAAGTTGGGTTTATTCAACACTTGAACATTGTTGGTTTTGCAGTGGAGAAGCAAAGAAGGTTACTTTCGTATTCAACATCCTAGTTGGCACAAGGACGTATCGATAGATACTGAGGCATTCATGGAGGCGACTGATGTGGACGAGCATCGTAGAAGAATGTTACTTTCTGCATGGGCACTGTGAATATTTATAGAAGATCAGAGGAGCGTCAATTCTCGTGGGTGGATCGAGTCGTTGTATAAGACTACCGCCTGACTTTGTAAAACCATTGTCATAGTGATTGTCTGGCCTGGGCCGTCCGAGTTTTTTTTCCCGATTGGGTTTATCCTTGTACATCGACGCTGTGAGTATTGATTTACTTTATTTTACATGCTTTAATCTCTAGTTTCATTCTTAGGGTTAAACAAGATAAAATTGGGTTAAGTTAATGTGTGTTACAATTTGGTGTTGTTTGATAAAATTGGAAAGAGTTTTTCAAAAAGGCAAATTTCTTTTTATTCATCCTTAACTTAATTCCACTCAAGCAAAAGATTCTTGTTTAAAGTTATATACGGGGGCCTACAAATTGGTATCAGAGCTAGAAATACATTTTTATTGTGTTTGATCCCTTTTTGCTTGTAAGGATGAATTTTGGAAATTATGATAGTTTTTGCACTCCTATTTTTTATGGCACTAATTATGCTTATTGGAAAATACGAATGAAAAATTCTTTAAAATCCATTGATGAGCGTGTCTAGTTAGTTGTTGAAAAAGGTTGGTCACCACCTGTCACACGAGAGGGTGAGATCACTAATTTGAAACCCGTTGAGTCGTGAATTGAGACTGAACATAGGTTTGCACTGTATAACCCTAAAGGTCTGCACATTATTTCCTCATATGTCACACCCTAAGAGTATAATTATATCATGACTTGTGAAACTTCGGAAGAATCTTGGGATACACTGGCACTCACTCACGAGGGCACGAGCACGGTTAGGGCGTCTAAGTTGCAAAATGTCACTACACAGTTTGAGATGATTAAGATGTTAGAGAGTGAGATGTTTGATGAGTTTTACACTAGGGTGTTCACTATTGTTAACGCAGTGTTTAACCTAGGTGAGAAGATTCTCGATAACCGAGTGATAAATTTATTTTTGAGATTATTGCCGAGTAGGTATGATGCGAAAGTGACCATTATGAATTCCCTTGGTATGCTTAACTCGTCTAAACTAGAAGAGATCATAGGTGACCTGCAAACCTATGAACTCGATATGTTTACCTCCAAGCAAGTGCAAAAGAAAGAAAGGGCATTTCTTTGAAAGCCCTGAAGGAGGAAACTAAAGTTTAGAAGGATGATTCCGATTCCGACTTTGAGGATGTCGTCTTGTTGGCAAGAAAGTTCAAGAATTTTCTTCAAATTCATAATCAATCGAAAGATGCCAAAAAGTTTGAGAAATTCAAGAGCAAGGGAGACTCCACCTCTAAGGATAATAGTGAGAAACCTAAGAGAGATGAGTCTGATAGGTGTTTCGCGTGCGAGGGGTATGGTCACAAAGTAGTTGAGTGTCCCACTAGACTTAAGAAAGAGGTCAAGAGACCGATAGCATACAATTCCGCCTTAAGTGATAGTGACCCGAAAGATGGAGAGTCTCCCATTGAGCGTAACTTTGTTGCGTTTATGGAATATCATGTGAGCGGCGATGATTTATCTTCCCCTGAGGATACTCATAAACATGACACTTTTGAGGCTGTTGAGAGTGCTTCCCGAGAGGGTGAGGATGAGGAGATCGACGTAGGAGAGTTTCAAGTTGCATTTCGAGAGTTGTTTGAGGAGATGGTGAAGGTGAAAAAGGCTAACTCGAAATTGCAAGATAAGTTGAAAGAACATGCCATATAAATTAATGATGCGTTAATTGAGGATCTTAGGGCATGGGAGAAGAAGCTTAGGAAGAAGCTAGAGTATGTCGAGAAAGAGGGAGACACCCTTAGAGGTTTGATGGAGGCTTTGGAAAAGTAGGTGCTAGAGTTTGAGGAGTCTAGGCATCTACTTGAGTCTAGGATTAAGGAGTTGGAGGAGAGTTTAAGAGACTCGTCTAGAGTTAAGTTTGACTTGGAGGCTAGAAGTGAGAAGTTGGATAGGATTCTAGGCACCATCCAAATTAAGAGAGATAGGGTTGGTATTCTCTTTGATGATCGTATTGTTCACATTCCCCCCGAACGTGTGAGAGAGACACATAAGAATGCTAGAAAAGGTCCATGTGTAGGTCACTTTCCATACCATCTCTACACTTGCACATTTTGTGGTAGGAAAGGTCACCTTATAAAGTTTTTCTATGACCTTAGGAATGCTCCTCGAAAGTTTAGGAATAAAATTTCCCCGATTCCCCCCACCCCTATGCGTCGTTACACACCTACTTGGGTTAGAAAGTCGGATTTGGTAGCTTTAAAAATAAAAATTTATGGTTCTCATTTGGTTGCACTTGATTCTTCTCATGCTAAATCTAAAGGTTGAGTGTGTTACCATGTTTATCATTTCGTATCACATTTTTTTTTGCATCTTATTAGAAAAATACAAAAAGATTTTTTGGTTTTGAAATTTTTTGAGAAAAACACAAAAATATTTTGATTTTATTTGAGTCAAAATATTTTGAAAAATCCAAAAAGATTTTCGGTTTTGTTTTTTGTGTCATGAGTTAACATGTTTGATGTGTCACATTGGTGTGCTTGGACCCCCTTTCTTCCATTATCCATGTGGCTAGGACATTTGGTCATTATTATCGATGCTTAGAATGATCTTAACCATTATATTGTGGGGTTGTTTCAAAGTTTATATGTATTTTGATTCGACTTTGTATATATGCCATCTTTGAACGCATGCACGAGTTTATATGGATGTTTGACTAGCATATTTGAGTTTGGTGAGATGTTCTTATCTTAATTTTGTCATCTATGTGTAAGTAAACTTAAGGAGAAGGTGTGCATGTAATAACCGCTTATCGTTAGGATTAAGTTGAAAATATGATGAGTGTTCACGATAATTTACTCGTCATGAAAGCCACAGTTTAAAAGAGGGCAAAACACTCATAAGGCAATAAAAAGAATCATATGCCAAAAATGGGCCAAATTAGTTTACTTCATTCAAATGAAAATATGATATATTTGAGACAGTTTGGATGGATTAATATTTTAAACGGGATTACGCAAAGAATCCTAAGGTTGAAAATTCGTGTCATGATGCTATTGTTTGTAGAATCATCAAAATTCCGGATTCGTGTGCATAATGTGTGTTTAGTTCGTTAAGCTAACACTTTAATTGTCACATATGACTATAATAAAGTTTAATGATTGATTGCTATCAATTAGAGTTTCTTGATCGTTTCGATGTGTTGGAATTGTGATTCATTTGTTGTAGTTCACGCCCATACATTCCATGTTCATGTTTAAGCACATCGGTACTATGTTAGCATGTTACTCATATTTTTTTGGTTTTTTCATTTTCTTAGTTTAGCTACTCTTTTGCTATTGTTTTATAGTTTTGAGCCCCTTCCAATCAGTTTTTTATGGAAAAATTTTCACTAGGCAACACTGTTTAATTTTCTGGGAAAATTGTGACAGTTTGATTATGTCGTTCTAACGACATCTAGTTTTGCTCAAGCGATGTTGCTTCTCGTTCAAGCGACATCCATGGCTCGTTCGAACAATAACTTCTTTGACCAGTGTGACTTTTTTGGTTAACTGATTTTGTTTCAGTACCCTGCTGGTACTGGGTTTCTATTTATGCAGTCTTCTTTTAGAGATTTAATCTTTTGCTTCATTAATATGTTTCATCACACCTGCTTTGATTAATATAGTCTTTGTGTGATTCACTGTTGGCTAGCTATTGATTTGACATTGCTTAATTATTTTTTATCTGATTGTTTCATGTTTATCTAATATATTATGCGTTGATTTAATCAAATTGGTTGCTAGATTTGTTTATCTTTTCACTCGATTGTCTATTCGAGAGAAAAAAAGGGAAGAGATGTCTGTGATGTAGGGGGAGTTTTGTGAGTTTTTGTGAGTTACACATAATGGTATCAGGTTTTATACTGATTTATATCATTTGTTCCTCCATACTTCACTTGGTATTAGTCTGTTTCATGTGTATAGGTATGGTTAACGAGATTCGAGATTTCAAGTCTGCATCACATTCAGACATTCATAGACAGTTTCATGCTTATCGATCCATCGTTTATAAGTCTTATCCTGTACTGATGATGTATTTTTACTTTTGAGTATTATGGGATGGGATTTAGGCGTCATACGGCCCGACTTAGGCATTTCGCTGTTGGTTTTGTCCCGGAATAGTCAAAGGTGGAGATTTGTAAGGACCAAATTTACAATTGAGTCTTAATGTAGTTTTGATTTATTCTTGGAACAAAACACGTTTGAGTCAGAGGTAGATTTTTATTGTCCGATCACTACGAGACTATGACTTGTCGAAGATTAATTGAAGACGTTGCGACAAAGCTTCAAAGAATTAATCATGTCGAAGTTTAATTGATTCAATTTCTCGTCTTCAAGGTTTAATTGTATTCCGAGATCACCCGGGTATGAATGCATAATATTAATGTAACTCAGAATTTTATTTTATAAAAATAAGGATGTTATTTTTAAGAAAATATTTTAAAATGTTTTATTTGTTTAACACTTCGTTTTTATCAGATATGGACATATTAGAGTTGGATAAGAGCTGGTTTTAAGTAAAAATCTATTTTCAAAGTTGGATTTATCAAAACTCTAATCTGGGCGACGTCGTTCAAACGACAAACTTTGTCGTTCGAACGAGTGCTGAGTGCAGTACGAAAAATAGTTTTGATACAGAGAGTTTTCTGCACAAAGTTTTCTAAGGTTTCAAAGCTTAAATACATCCTAAGAGTTTACAAAGATTTGAGTTATCATTACCATATGTTTACACTACACCAAAAAAAGGAATCTGGCATGGTTTAAAACTATGCCAGATAAAATCTGGCACGGTTTTGAACTGTGCCAAAATCAGGTGTTCCAAAATGTCCATTTTTTCCTGGCACGGTTTAAAAGTGTGCCAGATTTGACCAAACACGAATACTTTTGGAACACTTTTAAACCGTGCCAGAATTTGATATTTTTGGCACATTTTTTGCACAGTTTTGAACTGTGCCAGATTGAGCACATTTTGATAAACTTTTGGCACAATTCAAAATCGTGCAAAAAATTGATACACTTTTGGCACGTTTTTGAAATGTGTCAAATTTTTGGATAATAGAAAAAAAATTAATTATTTGAAAACAAGAAAATTCACAAATTGCAAATCTTGCACGTTGTTAATAAACTAATGTACGTATAAACTTCAAAATATTACAAGTCTTTAGTAGTTCACAGACCAAAAAAAAATTGGGCAGAGTTTCCTCTATTTTCTGAACATTCTAAAACCTGGTAGTATAAAACCTGCGTAATATAAAGCCTGCACAGCCACAAAATATAATAATAAACTTACAAAAGCCCGCACGACCATAAAAGTTAACAATAAAACTACAAAAGCTTGCATGGTCATAACACACAAAAATATAATAGTGAATATTAACGACATTAAATAAATAAACCCCTTGTTGTAAACCATTGACTTCTCCGTGTGTTCCATGTGAATAAATGCTAATGATAAAATGTTATCCTGTAAACAAAATTGGATACAAAAAAGAGACGATATTAGTAACCAAGTAATTTATAAAAAAAAGCTTACTCAAGCTAAAAAATTACATATAGGAGTTGCAATTATTACTATATTCTAAAATTGAAAATCTTACGCAAGTTATGACTACCTAATCAGTTTCTACGAGTTACATTGGTCTCGTGTGAGGTGTTAGTGCTTCTTACGGGATCGTTTGGGGGCTGATTTGGGTTTTCACCCTTCAACGACTTGTTTCTAAGCCTAATCCATATATTATCAAATTATTGTCATATTCTCAAACCGAGAGGCCCGTGACTACGCGATCAGTTCCTACGAGTTACATTGGTCCCATGTGAGGTTTTATTGCCTCTTACGAGGTCGTTTGGGGGCTAATTTGGGTTTCCACCCTTTAACGGCTTGTTTCTAAGCCTAATCTATATATTTTAAAATTATCATCATATTCTCAAATCGGGAGCCCCGTGACTATGCGATCAGTTCCTACAAGTTACATTGGTCCCGTGCGAGGTGTTCGTACCTCTTACGGGGCCGTTTGGCTGCTGGTTTGGATTTTTACCCTCATACGACTTATTTTTAATCCAAATCTAGATATTTACAAATTATCGTCATATTCTCAAACCGAGAGACCCGCGACTACGCGGTCATTTCCTATAAGTTACATTGGTCCCGTGCGAGGTGTTCGTGCCTCTTATGGGACCATTTGGGGAGGGGGGGGGGGGTTTGGGTTTTTACCCTTTAACTTCTTGATTTTAAGCCTAATTTATATATTTTCAACTTATCGTCATATTCTCAAACCGCGAGACCCGTGACTAGGCGATCAAATCCTCTAAGTTATATTGGTCCCGTACGAGGTGTTCAGGCCTCTTACGGGACCGTTTGGCTGCTGATTTGGGTTTTCACCCTCTAACGGCTTGTTTTTAAGCCTAATCTAGATATTTCTAAATTATCATCATATTCTCAAACCGGGAGACCCCACGACTACGTGGTCAGTTCTTACAAGTTATATTGGTCCCGTGCGAGGGATTCGTGGCTCTTACGTGGCCGTTTGGGGACTGGTTTGGATTTTCACCCTTTAACTGCTTATTTTTAAGCCTAATTTAAATATTTTAAAATTGTTGTCATATTCTCAAACCGGGAGACCCGTGACTACGCGATAAGTTCCTACAAGTTACATTGGTCCCGTGCGACGTGTTCGTGCCTCTTAGTGGGCCGTTTGGCGACTGATTTGGGTTTTCACCCTCAAACGGCTTGTTTCTAAGACAAATCTAGATATTTCTAAATTGTCGTCATATTCTCAAATCGGGAGACCCGCGACTACGCTGTCAGTTCCTATAAGTTACATTGGTCCCGTGCGAGGTGTTCGTGCCTCTTACGGGGCCATTTGGGGGCTGGTTTGGGTTTTCACCCTTTAACTGCTTATTTTTAAGCATAATTTAGATATTTTCAAATTATCGTCATATTCTAAAATCGGGAGATCCGTGACTATGCGGTCAGTTCCTACAAGTTACATTGGTCCCGTGCGAGGTGTTCGTGCCACTTACGGGGCCGTTTGGCGGCTAGTTTGGGTTTTCACCCTCAAATGACTTATTTTTAAGCCTAATCTAGATATTTTCAGATTATCATCGTATTCTCAAATCGGGAGACCCGCGACTACATGGTCAGTTCGTGCAAGTTACATTGGTCCCGTGCGAGTTGTTTGTGCCTCTTACGAGGCCCTTTGGGGGCTGGTTTGGGTTTTCACCCTTTAAATGCTTGTTGTTAAGCTTATTTAGATATTTTCAAATTATCGTCATATTCTCAAATTGGGAGACCCATAACTACGCGATCAATTCTTACAAGTTACATTGGTCCCGTGAAAGGTGTCCGTACCTCTTACGAGGCCGTTTGGTGGCTGGTTTGAGTTTTCACCCTCAAACGACTTGTTTTTAAGCCTAATCTAGATATTTTCAATTTATCATCATATTCTCAAATTGGGAGACTAGCGACTACGCGATCAGTTCCTACAAGTTATATTGGTCCCGTGCGAGGTGTTTATGCCTCTTACGGGGCCGTTTGGCGGATGGCTTGGGTTTTCCCCTCAAACGGCTTATTTTTAAGCCTAATCTAGATATTTCCAAATTATCGTCATATTCTCAAACCAAGAGACTTGCGACTACGTGGTCAGTTCCTACAAGTTATATTGGTCCCATGTGAGGTGCTCGTGCCTGTTACAAGGCCATTTGGGAGTTAGTTTAGGTTTTCACCCTTTAACGGCTTATTTTTAAGCCTAATCTGGATATTTTCAAATTATCGTCATATTCTCAAACTGGGAGAACCGCGACTATGCGATTAGTTCATATAAGTTACATTGGTCCCGTGCAAAGTGTCCGTGTCTCTTACGGGGCCGTTTGGGGGCTATTTTGGGTTTTGACCCTCAAATGTCTTATTTTTAAGCCTAATCTAGATATTTCCAAATTATCGTCATATTCTCAAACCGAGATACCCGTGACTACGCGATCAGTTCCTACAAGTTACATTGGTCCCGTGCGAGGTGTCTATGCCTCTTACGGGGCCGCTTGCGGGCTGGTTTGGATTTTCACCCTTTAACGGCTTGTTTTTAAACCTAATCTAGATATTTTCAAACTATCATCATATTATCAAACCGAGAGACCCTGACTACGCGGTCAGTTCCTACAAGTTACACTAGTCCTGTACGAGGTGTCCGTGCCTCTTACGGGGACGTTTGGAGGCTGGTTTAGGTTTTCACCCATTAACGACGTGTTTTTAAGTCTAAGTGTTGATTTTTACAAATTACCTGTATATTCTCAAATCGGGAGTCCTGTGACTATGCGGTCAGTTCCTACAAGTTGCATTGGTCCCGTGCAAGGTGTTATTGCCTCTTACGGGGTCGTTTGGGGGCTGATTTAGGTTTTCGACCCTCAACGACTCATTTTTAAGCCTAATCTAGATATTTTCAAATTATCATCATATTCTCATACCGAGAGACCCGCAACTACACGACCAGTTCCTACAAGTTACATTGTTCCCGTGTGATGTATTCGTGCCTCTTACGGGGTCGTTTGGGGGCTACTTTAAGTTTTCACCCTTTAACGACTTATTTTTAAGCCTAGTCTAGATATTTTCAAATTAACGTCATATTTTAAAATCGGGAGACCCGCGACTATGCGGTCAGTTCCTACAAGTTACATTGGTCCTGAGCGAGGTTTTCGTGCCTATTACGGGATCGTTTGGGGGTTGGTTTAGGTTTTCACCCTTTGACGACTTGTTTTTAAGCTTAATTTAGATATTTTCAATTATCATCATTTTCTCAAACCGGGAGACCTGCGACTACACGATCAGTTCCTACAAGTTACATTGGTCCCGTGCAAGGTGTTCGTGTCTCTTACGGGGTCGTTTGGGGGCTGGTTTAGGTTTTTACCTTTTAACGACTTGTTTTTAAGCCTAATCTAGATATTTTCAAATTAACGTCATATTTTCAAACCGGGAGACCCGCGACTACATGATCCGTTCCTACAAGTTACATTGGTCTAGTAAATGATTTTTTTTATTAAACATGTATGTTTTCTGATTTTTCTAGCACCTTTAATTAGACAACTATAACTACAAGATGAATCAATCGAACATGAACATAAAGAAATTTACAAACTTGTAGAACCAGTGTGTCGATTTCAGTAAAGCCTGCAAATTCCATCGCCTTGCGTATCTCTGGTACAATCTACATAAGGAAAACATTAATAAACATATGAATATTTTTTTTACTTTCACCCTCAATGTTATTTGAACTTTCATATTACACCCTCACTTATACAATAATTTGAGATACACTCACAAAAGCATCGAAAGATTGGTTGGTTGAATAAAGTATGTGTACATTATTCCTGCTTGAATAAAATAATGGAAGCATCTATAGTTATGCAGTGATTCATTTAGGATGCCACTGTTAAGGGCAAACCATGTGTCATATTTGTTTTATAAGCACGACATATCCTATTTATATAACAGTTTATATAACCCCTATTTATAAATAGGGGCATATCTTAAATGCTCAATGGTGAAACATGTTCATATAAAACCCCTGCGAAAACTATTTGTGAAAACTATTTATGAACTATTTAGAGCGTATCCTAGTCTTGAAACATGGATTTTGTATGCAACACAAATAATACCATAACCCCGTGTTTCATAAAACCAAAGATGTGTTATCAGAGTCCTACATGCCCAAAGGTATTGCATTTGAACAAAACTTTAACTCCGTCAAGCATTTAAACAAACATAGTGTAAATAAATAATTAACTCGACAAATCTCATATTCACCCAACTCGTAAAAAAACGTTGCCAAACCCCCAAGCTCCAACCCCGTTCGCCGCTTTACCCTTAATAACCAAACCACCTATTTCTCTATTAGTATATAACTCTCTCTCTCTCTCTCACACACACACACACACACACACACAAAAAGACACACATTGCTCATATTCAATTTATTAAATTGGCTACTTTGGAACAAATCCAATAAGCTGATGTTTAACTAAAAAATAATCTAAACTCAACTAAACCTAACAAAGTATAATTACTAATAAAACAAATAGGAAGTAATGCTTACAATTTGCAATGCCACTTTTGCACTGATCCCTCACCTTCGGCAATGCTCCTCCCATGTATGTAAGTAAATCCAAATATGAGACATAAGTTTGTGAACAAAACTAAAAACACACTAAAGTTAGGCCCCACTTCAACTCAGGTGTCTCTTTTGTATAATCCAAGAATCACACAAATGTGTCACCAAGGCATACAATGGTGCAATATGTAGGTATTTTTCCACACATTCGCACTACTTAAATCTTATCCCGTATTATACACAGTCCTATGCAAATAAAAGAGCACAAAATCTTAAGAACAATGAAACCAAGTCAAATGTATTAAGGTATACATAATACTAATAGAAAATACACAGCTATTGAACATGAATACTAATGTTCAATAGCTATGTCTTTTGTATTTAATGTTCAGTACTAATGGTGTACTGGATAAATATATACATGAATACTAATTAGAGTTGCTGCCCAAACATTCAGAAGATGGCATCGAAAGATAGAAATTCAAAGATAAAAGTGATCAAATAATAAATTGTAAATATATCCATTTGCATGTTCGGATACATCATACTGAATAAATATAGCCTTTTACATGATGGATGATAATATAATTATTATTTTGGTTGTCCTTAATGTTTCTTGTTAGTTTTTCGATGATGTTAGTTTCCTCGCTTCTAGTTTAATCGCTCAATCTCATGATGGACCAAATTTGGTGCTCGGGATTGATGTATCCGAACATGCAAAATCTACCTGCTTAGCTGTTCGCTAAGACATTAATTGGGTTTTAAAATAAATATCGAGAAGAATAAGAATATAATCAGTTGAAGGTCTGACCTTGATGGATGTTTATGATTTAGTTATCTTTTGAAGCCAAGAACACTAACCTGGGGGACGAGTGGAAAAGGTCGAGTGAGGTCTACGCAATTCTGAGGTGACCAATAAATGATTATATACGAGGTTTGTTAGGCTCAGGTACCAATTTAGAAAGCAACCCCGCCATGTCTGGATAGTTCGTTACGATGAAGGGATGATAAATGCTCTTATCCATTTAAAAAACATTAAGTCCCAATATGCAAGGTTTACTTGGACAAATATTATTAGTAAAAAATGAAGACAATTAAATTTGCATACCTCGGATAAAAGCTCTATGTCATCCATAGCATGCAGATCCAAAAGCCCAGCTCCAAAATCCCGCCTGAAGTCAGACGAATAAAGACCATCCGATGCAGCAAACCCAATAGAACTTTGGGCAGTAGGAGTATATGGTTCAAAACCAGATTCACCATTAAAGTTGAGATTTCTCATTAGTTTGAAAAGCCTATGTTTATCTTCAACATATTGTGCTCCATAAACCTTTAAGAAGTATACAAAATTTCTCTAACAATCATAAATTTAATAAGTCTCATTACCCAGACAAAACACAGAATGCACACATAACTCCACAAACTCTTGCACAACAAGAGAAAAATAAACTGACATAACCAACAATAGACATAGTAGGGTTTCATTTCAGGTCAAAAATCAAATGTGGAATGGACATCGGTATCACAAAACTAGTAAAACTCAATTCAAACACCTAGTACTGTAATCCCGCAGATTGGAGCCACCTAGCCATGACCGCATCTCCAGCATTGCTCGAGGGAACGGAACTAGGGATTGAACTTCCGATGGGGTAATCATCTTCTCTAACCCATTTTGTCGGCCCTAGCCTTCACCACCACAATGCTCTCACCCTCTCTATAAATAGCTAACCCCAATTCGCACCCAATAAACACCAAGACCAAATAGAAAGAAGAAACCCTCTGCTCAAAAATCAAATCAAACACTTGTCTCCATGGTTGGGCAGTTGAGGTTCATCTTGAGAGAGAGTGAGACAAGACCAAAAATATAGGTTGCGTGAGGGACAGAGACGAGAGGGAGAGCTAATTGAGATACGAGGGAGAGCGGGAGACAAAAATTTGGAAGGATGAATACTATTTTTTTAGACTATTTATATTTTAGTCAAGTGTACTCTATTTTTGTAGACTTTTAAACAGTGCCAAATTTTGGCTCAGTTTTAAAGTGTGCCAGATTGTTATTAAATCGTGCCAAAATTTGGCACAGTTTTAAGCTGTGCCAGATTTTTAATATCAAGGTGTGCAAAATTGTTATTTTTGGTGTAGTGTTATGTAATCTTTGTTGCACCAAGTTGGGTTTGTTCAACACTTGAACATTGTTGGTTTTGCGGTGGAGAAGGTTACTTTTGTGTTCAACATCGTAGACGACACAAGGCGGTACCAGTGCATTCGTAGAGGCGACTGCTGTGGACGAGCATCGTAGAAGAAGGTTACTTTCTTCATGGGCACTGTGAATATTGGTAGAAGATCATAGGAAAGTCAAGTATCGTGGGTGGAACGAGTCGTTGTATAAGACTACCGTCTGACTTTGTAAAACCATTGTCATAGTGATTGTCTAGCCTCGGTCGTTCGAGGTTTTTTTCCCGATTAGGATTTTCCATGTAGATCGGCGCTGTGAGTATTGCTTTACTTTATTTTACTTGCTTTAATCTCTAGTTGCATGCTTATGGTTAAACAAGACAAAATTGGGTTAAGTTAATTTGTGTCACAATTTGGTGTGGTTTGCTAAAATTGAAAAGAGTTTTTCAAAAAGGCAAATTGATTTGTATTCATCCTTAACTTAATTCCGCTCAAGCAAAAGTTTTTTGTTTAAAGTTATATATGGGGGCCTACAAACATTAATGCTTTACTACACATGAGCATTAATTTCTTCAAAAATAATTGAGAATATTCTTAACTATGTGAGGTTTTAAGGGAGTTCAGTTGGTGTGAAAATCACTTACGTTGATTAGTTTAAGTCAATTTCACATGAGTTTACAATCTTTTATGCCTAAGGTAGACTTTGAGATCTTTCATTAGTGGTATCTCAATCGTTCGTGCACATGTGTTATGATTATCAATGTTAACCTATGGAATATGTTTACACCCCAACATTCCGCTTTCATGATTCAGGTATTTTTGTGTTAAATCATGGTGTGTTGTATTTGAAAAAACTTATACTTGAGAAAACTTTGAAATTTTTTAAAAATAGTTGGGGAAGCATTTGAGATTATCACTACATATGCATTATTTCTATATCGTTGTGATGATATCTTACTTCTTATATGTGATGTTTTATACTTCATGTTTAGATTCTATACATTTGTCTATTTTGATTTATGGAGGAGAATGCATGAACGCGTTTTATTCTCTATTTCCAACTCTTTGCATCATGGGTATTTTTATTTGTTTCATGTGTGTGCATAGGTATCCAAATGAAGAACAAATTATACCGCATGAAGACAAATTTTCCCAAAGGAAGAACAAGATTAGATTAAGGATAAAGTTTCACTATGTCGTTCCATTTCTAGGATTTGGGAAGGGTATTATGATTTTTTGTCATAGAGGGATAATTTTTGTAATTTGGATTTCGATTAGTTTTGTACCAGAATAGTCAAAGGGGGAGATTTGTAAGCACAAATATCTTATCTTAGGCTTTGTATTTATATTTATTTGCACATTTGACGTATCCCGTTACAAATCGACATGCACCGACATGTCGAACTGAACTTCAACATCTCTAACTTCAAGACTCCTCTACATCGTATGAAGGTATAAATCTTTTAGGAGTTCTTAATTATTTACATTTATATTTGGGATGCATTTTATATAAAAAATCGAGTCTGGATTTGTTTTAATTTTTTTTTGGCCTTATTCAAACGAAATTGCTATCTCATTTATATGAACTACTGGAGTAAGAAAACGAAATGTATTATAAATGAAAAGCAAAGTACAAAAATACGGGAAAAGTTGAAATTAATTCCAATTTAAAAAATATTTAGAATATTTCAAAGTTAAAAAATTATATACATTGAAATTATTGTTTTTTTAAATTTTGTGATATAATATAATAATATTTTCGAACCTTGAAAAATTCCAAACATTTTTGGAATTGGAATTAATTTCAACTTTTCCGATATTTTTCGACTTTTTTCATAAGACGACACCTTTGTGATCTTTTTAAAATATGCCTAATTAGGATTTTTCTAAAAATACTCTAATTGTATTTTGACATATTTTACTTATTTGAATTTATACTATTTCGATTTTTTAATTGATGCCAATTAGAAATAAAATCATTTTTTAATTTCTTTTTTCCAAAATTTCTTATTTTCTTTTTTTTTTTGAATTATTTTTTAACTTTTAAAAATTCAAAAAAAATTTGGAATTGGAATTAATTTCAACTTTTTCTATATTTCAAACTTTTTTTAACAATTATACGATTTTGTTCTTTTTAAAATATGCCAAATTAGGATTTTTCTAAAAATATTCCGATTGTATTTTTACATATTTTATTTATTTGAATTTATACTATTCCGACTTTTTAATATATGTCGATTAGAAAAATTTTCTTTTTATTTTATTCAATTTTTTATGTTAGTTTTTGGACTTTTTTCGATTTTTTTAAAAAAAGTTTTGAATTTTTTAAATATATTCTAATGAAGTTTCTTTATTTAAAAAAATTAGGCAGCTAATAATTTGAGGCCAAAATGATTTTTTTTAAATGGGGATTTTTGCAAAACTGATCATAAAAGTGGGAGAAAAATACTAAATATAAATAGTACCAAACGGTTTGAATAGAAAGTTAACAAAATAAGTATGTATTGCAAATTTTTAAAAAGTGGAGGTGTATTACAAAACTGATCATAAAAGCGTGATGAAAAATTCAAATTAATCTTTAAGTATATCATATACGCGCGTATACATGTATACGTGATATGTGGAGGGCATGGAATTCTCTAAGGCCATCTCCAGTGGGAGAGGCACAAACAATGGGTATTTACATTTTTTACGGTAGATTGTTGAATGTGGTTCCATAGTGGGATGGTGTAAATATGGTCTGGGCGGGAGACTTTCATTCGCCCAGGGGTAGGGCTGACCCTAGGGGGAGACATTTAGCCGCCCATTGTTCCCACCGTTCAAATTCGACCGTTAAAAGCCTTTAACCGTTTGGCTATAACTTTTTTTTTATTAGTGGGTGGAATCTGGGCGGTAGAGAGTCATCCGCCCATAGGCTGGGCGGCTAAAACTTGTCCGCCCAGTTGTGCCCCCCCAATACACAATGTCTTCCGACCATCCAAATATGCATTGGAGTTAGACTTTCTCTCTCTCAAATGTGCATATTATTTGACCCACTACAAACTGAGACAGTCTAAATGTTTACATTTAGACTGCCCACTGAAGATGGCCTAAGGCCAATTTCAATGGACAATGCAAATGTGTATATTTACATTGCTTCCCTCCTGCAATGGGTAATAAAAGATGCACACTAAGGAGAGAGGAAATGCAGCGGAGATGTAAATTTAGACGTAGTGGCGCGGGAAAGGGTTATCCAGCTAAAGTGTTGGCAAAAGATGTAGTTTTACATCTTTTGAAAGTTAACCACCGGAGATGGCCTAATACATGTAGACGGTAGGGGTGCACACAGTTCGATTTGGGTCGGTTTTGAGACTAATCCGAGAACCGATCCGAGATGGGTTGATTCCAAATTTTTGAAATCGGAACCGAACCGATAATTATGCAAAACCGAACCAAACCGAACCAACGGTTCCCGGATCGGATCAGATCGATTTTCGGTTCCAAAGTTATATTTCAAACTTAGTGAAATCTTAAGATTAATGTATTTCATAAATAATTTTTTTAAAGTCAAAATAAATTTTGATCCTCAATAACATAAGTTAGAAACTCAGGTAATCAAAAAAATATAAATTACAAGTATTAAATATATAAAATAAATATATATGTAATTATAAATCGGTTCGGTCCCGGATTGGTTCGGTTCGGATCGATTTTCGGTTCGGATTTTTTTTTTCCGCTGAAACTGAACAGAAATATCAATTTTGTTTTCTTTAGAACCGAAGCCAAATCATTGAACAAAAAAATCGATCCAAATCAAATCAATGCAGTCGGTTTAGTTTGGTACGTCGGATTTTCGGTTTTGTTGATCAACCTACTAGACGGATATGTGGTCCGATAGTCCCAGACTTCACCCCTCCGACCCTACCTATTTATTCCACCTGGTGTGCATGGCCTACAAGATGAAACAGATATTCAACAGCCAACCCATTCTGTCGTACAAGAAGACTCCAAGCTTTAGGTCAAGCCATTTTTACCTTTTTTTTTTTTTTTTTTTTATCATAAAGCCATTTTTACAAAACTGATGTTAATCTCATATTGAAAAAATAAACTATATCGACTTCGTTATATGTTAATTTCAAGATCCCCCAATGAATTACCACAAAAACTCTTCCATCTTCATCTCATACTTGCACCTTTCTATATTCATTTTCCTACTATCACAAAAATCTTTTTGTTTGGATCCACAGTATGAAGCGTGTGGTGCCCCCAGAAATTGCGAGAGACATAATATAAGCTATCCATTCTATATTCAGAACCATCCAGAATCATATTGTGGGTATCCTGGATTTGGGCTCAACTGCAGCAGTAATGGTGATATACTTTTTCACATACCCAATAATTGTTGGAAATGGTAATTGCAGAATAAACGAAATAACCCAAATTCGAAATAGATAAAATTAGAAGGACTTATCGATCGAGGTTTGTGTTTGACACAAAGTCCTAAATGTGAAATTGCTCACTGATATTTGTAGCTGTCAGCCTCGTGAATATACACCTCCCAGGATTCAACGATCAGATTTAAACACCAGCTATGTATTAAATATTTGAACTCTCAGGATACTCCAGCACTCCCAAAAAAATGACGAACATAAATGTATTTTCAGAAAATAGCAAAAGAATATTTGCACAGAAAGTGATTTTCAGAATATAGCAAAAGTATTTTTCCAGATAACGTGAGAGAGATTTTCAATTCGTTTTTGACTCTGTAGCCTTTTCTTATATAAGAGAAATGGTAAAAAACGTGAGTAGAGGTTTTAACCAACTAACCCACTAATATCTCCACTAACATCTATAGTGGAAGAAACAGTCAAAGACTTAAAAATGGTTTAAAATTAAAACGATTTTGAAAAGATTTAATGCACATTAGAAATCTCCAAGAGCCCAAGACCCAATCTTCGACTCTTAATAATTAGTGTACTCCCTAGGACTTGAACCCAAGACCTCATGCACACACACCCACTAACTTACCACTTGGCCACTCCCACTAACCTATTTACTTCATTCAAAATAAATATATATAGTAATAATATACCCAACAATCCCCCACATGAATGAAATAAATAAATAAGTAAAATAAAACGACGCTCTAGAGTATCATAAGGAGTGACGTATAAGGCAAAGGTGTCATTCGACTTGAACCTTTGCTTTGTGTTGATCTATTGAGTTTACCGGTTGATAGTGAACTAATGTCTTGAACTATTTCACCCTTGTTCTAAAATTAAGTCAATAGAACACACACGTGACTCCCAAAAATCATCATCGAGTTCCCACAGTTGTGCTCGTTTCGACCTTGAGCATGCCCAGGTTTCTTGAGTGCTCTAGAGAATCAGCCTTAATTCTCGTAGGAAGCGGCCCCACTACCACACTCATATAGGTGCTTCTATCAAGAGTGTAATGTATCTCAAACCCCACTGAATAACAGCTATAGAAAGCATTAAGAGATTAAATCTCATCCTCCATCGATACAGAGGTACTTACATCATAGGAATGGGTTTTAAGTAAAACTTAAATTTGTACCCCCACAAACCACTCGTATAACTTTGTTATCCCATTGAACCCAGATCTTGGGATCTCCAGTCATATGGGTTGGGTTTCCATTATAGGTGATTTAGATACTAATAGGCTTTAGGCCCATTCCCCTTGATGTTTGATAAACTAGCTAGCCCTTTAGTCAACGGATCCGCCAGGTTTTCCTTTGACTTGACATAGTCGATTGCTATAACTCCATCTTTCAATAATTGTCTCACTGTGTTGTGTCTCCTCCTGATATTTCTAGACTTTCCATTGTAGGAGTTATTATGTACTCTTGCGATCGCTGCTTGACTATCACAGTGAATGGACAAGGCCGGAACTGGTTTAGGCCACAAATGAATATCTACTATAAAGTACCTTAACCATTCAGCCTCTTCGCTTGCTTTATCCAACGCTATGAACTCTGACTCCATTGTGAATCTAGTTATGCATGTTTGCTTGGTAGATTTCCAAGATATAACGCCTCCTGCCAAGGCAAAAACATAGCCACTCGTAGACTTACATTCATCATTATCAAAAATCCAATTAGCATCACAAAAGCCTTCAATTACAGCAGGATATCTGATATAATGAATACCATAATTTATTGTGTATTTAAGATATCTCAAAACTCTAATCAAAGCATCCCAATGTTCATTATTAGGATTACAAGTGTATCTGCTTAGTCTACCCACAACATATGCAATATCAAGTCTAGTGCAGTTCATAAGATACATTAGACTACCTATAACTCTAGAATATTCTAATGATGATACACCAGGACCCGAATGTTTCCTTAAGTGACAACTAGGGTCATAAGGTGTTTTAGCAGCAATACAATTAAATTGTTCAAATTTTCTAAGAACTTTCTCTACATAGTGAGATTGGGTTAAAACAATTCCTTCAGATTTTTTTATGATTTTAATTCCAAGTATAACATCAGCAACACCCAAATCTTTCATATCAAATTGCTTATTAAGGAAACTTTTAGTTTTATTAACTACATCCATATCAGTTCCAAAAATAAGCATATCATCCACATATAAGCAAATAATCACACCAGAATTATCCTTGAATTTGCAATAAATACATTTATCCGCTTCATTAATGTTAAAACCATTAAAGATCATTACTTGATCAAATTTTTCATATCAGTTCCAATTTTTTTTTTTGTAAAGGTGAAATTCGGGATTAACCAACCCAACCTAAAGTCTACCTAATTCCCCGGCAACGGCGCCATTTTGATCGAGTGGAAAAACCGAGCGTCCGTGTAATACGCTAGTCGTTGTTATCGGCTTCCAACCTCAATACAAAAAAATACCTAAACCTGGAACTACACTCTTTAAGGAGTATAGTGGTGAGTCTGGGTATCGAATCCACAGGGAGTTAGGATGTGTGAGCGTGACGACAAAGGTAAGGTAGTTTAATCCTAAATATGATATTAAAAGAAATCAAAAGAAAAAGATGAATAATAAAGATAAGAAAAGAAAAGATGATTGATGGGTTGATTTTTTCCAATTTGTGATGAAATAAAATGTGCACAAAAACACTAAGAATTGTAAAGAAATTAGATTTGAAAATGAGAGAAAATAGGGTGGGGTACAATCCCTCAAACCTTAGTAAATTACCGTATAAATACTAGAATTACAAATTGAAATTTTGACTAAATCTAGTCTTTATAGATCCTAAGCATTACATATATGAGGGAACTAGCCCGCATCATATGAAATCAAAGGCAAATACAAAGCGGTGAATGGACAATTACACTTTTCATAGCGTTCTTAAACATCCCAAGTACCTAGGGCAAGAGAGATTAATAGATCGGCTATGTTCGTATAATTTCCATACACGATTCAGTCAATATTTAATTTACCCTCTATTTTCTACATGGGTAATTCACCTCGGAATGAATTCATGTACCCCAGCCCTTGAGAATTTAGATGGATATGATTTTTCTAGAAAACAAATTCATACCAATACATGGAATTATGGATCTAGCAAACATTGGTAACAAATTGTAAAACAATCGAGAATTGAATGGAAAAGAAAGAATAACTAAGAGAATGGAAATTTTATACTTGTATTCAGCAACAGGAAAAGCAACAGAGCTTGAATCCAGAAAACTTCTTCTTGATTAACCTTACAAACTAGGGTTTATGAAAATTTCTACCAAAGAAAATTAAAGATTTCCTAACTTCGGAATTTCTCTCTCTAATTCGACTCCCCTCTGGAAAGAGGTAGGGCTTGGTCTTTTATAGCACCAAGTAGCACGAATTTGACAGTTAGAATCGCATGTTGCGCAAGATTTTACCAGCTATGCACCTCTTGATCTTCATAATTAATGCCAGGATTTCGCACACCCGGACCGGTCCGGATCCCACCGGATCGGTTCGTTTTTCAGCCACCGAATCGGTTCGTTTTTAATTCTACCGGATCGATCCGAATACCACCGGATCGGTTCTTCTATCATCGGTTCGGCATCCATCCGGGGTCTACTGGATTTGTGACATTTCGGATCGGTCCGATTTTCTTCTATTTTGACTTTTTCCTTTCATCTTTGACTCGCCATAACTTTTGATCTCGAGCTCCAATTTGAGTGTCGTTTCTTCCGATGCTCTTGTGAAATCAAGCTCTTTAACTTCCCTTTAGGCATCGAATTCGAACTCTGGGTATAAATTTACGCTTTTTCCCTTTGACTTTTCTTCCTTTGTTCTTTTCTTTTCTTCCGGTTTCTTTCTCTCTTTTCTTGCAGTACATTCCTGTAAAATCCATCAGAAATACACGAAACTCGAGGAAATTGTTAGAAAAAATCAATGGTAATGATATGGAATAAAAATGATTCAATTACCTTGTTCGAGATATCAAAACCACTAACTTAAGGGGATAAATTCAGAAGACTTTATGCTTGGTCAAATCCCCCTAACTTAGGACTTTGCACGTCCCGGGCAATGTAAATGATGTTACCCAAAGTTCTATTTTTGAGAATTCCTTTAAAACTCCACTTTCCCAGGCATGCGATTGCATTGAGCATATGCAACAAGCCTTTAAACCCCTAGGTTACCCTAGTAGGATGAGTTTTGTCTCGTGAGGGTTTGGAGTGAATACACCCACAAAATTCTTTATTGACTCAAATAAATATCAAAATACTTAAAAATTATACAATTGAAACTTTTCGAAAAATAATCACTATAAATTCATATTCAAATGTCTCAAACCATAGTGTGTTTGTGCAAAGCCAGAAATTAAACCTCAAATTTCCACCGATTGAGCATTACGTTACTTTTCAAAAATTCGTTTTGATTCAAATTCTTACGGATGCACTCACAAACGAATCACTTGGATTGTGGTTGTTTTCTCTCGGTATGCATGATATAAAGAGTAAATATAATGGACACAAATTCACGCATACAAAATTGAAAAGAAGGAAATATATGGTGCAAAGATCTCATCATCGGAGTACGGTTATAAGGAAACGGAAACATCGCCTCTTAATCACACCATTTAATCTCTCATATTATCTTTTCATGTCTTAGCTCCCCATGCGGTAATTAATTTCGCCATTCGGACTCAGTTAGGACTTTATAATGGTAAAAATGAGAATGATCGGAATGTTCGGAATTGGAAAATTTCCTATGACGTCCTTTTGTGCTTTTTCGGGCATTTGCTCATTTTTCTCTTTCTTTTTCTCTTTTCATTTTTTCTCTTTTTTTTTCTTGCTATTTTTCTTTTCTTGCCCTTTTTATGCACACTTTGGACTTACTTGATGAATTTTCTCAATTTTCACAATTCCGGGCTATTTGAGTTTCTCGGGTTATCAAACGAAAGGGAAATATTTTATTAGGATCAATTTGGGTTGCAAAGGGATAATTTTTCACAACGTTTTATGGCTAATATTTTTGGGTTGAAGAAATGAGAGCCTACTTCATTGTCCAAATTTCTAATCACATTACCATATGCATCTCGAGATTAATTAAGTTTAGAGATATATTTAGCACGAATTTTGAGACAACATTTCACACATTTCCCATAACCGATCAAAATAAAGGATTGAGATCATCAACGACTTAATAAAACGCTGAAAAGAACTTTGAGTTAATCATAAACTCAAATTGATTTAAAAACTCATAAAAAAATTGAAAGGCTCAAAATCTCACCGGGTTTGATCAATCTCCACACTTATTCGTTAAGTCGTCAATTTTCTTTCAATTTCCATCTTCGGTCAATACCAGCTTAGTGCATTTTGATTGTTAACAATTTGAGACTTTAAATAGAATAAAGGTGATATTTTTGAAAATTTTTAAATCCAATTTTTATTTATTTTGAAGAAAAATATTTTTGGTTTTTTCATTTTTTTTAAATTTGTGAAATTTTCTAAAAAAAATACACTTGGAAAGAACATGTGATCGAATCAATGAATCTAAACAATAAACGGGAAGAATAGCCCACACCCCCTAACTTAAATGTTGCATTTTCCTCAATGCGAATCAAGAACACAACATAAAGAGAGGAAAAGAAAGATATTACCCAAATGGAGCGATCCCCGATGAGTGAGAGTCCATTGAATATACAAAACATGTTAGAACCAAGCATAGCAAAAAGAATAACAAAAACTTTAACTAATTACTCTAAACTATAAAAAAAAAAAAAAAAAAGGAAAAAGAAGAAGCTAATTATATACAACCTACGATTTGAAATTCTAATAACGCATACACTCGAAGTCAAAAAATTTGAGGGTCCACCCAAAATACAATTTGACTTTGAGGGATTAATGGTGTACCCTCACTAGAGATCATGCCTCCTGGAAAATAAGAATTCCGTTTGAAAAACGAAAGGCATGTGCAATGCGGAAGAAATGAACCATCACCTATTAAAAAAATTAACGGGATGATGGGGGGTTTGGGTGCTAGGTGGGACAAGTACAATTGAGATCCAAGAAAAATATAATCACCTCCCAAAGATTTTTCAAGTAGTATGGCAAGTGGATCACACAAACAGAAAGAGTCCATCTTGGAAAATAATTTAAGCATTGAGTCCTTGTCCTCAAAATCTTCTCCCCCAAAATTTTCAGTTGGGTCTGGTGGAGTGACACGTCTAAGTGTATGGCCCGTAAGATGAAGCATCTCAAAAAAACATTCTCATACAAGAATCGGATCAACATCCTCAAGACATTCATCCAGCTCTTGTGATGGATGGATTTAATGGTTCGATAATAGTGAATGATAATGGTGAGGACATAAATTCCAGCTCAAGTGATTCTTCATTGGATTCCTCATTTGGTTGAAACATTCTTTAGTCTAAAAAATATCGGAAGAAAAATCATCATTAGATTCGAATAATGCATCCAACTCTTGCTCCCAAAAACGATTTTTTTCCCTATATTCTTTTTCACGCCTTTCTTCTTCAAGCCTTTCATTTTCATAAATGTGGATGGCCTTAGCACTGGGCTTGTATTTATGAGACTCATATTTAGTGATATTGATCCAATGTTCATAAATCGTGAGTTCATTCTCCTCCTCACTATTAGCATAACAATTAAAGCCACCAAATGAGTTAAAGTAAGACATTTCAAATTGGGCAATTCAAGAACGTGACACCCATATTTTTGAAATTTTTTTTTTCGATTTTTTTTTTTGTAAAGGTCAAATTCGGGATTAACCAACCCAACCTAAAGTATACCTAATTCCCCGACAACGGTGCCATTTTGATCGAGTTGAAAAACTAAGCGTCCCTGTAATACGCTAGTCGTTGTTATCGGCTTCGAACCTTAATACAAAAAAAAACTAAACCTGAAACTGCACTCTTTAAGGAGTATAGTGGTGAGTCTGGGTATCGAATCCACGGGGAGTTAGGATGTGCGAGCGTGACGACAAAGGTAAGTTAGTTTAATCCTAAATTTGATATTAAAAGAAAATAAAAGAAAAAGATGAATAATAAAGATAAGAAAAGAAAAGATGAGTGATGGGTTGATTTTTTCCAATTTGTGATGAAATAAAATGTGCACAAAAACACTAAGAATTGTAAAGAAATTAGATTTGAAAATGAGAGAAAATAGGGTGGGGTAAAATCCCTCAAACCTTAGTAAATTACCGTATAGAATACTAGAATTACAAATTGAAATTTTGACTAAATCCAGTCTTTATAGATCCTAAGCATTACATATATGAGGGAACTAGCCCGCATCATATGAAATCAAAGGCAAATACAAAGCGGTGAATGGACAATTACACTTTGCATAGCGTTCTAAAACATCCCAAGTACCTAGGGCAAGAGAGATTAAAGGATCGGCTATGTTCGTATAATTTCCATACACGATTCGGTCAATATTTAATTTACCCTCTATTTTCTACATGGGTAATTCACCTCGGAATGAATTCATGTACCCCAGCCCTTGAGAATTTAGCTGGACATGATTTTTCTAGAAAACAAATTCATACCAATACATGGAATTATGGATCTAGCAAACATTGGTAACAAATTGCAAAACAAACAAGAATTGAATTGAAAAGAAAGAATAACTAAGAGAATGGAAAATTTATACTTGTATTCAGCAACAGGAAAAGCAACAGAGCTTGAATCCAGAAAACTTCTTCTTGATTAACCTTATAAACTAGGGTTTATGAAAATTTCTACCAAAGAAAATTAAAGATTTCCTAACTTCTAAATTTCTCTGTCTGATTCGACTCCCCTATGGAAAGAGTTAGGGCTTGGTCTTTTATAGCACCAAGTAGCACGAATTTGACAGCTAGAATCGCTTGTTGTGCAAGATTTTACCAGCTATGCACCTCTTGATCTTCATAATTAATGCCAGGATTTCGCACACCCAGACCGGTCTGGATCCCACCGGATCGATTCTTTTTCAATTCTACCGGATCGAACCAGATACCATCGGATCGGTTCTGTTATCATCAGTTCGGCATCCATCCGGGGTCTACTGGATTTGTGACATTCGGATCGGTCCGAAATATACCGGATCGATCCGATTTTCTTCCATTTTGACTTTTTCCTTTCATCTTTGACTGGCCATAACTTTTGATCTCGAGCTCCGATTTGAGTGTCATTTCTACCGATGCTCTTGTGAAATCAAGCTCTTCAACTTCCCTTTAGGCGTCGAATTCGAACTCTGGGTATAAATTTATGCTTTTTCCCTTTGACTTTTCTTCCTTTGTTCTTTTCCTTTCTTCCGGTTTCTTTCTCTCTTTTCTTACAGTACATTCCGGTAAAATCCATCAGAAATACACGAAACTCGGGGAAATTGTTAGAAAAAGTCAATGGCAATGATATGGAATAAAAATGATTCAATTACCTTGTTCGAGATATCAAAATCACTAACTTAAGGGGCTAAATTCAGAAGAATTTGTGTTTGGTCACATAGCATTGACCTGCAGGTTTAGATTTAAACTGAGGTTTAGAATTTTTATTCTTATCGTTAGGTTTGAATTTATGGTTGGACCTCTAATTCTGGTTTGGTTTACGGTGCCCATGTTTCTGGTTTAAATGGTAAGGCTTAGACTAGTTTTGCTTTTGGTTTCCAATTGATTTTTCCTCTACCAAATTAGCCTTAGAACTGAATTCAGAATTTTTCTCCCTAAGTTCTGCATTCCAATTATCTTCCTCAATTCTCAAACGAACTATTAAATCTTCTAGTGACATCTCCTTTTTCTTATGTTTCAAACCGTTTTTGTAATCTTTCCAAGAGGGTGGCAGTTTTTCAATTATAGCAGACACCTGAAATCCCTCACATATATTATAACCCTTGGCCAGAATTTCATGAATAATAATTTTTAGTTCTTCCAGTTGCGACACAAAAGATTTATTATCTTCCATTTTAAAATCCAAAAATTTTCCAACCACAAAATTTTTAGACCCAGCATCTTCAGTTGTATATTTTTTATCCAGTAAGTTCCATAATTCTTTAGCAGTAGGACATGACCAATAAACATCATACAATTCAAGGCAGAGACAGTTCAATATATAATTCCTACACATATAATCCCTTTATTGCCAAACAACCAGTTCTTCAGTTGTAGAAGGTCTATCAGATGCAATAACGTCAACGACCTTAAGAGTTGTAAGGTAAAATTGCAGTTTCATTTGCCATCTCTTAAAATTCTTTCCATCAAACAGTTCAGGTTTTTCAGAGTATTTTGCATTAGGATTTTCCATAGCAGGTTGTAGAATAACAACATAATTTCACCTTTAGAATGTTGGAAATAGTAATTGCAGAATAAACGAAATAACCCAAATTCGAAATAGATAAAATTAGAAGGACTTATCGATCGAGGTTTGTGTTTGACACAAAGTCCTAAAGGTGAAATTGCTCGCTGATATTTGTAGCTGTCAGCCTTGTGAACATACACCTCCCAGGATTCAACGATCAAATTTAAACACCAGCTCTGTATTAAATCTTCGAACTCTCAGGATACTCCAGCACTCCCCAAAAAATGATGAAAATAAATGTATTTTCAAAAAATAGCAAAAGAATTTTTGCACAGAAAGTGATTTTCAGAATATAGCAAAAGTATTTTTGCAGATAACGTGAGAGAGATTTTCAATTCGTGTTTGACTCTGTAGCCTTTTCTTATATAAGGGAAATGGTAAAAAACGTGGGTAGAGGTTTTAGCCAACTAACCCACTAATATCTCCACTAACAGCTATAGTGTAAGAAACAGTCAAAGACTTAAAAACGGTATAAAATTAAAACGATTTTGAAAAAATTTAATGCACATTAGAAATCCCCAAGAGCCCAAGGCCCAATCTTTGACCCTTAATAATTAGTTTGCTCCCTAGGACTTGAACCCAAGACCTCATGCACACACACCCACTAACTTACCACTTGGCCACTCCCACTAACTTATTTACTTCATTCAAAATAAATATATATAGTAATAATATACCCAACAATCCCCCACATGATTGAAATAAATAAATAAGTAAAATAAAACGACGCTCTGGAGTATCATAAGGAGTGACGTATAAGGCAAAGGTGTCATTCGACTTGAACCTTTGCTTTGTGTTGATCTATGGAGTTTACCGGTTGATAGTGAACTAATGTATTGAACTATTTCACCGTTGTTTTAAACTTACGTCAATAGAACACACACGTGACTCCCAAGAATCATCATCAAGTTCCCACACTTGTGCTCGTTTCGGCCTTGAGCATGCCCAGGTTTCTTGAGTGCTCTAGAGAATCAGCCTTAATTCTCATAGGAAGCGGCCCCACTACCACACTCATATAGGTGCTTCTATCAAGAGTGTACTGTATCTCACACCCCACTGAATAACAGCTATAGAAAGCATTAAGAGATTAAATCTCATCCTCCATCGATACAGAGGTACTTACATCATAGGAATGGGTTTTAAGTAAAACTTAAATTTGTACCCCCACAAATCACTCGTATAACTTTGTTATCCCATTGAACCCAGATCTTGAGATGTCCAGTCATATGGGCTGGGTTTCCATTATAGGTGATTTAGATATTAATAGGCTTTAGGCCCATTCCCCTCGATGTTTGATAAACTAGCTAGCCCTTTAGTCAATGGATCCACCAAGTTTTCCTTTGACTTGACATAGTCGATTGCTATAACTCCATCTTTCAATAATTGTCTCACTGTGTTGTGTCTCCTCCTGATATGTCTAGACTTTCCATTGTAGGAGTTACTATGTGCTCTTGCGATCGCTGCTTGACTATCACAGTGAATGGACAAGGCTGGAACTGGTTTAGGCCACAAATGAATATCTAATATAAAGTTCCTTAACCATTCAACCACTTCACTTGCTTTATCCAACGCTATGAACTCTGACTCCATAGTGGATCTAGCTATGCATGTTTGCTTGGTAGATTTCCAAGATATAGCGCCTCCTGCCAAGGCAAAAACATAGCCACTCGTAGACTTACATTCATCATTATCAGAAATCCAATTAGCATCACAAAAGCCTTCAATTACAGTAGGATATCTGATATAATGAATACCATAATTTATTGTGTATTTAAGATTTCTCAAAACTCTAATCAAATCATCCCAATGTTCATTATTAGGATTACAAGTGTATCTGCTAAGTCTACCCACAACATATGCAATATCAGGTTTAGTGCAGATCGTAAGATACATTATACTACCTATAACTCTAGAATATTCTAATGATGATACACTAGGACCCGAATGTTTCCTTAAGTGACAACTAGGGTCATAAGGTGTTTTAGCAGGAATACAATTAAATTGTTCAAAATTTCTAAGAAGTTTCTCTACATAGTGAGATTGGGTTAAAACAATTCCTTAAGAATTTTTTATGATTTTAATTCCAAGTATAACATCAGCAACACCCAAATCTTTCATATCAAATTGCTTACTAAGGAAAATTTTAGTTTTATTAACTACATCCATATCAGTTCCAAAAATAAGCATATCATCCACATATAAGAAAATAATCACACCAAAATTATCCTTGAATTTGCTATAAATACATTTATCCGCTTCATTAATGTTAAAACCATTAGAGATCATTACCTGATCAAATTTTTCATGCCATTGTTTAGGTGCTTGTTTCAGGCCATATAATGATTTTTTAAGTCTACACCTTGGACTACGAACCCCTCGGGTTGATCCGTATAAATTTCTTCTTCAAGATCTCCATTTAAAAAAGCCGTTTTAACATCCATTTGATGAATTATCAGATTATGTAATGAAGCAATTGCAATTAATAGCCTAATAGATGTAATTCTTGTAACAGGAGAGTAAGTGTCAAAGAAATCAATTCCTTCCTTTTGCCTATAGCCTTTAGCTACCAATCTTGCCTTAAATTTATCAGTAGAACCATCAGCCTTTAATTTCCTTTTAAAAATCCATTTGCATCCAATAGTTTTACATCCTTTAGGCAAGTCAACTAACTCCCACGTGTTATTAGAAATAATAGAATCATATTCACTATTAATAGCATCTTTCCAAAAAATAGAATCGGGTGAGGACATTGCCTCACTAAAAGTGACGGGGTCATTTTCCATTAAGTACGTTAAAAATTCAGGACCAAAAGAAGTAGCTATCCTAGGTCTGTTACTTCTCCTAATTTCAATATCTTCTGAATTTGGAGATTCATTTCTAACACTAGGACCCACTGGAACAGAACCACTAGTTCCCTCACTTCTCACTTTAAAAGGAAATTTGTCCTCATAAAATTCAGCATCTCTTGACTCAAAAATAGTGTTTTTATCCGTATATTGATTTTTAGAATAAATTACAAGAAACCTATAAGCATTACAGTTTTTAGCATAACCTATAAAAACACAATCAACAGTCTTTGGGCCAAGTTTAGTTCTCTTAGGTAATGGTATTGAAACCTTAGCAAGACACCCCCACACTTTGGTTTGAATGGTTAGGCTTAGACTGGTTTTGCTTTTTGTTTCCATTTGATTTTCCCTCAACCAAATTAGCCTTAGAACTGAATTCAGAATTTTTCTCCCTAAGTTCTGCATTCCTATTATCTTCCTCAATTCTCAAACTAACTATCAAATCTTCTAGTGACATCTCCTTTTTCTTATGTTTCAGACCGTTTTTGTAATCGTTCCAAGAGGGTGGCAGTTTTTCAATTATAGCAGACACCTGAAATCCCTCACATATATTATAACCCTCGGCCAGAATTTCATGAATAATAATTTGTAGTTCTTCCAGTTGTGACACAATAGATTTATTATCTTCCATTTTAAAATCCAAAAATTTTCCAACCACAAAGTTTTTAGACCCAGCATCTTCAGTTGTATATTTTTTATCCAGTAAGTTCCATAGTTCATTAGTAGTAGGACATGACCAATAAACATCATACAATTCAAGGCAGAGACAGTTCAGTATATAATTCCTACACATATAATCCCTTTGTTTCCAAACAACTAGTTCTTTAGGTGTAGAAGGTCTATCAGATGCAATAACGTCAATGACCTTAAAAGTTGTTAGGTAAAATTGCAGTTTCATTTGCCATCTCTTAAAATTCTTTCCATCAAATAGTTCAGGTTTTTCAGAGTATTTTGCATTAGGATTTTCCATAGCAGGTTGTGGAATAATAACATAATTTTACCTTTAGAATGTTGGAAATAGTAATTGTAGAATAAACGAAACCCAAATTCAAAATAGATAAAATTAGAAGGACTTATCGATCGAGGTTTGTGTTTGACACAAAGTCCTAAAGGTGAAATTGCTCGCTGATATTTGTAGCTGTCAGCCTCGTGAACATACACCTCCCAGGATTCAACGATCAGATTTAAACACCATCTCTGTATTAAATCTTCTAACTCTCAGGATAGCACTCCCAAAAACATAATGTACATAAATGTATTTTCAAAAAATAGCAAAATAATTTTTGCATAGAAAGTGATTTTCAGAATATAGCAAAAGTATTTTTGCAGATAACGTGAGAGAGATTTTCAATTCGTTTTTGACTCTGTAGCCTTTTCTTATATAAGGGAAATGGTAAATGAAGAGTGCCCGATATGTGTGTTTTCAAACAAAACCATTTTTTCTCCAAAAAAGATCCAACTTTTAATTATGCACCAAACCAAGTTGTGAAAAGTCAATTCTTAATTTAAACCAATTTTATCTTGATTAATCCTAGACCTATATCTAGTGATTAAAGCAATTAAAGTAAAATAAAGAATACTCACAACGCCGGATGTACGAGGAAAAAACCCAAAGCGGGAAAACAACCTCGGACGGCCCAAGCCAGACAATCACTATGGATAATGGTTTTACAAAGACAGATTAGCGTTACACTAAGACTCGATCCCCACGGGTCTTGACGCTCCTTCTGATCTTCAACCGTTCTTCAATAGTGCCCACGTAGAAATTCCGTCTTCCACGATCTCTGTCCACAACACACACATCCACGTATGTCTCGGTGTCCACCGATGTGGCTTTGATACGTCTACGATGTCGAACACGATGTCCGTCGCTTCTTCACCGCAAAACCCTTTGTGTTCAATTTGTAGAACAAACAACTTTGGTGCCGCAAGATCACGTAAACATAAACTAATGATAACTCGGATCTTTGCAAACTCTAAGGATGTGTTTATGACTTTTAAACCTTAGAAAACATGTGCAAACAAGGTTCTGGTTCGTAAAACTGTTTTCCAGAAAGCACACTTACGAAATTATGATGCAAACACTGTTCAAATAGAATTTAAACGCCACCTCGAAAAACGTGTCGTTCGAACGACTTAAGCATGTCGTTCGCGCGACATTGTATCTCGTTCGAACGAGATCCAATGTCGCTCGAGCGACCTCACGAAAGTTTGACTTTCTTTGACTTTTTGATAAAAACGTCTCTTAACAAAGAGATTCAAATTAGTCAAACTCTATTTCGAGCTTATCATCATAAAACGAAGTTTAACCCTTTAAAACACTTTTAAAAAATTTAAAAACATTTTTCTTTATAAAAATTACATCCTTATCTTTTATAAAATAATTCCGAGTACCACTAATTATACGCATTCATACCTGAGTGATCTCGGAATGCAATTAACTTTGAAGACGATTAAACTTGCACCAATTAAATATCGACATGATTATTTCTTTGAAGCTTTGACGCAACGTCTTCAATTTCTTCAATACGTCATAGACCAAGTTGGATCGTGACAATATAAAAATCTCCTTATGACATATTACAAACACAGTTTTGTTCACAGAATAAAGTCAAAAACAATAAAGGGACTCAATTGAAAATTTATGTCCTTACAAATCTCCCCCTTTGACTATTCCGGGACAAAACTAAACCAGTGAAATGCCTAACCGGGCCGTCAAGCCGTATGATCCCTAAATCCCATCCCATAAACCCAAAGTCAAAAATACAGGACACGGACTAATATATGTAGCACCGGCAAGCATGAACTGTCTGAATGTGATGTAGACTTTAAATCTCGAATCACTGAAGCATACCTACACACATGAAACAGACAAACAGATACCAGTGAAGTATGGAGGAACAAATGAAACCAATTTATATAATCAATAAGAGCATATCATTTGAAACATGTGAGCAAATATATGATACCAATTTGTTACCAATCCGAAACCAATAAACCCATATAAGCACTCAACACATCTCCCCCTACATCACATACCAAATCTTTCTCCCTTTTTGTCACGAATAGACAATTCGGTGAAAAGATAAACCCATATGAAATATCTAGCATGAGAATATGATTCCCAATTTAATCAAGTTGAAACCAATTTTTAAAAAAAACGCTAGATAAACATGAAACAACCAGCTAAATATGATCATGTAATGACAGAATAGTAGCTTGTAAACCAATGAATCACACAAAGAGTATAGCAAATCAATCAGGTGTGATAAACATTTCATAAATAAAAACTATAATACAAAATGATAAAGATGTCATAATACTAGCAAAGAATATATCATGCAGCAAACTAGAATATAACAAACATAGCAACACTATCATCCTTTAGATTTAACATGGGAAGAATCAAGTGCACCAAAACGAGAATCATGAAGTTTAATTCCTAAAGCCACTAAATCCGATTTCCTAACCCAAGTAGGTGTAGCACGACGCATGGGGGTTTGGGTAACCGGGGCAACTTTATTCTTAAACTTCCTAGGATCTTGTCTAAGGTCCTAACAATAACGCCTAAGGTGACCTTTCCTACCACAAAACGAGCAAATGTAGCGGTGGTGGGAATGATTACCTTTATGTGGACCTTTTCTAACCATCCTAGTGTTTCTCACACGTGCGGGGGGAATGGGACCAACTTTCTCATCAAAACTTATACCTCCCCTATCTCCCTTAATTTGGACGGTGCCTAGGATCTTATCTAACTTCTCCGACCTAGCCTCCAAATCAAACTTGACTCTAGACGAGTCTTTCAACCTTTCCTCCAACTCGTGAATCCTAGACTCGAGTAAACGCCTAGACTCCTCAAACTCTAAAATCTCCTTTTTCAAGGACTCCATCAAACCACGGAGATTATCTCTCTCTTTCTCCACAAACTCTAGTTTCTCCCTAAACTTCTTCTCTCGTGCCCTAAGATCCTCAATCAAACTATTATTATTTTCTACGGCACGCTCATTCAACTTAGATTGCAATTTTGAGTTAGCCTTTTTCACTTTCACCGTTTCGGCATATAACTCATTAAACGCATTTTGCAATTCTTTCACATCAACCTCCTCCTCGTCACTCTCTTCTCCCTCACTAACATGGGATACACTCAAAACCTCCTCGGAAGTGTCATGCACATGATAATCGTCGTCGCTCACATGACATGCCATAAACGCAACAAAGTTACGATCAGCGGGGGAACTCTCTCCCTCTTTCGATTCACTATCATTTAAGGTGGCATTATAGACAACGGGTTGCTTGCCCTCTTTCTTAAGTCTAGTGGGACACTCCTTAACCTTGTGACCGTACCCCTCACACCCAAAACACTTATCCGATTCATCTCTCTTAGGCTTTTCAAACTTATCCTTAGAGGTGGGATCTACTTTGTTGTTCTTGAATTTTTCAAATTTCTTGGCATCTTTCGATTTCTTTTGAAACTTAGTAATTTTTTTAAATTTCTTTGCCAACAAAGCAACATCCTCAAAATCGGAATCGAAATCGGAATCCGAAACATTAATTTCCTCCTTCCGGGTTTTCAAAGCAATACCCTTTTCTTTCTTAGGCACTTGCTTGGAGGTAATCATGTCGATTTCATAGGTTTGTAAGTCACCTACAATTTCTTCTAGTTTCGTTGATTCTAACCTTCCCAAGGAGTTTAAAATGGTCACTTTCGCATCAAACCTTCTAGGCAACGACCTAAGGATTTTCTTAATGACACGGTTGTCAGGAATTTTCTCACCTAGGTTAAATGATGAGTTGACAATATTGGATAACCTAGCATAAAACTCATCAAAGGTCTCACTCTCTAACATCCTAATGGTCTCAAACTGTGTAGTGAGATTTTGAAGTTTTGACGCCCTTACCGTGCTAGTGCCCTCGTGAGTGGGTGCCAAAATATCCCAAGCCTGTTTTGATGTTTCACAAGTCATAATTCTGTTACATTCGTCCTGTGTGACATGTGAAGAAATAACGTGCAGACCTTTAGAATTATATTGTGAAAGTCTTTGTTCTGTTTCGGTCCATGACTCAACAGGCTTTAAACTAGTGACCTCACCTACAATAGTGACAGGGGGTGTCCAACCTTTTTCAAATGCAAGCCAAACACGCTCATCAATAGATTTTAAAGCACATCTCATTCTCATCTTCTAATAAGTGTAATTAGTTCCATCAAAAACAGGAGTTCGAGAAAATTCATTATATCCAGAATTCATTTTTGAAAACACATGGGGTCACAAAACAAATAAAAATGTTTTCTAGCCCTGATACCAATTTGAAGAGTGCCCGATATGTGTGTTTTCAAACAAAACCAAATTTTCTCCGAAAAAGATCCAACTTTTAATTATGCACCAAACCAAGTTGTGAAAATTCAATTCTTACTTTAAACCAATTTTATCTTGATTAATCCTAAACATGCATCTAGTGATTAAAGCAAGTAAAGTAAAATAAAGAATACTCACAACGCCGGATGTACAAGGAAAAAACCCAAAGCAGGAAAACAACCTCGGACGGCCCAAGCCAGACAATCACTATGAATAATGGTTTTACAAAGACAGATTAGCCTTACACTAAGACTCGATCCCCACGGGTCTTGACGCTCCTTCTGATCTTCAACCGTTCTTCAATAGTGCCCACGTAGAAATTCCGTCTTCCATGATCTCTGTCCATAACACACGCGTCCACGTATGTCTCGGTGTCCACTGATATGGCTTTGATACGTCTACGATGTCGAACACGATGTCCGTCGCTTCTTCACCGCAAAACCCTTTGTGTTCAATGTGTGGAACAAAAAACTTTGGTACCGCAAGATCACGTAAACATAAACTAATGATAACTCGGATATTTGCAAACTCTAAGGATGTGTTTATGACTTTTAAACCTTAGAAAACATGTGCAAACAAGGTTCTGGTTCGTAAAACTATTTTCCAGAAAGCACAGTTACGAAATTATGATGCAAACACTGTTCAAATAGAATTTAAACTCCACCTCGAAAAACGTGTCGTTCGAACAACTTAAGCATGTCGTTCGTGCGACATTGTATCTCGTTCGAACGAGATCCAATGTCGCTCGAGCGACCTCACGAAAGTTTGACTTTCTTTGACTTTCTGATAAAAACGTCTCTTAACAAAGAGATTCAAATTAGTCAAACTCTATTTCGAGCTTATCATCATAAAACGAAGTTTAACCCTTTAAAACACTTTTAAAACATTTAAAAACATTTTTCTTTATAAAAATTACATCCTTGTCTTTTATAAAATAATTTCGAGTACCATTAATTATACGCATTCATACCTGAGTGATCTCGAAATGCAATTAACTTTGAAGACGATTAAACTTGCACCAATTAAACATCGGCATGATTATTTCTTTGAAGCTTTGCCGCAACGTCTTCAATTTCTTCAATACGTCATAGACCAAGTGGGATCGTGATAATATAAAAATCTCCTTATGACATATTACAAACACAGTTTTGTTCACGGAATAAAGTCAAAAACAATACAGGGACTCAATTGGAAATTTATGTCCTTACAAATCTCCCCCTTTGACTATTCCGGGACAAAACTAAACCAGTGAAATGCCTAACCGGGCTGTCAAGCCGTATGACGCCTAAATCCCATCCCATAAAGCCAAAGTAAAAAATACAGGACACGGACTAATATATATAGCACCGGCAAGCATGAACTGTCTGAATGTGATGTAGACTTTAAATCCCAAATCGCTGAAGCATACCTACACACATGAAACAGACAAACAGATACCAGTGAAGTATGGAGGAATAAATGAAACCAATTTATATAATCAATAAGAGCATTTCATTTGAAACATGTGAGCAATTATATGATACCAATTTGTTACCAATCCGAAACCAATATACCCATGTAAGCACTCAACACATCTCCCCCTACATCACATACCAAATCTTTCCCCCTTTTTGTCACGAATAGACAATTCGGTGAAAAGATAAACCCATATGAAATATCTAGCATGAGAATATGATTCCCAATTTAATCAAGTTGAAACCAATTTTCAAAAAAAATGCTAGATAAACATGAAACAACCAGCTAAATATGATCATGTAATGACAGAATAGTAGCTTGTAAACCAATGAATCACACAAAGAGTATAACAAATCAATCAGGTGTGATAAACGGACATATATGCAAAATACCAATTTGGAACATAAAAGAACCTGCATATAAACCAATTAATCCAAAAAATGCTTCCAGCAGTACCAGAAATAATCAAATTAAGCCAGAGGACTGCAAACAAATCAGAAGCCATTTTTCACCCTGTCGTTCGAACGAGCCAGGGACTTTGCTCAAACGAGATGAGTAAGTCGCTCGAACGAAGACATAAGTCGTTCGCGCAAGATGCAATGTCGTTAGAACGACTTCGCGCGACCTGCCGAAATTTCCCAGTTTCCCAGAAATACTATAAAGTATTGCCCAGTGAAAAAAATTTCAGGAAGGGACTGACAGAAGCAAAACAGTTCTAAAATAGTAGGCTTTTCGCACAAAGCGCAAAAACTCATAAAAAACTAAAAATGCGAGTTACATGCAAACATAGTACTGATGTGCTCAAACATGGACATGGAATGAATGAGCGTGAAACTACAACAAATGAGTCACAATTCCAACACATCGAAACGATCAATAAGCTCTAATTGATAGCGATAAATCATCAAACTTTATCATAGCCAAATGATAATTAAAGTGTGAGCTTAATGAACTAAACATACTACATGCACACAAATCCAGAATTTTGACGATTCTACAAACAATAGCATCAAATTGCAATGTTTCAATATTAGGATTAGATGTGCGAACCCGTTTAAATTTTCTCCAACCAAAACTCCCTCATATAAATATACTTTTTCAAGCTCTCTTGAGGTTTCTAGCATTCTCAACTTAGAGAAAATCTTATTGGCCCTTTTCTTAGCTTATTGCTTTTTCTTTTGGGCTCTTTTAAACGGTGGCTTTCACGACGAGTTAATTTTGAACTCTCCCAACCCTTCCCCGTGAATCACTCAACATTTTTTTAAATCAATCCTCACGGTAAACGGTTATTACATGCACACTTCTCCTTAAGTTTACTTACGCATAGATGACAAGATTGAGATAAGAACGCCTCACCAAATTCAAATATGCAAGAGAAGTCAAACATCTATATAAACTCGTGCATGTGTGCGATGTTGGCATATATACAAAGTCGAATCAAGATGCATATCAACTTCGAAACAACCCCATATAAACAATGGTTAAGATCATTCTAAGCATCGATAATAATGACCAAATGTCCTAGCCACATGTATAATGAAACGATGGGGGAGGGGGGTCCAAGCACACCAATATGCCACGTCAAACATGTAAACTCAAAAACAAAAACTGAAAATCTTTTTGTCTTTTCAAACATATTTTGACTCGAGGAAAAGCAAAATCTTTTGGGATTTTCAAAAGTTTTCTCAAAAACAAAATCTTTTTGTATTTTTCAAATAGGACTTAAATAAATAAAAACTATAATACAAAATGATAAACATGTCATAATACTAGCAAAGAATATATCAAGCAGCAAACTAGCATATGAAAAATATGGCAACACTATCATCCTTTAGATTTAACATGGGAAGAATCAAGTGCACCAAAGCGAGAATCATGAAGTTTAATTCCTAAAGCCACTAAATCCGATTTCCTAACCCAAGTAGGTGTAGCACGACGCATGGGGGTTTGGGTAACCGGGGCAACTTTATTCTTAAACTTCCTAGGAGCTTGTCTAAGGTCCTAACAATAACGCCTAAGGTGACCTTTCCTACCACAAAACGCGCAAGTGTAGCGGTGGTGGGAATGATTACCTTTATGTGGACCTTTTCTAACCATCCTAGTGTTTCTCACACGTGCGGGGGGAATGGGACCAACTTTCTCATCAAAACTTATACCTTCCCTATCTCCCTTAATTTGGACGGTGCCTAGGATCTTATCTAACTTCTCCGACCTAGCCTCCAAATCAAACTTGACTCTAGACGAGTCTTTCAACCTTTCCTCCAACTCGTGAATCCTAGACTCGAGTAAACGCCTAGACTCCTCAAACTCTAAAATCTCCTTTTTCAAGGACTCCATCAAACCACGGAGATTATCTCTCTCCTTCTCCACAAACTCTAGTTTCTCCCTAAACTTCTTCTCTCGTGCCCTAAGATCCTCAATCAAACTATCATTATTTTATATGGCACGCTCATTCAACTTAGATTGCAATTTTGAGTTAGCCTTTTTCACTTTCACCGTTTCGGCATATAACTCATTAAACGCATTTTGCAATTCTTTCACATCAACCTCCTCCTCGTCACTCTCTTCTCCCTCACTAACATGGGATACACTCAAAACATCCTCGGAAGTGTCATGCACATGAGAATCGTCGTCGCTCACATGACATGCCATAAACGAAACAAAGTTACGATCAGCGGGGGAACTCTCTCCCTCTTCCGATTCACTATCACTTAAGGTGGCATTATAGACAACGGGTTGCTTGCCCTCTTTCTTAAGTCTAGTGGGACACTCCTTAACCTTGTGACCGTACCCCTCACACCCAAAACACTTATCCGATTCATCTCTCTTAGGCTTTTCAAACTTATCCTTAGAGGTGGGATCTACTTTGTTGTTCTTGAATTTTTCAAATTTCTTGGCATCTTTCAATTTCTTTTGAAACTTAATAAATTTTTTAAATTTCTTTGCCAACAAAGCAACATCCTCAAAATCGGAATCGGAATCGGAATCCGAAACATTAATTTCCTCCTTCCGGGTTTTCAAAGCAATACCCTTTTCTTTCTTAGGCACTTGCTTGGAGGTAATCATGTCGATTTCATAGGTTTGTAAGTCACCTACAATTTCTTCTAGTTTCGTTGATTCTAACCTTCCCAAGGAGTTTAACATGGTCACTTTCGCATCAAACCTACTAGGCAACGACCTAAGAATTTTCTTAATGACACGGTTGTCAGGAATTTTCTCACCTAGGTTAAATGATGAGTTGACAATATTGGATAACCTAGCATAAAACTGATCAAAGGTCTCACTCTCTAACATCCTAATAGTCTCAAACTGTGTAGTGAGATTTTGAAGTTTTGACGCCCTTACCGTGCTAGTGCCCTCGTGAGTTGGTGCCAAAATATCCCAAGCCTCTTTTGATGTTTCACAAGTCATAATTATCTTATATTCTTCCTATGTGACATCTGAAGAAATAACGTGCAGACCTTTAGAATTATATTGTGCAAGTCTTTGTTCAGTTTCGGTCCATGAATCAACAGGCTTTAAACTAGTGACCTCACCTACAATAGTGACAGGGGGTGTCCAAACTTTTTCAACTGCAAGCCAAACACGTTCATCAATAGATTTTAAAGCACATCTCATTCTCATCTTCCAATAAGTATAATTAGTGCCATAAAAAATAGGAGTTCAAGAAAATTCACTATATCCAGAATTCATTTTTGAAAACACACGGGATCACAAAACAAATAAAAATGTTTTCTAGCCCTAATACCAATTTGAAGAGTGCCCGATATGTGTGTTTTCAAACAAAACTAATTTTTCTCCGAAAAAGATCCAACTTTTAATTATGCACCAAACCAAGTTGTGAAAAGTCAATTCTTACTTTAAACCAATTTTATCTTGATTAATCCTAAACATGCATCTAGTGATTAAAGCAAGTAAAGTAAAATAAAGAATACTCACAACGCCGGATGTACGAGGAAAAAATCCAAAGCGGGAAAACAACCTCGGACGGCCCAAGCCAGACAATCACTATGAATAATGGTTTTACAAAGACAGACTAGCCTTACACTAAGACTCGATCCCCACGGGTCTTGACGCTCCTTCTGATCTTCAACCGTTCTTCAATAGTGCCCACGTAGAAAAATCCGTCTTCCATGATCTCTGTCCATAACACACATGTCCACGTATGTCTCGGTGTCCACCGATATGGCTTTGATACGTCTACGATGTCGAACACGATGTCCGTCTCTTCTTCACCGCAAAACCCTTTGTGTTCAATGTGTAGAACAAAAAACTTTGGTGCCGCAAGATCACGTAAACATAAACTAATGATAACTCAGATCTTTGCAAACTCTAAGGATGTGTTTATGACTTTTAAACCCTAGAAAACATGTGCAAACAAGGTTCTGGTTCGTAAAACTATTTTTCGGAAAGCACAGTTACGAAATTATGATGCAAACACTGTTTAAATAGGATTTAAATGCCGCCTCAAAAAACGTGTCGTTCGAACGACTTAAGCAGGTCGTTCGCGCGACATTGTATCTCGTTCGAACGAGATCCAATGTCGCTCGAGCAACCTCGCGAAAGTTTGACTTTCTGATGAAAACGTCTCTTAACAAAGAGATTCAAATTAGTCAAACTCTATTTCGAGCTTATCTTCATAAAACGATGTTTAACCCTTTAAAACACTTTTAAGACATTTAAAAACATTTTTCTTTATAAAAATTACATCCTTATCTTTTATAAAATAATTTCGAGCACCATTAATTATACGCATTCATACCTGAGTGATCTCGGAATGCAATTAACTTTGAAGACGATTAAACTTCCACCAATTAAACATCGGCATGGTTATTTCTTTGAAGCTTTGCCGCAATGCCTTCAATTTCTTCAATACGTCATAGACCAGGTGGGATCGTGACAATATAAAAATCTCCTTATGACATATTACAAACACGGTTTTGTTCACGGAATAAAGTCAAAAACAATAAAGGGACTCAACTGGAAATTTATGTCCTTACAGTAAAAAATGTTAGTAGAGGTTTTAGCCAACTAACCCACTAACATCTCCACTAACAGATATAGTGGATGAAACAGTCAAAGACTTAAAAACGGTTTAAAATTAAAACGATTTTGAAAAGATTTAATGCACATTAGAAATCCCCAAGAGCCCAAGGCCCAAGGCGCAATCTTTGACCCTTAATAATTAGTGTGCTCCCATGCACACACCCCCACTAACTTACCACTTGGCCACTCCCACTAACTTATTTACTTCATTCAAAATAAATATATATAGTAATAATATACCCAACAATCCCCCACATGAATGAAATAAATAAATAAGTAAAATAAAACGACACTCTGGAGTATCATAAGGAGTGACGTATAAGGCAAAGGTGTCATTCGATTTGAACCTTTGCTTTGTATTGATCTATTGAGTTTACCGGTTGATAGTGAACTAATGTCTTGAACTATTTCACCGTTGTTGTAAACTTAAGTCAATAGAACACACACGTGACTCCCCAAAATCATCATCGAGTTCCCACAGTTGTGCTCGTTTCGGCCTTGAGCATGCCCAGGTTTCTTGACTGCTCTAGAGAATCAGCCTTAATTCTCATAGGAAGCGGCCCCACTACCACATTCATATAGGTGCTTCTATCAAGAGTGTACTGTATCTCACACCCCACTGAATAACAGCTATAGAAAGTATTAAGAGATTAAATCTCATCCTCCATCGATACAGAGGTACTTACATCATAGGAATGGGTTTTAAGTAAAACTTAAATTTGTACCCCCACAAATCACTCGTATAACTTTGTTATCCCATTGAACCCAGATCTTGGGATCTCCAGTCATATGGGTTGGGTTTCCATTATAGGTGATTTAGATATTAATAGCCTTTAGGCCCATTCCCCTCGATGTTTGATAAACTAGCTCTCTAGCTTGCCCTTTAGTCAATGGATCCGCCAGGATTTCCTTTGACTTGACATAGTCGATTGCTATAACTCCATCTTTCAATAATTGTCTCACTGTGTTATGTCTCCTCCTGATATGTCTAGACTTTCCATTGTAGGAGTTATTATGTGCTCTTACGATCGCTGCTTGACTATCACAGTGAATGGACAAGGCTGGAACTGGTTTAGGCCACAAATGAATATCTAATATAAAGTTCCTTAACCATTCAGCCTCTTCGCTTGCTTTATCCAACGCTATGAACTCTGACCCCATAGTGGATCTAGCTATGCATGTTTGCTTGGTAGATTTGCCAAGATATAGCGCCTCCTGCCAAGGCAAAAACATAGCCACTCGAATACTTGCATTCATCATTATCAGAAATTCAATTAGCATCACAAAAGCCTTCAATTATAGCAGGATATCTGATATAATGAATACCATAATTTATTGTGTATTTAAGATATCTCAAAACTCTAATCAAAGCATCCCAATGTTTATTATTAGGATTACAAGTGTATCTGCTAAGTCTACCCACAGCATATGCAATATTAGGTCTAGTGCAGTTCATAAGATACATTAGACTACCTATAACTCTAGAATATTCTAATGATGATACACCAGGACCCGAATGTTTCCTTAAGTGACAACTAGGGTCATAAGCTGTTTAAGCAGGAATACAATTAAATTGTTCTAATTTTCTAAGAACTTTCTCTACATAGTGAGATTGGGTTAAAAGAATTCCTTAAGAATTTTTTATGATTTTAATTCCAAGTATAACATCAGCAACACCCAAATCTTTCATATCAAATTGCTTATTAAGGAAACTTTTAGTTTTATTAACTACATCCATATCAGTTCCAAAAATAAGCATATCAGCCACATATAAGCAAATAATCACACCAGAATTATCCTTGAATTCGCCATAAATACATTTATCCTCTTCATTAATGTTAAAACCATTAGAGATCATTACTTGATCAAATTTTTCATGCCATTGTTTTGGAGCTTGTTTCAGTCCATATAATGATTTTTTAAGTCTACACACATTTTTATCTAGGCCTTGGACTACAAACCCCTCGGGTTGATCCATATAAATTTCTTTTTCAAGATCTCCATTTAAAAAAGCCGTTTTAACATCCATTTGATGAATTATCAGATTATGTAATGAAGCAATAGCAATTAATCGCCTAATAGATGTAATTATAGTAACAGGAGACTAAGTGTCAAAGAAATCAATTCCTTCCTTTTGCCTATAGCCTTTAGCTACCAATCTTGCCTTAAATTTATCAGTAGAACCATCAACCTTTAATTTCCTTTTAAAAATCCATTTGCATCCAATAGTTTTACATCCTTTAGGCCAGTCAACTAACTCCCACGTGTTATTATAAATAATAGAGTCATATTCACTATTAATAGCTTCTTTCCAAAAAATAGAATCGGGTGAGGACATTGTCGCTCTAAAAGTGACGGGGTCATTTTCCATTAAGTACGTTAAAAAATCAGGACCAAAAGAAGTAGCTATCCTAGGTCTTTTACTTCTCCTAATTTCAATATCTACTGAATTTGGAGATTCATTTCTAACACTAGGACCCTCTGGAACAGAACTACTAGTTCCCTCACTTCTCACATTAAAAGGAAATTTGTCCTCATAAAATTCAGCATCTCTAGAATATTTTAATGATACATTAGACTACCTATAACTCTAGAATATTCTAACGATGATACACCAGGACCCGAATGTTTCCTTAAGTGACAACTAGGGTCATAAGGTGTTTTAGTAGAAATACAATTAAATTGTTCAAATTTTCTAAGAACTTTCTCTACATAGTGAGATTGGGTTAAAACAATTCCTTCAGAATTTTTTATGATTTTAATTCCAAGTATAACATCAGCAACACCCAAATCTTTCATATCAAATTTCTTATTAAGGAAACTTTTAGTTTTATTAATTACATCCATATCAGTTCCAAAAATAAGCATATCATCCACATATAAGCAAATAATCACACCAGAATTATCCTTGAATTTTCTATAAATACATTTCTCCGCTTTATTAATGTTAAAACCATTAGAGATCATTACTTGATCAAATTTTTCATGCCATTGTTTAGGATCTTGTTTCAGTCCATATAATGATTTTTTAAGTCTACACACTTTTTTATCTAGGCCTTGGACTACAAACCCCTCGGGTTGATCCATATAAATTTCTTCTTCAAGATCTCCATTTAAAAAAGCCGTTTTAACATCCATTTGATGAATTATCAGATTATGTAATGAAGCAATAGCAATTAATAGCCTAATAGATGTAATTCTAGTAACAGGAGACTAAGTGTCAAAGAAATCAATTCCTTCCTTTTGCCTATGGCCTTTAGCTACCAATCTTTCCTTAAATTTATCAGTAGAACCATCAGCCTTTAATTTCCTTTTAAAAATCCATTTGCATCCAATAATTTTACATCCTTTGGGAAAATCAACTAACTCCCACGTGTTATTAGAAATAATAGAATCATATCCACTATTAATAGCTTCTTTCCAAAAAATAGAATCGGGTGAGGACATTGCCGCACTAAAAGTGACGGGGTCATTTTCCATTAAGTACGTTAAAAATTCAGGACCAAAAGAAGTAGCTATCCTAGGTCTTTTACTTCTCCTAATTTCAATATCTTCTGAATTTGGAGATTCATTTCTAACACTTGGACCCACTGGAACAGAACTACTAGTTCCCTCACTTCTCACTTTAAAAGGAAATTTGTCCTCATAAAATTCAGCATCTCTTGACTCAAAAATAGTGTTTTTATCCATATATTGATTTTTAGAATCAATTACAAGAAACCTATAAGCATTACTGTTTTTAGCATAACCTATAAGAACACAATCAACAGTCTTTGGGCCAAGTTTAGTTCTCTTAGGTAATGGTATTGAAACCTTAGCAAGACACCCCCACACTTTGGTTTGAATGGTTAAGCTTAGACTGGTTTTGCTTTTGGTTTCCATTTGATTTTCCCTTTTCCAAATTAGCCTTAGAACTGAATTCAAAATTTTTCTCCCTAAGTTCTGCATTCCTATTATCTTCCTCAATTCTCAAACGAACTATCAAATCTTCTAGTGACATCTCCTTTTTCTTATGTTTCAGACCGTTTTTGTAATCTTTCCAAGAGGGTGGCAGTTTTTCAATTATAGCAGACACCTAAAATCCCTCACATATATTATAACCCTCGGCCAGAATTTCATGAATAATAATTTATAGTTCTTCCAGTTGCGACACAACATATTTATTATCTTCCATTTTAAAATCCAAAAATTTTCCAACCACAAATTTTGTAGACCCAGCATCTTCAGTTGCATATTTTTTGTCTAGTAAGTTCCATAATTCTTTAGCAGTAGGACATGACCAATAAACATCATGCAATTCAAGGTAGAGACAGCTCAGTATATAATTCCTACACATAAAATCCCTTTGTTTCCAAACAACCAGTTCTTTAGGTGTAGAAGGTCTATCAGATGCAATAACGTCAATGACATTAAGAGTTGTTAGGTAAAATTGCAGTTTTATTTGCCATCTCTTAAAATTCTTTCCATCAAACAGTTCAGGTTTTTCAGAGTATTTTGCATTAGGATTTTCCATAGCAGGATGTAAAATAACAACATAATTTCACCTTTAGAATGTAGGAAATAGTAATTGCAGAATAAACGAAATAACCCAAATTCGAAATAGATAAAATTAGAAGGACTTGTCGATCGAGGTTTGTGTTTGACACAAAGTCCTAAAGGTGAAATTGCTCGCTGATATTTGTAGCTGTCAGCCTCGTGAACATACACCTCCCAGGATTCAACGAGCAGATTTAAACACCAGCTCTGTATTAAATCTTCGAACTCTCAGGATACTCCAGCACTCCTAAAAAAATGACGAACATAAATGTATTTTCCAAAAATAGCAAAAGAATTTTTGCACAGAAAGTGATTTTCAGAATATAGCAAAAGTATTTTTTGCAGATAACGTGAGAGAGATTTTCAATTCGTTTTTGATTCTGTAGCCTTTTCTTATATATGGGAAATGGTAAAAAACGTGAGTAGAGGTTTTAGCCAACTAACCCACTAATATCTCCACTAACAGCTATAGTGAAAGAAACAGTCAAAGACTTAAAAACGGTTTAAAATTAAAACGATTTTGAAAAGATTTAATGCACATTAGAAATGCCCAAGAGCTCAAGGCCCCAAGGCCTAATCTTTGACCCTTAATAATTAGTGTGCTCCCTAGGACTTGAACCCAAGACCTCATGCACACCCCCCCACTAAATTACCACTTGGCCACTCCCACTAACTTATTTACTTCATTCAAAACAAATGTATATAGTAATAATATACCCAACAATCCCCCACATGAATGAAATAAATAAATAAGTAAAATAAAACGACGCTCTGGAGTATCATAAGGAGTGACGTATAAGGCAAAGGAATAATTCGACTTGAACCTTTGCTTTGTATTGATCTATTGAGTTTACCGGTTAATAATGAACTAATGTCTTGAACTATTTCACCGTTGTTGTAAACTTAAGTCAATAGAACACACACGTGACTACCAAAAATCATCATCGAGTTCCCACAGTTGTGCTCGTTTCGGCCTTGAGCATGCCCAGGTTTCTTGACTGCTCTAGTGAATCAGCCTTAATTCTCATAGGAAGCGACCCCACTACCGCACTCATATAGGTGCTTCTATCAAGAGTGTACTGTATCTCACACCCCACTGAATAACAGCTATAGAAAGCATTAAGAGATTAAATCTCATCCTCCATCGATACAGAGGTACTTACATCATAGGAATGGGTTTTAAGTAAAACTTAAATTTATACCCCATCAAATCACTCGTATAACTTTGTTATCCCATTGAACCCAGATATTGGGATATCCAGTCATATGGGTTGGTTATCCATTATAGGTGATTTAGATATTAATAGGCTTTAGGCCCATTCCCCTCGATGTTTGATAAACTAGCTCTCTAGCTGGACCTTTAGTCAATGGATCCGCCAGGTTTTCCTTTGACTTGACATAGTCGATTGCTATAACTCCATCTTTCGATAATTGTCTCACTGTTTTGTGTCTCCTCCTGATATGTCTAGACTTTCCATTGTAGGAGTTATTATGTGCTTTTACGATCGCTGCTTAACTATCACAGTGAATGGACAAGGCTGGAACTGGTTTAGGCCACAAATGAATATCTAATATAAAGTTCCTTAACCATTCAGCCTCTTCTCTTGCTTTATCCAACGCTATGAACTCTGACTCCATAGTGGAGTTTTACTAGACCTGATATTGCATATGATGTGGGTAGACTTAGAAGATACACTTGTAATCCTAATAATGAACATTGGGATGATTTTATTAGAGTTTTGAGATATCTTAAATACACAATAAATTATGGTATTCATTATATCAGATATCCTGTTGTAATTGAAGGCTTTTGTGATGCTAATTGGATTTCTGATAATGATGAATGTAAGTCTACGAGTGGCTATGTTTTTGCCTTGGCAGGAGCCGCTATATCTTGGAAATCTACCAAGCAAACATTCATAAGATACATTAGACTACCTATAACTCTAGAATATTCTAATGATGATACACCAGGACCCGAATGTTTCCTTAAGTGACAACTAGGGTCATAAGGTGTTTTAGCAGGAATACAATTAAATTGTTCAAATTTTCTAAGAACTTTCCCTACATAGTGAGATTGAGTTAAAACAATTCCTTCAGAATTTTTTATCATTTTAATTCCAAGTATAACATCAGCAACACCCAAATCTTTCATATCAAATTGCTTATTAAGGAAACTTTTAGTTTTATTAACTACATCCATATCAGTTCCAAAAATAAGCATATCAGCCACATATAAGCAAATAATCACACCAGAATTATCCTTGAATTCGCCATAAATACATTTATCCGCTTCATTAATGTTAAAACCATTAGAGATCATTACTTGATCAAATTTTTCATGCGATTGTTTTGGAGCTTGTTTCAGTCCATATAATGATTTTTTAAGTCTACACACATTTTTATCTAGGCCTTGGACTACAAACCCCTCGGGTTGATCCATATAAATTTCTTCTTCAAGATCTCCATTTAAAAAAGCCGTTTTAAAATCCATTTGATGAATTATCAGATTATGTAATGAAGCAATAGCAATTAATAGCCTAATAGATGTAATTCTAGTAACAGGAGACTATGTGTCAAAGAAATCAATTCCTTCCTTTTGCCTATAGCCTTTAGCTACCAATCTTGCCTTAAATTTATCAGTAGAACCATCAGCCTTTAATTTCCTTTTAAAAATCCATTTGCATCCAATAGTTTTACATCCTTTAGGTCAGTCAACTAACTCCCACGTGTTATTAGAAATAATAGAGTCATATTCACTATTAATAGCTTCTTTCCAAAAAATAGAATCGGGTGAGGACATTGTCGCACTAAAAGTGACGGGGTCATTTTCCATTAAGTACGTTAAAAATTCAGGACCAAAAGAAGTAGCTATCCTAGGTCTTTTACTTCTTCTAATTTCAATATCTTCTGAATTTGGAGATTCATTTCTAACACTAGGACCCACTGGAACAGAACTACTAGTTCCCTCACTTCTCACTTTAAAAGGAAATTTGTCCTCATAAAATTCAGCATCTCTTGACTCAAATATAGTGTTTTTATCCATATATTGATTTTTAGAATCAATTACAAGAAACCTATAAGCATTACTGTTTTTAGTATAACCTATAAAAACACAATCAATAGTCTTTGGGCCAAGTTTAGTTCTCTTAGGTAATGGTATTGAAACCTTAGCAAGACACCCCCACACTTTGGTTTGAATGGTTAGGCTTAGACTGGTTTTGCTTTTGGTTTCCATTTAATTTTCCCTTTTCCAAATTAGCCTTAGAGCTGAATTCAGAATTTTTCTCCCTAAGTTCTGCATTCCTATTATCTTCCTCAATTCTCAAACGAACTATCAAATCTTCTAGTGACATCTCCTTTTTCTTATGTTTCAGACCGTTTTTGTCATCGTTCCAAGAGGGTGGCAGTTTTTAAATTATAGCAGACACCTGAAATCCCTCACATATATTATAACCCTCGGCCAGAATTTCATGAATAATAATTTGTAGTTCTTCCAGTTACGACACAACAGATTTATTATCTTCCATTTTAAAATCCAAAAATTTTCCAGCCACAAATTTTTTAGACCCAGCATCTTCAGTTGCATATTTTTTATCCAGTAAGTTCCATAATTCTTTAGCAGTAGGACATGACCAATAAACATCATACAATTCAAGGCAGAGACAGTTCAGTATATAATTCCTACACATATAATCCCTTTGTTTCCAAAAAACCAGTTCTTCAGGTGTAGAAGGTCTATCAGATGCAATAACGTCAATGACCTTAAGAGTTATTAGGTAAAATTGCAGTTTTATTTGCCATCTCTTAAAATTCTTTCCATCAAACAGTTCAGGTTTTTCAGAGTATTTTGCATTAGGATTTTCCATAGCAGGTTGTAGAATAACAACAGAATTTCACCTTTAGAATGTAGGAAATAGTAATTGGAGAATAAACGAAACAACCCAAATTCGAAATAGATTAAATTAGAAGGACTTATCGATCGAGGTTTGTGTTTGACACAAAGTCCTAAAGGTGAAATTGCTCGCTGATATTTGTAGCTGTCAGCCTCGTGAACATACACCTCCCAAGATTCAACGATCAGATTTAAACACCAGCTCTGTATTAAATCTTTGAACTCTCAGGATTATTCCAGCACTCCCAAAAAAATGACGAGCAGAAATATATTTTCAAAAAATAGCAAAAGAATTTTCGAACCGAAAGTGATTTTCAGAATATAGCAAAAGTATTTTTGCAGATAACGTGAGAGAGATTTTCAATTCGTTTTTGACTCTGTAGCCTTTTCTTATATAAGGGAAATGGTAAAAAACGTGAGTAGAGGTTTTAGCCAACTAACCCACTAATATCTCCACTAACAGCTATAGTGTAAGAAACAGTTAAAGACTTAAAAACGGTTTAAAATTAAAACGATTTTGAAAAGATTTAATGCAGATTAGAAATCCCCAAGAGCCCAAGGCCCAAGGCCCAATCTTTGACCCTTAATAATTAGTGTGCTCCCTAGGACTTGAACCCAAGACCTCATGCACACACCCCCACTAACTTACCACTTGGCCACTCCCACTAACTTATTTACTTCATTCAAAATAAATATATATAGTAATAATATACCCAACAATCCCCCACATGAATGAAATAAATAAATAAGTAAAATAAAACGACGCTCTGGAGTATCATAAGGAGTGACGTATAATGCAAAGGTGTCATTCGACTTGAACCTTTGCTTTGTGTTGATCTATTGAGTTTACCGGTTGATAGTGAACTAATGTCTTGAACTATTTCACCCTTGTTGTAAACTTAAGTCAATAGAACACACTCGTGACTCCCAAAAATCATCATCGAGTTCCCACAGTTGTGCTCGTTTCGGCCTTGAGCATGCCCAGATTTCTTGAGTGCTCTAGAGAATCAACCTTAATTCTCATAAGAAGCGGCCCCACTACCACACTCATATAAGTCCTTCTATCAAGAGTGTACTGTATCTCACACCCCACTGAATAACAGCTATAGAAAGCATTAAGAGATTAAATCTCATCCTCCATCGATACAGAGGTACTTACATCATAGGAATGGGTTTTAAGTAAAACTTAAATTTGTACCCCCACAAATCACTCGTATAACTTTGTTATCCCATTGAACCCAGATCTTGGGATCTCCAGTCATATGGGTTGGGTTTCCATTATAGGTGATATAGATATTAATAGGCTTTAGGCCCATTCCCCTCGATGTTTGATAACCTAGCTCTCTAGCTTGCCCTTTAGTCAATGGATCCGCCAGGTTTTCCTTTGACTTGACATAGTCGATTGCTATAACTCCATCTTTTAATAATTGTCTCACTGTGTTGTGTCTCCTCCTGATATGTCTAGACTTTCCATTGTAGGAGTTATTATGTGCTCTTGCGATCGTTGCTTGACTATCACAGTGAATGGACAAGGCTGGAACGTGTTTAGGCCACAAATGAATATCTAATATGAAGTTCCTTAACCATTCAGCCTCTTCGCTTGCTTTATCCAACGCTATGAACTCTGACTCCATAGTGGATCTAGCTATGCATGTTTGCTTGGTAGATTTCCAAGATATAGCGCCTCCTGCCAAGGCAAAAACATAGCCACTCGTAGACTTACATTCATCATTATCAGAAATCCAATTAGCATCACAAAAGCCTTTAATTACAGCAGGATATCTGATATAATGAAAGAGAGGAGTGTAGTGTTTTTTTGGGGGTATTGTATATTTTAGTAAGTGTACTCAATTTTGGCACACTTTAAAACAGTGCCAAAATTTGGCACTGTTTTAAAGTGTGCTAAATTTTTATTAAACCGTGTCGAAATCTAACACAGTTTTAAACTGTGCCATATTTTTAATATCATGGTGTGCCAAAATGCTGTTTTTGGTGTAGTGTTCGTTTCCATTGGATTCTTCCCACTTTTCTTTTGAGACTCGCGGTTATCTTCTTCGATTCTCAGCCTGACCACCAACTCCTCCACATTCATCTTCTTTCGCTTGTGCTTTGAGATAATTTTTGAATGAAGTCCAAGATGGTGGCAACTTTTCAACAATTGCAACAACTTGAAAAGTTTCACTAAGTGACATTCCTTCAGCATGAATGTCGTGGAGGCTCACTTGGAGTTCTTGCTCTTGCGAGATCACTGATTTAGAATCAATCATTTTGAAGTCCAGAAAATGCCCGACGATAAATTTCTTCATCCCAGCATCTTCAGTTTTGTACTTCTTTTCCAAAGAATTCCACAACTCCTTGGATGTCTTTATCGTGCAGTAGACATGATACAATGTCTTGTCCAAATAGGCCAGAATATAATTCCGGCATAGGTAGTCGAATGCTTCCGAGCATCGACAGCAGCAACCTTTTCACAATCATCTCCCTCTTGAATAGAGGGACAATCTTCATATACAAACCTACCAAGTTGGCAGGTAGTGAGATAGAAATACATTTGTCCTTGCCAACGTTTGAAGTCAGCCCCATTGAACTTTTTCGATTTCTCCCCGTGTGGCATAGATACGGGTGCAGTCACATTTGTGTTGGTGACAGCCACATTAACAGGAATAGTGTTCGTACTTTGCGATTCCATTTCTGTTACAAAAACAGAATTTTTATCAATGATAAAATTCATATATAATGAATTAATAAAAACAAAATACAAAATTCTGTGCACCAATTTCCTCCAAATATAATTCACAATAAATGAATTCCAAAAGAATTCCAAATAAAATTCAGAATTAAATTATAATATAAGCAGAAGTTTATACACAATAAAATTTGTGTCACACTAATTTTTTAATAATAAAAGGAATTCCGTACAAAATAGAATTATAATTTTAAGATTAAAAATTTTACATAAACACATTTTAATAAGAATACAAAAATAAAATTTTATTTTCTAAAACAGAATATAAAAACAGTATAGAAATTAATTTCTGTACCAAAACTGTTTTACTAATTTCTGCAATAAAATTTAATTCATTTTTTCTGTCAAAACATATTTTAATTTCAACAAATAAATTTATGTAATAAAAAAAATTTATGTACACTATAAAACAGTAGAACAAGATAAATTTGTCTTAAGATTGTTATGCCTACTATTTATTAAAACCAATTGTACAGAATTATAAATTATAATATAATTACAGAAATGAAACACTTACTTGAATTTGCAGAAATAATATTAGAATAGAAGAAATAATCCGAGCCCTGTTTAGAACAGTCTCCTTAAGACAAATTTATTCCCTCCACAATGTGCTAAAGGTAATGAATAATTGTCTCCCAAGATAGAACGGATTTCCAAATTAATCAAGTAGCATAACAATGATTAATTTCTTCGAACACAATTCTGTATTTATACTTAACCAGACCGAAGAAATAATATGCAGGAAATGTATGTAGCAGCAGTAAAAGAGGAATTAAATTTTGAATTGGGAGGGCAATTTTTTCAGTACTCAAAATTGTAGGGGTAAGGTTTAATTTATAACAAACGTTTTGACTGTTGGAAACAATCAAAACCGAATTTAACTGTCAAAGCAGTTAATTTCGTTAACTGTTGACCCTTGGAATTGCCCAAAAATGTAGGAGATTTTTATAAGCCTAATCCTAAGCCCGAACCGAGCCGAGTCGGCAGGCCGGACGGACGCGCTCGCGTGTGGACCTTTGACCGAAAGTCAACCCGTGCATAGCTTAGGTCATCTCCCCTTCAAAGAGTTGGGATACCCCAAGGCATCCAAGCCTTAGTCCATTATTTGGGTTTTATTAACTCATCATTTTCCCACTAATCTTCCAATGTGGGATAAGAGTAACATACCCAATACATTAACTTTCATTGCTTTGTGAGTCACTTTGGGGACATATTTATCATTCATAACTTAATGAAGTTGGAGAAGTGAATATACTACGTTAATCTCCTTGCGGAGGAGAACGCGTTCGTATATTGTTCCACAATAATCGTAGTGTGGGTCCCACCTTAATTTGAGCTCAAAGTTGCTCAAAATTCTGTCCAAAAATTCTGGACAGCTTTCTAAGTCCAATTTTCCAACAAGATTGTCATCAATGGGATTACCTTGAATGAAGTGATCGATCTCTTCATCACATTTTGATGAGAAAATGAAATTCTTCTCAACTTCGTGCAAAATAAATAATTTACATAAATATTCTTCTTTCAGGTTGGTATCTTCATCTAGATTGTCACAATCATCTTATCTCAGTCACGCCCACATTCTTAAAAAATCGACTATGCAAGATTTCTCCATTGTTTTCAACCTCATGATGTGACTCAATTTTATCTATTTCCATGTTGTCCACTTCTATTTTTTCACATATTAGTGATTCCATATTGCCGACATCCGTATTACCCAAATTTTCATAAACAAATGTTTGATCCGAAGTTACCGTGGCTTTATCTTTTAAGTCTATAAGAACTATACTGCATACCTCAACTTTCTCAACCTTTTTTTATTATCCGTTTCCTTTTCTTTTACAGTTTTTGATGGAAACACTGAAAATTGGAACCAAAGAAGAGACAAAATACATGAACAAATTTGAAGCTTTATTAATAAGCCAAACATTAATGAGATCTCTAATACATTATCACCTATTTATACTAGTAGTAATCCCACTCTAAGTAGGAAAGCAATGAAAGACTAAGATACGTTTCACTTACTCTAATATTTTCTAAAGAGGACTAAATCCCTTTTTATTACATTTAGTACTAAAGTTTAACAAAACTAAACAATAAAGTCTATCTACATCATTATCCACATCATTCTCCCCTCCTTTGAAAAAGTTTGTCCCCGAAACACCCCCCAAAATCAACCCCCATCCCCTCTCCCTAATCGAAAGTTCATATGTTTAAGAAACTCATACTCAACTCAACTCAACTCAACAAAGCATTTTTCCAATTATTTGGGGTCGGCTACATGAATCCTATTTTTCCATTCCATTCTGCCCAGTGCAATATCTTCGGTTAAACCACATGATATCATTTCCTTTTTTATAATATCCCACCAAGTTAATTTAGGCCTACCTCTACCCCTTGGGTTACCATCAATACTAACTAAATCACTCTTCCTTACAGGAGCATCCATTGGTCTACGCTTGACGTGTCCAAACCATCTAAGTCGATTTTCTCTCAATTTATCTTCTATAGGAGCTACTTTTACCATTTCACGAATTTGTTCATTTTTAATTTTATCCTTTCGAGTTTTACCATAAATCCATCTTAGCATTCGCATTTTCGCCACACTCATTTTCTGCACATTATATTTCTTGGTTGCCCAACACTCTGTCCCATATAACATGGCGGGTCTAATGGCCGTCCTATAAAATTTTCCTTTTAACTTCAAAGGTATACGCCTATCACACAGAACGCCGATCGCACTTCTCCACTTAACCCAGCCTGCTCTAATCCTATGCGTAACATCATTACTAATATCTCCATCTTTTTGTATAATCGATCCTAAATAACGAAAATGGTCATTTCTAGGTATTTCTTGACCCTCCAATTTCAACACATCTCCATTTGTCCTCCTATTACTACTAAAATTACACTCCACATATTCTGTTTTAGTTCTGCTTATTTTAAATCCTCTTGTTTCTAAAGTTTCTCTCCATAATTCCAACCTAGCATTTATCCCCATCTTAGTCTCATTGACTAAAATAATATCATCTGCAAATAGCATACACCATGGCACATCATCTTGTATTTGTCCAGTCAACTCATCCATAACAAGAGCAAAGAGATAAAGACTTAATGCTGAACCTTGGTGTAGCCCTACCGTAATTGAAAATTCACTACTTTCTCCAGCTGATGTTCTTACTGTAGTCATCGCACCATCATACATATCCTTGATCACATCAATATATCTGCGAGTCACTCCTCTTTTATGTAGAACCCACCACATTATATCTCTGGGTATCCTATCATACGCCTTCTCCAAATCTATAAAAATCATATGAAGATCCTTCTTTTTCTCTCTATACCTCTCCATTAATCTCCTCAATAAATAGATTGCTTCCATTGTTGACCTCCCAGGCATAAACCCAAATTGATTCTCAGATACTGTTGTCTCCAATCTCAATCTATATTCAATCACTCTCTCCCAAAGTTTCATTGTATGACTCATTAACTTAATACCACGATAATTTGAACAACTTTGTATGTCCCCTTTATTTTTATAAATAGGTACTAAAATACTTTTTCTCCATTCATCGGGCATCCTATTAGTCATTAAAATTCTATTAAATAATTTTGTAAGCCATGATACTCAATCCTCCCCTAAGCACTTCCAAACCTCAATAGGGATACCATCTGGTCCTAAAGCCTTCCATGTTTTCATCCTTTTTAGAGCAATCCTGACCTCTGTTGTCCTAATTCTACGAAAAAATATATCTTCTCGAGTCTCCCTAAGTTCCTCTATATCTAATCTACTCCCATCATCTCCATTTAATAACCTCTCAAAGTAGTTTTTCCATCTTTCCATAATTTCATCATCTTTGACTAGGACTCTCGAATCATCACTTTTGATGCACTTAACGTTATTAAAATCTTTTGTTTTCCTATCCCTAAGTTTAGAAAGCTTATAAATACTTTTTTCCCCTTCTTGTGTTCCTAATTTTGTAAACGCCCTTCCCCTGATCCCCACCCATCATGACCATGGCCAAATCTCGCTTCCACCACCCTTCTCCATAACTCATTCTCCTCTAAAGGATACCTCCACAACCTTTTCCCAATATTGCCTCAGTGAAAATAACCAAGCTTCTTACTCTTACTCCCCTTTCTATGACCGGATAATACACCTCTTCCCAACATACCAAGCTGTACTTGAAACTATCCTCATTGTCTCTTCACAAAAAGTTCCATATTAATTTTTCTAACTACAAATGAACGGAACCGGAAGAGGTAGATTGGATAGAAAATAAGTGGGAAGACTTGACAATAACCCTTCATCCATACATCCACCTTTTCTCTACCCTCTTCACAACTGGGTTTCCATTTAGCCTTTGATTTAGACAAGGCCTCCAAAGGCAACTCCAGATACATCGAAGGAAGAGACCCCTACTTACACTAATTCACATCCACCAAATGATCTACATACACATCACTCCGCACTAGGATCGTCTCACATTTACCTTCATTAATATGCAACCCCGAGACAACCTAAAAAATTATCAATAACTGTCTTAGACTACGAACCCTGACCTCCCCATCTCCATAAAATATGATAATGCACGACCCAAATAAGAGAATACCTCGAATTACCAATTAAAAATCCACTAAGCGCCCTAGCTTACCCTTTTCAGGATAACATCCTATGCAATGCTTCCATAACTAAAATAAATAAATTGGGGATATAGGAACTCCTCATGAAAACCTTTAGAATTCGGATAGAATTCGGAAAGAAACCCTCTGTAGATACATTTACCAACATAGAAAATATGACAATCAATATAGAATTCTCAATCCACAATCTCTATCTCTACCCAAAACCCATCATATCCAAATGGTATAAATCAAACCTCCAGTTCACATGATCATATGTCTTCTCAATGTCAAGCTTATAAATCATTCCAGGAACCCCACTCTTCAATATCGCCTCCACACACTCTTTTGCGACAAACACAATATCCAAAATATGTCTCCCTCCAACAAATGCATTTTGTGTCTAGGAAATGATAGGATTTAACACCCTCCTAAGCCTCACGGACAACATCTTAGACAACAATTTATACACACTCCCCACCAGACCTATTTAAGTCTCTCATATCGAGTGCCCCTCCCTTCTTCGAAACTAGTTGGATGAAAGACACATTAAAGCTCCATTGGAATCTACCCCTAACATAAAACACTCTAAAAAAAGAAAAGTCATGACATCATTTCGCACAACCACCAATAATGCTAAAAGAAAGCCATAGTAAAATTATCTGGCCTCCCTTGACTTCAATGCACTCACCACCTCCTCTGTGAATGATCCATCCAATAAAATCTGATCCACCCTCGAGATACTCCCCAACTATAGCCCATTCAACCTTGGTCTCCACTCCTCCGAATATAACCCCTCATAAACTGTCTCATAGCCTCCTTAATCTCTTGCTCTTCTAAAACCTCATCCCCTCCCGACACAATTCTACCAATATAGTTGAATCTACGAATATAATTGTCGACTCTCTGGAAGAACTTGGTATTCTTATCCCCTCATTAAGTCACTGACGCTCGAGATTTTGCCCAACTAATCTCCTCTTGAAATATCTTCCATCTCACCTCCCATTTCCTATCCTCACTCCATACCCATCCCTCTGTCGATAATGTTCCCTGACCTCTTTTGCACTCCGTAATCTGATCTAGCCCTCTCTTGATGGATTCTCTAACATATCCAAAGCTTATCTATTCCACACTTTGAGGTCTTCTAGAGAAAACTTCTTAGCCAACAAAAACCCAACACTGTCCTATACATGATACCCCTCCCACCAAGTCTTCACTTTATCTTCGAAATCTCCCCGCCACATGTTCTCGAATATGAACAGGCACCCCCTCCTCTCCATCCCTCCACACTCTAAAAGAATCGGGACATGTTTTGAAGTATCACAGGCTAAACAATACTGCACTACCCTAGAAAGTGTTCTTTCCACCCTGTCGAAACCAGAAAATGATTCATTGGGGAATCTCTATTCCTTGACAAAGTGAAAATCTCCCCCCCCCCCCCCCCCCCTCGACAAATCAACAAGCTCCATTTTATTAATAAACTTCAGCAAGTCCCTTATCGATATGGACAAACTACCGCCCCAACTACGCTCATCAGATAAACGAACCATATTAAAATCCTGCTCCAGAGACACCAGGGAACTCCCCACACTCCCCTCATCCCAGTGCTTCTCCCAAAGTTCCCACCTTACAACATTTTCCACTGGCTCGTACACTCCAGAAAATTACTAAGTGAAGCCATCCTTCCTGTATCTAAACAAACAAGACAACCAAGTAGTTTTCCCAAAATCATCTAGAAATCCACATAATCAACACCCCTTCTAATACACCACAAGAATTAAGACAACACCAATCCACCCTCCTCCCTCTTCGCTTCTCTCCACTAAAACAACTAATTTCAACTCCTATAAACAAATCACATCTGAATTCCACACATAAATGGCTCCACTAACTTTCCCTGATGGTCATTAAGTCCCCTGACGTTCCTCGAGATGATCCACAACCTAATTGTAAACATTCTTCATCTCCCCTCTTTCCTCTACCCCTGTTTAATGCCCTTCCTCCCCTCATAATTAATGATCCATTGCAACTTTCGTAACTCCCTTTCCCTCCGGTCCTTCCCACCCGAAAGGTCTCCTCCACATCCTTTTTTTCCTCCCCCCTCCACCCATCTCTATTCTCCTAAACATCCTTAACCTTCCCATTACCCTCGTAGGACACCTCCACAAATCTTCTAAAACCACTAATCATATCCGCTACTCACTCCTCCATTTCATTACTCGACCCCCAACTCATCCTCTTCCGCAGAAAATACCTCCAAAGCATAAGGTTCTAAGACTCACAACAGTGAGTCTAACTTAGCCGGTAGGATCCCATTGTGTCCTTCACCCTACTCTAAGCTGCCGCCCCTATCCAAACATTCGGTCTCTGCCAAAAGAAACTTATTTTGTAAATTCACAATTTCCTATGATAGAAATGCTGACTCCAGTGTTGATTATTATCCTAAAAACCCTACCAGTCATCCCCTCAACAGAAACTAACGCATGCAGAAGATTAAGGGATCACTGAACCCCCACCAACCCCATTCGACTCGCCTATCTATGTGGATGACACTCCTCCCATCCAATCCCCCCTACACCATTCATCTCAATAGCGGGATGGAACTAAATATCCTTCTCATCAGCTAATACTAAAGCCCACGATTTCTCCCCCAGAATACTATGATCTTCCTCCACCTTACCCTTCACCACCCCTTGACTTTGGAGTCACCCACCACACGAGCCCTCTCACTAGAAATAGAAGACCCTCATTTTTTCCAGTAACTTCCTCTTGCTTGACACAATATTCTTGCCCATCGGAGCTCATTCCTCTCTATTGTATCCTCATTAACTGTAATGAACTCACCACGTAACCCGCTTATGGATTTAAACATTTCCTCACCCTGCATTTGGAGAGGGAGGCCCACCATCCTGACCCAACACCGGTTGCTATTTTTTCCTGACCTGGAGCTCCCCCTTAATGGGTGCCTTCTATCCAGCCCTTCTCCCCTTTAAAAACCCATTGTTTCTCCTCCAACACCCTATTTGCCTCTCTGGCCGTAACACAAGCGAACAGAAAAAGAGAACCATACCATTTGAAAACCTTGACCCCTCCAATGGCTTTCCAACTCTCTTTCGCCCATTCCGAAAAGACTTCAGCAGATGGTGGCCCCGCCTCAACACCACCAACATGCCTTACCAATGGTCGACGAAGATGCTTTACCCCCTAATTGCAAGACGACATGCCAACTAAAATATCAGCCTTCGATTAGATTCGTGAGATTACTTTGATAGCTGAAGGCGACCAATGCTCAATCATAGGGTCCTACAAGTAAGAACGCGAGTTTCCAGCCCCATACTTCAGGTCCTCTACCTCATCTCCCCCACTGGTAACAATTTGAGTCTTTGGCAGAACCACCGGCTCTACTTTTAAATACACTTCACCAGCATACTCCCATCTTCTTATTTCATACAACTTAGGAAGCTTGAAAACTGAACGGAAACCCTCCTTCTTCACTACAGTAGTAAACGAAACGTCATTACTTCTAAAACATGAACAAACTATCACCTCCCTTGATCTATCCCATCTTCTATTGTAAAATCTGCCCGATCTTCTTGGGGCGTCAAATTGACAAGAACTCATCCACTTCACCTGTCCTTTGGCCAATAAACCATCTTATGAATGCCCTCTCCCCTTGTCTGAGAATTTGAATTGATAGTTGCTATCATAAAATTCTTTACGAAGTTCAAACGTCTTCAGATCTGCCTGGAAAAGGACTCTTCCATGGCTGCCTTCACATGCTCTCTCTCTCATGCTTACTTTTCGCTTTACCTCGTTACCACCTTTTCTTTCTGCACACCCCTTATTTACTTTCTATAGTTAAAATGATTAAGTATTCAAATAGAAAATTACAACCCCTTTTAATTCACCCCAATCAGTTAAACTCCTTTGAAGCGAAGAAGTTAACAGCTGTTAGGAGACCAACAACAACGTTATACAAAAATGAAACATATATAAAAAACTTCCGTAATACAAATCAAATCCCAACAAATGTCTAATTCTTGATTTTTATTACCAATCCAACACTAGGAATCCATATGCCGCAAGTAAAAAATTTATGATTGCAATTGTAAAAACTTTCAAGATTGAACAAGATCTCAAGTTTGAAGTGTACTATGAAATTAAAGATAAATTAGAGATATACGTATATTACTCTATATTTGATCAATACTAAACGTATTTCACATTATTAAGGAAACAAAACTTCTTAGTGCTCACTAGATTCCTGAAAAGTGGTGGAAAAAAAAAAGGAAAATTGAATGAAACCTTAATGCAGAAAGCTCAGAGCTAGAAGTAGGTCCCAATTAATAATATATATATATATATATATATATATGCGCTATACATCACACTGTACATCACACCTAATTCTATGCCCTAGAAAACTTTTTTTCTCAAATTTATATTTTTTTTCCTTGAAATTAACCTTCCAATCAACCCATATGCAAAAAATTAGGTCAAAATGCATTTGGTAGCGATTTTTAAAAAAATCACAAAAAACTGCAGGCGCAGACCCTTAAAAATAAGGTATTTTTAACAGTTCTTTGTGAATTTTTTAAAAATAGCTACAAAATGTATTTTGACCTAATTTTTTGAATATGGGTTGATTGGAAGGTTAATTTCATGGGAAAAATATAAAATTTGAAAAAAAAAAGTTTTTTAGGGCCTAGAATTAGGCGTGATGCATGGGTGATGTAGAGAGCATGATGTACTATAGCTTGACTCACTCTCTCTCTATATATATAAAATAACAGAGGGAGAGTTGATAATGGCCGGAAGAGGGAAGCAATGAAAGACTTTATTGGTCTTTCACGGGGAAGAATTGAATTTTATTTTTTTCCATTTTAGTTCCCTAACCCTTGTTCGTGGATGATTCAAGTGAGCTCAATGTTGGTTTGAGAGATGGGGAGATGGAGGTTTGTTGATTTAGATAGAAAGAAGTTCATGGTATGTTTGCGGTATCTATTTTAGAGATAAAGGAAGAGAAAGAAATTTAAATGTATCATATCTTTTATTTGGGATTTTAAATAAGAGAAAAATCATACTTTTTCTCTCGTTTGGGAGTTTAAAACGACAAAAAATAGAATTTTTTACAAAACTTTTTCTCCCTTTCTCTCCAAATAGGAAAGAATTGAGAGAAAATGTTTTATTTTAATCAATTTACTTTCTTTCTCTTAAAAATTATTTTCTTCCCAACTTGCATGCAATGAGAAAGAAAGTTATTTTCTCTTCTCATCTTCGGGACAAAAGAAAGAATATTAATATTTTTTCTCTCCCCTCTTATCACTTTCCTCTGCTTTTCTCTTCTCTCCTATTATAACTTTCTTTTCTCTTGGTGTATGGCCAAGGTTCAAGAACCAACTGGGATCAAGAATTTAGTGAAAAATGTTAAAAGATGATCGAATATGCATATCATTACTGAAGGCACTTAAAAAAGGATCAATGAACTAAGGCCAATAACGAAACAATGCTCAGTCACACAATTAGACATTGGCTAGCATATGCAATCTGCTGGTGGATGTTATATGGTACAGTTCACTTGATGTGTAGTCAATTCAGGGATAAGCTATGAATCAGCTAAACATATACCATATAAAGTCTCATAGTGAATGTAAGTGAGTTTCCTTTCAAATTGTATTTATGATGATTGTCATTGTCAAAACAAGGGAATTGGTTAACTGTGTCAATTCATGAAACGCTGTGTGGAACAAAAAAACGTTAATATTATTTTTCTAGATGTTAATATTGTAATAATAATTATTTTAGACAATAAGTTTTAGGTCCTGAAGTCTTGGTCAATGTAGAATTAAACTTTTGTATTACCCTTTTGTGTCTTATTTTAAGCTATGATCCTCAAGTATTTGGCAAAATATTTCTGCGGATTTCATAAAATATCACTGATTTTTCAAAAAAGTATCAGTGTCAAAGTGAGTTATTCACTACAATATTTTAGAATCAAGGGAATAGGCCTAAATGCTCCTAATTATATTGATTCATAGGTTGTTTACCCTTTTGAGAAGCATCCCTTTTCAGAGTACATCTGAACTTTCAAAACTGCCAATCAGCAAGTTAGATTTCTGCTATGATTTTGTTCTCTTTACTTCTACCTTAGGGGGATTGCAGGTTTTAAGTCCCACTGAAGGACATCAGATTCAAATTTCTAAATTACAATTTGAAGGAGGGCGTAGTGCAGCCTGCAACATTCAAATTAAATTAATAGATGAGGTTATGTTAGGGTTACATGTGCATACATGATGTTCACTAGTTGACACGTTTTACAGGAGAACTGTGATTTGAGTAATTATAATTCTATTTTTTTTAAATTGGCCTAATGTTTGGTACACTTTAAGGGTCCTGATGGAAATTGGTGATAGAAGCGGCAATAGGTAAACTATTTCCCAAACTAACTTAGGTTTTGTTTTCATTAGATCCTATCCATTTAGACGAGCTTGTCGTGTCTTCAAAACTATTTCATAATTTAGCATAGAGACGCTTATTTACTTAAAAGAACAAAAGAAAATAATTTCTTTCTTTGTGTGTATTGTGTAAGCAAAATCTCTTCTTTTATCATGCAACAAGTCTAATCATTCTATTGAGAAGTGCATAAGATGGTCCCACCTCACTTGAATGTGTTCTTTCATTCCATTGATTGCAGGCATTTCAGCTGCTGGAGTAGTTATCACAGTAGTTCTATTGTGCTGGTTTTGGAGGAAATGCTCATCGTTTAAATCCAGGATTTATTGGAATGAGAAAATTAAAGACCACAAAGACATTGAGGCCTTACAGAAGAAATATGGCCCCCTTGCTCCCAAAAGATACAGATATTCGGAAATTAAAGGAATAACCAGCTCCTTAGAAAACAAACTCGGTCAAGGAGGGTCTGGTGATGTGTACAAAGGTAAGTTAAAGGATGGCCGCTTAGTGGCAGTGAAGATCTTGAATAAGTTGAAAGGTAACGGAGAAGAATTTATAAATGAGGTTGCAAGCATTAGTAGGACTTCCCATATTAATGTCGCCACTCTTGTGGGTTTTTGTTTCGAGGGTCCTAAAAGAGCTCTAATATACGAGTTCATGCCTAATGGCTCTTTGGAGAAGTTCATATCCAATGAAAATTCCTTGATGACACGCCAGTTAGGGTGGGAAACAATGTACCAAATCTCACTCGGCATTGGTCGAGGATTGGAGTACTTACACCGTGGATGTAACACTCGAATTTTACACTTCCACATAAAGCCTCACAATATACTTCTAGACGAAAATTTCACCCCAAAGATCTCCGATTTTGGCCTTGCTAAGCTATGCCCAGAGAAAGGAAGTGTTGTTAAAATGTCGGGTATGAGAGGGACGCCGGGGTATATTGCTCCAGAAGTATTTTCCAGAACCTTTGGCGGTGTGTCTCACAAATCAGATGTCTACAGCTACGGAATGATGATTCTAGAAATGGTTGGAGGTAGAAGTAATTCTAATGCAAGAGCTGATCATACCAGTGAAAATTATTTTCCGGAGTGGATATACAAACGTCTTGAACTAGATGAGGAAATTAGAGTGGATGGTATCAGGGACGGAGAAGAAAATGAATATAAAAGAAAGATGATAATAGTTGGGTTGTGGTGCATACAAACTGAACCCTCAAACAGGCCATCAATGAAGAGGGTGTTGGACATGTTAGAAGGGAGTTTCGAGTCGTTGCAAATCCCACCCAAGCCTTTCTTGGTTTCTCCCCCAATACCTCAAGCAGATTCTTTAGCCACAGATAGCATGTAAGTCGGGTAACATTGTGTCTCGATGATATATGTATGTCTAAGGCATTCGTGGGTGAATTGAAAATTTAACTTTTTCCATTATTATGTAGTGAAATATATTATAAATGTACTTTAACGTATCTTCCACTATTGAAGTTCGTAGAGATATATATATTCCAATTCTTAATCTGGTTGTCGATCATGAGTTAAAAAAAAATTTCTTTATATCCACTTAAAAATGCGGCATTACTTTGTGTGGTTTGTGCTTGCTGAAATCGAGCTTTGCTGAGGGTTTGAACTTGGGTATCTAGAAATGGTAGATAGACACAGTAGGTTGAATTATTTAAATACGGTGAAATACTTTCTTCTTGTGAAACTGAGACATTTTAGAATGTAAGGTGAACAAATAAACTTGGATCAAATATCAAAAAGTCCCTCAAACATTTTTTAATACACATTTAGTCCAAACATTTTATTTTGTACCAAAAAGTCTCTTATTCTCTTATCTTTAAAGGTCCGCGCTTAAAGATCCGCGTCAGCGGCATAGTAAAGCCTTTTTGGTATGATGAAGGACTTTTTGGTGCAAAATAAAAAGTCTTGGACTATACATGTATTAAAAGAAGTTTCAATGGACTATTTGGTATATGCCCTAATAAACTTTGACTAAAATATTTATGAACAAATTCAAACCCAAATTTGTAGTTTATACCGTTTTGATGATTAGTACATTGAGATATCTTTAGCGCTATAAACGGATATTCGAAAATGCGCATCCGTCCGATATCCGAATCCGAATTTGCGGATATTTATCCGAAAATATGGAAACGGATACGATTATGGATACTCTATAAAAATATCCGAGAAAACGGATACGGATACGGATAGTACTAGTATCCGGCACGGATAATCCGTATCCGATGCGGAGTATCCATTTTATCGGATATCCGTTTTACCGGATATCCGTATCCGTCAAACATATGTTTAAAATATTACTAATAATATTAGTATTAGTATCACTAATATAATAATATTAAAAAAAAAACTTAATCGTTTATTCCCTAAAACAAAATAAACATATATTCCACTCAAAACAAAAACACCCTAAAGTTATTATTTTATTGGGTATGTTATAAAATGTCATGTATTATTATTTTACTAGGTATATTATCATGGAGTTACACAAAAGTTACAATACACCCTATCACACACAGTATACACTCACTAAAGAACATATACTCCACTCAAAACAAATAAAAAAACTAACTTCATTTCATTTCTCTTTCGTACAAAACAAGAGAAAAGAAACCCTTATCTGGTTGTTCATTAGTTTCCTTAATTATAAATAAATGTAAGAGAGAAATAGAAAATAATGTAAGAGAGAAACGGAAAAGTAAATAGATGGTTTTAATTGTGATGAGAGCTGAAGTTAACAAAATGTATATTATATACAAAATAAAAATATATACTTATTAAAATAAAAATATCAATATGTTTTGAAAACAAAAGGTCCACAAGGTTATCATTCTCAATAAATTTGATTTAATCTAAAAGGTGCATATTTATTTCTACTGTCATGGAATGCGACTGTTATATTTTTTTTTAATGGCTTTAAGCTTATATGGCTGTAAAGTATGGATGAATTTTAAGCCATATTATCATTATGTAATGATACTATTATTATGAAATCCATAATTGTTGATGTTAGGAGGCAGTAATTTTGTTATATATTTATTTGGATTGGATTGGATTGGATTGGATTTCATTGGATTGGATATTTTAATAGTTATTTTTTGCAATGGATAAATAATGTAAATGGATACGGATATTATCCGAATCCGAGGTATCCGAGCGGATACGGATATGGATAGTTGTTTTAACTATTCGAGCGGATACGGATACAGATATGGATAGTACATTCAGATAGCGGATACGGATATGGAAAACATGGTATCCGATCTGTATCCGTCCATTTACCACCCCTAGATATCTTATAATCACTCGTATACCGTTAGACAGTTAAGGTCTCTGTTACTGAGGAGCTGGATAGATTACTCTGAGCTCCTTTCTAACGCACATGCAGTGGGATAAGTTGGTCACAACAAATTATTTTTTCTGTGGTTACTGATGAGAATGAGCTCTGGAAATAGCATTAGAGGGAACTTGTCAAACTTATTACATGATTTTATTTTTTATTAATATATTTCAATTAGAATCCATGAATTAGATAAAGATTCTTAGCGAGCACATGCAAAGTGTGATTTGGCAAAAACTTATATAAACCGAATTCACTCGAAACAAGGAGGTAACACACGGAACATGTAGGCATAAAGAGTAAATGTAAATGGAAACTAGGCCGCACACTCGGGCATCCATTTGATGATCCGTTTGTTGTGTTACAACCCTAAATCACATGTCTACAACTATATAGTTTTCACCTCAAGTCATTTGTAATGTTATAAAGGTCAAAACTAGTCTTAAACAGGGACATTTCTGCCTAGGGGAGGTGAGGTGAGGCCTGGTGATCCATTGATGTGTTGTTGAGAAATTAATATTTATATAATGCTTGAGTATTTCATTTGATTTGTATATGTGCATTCGTATTATTGTGACAGGAAATTGACTGGAATTAAAATTGGCCTTCGAATTCCATTTTCATGATTTGGAATTGGAATTGGGTTGCCAAACGGACCCTTAGTTTTTTATTTTTTTTCATGGAATTCAATTCTTTGTGGAGTTTGGTAAGTACTGTTGTACATAAAAAATGAGAAAAATATAAAGCACAAATTACATTTAAGACTTGTTTTTGTAGAATATATTTTCAGTCAAACATCTAAAGGGTTAACATAAAAGCCACAAAAGTACATCCGACAAAATGAGGCACAACACGAATCGACAAGAAGTTATAAGTTAACGGATGGACCCTTAATGATTTTGGATCATATCAGCGCCAACCTAATAAGACACGGTAGTTAAACGGGTTGGGTTAGTGTTGACCCTCTTCACCCGTTAATACCTGATAAGACATGTTAAGATCAAATAATTTATGATCAATTATCAAAAAGTCCCTCAAACACCCATTTAACTAATATTCTCTTATTTCTAAACATTTGCGCTAGCGGCATTCTCACCCCACCCCACCCCACCCCCCCGGTCGAAGCTCCAGCAACCCTCACCGGGGCTTCTTTTTTGAGTGTTTTTATGTGGTGAGGAACTTTTGAAACAAAATAAAAAGGCTGGACTGAACGTGTATTAAAAAATGTTCGAGGGACTATTTGGCATATACCCCATTAATTTAAGTAAATAAGATATATGGTTGGGACTTATAAAGAGTTTATGTAGCTTGATGTTAATTTGATCACAACGAATTTTACTAAAAGAGAGTTTGTAATGTCAATGAATTAATGGGTCTAATTGTAATTAAAAATGACTTAATATGTCAACTTGTATACAATTCAAAACAATTAATTATCTTAATGAGTAATAACGAGTGAACACGACATAACACTTCAAGATAACGAGTCGGGTTTAAATATGGTATTTCACACGATAATAAAGTCACCCATTTAGACACGAACTCGATAAAAACCGAATACGATAAAAACCGACACGAATACGAGTCGACACTACCCATTGCCAAATCTACGCAAAAGTAAGTTCCATGGAAAAAAATGTAATGACAATCAAACACACCCTAAGGACGCATTTGAGTACAAAAATGGAGAAAAATGAAAAACATATATTTGTTTTTAAAAAAGTTGGAAGATGAGTACAAATGTAAAAGAGTGACTTGGATTTTATCTTATTCTTCTTGTTTTCCATATGATTCAATTCCTACCTAGACCTGACAAAATAAGGCACAACACGAACCGATACGAAGTTATAAGTTAATGGGTGGACCCTTAATGGGTTCGAATCATATCAGTGTCAACTCGATAAGACACGATAGTTAATGGGTCGGGTTAGGGTTGACCCCCTTCACCCGTTAATACTCGATAAAATCCGTTATGAGCCATTAATTTAAGTAAATAAGATATACTTTTGGAACTTATAAATAATTTATGTAGCATAATGTTAATTTAATCATAATGAATTTTACTAAATGAGAGATTTAGTAATGTCAATGAATTAATGGGTCTATTTGGGTTAAAAAATGAGATAATATGTCAACTTGTGTACAATTCAAAATAATTCATTATCTTGATGGGTATTAACGAGTGGACACGACACGACACGATAACATAACGGGTCGGGTTTGGATATGATTTTTTCACACGATAAAAAAGTCACCCGTTTAGACACGAACCCAATAAGACCCGAACACGATAAAAAACGACACGAACACGACTCGACACTACCCATTGACAGGTCTACCTACCTACCTCCGAAGACATGGATTACATAAAAAATAAAAATAAAGCAAAGAGAATCTCACTAAATCATCTTTGTTTCCATTTTCAACATTTTTTATTTATAAAAACTAAAGCCCTATTTAGTTATAGAAAACGAACTTGTTTTCTAGAAAAAAAATTCAAAATTTTTCCATGAAAATAGAAAATTAGAATGTGTTCAAATTTGATATTTGTCCAAAATAGAAAATTGGAAAATATTTTTTCAAATTTTCCACGAAATTGGAAAACCACTTTATCAAGTTTTTCACAATTTTCAAAAGTCATAAAGTTACATTTTGACCCTGAATTTTCTATAATTTATATCTAGACATTTAATCTTTTGGTAAATTACATTTTAATCCCTTACTTTTCTATAAATTACATTTTGAACTTTAAAATTTTGAGATTACATTTTGGCCCCTGAAATTCTATAACATATATATTCTGGCCCCTTAACTTTCTGTAAATTAGATATGGATCTTGTGATTACATTATAACCCTAAATTATATGTATATTACATTTCACACCCAAATTTTCTATAAACTACATCTTGAAAACAGTAATTTATTTCTACCAAATGAAAGCATGTTGTAGTTTTCTAAAATTTTCTGTGGAAAATAAAAATTAGAAATGGAGATGGAGATGGAAATGAAAATAGAAAATAGAAAATAGAAAATAGAAAATAGAAAATAGAAAATAGAAAATAGAAAACGAAAAATAATTTTCCACAAATAAACATGGCCCAACTGTTTTGAATCTTTTCAAACTCAAAACGCACCGTGCCATTAGTTTTCTTCAGTGTAGTGTATTTTGTCATTTTATTGACTATTAGTAATGGATGATTTTGAATTTATGTATAAACAAGGTGTCGTTTACCGGATTACGAAAAAAATAATATATCATTAAATAAATAAACAGTAATTATAATTAATTACTTAATTACTCTAGAAAAACATTAACAGTAAAGGAAGACAAGAAGAACATACAATTTGTGATAGAAACAATCACTTGTAGAATTTTGACCGAGTCGAAAGTTGAACTATCTCTCCTTAAGACAGAATACGCCCCCGCTACAGTGCTGACGGCAAATTCAACAGGCGTCAGCCTCCCAGGATGAAACGGTCAACGACTGTTACAAAAAGCACTTCAGTGCAACAGCCCACTAACCAACAACGGCGAATTACTCTCAAGCAGTAAGAAGGGAATAAGGATAGTAGTAGGGAATTTGGGTAGATTTTTTAATCTTTAACTGCATATGGTCCTTTTTATAAGTGGTAAAGGGCTGCAACTCATGGCTTTTCCTAAAAAAGATATGACTGTTTGTATAGTCGCATCTCTCTAATAAAGCAACTTAACGTTTTAATTAATGCGAAAAATAATTAATCCAGATTTTTTGGAGATAGTTGCTCAAGAACGACCCACGACCCGGGCCGGGCCGGACCGACGGCGGCGGCGCGCGCGCGTGTGGGCTTTTGGCCCAATCCCAACACAAGCATAGTGTAGGCCATATCCCTTTCAAAGAGTTGGGATAGCTCAAGGCATCCAAGCCTTAGTCCCATAACTTGGGTATAATAACTTCAAGTATTTCTACCACTTTTTCCATTGTGGGACAAACCCACTTAACTATGTTACACCATTTAGCTTAAACTCAAATGGGTCACTTTAAGTCCAAAATTTTCATTCATTACTTCACTATTTTGAACAAGTGAGGATACCAAATTAATCTCCTTGCTACAACGAACACATTGGTACTTAGACATGTCACTTTTAACATATGTGTCTTAATTAAAATTGACTCTAAAGTTTGACCGAATAAGCTGGCATTTCATAAAATATACAACACAAGGATGGAGTTAAACTGGCTTGCTAAGAAGTGGAAACACTTCAGTCAATAGAGAATTCAAAACTCACCAGCAAACGGAGATAGTGTATGCTTCTTGTTGAGAAGATGATGTGAAGAATGAATATACTTATACAGTGGCTTAATTTCATGCAACTCTCTGTTCACCCAATAAATTAGAAATTCCATGATTACAAGCTAGGTGAAGACATACATAAAGTAGGCAAACCAGGCAACCTCATCTACTGCCGAAAAACACTTGGTCCACCCTTTCTCAATCATATACTCAGATTCATTGATATGGTGATATGCGAGATCATGGTATTTCTTAAAGGCATAGCACCTGTAATACACTCATGATGGGTAAGGCTAATAAAGAATAAAATTATGTATAGAGGATTAGACAAATCATATAAACCATCCATATGCAATGGTTTCAACCGGCCAGAAAAATATTCACATTTTCGCCAAAAATATATACAATTGCATAGTTATTTTACTCCCACTATTTTCATTTAATCGAGTTTGAACTCCAAAAGGGTCATAAAGAATAATTCTAGGGAGACCCTAAAAACTGGAAAAAAGTTTGATATCTCTGAGACCTCAAAACTTTGATATCTTGGATATGTGATTGGTCAATGCAGCTGGCGCGGACCCACATTAATTAGGGAAATGGGTTTGTGCCAGCGGCATTGACCAATCACATATCTAAGACATCAAACTTTTGATTTCTCAAAGACATCAAACTTTTTTCCCTCAAAATTGTACACAAAACTCAAACTTGGTGATGTGTCACACGGGTATTGGTTGGTGTTTTTGTGTTTGTGAATCTGCGTCAGGACATTAACCAATACATGTTCGACACATCACCGGGTTTATATTTTGTGTACAATTTGAGGGTCTCCTCCCAGGAACCACTCGGGTCATAAATACACTTTTAATGGCGCTTGAAAACAGTAATTTGCGACTCTTTGTGTGTACTTATTACACTTGTACGCCTCAAAAATCCATTAAGTAAAAACAGTGGTGTTCAAATTTAATATGGCAAAAAAAAATTCTATTTTTTTTTGTGTGGGTGTTGGAGGGGGAGGGCGGGGGAGATGTTAAATGACCCTATTTATAGATTTTATTGGAAACAAACGACGAAAAGTCCCTCGATAATTTTTAATTATAATTTAATCCAAATATTTTTATTTTGTTCCAAAAAGCCTCTCACCCTATAAAAACACTCGCAAACACTCTTTCTTCTCTTATCATAAATCCTAAAAAAAAATGGCAAAAAAAACGACAACAAATTTTTTGAAAAATAAAAAAATTAGGTGGACCAAGTACAAAACGTACGTAGTCAAAAACTCATTTTTCAAAGTTATGGCGATCATTTTTTTCAAAATTATGGGTGCCAGCTAACAAAATGTCTTAATTATGAATTTTTTGTTAGATAATATTTTCTAGAAATACCAATCATTCATGAATCTGTATAAAAACTGGAAATTTCGTCTGAAATATAAAAAAATTTGGAAATAAGGGAAAATGCCAAATAAATTGATTTTTGGCAAAAAGTTCGGGGAGTTTTGACAACTTTGATATCGAATTTGGCAATATTTTTATTTTTGGAAATTTCATAAAACTGTTCAAAGGATCGATTCCTATTGGACCCTTCTTAAAATAAGAGAGAGAGAGAGAGAGAGAGAGAGAGAAAAGGCTTAGTTTCTTCATTATAGATGAAAGGTAATGGATAGGTAATGTACCTTGGCTAATATAAACATTGGGTTTGAGGTAGCAAATATAAAAACACCAGAGAAATCCACTCACCAAGTACATGAGGGTTGCACTAATATACATCCGCAACCACGTCCTCACAAAGTGTGAGAGTGGCTCACATAAGTTTCTTGGCACAAAAGTTCCAACCAATACAGAGTTGTACAAGTTTGTTTCATTCCTGAAGAGCTGCAAGTAGTCTTCCATAACATTTTAAGGGGTGGTTTTCAGCTTATCAGTTTTAGTGCGAGTGTAACATAGTATTAACAACTTTCAGTTTTTTCGCAAAATAAATACTAGGAAAGAAAAATGAGATAGTGGTAACTATATATGCCTCTACTAATCACTATGCTCATGGTCATGAATAGGGATGTAAACGGATATTCAAAAATCCGCATCCGTCCGATATCCGAATCCGAATTTGCAGATATTCATCCGAAAAAATGGAAACGGATACGAATATGGATACTCGATAAAAATATCCGAGAAAACGGATACGAATACGGATAGTACTAGTATCCGACACGGATAATCCGTATCCGATGCGGAGTATCCATTTTACCGGATATCCGTATCCGTCATACATATGTTATTAGTGTTAGTATTACTAATAAAATAATATTAAAAAAATTAATCGTCTATTCCCTAAAACAAAGCAAACACATACTCCACTCAAAACAAAAACACCCTAAAGGTCTTATTTTATTGGGTATATTATAAAATGCCATGTATTATTATTTTATTGGGTATATTATAAATTTCCATGTATTATTATATACAAAATAAAAATGTATACTTATTAAAATAAAAATATTAGTATGTTTTGAAGACTAAAAGGTCCATGAGGTTATCACTCTCAATAAATTTGATTTAATCTAAAAGGTGCATATTTATTTCTACTGTTCTGGAATGCTACTGTTAATTTTTTTTTTGATGGCTTTAAGCTTATATGTTTGTAAAGTATGGATGACTTTAAGCCATATTATCATTATGGAATGCAACTATTATTATGGAAGCCATAATTGTTGATGTTAGGAGGTAGTAATTTTGTTATATATTTATTTGGATTGGATATTTTAATAGATATTTTTTGCGATGGCTAAATAATATAAATGAATACGGATATTATCCGAATCCGAGGTATCCGAGCGGATACGGATATGGATAGTTGTTTTAACTATCCGGCGGATACGAATACGGATACGGATACAGATAGTGCATCCAGATAGTGTATACGGATATGAAAAACATGGTATCCGATCCGTATCCGTCCGTTTATCACCCCTAGTCATGAACGACTATTGGCCCACTCAGACTAATAATTCATATTATTTGTAAAGGGTCAGTGGTCAAATCAAACTAAATGACAAATTGATGGGCCATTTATTTTTCACGTTAATATTGTTAGACATCCTTCCAAAAGGATATCACTGATGGTATTCCAGCTACTATTGCTCCCTATATGTTGGAAAATTTCAATTGCATGTATAGGTGGATTCAGTCACAAAAGGAACTATCTAATCATCCTTAACATTTGTTTTAACTACAATCAAACGTGCACATCTATGATTCCATGAATGTAGAGTTTGGCTCGGTTACGGGTATGGAGAATCTTGACATTAAGTGGAGCTTTAAACTGATTTAAACATGTGTATTCAATTAAAATTAGAATCCTGAAATTAGAAGGAATTATATTCTTAATATTCCTTCATATCCATAAATGAGATCAAGCAATAGTCAAGGTGGACTCTCATTGACATTAGATATGTTTGTCTAGTGACCGTGGAATTGAAGCTTTGCTTTGCAAGATCAACGTGAATACACTTGACATTCTAATAATTAATAACAATAAAAGATCTAACAATTATTAATTATTAGGTGTAAGTTCCCGCGATGCGCGATTAAGGCGCAATGTGCGTAAAATAAGAACAAAAAATATCTATCGAATTTTCTAACAAAACTGCCAATAAGAAAAAAAAGAAAAAAAAGTGAACAATGGGAAAAAATTCTTAGAAAAAAAAAGCCTCTCTCAAATTTTTCAACAAAACTGCCAACAAGTAAAAAAGGAAAAACAGTGAACAATGGGAAAAATCTCAACACTGTCATCCATAGCAAGTAGAATAATAGACCCCATATGACTAAACCCCATAAATCTAAACTCCCAAATCCATAAAAATTATGTAGAACAAAATCCAAATAAATATTCAAAATTAAACTCAACTTAAACTCGTCGGAATTTGGTATCAAAAGCAAATAATATATTCTTCATTTGTATCAAAACCAAAAGAAGACAAAAATACCAACTTGGCCGGAATTTTTCTTAAGATGATTAGCCAAGCAAAATTTTGTTTTCTACATCTTGTCACAACCTATGTAAAAAAATTAAATAAAAGAACAGTCGGTTATATTAGCAGTAAACAGATCCTAAAATTATATAAGCGCACAAATAATAAGATATGTAAAGAAGAACGAGTCGACACACGGATAACCAATTTAAGACATATAAACCAATGACCATGCTTTCGAAAACCACGCCTCAAAGGTAATTTAGCATTATTAGTTTAATTTTCCATTTATTATTTTAACGTTATTAGTTTAGTTTTCCAATTTAGGATTTGGATAGGGTAATTTAGCGTTATTAGTTTAATTTTTCATTTATTATTTTCTAAATGTAAGCGCAAATATTTTAGCTTTGGCTTTGTATTTATATTTATTTGCATATTTGGTGTGTCCCGTTACAAATTGACACGCACCCACACATCGAGCCGAACTTCGACATCTCCGAGTTCATGATTCCTCTGCATCGTATGAAGGTATAAATATTTTAGGAGTTATTAATTGTTTACATTTATATTTGGGATGTATTTTATATAAAAAATCGAGGCTGGATTTTTTTTAGTTTTAAAAATAATTTTTGTTCGCCTCGTTCAAACAAGATTGTTATCTCGTTTGAACGAAATTGGGTTTTCGTTTTTAGCTCGTTAGATCTTTGCTTCAAATGAAATTCGAATGAGAATCCACTGCATAGCGTCTCTTACTTCGTTAGAAGCTCGTTCGAAGTTGGTTTAAACAAGATTTATGTCTCGTTCGAACGAACTAAGAATTTTGTTTAAATGAGATGCTATTCTCGTTCGAACGGCATCAATTTTCATTTGAACGAGTCGCCGCCTCGAAAGTTGTGTCAGGTCTATATATACCTGTTTTGAACCCATTTTTCATGAGACTTTGGAAAAAAACATGAACAGAAAATCTGAACTAAAGTTTTTCCATCTTTTGGATTTTCAAACACTTTTTTGATTCACAACTTTACATCCCCAAATATTTTGTGAATCCTTTTGAAACCCTCAAACATTTATATATCTTGCATACACCTTATGGAGAGGATTCTCTACGGCTGACCTTGTGATCCGAGTGATCACGACTGAAAAAGGAAGAAAGCTGAATCGGTGGATACCGAGGGTGGACTACCACCTGTGGATGACTCTAGACCGATCCGTATTCTTTAAAAATTTTGTTAGTAGGTTGTCTTATAAAACATTATAAAGTGTTGATTAAAGGTTTTTCTATGTAAAGGGATTTTTCATCATCTCTATATGTTTGCATGTTTGGTTTGATACTTGCAATTATATACACTATAAGAAAAGAGAGATTTTGTGACAAAAATTGTTGCAACGAATAATTTTTCATCGCTGAAGATATATATGTTGCAACGAATTTTTGTTTTCATCGCAAATGACAGGTACTTCTGCAAAACGTTTTGCGAGTATTTTAATTTCGTCGCAAAAGGCTTAAATTTGCGACACATATAAAAAACCTTGCAAATTTGCGACATATGTGGTGACGAATTGTTGTTTTCATCGCAAATTGTAGGTACTTCTGCAAAACATTTTGTGAGTATTTTAATTTCATTGCAAAACCCTTAAATTTGCGACATATATAAAAAAAGCTCGCAAATTCGTGGGCGCGAAATTTTTTTCCCACCTTATTTTCCCGCAGGGGTTAAAAAAACAAAAATGACTTGCGATGAATTTTTATTTCCTCGCAAATTACTTGCCTTTATTCTTTTGGTGATGCACTGCATTCATCAAAATAAGTATCTCGAAAAAAGTAATGTGGGTTTACAAGAGAGTCGTGGGTTATGAAAAGTCTCTTTACAATTTTGATTTGAGATGCCGCTCGTTTTCAGGTCTTATCTCGACAATCAAGGTTCTCTCTCGTTTTCTTCTCCTTATATACATCTACTTATTATCCCCCATTTCATTCCTTATTTAAACTTAGATCTGATTTATTTTCTGTCAAAATCAAGGGAACACCATTTTCTTGCAGTCAAATCTGCAAGAAATTTTCTCAAGTAATCCATTTTGTCTATAAGTACATTTCGTCTTTTTAAAGTTTCTTTTAAACTCATTTTTCAAAGTTAATCAATTTCAAATGGATTGATTGCATTGTCATGATTTTTTTAATTGTTTGATATTGATTTTATGTGTTGTTCTTCTTTGTATCGATTGATCATATTGTGTAACAATGAATAAAAAGTTAAAATCAGTAGAATCTAGGTTAAAATGTTTTGATAAATACTGAACTGATTCTTGTTATTCAGATTATTCTGTTTTAGTATTCATTTATTCATTAATGTTATGGTCCACTTGGTCGTGCATTTACCACGTGAGGCAATTATTTCCGGACCAGTAACTCCCGATGATTGTTTCCATTTGAGAGGTACTTGTAAGGACATATTTTTATAAATGTCCGTCACAATTATTTATGTCGTATACCGTTACAATAGTCGAAGAATTGAAGAAGTTTTCATCTACAAAAGACCAATTCGAATTACAAGTTGTCTTCAACATTCAAGCCCAAGAATATGATCTTTGGTAAGATAATGTTTTAAAGTTTCATTTACATTTCATATTAAGAGTGTTGGGATATTTTTAAAAGGAGTTTTAAAAAGCTTTTATATAAAAATGTTTTTGTAAATGTGTTTTATAAAAGGGTTTCATTACTGTTTAAGAAAACATTGATTTTTGAAAAGGTTTGGAAAAATTTCTAAGGCAGTAAGAGTTTGTGGGTTTCGACGCCAAGGTCGTTCAAATGATATCTCCATCTCATTTGAGCGATAATGGATGTCACGCGTAGTCGTTCGAGCGACACACGTCCAACGTTCGAGAGAGCTGGGCTTCTCGTTCGAACGACCTGATTTTCTGGCTGATACGCTGTTGTACTTCTGTACGTTAACCGCCTCAACTTTTGTTATAAAAAGTCAGCAAGCCTTTGTTTTAGAACGTGGAGAATAGTTTCCAACTTTAAAGAGTTTTAACCTTTGAAACTTTTATTTTATTTATCTGCCCAGAATTTAATTCAATACCTTTGGCAGAAAGTTTTTCTCCAATAATTTCAGGGTTCAAATATTTGTTTTGTTTACAATTCACAAAAATCCCAATTACTTTTATGTGAGTTGTTTTGTGGAACCCAAGAACATATTTTTCTTTGGTTTAATCTTTGTGGGGAGAACTCTACAACTGGAGAGTTGCGTGCTATTATGGATGGAGTCCTTATAAAGTTCACAACTTGTGGAGAAGCCATTTTTTTCTTCATTGCTGACAACCTGGAGTTCTTGCGGGAGATTTCAACCGACGTTGTTTCTAGCCGTTGCTTTGGAGGTTTGACGAAGACACCGTGCGTTACACTTGTGGGCGATTATCAGGTTGTATGTAAGTCAATGGTCTTGTGAATTCTTCAAAGTTCTAGAAATAAAAGGTTTTTGCCCTTCGGGGATTTTTCCTTAATATTTGTGTCACATGCTTTATCAATTTATCGGTTGACACACGCAGACACATAGATGCATGTTTAGGGGCTGAATTAATATTGGTTTATATAGACTCCAATTAAATAAGTGTGTCAACGTAGAAACTTGCGAATTTATTTAATCAATTAATTTAAATCGGTATCACATACCGCATTTATTTCGATTTTACAGTACTCCATAATAAATTTCAGTTTATATTTTTTAATGCACGTTACATATTGTTATATTATGTCAATAGGAATCTAGGGAAACTAAAGGGAAGCATCAATAATAAAGCCCACCCTGAAGGTTCAATAGCAGAGACGTATGTTGTTAAAGAATCGTTAACTTTTTGTTCAATGTACCTTCACGGGATTGAAACCAAATTCAACCAAGTTGATCGAAATGATGATGCTTGCCCATCGCAACAACAAGGGTCACTATCGAATTTTTCTCAAGTTGCCCGCCCCTTTGGTGGAAGGCAATTCATAATGTTACGAGAAGGTGATATTCACAAGATCCATTGGTACATCTTGAACAATTGTGATGAGATACGACCACATATAGAGTAAGTCTTATGCCAATATCTCATTAATTAAAATACTTATAATTATTAGTTTCTAATTAAATGTGCTTCACTATGCATATGTAGTGAACATATGGCACTACTAGAGATGGAATCTCGAGATAACTTGTATCAAAGGCAACAAAAAAAAATTCCAAAGTGGTTTAAAAATCGAGTAAGTTGATGTGGGCATATAGTTTACTATGTTAATGAAATTAAAAATTGACAAATATTATTGGCAATTGACAACACACTTAAATATTTATCTATTTTAGATGAGGAATTTGCATCAAGAAGGCTCGCCACATGCCACAGATGAGATTTATTGTTGTCTTATGGTCCCGATGTTCGTGGGGGTTGGATACACCGTATGTGTTGTTAATGGAGTTCGATTTCATACTAAATACTGTGATGACTGCCGCACAACTAAAAGCAGTGGGGTAGCTGTACCAGGGGAGAACGATGATGAAGTTATTAATTTTTATGGTCGGTTATGTAATGTTATCGAACTGAATTACATAATGGGGAACCACGTTACTGTATTCCAATGTGAATGGTATGACACTAATCCAAAAATAAAAAGAATACAAGTGGATTATCACCTCACTTCTATTAATGTTACTAATACATGGTATGAGGATGATCCATTTGTGTTTGCAACATAAGTGTCATAAGTATTTTACTTAGATGATTACAAGTTTGGACCGAATTGGAAAGTGGTGCAAAAAGTGCAACACATACATATTTGGGATGTCCCAGAGGGAGATAACATGGGAGATACTGATGATGGTACAACCAATGATGCACGCCAAGAAGATGATTCTTATGTTATACAATGTGTTGTTCAAAAGGGAATCTAGACGCGATACCATCAGTCAGACCCAACAGCAGTGATGATGAGATAAATATGCCACTTGTTTCGCATGAGGATGATGATATTGCACACGATGATGACATTGAAGAGGAGGATGACACATTAGAAGAATATTACAGTGATAGTCGTGAAGTCAATCAAACACTCATGATGAAAGTGATTGAGAGAAGATTTGTATCTTTTTAAAAGTCGTTAAAAATTCAAAAACTTGGTAAGTGGTTACCAGACTGAAAAGGACCTTTAGTGTGTACTTTAGTTAAAAACAACTTTGTTCTAATTTTTAGTTAAAACTAATTTTAACTTCTTAAACCCTAAACATGCATCTAAGGGATTAAATCCATTCCATAAATAAAGCATGCGGTAAAAGAAACAATTTCAGGAAAAATACACGAAGGGCAAATTTTTTTTATTTCACTATAATTTCTAAGACACAACTTACATGGATTACAATGAAATAGGGTGACATACGAAATACCCGTAGGTGTCGGTTCCGATGTTGTCGGCTGGAATCTCTCACAAGAACTCCAGATGGTCAGCAATGGAAAAGAAACGACTTCTCCATAAGTTACTTCATAAGTACTCCCTCCATAATAGCACGCAGCTCTCCGGTTGTAGAGTTCTCCTCATGAAGTGCAAAACGGTGTAGTGAATGAATTTTCTTCCGATAAATGCGTTCAAGATCACAAACTTTGGAATTGAGTAATACGATCTTGAATAAACACCGGATGATGAAAAAACTATATGGGAATGAGTTTTTCGAAACTGTTCTGCCTATCAAAACTTTCGCAGAGACATTTTTATTTATAACTGAGCAGTATAGATTCCAAGAAAATGAAAACACGAAAATCAAGGCGACAGGTCGTTCGAGCAAGAAGTGATCTCGTTCGCGCGATATGTGATTATCGTTTGAACGACTCACTGTCTCGTTCAAGCGACAGTGATTAAAATAATATTTTCCTTTTTAAATAAATCCTCGAATTTTCTTTAAACTCTTTGCAACTCAGAAATATTTTTAAAACATAAAAATATTTAATTCCCAAACATTTAAATCACCCAGCTTTTAATCAACATAAAATATTACCCAACTACTCACAAGTATTCATACCTGAGTCATCTTAAACATATGCAACACGTCTTGACTTGAAATCTTCTTCAAAGCTTTAAATTGCACATTCTTGGACTTGAACTTTGTCGTAGGCTTAAATTAAACTCCATAATAAAACTAGCCTATACTTAATTTATTTTGTCCGGAATTAAGCCAATTAAAACAAATGGACATGATAAGAATTATGTTCTTACAAATCTCCCCCTTTGGCTATTCTGGGACAAAACTAAACAAAAATGCTATACACCGTAAAAAATACATGTCCTATCCCAAAACTCAAAAATATAAAAATACAGGACATAATGAAACTGAATAAATGGCAAGCATCTGAATCTGATTATGTCTCTTAATGGCAATCATCCGAATCTGATTTTGTCTCTGAATGTGATGTACCAATAAATATCTGATTCTCTGAAAAACAATACCTATACACACGAGACACAAACAAATACCCAAGTGAAGTATGGAGGAATAAAAACAAGTATAATATCATAATAAATACTCCCCTACATCACATATCTCTCCCCTTTTTTTGCCTGGAATAGACAAAAGGTGGGACAGACACACCAAATCTAGCATGAATATATGAGAATAAATAGCATGGCTAGATAAATAATATCAGTATGACAATGGATAGTAAAAATAGCAGTAACTAAAGAATAATGAAAGAATCACTAAAACTGCAAATGAAACTATACATCCATGCCATACAATAAAATCAATGGTGATATAACTGTCCATAAGAACGCATCATATCTGAGAATAAATAAATACATCAGGAATATCAATGTCTCAGATACAATAAAAAATACAGCTAGACATCAGCAGGAGTATCATCGTCAGCAGTAGCAGCATCAGTGTATGTAGATGAAATATGACTGAGTCTAGAGGATCCTGCGCCTCTCAGCTGCTCTCGTTGCCTCATCTCATCAAAGAATATTGTCATCTTGGATTTAGCACAAACACGTGCTTCGGCCTCAGCATCAAATCTGACAATGATAGTGTCATATATCTTGGTCTGGGCAACTACATGTGCTTGTAAATAAGAGACCTCCTCCTCAATAGGACGTGTGTGTGCAGGTGTGGAGGTACAAGGCTGAGAAAATGCAGAGGTGCTCAGAACAGTGTGATCACTAGGCTGACAGGGATCAGCATCGGAGAAGGCACCCTTAGTGGGTGGAGCACTAGCTCTCGCCTCCTGTGACAAATTACTCTCTGAACGAGTGAAAGTATTATGATCAATAATGGTAGGCTAAGGGAGATGCTGATCACTCTCTAAAATAGGAACCCCAGCAGCAGTGCAAATGATGGAAATGAGAATCCCATAAGGAAGAGCAGGGCCGACAGGGGTGGTACCACGGACTGTGACAGAGGATATAACACGTAGAATCACAGTCAGTAAATTAATATCCCACCCATGAGAAACATGGTACATAAAATAGACAATGTCAGACCCTATATGAGTATGATTTATCCGAGGATAAATAGATACTGACACAAACCTATTAAGTACACGAAAGGCAGGGAAGAGCTGGCTGTGATACATGGTAGTACCTGCCTGTGGAATCTCCCAAAAATAATGACATAAAATATCATCATAAGTAGGTCCATCGTCGATATAATGAGGAAACATAGCGTCAGGGACACGAGGAATGTGAAGAAACTCTGTGATAAGGTCTGTTGTGATGAGAATAGGAACGACATGAATAGTAGAAAGAATTCCCTCAATTGTAGACACCCCTTTCTGTTACCCCTTAAACTCTCCTTAGGTCTTTAGCACCTCCCTTGATCACTACAGACCCAGGTCATACCCCGAGTACTGACCTAGAAGCCATCGATCACTCCCAGGCTCCGTTTGACCAAATGTCAAAGTCTTCAGCTCGATCGAGAGTGAATGAATCTTCAAAGGGCACTGAATCCCCTTTCTAACGGTTCGTCCCATGCTTGATTTTGACTTACCATGCGGACGAACGACCCATTTTCCCCAAAACCTGATATAGAGGCCACCGGACGCTCCCAGACTCCGTTTGACTTAAGTCAACTCTTCAGCTCGACCAATACTGAATGAATTTTCAAAGGGCACTGAAACCCCTTTCCAACGGTCCGCTCCGTGTGCGATTCTGACTTACGGTACGAACGAACGATCCGTTTTACTCCGAGAGGTCACTAAATGCTTCCAGGGCCCGGTTGACCAAAGTCAACTCCCCAAACCAGATCAAATTCTTTGGAATGTCAAATTACATCTCCTAACCTTTCCAATAGTCTGTCCCGTGCACGATTCAGACTTACCATGTGGACGAACGATCCATTTGCGTTTGAAATTTTCCCGTCCAATGGACCGACGAATACTTTCGAGCCACATTTGACCCAAAATAAACTCCCAAACCCGAGAGCGGTCCAAAGGACTTTCAAAGGTCTCTGAATTACCTTTCCAATGGTCCACCCCGTGCATGATTCAGATCAATGGTTTGCACTCTGCAGGCAATTTTCCAGAAAGGCCTGAAAGACACTGCTAAACGGCAGGTCCCAGACCCTGTCTATCGGCAGTGTGCCTAAACGCACCTGCCATTTGGCTGGAACAGGGCTATGACGATCGAAAATGCCCTGGGACTATAAAATGTAGGCCTTGTCCTCATTATAGGAGGATCCCAGATCAGAAACGTATCACTCTCGGTCAATCCAGAAAACCTCTCTCGAAGTTAGCGTGATTTCCACATCCAAATCCCTTTCCAACCTTCACTTTTCATCATCTTTTTCATCAAACTTGGTGAATTAACCACTCTCCATCATCATCCGAGTGCAAGGGCTTCTCTCCAACATTCAAGACCAAGCTCAAGATCTTCAAGAAGGTCCAATTTTCTCAATTCTCTCCTTAATGATGATGCTGGAATTTGCACCACCAGATAAGGTGTTTTCAAGCCCAATCTAAGAACAACAATGGCAGCATAACTATGTAAAAGGTAAGATAATGAGGTGAGGAGAAGAGGAGAGAACACCAGGATATAAGTGGTTCAGCCTAACTTGGCCTACGTCCACTGTGTGTGTGTGTAAATAACCTCACTGCAACAAGGCACTAACGACCATGGATATAATCTCTCAAGCTTTCTCTCTCTACTGTGTATCTAGACAGAGTTTCAGCTAGGGTTGAATATCTGGGCCCCTTTGCAAGGTAGAGGATGACCTCGATATATAGTACCTGGGGGGTGTAATGTACCCCCTATGCATGCAATGAGCATGTGTGTGTTGATCTAGCCAATCTGATGAAGACATCTGTCACTATCACAGGAAGAGAATGATGATGAAATATTCCCCACACGTGAGGGGAATGATTTGTTATAACTGAATTGAGTCCACGTATCCTTATCCACACATATGCCAATAAGAGCTTGGCCTCGATGCTTCGTCATGACCTCGGCCTGGATGAGGCCGAGACTGGTAAGGTCCAATTGTCCATCCAATTCGAGAGGAGTCATTATGGTCCCGGCTTAAGTGAAGCCGAGGCAAGTATTGAGGTCGAGTCTGAGCTGTTGTATGAGAGTTATGAGACTGAGGCTGAGGCCAACGTCTTCTGTTCCGACCCTTATCTGGATGACCCTATTGAGGATTAAGTCGTGGCAGACCCTATTGAGGCCGACCCTGTTGAGGCCAACCTTACTGAGGCCGACCCTTATCTGGATGACCCTGCTGAGGATTAAGTCGTGGTCGACCCTGTCGAGGCCGGCCTTACTGAGGCCGACCCTTATCTGGATGACCTTGCTGAGGATTAAGTCGTGGCCGACCCTGTCGAGGCCGACCTTATTGAGGCCGACCCTGTTGAGGCCGACCTTACTGAGGCCGACCCGTATCTGGATGACCATACTGAGGATTAAGTCGTGGCCGACCCTGTCGAGGCCGACCTTATTGAGGCCGACCCTGTTGAGGCCGACCTTACTGAGGCCGACCCTTATCTGGATGACCTTGTTGAGGATTAAGTCATGGCCGACCCTGTCGAGGCCGATCTTATTAAGACCGACCCTGTTGAGGCCAACCTTACTGAGGCCAACCCTTATATAGATGACCCTATTGAGGATTAAGTTGAGGCCGACCCTGTTGAGGCTGACCTTACTGAGGCCGACCCTTATCTGGATGACCCTGCTGAGGATTAAGTCCTAGCCGACCCTGTTGAGGCCGACCTTACTGAGGCTGACCCTTATCTGGATGACCCTGCTGAGGATATGTGAGGCTCTTACGAGATGTGATGCCCGTCGTCCTAAGAGACGAGGGTACATTTTGGTCATATCAATTACCCCCTAGCCCTTAGTCTTCAATGTAGATAGAAGTCTAAAGGATAAAGTATATTTGGGCATATCACTGATTTTTGTCTCTAACCAAGATAAAGGTTTTACAAGTATGAGATCACCAAGTTAATGATGTTAACTCTCATGTCACCAAGTTAATTATGTTTTAGATATGAGACCACCAAGTTAATGATGTTTATCTTAGATATGAGGCCACCAAGTTAATGATGTAACTCTCATGTCACCAAGTTAATGATGTTTCAGATATGAGACCACCAAGTTAATGATGTTTGTCTTAGATATGAGGCCACCAAGTTAATGATGTTAACTCTCATGTCACCAAGTTAATTATGTTTCAGATATGAGACCACCAAGTTAATGATGTTTACCTTAGATATGAGGCCATCAAGTTAATGATGTTAACTCTCATGTCACCAAGTTAATGATGTTTCAGATATGAGACCACCAAGTTAATGATGTTTCAGATATGAGATCACCAAGTTAATGATGTTTGTCTCAGATATGAGGCCACCAAGTTAATGATGTTAACTCTCATGTCACCAAGTTAATGATGTTTTAGATATGATACCACCAAGTTAATGATGTTTGTCTTAGATATGAGGCCACCAAGTTAATGATGTTAACTCTAATGTCACCAAGTTAATGATGTTTCAGATATGAGACCACCAAGTTAATGATGTTTCAGATATGAGATCACCAAGTTAATGATGTTTGTCTCAGATATGAGGCCACCAAGTTAATGATGTTAACTCTCATGTCACCAAGTTAATGATGTTTTAGATATGAGACCACCAAGTTAATGATGTTTGTCTTATATATGAGGCCACCAAGTTAATGATGTTAACTCTCATGTCACCAAGTTAATGATGTTTCAGATATGAGACCACCAAGTTAATGATGTTTGTCTTAGATATGAGGCCACCAAGTTAATGATGTTATAAGGTCTTAGGTCATCCACTAAGATGTTATCCTCATAAATAATTTTTCACCAAATTAATGATGTCTAAGGTCTGAGGTCATCTAAGTATCATGTCTTACCTCGGACCTCGTCACCAAATTACGATGTTCTAAGGTGTGAGGTCATCAAACTAAGATGTTACCCCTATAAATTTCACAAAATCAATGATTTTTAAGGCCTGAGGTTATCCAAGTATCATGTCTTACCTCGGACCTCGTCACCAAATTATGATGTTCTAAGGTCTGAGGTCATCAACCATGATGGAGCAAGAACCCTCGTGTACCTCTTGTAGGACGCGAGGAACCTCTGTGGGATGAACACATCTGAGGAGAGGTAATAAAAATCCCTTCTTATATAGGACGTCTCCTATTATGGAGAACTTTGCAGCTCTGTACCTTAATTTCCTCCTCTCTATCTTGGATTTTGGCAGCTCTCCCTCTTTGATATATCTGATGAGGGGGTCCATCCATGAGTCCCCCAGGTTCAAACTGAGGCAAGGGTTACTAACTTCTTCTTCTTCGATGGTCGCCCTCGGCAAGACCTCGACTGGAAATGTTCTTCTGATATCAGTCTTCATTGCCGAGGCCAACCTTGCTAATACATCAGCATGGCTGTTGTTTTATCGGGGTATTCTCTTCATCTTTACCTCTTCGAAACCTTCCAGCATTGTTCGCACCCTCTTCATGTATTTGGCCATCCTTTCATCCTTAACCTTGAGTCACTATGAAGTAGAAGTCGTCTTACCCCAAGGGTCTTTGCTAAGGAGAGGCCTGCGATCATGGCCTCATATTCCGACTCGTTATTAGATGCCTTAAAGTTAAACCTCAAAGCATACTCAATGTTGATACCATCTGGAGCTGAAAGTATTATTAGCCCTGCACCGCTTCCACTATCGTAAGAAGACCTGTCAACAAAGAGGTTCTAGATGTCTTTATCTGATGAGAAGCCCCCTTCTAACATGATTCCTTGCTGAAGAGGTTCCGACCTTCCTCATTCTCGGCTATTCCGTTCTTGGTCCCCTTGGATACGACCTCTTCCGGATCTCGGAAGACATTTACGTTTGACCCCTCTGTAGTCTCTGAGTTATTCTTAATCTTGGTCTCTTTGGATTCAACCTCTTCCGGATCTCGGAAGATATTTACGTTTGACCCCTCTGTAGTCTCTTAGTTATTCTCAATCTCGATCTCTTTGGATACAACCTCTTCCGGATCTCGAAAGATGTTTACGTTTGACCCCTTTATAGTCTCTTAGTTATTCTCAATCTTGGTCTCTTTAGATTCAACCTCTTCCGGATCTCGGAAGATGTTTACATTTGGCGCCTCTGCAGTCTCTGAGTTATTATCAATCTTGGTCTCTTCGGATGCAACCTCTTCCGGATCTCAGAAGACGTTTACGTTTGACCCCTCTACAGTCTCTGAGTTATTATCAATCTTGGTCTCTTTGGATTCAACCTCTTCTGGATCTCGAAAGATGTTTACGTTTGACCCCTCTGCAGTCTCTGAGTTATTATCAATCTTGGTCTCTTCGGATGCAACCTCTTTCGGATCTCGAAAGACGTTTACATTTGACGCCTCTGCAGTCTCTGAGTTATTATCAATCTTGGTCTCTTTGGATTCAACCTCTTCCGGATCTCAGAAGATGTTTACGTTTGACCCCTCTGCAATGGATCCCTACTTTTAATGAGGTCTCCTATCTTCTGCTCGAGGCGCTGGATGGAGTCATTCCATGGTCTTCCGCCCTCGACCTGGCCGAGGTTGTCCCCAGCCACCTCCATGGGATGGACCGAGGGTTCCTCTGCCGCAACACGTCGGCTATTTACCTCTTCCTGTTCCCGGCCTCTTCTTTCACAGTGTCGGCCTTGGTCTGGCCGACCCTGCCTGTTCCCTCTCTGAGAGCCTGTTGCGCTCCTTGATCTCGACAGTCTCTGTCTTAGGTCATTCACCGGGCCCAGTCTCTCAAAGGCCGACCCTCTGCTCAACCTATCAAAGGTTGACCCTCTTTGTTGGGCCTCTTCACCTCTTCGGCCGACACAACCTTGACTTTGCCTAAGAGGCCGTACGGTGTTATTTGACACCTCATACGGCTCCCAGCAGTCTTCTGGGGCTTCTTCCGCCTCTAGATCATCGTACCTGTCCTCTGGGCAAGGGTTTCCCTGCCTCCCCAGGCGCAAGCACCTAGGGTCAGCAACGTCCCTTCTCCGCTGGGGTGCAGGCTGGTCCTTCATTGGCGCCTAGGGTGGTCCCCTTCCGTTAGGATGAGGCTGAACTGCCGCCGGAGTGATCATGTTCGGTGAGACTCCAGGTGGCCTCATCATAGTTTGGCTAAGCTGTGCAAATTGCTCCTGCATGGCTTGTTGTGTTGCAGTTAAGATCTCAAGGCTGCTACTACCTCCGCCATTTCGGACTGGGGGGGAGCCTGACTAGAACTAGGCCCTCCACCCCCGGGCGGCGGAAGAGGCGGTGGTAAGTCTGGTGCCATATGTTAACACTATAGAGCTTGAGTAGCAGATGAGCTTAGTACCTCACAGGACCTCTTTCAATGGTGAAATAGCTCCGCGCTAGGGGGAGGCCTGGTTCACCACCAGAGTCTCCGGTGAGGTTAAGCAGAAAAAGAGGAAGAGATAGCTTCTCGTTCCCACAGACGGCGCCAAAATGATGATGCTGGAATTCGCACCACCAGATAAGGTGTTTTCAAGCCCAATCTAAGAACAACAATGGCAGCATAGCTATGTAAAAGGTAAGATAATGAGGTGAGGAGAAGAGGAGAGAACACCAGGATATAAGTGGTTTAGCCTAACTTGGCCTACGTCCACTGTGTGTGTGTGAATAACCTCACTGCAACAAGGCACTAACGCCCATGGATACAATCTCTCAAGCTTTCTCTCTCTACTGTGTATCTAGACAGAGTTTCAGCTAGGGTTGAATATCTGGGCCCCTTTGCAAGGTAGAGGATGACCTATATATATAGTACCTGGGGGGTGTAATGTACCCCCTATGCATGCAATGAGCATGTGTGTGTTGATCTAGCCAATCTGATGAAGACATCTGTCACTGTCACAGGTAGAGAATGATGATGAAATATTCCCCCCACGTGAGGAGAATGATTTGTTATAACTGAATTGAGTCCACGTGTCCTTATCCACACATATGCCAATAAGAGCTCGGCCTCGATGCTTCGTCATGACCTCGGCCTGGATGAGGCCGAGACTGGTAAGGTCCAATTGTTCGTCCAATCCGAGAGGAGTCATTATGGTCCCGTCTTAAGTGAAGCCGAGGCAAGTATTGAGGTCGAGTCTGAGCTGCTGTATGAGAGTTATGAGACTGAGGCTGAGGCCAACGTCTTCTGTTCCGACCCTTATCTGGATGACCCTACTGAGGATTAAGTCATGGCCGACCCCGTTGAGGCCGACCCTTATCTGGATGACCCTGCTGAGGATTAAGTCGTGGCCGACCCTGTCGAGGCCGACCTTATTGAGGCCGACCCTGTCGAGGCCGATCTTACTGAGGCTGACCCTTATCTGGATGACCTTGCTGAGGATTAAGTCGTGGCCGACCCTGTCGAGGCCGACCTTATTGAGGCTGACCTTACTGAGGCCGACCCTTATCTGGATGACCCTGCTGAGGATTAAGTCGTGGTCGACCCTGTCGAGGCCGACCTTATTGAGGTCGACCCTGTTGAGGCCGACCTTACTGAGGCCGACCCTTATCTGGATGACCTTGCTGAGGATTAAGTCATGGCCGACCCTGTCAAGGCTGACCTTATTGAGGCCGACCCTGTTGAGGCCGACCTTACTGAGGCCAACCCTTATCTAGATGACCCTGTTGAGGATTAAGTTGAGGCCGACCCTGTTGAGGCCGACCTTACTGAGGCCGACCCTTACTGAGGTCGACCCTTATCTGGATGACCCTGCTGAGGATTAAGTCCTGGCCGACCCTGTTGAGGCCGACCCTTATCTGGATGACCCTGCTGAGGATATATGAGGCTCTTACGAGATGTGATGCCCGTCGTCCTAAGAGACGAGGGTACATTTTGGTCATATCACTTAAATTCTCATAAATTCGCATTAACTTATTTTATTACTGAGCACTTTTATTCTCTCATCTCACATATCCTAATATACTTTTTATTTAGTATTATTGCACATCTCTTATTTTCATACAAATAAAAACCCAAAAAAATAAGAAAAAGAGGGTTTGCTCATAAATTCCAAACGGGAATTCTTACACTTTTCTCACAACTAAAACACTTTTTCTACACACACACACACACAAATAAGAGACTTCCCCGGTTGGATTTGTGGGTTAAACCCCACCCCTCATTTTTCATGTGAACTACATGGACTTTGATGCCTCTATAGGCTACGTAGGCGTCTCGGGGTAAAATTCGAGATTCGAGTCCTATTTTTACTTTTTCTTTCATCTCATATTCTCTCTAAATTCAATTCTCCTAGATTACATATATATATAGATATATTTGTTCTTAGAGGCGTATTATTCCACATGCGTTGTTCCATCGTAACGATTAACGTAAGGATAATCGCGTAAATCCTATTTTCTAATATTTTTATACCTTCCTACGGATAATTCGCTTTACCTCTTCCATGGTACAAGTCGATAATTCCTATCTCCATTATATATACACATGCACACATATCACGGGGAAAATAAAGGAAAATAGCAACAACCCATGAGAGACCGTAAGGGCGGAATGGGTGCCTAACACCTTTCCATTTCGTAACTTAGCCTCCGAACCCTTTTCGAATCATTTTGGTTTCGTATGCATCAGTATATCTTTGGATGTCGTCCTTTATTTTGTCTTTTTTGAGTAAAATAGACTGGTAACTCTATCTCTCTACATTTTTCACCTCACCCAAATGACGCTGGCCGAAGCGCTCCCGAGAGGGACGCGCGGGACCTAGGATCCTCCCTCACACCACCCGCCCCCCAGGAGGATCGGGGATGGCCATAGTGGCGACTTTGCTGGGGACTTATGAGGGCTGAACTCTATTTACATGGGTGTTTTGTTTGTTCATATTTTCCCCTATTTGCATGTTCCCCCTTTATTACTCATGTGTAACCCATGCTTATGCTTCTATTCACACACTGTAGAAAATTCTCCATGTACACTTCACACGACGTGCACCTAGGGTCACATATATCCACATGTTGCACGCATCACCCATCTATACTTGGTGTACCATTGGTACTTGTACTTTGCTCCTCGTTTGGCATAATCGAAAAAGGCATTCTCATAAGATACTAACAAGAGAATCATGCATGATTCACACAACATCACCAAAGAGTATTATGATTGACCAAATTTTACCCAGTAACTGGAGGGTCACTTCGTGATGGGCGCTGGTCCGGTAGGGCACAGTTAGCCTAAGCGATATGACTCTCGCCTTCCATTGGCCAAGTACCTTCGACGTATATCGAACGGTTCCCCCGCATCGTACCGTTTGATCGAAGTCATGACGGGAGGTATATTATAGGGAACTCATTCACGTATGCCGAGTATATCGAATTCGCTCTCACACATACCGTCCTCACGAGGTATATAGTGAGGCAATTCACATACACTCATGTATATTAAATAGCTTGTCCACACGTACCGATTGCCCTAAAGAGTAAGACGTATATCGTGGAAGTCACGCCAAAGGGGGGAACCCTTTCTGATTCACCCAACCAACTACATACCCGTATATAGGTTTCAAGCCTAGGACACACATGTTAGATTGACAATTTCTACCAGAAACTCTGCCGAAATTTCGAGTCGGCCTACCGCCCGAATTTTTACACATTTTTAAAACGCGACCGTGTCCGTGAGCCTGGTCACAAGTCCAGCCATAGCTTTGCATATATTATAAACCCAATTTTTTCAGGCTCGGGTCCCGTCTGACATTTCATTTTGCATTTAGGAGAATTTAATACAAGTGAGAACATAATAATTATAATAATCATGTTGAGGTCAGTCTCCCGAAAAAAAAATCCAAAAACATTACTCCTCTCTTTATCAAAAATTCAAAAAAAAATTCTTTTCATCTCAAAAAGAAATTTTTTTTATCCCTTTTTCTCAAAAATAAATCCCATTTTTTGCGCCTTCTTAGGTCGATCGCAAACCCTTGGCCTGGATCCTTATTGGCTTCAGTCTTCAGTCAAGTCACCCCGGAGTTTCGTTCGTTCCCCTGTTACTTCTTAGTAGTCCGATATCCATCCGCTTTCCATGAAAAACACAGATCAAGTCCCCATTATACAATCGGATCTTATGATAGTCCTATCTCAGATCGTATCCAAGATTGATAACCTCCAAACTGAGGTCCGAGAAATGCAATGAGACCAGGTTCCTATTCCTCAAGAGCCCGAGGCCCTATTCCCTCACGTTATGGGTCCACCTGAGCCTATCGGGGTTCTCGAAGAGTATCAGCACGCTCCACGTGCCCCTCCTGCTAATGGGCCACCGCCTGCCCAGCTTTCGATGCTGAACCTTACCCAGCGTGGGGCTAACTTGCCTATGATCATTGATCCGAAGGAAGAAGAGATAAACAAAGTCAAAGAGGACCTCAAGATGCTCACCAAGAAGTTTGATCAAGTCAGAATCTTGGGGAATTACATGGACTACACCCACATGTCTCCTTATCCTAAAGCGAGGTTATCCGAGAAGTTCAAGATGCCAAATATCAAGAAATTCGGAGGAAGTTGACCCCCGATTGTTCATCTTCGCAGTTATCACCGTTCCATGACTCTACTTGGGGCTTCTGAAGAAGTGATGGCCCAATTATTTTAGCAAACTTTGAAGGATAGCGCCCTCCGATGGTTTTTGTCTCTTGAAGAGTCCAGAATTCGTAGTGGGGAGGATGTAGCCTGGGAATTCATAGCACAGTAAAAAATACAACGAAGAGCTTGAGGTCACCCTCCGTGATTTAGAGCTGCTCAAACAGAACTCTGGGGAATCAGTCAGTAACTTGATAGCTCGGTGGAGGGAAAAAGCTGCTACCATGACCAATCGGCCTTCCGAGGAAGAACAAGTCAGCATAGTGAAGAAGAACTTCTTGCCCCATGTCCGAGCGACGATGGGAGGATAATACTATCCCCACTTTCGAGCTCTCCGAGAGGTAGGAGTAGAAATTAAGGAAGGTCTTGCTAAAACAGATGTCGAACCGAATAAGGTTTCTGGACAGTTTATCCCCAAGAAATATGATAAGCCTGCCAGTGCCACAGTCTCAACCATCAATAACACCTCTCAACCAACCACATCATGGGCACCAGAAAGCCGCCTTGTCCTAGTTCGAAAGGAATACACCAAGTTCCATGCTCCCCTATCCACAGTTTATCAGGCACTATTAATCCGAAAGCTTATCAAACCCTTGGATCCTCATCTATTTCCAAATCCACTCCCAAGAAACTTCAAGGCAGATTCCGATTGCGCCTTTCACCAAATCGTTGTCTATACCACCGACCAATGCTTTCACCTCCGAAATGTAATCCAAGGTCTAATTGACCGAAGTATCATCGCCCCACCAGCCAATCCTAAGCTAAACACTACTCACAACCCACTCCCAAATCATGCCAATGCCATCTTCTTAGAAGAGAACCTAGAATTTGATCCCTCAACTCAAATCACACTCATATACTCTCCTAAACCTCTCCAAATTTATCCATATTTCCTCCTACACCCCGCTAGCCTTGTTGATCAGGCACTGTCACTCCTTACTAGAGCATGCATCGCCATTCGTACCCATTCCGAAAATGGAAGTATGGAATTATCAGATGTCTTAAACTAACTCCTAGAGTTCGGGCTAAAATTCCCCTCACAAATGATCATTGATTGCCAAAGGTTCAGTATGTTGTTCTTAGAAGCACGGAAATGGGGTCGAGAGTCAGATAGTTAGGTAGTACCGAGCGATGAAGTCAGCCTAGATGATGTTATCCAGATTATGGCAGAATTATTCAGATAAATCAATAACATTTGCAGTATCACCGAGTTGTTCGATGCTTTGAAGCTACAAGGGCGCCTGGTCCCTTCACCCTTACACATCCCCATCGATTGGGAATACATGTATAAAGAGGTCGTTGAAGTTGTGGAATGTATCGACTTAACATGGAAAGACAGAATTATTGCCACCGAATGGGGGGAAGAATTTGAAAATTTGAATGAAGAGCAAGCTTCAGAGAAAACTGGACTGATAACCGACATGTGTGGGATGATATCATTTAAAGAACTCCTCACAGAAATAAATAAGATGGAGGAACAACCCGAGGTTGACAAGGAAACAGGATTCATGTTCTTCCCTTCTTCAGTAAATCACATGACCAGATCAGGGAGGCATTACCAGATCCCAAGCTCACTACCAGCCAATGACAAGGGGAAGGGCGTGGAAGACCTTCCTATGCCAGAGATGACCCTCGAGGAAAGCAAGATCCTCGATCAACTAAAGAAAACTCAAGCTAACATCACTCTATGGGGGCTTTTCATGTCTTCTCAGCTGCACAGAAAGGCTTTGATCAAATTGCTCGCTGGACCCACAGTTCCTCCTTCTACCACGCCAAAAGAAGTAGTAAATTTGGTCAGATCCTTGACCTCTACCCGAATGCTATCCTTTTTCGAAGAAAAAATCCCCAAGATTGGGCCAAACCACAATCATGCACTCAACATCTCCGTCGAAGCTATGGGGAAGGTTGTACCACTCTCTCTTGTCGATAATGGATCCGCCTTGAATATCTGCCCACTAAGAACCTTCAACTGTTTAGGACTGAAAGAAAGAGACCTCGCTCCAACCTCCACTGTTGTGCATGCCTACGATAATACCCATCGGGAGGTGATGGGATCCATAAAGTTTGTTGTAATACCCCGTATTTTATGATTTAAATAATTATGGGATTAATTATTATTGTGGGATTAATTGAATTAAAATGTGAGAGTTTAATTGTTGATTAATATGGATTTAAAATAAATATTAACTAACATGCCAAGGTCAATACTTATTGATTGAATATTATTGTGTGATATGTAATATGGAACTATACACTTCGGGAAATTGTTAAGAATAAGAAATACGACAGTTTAGTAATTTAAGTCAGACGGGCGTGTGAGTCGTGTCAGGACTAAATTAATAAAATAAATATATCGATTGTTTTAGTAACTCGTATGGTCATTTTGAGTGTACCGTTGAGTTCATAAGGGTCTAGATAGTCAAAATAGTATACCCGGGTGTTTAGTTTGGGTCCCGGGGCAATTTTAGGCCTAACCGGCACCCCGAGAGGGCATTATGGTAAATTATATTTTTGGGCTTAATTAATGAACGAAAATTAGGAGTTATTTTTATCAGCTAAAAGAAGTCCATTAGGGTTAAGAGATACAGAAAGAAAATAACAGCCATAGAAGGTGAAGGAGAACCAATTTCCAAGAGGGAAGGCTCGATTAGCACCACCTTACACAACCACCACCACCACCACCACCGTGTAGATCGGGACGAGGGGACACACCCATACCAACAACGTCAAGAAATCAGACGACTAATTTGAGTCAAGTGTTTATTACTTGTTGTACCTTAGCATTTATCATACTCATATTAGTATAGGAATGTTATAGACATGTTTTGGTTCATAAAAGTGATGAAAATTGGAGAATTAGGATGTATAAATTGAATCTGAGATTTATCTAATTGAAGCCCTCCATGTATGTAGAATAGAATTCACATTTTGATGAACTTATGTGAACAACAAATATGGGAAACTTGTGTTCTTGAATAAGAAATTAAAGAACTAGGGTTTTAGTGAAAAATTTGGGGATTTCATAATTCTGTGATGATTCGAAATGATATAATGATGTTAGGATGTTAGAATCCATGTATAATTTTTAGAATTCGATTGGGGATTGATTGGTTGGAGTTTAGGATGTTAATTTAGAGGTTTTAGGGTTAAAATGGTGGAAAACGCTGGAATTCTGGGTAGGAGACGAAACGTAAGATCTCGCGCGAAGTCGTTCAAGCGAGATTGCATCTCGCGCGAAGTCGCTAGAGCGACATGTGATAGTTGTTATAATGACATGCCATCTGGTTCGAGCGACAGGGTGAATTTCCAAGAAATTTCTTAGGGGCAGTTTTTGAATTTTCCAGTCTTTACGAGCGAGAGAAATTACCAGTTAATAGATTTGAAATGATTCGGGTCTACGAGAAAGTATGTGGATTTTATACTTTAATTCATTTGTAAAGAAGAGTTACTTTGGAAATTACTAAAGAGTTGTGGTAATTTAGTAATACTATAAAATACGTAATAATGATAATGAAATACGTATAGTAAATTTACCAGAAGGTTGGGAGAATACCCATAAATATTAATAGGATGTGTGGATACCTATTACTTATTTAACATTATATGTATGACATACCAAGCTGATTGCTATCATGAGAGGTGGTGTAGAGACAGTCTTATCCTGTGTGACCTTCGGGGGGATTATTGACTTATATCTCAGAACATAGGACTGTGAAGACTTATTGGTGAGTTGATAAGTCAGCTGACTATGGGAGCGTAGGTATGTGCGTGACCCATAGGTATGTGAACTATGTTTCCCTCCACTACGTGTGTTTTGTGTATATGGTTCGTGGGAGACTCCCGAACCAATAGTCCTTATTGGAGTACGAGATGTACCGGGACATGATATCAGAGTGTGCATTGCACTACAGGCTTAGCCTTGGGGTGCTGTATTAGTATATGTGTATTATAGTGACGAATATGTATATGTATACTTGTTTTATTTCTACCGTGTGATAATTTTAGGTTATTGGGATAGTACAACCTTAAGTGACGTAAGCAGTGAATACTTAACTTCGTGTGATAACACTTAACCGAATTAATAAATGATGATATTAATAATGTGGAAAACTGGAAATCACGAGTTGCTATCATGAGGTATAACTAGGATTAAGTCTTCATCTAGTTAGAGGTGTTACAAATGGCTAGGTGAGAATAGATGTACGTTAGGCATGCACAATAGACGAGAGGTGAGAATCTCATGTGAGAGTTTGAACTAACATACATTTGATACTTGCTTTATTGCAAATTTTAAATACTTGCTAAAATAAATATTTTTACACATCGGGCTCTAACCCGTTTCTTGCATCTCTTTTCTCTTTCGCTATATATATATATGTATTATATCAGGTGCTCAACTACAGGGACACCAGCCTTAGAGTCTTGGATTGCTTAGCGTGCTGCAGCTGTTATGGAAGTTGTAGATCTTCGCATTAGACGCCTCTATCATTTCATTCTGTTCTATATAGACTTTGTATTTAGGGCATGTGTCGCTCATTCCTTAGACATTTTATTAGAGATTGTGTTCAGATTACTTTCCGTCCATTTTCATTTGGATATATTGTTATTATGGGTTCTGGTTTGGAGTTTTGAACTGGAATGTTTTATCCAGTCTTAGTTATTTCAGCATGCAATTCTGATTCAGTATTTATATTAACTAGTTATGTATGGATGGATTATATTTAAATTTTTGGATTAATAACTGAAGGATTTTTATTTAAAAAGTGAAATATTTTGACACTTTCTTAATTAATTATTAGGTGTTAATTGGGTTGTTATATTTTCGATAGTGATGCTAAGAATGAACTAACCGAACATTCTGTTTTAAATTTTTTAAAGGACTGATCACCCGATATTTAATTGGGCGGGGTGTCACAAGTGGTATCAGAGCATCAGGTTCTAGTGTCCTTTAGGATCTGTACGGTTTATCATGCTTTCAGCTTAGCGTTCTTTGATTTAGAGCCCTATTATTAGGATTGTTGCACTCCTTGATTACGTTTTGCAGACTACGTTCTTCTCCTACAATGATGTTTATGGTCAATGGACTTTTGTAATTCATTTGAATTTCAGATGTCACTCATGAGGAAGATACAAACTGACACTGCTGAAGGAGAAAATGAGGGACAAGACAAATAAGTACCTCAGGTACACCAAAGAAGAGCGGAAATCGCCGAGATAGCGAATATCGTGGCACAAGCAGTCACTACAGCAATATTGCAGTACCAAAATAGCAGTGTACAGCTTGCAGGGGTAAAAGAATGAGAGAAGTTGACCAATATAACATTACTGAAGTTAACAACAAAGGGAAAATACCGTCGCAGCAACGACAAGTGCCTCAGAGTCATCAAGGACGGGAGGATAATAGAAATGGCGGGAAGATCCAAACCCGCGAGAGCCAATAAAGACATGAGAGGAGGACTACCACCAAGAGGTGTTTTAAATGTGGGAAAATTAGCTATACCCGTCAGGACTGTCCAGATTCGGCTGGTGAGGAACCTCGTCCCAATCGGTAAGCACAACAAGGCATAAGAAGGAAAAGTTTTCAGGGTCAGTGTCATAAGTGTGAAAAGCAGGGTCACCGGTGGAGGGACTGCCCACAACAAGATAACGTAATATGACAGGATGCCCAATATGAGGAAGCCTGGACAGTTACCCCAATATCACAGGCACCACAACAACATCAAGGAGTACAGTATAAATGTATCTATAATCCCCGATATGCGGTTATGCCATTGATACCACAACCATCACCTGCGTTTGGAGGTACGATACTTCATTAGTGTCTTTTAAGATAAAAAGGGAAATCTTGAATAACTTAGATGTGTTACAGTTTAGTACTAATACTCTGAGAAATATTGGCGTAGAATGTAGTATTATCCTGATTTTTGAATTAGCTAACGACAGTTTGAGTGATAATAGACCATTACAGTAGTATTTTTGTGTTCATTAGAAATTGCACTAAGTGTAACTTGAGAAGAGGAAGGGGTATATATATATTTTATATGGTAGCATATAAAGACTTCGTAAAGTACGTCATCTAGTTATATCTAATCTCGGTGGGTAGGGATGCCTATTAAAGAAATTCAAGATTTGAGGAAATGTTTCCGAGCATGGTGATTACCCATAGTGTATACTAGAGTCTAATGCCAAGTTGGTAGGAGGAATGTGCTGAGTGTAGCCTCACATATTATGGGAATAGGTAAGTAAATTTCTTAGCAAGAAGTAAGGATACGGGGTACAAGTCAGATATCGATGGCCCCAAATCTCCTTGACCGACAATGTTAGATAGTTGTGTATCAGGGGGTCCTTATTTAGATTTCGCTTTGCGAGACATCCCACTCATGAAACTTAGAGAACATAGGGAGATGGTAGCATTTGGCCTTTAGTACACGGATTAGTGCCCTAACTTTCATCCGTCAAGGGAACGATAACTTAAGCGCTGTCAAACGTCTTACCTCGTAAATAAATCATATTGACAAGGGGGATAATATGGCTACAATTATTAGACTAATTGAGCCTAGCCCTATCAAATATTTGAAGTCAAAAAGATCAGGTAGAGTAGCTGTTGAACCAGGGGTTTATTCATAGGAGTACTTCACCTTGGGGTGCCCCTGTTGTTCGTTAAGAAGAGAGATGGATTGTTACCTGTGTATTGATTACTGAGAGTTGAATAAGGTCACGACATAGAATAAGTATCCGTTGCCCGAATCGATGATTTATTCGACCAGTTGAGAGGAGCTTCCTTCTTCTCAAAGATTGACTTGATATCGGGATACCATCAGTCAAGGATCAAGGAGCAGGATGTGTTGAAGACTGCTTTCTTGTCGAGATATAGTTCCTATGAGTTTAGTGTTATGCCTTTTCGGCTAATCAATGCCCCAGCCATGTTTATGGACTTGATGAACAGGGTGTTCAGAGAGTTCCTGGATCAGTTTGTCATTGTCTTCGTTGATGACATTCTGATTTACTCCCAGATTGAGGAGGAGCATGCCGAACATTTGAGACAAATTTTGCAGACACTGCGCCAGCACGAGTTGTATGCAAAATATGAGAAATGTGGATTTTGGCTGAAAGAGGTTCAATTTTGGGGCACATTATTTCTGATAGAGGGATATCCGTAGACCCGGAGAATGTGCCAGCGGTTAAGGAGTGGGGACAGCCCACGACGCCAACGGAGATACGTAGTTTCTTGGGCCTAGTAGGATACTACAGGAGGTTCATTCGAGGGATCAGGCTATAGCTTGTGCTTCCCTAAGCTTAAGCCTCATGAGAGGAACTACCCCACCCACGACCTGGGGTTAGTGGCAGGCATGTTTGCACTTCGGATATGGAGGCACTATCCCCTGGGGGAGAAATTTTGCATATTCACGGATCACAAGTCACTACAGTACCTCTTCACGCAGAAAGAGATGAATATGCGTCAACGTCGATGGCTCAAATTCGTGAAGGATTATCAGTTCAATATCATATACCACCCAGAGATAGTGAGACTGCATGGTGTGCCTCTTAATATCGTGTCGGATATAGACAAGAAGTTTGTATCTCATTTTTGGGAGAGCTTCCAGGAGGCTATGGGTACAGATTTGCGATTGAGTACAACGTATCACCCGCAGACTGATAGGCAGACTAAGAACACTAATTAGATGCTCGAGGACATATTGTGCATGTGTATCCTTGATTTCGGGGGAGGTTGGGAGCAGTATCTTCCACTGGTGGAGTTTTTTTATGACAACTCCTATCAGTTTACGATTGGCATGGCCCCGTTCGAGGCATTGTATGGTACACCTTATCGTTCTCCAACTTGTTGGCTAGAGGTGGGATATAACAAGTTACTTGGGCCAGAGGTCATTCAGGATACGTCAAGCAGGACCGAGATGATTCAGGATCATATACGAGTAGCCCGGGACAGACAGAAAAGCTACATCGATGCTAAGAGGTTCTTCCGAGAGTTCGTAGTGGGGGACCAGGCCTTGTTGATAGTAGCTCCGATGAAGGGAGTAATGAGATTAGGGAAGAAAGGGAAATTGGCTCCGAGATACGTAGGACCAGTCCCTATTATAGAGAGGGTCGAACTAGTTTCTTACAGGCTTGGGTTACCGGAGCACTTGCATCGTATCTATGATGTGTTCCACATTTTATCACTGAGGTGGTATCTTCGGGATGAGTTAGCACACACTCACATCATGATTGAGGAGATTGAGTTACATACAGATAGTTCATATGAGGAGAGACCGATGACTATCCTAGATCATAGTGAGAGGAGGCTGAGGTCAAAGATAGTTCCACTTGTCCGGGTGCAATGGCAGTATCACAAATGTGAAGGAGTCAATTTGGGAGCATGAGGCGGATATGCGTCAGAAATATTCAGATTTATTCATACCGGGTATACCCTACATTCTGAATTTTAGGACAAAATTCCGTTATTAGGGGGGAAGTATGTAATACCCCGTATTTTTATGATTTAAATAATTATGGGATTAATTATTATTGTGGGATTAATTGAATTAAAATGTGAGAATTTAATTATTGATTAATATGGATTTAAAATAAATATTAACTAATGTGCCAGGGTTAATACTTATTGATTGAATATTACTATGTGATATGTAATATGGTACTATAAACTTTGGGAAATTGTCAAGAATAAGAAATACGACAGTTTAGTAATTTAAGTCAAACGCGCGTGTGAGTCGTGTTGGGACTAAATTAATGGAATAAATATATTAATTGTTTTATTAACTCGTATGGTCATTTCGAGTTCACCGTTGAGTCCGGAAGGGTCTAGATAGTCAAAATAGTATACCCGGGTGTTTAGTTTGGGTCCTGGGGCAATTTTAGGCCTAACCGGCACCCTGTGAGGGCATTATGGTAAATTGTATTTTTGGGCTTAATTAATGGACAAAAATTAGGTGTTATTTTTATCAGCTAAAAGAATTTCATTAGGGTTAAGAGATACAGAAAGAAAAGAACGTCCATAGAAGATGAGGGAGAACCAATTTCCAAGAGGGAAGGCTCGATTAACACCACCTTGCACAACAACCACCACCACCACCGTGTAGATCGGGACGAGGGGAACACACCCATACCAACAACGTTAAGAAATCAGACGACTAATTAGAGGCAAGTGTTTATTACTTATTGTACCTTAGCATTTATCATATTCATGTTAGTATAGGAATGTTATAGACATGTTTCGGTTCATAAAAGTGATGAAAATTGGAGAATTAAGATGTATAAATTGAATCTGAGATTTATCTAATTGAAACCCTCCATGTATGTATAATAAAAATCATGTTTTGATGAACTTATGTGAAGAACGAATCTAGGAAACTTGTGTTATTGAATAGGAAATTAAAGAACTAGGGTTTTAGTGAAAAATTTGGGGATTTCATAATTCTATGATGATTCGAAATGATATAATGATGTTAGGATGTTAGAATCCATATATAATTGTTATAATTCGATTAGGGATTGATCGGTTGGAGTTTTGAATGTTAATTTAGAGGTTTTAGGGTTAAAATGGTGGGAAAATGCTGGAATTCTGGGTAGGAGACGAAACAGAAGATCTCGCGCGAAGTCGTTCAAGCAAGATTGCATCTCGCGCGAAGTCGCTCGAGCGACATGTGGAAGTCGTTAAAACGACATGTCATCTGGTTTGAGCGACAGGGTGAATTTTTGAGAAATTTCTTAGGGGTAGTTTTGGAATTTTCCAGTCTTTACGGGTGAGGGAAATTACCAGTTAATAGATTTGAAATGAGGCACGTCTACGAGAAAGTATGTGGATTTTATACTTTAATTAATTCGGAACGAAGAGTTACTTTGGAAATTACTAAAGAGTTGTGGTAATTTAGTAATACTATAAAATACGTAATAATGAGAATGAAATACTTATGGTAAATTTACAAGAAGGTTGGGAGAATACCCATAAATATTAATAGGATGTGTGGATACCTATTACTTATTTAACATTATGTGTATGACATACATAGCTTCTTGCTATTACGGGAGGTGGTGTAGAGACAGTCTTATCCTGGATGACCTTCAGGGGGATTATTGACTTGTATCTTAGAACATAGGACTCTGAAGACTTATTGGTGAGTTGATAAGTCAGCTGACTATGGGAGCGTAGGTATGTGCGTGACCCATAGGTATGTAAACTATGCTCTCCTCCACTATGTGTGTTTTGTGTATATGGTTCATGGGAGACTCCCGAACCAATAGTCCTTATTGGAGTACGAGATGTACCGGGACATGATATCAGAGTATGCATTGCACTACAGGCTTAGCCTTGGGGTGCTGTATTAGTATACGTATATCATAGTGACGAATATGTATATGTATATTTGTGTTATTTCTACCGTGTGATAATTGTTGGTTATTAAGATAGTACAATCTTAGTGACGTAAGCTGTGAATACTTAACTTAGTGTGATAACTCTTAACCGAATTAATAAACGATGATATTAATAATGTGGAAAACTGGAAATCACGGGTTGCTATCATGAGGTATAACTAGGACTAAGTCTCCATCTAGTTAGATGTGTTACGGATGGCTATGTGAGAATAGATGTACGTTAGGCGTGCACAATAGACGAGAGGTGAGAATCTCATGTGAGAGTTCGAACTAGCATGCACTTGATACTTTCATTATTGCAAATTTTAAATACTTGCTAAAACAAATATTTTTACACATCGGGCTCTGACCCGTTTCTTGCATCTCTTTTCTTTTTTGCTATATATATTTGTATTATTTCAGGTGCTCAGCTACAGGGACAGCAGCCTTAGAGCCTTGGATTGCTTAGCGTGTTGCAGCTGTTATGGAAGCTCTAGATCTTCGCATTATACGCCTCTATCATTTCATTCCATTCTATATAGACTTTTTATTTAGGGCATGTGTCGCCCATTCCTTAGACATTTTATCAGAGATTGTGTTCAGATTACTTTTCGTCCATTTTCATTTGGATTTATTGTTATTATGGGTTCTAGTTTGGAGTTTTGAACTGTAATGTTTTATCATGTCTTAGTTATTTCAGCATGCAATTCTGATTCAGTATTTATATTAACTAGTTATGTGTGGATGGATTATATTTAAATTCTTGGATTAATAACTGAAGGATTTTTATTTAAAAAGGAAAATATTTTGACACTAGTTTAATTAATTATTAGGTGGTTAATTGGGTTGTTATATTTTCGACAGTTGATGCTAAGAATGAACCAACCGAACATTTTGTTTTAAATTTTAAAAAGGACTGATCACCCGATATTTAATTGGGCGGAATGTCACACTTGTAATAGGGGCTAGCCCAATAAACCCTGTCGTTGAATTCCAAGTTACTGACATCCCAACTTGTTTCAACCTGTTACTCGGATGACCTTGGCTTCACAGTACCAAGGGCGTGTCTTCCTCACTCCATCAGAAATTAAAATTCTTCACCGACGGACGAGTCATCACCATTTTGGGCGACGACGACAATGCCGATGGTGAAAATACCAGCAATCCAATTCTTGAGATATAGCACAGGTCAAATTATATGCTCCTGTCAGGATTTCGAGTTGAGAAAGGGTTTGTCCAGAATACGACCCTCATGGCAACGTCAATGTGATTCAGATGTTCAGAAATATGCACTTCATGCCCAGACTGGGGCTAGGACAAAGACAACAAGGTATACTTGAGCCTATTGAACTGAAGAAAGCTTTCCCTCCTTGTGGTTTCGGGTATCAACCGTCAGAACAAGAGCTCAGAATGATCCGCCGGTCTCGACCAAAGAGAGGACTAGACTTCATCCAGACTATCCCAAGTGACTCCTTAAATGGATGATTCATCAAAGAGGGCGAGGACTTCCCCCTTTGAGGCTTTCCAAAACCATAGTATGACCATACAGATAAGAAGATGAAGCCTGGAATGGAGATCTTCTTCCAAGACAGCTACCCATGGGCCGATAGTTCCCAACACCATATACAACCGCTCATCAAAGATACCGAAGAGACTGTGGAAGGTGACTCCGAAGATTCCTTCAACTTACAGACACTGGGGCTAACACTCTGCATGGTTCACTCATGCACTACATCACTGTATCCGTCCCAACTGATTAAAGTTGCTGATACACCTCTCCTCAATTGGCATGTTGGGCCAGTTCTACCTGCTAAAATCTACCCTAATCCTAATGTTTACCCCATTTCTTCTTCTGTTGTCTATCCTTGTTCAAATGTAATCGAGTCCTCCTTTAATGACGTTCTCAATGCTGTTTTTCCTATCAATGAAATAAACGAATATTTTGAGTATCTTACTGTGCCTTACATTAATTATCTAGATTCTAATCAAACTTTTGATGATGATGATTTTGCAAATGAACAATTCTTAACTGATCTAAATAAGGTTAATAATAAACAACATAACCGCGTTCAAGTTAATGAAGAAGAGACTGTTGTTATTAACCTCGATTCTAGTAGCCAACAGCGCGAGATTGGGACAGGGGTTACCCTCGACGAGCATGAGCGTGCACAACTCGAAGAATTTCTAAAGGAATTCGTGGATGTCTTCGCATGGTCCTATAACGATATGCCCGACATTGATCTTGAAATAACTCAGCATGAGATTCCCACTCTCCCAGATTATAATCCGGTTAAACAAAAGTTGAGAAATCTTCGCACCGAAAGATGGCTCAAGGTCAAAGAAGAGGTGGTTAAACAGTTGAACGTAGGTTTCATTCGTGTGATCGATTATCCCACATGGCTAGACAATATAGTGCCCGTGCCAAAATCAGGAGGAAAAGTTCAGATGTGTGTAGACTATCGGGACTTGAACAAAGCCTCTCTAAAGGATGATTACCCGTTACCCAATATCGACATGATCGTGGAAAACGTAGCCAGTCATGCTCTCAAGTCATTCATCGATGGGTTTTTTGGATACAACCAAATCAAAATGCACCCAGACCATCAAGAAAAAATCGCATTCATCACCCCATGGGGAACCTTTTGCTACACTATTATGCCATTTGGTCTCAACAATGCTGGGGCTACCTATCAGAGCGTTACCACAACCATCCTGCACGATCTGATTCATAAAGAGGTTGAGGTCTATATGGATGATATTATTATCAAATCCAAGACTAGGGAAGGTTATGTTCCCGCTCTCCGAAAGTTCTTCGAACGACTGCGACAGTATTAGATGAGACTCAATACGCATAAATGCATCTTCGACGTTACAAAGGGAAAACTCTTGGGATTCATGGTAAGTGAGAAAGGGATAGAAGTAGATCCTGCCAAGATTAAAGCCATACTTGAGATGCCACCTCCCCGAATCGAGAAAGAAGTCCGAGGTTTCCTTGGAAAATTGCAATACATTAGTCGGTTCATCAGCCAGTTAACCTCCATCTGCGAACCTATTTTCAAACTCCTACGAAAGGATTTAACTAAGGTTTGGAGTGAGGCATGCCAAAAATCTTTTGACCGAATCAAATAATACCTGACTCAACCCACGGTACTCATGCCACCACATTCTGGTCTCCCCTTGCTTCTATACCTAACCATAACCGACACTGCAGCTGGGGCTTTGCTAACCCAATACCTTAAAGATTCCTGGAAAGAAAGAGCCATATATTATGCCAATCGCAAATTAGTCGAATACGAGGTCAACTACACTACTTTGGAAAAGGCATATATCGTGCTTGTCTGGGTCACCCAAAAGTTACGAAACTACATGCTCACCTTCCCCATCAAACTTGTATCCCGAATGGAACCCATCAAGTACCTTCTTGAGAAACCCGCCTTGTCCAGTTGAATAGCCCGATGGTTGATGCTCCTAGTCAAGTTCGATATCGTGTACGTCACACAGAAAGTCATAAAAGGAAGAGCCATCTCTGACTACCTCGTTAATTACCCCATGGATAAGTTCGATGTCTGGATCTTCGAATTCCCAAATGAAAACATCCTCTGCACTACCCAGGACACTCTCCGATGGAAAATGTTCTTTGACGGTGCTGCCAATAAAAAGGGATATGGCATTGGGATACTTTTATTTGCCCCAGATGACTCCCACACTCTCATCACCATCAAATTGGATTTCCCTTGTAATAATAACATAACCGAGTACGAGGCATGCACAGTAGGCCTCCAAGTTTCTCTCGAGAAAGGTATTCAATTCCTAGACGTCTATGAGGATTCTGCCCTCATCATCGGTCAAGTGCTCAGAAAATAGAGTGTCAAGGATGAGAAAATCCAACCCTTCCATGCCCACTTAGAAGAGCTAGCCTCCCAATTCTAAGACATCACTTTCTATTACCTACCTTGAGCAAAGAATAACCTAGTCGAAGCCCTTACTACCTTAGCCTTTATGGTCGACATGCCTGAAGGAATAACAATGACCCCCTTCCAGATTCAAAAGCAAGACAAACTAACCCACTGTTACCACATTGAGCTCGTCACCACAGAAGATTCCGAGCTAGTCAATTACTGGTACTATGATATCTGGCACCTCCTCAAGCATGGTAGGTATCCCGAGGGTTCCAACAAGAAAGATCGAGTAACCCTTCGAAGACTGGCTGCCCAGTATATCATCTGCCATAAAACACTGCTCAAAAGGAACTTCGATGGAATTCATCTGCACAGTATCGCAGGGGCTAACATTGAAAAAATAATGCAGAAGATCCACAGCGGGGAATGTGAACCCCACATGAACGGTCACATGCTTGCCAAGAAGATCATCCGATAAGGTTACTACTAGACCACCATGACCCAGGATTGCACCGCCTATGTTCGGAGATGCCTCAAATGCCAACATTTCTCTAACCTTCAGCATCTGCCTCCGGGCGAATTATATAATATGACCTCTCCCTGGCCGTTCTCGGTATCGACATCATAGGGAAGGTTACATCGAAGGCTTCCAACGAGCATAAGTTCATCCTAGTTGCCATTGACTACTTCACCAAATGGGTTGAAGCTGAGTCATACGCAGTGCTGAATGCCAAGAAAATGGCTAAATTCATCAAGAAAAACATCATCTGCCCATATGGGGTCCCACACGAGCTGGTGTCAGATAACGGCTGGCATTTCAAGGCAGAAGTCACAAAGGTGGTCAACGAATATGGGACCAGAGATACAAATCTTCTCCCTGCCGACCTCAAACCAACGGTGCAGTCAAAGCCGCTAACAAGAACTTCAAAGCCATCATCATCAAAATGACTAAAAGTTATCGGGATTGGGCCAACTGGATCTCGTACGCCCTATGGGGCTACTGAACCTCAATCTGAACCTCTACTGGGGCTACCCCTTACCCTCTAGTCTATGGCCTGGAAGCCGTCCTACCAGTCGAGCTGGAAATACCCTCATTGTGCATCATGCTTGAGAGCAAGGTTAGCGAAGAAGACTGGTACCAAAGCCGTCTTGACGAGCTGACCCTCCTAGACGAAAGGAGATTAAAAGCACTATACCACATACAAGGATGCCATCGCCGAATAGCGCGTTCATTCAACAAGAGATTCAAGGACCACGATGTCCGAGAAGGGGACCTAGCCCTCAAAGAGATAATAGAACCCATTTGGGACCCTAGAGGGAAATTCTAGCCCAATTGGAGCTGCCCCTACATTGTTAAGAAGATCTTGTCTGGCGGTGCTGCCATGCTCACTGATTTAGATGGGGAAGATATGGCTCATCCAGTCAACCTAGACCGTCTCAAGAAGTTCTACCCCTAGTTCGAAATCTCGGCGCACTACGACTCTCTTCTCATCCCCTTTTATTCTAAAAAAAATCTCTTTATTTCCTTCTACCCATAACTACGTGGGCCTGATCCTCTGCAAAAACCATTTTCAAACAAATTAAAACTTTTCAAAAATCCCAGAGGTACGTAGGCAGCTCATACACCTTATATGAGCGCGACCCTTTCTTTTTCACAAAATACTATTCTTTTCTTATCTCTGAGAACGACATTCAATTCTAATATATACTTGAACAAAGGGATTATGTATGCCTTAGCGATCAGTATAGATAATTCAAACAATACAAAACTCATCAAAAGGCACAGCTGGATGATCAAAAACTTGTTTATTTCACTAATAAGAAATTATAGTGCAATTACACGAAAAAAGGAACGGATAACTCCCTTACCCCTAGCTTCCTGAAAAATCCAAAATAAAATCCCCACATTTACTCCCCATTACAAAATAAACTCTCCAAGAGTCCTAACCGCATCTACCAGAGGAACTCGCTCCGTCATCATCATCTTCATCTTGGGGTCCCCAGGCTTCCCCCACTTGAACAGAGTGTCGCAAATGCTCCATAAACCGATAAGCTAGAACCAGCTTCGAAAAAACTACCACACCTCCCTTCGTGATATCAGAAAAAACAAGCCACCTTTGTCTAGTCTTCACTGCCAATATCTTGCTGACTACTCTCTTCCACAACCACTTCATATAATCCTCAGGGATATGCCAAATTCTCCCAACAGACTGAGAAGGACGGGTCAACGGACGTCGATTCTCCCACATAGAGCCAAGCCGCATGCGCAGACGCTCAATCAAATATTCTATCGAAAAACGGTCTAGTGTTCGAGGTGGCACGACCTGCTCCCAGCCAAATTGATGCAAAAGCCGCCAGGGGAAATAGAAAGAGGTATGCCTGAGACTAACCAACCGAACATATGAGTATTCTTCCAGCTCTAGAATAGGCAGCAACTGTCCCCACCAAGGCACTGACCAGCACAGATTTAGAGCCCCGTGCTCCACAAACCAGTTCTCCCAGCTCTCAATATCCAAGCCAACGCTGATAAAGTGGCGAGAAAAGAAGTTGGGTACGACCGATAAAGGATATTTCGGAGGGGTCACCAGGCGAAGTTGCTCAGACAACCACATAAATAGCATCATGGGGCTACCCCTCAAGAAGTCAGAACGACCTTCTCGTCAGGCATCTAGGCCATTCAAGGTCTACGCCAGTATCACTGCAGTCGGATTGCGATGGTATGACATCCAAGAAGTAATGACTGCAAGTTGTGGGTCTACCAGTAGTTCCCCAGTCACCAGCAGTAATTTTGATACTAAGCCCAGAATAACGGCTCCGGCGTATCCATAATCGCTAGCCTCCTGCAAATTCACGAACTGTAACAACACCGAAAGGGAGATCATTCCTCCAGTAACCAATGGTCTGGCCGCCGAAGGCGAAATGCGAAGAAGCCCGGCTAGCAAATCCCTGAGGGAATGGGAAAACTCAGGCAAAGGTGTGGCAACACTGGTATTTATCCCCAGCATGGCAGAAAATTCCTCATAGGTAGGATAAACTTCATCCAACCCAAAGCCGAATACATGGTCTTTGGGGTACCAAAATTGTATCGCCACCATTAATATGTTCCACTCAATAAGCCGGTTGCGCCACAAAGAAACCCGACGCGTACTGAAAGCATCGTAGTTGACATTATAAGAGCACATTGCTTCCAAGGCATCGAGGTAGTTGGCAAACTCAATGCTACCAGGGAGAGCCATGTTGCAAGACTAAGAGATAGTAAGCAAGTAAGTAAGAATGTGAAGGTGTGATGAAAACACTCCACCCTTGCCCATTTTTATACTTGAAAACCCTCACAAAATACATGAACCCTGCAGAAATAGAAGGGAATCCTACCCCATAAAGTATAAGAGGCTGAAGAGGGCACTAATCAAAGCTTTGGATTGATGGGACTGGACTTGACTGCCGATAGGCAGGACAAGGGTCTTGCCAAACGGTAACCCCCTATTTTTGGAAATTTTCCTTTTTCCTCTTTTGCCAAAATCAGATGCTCAACAAAAATAAATTGATATTCTCAACATAATTTCAAAAATCCTCTTCCACCCCTATATAATTTCTCATTTTTAAAACCTTCCTTCAAAATCCCCAAAATATCTCTTTTTATGGTCTCTGCAGCAAAGTAAAAACGCATGTGCATACATTCACTCATTCACCATTAACAAAGGATAATAAGAAATCCCCTTGCATTGTATATATATATTCTTCTGTGTTACATCAATGTTGAAGGAAATAAAAGAAAAGCAAAAAAACAATGGGACTCAGCCCAAACCCACGTTCTCTCTCTCCCTCTCTCTAAAAGCTTCCACCCCTGCGACGCACTCTCTTTCCCCTACAGCGAGACGACGCACCACCACTACCCGAGCTAGAGTCCTCCCCGAACGAAGTAGATGACACCAAGCAAGATGGAACCGGGACTGAATCCTGAATATGGGTAATCGTCGAAGATATCCTGTCTCTGATGTCCCTCAGCCAAGTGGTCGACACCCGAACTTGCTGCGAGATGAAGGCAAAATAAGTATCAAAGAAGGATCAAAACAGAAAAGAAACCAAAAAGAAGAAAAGAACAGAACGGTATACCACAGGACGAAGAACCTCCTATGTGAAACCTAACTCCTCCGGATCCATCGCGTGAGGACGGTCTAACATAGGCACCATCCTCCATCAGCCCGCCGAATGTTATATGAAGGAGTATGCAATCGAACAAAGGGAATCTCTGAATTTGCCGCAGCCACAGACGCCGACGGACCACCGCCGCTATGGGAGGACCCCACTGCCTGACTCGAACTCGCAGGAGGGAAAGGCAAGGCATCATATATGTTGGGCGCCATCAACCAGCTCATCACAAAGTCCATATAGTCATACGGCCCAGCCGTATCAGTGTACAATAGGTAGGACTCACCGATCATCACCGCGATCCTCGCATCCTCCGGCAACAGCCGCTCCCGCCTCATAGACGTAGGAGGCTACGCAGGTGGCACCACCACCTCCTCCTCAGCTATCTGTCGAACCAACCGCTCCCCGAGATACCAAGAATGGACAAACTCATGCGCCAGTAAATGCCTCATCTGCGCGTTCACCCTGGTCACCCCCGTATCCTGAATAGCCGTCCCCCAAGGGTAAAAAGTCACCTGAAAAATCCCCAGCAGGCATAAGTCAATACAGATGCAGAATGCGCAAAAACCAAAATTGAAGAGAAAGAGCCTTACCCAACCACTGGTCAGGCCGTTCAAGACCTGACTCACTGCCCCCAAAGAAAGATATCCCTTCGACTGCCAATTGGACTTGCACCATAGATACAATCGGCAAAAGTCCCCAATAGTCTCGCCCTTCAGGGCAATCAGCGGGGTATTGCACCCAATCACCTCATAGAACCACGTCTGCTAAAGACAAGAATTCACAATAAAAAAGAGACGCATTAGGAAAATGTGAATGCATGAAAAGAAAATGCGCAAATTAAAGAATACCTCAAGGAGATACGTGGCTCCAGTAAAAGTTTATCGGCAGCACCGGCTGAATGCATCCAAAGAAAAATAGAGGGTCGCCAAAGTCAGGCTCCCCCAATCATAGAGAGGGATGTTCGAAAACATCCTCAAGAACGGCAAGAACCACAAATGGACGACGTCGTCGCTCGACGCCACCATGAAACCTCCCAGCACTAACATAATGAACAACCGGGCCATCTACCTCACCTGCAGTACGTCCTCCACATCGATCACCCTGCTCAACAAAAAATCCTTCAACAAGGACAGCCGGATAGAATCCCCAGACACTATCCTCCCTATATCACCGAGATCTGCCCTCACCGCCTCCGACCTCACCCACAGAGAATGATCCACCTCTATCTTCTCCCCATCGCAATCCAGCCCCAGTAGCTGTTGCACATCTATGGGAGTCATGGTCATCTCCCCAAAGCTAAAATGGAAGGTGTGGGTAGTATCCCACCACCTCTCCCCCAAAGCGCACAGGATCGCTGTCGAACGAGGCGTCTCATCTAGCGCAGACGCCAACCTCCCAAAACCCGCTGAGGATACCACCCAACACACCACAGGTGGAAGATGCTCACAGACATCCTTAAGCCCCGTCGTCCCACGAGAACGCATGTTCTTCAAAGAGATATCAGACTGTCAAAAGAAAAAAACCTTGTCAAAAATTCAAGAAGGAAGGAAAAATCACTAAGAAAAAAGAGAAGAATGCCAAAAGTTTTTACTTACATAACCGCTGGGGCTCACCACCCTCGAAGAGCGATGACTTGATGGCTCCCGCATCAAGGTCCGCTCATCTGTAACCGGCTCAAATGGGTCAAAGGAGTTCTCACTCCCCAAAGCAAGAGGCGCCCTGGCCATCCACTCCATGTTCGCCCAGTCATCAACAGTCAACCACTCCTTATGCGCTGCAGTGCTCACAAAGACGGCCATTTCTTAAAGATCAGAATGCTAGAACGATTTATAGAGGAAACTCCCAGAAAGAAAGAAAGCAAGAAGCTGTGAAAAATGAAGGGAATTCGTCCCTTTAAATAGGATGCCAAGGGTCATGTCGATCGGCATTGACCCCCCACCCACCGATCGGCACTAACCCCTTACCTTCCCGAGGCAGTCCAAAAATCCGTCCCATTGCCGAATGGCACCCTCTGTATCATGCCAATCGGCACCCCCTTAAAATTTCGTACAAAAAATCCCAGAAAGCCCTGAAAAATTATCAAAAAATTTCTAAAAATTCCAGGAAGGATTTAGATCATTTTCACCAAGAAAATTTCGCACCCCCATATGAAAAACCCCTATTTCCCTAGCAAAACTCCCAAAAACCAAGTAAAACTCCTCCCGGTAACGTCCCCGGAGGATCTCTAAAGATCACCCTCCATACCCCAAAGGTCTCAATTTTCCCCAAGCAATACATCCAAACCCTGGGCCATCTAATCACCTCCCCAGTGGAATTTTGGCTATTCCTTCAGAGGATGCAAAAGATTTCCCCAATAATTGGCTCCCCAGCCCAAAACAAAACTATAAGATAAATCTCCCCGGCAAAGTTCCCCAAGAACATATCTACTTAAGCCCGCAGAATTGGCTTCGACCTGCAGAATTGGTCATCTCATATTTAAGCCCATAAAATTGGCTTTGACCCGCAGAATTGGTCATCTCACCTTAAGCCCGCAGAATTGGCTTTGACCCGCATAATTGGTCATCTCTACTCTCTACTTAAGCCTGCAGAATTGGTCATCTCTACTTAAGCCCGCAGAATTGGATTCGACCCGCAGAATCGGTCACCCTCCACTTAAGCCCGCAGAATTGGCTTCGACCCGCTGAATTGGTCATTTTTATTCAAGCTCGCAGAATTGGCTTCAACCTGCAGAATTGGTCATCTCAACTTAAGCCCACAGAATTGGCTTCGACCCGCAGAATTGGTCATCTCTACTTAAGCTAACATAATTCGCTTCGACCCTCAGAATCAGTCACCCTCATCTTTAAGCCCTCAGAATTGGCTTCGACCCGCAGAATCAGTCACCTTCATCTTCAAGCCCTGAGAAGTGGCTTCGATCCACAGAATCGGTCATCCCTAGCACCTCCTCAGGAATTGGCCTAAACCTTTCCTCCAAACCATCCCTTAGATCCTCAGAATCGACCTCAACCCCTTGAATTGGTCATCCACGTTTCCTTAGGTCCTCAGAATTGACCTCGACCCCCTAAATTAGTCATCTTCGCTCCCTCAGGTCCTCAGAATCAGCCTCGACCCTCTGAATTGGTCATCCTCCCTCAAAAGCATCATGCGGTGTCTATTCAACGGCTATCATTTGTTCCAAACTCACCCGTCGAGGGGCTCTATAGACACCCCATTTTGTTACCCCTTAAACTCTCCTTAGGTCCTTAGCACCTCCCTTCATCACTACAGACCCAGGTCATACCCTGAGTACTGATTTAGAAGCCATCAAGCACTCCCAAGATTCGTTTGACCAAAAGTCAAAGTCTTCATCTCGACTAGACTGAATTGATCTTCGAAGGACACTGAATCCCCTTTCCAACAGTCCATTCCGTGCGCGATTCTGACTTACTATGCGGACGAACGTCCCATTTTCCTCAAAACCTGATCTAGAGGCCACCGGATGCTCCCAGGCTCCGTTTGACCTAAGTTAACTCTTCAGTTTGATTGAGACTGAATGAATCTTCAAAAGGAACTGAAACCCCTATCCAACGGTCCACTCCGTACGCGATTCTGACTTATGGTACGGACGAACAATTCGTTTTACTCCGAGAGGTCACCAAATGCTTCCAGGAATCGATTGACCAAAGTTAACTCCCCGAACTAGATCAAACTCTTTGGAATGCCGAAGTACATCTCCTAACCTTTACAATGGTCTACCTCGTGCACGATTCGAACTTACCATGCGAACGAACGATCCATTTGCGTCCGAAGTTTTCCCATCCAATGGACTGACAAATGCTTTTGAGCCACATTTGACCCAAAGTAAACTCCCAAACCCAGGAGCGGTCCAAGGACTTTCAAAGGTCTCTGAATTACCTTTCCAACGATCCACCCCGTTCGCGATTCGAATCAACGGTTTGCGCTCTGCGGCCGACTTTCCGAAAAGGCCTGAAAGACACTACCAAACGGTCGGTCCCAGACTATGCCTATCAGCAGTGTGCCTAAACGCACTTGTCGATTGGCAGGAATAGGGCTATGTCGATCAATAATTCCCTGGGCCTATAAAAAAGAGGCATTGTCCTCATTGCAGGAGGAGCCCAGATCAGAAACATATCACTCTCATCCAATCCAGAAAACCTCTCTCAAAGTCAGCGTGATTTCCACATCCAAATCCCTTTCCAACCTTCACTTTTCATCATCTTTTTCATCAAACTTGGTGAATTAACCACTCTCCATCATCATCCGAGTGCAAGGGCTGCTCTCCAACATTCAAGACCAAGCTCAAGATCTTCAAGAAGGTCCAATTTTCTCAATTCTCTTCTTAAATTGTCATAAATTCGCATTAACTTATTTGATTACTTAGCACTTTTATTCTCTCATCTCACATATCCTAATATACTTTTTATTTAGTATTATTACACATCTCATATTTTCATACAAATAAAAAACCAAAAAAATAAGAAAAAGAGGTTTGCTCATAAATTCCAAACAGGAATTCTCACACTTTTCTTACACTTTTCTCACAACTAAAACACTTTTTCTGTACACACACACACACACAAATAAGAGAAGTCCCTGGTTGGATTTATGGGATAAACCCCACCCCTCGTTTTGCATGCGAACTACGTGGACTTTGATGACTCTATAGGCTACGTAGGCGTCTCGGGGTAAAATCTGAGATTCGAGTCCTATTTTTACTTTTTCTTTCATCTCCTATTCTCTCTAAAAAAATTCTCCTAGATTACATATATATACATATATTTGTTCTTAGTGGCATATTATTCCACATGCGTTGTCGTTCCATCGTAACGATTAACGTAAGGATAATCGCGTAAATCCTATTTTCTAATATTTTTATACCTTCCTATGGATGATTCGCTTTACCTCTTCCATGGTACAAGTCAATAATTCATATCTCCATTATATATACACATGCACACATATCACGAAGAAAATAGCAAAAACCCATGAGAGACCGTAAGGGAGGAATGGGTGCCTAACACCTTCCCATTTCGTAACTTAGACTCCGAACCCTTTTCGAATCATTTTATTTCGTATGCATCAGTATGTCTTTGGATGTCATCCTTTCTTTTATCTATTTTGAGTAAAATAGACTGGCGACTCTATCTCTCTACATTTTTCACCTCACCCAAATGACGTCGGCCGAAGCGCTCTCGAGAGGGACGCGCGGGACCTAGGATCCTCCCTCACGCTGCCCGTCTGCGACGAGGATTGGGGATGGCCACATCAGCGTAGGAGAGAGCGCGAAAGAAGAACTCTCAAAAAAATATTCGGATAGACAACCCCACGAACCTCAAACATATAATCCCAACCCCTACCCGACAGCCGGTGCTGAATGCCTAACCCCTGAAACTCAGAATAAAGAAACACCCTCTCCTGAACAACAAATCGAATGTGGAGACCCAATAAGCAGTAATGATCATACTCAACACGAGTGGCCCATCTCACTGGGGAGTACGGGGGCCTATTGGCCTGAGCTCTCTTAGCTCGAGTAGAGTGTTGTGGCTCATCGAGTCAGCCTATCGGGGCACCACGACGTCGAGGTGCCATGACGGAAAAGTGTAATGTGTGATGTGTGAAAATGTACTGTCGCTGAGGAACACACACCTAGGAACCTATCTGCGTACACACATCCAACCAAAGCACCGCGAACACCAACCACAACCAATCAGTACAAATAAAAAATAATATACTAGATCAGCAACAAATTCCTCTCAACAAATGATTTCAATAATGATCATAACATAGAAATACCTTGAAATCGCCGGAAATGGGAAACCATCGCCGGTGGTACACCGTGTAAAAATCTAGAGGAACTAAAAATTTGGAGGGACAGTCGCCGGGGAACAAACCTCTGGAGAAACCCACGTCGAAGAAACACACCGGCGGAACAGAAATAGGTGGATTGTCGTGAACTCGCTTTCGTCGGAGAAACCAGAGGGTACCTCAAGGAAATGAGAGAAATGTGTTGAACAAGTTGGAGACACACAATCACGGATTAAAGCAGGACAATGGCTGGAACACAGCGGCTAGGGACACTCGAAACCCAAGATGGATAGGAGCTAGAGCTACCACGCGAATCTGTGAACAAAACGAAGCTTCAAGGTTCCCTTTTTAAAAAAAAAATGGCGGTTTGAATGAAAAGGAACTATTGTCGCCGCTTTGAGTGCAAAGAAAGGTTATGAAATAACGAAAAGAGAAGAAGAGAGAATGACTGATGTTTAATGAAACCCTGATCTCTCTTGAAGTCGCTCGAACAACTTTGATACGCCGCTTGAACGACACCTTCACGTGACATTGAATGTCGTTCGAAAGAAAAAAAAAATTCAAAAAAAAAAAAACAGTAAGGATTTGCCCAGTGAAAAAATTATACAAAAACAGTACCTGGAAAGAAAAAACAGACTTAAAACAGACTTAAAACAGAAAATAAATAGAAAAACAAAGTAAAACAACTAATGAGAATTACATGATAACATAGTACCAATGTGCTCAATCATGGATGTGGACTGAATGGGCGTGAGCTAGAACAAATGAGTCACAATTTCAATACGTCGAACCGATCAAGGAGTTCTAATTGATAGCAAGAAATCATCAAACTTCATCAAAGCCATTTGTGACAAAATAAGTGTGAGTTTGATGAACTAAACTAACAACATTCACATAAGTCCGGATTATTGATGATTCTAAAAATAATAGCATCATGATACAATTTTTCAACGTAGGATTCATTGTGCAAACCCGTTTAAATTTATCTCTAACCAAACTCCCTCTTATATATGAATTTTTTTAAGATTATTAGAAAAAAATTATTAATCTCAACTTAGAGAAAGTCCTATTGGCCCCAATTATTGGCATATGAATTTTTATTGCCTAGATTTACTTTTGGGCTTTTTTAAACGGTGGCTTTCATGACGAGTCAATTTTATACTCTCACAGCCCTTTCCCATGAACACCCATCATTTTTTTCAATATCAATTCTCACAGAAAACGGTTCTTACAAGCACACCTCCTCCTTAACTTTACTTACACATAGAAGACAAAATTGAGATAAGAACATTTCACCAAACTCAAATATGCAAGAGAAGTCAAACATTCATATAAACTCGTGCATGTGTGCAAGGATGGCATATAAGCAAAGTCAAATCAAATGCATATCAACTTCAAAACAACCCCATAGTGCAAATGTTAAGATCATTGTAAGCATCAATAATAATGACCAAATGTCCTAGCCACATGAATAATGAAAGAAAGGGGGGGGGGGGTCAAGCACACTAATATCCCACATCAAACATGTAACCTTACGACTCAAAACAAAAAAACTTTTTGTATTTTCAAAAGTTTTTTAAAAATCAAAATCTTTTTGTATTTTTGATAAGACTCAAATGAATAATAAAAACTCGACCTACGTCATAACACTAGTAAAATATAACACATGATGCAAATACTATAGTATGACAAACCAACGAACAACCTCAATCGAAGGATGAAATATGATGAGAACCACGGACAATGATGCGAGAATCACCAAGCATAATCCCTAATGCCTATAAATCCGACTTCTTAACCCAAGAAGGTGTGAATCGATGAGTAGGGGCATTGGGAACCGGAATGGCTTTAAACTTTCTTGGAGCGTTCTTAAGATCATAGCAAAACCGTCTAAGATGACCTCTCCTACCGCAATGATTGCAAGTGTAGATATGGTGAGGAGCTTGTCATATGGGTCGATTATATCTCACCTTCCTAGGTGGCTCTCTCCTAAAGTTCCTAGGCGGCTCTCTTGTTTACATGGTTCTGGTTTTGGGAGCTGGTACGACCATCTTTGATTTTGACGGTGCCTAAGATTTTGTCTAACTTTTCAGACCTAGCCTCCAAATAAAACTTAACTTTAATCGAATCTCTCAATTTCTCCTCAAGCTCACCTATCCTTGACTCAAGTAAATGCGTAGAGTTCTCAAACTCAAGAAGTTCCTTTTTCATAGTCTCCATCAACCCTCGAAGACTATCTCTCTCACCCTCGACATATTCTAGCTTCTCTCGAGTTTTCTTTTCACATGCCCTAAGATCCTCAATTAAAGCATTGGAATTTTTTTATTTCTACAGCACGTTGTTTCAGCATAGCTCCTAATTTCACATTTGCTTTCTTTACTTTTAATGTTTCTCCATACAATTCTTTGAAAGAAGTTTGCAAATCTCTCTCATCTTGGCTCTCATCCTCACTTACCTCACCCTCACTCTCAGGTGTATCAACTTCTGGGGTTGCGAAAAAGTCATGCAAAGGTAAGTCTTTATCATTTACATGACTAACCACAAAAGTGGGAAGTTCACGCTTACTAGCATTAAAGTTTTCTTCTTCTGGGTCACTATCACTGACGGTAGAAACACGATTTATCAATTTATTCAAATTCTCCCTAAGTTTAGTGGGACACTCATCTATCTTGTGACCAAACCCTTCGCAGAAAAGACACTTTTCACATTCACCCTTATTAACCAATTTTTTAAGAGCAGTTTTCATGTGTGATTTATAATTAGATGATTCAAACAAGTAAATTCTAAAATCATCAAAACTACTGAAAGGCATTCCTAAAGACACGGGATCACAAACACAATAAGATAGTGCAACAAGCTCTGATACCAATTTGAAAAGGCCCTTTAGTGTGTACTTTAGGTAAAAAAAACTTTGTTCCAATTTTAACTTCTTAAACCCTAAACATGCATCTAAGTGATTAAATCCATTCCATGAATAAAGCATGCGGTAAAAGAAACAATTTCAGGAAAAATCCCCGAAGGGCAAAACCTTTTTATTTCACTATAATTTGTAAGACACAACTTACACAGATTACAATGAAATAGGGTGACATACGAAATACCCGCGGGTGACGATTCCGATGTCGTCGGCTAGAATCTCTCGCAAGAACTCTAGATGGTCAGCAATGGAAAAGAAATGGCTTCTCCACAAGTTACTTCATAAGGACTCCCTCCACAATAGCACGCAGTTCTCCGGTTGTAGAGTTCTCCCCAAGAAGTGCAAAATAGTATAGGGAATGAATTTTCTTTTGGTAAACGCGTTCAAGATCACTAACTTCATAATTGAGTAATACGATCTTGAATAAACACCGGATGATGAAAAAACTGTATGGGAATGAGTTTTTTGAGACTGTTCTGCCTATCAAAACTTTCGCAGAGACGTTTTTATTTATAACTGAGCATCACAGAATCCAAGAAAATGAAAACACGAAAATTGAGGCGGCAGGTCGTTCGAGCGAGAAGTGATCTCGTTCACGCGATATGTGATTATCGTTTGAACGAGTCACTGTCTTGTTCGAGCGACGGTGATTAAAATAATATTTTCCTTTTTAAATAAATCCTCCAATTTTCTTTGAACTTTTTGCAACTTAGAAATATTCTAAAACATAAAAAATTTAATTCCCAAACATTTAAATCACCCAGCTTTTAATCAACATACAAAATTACCCAACTACTCACAGGTATTCATACTTGAGTGATCTTAAACATATGCAACAAGTCTTGACTTGAAATCTTCTTCAAAGCTTTAAATTGCACATTCTTGGACTTGAACTTTGTCGTAGGCTTCAATTAAACTCCATAATAAAACTAGCCTAGACTTAATTTATTTTGTCTGGAATTAAGCCAATTAAAACAAATGGACATGATAAGAATTATGTTCTTACACAAACATATATAGTTAAAAATTACATCGTCTTCATTTAACTCATAAATATATTTTAGCATTGAACTCCAAAAATGAAAGAGTATAATGGATGTGTATTATGCTAGAATTGTGTGTGTGAAGATTTGCCTATTTTGTGGTGTATTCTGAAAAGGTATATTGGAGCATCTACTTATTGGATTCAATATATGTTGTTTCTATTTATATTATATTATATACAGATTATGTATGCCTGTTTGAGTTTATATTAATGGTGAATAAAATAAAGTTTTGTGTATAATATTTACCTTATGTGATCATATTTATATGCACACCAAATCATGGTTATGTACACACACATTTTGGTCAGTTGTGATTGGACACAAACATACACATTTGTTGTGTTTATTTTTTGGTTGCTCTGCTTCATTTGCACTACAACTCTCACCATGTGTCTGTTCAAGACAACTATAGTTCATAAGCCCTATGGTCAATCCCTGCAAAGTTATCATAATCATTTGGTTTTATTGCATTATCAAAGGGGGTAAAATCAATTATGATAAATTATCAATAGACTAACACCCTTGTCAATGATGTGAAAGTGTTTTCATAAACATTTTACTTACCTCATTTCAATGGGAATTCTGAAAATATTGCACTACCAATGGGGTTAGAGTAAAATAATCTTATATTATCATAGACTTACGTCCTAATAACAGCAATTCAAACAATAATGAAAACACGGGGTGTCGTAAATTTTGCATAACTGACAAGCATTTCAACACCGTCCTCCTTTTGGTAATTCTCCAAGATGCAACACATTTTCCTCTCTGTTGCTATCAGGTTTGAATTTAACAAATGCACGTATTATTTAACCTGCTCATTGTTCTTTTTTTGCCCATATTTGATCTCTAATTTTCTGGACTGAAACTCAGTACAGTTAGAACAAGACACGAGATCTCTCTAAGCATTGAGCTTGCATCATTAGCTCCTTTTTTATGTCTGCAATACCAAGAATCTCAACAAGATCAACGTTATTTTTCAGTTTTGGCTCCAACCACTTCTCCCCCCAACTTCGAATTACAACATTGTTTGCCTCATCTTTCCTAATCGGAACTGAATCATGCAGAAAATTGCCAATTGTGTCCAATTTAGAATACAACACTGTTTAGGTCTCCTGAACTTCTTCTTCCTTTTTTGCAGTTAATTGCTTGTTCTCTTCAGTATTGAGCTTGCATCCGCACCTGAAAATTTAAGTCTAGCAATATCTTTATTGATTTTGTTAAAGTCTTTTCGTAAATTATCGAGCTCGAATGGGCGTTGCCTGCATTATTTGTCTAGAGAACTGAGCTCATCCATAATATCGACATTATCGAGCTCGAATTGATCTTGTTAAAGTCTTTTTGCAAAATTGGTGATGTTGTCTGCTCATTTTCTCATATTAGCACAAAATAGCAGAAGATAAAATAACTTGATATATAGCGTCCTGTCACGCATGAAATAGTATGAAAGATGACAGTGATATTGTCCCGGATAAGGAGGGCTATTTTTGACTTGTCATATGTGTTTTTTTATATTTTTTGAACATCACATAGTTAAAAAATTGATAAATATCACATTAAAATATAACTCTGTAGGTTTCTGGAATCAGTAAGGCCAGTACAAGTGTTAAAATAAGGTAATGTAATCTCTTGTCTTTGATCACAGGCATATCTAGCACTCATCGAGGTGATGTTGGTATTTTTTTCTTAAAATATTTTCCAATTTAAACCCCAAATTTATATGTACACTAGGCAAAATATTTTTTAGTTCACTAAAACAAGTCATCTTTAAATGGGATGATGCTGAACTAGAAGTTAGAGTGAAAATCTATCGATAAAATGAATTTCAAGTGAAATCAATAGACAACAAATTTACTCATAATAATAGTTGGAGGATAGCACGATTGCTTTATCTATAGAAAGTTTGGGCTTATAATGAAGTTCGAGCAGGTCATTAGGGAGACTGTGGCTAGAGGGGTTACTCTTCCTTCTGAAATATTGGAAGCTTCTAAGGCGAGTAATTAGGAAATTGCTTCTTCTTAGATATTTGGAATTGCATGGTTCAAGATGGCCTCTGGGATTCTTAAATAAGTCATGCGCTATGCTTCGAAACCGAAGGCTTTTCAAAATTGGAACATATATAATTATTTATTCTTGTTGTGCTATATTTGTGGAGATTCGGAAGAGAGGCAAAGACTTTTGGGAATTGAACATAAATTATGTAAGGTTGTATTAATGTTACAACATTGCTTAAAAGACCTTAAAAAATGTTTAAGTTATGGATTTTCTTAATTCATTTCTCCGTTTCTCATTGTAGAAAGCAGATATTGCTAAATTGCTCTGAATTCATTTCTTTGTTTTTGTTGTGTTTCTTTCTCAGTTGATCTGATTCATCTTGCATATAGCAGAATATTAGGAAGCCTTATTCAGTTTGTAGTAGTTATATGTTTTTCGACCCGACTTCTTAACCTAGCAGTCTAATAAATGCATAAATAAATATATTTTTGTTGTGTATAAATTTGTTGAAGTGATTTTATTCTCAACCTAGTAGAAATAAATGCATACGTAAATATATTTTGTTGTGTACAACTTTGTCACAGTGGTTTTCTATGGCACCTGGTATTGGAAGAACTGGGCGAGAGAGAAGAAATTCTGACGATTCCAATCATTCTGAGGCGGCTTCTGTCGATACACTCGGTAGTGATACATAAATTATGTCATCATGTTTTTAGTTACTTGATAATTGGATTTGTAATTTATATTATCATGTTTCTTTCCAGTATCCAGTCTTCCAAAGAGAGTCTGGGGCATTGCCCATAACTTAGCAACTGAAAAAATATTCACAGCGAGCTTGTTGTGGAGTTTACACATGGTAGACCAACGGGAATTAATTGCAAGGCTTTTGTCGCGGAGATTGGTGCTGTAGTGGGAACCTACACACCTGCACAAGAAGATCAATGGTCACAAATTAATGAAGATTAAAGGACTGAATTGATTGGTAGGTTTTTGGTACGTATAAAATCTACTATTATTGCTAGCTATCAATGATTGAGCTTAAGTTTTTAGGTCGAGTTTTAACATTTTAGAATCATACACAATTTCAGACAAAGTTTGACGTTGACATGTCAAATCCTGTTGTTCGGAGATATGTGCGTACGAGCATGGGTTCTCGATACAATGACCATCGTTATCGAATTAAAGAGAATTTTTAAAAGTTCACTAGTGATGAAGAGGCGCGACGGCACAAACACAAAAAGGTTTCATCACAAGAGGACTAGAATTTAATCTGCGTACTTTGGACATCTTTAAAGTTTTTGGTAAGCAAGAAATAGTATATTATTACTACAATAATCTTGGTGGATTGATAGTTCACGTTTTTTTCATCTACATTGTTGCGTTACTATAGATTGTTGGACCAAAATCTTAGTTAAAATTTTTTCCAACTATGATTTATTTTGGTAATATATAATTTGTGCTTTTCATTTCTAATTGAATTCAGGATTTAAAAAATAGGTATTCATAATAGTGGTTATTTAAGCCTCTCTTTATCTCTTTCACTATTATGGTAGCGGGCATTCTTAATTTCAATGGGTTGAGGGTACTAATCCAGTGCTTAATTTCGATAGATATTTACAATTTCAATGATATGAATGATTCATTATATAAAATATACATTTGTTGAAATATTTTTCATATATAATATAGTGCTACGAAAATTTTACAAAATGTCGCGCATCGCGTGGGGCTAAAATCTAGTATTCACTATTTTTATCTCAATTTTTTGCCATTACACTAGTATATTAAAAACATATTTAGTTACTAACTCAGGATCGTTCAGCTAAGTGTAGAGAAAGTCGTCAAAAGAATTTATTTAATCACCATGGTGGTTCAAAATCATTTGTCCAACACACATATGAGGAGGTAAATTTGGTAGCTAATATTTGTAACTTGCATTCTTTGTTTATAGCACAAATTTGTTTATTTTTCTTTCTTTTATGGAAGGAGGATGGTAAGTTACGCGAAACACCTATTGGGCGTATTGAACTATTCCATAACACCCATTTCAGTAGTGCTAGAGGATCGGTCAACCATGAGGTCGAGAATACGTATGTAAGTATATGTGATTGGCACTTTTTGTTTGATTTTCACGTGGGATGGAAAAATAGTATTTGGTGAATTAGATTAATATTTGCATATTGTTGATTGACTGTTTTGTGGTACATGTAAACATCTTATCTTTACTTTTCTTGATTCAATTAAAATTGGTCTACCACTTTTATAAAAAAAACTGTGACCTCAATTTTACTACAACTAAAGTCACATTGAAAGTGGTAATATTTGGGGGCAAATTTTTTCAAAGATCAATCCATATTTGCAGTTTACTCTAGCATATCCTAATTTATTAATGGTAGTTGTTATTATATTAATAATAATTAAAAATTAAAATTGTGCCCCTTTCTAAGGATGTATTGGTTATATTTTGACACTTTTTCTTTGCAGAAAAACTTGCTCGATATGCAGCGAAGCAACCCAGAGTTGATCGAAGTACAAATTTGTGAGGAAATTCTTGGGAAGAGTCTGGGTCATGTTAAGGGTTTCGGGTTTGGACCTCAGCCTGAGACATTTGGATCCAGGTATGGAGCATATGCCATTACAGAGAAGGAGGCCTTAAAATCTGAGACCTCTTAGTTGAATGGTGTTTTGGAGAGTCAAAATGCTACAATCCAGAGTCAAGGAGTGATGATTGAAAAGATCATGGCGACGCTTAGTCGGATGGAGGGTTATTCTTAAGTTTTAATTATAATGAATACTCCTAGATTTAGTTTTAGTAATATTTAACATTTGTAGTTGCGACAAATTGGTAAATGACTTATGTCTTAGTTTAAATAGGTCGATATGACTTTTGCCTTAGTTTAAACAATTAGTCATGACTCGGGTTTTAGTTTAAACAATTGGTTACGACTTTTTTCAATATTGTTTCCATCTTAGTACTTAAGTTGCTATATACTATTTTCTTTTTGTTTTCTCTTACGACAAAATCACTTATTATTGCAATGAAAAATTTCATATATAAAAACATTTGAATAAAAAATAATTCATGTTTAGTTATGATTGACACATTTGCGACGATTTAATTTGTCGCTATTAGTTTTTCGAAAACGTATTTTGCGACGAAGTTTCTTTATCACAACAACTTTATAAATGAAAAAATATTTGCGACGAATATAATTGCTTTAGCGATGAACATATGTATCTAGAATGGCTAAAACCAAGTAATGTAATTGGAATTGGGACAATGTTTACTTCCTTTTGTGACGTATTTGTTCGTCGCTAAAGATTATTTGCGACGAAATTTCTTTATCAAAACAACCTTATAAATGAAAAATATTTGCTACGAATATAACTGTTTTAGCGATGAACATAAGTATCGAGAATGGACAAAACCAAGTAATGCGATAAGAATTGCGACGATGTTTACATCCTTCAGTGACGTGTACTTTCGTCCCTAAAGGTTAGTTGCGATGAATGTTAGATTCGTCCCAAAATATGCATAGCGACATGCTTTTTGCGACCATGTATTCGACGAATATAGGTCATCGTAAATGATGTTTTACGATGAATTTTAACCAATGGAGATGAACTTAATTCGTCACTAAAATATAGTTCTCTTGTAGTGATATTTATAACAATTATTTGCAGGCACACCTAATTTAATCAAAGTTTAAAATTTGACTAAAAGTGGATTTGTGTGCGTTGGGATTTAAATTGAAAAAAAAATACAAAAATATAATTTTTTGTGAGCATCCTGACCGGGCGTGTTCACGTGCTTACAAGTGGTATTAGAGTCGGTTACACAAAAATACTATAGGATTTTTTTTCGCAAAATTTTGTGACATCAATTTTTTTTGAAAAATTATTGATCTTTTAAAAGACGGATTTTAATGGATAATTTGTATAATCGAATGCCCATTTTTATGGTTCCAATTATGCTTACTGAAAAGCAAGAATGAGGTCAGCTTTAAAAGCAATTTTTTAGCGTGTTTAGTTAGTTTGTGAAAGATGGTGGAGTCCTCCCTCAGTGATTGTTAGATAATGTCGTTGGCCCTAAACATGTCTCTCAATGACCAAAACACATGTAGATTTTTAATGTAGATTTAATTGAGTCTTAATGTACATTAAAAATGCATGAACAAAACACGTTTGAGTCATAGGTAGATTTTTATTGTCCGATCACTACGAGACTATGACTTGTCGAAGATTAATTGAAGACGTTGCGGCAAAACTTCAAAGAATTAATCATGCCAAAGTTTAATTGATGCAATTTCTTATCTTCAAGGTTTAATTGTATTCCAAGATCACACAAGTATGAATGCATAATGTTAATGTAACTCGGAATTTTATTTTATAAAAATAAGGATGTTATTTTTAAGAAAATATTTTAAAATGTTTTATTTGTTTAACATTTCATTTTTATCAGCTATGGACGGATTAGAGTTGAATAAGAGTAAAACTCTATTTTCAAAATTGGATTTATCAAAACTCTAATCTAGGCGACATCGTTCAAATGACAAACGTTATCGTTCGAACAAGTGCTACTGTCGTTCAAACGACACAGTATCTCGCTCGAACGAGATCTGCCACCGCCTCTAAATTGTTATAAATAGAGGTGTGTTCCAGTTTTCTCGAAGGGTGTGCAGTACGAAAAATAGTTTCGATACAGAGAGTTTTCTACACAAAGTTTTCTAAGGATTCAAAGCTTAAACACATCCTTTGAGTTTACAAAGATCTGAGTTATCATTATTATATGTGTAATACCCCGTATTTTCTATGTTATTTATTTTTGGGGATTAATTGAATTAAATGTTTATTAATTGGAAATTAATCCGGATAATAATATTAACGAGATGTGAGTTAGTATTTTATTATAATGTGCATACTTGGCATTATATGAATATTGGTAATATTGAAATTGTCACGTGATTGATGTATGGCAATTTGGGAATTTTATTTGACGCGTGTGACCGCCACGTCATGGTATCTTATTAAATTAAAAAGTGAATTTTAGTTCCATTAACCGTATGGTCGTTTTGAGTGCGCCAACGCGTCCGGAAGGGTCGAGATAGTCAGAAAACACTAGCCGGAAGTTTAGTTTGGGTCCCGGGATATTTGTGGGCCATGCCGGCATCAAAAAGGGTATTTTGGTAAATTGCATTTTTGGGAATTAATTAGTGACGAAAATAGAAATTAAAAATCTGACTACTTCTCAACCCACTTAACCCACTAACCCCACTATATGTCATTATGGGCTACGGGAGAAGTTGATATAACATTTCAACTTCCATATACCAAACACAACTCCATATTCCATTATCTTCAACCTTGGGAAAGCTTGAGAGAGAGAGAGAGAAGGGAACCTTGAGAAGAACTTGAGAGAGAAAGAGAAGGGAAGAATTCTGCAGAAAAAAGAGAGAAGGAACAACTTTGTCACAAAGATTCAACATCAAATTCTGAGATAATTGAGGCAAGTGATTTAAACTCCTTTAATTCAAGATATGCTTCCATGTTTAGGAATTTTCGAAATTGATTTTTGGAGATAAATTAGACCCATGAATTGAAAGTTAAAGGACATGAATTATGTAGGAATTACATGTAGTATATGCTGGACGAATTTATATGTGATAAACAGAACCTATGATAATCTAAAAGTGGAACTAGAAGGAATTTCATAATGTTCTTGAATGGAAGAATTCTGGAAAATAGTTTGATGTAGTTTTGATCTTAACCAAGCTTTTAAATGTTGAATTATGAGACTTAGCATGTTAAATCTGTTGTAGGATGTTAGCATCATGTTATAGTCACCTTATCTTGAAGTTTCATGCTTAAAAATGGTGATTTGGGACGAAACTGTAACTGCAAAACGAAGCAGCCCGTAACAGACCTGTTTAATCGATCGATCGACATTCATAAGTCGATCGATCGACCACAATCGATCGATCGAAGGTCAAGGTCGATCGATCGACCTTCCCAGAATGACTAAAGTTTTTCTTAATCAAATTTTTATTGGTGTTAACCCTTGGATAATGAAATTGGAGACATTATGATTACCTTATATTTTAAGGAGGGCCAGTAGGCATGATTTTGACAATGGACTTTAATTGGAATTTAATTTGAGGAATTATTCTAAATTAATGAAATTCGTTATGTGAAATTATATTTGGGCAAATAGTGCAAATTTGAATAAATTGATGGAATAAGGTTCGGGGCAGAAGTAAAGACCTTAGGTATATAAATGTATATGTGGAAATTATGGGGACTTGATAGCCTATTTAAGATAGGTCTTAAGTTAAGAAATTACGACGTGAGACGTGTCGATTATTTAATTTATATATTATCGGGATACTTGAAATATATGAATTGGGAATAATGGTATAATGATGTAGAGTATACCTTATTAATATGGTGATATCTAAGATGTGTAAATACTTAGAATATAGTTTATGTGTATAACATACCTACCATACTTGCTATCACGGGGGAGGTTTACGTTCGCTTAGGACCCTCTAATCCTTGTGTGCCTACGGGGGGGATATAGACTGGTACCTTGATGAACATAGGTCATAGAAAGACTTATTGTGATATTAATAAGTCCGCTGACCATGGGAGCGTAGGTATGTGCGTGACCCATGTGATGGTGACTATGTTCGCCTCCACTTTTTTTTTGTGATGTTGTTATCTGAACAATTCCTGAGAGATTCGGAATGTGTAATCCTTATGTACGTGATGTACCGGGATGGATAGCAGAGTATGTGTGCACCGCAGCTTAGCCTTTGGGTGCTTGTATTGTATATTTATGATGAGAAAATATACTGTTTAATGTAAAGGAATTTGCTATGTTAAATTGTGAGTATAATTATAATAACGTTTTGAAAGGTAAAAAGGGGACTTTTATTAATAAATGGTTTTGTTAATAATTGAGAATTCGAGAATTAAAGTAGAACTCTCTATTTAATTAGTAAGGTTGGAAAATTAAGCGTGAACCATGTAGTAGTGTAGAAACTCTTAGATAGTTAGGAGTTAACACATGAATGGGTACAGGAACGTTAGGAGTGCACAATAGAAGAGAGGTGAGTATCTTATGTGAGAGCACGTCCTAACATGTATTATGCATATACTGTTTTAAATGTTTTTAAAGCACTTGCAGGTTTTTAAAATAACTACACATTCGGGCTCTGACCCGTTTGCTTTCAAATCTATCTTTTTGTAAAACCATTTTAGGTGCCCAGCCACAAGGTCACCATGCATAGGATCCTCATTCTGATGACGAGCTGTAGCTGTTTGTGGAAGCTACAGGGACTTGCTTATAGACGCTTACATCATTTGGATTCCTTATTCAGTTCTCTTCAGTTGTAGGGCATGTTGCCCAAATTCTATTAGATACATTTCCATTTCAGTTTCAGACTATTGGCTTGTATTCTTTTAGTATTCAGTATTCCATTATTTACTTCAGTTGTGAGATTATGTTATGAGGAGTTTTCCTCCAGTTTTTATTTATATCATGCTACGATTATTCTATTTACTTCTATGGTGAATGGTGTTGTTATTACTCTTTACACTTGTTGCATGTTAATCGGATTTTAATTAAAATTTGGCACTTACTTTTTAAATACTAGGTGGTTAGTAATAATAAAATATTTTCGACAGTGATGCTATTGACTGAGCCAACTTGGCATTTTGATTTAATTTAATAAAGGAGTAGCTACCCGGTATTTAATTAGTCGGGGTGTCACAGGTGGTATCAGAGCATCAGGTTCTAGTGTCCTATAGGATCTGAACGGCTTATTATGTTTTCCGCTGAGCTTTCTTTGATATAGAGCCCTATATTTTAGGACTGTTGTATTCTTTTGTTTATGCTACGTTCGTCAGCTATTTTAAAGTTTATAACTGCGAACTTATAGACTTTATTCTTATTTCAGAATGCCTCCACGACGTGCACCACGAGTTCCCAGGAATGCGGCACCAGAACCACAGCCCGCACCGGTTCAGGGCATGAAGAACGCCGCTGAGGTTGCAGCTATTGTAGCCCAAGCGGTAAATGCCGCCATTGCAGTTGTTCAGCAGGGACCGCCTCAGGCGCCAGTCGCCGCGCCAGTTCAGGCAGCTTCATTCCCGTCTGCTTGGGAACGTGTACGTGACGCTTTCCAGAAAGCGCACCCGCCAGAGTTTGCAGGTAGCTCAGATGTGGTAGTCTCGAGCCAATGGAGGAAGGATATACAGCGGCACTTAAGGATGTATGAGTGCACGGATGTTCAAAAGCAGGTACTAGCTACTTTCAAGCTAGTTGGATCTGCATTGCAGTGGTGGGAGTCTATTACCACCGTAGAGGAGAGGGATACCCTCACCATTCATGAGTTCTGGGTGCGGTTCGACCGTAAGTACTTTCCGTCAGCAGTTCATACGGAAATGAGGAGGAGATTGATGAGTTTGAGGCAGGAGGGCAAAACCGTGGCCGAGTATGAGGCCGAATTTACTAATCTGTTGAATATCGTGCCTGATGAGATACCAACAGAGAAGAAGAAGATTGAGAAGTTCACGGACGGGTTGACTTGGAGGATCCGTCAGCATCTGTTGGGGAACCTTTCGTTAGCCACTTATTCTGATGTGGTTAACGCAGCTTTATTGCACTGCCAGGATCACCGCCTTCATATGGCCGAGGGCAAGAGATCGGGAGAGTCTAGCCATCAGGGCAGGACTGGAGGACAGGGTGCCGGTGGGGCACAATCTTCTCACGGGCAGAGACAGATAGAGCAGGGTTCTCAGTAGGGGGATCAAAAGAGGTTCCGTTCGGGAGGTTTCAGGAACGGTCAGGGAGGATTCAGGAATGGCCAGCAGGGTCATAACGGCCATCAGGGCCAAAATGGTCAACATCAGCAGATTCAGCAGGGCCAGCAGGGCCAAGGGAGGAATGGTAACGGCCACCAGGGCCGAGGGCAGTAGGGACAGCGGGGAGGGAACTTCCCGGGGAAGTGCTTCGTTTGTGGCAAGACTGTCCATAAGAAGCAAGATTGCCCGGATAGGGGCAGGGCCCCACATCAGCAGCAGCAGGGAGCTCGCCAGGAGCCACAGAGGCCTATGTTTCCCGCCGCTCTTCCCGCACCGCCACAGATGGCAGCATTGCCACCTATTCCAGCAGTCCCAGTTCAGCAGGGGCAGCTACAGTATGGACGTGTCTACAACGTCCACCAGGCAGCAGTTCCACAGGCACCGCCTGCGATTGAGGGTACGTTTCCTATCCATGGCACTATGGGTCGGGTATTATTTGATACGGGGGCTACACATAGCTTTATAGCTACACACTTCGCGAAAGCTTTAGGGTTGTTAGCCACAGCGGAGAGCACAGTTACGTGTGTTGACTCACCTTTGGGGAGTGGGTCACTTATATTCTTTATATGTCGGGGAGTGGGGGTAGAGATTGGTGGTTTGGTATTACCTGCAGATATGTTGGTTTTAGATATGCATGTCCACGATGTGATTATCGGTATGGATTGGCTCGCTGATTATAGAGCCATGATAGATTGCTTCGGTGGGAGCATTGTTTTTGCCATTCCGGGGCAAGAGATGTTTGTAGTGGCAATGCCTCGCCCAGAGGGAGGCTCGACCGCTCATTTATATTACATTGAGGAGGATACCTCTAAGGAGGTTGTGATTCCTTTAGATTCGATTCCAGTCGTCAGGGAGTATTCAGATGTATTTCAGGAAATACCAGGCCTACCCCCGAGTCGGGAGATAGATTTCGTTATAGACTTGTTACCCGATACGAGACCTATAGCACGCGCACCGTACCGTATGGCTCCAGCTGAGATGAGGGAGTTACGGGATCAGATTGAGCAGTTATTGGGTCAAGGGTTTATTCGGAGGAGTACTTCACCTTGGGGTGCCCCTGTGTTGTTCGTGAAGAAGAGAGATGGTTCACTGAGGTTGTGTGTGGACTACCGGGAGTTAAACAAGGTCACGATACGGAACAAGTATCCATTGCCTCGAATCGATGACCTATTTGACCAGTTGAGAGGAGCTTCTTACTTCTCAAAGATTGATTTGCGATCTGGTTACCATCAGTTGCGTATCAGGGAGGAGGACGTCTTGAAGACTGCGTTCTTATCGAGATATGGTTCCTACGAGTTTCGGGTTATGCCATTTGGTTTGACCAACGCTCCGGCAGCTTTTATGGACTTGATGAATAGAGTGTTCAGGGATTACCTAGACCAATTTGTCATTGTCTTCATTGATGATATTTTGGTTTACTCCCAGACAGAGGAGGAGAATGCCGAGCACTTGAGGCTAGTTTTGCAGACACTGCGCCAGAATGAGTTGTATGCAAAATATGAGAAGTGCGGGTTTTGGCTGAAGGAGGTGCAGTTTTTGGGTCATATTATTTCCGACCGGGGAATATCGGTTGATCCAGGGAAGGTATCCGCGGTGAGGGAGTGGGGACAGCCCACGACACCGACAGAGATCCGTAGTTTCTTGGGCCTAGCAGGATACTACAGGAGGTTTATTCGGGGTTTCTCCACGATAGCGGGTCCCATGACACACCTAACCCGTAAAGGTGTGCCGTTTATTTGGAGTGATGCCTGTCAGTTGGCATTTGATGAGTTGAAGGACAGATTAACCTCAGCACCTGTGCTAGCATTGCCGAGACCGGGAGTTGAGTATCTTGTCTACACCGATGCGTCCTTACAAGGACTTGGAGGTGTACTGCAGCAGGAGAGTCAGGCCATAGCTTATGCTTCCCGTAAGCTTAAGCCTCACGAGAAGAATTACCCCACGCATGATTTGGAGTTGGCAGCAGTGGTATTTGCCCTACGGATTTGGAGGCACTACCTTTTGGGGGAGAAGTTTCGATTGTTCACGGATCACAAGTCCCTACAGTACCTATTCACGCAGAAGGAGTTGAATATGCGGCAACGGAGGTGGCTTGAATTCGAGAAAGATTATCAGTTCGATATTCAGTATCACCCGGGGAAGGCTAACGTGGTGGCAGACGCGTTGAGCCGTAGACCGGTAGATGAGGTGGCAGATGTGTGGAAGGCCAAATGGAAGGAATTGGGACACCAGGATGCAGTGGCCCGATCATTCATGTCTGTAATGACTGTTACACCGCAGATTGTTACGAGGGTGGTGAAGGCACAGGCAAAAGACTCGTACTGTCAGGATCAGATAGTCCGACTATTAGCTGAAGGAGCAGAATCCTATACCGTTAGCTCAGACGGGGGATTACGCTTCAATGGGAGATTGGTAGTTCCGGAGGGGGAGGAATTGTGGCATGAGGTGATGGCAGAGTCGCACGGTTCACGGTTCGCGGTACATCCCGGAGGGGACAAAATGTACCAAGATATGAGACGCCAGTATTGGTGGAGCGGGATGAAGAAGGACATTGCCGAGTTTGTCTCAAAATGCGCCACTTGTCAGCTCGTAAAAGTGGATCATCAGAGACCGGCAGGACTCCTACAGCCATTAGAGATCCCGATGTGGATGTGGGAGAGCATCTCTATGGACTTTATCACGGGGTTGCCTACTTCGCAGAGAGGCCACGACTCCATTTGGGTGATTGTAGACCGGTTGTCAAAAGTCGCTCATTTTCTACCCGTACGGACAGACTACACTGCGGGACAGTATGCGCAGCTCTTTATTGCAGAGATAGTGAGACTTCACGGGGTGCCCTTAAATATCGTGTCTGACCGAGACAAGATATTTGTTTCACGGTTTTGGGAGAGTTTTCAGCAGGCCATGGGCACGGAGTTGAGGTTGAGTACAGCGTACCACCCACAGACCGACGGGCAGACCGAGCGCACAAATCAGATGTTGGAGGACATGCTACGTATGTGCACCATTGACTTTGAGGGTGGATGGGAGCAGTATCTTCCACTGGTGGAGTTTGCTTACAACAACTCCTATCAGTTCACCATTGACATGGCTCCATTTGAGGCATTGTACGGTAGACCTTGTCGTTCCCCAGCATGTTGGTTGGAGGTGGGGGACAACAAACTACTCGGGCCGGAAGTGATTCAGGATACTTCGGCAAGAATAGAATTGATTCGAAGTCGCATTCGGGTGGCTCAGGACAGACAGAAGAGTTATGCTGATGCGAAGAGATTCTTCAGAGAGTTCCAAGTGGGGGACCAGGTTTTGCTCAGAGTGTCTCCTATGAAGGGGATTATGCGTTTCGGGAAGAAAGGGAAGTTGGCACCGAGATATGTGGGACCATTTCCTATTATTGAGCGAATTGGGCCAGTTGCGTATAGACTTGGGTTACCGGAGCATTTACATCGGATTCACGATGTGTTTCATATCTCCTCGCTTAGGAAATACCTTAAAGATAATTTGGCTCATTCTCTCATTGCTGTGGAAGACATTGATCTCCAGCCAGATAGTTCTTACGAGGAGGGGCCAATTGCTATTCTAGACCGAAGTGAGCGGAAACTGCGGTCAAAGATAGTCCCGTTAGTGCGTGTTCAGTGGCGAAATCATAATGTCGAGGAATCCACATGGGAGCGCGAGGATGACATGCGCGACCGATATCCAGAGTTATTCTTACCAGGTACTTGCTAGTTCCGAATTTCGGGACGAAATTCAGTTATTAGGGGGGAAGTATGTAATACCCCGTATTTTCTGTGTTATTTATTTTTGGGGATTAATTGAATTAAATGTTTATTAATTGGAAATTAATCCGGATAATAATATTAACGAGATGTGAGTTAGTATTTTATTATAATGTGCATACTTGGCATTATATGAATATTGGTAATATTGAAATTGTCACGTGATTGATGTATGGCAATTTGGGAATTTTATTTGACGCGTGTGACCGCCACGTCATGGTATCTTATTAAATTAAAAAGTGAATTTTAGTTCCATTAACCGTATGGTCGTTTTGAGTGCGCCAACGCGTCCGGAAGGGTCGATATAGTCAGAAAACACTAGCCGGAAGTTTAGTTTGGGTCCCGGGATATTTGTGGGCCATGCCGGCATCAAAAAGGGTATTTTGGTAAATTGCATTTTTGGGAATTAATTAGTGACGAAAATAGAAATTAAAAATCTGACTACTTCTCAACCCACTTAACCCACTAACCCCACTATATGTCATTATGGGCTACGGGAGAAGTTGATATAACATTTCAACTTCCATATACCAAACACAACTCCATATTCCATTATCTTCAACCTTGGGAAAGCTTGAGAGAGAGAGAGAGAAGGGAACCTTGAGAAGAACTTGAGAGAGAAAGAGAAGGGAAGAATTCTGCAGAAAAAAGAGAGAAGGAACAACTTTGTCACAAAGATTCAACATCAAATTCTGAGATAATTGAGGCAAGTGATTTAAACTCCTTTAATTCAAGATATGCTTCCATGTTTAGGAATTTTCGAAATTGATTTTTGGAGATAAATTAGACCCATGAATTGAAAGTTAAAGGACATGAATTATGTAGGAATTACATGTAGTATATGCTGGACGAATTTATATGTGATAAACAGAACCTATGATAATCTAAAAGTGGAACTAGAAGGAATTTCATAATGTTCTTGAATGGAAGAATTCTGGAAAATAGTTTGATGTAGTTTTGATCTTAACCAAGCTTTTAAATGTTGAATTATGAGACTTAGCATGTTAAATCTGTTGTAGGATGTTAGCATCATGTTATAGTCACCTTATCTTGAAGTTTCATGCTTAAAAATGGTGATTTGGGACGAAACTGTAACTGCAAAACGAAGCAGCCCGTAACAGACCTGTTTAATCGATCGATCGACATTCATAAGTCGATCGATCGACCACAATCGATCGATCGAAGGTCAAGGTCGATCGATCGACCTTCCCAGAATGACTAAAGTTTTTCTTAATCAAATTTTTATTGGTGTTAACCCTTGGATAATGAAATTGGAGACATTATGATTACCTTATATTTTAAGGAGGACCAGTAGGCATGATTTTGACAATGGACTTTAATTGGAATTTAATTTGAGGAATTATTCTAAATTAATGAAATTCGTTATGTGAAATTATATTTGGGCAAATAGTGCAAATTTGAATAAATTGATGGAATAAGGTTCGGGGCAGAAGTAAAGACCTTAGGTATATAAATGTATATGTGGAAATTATGGGGACTTGATAGCCTATTTAAGATAGGTCTTAAGTTAAGAAATTACGACGTGAGACGTGTCGATTATTTAATTTATATATTATCGGGATACTTGAAATATATGAATTGGGAATAATGGTATAATGATGTAGAGTATACCTTATTAATATGGTGATATCTAAGATGTGTAAATACTTAGAATATAGTTTATGTGTATAACATACCTACCATACTTGCTATCACGGGGGAGGTTTACGTTCGCTTAGGACCCTCTAATCCTTGTGTGCCTACGGGGGGGATATAGACTGGTACCTTGATGAACATAGGTCATAGAAAGACTTATTGTGATATTAATAAGTCCGCTGACCATGGGAGCGTAGGTATGTGCGTGACCCATGTGATGGTGACTATGTTCGCCTCCACTTTTTTTTTGTGATGTTGTTATCTGAACAATTCCTGAGAGATTCGGAATGTGTAATCCTTATGTACGTGATGTACCGGGATGGATAGCAGAGTATGTGTGCACCGCAGCTTAGCCTTTGGGTGCTTGTATTGTATATTTATGATGAGAAAATATACTGTTTAATGTAAAGGAATTTGCTATGTTAAATTGTGAGTATAATTATAATAACGTTTTGAAAGGTAAAAAGGGGACTTTTATTAATAAATGGTTTTGTTAATAATTGAGAATTCGAGAATTAAAGTAGAACTCTCTATTTAATTAGTAAGGTTGGAAAATTAAGCGTGAACCATGTAGTAGTGTAGAAACTCTTAGATAGTTAGGAGTTAACACATGAATGGGTACAGGAACGTTAGGAGTGCACAATAGAAGAGAGGTGAGTATCTTATGTGAGAGCACGTCCTAACATGTATTATGCATATACTGTTTTAAATGTTTTTAAAGCACTTGCAGGTTTTTAAAATAACTACACATTCGGGCTCTGACCCGTTTGCTTTCAAATCTATCTTTTTGTAAAACCATTTTAGGTGCCCAGCCACAAGGTCACCATGCATAGGATCCTCATTCTGATGACGAGCTGTAGCTGTTTGTGGAAGCTACAGGGACTTGCTTATAGACGCTTACATCATTTGGATTCCTTATTCAGTTCTCTTCAGTTGTAGGGCATGTTGCCCAAATTCTATTAGATACATTTCCATTTCAGTTTCAGACTATTGGCTTGTATTCTTTTAGTATTCAGTATTCCATTATTTACTTCAGTTGTGAGATTATGTTATGAGGAGTTTTCCTCCAGTTTTTATTTATATCATGCTACGATTATTCTATTTACTTCTATGGTGAATGGTGTTGTTATTACTCTTTACACTTGTTGCATGTTAATCGGATTTTAATTAAAATTTGGCACTTACTTTTTAAATACTAGGTGGTTAGTAATAATAAAATATTTTCGACAGTGATGCTATTGACTGAGCCAACTTGGCATTTTGATTTAATTTAATAAAGGAGTAGCTACCCGGTATTTAATTAGTCGGGGTGTCACAATATGTTTATGTGATATTTTTTGCACCAAGTTGGGTTTCTTCAACACTTGAACATTGTTGGTTTTATGATGGAGAAGCGAAGAAGGTTACTTTTATGTTCAACATCGTAGACGGCACAAGGCCGTATCGGTAGATACCGAGACATTCGTGGAGGCGACTGCTGTGGACGAGAATTATAGAATAAGGTTACTTTATGTGTGGGCACTGTGAATATTGGAAGAAGATCAGAGGAGCGTCAAGTCTCATGGGTGGATGGAGTTATTTTATAAGACTACCGTCTAACTTTATAAAACCATTGTCGTAGTGATTGTCTGGCCTGGGACGTCCAATGTTTTTTTCCTATTAGGTTTTTCCACGTACATCGGCATTGTGAGCATTGCTTTACTTTATTTTACTTGCTTTAATTAATCTCTAGTTGCATGCTTAGGGTTAAACAAGATAAAATTGGGTTAAGTTCATTTATGTCACAATTTGGTGTGGTTTGATAAAATTGAAAAGAGTTTTTCAAAAGGACAAATTGATTTGTATTTATCCTTAACTAAATTTCGCTCCAGCAAAAGTTTTTTGTTTAAAGTTATATACGGGGACCTACAAATTGGTATCAGAGCTAGAAATACATTTTTATTGTCTTTGATCCCTTTTTGCTTCTAAGGATAATTCTTGGAAATTATGATAGTTTCCGCACTCCTATTTTTTATGGCACTAATTATGCTTATTGGAAAATGCGAATGAAAAATTCTTTAAAATCCATTGATGAGCGTGTCTGGTTAGCTGTTGAAAAATGTTGGTCACCACCTGTCACACGAGAGGGTGAGATCACTAGTTTGAAACTCGTTGAGTCATGGACTGAGACTAAACATAGGCTTGCACTGTATAACTCTAAAGGTCTGCACGTTATTTTCTCACATGTCAGACCTAAAGAGTATAATCATATCATAACTTGTGAAACTTCGAAAGAAGCTTGGGATACACTGGCAATCACTCACGAGGGCAGAGCACGGTTAGGGCGTCTAAGTTGCAAAATCTCACTACATAGTTTGAGAAGATTAAGGTATTGGAGAGTGAGACGTTTGATGAGTTTTACACTAAGTTGTCCACTATTGTTAACGCAACGTTTAACCTGGGTGAGAATATTCCCTATGACCGAGTGATTAAGAAAATTTTGAGATCATTGCTGGGTAGGTTTGATGTGAAAGTGACTGTTATGAATTTCCTTCGTATGTTTAACTCGTTGAAACTGGAAGAGATCGTAGGTGACCTGCAAACCTATGAACTCGATATTTTTACCTCCAAGCAAGTGCCAAAGAAAGAAAAGGGCATTGCTTTGAAAGCCCTGAAGGAGGAAAATAAAGTTTCGAAGGACGATTTTGATTCCGACTTTAAGGATGTCATCTTGTTGGTAAGAAAGTTCAAGAAGTCTCTTTAAATTCATAGGCAATCAAAAGAAGCCAAAAAGTTTGAGAAATTTAAGAATAAGGGAGACTCCACCTCTAAGGATAATAGTGAGAAACCTAAGAGAGATGAGTCTGATAGGTGTTTCGGGTGAGAGGGGTATGGTCACAAAGTAGTTGAGTGTCCAACTAGACTTAAGAAAGAGGATAAGAGACCGATAGCATACAATGCCACCTTAAGTGATAGTGACCCGAAAGATGGAGATGATTCTCCCATTGAGCTTAACTTTGTTGCGTTTATGGCATGTCATGTGAGCGACGACGATTTATCTTCCCCCGAGGATACTCATGTACATGACACTTCTGAGGCTATTGAGAGTGCTTCCCGAGAGGGTGAGGGTGATGAGAGCGAGGATGAGGAGATCGACGTAGGAGAGTTGCAAGTTGCATTTCAAGAGTTGTTTGAGGCGACGATGAAGGTGAAAAAGGCTAACTCTAAATTGCAAGCTAAGTTAAGTTAAAAGAACGTGCCGTAGAAAATAATGATGCGTTAATTAAGGATCTTAGGGCACGGGAGAAAAAGCTTAGGGAGAATCTAGAGTACATCGAGAAAGAGAGAGACACCCTTAGAGGTTTGTTGGAGGATTTGAAAAAGGAGGTGCTAGAGTTTGAGGAGTCTAGGTGTCTACTTGAGTCTGGGATTAAGGAGTTGGAGGAGAGTTTGAGATACTCGTCTAGAGTTAAGTTTGACTTGGAGGCTATAAGTGAGAAGTTGGATAGGATGCTCGGCACCGTCCAAATTAAGAGAGATGAGGGTGGTATTGGCTTTGATGACCGTATCATTCCCATCCCCCATGCACGTGTGAGAGAGGCACATAGGAACGTTAGAAAAGGTCCACGTGTAGGTCACTTTCCATACCATCGCTACACTTGCACATTTTATGGTAGGAAAGGTCACCTTAGAAAGTTTTTCTATGACCTTAGGAATGCTCCTCGAAAGTTTAGGAATAAAGTTGCCCCGATTCCCCCCACCCCCATGCATCGTTACACACCTACTTGGGTTAGGAAGTCGGATTTGGTAGCTTTAGGAATAAAGCTTCATGGTTCTCATTTGGTTGCACTTGATTATTCTCATGATAAATCTAAAGGTTGAGTGTGTTACCATGTTTATCATTTTGTATTATACTTTTTTTGCATCTTATTAGGAAAATATAAAAAGATTTTTGGGTTTTGAAAATTTTTGAGAAAAACACAAAAAGATTTTGCTTTTATTTGAGTCAAAATATTTCAAAACGCCAAAAAGATTTTCGATTTTATTTTTTGTATCATGAGTTAACATGTTTGATGTGGCTAGGACATTTGGTCATTATTATCGATGCTTAGAATGATCTTAACCATTGTATTATGGGGTTGTTTCGAAGTTGATATGCGTTTTGATTTGACTTTGTATATATGCCATCTTTGCACACATGCACGAATTATATGGATGTTTGACTACTCTTGCATATTTGAGTTTGGTAAGACGTCCTTATCTCAATTTTTCATTTATGCATAAGTAGACTTAAGGAGGATGTGTGCGTGTAATAACCGTTTACCGCGAGGATTAAATTAAAAATATGATGACTGTTCACGGGAAAGGCATGCGAGAGTGTAAAATTGACTCCTCGTGAAAGTCACCATTTAAAAGAGCCCGAAAAACTCATTTGGCAATAAAAAGAATCATATGCCAAAAATGGGCCAAATTAGTTTAGTTCATTCAAAAAAAAATATGATATATTTGAGTGAGTTTGGATGGATTAATATTTTAAACGGGATTGCGCAAAGAATCCTAAGGTTGAAAATTCGTGTCATGATGCTATTGTTTATAGAATCATCAAAATTCTGAATTTGTGTGCATAATGTGTGTTTATTTCATTAATCTCACACTTTAATTGTCACATATGGCTATGATAAAGTTTGATGATTTATTGCTATCAATTAGAGCTTCTTGATCGCTTCGATGTGTTGGAACTGTGATTCATTTGTTGGAGTTCACGCCCATATATTCCATGTTCATGTTTAAGCACATCGATACTATGTTACCATGTTACTCATATTTGTTTGTTTTTTGGGTTTTCTTAGTTTAGCTACTGTTTTACAGTTTTGAGCCCCTTTCAGTCAGTTTTTTATGGAAACTTTTTCACTGGGCAATACTGTTTAATTGTCTGGGAAAATTGTGACAGTTTGATTATGTCGTTCTAACGACATCTAGTTACTTCGAGCGATGTTGCTTCTCGTCCAAGCGACATCCCTGGCTCGTTCGAATGATAACTTATTTGACCAATTTGACTTTTCTGCTTAACTGATTTTGTTTCAGTACCCTGCTGCATTTTGATCAATATTTTGGTACTGGTTTTCTATTTATGTAGTCTTCTTTTATAGATTTAATACATTTCATCACACCTGCTTTGATTAATATAGTCTTTGTGTGATTCACTGTTGGCTAGCTACTGATTTGACATTGCTTGATCATTTTTTATCTGATTGTTTCATGTTTATCTAGCATATTATCCATTGATTTAATAAAATTGGTTTCTAGATTTGTTTATCTTTTCACCGGATTATCTATTTGAGACAAAAAGGGGGAGAGATGTCTGTGATGTAGGTGGAGTTTTGTGAGTTTTCGTGAGTTACACATATTGGTATCAGGTTTCATACTGATTTATATTATGTGTTCCTCCATACTTCACTTGGTATTGGTCTGTTTCATGTGTGTAGGTATGCTTAACGAGATTTAAGATTTCAAGTCTACATCACATTCAGACATTCAGAGACAATTTCATGCTTGTTGATCCGTCGTTTATAAGTCTTATCATGTACTGATGATGTATTTTTACTTTTGGGTTTTATGGGATGGAATTTAGGCGTCATACGGCTTGACGGCCTGCCTTAGGCATTTCACTGTTGGTTTTGTCCCCGAATAGTCAAAGGGGGAGATTTGTAAGGACCAAATTTTCAATTGAGTCTTAATGTAGTTTTGACTTATTCTCGAAACAAAACACGTTTGAGTCATAGGTAGATTTTTATTATCCAATCACTACGAGACTATGACTTGTCGAAGATTAATTGAAGACGTTGCGACAAAGCTTCAAATATTTTTATTGTCCGATTACTACATGACTATGACTTGTCGAAGATTAATTGAAGACGTTGCGACAAAGCTTCAAATAATTAATCATGCCGAAGTTTAATTGATGCAATATCTCGTTTTCAAGGTTTAATTGTATTCCGAGATCACACAGGTATGAATGCATAATGTTAATGTAACTCAAAATTTTATTTTACAAAAATAAGGATGTTATTTTTAAGAAAATATTTTAAAATATTTTATGTGTTTAACACTTCGTTTTTATCAGATATGGACGGATTAGAGTTAGATAAGAGTTGGCTTTAAGTAAAACTCTGTTTTCAAAGTTGGATTTATCAAAACTCTAATCTGGGCGATGTCGTTCAAATGACAAACGTTGTCGTTCGAACGAGTGTTGCGTGCAATACGAAAAATAGTTTCGATTCAAAGAGTTTTCTGCACAAAGTTTTCTAAGGTTTTAAAGCTTAAACACATCCTTAGAGTTTATAAAGATCTGAGTTATCATTACTATATGTTTATGTGATCTTTTTTGCACCAAGTTGGGTTTGTTCAACACTTGAACATTGTTGGTTTTGCGGTGGAGAAGCGAAGAAGGTTACTATCGTGTTCAACATCGTAGACGACACAAGGCCGTATCAATGGATACCGAGAATTCGTAGAGGCGATTGCTATAGACTAGCAGCGTAGAAGAAGGTTACTTTCTGCGTGGGCACTGTGAATATTGGTAGAAGATCAGAGGAGCGTCAAGTCTCGTGGGTGGATGGAGTCCTTGTATAAGACTACTATCTAACTTTGTAAAACCATTGTCATAATGATTGTCTGGCCTGGGCCGTCCGACGTTATTTTCACAATTGGATTTTTCTCCATACATCGGCGTTGTGAGTATTGCTTTACTTTATTTTACTTGCTTTAATCTCTAGTTGCATGCTTACGGTTAAACATGATAAAATTGGGTTAAGTTAATTTGTGTCACGATTTGGTGTGGTTTGATAAAATTAAAAAGAGTTTTTCAAAAGCCAAATTGATATGTATTCATCCTTAACTTAATTCCGCTCAAGCAAAAGTTTTTTGTTTAAATTTATATACGGGGACCTACAAACATTGATGCTTCGCTGCACATGAGCATTAATTTCTTCGAAAATAATTGAGAATATTCTTAATTATCTAAGATTTTTAGGGAGTTAAGTTGAAGATCAATGGGTTTACACAAATGATGTAAATCTAAAAAAACACTACATAGTTTTGGGCGTCATTGGTGTGAAAATCACTTACATTCTTGATCGGTTGATTAGTTTAAGTCAATTTCACACGAGTTTACAATCTTTTATGCCTAAGGTAGACTTTGATATCTTTCGTTAGTGGTATCTCAATCGTTCGTGCACATGTGTTATGATTGTCAATGTTGATTAACCTATGGAATATGTTTACACCCCAACATTCCGCTTTCATGATTTAGATATTTTTATGTCAATTCATGGTGTGTTGTATTTGAAAAAACTTATACTTGAGAAAAATTTGAAATTTTTCAAAAATAATTGGGGAAGAATTTGAGATTATCATTACATATGCGTTATTTCTATATCGTTGTGATGATATTTTACTTCTTATATGTGATGTTTTATACTTCATGTTTAGATTCTACACATTTGTCTATTTTCATTTATGGAGGAGAATGCATTAACGAGTTTTGTTTTCTATTTCAAACTCTATGCATCACGGGTATTTCTATTTGTTTCATGTGTGTGTAGGTTTCCAAACGAAGAAAAAAATCTACCGCGTGAAGACAAAACTGCCTAGGGGAAGAACAAGATTAGATTGAAGACAAAGTTTCACTATGTCGTTCCATTTCTAGGATTTGGGAAGGGTATTATGATTTTTTATCATAGAGGGATAATTTTTGTAATTTGAATTTCGGTTAGTTTTGTACCGGAATAGCCAAAGGGGGAGATTTGTAAGCGCAAATATCTTATCTTAGGCTTTGTATTTATATTTATTTTGCATATTTGGCGTATCTCATTACAAATCGATATGCACCGATATGTCGAATCGAACTTCAACATCTCCAAGTTTAAGACTCCTCTACATCGTATGAAGGGAAAAATCTTTTAGGAGTTCTTAATTACTTACATTTATATTTAGGATGTATTTTATATAAAAAAAATCGAGGCTCGATTTGTTTTAAAAATATTTTTTTTTTGCCTTGTTCAAACGAAAATTGCTATCTCATTTATATGAACTACTGGAGTAAGAAAACAAAATGTATTATAAATGAAAAATAATGTACAAAAATATGGGGAAAGTTGAAATTAATTCCAATTTAAAAAATATTTAGAACTTTTCAAAGTTAAAAAATTATACAGTTTTAATTATTTAAATACATTGAAATTATTATTTTTTAAAATTTTGTGATATAATATAATAATATTTTTGAACCTTGAAAAATTCCAAACATTTTTTGAATTGGAATTAATTTCAACTTTTCCGATATTTTTCGAGTTTTTTCATAATACGGCACCTTTGTGATCTTTTTAAAATATGCCTAATTAGAATTTTTCTAAAAATACTCTAAATGTATTTTGACATATTTTACTTATTTGAATTTATACTATTTCGATTTTTTAATTGATGCCAATTAGAAAAAAAAAATCATTTTTTATTTCTTTTTCCCAAAATTTCTTATTTTCTTTCTTTTTTGAATTATTTTTTAACTTTGAAAAATTCCAAAATTTTTTGGAATTGGAATTAATTTCAACTTTTTCTATATATTCTAACTTTTTTTTTAACAATTGTACGATTTTGTTCTTTTTAAAATATGCCCAACTAGGTTTTTTCTAAAAATATTCCGATTGTATTTTGACATATTTTATTTATTTGAATTTATACTATTCTGACTTTTTAATAGATGTCGATTAGAAATTTTTCCTTTTTATTTTATTCAAATTTTTTTATTTTTTGGACTCGTTAGATTTTTTTAAAAAAGTTTTGAATGTTTTAAATATATTTTGATGAAGTTTCTTTATATAAAAAAAAATTAGACACCTAATAATTCGAGGCTGAAATGATTTTTTTTTAAATGCGAGTTTTTTGCAAAATTGATCATAAAAGTGGAAAAAAATATAAAATATAAAAAATACCAAGGGTCATTCACGTTTAGATCCCATTAGACATTTTTTTAGACATTCTAATCCCACCATGTTTTTCCCTTACATATAAGTCCTACTGCTAATTTTTTGGAATTTTTTTTCACAATTTTTCCCTTTTAAAACCAACCATCCGTAACTTATTTGAGGAAGTTATGTAAGTGGTTGAGTTTTTTTTTTAATCTTCAAATGATCATAACTTTTAATTGACATACCGTTTTTTGCAAAATTACTATTTTTATAATCTGCTCGACGAGATCTATCAAACAAGATCCATGAAGCCTATATAATTTCAAAGAAAAAAAATTACACGGACAGTAAACTTTACTGTATGCACCAGAAATAGAAATAGGTTTATATCTGTAACATTTTCACAAACAGTAATATTTATTGTGCAAACACAATATATATATATACACACACACAGAGTGGATCCAAACCATTTTTTTCGAAATTATCTTATTTTTAAAGGTTCACGCTATCCAACAACCTTCATTAGAGCTTTGATTTGGGGTGGGAGGGTTAACATTGGATTAATTTATATTTGTAACATTTTAACAAATAGTAACATTTACTGTGTTATAACACACACACACACACACACACACACACACACATATATATATATACGGTGGATCCAAACCTCTTTTTTTTCGATATTATCGTATTCTCAACGCTCCGCGCTACCCGCATCCAATCCCCACCCCACACCCATTATCGGAGCTACAACAACATTCATCAGAGCTCTGATTTGGGGTGACACAGGGTGCCGCTGGCGCGAACCTTAAGAAATAATAGAATATTTGATAAATGGGGTTTGGATCAACTGAAGCTCCGGGTTGGGGTGGGTAGGGTTAGCATTGGATTAGTTTATATTTGTAACATTTTCACAAACAATAATATTTACTGTGTTATAACACAGTATATATATACGGTTGATCCAAACCTCTTTTTTCTGATATTGTCTTATTTTTAACGGTCCGCGCTAGGGGTATCCAATCCCCACCACCACCCACCCCCATTGTCGGAGCTATAACAACCTTCATGAGAGCTCTGTTTTGGAGTGACATGGGGTGCCGCTAGCGCGGACCTTAGGAAATAAGAGAATATTGGATAAATGGGGTTTGGATCCATCGGAGCTTCGGTTTTGGGGTGAGTAGGGTTGGCAATGAGTTAGGTTTATATCTGTAACATTTTCACAAAAGGTAACATTTACTGTGTTATAATACAGTATATATATATATATATATATATATATATATATATATATATATATACAGTGGATCTAAACCTCTTTTTTTCCCCTGATATTGTCTTATTTTTAACGGTCCGCGCTAGCGGCATTTGATCCCCATCACCACCCACCCCAATTGTCGGAGCTCCAACAACCTTCATCATAGTTCTGATTTGGGGTGACATGGAGTTCCGCTGGCGCGGACCTTAGGAAATAAGAAAATATTGGATAAATGGGGTTTGGATCCACCAGAGCTCCAGTTTGGGGTGAATAGGGGTGTCATTGGGTTATGTTTATATCTGTAATATTTTTACAAGTAATAAATGTTACTGTTTGTGAAAACGTTACATCGGCATCCCATGCCACCTCAAATCAGAGCTCTAATGAAGGTTGTTGGAGCTCCGACAATGAGGGTGGGTGGTGGTGGGGATTGGATGCCGCTAGCGCGGACCGTTAAAAATAAGATAATATCAGGAAAAAGAGGTTTGGATGCACCGTATATATATATATATATATATATATATATATATATATATATATATATATATATATATATATATATATATATATATATATATATATATATATATATATATATTGTGTTATATGAACACAGTAAATGTTAATATTTGTGAAAATGTTATAGATATAAACCTAACCTAGGGGTGTAAGCGGTACGGTTTGATTGGTAAATAGTAGATACCAATACCAAAATCAAACTCTGGATGGTAAAATCAAACCGTACCAGTTTACCACCCGGTACACCAAAATCAATACCAAAACCAAACCGGCCGGTATTTCGGTTTTTTCGATAATTTCGGTTTTTTCTAGTTTCGATAAATTCTGGTTTTTTTCTGATTTCTTCTGGTTTTTTCTGGTTTCGATAAATTCTGTTTTTTTTTTTGTTTCTGGTTCCGTTTTTTTTTGTTTCGGTAAACAACACTAAAAGCCCCAAAAAAATAAAAACAAAACCAACCAACTTTTTTAAATATTAAAACCGAAACCAAAACCAAAACCAAAATTTTCTAGTTTTGATAAATTCAGTACGGTAATTTTGGTAATTTCGGTACGTTTTTTTTTGTTTTGATAAATTCGGTACGGTACGGTAATTTCGGTACGTTTTTTTTGGGTTTTGGTAAATTCGGTACGGTAATTTCGGTAAATTGGTTTTGTAAATATTAAAACCAAAACCAACAAACTTTTTTTCGGTAATTTAGGTTTCGGTAAGACCGGTTTCTGGTATTTTAATATATGAAAGCAAAACCATTTTTTTCGGATCAAAACGGTACGATATGGTAAAAACCCGTACCGCTTCCACCCCTAACCTAACCCAATGTCACCCCTACTCACCCCAAACCGGAGCTCCGGTGTATCCAAACCCCATTTATCTAATATTTTCTTAATTTCAGAGATCCGCCCCAGTGGCACCCTATGCCACTACTACCCACCCCAAATCATAGCTCTGATAAAAGTCGTTGAAGCTCCGACAATGGGGGTGGGTAGTGGTGGGGATTGAATATCGCTAACGTAAACCTTTAAAAATATGGTAATTTAAAAAAAAAAAAAGAGGTTTGGATCTACCGTATATATATATATATTGTGTAATATTAACTCAGTAAATGTTACTGTTTGTGAAAATATTATATATAAAAAACTATTTCATAAATATATTAACATAATAAGTGTTATTGTTTGTGAAAATGTCACATATATAAAACTATTTCATTTTCTAGTATATACAATAAAGTTTAATATTTGTGGCACACACACACACACACACACACACATATATATATATATATATTTATTTATACACACACACACACACACAATATGCTCCTATTTTTAAAGGTGTGCGCCACCGGCACCTAATGCCACACCTACTCGCCCCAAACCGGCGCTCCTGAGGATCCATATCCCATTTATCCAATCTTATTTTCAAAGGTCCGCGCCAGCGGAACCCCATGACACTCCGGTGGATCCAAAACTCATTTATTCAAAACTCTCTTATTTTCAAAGGTCCGCGCCAGTGGCACCAAATGCCACCCTACCCTCCCCAAATCGGCGCTCTGATGAAGATCGTTGAATCTCCAACAATGGGGGTAAGGATTAGATGCCGCTAGCACGGATCTTTAAAATATAAGGTAATTTTGAAAAAAGAGGGTTTGGATCCACCGTCTATGTGTGTGTGTGTGTGTATATATATATATATATATATATATATACTATATAATATTACCACAGTAAATGCTACTGTCTGTTTGTGAAAATGTCACATATATAAAATTATCTCATATTCTAGTGCGTACAGTAAAGTTTATTGTTTGTATAATTTTTTTCTTTGAAATTTTATAGGGTTCATGGATCTTGTTTAAAAGATCTTATCGAGCATATTTCAAAAATAGTAATTTTGCGAAAAAATGATTTGTGAATAAAAAGTTATGATCATTTTAAGATTAAAAAAAAACACCAACCACTCATGTAACTTCCTAAAGAAAGTTACGGATGATTAGTTATAAAATGAAAAAATTATGAAAAAATTCCCTAAAAAGTTGGAATATGACTTATATGATTGTTGAAAAGTCAATAGAACTTATATGTATGTGGACCTGATAAATGGGACTTAAATATAGTAATATCTAATACCAATCCGTTTGAATATTTTAAAAAAATAAGAGTGTATTGGAGAAGTGATCAAGTATATCATATGCGCACGTTAAGTATATCATATACGCACGTATACATGTAGACGCGATATGTGAAGGGCATGGTATGCTCTAATACATTGGTTTGATAGTCCAAGACTTGTCCGCCTCCGACCCTACCTATTATCTTATGTTTAAAGGTCAACGGTATCCAACAATCTTCATTAGAGCTTCGATTTGGGGTGGGAGGGTTAGCATTGGGTTAATTTATATTTGTAACATTTTCACAAACAGTAACATTTATTGTGTTATAACACACACACACACACACACATATATATATATATATATATATATATATATAAGGAAAGGATCAAGTGAGTTCCCAGTTTGAGGACCCTAAATGAAGTCCATTTTTTTAAAATAGTAAAAAAAATATTTGTGGACTGATTTTTTTATATGGTTTTTAAACATTTCAGTAGGACCATAAAAAAATAATCAACTCAAAATGATTTTTTTGCCATTTTAAAAAAATAAGTCAAACTGTGTCGATTTTTAAGTTTTTTTAAACTCTTAAAAACTCACAAAGTTTGACTGATTTCTATAAAATAGTAAAAAAATTCATTTTGAGCTGATTGTTTTTTTATGGTCATACTGAAATGTTTTAAAAACATAGAAAAAAAATCAACTCCAAAATAATTTTTTTACTATTTTTAAAAAATGGACTTCATTCAGGGTCCTCAAATTGAGGAACCTCTCTCTCTCTCTCTCTCTCTCTCTCTCTCTATATATATATATACATATATATATATATATATATATATATATATATATATATACACGATGGACCTCTTTTTTTCGATATTATCGTATTCTCAATGCTCCGCGTACCGACATCCAATCCCCAACACCCCCCCCCCCATTATCGGAGCTACAACAACATTCATCAGAGCTCTGATTTGGGGTGGCATAGATTGCCGCTGGCGCGGACCTTAGAAAATAATAGAATATTTGATAAATGAGGTTTGGATCAACTGAAGCTCCGGGTTGGGGTGGGTAGGGTTAGCATTGGATTAGTTTATATTTGTAACATTTTCACAAACAGTAATATTTACTGTGTTATAACACAGTATATATATATATATATATATATGGTTGATCCAAACCTCTTTTTTGTTATATTATTTTATTTTTAACGGTCCGCGCTAGGGCTTTTCAATCCCCACCATTACCCACCCCCATTGTCGGAGCTACAACAACCTTCATCAGAGCTCTGATTTGAAGTGACATAGGGTGCCGCTGACACGGACCTTAGGAAATAAGAGAATATTGAATAAATGGGGTTTGGATCCACCGGAGCTCTGGTTTGGGGTGAGTAGGGTTGGCAATGAGTTAGGTTTATATCTGTAACATTTTCACAATGGTAACATTTACTGTGTTATAACACAATATATATATATATATATATATATATATATATACATATGGTGGATCTAAATCTCTTTTTTCTGATATTGTCTTATTTTGAACGGTCCGCGCTAGCGGCATCTAATCCCCACCACCACCAACCCCAATTGTCGGCGCTCCAACAACCTTCATCATAGTTGTGATTTGGGGTGACATGGAGTGCCGCTGGCGCGAACCTTAGAAAATAAAAAAATATTGGATAAATGGGGTTTTGATCCACCAGAGCTCCAGTTTGGAGTGAGTAGGGGTGGCATTGGGTTAGGTTTATATCTGTAATATTTTTACAAATAATAAATGTTACTGTTTGTGAAAACGTTACATCGACATCCCATGCCATCTCAAATCAGAGCTCTGATGAAGGTTGTTGGAGCTCCGACAATGGGGGTGGGTGGTGGTGGGGATTGGATGCCGCTATCGCGGACCGTTAAAAATAAGATAATATTAGAAAAAAGAGGTTTATATTCTGTGTAATATTACCATAATAAATATTAATGTTTGTTTGTGAAAATATCACATATATAAAACTATCTCATATTCTAGTGCATACAGTAAAGTTTACTGTTTGTGTAAATTTTTTTCTTTGAAATTTTATAGGCTTCATGGATCTTGTTTGATAGATCTCATCGAGCAGATTTCAAAAATAGTAATTTTGCGAAAAACGAATTTGTGAATCAAAAGTTATGATCATTTTAAGATTAAAAAAAAAGTTCAACCACTTATATAACTTTCTAAAGAAAGTTACGAATAATTAGTTAAAAAATGGTAAAACTGTGAAAAAATTCTTAAATATAATAATGCCTAATACCAATCAGTTTGAATATTTTAAAAAAGAAAAAATCTATTTGCACCGAGATACATGAACCGAGATACATGAACCGAGATATGTACATAGTGTTAAAAGACAAAAAATAAAGGAAGAGTTATTTGTCTAACTGATTTTTTTATTAATAAAAAAAATGTATTTTTAATAAAAATGTTTTTTTTAAAAACCGTTTTTTAACTTTTTATAACTGTTTTAAAAAACATTTAAATGATATGGATCCGTGCCAACGACACTAACCAATCGCGATAATAATATTGATCCGCGTTAGTGACACTAATCAAACACGTTGATGATGTGGGTCCGCGCCAGCGGTACTAACAAATCGCGATGATATTATGGGTCCGCGCCAGCGTCACTAACTAATCGCGATGGTGATGTGGGTCTGCGCCAGCGGCACTAACCCATCGCGATGATGATGAGTCCGTGCTAGCGGCATTAACCAAACGCGATGATGCTGCGGATCCGCGCTAGCGGCACTAACCAATCGCGATGATGATGTGAGTCCGCGCCAACGACACTAACCAATCGCGATAATGATTTGAGTCCGCGCTAGCGGCACTAACCAATCGCGATATTGTGGGTCCACGACATCTCTTAAGAAATTGTTTTTCATATGTTTAATAAAAAAAATATACTGTTTTTTAAATAAGAAACTATTTTTAAAAAATAAAAATAAAAATAATTTTTTGAAAATAAAATAAGATTTCAATTTTTTTTTGAAAATAAAATATTTTTACATTCTATTGCGATTGATTAATGATGTTGGTGCGGATCTACATCATTATTGCAATTGGTAGTGATGTTGGTGCGGATCCAATTTTTTTTTAAAATAAAATATTTTTACAAAATAAAAAAAACTATATTTTTATAATAATAGGAAAACAATTTTTTTTATATAAAAAATGTTTTTATATCTATTGTTAAAAACCAAGGTTCTAAAAGGCGCGAGGCGTGGTCGAGGCGTAGAGGTCAAGCCTCAAGCCTTAGGAGCCTAGGCGTAAAAAGGCATTTTTTCTTTTTTTATTATTTTAATTATTCTAAGGCTAATGATATAATAAAATAATACATACCTTGAATTTTGAAAATATATCCATATGTTTGGTACCCATCTTTCTCATATTCATGCTCCATAACCAATATTTGTCAACTAATCCTTTGTTTTTTTAAAAAAAAGTGAGTCTTAAGCCTTTTACTAAGACTAAGGCGTAATAAGGCGTGAGCGATGCGTTTCTCTCAAGCCTCAAGCTTAGGCGGGCCTTTTAGAACACAGTTAAAAACAAAAGAATAAGAATCTTAAAAAATTAAAAAAAAAAAAAAAAAAAAAAAAAAAAAAAGAGAGAGAGGGATGATATGTGGCCATGTCACTCTACACATATTATGTACAAAAAATCTCGGTCCAAATAGAAAAGCTCTTTAAAAAAATAAGAATATATTGTAAAAGTGATCAAGTATGTCATATACGCACGTTAAGTATATCATATAGGCACGTATACATGTAGACGTGATATGTGAAGGGCATGGTATGCTCTAATACATGGGTCTGACAGTCGACTTGCCCGCCTCCGACCCTACCTATTTACTCCACCAGCCATTCTGTCGTACAAGAAGACTCCAAGCTCCAGGTCAAGCCATTTTTATAAAACTGTTGTTAATCTCATATGTAAAAATAAACTATATCGACTTCGTTATATGTTAATTTTCAATAATTTCAAGATCCCTAAATGAATTATCACAAAAACTCTTCCATCTTCATCCCGTACTTGCACCCTTCTATATTCATTTTCCTGCTATCACAAAAATCTTTTTGTTTGGATCCACAGTATGAAGCGTGTGGTGCCCCCAGAAAATGCGGGAGACATAAAATAACGTATCCATTCTATATTAAAGACGAGCAAGAATCATATTGTGGGTACCCTGGATTTGAGGTTAACTGCAGCAGCAATGGCAATACACTAATTCACATACCCGACAATGAGTACATAGTTGATCAAATTTTCTACGCCAACAACACCCTTCGTGTATATAACGCCGCTGTGTTGGGTCCAAACAACGGGTGCCTCCCGCAAATTAGAAATACGACACTTGAAAGAGATGTATTATTTCATTATGGGAATGTTTCGGAGTTGGTTTTATTCTCAAACTGCTCGTTGGATGTGGAGGAGAGGCTTTTGAGATATAGAGTTGGGTGCGAGGGTGAAGGTTGGGGTCTGGCCATGTTTGGTGATGATGAAAACTTGGAGTACGGAAGGGAAGGGTGTGGGGTTAATGTGGTTGCGCCGGTGGATGTGCACGGCGGAAGAGGTGGAGTTGTTGGAGGATACGAAGAGTTGGTGAGGAGGGGGTTTGTGTTGAATTGGAGGGCCGGCGATTGCAGTGTGTGCGAGGCAAGTGGTGGTCGATGTGGGTTTGATTATAACAGTTACCATTTCAGATGTTTCTGCCCCGATCGTCCTCATCATGTCCATTGTTTACATCGTACTAGTAAGACCCTTCTCAAATCAACTATGTCCCTGTACTAGCATCCAGGAAGATATCCATCCATATATATTGGGCACTTTTATAAAATATTCCACTTTTCTACTTAGGCATCTCCATTGGGTTGATGGCAAAAGATGTAAACATACATTTTCTTGCTTACATTGTTTCGTCAGTTGACACAGTGGGACAATAGTCGTCCAGGCAATTAATCCTCCCATAGGTTTGGGCGGACGAATTTTTACCGTCCACACTCTGGATGGATAACACGTAACTGTCCAGATGTAGTTTTACATTCTCTCTACATTTTCTCTCTCTTAAATGTGCATTTTCTGATACCCATTGTGAAGCCAACAAAATGTAAATGTGCACATTTACATCTCCCACTGGAGATGGCCTGTGACACCCCGCCTAATAAAATACCGGTTGATCACTCTTATATCAAATTAAAACAGGAGTCTCATATGGTTCATTCTCAGCATCATTGTCGAAAACCAATTTAATTACTAATAACCTATTAGACTAGCGTCAAAATTTTAATTATCTAATCTTTTTAACCAAACCATTCAAATAAATCAATCATAATAGTTTATATGCAACAAGTGAAATGAAATAAAATAACCGAACACTCGGTACAATAGAATACAACTAATTCGAATGCCGCACTAAAAGGCGGTAAAAGAATAAATGAATGCAATTGGTCTATCGGCCTGAATGTCACTACAATGCTTCCTATATAGATCACAAGAATAGAAGTGTCTAAAATAAACATGCATGCAACCACAGCTGCTGCAGCGAACGTCTGACTCGAAAGAATCATCATCCAGGCGTCCCTGTGTCTGGACACCTAATATATATACATATATAGCAAGAGAGGAAAATAGAGAAACGGGTGGTCAGAGCCCGAGTTTGAAAATATTTTAGCAAGTGCATAAATGCTATATTTTAAAATATGAAAATCTCTCATATTTAAATTGGTATCGCACTCTCATGAGATACCGCTCACCCCACTTCTAATAGTGCACACCTATCGCATACCTTTTTAGACGACCTAGTTAAGCTACCCTGCCTAACTAATCCGTTTCACCCATCTTCTAAAAGTCCTCATAAACCCAAGTACTAATGATTAAACCTCTTCCCATTCCCAACATTGTGCTACGTTCGTGCGTGGGGTGTCTCACGAAGCGAAATCTAAACAAGGAACCCTCCGATACACTACTACATGACAATGTTGATCGTCGAGATCTATTAGGCCCTCAGTACATAACACAAATTAAAAAATCCCGTAGGTATATATAGTTCTCACTAGAACCTATGAGTCATACGCATATAAATCTGGATACGAATCTACTGGTACGAGAATAATACCTTAATCATTCTTTATAAAATATTCTAAGCTATCGCCTGAGCTTATACTTTATAATCTCTCGCTTATGATTCATCCTTACATCCTGAATTACTTTCACTAGTTATTTACACTATTCACGTTTTAGTATTATTAACCTCGTTTATAATATTCTCATCTTTATATACGTATATCACCTATTTTTTTCCGGATTTTATACTCCCGAAAGATTCAAAATTTATATCACATTCCATTCTTTATTATGTCTGTATATATATATTTCACATCTCACATAAATATATATATACACAATATACTATTCACATAAAGTATATCCATACTTATATATCACACACTATATAAGTATAATAACCATCCCTCAGAGCTGTAACTCAATAGATGCAGTCTCTCAATGCTATCATCTTTCAGGGAATTACTCACACATCATCCTGGGTACCAGCGATCGGACTCTCACACCGACTTGGTAAAAACCAAATCATAACGTATGGGAAGTGATCATAGTTCCTCACCGGAAATGAGAACGAAACATACCCACCACGTCTCACCCCTGATAAAAATCACACAATATAAAATGGACGCTATGGCCTGAGGACTATACGCTCCCTGCTCCTCAAGGCAGGGCCTCACCCACATCGCACAACTTCCCATGATAGCACTAGAGGGGTATGCTTCACATAAATATACCATTCACATACAAATATATTTATAATTATATCATATATATATGTATATATACTGTAACAACTCCCGTATATATAAGGTATATATCACTTCTTAATATGTATGACTATAATTGCCAAACTCTTATAGCGATAGCCAAAACCTCGAATGTTCCCATTCGTAATAGTATATAAGTATTTATACACTTAAAATACTAAACCCTCAAGTATTCTGTTACTTAAAATATAACTCGTATCATACTCACTTTTAAGGATTATAATATAAACCCGAATATACCAATTCGTGAAAATTAAATAAGTATACTACCTACTTATTTTAATTTCCATAGGTACCGCATCACCTATAATAATAATTGTCAATAAAGACATACTGGATAGTAGCTTGAACCTCTTTAGCCCATATATTAAATTCCATCTTACTCGCATTCTAGAATTCACTCAAATGCAATTGGTCCATATTTATTCTCTACGCATAAATATATGATCACACATGCCGAAGACTTCTCTCGAACGTTACCCATCGTAAACAGTCATTTAAAATATAGCCCAGATTTATTTCTACGAACCCAAGGTTTTTATATTTCCTCAACCCATTTAGAAGTCCTAAAACTTTATTTAGGAACCCCTAATATTCATCTCCAAACCATTCTAGCCTTAATTTTTTTTCCAATTTTCGGTTTGATTTTCGAGCTAACGATTTCGGTCTCGGAACTGCTTCCTTAGAAAAATCAATACTAATTAAAAAAAATCAGAAAAATACGCGGTCAGCACCCATGCGACCGTATCGAAAAGATCTAGAAGTTTCATGTTTTGACCAAGAGCTGAATCAATTCGCTTCCTGACTGAATCGATCCCGCAAGCTAATGCATTACTGTTCACTCTCTTCTCCAAATTACAAATCTCCATTAATGCACCTCCAAGCTTTTTATCTTCTCTCCCATCATCATCCAACCTCAACCAACAATATATCCACACATAAACTTGGTTCTAATCATCCTAGAACCAATAATCAACAACTAATTTCAATTAATTCTTAAGTTTCTCAAATTGGATATTAACCGGCTTTTACTCGTTCGAACTTCCGAAACCCCCGTTTTGATTCACGAAAACCCAACCGAAAAATCTTTATAGTTTTTACACACCAACTATAATATGAGAAATAAACACACTAAATCATAAAAGCAAGTTAAACACTTGCCTCGTGGATAAAATCCGACGACCCCGAGTCGAATCCCACGGAACTTGGCCTGAAATCCCCTTCTTTCTTCTCTTCTCTTTCTTCTTCTTTCTTCTCTTCTTTCTCTCTTCTCTTTCTCTCTCCTAAGGTTGAAATGTGGGTGAAATGAGGGTTCTCCCCTTATTAATCCCGAAATTGGGTGTATACCCAATTGTAAAATGACTCGTGTACTTAAATGCGAGTCCCGAATAGTCCAGAAATCCTCTGAAACCCAAACATTACCCCCGGGTACTTCATTTTGACTATTTCGGTGCATTCGGGATTAACAGTGCGCTCGAAATCACCATCCGAGTCACTTATCAAAAATTTAGTTTTTGAACCCAACACAGCTCTACACGTGTGTTTCGAATAAAATATTATTCTTTTGTCGCTTCACCTACCTACGACATATAATAAAAAAAATCCAACCCATATACTTACTCCCGTAAGAAGATGTACTCCATGTAAATATTAATCCGACACCCGCAAACTAATATTTACTATTCACTTTGAAATTCTCAATTATAAATTTATACTTATAAATTCCAAAATTACTATTCACAGTAATTTCCTTCAATTACCAAATTACGCCACTTAAGTAATTTAAATATCCATAAAAGTACGGGGTATTACATGGCCTTACCGCAATAAACTGTTTACAACAATTTTTTCTTTTTTTTTTCTTTTTTCCCCTCTATTATGTATGTGTTTTTGGTTTTATTATCAATCTCACAACACTATCATACCTGAAATTTAACCTGAGCCCAGGGTATATATGTATCTCGTTGTGGAAATATTATAAACTATAATATTAATTTTCAGGGTGAAAATATTACCAAAAAATATATGTAGTGCAGACCCGTATCAAAATTAAAAGCAATTTTCAACTCTCAATAATCTCACTACACCAACAATATGGAATATATGGGATAGATAATATGTTGCATGAATGAGGTCTTTCAGTTGTGTACTCAAGAAATTTAGTTCGCTTAAATATAAAATATGAAATAAATATAAATATAAATATAAATACATTACCTGTAGTGTCATCCAAAAAGCTAACTTGAGCTCATTTGGCACCTCCCTCCAACTAGTGTACCCCGGCCCGATGATCGTCTTTACCAGCTCGAGGGATCTCGCTAATAGCCCCGTCTTGTTCTCGATGGCCATCCTCAATTTGCCATATTTGGGGAGCCTAGGGGCCGAGGAGCTCTCGTCGCCTCCGCTACCACCGAGCCCAGATGACATCATCATAATCAACATCATCATTACTTGAAGGAGACATTTTCTGTAAAAAAATATTGTTATTAGTACAAATCAAAATGAATTAGGAGAAGACATGTAAATATGTACAATTACTACAAATCCAAATGAATTTTTACTGTTTAACACCTCAATTCTGAATTCCAAAACAACAACATCTAGCTCATAATATGTACAATTACTAAAAATCCGAAACATCCACCCCCCCCCTTACTGCCCACACACACGCACACTACACAAGAGTGAAAATAATAAAGTGCAAATCAATTAAAAGCATTAAAAATGGATTGATAAAATACAAATTGGAATATTTATTATAAATTGAAAATTGTTTCAAATTGGGGTTATCATAAAAAATGGATTGATATTCATAATTCATCCTCCTCCAAGCTGTAGAATCAATAGGATGACGCATGAGATTACTCCCTACTTCTGCCCTAGCATGACAAGTCATTGTCTTCGCTATCCACAGTACTATAAAAAATCGCTTTAATCTAGGCTCAACGGGAAAATATTTCAACACATTTTGAGGCACTTTTGAGCTTGTGCCTTCCTTACTAGTAGATCGGACATACCTAGGTTCATCGCATACCGGACAACGATCGAGATTTTCATACTCCTTTCGGTATAGTATGCAGTCATACACACAAGCATGAATCGATTTATACTTTATTCCCAAACCTTTCAAACTGTTCTTCATAACATGATAGCTATTTGGAAGCGTATTCTCCCTGGGTAGTAAGCCCTTCACCCATTTCAGAATTCCTGTCACGCTATTGCCAGACAAATCGTACTGCGTCTTCAAACTGTGAAAACCAATCATGGCATGTAAAGTTGTTTGATCTTTAACGGTTGGGTCGCCTTAAATTTTAAACTTTGGTAGTCATCGTCAAGGTTTATCGTGATATCTTCACGAGCACTTGAACCTTGTACATCATCAGTAACCTCATTCTCCTATGCTTCATAAACTCCGTACGCATCATCAACTAAATCCTCTAACATATTATGATCTACGTCATCCCCTTCTACATCTATCCTACTTGTTGAAGGTTGTTGTGAAGGTTGTTCGGGGACAAAAGGAACTTTCAATTCACCGTGAAAACTCCAAAATCGATAACTATCTTGCATACCCCATCTTAACAAATGTAGTTCAACTATTTTCCACTCAAATACTTTACCATTCTTACACCTAGCACACGGACACGAAAACTCTTCATCATTATGACATCTTTTTGCGTATTTCACAAATTCATTAGCACCTCTGCGAAACACATCCCCCATTCTATTTGTCTCACCCATCCACTCTTTGTATTTCGGATATCCCATCACAGCTACCACAACTAATCACCTATTAAAGGTAAGAAGCGTATATTCATGGATTAGTATAAACAAAACTTAGATTTATAGGATGTTTCATTTAATTATGTCTTATTTATATTCGATTTTTAAATTTCAAATTCAAATTCAATTTATAATAGAAATTTCTATTTCCTCCGTCTCCTCTAAAGGGTGAGTGGTCCTATCCCATTCAAGACCGCATTTTTCTGTAATATACTTAACAGTTCATGCACATTGTTACAATTTGAGAAAAATTCGGCAGCATATCCACGTAGTTCTCCAAGTACACGACGTAAATTGACAAGTGTGAGTGTTATTTCAATTGATCAATTGAAATAACAGTCACACTTATCTATCTAGTATGTACTCATAGAACATTAGGATACGACTGCAGAACTTCCTCCAAAAGTAACAACTTTAAGCCACTAAGAATATTATTATTTAGAAATTATGCAGTCCCAAACTGTCCAAACGGGACAATTCGAGAGATCTCATTACAGGGGTAATGACTCTCGAACGGGTCTAAGGGCTATTGAATGCGTACGCATAAGAACTAGAAGGCTAGTATCTATGCGCACTATATGTAATTTCAAGTATGTTTCATTTAATTATCATACTACATATATATTGTTCGTTATACAAAGTAATTTTTAAAAAAGTTGAAAAATCCCACCCCCATATGGACAATAATTCAGTGGTCATGCCGCTTTTAAAATTAACCAATCCAACATCGATCCAGTATAATCCAACCACAATGGCAACAACAAATGTGTAAATGTGTATCCCGTACTCATTCTAATTCATCTACTCAATTAATTCTTTTCATCAATTAAACTAACAATTAAAGTATAAAATTATTAATTTACTAATTTACAATGAGGGGCAATCCTACTTGCATATGAAAGGGGCACTAATTATTAATTTACAAAAAAAATTAACAGCCAATCAATATTAAATCAATCAATTCTTTTACAAGGGGCACTATAATATGAGGGGCAATATCTAATAAATCAATAAAAATTTAATTAAAAAAATACACACACGTACATATACACACACATAGCCCCCCAGCCCTGCCCCCTCCCCCCCCATTGTCGCTGCCCACCACAAGCACCCACACACATATATACACACGCACATATACACACACAAACACACACACACACATATACATACACGCACATAAACCCCCCCTCCCCTCCTCCCAGCCCTGCCCCCTCCCCTCCGCCTCCCCCCACACACGCATATATACACCACACACACACACACACACATTTACACAAACATATACATACATATACATAAATGGAGGAGAAATAAAGAGAGAAAACGTACCAAAGTTGTAGAGACAGAGAGTGAGCAGTCGCTAGAGAGAGAGAAATGGAGGGAATAGAATCGGTGGGAAAAAAAGAAGAGGGAGAGTTTTTTACTGACAAAATTGTCACGGACATGTCACTGTCATTGACCGTGACAACTTTACAGTATTGTCACGGTCATTGGCTGTGACAAAAAACGCGTAATTTTTTATTACGGTCAATGACCGTGACAAGATTAGCCACTAAAAAGGTGTCAATTTGATCATTTTGGTGTAGTGTAAAACTATGTTACTCTTGATCATGTCCTATTTATGTGCATCTTTTGTATATGGTGTGGGGTCCATTACTGGGTGGGATTTATGGATAATTTGTATGTGGGATTAATTGATGGTTGCATTACCTACATATGAGTTGGTTTCATCTCTAAAGTCACACTCGCTAATGGGACTAGCCATATGTGCCCTACTACACTCAATATCTGTCGCTTCAAAATCCATAAAACATGATATTTTTTGTCGTTCTCCTTTGTAATATGCTTCCACATATCCATAAACCCTTTGCCATCATCCACATTCACCATTTTCCTCATATGAAATACTTTATACCAACCCTTCCACACTCTTGCATATGATGGAATTTTCTAATGGCTTTAACCAAATTCATATAGGACAATTTAACCCCATCAACATTATCCCAATATAATCTTATCCCAAACACAGTTGTTTATAGTAAAATCGACGTTTTATTTGTTCCAAATTCCATTTAAATTTAAAATAAAAGTACGTTCTCCAAGTATGTCCATTAAACCTAAATATCATACAATAGACTTTGAACAACCCCTAACTTTTGTCAAACTTCAATCACCGAAATTAAAGCATATAAAGATGAACAAAAATATGTACGAACTGTTTTCTTACTAATTTTGTAGAGCATTGTAGTAGTAAAGTTGTTAATGAAAAGGTTACCTCAAACACAAACGAACTTGAAATCTTGTAGTTCTCCAAATGTCTGATTTGGCCTCAAATCATGATTTAATTTACAAAAGGATTCATAACTTGTTTTGATAAAAGAAATTAGGCTTAGATCGAAATAATTTCAAAATACCCCTCGGAGCATCCACTTGGATGCTCTCAATAGCTAAAGTTACGGATCCAAAAGTGGTTCTTACCATTCGTGAATTGTGTGTTCCACAATGGTGAAGAGCTTGACATTTTCAATTTTTATACATACAAACAACCGGAGTTTGTTCGGAACGAAAAGAATAGTCTGATATGCGCGCAAGCTGCTCCGAAATGAATAACCTTTGGTACAAAACAACAACAACAACCGGAGTTACAATTAACTATCAATCGTATCAACATTTTTTTTCATTTCATGCGATAAATGTTGTTTGATTCAATTGGTACGATTAAATGTTTTTGGTATTCTCTCCGCCGTCGCAAACAACCCATTATCTCTACCTTTTCTCATATTCAATTTCAACCCATTCTCTCCACCGTTGCAGACAACCCATTCTCTAAATTTTGCCAAAATCTTGGACGCATACATTGTGTTTGCTCTTAGGAGATAACTATCCTCTTCTTTCGTCTTTACGGTGGAAATTTCCAGATAGAGGTTTTTACTGTCTCGATTGTTTCTGCGTTTCAAGTTGTCACACCTGGGTCGGGTTACAAGAGTGAGAGGGTTTTGAAATTGAGTCCAGTCTTTTCTAGCACTGTTGGTCAATGAGGAAGATGTGCAGGAAGTTAGTTGTTTGGAGTCTGTGGCCTACTACATTTTCAAGTCTGCTTGTTTCTACAAAGTCTTCGTTTACAGAAAATTCCAAGTTAACTGAACTAGAGTGTTAAAGCAGACAATCATCATCTACATGTATGGCGAAGAAAACTATTACATTGTCGTAAATAAGATCAAGTTGAATATGGGTACTACCAGAATCTTTGTTATTTTTATTCTGTCGCATCTTGTGGGTCTTCATTGGGCTCAAGAAGTGTCAAACAGCCCAGGTGGTGAGCCTTTTCCACGTGGAGATTTCAGCATCATCAACTTCCCCTTCTCTAATACCACGCACCCCGAGTGTGGTAGGTTGTCACAATAGAAGGGTTAAACTGGGGAATGAACACAATGGTATAATGTCAGGCCGCCACCATGGAAATTCATGTTCCTGAACTTTATGAGCGCTTTAATTCTCGAAGCTGTGATTCTTTCCAAAATCTCCCTCTATCCAATCTATTTCCTTCGTAATGTTACCTAATATTACTCTTTACAAACGCACCGGCAGTGATATCTTTGAATATTTCAGAGATCATAACGCTTACAGAGAGTGCGAGGACTATTCCGTGTACTATAGATATCCACAATGGTATGGGTCGACAACTGGTAGTGTTCCACCAAGCTGCTCAGTTATTCAGCTCCCCGTCAATTGGACACTACGCGATCCAGATGCCACCGACCCGTTTAACCTCCTAACTCCTCGAGTTATGCTTCAATGGCATTTGTCTCCAGAATGTTTAAACTGTCGTCAAAGGAGACGAAATTGTGTGACTAAGGAGAACCATGAATTTCTATGTGCAAACGCAAAACAAGGTATTGAGTGAATAACTGAGCATGAATATCTATGAGAAGGTCGTCAATACTACCTTCTCATATGTGTGTTGTATACACCAATTCACAATTTCAACTCCAAATATTTTATTAGAAAATGTCTTAATACATCAAGGTTTAGAGTATGCATATTTAAGCATATCACATGAATACAAGTTCTGCTCTGTTATTTCTGTGAACTAATTGTTTTTTGTACTTGGTCATAGTTGCAGGAAGACACAGTAAGCTAAGAGTGAATCTTGCCGCAGGTAATATTTCTTTATTTTTTGTTTAAATGCTCAAGTTATATATATATATATATATATATATATATATATATATATATATATATATATATACTCCCAAGTCATCCCCAAATGATGTTCACTACAATAAGTGTTATTCAGAGTATAATACTTTATTGTTATGCCACATCATTTGATTGATGATTTGAGGGATATAATTGAAACTCATTGTTGGGAAAGCAAGTAAGCAAAACATATTTTAGAGAGAGAAGTGGTGAAGATAATTTTTTCTTGAACAGACTTTCATTTCACTTTTTACTTGAGATGATGGTCAATTCTCTAAAACAATTTTAATTCACTTCTTATCATATGACTATGTTACAAAAGGAATATATAATTTGTCTAAAATGTATCTACCCAAGTACATGTATCTATTACATTTACTGTGATCATCCATTCATTACAAATTTTCAACTAAATACGAGAATTTCCTAATACATTTACCAACTTAATACATGAACCTACTAGTTACATGAACCGACTAAATACATATATTTAAATAATACCAATGTATCCAGATACACAATTATTGAATGAAGTTTATTTTCCAACATAACTTAATTTTGTTACTTCCAAGTAAATTCCGCAATTTGCAAAATAACTCAATCTTGGGGACATGGTAAAAAATGCTAGAAGTTTATCTTCGATTCCAGCATCTTGAGCATGGGTGATAAAAATATTTTGAAGAAAATATTCACCTCCATACTTCACAAAAACATCTTTTTATTAAAACATCGTCAAGATTGTCATCAATGGGATTACCTTGAATGAAGTGATCAATCTCTTCATCATATTTTGATGAGAAAATGAAATTCTTCTCAACTTTGTGCAAAATAAATAATTTACATAAATACTCTCTTCATCTAGATTGTCACAATCATCTTATCTCAGTCACGTCCACATTCTTAAAAAATCGACTATGCAAGATTTCTCCATTATTTTCAATCTCATGAAGTGACTCAATTTTATCTATTTCCATGTTGTCCACTTCTATTTTTTCACATATTAGTGATTCCATATTGCCGACATCCGTATTACCCAAATTTTCATAAACAGATGTTTGATCCAAAGTTACCGTGGCTTCATCTTTTAAGTCTATAAGAACTATACTGCATACCTCAACTTTCTCAACCTTTTTTTATTATTTCCTTTTCTTTTACAATTTTTTATGGAAACACTGAAAATTGGAACCAAAGAAGAGACAAAAGACATGAACAAATTTGAAGCTTTATTAACAAGCCAAACATCAATGAGATCTCTATTACATTATCACCTATTTATACTAGTAGTAATCCCACTCTAAGTAGGAAAGCAATGAAAGACTAAGATACGCTTCACTTACTCTAATATTTTCTAAAGAGGACTAAATCCCTTTTTATTACATTTAGTACTAAAGTTCAACAAAACTAAACAAAAAAGTCTATCTACATCATTATCCACATCATTATCCCCTCCTTTGAAAAAGTTTGTCCCCGAAACACCCCCCAAAATCAACCCCCGTCCCCTCTACCTAATTGAAAGGTCATATGTTTAAGAAACTCATCCCTCCCATAGTAGTGTGCTTCAATAACCCTACTCCATGCGGAAAACGCCCTTCCCCTGATCCCCACCCATCATGACCATGGCCAAATCTCGCTTCCACCACCCTTCTCCATAACTCATTCTCCTCTAAAGGATACCTCCACAACCTTTTCCCAATATTGTCTCAGTGAAAATGACCAAGCTTCTTACTCCTACTCCCCTTTCCATGACCGGATAATACACCTCTTCCCAACATACCAAGCTGTACTTGAAACTATCCTCATTGTCTCTTCACAAAAAGTCCCATATTAATTTTTCTAACTACAAATGAACGGAACCAGAAGAGGTAGATTGGATAGAAAATAAGTGGGAAGACTTGACAATAACCCTTCATCCATACATCCAACCTTTTATCTACCCTCTTCACAACTGGGTTCCATTTAGCCTTGGATTTAAACAAGGCCTCCAAAGGCAACCCCAGATACATAGAAGGAAGAGACCCCTACTTACACTAATGCACATCCACCAAATGATCTACATACACATCACTCCGCACTAGGATCGTCTCACATTTACCTACATTAATATGCAACCCCGAGACAGCCTAAAAAAATATCAATAACTGTCTTAGACTACGAACCCTGACCTCCCCAACTCCATAAAATATGATAATGCGCGACCCAAATAAGAGAATACCTCGAATCACCAATTAGAAATCCATTAAGCGCCCTAGCTTACCCTTTTCGGGATAACATCCTATGCAATGCTTCCATAACTAAAATAAATAAAATTGGGGATATAGGAACTCCTCATGAAAACCTTTAGAATTCGGATAGAATTCGGAAAGAAACCCTCTGGAGATACATTCACCAACATAGAAAATATGATAATCGATATAGAATTCTCAATCCACAATCTCTATCTCTACCCAAAACCCATCCTATCCAAATGGTATAAATCAAACCTCCAGTTCACATGATCATATGTCTTCTCAATGTCAAGCTTATAAATCATTCCAGGAACCCCACTCTTCAATATTGCCTCCACACACTCTTTTGCGACAAACACAATATCCAAAATATGTCTCCCTCCAACAAATGCATTTTGTGTCTATGAAATGATAGGATTTAACACCCTCCTAAACCTCACGGACAACATCTTAGACAACAATTTATACACACTCCCCACCAGACCTATTTAAGTCTCTCATATCCAGTTTGATGAAAGACACATTGAAGCTCCGTTGGAATCTACCCCTAACATAAAACACTCTAAAAAAAGCAAAGTCATGACATCATTTCGCACAACCACCACCAATGCTAAAAGAAGGCCATAGTAAAATTATCTGGCTGACGCCTTATCTCCCCTTAACTTCAATGCACTCACCTCCTCCTCTGTGAATGGTCCATCCAATAAAATCTGATCCACCCTCGAGATACTCCCCAACTATAGCCCATTCAACCTTGGTCTCCACTCCTCCGAATATAACCCCTCATAAACTGTCTCATAGCCTCCCTAATCTCTTGCTCTTCTAAAACCTCATCCCCTCCCGCCACAATTCTCCCAATATAGCTGAATCTACGAATGTAATTGTCGACTTTCTGGAAGAACTTGGTATTCTTATCCCCTCATTAAGTCACTGACGCTCGAGATTTTTCCTCCAACTAATCTCCTCTTGAAATATCTTCCATCTCACCTCCCATTTCCTATCCTCACTCCATACCCATCCCTCTGTCGATAACGTTCCCTGACCTCTTTGGCACTCCGTAATCTGCTCTAGCCCTCTCTTGATGGATTCTCTAACATATCCAAAGCTTATCTATTCCACACTTTGAGGTCTTCTAGAGAAAGCTTCTTAGCCAACAAAAACCCAACACTGTCCTATACCTGATACCCATCCCACGAAGTCTTCACTCTATCTCTGAAATCTCCCCGCCACATGTTCTCGAATATGAACAGGCACCCCCCTCCTCTCCATCCCTCCACACTTTAAAAGAATCGGGACATGTTTTGAAGTATCACAGGCTAAGCAAGACTGCACTACCCTAGAAAGTGTTCTTCCCACCCTGCCAAAACCAGAAAATGATTCATCGGGGAATCTCTATTCCTTGACAAAGTGAAAATATCCCCTCCCCCCCCCCCCCCCCCCCCCCCCGGACAAATCAACAAGCTCCATTTTATTAATAAACTTCAGCAAGTCCCTTATCGATATGGACAAACTACCGCCCCAACTACGCTCATTAGATAAACGAACCACATTAAAATCCTGCTCCAGAGACACCAGGGAACTCCCCACACTCCCTTCATCCCCAAGCTTCTCCCAAAGTTCCTACCTTACATTTTCCACCGGCTCGTACACTCCAGAAAATTACTAAGTGAAACCATCCTTCCTGTATATAAACAAACAAGACAACCAAGTAGTTTTCCCGAAATCATCTAGAAACCCACATAATCAACACCCCTTCTAATACACCACAAGAATTAAGACAACACCAATCCACCTTCTTCCCTCTTCGCATCTCTCTACTAAAACAACTAATTTCGACTCCTATAAACAAATCACATCCGAATTCCACACATAAATGGCTCCACTAACTTTCCCTCTTTTCTGATGGTCATTAAGGCCCCTGACGTTCCTCGAGATGATCCACAACCTAATTGTAAACATTCTTCATCTCCCCTCTTTCCTCTACCCCTCTTTAATGCCCTTCCTCCCCTCATAATTAATGATCCATTGCAACTTTCGTAACTCCCTTTCCCTCCAGTCCTTCCCACCCGAAAGGGCTCCTCCACATCCTTTTTTTCCTCCCCCCTCCACCCATCTCTATTCTCCTAAACATCCTTAACCCTCCCATTACCCTCGTAGGACACCTCCACAAATCTTCTAAAACCACCAATCATATCCGCTACTCACTCCTCCATTTCATTACTCACCCCCAACTCATCCTCTTCCGCAGGCACTACCTCCAAAGCATAAGGTTCTAAGACTCCCAAAAGTGAGTCTAACTTAGCCTGTAGGATCTCATTGTGTCCTTCACCCTACTCTAAGCTGCCGCCCCTATCCAAACATTCGGTCTCTGCCAAAAGAAACTTATTTTGTAAATTCACAATTTCCTATGATAGAAATGCTGACACCAGTGTTGATTATTATCCTAAAAACCCTACCAGTCATCCCTTCAACAGAATCTAACGCATGCAGAAGATTAAGGGATCACTGAACCCCCAGCAACCCCATTCGACTCGCCTATCTATGTGGATGACACTCCTCCCATCCAATCCCCCCCTACACCATTCATCTCAATAGCGGGATGGCACTAAATATCCTTCTCATCAGCCAATACTAAAGCCCACGATTTCTCCCCCAAAATACTATGATCTTCCTCCACCTTACCCTTCACGACCCCTTGACTTTGGAGTCACCCACCACACGAGCCCTCTCACTAGAAATAGAAGACCCTCACTTTTTCCAGTAACTTCCTCTTGCTTGACACAATATTCTTGCCCGTCGGAGCTCATTCCTCTCTATTGTATCCTCATTAACTGTAATGAACTCACCGCGTAACCCGCTTATGGATTTAAACATTTCCTCACCCTGCATTTGTAGAGGGAGGCCCACTATCCTCACCCAACACCTGTTGCTATTTTTTCCTGATCTGGAGCTCCCCCTTAATGGGTGCCTTCTATCCAGCCCTTCTCCCCTTTAAAAACCCATTGTTTCTCCTCCAACACCCTATTTGCCTCTCTGACCGTAACACAAGAGAACAGAAAAAGAGAACCATACCATTTGAAAACCTTGACCCCTCCAATGGCTTTCCAACTCTCTTTCGCCCATTCCGAAAAGACTTCAGCAGATGGTGGCCCCGCCTCAACACCACCAACATGCCTTACCAATGGTCGACGAAGATGCTTTACCCCCTAATTGCAAGACGACATGCCAACTAAAATATCAGCCTTCGATTAGATTCATAAGATTACTTTGATAGCTGAAGGCGGCCAATGCTCAATCATAGGGTCCTGCAAGTAAGAACGCGAGTTTCCAGTCCCATACTTCAGGTCCTCTACTTCATCTCCCCCACTGGTAACAATTTGAGTCTTTGGCAGAACCACCGGCTCTACTTTTAAGAACACTTCACCAGCATACTCCCATCTTCTTATTTCATACAACTTAGGAAGCTTGAAAACTGAACCGAAACCCTCCTTCACTACAGTAGTAAACGAAACGTCATTACTTCTAAAACATGAACAAACTATCACCTCCCTTGATCTATCCCATCTTCTATTGTAAAATCTGCTCGATCTTCTTGGGGCATCAAATTGACAGGAACTCCTCCACTTCACCTGTCCTTTGGCCAAATAACCATCTTGTGAATGCCCTCTCCCCTTGTCTGAGAATTTGAATTGATAGTTGCTATCATAAAATTCTTTACGAAGTTCAAACGTCTTCAGACCTGCCTGGAAAAGGACTCTTCCATGGCTGCCTTCATACGCTCTCTCTCTCATGCTTACTTTTCGCTTTACCTCGTTACCACATTTTCTTTCTGCACACCCCTTATTTAGTTTCTATAGTTAAAATGATTAAGTATTCAAAAAGAAAATTACAACCCCTTTTAATTCACCCCAATCAGTTAAACTCCTTTGAATTGAAGAAGTTAACAGCTGTTAGGAGACCAACAACAACGTTATACAAAAATGAAACATATATAAAAAACTTTCGTAATACAAATCAAATCCCAAAAAATGTCTAATTCTTGATTTTTATTACCAAACCAACACTAGGAATCCATATGCCGCAAGTAAAAAATTTATGATTGCAATTGTAAAACCTTTCAAGATTGAACAAGATCTCATTTATGAAGTGTACTGTGAAATTAAAGATAAATTAGAGATATACGTATATTACTCTATATTTGATCAATATGAAACGTATTTCACATTATTAAGGAAACAAAACTTCTTAGTGCTCACTAGATTGCTGAAAAGTGGTGGAAAAAAAGAAGGAAAATTGAATGAAACCTTAATACAGAAAGCTCAGAGCTAGAAGTAGGTCCCAATTAATAATATATATATATATATATATATATACAGTGAGAGAGTTGATAATGGCCGGAAGAGGGAAGCAATGAAAGACTTTATTGGTCTTTCACGGGGAAGAATTGGATTTTATTTTTTTCCATGTCAGTTCCCTAACCCTTGTTCGTGGATGATTCAAGTGAGCTCAATGTTGCTTTGAGAGATGGGGAGATGGAGGTTTGTTGATTTAGATAGAAAGAAGTTCATGGTATGTTGCGGTATCTATTTTAGAGATAAAGGAAGAGAAATAAATTTAAATGTATCATATCTTCTGTTTGGGATTTTAAATAAGAGAAAAATCATACTCTTTCTCTCGTTTGGGAGTTTAAAACGACAGAAAATAGAATTTTTTACAAAACTATTTCTCCCTTTCTCTCCAAATAGGAAAGAATTGAGAGAAAATGTTTTTTTTAATGAATTTACTTTCTTTCTCTTAAAAATTATTTTCTTCCCAACTTGCATGCAATGAGAAAGAAAGCTATTTTCTCTTCTCTCTTAATCTTCCAGACAAAAGAAAGAATATTAATATTTTTTCTCTCCCCTCTTATCACTTTCCTTTGCTTTTCTCTTCTCTCCTATTATAACTTTCTTTTCTCTTGGTTTCTCTAATAAACCTTCAAACATAGCGTTAATAGCTAAATAGTGGTGTGGGTTAAATTTGTTTCTGCCCATGTGTGTGGGCGGAATAAACATCGGGGCTGATAAAAGAAAACATGGGTTTGAATGAAAACACCCTTTTTAGTTTGCCATTGTTCTCCACTAAAATGTATACAACAGTTTTTTTCCTTATTGATATAATTAACTCTTTTAATCTCCTCCCTTCATAAGAATATATAAATCCATCAGACAACAGGGTTAGATTCGAAATTTAACTTCTTGTTTGGGGGGGACAGAGTATATCAATCACAATCTTGAAAGCATTTTTTAACTTACTATTCACACTACAGCAACAAAATGTAACATATGGTGTATGGCCAAGGTTCAAGAACCAACTGGGATCAAGAATTTAGTGAAAAATGTTAAAAGATGATCGAATATGCATATCATTACTGAAGGCACTTAAAAAAGGATCAATGAACTAAGGCCAATAACGAAACAATGCTCAGTCACACAATTAGACATTGGCTAGCATATGCAATCTCCTGGTGGATGTTATATGGTACAGTTCACTTGATGTGTAGTCAATTCAAGGATAAGCTAGTAATAAGCTATGAATCAGCTAAACAGATACCATATAAAGTTTCATAGTGAATAAGTGAGTTTCCTTTCAAATTGTATTTATGATGATTGTCATTGTTAAAACAAGGGAATTGGTTAACTGTGTCAATTCATGAAACGCTGTGTGGAACAAAAAAACGTTAATATTATTTTTCTAGATGTTAATATTGTAATAATAATTATTTTAGACAATAAGTTTTAGGTCCTGAAGTCTTGGTCAACGTAGAATTAAACTTTTGTAATACCCTTGTGTCTTCAAAATTTTAAGCTATGATCCTCAAGTATTTGGCAAAATATTTCTGCGGATTTCATAAAATATCACTGATTTTTCAAAAAAGTATCAGCGTCAAAGTGAGTTATTCACTACAATATTTTAGAATCAAGGGACTAGGCCTAAATGCTCCTAATTATATTGATTCATAGGTTGTTTACCCTTTTGAGACGCATCCCTTTTCAGAGTACATCTGAACTTTCAAAACTGCCAATCAGCAAGTTAGATTTCTGCTATGATTTTGTTCTCTTTACTTCTACCTGAGGGGGATTGCAGGTTTTAAATCCCACTGAAGGACATCAGATTCAAATTTCTAAGATTACAATTTGAAGGAGGGCTACGCCCTGTAGTGCAGCCTGCAACATTCAAATTAAATTAATAGATGAGGTTATGTTAGGGTTACATGTGCATACATGATGTTCACTAGTTGACATGTTTTACAGGAGAACTGTGATTTGAGTAATTATAATTCTATTTTTTTTAAATTGGCCTAATGTTTGGTACACTTTAAGGGTCCTGATGGAAATTGGTGATAGAAACAGCAATAGGTAATCTATTTCCCAGACTAACTTAGGTTTTGTTTTCATTAGATCCTATCCATTTAGACGAGCTTGTCGTGTCTTCAAAACTATTTCATAATTTAGCATAGAGACGCTTATTTACTTAAAAGAACAATAGAAAATAATTTCTTTCTTTGTGTGTATTGTGCAAGCAAAATCTCTTCTTTTATCATGCAACAAGTCTAATCATTCTATTGAGAAGTGCATAAGATGGTCCCACCTCACTTGAATGTGTTCTTTCATTCCATTGATTGCAGGCATTTCAGCTGCTGGAGTAGTTATCACAGTAGTTCTATTGTGCTGGTTTTGGAGGAAATGCTCATCGTTTAAATCCAGGATTTATTGGAATGAGAAAATTAAAGACCACGAAGACATTGAGGCCTTACAGAAGAAATATGGCCCCCTTGCTCCCAAAAGATACAGATATTCGGAAATTAAAGGAATAACCAACTGCTTAGAAAACAAACTCGGTCAAGGAGGGTATGGTGATGTGTACAAAGGTAAGTTAAAGGATGGCCGCTTAGTGGCAGTGAAGATCTTGAATAAGTTGAAAGGTAACGGAGAAGAATTTATAAATGAGGTTGCAAGCATTAGTAGGACTTCCCATATTAATGTCGTCACTCTTGTGGGTTTTTGCTTCGAGGGTCCTAAAAGAGCTCTAATATACGAGTTCATGCCTAATGGCTCTTTGGAGAAGTTCATATCCAATGAAAATTCCTCGATGACACGCCAGTTAGGGTGGGAAACAATGTACCAAATCTCACTCGGCATTGGTCGAGGATTGGAGTACTTACACCGTGGATGTAACACTCGAATTTTACACTTCGACATAAAGCCTCACAATATACTTCTAGATGAAAATTTCACCCCAAAGATCTCCGATTTTGGCCTTGCTAAGATATGCCCAGAGAAAGGAAGTGTTGTTAAAATGTCGGGTATGAGAGGGACGCCGGGGTATATTGCTCCCGAAGTATTTTCCAGAACCTTTGGCGGTGTGTCTCACAAATCAGATGTCTACAGCTACGGAATGATGATTCTAGATATGGTTGGAGGTAGAACTAATTCTAATGGAAGAGCTGATCATACCAGTGAAAATGATTTTCCGGAGTGGATATACAAACGTCTTGAACTAGATGAGGAAATTAGAGTGGATGGTATCAGGGACGGAGAAGAAAATGAATATAAAAGAAAGATGATAATAGTTGGGTTGTGGTGCATACAAACTGAACCCTCAAACAGGCCATCAATGAAGAGGGTGTTGGACATGTTAGAAGGGAGTTTCGAGTCATTGCAAATCCCACCCAAGCCTTTCTTGGTTTCTCCCCCAATACCTCAAGCAGATTCTTTAGCCACAGATAGCATATAAGTCGGGTAACATTGTGTCTCGATGATATATGTATGTCTAAGGCATTCGTTGGTGAATTGGCAAATTTAACTTTTCCCATTATTATGTAGTGAAATATATTATAAATGTACTTTAACGTATCTTCCACTATTGAAGTTCGTAGAGATATATATATTCCAATTCTTAATCTGGTTGTCGATCATGAGTTCAAAAAAAATATCTTTATATCCACTTAAAAATGCGGCATTACTTTGTGTGGTTTGTGCTTGCTGAAATCGAGCTTTGCTGAGGGTTTGAACTTGGGTATCTAGAAATGGTAGATAGACACAGTAGGTTGAATTATTTAAATACGGCGAAATACTTTCTTCTTCTGAAACTGAGACATTTCAGAATGTAAGGCGAACAAATAAACTTGGATCAAATATTGAAAAGTTCCTCAAACATTTTTTAATAAACATTTAGTCCAAGCGTTTTATTTTGTACCAAAAAGTCCCTTATTCTTTTATCTTAAAGGTCCGTGCCAGCGGCATAGTAAAGCCTTTTTGGTATGATGAAGGACTTTTTGGTGCAAAATAAACTGTCTTGGACTATACATCTATTAAAAGAAGTTCAAGGGACTATATTGTATATGCCCCAATAAACTTTGATTGAAATATTTATGAATAAATTCAAACCCAAATTTGTAGTTTATACCGTTTTGATGATTAGTACATTGAGATATGTTATAATCACTAGTATACCGTCAGACAGTTAAGGTCTCTGTTACTGAGGAGCTGGATAGATTACTCTGAGCTCCTTTCTAACGCACATGCAGTGGGATAAGTTGGTCACAACAAATTATTTTTTCTGTGGTTGCTGATGAGAATGAGCTCTGGAAATAGCATTAGAGGGAACTTGTCAAACTTATTACATGATTTTATTTTTTATTAATATATTTCAATTAGAATCCATGAATTAGATAAAGAGGCCTAGCAAGAAGGGGTATTTAAACAGGATAACCATGAAGTCCTTAACCAACATGGAGGTTGGTAGTATGAGTAGACAAATCATCACGTCTTCTTCCTGGTTGTGGCTGATTTAGGGTCATAAAGAGTGCCAAACATCCAATCCATCCAAATGGTGTAGTGACCATAGTTATGTCGGTTTGCAGTATGATGTATTGTGTGATAACCATCTCCCATGATTGGCCACAATTTTCCATCAATGCAATCGTGAATATTTGCTGTCCACAAGGCCTCCATGAACAAAATGATGAGGTGAGTGGTGAAGTGGGTTGGCACCATATACAACGTTATCAAGTGGGGGGTGGCCGACAGTATCCCGTCTAGTGGATCAACTGCAAGACATGATATGATAGATAAAATTTTGAAAAACCATACCAGTTCTTCTATTAGCTTATAAACTTCTACGATCTTGTTTGATTTCCCTTTTATATACCAATTCTTCTATTAGCTTACAAGCCAAGGAAAGAGCATATTTATAAGGTGAATGTTTTGTTTGAAAAGGTTATACGTATGACTCATAAGGTCAATCCCTTTGTAAGGGTGCCTCATATAACAAAAGTTCAAAAAACTATTTCAAACTAATTTGTTTTTATGACAATAAGAAAAATAGTGGAAAAAGTGATGAATGTCTTGGAGATGTGTTCTCTTAGGGTCTCTTTGGCAACCTAATTCAAATACGCGTGTGACACATCATCAGCGGTATTGACTAATCACATATCAAAGACATCAAACTGTTGATGTCTCAAAGATATCAAACTTTTTTCCCTCAAAATTGTACACAAAACTCAAACTCGATGATGTGTCACACGCGTATTAGTTGGTGTTTTTGTGTTTGTGAATCCGCGCCAGGGGATTAACCAATACATGTTCGACACATCACCAGGTTTTTATTTTGTGTACAATTTCAGAGTCTCCTCCCTAGAACCACTCGGGTCATAAATACATTTTTAATGGCGCTTGATAACACTAATTTGCGACTCTTTGTGTGTATTTATTACACTTGTACTCCTAAAAAATCCATGAACTAAAAACAATGGGGTTCAAATTTAATATGGCAAAACATTTTTTTTTCTTTTTTTGGGTGTGGGTGTGTGAGGGAGGAGGGATGTTAAATGACCCTATTTACAAATTTTATTGGAAACAAACGACAAAAAGTCTCTCAACAATTTTTTAATTAAAATTTAATCCAAATATTTTTATTTTGTTCCAAAAAGCCTCTCACCCTATAAAAACATTCGCAAACACTCTTTCTTCTCTTATCATAAATCCTAAGAAAAATTTGCCAAAAAACCGGCAACAGATTTTTTGAAAAATGAAAAAAATAGGTGGACTAAGTACAAAACGTACGTAGTCAAAAACTCATTTTTTCAAAGTTATGGCGATCAATTTTTTCAAAATTACGTGTGCTAGTTAACAATATATCTTAATTATGAATGTTTTTGTTAGATAATATTTTCCAAGATTCTAAAAGGCGCAATGCGTAATCTACGCGTGGAGGTTAAGCATCAAGCATTAGGAACGTAAGCGCGCCTATGCGAAGCCTATGCGTGAAAAGGCATTTTGCCTTTTTTAAAAATATTTTTTAATTATACCCAGGTTTCTAAGATAATAAATGCAAAAATATAAGCATAACTTACATAAAAAACATAATCATAAATATGAAATATAAATTACGAATAAAATAAAACATTCCTGGAAATTTGAAATTATATTCATAAAACAAAATTACAACAGTTAAACTAGATACTGCCACTATTGGTGGAACGAAACAATTTTATTTCCGTTATTAAAATATAATATGAACGTCTCCCAAAAATATGTTCCCATTACTATATTATAGTCCATCTTGTTTCAGAATGAATAATTGTACATAACTTACAAAATATTGAAGGTAAAAGCAAGGACATTATTAGTTGAACAAACAAAAAAAGAATGTGGAAAGAAACAAATTTGACCAGTGAAGAGCACGTTGAAAAATGTGGAGACAAAAAATTTGGAGACAAATGCCAACAAATTTGTACAAAAATGACAAAAAAAACTTACAAAGAGGGAGGGAAAGGTCTATCGGCATCAAAGAGTTAGGGTGATGGCCGGTGGGAGAAGTTACGGTTCTTGATTTTTTTTTCTTTTGTTTTGTCCGATTGGGGTTTTCTTGGGGGTGTTTAGTTTGTTATGTTAGAGTTAGATTAGTATAATAGATAAGAAAAAAATGACTTCAAACATAAGAAAAAAATTAATTCAGCAATAAAAAAATTAAAAATAAGATAAAAAAGCGCCCCTTATGCGCGCATTGCACGCCTATTCGCCCATCAACCTGTTGACCGCCTTAAAAAACGTCGACCAAACCTTTTCCCACGCATACTCTTATGCGTTGCGTTTCTAAAAATCATCACGCATATGCGTCGCCTATGCACGCCTTTTAGAACACTGATATTTTCTAGAAATACCAATCATTCATGAATCTGTATAAAACTTGGAAATTTCGTCCAAAATATAATAAAGTTTGGAAATAAGGCAAAATGCGAAATAAATTGATTTTGGGCAAAAAGTTCGAGGAGTTTTGACAACTTTGATATCAAATTTGGCAATATTTTTATTTTTGGAAATTTCATAAAACTGTTCAAAGGATCGTATTCCTATTGGACCCTTCTTAAAGTAATAGTGAAAGAAAAAATAGGCTTAGTTTCTTCATTATTGATGAAAGGTAATGGATAGGAAATGTACCTTGGTTAATATAAACAGTGGGTTTGAGGTAGTAAATATACAAATTCCAGAGAAATCCACTGACTAAGTAAACGAGGGTTGCACCAATATACATTCGCAACCACGTCCTAACAAAGTGTGGGAGTGGCTCCCATAAGTTTCTTGGCACAAAAGTTCCAAGCAAAACAAAGTTGTACAAGTTCGTTTCATTCTGGAAGAGTTGCAAGTAGTCTTCCATAACATTTTAAGGGGTGGTTTTCTGCTTATCAGTTTTAGTGCGAGTGTAACATAGTATTAACAACTTTCACTTTTTTTGCAAAATTAATACTAGGAATGAAAAATGAGATAGTGGTAACTATATATGCCTCTACTACTCACTATGCTCATGGTCATGAACGACTATTGGCCCACTCAGACTAATAATTCATATTATTTGTAAGGGGTCAGTGGTCAAATCAAATTAAATGACAAATTGGCGGGCCATTTATTTTTCACGTGAATATATAGTTACCACTATTGCTCCCTATATGTTGTTAGACATCCTTCCAAAAGGATATTACTTATGGTATTCCAGCTACTATTGCTCCCTATATGTTGGCAAATTTCAATTGCAAGTATAGGTGGAGTCGGTTACAAAAGGAACTATCTAATCCTCAACATCTGTTTTAACTACAATCAAACGTGCACATCTGCGATTCCATGAATGTAGAGTTTGGCTCGGTTAAGGGTATGGAGAATCTTGACATTAAGTGGAGCTTTAAATTGATTTAAACATGTGTATTCAATTAAAATTAGATACTGAAATTATGAGGAATTGTATTCTTAATGTTCCTTCCTATCCGTAAATGAGATCAAGCAATAGTCAAGGTGGACTCTCATTGACATTAGATATGTTTGGCTAGTGACCGTCGAATTGAAGCTTTGTTTCGAAATATCAATGTGAATACACTTACATTCTAATAATTAATAACAATAAAAGATCTAAAAATTATTAATTATTAGGTGTAAGCCCGTGCGATGTGCAAACAAGGTGCAATGTGCGTAAGATAAGAACAAAAAATATCTTTCGAATTTTCTAACGAAACTGCCACCAAATAAAAAAGAAAAAAAAGTGAACAATGAGAAAAAAATCTTACGAAAAAAAGCCTCTCTAAAATTTTTCAACAAAACTGCCAACAAGTAAAAAGGAAAAAAACTGAACAATGGGAAAAATCTTAACAGTGCCATCCATAGCAAGAAGAATAATAGACTCTACATAACTAAACCCCATAAATCTAAACAAATCTTCACTTTCCCAAATCCATAGAATTGTGTAGAACAAAATCCAAATAAATATTCAAAATTAAGCTCAACTTAAACTAGCCGAAATTTTGTATCAAAAGAAAATAACATGTTCTTTATTTGTATCAAAATCAAAAGAAGACAAAAATACGAACCTGGTCGGAATTTTGCTTAAGAAGATTAACTAAGCAAAGTTTTTTTTTCTGCATCTTGCCACAGTCTATGTAAGAAAATCAAATAAAAGAACAATCGGTTATATTAGCGGTAAACATATCCTAAAATTATATAGGCACCCAAATAATAAGACATGTAAAGAAGAATGAACTGGCACAGGGATAACCAATTTAAGACACATAAACCAATGGTCATGATATTGAAAACTATGTCTTAAAGGTAATTAAGTGTTATTAGTTTAATTTTCAATTTATTATTTAGCATTGTTAGTTTAATTTTCCAGTTTAGGATTTGGATAGGGTAATTTAGCGTTATTAGTTTAATTTTCCATTTATTATTTTCTAAATAACAATTGTAATACCATTACGGTGTATTTTTTTACTCGGTCTTGTGCAGAGGTGAGATTTATCCATCACAAAAGCACAAAAGTGCTGAAGTGGGATAATACGCCTAGCAATAAAAAAAATAATACGTTTCAATCTAAAGCCAAGAACATTAATAATATATATTTACATACAAAATCATAAAATTGTATCAATGTAACATTTGTTTACAAAACACTGGCAAAGCAATCAGTTCTTTTAGTCTAATGAATAATAAGATGTCAAGTAATACTATATGGAGGGAGACATTTTGACAAACCTTGTCTAAATAGTACCCATAACCCTTGATCTCCACCAACATCCTCTCATTGCACATAAACCTACATGAAAACAATATGAAAAACAATAGAACAAATTTAAGTTATGCGACAAATGGTACAATATTTTAGAGTTTCTAATATCAATGACAAAACCATAGACAAAATTCTTGACTTTAGTAAGGTCATGCATAGGATTCTTACTTATCAAATTTTGATATATACACATGTTCATATTCTATTGCCTAGAATATGGCCAAGGTATCCATATTATCTAATTGGATTCCATTAGAAATGAAAAACCTTTAATTATTTGATTTTTTGGATGCACCTAATTGATACCTTCTACAACAAATCCCAATAAACAAAGCCTAAACAAACCCAACACTGGGTAGAAGCCATGTTCTGGTCAGCAAAATAATATAATATTCATCATAAATATAATCATACAAACAGATGGACAAGCTTTTTTTCCCAACCCATGGATAAAACCTCTTTGGAGTTAGTTGATAATTTGTAAACCACTAATTAAAATATAAAATAAGCACAAATTCAATAAATAAAAAATAACTATTAGAAAATAAGTGAGGCATTAGCATATATTCACATACCTTTTATTTTTTGTATCTTAGATACTGTATACGGTTATGACCAGCACTGGGTATACATAGATGCCTTCATGGATCTGTATGAGAAAAATAGATAGATAGAGCAAGAGATCAAAATTTGTTTTAAAACTGGGGATCATAATTGAAATGGAGATTAATTATTTAAGAAGATTAGGAAAATGTTAGAAGGATCTATTGACATATCTTTGGAAAAAATATCTCTGTTTGCCTTAAATTGCTATGGAATTATATGGCTCAAAGGGATTGGAAAGGAAAGGAAATAATGAAGGAAAGAGATATATATCATTAATTAATCAAGAGGGATTTCGTGAATGATAAAAAGTGAGATAAAATGAGATTGATAAGTCAAGTCATTGCATATATAATAAATGACATGGTTGTTTCGACTCCTGAAGAGAGAGGTAAAGAAGCACGGGTAAAGGGGAATCAAATACTCACTAAGATATTGAATCGACATGTGCAAAGGGAGCTGATGGAGGAGGGTTGAGAAATAAATGCACATTAGGGAAGTTGAAAAGGGAGCAGAATAGAAGATAACGGAAGAAAAAAGTGTGAATATGAAAAAGAGAGATATGAGAGTAAGATTGCTAAAGCCACGTGGATACACTCATATTAGTCCAACATTAACTCTATGTTAAGCATTTTATAATATACAATAAATTAGATTTATTAAGTTTGTCCAAATTATATTACTACAAAAAAAAATCATAAATTTATCTTTTCGCACAAAAACTCAACAAAATTTTCAGATATATTTTTAAACTTTAGTATTAATATGAAATTATAGTACCTACTATACTAATTTCGTCTTGCATATTAAAGAATATTAGGGAAAATTAACGAAGCCCCCTTGAATTGTGTATCTCGTTATTAAGACCATTCTTTTTTAGACTATTTAGGGATAAATATAGGGGCATTTGCAATAAAGGGTTTAGTTCAAATGTTTTTTTTTTGCATTATAATTAATTTAGGGAGGTATCTTACCAAACTTGTAAAATTAAAAAGAATTTTAGTAATATATATATATATATATATATATATATATATATATATAGAGAGAGAGAGAGAGAGAGAGAGAGAGAGAGATGAAAGAAATACATTTCACAAATATTTGTTTTTTCAATAGGAAAAACACATTTGTTGGCTCATTTCATTAAGTCTTTTTTTTTAATAAAATCTGAAAGATTTTCTTAGGTTTTGAAGTGGACTAACTATTTTGTAACATATATATATATATATATATATGTGTGTGTGTGTGTGTGTGTGTGTGTGTGTGTGTGTGTGTGTGACCCATTTTATTTTCAACCCACCAGAGTAGCCGACCAAGCCCAACAGGTCTAAAATGGTGCTCGACCCAAATCGTGAAATAAGGATACATACCTGATCCAGGATATGACCAAGTCTATCCCTAAGAATCTTATAGAGATATTAAAAGGATTCATGGTTTATCGTAGGCATCATGAAGTTGTTTTGATAATGGCAATTCTACATCTAGAAATTGTAACCCCTGGCCTGGGGCATGTAACTAAGCATATTGAGAGATACTTAATAAAACAGTAGACCTCTCCCTGGACGTAGGCAAGTTATCAAACCACGTACTTAGTTGTGTTGTGTGTGAGATTTTATGCTTTCTTGATTGATTGTGATTATCTTTCATAAACTCTTTATTGTGATATTTTTTGATACCACAATTGGCACCGTCTGTGGAAATCGATTGTTATTCCTACGAGAACACTCATTGACTGAAAGCCTATAATGTCTCACCACAGTAGCAACATCCCTCAAGCCGACGATGTTCAGGAAGAACCTGCCCCTCCTAGGGTGAGGTTTGAAATTCTCCAACCAAATCCAAGGCTCCGCTAGGAAAGGTAGCCTTCTGAAGAAAGTCATGGACCACCTAGGTCCACGCAGATTTCCAGGTTGGTCGATGCCTACGAGGCTAGTCTTCGAGAGCAAGAGGAAGCCACGCGTCGCCAGGAAGAAGAAAATGCTCGGTTGAAAAGGCGATTGGAAAGAATGGAGAGAGATCTCCGCAGGAATACAAGGCGATGCCACGATCGGACTCTTATTCCTCAGGTGAGTAAATATCACAACCGAGGAAGGAGCGCCAGGCACGACCAAGAAAAATTTGAGAGGAATAGGTTAGAGGGTGTTCGATCAGAATGACTGCAGCAAACTCGACGCCACAGGAGTCCTGGTTGACAGAATGATGAAATCAGGAGTTTGTTCCGAAGGGAAATGGACCAGCATCTAGCCCATCGTGGAGCCAGATCCACATGCGAGCTAGACAAAAGAGATCTTAACACCCAAATGAAGTCCTCTTTTTTCAAGGGCGATAGAAGAAGAAGACCCCCCCAAGAAATTTTCAATCCCTAGATTTAAGATTTACGATAGGAAAACTGATCCCATCGACCACGTTCGACAGTATAGATAGGCCATGACCTTGTGGAGCCATAACGATGTGTTGATGTGCCGCATCTTTCCATCTAGCCTACACGACGTGGAACATAAGTGGTTCGAGAGGCTGCCACACAGGTCCATAAGGAGCTTTAAGGCTTTAGTTGAATTCTTCACGGCTTGTTTTATAACCAGCAACACCCACCCTGAACGGATGGATGCACTTCTCACCATGAAGAAAAAGACACATGAGAACCTCAGGGAGTATTCCAAGAGGTACTGAGAGGGTTTTGACTAAATTGAGGACTTCTCGAAGCAGGATTCCGTAGCGTCCTTTAAGATTGGTCTACCGAGCACTTCTCTATTACACCAATCCCTAACTAAGAAAGAGGCTAGTTCCATCGATGAACTAATGGCTTGTGTTGAAAAATACGCCAAAGTCGAAGATGTGGTCCATCTTAATGTAGGGGACAATGATCGTGCGGAGACAAACAAAGGGAGAATGCTTCTCAAAAGAAAGGAAGCAAGAAAGGCTCCAAAAATGAAAATAAGAATGACCCCTTGAAAGAATTCCAGACTGTTAACAGAGTCTTCAAGGAATCGATATATAACATCCTCACCAAAATAGAAGAAGAGCCATTTATTAAATGGCCTAAGAAGATGGAAGGAGACCCAACAAAGCGGAATAACGCACTAAGGTATGCATACCACAAAGAGGGTGGTCATAGGACTGAACACTACAAAGCACTCAATTTCTCATCTAGAGGAGTTGGCCCAGGCTGACCATCTTAACGAGTTCATAGACAAGAAAATAGACAAGATCGCAACGAATGGGGACCCGAAGACGAATAACGTCCTCGAAGAAGATATGGGGATCGAGTTCACAGTAATTCATGGGGGATTATACCTCAAGCAAGTACAAGGAAACACTGTTCGGATGGAAGTCAAGAAGCTTACTACTGTAATATAAGCTTTTCAGATAGATCCCATAAAGACTCATGACGGTAAGCGTCGGCGACCAGAAGACGTCAACTACAACAAACACATTGTGTTTACCGAGGATGATTTAGTTGGGGTAAGAACCCCACACCATGATGTATTGGTCATCACACTCAGGATAACTAACTGGGACATTGATAGGTTTCTCGTCGACCAAGGTAGCTCTTCCGAAGTGATGTAACTAGAACTGTTCCATATTAATGGAGAGGATCAACTGAAATAATCTTTGTTGGTTGGTTGTAATCCTCTAGAAGATGGAGGATTTCATGATGGATGAATGGTGATCGGAGGTAGAGGCATCAAGTGAAGATCCTATCTGTTATAATTTGTGGAGGGTCTCAACTCTTGACCTACTTGTTCTTCTTTGTAAGAGTAAAATATAAATATCACCGACCTCAAGGAAGCCACTGTTCCATTAGTCGGCTTTTCAGGAAAGATAACCATGCCGTTAGGAAAGATAGTCCTGCCGGTTAGGGTAGGCAATATCTCAAAGGTGATCGAGTTTCTTATGGTAGATATCGAGTCCCCCTATCATGCTATCCTAGGAAGGGGTTGGCTCCATGCCATGAAGGTCGTACCATCCTCATATCATCATAAACTTAAGTGCATTACAGATCGGGGGGTGGTCGAAATTCATAGCGTCCAGGCTGTGGCTAGGAAATGCTTCATCGCAGCCATCCACCCCAAATAAAAGAAAAATAAAGACGAGAAAAAAGTCCAGGAGGAAGAACATGGGGGGGTACTTCCCTCCAAATAGTAATTACGGTACAGCCTACAAGGGGTGGAGGAAACCAGGATCCACCTCGCAAATAGGGTTGTCAAAGACCTGGAAGAGGTTACATCTGAGATCAACTCACCTGAAAGGAGATTTCTAATCGGGGCATCTCTCACTGACCGAGAAAAGAAGGAGCTAACCACGTTCCTTCGAAGAAATCTGGATATTTTTTCTTGGGAATCGTATGAGATGCCTGGGATAGATCCCACTATAGCATGCCATCGTCTGCACGCTGGCCCAGCTTTCAAACTAGTCGCTCAGAGGGCTCGCCGAACAGCCCTAGAAAAGGCAATAGTAGTGGATGTTATATGGTAGAAATTTACTGGATGCAGGTTTCATTCTGTCAGTTTAGTTCTCCAAATGTCTATCCAACCCAGTCGTAGTGCCCAAAAGAAATGGAAGCTAGAGGGTATGTATTAATTTTACTGACCTCAACAGGGCTTGTCCAAAAGACAGTTTCCCCCTTCTAGAGATAGATCAGTTGGTTGATGCCACATCAACACATGCAAGGATAAGCTTTCTAGACGCTTACTCTGAATACCAACAGATCCCACTTTATGAACAAGACCAGGATAATACCTCCTTCATAACCCCTATTGGGTTATATTATTACAAAGTCATGTCATTCAACCTCAAGAATGCAGGAGTGACTTATCAGTGGCTGGTCACCAGAATGTTCAAGAAACTGATAGGAGAAATAATGGAAGTGTACATTAATGACATGATCGTTAAAAGCAAACATAAGGGCAACCACCTCTCAGAACTAGTAAGAACCTTTGAGTTCCTTAGGAAGTACCGAATGAAACTTAACACTAGGAAGTGCTCATTCAGTGTCCTGTCAGGAAAGTTCCTAGGATATCTGATCAGTGAAACAGGGATCAGAGCAAACCCTGATCAGATCGACGCCATCAGAAAGGTCCAAACCCCTTAGACAATAAGGGATGCCCAAAAGCTCACTGGCATGCTCATTGCACTCAATCATTTTATCTCCAAATCTTCGGATCGCTATCGACCGTTCTTCCAACTATTGAAGAAAGATAAGGGCCTAGTATGGAACGATGACTGATCCAAAGCCCTCGAAGAACTCAAGTCCTACCTCAACAAGCTTCCCTTACTGGTAATTCAAAGCGAAGGTGGTTGCTTGTATCTTTACCTTGCCGTATCAGACCATGTTGTGAGCTCCGCTTTAGTATACGAGAAGGAAGGGGGCCAACACCTAGTCTACTATGAAAGTAAGACTTTTTTTTTTATTTTGAGCAATGTTATCTACCCCTAGAGAAGCTCGCATTTGCCTTAGTGGTAGCCTTGAGGAAGTTGAAGCATTACTTTGAGGCTCACTATATTATCATGATCACTTCGCATACCATCAAAGTTGTTCTAAGGAAAGATGACCTCTCCGGCCGACTGCCAAAGTGGTCGGTCGAGCTTTGAAGATTTGATATCCACTTTTCAACCAAGAATAACAATTAAGCAGAAAATATTTGCTGAATTCATGAGAAACTAGCCTACTACCCAAATAGGATTTGAGCAACTAGCAGAAGAGCAAGAAAAGTCCTTCAACTGGACCCTTTATGTTGACAGAGTCTCCAACTCCAGGGGTAAGGATAGGCATTGTATTGATTACCCTGGAGAATACTGTGCTTGAGCAGGGGATCAGGCTAGGATTTGAAGCCTCCAACAACGAAGCAGAATACGAAGCACTGATCACCGACCTGCATAAAGCATAACTGCTGGGGGAAAAATGACTTCAGGTATTTGGCGACTTAAAACTGGTATCTAATTAGATAAGCATAGATTTCAACGCGAAGGATGGGAGAATGGCAGCTTACCTCGCTGTAGTAAGGGAACTTATGGCAAAGTTCGATAGAGTTGATGTCCAGACGTTCCCCATAGGGCAGAACAGTCACACCAACGCCGACGCCTTAGCAGCTCTAAGTTCTGCCATTGACTCTGAGTCGAAGAGAACCATTCAGATAGAATTCTTTGCACAGTCGAGCATCAACCAATCAGTTGTAGCTGAGCAAGTCCTCTATATAAAAGGGCACCCAGTTGGATGGATACCATCATAACCTATTTACGGAGTGACACACTGCTAGACGACAAGAGGACGACACACCAAATAAGAGTCAAGGCCGCTAGCTTTCATTTATTTCTCGAAGGAAAACTCTACTAAAAGTCTTTTACTGGCCCTTATTTGCAGTGCGTTCACCCAGAAGATGTCAAGCAGGTTCATAGTGAACTTCACGATGGTATTTGTGGGAGTCATGCAAGAGGAAGATTATTGGCTTTCCGATCAATCAAGTAAGGATACTAGAGGCAGTACATACAGAAGGATGCTGGAATTTATGTTCGCAAGTGTGAGAAATACCATAACCACTCCCTTATGGTCCACCAGTCGGCTAGCAACCTCAAGTCTCTAACCAGCCCATGGCCTTTTGACCAGTAGGGCTTAGATATTATAGGGCCACTACCTATCGCATATGCAAATCGAAAGTATCTGCTAGTCGACACTGACTACTTCACCAAATGGGTAGAGGCAGAACCACTTGAAAACATCTGAGATTCTCATATGACAAGGTTCATATGGAAGAACATCATTTCTCGCTTTGGGATACCAAGAACGATCATTACTGACAAAGACAATCAGTTCAAAAGTAACTTCTTTCAAGACTTTTTCGACGAGCATGACATCAAGTATCACTTCAGTTCTATGGAATATCCCCAAAGTAACGGGAAAGCTGAAGCTTACAACAAGACAATGGTCGATGGACTGAAAAAATAACTGTGAAAAGACAAAGGTTATTGGATAAACGAACTACCCAACGTCTTATGGGCTTATCGTACAACTCCCAGGAGAGAAACTGGAGAAACCCCATTTGTGCTCGCCTGTGGGATGGAGGTCATCATCTAATTGGAAGCAGGACTTCCGATTATGAGAACCACCTTGGTCAACCAATGATGCAACGATGCAGCATTACTCACTGAACTTAACTTAGCCGATGAGCACGGGAATTGACATTAGTTAAGTTGGCATCCTACCAACAATAACTGGCAAAACAATAAAACCAAAAAATCAATCCGAGGAGATTTCTAATAGGGGACTATGTCCTGAGGAAAGTCCTCGGCAGTGCTGTAAAACCATTAGACGGCAAACTGGGACCAAATTGGGAGGGACCCTTCAATATAATAAGGGATGATCTACAGGGAGCATGTCACTTGGAAACGCTGGAGGGCAGGGAGATTCCAAGTGCCTGGAATGTAGCCAACCTTAAGAAGTTATACTTTTAGACTTCTATGTCTTTTATTTTTAGCATCATTAGTTTAGGCGAATTTTCATTTATAAACTGATGTTGCCTTTTATTTACCTTTTAATCAATAAAGGTCGATTGGCATGCGTATTCTAAGTATTTTGGTTGTTTAACGTCTTTTGATTGTACCTCAATACACATCTTTCCCAATCAATATACTTCCCTCAAAGCATAATAGAGCTCCTAGATTATAACAAGTTCACCAACTTGCTCCAATCAAGGAATCTCACATGCTAAGAACAAACAAAGCTCCTATGATTACAACATTGTTCTAGACTTATTCCAATCAAGGAAATCTAAAATATATGAAGCAAAGTTTGTAATTAACCTTCCTCAGGCCTTTGTTGAAAACACAATTGTCCTCATGGGTTACTCCGACAAGAATAAAAGACCTACAGGGGATCCTTAGTCAATAAAGCCAACTCAGATTAGTTGCCAACTTAGGTTGGTTGAAAAATCCTGCTCGGATGGATGTCCTGTTGACTAGGTGCATTATCTCCATCGTCCTACTTAGGCCTAAGGAAGTGTGATGACACGACCTAAGAGATAAAGTGGACGGAATGATATGGCTAAGGCAAATTGAACTGGGAGAATGTTCAAACACGAGATAACAAAAACTCAACATCATTTATTCGGTTAAGAAGCTAAAACTGATTAAAACTTTGTACTAATTATTCATACTATGTTTATAGTTATCAACGAATGAGGCTAACACATGTTTAGTCAACACACACTCAAAACATAAATAACTAGTTGCATCTCTTATTAAAAATCATATGATTACATTTACATCCATAGACCAAGAAGTACTTAAAGACCTACGATGGACCAGGACGACGAGCAGGGTAATCCGCCACTCGATCTCTTTGACCATTGTCAGGGTGAGGAATTAAGTCTTCCTTGGAACCCTCCGAGCATGACTCTAGTTGTTGTAAAGGTATGGCGTCTATTTGGATCCAACGGTCGTCCCTCGAAAAGAGATTTTGCCTGCAGGTTGGGTGAACGGTTTGGTGCTTATACCACATGACAGAATCCTTGGGAATTTTTAATTACCTAAGAGCACTTATCCACCCTCTAGCAAAAGAGAGCTCTTCTTCTTCTTTTAGTCTTGTAGGGGAATCTGTCCAAACTTGGTCATAACCATCAGCCCAAAGCTAACGAGGACCCTTCCGAAACATATGTCTTAATTGCGTGACAACCCTTTGAAGACCAGCAACAATCAATCAACCTCGCCGAATATCTTCTTTTAGTTCGGTAATCTCCCTTAGGGAAGCATGGGTGTTAGTCCGAGCATGTTCGACCGAAGATGAAGAATATCTTTGTAGTATAAGGGGAAGACTAGATGAAGAAATTTCCTTAAGGCTAGATATTTCCCTTCTCAGAGCATCATTTTCCCTCTACAGCAACTCCCCTACCCGATTGACTTTAGACGCATCCATAAGCTTTGCCTTCTAGGCGTCCATTGCCTCTTGCACGGAGGCACCAATTTCCTCCATCTCCCCGCGCCTATTCTTAAGCCTAACAACTACCTCAAATTGATATTTAAAATCCTTATTTCTCGCCCTAAGGGATTTACAGATCTTTACAAAAGCTCGGCGTACTTGAGCGCTTATGTTTGGAGCAAGAATCTGACCTAGATGGGAGTTAACAGGAATATAATCATCTAAATCATTGGGCTACAACCAACAAATAAGCAACAAAAGCAGCAAAAATTAGTAATGGAACAAAAATTCTCTTTTTAATCAATCAAAAAGGCACAGGCCAGTACGAAGGAATAGAGGAAAATAAAAGGTATAAAATTTTGAATAAAATAAGAACAAAGCCTAAAATTCATAGTGGGACTTTAAAAGGCCTTAACCTGGTCAGACGTCGAGGGCCATTTCCCCTTGTCAGAAGCTTGGTCGGCGACAACCTCACCTCCACCAGCAACTGATGCAGCTCCTCTATCTGAAAATATTATTCCCACCGGGTTGTCCGATGCAGATCCTACAACAAGAATAATGGGCTCTATATCATTTTGAGCATAGATAGGTACCTCTATCTCCATGGGATTGCAACTCGGATGATGTTGGGAGAACATGTGGGAGTCAGTGGAAACTTTGGCAGCAGTCAAGGCTTGATCCCAACCTTTCTTGAAGCCTACTCGATGGACATAGGAAATTTGGCACTCAACTTCATCATACGCCACCTCCCAACCTTTATTATATCCTCTTTCTCAGATAGTCATCGCTTCCCCTTCCATCTTGCCCACCTGCGCAACCAGTTCCTTATTTGGCTCTACAACTGCCATTTTATCTGCAATCACAACATTGTAGACCTCTCGAAGTTTGGATAACTCCTTTACTAACTTTGCATTCTCCTAGTCAAAGGTAGCTTTAGTCTCATCCAGAGCCTTCTCGGAAGACTTAAGAGCTTCGTCAAGCTCTGCATTCCTCCTCGACAAGTCTGTTCGACCACGAAGCAGCACAGTATAGTCAAAGACAAACTACAAGATAGAAGAAACACAGGTCAGCATGAGATATTTTAAGAAAATGAAGAGTAAAGGAGTATAGAGAAAAAATGATTCACCAAAGCAAGCCCTTGAGAATATTTGAGGCCTAACTTATCTGCCCCATGCTCGTTGAATGCTCATGGTCAACTGCGAGCACTACCTTTTCCAGCAGCCAAGGGGTAAGATGAGAGGCAGCAACCATTGAGGCCCCCCTCAACAACAGCAATAGAAGGCATCATCGAGGCCTTTGAGGATAGTGCCCTTCTCTCCTTCTCCCATTTTCTCTTTTTTTCCTTCTCTCTCTCTCTCTCTCGCTTCTCCTCCTCTTCTTTCTTCTTCTTCTCTACCTCCTTATCCTGAATCACCACCCTAAAACCACCAATAGAGTCTCCAGCCTTTTGCTTTAGGAACTGCATCCTGTTGGACAACAGATCATCATCATCATTATCCTGGATCAAGTTTCTTCTCCTTGAAGGGGCCATCTCTTCCTCATGGATTCACCTTCGCTGGACCCTTCCTCGTTGCTCTCACCTTAATTGCTTTCTACCAGATCCTCTTTCGAGCTTCTCTCTTCCTTATACTCTAACTCAATAGGTTTAGAACTGTCACTAACTTCTTCTTTTGGAATGTTTAGATGAGAAATTGTGTCCACTAGGCGAGAAATAAAGCTGAAAGGAGTGTTCTTGTACTCCAACAAAAATGCAGCAGATCAAGGATGTTCACCCTCACCTACAGTGTCTCTTATCCTCCAAGATTTTAAAAGCTCAGCAGTTCGGATCTAGTGAAGATCAAGTTTTTTTATTTTTAGCCTTTGCTGTAAAGGAAAAGGGACAAGCATATAAAGAAGAACATACAAATACAAACAAATAATGGAAAAATATATGGTGATAACAACCTATGTACTCCTCCCCAAAAGTAGGGATCTGAGGTCCCCTTATGCCCTCTGATTGGGGAGGATACTGTCAGTTTCTGGCGATGAAACCTTCAGACCAATAATCTTTATGGGAATCAGGTAGATTTACTACCAATACCCTATCAGGACTCCTTGCTTTCAAATACCGAAGACCCCTACTTGTGCAAGAGAAAGCATAACAGTAGCAAATCTCAGCTAACCCTAAGTTGGTACCATATATATGGTTTATCCCATGAATTCCATTAATAATCTGCCAGACATTTGGGGAACATTGGGCAGGAACTATGTTGAAGTAATTAAAGAAGTGTAAAAATAAAGGGATAGGGGGAAACATTAAAACCCATTGGGAAACCAAAAGAACATAAATCCAGTGACTATCTTCTAGATCATGGACATTTAGGGGGACTAAGGTGAACTCTATGTCTACCCAATCAGGAAAATGGTAATATTTTCTAAATTTAGGCAAAGATTTGTTATCAAGAATAGCCATGTGAAGAGCACTAAAACCCTAGCTACAGAAGAAGAATGATTCACAGTAGACGAAAACTAAAAAGAGAGAAAAACTGAAACTTACGAGATGGAAATGAAGCTTGGGAAGCTGGGAGACCTTGATTTTGAAGAACAAGAGAAATAAGTGGAGCTTAAAGAGCATGATATGCACAAAGATGATGAACTGATGATTGAGTTTTTCCCAACTGCTAAGTTCAGGCACTCAAATGATAGTCTACACTTCTCGAAAAAGATTTGACACTTTAATTTCTTATGGAAAGATAAGCGCATCCCTCTTATTTTAAAAAATTATGAGTGTGCCATTGTAGAATCCTCGAACTCATCGAAAATCCATTGGCCCAAGTGATAGCCCAAAGATTTTAGGGGCAATTATGGAGACCCATTTTATTTTCAACTCGTGATAGTAGCCGACCAAGCCCAATAGGTATAAAATGGGGCCCGATCCAAATCATGAAATAAAGATACATAACTGATCCAGTTTATGACCAAGTCTATCCCCAAGAATCTCGTAGAGATATTCAAGGAATTCATGGTTTATCGTGGAGTTGTTTTGATAACGGTGATTTTACATCTATAAATTATAACCCCTCAAACCAAGCATATTCAGAGATACTTAATAAAACAGTAGACCTCTCCGTGGACGTAGGCAAATTGCCGAACCACGTACATAGTTGTGTTGTGTGTGCGATTGTATGCTTTCTTGCTTGATTGTGATTGTCTTTCATAAACTCTTTATTGTGATTTCTTTATACCACTATATATGTGTGTGTGTGTGTGTGTGTGTATTGTGTATAGTATTATAAATTTCATTTCAATAATTAATAATATAGGATAATTTTTTTAAACAATTATTGATTATTAAATAATTAGAAATATTAATAATTCATTGTGGAACAAAGTTGGTTTTTTAAATATTAATAATCCACTTTATTGTGACTAAAGAAAGGAGTTATCGATATTGTTGTTGTTGTTGTTGTTGTTGATATCAGGCCAAAGTCACCGATACATAACATGATGTATTCTTGGTGCCACTTGTAGAATAATTAAAAGATCTATGGATTGAAGGTGTGAGCGCGTGAGACTCTTACAGGGTTTAGAGATTCACTTTAAGAGATATGGTACTATGGGTAATTCACAATTTTCTCACGTATGAGACATTATTAGGGTGAAATGTGCATGGTTACTTGAGTTGTCTTATATGTGGTGAGGAAACAGAGTCCATGTGGTTGGATAATAGTAATAATTTATTTTATTGTAGCCATCGGAGATGTCTACCCAATGATCACAAGTTCATATTTGTAGAAAACAACTTTATCTCCAAAGGCACAAAGAAAAGGCTAGCTCCAATTAAACTTTCAGATTCAGAAATTGAAGACAGGGCATCAAAATCTGATAATAAACTTAGGGGGAAGCACCCTACAATCATATCTAAGAAAAATAAAGTAAAGGACGCTGAAATGAGGAATGCGTGGTCGAGAAGATCAACTTTATCTTATTTTCAATACTGGGTGGAAAATTCAATACATGATATGTTAGATGTGATGCACACAAAGAAGAATATCAATAAGAATCTTGTAAGCACATGTCTAAATGGGAATCATCCTAAGGATAGAGAGAAATTTCGTGACGATCTTCGCGATTTATATATTAAAAGGGCATTATGGGTGATTGAAGATACCAAGGTAGGAAAAAACGATATATTTGTTGCAACTTTTACTTTGAGCGGTGAAGAAAGAAAGGCTTTTCTTAATATACTGAATGACATAAAGGTTATGTCCAACTTCTGCTCTAATTTTTGTAGAGTTGTAAACTATTCGACAAATGATTTACATAAGTGCAAGTTGCATAATTGTCTTGTCATTATGCATTTGGTCCCTTTATTATTTGGGCATTATTTTTCCAAACACAAGGATCTTCAGAGGGATATTATATAGAATATTGAACCCACAATAAATGCGATATTATGAATTATCCCTAAGAATATGAATGTCATAAAATAAGTGACACATTATGTACATGGTTCCTCATATCTTCCTGCCTATGTACACGATAAGGGAGGGAGAAATGTTTATTATATGAAAGAATAAACGACGATTAGAGTGCTAGGATGATAACTATGAATCCAAATCATCGCGAGCAAATTAAATTTCAATACCCTAAAATAGGGTGAGTTTTCCCTAATTTATAAGTACAAGGTTCCTACAGATCTAGGCCTCTCTACTTCTAACTTATCTTTAGGAGGTAGATTCGTATTAGAATTAATCGTTCGTGATGTGTTATGATCTTCTTAGTTTCTGAGTTAGCTCCTACTTAATATTCGACTGACTGTGTCCTTTGACCCCTGAAGGCCACCTGCTAGCCCTCGTGGCGTGATATGCTATATCTTCTTTCAATTTCCCCCAAGATTAGTGTGATAGACCTTGTAGCCGAGGTCGGCCTAGTCTTTTATTTATTTGGACACGTGTTGGTATGGATTTCCTCAACCATTGACACTAAATTCAAATGTCCCCCCTTTTATAAGTGGGTTATAATCATTTAATCCCCGAGATGCATGACTCTCATGCCTAGGGTCTTGTGAACTGTCAGTCGGTTATATAGGAATTGATGGAGCGTGGACTTGGGAGAGACTGACACAGGGTCACTACCCAATACCAAACCACTGTTTTATTTTATTTTAGCGATATAAGGTATTGGGATCCTTATACCTTTACCATTTTACCAATATTTTCAAGTATAATTCATTTCTCTCTCCCCCCCCCCCCCCCTCCCTCTCTCTAGAACTTGCGAGAATGAGAGAACTCTTTTTTCTTTATTTTCTTCATCTTCTCCTTGTTTACACTCTTTTGCCATGTCTAGGTGCTTGAGAAAGTCTGAAGTTTCTTTAGGGAATGATTTTAAAGAATTTTATACAAAGTACCTAATACTAGGAATTGTTTGGAGGATGAGGATACCTTTTGAATCGATGACGCAATCTCTTTTATGAAGATTGCTATAATAGAAGGGGGAATTTTCTTTTTTCTTCAGCTATTATTAGTGGAGGTACTTCTCTACTATGGAATACTTCTAATCCAAGAAAACAGCAGCTTCTACCGGATTATTACGGGTACAGTTTCCATAAATCTTGTGGGACCAACCTTGGTTTAAATGAGATTTGGTACCATTACGACCTCAAGGGATCCCCCCAATCTGTTGTGTACCATTTCTAAGTTAAGGATAAGCCCCGTAGTTTGGTTACGTGGCTTCCCAGATCACAAAAATACACTGAAAAGAATGTCTTAGTGTTTTTTAGTCTCCAATATGGTGAGAACTATAGAGGTCTCTGTACTGGTAGGTCATCCACCATTTTAATATTAAATTTTATTTTTTGTTCTACTACTAATCGAATTTCCTTATGTGCAGATCATTATCACAAAAAAATACCTTAATATTTTTTATTCATTCTACACGATCTTGAGATCGTTTGGAGGAGATGAACTTCAGTCGACACGAGTCCACATTAAAGGGTGTCCCACATAATAATCGACTACGATCTCACTACCACTCTGCCCACATCTTCACAGCCATCCCAGAGGTAACGGTAGCTGACTACATTATGGTCGGTGATTCATTTATTTTGATCGCCATCCCCATTCTAAGAGAGGCTAAAAGAAATGTTTATCTAGGGATTCTTCCCTTATTTAAGTTGTATCTATTGACTCTGGTGAAGAATACGAGGAAGAAGAAGAGGATCACATTACAAAATAGGACCTTTTTTGATGAACTTGATCCTTTTTATTCATAAGAAGAGGTCGATGTTTCTGGTTGCCTTTGGGGAAGAAGTAAAGAGGAAGAAAAATTTAAATGAAAAGATTTCACTTTCCCCCCTCTTAGGGATAATATTGAATAGATGACTACTCATTCAAGATGTGGATCTAACGAATGTCTGGGGCAATAATAAAAATAGGGCGGTCATGCCAATTAGGCCTCCCAGAGCGCAGTTACACAAACGAAGAGGATAACCACCCTGAGGGAGAAATAAGCTTTCGAGCTAGAGAAGAAAAGATAAAGAGGGACAACCGAACATGAAAAAAGAGGAGGATGAAGTCTCTTTCTAACGCTCGTGCCCCAACCATACCACCAACATCAAATCGACCTATGGTCATCCAGCTACAGAGTCGCCATGGGACTCCCACACCATCCACGCTCAGGGTATATCCTTGGGATATTTCCTTCCACAAAGGCAAAAAGCTGACCAACACTGATGATTCAGATCATTGTGATCTTGAGGTTATGCACACTATTGCACAAACAACCATGCTACCTTTTAATATGTCTCACCTTCTCCTGGGAGTTCCTTCAAAAATAAGGGCTCCTCCACAGTGTGATGCTAAGTTTTAACCTTATTTCAAGATTTTTATTTTGCATACTTTTTCTCTAGTTTAATAGTTTCTTTTCCTTCTATAGGCCAGGCAGTTTATGCACAATGTCACTAAGCGAGTTGACCACTTGAAGATAAGTAATAACATTAATCTTAAATGAAATAACGTCTTAAAGAACGTCATGATAGGTAAAAATAAGGAGGTGATTGACCTTTAAACAAGTTGAAAGAAGAGACGACTGCCAAGGACAAAGTCGTTGAAGAGGACGAGCTAACTTAGCAACGTCAACAGCGTGATGTCTGACCTCAGAAAAACTTATTGCCTAAAAAATATGGAGAAGCTTATTTTGTAGAAGAAAAAATTCAACCTAGAAAGGAAGACCGAAGTCGAGCTCAATAAAGCATATGATGACGATTTTGAGGCAGCCGTTCAAGAGGTTTCTTCTCAACTGGACTACCATGAGTCTGATACGTTACGAATATTGCATATTTGCGCCCGTTATCTTTATGCATTCTAACACTTTTGTCTCCATTATTACCTATATTTATGCTCATATAATGTATAACCTTGATTTTGGATATATATATTTATATGCTTTGCATGGTTTATGTGAGCTTTTGTAGGTACTAGATTGCTTAACGGAGCAAGTGTTTGCATTTCGGGGAAGTTCTATCATCTGAAGAAACTTTAAGGGCATTTTATTCATTTCATACTTCATCTAATGCTCAGTGGAATTCCATGTAAGTGTAGTTCTTTGAGTTAGCTTCGGGTGGCCGCAAACGACACGTCGTTTCGAGTTCAGATGATGAAGTTATGGCCATTTCCATAAATTAAGTTTTCTTCCTTTTTATGAACCAAAAGCCCCTCAAAACAAAGCTCCGGTCAACCAAACTTCAGACCTCGGTCGACCGTCCATTCAATAAATGCATACAAATGGAATCAGTGGGGTGTGTTAAGCTTCATCGATCGATAGATGAAATCAATCGATCAATCGACCCTTCAGATTTTCGGGCGACTGTTCCTTTTCTTTTCTTTTTCCTTTTTCTTTTACCAACTTACTATATAAGTTGTTTTTTGTTTATTTTGAAAGACATCTTGTATTTTTAGGTTAGTTTAGGAGGGATATTTTGGGTGGGAGCTTCTCTCTCCTAGGGTTAAATTCCAAGGTTTTGTAAGTAACAATTCATCACCTCCTTCATTTATATTAATTGTCTTTTCTTGATTTAAGCTTTGTTATGTTATTTACTTGCTTTAATAATTAGTTTTAATTGCTTCCATTAAATACATGCTATTTATTACGTTTTGTAGGTAATTTAATCTTGGTTGATATTGTTAAACTCACATGGTTTAATTAGTTGCTATGCTATGCTATAATGAGTTTAGGGTAGTTTTAATGGGTTGATTGTTTTTCGTATCACACTTAGGAGATTTAACTTTGTGTATCATGTATGCGTCGTATTTATGACCTTTCATGTGTAATTTTGGAAATATTCGTTGACACCGAACTCAAATTAAGCTTTTATGAGAATATAGAGGGCGACAACTCTCGATTTTATTAATTTTCCAAATGAGATTACTATTGTTTACGCTTATCTTTCCATGTAACAATTTATGCTATTTAGCCCGTGTGAGGGAGACGATTCTCAACTTTTAGTTTTACTTGTTTTGTTAATCTAAGTTTAAATACATGCCTACTTTAATTATTTTCTCACCTATCATATTTTACACTTTTATTCAAGAAGTATTAAATTAATAGAATTATAACAACTAGTCTCTATGGATTCGATCCCTACTTGCCTCTACATTCCATAGTTAGCCAGCCAAATCTTGGTATTTGTTTGTGCAGAGGAGTAAGCACCCAACGACATATCTTACATACACACACAAATGTACGTTGACTATCAGAGTTCATTGTATACAACCTAGGATGGTTGGTCAGGTTTCAAAGGGGAAACATCCCCGAGGGTGACCCATATTATGACGAACACCCTCCTTGGAGGACCCGGCGAAGAGGGGGGACGATGTCATCGAATTACTAGTCATCTAAGTCCTTACTGTCGAGTCCAACTAGGCCCTTGATGATGTTGTTAAGTCCATTAGCAAACACGATTAGATCACTGCCGACCCAGTTGTCCCAACTAAGATGGTGGAAGGTGCTTTGGATATTGTGCCTACAATAAGTTAGGGGAGGTCACCTTAATTTTTTTTTGTTTTTTTCTGTTAAACTTTGTAGGTTGGTTGGTCATTTTTGTATGCCTTGATCCATTTTAATATCTAAATGAAAGTAATTATGCCTTCTCCATTATTTTCTTTGCCTTTTAAGTTTACATTTTGACATCTTTGATTGCATTGCCCATGCCTTGTGTATATATCTTCTTACAAAGAGTGATTGTCCAACCTGGTCCAATTGTTAAATAACTTTTGACTAAGTAGAGGTTGACTTTTGTCTCACTACACCACAAGAACAAAAATATCACCTTTTTGCATCCAGGTGTTATCACGCTCGATGACCTTGACAAACACACGCGTTATGCCACGGTCAATGACTATGACATAATCGTGATAAGATTTATCATAGTCTTGTCATGGTCCTTGAGCGTGACAACAGTCGCGATACTTTTTCTATCACAGTTCTATGATAAGGCACGTGATAAAAAGTCAGGATTTCAGCCCCTAAAACCCCATATTCCTACCAAAACACTACACTTTCCCTCCTCTTTCTCATCAACTTTGCTCCGTCTCTCCCCTAGGTAAAAATCGTACATTTTTTCAACCAAAGGTATAATATATATATATATATATATATATATATATATATATATATATATATATATATATATATATATATATATATATATATATATATATATATATATATATATATATATATATATATATTTATATTTGTGTGTGTGTGTGTGTGTGTAGTTCTTAAATACATGTGCTTGTTTATTGTAAAATAGTTGTATTTAGACCTATGGCTTTGATGTTGTTAGAAAATAACTTGTGCAAAACCTAAGTTTGAACAGTTTGACTTTGATATATATATTTGGTCATGAATATATATGTTTGTCTGTTGTAAAATAGTTGTAATTTCATGTATAGCTTGATATTGTTAAAAATAATTTATGCAAAACCTAGGTTTAAACATTCTTACAATGTGATTATTTGACTTTGATATTTGTTTGGGTTTGAATATATGTAATTATTTGTTATAAATGTAATCATTTTGGTTAAAAAAATAATTTATGGGTTTAATTAAAAATGTGAAGGATTTTGGGATTTATGACATTAATATTGTTTGTTCTAAATGTAATCAAGAGCATAATGAACGTTCAATCATAATTTTCAATTTGGTATGCATACGCAGCTTAGGGTTTCAACCTAGTTTTTTAAAATTTGATTCGATTAGGTTATAAAGTGTAATTAAAACCAATTTGTTATATATACGTGGAATAGTGTTTCAACCTGATAGCGTTCCATAATTGTTATTTAAATATGATTGGTTGTTCATTCGATTGCGCTTGTGACTGAGTTAACTAATAAACTAACTTGTAAAAACACCCTATTTCTTCACACTTGGTAGGTGTGGTGTTGTGGGCCTCGAGCGAGCGTGCTAACGCTGCGCCTGGGGGGATCACTTGTGCAATGGTGCATGCGGGAGTTCTTGTATCCCTTTCCTCTGTGTTACTTCCCCCACCCCGAGGTTAGATTATCGATCCGAGGTTTGGGATATCGGTGATTTTCCCCTGGATGTTGTTTGACACTATGTCCAGTTTTTTGTGCACGCCCTTTTGGTAAGTGTGGCTTTCGCGCGAAAGAAGGGGGCTTCGTCGATTTTTCAGATTCGCCAGTTTATTTTATTGGGCTATCCCTTTCAGGCTAATCCTAAGGAAGATTTTAAAGTATACAATTGGTCTATAGATTCTTGTTGTGTGGGCTAGGTAATCCAGTTATGAGTGGGGATGGTGTTAGGAACCCCACTTGTTTTGTATGCTTCCTTAATTCTATGATTATTATTGCTCTTTACATTAATTAATTACTGTTTAGTTATTTTAGAATTTTTTAGAGAGTTTAGCATGAGGGTCCCTAAAAATGTAGATAGGTGCTTAGGTTGGAAAATATTATCAATGAGAGGTATAGAAACATCACTTCAGCTAGTGCAGTTATACAAGATTTTCTTGTGCAACTATATACTTTGTAGTATATAACGAATGACCATTATTAAGTATGTAAGTGTGCGAGAAAGCTCGAATTGTATAATATGTGGACGTCAGTGTGTATATAACTATGCGAGGGATCTCGGCTTTTGAGATAGTTTGATATCTTATTCGTGTTGTGAGGAGAGATAGAAAGGTGAGAGATGTGTGCATTACTGTTATGATTAGTGTATACCTATTTGCATGTTTGTATGTAGGAATATGTTTGGCAGGTCCTGTCTTCAGATAATTTAATATCTCAGTTGCAATATGTGAGGGATTAGAGGTGGATGCTTCTCTATGGGATAATATGTCAAGAAACTTATTATCGAGGCTCGAGCTCACGAGAAGGACTCAGTATTATTCATACGTACTCGTGTAGCCACAAGATCAAAGCCTACATAGTTCTCTAATAACATAAACACCCTAACATGTATTAGTTATTGAAAAAACTCCAACTCTTTTAAAATTCGTAAAAAAAAAACTTTGATTGAAACTATTGTACACACACAAACAAAAACAGATTTGCATTGATGTTGCTAAAATAAAAAGATTTAGAATGGGATGAGGTAAAGCTGAAATTGACAATGTATTTGTTCTCGAGGAAACCACCGTAATGGAAAACCCTGTGTCCTTTAGTACCAGGACAACTCACACACGCAAGTCCACTATTACCAATTATTAATTACAGATTACAGTCAACCAATTTACAATGATTTAAAATAAGCAAATACAAGCCGTACACCCAACCTAGTCTAAATACAACCCAACTTGACCGACAATCAGTCAACCCAATAACACACAGGTAATAGTGACTATAACTCATACACAACTACACCCCCAATTCTAGGAAGCCAGTGAAGTTGTGCAATACAGAATCAAGTAAAAAAATTGGTTTTAATCAAAACATAAAAATATTATTTTGTTTATAAAATAAGATTAAACACACACTAGGTTTTATCTAATTTTAGTTAACAAAAAAATAATAGTTTGTGATTAAATAAAAACAGTAACTGATGAAAAGTCCATACTCACAAACAGGTATATATAAGTAGTTTTTGCACAATCCAAACACACTCCAATTTTTTTTTGTTAAAACACACTTAACTCATTTTAGTAAACCCTAAAATTAATCTGATTTAAGAAAAATAAAATAAGGTTTTATTCAGATCTAACACACACGAGTTAACATAGATTTAACTAAACTCTCTCTCTCACACACACACACACACACCAGATCTGTAAAAATGCGCCCACACGCACCAGATCTGAAACAAGGACAATACCAAACCAAGATAGAACAAAAAATTAAATATATATGTAGATGTTAGATAGATAGATCGATAGATAGAGAGAGAGAGAGACTCACAAAGAAAGACTAAAAATGGCTTTGGTAGATTAGGATTGAAAGAACAAAAGCCAAAAACGTAGACAAATTAAAAGCCCCAAAACAGCAAGCTAATGCCAGCAACTAAGGGAGCTTTACGTCTCCACAGTCGTGTCTAAGCCAACGACCCCACTTTAAATAGCCTTAACCAAATAATTCGTGAAAATAAACAACAAGAACCCAAACCTCTCAACTGTGTATCAGTCTTAAGAACACGATAAAGAACCCACACAGGAAATATCAAAGCTTATTAAAACACAAACTCTCAAATATTGTGAAATGGTAGAAAGTATAGAGAGAGAAGATGAGAAGAAAACGAAGTAAATGTTGGCTGCATTTTTAAATTTTCAAACCCCAAAAATTAAATGCCTCGACCGTTAACAATAAAAAGGAACCCCAAAATGGCGAGGGTAGTAAATAATAACCTAGAATAAAAGGGTATAACCGTGTATAAACAAGGGCGACTGAGGGAAAAAAGATAAATCAAAGTAAAAGGACACAAACGTAAAAACCCATTGCAATAGGAGAGGCAACAGAGTAAAATAACACAGTTAGAACGATCGACTGTTCTCAAATTGTGAGAGCAAAGGAACCACTCCTAATTGGTTGAAATGGATACACATGGACTAAGTAAAGAAACACAAAAAGGCTTAATCCCAACCGTTAAAACCACTACAAACAATCACAGCCATTTAATTTTTGTTTAAACCTTTTAATAAACAAAATTTATTTTTGTTTATTTAAATAAATGTTTAAACACTTTAAAAGAAACACAAAAATATCAAACGAAAAATAAAAAATATTTTTAAAATACATAACTGATTATAAAAATATTTATGAATATATATATATATATATATTCATATATATATATATATATATATATATAATCTAAAAGAGTCGTAAAATATAATATGTCTAAAGGACACACACAAAATGTCTTAAAAAAATAAAGTCTCAAAAGTGAGACAATCAAGAATGGCAATTTCAAGTTTGATTATATAGTCAACATATGATTTTGATAATTTGTATATGTATATTTGTGAGATTACTGATTAATGTCAAAATTGTATTTTATCACCCTATTTTCTATCTAATAATACAGTCCATGCTCGTTAAATTGCAATAATTGTACTCATTTAGTGTATAAAATTGATATTCTTAATTAATTGTTTTTGTAAGGTATATTTGAGTATTTACAGGATCTGGGAGGCATATGTTAAAGTCTAAAAGCAATCTGAGCAAGAAACATCCACAAACGTGCTTTCAAGGGCAGAGTGCTAATTTTATAAGGCAATACTGAACTCGAACTCTTCACGAAGATTATTGGCCTTGAAACGAGGAACATCTTGGTTCAAATGACGCATTAATACAACATCAAACGAGGAAGTTATGAAGAGTCAAGTTCGAAACTGAAAAAACGCGTGTCATATTCAGATGCTGCCATGTGGCCTTTTTTGCTGCTATTTAAAATTAGATAGGGCTAAGGAGAGTTGAACCCATGACTTCCCCTTTCCCATTCCCTTATATTTCCATCATACCAACCTATCATTCATTAAACATCATGTACCCATTAATATATAACCCATAATTCAACCAAGTTTCTTTCCTCATCTTTTTCCATCCACACTCTCTCCCACATTCTTCTTTCTTTATTCTTTCTTTCTCCCACTTTCTTCTTTCCCTTTTTTCTTTTAAAAAAAATATTTATCCAACTTTTTCCCTCCCCTTTTCTTTATTTTATAATTTTACACACATGATTTATTTCTTTTCTTATTTTTTCTCACACGCTTTCATCTTTTTGCCCATCACCCATTTTTCCCACTGCCATTTTTACTCCATTAAATCCATGTGCGACACTCATTAAATAAATGCTTTGGTATTTTTTAAAATCCCACTACAAATATTAAAATTTCTATTTTACCCCAACATAATTTTATTCACCTATATAAAGGAGCATTTGAAGACACATTTGAACATCCAATTTTAGAGTAGGAAACATCCAATTTTTAGTGTAGGAATTCATCCGTAGAGTAGTTTAGTCCCATTTTTAGTTTATAATATAATTTCAATTTTGGATAAATTGCTCAATTAATCAATTTAAGACTTTATAAATAGTTTATTTGCTTTATATAATTAGTTTCAATGCTTTCAAAATTAGTTAATTATTTTCATAAAGATTTTACTTATTCTAAAAATAGTTTTCTTGCTTTAAAAATTACTTCATGTCATAAACTATTTTAGTTCATTATTTACAATGATTTATAAGTAATTAAATTAGGTTGAGATTATTCAACTCGCCTTGGGTATGTGGTTTCTTCTTTATGGTATGATGGATGACGACATGTTTTGATGAGTTAATTATTTTTGATTTCGCACCTAGAAACCTTAGTGGGGTATATCATGTATGAACCATATTTTCTACCTTGCATATATAATTTTGAGAATATTGTTCACACCAAACTCAGATTTAGGATTTTATGAAAATTTGGGGAATGACACTTTGTTTAAATGCGTATTTGAGAATTCAGGGATTCTGTGGAATGATTCGTATATTAGGTCAGCCACATACAAATTCAATTTTACCAAATTTTATCTTTGAATTAATTTAGTGTACAAGAAAATACATGGTCTAAATTAAGTATAGCAAACCAGCATGTAAATATGCGAAGAAGTTGAAAAAATCCCTAAAAGGAAAAAAACCTTTAATTAAGCATTGTACAAGATTTGACAAACACATTAGACTTATAAAACACTTAGCTCACTAAGTATGATGCTTAGCTCTTCAAATATTATACAACAACAACACAGTCCAGCACCACCCACATGAAGTAATTCTCCCTCGGTATCCACCGATCAACCTTCTTCTTCTGTAGTAAGGCCTCAACTCCACAAATCAGTAGTAGGGTAAGACTCTACAAGGTCTTTGAACAATGAAAGTATTCTTCTTTATTTTCTTAAGTGATTTCTAAATTTCCAAGGAGTTTAGTTTGTTTTTGGAAGAGTTTGATCACAAATGAAACTCTAAAAGGGCGTGGAAAAGATTGAAAAAGAGTTCTTAAAGACTCTAATCCCGCATCTCTTTTTATAAGGAATTTTTTCATAAAAGGATAAACATAATATATATAAAATTTAATTAAAAAATAAATTATCGGACACTTGTTCGAATGACTTGGTACCTCATTCGAACGACGTACCCATTTTGTTCGAACCAGCTTCCAACGACCTATCGAACAACATTCTAGATAAGGATGAAAAATCGACTCATTCGATCGTGGGAACCTCGTTCTAACGACCTCGTGTATCTCGTTCGAACGACATTGCAAACTTGTTCTAACGACCCAGTGAGATTTTTAAAAATTCCTTTATATTTGTTTAAATCATTTGGATATACAAACTCTTAAAATTATAAAAAAAAACTTGAAAATTTAAGGGCTTTACCAAAGAAACCACAACTCTTCTAAATGTTGTTGAGACGAACGATTCTTCAATCTTAAAAAATTATCCAACTTTGTCTTTAAATCCATAGAAGTAGTCGTGTAGGTGCAGTGTATGTGTAACGGGATAAGCAAAAATAAAAATACATTGATCAATTATAAAACTTGCTCTTACAATATTAATCTTATTTTAAGACTGTTTAACCACGTAACCATTTATGCTATGTATTCCGAGGTGAAGAATTTAATTCTCAATCTATAGTTTTCATATTTGTAAATTAATCTAGTTTCAATACTCTCCGAGATTAATTTTAGTATAAAATCATTTCAATACTAAAAAAACATCTTTTATATTTTTTTAAAAGTAATAAATCAATTAATTTCTAAACAATGTTCTCTGTGGATTTGATACCCTATGCACCGATGTACTTATAACACAAGTGTAGTAATTGTTAAAATTTTTGCATTGAGGTGGAAAACCAACAAACGAAAGTGTCCTTATATCTCGGTGTCATGCCTACGTACCTAAGGTTCAAAGCCTACGTTGTTCGGTAGTAACACTTATTCAAACGTGATGTGTGTGAAAGTGTAGAACTTGACATGAGAGGGTGATGGATGGTGTATGGAATATCATAATAGTAGTGAATCCGAAGATGTCTGATATTGGAATATAACCTTATAATTGAGGGGTGATTACTAGCCGGAAGGTGTTATCCTTCACATTAGGTTGGAGGTGTCGAATTGGGAGGAGTTGTTTTAAGAAGCGGGGATGTTGATTCAATGATGTAATGTTCTCTTGGTGAGAATCATAGTAGAGCACTACATCTTGGTATTTGTGTGGACAAGGAGAAATCGTGGGAGTTAAAAAGATCGGGGATGGATGCATCCATAAGAAATAATACGTCAAGAAATGTATCATAATGCTTGATATTCACGAGTTTGACTCAGTATAGTGCCTACATATCCAAGGAGACTTACGGTTAAAGACATCGTAGTTTTAACAAAATGATGTCAGATAGCATATAGGGGTGTCAGACTTGAGATGGAGACACCCCAAAGAGATAATACGACGAGAGATGTATTATGAGCTTGGGCTTTATGAGTTTGACTCAGAATAGTGCCTACGTACCCAAGGAGACTTGGGATCAAAGCCAACTTAGTTCCAACATAATACTATTAGATTACATATAGGGGTGTAGGACTAGAGGTGGAGACATCCCGAGGATATGATATGCCGAGAGATGTATTATAAGGCTTGGGATTCACGATTCTAGCTAGATATAGTGACTATGTACCCAAGGATACTTAGGATAAAAGTCAACGTAATTCCAACAGTTGAGTATATCTACTGGTGTAGGCAACGAGATACCAGGTATATAAGGTACATCAGTGCGATATTTATATAACCTAGTCCTTAATATAGCATTTTCGTTGTGCTAGATTGATATATTTATATATTAAAATAATATGTTGATCAAATTCATATGTTTCAAAAGTATTGAAATAAACAAACATATTCCAGATGCCGTGCAGAAACAAAGTTTGTTTGCTCCTATAAGTGAGGGTAGTTGAATTTTAGACTTTGGCTTGCAAAGTTTTGGGTTGAACGTAGCTCAATGGCACTCTCTAGAGAATTTGTTTTGAAAGGTATGTTTTCATGTTTGTATTTTAGAATCATGGCATTTGATTTGTATTATTTAGCATATCAGTATGTCAGTTCGTATGCAAGTGGAGGTGATGGCTTAAAAACCAGACTCTAAACAATTATAAATGTTTTAAATTGCAGACTCAATCCTCTAAAAGGGGGTCGATTTAGAGAGTACAAAAGTATGTTCAATTTATAATAATATATAAATATGAGGTGTTGCACCCAAATTTGGTCAGAGGTTGTTTACCCTTGTGGCGAAAACCGACCTTTTGCCTTGGGAAAAGCCCTGCTTTTTGGTGCTTTTCAGTTGGGCAAAGCTTCATCTAGGAAGGCCTTTGGGGATTTTTCTAGGGTTTAGGCTCACTTTTTTATTTTTAGGCAACATTTTTGATGTATGAATCACTTTTTACAATGACTCCGTGGAAGTACAAGCTTTTCCTTTTGAAAAAAGTGACTTTTCTGAAGTATGAGCCCTTCGAGATTTTTCAAAAATGATCTCGAGTATCTCGGGCACTCGAGATTAAGAAAGCTAGAAAACCGAATCAATGTTGGGTTTTGGAATCATTTTTTTATGGTTAGCGGTCACCTATATTTATAGGGGTTTTGACTGATCGAATGGATGATATACTAAAGATCCCGAGCCGTTGATTTTTTATCAACGACTGAGCATATATTTTCCAAATCATTTTTGTCATAGGGCTTTGGTTGATCGGCATTAGCCTTCGAACGATCGGCTATTGCAAGAGAGCCCTTTGGTCGATCGGTCAAAGGTTCCAAAGGGGGTGTTTGTTCATTGGTTTACTAGATTTACTGGATTTTTGGTTTTTTGCATTTTGGCCTCATATACTTCGGTCTTTGGTGTTTTTAACATCATAAACTTTAGTGTAGGTTTCGAATGTTGTATTTTCTTGGGGTTTATTTTGGGGTTCATGTCCAGGGCTTATTCGGGACTAGACAAAGTGTCATAGAACCTCGATTGAAGATTGAGTTATCCAAAGAGGTGGTCGATTTAGAGTGTGCGCATACGGATACTCATCGTCGAAATAAGAGCTCAAAAATATTGGTTTACCTATTTTGGAAGTGGTATGGCATATATAAGCAATGGTTAGGAATTTAAGGGTAGGAAAATTGGATTTTTTTGGAAAATGAAAGGGGTTTAGTCAATTGGTAAAAGGGCGAGGGGAACAGCTAGTCGATCGGCTAACTATGCCTTCAGACCAAAGTTTATTTAATTGTCAACACCTTACTATTTTGGGAAAGTTCAAGTTTTCCTCTTTATCTCTCTCACTAGGGTCCCAATTTTTCTTGCGTTTCTCTCGACTCCTGCATGTGTTAGCTTTATTTTTCCTTCATTCGTGACATAATATTGACCATGGTAATGGCTCAGGCTTTGGGATGCCTGATGTGCCTTTCTTATTATCCATGACTGAGAGTACCAGAAACGAGGGATCCGGGTACAAGGGCAAACGTCCGGGTAAGAGGACCCGTATTTGACGGGTGTTTCTTATTGATGAGGCTTTTGGTGAGTTTTTTAGGTGATGTAACCTCCTAAAAAGATTACTTTTGTGTTTTTTTGGATATAGGCACACACACACACACACACACACACACACACACACATATATATATATATATATATATATATATATATAGTATGTTCCTTGAGGAGGAACAGGATAAATCCTCAATACATTTTCATTTTGTTTGGGGATTCTCATTTTATGCACCGTGTACATAAATAAAGACATTCCCCATTGAGAGGGTTGGATGCAGTATATGCCGTTTTTCTATTTTTCTTTTTATATATGAATGACGTACATATGGACAGACTTGGGCCTAAGCCCTTAATTTGAACCGATGACAAAAATTAATATTGATAATAATAATAATAATAATAATAATAATAATAATAATAATAATAATAATAATAATAATAATAGTAGTACGAGGATGAGAGGAATAAATGTTCCCCGTCTTTTTGAGACTCTTCTTTTGGGAGAGACAATTTCATCCTATTCGTCGGCGAGCCACATTATTTGAATGGATGTAGGAGGAGGAGATGGAGGTCCCCCTTTTTCTTCTGAGTGTGATAAGGCAAGGGACTTCAGAGATAGCTTTTGGAGATAGAAGTTTCATCCTCTTTTTCCAAAAGAATAGGGTGCCATTTAACAGAGAGATCTTAGAGGGTCTGTATGGCTCGATATTTGTCCCGAGTTGTGAGGTGTTTTGAGGGAGAGGGGAGAGAGCCTTCAGAGGTAGATTCGAAGATAGGAGCGTCTTCCTTTTGCCAAACATAAGGTTCCTATAAGAGGGGAGCCATTAACGAATCTTCCTTTCTCGATATTTATCCCAATTTGAGCCACAAAAGGAACTTGAAGATTGGTTCACAGATGGAGGTTAGATGGTTGATGAACCGGCTGATATATTATAATTTCCTAAGAAAACCTCGGACTTCTTTCTCTGTTCGGGGTGGTGGCATCTCAAGTATGGCCTTCAGCTTGGCAGGATCTGCTTCTATCCCCTTTTCGCTGACCATGAATCCCAAGAGTTTTCCCTTTATAACACCGAAGACATACTTTTGTGGATTGAGTCGCGTCTAATACCGTCGTAGTCTTTCGAAGAACTTCCGGAGAGCGGGAACATGACCTTATCTAGTTTTGGACTTGATAATCATATCATCCACATAAACCTCGACCTCCTTGTGGATCAGATCGTGCAGGATGGTTGTGGCAGCCCTTTGGTAGGTAGCCCCCGCATTCTTGAGACTGAATGGCATAACGGTGTAGCAAAAGGTTCCCCATGGGGTGATGAATGCGGTTTTTTCTTGATGGTCGTCGTGCATCTTGATTTGGTTGTATCCGACAAACTCGTCGACGAATGACTTGAGAGCATGACTGGCTGTGTTATCCACGGTCATGTCGATATTAGGTAGTAGATAATCATCCTTTGGAGAAGCTTTGTTTAAATTTTAGTAGTCCACACACATTCAAACCTTCCCTCTTGATTTCGGCACAGGTACAATTGTGGCTAGCCATGTGGGATATTCGATCACCCGAATGAAACCCACGTTTAACTGTTTGAACACCTCTTCTTTGACCTTGAGCGACCATTCGGTGCGGAGTTTTCTCAATTTTTGTTTAACCCGGCTTGTAATCTAAGAGAGTAGGGATCTCGTGCTGAGCTATTTCAGGATCAATGCCACGAACTCCTTTAGCAATTCTTCGAATTGTGCACGCTCATGCTCGTCAAGGGTGGCCCCTATCCTAATCTCGCGCAGTTGGCTACTAGAACCGATATTAATAACAACAGTCTCTTCTTCATTAACTTGAATGCGGTTATATTATTTATTATTAACCTTATTTAGATCAGTTAAGAATTATTCATTTGTAAAATCATCATCATCAAAAGTTTGATTAGAATTCAAGCAGTTAATGTAAGGCACAGCAAGATACTCAAAATCTTCATTTATTTCATTGATAGGGAAAACAACATTGAGAACCTCATCAAAAGAGGTCTCGATTACATTTTAGCGAGGATAGACAACAGAAGAAGAAATAGGGTAAACATTGGGGTTAGGGGAGATTTCAAGAGGCAGAACTGGCGCAGCATGCCAGTTGAGGAGAGGAGTATCAACAGCTTTAATTAGACGGGATGGGTCCATTGATGTAGTGCCTGAATGAACCATGCAGAGTGCCAGCCCTAGTGTTTGCAAGTTGAAGGAATCTTCGGAATCACTTTCCTCAGTCTCTTCGGTATCTTTGATGAGCGGTTGTACGCGGTGTGGGAAACTTTTGGCCCATGGGTATCTATCTTGGAAAAAGATCTCCATTCCCGACCTCATCTTCTTGTCTGTGTGGTCATACCATGGTTCTGGAAAACCACAAAAGGGGAAGTCCTCGCCTTCTTTGATGAATCCTCCATTTAAAGAGTCTCCTGAGATAGTTCGGATGCAGTCTAATCTTTTCTTTGGTCGAAACTGGCGGATCATTCTGAGCTCTTGTTCTGATGGTTGATACCCCAAGCCGCAAGGAGGGAAAGCTTTCTTCAGTTCGATGGGCTTAAGTATCCCTTGCTGCCTTTGACCTAGCCCCAGTCCGGGCATGATGTGCATGTTTCTGAACATCTGAATCACATTGACATTGCCATGAGGGTCATATTTTGGAAAACCATTTCTTTGAAACTGTACCCTACCGGGAGTAGGAGTGGATCAACTCGGAATCCTGATAGGAGCATATCATTTGACCCATGTTGTATCTCAAGAATTGGACTACTGGCGCTTGCACCCTCGACATTTTCATCGTCGCCTAAAATGGTGATGAATCACCCATCGGTGAAGAACTTTAATTTCTTATAGAGTGAGGAAGACACGCCCTTGATATTGTGGAGCCAGGGGAGCCCGAGCAATAGGTTAAAACAAAATGGGATGTCTATGAATTGGAATTCGACGACATGGTTTATAGGGCCAACCCCTATTATAAATTTTATGGAGCCCATCACCTCCCGACGGGTATTATCATAGGCACGTATAGCGGCGGAGGTTGGAGCGAGGTCGCTTTCTTTCAAGCCTAAACACTTAAAGGTTCTCAGTGGGAAAACATTCAAGGCGCACCCATTATCGACAAGGGAGAGTGGCACGGCCTTTTCCATAACTTCGACGGAGATGTTGAGTGCATGATTGTGATTTGGCCCAATTTTGGGGATTTCTTCTTCAGAGAATGATAACATTCGGGTAGAGGTCAAGGATCCGACCAGTTTTACCGCTTCTTCTGGTGTGGTAGAAGGAGGAACTATGGGTCCAGTGAGCAGCTTGATTAAAGCATTTCTGTGTAGCTGGGAAGACATGAAAATCCCCCATAGAGTGATGTTAGCTTGAGTTTTCTTTAGTTGATCGAGGATCTTGCTCTCCTCAATGGTCATTTCTGGCATATGAAGGTTTTTAACGCCCTTCCCCTTGTCATTTGCTGGAAGTGAGCTTGGAACCTGGTAAGGTCTCCCTGATCTGGTCATGTGATTTACTGAAGAAGGAAAGAACATGAACCCCGTTTCCTCGTCAATCTCAAGTTTTTCTGCCACCCTCTTTATTTTTCCGAGGAGTTCTTCGAATGAGATCATCCCACATATGTCGACTATTAGGCCAGCTCTTCCTGAAGCCTATTCGTCACTCGAATCTTCGAATTCTTCCCCCCATCCGGTGGTAACAATTCTGTCTTTTCATGTAAAGTCGATGCATTACACAACTTCAATGACTTCTTCATACAAGTTCTCCCATTCTGTGGGGATATGTGTGATTGAAGGAACCAAGAACCCTTGTAGCTTCAAAGTGTCAAGTAACCCGATGATACTACAAATGCTATTGGTTTGCCTTAATAATTCTGCCATAATCTGGATAACATCATCTAAGCTGACTTCGTCGGTTGGTACCACCCATTTGTCTGAATTTTGGTCCCATTTCCGTGCTTCCAAGAACATGGTGCTGAATTTCTGGCAATCGATGACCATCTGTGAGGGAAATTTCAACCCGAACTCTAGGAGTTGGTTTAACACCTCTGACAATTCCATACTTCTATTTGCAGAACGGGTACGGACAATGATACATGCTCTGGTAAGGAGTGACAGTGCCTGATCAACGAGGCTATTAGGGTGTAGGAGGAAATATGGGAAAATTTGAAGAGTTTTAGGAGAGTACATGGGTGTGATTTGAGTTGAGGGATCGAAATCTGGGTTTTCTTCCAAGAAGATGGCATTGGCATGCTTTGGGAGTGGGTTGTGAGTAGTGTTTGGCTTAGGATTAGCTGGTGGGGCGATGGTACCCCAGTCAATGAGATCTTGGATTATATTCCGAAGGTGAAAGCATTGGTCGGTGGTATGGCTGGTAGTTTGGTGAAAGGCGCAATGAGCATCGGTCTTGAAGTTTCTTGGGAGTAGATTTGGTAACGGACGGGGATCCAAGGGTTTGATGAGGTTTCGGCTTAACAGGGCTTGGTAAACTTTAGAGAGGGGAGCATGGAGCTCAGTGTATTCCCTTCGGATGGGGGCAGGGCGGATTTCTAGTGCTTATGATGTGGTTGGTTGAGAGATGTTATTGATGGTTGAGACTGTAGCACTGGCAGGTTTGTCATACTTTCTAGGGGTGAACTGTTCGGACACCTTCTTCGGTTCAACCTCTGTTTTAATAAGGCTTTCCTCGATTTCCACTCCAGCCTCTCTAAGAGCTCGTAAGTGGGGATAGTATTGTCCTCCCATCGTCGCTCAGACATGGGGCAAGAAGTTCTTTTTCACTATGTTGACACGTTCTTCCTCCAATGGCCGATTGGTCATGGTAGCTTCCTGCTCCCTCCACCGGATTATTAAGTTACTGAATGATTCTCCAGGATTCTATTTGAGCAACTCTAAATCATGACGGGTGACCTCAAGCTCTTCGTTGTATTTATACCGCGACCATCCTCCCAGCTACGGATTCTGGATTCCTCAAGAGATAAAAACCATCGGAGGGCACTATCCTTCAGAGTTTGATGAAACAATTGGGCCATCACTTCTTTAGAAGTCCCTAGTAGAGTCATGGAACGATGATAACTGCGAAGATGAACAATTGGGGGTCCACTCCCTCCGAACTTCTCGATATTTGACATCTTGAACTTCTCAGGCAACATCTCTTTAGGATAAGGAGACATGTGGGTGTAGTCCATGTAATTCCTAGAGATCCTGACTTGGTCGAATTTATTGGTGAGCATATTGAGATCCTCTTTGACTTTATTCAACTCCTCATCCTTTGGATCAACGACCATAGGCAAGTTAGCCACAAGCTGGGCAATGTTCGACATTGGAAGCTGAGCAAGCGGCGGCCCATTAATAGTAGGGGCACGTGGAGCGTGCTGATATTGTTTGGGAACCCATATAGGCTCGGGTAGGCCCATAGCACGAGGGAATAGGGCCTCGGTCTCTTGAGGAATAGGAACTTGGTTTCGTTGCATTTCTCGAACCTCAGTTTGGAGGTTGTCAATCTTGAACACGAGCTGAGCTAGGACTGTCGTCAGATATGGCTGTATGACTAGTGCTTGATCTGTATTCTCCATGGAAAGTGGATGGAATTCGAACTCAGAAGAAGTAGTAGAGGAGCGGATGAAACTCCGGGGTGATTTGACTGAAGACCGAAGCCAGTAGGGAGCTAGGCCAAGGGCTTGTTATCGACCTGAGAGGGCATAGGATGAGATTTATTTTTGAGAAAAAAAAGGAAGAACTATTTTTGGATTTTTGATAAAGAAGGGAGAAATGTTTTTGGATTTTTTTCTTTTTGATAAAAAAGGGAGAAATGTTTTTGGATTTTTAATAAAGAAAGGAGAAATGTTTTTGGATTTTTGATATGTAAGAGAGAAATATTTTTGGAGACGGAACTTAGCATGATTATTATGATTATTATGTTTTCACTTTTATTTAATTCTCCTAAATGCAATACCGGACGGGACCCGAGCCTGGAAAAGTGGGGTTTTTAGTATATGCAAAGCTACGGCTGGACTTGTAACCAGGCTCACGAACAGGGTCCCGTTTTAAAAATTTACGAAAATTTGGACGGTAGATCGACCCGGAATTTCGGCAGAGTTTCGAGTTGAAACTGGCAATCTAAAGTGCGTGTCCTAGGTTTGACACCTATATGCGGGTATGCAGTTGGTTGGGTGAATCGGCATGGGTTCCCCCCTTTGGCGTGACTTTCACGATATACGTCTTGCTCTTGTGGGCAATCGGTACGTGTGGACAAGCCATTTGATATACCTGAGTGTACATGAATTGCCTCACCATATACCTCGTGGGGATGGTACGTGTGAGAGAAAATTCGATATACTCGGCGTACGTGAACGAATTCCTTGCGATATACCTCCCGTCATGACTTCGGTCAAGCGGTATGATGTGGGGGAACCGTTCGATATACATCGAAGGTACTTGGCCAATGGAAGGTGAAAGTCATATCTCTTAGGCTAACCGGACCAACGCCCATCACGAAGTGACCGTCCAGTTACTGGGTAAAATTTGGTCAATAGCAATGCTCTTTGGTGATGTTGTGTGAATCATGCATGATTCTCTTATTAGTATCTTATGATGAGAATGCCTTTCTTTGATTATGCCAAACATGGAGCAAAGTACAAGTACCCAAGGTTCACCAAGTATGGATGGGCGATGCGTGTAACATGGGGATATATATGTGATCCTAGGTGCACATGGTGTGAAGTGTACATGGATAAATTTCTACAAGTGTGTGAACATAAGCATAAGCATGGGATATACACGAGAAAGGGGAACATGCAGGTATGGGGGGAAACATAAGAAATTATAGCATTCATGTAAACAGAGTCAAGCCCTCAAAACAAAAGCATATTCCCAGCAGAGTCGCCACTGTGGCCATCCCCGATCCTCGCCGTGCGGGGGGGCTCGTGGAGGAAGGATCCTTCGGGTCCCGCGCGTCCCTCTCGGGAGCGCTTCGACCGGCGTCGTTTGAGATGTGGTGCAAAAATGTAGAGAGATTTAGAGTCGCCAGTCTATTTTACTCAAAACAGACAAAAAAAAGGGGAAGCCACCTCAATGGATGGTATCCAAAGACATACTGGTGCGTGCGAAACCAAAATCATTCGAGAAGGGTTCAGAGGCTTAGTTACGAAATGGGAAGGTGTTAGGCACCCATTCCGCCCTTTCGGTCTCTCATGAATATTTGCTATTTTCCCTTATATTTCCCCCCGTGATATGTGTGCCTGTGTATATATATAATGGAGGTAGGAATCCTTGACTTGTATCATGGAAAAGATAAAGTGAGTCATCCGTAGGAAGATATAAGAATAATATTAGAAAAATAAGATTTACCCGATTACCCCTACGTTGATCGTTATAATGGAACGATAACGCATATGGAGTAATACGTCACTAAGAGCAAGTATATAGAATATAAGAAAAATGGATTTAGAGAAGATATAAATGAGAGAAAAAGTGAGGAAAAGGACTCGAGTCTTGAGTTTTACCCCGAGACACCTACATAGCCTATAAAGGCATCAAAGTCCATGTAGTTCGCATACAAAATGAGGGGTGGGGTTTATCCCATAAATCCAAATGGGGGGTCTCTTATTTGTAAGTGTGTGTGTGTGTGTAGAAAAAGTGTTTTAGTTGTGAGAAAAGTGTGAGAATCCCTATTTGGAATTTATGAGAAAACCCTATTTTTCTTGTTTTTTGGGTTTTTATTTATAGGAAAGTAAGAGATGTGCAATAATACTAAATAAAAAGTATATTAGGATGTGTGAGATGAGATAATAAAAGTGCTAAGTAAGAAAATAAGTTATTGGGAAATTAAGAGAATTTAAGAGAGAGTTTGAGAAAGTTGGACCTTCTTGAAGATCTTGAGCTTGATCTTGAATGTTGGAGAGCATCCCTTGCACTTGGATGATGATGGAGGGTGGCTAATTCATCAAGTTTGATGAAGAGGATGATGAAAAGTGGAAGTAAAAAAAGGATTTGGGAGTTGAAATCACGCTGTCTTCGAGAGAGGTTTCTGGGATTCGCTGAGAGAGATTTTTATCAGATCTGGGCTCCCCTTGTAAATGAGGTGAAGGCCTCATTTTATAGGCTCAGGTCACTACCGATCGGCATAGACCCGTTTCGGCCTATCGGCACCTGCCGATAGGCAGGGTCTGGAACCTGCCATTTGGTAGTGCGCTTCAGGCTTTTTTAGAAAATTGGCTGCCGAGGGAAAACCGTAGGTTAGAATCACACACGGTGCATACCGTTGGAAAGGTAATTCAGAGACCTTTGAAAGCCATTGGGACCCTTCCCAGGTTTGGGAGTTGACTTTGGGTCAAATATGGATCGAAAGCGTTTGTCGGTCCATTGAACGGGGAATCGTTCGGACGCAAACGGATCGTTCGTCCGCATAGTAAGTCCAAATCGTGCACGGGGTAGACCATTGGAAAGGTTAGGAGATGTACTTCAACATTCTAAAGAGTTTGACCTGGTTTGGAGAGTTAACTTTGGTAAATTGGGCCCGGGAAGCATTCGGTGAGTCAAACGGATCGTTCGTCTGCATGGAAAGTCGGAATCGCGCATGGGGCAGACTGTTGGAAAGGGGATTCAGTGCCTTTCAAAGATTCATTCAGCCTTGGTCGAGCTGAAGAGTTGACTTAGGTCAAACAGAGCCCGGAATCGCTCGGTGGCCTCTAGGTCAGGTTTCGGACGCAAATGAATCGTTCGTTCGCATGGTAAGTCAGAATCGTGCACGGGGCAAACCATTGGAAAGGGGATTCAGTTCCCTTTGAAGATTCATTGAGTCTCGGTCGAGATGAAGAGTTTGATTTTTTGGTCAAACTGAGTCGGGTAGTGCCCGATGGCTTCTAGGTTAGTACTCGGGACATGACCTAGGTTTATAGTGATGAAGGGAGGTACTAGGGACCTAAGGAGAGTTAGGGGGTAATATAATGGGGTGTCTACATCCCCGAGGAAGGATATTATACCAGATTTGGGCAGATCTAGTAATTGTTCAAGGGAATGCTCTACACCTCATTTCTTCGAAAACTGCATAAATATATGTTGCTGATTGATATTTTTCTATATGGAGGAATGGATCAGTTTTCCCATCATATTTGGGTGTAAGTACTGGAGCTTTGAACTTTGTTGGAGTGGGGAAATCCATAATTGATTGCACAATGGGAGATCCTTTTACGAAGCTTCTTTGTAGTAGGTTTTTGGCCTTAGCCATCTCTCCTAGCCTATCGTCTAATCTCTGGATAAAACCTTTCCATTCATTGTTACCAGCATCAGACCTATGCATTATTGTTTTGTTGTTCGCCGAACTCTCCTCTTAGGATTGTTGCTCGGCCCGAGAAGTATGTTGGGCATCTGATCTAGACTAGGAAAAGCCTTCCCTTCGATCAGATGGTCGTCGAGTGTTTCCTGACATTACCCTTGGAACATTTCTGTTCCCCTAGGTCCCAAATGATTGAAGGGAGAATCATAACTTAGCCTTTCTGGAGAGTAGGACTATGTATTAAAATATTTTGACGCCCTGGATAGTGAATTTGATCCTGGACGATAGGATGTATCCCCTGTAGTTCTTGACTGACTTCGATTGCCAACTCTTGGTGGTGGCGGTGGCATATTTCCAAGGGTAGACATAGAAGGTGATCCTGCTTGAAGAGTTTTTCTGAGTTGCCTGATAGTGTCCTACATAGTTTATTGGCCTCTTGCAAGACTGACCAAAATTCTAGTTAATTCATTTGCCGTTGGTGGGGGCAGAATGGACATGTGGAATTCCATCATTCTTGAGACTTAATTCAGGAATATCATCCATTCAAGTGTTTGAATAAATGAAACCGATTATAAATACGTTCCCACGGATGACGCGAATATGTTGATGCAAAAAACTAGATTAATCTAACTAATTGATCACAGATAAAAATGAGCAAAGAGACAAATGATTTTTAAAGTGGTTCGTCTTAAAGAAAGGCCTACATCCACTGTTGTTTATTGATTTGTTCAAGTGCCCCTCGTCTCATTGTTCATGTCCCTTGGTTGTAGGGTTTACAATGTATTTATAGCCCTTTAAAGGTGTACAAGAGTTGGAATATTAAAGGATAGAATGCCTTTAGAACATAGGCATTTACAACTATACAATGTTAATAACGTTTACAACTGTTAATGATTTGCTGTCATCGTTGATCAGTCTTCTTGGTGTTGGTCGTTCTTCCTTAACTTGTTGGATGGCACTCCTTTAATTGGTTGGTAACTTGCCTTACTGACTTAGGATAATTTTTGGTATCAACAGATGGGTTAAGGCCAAATTGGATTTCCTTATGGATTTTGATGAAATGGGTATGTGGGTTAATGTTTTTTGCGAGTCTACAATGGGTATAGGCGTTTGTGTCGCTGATGTTTTACCTGATTTGATTTTTGGTCGGAGGTTGGGTCCAAGCACGTCCAAAATAGGTGGGTTTTGGAAGATATGGAGGTGCGTATTTAGTTCTGGGCGGATATGGGTTGGAAAGGCTGGACGAATTCACGAGTGGGCCGGAGCTCGGGTCTAGCTTGAAATGGGGGTATAATGGTCCTGCCAGAGGCTATGAAGATCGCTGGACAGTAGGCGGTAGAAGGTAGGTAGGAGGGAATTTGTGGGTTTGGGTTCTGAAATGAGTTGGGTTTGATTGGGTGTGAGAGAGGAAAGAGAAAGATAAAGATTAGAAGGAATGTCTTGGGTGCGTAGGTGTGAATGTTTAAAAGGAAGTGATGCGTGTATAATTTGTCCTAAACAAATTCAAATACTACGACTCAACTAATATAAATAAAATCTACTAAAAATAAAAATTCTAACTTATAAAAAAAATAAACACAAGTCTTAAAATAAATAGAAAATAAAACTAAAAGAAAATTTTAAATCTATTAAAACTAAATTAAATCCATATCCCAAAAAATAAAAGTCTCAAAGAAATAAAAATAAAATAATAAAACTAACCTAATAAAATTAAAAACTAATAAAATAAAATAAAGAAAAACTTACTAAAATAAACACGTTTACAATATTCATAAAAGGACTCGATACACAATAACGGACCCTATCACATACAACTATACGCACACAAATAAAATATAAAATAAATCCTAAAAATATACACGACTCAAAATAAAATATAAAATAAATCCTAAAAATTATATATGACTCAAATAAAAACGTAAAAAAAAATTACAAACTAAAAACACACAAGGCTCGGTTGATGGCTAAGACTCGATTTAGGCTCAGGTTTGGTACGGGATTGGGTTTAGGGCATCGAAACTCATCGAGCCAAGCTAAAAAAGGACTTTTGTCTTCACAATAGCTTTGATTTTCTTCATTTCATACTTTTTACCGCTACTTTGTCACAATTACGTCGATTTAGCATAATTTGATTCTGCGACTGCTGATTGACCTGCATATAGATAAATACAAATATAAGGCCATTTTTAATAAAAATGAGTGGCTAAAATGCATTTATTTGGGGTATAAAATCAACACTTTTGGGTGCTTATTAGTGATATGAGATTCGAATTCCTCCTAAGGGTTCGTATAAGGAGAACTTATTAGTAGTGGGGCGAGATTTATCAGTGGTTTTGGCAACTTTGGTCGCCATACTTTCTTCTATCTTACACCCTATGTGATCGAGGGTATTAAAATATGGGATCCAAGTGAGACCAAGTTTAGTTTACACTTCTTTTCAGAGGTTTATTACGATCTCTATCTGGTCCCGCTCTAAGGGATGATTGACCATTTATTCAACTTTATCTCTCCAACGAGTGATAAGATGCCAACTGCCTCTCCTTCCTCCTGTTTCAGCCTTTCAAGATCCTTACGGATGATGCCGAGTTATTTGTTGTTTTCATACTGCTTTAGAAAAGCATGATATACATCATCCAATTTTTTGGCAGTCCCCTCATGTTTAAGGTCCATATACCAGGTGAGGGATCTTCCGTCCTGCATGGATGATAACATCCTTTCCAATACCCCTAGGTCGACATTTCGGACCTACATCTGAAATGGTAGTTAGATAAGTGGGCGGTTAGAGAGCCTACTCCTTTATAGGGAGTCAGGCTTTAGGATAGAGGGATATCTTCTTAATGTTGATAAGCTCATCAGTGGTTTTTATCTTGCTAATGGCCTTTTAAAGGATATGTAGTTCAAATTGTACCTCTAGTATCTCTTGATTTGGCTATAGGGGGAATCTCTTCGACTATCAAAGAAACCATAGATTCAGCTCACGAGGGACCTTGGAAGGCAGAGTTTGGGTACTCGAGGTACTAGTTACAAGGTTCATAGTAACCATGCGGGGTTAATGGTACATGGAAGTGTGGGCGCCAACATTAGTGGGGGAGCCGAAGAAGGAACTCGAATGGGAGTAGGTAGATCTTGGGGGTTAATTATCATGCCCTCGATAACCATCGTAGATGGTGTGAGAAGATTGAGGATTAGGGGAGAAGGGAAGTTCTCTCCCTTGACGGTATAGGTTCCTTACAAACGGACTTGAATTTGGCTTAGTGCCTTGATCTCTGACTGCATGGTGTTATGTGAAGCAGTAATTTTCTTAAGTTGCCTCAAAATTTGATCCATTGTCGATGGGACCTGGTCTTCTTTGGTATACATGTAGCGTACGAGGGTAAAAAAATAATAATAGTGGGTAGGGATTTCACTGATGAAGACTAAACAACCGCATTGAGCACATACTCGTGTTTATAAGGTAAGAACTTGGTGAGATTCGTCTACTGATGGTGATAACTGTAGGAAAAGTCGAGATAGTTTTGTTCAGGTTTTTGTGGACAAAAGGACTGACAGAAGGACAATATATAGGGGGAGAAGGATTCATATATGTGGTGACTTAATCTGGTGAAATTCTTTTATCTATTTTTAATCATATTTGGAAGGCATTATTTTTTGGTTATTTCATTTGGTGGTATCTTTAAAGGAGGAGAACTTTAATAGAGTCCCATTGGATTGGGGTATACTGGGGTGAGCTCTCATTTTTTGAACGAGAAATGAGGAAATACTAAATTAGGGTATAAAATCTTCTCCAAAAAAATGTGATTAGGGGAATCTAATGTAAGGGTACTTTATTTTGGAGATGACTTACAGATTCATACTATTTATCTCTCTTGTCCAGGGAAGACATTTAACCTTGAATTTGAGGGGTTTTGTACTAGCCTCTGGCCGCCTGACAATTGTTTTGAAATATTTGGTCAATATGACTTCCCATAAGTATCTATTCTTTCTGTGAAATATGTTGTGTTCCTAGATCTTTTTTTATATGCAAAAGGGTGATGTGACTCGGTTACTTGAAGATCGTTTTTCATGACCGTGGGTTACGATATACTAGGATGATTTGATAATGCAACCTTTAAAACACGTGTGACACCATTTTACCGTAGTATTGAATATTTATGATTGCCTATTTGATATACCCCAATACTAAAAAATATTAAAAACGCTTCCTATCATAGAGACCTTGGTATCCAGAGGGAAGTTGTTTGAAATACCAGAACGATGGACGAAAAGAGTAAGGACACTCATTGGAAACTAGCCTTTCGGTGAAGTGACTTTTTTAAAGTACGAGCTTTATTCTAGGAAGTGACTTCTCGAAAGTACGAACCTTTATTTTGGGGAGAGGTGAATTTTCTAAAGTACGAATGTTCCTTCGGATAGAGTGACTTTCCTAAAGACCACACATTAATAGTGGTTGGTCCACATCACTGGGTAGAGGGGAAAATATTGTCATAGGTGCCAACGAGGTTATAAAATTAGGTTTCGATGATACATTGCCTATATATTTCAGAGTATACCTATTTCACTAGCTTGATAATGTGAAATCCTTTATATCTTGCTCCTCGATATCCATTAACTTGCTCATGTGACTCAAGCCAATAAGTATACATACTAGTAAGTAGACCCTGATATATGTATACCCTGCTTCCAAGCCACAAATATATTATTAATAATGATATAACTACATTTAATTGATACGATTACTTCAAAACACATACTACTTCATTAAGTCTAAAAATAAATACTATAATTGAGTTTTAAAATCACTACTAAAATTGAGTTTGTAAATTACTACTATAATTAAGTCTAGAAAATAATATTACAATTGGATCAACAATTTCACTACTATAAGTATTGGAAATAAGTATTACGAAAGAACATTTCATAAACATAAAGCGTATAAATTGTCCATGCCACAGTATAACCCTTAGCATCCTTGATAGTATGGTATGACCCTTGGTAACCGATATATACCAGCTCCCTCTCCTCTCTAGGAAAAATATCAATAACACGAACTACATGTTCAAAATCAAGTAGTGTAAGACGATACAAACACTATACCAAAACAACTAACTTGTCACGATCTTTGACTGTGACAAGGGGTGACTTGTCAAGGTCTTTGACCATGACAAGTCTTGGGGTGACAACTCTTTTGTGACGGACTTATCACGGTCAACGACTGTGATACGTTCATTATACTTATCATGGTCCTGTCACGTTCTTTGACCTTGACAAGTTTTGTCACGATCAAAGACCGTGACAAGATCGTGAAAACACCTAAAAAAATTATCACGATCAAAGATCGTGATAAGTTTATTTGTTAAGGACTTGTCACCATTTTTTATCGTGATAATTCTGGGTAGATTTTTAAAAAAAATGCTGGGCAATATGACCAATTCCACTACCCAGCAGTATATTTGTACCTATTATAGTAAAAGTGTACATGTCCAAACGGCATAAATCGAAATAAAATACAAATAATGTACCAAATCATGGCATATAAAATCCATATCCAAATAAAATAGAAATGAAATTATCCATATCCAAACCAACATGTACCAAAATAAAAAATATACAAATACAATCAAATATCCAAATAAAAAAGATAGAAATAATGTCATGAAGAAGGAGCAGGTCGGAGAAGGAAGAAGGGCCACACGACATATGAATTGAGACATCCCTCAATATGCTCAACGCCGAATTATTAGTGCAACCACAAAGGTGAGTTCTCTTTTTTCTCCACCACTTGCGTGACGGGCACTCTTGCCTCAATGTCTTTGAGGGGGCGTCCATGAACCGGCATACTCGGGAGGAAGCTTTGATCCCGTAACCTCCTCGCTATAGGCTCCCCAATATATGTCGAGTAGAAATATGCTGGGCTAATAGATTGTTGACATAGGCCGCTCGACAGGGGTCACAATGGGAAATGGATCATCATATGGCATCGAGTCTAGGCGTATCAATGATAAAGTAGTGAAATCCTCGTCCTCGTCCTCGTCCTCGTCTACCTCTACCTCCTTACCCTTCCCCTTCCCCAACTTATGCTTCATGAAGGACAACATGTCTTGGATCGTCGCCTTTAACCTTGATAGCTTCTCGTCATGGATGTCCACCTTATGTGCTAACCTGGTGTTTCTCGTCTCCATTCCGATGATCCTCGACTTCCCCACCTGCAAGCTCACCCCTAGTCCTCCCCTTGCGATCCATCCCAAGCACTTGGCTGAGTGCAACCGTAGCCAAATATGCTATGTCGACATTAGACTGTGACTCATGCACTTCCTTAAGCTTTGATTGAAAAGACAAAAATTAGAAGATTAGTTAATTGAGTAAATAAAAAAATTATAACGTAATTAAAAAATTAAACATTTATAACTTAAAATGGTGGCTACGACGCTCGGGGCCACCTCATTGTCCTTGCCCTTTTTCGTCTGAATTGCCACATAGGCATCTAGCCTATGTGACCTACCCCTAGGGCCATTCCCCGTGTCCTAAAATAAAATAATACATAATTAGTAAGTAACGCAAAGTAATTCTAAATTAGAATAACATAAAACTAAAATTAAAGAAAAATAAAAACTTACCATCCTGTGCTCCACCTCGGGGTAAGACGTCCGCCCGGAGTAGTGCACGTCCGACCTTTTTGCCCGATTTTCCCTCCTCGATTGGTGAGATGCCAATTACCGCTCAGAGATCTCATTGTCGATAAACTTTTGCCATTGTGCCAATGAGATCAGCTCCTTCAAGGGGATGGTCTCATGTAGTCTCAGAATAGACTCTCGGGTGTTCCCAAAGTACCGGGCCCACAAATTCTTCTTCCACATCTTATATTGATCCCTCAATTGTTCCCACGTGGAGTCGCGGAGTTATGAGGGCAGGCCAAATTGTTCCTATCAAACAAATACAAACCAAAATGAAAGTAAGTGTTAGTTACTTATAACTATAACTATAACTATAAATATAAATATAAATATAAATATAAATATAAATATAAATATAAATATAAATATAAATACACTACTTGTAGTGCCCCCTAGATGTTCATCTTGAGGTCAACAGACATGGCTCTCCAATCAGTGTACCCCAGGCCAACGATCGCCTTCATCAACTCTAACGCTCTAGCCAATAATGTCATCTTATTCTCGACGAAGGACCCCAATTTGCCCCATTTTGGGGGCCTACTGGACGAGGAGACCTCGTCGCCTCCGCTACCGCGCCCGGATGAAGTCATATTCTGCAAAATTGTTATTATTAGTACAAACATATATATAGACTTTGAATTAATGCTCAAATCGGATAATAACAATGCATACCAATACCAATATCAATTTATATCAATTTCAATATATACCAATACCAAAATCAATTTACACACACGTACACTGCCCCCCCCCCCCCCCCCCATGCACACACACTCTCGGATCATGGACTTTGAATTAATGCTTAAATTGATTAAAATCCTAATTAAATTATTCACTTTGTTATTTCAAACATTAAAATGATTACGTACAAATAAATAAAAAGAATTAAATTATCATCCGATAATAATAAAGAACTAGAATAATACAGTCACTGGTCATTACAAATATTTGGAATACTTATTACATATCTAAAAATTATTTCAAATTCGGGTTGTCATAAAAAATGGATTGATATTCGGTAGGTGCAGTCAAGCCATTCACATTACTATTTAGATGCTTTGGCGCATGTAGGATGATTGGCAACGTCTCGTTGTTGATTTGAGTAAAACAGTTTCTTGACCTTTTGAAAAGCACAAAAAAATGGCTCGACGCTCATGTTTTCACTGCTCTTCAACTTGGACAAGTCAATCATGATCAATTTTTTGCTCTTCATACTCCTTTCGGCAAGCATGAATTGATTTATACTTCATTACCACACCTTTCAAATTGTTTTCATAGTAGGATAGTTGTTTGGAAGCATATTCTGTTTGGGTTGCACGCCCTTCACCCAAGTCAAAATTCTTGTCATGCTATTGCCAGACAAACCATACTAGGTCTTCAAACGATGAAAACCAACCATGGCATGTAAATTTGTTTGATTTTTCTCACAACCAGAGTATAACGGCTAGCTCATCTAAAATTTTAAAAGTTGGTAGTCATCTTCAAAGTTTATCCCGATATCTTCATGAGCACCTAAGCCTTGTACATCATCAGTGACCTCATTCTCTTCCACTTCATGAACTCCGTACGCATTATCAACTAAATTCTCTAGCATATTATGATCTACATTATCATCCTCCCCTTGTACATGTATTCTACTTGTTGAAAGTTGTTGTGAAGGTTGCTCGGGGATTAAAGGAACTTACGATTCCCTGTGAAAAAACCAAATTCGATAACTATCTTGCATACCCCATGTTAACAAATCTAATTCAACTGTTTTCCACTCAACCACCTTACTTACACCTAGCACACGGACACGGAAACTCTTAATTATTATGACATCTCTTTGCGAATTTCACAAATTCATTAGCACCTTTGCAAAACACATCCCCTAATCTATTTGTCTCACCCATCCACTCTTTGTATTTAGGATATCCCATCATAGCTACTACAAAAAAGCACCTATTATGGGTAAGAAGCATATATTCGTGGATTAGCATAAACAAAAGTGTGAATATTCAAATTCAATTTTAATTTGAAATTGAAATTAAAATTCTATTTATAATATTAATTCCTATTTCCTCCATCTCCTCTAAAGGGTGAGTGGTTCTATCCCATTCAAGGCCGTATATTTCTGTAATATACTTAACAGCTCATGCACATTATTCCAATTTGAGAACAATTCGGCAGCATATCCCCATAGTTCTCCAAGTACATGACATAGATTCGCAAGTGTGAGTGTTGTTTAAATTTGTCAATTGAAATAACACTTAACATCACATCATCTAGTATGTACCCAGAGAAAATTAAGATACGGCTGCATAACTTGCCCCAAAAGTAACAAGTTTAAGCTACTAAGAATATTATTATATAGAATCTATGCAGTCCCAAACTGTCCAAATGGGACAATTCGAGAGATCTCATTACAGGGGTAATGACTCTCGAACGAGCCTAATCGCTATTGAATACGTACACATAAGAACTAGAAGGATAGTATCTATGCGCACTATATGTAATTTAAAGTATATTTCATATAATTATATCTTATCAAAATTCGAGAGATTTCATTTAATTATGTAATTTAAAGTACACATAAGAACTAAAACTTATACCAATTTATACCAATATCAATACCAATTCAAATTCAAATTCAATTTTAATTTATACCAATATCAATACCAATTAGAATTCAATTTCATTTTAGAGAAACGGGCCCTATAAAATTACAATGTATACAAATTAAAAAGATTATTAATGTTTAGAGCATTTCATATATTTCAGTCCATTTCATAAGGAGATAAGGGGATGGTAACACTATTTGGGCAAAGTATAAAGTCCACAAACAACATTGATACTATTTTCGAAATCATACAAGCACATGTGACATTCCATATATTGATCCCCAAATTGAAAACAACACACTAAAATCTCTTACACAAAAACCAAACACAAATTGATTCTCTCACCAAATTGACATTATTAGTGATGAAGTCAAGATTAGGCCTTTGTGTAAATTAAGAGTCACCCTATACTCGTATTGTTTCATACATTATTGTATAAAACAATTATAAGAAACCGAGCTACTCGATTCATATATATGCAACCCCCATAATTCCCTTTGTCTCGGCACTTCACGAACCCACATAAACCCTCATCACTTCCCTGCCCCCACTCACCGCCTGCCCCCCACTCCCCCTACCCCTCACTGCCACCCCCATCCCCACCCCCCATTGCCTGCGCCCCACCCCACTGCCACCCCCCCACACATGCACGTAGTTCTACACACACACACACACACACACATATACACATATACACACACAGACACACACACACACAAACACACATATACAAAGGAAAAAGATAGAGAAAAAAACTCCCCTAAAAACGTAGAGAGAGCAGTCGCGCAGGAGAGAGATAGAAAAAAGGAGGAAATGAAAACGGTGGGAAAAAAAGAGGCGGTAGTTTTTTTTTACTGAGAAAGTTATCACGGACCTGTCAAGGTCTTTGACCATAACAAGTTCGTGACAACAGTACTTGTCACGGTCAATGACTGTAACAATCCCTTGTCACGGTCATTGACCATGACAAAAAATGCGTATTTTTTTGTCACGATCAATAACCGTGACAAATCTGGCCAGCTCAAAGGTGACAATTTAGCCTTTTGGGTGTAGTGAAAAATGTTTCAGAAATGATCTCTCATAATGCAATCTTCTTTATAATAAAATTTAATGTATCACATGATTGTGGTTTGGTGGGGTGAGGGGTATTTGGACTTTCCATATGTGGAATTGGTGATGAGGATATAGGCGTGTCAGAATACAAATCTTGGGTTTGAAATTGATGAGGCGAAACTGTTAGGAAGGATCTTCAGGATGGAAATATTGGATTTGAAAGTGTTGATCCAATAGGATGTCTATGCCTTTGTGAATAACACTTATCTCTTAACCAAAGGGGCTTTCCCTAATGGTTACCACCAACCCTTGCTTTGCAAGAGTTGGGGGTTCAAGTCTCACCCCCTCCCCCTCCCCAAGACTTGAACCTAAAAAATAAAAAAAAATAAAAAAATAACACTTATCTCTTCCCTAAGTGCCATAGGATTAATATACTTCACCTTTTCAAACTATGAGCATATAGTTTGTATGGCCTTAAGTTTAGTTTTTGGAACAACTCTTACACTCAACGTCCCCCCAACCATCTAGACCTTAATGTTGTGATGAAATGTCATCTTCTAACGAGTCTTGACTTGATGAACCGAAGATGCTTTTGATCTCAATAATAATTTGTTTGAACATCATATGCAATAAATTATATACTTAATAAGATTTTTTGCCGCAATTCCTCTTTCTTAATTTCATCAACCTCGTGCCAATGACCATAAATGAGTACAATATATTATTTCAGTGGCTATTGAATATGCTTATTAAACACGTTTTTCCCTTTACACACACACCATTTACTTTAAAGACAACCTTTGGGAGAGTAACATTCACCGATTATGCATCCTGCCCTAGATAAGAAGATACAACATTTGCGGATGAAGGCCCATTCCCACAATGGTGTTGACTTGCACTTGCTATCTATTGAATTCATAAAATTATGCATCAATATTTGTATACCATATTAAATGGTGACATGAAAGTAATATATTTAAAATTCAAAATCAATTTATACCTTTTCAATGTACTCTAAAAGATGACATTATTTCATGATATCATAAAATCCATACTTCATTACTTCAAGCAACATCTTTATTTGCCATGTCAACAAAATCGTGTTGATAATAGAATTTCTTGTACTAAACAAACGATTGGACGAAAACCTTTTCTCTTAAGGGTATAATATATTTTTTCTTTGTTAGGCATATGTTCCCTCACACTTGATAATGGACTCATTTACCCCCACTTCATTTTAATCCATAAAGGTTGTATTTTCTTTTCCTCGAGTTTTAATAACTTGATTAAGCTCATCACATCATTTAGATTACACTAGTGGAAAATAAAATTCACAACCTCATCCCAATTTTGGGGTAATGCTCTAAATATTGCAAAAAATAAATAATGTTCTGAAATTTCCACCCCATGTTGTCGTAAGTATGACATTGATCAATATTTTTGGAGTCGTACTTGAAAATAGGAGTTCCTTATTCAAAAGGTGTTTTTTCGAAGTCTTATAACAGCACATTTATATAATTTGACATGTCTATAAACATATAAAAACACATTCAAAAAGGCATCACATGATAAAATTAAGACATAGAGTAGAATAACAAAAGATTACATTAAACATCGAAGGCAAACAAGGAAAAAATATAAATTTTAGGATCTTACTACATCATTTACTCATCTAAACCATCTAAAAATTTCCTTAACTATGGGTTGTCATAAAAAGCAAGCGGACACAAAACTCCCATCCTAAGAGAAACCATATGATCATTTGACCCCTCTTGTCAGTTCTTCGAATCTCGATTTCTGGAGTTGTAACTCAAAAGCCACCTAAAATAGTTTGTGGTAATTCCACCATAGTCATCGCACTCTAACTCGACCAATTAAATTTTTTTACTATCCACTCACCTCTAAACATCTAGAGGGAGAATAGTTAAGGTTCTTCGCACAAAACCTCAATAAGTACTTTGTCCACCATAAATAGGTATCAGTGCTTACACATAACTCTACCATTTTGTAATGTATTCTCCTAAGCATTGTACTATACTTCACTTACCAGCTATAATTTTTGCAAAATTGGAATGACCACAATGAGTAAAAAATTACATTCATACAGCTCCATTAGTCGTTTATCACCTTTCGCCTACTCCTCGGGCTATAGGTGATACAACCTGGTCAAAATGAAACGTCATCCCCACTGCTTCCTGATGTCCTGTATTGGAGGTGGGTTTTAAGGATCTCATCCTAGTTCAGAACAATACCGGGCAGGACCACTTACCAGTGCGATTCTTCTTTTCAAAGAAAGAGTGGGGCATACTATCTACTAGTGTGACTCACCCAAAAGAATGACAACTACTTTCTTTTTTTTGTCAACTTGTTCTACACATTCGAAGGAACTTGTGATCTTAACTTGAGGTTGGCAACCCAGCAAAGAAGTTTACGAAATTGACTGCCCTCTTCCATTTCAGGGATCGTCGGCTTGCTACACAATTCTCGAGTTGATCCTATTGCTCCAATCGATTTGTATCCATTAGTGGTGCATGCGGAGACTACTCACTATGTACCCCTCAACATCGACTTCTACTTGTAATGTCTCACATTAAGTGATATTAAATACTCGCCTTCTTTCCTTAGCGTATACCGAAAGTTCCCACCCGTGCACTTTTCTCCCCGATGTGCACTTCTGGACCTTTTATACCTTACTAACATCGTCATTCTACCTACGCGCAAGTTTCTCTCAATATTTTACTAGGTAAGCTCCACTCCAATTTTTTTCCATTATAGTTAAATCTTACCCTTCTCAATGAACACCCATTTTTAAATGGCTTCCCACGGCCTTTCAACCAAATTCGGGTGTGTTATTCTGATTGCACGTGTATATATGGGTTATCGTCTTTCTCACACGATGCTTAATCAACTTTACCATTTCCACTTCGTTATATAAGTCCCTCAGGCATATATTTCACACATGTATTCCCACGTCCGTTTTACTCGAACGATTCTAACATCAATTAACCAGGATGCCCAATTACCCTATAAACCGTTCATAATTGCATAAACATCACATGCTCTCCACATATAATACCCAATTCTTTATTGCCCCCGTTCTCACAACATGGTTACAACACTTGGGTACTCTCAATCACACTGGAAATTGAAATTCTACATCCTCCTTAACATTGTTCCACCCTTCAACTCGTGGTGATAAGATAAGATTTTCAATGCCTCCTCACCTCACAACCGGCTCCATTGGCCTTATATTGTAATTAAACCTTTAAATTACAGTTATAACTACATACTTCTATAGAGACCGAGGTACCAGACTTATGGACGAATGATCGAATATCTCCCTACTTCAAACCTTACACAAAGTTTCATGCATGGGATGTCTCGCAAAGTGAAATCCAAATAAAAACCCCCGATACACTACTTCCTAGAATTTTCGGTTATCGAAATCCATTAGGTCCTCAGTCCATAACATAATCCCGTCTCTCGACATAAAAATCATATCTCCTTCCGCAATTGTTTAAACAAATAACTTTTTGCCCATTTACATTATCGCTCAGCATTGGTGGTAATCATATTCCATAAACCTCATACACATACAATAGGGACTCTCGAGATCCTGTCCCCAAACATATGAATATAAATATTAACTCCCACATCTCTAAATGATCGATATAACAATGCGCTCTTCCTATCACCAAGTCCTGAGCACTAAACGTAATAATGAGTTAAATCTTTCCTCTTAACGGTAAACCAAATACACACCGAATCATGACAATAAAGTCCTTACACACCTCGGGATTAAGCATTTTGATAGCATTATACCCTTCAAAGTTTCTATAATATATGATATAAATGCAAGCCCTACCCTCTCGTAGGTGAGGCTTCACCATAACAAAACATCCTGCACTAGAGAAGTAACCCCGATAGACTTGCGATATTCGCCCACTATTAGTCTAATCATTACTATAAAACCATAATCAAGATAATATCATACTCGTATAACACATCACTAAATCAAGTAACCTCAATAAGGTATATACCACTATCATTACCCTCATTCATCCTCCGTAGATAACACTAAAGATAACCCCTCTATGCCAGGGAAATCATTCACATAATAATAACATTATCGATATACGCATTAAGCTCGTCTCACGTGCAAATCTAGAAAAAATCACAATATAGTGACTCGTTCGTGTCACATAAAACGCGCCTCATCCTCCGAGGATAAAACTCATACTCTTACCTTGCCAATCGCCCTAGCTGCTCAAATGGTTTCCCGGACATAACACACCTGTCTGAAGCTATCTGAAAACTACATTAACCATTGCCCTTGCAAGCACCATACCCTTGTCCCTTAACTCACTTTGGGAAAAATTAACGCATGTGGTTTTACTCTCCACAAAATTCCTCTACACATAATCCACTTATCTCCTGTCATACTGATTATATTAGGGTTGTCCTTCTCTCGAACTTGGGTAGTCTCGATCCTGATGGCTACCCCCATCGTTCCCTTAGCTTTGTCGGCCCTAAGGAATATGCTACTGGCTTCAATATCCCTTAATGAATTCACCATCTCTTGGTAATAATTTAGCTGCCCGAATCATTTAAATGGGTCCCATGATGGGTCTCCCCCTTGCGGCGTTTCGCTAACTGGGTTTCATTCAGTCTTACTCCCCAACTAAATCTTTCGATTCCTTTAGCTCCCTTCACATAGAAGCGTTAACATATCTATGGATAATGTGTGACATTGCCAGCATATGGATCGACTGTCCAGCAGAATTCCCTTTAAGTGTTGTCAACTTTCCTTACGAGTCAATTTCCCACTTGAAATCCTCTTCTCCATTTGTATCTACTTCCGCCGATACATGATTCGCTAAAAGTTTAAATTCATTTTCACAAATGGACCCCTGTCCGTCCCTCTCATGATGAGTTCACAACAACGTTCACATCTTATTCTCAACATCTGATGAAGGAACATGCGGTCAAACTGTACCTAAGATCCTTCCATTAACATAACATTCCACTAGAAAATGTGGTGGTTGACTCCCACAATTATAACTTTGCTCTGATGAGTCAAGAAATTTTTTTATCCCAAATTTTCACCTCCAGTTAACCACACTCCGCCATATTCTCAAGACTTTGGATATTTTACCTTCGTTGGTTAACACACACAATCCCTGCATTTTTGAAACTTCCACCGATGGCTCTCTTCAATGCTTCGTTTGACTCTCTCCCAATCCTACCATGCTGAGTGAGTCTAATTTGGCACCACTTTTGACTATAGCATCACTTGGAAATCATATGCTGTGCCCTAGACATCTTTACAGCGCTAGCTTCTCGTGTCATAATAGGAGTGACCTCGACTACGGTCATCATCCTCGAATATACTCTACAACCTCAACTAAGCCCTGCCTCCTGCTGTTCGCCCAACGGCCCTCGTCTGTTATACTTCATTGTTCGAACACTCCTGAACGCAAATAAGATTCACTAATATATATACATTATAGCAGGAGAACGAAATCTCACCATAGAATTAAACAACCCTAAACATAGGGCTCTATATCAAACAAAGTGGTATCAGAGCATCAGGTTCTAGTGTTCTTTATTAATCACCTAAATCTTATATGCAAATGGTATATAAGATTTAGGTGATTAAATCTAATTAAGCTAAGTGTCAAAACATTTAATTTTATTCATTAAACTCCATTATTAAAATCTTATATGCAAAAATCCATTTATGAATACTACTAACGATGAAAATCAAACCGTTCAAGTCAAATGAGCCATCTAAATTAATCAATCCAAATAGGTATCCACATCTCAGGCCAACGTAATAGATGAAATAATCCCAAGTAAAAAATGAATACTAAAACGATAAGCGAGTACAAAATCTCTATCAAGTCTAAACATAATCTGTAAATGGGCGACATATGCCCTAACTAAAAAGGACTAAATAGAAAGCTGAGAAGTCAAAGGAGGAATCGTCTACTGCAAGGACCTGCAACTCCCACACAAGCTACAACACGTCCACTGACCAAAGAACTACGCTTGACGCCCTTGTGTCTGGGCACATGCAATATATATATATATATATATATATATATATACACCCACACACACACAAGTGGAAGAAAAGATGATAGGAAAAGAGTCAGAGCCTGAGTGTAAAAAACTTCAAAAATAGTTTAGTAAGTAATTAAAATGCTTACCAGTTGATATTACATACATGTTAGTACCTCGACGCTTACTTGGGATTTCTCACCCCTCAACCAGGGTGCACGTCTAACATACAAATGAGCTAATCTAGTTGAAACTAACCCAATTCATCAGTCTAACCCAATACACTAGTCTAACCCAATTTCCCCTCACCGAATTCTATTTCAAGTAATCACATGATTATAGTATATATCAGATAGCCTTTTCTTATGAATATATTAATCCAGTTATATTCATCTCAATACAGACCTAAGTTCTCATCCACTTAATTCATTTAATATAAATTATTCAATTTTTATCTACTTACAAGCACAGTAGATTAATCACAGGTATATATATATATATATATATATATATATATATATATATATATATATATATATATATATATACGGGGACTTGATAGTATATATATCACTCATAATATATATACTAATAGGACACCCCACATAAATCTATGGTGCTGGGATACTCTACTATCAAGTCCCCGTATCTCTCGTACCAAGGGAAATACTAGTTCGAAATCACTCTCGAATTGTATTAACATAAAACACACATATTGGAGGCGAATCATAGTTCCCAGTCACTAAGAGGTCAGCACATACCCTCATGTCTCTTAGGACCGTCATTCTCAGATAGCCTGTACTAAGGACACTATGTTCTAGGGTACGAATCAATATCCCCCCATAAAGGTCCCATCGAGATAAGACTGTCCCAGCGCGAAAACCTCCGTGATAGCAAGTAATGCGGGTATGATTACACACAGATATTTACATACTATATATATACATGCATCCATATATATTTTCACATTATTCAGCTAGGTACGTCCATGACCCATAATATTTTAACCATACGTAGCACATAATGCCTGTGTCCTACGTATAATTAAATCATTCTTTCATTTTCTCAACTACCACAAGTTCTTAAGTACTTCTCGTATCTCGAAGTGTTTAATATTGATAAGCATAAAATTAGTAGGTGTACACTCTCTACGCTACTGGTCTAAGTCCTTCTTAATTCTCACAAGATCTAATTTAACGTACGCACGATTTCCCACTCAACTCATACCACAAAAATCCACGGTTAAATCCCATATGAAGTTGTCTTACCCGGACCCTACGTATACTCTACTGGTACTCCTTAAGTCCCATTATGATATTTAAATTAAGTCCAAGGGTCCTTACACATTGGGATTGAATTAACATTTAAAAAGAGAAAAAGTTCATGGCCCGATTTTAGCAATTATTTACCTACGGATTTCCTTAATATAAATCCTCAAAACCTCTATTAATTCATCCCAAACTCCCAAATAATTAATCCAACAGTTGTATCGTCCTACATGCATGATTTATAACGTAAAACATATACGAATTCATCAAAGGCCATCAATTAAAGGGTTAATTCAAATTAATACATCAAGAGCCCTATTTTTATCCTCATAATTAATATCTTCCTAATTCTTCCAGAGTTTAACCTCTACTGGACATCAATTTCGTGGTTAATCATCTTCATATAACAATAGGGTTGTCCTAACATGACTTCTATTCAGAATTTCAATATGAATCTCCCAAATACCTTTTATCTTTTATGAAAACATGAAATTATCATATCCTACACTAGCATGGATATGTTATCAACTAAAGAACAACAAGTTAGATACTTGCCTTAGAGATGGAAGTCTGAATCGTTGATGATATTGGGTATGGTTTCGTTCCTCGTTCCTCGGTTTACGCGTTGGTGGTGGAATTGGTGATGATGGTGTTAGCTAGGTGGTTCTCTCCCTTGGAAGCATTCCCTGTTCTCTCTTCCTTAGCCTCTATGCAACTCCAAAATTTCTAACCCTCGAGGAATCTCTATTCCCACAGATTTAAACTCTCTATTTTCGTCATTAATTAAGTCCAAAAATGGAAAATTACCAAAATGCCCTCCTGGATTACCGGTTAGGGCTAAAAATATCTCGAGGCCCAAACTGAACCCCCAGGTACACTTTTCTGACTATCTCAACCCTCCCGGACATATTGGCGTACTTAAAATGATCATACAATCGACTTATAATAAAATTACTTTTTATTCCATTAATTTAGTCCCGACACGATACATGCGCATCCCGACTTAATTTCTATGATTGTCGTATTATTCACTCGCGACAATTTTTAATAACTTCGATCTCATATATTACTTTACTCATCTAGTAATATTCAACATATAATTACTAACTCTCGTCACGCTAGTAAGTATTCAATTTAACATCCGGATTAATATTAAATTAATTTATCCCAATTAAATTTAATTAATCCCATAATTTAAAGGTCATAAAAATATCGAGTATTACACATATCCCATCATCAGCAATTATAGAACATGGTCTTTGGTCCACGGAGGGTGCCATACAGACCACGTTCTCAGAAAACCCAAAGGCTTCAGCCACCTGATCAACCCACTCTTGAGTCATAATACTGCGGATATTAAGGGTAGCAGGAGGTCTCTCAGCTCTACCAGATGGGCCAACAGGTGCGTCCCTAACCTCAGATGGACCTACCGCCGCAGAATCAATATCCATTGGATGGTTACTTGAGTTAGTTTCTTCTTCCATTGCCGCGGAGTCTGAGTTTGAGTCTGAATCTAGCACTACATAATTAGGACAATCTCTGAGCTGGCAAGGTCCTATTGTCTTCAAATGATGCACTGAAGGAGGTTTAGGGGGTGAGACTCCAAAGTGTTTGTTCTAAAAGTCTTTGAGAAATTCATCAGGATCAAAACTCATATAGCTCCAGCAAGACTAGAAAAGAAGAAAGTGTTCGTAATTAGGTGGCGCAACCAATATGGAAAAACAGGCCTCTTATAGGCTGCGACAGGAACAATGAAGTAAGAAGTTCGAAAGCTAAAGAAGAAATTCTAGCAAATTTAGCTAACTACACCAAGTGTTGGGCTCTAGAATCCTAGAAATCAAATTCTGCCGCGACATATTATTTTGGGGAAGGAGATATATGGTATATTCTTATATGTCGCAGTCATTGAGTTATTAGCAAAGAGCTACGGACACTAACCGAAGAGGTAAAAGAGTTTATATATACAAGCATTTTTTAATGATGCCATAGCCAGATAGGCCATACACTGTAGCCAGACATGACACATGCCGTGGCGGCCAAATTCTTAGACATGTTAGTATTTAATGTTACCTAACTTGAAGATCGAAGCCTTATAATTTAAAGGGTTTGCTCAAGAATGTCAAAATCAGAGATATGGTTTCAACTCTAAAATCAGTGAATTCGATCCCACATAAGTTCATCACCATGGGTCTATTTTATGTATTGATCCTATGAACTAGGAACAAAATAAAGGCCTAAGAGTCTAACCCAAGCCAACGAATTTGAATTATTGGGTCAACATTTATGTTAACAACTTATTTTATCGATTGGAGATTGATTCAAGTACAAGATCAGTTATCTAGTACAAATCCAGACAATTACATAAATTCAAATGGGTTCAATTTGTCATGAAATTGGCAGAATCGAATTCAGATAATGGATCATTCGATTACCATAGTTATTTTACAAAGGAAGGAGTTCAAATGGATCAATTCCAATCAGAGATCAAGAATAGTTGGAAGGATTAAATTATAAAGTTATTCAGGAGGTTTTTGGTCGGAAAAAAATTACCTGGAAATGGGTGAAATCCGATTGCTCAGCCTCCTGACACCACAATGTGCCACCTCAGAACCAACACACGGTGCCTTAAAAGGTCGCCCGAAAAATCAAGAGAAGGAATGGATAGATGTTGGTTTTTGATTTTCTCTCAAGAGTTGGAAAACATAATGAAGTCCACAGCCGGTTCCAATTATATAAGAGTGCACAGGAAGACGAAGCGTCATTTTGAAAATGGACACCACAGAGGCAACACACCGTGCCATCAACAGTATCAAGGCACTAATTACTCCTTGCCACTACGCCTTGGGGGCTTATTGATATGACAAATATTACACCCTACCGCGGAATGAGGACATTATGCTTACATTGAATCATACTGCATCAGCCCAAAACGTATAGGCTGTGGCCCCCACTCACAGACCCCAACCCTAACATGCTTCGTCACCTGGCCGCGACCCCACATACACAGGATGTGACCCCTTATATGTTACAGGGTGCGGCCACAGTTTAATCATTTAACCGACCGCAACCCCTTTTGCTTCATCTGCAGCAACACAGCATCTGCACCTCCTATAAATAGAGGTCCATGCCTCGAGGTAGGGGGTTTCGGGTTCATTTATTACACCAAAACTTATCTCAGAGTTGATTATTCTCTTCACGATACTTGGCATAGCTTGGGGGATACTCTCCAGCACTGCAGTCATTGCCCCGACATCCCCAGAATCATCATATCCATGTATTACCTTATATTCTCATGCTTGTACGCCTCTTTAGGCCTAATTACTATGTACCAAACAACGTATATAATGAGAATGAAGCACCAAAGTGGATGTAGGCTCATTTTAATAGCCGAACCACTCTATATCATGTCTTTTATCTCTCTTTACTTGCTTTATCTGCTCATTACATATCTTAAACTCGACTTGCTGGTACGAGAACGACAAGTGGATGTTTTCTCATATCATCACTAAATAAAGAAGGAACCTTTGTTATTACCTCATTATCTACCCAAATCCTAATGTTTTATTTATATTAACAATTTTCTTCCTTCTGTTGTTTTCATCGGATGCATTATATTTCCTATATGAGATTCAGGCATTTAAAATATTAAATATCATATGTGGAGACACAACCGATATTAAATATTACATATAAAGACACTTACACTTTCCAATTATCCACATCTTCATGCGACTCAAAAATATATTAAGTCACATGTTCGTATTGGAAGCTCATCACCTTCATAATTTTTCCCTTCCCTAAAAAGTCACCATCAACATCCTCATCATCAAAATCTTATTATTCATCAATAAAATGTTCAGGACCTCCACTGTCTGGGTTAGAAATATATTCTTTTGCATTCAAAGAAGCTTCTTTTGTATTATTTGCCTATGCAAGTGATTCTAAAATGCACCGAGACTTTAAAACGTAATCTTTAAATTTCTTCATTAAAATTCTTAAGGATAAATACATTGATACCTAACCATCCCACATAACAATGCTTCATCACATAGATGCACTAAAAAATGAATGCTTATGTTAAAGAACACAGGAGGAAAGTACTTTTCCCAAACACAAGTTGCTTTGCAAGAGCAATTTTTGTTGTTGCTATATGCTTACTATTAATGACTTTTGCATGAAGCAATGTGAAACAAAGGCTTAGTTGAATAATATCTTAAGGTAAATATGAACGATCATGCCACGCGGGCTGACAGGTGGCCTCCATGTGCCAAGGGACATAATCAACCGAATATGAAGGAGGAGTTCACTCAGGATCTAGGAAGACACCACAAAAAACTGATTTTTGAGAAAGTGATCTAACCGTCTCAAAAGGTACTCTAGCCTTCCCAAATAGTTTTTGGCACAGCTCAAGGGGATCTTATTAGACCCCTATTTTAAATATTTTTAAGACGACAATAACTGTCCCAAAAGGGGTTTTTAAGAGGGGAACTAAGCCGTCTCAAAAGGTCATCGTTTATGGGACCCTTTCGAGATGATAAGGAAGCCATCTTTTAAAACTATTTTTAGAGACGACAACAGCAATCCTAAAAGGGTTTTTTGAGATAAGAACTAAGTTGTCTCAAAATCTCATCATTTATGGGATTCTTTTGAGACAGTAAGGAAGCCTTCTTTAATAATTTTTGCGCCAAAATTATAATTACATCCATTCCAGCATATAATAAAATCCAAAATACATAAAAAAATAGAATTCATTCCATCCTTTACATTCATTCTAGCATATATTGTATATAATCATTAACAAAACCTGTTTAAAATAATACATAACATCTTTGGCACCCATTTTAATATATATACCATATAATTTCCCATTCAACTATAATTAGAATTCACACAAGCAAACTATCTCCACATAATCAACAATTTCAATATCGTGTCCACCAAATCAAAGTTGCTTCAATCGAAACATTAGTGGTAATAGTAAGTTTTTCAAATATTTCACTTGTCTCATTAGAAAAATACATAAAACCTATCTACTCCTAACAGAAAACGATATCATAAAAGTAAACTCGCAATCCTGGAGTATACGCCCTCCAATAAAATGACTTCAATAATTTCCCTTGTCCACAAAAGGTTCCCACATGCAATAAGATTTTTTTAGTGTCAATTACCTTAAACAAAGAATATTTTTTTAATAGTTCCTATAGATGACAATCTTTAAAAATATTATCAAATTTGTATATCTTTAAAAACATTGAGAAGTCCCTAAATAAACCAATGGATAGGTCTAGAGAGCACAAGCCTGTATAATAGAGATTGATTTATTTCATATATTAAGAGATAATTCTCTCTCCCTATCTCTCTCTCTCTCTCTCTCTCTCTCTCTCTTTGTATATATATATATATAGGGGCGGAGCTAGGAGTTGCAGAGAGTGGGGGCTAATTTTACGGTCCTGGGGTTCGGGGGCGGGAGCCGCCGAGTCAAATTTTTTTGAGGTTATTTTTAGTATCCATCAAAGTATTACTTATATTTATTTAATATAATGACGATATAAACAAATCTACAAAAGAAAAACCTAGAAATGTTTGGATAAAGAAAAAATGATGAACAACAGGAAGATCTCTAGGTATGCTACTGCAGGAAAAAATGATGGTTAAATTGATTATGATGCTACAAACAAAGGTTAACATCATTAGGTTGCTCCAAAACCTTATATATGGGTTAACATACAATAACCAAGAAGGTGAACAGTAGGAAAAAATTATGAACAGGCAGGAACATACAATACCCTTAAATGTGGAAATTTTTTTTGAGAAAAGTTGTGGGGGCTTCAGCCCCCACTCGGCCCAACGTGGCTTCGTCCTTGTATATATATATATTATTGATTCACTAACAAGTGAGGGAAATATCAAAACTCATTATCAGGATACAAACAAACTTCATTTTATAGACCTCAATCCCTTCATCACATTCCAACCAGCGCTAAGTCCATTGTATATGTTCTCAAAAAGCAATGTGCAAGATTTATCAGGGTAAAAATGAATTATGTTGCAACATGAACCAAACCGACATGTTCTAGTTTTGATGTGAAAAGGACAATGAACTTTATCCTGCAATGCATATAACCAAAGATTAAAGATGATATCAGTGGGAAAATAAGTTATCATAAAATGGGTAAATAGCAGGAAACCAGACTATCACAATTATTCAAATATCTCACGGAACTGTTAATTTCTTAAGAAACTCCTTTCACTATTTCTATTGTTTGTTTGAAATTTCTCCCTGCGTCGCTTAAATATATTTTTAGCAACACATTGGATTATTTGCAAATTTGATGTTTTAGGAGGTTAATTTCAACACTATGGGGTATTAGAAATCAAAACAACAGTTTAGGGGGCATTGCATTTAAAATATAAAATATAGATACTGAGAGAGAGATAAGAGAAGACATTGAAGTCTCACTTGTTCTTTTCTAAATTTTTGGATTTGCTGATCAACATTCTCCAATAATTGTTAGGCTGAAACCACATGTGTGTTCTTGTAATCAGCGAAGGCTTCAGATTGTGGGGGAAGATGATTTAATGTAAGTCTATCGATATCCTAAAAATAAAAGAAAAAAATAGAAAAGAAAAGAAAAGGATAAAAAGATTAGTTTGCCACAACCAAAAGTCCAAACTATACACTACCTGAATATACATAACAAATGATAATTTATGTGTCAATTAGCGATGCCTCTTTTTTAGTCTCTCTGTTTGAATATTTATTTTTACCCTTACTCTTTTTATCTGAACAATAATCTCATTTCCTTTCCAAATAATTTTAAAACGCCCCTTTTATACATAATCTCAATCATCATCTTCATTTGGTTTATTCTCTAATCCGATCATATTTAATACAAACTGGCACGGCTGTGAAAAGTGTAAAGTAAAAGTTAAAATATTAAAATGTGGGTCACATCACATTATTTTGTGGCACTACCATATCAGTTTGTATAATTTTATGTGCAATAATGCAAGTGCAGCCTATTCAAAAACTAAAATAAGTTACTTTTTAGATTGAAATTTTAATGACTAATGATCCATGTAACATATCATTAATTAGTCAACTAAACAGCAGGAACGAGTTAAGTAGTTAGTGTCACAAGTCTTAGATAACTAACTGAATCTCCCAAATCATTCCACGGTTCTTTGATGGGCCTAGTTTGCCTACAGAGGAATATGACCAAATTAAATTTGAAGGTATGACTGTATTATGTTGTGCTTTGATAAACACTGAATGTTTTATTAAGATAAATTGCCAAGTTTGCATGAGCTAAGCTCGATTAACGTTGGTTTATTTTTGCAGTCTCTACTTGTCAAGATTGCATGAGTTGATCTGAGCTTGATTAATGTACCACTAAGTTGCCAAGATTTCCAAGGTTGCATGAGTTGACCTAAGTTCAATTAATGTTGACTGATATTGCTATGGGTTTGACTATAGATATCATGCCAGGACTTAGTGACCTGTCAAATTTTGCCTTGCTACAGCAGCCTTTGCATAGATGCCTCTTCCCTCGATCGACGACTTACAACACTTTTAGGTCCTTCCCTAATCCACATTCCTTTTAGCTTGAGAATGTCAAATTTCTTAGAACACCGGGTCAGAATAACGATGATCTTGATAAAGTATTCCGATTCAAAAGACAAATTTGAATTTATGAAAATAACAATGAGGTGGAGGCATATAACCCCAATAATGCCAAATACACTTGGGTGCTATGCATTCACTGATAGGGATTCTTTACCGATTGAGAGTTGTCCACATGTCTATTTTGTTGGCAATCGGGATAAACTGGGTGTAAGATCGTGCGATGCATAAGAGAGGTGAAATCAATCACCAATCTCCCCCCCCCCCTCCAACACGAAAATGTCTGAAAGCCCCTCCGACACATTACTCTGTCGTCTACTACATTACCGGATCGACATGCAAGTTTTGTCAACAAGTTTGATGTGGAACTACTAATTTTGATGTCGGAAATTTTTGTTGAGCATGATGAATACGTTGTCACGGTGCATGTTCCAATCGTCGGAGTAGATACAATAGGGGTTAAGTTACTAATTTAATGAAATTCTTTCAAAACCAACACACCCAAAACCTTTGTAAAAAAAACACTCAAAACTAGAATATTTTGGCAGCTGATATAAAGATACAATTATGTAAATGCACAGTGTTTATTGACACCCCAAAAATACCAACAATATTCAAAATTTAGTGGCACATTCTCTGGGTCTCTACGTATATATAACTTACTTGCTTGTATATAATCACCTTAATTTTCCATGTATTAGCACATAATAAGTAATCTAGGTTACTTGATTTCTTAATATACATATTAACATAATCATATCATTATATTGATACTTTCAAAATATATGTAAATATTGACAAATTGTTGGATGGTTAACTACAGTTTGTATGCATTTCTTTCAATAAAAACTTAACAATTCTATGGTTTCTACCACTCGGTAGTTAATATAATCCATTAGTATTTTAATCCCAAGGCAATTCACCTATGACACGCATAGTATCATGTAGTATTTGAACAAATTTATTTCGGAAAATAAATTCATTATGATACAAACAGAATCATACTAATTTAATCAATTTGTTATAAGAAATTATGCAGACATAGAGAGAACATATATGGGATCTTAACTTTTTTTTATTCAAAAAGTAAGGAAAAGACTAGGATTAGAGAAACACACATACACACTCATATAATATTTAAACAAAATATTATGTTAACAAAATTTTAGCTATGATATACGGGTAATCATCTAATACTTACTACAATTTTAAGACAATAAATATTTCATTATAGTTTCCTAAATTGATTTGATCGTAAATTTTATGTTTTTATGTGAAGTTAAATTCTTGAGCTCAATATATTTTGCATTGGAGAGAATTCCCTTGTTTCTTTTATTATCCTCAAAGAGTGATGAAAAGGCTGAAACGAAAGAAACAGAGCAAGTGGAGAAAATACCTCTAGTTGATAAATTTTGGAAGTTGATTATGACTTTTCACCTCACATGTGGCTACAAAGATGGTTAGACAGGTTCAATATTATTTTCCATTTAATAGTATTAGTATAGATATGAGACTCTCTTAATGAAGGGTTCCTAGGAGCAGGAAATAAGACTCATTTGCATCCCAAAATTCAATGAGATGGCTATGTGTTGAAAATGAGAAATCTTAAATGTCATCCGCTCAGTTTGGGGACTCAATTCAACTCATAACTATAGGATATGCTTGGCCGATAGTGGGTTCTGCAGAAAGGAAAAAGAATCGGCTTACACAAATGGTTGATTGTGATAGTGTTTGATTGTGTTAGTGTTATCTTTGTGAAGTTTTACTTTAATAAAAAACTAAAGTGATGAAGCTATTGTTCACTGTTCCACCAGTGCTCAAAGGCCATCAAGGGTTGAACTCTTAAAACTAAGATATTGATATGATAATTATATTCAGAATTATGAAAAAAATATTATGATGGATGATAGGGAAGGGTTATATTCACCATAGAAGAATAGATATTTCAATAATAAGTCTAACAAGTTCTTGATATATGCATCGTTAGTATAAGATACAGTGTATGTGGACATGTTGTTGTGTACTCTATTTCATTAAGAGTTCAAATGTAATTCATTAGGTTTAAGCCTAATGTAAAGGGATGGTTAGGTTTTCAATCATCTCTAATGTTTTATTTTTTTTATTAAAATTAGTACCTAGGGCTGGGGAGTTTTATACTTAATGAAATTGGAAGAAAATATAATATTACAAAACATGAGATAAAGTAAAATTGTTAATATATGTGACCATGCATCGGTATTATGTTTATGTGCAATATAGTCATGTCTATCTTGTTCAAATCATAATCATTAGCCAATAGCATGCCTGCCTTGAAGCAAGCCTCAAGTTCCATCACACAAAAATGTCCTCAACTATCATAAAATTCACAATATGGAACTTAGTTTTTCCATGTTATTTATGCAATTATATAATTTCAAAATCCTGTTAAGAGAAATTATATGATTTTCTCCTCTTCTCTGCAAGTTGAATATAAACTAAACTACAGACCTTCTTGAAATAGCATTTGAATAATTTTTGTAGTAAGGCAAGTAAACTAGAATCATGCCCACCTATTCCACGTTTCCCACAATTAGCTTTTTTGTAATGAGAGAAATGATTATTTTAGATATATCATCCAAAAAACTGCAACAAATACAATTCACGTCTACCATATTTTAATATAATGAATACTCAACTCAACAATAATACTATCGAATATGCTGGATAAAGAGGTCACCTACAAATTCTCCAAGGATCTAAAAGGTCGCTTGAGAATATGATGTTACTTCCAAACATCTTCAAGGAGGTCTTAAAATCCTTCAAAATAAAAAACAAAATGCATCATGTGATTGTGTCACTGGTATTAACGAATGTACGATTTCAGTGGCTGACAAAATATATGCATACAACATTCGCCCTTTAGTAATTAGGTATCATATTATATATCGGCAAAAATTTACCTACGCTAGCAAATCGGTAATGAATTTGTCATAGCACATTTATTCGACTATATGAAGCCACTAAAGTGGCTAAACAACCTTTATTTTCCAAATTAGAACCAAATATATGTAAAGAAACTCCTATCGTACTCTAGTGATAAAGATAAATTGATATGTAGATGAAATAATAAGTTTGTTAAATCTTAGATATATATGTTATGCCAATTAATTTTGGATTATTAGTTCCCATTTAGTTTCTCATGAATCATGGCATAACCTCATTAAATAAACCAAAGAAACAGAACCCAAAAAAATAAAAGTCAAAATTCCAAAATCGAATACTTATATAAGAAACCGATATACAGACTAACATGTACAAATCAAGATTATCAAATTTTAAATATAATTCAAAACAAACGAGGCATAATATGGCCTAAAAAGATTAGAATATAGAAAAAAATGATTATTGAATGAAGAATTACCTGAATAAATGGAGTTTGACGTTAGATCTCTTCTCTAACCTTCAACGAATAGATCTCTTCTCTAACCTATGACAAATAGATTTCTTCTCAAACAAACAATGCGATTGACCTTAGGTTTGAGATAACCAAAATTAAAACCATACGACTCAAATGCATGAGGGATTCAGTATGATATTAGGGGGATATATAAAGGGAATTTCTGAAAATTTTAAAGAGGACCATTATCTTTATAAACTAAACAAAAATTAGTCTTTTGTCACTTTATAAAATATAATTAAAAGTTCTCAAGAACATTACTGATCTACAATCCTTGCAATTTCCTTGTTACCGGCACTGAAATGTATGAATATGATACATAAGCAACCAACAACCTCTGAAAGATCTCTGGTTAGTGATAACAGTTAACCCAAATATCCTTGATGATTATAGGATAAATACTCAAACACAATAAAATAACAACTCTGATTCAACTCGTAAATCACTCGTGTATAACTCAAATAATAATAAATGGAACTCCGAAGTAACTCATTCAGAGGGAGAGAGAAATAAGCACCCCCTAGATACACCTTGGCAGGCAACCAACACACCAACAAACTCTGAAAGAAATCTAGTTAGCTATTAAAATATTCACAATAAATGACAATGGTGGTTGGGTAAGAACTCTTGTTTGCAATAACTTCTCTCTCTGATGTATTCTCTCGCTAGCAATAATCTCTAGAAAAAAAACCCTTCTCTCAGAAGTGGTAAAGGCCAATAAATAACCCCCAAAGCACTCTCTAGATGCCTCAGTTCTTCACAGATGTGAAATATTTCCCCTCATACTTTACGTCAGAAATATTAAATGCTTGATGGGTCAGCTAGTCCAATGTCATAAACATTAAATGCCAAGGCATGCGTTTTGCCTGACCACTGTTCGTCAAAGGACTGTTGTAACAGAGGTGGCTCACTAACTGTTTGATGGACCCTAATACCATGGTGGTTTACTTGAGTTTAGACTGGACGGTGTTTAACTAGCAAATGACATCACATAAAGTAGACGTAACCTTTAGTAGAGGGCTATTTAGTTCGAAACTCAATACGCGATGGAACTCAATATTACTATTCATGAGCTTCCATAATAAAAGATCTCTCGGTATTTTACCAGGTGTATCTAAGATGGTCAGGATAAACCCTAACGCTGCCTGAATTCTCAATCCTCCAAGCCAAATCCCTATGTAGATGCCATGGCGAGGTCATTCGATAGAGCATTAAAGCTCTCCCAGGCCTGGTCTCTCGCGAGTACCGTTTGACCTCATACTGAATACTATAATCGTTACATCATTACAATCAATGTTAGAGGTACAATTTCACCAAGTGAAAAAAAGGGAGATAAAGGATGAGCTCCCTTGACCAATCTCCTCATTGGGCTGTGCTACTAGGATTCCTCATTGAGCAGCCACACTGAGCTACCTCACTACCTTCATGTTGTTTACTTCCCATGAGTCTCTTCTGTTAATTTGGGCAAGTTTTCTCTAATTTAAAGATTATCTTCAATCCCCCCCTACATTTGACCCTTTATGGAGAGATTTTTTATGATGACAAGAAATGTCTGCGCGAAAAACTTCTCCATCCGATGAACCGTCTATTCATGAGCAAATTTTTCTTTCATTTTTGTCTTCGTTGCAATTTCTGTCGTTATCTTTGGTAGAAAAAAGTAAAATTATCCCCGATATACCTGAACCAAAGCTTTGCAAATTCTTGGCGAATGGCGAGGGGACTGAAGCACCTTATACCTTTGACTTACTTAAGTCTATACTGTATAAGTGTTCATCTAGTTTGGAAATAGTGACAAAATTGGTTGTCCAACCTAGAACCCAAAGAACCTCAGAATCATTCTCTCTAATCCTCTTCAATAATCCAAGAAGGTATAAATTGAATCACACTACACACATTAGAAGTGCATACATGTTTATATATTGCTTAAAATTGATTATGTGATTAATTCCCCTTAAAATGGTGCTTTAATTATTTTTTGGGAATTTTTAAACATTTTTTAAACAATTTTAAAATAATGTTTTCATTAATTAAAATGTGATTATAAAATTTGTGGGGTTAATATTCTATTTTGGAAACTTCATTTTTCATTGGAATGTTTGATTGGGTAGAATCTCAAAGCGCTAGAGACTTCAGGGTGCTGCCTGTAATTAGTTTGGACGCGCGTTTGTGAGCCACTCATATGTCAACGCTTGCCATCCTCCTGATGCTTCAATTTGTGTTTGTTTTGTGAGAGGGCTGGCTGGTGGATTGTTGATCGTTGGATCAAAACTTATCGATGGTCTGCATGTGTTTTAAACCTATCCTTGTGCCATCCTATGAACCAATCACATTCGACTTAACCACCGCTATTTTATAACCCTTAGATCTAGTCAATATCAGGAAGACTTGATCTCAGCCCTTGATTCCCTTCGAATCTCCAGAACCTTCCTCCACCCCTATATAAACCCTCCACTTCTCTGCCTTTCAAGACTTTTGGGCATTCATCATTTCTGAGAGAAAAAAATAGAGAGAAGAGAGAAGTGAGAGAGAAGAGAGAAAAGAAAAGAGAGAAGAGAGAGAAAGAAACTCTGTTAGCTAAACCCTAACCCTAACCCTAAACACTTCAAACACTGAATCAAACCTTCGTATATTCACAACCCCAAACACAACCTTGAGTGTTTGAGAGAGAGAGAGTGGTTTGTTCATTTTGTTGCTGTAACCTCTTTGTCTATGATCTTGTTAACAACTTAAACATACGTGTGAAGATCTGTGTTTCTTTTTCATAGAAACTTTAGATCTACACTCTGCATGTTACATTTCACTAGATCTGCATATTTCTTTCTTGATTTATGAAAATCTTTACTGATTTAGTTTTGAAAATGTTTTATGGTTTCTATTCTTACGAAACTGAACCTTGACCTAGTTAGATTCACACTTGGAGGTTTTCAATCTCACAAATATTTTCAAAACAGAGATTGATTAAGATCTTGACCGATTTTAAAGCAAGATGTCCGTGGAATCTGGGATAAATTAAAGGTCAAAAAGGTTTCTAGTTCTGTAAGAAAGAAATAAAAGAAAATCACATCATATAGTCTTTATATGTAATTTTCTAGGACTGTCTGTAAAACTAAGTGTGTGTGAGTTCATGCATGTTGATAGGAATCACATCAAAAACACTTCACTACTACACTGGAAGTGTTGTGAATAAGATCAAAGATTATTGAGTCGACGTAAGGAAGCTAAAGCAAAGGAAGTTATCAAACTGGAAGAACATCATCAACAATCAGATCTATGAAAAGTTAGAAGGACACCAAGTGGGGTATATTCCTAAACTTAGAATAGGTTGATTTGTGTGCATGTATGTTGTATTGTTTGTAACTGTTATTTGTTATTAGTGGATTTTTAATTTTGTGACTTAGAAGTCACCGTGGATGTTTCCTCTATTGGGAGAGGTTTTACCACGTTAAAAACTGTGTGTTGATTATCTTCATCTACTCATCTCATTCTATAGTGTGCTGAATTTTTGAAACTGTCTTAGTTTTAAAAACCGATTACACAGTCTTAGTTATTCTCGTACATAAGTTTTTGTAAACACAACTTGTTGTTTATAATTTTTATTTTCAAAAGAAAAGGGTTTCTTCAACAAACATCTCGGAGTTGCTTATACAGTTTAATCTTGTATTAAACGGCATTAGCAACATTTTTCAATTGGTATCAGAGCCCTGTAAACTTTTATTTCAAAAAGATCTTGTGTTTCTGAAATCGTTTTCTGAAAAACCTAACTAGGACGAGAAGAATGAAAGGTTTGGTAATCTGTGCAGACCTCCACTCTTTGATGGAAACAACTTTGCTTACTGGAAAGTAAGAATGGTTGCCTTCATCCAAGGGACTTTAGGAGATGATGTTTGGGACATTATTGAAAATGGATACACTTATCCTACTAAACCAGCCACTGAAGGAAGTGATGAGAGGGTAAAGAAAATCTTAAGTGAGTTTACCCAAGAAGAGAAAACCATTTCTCGAAATAACAATAAAGGCAAGAATGCCATTTTTATGTCTATTAATGAGTATGAGTTCAAGAGAATCTCATCTTGTGCCACTTCTAAGGAAGCCTGGGACACATTAATCACTGCCCATGAAGGAGACTCAAGAGTTAAAGATGCTAAAACTCAAATGCTTACCCAGCAGTACAACTCTTTGATTATGTCTGACTCTGAGTCTTTTGATGACTTTTACATGAACTTAACTGATATAGTTACTAAGTTGCATGCTAATGGTATAACATATGATAGGAATGAGATTGTTTCTAAAATCCTAAGATCATTACCACAAAAGTTTGACAGTAAGAGGTATGCTATTGAGGAAATGAGTGATCAAAACCTTACCCCTGAGTTACTCAGTAGCAAACTCAGAACTGTGGAAATGGAATTAGACTTTAAGAAACAATTAAATCATTCTCAAAGAAAACAACCCAACTCTAACTTGAATTTTGCCTCTAAGATATCTAAACTTGAGTCTAATTTGATCAACTCTGACTCTGATGAGGAGTGTGATATAGACAAACTAGATAATCAGATTTCCTTAATGTCTAAACAATTTAAGAAAATTGTTAAATTTAGAAACAAACAGGCATCTAAACAAGGCAAGCCTAATTATCCTACTCTGTCTAATCCCAAACCTTATGAGAGAGGTCTTGACAAACATCCTAAGGACAATAATTCCAGACCCAACAGAGACCTTAAAAAGATTGAATGTTTTAGATGTGGGAAACTAGGTCACATTGCTCACGATTGCAGAGTTAATCTGAATAAAGCCAACACACACAATAGAGCCAATGTCTGTAAAACTTGGGATGATTCAAGTGACTCTGATGAAGAGGAACTTGAGTCATCAAATGTACTTGACCCTTGCATGTCCTTTTATGCTAAGATCATTTACAATGATGATATGCCTGTGTGTGATAATGATGCTCCTACTCCTGCTTGTGTGAATACTGCTTTGACTGGCCTAAATGCCTTGTTATCTGAAAATGTTGCTAGTTCTAGTTCCCTGTGTGTGAGTCAAAGTGATCTCGATAATGACGATGTAAATGGGTGCGTGAGTACTAAAACTGAATCGTTAGGGGCCACTACACACACGTCACTTAGCGACTCAGACACAGATGACCTCCCAGATATCCATACTTTGTATGCTAAAACTCTTAAAAAAGGCACTAGACTGGAGAAGACTGTTAGAGACCTGACTAAGAAATTAGATGATCCAAGTCTTATTGTGAAGCTGAATGCCGAAGAGTACACTAAACAGTGTCTGTCTCATCAATCTGAAATTGAAACTTTTGATAAAAAATTAAAAGAGTTGACTAAAACAAATGAAACCCTGGAAATGAAATACAAGGGAACATTATTAGAACTAGAGGAAGCAAAAACAAAGACAGCTACTGTTTTCAAAAAAATTTCTAAGTTTGAAAACAATTCAAATTGTTTTACTGACTTTGTTGTTGACTCCAAGACCAATTCTGATGATAGAACCGGTATTGGATTTTGTCCTAAGAATAAACCACAAACTATAAATCTTGAACCTATTAAGTTTGTGTCTGGGGGCAAAAGACCAATTGAAACATGTCCATATTTTCATATTATTAAAAAGGAATTTGATCAAAAGCAACAACAGAAAGACATTGGAGAGTCTAGTAATTCTAAGGCTGACACTACACTTAAGACTAAATACGTCTGTCCTTTGATCAGAAAGGCTGAATCTACCTTTAAAACCATCCCTCCTAGGAATAGGACTTCTGAACAGAATGCTGTTAAACCTATCTTTAGAAGTTTTCCTAAGGAAGTTCATCCCTCAAGCAATCAATATTGCTCCTGCTGTGACATTTATGGTCATTCCTTTGAAGGTTGTTATGCTAGGCGTCTAAACACCCCTATGTACAACAATTCTGTCTACAAGAACTTTAACTATTCTAGGCAAAATCGTAACCATTATGTCCTTCCAAGACAACCTGACAAGAACTCTAACTACAGAAATAGAAAGACCAAAACTAAGAGTTCATTTAAGAGAAAGGCTCCCAGAAACTTTCCTAAACCAAAAGCTCAACTTTTCCACAATAATCAGTTTGTTGCCCCAAATGTTTTTCGACAAAAAACTGTTTCTCGAAAGTTTTATCAAATGAGGGCGAACTTGCGCAAAATTAAAACTAGAGCTATTTGGGTTAGAAAAGATGATCTTTTATCCCAAATGAAGTGTAATATTATTATCACTGCTTTAAAACCTGAACACACTTCATCTGGTTGGTATTTAGATTCAGGATGCTCCAAACATATGACAAGAGATGAAACCAAACTCTTAAACAAAACCAGATTTGCTGGAGGCAAAGTAGTTTTTGGTGACGGAGTTTCATCCCAGATCATAGGTAAAGGAACCCTAAAAGAAGAGGGAATGCCTATTCTCGAAAATGTACTATTAGTTAAAGGCCTTAAAGCCAACCTCCTAAGTATATCACAATTTTGTGACTCTGACCATACAATTACCTTTTCAAAGAACAATTGTAAAATTCTAAATGATAAAGGTGAATGCATTATTACCGGATTTAGAACACCTGACAATTGTTATACTGTCAAGACTGGTTCTGAAACCTCTAACATTGTCAGAATGGATGACAATGAAATCTGGCATAATCGTATGGGTCACTTAAGTTATGATATCCTTGGTAGATTGTCTAGTCAAGAGATAGTTAGAGGAATTCCTAAAATTAAATCTATTTCCAGTGTTGTCTGTGGTCATTGCCAGGAAGGAAAAATAGTTAAGACTTCGCATAAAAAGGTTAAAGACATTCTCACCTCTAGACCTTTAGATCTCATCCATATGGACCTTATTGGTCCCTCTAGAACTGTTAGTCTTTGTGGACACAGTTATATCCTTGTCATGGTTAATGATTTCACACGATTCACTTGGGTTGCCTTCTTGAAACATAAATCTGACACGTTTCAGAATTTTTTGAAAATTCTATTAAGAATTGAAAATGAGAAGGACACACAAGTCAATCGCATTCGTAGCGATAGAGGGGGAGAGTTCATAGACACAAGAATAGTTGAATATTGTGACCACAACGGTTACAAACACGAATTCAGTGCCCCTAAGACTCCTCAGCAGAACTGTGTTGCCGAAAGGAAAAACCGAACTCTTCAAGAGATGGCACGTGTCATGTTGCATACCAAATCCCTACCCAAGTATTTCTGGGTAGAATTTATTAGAACTGCATGTCATATTATTAATAGGGTTTACCTTAGAAAAAACACTAAACAAACCCCTTATGAGTTGTGGTACGGTAAGAAGCCTAATCTGAAATATCTAAGAACTTTCAGAAGTCAGTGTTATGTCTGTAAAGATAGAGAACATTTGTCTAAATTCGAGACGCGTGGTGATAAAGCCATCTTTTTAGGTTACTCTCCAAACAGTCGTTCTTATCATATATACAATCTGCGTACTAAGACCCTTATGGAATCGATAAATGTAATTGTAAGCGACACTATTGTCGAAAATAAGATATCTGAATCACCTATTGTGGTTGAATCTGAAAATGATTTCAAAACTGATTCACCAGAAATAGATGACTCATTACCTATTGAGAGCCCTGAAGTACCTGGATGGGTCTCTAAAGATCATCCCATTGACAACGTGGTCGGTAATCCTAATGAGCCAGTTCGTACTAGATCCCAGTTAAGAAATTATGCTAATTATGCATGTTTCGTCTCCCTTGTGGAACCGAAAAATGTTAATGAAGCATTGAATGACACACACTGGATTTCTGCTATGCAGGAAGAACTTTTACAATTTGTCATTCATGATGTCGGGTATCTTGTACCGCGGCCTCGAAACAAAAATGTTATTGGAACACGGTGGATCTTTAAGAACAAATCTGATGAAAATGGGGTAATCCTTAGAAACAAAGCAAGGCTAGTTGCTCAAGGCTACTCTCAAATAGAAGGGATATATTTTAGCGAGACATTTGCCCCTGTCACTCGTCTTGAATATGTTCGACTTCTTTTTGCCATAGCGTGTCACTTAAAATTTACACTTTATCAAATGGATGTCAAGTCTGCCTTCCTCAATGGAATTTTATCCGAAGAAACGTATGTAGAACAACCCAAAGGGTTCATTGACCCTAAATATCCTGACCATGTTTTTCGTCTAAAAAAGGCTTTGTATGGCTTAAAACAAACTCTTAGAGCTTGGTATGAACGCCTTTCCAACTTTCTGTTGGATAAGGGTTTTAAGAGAGGAGGAAATGACCAGACTCTCTTTGTCAAACATTTTGACAAAAACATTATTATAGCCCAAGTCTATGTAGACGATATCATTTTTGGGTCTACTTCAAACTCTGAAGTTAAATCTTTTTCTGCTATTATGCATAAGGAGTTTCACATGTCCCTTATGGGGGAGCTACAACTTTTCTTAGGATTTCAAGTGAAACAGAATTCTGATGGTTTATTTGTCTCTCAAACTAAGTATGCCTTAGATCTTGTTAAAAAATTTGGTTTAGATAATGCTAAAGTTACCAAAACGCCTATGAGTACTACTGTTAAATTATGTAAAGATGAAAATGGAAAGTCAGTTGATTCCACACTTTATCGTGTATGATTGGTAGCCTACTCTATCTCACTGCCTCACGACCAGACATAATGTATGTTGTATGTCTGTGTGCTCGTTACCAGAATAACCCAAAAGAGAGCCACTTATCATGTGTAAAACGTATAATAAAGTACATAAAAGGCACTCTCAATCTTGGACTTAGGTACACTAAGGATACCTGTAGCACCATCATAGGGTATACTGATGCTGATTGGGCCGGATGTACTGATGACAGTAAAAGTACATCAGGTGCCTGTTATTATGTCGGCAACAATTTAGTAGGTTGGAGTAGCAAAAAACAGAATTGCACATCTTTATCTACGGCTGAGTCCGAATATATAGCAGCTGGAAGTTGTTGTGCTCAATTGTTATGGATAAAACAAATGTTAAGCGATTATGGGATTAAAGAAGATCAGTTACAATTGTACTGTGACAATCAAAGCGCTATTAACATATCTAAAAACCCGGTTCAACACTCACGAACTAAGCATATTAAAATAAGACATCATTTTATACGCGAACTTGTTGAAACTAAGGAGTTAGAAATCCATTACCTGCCTACTGATCTGCAACTTGCAGACATGTTCACTAAACCTCTGGACTATAACAGATTTCTGTACTTGCGTAATTCTATAAGTATGGTATGTGCTGATTAAACTCTTAAGACCTTAATTTTTACCCTTTGTCCATTTGAGACAAAATGGGGGAGAAATTTGAGTCTTATGGGTTCAATGTTTTGTTCACATTTTATCTAAACTGCTTGATCTTAGTGTGTATATTTGCAGGAATCTCTTCTACTGATTGTCTACCTTTTCTAGTGTACAAATTTTGTAAATAGTTGAGTTATGTAATTTTTGACTTTCTAGGAAATGGGTAGATAGTATCTTTTGTATAGGACTAGGTTTTATTTTTTTTGGTTCCCTACGAGTTTTAAGCTAACTCAAAGGAGATTTTGTCTCATATTTCCAAAGGGGGAGATTAAAGCACCTTATACCTTTGACTTACTTAAGTCTATACTGTATAAGTGTTCATCTAGTTTGGAAATAGTGACAAAATTGGTTGTCCAACCTAGAATCCAAAGAACCTCAGAATCATTCTCTCTAATCCTCTTCAATAATCCAAGAAGGTATAAATTGAATCACACTACACACATTAGAAGTGCATACATGTGTATATATGGTTTAAAATTAACTGTGCGATTAATTCCCCTTAAAATTGTGCTTTAATTATTTTTTGGGAATTTTTAAACTTTTTTTAAACAATTTTAAAATAATGTTTTCATTAATTAAAATGTGATTATAAAATTTGTGGGGTTAATATTCTATTTTGGAAACTTCATTTTTCATTGGAATGTTTGATTGGGTAGAATCTCAAAGCGCTAGAGACTTCAGGGTGCTGCCTGTAATTAGTTTGGACGCGCGTTTGTGAGCCACTCATATGTCAACACTTGTCATCCTCCTGATGCTTCAATTTGTGTTTGTTTTGTGAGAGGGATGGCTGGTGGATTGTTGATCGTTGGATCAAAACTTATCGATGGTCTGCATGTGTTTTAAACCTATCCCTGTGCCATCCTATGAACCAATCACATTCGACTTAACCACCGCTGTTTTATAACCCTTAGATCTAGTCAATATCAGGAAGACTTGATCTCAGCCCTTGATTCCCTTCGAATCTCCAGAACCTTCCTCCACCCCTATATAAACCCTCCACTTCTCTGTCTTTCAAGACTTTTGGGCATTCGTCATTTCTGAGAGAAAAAAATAGAGAGAAGAGAGAAGTGAGAGAGAAGAGAGAAAACAAAAAAGAGAAGAGAGAGAAAGAAACTCTGTTAGCTAAACCCTAACCCTAACCCTAAACACTTCAAACACTGAATCAAACCTTCGTATATTCACAACCCCAAACACAACCTTGAGTGTTTGAGAGATAGAGTGGTTTGTTCATTTTGTTGCTGTAACCTCTTTGTCTATGATCTTGTTAACAACTTAAACATACGTGTGAAGATCTGTGTTTCTTTTTCATAGAAACTTTAGATCTACACTCTGCATGTTACATTTCACTAGATCTGCATATTTCTTTCTTGATTTATGAAAATCTTTACTGATTTAGTTTTGAAAATGTTTTATGGTTTCTATTCTTATGAAACTGAACCTTGACCTAGTTAGATTCACACTTGGAGGTTTTCAATCTCACAAATATTTTCAAAACAGAGATTGATTAAGATCTTGACCGATTTTAAAGCAAGATGTCCGTGGAATCTGGGATAAATTAAAGGTAAAAAAGGTTTCCAGTTCTGTAAGAAAGAAATAAAAGAAAATCACAGCATATAGTTGTAAGAGGGTAGTGAGACTGGGGTCTATGAATAACTGGAAAGGGTGAGGCGTGACCCACTCCAATGGACGTTGTCTACAAGTCTTCAAGGTCTCCTGGTGCAACTTCTGAAGAAAACTTCTCCTTCTGGTAACAATGGAACTCAAGCTTCAACTCACTCCTTGCAAGAAGATGAACTTTCACAGCAAAAATAGTAATTTTCTCAAGGGAAACACCTGAGAGTGATGTGAGTGGGGAGTGAAGGAACAAGGCACTCAGCACTAAGAGAATGATAAGGGAGAGAATACTAGGTAGGTCTGGTGATATTTTAGCAGAGTAACAGTGCAATTTTCTATGTATATCTCCCTTTTGACCTTGCCCAGAGGTCTGTTTATACATGGGCATAAGGGGTGAGCTGGCGCATTTGGGCGCCAAAATTGAGAGAGTTGGTGGGGAACAATGTCTGAAGTGTACCATTTTTCCCTACCTACAGGCAGCCTGCCTGTCCCCTCTGCAGGCGCCACCTGGCGCCGACCAAAACTCAAAAAGCACATATATCCCCTAATGGAGACAAAATAGCAGATTTTGGTAGTTATCTTTTGAAACGGTAACTTGTGGTGCAATTTTGCAAATCTTTGAGAGAGGAGACCTTAAGGCCTCATCTCCTCTAAAAGTGTTATTTTTCTTGAGAGGGACCTCGAGGACCCCCTCTTCTGGGAAATTCATTTTCTTGTAAAGAGTTTACTTCTTGTGAGTAGCCAGCTCTTTGGCTCCTCATTTCACTTGTGACCAAGTGTGCAGTGTGTATGGTCCCGAGTGACTTCTGGGTCTTCCTACTAGTATTCTCTCAATCCTATAGTACTAAGTGGTTGAGCTTGCTCAACATACCTTGTCCCTCAGCCGCCAAGCCAAACTCCCAGGAGGTCCCAACGCGCCTGTTCGAGCCCTGCTTGCTCGACTAGGCAACCTGTACAAGAAAGTAAAGTGTTAGTGCTGTTGTTCATTTATAGACTGCTGTTTCATGATGAAAACCCCTGTAGCAGCACTTCTCGAATAACATTTCTGCAGTGACCCTTGCAGTGGCGCTGAGTCTTGCGGTGACGCCGACTCTCTCAATCTGTCATTACTGCAGTGGCCCTTGAAGCGGCGCTGGCACTTGGCGCCGACCCTTGCGACGGTGCGGACCCTTGCATCGGCGCTGGTGTTTGAAGTGGCGCCGACACTTGCAGTGGCGTCGACACGTAATGCGGTCCCGATGCTTGCAACGGCATCGACACTTGAAGTGGCGTTGACGTTTGAAGCAGCGTTGATACTTGAGGTAGCGCTGACGCTTTAAGTGGTTGTGATACCTGGGGCGGCGCCGACCCTTATCCCGGCGCCGACACTTGAAGTGGCGCTGACGCTTGAAGCGGTTGCTGATACCTGAGGCGGCATCGACCCTGGTCCCGGCGCCGACGCTTAAAGTGGCGCTGACGCTTGAAGCGGTTGCTGATACCTGAGGCGGCGTCGACCCTTGTCGCGGCGCCGACACTTGAAGAGGCGCTGACGCTTGAAGCGGTTGCTGATACCTGAGGCGGCGCCAACCCTTGTTGCGGCGCCGACGCTTGAAGCGATGCTGATATGTGAGGCGGCACCGACCCTTGTCGTGGTGCCGACGCTCGAAGTGGCGCTGACGCCTGAGGTAGCGCTGATGCTTGAATCGGCGCTGACCTGTGAGGCGGCGCCGACCCTTGTCGGGGCGCCGACGCTCGAAGTGGCGCCGACGCTCGAAATGGCACTGACGCTTGAAGTGGCGCTGACGCCTGAGGTAGCGCTGATGCTTGAATCTGCGCTGACATGTGAGGCGGCGCCGATCCTTGTCGGGGCGCCGACACTCGAAGTGGCGCTGACGCCTGAGGTAGCGCTGATGCTTGAATCGGCGCTGACATGTGAGGCGGCGCCGACCCTTGTCGGGGCGCCAACGCTCGAAGTGGTGCCGACGCTCGAAATGGCGCTGATGCTTGAAGTGGCGCTGACGCCTGAGGTAGCGCTGATGCTTGAATCGACGCTGACCTGTGAGGCGGCGCCGACCCTTGTCGGGGCGCCGACGCTCGAGATGGCGCCGACGCTTGAAGTGGCGCTGACGCCTGAGGTAGCGCTGATGCTTGAATCGGCGCTGACATGTGAGGCGGCGTCGACCCTTGTCGCGGCGCCGACGCTCGAAGTGACGCCGACGCCTGAGGTAGCGCTGACCCTTGCGGTGGCGTAGAGACTTGCCGCGTCGCTGACACTTGCGGTGGCTTTTGGACTTCTGGGTGACCTCGCGGGTACCTCTCGGATGTTATTTAATAAAAAAAGCATATTTATTTTATTTTTCTTTTTTTTCTGTTGATAACACCCTTCTACAATAGTCTTTATATGTAATTTTCTAGGATTGTCTGTAAAACTAAGTGTGTGTGAGTTCATTCATGTTGATAGGAATCACATCACAAACACTTATCACACTACTACACTGGAAGTGTTGTGAATAAGATCAAAGATTATTGAGTCGACGTAAGGAAGCTAAAGCAAAGGAAGTTATCAAACTGGAAGAACATCATCAACAATCAGATCTATGAGAAGTTAGAAGGACACTAAGTGGGGTATATTCCTAAACTTAGAATAGGTTGATTTGTGTGCATGTATGTTGTATTGTTTGTAACTGTTATTTGTTATTAGTGGATTTTTACTTTTGTGACTTAGAAGTCACCGTGGATGTTTCCTCTATTGGGAGAGGTTTTACCACGTTAAAAACTGTGTGTTGATTATCTTCATCTACTCATCTCATTCTATAGTGTGCTGAATTTTTGAAACTGTCTTAGTTTTAAAAACTGATTACACAGTCTTAGTTATTCTCGTACATAAGTTTTTGTAAACACAACTTGTTGTTTATAATTTTTATTTTCAAAAGAAAAGGGTTTCTTCAACAAACATCTCGGAGTTGCTTATACAGTTTAATCTTGTATTAAACGGCATTAGCAACGTTTTTCAGGGACATCATAACTTTTTCTGTCGGTATATCCCATTCGTTCTTCCTTCTTATCTGATGGTTGGAATTCTCCCAAAATATATGAGGAATCAATCAATCTTCTATGCTAACTATATAAAAGTTAAATTTTCCCATATATGCGCTATTTCGTTACGTCGTGTAATGAACTTATAGTGAGTGGTCATTTTCATTAGGACTACCCCTAGCATTTGGACTTGTAAAATCCTCCCGAAGTAACTGTTGTAGTTAAAATTCTCCCCCGTTATGTCATTTCGCACTCCCACTGAGTGAACCTTAAATAAGGGGACCTTACCGTTAGGACTACCCCTAGTAGAAAGAAGTCTCATCGTTTTTTCTTATCCATTATTCTTCCCCATTTTATCTAGTTCGGAAAGTAAAATTCTCCCCGATGTACCTGAGCCAAAAGCAACTACGATCGGGCTTGTGGCGAGGGGGCATCATGAACTTTTTTTACTGTGCTGCGTGGAGCCTTTCCTCTAAAGCTAAAATTCTCACTGATGCCTCTTCAACCCATTTTACCTTAGTTTAGGTTTCCAGCATGGGAACTTTGTATCCCTAAAAAATTTGGCGCCAAAACTTAACTTCTTTTGAAAGCAACACACCTTTTCCCAAATGTCACCTCATTAATGACGTGAGCCTGTCTTTACAAATGTCAAAGCATGCACCGAAGTGCCACGTGTCCAATTGTAATCATTTTGATGGCTTGGCACGTGCCTCTATGGGAAACTCAAACATCCACTTGAATTTCAAATGACTAATTCCCAACACTTAGTCACTTTTTATCTTCGTCTCTTTGCTTGCCTTCTTACTTATAGAGCCTTTAGAGAGAGAAGTGCAAACCGCCATTGTTAACCAAGTTTTCACTTGGTTATTGCCTTCTTTTCCACCTCTAGTCGCTGCTCCTCCACCCTTTTCAATCCTCCCTTGCTTATCTGCAAGCCTAACTATCTCTCATGGCTTCATTAAGCCCTCCAGTTGCTCCTGCCACTAGTGCTCTGCCTAACACCACCACTATTGTTGCTACTCCTTTGAATGCCACCGCCTTGGTGGCAGCTCATCAGGACCAACTTCGTTTCTATCGCCGCTCTCCTATTTTTGGCAAGGGATATGATTACTCTTTCATATGAAAGGTCGTTGTTCTTAGTGCTAAGTGTGACTCCTTGACACTTGGTGATGAAGACGACGAAGTTGAAGATTGGGGGTTTTTCCCCCGGAGGGGACTATACATTTTCGTCTTGACCATGGTGACTTCCCCTACTCCTGGATCGATTTCAAAGGTCCAGGAGGCTCCCCAAAAAATGTTTTTGTTTGGAACACATATATGCACGGAACTTATGCTGATGCCCTTACTAAGATTGGGCTCCATAGGGCCAAGTGGTTTGGTGAGTTCACCATTTCCAAATACAACGCTGCACTCCAAATGTTGGTCTCTTGCTGGAATGTTACCACCCATACTTTCATAGCTACATAGGGTGAGTTTACCATCACGTTGGAGGATGTTTGTGAACTATTGGGGCTGGAGCCCACAAGTGTTATGCCTTATTTGGATGAGGCCCTAGATTCCAAAGAAATTGTTAATTATTCAGATTTGGATCGAATATGCCGAAACGGCACTAGGTCATCGAATAAAGCCACTTTCACTCCTCTCATCAACTACTTCTTTCTAGATCCCTCTACAAAGGATTATTCTTCTGCTGGTGCCAATGGGCAAGGTACATCTCTAGAACTGCCAGCTTACATCCTTATCATTCTTTCTCGTTTTGTGTTTCCTGGGAAATTGAATGACCAGCCCCAAAGGGACCTCATTAATATATCTATCTGTTTGGCCAGAGGTGTCAAGATTACTCAAGAAGCCATGGCCTTGGGGTACCTCTACACCTGGCTTGACAGGACCCATCTGGACATGGAAAATTCCTTGGACATTATAACCTAGCCAATTTCACCAACACCATACTCCTCACAAGCTTCTTCTATACTCGTTTCCCCGCAATATCAACCAACTCCATCCGTCCTCCCTCAGGTGAATCCATCAGGCCACATCTCTTGTATTGTAACCACAAGAAACAGAGACGTAAAGATATACTACCCATTTTTTACCAGCGTGGTAGTTTTATCATAAGGCCTTACTGTGATGAAGTTTTCCTCCATACTTGGGATTGTTTTCAACATGAGGCAAGGGTGATTGAACCAACTACTGTAGACCTCAACGTTGAAAATCCTTCACTGGCTGTGATCTCCTTCAGTTCTCTATGGGGTATTTACCTTCTTATATTAAGTGGGGATATACTTTAAAGCATTACAATCCTAATTAGTGCAGATGTCAATTTGGTTTTGACTAAGGGGCCCCTTGCCCAGTTTTCTATATGTCCCATCCTAAGGCCACATTTACTGGGGGCATGTTCCTTTTATACCTCTTCCGCTACTTGGTCCATCATCTCAACACTAGCTGGGTGAGTAACCATCCCAAATATTACAAGGAAGGGGGATGTGACTTCTCTATGTATGATTAAGTACTGGCTGATGCAGTTGGCCAAAATTATTGAATTTGTTCAAAGCCCTCCGGTGTATCCCCCAGTTCTTTCTTTTTCTACTTTGGAACTTGGCCTCAAGGGAAATTCTATTCTTGGAGTTGAATTCCCTCTAAGCAGCACCCTAAAATATCCATCGAGTAAGATGCATCCTCATTGCCCCATTATCCCTACTGCCATACCCAAAGTTAAGAAAGCTCCCACACCCAAACCAACCACCATTGCGAAAGGGGCTTCTAGTGAGGGGCCTTCAAAACCTCCTTCTAAAACGACCAAAACATCCAAGAGTGGGACTTCCTCAAAATCTACATCCTAGCCTAAGTATCAAACTCCTCTGGATGCCTTTACCATTGACTTCATTACCCCTTCTACCGAAATACCTGAGGATATACGATTGAAGTGCCAAGCTGAGATGTAGTGGTTATAATAGGTGTTTTGTCAAACCACACCCCTCATTCCTCCCCTACGCAATTTCCTACAATCTTGGTGGATCCAATTGATGGGGTCCCATCTAGGAGGAAAAGTTCTAGAGTCCCCTCTACTATTGGTGCTTCTAGGACCAAACAAAAACTTGGGTACACAGACCCATAATAAGTGTGCCTATGAAAATTCACAACCGTCTGCTGCCTGTGCTCCCATGACCTGTCCTCCTTCGTCTTCTGTTGAGGCTATTACTCTTAATGATAACTCTAATGTTGAACAAAGTCCAACCGAGAGGGCTTATCAAGTTCCTCGACCACCTGTTTTGCCAATGGTCATATTATCCTATTCTTCTCGTGAGCAAGAGGTATTTTTTTCACACTTAACCATTTTAAGCATAGTAAAGTGTATTTTCTAAAACTTAGAAATTTTCTTTGTGATAGATATTGAAGGAGAAAGGCCTTCTCCTCCTATGAGCCCCTTCGTGGGAGGACTCTTTGAGATCACTTCAACCGATGCATCTCCTCCCCGTTCTCCCATGTATGGGATGGAATACTCTCGTTGATCTGCCTCCAGACGTGCAAATGAGGCTTCTAGGAGGGCTGTTGCTTTTGGAGAATCCATTGGAGCTTCTTCCCAACCACGGGAAACTCCTCTAGCTTCTTCTGGGTTGTCTGCCCTTCCCATGGTTCCTCTAGATGTTGTTCTAGTCTCTTCTTTCCCTCTAGAGGTAATAACTTAATTATCACTTAGCTCTATTTTCCTCCTTTTGGTTTTTTATACTAAGTATTTTCATTAACCTTGAGGTTGTAACTTCCCCTGACCTGGACACATCTCTCGCTGGGTCAATACGGTAGTTCCCTTTGGTAAGTCCTGCAATTGTTCTGTCTCCCTTCATCAATATCACTGAGGTAAGATCCCTCTTTTGTTATCTGCATTTTTTTGTTGTGTTTCTTGTGCCTAACACTTTGTTATTGTTTGTAACTTTATCTAGGTTTAACTCCTCCATCTTCTTTTAGGGCCCCTCATATAGCGCAGGCTATCGTTGGGTCATCGACTCGCCCAGGGGTTTCTTCAGCCCCTTAGAGGGTTGATAGCCCTTTGGGAGCACAAAAGGTTCTTTCTGATCCCTCCCTTATCTTGGCTATTGTGCCATTTCTCGAGGGATGTGCATCCCCAAGGGTTAAGGTTCCTCTAGCTGAATGTTCCTTTTAGGCTCAGGGGGATGCTGATTTTTTACTGCATCTTCTTTTATTCCAGCTATTTCTCCAGCCAACGTTACGGCTATAAGCATCCCTGAGGTATTTTTTCTATTTTCTCCATCTTTTTTGCATAAGTATTTTCGTTATGCCTTCGAGGTAACTTAAAAATGAAGCGGTGACTTAACAATGAAAACTATTTGTTAAGATTTTTTCATAAACTCCACCTGAAACGATGACTTAACAATGAAAACTACTTGTTAAGATTTTTTTCATAAACTCCACATGAAATGGTGACTTAACAATGAAAACCAATTGTTAATATTTTTCATAAACTTCACTTCAAACGATGACTTAACAAAGAAACACACCTGTTATAAACTCCACCTAAAACGGTGACTTAACAATGAAAACCACTTGTTAAGATTTTTCATAAACTCCACCTGAAACGGTGACTTAACAATGAAAACCACTGAAACAATGACTTAACAATGAAAATCACTTGTTAAGATTTTTCATAAACTCCACATGAAATGGTGACTTAACAATGAAAACCACTTGTTAGGATTTTTTCATAAACTCCACCTGAAACGGTGACTTAACAATGAAAACCACTTGTTAAGATTTTTTCATCAACTCATTCTTCTTTATCACGTTACAGGTTGTAAGGGATCATGCTATCATCGAAATGTCAGATCATCGTGGTCCCTCACCTGTTGAATCCACACATGAAGAACTAGTACCTTTTAAGGATTCAATCCATAACGATCGTGGGTCAACCACAAACTTGACAGTTGACAACGAGTCAGGTTGTGAGATTCGCCACCAAAAACGGCTCTTCATGAGTTCTGCCTAACGGTTCTTCGCCAATATCCTTAAATTTTTGTTTACGATCGTTCTATCATCGAACAGATTGCCATTAACCACCCTCAAACCTTTACCACTAACTGTGTGCGCTCAAACGTGTTGGTGATGAGCCATAGGCTCCAAGGTTCGATGTTCATTATTGTTGAGGTCATCAATACTCAAACATCTAATCTTACCCTGGATGATTATCCACTTGATGATTTTGAAGAACCAACATTTGGAAAACTAAAGGGAACTCTATCAAAAATAGGTAGAGGGTCAACAATTTGAGGAGAAGAGGCTAGTAGAGTTGTCCCCTCTGTAAGTAGTAGCTAATGATAAAGTGAGGACTACCTAAGAAGCTCTATCAAAAACCAAGCTGGAATGTAAAGTTCTGTTGATCGAAAAAGCTCAAGTGCAGACTAGGATTGAAGATTGTCTCGCTACCTAGAGAATATGCTTGGAGGCTTCTTTGGGCTTGCCTGGAGACTTCTTTTCTCAACCTGATTGGTGGTTTCTTCTGGGCCAAAGTCCCTTCTTTTACATTGTAAATTTTTTCTTTATCCCGCCAGATGTAATTCTTGGGCACTAGTTCCCATTTTTATAATCCTTATGAGTATATCAATGAAGGAAATAGTGTTTTGTTATCATGCACTACTCTGTTTGCAACGCTCTTATTTATTGCAAAGTTCAAACTCTTACATAAGCAAACTCTTTCTTTTTTATCTTCTTACAAAATAAATAACTGATATAATGAATTGCAACATAATTCTAACATAAGAATACGTTTGTAGGTCCCTTAATGCGTGTGTTTTAGCAAAACTCAATTTCTCTTTTTGAAAACTCTTTTTTTAATTTTTATAAACCACACCAACTTGTGAACCAATTTCAACTTAACCAAATTTTATCTTGATTAATCCCAAACATGCATCTAGTGATTAAAGGAAGTAATATGAAGTAAAGAATACTCACAACGGTGGAGGTACGAGGAAACCACTAAGAGAAAAAACCTCGGATGGCCCAGGCCAGACAATCACTATGAGAATGGTTTTACTAAGACAGACGATAGTCTTACTCAACGACTTGATCCAACCACGAGACTTGATGCTCATATGATCTTCAACCACTCTTCAAAGTGCCACTCAGAAAGTAACCTTCTTCTACGATGATCATCCATAACACAACCATCCACCTATGTCTCCGTGTCCACCGATATGGCCTGTAATGTCTACGATGTTAAAACCAGTGTCCGTTGAATCTTCATCGTAAAACCAGAAATTGATCTTCAATAGAAACCTTCAACTTGGTGGAAACAAGATCACATGACATATACTAATGAAAATCTCGGATCTTTGGAAACTCGAAGGATGTTTAAAACATGAAAAAGGTTAGAAGACTTAGTTTAGAATTCGTACAGGACGTATACCATTTTTTCTCTCTGTGTACACTTCGAAACAAGGACTTAAACACTCCTTAAATAATATTTGTATATCGGCGCGTTTGAACGACATGCCATTTCCCACGAAGATATTCAGTGTCGTTCAAGCGACCTGTCCAATTAGAGCCCTAAACCAATTCAACTCTAATTCGTCCTTATCCTTATAAAACGAATTCAAACACTTAAAACATTTTAAAACATTTTTCTTTATAAAATAACACCCTTAATTTTATGAAAATTAATTTCGAGTCCCATTAATAATATGCATTCATACCTGAGTGATCTCGGAATGCGAATTGATTTTGAAGACGAATAAACTCACACCAATTAAACTTTGACATAATTAATTCCTTGAATCTTTATCGCAACGTCTTCAATTAAACTTTGACATGCCATAGTCTGTGTGGGATCATGATAAATAAAAATCTACCTATGACTCAAACGTGTTTTGTTTTGGGAATAAGTCAAAACTATACATGGACTCAATTGAAAATTTTGTCCTTACAAAGTTTCTAACTGAGGTTACTCACTTAAACATGATAGACGTTCAACCACTTGTTATTTATCATAAAGGTTTATCTTCTTCCATCTTAAAGATTAGGCAGTAACCTGAATCTTGATCCTCCTTTACAATAAAAGGTCCATCATAATTTGTAGCAAATTTAGGCAATAGGAGACCCGAATGTGCTTCAATGCTGCCTTCAAAACCAAATCCCCTTCTATAAATTTTCTTGGCCTCACCAAGTTGTCATATGCCCTAAAAATTTGCTTTGTGTACATTTGGAAGTGTTGCATCGCATTATCCCTGTGCTCATCCAGTGCTTCTAATTGTGCATGTTTGTTCTAAGGGATCATGCTGCCTCGTAAGGCATATCGGGCCGAAGGAACTTCCAGCTCTACTGGCAAAATTATTTCGGTTCCAAACATGAGGGATAACAAGGTATACCCTATAGGCTTCTTCTTCGTTGTTCGATAGTCCCACAAGATTGCTGGAATCTTATCATCGTACGTTCCTGGAAAGTCTTCCATCGTCTTGGTGCTTCAGCTTGACCATTGCCCTTAGGATATGCCACCGTTGAGGTATGATGGACGATAGAGTATTTGTCTGTAAGCATCGTTAATTCCTTATTGATGAATGGGGCCCCGTTATCAGATAGGATAACCTTTGGGATCCCAAACCTGTAAGTGATGTACTCTCTGATGAAGTTAGTCACCACACCTGCAGTTTCTCTTTTGAGTGGTATCACCTCAACCCACTTCGTAAAACATTCTGTCGCCACGAGTATCCGGATCTTTTCCTTCAAAGATGGGTGTATTTCCCCTACCAGGTCAAACACCTAAGTGTGGAATGGGTAAGGAGTGGATAAAGAGTGTAAATCCATCGAAGAAGTATGGATCATATTTCCATGCAGTTGGCATGCCTTGTATTTTTGAACAAACTCAGTGGAATCCTTCTTTATAGTTATCCAATAATAACCTAAGGTCATTAAGTGGTCATATAGCTTTGCCCCTCCGATATGAGTCCGATCATGAGCTTGTTTTAAAACTTCTGTTGCCTCCTCATTCGTGATGTATCTTAATGGCTTATTGAAGTACCCTATGTGATACAACTATTCCTCTTGGACATATAACCGTGGGGATCTTCTCTTGAGGCCCATAGCATTAATTTTCTCTATAGGAATAACTCCGTCTTTAATAAAATAAATGTAAGGTTGCCTTCAGTCCGTCTGAGCCTCAACAAAGTAACATTCAGCTGCCTAAAAGAAAGTTAACATTTATCACACCCTTGTTGTAACTATGCAACATCCTACTTCATCGTCTGCTAGAAGTACCCCTTTTCCTGAATTCTTCTATATAGAGGGATCTCAGTCATTTTTCAATGTTCGTCATGTGTCTTCTTCAAACTTATGTTCTACTTCTTCTGGACCGACGCACCTTGATAGCCATCATCCAATATTCCTTAAGTAGAGATTTCCTTGATTGGCGAAGTCTGAAGTAGCACTTTCAGTTCCATCTTGGCTTCCCCATACTCCAACTACTTACTGATCTCTCCCCTTCAATCTAAATCATCTTTCATTGGTAATATTGATTGCACAATCGAGGGAGCTGTTCTCCGTTGTATCACCACAGTCGTTGTGTTAGTTTTCGTATCCACTTTCTGAGCAATGGTGGCATAAGCATCAATATGTCTATTCATCATTCTGGGATACCTTCTTATCTTGACCTGTTAGAACTAGTTGATCAACCGTTGGATGATCGTTCTATAAGGCGCCAGGTTGAGGTGCTTCAACGCATATTCCCTGTTTACTTGTTGAACCACCATATTTGAATCGCCTTTGATGCACAGTGAACTAATGCCCTTTTGGATGGCATCTAGTAACCCCAGTACTAATTCTTCATACTCTACTTCATTGTTGGAACAAGGGAAATCTAACTTATAGGAAAGGTAAAATTCTTTCTTCCCTTTAGAAAGGATAACCACTACTCATACCTTATTTTCCACTAAATAACCATCAAATTGCATCGTCCATTCTTCAAGATTGGCATCTAGAAAATTTGCCTGTAAATTATCGCCTGGAATGCTCTCTCAAGGTGGATCAAATACCCCAGATGGGAAAATCGGTAATAGGTTTGCATACGCTTGGCTCTTGATCGTGTGAGGGGCCATACATTTTAAGTCATATTCTGAAAGGATGAGGTACCACCTAGCTTCTCTTCCAATCAAAATAGTTCTCACCAATAAAAACTTAATTGGGTCACATCTTTTCACAATGTGAATTGTGAAATATAACATATAATGTCTACGTTTTTATGCTATAAATACCAAGGCTAAACAATGTCTTTCTATACTACTGTACCTTACCAATGGTCCATGTATGATCCTACTTAGGTAGTAGATTGACCTTTTTTCCCATCAATTTCATTCTCCAAGAGAGCTCCAATGGACCTTGTAGCAGATGTGAGGTAGAGTTGAAACGGTATCCTTGCCTTGGGAGGAATTATCATTTGTGGAGAAGTGAGAACCTCCTTCAACTTGGTCAAATATTCCTCATGAGATTCTTCCCATTTGAACTTTGTGACCTTACGTAGTAGCTCCATCAGCGGATGAGTTATTTTGGCTATCCCTGACGCAAATCTCCTAAAGTAGGAGAATTTAACAAGGAAACTCTTCAGCTCCTTCATCGTTATTGGACATAGAATCTCCATAATTGCTCGTTGCTTGTTCTGGTCCATCTTCACTCCTTCCCGATCTACCAAAAAACCCAGGAACTTTCCACTTGTAACCCCGAAAGCACACTTCAGCGGGTTCATCTTCAGTTCGTACTTTTTGCACTGAATAAGCACCTTATTTAGATCATCCAGATGGAACTCCTCCTTATTCAACTTGATGACCAAATTATCTACATAAAATTCCAAAAACTTATGAAGGAAGTCATGGAAGATGGCCATCACTGTCCTCTGATACGTTTCCCCAAAATTCTTTAACCCAAAAGGCATCATTTTGTACATAAAATTACCTAATGGGGTTCTGAACATCATTTTCTACGCATCGAATGGGTACATCTTGATTTGGTTTTACCCTACGTACCCATCTATAAAGTTGTACATTTTATACCCGACAGTTGCATCGATCAAGCTATCAATGTATGGCATAAGGAAATCATCCTTCGGGCAAGCTCTGTTTAAATATATAAGTCCACATAGATCCTTATCTGATTTTTGTCCTTCTTTTCCACTAGAGAGATGCTTGACAACCAAAGTGGGTGGTGTATCGATCTAATGAATCCCGCTACTAGAAGTCGTTCCACGTCCTCTTTGATCTTGAAATCCAGCTCGGTCTTGTAATTTCTTATGGCTTGCTTCACCAGTATAACTGAAGGCATAACGTTAAGCTTGTGGCAACTTACTTCTTCATCCATCCCCTCTATCTCTTTGTATTTTCACATAAAAAAATATATATATTCCCTAATTAACTCAACCAGGGTCCTTCATTTCCCCTCGCTCAGATCTTTCGAAATGAAGATGGGCCTTAGGCCTTCTCCTTCTACGACTAAGTCTAGGTGTTCTAGTTCCTGTACTTGTGCCTTCGGTCGATCCATCATGTACTCTAGCTCTTCTCCCACTTCTTCCACAAACTCTTGTATGTTATAATTATATATAACCATACATTGCCCTTAATAGTCTACTAAGAAACACTCATACACCGGGTTAGCCTCTTTTTCAGCTTCTAGAGCAGCTCCTTCGATCGCCCACTCACGCCTTTGGAGGAGATAAATCACTCTCCCATCCTTTGTTATCTTCTTTTTTCATTATTTACCGGTCTTTATAACTGCCTTTCATTTCCTTTCCCTCGAAGCTTCTGCCAGTCTGTTTCTAAAAAACTTACTCAGCATGCTCTCTTATTAGGCTTCGTGCTCCATCTGGTCCATCCCGGGCCTCATTTTATCTCTGAGTTGATTCGAGATATTCTGAGGTTTAGGCTCATCATGATGAACCTCCTCAGCTACTTTTCTTCTTTTTTCTCCCTCGTTGCTCAGACCATTCACAAGCCCCGTCCATTCTCTAATACAGGGGACTCTAGCTCCTTCCATTCTTCTCATTAGGATCCTGTCATCTTCCTCTAGCTCTGTGTAGGATATTTCATCCATCAGGTGAGTTTTTTCGGTGGCAAAAGGCTTCTTTGTTGCACGTATAACGATTTCAGTTCCTTTCACATTTGCCTTGCGTATTGGTGATATGTCAAAGGGATTAAACCTTGATTGTGCATCCACACCCTTCCTATCAGAAGGTGGTAAGAAGTATCACTCTCAATCATATGAAATTTAATGTTCGAAGTGAGGTTCCCCATCACAATTCCAACATTCACATACCCAATCGACTAGGAGGATTGGTTATCATAACCAGAAATTACCAAAGTCATTGGTATCAACCTTGCCTTAGGAATGTTGAATGCATAGATGGAACTGATAGGCATGATGTTTATCTATGCTCCCCCATCCATCAATGCTCTTGTAAAACTTACCCCGTTGATAGTAGCCATCATATACACGGTCCTATTATGTGAGAACCTTACAGCTCTATCGACGTCACTAAAGTTTGATTCGTACAAAAACTTCCTCACCAATCTAACCATGGGCCCCTTCCATCTCAGCGAGGGGACCACAATCTTTCGTGTGATGTCCAGTACTTCCTACGTTATTTCTAACCTACTTTTCTTTGGTATCCCCACTTGATTGAAGAACCATGACAACTTGGGTGACAAAAACACAACTTGGTATTCTAGCCCCTAGTCTATCTCTTTGTTATCTAGATTGTAAGAGAAATCATACACTTATCGTTCTCGTACCAACAAATCAAGAGTAAGTGTATAATAAACAAATAGAGTAAGTAAAAAGAGAGAGAAGACAAGATATAGAGTGGTTCATCCCCTAAAATAGGCCTACGTCAACTGTGTTGTTCCATTCTCATTATATGCCTTGCATTGTACAATATAGTCGAGCCTAAAGAGGTGTAAAATAGAATGAAGGGAAGAGAATACATGGTAATGTCTAAGCAGGGGCCGTATAAGTGGCCTGAAAGATGATCGGCGCGGCTGCGGTAGGGGGTTAGCCCCTAAGTCCGGTGCTCTAGAGAGAGAGTGTAGAGTTGGGCTAGGCTTCGCTTATGAATTCTCTATCTCGGTCCCCCTAATAATGAGGTGAGTGCCTCTATTTATAAGAGGTATAAAGGTGTGTCACGTGCTCAAGTCACGTGATATATGGATGAGTCTGACAAGTAGGGAATCCTTGTAGAAGATGGACTGTTGTCAAGTGGCCGTCTGTGCACAGGCTGCTGCGTGTAATACGGTGTGTGGCTTGGAAGAAGGGATGCGGCGTGTCATAAGTTGTGTGGAACCCTTTGATGTGTGCTGGCGAGATAGACTGCCATGGCCTATAAATTTTCATGTATGTAGGAAGGGTTCCACGGCCGAGGTGTTATATCTGTCATATCAATAAGCCCCTAAGCCGTAGTGTCAATAGATAGCGATTGAGGCTACGGATTTGTAGGATCTAGGTGACGCGGTATTTCCAAGGTGCCGCTTCGTCTTCCCGTGGCCTATTATATAAATTGGCCCGACCGTGGCCTTCATTACGTTTCCAAAAACCTTGAGAGCAAATCAAAACTTAAAATCTGTCCGTTTCTTCCCTTGATCATTCCGGAGACTTTTCAAGGCTGTGTGTGGTGTATCTAAGGCATTTTGGGGATGAATAATTGATTTTCATCCATTTTTGGGTAATCCTTCTAACCAAAATCCTCTTTAACAGTTTCTGGAACTCATGTTTGCTAATTGTCTTTAATTCTTGCTCATAAAACGATCCATCTGAACTCATATCTTGCTGGTACTCATCTCTTTAATTCTTTCTCATAAAACGATCCATCTGAACTCATATCTTTCTGGTACTCATGTCTTTAGTTCCTTCTCATAAAACGATCCATCTGAACTCATATCTTTAACAAAAATCCAACTGTTAATATTGCTTGAATCCATAACTGAAGTGCTAGGATTTCTTGGGTTTTATGTAGAATTTAAGGTTTAATCTGGATTTGTATTTGAACTAATCTTCAATCGATGAAATCAACCCTCAATCTTCCACTGTTCTTAACGTTCTCGAGTAAAACCCTAGAATTCTAGTTTTTTTTTTATCTTTAGGGTGGATTATTGTCAATAATAGGATGTTTGTACGCGTGGACGCGATAGTTAGTCCAGTACTTGTGCCATACTGCTGGGGTAGTATTCCAATACTTCACTTTGTAGATAGCAACTCCCTTTTGACCTTAGGTATTAGCCTTAAGATAGTAGCCGTAGCTTTTTACCAATGAACTAGGAGACTGTGGCATAACCTAACATTCCAAATGTTTTCTTCCCTCAAAAACAATATGCCGCAACATTATTTACGATTCTTAGGATTCCACTGCCCACCATTGATAGTTTGCTGAAATTGTTAAAACTTTTATTTTACTTCCAAACTTGTTTAGTTTGTTCATGTCGCGGCCTTCTAGAAGCTTTATTGACCATATAGGCTGCGACACCTAACAGTGGAATATTTTCTGCTCTCAGGACCTGTTGCGGCCATATGAGTTGGGAGCCTAACAAATTCCTGAAGAACTTATAGAATAAACACTTTGGCAGTTTTCCTCCTGATATTTCTTCTGTGCGTCCCTTGAGGACAATAGGACCTTTCCAGTTGAGAGAGTGCCTTAATTGTGTAGTGCTATATTCAGACTCCGTGGTAATGGAAGAAGTGGATAATTCAAGCAACCGACCAATGGATATTGATGTCGCGATAAATTGTCCATCTGAGATTAGGGATGCACCCGCTGGCACATCTGGGAGAGCTGAGAGGCCCCCTGCTGCACTTGATGTCCGCAGCATTATGACCCAAGAGTGGGTTGATCATGTCGCTGAAGCCTTCGAATTTCTGGACAATGTGGTATGTACTGCACCCACCGCGGAATAAAGAACTTGCTCTACAATTGCTGATGGTGGAGTCTACTTCCCCCTTCATGCCTTTATATATGGGTTGCGGCTACCTGTCCAAGTCCCAGTCTCAGTTAGAAGGATTTTTGAAGTAATGAAGTTAGCCCCAACCCAAGTAGACCCCAATAGTTGGAGGGAAATTCTTGCTTCAATTATCTTGTGGAAGAAAATGTTCGAGCGAGAAATAACTCCCGTCGAGTTTTTCCACTTCTACTGCCCGAAGGAAAACTCCGTATAATTTGTGGGGTATTATTATTTTTTTGTCCAAGATAAGGACAAATCCCTTTATTCTGGGAGGCCTACCAGTGTAAACAATTGGAAAGGAAAATATTTTTTCATCTCTTGAGAAGGGTGGTGTAATACCCCGTACTTTTATCGATATTTATTTATGGGATTAATTAGATTAAATGTGAATTAATTGAGAAATAATCCGGATATAATACTAACGAGATGTGAGTTGGTATTTTATTATAATGTGTATATATGGCAATATATGAATATTGAAAATATTGAAATTGTCGCGAGACTGAAATACGGTAATTTGGAAATTTAGTTGGGACGCACGTGTTAGTCGCGTCGGGAACGTAAATATTTGAATTAAAAAGTAAATTTTATTTTTATCAACCGAATGGTCATTTTTAGTGCGCCAACGTGTCCGGAAGGATCGAAATATTCAGAAAACACTAGCCGGGGGTTTAGTTTGGGTCCCGGGGCATTTTTAGGCTAAACCGGCAACTTAAAAGGGCATTTTGGTAATTTTGAAATTTTGGGAATATTAACCAACGAATTTTGGGAGTTAATTGTAGGTTATTTAGTAACCCACTTAACCCATTACCAGCAAAAAAGTTGAGAGAGTAGTTACGGGAGTTTTGAGAGAAGTGGGAAGAGGAGTTACAAGAGCCAAAACCACCATCTTCAACCTTGGGAGAAAATTCGTAGAGAAAGGAGAGAATCAACCCATTCAACAACACCAAATTCAGAAGAACAATCTAAGGCAAGTGGTTTAACTACGTTAATTTCAAGCGAATGTTTCTTCCATGCTTAGAAATTTATATAATTGCATTATATTGGAAGCTTGATGAAAACCCATGAAATTGGTGCTAGAAATTTAGGTTATCATATAGGGATTGCATGTAGAATGTTATTGGGTGATTGTACTAAAAGAAATTCAACTTTTTATGATGTAAAAGCGGATTTATAAAGGTAAATTGAAGACTTTAAATTTCTGGGTTCATACTCATAGGGTTTGGGGGGAAATTGGGGAGATATGTTAATAATATGTTGTTTAGGAAGATTGACCCCCGTAAACATGTTAAGATACGACCTAAGAAGGTTTAGTAACGTTTAAGGACCTTAAAACACTGTTGGGATGATTTTAGGATGAGTTTAGAGAAGAGGAAAATTGAGAAAAAACGAAGTAAAATTTCTGGGCTTGAAACTGCCATCTCGTTAGAAGACCTGCCCAGGTCGTTCAAACGAGCTCGTTCGAACGAGCTTCTAACGAGGTGGCAGTATGCCTTCTAACGAGCTGGTAGTTCGTTCGAAGCCTTTCGTTCAAACGAACTCTCGTTCGAACGACCTCGTTCCAACGAGACTTCTAACGAGTTGACAGAATGGCCTTTTGGCCTGATTTGATTTCTAGTGTCCCGTAACCTCGTTTAATTGATGAGATAACTTTCCCTTGTTAACTAACAGGTATAGTTGGGAGATTTGGGATATGTTAAGGAGAAAAATATAGAATAGTGGATCGAACCGAAAGATATTTGTGGATTAGGACGCGAGTGACTAATCACGATGTGAGGATAATTGATGACTTAAATATATATAAACCGGGGACATGTGAGTTGTGTAACACTAAAAGTTGGTATAAGAGCTAGAAGTATACCACTAATGAAAATATGGTAATAACGAAGATGTGTGCATGCTTAGTATATATGATTTTATGTGTGTGACATACCTACCATACTTGCTATCACGGGAGGTTTGCGTTCGTTTAGGGCCTTCTAATCTTTGTGTGCCTACGGGCGGGATATAGATTGGTACCTCGAGAACATAGGTCAGAGAAGGACTTATTGAGAAGTTAATAAGTCTGCTGATCATGGGAGCGTAGGTATGTGCATGACCCATGTGATGTGAACTATGTTCGCCTCCATTGTTTGTGATTGCTACTATTTGAGAACGATTCCGAAGAGATTCGGAATGCGTGGACCCTATGTACGTGATGTACCGGGATCGGATAGCAGAGTATGTGTGTACCGCAGCTTAGTCTCGGGGTGCTAGTATTGTATATTTATGATGAGAATAATATACGGTTAATTGAAAGAAATTGTCATGTTAATTGTGAGTATAATTATAGTAACGCTCTGTAAAGATAAAAGGGGATAATCCCTGGTAAATGATATTATTAATAATTGGGAATCCGAGCATTAACGTAAAGCTCTCTATTTAATTGATAATGTTGGAATTAAAGCGCGAACTGAGAAGAAATGTTAGAATTTATTTTGGTCTAGATAGATATGAGAATCACTAGAATAGGTACGGGTACGTTAGGAGTGCACAATTATTCGAGAGGTGAGTATTTCATGTGAGAGCACGTCCTAACATGTATTTTGCATTCATTGTTTTAATGTCATTAAATCACTTGCTGTTTTAAACTATTCTCCACAATCGGGCTCTGACCCGTTTTCTTTCAAATCTATTTTTTGTAAAAACCTTTTAGGTGTCCAGCCACAAGGACACCATGCATAGAAATTCCATTCAGGTGACGAGCTGTAGCTGTTGTGGAAGTTACAGGGCTTTGACATTTGACGCCTCCATCTTCGATCTTAATTCCTTTATCAAAGTTTACCATTTTGTTGGGCATGTCGCCCCATTTTCTTTAGAGACATTTTATATTCCAGTTATTCAGACTTGGGGTTGTAAATAATTTAGGATGCAAACATGTGTTATTTATTTCAGTATTGGGATTGTTGTGAGGAGTATTTCCTCCAGACTCATTATTATATTGGTTGGTTATTCTATGGTGACTTCATTGTGAATGGTTATGAAACTATTTATAATTCATTTATTGCATGTTAATCAGATTTATTTTAAAATTTGACAACTCACTTTTTAAATACTAGGTGGTTAGTAATTATTAAAATGTTTTCGACAGTGATTAACTGAACCAACTTGCCATTTTGTATTAATTTAATAAAGGAGTAGCTACCCGGTATTTAATTAGTCGGGGTGTTACAGGTGGTATCAGAGCATCAAGTTCTAGTGTCCTTAGGATCTGTACGGCTTATTATGTTTCCGTTGAGCTTTCTTTGATGTAGAGCCCTATATTTTAGGACTGTTGTATTCTTTTGTGTATGCTTCGCTCTTCAGCTATTTTGAGTTAATAACTTCGAACTTATAAGACTTAGAACCACAGCCTGCACCAGTTCCAGGCACTATAAATGCCGCTGAGGTTGCAGCTATTGTAGCCCAAGCGGTAAATGCCACCCTAGCCGTTGTACAGCAGGCACCACCCCAGGCGCCGGTAGCCGCACCAGTTCAGGCACATGCGTTCCTGTCTGCTTGGAAACGAGTTCGTGATTCTTTTCAGAAAGCACACCCTCCGGAGTTCGCAGGTAGCTCCGATGTTGTGGTATCCAGTCAGTGGAGGAAAGATATTCAGAGGCACTTAAGGATGTATGAGTGCACCGATGTTCAGAAGCAGATACTAGCTAGTTTCAAGCTAGTAGGCTCTGCGTTACAGTGGTGGGAGTCCATTACCACCGCAGAGGAGAGAGATACTCTCACTATACAGGAGTTTTGGGTGCGGTTCGACCGTAAATATTTTTCTTCAGCCGTTCACACGGAGATGAGGAGAAAATTGATGAACCTCAAGCAGGAGGGAAATACCGTGGCTGAGTATGAGGCCGAATTCACTTATCCACTGGACATTGTTCCGGATGAAATACCAACTGAGGAGAAGAAGATTCAGAAGTTCACAGATGGATTGACTTGGAGGATCCGTCAGCATTTGTTGGGGAATCTCTCATTTGCCACTTATTCTGACGTGGTTAACGCTGGACTGCTACACTGCCAGGATCACCGCTTTCACATGTCTGAGACCAAGAGGTCAGGAGAGTCCAGCCATATGGCAGGACTGGGGGAAATGGTGCCAGTGGGGCACAATCTGCTCAGGGACAGTACAGGTAGGGTGACCAGGGTTCCCAACAGGGGGATCCTAAGAGATTCAGATCTGGGAATTTCAAAAACGGACAGGGAGGTTTCAGGCAGGGCCATCAGGGTCCGAATGGCCATCAGGGCTAGCAGGGTCAGAATGGTCAGCAGCAGCAGTTTCAGCATGGCCAGCATGGCCAGGGGAGGAATGGTAACGGCCACCAGGGCCTAGGGCAGCAGGGACAGCGAGGGGGAAACTTTCGGGGAAGTGTTATGTTTGTGGCAAGACTGGTCACAAACGCCAGGATTGTCCTGATAGGGGCAGGGCCCCACAGCAGCACCAGCAGGGTGCCCGACACGAGCCACAGAGGCATATGTTTCCCGCCGCCCTCCCAGCACTACCATAGATGGCAGCACTACCACCCACTCCAGCGGTCCCAGTTCAGCAGGGACAACTTCAATATGGGAGAGTGTATCAGCTCCAGCATGCCGCAGTCCCACAGGATCCACCGACTATTGAGGGTATGTTCTCTATTCAGGGACTATGGGGCGTATTTTATTTGACACGGGGGCCACACATTGTTTCATTGCCATGATATTTGCACGCACCATTGGGTTGTTAGGCACCGCCGAGCACACGGCTACTTGTGTAGATTCACCGTTGAGTAGGGGTTCCGTGATTTCTCTTATATGTAGAGGTGTGGGTATAGAGATCGGGAGGTTTACTTTACCCGCAGATATGTTAGTGTTAAAGATGACCGAGTATGATGCCATCATTGGTATGGATTGGCTAGTTGCGTACCGATCCATGATTGACTGTTTTAGTAGGAGTATTATCTTTGCCATTCCCGGGCAGGAGATGTTTTAGTGGCGATGCCTCGCCCTGAGGGAGGATCGTCCACTCACTTGTACTATATAGAGGAGGAGACCTCTAAGGAAGTGGTGATACCACTTGATGCGATTTCGGTTATTCGAGAGTTTGCCGATGTATTTCAGGATATACCTGGACTACCTCCTAGCAGAGAGATAGATTTTGTGATTGATTTGATGTCGGGCATCCGGCCTATTACTCGCGCACCTTAACCGTATGGCTCCAGCTGAGATGAGAGAGCTACGGGATCAGATTGAGCAGTTGTTGGGTCAGGGGATTATCCGGAGGAGTACTTCGCCGTGGGGTGCCCCTGTGTTGTTTGTAAAGAAGAGGGATGGATCGTTGAGGTTGTGTGTAGATTATCGAGAGTTGAATAAGGTCATGATACGAAATAAGTATCCGTTTCCCCGAATTGATGACTTATTCGACCAGCTGAGAGGAGCTTCTTTATTCTCAAATATTGATTTGCGATCAGGATACCATCAGTTGCGTATCAGAGAAGAGGACGTCTCGAAAACTGCTTTCTTAACGAGATATGGTTCCTACGATTTTCGGGTTATACCTTTTGGCTTGACCAATGCTCCAACCGTGTTTATGGACTTGATGAATAGGGTGTTCAGAGAGTTCCTAGACCAGTTCATTATTGTCTTCATTGATGACATTTTGGTCTACTCCCAGACAGAAGAAGAGTACACCGAGCATTTGAGGCAGGTTTTGCAGACGCTACGCCAGAACGAGCTGTATGCAAAGTATGAGAAGTGTGGGTTTTGGCTGAAGGAGGTTCAGTTTTTGAGGCATATTATTTTAGACCGAGGGATATCTGTTGATCCGGGGAAGGTATCCTCAGTAAGGGAGTGGGGACAGCCCACGACACCGACTGAGATTCGTAGTTTCTTGGGCCTAGCAGGATACTACATGAGGTTTATTCGGGGTTTATCAAAGATAGCGGGTCCTTTGACACATCTGACTCGTAAAGGTGTGCCATTCATTTGGAGCGATGCCTGTCAGTTGGCATTCGATGAGTTGAAGGACAAGTTGACCTCAGCACCTGTATTAGCATTGCCAAGACCGGGAGTTGAGTATCTAGTATACACCGATGCGTCCTTACAAGGACTTGGAGGTGTATTGCAGCAGGAGATTCAGGCAATAGATTATGCTTCTCGTAAGCTTAGGCCTCACGAGAAGAATTACCCCACCCATGACTTGGAGTTAGCGGCAGTTGTATTTGCCCTTCGGATTTGGAGACACTATCTCCTGGGGGAGAAGTTCCGGTTGTTCACGGACCATAAATCTCTACAGTACCTATTCACACAGAAGGAGTTGAATATGTGGCAACGGAGGTGGATTGAGTTTGTGAAGGATTATCAGTTTGATATCCAATATCACCCGGGGAAGGATAACGTGGTAGCAGACGCGTTGAGCCGTAGGCCAGTAGATGAGGTGGCCGAGGTATGGAAGGCTAAGTGGAAGGAGTTGGGACACCAGGATGCAGTGGCCCGATCATTCATGTCTGTGATGACTGTTACATCGCAGATTGTCACGAGGGTGGTAAAGGCACAAGCAAATAACTCGTTATGTCAGGAGCAGATAGTTCGATTACTAGCAGAAGGAGCCGAGTCTTATACCATTAGCTCAAATGGGGGATTACGCTTCAATGGGAGACTGGTCATTCCGGAAGGGGAAGACTTGCGACACGAGGTAATGGCAGAGTCGCACGGTTCACGGTTCACGGTTCACGGTACACCCCGGTGGGGATAAAATGTACCAAGACATGAGACGTCAGTATTGGTGGAGCGGGATGAAGAGAGATATTGCCGTGTTTATTTCCAAATGCGCCACTTGTCAGTTGGTAAAAGTGGATCATCAGAAACCGGCAGGACTTCTACAGCCATTAGAGGTCCCGATGTGGATATGGGAGAGCATCTCCATGGACTTTATCACTAGGTTACCTACGTCACAGAGGGGTCACGACTCCATTTGGGTAATTGTGGACCGATTGACCAAAGTCGCTCATTTTCTACCCGTAAGGACAGACTACACTATGGGACAGTATGCCCAGATTTTTATTGCAGAAATAGTGAGACTTCACGGTGTGCCCCTAAATATCATGTCTGACCGAGACAAGATATTTATTTCACGGTTTTGGGAGAGTTTTAAGGAGGCCATGGGCACGAAATTGCGGTTGAGTACGGCTTATCACCTACAGATCGATGGGCAAACCGAGCGTACAAATCAGATGTTGGAGGACATGTTGCGTATGTGCATCATAGACTTTTGGGGTGGATGGGAGCAGTACCTTCCACTGGTGGAGTTTTCTCATAATAACTCCTACCAGTTCACCATTGGCATGGATCCATTTGAGGCGTTGTATGGTAGACCTTGTCGTTCCCCAGCATGTTGGTTAGAGGTGGGGGATAACAAACTACTTGGGCCGGAAGTGATTCAGGATACTTCAGCAAGGATAGAATTGATACGGAGTCGCATTCGGGTAGCTCAGGAATGACAAAAGTGCTATGCTGATGCGAAGAGGTTCTTCAGAGAATTCAAAGTGGGGGACCAGGTTTTACTCAGAGTATCTCCTATGAAGGGGACTATGCGTTTTGGGAAGAAGGGGAAACTGGCACCGAGATATGTGGGACCATTTCCTATCATCGAGCGGATTGGGTCCGTTGCATATAGACTTGGGTTACCCGAGCATTTGCATAGGATCCACGATGTGTTTCATATTTCCTCGCTAAAGAAATATCTTAGGGACGATTTGGCTCATACTCACATTGCTTTGGAGGACATCGATCTCCAGCCTGATAGCTCCTACGAGGAGGGGCCGATTGCTATTTTGGACCAAAGCGAGCGGAAACTGCGGTCAAAGATAGTACCGTTGGTACGTGTTCAGTGGCGGTATCATAATGCTGAGGAGTCCACATGGGAGCGCGAGGATGAGATGCGCGAACGTTATCCAGATTTGTTTTTACCAGGTACCTTCTAGTTCCGAATTTCGGGACAAAATTATGTTATTAGGGGGGAAGTATGTAATACCCCGTACTTTTATCGATATTTATTTATGGGATTAATTAGATTAAATGTGAATTAATTGAGAATTAATCCGGATATAATACTAACGAGCTGTGAGTTGGTATTTTATTATAATGTGTATATATGGCAATATATGAATATTGAAAATATTGAAATTATCGCGAGACTGAAATACGGTAATTTGGAAATTTAGTTGGGACGCACGTGTTAGTCGCGTCGGGAACGTAAATATTTGAATTAAAAAGTAAATTTTATTTTTATCAACCGAATGGTCATTCTCAGTGCGCCAACGTGTCCGGAAGGATCGAAATAGTCAGAAAACACTAGCCGGGGGTTTAGTTTGGGTCCCGTGGCATTTTTAGGCTAAACCGACAACTTAAAAGGGCATTTTGGTAATTTTGAAATTTTGGGAATATTAACCAACGAATTTTGGGAGTTAATTGTAGGTTATTTAGTAACCCACTTAACCCATTACCAGCAAAAAAGTTGAGAGAGTAATTACGGGAGTTTTGAGAGAAGTGGGAAGAGGAGTTACAAGAGCCAAAACCACCATCTTCAACCTTGGGAGAAAATTCGTAGAGAAAGGAGAGAATCAATCCATTCAACAAAACCAAATTCAGAAGAACAATCTAAGTCAAGTGGTTTAACTACGTTAATTTCAAGCGAATGTTTCTTCCATGCTTAGAAATTTATATAATTGCATTATATTGGGAGCTTGATGAAAACCCATGAAATTGGTGATAGAAATTCATGTTATGATATAGGGATTGCATGTAGAATGTTATTGGGTGATTGTACTAAAAGAAATTCAACTTTTTATGATGTAAAAGAGGATTTATAAAGGGTAATTGAAGACTTTAAATTTCTGGGTTCATACTCATAGGGTCTGGGGGAAAATTGGGGAGATATGTTAATAATATGTTGTTTAGGAAGATTGGCCCCCGTAAACATGTTAAGATACGACCTAGGAAGGTTTAGTAATGTTTAAGAACCTTAAAACACTGTTGGGATGATTTTAGGATGAGTTTAGACAAGAGGAAAATTGAGAAAAAACGAAGTAAAATTTCTGGGCTTGAAACTGCCATCTCGCTAGAAGACCTGCCCAGGTCGTTAGAACGAGCTCGTTCGAACGAGCTTCTAACGAGGTGACAGTATGCCTTCTAACGAGTTGGTAGTTCGTTCGAACGAACTCTCGTTCGAACGACCTCGTTCGAACGAGACTTCTAACGAGTTGACAAAATAGCCTTTTTGGCCTGATTTGATTTCTAGTGTCCCGTAACCTCGTTTAATTGATGAGATAACTTTCCTTTGTTAACTAATAGGTATAGTTGGGAGATTTGGGATATGTTAAGGAGAAAAATATATAATAGTGGCTCGAACCAAAAGATATTTGTGGATTAGGACGCGAGTGACTAATCACGATGTGAGGATAATTGATGACTTAAATATATATAAGCCGGGGACATGCGAGTTGTGTAACACTAAAAGTTGGTATAAGAGCTAGAAGTATACCACTAATGAAAATATGGTAATAACTAAGATGTGTGCATGCTTAATATATATGATTTTATGTGTATGACATACCTACCATACTTGCTATCACTGGAGGTTTGCGTTCGGGTAGGGACTTCTAATCTTTGTGTGCCTACGGGGGGGATATAGATTGGTACCTCGAGGACATAGGTCAGAGAAGGACTTATTGAGAAGTTAATAAGTCTCCTGATCATGGGAGCGTAGGTATGTGCGTGACCCATGTGATGTGAACTATGTTCACCTCCATTATTTGTGATTGCTATTATTTGAGAACGATTCCTGAGAGATTCGGAATGCGTGGACCCTATGTACGTGATGTACCGGGATCGGATAGTAGAGTATGTGTGCACCACAGCTTAGTCTCGGGGTGCTAGTATTGTATATTTATGATGAGAATAATATACAGTTAATTGAATGAAATTGTCATGTTAATTGTGAGTATAATTATAGTAACGCTCTGTAAAGATAAAAGGGGATAATCCCTGGTAAATGATATTGTTAATAATTGGGAATCCGAGCATTAACGTAAAGCTCTCTATTTAATTGATAATGTTGGAATTAAAGAGCGAACTGAGAAGAAATGTTAGAATTTATTTTGGTCTAGATAGATATGAGAACCACTAGAATGGGTACGGGTACGTTAGGAGTGCACAATTATTCGAGAGGTGAGTATTTCATGTGAGAGCACGTCCTAACATGTATTTTGCATTCATTGTTTTAATGTCATTAAATCACTTGCTGTTTTAAACTATTCTCCACAATCGGGCTCTGACCCGTTTTCTTTCAAATCTATTTTTTGTAAAAACCTTTTAGGTGTCCATCCACAAGGACACCATGCATAGAAATTTCATTCAGGTGACGAGCTGTAGTTGTTGTGGAAGTTACAGGGCTTTGACATTTGACGCCTCCATCTTCGATCTTGATTCTTTTATCAGAGTTTACCATTTTTTTGGGCATGTCGCCCCATTTTCTTTAGATACATTTTATATTCCAGTTATTCAGACTTTGGGTTGTAATTAATTTAGGATGCAAACATGAGTTATTTATTTCAGTATTGGGATTGTTGTGAGGAGTATTTCCTCCAGAATCATTATTATATTGGTTGGTTATTCTATGGTGACTTCATTGTGAATGGTTATGCAACTATTTATAATTCATTTATTGCATGTTAATGAGATTTATTTTAAAATTTGACAACTCACTTTTTAAATACTAGGTGGTTAGTAATTATTAAAATGTTTTCGACAGTGATGCTATTAACTGAACCAACTTGCCATTTTGTATTAATTTATTAAAGGAGTAGCTACCCTGTATTTAATTAGTCGGGGTGTCACAGGTGGGAAATCCACCCTGAGGAGTCTGAGAGAGAGAGGTCATTTAGGATGCTGCGACAGTGGGGACGCCCTTCTAAGCTAGGTAAACAAGGCCGCAGCTCTTTTGAATTGTGGTCGCGTCCTATTTCTTACATTTGCATTGTTCTTTCCTTTGCTTTTGTACTAATATTAAACTTTCATACAGCTCTTGATAACTTACACCTCAGTGAGCGGCAGGAGAGAAGGGTTGAAAAGGCTATGATAGTGAAGGCCAAGGATAAAAAGTTCAGCACCTTGGTCACTTCTGCATCCATATTTGAGGCAGGCTACTTTCCCAACAAATCTCAGCCAACAAAGATGGCTGTGGAAGGTAACAATCACCCTTCCTTTACATTTCGCAACACTTATCTTCCAATCATCAATACTTGAAATCTCTACTTTGTTTCTTCTTCAGGTGAGGAGATAAATAGGGAGATTTTGAAATCTCGGTTACTAGAGATGGATGAGGATGAAGTTAACCTCAATAATGCTGCCAAGAAAGGGAGGAGGAAGAGAAGGAGGGCTCCTGCCACAGTCCCAAATGATGTTGAGACCACTGCCGTTGAAGAGGCAGATGCGACAAATCCCACACTTGGGAGGGATGCAACACATGAGGTATTTGAGGGTAGTGTCGTGGCATCACAAAGTGAAGGCCAATATGATGATAATATTGGTGAACACTTGGCCGCGGCAGGCCTACTGCCTTCCGAGACTGACCAGACTGGTGGACGCGGCACTTCTCCTATTTTTTCTGCCTATTCTTCTCCTCCACGCACTATTGTGGCTGTGAATGTATACCTGCCACCTCCATAACGTAGACCAGGATTTGGACCTGATGACCGTCCGCGCCCTCAGCTTAGGGAAGCAAGTCCCAATTCCTCTTGGGACACCACTACGAGGGCCTTCCGCAGAATGAGGAAGGTTCCAGAGAATGTGGACCTTAATATCTTATTGAGGAGGACCATGAAGACCTAGAAAAGTATGCTCTCCACAGCCTGTTGAGGATAATTTCTTCACCATTTTCTGTTCATTCCAGTGTTTTTGCCAAAATTTAATGATCAATGACTTTTGTCTTTCAGGCCGCGGACATTATTGTGACCCCAAAAATGAAGTATAAATGGCTTTTAATGCTTTATAGGACTGTGGAGACTTCTCATAAAAAGGGACTTGGACGCAGCCAAGGAATCTTCTTTTAAAGCGGGTAAAATCTCATCTTTCGCAGCACTTATGGCGATCAAGCAAGATTGGGAAGTTGCTGTCAAGGAAAAGGATGAGGCTGAGCATAACTTCTCTCAGGCCTCGGAGTCTTTGTTAATTGCCAAGGCTCAAATTCTTGAGGCTGCAGAACAAGCCGCTACTGCTCAAAATAAGCTTGTTGCGACTAAAAATCAAATGATGAAGATGGTTGTTGATCATGCCACGGCCCTCAAAAGTCTTGAGAGTCAACATTCTGAGGCCAACAGACTGAAAAAAGATAATCATGCCGCCGCCTTAAGCCAAGCTGCGGACCTTATTGTGGCCAACTTCAAGAAGTCTAAGGACTTTTTTCTGATTAACAACAAAGCCTACCTCCGCAGCTTTCAAGATCTGAGGCACAGAGTCGTTAAAAATTTCCTAGAGTTCAAGGATCAAATCATATCATGGAAACTAGGTGATGCTGAGCACGACCAGTGTGTAGCTGAAATTAGGGCTGTAGTAGAGGAAAGGTCAAGGAAGCTTGATGAAGAGGCTACAGCCGAAGACGAGACAGAGATAACTGCGGAGGGTGATGAAGGAGATGTCCATGATGATGCAACCTTATAAAAGCTGTAACATTTAACTTTTAATTTTTGAATTGTCGATACAGGGCTACGCCCCTTAGAATTTTCTTGAACTTATTACATACATGGGTCGGGTCCCTTTGCATTTTTGAATTGCTTAATTAATACTGCGACCTCTTTTAATGTTGACTTTCTGCTTCATTTCCTAGTAGCTTTTTATTCTTCTGCTTTGCTTGCTTCAACACTTGAATGGATGCTTTTTATGTACATCTTTGATTGCTTGAATGTTTACTAATAGATTGAGGCCGCGACATCTAAGCACAAGTGATTTTTCCACACAGGCTGCGACATGTTCTCTTCACCTTAGCCTTTCCACTTGAATTCTTGTAGATGGTTACCACATAAATATATTTGATGGAGGCTGCAGTCTCTTTTTGAACAGGGCCTCGGCACCTTAGAGTGTTTGAATCCCATCTGTTGTAGCTTTATGATTGTAGCTTTATAATTGGATCTTGATCCAAACGTTGCTTATTTTCTTGAACAGGGATACGGCAGGTTAATAATCCTTCCTGCCTTTATCTGTCGTGTCTTCTGAATGAATTAACTTAATGGCTGTAGCCATACTGATAAGGCTGCCACACCTTTTCATCCCTTTAGGAAATTGAGGCCATCCTTCTATAGCTTTGGCATGCTTAGCCGCAATTGCTTTTCGTGGCTTCGTGATCACAGCAACACATCAACACAGCCTCCTTTAGTCGCTTTGATTGCCTTTCATGGTTTTCCTTTAGTCTCTTCGATTGGGTTATTATCAGGCCCCCTTGGGCTAGGTATTATAAATCTTCCCCAAGGTTATATGGATATATACAAAGCCTTCCCACGATATGATAGGATTATCCCCAGACAATTAAGCCTTTGGCCCCTTCAAATATAGGCTTATCCGTAGACAATTAAGTCTCCGGCCCCTGTGGGTTATTTTTAGGCCTTCTCGGGCTAGGTATTATGAAGCTTCCCCAAGATAATATGAGATCACCAAGTTAATGAAGTTTAGTCTCATATCCACTAAGTTAATGATGTTTTTCGGGGGAGTAACCTCCCCATGCTAATGACGCATCCCGAAAGCTAAGAACGGGTATTGTAAGCCCTCGTGTCCAATAACGCTTTCTGAAAACTGCTTTCGAGATTGTACCTATTATATATTGGGATATAGTCTTTATGAGTGATTGTTGGAGACCAATTCAGATAGCTACTCTCAATAGTTGCTTTCATTATTTTTAATTATTATTTGACTTCATATAATCAGGTGTCATTTCGGGCGTTGTGAGCCCAATTGAATATAATCATTCCCAATGTAATTCGATGTCTCCATATGGAATTCAGTCAGAATGGAAATAAAAAGTCAGAATGAAATAAAAGATAATGTTCACTATGAACATAAACAAAAATAAATATAAACTAAATCATAAAGATAAGGGAAGTATGGCCCCTCAGTCTAGGCTACATCCCCTAAGCATTGCTCAGTGTCATGGCCATGGTCCTGATGGAATCTGCACCAACTAGCTTTGTTCCTCTTGCAGGTGGATCCCTCAGCTCTTCTGGCCACCCCAGCAGCTTGTCTTCTTTGATGAACTCAAAGATGTCTTCAATAGAGAAGTCTAACGGAATGTAGGCCTCAGATCTCCTCTTTGCCTTATTCACTCTCCTTTTTTGGCTCCTGCTGGCTGCCTCCATGGATGGAACTTTTGAGGATGCGACAGTAATGATCCTAGGTGCCGCTCCCGCATTGGATGAGGTCGCTACCTCTAACATGAGGACCCTCTGGGTCAAGTGGTTGACCTGGGTTTGGAGTGAGGCAAGACTGATGATGCTTGGATTTAGCACCACCAGATAAATGGTGATGAGCTCAAACAGTAGTTTCCATGGCAGCCATAGAGATGCAAGTATATAAGTATGTAAGTGTGTAGAAGGGGATGAGTATAAGAGGAAGTAAGATAATGATGTATAGTGGTTCAGCCAATTTGGCCTACCTCCACTGTGAGTGTGTGATCCACTAAGTATGGGCACTAATGGCCTTGGATACAATGCACATAAACTCACTCTCTCTCTCTCTACTGTGTATAAGCAGGGTTTTTTCTAGGGTTGCAATAATCTGATCCCTTTGTAGGGTTGTAGGTGAAAAGTATATATAGGTCTTGGGGGGTGTAGTGTACCCCCCAAGTATGCATGGTGCATGTGAATGATGATCCATCCAACCCCCTTGTTGACACCTGTAGATGCCAAATGATGACATAATATTCCCTCACGTGAGGGTGTGATTTTGTTATAACGGTCTGCCACGTGCCATGTGAGCCTCACGCGCACTGTTCCACGCGTCTCCCAAACCACGCGCTGTGATGATGTCACCCTCGGCTTATGAGACGAGGCCGAGGGCAAAGTTCCTTCCGGTAATGAGTTTGGCCTAATTCTGGCCTCGTACTGTCGTACCCTCGTAGGGTCGTTCGGAGCCTGGTAAGGGTCGACCCCTCGTAGGGTCGTCTGGAGCCTGGTGAAGGGTCGGCCCCTCGTTGGGTCGTCTGGAGCCTGGTGGAGGGTCGGCCCCTTGTAGGGTCGTCTGGAGCCTGGTGGAGGCCGGCTGGAGCATGGCGAAGGGTCGGCCTCTCGTAGGGTCGTCCGTTTTGGAGATAATCTTTAGCCAGGCCAAGGATATAAACGGGTATATCAATCACCCCCCAGCCCTTAGCCATAGGTGCCATTGAGATGGCTGAGGGATAGTGTTGTAATCGAGATGCGTGTATGGTCAGTTAGGTGGGTGACACCTGGGGCAGATACTCATTGTTGTTCAAGTTTCCAAGGTATGGCGGCTGCACACTTTGCATGGGGCTCTGTGCCCTAATAATATCCTTCTTGGTAAATGGGCCCACTCATTACCAAAGCATTTAAAGGATTTTTGAAACGCTCTCTCCTCCTTCTTCTTCTTCGCGCCTAAGCATTCTCTCTCTAGAAACTTATCAGCTTCCATCGCCATTTGCAGCCTTCGATTCTTCAAGCCTTGGCACCTTTTTTGCTCTCTTTACCAGGTATTCTCTTTCACCCAGCGCTTTCCTTTGCCTTCATTTCTATTTGTTTTTTTAGGGTTGTGGGGTTGTATTCTCTTTAGGTTGTGCCATAACCTTTTCCGGCGTCTTCTCCGGTAACTGGTTCTAGGGTGTTCTTGACAAAAACCATTGAGTTCCTTTGTTTAATCCGAAAGTCAAACCTAGTCAATTTCCCACCTGTTTGTAGCTAAGTTAGCTAAGTTTAGTTCTCCAAGTGTAGAGTCTTCCCTTTAATGCTTAGGAGGCTTTACAGCTTAGTGTCTGAATTCCCATCTTTGAGAGAGAAACTCTTTGCCGAGATCAGACGGATAGAGGAAGAGGAAGAGAGGAGACGAGGGGCCGACCCTAACTGGGTACGACCCATCTTTCCCATTCCTCTTGCCAGCATAAGACCATCTGAACCGTCTGAGTCTTGTGGGTCGTCATCTCGTCCAGCCGAGGCTCCCAATCCTAGTGAAATGGACGAGAGAGCATCCTCACCAACTGGTGTTGGAACTTCTGGTAGGAGAGAGACATCCGACCTAAGCCCAGGCCGAGAGGCCGAGGGTATGGCCCCCTCTGATGCTATCCCTGTGACAACCCTGTCTCCTCATGCCTTCCAAGTGGCTTTTCCACAGGGTCCTCCTGCAGGTGATGAGGGGGAAGGGGATGAGGACGAGGACGATGATACAGAAGACGAGGTTGATACCTCCCACGCCTCGTCCTTTATCTCCTCTGTTAGGGATCGTGACCTCCTGATTTGGAGGAATGCCTATGGGGTGCCCTCTAGCATAACTATGAGGGTTCCCTCTGACTCTGAGAGGGTTTTTGATTGTGGAGAGGGCGAGGAAGACAAAGGCTGCTGGGCCGACGGTGGTGGAGCCAACCACTGACAGCAATAAAAGGAAGGAGCCTGAGGTCCCTGTTGACCCTCGGCCTGATTCTCGGACGAGGGCCAGGGTCGAAGCCTCTGAGGGGATGACCTCTTCGTCCAGTATGGGGGCCTTCTGGTCTCAGAACCTGGCGCATCTGAGGGCCGATCCCTCGTCGCTCATTGCAAATCTGAGGGCAGCCAAGGCCTCAATGTTCTCTGCACCCTCGGCTGCTGACTACGACTTCTTGTCAAAGATGCCTCCAGCCAAAGTGTACGACTATGGTCTGCACTCCCTTGCACAGGTATTGGTTCTTACCCACATCTTAAATTTTATTTTTTCAATAAACTGTTCCCTCGGCCCCTCTTGATATTTGTTCATTTTTCGTGCAGTCTATTTGTGCCTTCACCTCAGCCACCAAATGGATGGCCGAGAATCAGATGAAGTTCCATGAGGCCGAAAGGGCTATTCAGCATGAGGCTGACTTGCAGACAGAGCTCCAGACTGCGAGGGCTGAACTGGAGAGTGCTAGGACTGAGCATGTCAGGGTCCTAGATAAGCTGACGAGGCAGCATGATGCCGACCAGCAGGCCAAGGACTTGCTCATCAAGGAGAAGGACGCGGCCCTGATCAATATGGAGGCCAAGCACAAAACTGATCTCGAAGAAGCTGTCAGAAAAGCCGAGGCCGATGCCGTTGAGGCTTACAAGGCTTCTGATAAGTTTCAGGGCTTCGGCCTTGAATATCTGGAGAGGGGGATCAGGACGGCCTGTCGATGGGTCGTCCTCAGATTTGGCGACGTCGTCTCCTCGGTCCGCCCTTCAATTGAGGCAGTTGGATTGGACGACCCGCTGATCGCCGAGTCTCTGTCCCAAGTAGAATCCCAAGTTCAAGTCGAGGGGGTCGGCACTTCTGAAGATCATCCAGTTCTGGTTATTGAGGAGACCACTCCTATAGATGTTGAGGCCCTGCCCTCCGATGTCGTCCCATAGGGTGGTTGCCTGTAGCCCATACCCTTTTAGTGTATTTATCATTTTTGTGCTTTCTTTTGTAAAACACTTGGATATTTTCTCTTTTATCAATATCATCGTCTCTTCTTCTACTGTCTTCCATATTTACTGTCTTCCATATTTACTTCTTTTATGGTTTGCTCTTTGTTGGTTTGTTGTATTAGTTAATGCTACTAACCTCTCCCTCGTCTTTTTTGAGGACCAACGTGGGGTCGTCCCCCCATGTGGCCTCATCATAGCCGAGGGTCATAATAACCAAACATGGTTTTTTAATCGAGTGGCCCCTCGTCTTTCTTGAGGATCATGGTGGGGTCGTCCCCTCCACCGACCCTCATTATAGCCGAGGGTTAATCACCAACTTAATGGTTTTAAACAAAGTCTACCCTCGTCTTTTTTGAGAACAGTGGTGGGGTCATCCCCTCCACTGGTCCTCATTATAGCCGAGGGTTAAAATAACCAAATTAATGATTTTTATGAAGTCTACCCTCATCTTTTTTGAGAACAGTGGTGGGGTCGTCCCCTCCACTGGTCCTCATTATAGCCGAGGGTTCAAATAACCAAATTAATGGTTTTTATGAAGTCTACCCTCGTCTTTTTTGAGAATAGTGGTGGGGTCGTCCCCTCCACTGGTCCTCATTATAGCCGAGGGTTCAACTTACCAAATTAATGGTTTTTAATGAAGTCTACCCTCGTCTTTTTTTAGAACAGTGGTGGGGTCGTCCCCTCCACTGGTCCTCATTATAGCCGAGGGTTCAAATAACCAAATTAATGGTTTTTATGAAGTCTACCCTTGTCTTTTTTGAGAATAGTGGTGGGGTCGTCCCCTCCACTGGTCCTCATTATAGCCGAGGGTTCAAATAACCAAATTAATGGTTTTAATGAAGTCTACCCTGGTCTTTTTTTAGAACAGTGGTGGGGTCGTCCCCTCCACTGGTCCTCTTTATAGCCGAGGGTTCAACTTACCAACTTAATGGTTTTTAATGAAGTCTACCCTCGTCTTTTTTGAGAACAGTGGTGGGGTCGTCCCCTCCACTGGTCCTCATTATAGCCGAGGGTTCGACTTACCAACTTAATGGTTTTTTACAAAGTTTTCCCTCGTCTTTCTTGAGGACAATGGTGGGGTCGTCCCCTCCACTGGCCTTCATTATAGCTGAGGGATTAAACTTACCAAATTAACAGTATTTAACAAAGTCTACCCTCGTCTTTCTTAAGGACAGTGGTGGGGTCGTCCCCTCCACTGGCCCTCATTATAGCCGAGGGTTCAACTTACCAAATTAATGGTATTTAACAAAGTTTACCCTCGTCTTTCTTGAGGACAGTGGTGGGGTCGTCCCCTCCACTGGCCCTCATTATAGCCGAGGGTTCAACTTACCAAATTAATGGTATTCAACAAAGTTTACCCTCGTCTTTCTTGAGGACAGTGGTGGGGTCGTCCCCTCCACTGGCCCTCATTATAGCCGAGGGTGGTTTTCTGTGTATGTTTCCACGCGTGCTAGAACTGACAACCACAGGATGAGGGAAACACTGATATTTCTTATTAAATTTCCAAATTGTTCTGTTGGAGCAACTCTCATTACAATTATGGTCTTTCTGGACCTTACAACACTACTGATAGTATTTCTTCAAATGGTCTGCATTCCAGGGGTTGGAAAAAGGTTCCCCCTCTAGGTTTTCTAGACTATAGGTCCCAGGGACAACTTCGTCGATGACCCTATAGGGGCTGTGCCAATTAGGATGGAGCTTGTTGGGCTTTTGCCAAGTCTTCTTGAGAACCAAGTCTCCTACTGCGATAGGTCTCTGTTTCACCCTCTGATTGTAAAACCTTGCGGTCCTCTGCTGGTAGGAAGCCTGCCTTATCTCAGCGTCCTCCCTCCTTTCCTCAATCAGGTCCAAGTCGAGTCTCCTCTCTTCCGTATTTCCCTGGGGGTCGTACATTTGGACCCTATGAGTAGGAAACTCGACTTCGGTGGGGATGACGGCTTCTGATCCATAAGCCAACATGAATGGGGATTCCCCGGTAGAGGTCCTCACTGTCGTCCTGTATGCCCACAACACTGCGTATAACTCCTCGACCCATCTTCCTTTTGCCTCCTCAAGCCTCTTCTTAATTCCATCTATGATTGTCCTGTTCGTAACTTCGATTTGCCCATTGGCCTGAGGTCGGCCTGGGGTGGAGAAAAAATGTTTGATACTTACCCTCTCACAGTACTTCTGTAGAGAGGCATTCTTGAACTGAGTCCCGTTATCCGAGATGAGGGTGTTGGGTAGACCATATATGCATATCACATTTTTCCAGATGAACTGAAAGGTCTTCTGCTCTGTAATCGTGATCATTGGTTCGGCCTCTACCCACTTTGAAAAGTAGTCAATCGCTACAATGAGGAACCGAGAGTTATTGACTGCCCTCGGTAAGGGTCCTACCAGGTCAATCCCCCACACTGCAAACGGCCATGGGGATGTAATGGATGTAAGAGGCTGATGAGGTTGATGAGGGATGGTAGCAAATCTTTGGCATTTATCACACTTTTTTACATATGCTGCGGCGTCTTTCCCCAAAGTCGGCCACCAGTAGCCTTGGGTGATCACCCTCTTCGCTAAGGATCTACCCCCAATGTGGCTTGAGCATGACCCTTCATGCACATCTTGCAAAATGGAAGGGACTTCTGAGGGATGCACACACCTAAGTAAGGGGAGCAGAAACCCCTTTTTGTATAGCGTGTCTCCGATGACGCTGAATTTTGCAGCCCTGTACCTCAGCTTCTTCCTTTCTTGCCTTGCTTCTGGCATCTCTCCCTCTTTTATGTACCTAATCAGAGGGTCCATCCATGAGGTTTCTTGAGAAACATTCAGGCAATTGCTAAGTGTTCCCTCAGCATATTCAATAGTTGGTCGAAGCAAGATTTCTACCGGGACTGTCCTCCTTATGTCTGTCCTAGTCGCCGAGGCCAACCTCGCAAGGGCGTCAGCACGGCCATTGTCGAGCCTAGGTATCCTCTTGAATTTTACTGCTTTAAAGCCTTTCAGTAATGACCTCACCTTCTCAAGGTACCTAGCCATCCTCTCGTCCTTTGCCTCGTAGGCTCCTAGTATCTGATTCACCACTAACCTTGAATCACTATGGACCAAAATCTGGCCGATACTAAGAGATTTGGCCAAGGAGAGGCCAGCCATCAAGGCCTCATATTCAGCTTCGTTGTTGGAGGCCTTGAAGCTGAACCTCAGGGCGTACTCAATGTCTGTGTCGTCGGGTGCTGATACTATTATCCCAGCTCCGCTCCCGCTTTCGTAAGAGGACCCGTCGATGAAGAGACTCCATACGTTGTGTTCCTATGAGAAACCTCCTTCACTGAGCGACCCCTGTGTAAAGAGGTATCTTCCCTCTTCGTTTTCATCCACCTTCCTCCTTGCGGTGCTTGTCTCAGCCTTATCTGCAGAGGGGTCGGTGAGTCTGCCTTGTTGGGCATCTGTCCCCACGAGGCCTTCATCCTCAGCTTCATCATCTTCCCAAGTAAACTCAGCCACGAAGTCCGCCAACGCCTGCCCCTTAATGGATGTCTTAGGCTGATACACAATATCGAACTCCCCCAGCTCTATAGCCCAGGTCATTAGCCTTCCTGATTTTTCAGGCTTGTGTAGGACCTGCCTAAGAGGAGAGTCGGTGAGGATGACCATAGTATGGGACTGGAAGTACGGCTTCATCTTCCTTGAGGCATGGATCAAGGCGTAGGCCAACTTCTCCATCATCGGGTATCTTTGCTCTGCCCCCTGGAGTGCCTTGCTGTTAAAATACACAGGCTTCTATATTCCATCCTCGTCTCTCACAATGGCTGCGCTGATGGAAGACTCTGAGACGGCGAGGTACACGTAAAGTCGTTCACCCTGCACGGGTCGTGACAGCAGCAAGGGAGACCCTAAGTATGATTTTAGCTCCTTGAAAGCCTCATCACACTCTTCACTCCATTCAAAGGCCTTCCTGAGGATCTTGAAGAATGGTAGACACCTGTCTGTGTCCCTTCACACAAATCTGTTCAGAGCAGCCACTCTCCCTGTGAGCCTCTGAACGTCTTTAATGGACTTGGGGGTCTTCATCTCAATAAGGGCCTTTATCTTTTCAGGGTTGGCCTCGATGCCTCTTTGATTGACAATGAACCCCAAGAACTTCCATGCTCCGACCCCGAAGACACACTTGGCCGGATTAAGCTTCATCTGGTACTTATCCATCGTGTTAAAGGTCCTCTCCAGGTCTGCCACGTGATCCTCTGCCTTTAAACTCTTGGTCAGCATGTCGTCTACGTAGACCTCCATAGACTTCCCAATTTGGTCTTCGAACATTTTGTTTACGAGGCGCTGGTATGTTGCCCCCTCATTTTTTAGACCTAAGGGCATGACCTTATAGCAGTATGTCCCCTTGTCAGTGATGAAGGCAGTCCTCTCCGAGTCCTCAGGGTTCATGAAGATCTGGTTATACCCTGAGTAGGCATCCATAAAACTCATGAGCTCATGGCCTGCGGTAGCGTCTACCATCTGGTCAATGCGGGGGAGAGGGAAGCTGTCTTTGGGGCAGTGCTTGTTGATATCTGTGAAGTCCACACACATTCGCCACTTCCCATTGGCCTTTGGGACAATGACTGCGTTGGACAGCCACTCAGGGTAGATGACCTCTCTGATAAATTCAGCGTCTTGTAATTTTTTAACCTCATCCCTGATGACCTCGTACTTATCTCTAGAGTAAATCCTCCTCTTCTGCTTTACCGGCTTCACTCCCTCTACCACATTGAGCTTGTGGCACATGATCTCAGGGTTGATCCCCGGCATATCTACATGACTCCACGCGAAGACGCTTCGTCTTCTACTCAATAGTTAGATGAGGTCTTCCTTGATATTGGGCTTCAGAGACTTGCCAACTTGGACGGTTTTTCCCGGGTCATCCTCATCGAGGATGATGGGTTCTACCTCCTCAGCGGCCTCTCCTTTCTTGAGCTTCGTCTCTTCCCTGGGGTCTAGGGTATCAATATTGTAAGTGGCTGTAGCCCTCTTGTGTGCCTCCCTTTCCTCAGCGGAGTTGTAGTAGCACTCTCGCGCTGTCGTCTGGTCTCCCTGAACCTCCCCCACCCCGTATGGGGTAGGGAATTTAATCATCTGGTGGACCGTAGACGGCACGGACTCGAACCCTTTGAGGGCCACCCGCTCCAATATGATATTATAGACTGAAAACACATGCTCATCCATCAAAAAGAAACTGACCTTCCTGGTGAGCCATCTCGGCCACTCGTCCCCCATCCTAACATCAGCCTCATACACTCCAAGGGGGTGAACTTTTTCCCCACTGAATCCAATCAACGGATGATGGTACGGGACGAGTCTAGCACGGCTGAGACCTAAGGCCTTGAATCATGGCCAAAACATTACATCTGCAGATGAGCCCCCATCCACCAGGATTCTCGGCACCTCACACCCATGCACCCTGGTCGTGATGACGAGAGGGTCATCATGCGGGGCTAAGAGGCCTTTGAAATCCATTCTTGAGAACCCTACTATCAGTGTGGCCATGTCCACCTTCTTCCTCTTTTCTGGCTTGGCCTCCAGAGAGGTCGAGTGTACAGTCTTCGTCACTGCCCTGGCTTCTTCCACGTGGGCCTTCCTATCTGCGACTTCCGACCCTCCTCCTGCCAGACCCCCGGAGATCATTCCCACTCCGAGCGAGATCATATTAAGCCTCTTGACAGGGCCCTGATCGTCTCTCGGCGGGAGGTCAGGGTCGTCCTCATCATCAGAAGGGTCGTCCCCTCTTTTTTGAGGACCTTCTCTACATGCATCGACTCGCTTTTTCCTGGGGTCGTCCCCTCGGCCCCTCTTGAAGGCACCTCTATCGACATACTTTCTGAGCTTCCCTTCTTTCAGCATCTTCTCAATCTCATCTTTCAGAGCAAAGCATTTGTTTGTCACGTGGTCGTGGTCTTGGTGAAATTCACACCACATGTTCTTATTTCTCTTGCCAGGAGCTGCCCTAAGCTTCTCAGGCCACTTCAGGGACCGGTCACTCTTTATCTCATTGAGAATCTGTTCACAGCTGACCGTCAGAGGGTGTAACCAGCGAACTTGTCATCCGTGGACCTCTTCTTCCCCTCTTTGTTCTTCTTAGGGTACTTACCCCCACTAGCACCTCCCTTTTCATCTTCATATTTTGCGGCCATCGCCTCTTCGGCGTTCATCACCTTTCCTGCTGTCGACAACAATTCGGCCATCGTCCTCGGAGGGTCTTCAGCAAGCTTCCATAACAGCTTCCCCTTTTGGAGTCCTCCAATCAGGGCTATCATAGCTATGCTTTCCTCGTAGTCTTCCACCTCCAGCTTCTCTTTATTGAATCTGGCTATGTAGTCCCTCAGACTCTCATTCTTCCCCTGCTTAACATAGAGCAGGTGGGTGGTCTTCTTCTGTGGCCTCACCCCAAAGCAAAAGTTGTGGATGAACCGGTCTGCCAATTGCTTAAAGTTTTCAATGGAATTTTTTGGAAGAGACGTGTACCAAACATGTGCAGCCCCTGTCAGGGTTCCGGAGAAGGCACGACACCTCATCTCATCTGAGATAGAGTATATGTCTACTGCTGATTGATACATCTCAACATGGTGGACAGGGTTGGTGCTCCCATCGTATCTTGGGGTGACCACAGGTGGCTTGAACCTTGATGGCGTAGGGAAGTCGACTATCTTCGCCACAAAGGGTGAGCCTATGGTATATCCCTTCTGAAAGGGGTCCTGACTCTTCAATATATCACCGATCTTATCCTCTAGCCGCTGGATTGAGTCATTCCAGGGCCTCACAGGGTCGGCGCGGCCGATGTTATCCCCTGCCGTCTTTTGAAGGTGAACGGAGGGTTCCGCTGCAGTAGGCCTCTGTCGGCTGTTTACTTCCCTTTGGTCGTCATCCCGTCCCTGGGGTCGGCCATCTGCTGCCTCCTTCCTGGACCTCGCAGCACTTCTTGACCTGGACAACTTATCCCGCAGGTCATTTACTGGGCCTAGACTCTCAAAGGCCGACCCCCTGCTCAAGCGATCAAAAGCAGAGCCTCTCGGGCGATCATCAGGGTTTGGTCTCCCACACTTCCCTCTACTGTCCTGGAGAGGTCGTACAGTATTGTTGGAGACCTCATATGGTTCCCGGCATTCTATTGGGGCCTCCTCTCCCTCCAGATCGTCATACCTGTCCTCAGGGCAAGGGTTTCCTTGCCTCCCCAGGCATAAATAACGGGGGTCAGCAACATCCCTACGCCGCTGAGGGGGTGGCAGGTCTTTGCGTGGTGCCTGGGGTGGTCCCCTGGCCTCATGCTGTCCTGGAGCTGCTGCCGGAGTAATCATCTCAGGTGAGACCCTTGGTGGTCTCAGTATGTTCTGGCTTAGAGCTGTGAACTGCTCCTGCATCATCCGCTGGCTTGCTGCCAGAGACTTTAGGGCTGCCGCCACATCAGCCATCTCAGACTGAGGCGGCGTCTGACTGGAACTGGGTCTTCCCCCCTCATCCGACAGGGGAAGTGGTGGTGGTGGCATCTCAGGTGCCATGTGTTTGAGCTAGAACATTTGAACTGAATGAAATACTGGTGAGCTTGGGAACCTTAGTGGGTCTCTTTCAATGGTGAAACACCTCCTCTCAGGGGGAGTGTTGGTTCACCACCAGAGTGCCCAGTGAGGTCAAGCTTTACAAAGGAAGAGATGTCTTCTCGTTCCCACAGACGGCGCCAAACTGATGATGCTTGGATTTAGCACCACCAGATAAATGGTGATGAGCTCAAACAGTAGTTGCCATGGCAGCCATAGAGATGCAAGTATATAAGTATGTAAGTGTGTAGAAGGGGATGAGTATAAGAGGAAGTAAGACAATGATGTATAGTGGTTCAGCCAATTTGGCCTACCTCCACTGTGAGTGTGTGATCCACTAAGTATGGGCACTAATGGCCTTGGATACAAAGCACATGAACTCACTCTCTCTCTCTCTACTGTGTATAAGCAGGGTTTTTTCTAGGGTTGCAATAATCTGATCCCTTTGTAGGGTTGTAGGTGACAAGTATATATAGGTCTTGGGGGGTGTAGTATACCCCCCAAGTATGCATGGTGCATGTGAATGATGATCCAGCCAACCCCCTTGTTGACACCTGTAGATGCCAAATGATGACATAATATTCCCTCATGTGAGGGTGTGATTTTTTTATAACGGTCTGCCACGTGCCATGTGAGCCTCACGCGCACTGTTCCACGCGTCTCCTAAACCACGCGCTGTGATGATGTCACCCTCGACCTATGAGACGAGGCCGAGGGCAAAGTTCCTTCCGGTAGTGAGTCTGGCCTAATTCTGGCCTTGTACTGTCGTACCCTCGTAGGGTCGTCCGGAGCCTGGTAAGGGTCGGCCCCTCGTAGGGTCGTTTGGAGCCTGGTGGATGCCGGCTGGAGCATGGCGAAGGGTCGGCCCCTCGTAGGGTCGTCCGTTTTCGAGATAATCTTCAGCCAGGCCAAGGATATAAACGGGTATATCAAAGACTATCGTAGAGATGGTTGAGATGATTGTACAACTACACAATCTCATCTTTGACTTAAGTGCTCTGGTTTGATTCTCCTTCCATTTTCTTCTTTTGTTAGTATTTAAAAATATACAATCTGAGGCAAAAACTAACATAAGTGAGTAATCACAGAAGTACAGAATTAACCAGGTATGTAGTTGGGATGCAGCGTTCGAATTGTTGTATGATATTGTTGCTAAGGCTAGGGCCAGTAAAGCATACGAGTATACTGTCTTGGCTCTTTGGAAGATATTACTGATAAGGCCGCGGTCAGTAAGGCACATAAGTGTTCTACCGTGGCCTTTGAAAGATATTAATTGAGGTTGAGCTAAAGACCACTTGAGTTCAGTCCTCGATGATTTGAAGTTGTTATAATGCAACTGAGTTAGCAGAGGCCGCGACATGAAGGCATTTTAACTACTTGGTCACATCCCTGACTAGGTAGCGGAGGGAACAATCCAGAGGTTGGAATACAACAATTAAGTTTTTCTCCCAAAACACATGGAGAGAAATCCTACTAGGGTATATTACTGAGAGAATACCCTCACGGTGCACCAAAACGGCACAGCTCCAATGATAAACCCTAGATCATAGGTCAATAACAGTGAAAAAGGGAGTAAATACAATCCTTCCCTAATCATTCATCTTTTCGGGGCTAAAGCCCATCATGCTTTTCAGCATTATCTAGATGAAACGATATCAAAAGGGTATGCAAAACAGTTCTAAGGTCATAAAATCAAGACCTCAAAGAAAATCTGAATATGCAAAATACCCTTTTAAGGGTGTGAATATGAAACAGAGCTCAATAACCAAACTTTACTCGTGAGATTATGATCCAAAGGATCTCTATGAGTAAGATAAGGTGTTTACGAACTCAAAACATAGAGAAACAAGATTGAAATATTTATTTCCCACAAACGGTGCCAAATTGATGATACGAAAAATCATCTACTTGTCGTTCTCGTACTGGTAAATCAAGAGTAAGTGTATAATAAACAAATAGAGCAAGTAAAAAGGGAGAGAAGATAAGATATAGAGTGGTTAAGCCCCTAAAATAGGCCTACATCTACTGTCTTGCTCCATTCTCATTATATGCGTTGCATTGTACAATATAGTCGAGCCTAAAGAGGCATACAATAGAATGAAGGGAAGGGAATACATGGTAATGGCTAAGCAAGGCCCTAGATGTGGACTGAAGGATAATCGGTGCGACTGCAGTAGGGGGTCAGCCCCCAAGTCCGGTGCTCTAAAGAGAGAGTGTAGAGTTGGGCAGGGCTTCGCCTATGAATTCTCTATCTAGGTTCCCCTAATAATGAGGTGAGTGCCTCTATTTATAGGAGGTATAAAGGTGTGTAACGTGCTCAAGTCACGTGACATATGGATGAGTCTGACAAGTAGGAATCCTTCTAGAAGATGGACAACTATCAAGTGGTTGTCTGTGCACATGCTGCATCCTGTAAAAGGGGATGTGGCATGTCATATGGTGTGCAGAACCCTATAATGTGTGCTGGCGAGATAGACTGTCGTGGCCTATAACTTGTCATGTATGTAGGAAGGGTTCCATGATCGAGATGTTATATTTGTCATATAAGTACACGTCTTCTATATATCTGGCACTAGCTTCATCGTAAGTCATCACTACATTAGCCATTCCCCCAATGCTTCTTCACACTTTTCTCGTTCGATCTCCAGCTCCCTCGATTCCCATTCAGCATCTCCATCATAAGTAATTATCAATTAGCCCCATGTGCTGGGCTGGGTTGTTGAAATTCTCCAGAGGGATTTTCAGAGTCCCCGCCTTCATGTGTTTGCTTATGATCTTCCTTAGTGTGAAGCAGGTTACCGTTGGATTACCCACCTTTCAATGGATCTGGCAATACTTAGGATCAACTCTCATATCTGCGTATGGTTTCACGGCTAGAATACCTTTGGGTTCATATATATTCCTCCCTTAGACCATGGTGTTGTAACAACTGATAGCCTCCTCAACATTGCAAGGCAGTGGTGGTGGATCCTCTTTGTTCTCTATCTAACTTTCTCTTGTTATCCTTCTTTGGTTACTTGGACCGTTCTCCTCTATCGTTATACCCCACCCATAAGGGCTAGCCACATGCCACAATGGACTGTATTGGCTGCCTGAACATCATAGGCACCACAACCGAGTTCAGTTGTACGACTAATGATATGCTCCTTGCTGCCTTTAGAAACACCGCAAAAGTCCCATCGCGCATTTCGTTAATGAGGTGGCAGATGTACTCTAGGACCAAACCTTCAGCACAAAGTTGAAGCAGTTTGTACTCCTCGGCCTCTTCTCTTATGTGGGTACCTCGATTAATTATCCTGGCCCAGATGAGTAGCTCGATTAAGTCCATCCCAAAGTCTAGAGGCCTCGTGCACAACTGATTCAGTTATGACCCATTCAACCCCTAAAATATCTCAAGAGCTATTCTAGGGATTATGGGCTAACGCGGAGGAGTCCAACACCTCCACTCGCCGAAAAATAATGTGAAATTATTAAACCCTTAGCCCGGGGAAAAGGGCATGCAATTGTAAACACTCCCCCGGAGTAAACATAAATAAAAATCAGAGAGCACCACCGTGGACGTAGGCCATTTTGCCAAACCACGTATATTATGTGTTGTGTGTGATTGTGGATATTTTATGTTCTTTATATTTTTTTGGTGATTGCATTTGCTTATTAATTTGTGCTGAGATTTATTAACACCACAATTGGCGCCGTTTGTGGGAAACAATTGTTTTCCTTTAAGAAAGCCTTCACCAATAAGAACCTAGAATGTCAAGTCACAGCAACAACGCCCCTCAAGCAGGGGATATTCAGGAGAAACCTGCTCCTTGCAGGGTTAGATCTGAAGTTCGACGCTCAAAGACTAGGCCTCGCCCGGAATGGCAAGCTTAGGAAGAAAGTCGGGGACCAACCAGGTCCATGCACGTCTCTAGGCTAATCGACGCCTATGAGGCCATGCTCCAAGATCAAGAGGAAACTACTCGTAAGCAAGAAGCTGAGAATGCTCGCCTCAAGAGAAGATTGGAGAAGATGGAGAGAGAATTCCATCGTAGCACAAGGAAACGTCATTATTGTACTCCTAGCCGTCAGGCGAGTAGGTCTCGCAGCCGAGGAGGGAGCCCTAGACATGGATCTCAAAGATTTGAGGGACACATGTCAGATGATGACTTGCCCGACCAACAATGATTAGCTCGCCGTTATAAGAGCCCAGGTCGAGGAAACAACGACATACGAAATTTAGTTTGGAGAGAAATGGACCAACACCCAGCACATCGAGGTACCAGGTCGACCAGAGAGATAGCCAGGCGAGCTCTCAGGACCCATATGAAATCCCCTTTCTCAAGGGAAATATAAGAAGAAGAAGAAGAAGCCCCCAAGAAGTTCGCGATGCCTAGATTCAAAATATATAACAGAAAGACTGACCATATCGACCATGTTAGGCAGTACAAGCATGCCATGACCCTCTGGAACCATAAGAACGCATTGATGTGCCGGATCTTTTCGTTGAGCTTGCATGACGTGGCTCAGAAGTGGTTCAAAAAAATCCCTCATAGATCCATCAGAAGCTTCGAGTCCCTGGCACAGCTCTTCACAGCTCGCTTCATTACCAGCAGCTCCCATCCGAAGAGAATGGATGCTTTGTTGATAATGAAGAAAATGCCCCAGGAGATCCTCAAAGACTATATGAAGAGATATTGGGAGCTATTCAATGAGGTCGAGGACTGCTCGGAGCAGGTCGCCGTGGCATCCGTTAAGATTGGTTTACCCATCTCCTGCCTCTTGCACAAGTCCCTCACTCAGAAGGTGTCCATGACCATCGATGACTAAATGCCTCGTATTGAAAAATACGCCAAAGTTGAAGATGTGAACCATCTCAAGGTAGGGGAGAATGGTCGTGCCAAGTTCGCCGGCAAGGGCAGCGACAAAATTGAGAATCAAAAGAAAGGAAGCAAGAATGGGGGCAAGAGAAACCCTAAGAACGGGAACAAGAGTGATGCTTCAAAAGCATTTCAAGTAGTAAAAACAATTTTTAAAGAACCAATCTACAAAATTTTGGCGAAGATCAAGGATGAACCGTTCGTTAAGTGGCCCATGAATATGGGTGGAGACCCCTAAAAAAGGAATGATGCACTGATATGTGCATTCCACAAGGAGGGCGGGCATAAAATGGAGCATTGCAAAGCTCTCAAGTCTAATCTTGAGGAGCTAACAGCAGTAATACAAGATTTTAAGATCGATCCAGCCAAGACACAAGTTGGGAAGCGTTGGCGAGCTGAAAATATCGACTACAACAAGCATATTATTTTCACAGATGAAGACTTGGTGGGAGTAATAACCCCACATCATGATGCGTTGATCAATACACTCAGGATAGCAAACTATGACATCGACAGGTTTCTCGTCGACCAAGGTAGCTCGTCCGAAGTAATGTACATCGACCTGTTCAGGAAGTTAAAGTTAAGTGTTACCGACTTAAAGGAACCCACTGTTCCTCTAGTTAGTTTTGCTGGGAAAGTATGCATCCCTTTAGGGAAAGTTTTCCTACTATTAAGGAGAGGAAACATCTCCAAAATGATCGAGTTTCTCATGAGTGATATTGACTCACGCTACCAAGCTATCCTCGGTAGGGGATGGATGCACGCGATGAAGGCCGTCCCGTCTACCTACCATTAGAAGCTCAAATGTGTGACTAAATGAGGAGTAGTGGAGATCCATGGAGAACAAGCGATGGCAAGGAAGTGCTCTATAGCAGCCATCCGCCCCAAACCAGAAAAAAAAAGTGGAGAAAGAAAAGGAGAAGGTTGAAGAACAGGAAGGTTTGATACCTTCCAAATAGCAGTTAAGATATGGAAGAACAGGAGTGGAGGAGACCAGGATCCTCCCCTCTGAGAGGGTCGTTAAGAACCTGGAAGAAGTCGCAGCCATTGGCGACAGAAAAGATATGATGTTTTTTATCGGAGCCTCTCTCACAGATCGAGAGAAGAAGGAACTGACAGTACTTTTGCAGAGTAACTTGGACATTTTTGCGTGGGAACCCTACGAGATGCCTGGGATTGATCCCAGTGTGGGTTGTCATCAGCTACACGTTAATTTAGCTTTCAAATTGGTCGCACAAAAGGCACGATGAACTACCCCCGAGAAGGCCAAGGCTGTAGAGAAGGAAGTGGAAAAACTGTTGGATGCAGGATCCATAATGTAAGTTCAATAACCTAAGTGGCTATCCAACCCAGCAGTGGTCCCGAAAATAAATGGAAAGTGGAGAGTTTGTATTTACTTCACCGACCTTAACAGAGCTTGCCCTAAAGACAGTTTCCCCCTCCCAAAGATTGACCAGTTGGTGGATGCCACAGCGACTCGCGAAAGAATGATTTTCTTAGACACATACTTTGGGTATCACCAGATCCCTCTACAGGATCCACATCAAGACAAAACAGCATTCATCACCACAGTTGGGTTATATTTCTACAAGGTCATGCCTTTTGGGCTAAAAAATACAGTAGCAACGTACCAACGATTGGTCATCAAAATGTTCAAAGACCAAATAGGAAGCGCTATGGAGGTCTACATCGATTATATGCTCGTTAAGAGCAAGCTGAAAGAAGACCACCTCTCTGACCTATTAAGGAACTTCAAAACCCTTAGGAAACACTGAATGAAGCTCAACGCAAGTAAGTGTTCCTTCGATGTCCAGTCAGAAAAATTTCTTACGTACTTGGTCAGCAACAGAGGTATTAAAGACAACCCATACCAAATTGATGCCATCAATAGGGTACAGCCCCCGTACGATAAGATACGTGCAAAAGCTCATGAGGATGCTCGTCGCCCTAAATCGATTCATCTCAAAGTCATCTGAAAGGTGCCATCCATTCTTCCAGATGTTGAAGAAAAGAAGAGATGTTAAGTGGAATGAGGATTGCTCGAGGTCATTAGAGGGGATCAAAGCTTACCTCAGCAAATCGCTCTTGCTCATAATCCCTTAAGAGAATGATTCTCTGTACCTTTACCTTGCAGTATCCATCTATGTTATAAGTTCTGCAATGGTATGCGAGAAAACAGGGATTCATCACCTAGTCTATTATGCAAACAAGACTCTTTTGGACGCCGAGAAGCGATACCTACCACTAAAAATGCTCGCCTTTGCGTTAGTGGTAGCCTCAAGGAAATTAAAACACTACTTCGAAGTCCACTCCATCATCGTACTTACATCCCACCCTCTTAAAGAAGTCCTTAGAAAAGAAAACTCGTCAGGAAGATTAACAAAATTGTTAGTCGAGCTTGGCCGATTTGACATTCAGTTTCAGCCAAGGAATACCATAAAAGGGTAGGTCCTCGCTGATTTCATCGCTAAATTTATCGAAGAACATCCTTCCGACCAACCCCAGACCATTCATCCAAATTAAGTTACCCCAGCTTCGGGCATTTGGAAATTATTCGTTGATGGAGCCTCCAATTCCGAAGGGGCAGGAGTAGGCATCGTGCTGATTGACCCTGAAGATGCTATAATCATGCAAGGAATTAGGCTTGGATTTGAAGCCTCCAACAACGAAGCATAATACAAAGCACTAATTGGAGAAAGGCAACTACAAGTGTTCGGCGACTCACAATTGGTCTCCAACCAGATAAGTGGTGATTTCAATACTAGAGATGAGAGGATGGTAGCCTATCTCACCGTGGTGAAAAATTTATGGCTAACTTTGAACAAATCAGGTTCCAACAGTTCCCCAAAGTACAAAATAGCCACACTTACGCCCTAACAGCCTTAATCTCATATATCAATTCTGACTTGAAGAGAATAATTTTGATTGGCTTCCTCGCTCATCCAAGTATCAACCAGATCGACCAACTGCGAAACGCGGGACATGTCATCCAGATTGAGACAACCCCCAGTTGGATGGACCCCTTAAGGGATTATTTGAAGGATGGTACGCTACCGGATGATAAGAAGACCGCTCATCAAATAAGAGTCAAAGATGCTCGCTTTCACTTATCTTCTGAGGGAAAACTGTATAAGAGATCATTCACTGGTCCTTACCCCCAATGCGTTTACCCAAAGGACATCGAGTAAGTTCTGCACGAACTCCATGAGGGAATCTGTGGGAGTCACATTAGGGGCAGGTCACTAGCTTTTCGAGTAATGAAGGAATGCTACTAGTGGTTGTACGTGGAGAAGGACGTTGGGATATATGTTCGCAAATGCAAAAAATGCTAACTTCACGCACCTATGGTTCACCAGTCATCTAGTGACCAGAAATAACTTACCAGCCCATGGCCTTTATTCCAATGGGGAATGGACATCGTAAGCCCTCTTCCAACCGCTGTCGGTAATCGCAAGTATTTGTTAGTCGCAACACACTACTTCATAAAATGGATAGAGGCAGAGCCACTGGAAAACATTAGAGATACGGACATGATAAGATTCATCTAGAGGAATATTTTCACTCGTTTTGGGATCCCCAAGACCATTATCACTGACAACGAAACCCAGTTTGAAAGTGGCCTCTTCCAGGGTTTCTGTAGTCACCATGGGATCAGGCACTACTTCATCTCTGTTGCATACCCTCAGAGCAACGGACAAGCTAAAGCTTTCAACAAAATAATAATCGACAGATTGAAGAAGCACTTGGAGTGATCCAAAGGTGCATGGGTAAACGAGCTACCCCACATCCTATGGGCTTACCCCACTACCCCAAGATGAGAAACTGGGTAAACACCATTCGCACTAACTTATGGCATGCAGGCAATCATCCCCTTAGAAGCTGGCCTCCCTACCATGAGGTCCACCCTGGTCGACCAAGGCTAGAACGATGCAGCATTGCTCGCTGAACTTAAACTAGCTAAGGAGTGAAGAGAGTTAGCCCTAGTGAAACTAGCAAGTGATCAGCAATAGCTAGCAAGGCACGGCAACAAGAAGGTCAATCCAAGAGCATTCCAGGTTGGGGACTACGTCCTAAGGAAAGTTCTTGGCAGCATGGTAAAACCATCGGATAGAAAGCTAGGGCCAAACTGTGAGGGACCATTCAAGGTGATAAGAGACGACCTATAAGGAGCCTATGACTTAGAAACTCTGGAGGGTAGGGAGATACCTAGAGCTTGGAATGCGGCCAATTTGAAGACATTCTACTTCTAGTTTTTCTTTTTTCGTTATTAACCCAATATTGAAATTTTCAATTCATCTATGATTAATAAAGATCTGTTTGGCAGTGGCATTTTGTGAAATGTTGGTTTTTCTTAATTACATTATAATTTATGCACCTTTTCCAAGTTATCGGCTCCCCTTTTAACATATAAAGCGGGGTTTGACCCTCCTCAGGTTTTCTTAGGCAACATGGCCAACCCAAGTTGGTTGCCAATAATGTTTGGCTCAATAAACTTGCTAGGATAGAACATCCAACACTAGGTGTGTCCTCACCATTGCCATAGTTAGGTCTAAGGAAGTGTGACGACACAAAAAGGTAAAGTAAGTCAAAACGGTATCATATAAGCATACTGAACTGGGAGGAAACTCACTCAACAAACCAACTCTGCCTATATCCAGTATATATGGATATAAGAGCCCAAGATAGTTGAATAAATAATCAACGAAGTGAAAAATACGCAATACATATTTAGTCGATAAATTTCCCAAAACATAACTATTTTATTACATCATTACATATACAAAGAGTTACATATGCTGAGTGAAATAAATCCTAATGAGGATTAGGTCACCGAGCAAGATAGTGAGCCACTTACGCTCTTCGGCCATTATCCGAGCGAGGAGCTAGTTCCTCCTTGACTTCGTTTGAATCTGATTCCACGAGCTACCTTGAGATGGCATCTATAGGAACCCATTGATCATCCTTCATGAATGGGTTTGGCATCAAAGTTGTAGGGGAGATCTCATGACGATACTATAGGATAGAGTCCCTAGGGACCTGCAACTACCTAAGAGAACTCAACCATCATCTGATAAAATATAGCTCTTCGACCTTCCTCAACTTCGTTGGAGTATCACTCCAACCTTGATCATAACCATCAGCCCACACCTGTTGAGGACCTTTCTTGAACAGGTGCCTCAGCGAGGTAACATCTCTTTGAAGACCGACAATTATCACATACGCCCTGTGAACATCACTTCAAAGTTCAAAAATCTCCCTAGCTGAGCCATTATCATCAGTACCAGCTCACGGCCTAGTCGATGAAGAGGAGCCCTGCAAAACTCGAGCGGTAATGCTCGGTGCATGATCCCTAAGTCGCGCGACCTCTCTCCTTAGAGAATCATTCTCCTGTTGAAGTACCTCTCCAACTTGATTAACCTAGGAGGCATCCAGGAGCTTACCTTTCAAAGCATCCACTTTTTCTTGAACAGAAGCACCAACCTCCTCCATCTCCTAAAGCCTATCTTTCATCTTAGCAACGAGCTTTGACTAGTCCTTGTAATCCTGATTCCTCGACCTAAGATACTTGCATATCCTTACAAAGTCTTGGCGAACTCAATTGCTCGCATCAGGACCAAGAATTTTTCCTAGTTGAGAGGATGCATGAATATATTCCTCAAAATCAATGAGCTACAAACCATATAAGCAGTAAAGAATAAATAAATCAATACGCGGAAGGGAACTGAATTTCATTTCATTAAAAGAAGGTTCAAAGTATATCATAAAAAATAAAGAACAACAAAAATATAAAGAGATCCCTAAAGAAGATTAGCTGGAAACCTCAGTCTGTTCTTAGGTCGCTGGTTGCTTCCCCTTGTCTGCGGCAGCCCCAGGTAAGCCTCCCTCAGATGGAGCAGTCATTGTCCCCTTATCAAGGGGAGCACTAGCAAAACTGGCCTGGACAGTTGGAGCACCTTCATTGGTAGCATGAGCTGGAATCTCATCCACAACAGGCTTCAAAAAGGGGGAGTCAATATCCACCTCGGCAGCAAACAAGGCCTTATCCCAACCCTTCTTGAAGTTGAGACGGCTAATATAGAAAATCTGAGCCTGAGCATCCTCGTACATTGTGACCCATTTAGCGTTATACAAGCTCTCCTTGAGGGTAGAAGCCTCAAATTCCACCTTCTTCACCTTCCCAGCGAGCACATTGTTCTCCACAACCACCGCTAGCTTGCTCGTGCAGACCAAGTCATAGGACTGCCTCAGCTCCTGGAGCTCCTTGGTCGCCGCCGCTTTCACTTTATGGGCTTGGGCGAAGGCAAGGTCAGAAGACTTTTGAGCAGAATTGGCAGTCTTCAAGCTAGCTTCCATCTCGGCATTTTTCCTCACCAGCTCGTCGCGGCTGCGTTAGAGGACGATGAAATCATACATAAACTACAGAGAAAAGGGAAACATTATCAAAGAAAGTATTGAAAAAATCATTTAAAGAATAGAGAAGTAAAAGAAGGCTTCCCAAGGCTAGCCCCTGACTCGCCTTCAGGGCTAACTGGTCGATCCTTATATTTAATCGACCTCTGGAGATCAGCTGGCAGCACTGCTCTCTCAAGCACTACCGGAGCTAACTGAGGGGTAAGAGTAACATAATCCCCCCCAGCCAGAGCGGACATGGGCACCAGAGACTGCCCCACCTTCGTCCACACATTTTATCTCCTATTTTCTTCTTATCTATCCTTATTATCCCACTCAATCCTCTTTCTCTCTTCTACCTTCTTCTTATCTTCTTCCTTCTTTATCTCTCTCGCTCTCACCAGTGCCTCCTCCTTCTTCTTTCTCTCCTGTTCATGAGCAACAGTCTGGGAGCCAGTGGAAGTATCCCCGCTCCCAGATTTCTGCTTCTTCAGCCTGCAAGCAAGTAGCACATTGTCTTCATCATCATCTTGGATCAAAATTTTCCTACGAGGAGAAATATTTTCCTCGCTGGTGCTATCTGAATCCTCCGAGCCTTCTAGAACCTCTGAACCCTCAGAACCCTCCTCCGAACTGGAAGATTCTTCACTGCTTGAACTCTCCTCTCTATAATCACCTTGAGCTCCACCCCTGTCAGCTCCCTTACTTTCTTCAACAGAGTTGCTTTCCTCCCCATCTAATTGAATTGGGATAGCAGCAGAAAGTGAAGAAAGCCAAGGAGAAGGTTGAAGAACAGGAAGTTTTGATACCTTCCAAATAGCAGTTAAGATATGGAAGACCTAGAGTCGAGGAGATTAAGCTCCTCCCCTCTGAGAGGGTCGTTGAGAACCTGGAAGAATTCGCAGCTAGTGGAGATAAAAAATATAGGATGTTTTTCATCGGAGCCTCTCTCACAGATCGAGAGAAGAAGGAACTGACAATACTTTTACGGAGTAACTTGGAAATTTTTGCGTGGGAACCCTACGAGCTGCCTGGGATCGATCCCAGTGTGGTTTGTCATCAGCTACACATTGATCTAGCTTTCAAGACGATCGCACCAAAGTCACGGTGAACTGTCCCCGAGAAGGCCAAGGTTGAAGAGAAGGAAGTGGAAAAACTGATGGATGCAGGATCCATACGGGAAGTTCAATTACCTAAGTGGCTATCCAACATAGTAGTGGTCCTGAAAATCAATGGAAAGTGGAGAGTCTGCATTGACTTCACCGACCTTAACAGAGATTGCCCTAAAGACAGTTTGCCCTCCCGAAGATTGACCAATTGGTGGATGACAGAGTGGCTCACAAAAGAATGAGTTTCCGAGATGCATATTCCGGGTATCACCAAATCCCTCTACACGAGCCGGATCAAGAAAAAACAATATTCATCACTACAATTGGGTTATATTGCTACAAGGTAATGCCTTTTGGGCTTAAAAATACAAGAGCAACGTACCAGCGATCGGTCACCAAAATGTTCAAAGACCAAATAGGAAGCACTATGGAGGTCTACATCGATGATATGCTCATCAAGATCAAGCTGAAAGAAGACCACCTCTCTGATCTATCAAGGACCTTCGAAACCCTCAGGAAATACCGAATGGAGATCAATGCAAGTAAGTGTTCCTTCTGTGTCCAGTCAGGAAAAATTCTTGAATACTTTGTCAGTAAGAGAGGTGTTGAAGCCAACCCAGACCAAATTGTTGTCATCAATAGGGTATAGCCCCCCCCCCCCCCCCCCCGGTATGATAAGAAACGTGAAGAAGCTCATGGGGATGCTCGCCACCCTAAATCGGTTCATCTCAAAGTCATCTGAAAGGTGATACCCATTCTTCTAGTTGTTGAAGAAAAGCAGAGATGTGGAGTGGAATGAGGATTGCTCGAGGGCATTAGAGGGGATCAAAGCTTACCTTCGCAAATCGCCCTTGCTCATAATCCTCAAGAGAATGAATCTCTGTACCTTTACCTTACAGTATATAGCCATGATGTAAGTTTTGCACTGGTGTGCGAGAAAACATGGATCCACACCCAGTCTATTATGCAAGAAAGACTTTTTTGGACACTGAGAAGCGATACCTACCACTAGAAAATCTCACCTTTGCGCTAGTGGTAGCCTCAAGGAAATTAAAACAGTACTTCGAAGCCCACTCCATCATCCTACTTACATCCCACCCTCTTAAAGCAGTCTTTAGAAAAATAGACTTGTCAGGAAGATTATCAAAATGGTCAGTCGAGATTGGCTGATTTGACATTCAGTTTCAGCCAAGGAATGCCATTAAAGGGAAGGTCCTCGCTGATTTCATCGCTGAATATATGGGAGAACATCCTTCCGAACATCACCAGACCATTCATCCAAATAAAGTCACCCCAGCTTCGTGCATCTGGATATTATTCATAGACAAAGTCTCCAATTCCAAAGGGGCAGAAGTAGGCATCGTGCTGATTACCCCTGAAGATGCAATACTCAAGCAAGGAATTAGGCTTGAAAAATAAAGCCTCGAAGAATGAAACAGAATACGAATCACTAATTGCAGGCCTACAAAAAGCACAGGCGCTTGGAGCAAAGCAACTACAAGTGTTCGGTGACTCACAATTGGTCTCCAACCAGATAAGTGGAGATTTTAATGCTAGAGATGAGAGGATGGCAGCCTATCTCGCCACGACAAAAAAATTGATGGCTAACTTTGAACAAATCAGCATCCAATAGTTCCCCATAGGACAAAACATCCACGTTGACGCCATAGCATCCTTAAACTCAGCGATCAATTCTGATTTGGAGAGAACAATTTCGATTGACTTCCTCGCCCAGATTGAGATCGACGAACTGCCAAACACGGGACATGTCCTCCAGATTGAGATAACTCCCAGTTGGATGGACCCCTTAAGGAATTATTTGAACGATGGTGCACTACCGAACAATAAGAAGATCGCTCATCAGATAAGAGTAAAAGTTGCTCACTTTCACTTATCTTCTGAGGGAAAACTTTACAAGAGATCCTTCACTGGTCCTCACCTCCAATGCGTTCACCCAAAGGACATCGAGAAAGTTATGCACGAACTCCATGAGAGAATCTATGGGAGTCACATTGGGGGCAGGTCGCTAGATTTTTTAGCAATGAAGAAAGGTTACTGGTGGTCGTACATGCAGAAGGATGCTGGGATATATGCTCACAAATGCCAAAAAATGCCAACTTCATGCTCATATGGTTCACTAGCCAGCCAACGACCTGAAATCACTGACCAGCCCATGGCCTTTCGCCCAATGGGGAATGGACATTGTAGGCCCTCTTCCAACCGTTGTCGGTAATCGCAAGTATTTGTTAGTCGCAACAGACCATTTCAAAAAATGGATGGAGGCAGAGCCGCTGGAAAACATTATAGACGCGGACATGATAAGATTCATTTGGAGGAACATTGTCACTCATTTTGGGATCCCCAAGACCATCATCAGTAATAACGGAACCCGATTTGAAAGTGGCCTCTTCCAGGGTTTTTGTAGTAGCCACGGGATCAGGAACTACTTCAACTCTATTGCATACCCTCAGAGCGACGGATAAGCTGAAGCTTCCAATAAAATAGGGATCGATGGATTGAAGTAACGCTTGAAGCGAGCCAAAGGGGCATGGGTAAATGAGCTACCCCACATCCAATGGGCTTACCGCACTACCCTAAGACGTGCAACTGGGGAAACATCATTCGCACTAACATATGACATGGAGGCAATCAACCTATTGGAAGCTAGCCTCCTTATCATGAGGTCCACCCTGGTCGACCAAGGCCAGAACGATGCATCATTGCTTGCTAAACTTAACCTAGCTGAGGAATGAAGAAATATGGCCCTAGTGAAACTAGCAAGTTATCAGCAACAACAAGGAACTACAACATTTAGGTTAATCCAAGAGCATTCCAGATTTGGGACTATGTCCTAAGGAAAGTTCTTGGTAGCACGGTAAAACCATCGGATGGCAAGCTAGGGCCAAACTAAGAGGGACCATTCAAGGTGATAAGAGATGACCTACAAGGAGCCTATCACTTAGAAATACTGGAGGGCATGGAGATACCTAGAGCTTGGAATGCAGCCAATTTGAAGAAATTCTGCTTCTTATTTTTCTTTTTTCTTTTTTCTTTTTTAACCCAATATTGAAATTTTCAATTCATCTGTAATTAATAAAGATCTGTTTGGCAGTGTCATTCTATGAAATGTTGGTTTTTCTCAACTACATTATAATTCATGCACCTTTTCCAAGTTACAGGCTCCCCTCTTAACTTGTAAAGTAGGGTTTGACCCTCCTTTGGTTTTCGTCATCAAATACGAATGACCTCCTAGCATTTCCCCTGGCAATACATGAAGCCCTACAGGGGACTTTTAGGCAACACTAGCAACCTAGTTTGATCGCCAACAATGTTTGTCTCAAAAAAGTTGCTCGGATAGAACATCCAACACCAGGTTTGCCCTCTCCATTGCCACACTTAGGCCTAAGGAAGTGTGACGACACAACCTAAAAGGTAAAGTAAGGCAGAACGGTATCGTATAAGCATACTAGACTGGGAGGATACTCACTCAACAAACCAAATCTACTTATATTAAGTCTAGTCGGCTAGAAGGGCCCAAAATAGTTGAATAAAGAATCAACGAAGTAAAAAATACACAATATATGTTTAGTCAACGAATTACCCTAAACATAACTATTTTATTACATCGTTACATATACAAAGAGTTAAATATGATGAGTAAAATAAATCTTAATGAGGATTAGGTCGCTGAGAAAGATAGTTCGCCACTTGCGCTCTTCGGCCATCATCCGGGTGAGGAGCTAATTCCTCCCGGACTTCGTTTTAATCTAGTTCCATGAGCTGCCTTGGGATGGCATCTATGGGAACCCATTGATCATCCCTCCTAAATGGGTTCGGCATCAAAGTTGAAGGAGAGATCTCATGACGATACCAGAGGACAGAGTTCCTAGGGACCTATAACTCCCTAAGAGCAATCAACCATCCTATGATGAAATATAGCTCTTCGAGCTCCCTTAACTTCGTCGGAGCATCGGTTCAATCGTGAACATAACCATCAGCCCACACCTGTCGAGGACCTTTCTTGAACAGGTGCCTCAGCAAGGTAACATCTCTTTGAAGACCAGAAGCTATCACATACGCCTTGTGAACATCACCTCGAAGCTCAAAAATCTCCCTAGCTGAGCCACTATCATCAGTACCAGCTCGCAGCCTAGTCGATGAAGATGAGCCCTGCAAAACTCGAGGGCCAATGCTCGATGCATGCTCCCTAAGTCACGAGACCTCTCTCCTTAAAGCATGATTCTCTTGTTGAAGTACCTCTCTAACTTGATTAACCTCGGAGGCATCCATGAGCTTAGCCTTCAGAGCATCCACTTCTTCTTGAAGAAGCACTGACCTCCTCCATCTCCTGAAGCCTATCTTTTAGCTTGGCAACGAGCTCTGATTGGTCCTTATCATCCTGATTCCTCGACCTAAGAGACTTGTAGATCCTTATAAAGGCTTGGCGAACTCGATTGCTCGCATCACGACTAAAAAATTTTCCTAGTTGAGAGGAGGTAGGAATATATTCCTCAACATCAATGAGCTAGAAACCATATAAGCAGTAAAGAACAAATAAATCAGTACGTGCAAGGGAACTGAATTTAATTTCATTAAAATAAGGTTTAAAGTACATCATAAAAAAGAAAGAACAATAAAAATACAAAGAGATCTCTAAAGAAGACTAGCTGGCAACCTCAGTTTATTTTGAGGTCGCATATTGCTTCCCCTTGTCTGCGACAGCCCTAGGTATGCCTCCCTCAGATGGAGCAGTCACCATCCCCTGATCAAAGGGAGCACCAGCAGAAGTGGCCTGGACAGCTGGAGCACCTTCATTGGCAGCAGGAGCATGCATCTCATCCACAATAGGCTTGGGGCTAGGATCGTGCTTGTCAAAGAAGAGGGAGTTAATATCCACCTCGGTAGCAAGCAAGGCACCGTCCTAACCCTTATTGAAGTTGAGACGAATAATATAGCCAATATGAGGCTCAGCATCCTCGTACGCTACGACCCATCCAGCGTTATACAAGCTCTCCTTAAGGGTGGCAGCCTTAGATTCCACCTTATTCACCTTCCAAGTGAGCACCTTGTTCTCCTCAACTACAACCAGCTTGCTCGTGCAGACCAAGTCATAGGACTGCCTCAGCTCCTGGAGCTCCTTGGTCGCCGCCTATTTCACTTTATTGGCTTGGGCCAAGGCGAGGTCAGAAGGCTTTTGAGGATAACTGGCAGTCTTCAAGCTATCCTCCAGCTCGACATTTTTCCCGTCCAGCTCAGCATTTTTCCTCACCAGCTCTTCGCGGATGCGGTAGAGGACGGAAAAATCAGACACAAACTGCAGAAAAAAGTAAAACATTAGCAAATAAAGTATTGAAAAGATCATTGCAAGAATAGAGAAGTAAAAGAATGCTTACCAAGGCTATCCCCTGACTCGCCTTCAGGGCTAACTGGTCGGTCCTTATATTTATCGACCTCTGGCGATCAGCTGGAAACACTGCTCTCTCAAGCACTACCAGAGCTAATTGAGGGGTAAGAGCAATAGAATCCCCCCTAGCCAGAGCGAACACGAGCACCAGAGACTCCCCTGCCTTTGTCCTCACCTTTTCTATCCTCTTTTCTTCTTTTCTCTCTTTCGTCTCCCTCTCAATCCTCTTTCTCTCTTCCATCTTCTTCTTCTTCTCCTCTTCCTTCTTTCTCTCTCTCTCTCTCCCTCTCACTAGTGCCTCCTCCTTCTTCTTCCCCTCCTACTCATGAGCAACAGTCGGGAAGACAGTGGCAGTATCCCCGCTCCTAGATTTTTGCTTCTTCAACCTGCGAGCAAGCAGCACACTGTCTTCATCATCATCTTGGATTAAAATTTTCCTAGGAGGATCTATATATTCCTCACTGGTGCTATCCGAGTCCTCTAAGACTTATGGAACCTCTGAACTCTCAGACTCCTCCTCCGAACTGGAATATTCTTCATTGCTTTAACTCTCCTCACTGTAATCACCTTGAGCTCCACCCCTGTCAGCTCCCTCCCTTTCTTCACCAGAGCTGATCTCCTCCTCGTCTGATTGAATTGGGCAGGCAACAACCTCTTTTGTGATATCAATCTGATGAACACTATCCAAAGGACGAGAAATGAAGCTAGACCTAATGTTCTTGTACTCCAATAGGAATGCTGCTGATCGCGAATGCTCATCGTTAGCCAAGTATTCCCTGATCTTCCAAGCCTTGACCAGTTCAGCAGCTCGTATCTCGTGAAGAGAAGGTTCTGAGTTCTTTGTCTTCACTGAAAAGGAAAAGAGAAAAAATATAAGGAAGACATTACAACAATAAAAAATCAATCAACAGAATGAGAGTTATGCCTACTTATATATTCCTCCCCATAAAAGGGAATCATATGTCCCTTGGACCTCGCCCCTTTAGCATGGGGAGGGTACTGCTAGTTCCTGGCAATAAACCCCTCTTGCCAATAGTCCTTGTGGGAATCAGGTAGCTTGACTACCAATACCCTTTTAAGACTCCTAGCTTTCAAATAGAGGAGACCTTAACTTGTTCGAGAGAAAGAATAACAATAACAAATTTCAGCAAGACCTGGATTGGTGCCATAGAGCTGATTGATTCTATATACACAATTGATAATTTTCCAAACATTTGGGGAGCACTGCGCAACAACTATATAAAAATAACTAAAGAAATGTAAAAATAAATGATTTGGGGGGAAAGTCAGACCCCCCTGGGATAATAGGAGAACATGAATCCAATGCCCATACTCAATGTCTCTAACATTATGAGGAATAGGGGAACATTCAATGTCCACCCAGTCTGGGATATTATTGAACTTCATAAACTCAGCTATTGATCTATTGCCTATCTTCGCCATCAGAAAAGAAGAAACCCTAGAAGCGATAATGAAAAAATTCCAACAAAAAAAGAAAAGAGAAGGAGTGTGAAGAACTTATGAAGTGAGAATCATCTTGAGACGATGCAAAGCCACAAGCAAAGAAGTTGGGAGGATATAGAAGAAGCTTGAAGATGAAAGACGAGACTTGGAAGTGAGAAATCATAGTAAGAAGTTTGAGAAATCTAGAGACTACAAAGAAGTTTGAAGCGACGTCAGGGAATGGCTTCTCCAAACTAGTTTAAACCCTCTCAATCATGACACACATGAAGCGAAGAAAATATGCCGCCTAAATCTACTCGAGAAAGACGCTTCGATCCCAAGGTGCTATGCGATTCACAAAAATGCCATTAAGGTTGTTATTTAAAATTATTGAGCCCAAATTCTGACCCAAAATTTTTAGGGGCAATTGTGGGTACCTCGATTAATTATTCTGGCCTAGATGAGTGCCCGATTAAGTTCGACCCAAGGTCTAGAGGCCTCGTGCATAACTGATTCAGTTATGACCCATTCAATCCCTAAAATCTCTCAAGATATATTCTAGGGATTATGGGCTAACGTAGAGGAGTCCAACACCCCCACTCGCCGAAAAATAACATGTATATATTAAACCCTCAGCCGGGGCAAAGGGTATGCAATTGTAAACACTCCCCCGGAGTAAACAAAAATAAAAATTAGAGAGCACCACTGTGGATGTAGGAAATTTTGCCTAACAACGTATATTCTGTGTTGCGTGTGATTGTAGATGTTTTATGTTCTTTATATTTTTCTGGTGATCGCATTTGCTTACTAATTTATGTTGAGAATTATTATCACCACATCTTACATCAAGAGACCTCTCCCTGAACCTTCCAAAGTATTCTACCACGTCCTCTCCTGGTCATTGCTTCTCCCTGCCCAGCTGGGTTAACGTGAGCTCATCTTCTGCCATAAATAACTTTTAAACAAATAAACATGCATTTTGTCCCATGCTGAGACGCTTGTTGGTTCCAAGTGAGATTTCCACGTGTAAGCCTTATCGGTTAGGTATTTGCAAAACTCCCTCAACCTTAGCTTCTCATTGTTGCAATGAGCCCCCAAATGCTCAATGAAGCGCTTGATATGTTCCTTCGGGTTCCCCCCTTCCCGATATACTTATCAAAGATAGAATGTAGTCCTTTGGGTAAGGCTCATAGTTGTATTCCTGAGGGTAAGGAGTATAAAAATCATCATACACCGATGCTACCTCGCTGGTTGACTATGAGGAAGCTTCTATCATCTTCAACATATCCTTTTGCATCTTCTTTCTCATTTCTTCCAAAGCAGATGCAAGATTTTTCTTAACTACTCGAGAAATGGGCTGAGGGTCCACTAGTGGAATACACGCCCACCTGGGGTACTCACCAAAGGTGGAATACCTTCCACACCTTAAATACCAACCGTTAGGAGAGGCATGGTGTTCGTGGGGACATGTCCCATTGGAGCTGCGCTTGATGGTGCTATCGGAGCCGCCATTGGTGTAATGAAGGAGCTGGGGTTAAATCCCCCAAAATCCATTGCAGCTACAAGAGTCTGCAGGAACTCAAGAAATTTTCCCATGATAAGGGCCATCTGTGCCTGCCCCATGATGGCACTAGTAGAAGCTTGTGTCACCGTTGGGATTCCCGTTGTCATTTGAACTAGGGGTACCTCCACCCGAGAAATCCCATATCTGGTAGCCTCAAGCTCACTCGTAGCGTACTTTTCATTACGCTGGATAGCGTCAAAATCTATGGTATGATTAACATTATCTTGCGTAATACTTTTAGAAGAATACCTCCCCAACAGAGTCATCAAATGTAAGAGGTTAGTTCAAGTATAGATGGAGGTGTAACCCCTATAGGTATAGTGATAACAGTTAACCCAAATATCCTTGATAATCACACGATAAAAACATAAACAAAATATATTAACAACTCAGATTCAACTCGTAAATCACTCATGTATAACTCAAATAATAATAGAAGGAACTCATAAATAACTCATTCAAAGGGAGAGAGAAGTAAGAACCCTAGATACACCTTGGCAAGTGGCTGATATACCAACAACCTCTGAAAGATATCTAGTTAGATATTAAAAGCTTCACAATTCATAACAATGGTGGTTGGGTAATAACTCTGGCTTGCAATAACTTCTCTATCTGATGTATTCTCTCGCTAACAATAATCTCTAGAAAAATAACCCTTCTCTCAGAAGTGGTTGAGGCCAATAAATATGCCCCACATCACTCCCGAGATGCCTCAGTCCTTCACAGATGTGAAATATCTCCCCTCATACTTTACATCACAACTATTAAATGCCTGATGGGTCAGCGAATCCTACATCATAAACATTAAATGATAAGGCATGAATTTTTCCTGACCACTGTTCGTTAGAGGATTGTTGTGATAGAGGTGGCTCACCAACTGTTTGATGACCCCTAATACCACGGTGGTTTACTCGAGTTTAGACTGGGCGGTGTTTATTTGGAAAATGGCATCACATAAAGTAGATGTGACCTTTGGTAGAGGGTTGTTTAGTTCGAAACTCAATATGCGATGGAACTCAATATTTCTCTGCACGAGCTTCCATGATAAAAGATCTTTCGGTGTTTTATGAGGTGTATCTAAGATGGTCAGGACAAGCACTAACACTGCCTCACTTAGCAATCCTCCGAACCAAGTCCCTTTAAAGTTCCCACAACGAGGTCATTCGATAGAGCATGAAATCTCTTCCAGTCCCTGCCAGGCCTGGTCTCTCACGAGTACCGTTTGACCTCACACTGAATACTACAATTGTTACATCATTACAATCAATGTTAAAGCTACAATTTAACCAAGTAAGAAAAAGGAAGATAAATGATGAGCTCCCTTGACCAATATCCTCGTTGGGCTATGTCACTAGGCTTCCTCATTGAGCTGCCACGCTGAGCTGCCTCACTGATTTCATGATGCTTACTTTCCTTGAGTCTCTTCTGTTAATCTGGGTAGGATTTCTCTAATTCAGAGATTATCTTCAAGCCCCCCTACAATGAATATGAAATTGTTGTTTAATGTTTTATGCAATTGTAATTGACTTAAAACATTTTTTACATATACTCCTTTCATCCCTAATTAAGAGTCCATTATTTCTTTTTGGACTTTCCAAATTAACAATCCACTTTTTATTTTTGGGCATAATCAAAGAACTAAGATCGACGAAAATGAGAAAGTGTTGATCTTGGCCATTGATTGAGTGTATCCTCAACATATACAAATACGATATGTTAGTAAATTTGGGACGGAGGGAGTAGTTGTTATATTAGTAAATTTATGCATATATGATATGTCATAACAATATTTTAATACTCTAGTTATTAAGAATTAATATATCCCGAATTCGACAAATATATTTGTATTTGTACCCGGGCTTTCAAAATTATAACCATCAACATCACCAATGGTCGGCTCCTAGAAGAACCATAACATACTAAGTTTATATTGCTTAATTGCACATAACAACTCAACATAATTGGTTTGTATCCTAATGGGATATAATATTCTAGAATCCAAGCGACACTTTCTTTATCACTGATAGCATATACCTAAACGCCATACCTGCAAAACAATATCCCAATAATAATCACCAAGAGGAATGTTCTTTCGTTGGAACCAAACTTACACAATTTCACATTTAGAGAAATTCCAAAACTCCATATATAAACCCAAAAAAATTCACTCTCAAAGCATTCCATTCAAACTAAAAACAGACCACCAAATACTTGATTTTGAGAGGAAAATGATCCAATAAGTTTGTTTTTTTTACTACATCATTTAAGTAACAAACGAACTAAAGTATTGATATTACATGAATGAAGATACAAACAAAGCTTAAATAAATTTTTAAAAAAAATTGTACAAGCCTACAAATTTATAATGCATAATAAAAAACCTAAAATAGAAAATGAATATATTTTCAATTTAAACTAAAAATACCATATATATGTAGTTATTAGTGGAGAACGGAAGAAGCTCAGTCTTAAGGAAAATATCTAATGTTCGACGGCTTTGTAGTGTTTGTAGAAGAATCAGTCAAATTAAAAATTTCATCATAAACACAAAATGTAATCACGAATAAGTCATTTAACCCAGAAATCCTAAAAATTAAAGCACAAATTATAGAGTCCATACCTGAGATATCTCGAACACCAAGAATATTAAAAATATTCCAAATTAGTACCTGAAAAAAATAAACTAATAAAATGAGCCCTAAATTTTGAATCAGTAATCCATAAACTTATTTGAACTCCAAACAACCCCCAAAAGGAAAAAGTCAAGAGATAAACACAGAAATCCAAATACACAATAAGAATTTACTTTATTTTCAAAGTCGTTTAAGTTAAAAACCCCCATGTACACAATAAGAATTTGTAAAGGTTTGATAAATTGGCTAAGAAGTTTGATAATCATTCCAAATAGGATGGGAATATAAAGTGATGATTGCATGATAGTTATATATTTAACCAGCGACGAGGGCGAGGACTAAGGCTAGGATCAACAAAGGAGAGGCTAGGGAGAGTGAGAGATGAGGTCAGGCATCTAGAGTTGAGCGATGCGAGCAGGGGTGGAGGGGTTTTTTATGGGTGAAGAAATGACGTGGGGGTGGGGGTTTGATTCTTTCCCCTTTTATTTTGTTTTCTTAGGCTAATAGAAAAATCAAGGCCGGGAGTTAAAATTGTTAAGGGGGAAGAATTTTTTTTATCCATCTCTTAAGGTATACTATTTAGGATGACTACTAATATGCAGTCCCATTAGTATTGTTTTTTACGACAGGTAACAAAGGTTGTTTTAAATACTAGTAGTTTTTAAGACCGCTACCCGTCTCAAAAGGTGGGTTTTAGAGATTCAAATTTTAGCTGTCTGAAATGTTCAGTTTCAAAAAGGACATTTTTTTGTAGTGAGATCATAATACATCACAAACTATTAATTATAATATGACTCTAGCACCCAAAGATAAGTTTGAAGCAGAGAGACCTAGATCTATAGGAACCTTGTACTTATAAATAAGGGCTACCTCACCCTTTTTTAGGGTATTTAATTGTAATTTTCTCATGGCTATTTGGACTCTCAGCTAGCAACCGTAGCACTCCAATCGTCTTTTTTCTTTGAAATAATAAATAGCTCTCCCTCACTTACCGTGGAAGTAGGCAAGAAGATCTATCGAACCACGTACATACAATGTCACTTATTTTGCTACATTCATATTCTTGGGGCTAATTCATAATATTGGATTTATTATGTGTTCGATATCTCCTACAATTTGGCATCATTTGTGGGAAAACTAAAATTCTCACCACCATGAAATTTAGCCCTTCATCATTAGGAGTGCTCATCAATCTCATCATTCGCATGTCAGAAGTCATATTCAATCTGAGATACAAGTTGCCAGGAGGGAACAAACTCCTTCAAGGTTGCCTTCATTTATCGATGATGCGAGCTGAAGGGGACAAACATCCAAAAGATCAGCGCCTAACCGACAACGTTATACCCCCTCTGTAGAGTGACATGCGGGGAGAGAAACATCATGATTGGACAGTCTTTACGAAGAAAAAATATACGATTGTGATGACGATTGCCCGTTTGAGGAGATAGTTAATCGGACAATCATAATAGAATGGCTCCAATTCTCGCAGTATGGAAAAATGCAAAAGAATGAGGATTTTCTCCTCTAGGCATGGCGAATATAATCGCGTTGGAGGAGCATCTACGTCACGATCATGTTTTGCAAAAAACAAATAGGTTTTAATAGTATAATATATAACATAAATCAAATGAAAATACTCAAGTTCGGGATATAGTAATTTAAGTAACACAAAACTCTCTCTCTCTCTCTCTCCCTCTCCCATTAGGGGAATTCATATTTTTGTCCTCATTATCTCCCAAGTTTTTAGGGTTGTGCCGGGACTCTATTTTTAGTGTTTTATTGGGTAAAATGCATTAGGATGTTGTTGTAATGGCGTGGGTTTTTGGTTTAATTGGTGAAACGTTATATGATTGTCTTTGGTTTAATGGACATTGATGTTTTATTTATTTGTTGATTGCGATTACTTATATTTTTCCTCCCTGCAGATCAGAAATTAAGGGACAATAATGAAGTTAAAAGATATAGAGGAAATAAAATTAACCTTAACTTATACACTTTTTCAATTTATTTATTAAATATAATTTGCTATGTAGTTGGATGTTATATCTTTATTCTTGTTTATTTGAAAAAAATAAAAAATTCTTAGTCGAACGCTAATTGTTTGAGAATTTTTTTACTATAGGATTAGCTTTGTTGTATTTGTTCATTTCCCTGTCTTTCTTTATAATTTGACAATTAGATATAAATACAGTTAGTTATTTTGTATCCTTAGTAAAGAGATATTAGACATTAATGTTGTGATATTAGTATGCTTTGACTACCATACCTTTTGTTTTTATACTGCATGTAGTGTACAATACAACCACTATTTATGAACTTTTTTTTTCATACATTTATTACGTCTGGTTTAATTATGATCATGGATGATAATTTGTTTTTCAAGTTCCAATTATGTATGTAAATTGTATTTTATTTAGTAAATTTTATTATGATTATGGATGAAAATTTTAGGTCTAAACTTGTGATATAAATGTTCATTTTGAATTAACACACGAGATGTTTAGAGAGGTGTCACCGCCACGTGACTCAATTATCAGGTTTTTATAAGCCTGAAGGTGGTTGGAAATTCCAATTTAACGTATTTATGTTCATTTTATTAAATGTATTAGTGTGCACTAGGCCTGTCAACGGGTCGGGTCGGGTCCGGACCGGATCTAGGTTGATCTAAAATAGTTTAGTAAGATCTTAATCGGATTCGAATTCAGATCGGGTCTTAATTGGATCTAAAATATTGGATCCAGATTCGGATCTGTATAAGATCGGATCGGATCTGGGTCTAGCCATATATATGCATTTATTTTTAATTTTTATTTTATCCCACTTCTTTATTTTTTAATCTCAGATTAAAATATTTTATAATTTATTATAGTGTATGATTCGTATATATAAAGCATATATTACTTTGATCTATATTTATTTATACATATAATACTTAAATATTATATAGAGATATATTAATAAATATATAAATTTATATATGTTATATTTAATCGAATCGGGTCCTTAACGGATTGGACTTGACTAGATCCATATACGATCCCTTTAATAATCGAATAATTGGGTTAAAATATGATCTAGATCCGAGTAAACGGATCGGATCTGGATTGGGTCCGGGTCCGGACCCGATCCAACCCTACGTGTGTTACGAGATTTTTTAAATTTATGAATGATTGGGTGCAATTTTCCAAAAAAAAACGAGATGTTTCAAATTTTATGATAAACCAAAATTGAGTTTTTGAAATTAAGTTAGGGTCTAACATGAAACATACACATCTTAGATAATTTGGAAGTATGTAATATATTATTCATCTCATTCATATATGAAGCTATGCTTTCTTTAATCGAGGCCATTTATGAGTGTGCTTAAACAATATTGTGACGGAAAAAAATGTCTAAGGTAATAAAGATCTTCAGTAGTTTGTGGACATGATGAGATGAATTTTGTTGATATATGTCAATTTAAGAAACATTTCAACTTTAAGCAAACTCGAATTTTCAGTAATAAACACCAACCATGGGCCTCGTCTTCTTCTCTATTTTGGTTTGCTTGTGCGATGTAAGGCTTTATCATCCTATACTCTATTTGTTTTAGATGGGTTGTTGTTTGTTTATGTTGAACTTGGTTTGTCCAATTGATGAAAGTTGGTATATATTCGGTTAGGTGAATGATAATTTGAGGTTATGATGCTTTTGTGTTGCGGGTACATTATTCTTGGTTAGAGGGGCTTCTGAACCCATTCATAAGATATCTCCCCCGTCTCTTTCCGATTCTTATTTGAATTGTTTTCAGCTTAAATTATTTTTTTCCTTTTGCTTAGGGCCTGAGGTGGATAAGAAGACCCATAACAAGGTGGCGAAAAACTTAATTAAGTATAAATTATCTCTATATATATTATTAAAGGCAAAATGATAGGGTCTCTGAAGAGTCTAAAGATTCATAACCCGTAGAGACTATTTGTCGAAAGTAAGGAGACTGAAGTAGCCCATTCAGGTCGCTGCACGTGAGAGTGAGGTGTTTGAAAGTACTAACCCATCTATTAATCCAAATAGAGAGGCGCTATCTAAATACTTCATGTGTTAAGAGAGCATGTCTAGAGGCTGGCAATACCCTTGAGGCTACTCAAGGTGTGCCTTCTATTTTATGAAAATTTATCCCTTAACTTTATCGAAAAAGATGAAACATCAAATGCCTTACGTCATGGTCCTCCCATTGAGATCTCAGAAAGGGATAATCTTCTTCTAGACACCCTTTTCAAATCTTATGATGGTTAAAACCCGGTGTCTTCTCTAAAATAATTTCTTGGTGCCCTAGATAAGGGTAAACAAAAATTTAAGGATGAGAAGAAGTCTTACAGTGATTTCAATCTCCCTTGAACAATTCATCTACTTTTTTTTTGTTAATTATTTCTTGAATATTTCTTTGTTGACATTTTTTTGGCATTTATAGGAACATCATTTAGATAAGGCACTCATGGACACTTCCACGGAAGGTAAGAAAGCTTGGCACAAGTACCTCTATTTTCTTGGAGCTTAGAAACTTTGTAAGATGGTGGGAGAATTCCTTTATTGACTAAAGGATAGATATTGAAGTGTTCATCAATGAGAGAGATAAGCGAAGGCTCACTTGCCTTTGTTGCAGCAGCAGTAAATTAAATGCATAATTAAGGAGCAAATAAATTCGAGACAGAAAGAATAAGAAATCCTAGAAGGAGGTACAGTCTAGAACATGGCTGAATCGCGGACAATGTCGCTCTCTTTAAGGGGTTTTGTGGTTCTGCCCAATGTGTGCTGCCAGTCACAATTGCCTCGTCACCCCAGGATAAAACAACCTTCAATAAATAAAATACAGATTGATAAATCACAAGAATAAATCCAGTTCATGTACATCCATTCGTAATAATTTCTCGAGTCTAATAATAAATCTGGGGAGGATTTATTATTCCAGTGCAAAGAAAACAAATTTCAGAAGGAGTTTTGTGTTTGTAAAAGTTGCAGAACAGGTCTGCCAAAAAACGGAGGTGGAATACCTCTTTTACGGGGCAACAAAAAAGACGTTGGAAAAAAACGTGGAGAGAAAAATCTGGAAAGAAGTGGGTAACTGGGTTGAAAAATTCAACTCGGAATTAATCACGTTATTTTTAATTTTTGGAATTAAAAAATCGTTAAAAATAATTTTTAAAACCCAAAAAAACGTCAATTAATTTGTCCAAAAAATTATTTCTTAATGAGACCAAGCCTAAGACTCGAACACGGGCACGGGCTGGGCCGGGCGGCGGCGGCGTACGCGCGTTTGTGACTTGGACTAATAAGTCCCCCACCCATACATACAAAATATCTAATGCCCAAAGGGCCTACTCATTAGACCCACACAAATTGTAAATATACCACACCAAAATTTGGCTTCTTACTGATGTGGGACTGGAAGAAGACTCACTTTTCAACTTTTGCATCTCAACAGCTTAGACAATTGTTTTCCAGCAACCCCCCACTTGCAAAATTTGAAAACATTTTATCGAGCAATAATCTATAGAATTGTGCATAAGCAAACGTGTCTTTCGACTTGAAGCTTTACGTAGTAAATATGATTCATAATATACTAGAGTAACCGTAGTTTTGAAGTCTATCTCTGACAACATCCCACACACAACCCAAATTGGATGTAATTCTAATAGCTAGCACGTTATGGCCATGTGCTTCTATCCCAGTATAGTGAACGCTTTAGGAATTTGACCAAAATATCCAAAGGAAGCGGCCACACTTCCACATTCACTAGGTGAGTCTATCAAGAATACTCATGTAGCTAGGTACCCCACTCAAAAAAGAGTTACAGATCTTATTAAAAGTTATTATAGCCCATCCTTTACCCGCTTCAGGATATCATGCTCCATAGGGATAGACTTAGAGTAATACCCCGTTCTATATTAATTAATAATAGCATGTTTCAACCCATATCACTTGTGACTTGTTATTACCCTTTGAAAATAGTTCTTGGGATCTCCAGTCTATATGTTGGGTTACCATCACAAACGAATTATTTATCCAAGGGTTTTAGTCCCATACCTTTCGAAGTGTTCCACATCCCATACCTTTCGAAGTGTTCCACACCTTCTCCCAAGCTAGTCCTTTCGTCAAAGGATTAGCTAAGTTCTGTTCAGACCGTATATGATCCACCCTCAGAGCACCAGTCGAGAAAAATTCTCTAACAGCTCTATGTTTACGACGAATTTATCGTCTCTTACCATTATAGTAACGATTTTATACTTTTGTAATAGTCGTGGTACTATCGCAATGAATTAAAATGGCTGGTATCGGTCTTTTCCATAATGGGATATCTAACAGGAGGATTCTTAGCCACCCTGCCTCTTCACTAGCAGTAGCTAGTGCTATCATCTCAGACTCCATAGTGGATTGAGCTAAAATAGTTTATTTTTTATATTTTCAAGAAACTCCACCACCAACGATGCTAAATATATATCCACTATTGTCCTTAGAATCATCAGATAGGGCGTTCCAATAAGTATCACTAAATCCTTCAAGGACAGCGGGATGCTTATTATAGTGTAATCCAAGGTGCATCATTCTTTTAAGGTACCATATGACCCACTCAATAGCATGCCAATGCCCATACTAGGTCTACTTGCAAATCTACATAGTACTCCCACAGCATAAGTTATGTCAGGTCTAGTGCAATCAGTAGCATAACGTAAGCTACCAATGATGCTTGCATAAGCATTTTGGTTTACACTGTCTCCAGCGTTCTTAAATAACTTTACACTAGGATCAAATGGAGTACTAGCAGGTTTACAGTCAAAGTAATTGTATTTCTTTAGAACTTTCTCATTGTAATGAGATTGATCCAAAGAAAGTCCCTTTTTTGACTTAGTAATCTTAATTCCCATTATTACACTAGCTTCACCCAAATCCTTCATATCAAAATTGGCAATCAATAATGATTTAACATTTTGTACCGCATGAATATTAGAACCAAATATAAGCAAGTAATCAACATAAAGACATATGATAGTGCAAATATTCTCTACATATTTATAATAAATGCATTTGTCACTTTCATTTATTTTAAACCCATTGGGTATGACTAGGCTAGCAAATTTATCATGTCATTGTTTATGTGCCTATTTGAGTCCATAAAGAGATTTATATAATTTACAAACTTTATTTTCTTGACTGTGTACTATAAAACCTTCAGGTTGATCCATATAAATCTCTTCTTCTAATTCTCCATTTAAAAATGCAGTTTTAACATCCATTTGGTGTACAATATAACCATTTAAGGTAGCTATAGCAAATAGTACACGTATAGATGTTATTCTAGTTATGGGTGGAAAGGTATCAAAGAAATCTACATTTTCTCGTTGTCTAAAACCTTTGGCAACAAGACGTGCCTTATATTTTTCAACAGTGCCATCAAGTTTTAATTTCTTTTTGAGAATCCATTTACACCCAATTATTTTACACCCAGGACGAAGGTCCACTAAATTCCAAGTGTTATTTGTTTCCAATGAATCCACTTCATCATTAATAGCCTCTTGCCATAAATCGGCTTCTAAAGACGATAAAGCTTCTTGTATAGTGTTAGGATCCTCCTCTAAAGTGTAAGCATAAAAGTCGGGACCAAAATCTTTTTCCACATGAGCCCTTTTACTTTTTCGAAGTTTTAAAATAGATTCATTATTTTTTTTTTTATTTAAAGAAATATTAGTGGATGACTCGCCCCCATTATTTCTCAATTTAAAAGAAAATTTATCTTCATAAAAATTGGCGTCATTTGATTTAATAATTACCTTATTTTTAAAGTCATAAAATCGGTATGCTTTGCTATTAATAGCATAGCCTATAAAAACGCACTCATAAGCTCTACTAGCCAATTTAGACCTTTTAGGGTCGGTTATACATGCATAGGCTAAACACCCCCACGTTCTAAAGTATGACAGGTTGGGCTTAATATTTTTCCAAACTTCATAAGGAGATATTTTCGTTTTAGTCTTAGAAATTCTATTAAGTACATGACACACAGTCAAAATAATTTCATCCCACTAATGTGAGGCAGCCCCGAATTTATTAAAATAGCAAAAACTAATTCAATTAATGTCCTATTTTTTCTTTTGGCTTTACACAAAAGAATAATCAGAACAATCGTCGATAAAAATAATAAAATAATGGTTGCAATTTCTAGTGGTGACACCATCCAATTCACAAATATCCGAATGAATTAAATCAAGTGGTTCAGATTCTCTAAAAATCGATTTATGTGGTGTCTTAGTAATTTTTTCTTGACTACACCATTCACATTTTTCAAAATCATTTAAAGATAATTCTGGAATTAATCCTAAAGTGCTCGTATTTTTAACTAGTCATTTATTAACATGGCAAAGTCTAGCATGCCAAATATTAAATGAACAAGCAATATAAGCAAATGGAGAAATTTTATTCATATCATCAACATTCAATTTAAACATCCCATCAATGGCATAACCCTTGCCTACAAAAATTTCATTTTTAGTCAAAGTAAATAAATCAGCACCAGTAGTTTGAGTTAAACCAGCTTCGTTGAGAAGATAACCCGAAACCAAATTTTTTCTTACTTAGGAGTGTGAAAAACATCTTTAAGGATAACAGTTTTTCCTGAAGTGAACTTTAATTCCACATTTCCAATACCAGCAACCTCAGTGGAGTGAGAATTACCCAACAGCACCTTTTTATCTGTAGTCTCTGAATATGTTTTAAAAAGAGCATGGTCATAACAGATATGGCGAGAAGCGCCAGTATCCACCCACCACCCTCGAGCACCGCTAACCATGTTGATTTCAGAAATCACAGCACATAGGTCCTCTTCGTTCAAATTCGCTTGTGCGTGTGGCACATTACGATATTTGCGAGCCATTTGGCCAGGCTTGCCACACTTGAAACAGAGAAACTGTCCCGAGTTGCTAGACTGTTCATTTCCAGGGTTCTTATTCTTATTCTTATTCTGAGTCTGATTTTTAAAATTTTAGTTGTGGATTTTTTTTTTAATTTCATATTTTTTTTCGTTTGACTTTAAAACAACTGGAGTGTGGTTCTTTTCTGATTTTTGTTATTAGACACAATAAGAATTTCATCTTTGTAGTCCTATTTTTGGGATTCCTCCTCAATCCTCAATTTAGTAATGAGTGACTCTAGTAAAAATTCTATAAACTTATGCCTCAAAATATTTTTGAACTCTTTGAACAGTGGAGGCAAGTTATCAATAATCATAACCACCTGAAATTGCTCATCGAAAGTCATGCCCTCGAAAATAATTTCATGGGAAATCATTTGCAAATCATGGGTTTGAGCAACAACAGATTTGTCATCCGTCATTTGAAAATTCAAATAATGGCTGACGAAATATTTTTTAGAACCTGCCTCCTTCGTGTCATATTTTTCAAAAAGGGCATCCCAAACATATTTTTCACTTTTATAATTGGCATAATAGTCATAAAGTTCGTCACTTAGAGCATTCAAAATATGGTTCTTGCACAAAAAATCATTTTGCTCCCAATCCGAATAGTTTTTCTTTCCTCAATAGTAGGTGAATTATTTACTACGAGTTTGTCAAATTGAACACACGATGTGACTTTTTTCGTAGTTAAATAAAATAGCAATTTTTTACCACAACGTTTAAAATGTTGGCCTTCATATTTGAAAGGCTTGTTTAGGTTGGTTGAGTTAATTTCGTCCATGGTAGAATATCTCAAACACCTTAAAATTATTGCAGCTACAGTAAATTAAATGCAGAATTAAGGAACAAAATTTCCCAATTTTGGAGCAAATAAATCTCAGACAAAAAAAATAAGAAATCCTAGAAGCAGGTTCAGTCTAGAACACGGCTGAGTCGTGGACAACGTCGCTCTTTTTAAGGTGTTTCACGGCTCTGCCCAATGTGTGCTGACAGTCACAATTGCCTCGTCACCCCCGGGATCAAACAACCTCCAATAAATAAAATAAAGATTGATAAATCACAAGAATCAATTCGGTCCATGTACATCCATTCGTAATAATTGCTGGAGTCTAATAATAAATCTGGGGAGGATTTATTATTCCAGTGTAGAAGAAAAAAATTTCAGAAGGAGTTTTTGGTGTGTAAAAGTTGCAGAACAGGTCTACCAAAAAATGAAGGTAGAATACCTCTTTTATGGGACAACAAAAAAGACGTTGGAAAAAAACGTGGAGAGAAAAATCTGGAAAGAAGTGGGCAACTGGGTTGAAAAATTTAACTTGTAATTAATCACGTTTTTTTCTTTTTTTTTTTAAAATTTTTGGAATTAAAAAATAGTTAAAAATAATTTTTAAAGCCCAAAAAACAGTCAATTAATTTGTTCAAAAAATTATATCTTAATGAGCCTAAGCCCAAGACCCAAACTCGGATCTGGAAACGGGCACGGGCCTGGTAGGACGGACGGCGGCGACGGTGAGCGCGCGCATGTGACTTGGCCCAATAAGTCCCTCACCCATACACACAAAACATCGAATGCCCAAAGGGCCTGCCCATTAGACCCACAAAAATTATAAATATACCACACCAAATGTTGGCTTCTTACCGATGTGGGACTGGAAGAAAACTCACTTTTCAACTTTTGCATCTTAACAGCTTAGACAACTGTTTTCCAACAATCCCCAACTTGGAAAATTTGAAAACATTTTATCGAGCAATAATCTATAGAATTGTGCATAAGCAAAAGTGTCTTTCGACTTGAACCTTTACGTAGTAAAGATGATTCAGAATATACTAGAGTAACCGTATTTTTGAACTCTATATCTGACAACATCCCACACACAACCCTACTTGGATGTAATTCTAATAGCTAGCATGTTCCGACCGTGTGCTTCTATCCCAGTATAGTGAACGCTTTAGGAATTTGTCCAAAATATCTATAGGAAGCGACCGCACTTCCACATTCACATAGCTGAGTTTATCAAGAATACTCATGTAGCTAGGCACCCCACTCAAAATAGAGCTATAGATCTCATTAAGAGTTATAATAACTCATCATTTAATCACTTTAGGATATCATGCTCCATAGGGATGGACTCGGAGTAATACCCCGTTCTATATTAAATAATAATAGCATGATTCAACCCATATCACTTGTGACTCGTTATTACCAGTTGAACATATTTCTTGGGATCTCCAATCTATATGTTCGGTTACGATCACAAATGACTCATTTATCCAAGGGCTTTAGTCTCATCCCTTTCGAAGTGTTCAACACCTTCTCCCTAGCTAGTCCTTTCGTCAAAGGATCAGCTAAGTTCTATTAAGACCGTATATGATCCACCCTCACAGCACCCGTCGAGATAAATTCTCTAACAGTACTATGTTTACGACGAATTTTATGTCTCTTACCATTATACTAACGGTTCTCTACTTTTACAATTGTCGCGATACTATCGTAATGAATCAAAACGGTTGGTATTGGTCTTTCCCATAATGGGATATCTGACAGGGGGTTTCTTAGCCACCCTGCCTCTTCACTAGCAGCAGCTTGTGCTATTATCTCAGACTCCATAGTGGATTGAGCTAAAATAGTTTGTTTCTTAGATTTCCAAGAAATTGCACCACCAGTGATGCTAAATATATATCCACTAGTATCCTTAGAATAATCAGTTAGGGTGTTCCAATCAGCATCACTTAACACTTTAAGGACAGCGGGATGCTTATTGTAGTCTAATCCGAGGTTCATCGTCATTTTAAGATACCGCATGACCCTCTCAATAGCATGCCAATGATCCATACTAGGTCTACTAGTAAATCTACATAGTACTCCCATAGCATAAGCCATGTCAGATCTAGTGCAATCAGTAGCATAACGTAAGCTACCAATAATACTTGCATAAGCATTTTGGTTTACACCGTCGCTGTTGATGTAAAAAATTAGATTACTCTAATTATTCAATCACAGATAAATAAATAAGACGAAGATTTTTAAAGTGGTTCAGCCTTATAAGAATGGCCTACGTCCACTGTTATGTTATTGCTGAGTGTTTGAGAATTCTCGATTACAAGGTTCTATCAAGAAATTCCGGTCCCTTTGAGTGAGGGTGATACAAGGTATTTATAGCCTTGAGGCTGTTCGTGAAAGGGTCGGTACATTAAATGATATACATATGAAAGGGTAATACATTTAATGCAGCGTGTGCGTCAAGATCATAAACATTCAATGAATAGTTGAACTGTTGATTATCTGGTAATTAATGCTACGACCGAGGTGCAGCTCGGACCGCCTTAGTTGCTCGTTGATCAAGAGTTCCTCGGAGCGCTGGAGTACCTCGGGGCACTGGAGTACCTCGGGGTATCCTCGTTGCTCGGAGAGAACATGAATTGGTCGAAAAAATGAACTTCCTCGCTGCTATTGTGCCACATAGATTGACACGTGTCTTCATATTATTCGTCCACATCAGCAAATTAATTTTGGTATCAACAGAAGCCCCCAATGTTTCATATTTCGAACTTTGAGGAGTATCGAACATTCTTTCTCGGTATATGGCAATATTGAATGACCTTCCTGGGTTTCAGGAACATTGTATTCAAATTTCCTTCTCATTTCGCAGCTTCCGCCTTTTTTGAATTTTCATAAGCGCTTCGATCTCCGTGCAGTTTTTGTCCTTTTAGCCGCCGGAAGTTCAGTAGTTTCTTTTTGGTAATCATTTCTTTCGCCGCTTCCCAGTGCAAAGTATTTAAACTTCTTAGGTAACCATACCGTCTTCTACGTTTTCCAATTTTCTGCATTCAAGCTTTCTATTCTCTCCTTCTCTCTTGTGCGTTCATCTTTTCCTTCGTTAGTTGTCAGCAGACCTCCTTCCTTCCTGTAAGATTTTCTTCCTTCCTCTTTTATTCATCATGGTTTACATTATTGAATCTCTTGAAAAGTTCCGCTCTGACTTTTCCATCCCATCTTAGGTAATTTTGGAGGAGCTTTCTGAACCTCAAAATTATTTTCGTTTGGCTGAGGGACATTGGTTCCCCAGTCTTTTTATTGCTGAATGTGGGTTTTCCTTTCCACCAAACCCATTGTGTCTCGAATTTTGTCAATATTTCGATCTTGTCCCTGCAAAAATAGCCCCAAATTCATGGAGAATAATTAATGGGGTATATAAACTAAATGTAACTCATGGGACTCGCATAGGGATCCCTGAAATTATGTACTGCTATAGATGGGCTGTTTTAGATAATATTTATTATTTAAAAACTAGGTTTTTGAATAGGGCTCTTGTAGTTAACCTCCCCGATGCAAATAGAGATTATTTTGAGCATGGGGTGGTTATTAAAAATTGGCAATATGCCCCTCTAGTTGGAGATGAAGTATACAACGGTCCCAGATGCCCCCCATATGGCAACGGGATAGGTTTATTTTTCGTTTTATCTCTTTTCTGAATTTATGAATTCATCATGTTTGACAAAATGTATGACTGATATTTTATTATGTGTTTGTTTGCAGTTGAGAGTAAAAGAAAAACTCCAAAAGAGTCAGAAGTTAATATCAAGCATCTGAAACTTATCTGGGGTTTGCATAAGACCGTTGCAGACGAGCATATCAGGTCTGCATCATATTTGCTACAGTATAAGAGCTACACGACCTCTTATACTGCTCGTCCTGTTGAGCCAGCTTCAACCCCAGAAGATTCTTCTTCAGATTCTCACGTCCCTTTAAGTCAGAGAATGGGCAAGAAAAGAGCTCCTCCTGCTCTATTTGATGACTCTACCTCTGCTGCTGAGGCCAAGAAAAGTAAAACTAATGTCCCAGAGGGGACTAAGAAGGTGGATGTTGCACCTTCAAAAGCTGCCGAGAAGCCCCCAGTGGCTCCGAGCAAGAAAAATGCTCCTGTGGAAGTGGTTACCATTTCTCCGACCAAGAGCTCTTCCTTGGTTGAAACTACCGAAGTCCCTTTGAGGAGATTGAGGAAATCATCCTCAGTCAATCTGGCTGAAACTGCCTCCTCTCTACCTGCTGGTGGTATTGGTGTTCCAACCATTATTCCTCCGAGTTCTGCAATGAGCTCGGTAAAAACTTGGATCATACCCGAGGTCCAAGGAATTGATGAAAAAATTCCTAGGGATATGCTGACATCCTTAGCTGCTCGTCATCTTGCTTCAGTAAATTTCTCATACTCTGGATTTTCTTTCTTCCTCTGAGTTCTTGCATTTTTGTATTGACTTCAATGTTTTTCTCATCTTTCAGCTGGTGAATTGTTTCAATAACATCGTGAAGAAAGATGAAGCTATTAAAGCTTCCAGCTCCTCGTCAGATGTTGATGATGCTCTGTTGGGTTTAGCCCAATCTGTGAAGGAATCTCGTCAACAGTATGTTGAGGAAAAAGCTGTTTGGGAGAAAAAATTGGCTGTGGTTGAAGCTGAGAAGGTGAAGATGGCTGAAAACTCCAAGAATTTGGAGAATAAGGTGAAAAACTTAGAAGTCGAGCGTCAATAATGTGACGACAAGATGAAAAAGGCAGAGGAAGAGTTATCCACCCTGCGAGATATCAAGGTCCAAAAAGAAGAATTGGATGCAAAGCTCTCCTCGGAGAAGTTGAAAAGAAAGGTCGCCGTTAAAAAATCCTTCAGCGCTGGCTGGGATAAAGGATGGGATAAGGGGATTGCTGCGATGACTTCCCAAGTACAATATGGGAAGTTAAAATACTTCCGAGATGGCTGGGTAGCTGCTCTGCAAGAATTAAAAATCGAAGACAACTCTGAGCTATTCCAGCTACACCTCCCTGGTCCTCCCCCACCAATTGTGGAAGAAGAAGAAGATGATCCTATCTATGATGAATCTTCCATGGCCATAGGTGATCAAGCTCTTGTCTCTTTACCTTCTGCCATCGAGGATGTTTCTTCTATGCCTCCTCCTGCTGAGAAAGTTTCAACTCCTGCTGTTCAAGATGCTATCACCTCCGAGCAACCAAGCTCCTCGTCCCAGCCTCCCGAGAAAGTCTTGGGAGACAAGGAAAAGGTGTGAAGTTGTTCGGTATCATTTCTATCTTTTATTATCACTTGTAATCCAACAATGTAATCTTTTGATGATCTAATAAAATACATCTTTGTTCATCTCTGTTGTTGATGGTTTGTTTTTGTTGATTGTTGTCTTTTTCTCGTCCTTAGTTTGTTGCTAGAATGGAACTGATATCTGCGCATGATACCAAGCTGATGCAACAATGTCACCAATATTATAAGGCTGGTCATACAGACCTTAGTACATCAGAAATTGCTGACATCCTTGGCCATGATGCTTCAGAACAGGCAATTGAGGCTTATCGGTACTTGAAAGATTTAGTCGACCGAGCTGTGGCCAACAATGTAGCCTACTACGACTTGATTGAGGAACTTCATCATTCTTTAGAAGATCTCCAAGGTCAGCACAATGAATCAATGGCTTTATTGCACAAAGACTATGAAAATAGATATCAACAACTTTCTTCTGACACAGGCCATAAAAAGATCCTGGCTGGATACGATGTTAGGGAAAGAACTTTAAAAGGTGAAGTTGAGGCTTGCAGGCAGATTGCTGAGTTGCTGGAACAGGAGCACAACAATTTGCAGAAAAAGTTGGCACAGTATGAATCTGCAGCGTCATCTTCCACTGCTCTAGTACCAGTTACTGATGAAGGTTTCTCATTCCTAGAAGTTGAGAATGCCAAATTAAGGCAAGAACTGGATAATTTAAGAAGATCTGGTGTTCCTGCTGCTGCTCGGGGATGAGGAAGAGGTTCTCGGGGACGAGGAAGAACTGTTCAAAATGTTGCCGAGGAGCAAAGTTCCCTAGTTGCTGCTCGGAGTCGATCAAGAGTTCTCAGCTGTATGGTTGAAGAAACTCGTACTCAATCGACATTGGAAACTCAAGCATTCCAATTGAATGTGAAAGATAGGGCCTTGTCTGAAATGTCCAAGAAAAATTTATCCTTGGAGGATGAACTTACTGCGATGAAGTCTGCTCTGAATACTAAAGATGCCCTCGTCAAGAACTTTCTTGAGCAAGTAGATAAATTAACTTTCCAATTCCATAAACAGCCTCGGGAGTTCTGGATAGCAGGCTATAATGAGGCCCTTTATCATTTGGATGCTCGCATTGAAAATGCCAATAATGAAGGTTATAAGCAGGGATGGTTGAACGCCTTGGGTGTATTGAAATTGAATCAAGGGCATTATTTATGGGATTATCATGCTCCTGGATTACTAGACTTGCCCGTCCCACCTTATAAATTGGATATGGCATGGATTCCTGCTCGTTCTATTCCTCGGAGCTTGATTTCGAAATACCTTGGTGACTACAACCTTCATTCTCAGGTCGAAGTATCTCGTCCTGAGCATTTAATGGACACACCTTCAATAATGAATATCAGAATGCTGAAGGACTTGAACTTTATTAATTCTCCTCTTTGCTTGGAAGATCCTCCTGCTGGCGAAGAGCCTCTCTCAAAAGCAAAGGGCAAGAAACCAATAGAATAGGAATCTCAATGTAATAGTTAGCACATACATGTAACCTGTAACTTATTGTGAATTTTAATGAAAGACTTTCATTTTCTGTTTGCCAATTAGCATAGCTATTTTCTTGTTTGCAAATTGTATGGTTCGTCGACCAATAGAATAGAAATGTTGCTTGATCACTCAATAATAAAGTAATGAGTATAAAGATGTTTAAAATTCTTCTAACCAATCAAGGTTGTTAAATCGTGCTTGTCGACCAACTATAGTTAGTGGGTTTTTATCCCCGACTAACCATACTTGGTAGATCTTTATTCTTTTTCATAAAATGTGTCCGACCAACTAAGGTCGAAAATTTATCCTCGTCGACCAACTACAGTTAGTGGGTTTTTATCCCCAACCAATCATACTTGGTTCAGTTTGGACTTTTTTGTTTTCTGAGGAACTTTTGTAATGATATTACCTCCCGACCAACCGAGATTGGCGTTATAAGAATGTTGTTCTTTCCCTTTTATCAACCAAAGCTGATCATGGGTCCGAACTATCGTGTTCTTTCGAACTATCTTGTACACTAGTTATTTTACCAACCGAAGTTGATCACGCCAGTGTACGCCTCCTAACCAAAGGAGTATATCAGTTGTTCTCACCCTTTTACCAACCGGAGTTGATCGTGGATCTGAACTATCGTGTTCTTTCGAACTATCTTGTACACTAGTTATTTTACCAACCGAAGTTGATCACGCCAGTGTACGCCTCCTAACCAAAGGAGTATATAAGTTGTTCTCGCCCTTTTACCAACCGAAGTTGATCGTGGGTCTGAACTATCGTGTTCTTTCGAACTATCTTGTACACTAGTTATTTTACCAACCGAAGTTGATCACGCCAGTGTACGCCTCCTAACCAAAAGAGTATATAAGTTGTTCTCGCCCTTTTACCAACCGAAGTTGATCGTGGGTCTGAACTATCGTGTTCTTTCGAACTATCTTGTACACTAGTTATTTTACCAACCGAAGTTGATCACGCCAGTGTACGCCTCCTAACCAAAGGAGTATATAAGTTGTTCTCGCCCTTTTACCAACCGAAGTTGATCGTGGGTCTGAACTATCGTGTTCTTTCGAACTATCTTGTACACTAGTTATTTTACCAACCGAAGTTGATCACGCCAGTGTACGCCTCCTAACCAAAGGAGTATATAAGTTGTTCTCGCCCTTTTACCAACCGAAGTTGATCGTGGGTCTGAACTATCGTGTTCTTTCGAACTATCTTGTACACTAGTTATTTTACCAACCGAAGTTGATCACGCCAGTGTACGCCTCCTAACCAAAGGAGTATATAAGTTGTTCTCGCCCTTTTACCAACCGAATTTGATCGTGGGTCTGAACTATCGTCTTCTTCTTGCTATCAAGCAGCGTAGTGTACAACACTAGTATTCCCTGAAAAAATTTTAAACAAAGGAGAGAAAAATTGTGAAAAACATCATCGTTTTATTCATGTGGATGGACCCGTTGTACATTTTACATCATTGATAATACTTGCGAAGGTGTTCAGCATTCCAAGCATTCTTGAATTCTTCTCCTTCTAGAGTTGCTATTCGGTAAGTTCCTGGTCGAACAACTTCTGTAACTCGGTAAGGTCCATGCCAGTTTGCTTCTAATTTATTATGCTTCTGAATGACCTTCTTCAGCACATAATCTCCTTCTTTTAGATCGCATTTCTTCACCCTTTTGTTATAGAACAGAGCTGTTCGTTGTTGATAAGCAGCATTCCTAATGGCTGCCTCTTCTCTGACTTCTTCGAGCATATCCAAATCCAGTCTTCTCATCAAGTCACTGATCGGAGAATTGAAATTCAGCACCCTGTGTGTTGGTAGGCCCAACTCGGCAGGTATTATAGCTTCACTTCCAAATGCCAGCATGTATGGTGACTCTCCAGTCGCTGCTCGGGGAGTTGTTCGATAAGCCCACAATACTGATTGTAGCTCATTAATCCAGTTAGCTTTAGCTTCACTTAGCCTTTTCTTCAAACCATTTAACAGTGTTCTGTTCGTTACCTCAGTCTGCCCATTGCTTTGAGGATGTCCTGGTGCTGAATGCGTCTTCAGGATGTTTGATTGTTGACAATAGGCAGCAAACTCCTCGTTGTCAAATTATGTTCCATGATCTGTGATGAAGGCATGAGGGAGACCGTATCGACAGATGATATTCTTCCAAACAAACTGGTATACCTTCTCGTACGTCATATCGATAAGCGGCTCAGCTTCTACCCACTTAGTAAAATAGTCCACTGCAACGACGAGGTACTTAAATCTTCCTCGGGTGGTCGGCAGTGGTCCAACCAAATCAATTCCCCACATGGCAAATGGCCAAGGGGAAGTTATTGGTGTCAGCAATGCTTGTGGAGTTCGTCGGATGGAGGAAAAACGTTGGCACTTGTCGCATTTCTTAGCATAGGCTATACAATCAGCCCTCATCGTCGGCCAGTAGTATCCTTGAGTCATTACCCTTTGCAAAAGTGTTCGACCTGCTACATGAGCTCCACAAGACCCTTCATGGATTTCTTCAATCAATTCTTTTACTTCGGAAGGATGTACACATCTCTGCAAACCTGCCACAATTCCTCGTCTATATAAAATACCATTAGTTAATACATACCGAGCAGATTTATATTTCAATTTCTTGGCAGCAAGCTTATCCTCTGGCAATTCTCCCTCTTCAATATATACCCTGATGGGATCCATCCAAGATGGTCCTAAATCAAGGGCAATAACATTCATCGTCAAGTCTTCATCTATGCTCCGACTTTCCAGTACTTCAATCGGTATTGTTCTTCGCAGCTCGGTACGAGTAGCTGATGCTAGTCAGGCCAGTACGTCTGCTTGTGCATTTTCTGTTCTGGGTATTCTGATCAACTGAATCGCATCAAATTCCGCTAATAACTCCATTACCTTGGCATGATATTTAACCATTAATTCTCCTTTAACTGCATACTTTCCCATCATCTGATTCACAATCAATTGAGAATCACTGAATACCATCACTTGTTGCGCTTCCATAATCTTTGATAACTTAAGACCTGCTATCATGGCCTCATACTCAGCCTCATTATTGGAGGCTTTGAATTGGAATCGCAAAGCATATTCCACATCAATCTCGTCTGGTGTGTTCAAAATAATTCCTGCCCCACAACCTGCTGTGCAAGATGAGCCATCTACATATAATCTCCATATGGGCAACTCGTCTTCAAATTTCTTATCTGATAGAGTTCCTCGGTGAAATATTTGTTGCTTCTTTTCATCCTCCCCTGACACTTTTCGCTCCTCGTCGACCATCTCTTCTCGTTCTTCATCCAATCGGAGCTGGTCCGAGTTTGAAGTTGATGATCCTTCTACATCCACAAGCCCTTTTACCAACCGGAGTTGGTCTGGACTTATGTCTGTTGATTCTGTAGCATCCACAGGTTGGTCAGCGAGAAGCTTTTGTTCCTCGGGGGTATCAGGATATGTAAACTCTGCTATAAAATCTGCTACAGCTTGCCCTTTCAATGATGATCTGGGCTCATACACAATATCATATTCACCAAGTTCTACTGCCCAGTACATCAGTCTTCCTGACTTTTCTGGCTTATGAAGGGCTTGTCTCAATGGCATATCGGTATAAACGACGATGGTATGGGCCTGGAAATACGGCCTCATTCTTCTACTTGCTTCTATTAATGCCAACGCCAATTTTTCCAGCTTTGGGTACCTGATTTTTGCACCTCGGAAAGCCTTACTTGTGTAATAGATTGGTTTCTGGACTCCATTCTCCAATCTGATCAATGCTGAGCTGACTGCATTTTCTGATACTACCAAGTATAAGTACAGTTTTTCTCCCATTACTGGCCTGGATAACAATGGGGGTGCTCCCAAGTATTTCTTCAAGTCTTGAAAGGCTTTTTCACATTCCTCATTCCACTCAAAGGTTTTTCGAAGTGTTTTGAAGAATGGTATGCATTTATCAGTTGCTCGGGATACAAATCTGTTGAGCGCTGCAACTCCTCCTGTAAGACTCTGTACTTCTTTCTTCGTCGTCGGGGATCGCAGCCCTAGAAGAGCTTTGATCTTATCTGGATTTGCCTCAATACCTCGCTGATTGACGATGTATCCGAGGAACATTCCTTCTCGTACTCCCAAGGTGCACTTCGTCGGGTTAAGCTTCATTTGGTATTTATCCAGTTGATCAAAAGTTTGACTTAAGTCAACTAAATGATCAACAGCTTTCTTGCTTTTCGTCAGCATGTCGTCGACATAGACTTCCATATTGTAGCTGATTTGTTCGGTAAAAACCTTGTTCATCAGCCGCTGGTATGTTGCTCCTGCATTTTTCAAACCAAAAGGCATAACATTATAACAATAAGTTCCCCTAGGGGTGATAAAAGAAGTACTTTCCCTGTCTTCAGGTTTCATTTTGATCTGGTTGTAGCCAGAGTAAGCATCCATGAAGCTGAGTAGCTCGTGTCCCGAGGTAGCATCCACTAGTGATCAATTCTGGGCAATGGAAAGTGATCCTTGGGGCATGCCTTATTGAGATCGGTGAAATCAACACACATTCTCCATTTATTATTCTTCTTCTTTACCATTACTACATTTGCCAACCAGTCTGGATATTTCACATCTTCAATGAATTGGGCTTTCTGGAGCTTCTCGACCTCCTCTTGTATGGCCTGATTCTTCTCGGGACTAAACACTCTTCTTCTCTGTTTTACAGGCTTGATCTCCTTAGTCACGTTGAGTTCGTGACATAAGAAGTTGGGATCTATTCCAGGCATGTCTTCATGACTCCACGCGGAAGTTTTCTTCCTGTTTCTCAAGAAAGTTATCAACTCCTGTTTTATTGAAAAATCCAACGACGAACCTATCTGGGTTACTCGTTCAGGGTGCTCGTCGTCCAGAATAATATTTTCTGTGGATTCCACCACCTGTCCTTTTACAAGTTGAGTTTCATCTCTGGGATCGAGAGTTTCAATCTCTGTGTCTTCTTCCACCTGGTAGGTAGTACTCTTTTTCCTTGATTCCTCAAGCTCTTCTTTCTCGGCAGACGAATAATAACATTCTCGAGCTACTTTTTGATCACCTTTCACAACTCCTACCCAAAAGTTTGTTGGGAATTTTAAGCACTGATGTACTGTAGATGGAACTGTCTCGAACTTCTTCAAACCAATTCTTCCCATGATGATGTTGTAGGCTGACTGCACATTCTTATCCATCACGAAGAAGCGTATTCTTTCTATTCGACAAGCAGGCCAGGTTCCAATGAGTATATCCAACTTGATCGTCCCAAGTGGAAAAACTTTCTCACCAGCAAAACCTAGGAGAGGTCTGTGATATGGTTCCAACTGAGATAATTTTAGGTTCAAGCTGTCAAAGCATGAATAATACATGATGTCTGCCGAACTTTCATTGTCTACCAATACCCTTGAAATCACTACTTCCTTCATCCTCATTTTGATCACCAAAGGATCATCGTGAGGATAAAGAACACCTGCCAAGTCATTTTTTGAGAAACCAATGACTAGCTTCTCTTTATTTACCTTCCTCGGACGATCGTCCTCGGCCAGATTTATTCGCTGAATATATGAACAAGCTTGAGCCTCTCCGAGGTAAGCCTTTCTTTCTGCAGTAAGGTCTCCTCCTCCTGCATCTCCTCCTGTAATGACATTACAATCAAATGATCCAAAGCGTATGGAAAATACCTCTCGTTCTGTCTGTCTTGGCTTCTTGGGAAGATCGGGGTCATCTTCTGGATCATCTTCATGGTTTCTCTTCTTTTTCTCCTCTGCCCGCCGAGGAGATCTAGACCTTTCTCTAGCTCGGTTGTTATCCTTTCTTTCACCTCCTCGATCAACATATTTTGCTAGCTTTCCTCTTCGGATGAGTGTTTCAATCTCGTTCTGAAGAGCTATGCAGTTTTTAGTCATATGACCATGATCTTTATGAAATTCGCAATATTTATCCCTATTCCTCGAATCAGGGTCTGATTTCAGTTTACTTGGCCATTTCACCTCCTCGTTGTTCTTGATTTCCTCCAAGACATGATTAATACCCATTTTCAAAGGAGTATAATTATCATACTTCTTCATGACTTCCCATTTATTCTTGGAATGTTTATCTCCACCATTGCTTTTATGCTCTTTCTTCTTAGATTTATCGACTTTCACCTTGGTTTCTTTATCCATATTCTTCTTTGCAGCCATAGCCTCCTCGGCATTCATGATTTTGGCCGCCTTTGCAATCAATTCTGACATAGTTCTAGGTGGATCTTTCGCCAAGGTGTAATACAATTTATTGGGCAACAACCCACTCATCAAGGCGGTGATTGCTGTCTTCTCTTCATAATCTATGACTTCTAGCTTCTCGTTATTGAAACGAGTTATGTAATCTCTAGTACTCTCACCAGATTTCTGTCTAACACTTAACAAGTGTGCTACTCGTTTGACCGGCTTTGCTCCAAAACAGAAATTGCCAATAAACAACTGGGCTAACTGAAAGAAAGTTGAAATCTTACCCCGAGGAAGATTGTTGTACCATATCTGGGCAGATCCAGTAAGAGTTCCTAAGAAGGCCCTGCATCTCATCTCGTCGGGAACAACATAGATATCGGCAGCAGCTTGATATTGCTCTATGTGAAGAACAGGATTTGTCTTTCCATTATACTTGGGGGTCACTACAGGTGCTTTGAACTTTGATGGTGTAGGAAAATCCACAATGGCTTGTACAAAAGGTGTTCCTCGAACAAAAGTTCGTTGTAGGGGATTCTTTGCTTTAGTCATTTCTCCCAATTTATCCTCCAACCGTTGGAGAGATCCTTTCCACGCTTCATTTCCTTCCTCGGGCCTATTGGTTCGAGCGATCGATCGTTCTGAAGTAGCCTCCTGAGATTTATCCTGACGAGCAACTGGTCGTGATTGTGCTGATCCTTCTCTTAGATCTGATGGTTGTCGAAAACTCCTCGACATGGTCTTAGGTGGACTCTTATTCCTCCTGGGGCCTAATCGACTGAAAGGAGACGCCCTACTTAGTCTTTCTAAAGCACTGGGTCTTTCTGGAGAGAGGGTGATATGTTGATCAGTATCTGTCGTCCTTATTGACGAAGTTCGCCCAGGTCGATAGGAGAAATCATCAGACTCCTCATTGTGACATGACTCAGTACGCCTGGATCGTGAAGAAAGTAAATAAGTTTGCCTCTGACCACTTTGTTGTCCTGATCGTGCAGGTGCAGCACCACCATTTAAGGTTTGTAGGAGTTGCCTCATTGTGTCTTGCATGGCGGTTTGTCCTTGAGCCAGATTCGTCATGATTCCGGCCAAATCTGGAGGTGCAGAGGGATTTGGAGGATTTCCAGCATTTCTAGCGTTTCGATTACTAGATTCTGAATTATCCGCCATTGATGATGAATGATTTTTGGTGAAAAACGATAATAACAATCGTTCCCACAGACGGCGCCAATCTGTTGATGTAAAAAATTAGATTACTCTAATTATTCAATCATAGATAAATAAATAAGACGAAGATTTTTAAAGTGGTTCAGCCTTATAAGAATGGCCTACGTCCACTGTTATGTTATTGCTGAGTGTTTGAGAATTCTCGATTACAAGGTTCTATCAAGAAATTCCGGTCCCTTTGAGTGAGGGTGATACAAGGTATTTATAGCCTTGAGGCTGTTGGTCGATACATTAAATGATATACATATGAAAGGGTAATACATTTAATGCAGCGTGTGCGTCAAGATCATAAACATTCAATGAATAGTTAAACCGTTGATTATCTGGTAATTAATGCTACGACCGAGGTGCAGCTCGGACCGCCTTAGTTGCTCGTTGATCAAGAGTTCCTCGGAGCGCTGGAGTACCTCGGGGCGCTGGAGTACCTCGGGGTATCCTCGTTGCTCGGAGAGAACATGAATTGGTCGAAGAAATGAACTTCCTCGCTGCTATTGTGCCACATAGATTGACACGTGTCTTCGTATTATTCGTCCACATCAGCAAATTAATTTTGGTATCAACAGTCGCCAATGTTCTTAAATAACTTTACACTAGGATCAAATGGAGTACTAGCAGGTTTACAGTCAAAGTAATTGTATTTCTTTAGAACTTTCTCAATGTAATGAGTTTGATCCAAAGAAAGTCCATTTTCTGACCTAGTAATCTTAATTCCCAATATTACACTAGCTTCCCCCAAATCCTTCATATCAAAATTGGCACACAATAATGATTTAACAGGGGCCTTCTAAGGAGAGCAAAGATTATTGTGGCAAAGCAGTCAAAGCTTAAATTTTCTGAGTAAAAACATGAAAAAATCATCTATAAATGTGACTGACATGTATATATCATATATATAAGCTCAAACTTTTCATTTTATCTCCAAGTCTCCTCTTTTACTCAAATAAATTATTCTCAAACATGGAGAAGGCTCAATATGTCCAGAGATTTAATTGAAAGGGATATGAGGTAGTTGGTTAGGGTAAAATATATTAATTTGTGACATGAACCGTGGTTACACCTAGGGTGACTGATGTGGAAGGTCATGCCAGTGGTGCCCTAGAGAGTGAGAGACACTTCATGCTCCGAAAGGAGATTGTATGCAATTCTTCTTTACTATCGTTCCCACTGCTTTATATTGGCAATTATGGATGAATTGGAACCCAGGCAAATTTTCGGTTAGTCACAATTCAGCTTTGTAATGGGGCTATTGCCTAACAATTGGGATAGCTACCTAATAATGGGGCTACTGCCTAACAATGGGGCTACTGCCTAAAACCTTCACGTAATAGTTTTTAAGGTTTTTAAATCTATGATGCTAATTAGTATTCTGAAACCAGCATTTTAAATGTAATCTCTTATAATGGTTCACAACTAGCCGTATTTTATATATCATTCAACTCCTTTACCTATTTTTTATTGTCATTAAGAATTTGTAACTTTGGTGTATATGTTTAATCTAGCAGCAAAGTTTGTGGGAACATTAATTTGTGTTTGTAAATTAATTGCGAAATGTGCAGTAGTTTGACGATCCTCCTAAACCTGTTGGAAATTATTTTGTTAGGTTCTGTGTTCCTTGTGTTAGAATTAGAATATTATCAATTCAAATATTTCTAAAATTGAACAAAAAGTGTTTTGGTTCTAATGTTGTATGAACTAATATGTTGTAGTTGTTGTAATGCATAATGCATGAATTAAGGGTGTGTTTGATAACACTAATTTTTTATGGAAAGTACAATATATGGAGTCATTTTTCATCTTTTGGATGTTTGATAAACAAAATTTTATATGGAATTGATTTCCTTAAAACAGGTCACCTAACCACTTTTTCCACAAAAATGTGGAATTAAAAAACCTCCTCCCACGTTGTTATTCATTTTCCAGGAAAAAGAATTGCACACCAAAAAAGTTGATAAAAAATCCAGAAAATGAATAAAAACAAAAAATAATGAAAAAAATCCTGAAAGTGAATAAAACCTCAAGAATAATGAAAAAAAATCCAAAGAGTGAAAAAAACCCAAAAATAATGAAAAAAATCTAGAAAGTGAATAAAAACTCAAAAATATTGAAAAAAATCCAAAAGTGAATGAAACCCCAAATATAATGAAAAAAATCTAGAAAGTGGATAAAAACCCAAAAATAGTTTAAAAATCTCGAAAGTGAATAAAACCCAAAAAATAATGGGAAAAATCCAGAAAATGAATAAAACCCCAAAAATAATGAAATAAAATACAGAAAGTGAATAAAACCCCAAAAATAATGAAAAAAATTCAGAAAGTGAAAAAACCCCAAAAGTTATGAGAAAAATCTAGAAAGTGAATAAAAACACAAAAATAATGAAAAAAATCCAGAAGTTGAATAAAACCCCCAAAATAAGGAAAAAAATTGAGAAAATGAAAAAAAAAATAATGAAAAAATCCAGAAAGTGAATAACCCCCCCCCCCCCCCCCCCCCCAAAAAAAAAAAATCTAGAAAATGAATAAAACTCCAAAAATAATGAAAAAAATACACAAAATGGATAAAAAAGAAAATAAATATTAACCCTGGAATTAATTTAAAAAAAACACCCAAAAATTTATTAAAAAGTCAGAAACTTATTAATTAAGAAAATAAATAACAGAAAATTAAAAAAGTACTTAGAAAATTTTAAAAATACTGAAAATTAAAAAAATAACTAATTTTTTTAAGGAAGGGGGACGGTATCCCGACAAGTTTTATTAAAAGAAAAAAAATGGAAAAGCCTTCCATGTGGCTCACAAAAAGGAAAGGGGACTTACCTTCCTGTAAAAGAAAGCATAAAATAAAGTCCCACGCAGATCTTTAAAATAAATATTAGTCCCGGAATTAATTTAAAAAAACACTAAAAAAAGATCAAAAAAAGAGAAATCAATAAAAACACAAATATGATGAAAAAATACAGAAAATGAATAAAAAAAGAAAATAAATATTAACCCCTGAATTAATTTTTTTTTTTAAATAAGAAATTTATTAAAAATTCATAAATTTATTAATAAAGAAAAAAAGAAAATAAAATTAAAAAGCGCTCAAAAATTTAAAAAAATGGAAATGAATAAATACCCGGCCGAGAAAACTAATAAAAATGTAAATATTTGAAAAAAAAAACAAGAGATTTAAAAAAAAAGAACAGACCTGGCGACAGGGGGACGAAACAGTTGGGGGGGAGGGAGGCGTGGTGGATTTGATTTTTATTCATTTTTTATTTTTCCTAAATACTCATAATACATTTTTTCTGTTTTTTTATATTTTATTTTTTTAAAATTCATTCTGAGGTTAATATTGATTTTCTAGTTTTTTTATTCATTTTCTATAATTTTTATTTTTCGGATTTTTATTCATTTTTTGTGTTTTTTTTAATTTCTTGTTATTTTTATTAATATTCTGGTATTTTTATTAATATTCTGGGATTTTTATTATTTTTCTGTTTTTATATATTTTTTCTACTTTTTTTCCCATAAAATATATTGGAAATCAAACACATAAAAGATGGAAAATAAAACATTTTTTACCTGGAAAACAATTGCAATAAAACAACACCAACAAATTTTTTTCCACAAATTTTTTCCATGGAAAATATTTCCAAGTTTTCAATTCCATGGAAATTGACTCTTAGATCTACTAGATTAAATCTACCAGACTTGATTGGGTGTAATCAAAGATGGTTGTTATACAGATGAAGAACATGACTAAGGAAGGATTTGTACATATGCTTTGTTGTCAAAGCATCGGATTCTCTAGAGGAATTCTGAAATTCAGGGAGTTACACTACATAAATGTTGATGATAGGAAGCTCGAATGGGACAATTTCTTGGCAAGAAAGAATATCACGCTAAATTGATTTTTTTAATTGTGAATTTGGATATGGACCTCATTAGTTTTGATTTATTTAACTTTGTTGTATTATGCCTTTGACCCCGAAAAGTGTTTTTAGTTGGGTTATTATGTTTATTGATGTTCAATTCACTATAAAATTTATGAAATCGCATTTGTCGTGTTGTGCCATTGCTGGTCATATTTGTTTGAGATAAAAAAACTAAATTGTGTCGCGCGTTCATGTAAAAAATCCCTTGTCATGGTGTCGCGTCACGATCCAAAAACAAGAATTGCCACCCCCTTGTCAAAAGTAGATTTCCACCTTGAAAGTCTTGTATTCACTTTATCTGCCAAAGGAAACTCGGCCAATTTTGTTTTCAAATAACAAATGATTTAAAAATAGTTAACACGATGATATATGGATTACCATAGTTGAATATTTTACTAAATTACATTTATTTTCTCATCCATAGGTTCGGACATCATTTGGTTCAATATGGATATCATTTGGAATAGGTGTTATTCAGCCCTATGCCTTTATTGACTAACACCACCTCTTGATTTTTGCATATTTATAAGTTAGGTGGTTATGTTTTGGGTTTATTATGTTTTCGAATTGGTTATTCGATATTTTTAGGGATGATTGTAGTTTGAATAGTATAACTTTTGTTTTATGTTGGTTGTTTTACTTTTTGGAGATGTTATGTTGGGAACCTTAAATATGAATGAATGAATTTTTGAAGCTTCACTAATATTTTATTCTTGATATTTATTTGTCATAACTTGTACATTTGTTGATATTATGGCTGATATTAAATGAATTTTGAAGATTCGTATTTAAACATGGAATCCTCATAAGAAGCAACCTTTAAAATATGATCATAAAATAATAGAAACATTTTTATCATTGACCATGTTTTTTGGGGCGGCTAGAACCAATCCTAAAATGCATTGTCATGATAAAGATTTTGGCAGCAATTTTGGCCCCAAGGGACGGTTAATACTATCCCAAATAATATTATTTGGGGCGGCCAAACTCACGTCCTCAAAAATTGAACCTTTAATAGTTCGTATGGGATAGTAAAAAAATTGTCCCATAAGATTATTTGGGACGGCTAAAACCATCCATAATACAATTGGGAATCCTATCAAATGTGACCATACCTTGCCATCCCTAACGACCTTTAGGGATGGATATATAGTCTTTAGGGACGATTTTTACCCATCCCTAAAAGTGAGTTTTTTTTATAGTGAATCTTGTTGTTATCTACGATGTACCCAATGCCATCAATCTTTAAGATTTACAGGGAGTTCAACCTTGGCTTTAAAAATTTAAGGTCTGAGGGCCCACAAAGTGAGTTACAAGGACTTAAACATTGGATCAAGGTCTATGGACCCAAAATAAATAGTTGCAAGGATTGCATCCTTGTCTCTAGGTTTCAGCTAAGGTCTTAGGATCCAAAATTCAAGTTGCAAGGACTTCAACCTTAGCTTAAGACTAACGGTCAAAGGTCTTAGGACAAAAAAGGACTGTAGTCCTAAGGTTTAAACAACCCAAAAGAACATAGTCAAATGTCTCCAACCCATTAGAGACTGAAAGGATTATTAAGATCTTAATCCATAATCCTAAAAGGCTACGATCTAAAGACCCGTAGACATCCCATTCTCGTATACCAAAATTCATTCTTTTTACCACGGATTTATACAAAAAAGATGTGCAAACCTTGGCCGAACACCCCCCGAACCTACTTTTAAAAATAACTTCTGTTTTTAAAAAATTTGGGGGCTAATTATTAAAAATGCAAAAGATTGTCCAAAAATTTAGTTTTTTAATGGAGCAAAGGTGTAAGGCCCAAGGTTCATAGGTCGTATTTCCTTTTTGGAACCTTAAACATCCTCCTCAGGGGAGGCTAAGATCCAAAGGATTTTTCACCCCAGTATGACCCTTAAATTTTTCCAAGTACGGAGGTCTTAGAACCCTTATAAGGACTTCATAATTTAAAATATCAGGTCCAGATTTTAAGTTTAGTATCTTAGGAGCCTTTATAGGTTTGATTTTAAGCATTTAGGCCCAAAATTTTAGGGGGCTAAGTGTTGTTAAAAAATTATGGACTTTCTATCCTAAAAAGGTATAACTACCAAGAATTTTACGGTTCTAAGGTCTAAAGACCCATCATAGTTAGATTCAGCAAATGTGAAAACATATGGCAGGGGTCTCAGGGCCTTGAGACTTACTTCAAAATATTTGCAACCCAAATTATTTTTCTTTACTAAGAAATCTTGGGGGGCATTAAGGGTGTACTACATACTAGGTAGACCTCTCTTAAGTTGTGCAGAGAATTCCTTAGCAAAGCAAAAAAGCAAAGTATGATGTAAAGTTTGAAGTAAAGAAACAAGTCTCATAATTCAATAACTACTCTTTCAATAGAACTTATGATATTGCAAGACTACATCAAAATGGCAAACAACCAATCAACAGTTTAATTTTTTTACATGAAAGCCGTTTAAGGCTCGAGATTTTGGGTATACATGAGAGTTTCACTTCATGATAGAGAGGCATAGTAATATTACTTGATCTTTTCTCCTTCAGTTGGTCTGCCTTCATCATCTGAACTCTCTCTAACCAGATTTAAGGGCTTCAAAAAATAATCCAATGTCCACCTCAAGAAATATCCTTTGAACTTTTGCCTTACAAGTATTAAATCTAAATATATAATTCTAGAAGAGATACTTCTTATATGGATCAAACTTGAGATAGGTGTCCACATTTCTCTTGATGGTGGAGTGAATCTTCCTCTGAAGAGCAGAATAAAGTGCAAAGATCTTAGTTTTTTTTTTGCATCTCTCGCACTTGGAGGTAGGATCCTCCTTCCAATAGTGAGTTCTCTAACTGACTTCTTTAGAAGTTCCACCTCACCATCAGTATGAAAAAGCATGTCTTGCAGACCTTAGATCTCAGCCTTCTGACATTGGAGAGCCTCAGATATCTCTATAAGCTCGATCTGTACAAGGAAAATAAGTTTCTAAACCTTAGACAGGGAGTCCCTCACTGCATCCACTAAGGAAGCACTGTCCCTCAGAGTCTCGGCATCCAGATGCTTCTCTTATTCCAAAGCAATAAGATGAGACTTTAGATCATCTTTATCCTTTATAAAGACACCCCCCTCCACCTCCACCATCTGGTCATTGATCATTCGGTCTAATTGCATCCCAGTAAGGGTCCAACTATCCTCTATCTCAATGTTTTTGTTCCATCCCTGCTGCAATCAAGGGCGTCAGCCAAAAGAGCCTCATTCAGATGTTAATCCTATAGTTAGATACAGAGATATAAGAACAGAGTACAGAGAATAAAAGACAAGGAAGACTAAAAGAAACTTGAAAATACCTTGCTCAATAAGTGGATCATCTCCTTAGCATTGACGAAGTCTCCCTAGTTCTCAGCTTGGCCACTTCATCAATACATTTTGTCTTGGCCATTGAGTGGAGGTCATCCTCCAGGGAAGTATATGAATTTATTTCACAGATGGATGGAGTTCTAAATTACCTTTCCACATTATCATTCATGGTCAGCCCCTCTGACTGGCTAAAAGATTTAATATCTCTCTTCAGGTCCTCTTCTTATTGAGGAAAACCCACTTTCTCCTTTTATTTACTCTTTGAAATAAGGGGCTGCAAGTCCCCTAGAATAGAAGAATGATCCCAAGTTCCCCCATGGGTTCCGCCTACCCCCGGTGGTGTTTGCAGCAAGGGAATGATTTCGGTATTGGCTCCTCTTTAGCCTCTTTCACAAGTTCAACCTCAGGAGGTTGGGGACCTATTGCCATGTCAAGATTCAACCTCTTAGTGGTCTTGGACCTCTTTTGTTTGGTAGTAACGACCCTATTAGATGTCCTTGGTGAGTCGTCTCATCATCCTTCTTTATTCTTGGTCATTCACTACATGAGTCATCAGGAAAAGTTGGCCATGAAAACAGTTATAATAAAAGAGGAAAATAAAGATAGAAGGTCAACCACATACCAGGTCGATCTTCCTCATCATCAGAGTCTAGCAGAATAACCTCTTCAACCACTGGAGGGGGATTATCTTTGCCTTATGTTCGTATTCCTCCTTATCAGAAGCCTTAGGGACCTCAGAAGAAACCTTAGTAGAAATTTTCCTCTTACGAGATACCATGAAGAGGGTCTTAGACCCTATTTTTTCTCCAGCTATAATTTTAGGGACAGGAGGACTAATCCCAGAGGTCACATGCTTAGGCTTAATCCTAGTTCATTGTCAAAGCGGCATTTGGTTATAACGAAGGTCTCGAAAGGGGCAAAAGTGAGCTTCAAGGCCTTCTTTACCTCTTTCTTCTCCTGCTTAGAGGGCTCGAAAGTTGTTGCGGACAAAGAAAGAGGATCATTGAAGCTCATACAAATGTTAGCACCCCAAAACCAAGTCAAAAATATAAAGGCAAAGTAAAAACTTACCCACATTTTGGGGGATACACTAAAAAGTTGAGTAACGCACAAGCTGGCTAGGGTCAGGGGTAGCCCAGTCACCACTAAGGAAGATGAACATATCTTTCCAAATCTTTGGGAAATATTCCCATCTAAGGAAAATACCACAACACCTTTTGGGGAATGGTATTTCAAACCCATGTCTTTCAGCTTGCTCTGCTCTTGGACCCGATACAGCCTGAAGAATTGGCTTAATGTGACATCTTGCTGACCCCCACTAGCCTCCCTAAATTCTAAGATCGTGTCCATCATGGATCTTAAATATTTATCCACCAATTGGGAAAGAGCAATTCCAATGGCCTTTGGAATCCTGACCATCGGTAGAGGAAGGGGGAATCTGGCCCCTATTGCCAAAAGCATTCATTAAAGTAGACATGCCGAGGGACCATTGATTAAACCCTTTCATCATATTTTGCGAACCTTAAAGTAACAAGTCAAATATTTGATAATTCTTTATGATGTCCACTAGGTCCTGATCAGTGATTCAAGAGGTAAAGTGGGCCACAACAGTGAAGTTAGGGTCATTCACCAGTAAATAGGCCTTCGCAGTGGTTCCAACATCGTTCTTTATAATCAAGGGAATGGAAACATGCAGTCCCATGGCAGAAAGGGGTTATGGGTTAAGGACTACGAAAGATAAAACATTCTCTGCGAGCATATTTGGTAAAGGGAAGAGGAAAAACAATTATTGTTGGTTCAGAAATTTCAGAAAAAAGGTTGTGCGAATTGTGAAAAATTCAAACTCCTTTAAAAGGCTTCTACATAGCCCCCAAAGTCTGACACTTCAATCCATTTGCCCCCCAAAACATACCCATAAATTCTCTCAACCACTCGTATCTTCCTTCCCCATGTAATCTAATTATGACATAAGTTTCGGCAGCAAGTTACGACCTTGCCCCTAAGTTAAATGAGAAGATAAGTGTTGCCCATTACAACCCTTACAAGAAGAAACAAGGGGATACTAATAATACCTTATGTGACCCTTGGTAATCAAAAGGCTATTTGAACCCCCAACTACCCTTAGGTAGTATCAGAAGTCCCAAGGTGGTCATGTTCGATAATTATCCAGGGCACTATAATGAACCTCATTCACACCTTTTCCTCCTATAAAAGGACAGTCACATCAACATACTCTCCCACCAAGTCTTAAAGACCACGACACCATGGTTCAAATCTGTCTAATGCTCTGTGTATACTTTAGATTAAAGAGAAATAACCTCCCAAGGTCACATAACCCTATAACAAAGGAAACTTATATTATAGGACCTCAAGATTAGCCTATAGCAGTCCCATAATAGTTCCAGATCCCATCGACCATAGTATAACTCCTACAATAAGCCTGAAGGGTGAGTGAAAAGCACCGCACTGTATCACCTACCGCCTCTATTTATACCCACGTTCATCGAAGACTCCTATCTGCATCATTTAATGTACCCAGCAACCACATTACACCACTAGAAAATACATTTCCCAACAATCCACCACTTTGCTGACGCCAGAAGACCTCAGGGACACCCATGCAATGCTACGCCAATCCACTCACCACCTTTATGGGTGTTTATGTATAAGTATAAGGTTGATGGAAGATTAAAGGCACGTTCAAGCAATCATACTTACATAGAATTAGGAGTTCTAAGCATAGACAACTATTTTCCTCTTTAATTCATACTCTCAACCCACTATTGTGAGTTTATATTTTTACCTTGGATAATTTTTAGTGTTTACATAGCTTGTATATCTTGTTCATCCTTAAATAAATACTTAAGAACCCTTAGATAATTCAATCCGTTACTTCCTAAGGTCCTCTATATTGTAAATAAAGGTTGCAAGACCTCAGAGTCTCTTGATCAAAGCTCAAGAGGCCTCATAGACTATAATAACTCATTTATAAGCTAATAAACCAGTATAACACCTAGTACTCTGGACGCAGGACCCTCATCTGAGGTCTGAACCACTTTACATTACTATCTCACACTTGGACACTTCTCTCCTCTTACCCGTCTGGCGTTGAGAGGGGAGCAACTATGGGTTTAAAGTCACTTACAATTTTAACACTCATCATGCGATAATCGGGAAGTTGGCCTTCTGCCTCATTATTCTAACAAAGTACTTGATGCCCTATTTCTAGTCCCATACCGTTGTGGTAATGACTGACCAGCCCCTTGAATAAGTCCTCCATAAGCTTGACACCTTAGGAACGCTTCTTAAATAGTCTGTGAAGCTGGGTAAATTTGATATCAAGTACCAGTCATGACGCACCATCAAAGGTAAGGCCTTGGACGATTTCATTGTGGAGTTAAGCAATTTGGAAGAGGCAAAGGAGGATCTTGAAAGCCCTAAGCTGAGGTTACAATATCATCCAAAGAGTCTGAATAACCCTTATTATAGTAAGTATACCTCATCTCTCCCACATAGATATTGCAAGTGGATGGCTCCTCAAACACCTCAGGTAGTGGGGTCGCTCTTCACCTAACAATCCCATAAGGAGGTACCATCTCTCTTTATCTCCGCTTTAAATTCAAGGACTCTAATAATGAAGAAGAATATGAGGAATTGGTGGTAGGCATAGGCATATTCCTCCACTTAAAGGCTCATAATTAATAACTCTCAGCTGGTGGTCAACCAGGTCATTGAGGTTTACAAGGACAAAAGTGACAGGATAGTAGGATACATAGAAATTGTACAACATCTCATTAGGAGGATCCCCCAAGTTTTTCATCAAGATGGCCCCCCAAGAAGAGAATTCATAGGCACACTACCTTACACGAGTGGTTTCATCAGATAAAATAGACCCAGAGGTCCTTATTATCATTCGGGAAAAACCAAGCATTATGCAGCTACATATCAACACTACAGAGCTTGATCAGATCTCCAACGAAACTCCTCCCATCAAATCCTACCTAAGAGATGGTGTTCTGCCAAAGGATAAACTCTAATCTAGACGAGTGAAGTGCAAGGCTTACAGGTACTACCAGGAAAATGGAGTATTGTTTAAGAATGTATATTGCTCAGCACCTTAGCGATGCCTGCGCCGTTAGAAATGGGCTACGTTCTTAGAATCCTCCACTAAGGTTTATGCGGTTCCCATACAGACCCAAAGACCTTGGTCGATAAAGTTTTAAGGTAGAGATGCTTTTGGCCAACAATGGGGAAGGAAGCCAAGAACTAGTGTAGAATTGTGACAAATTTTAGAGGTTCACTTTTTTCCCAAAATAGCCAGCTGAGAAGATGTCTCTGATACTAAGTCCATTGACTATTACTCAATGGGTGTGGATTTGGTAGGACCTCTGCCTCTCATAAAAGGTCAAAATAAATTCTATATTATGGCCATTGATTACTTCACCAAGTGGTCTAAGGCTAAACCCTTTGCCACCATCACATAGAAGAAGACTACCAACTTCATTTGCAAGAACATCATTTGTAGATTTGGTTTGTCGAAGGCCATTATATCTAACAACGACAAACAGTTTGACAACCCAAGAATTAGGGTTTTCATCTTAGACTATGGAATAATCAAACATTACTCACCGTCAAGTTACCCTCACACTAGTGTCCTAGTTGAGGTGATAAACATGACCAACTTCCACATTTTTATAAGATTTTAGAATATAGTAAATAGGTTGTTGTCTTAAGAATTGCCAAGCATTTTATGGGCTTAAAGGACCACAATTAGTGATCTAATATGAGAAACCCCATTCTCCTTGACCTTTGGAACTAAATAAGTAATCACAATAGAGGTTAAAGTACCCACATAAGGGGTAACCCAGTTTGAACCAACAACCAATAATAAGGGCCTCATGAGGTCTTTAGACGAGTTGGAAGAAAAAAGGGAAGTTTATTTGATACTAATGGCACTATACAAGAAAAATAAAACCTCTTATTTAATAAAGAAGTCCTCTACAGAGAATTCAAGTTGGGAGACTTGATCTTGAGGGTGGTCACCTTTGCAAACATGAAACAAAGTGAGGGAAAACTAGGCCCCAAATGGGAAGACCCATATCTGGTGACCAAAATTGTGAGACCTAACTATTATTACCTCAAAGATATAGAGGGATATGAACTCCCACATCCCTATAATGTAGAGCACCTCAAAAGGTATTACTAATGATGTATCCCATACAGAAATGAAATTAAAATAGTCGTGTTGTTACCTACAAAGCATTCAATGCCAGTATTCTTAAAGAGTTATAAGGATTTCAACCTTGGTTCTAAGTTTAAGCTTACGTCTCAAGACCCAAAATCTAAGCTACAAGGACTTCAGGCTTGTCTTAAGACTAACTGTAAAAGGTCTCAAGACCTAAAAAAAATATAGCCCTTCGGTTTAAATAACCCAAAAATCATAGTCACAGGTCTTAGTACCCATAAACGACTAAAGGGAATTAATGATATGTCCATCCATCATCCCAAAAGGCTATGGTCTGAAGACCCATAACTACCCATTTCCTTACACAAATCTTTTTCTTTTTACGATGGGGTTATACAAAAAAATGTGTGGACCTTGGCCAAACACCCCTCAAACTATTTTTGAAGATATTTGAAGAGAAACTTTTGTTTTCAAAATTTTTTAGGGGACTAAGTGTTCAAATGCAAAAAAAATGCCCAAAACTTCTGTTTTTTAAGCAGAGATCTTAGGGGCCCTAGTTTTTGGAACCTCAAAAACATCCTCCTCAGTGGGGCTAAGGTCCAAAGGCTTTTCAACCCAGTATAACCTTCAAAATTTTCTAAGTTTGAAGGTCTTAGGACCCTTTCAAGGACTTTAAATTTTAAAATTTTCGTACGTCCGGAGGTCTTAGGTCCCTTATGAGGACTTCAAATTTCAAAATTATCTAGGTCCCGAGGTCGAAGGCCCCTTATAAGAACTTTAGATTTAAAACTTTCCAAGTTCAAAGATATTTGTGAGACTTCGAATTCAAAATTCACTTAGTTTAAGAGGTCTTCTTACCCTTTGTGGGACTTCGGGTTTCAAATATTATCAAATTTAAAGGTCTCGTAACCATTTTATAAGACTTCGAAATTTCCATACGTTTAATGTCAGAGGTCTCAGAACCTATTAAGGACTTAAGGTTAATTTTTTTAATTCTAAGGTCTTACGGCCCACCACGGAACATATATTTTTATTTTTTCTCTTACATGGTATTACATGTTTCAAAGGTCTTAGAACCCTTTGAGGAATACGATTCATAGTCCAAATTTTAAGCTTAAGGTCTTTAGACCCTTTATAGGTTTGATTTTAAGCATTACGCCTAAAAATATTTGGGGTTTTGGTGTATGTACAAAACTTTTAAGTTTTCAATCCTAAAAAAGCACAGGTATCAAGAGTTTTAAGGTTCTAAGTTCTAATGACCACTACAAAACCCCAGTCTCAAGTTCAGCAACTACACAAGTACATAACAGAGGTTCCAGGACCTTCAAGTCTACTCAAGAGACTTAACCACTCAATTTACTTTTCTCTACTAAGAAATCTTGGGGGGGCTAAGTGAATACTACCTACCAACAGGCCTGCGATAGATGAATGCTCTGTAAAAATTCCTTAGAAGTAAGTACGAAGCAAAATTTGAAGTAAAGGAGAATAGTACAAAATAAAACAAGTCTTATAATCCAAAAACTAATTTGTCATTAAAAGATAAAATATTTGGATATTACATAAAAGGCCCATGGCCCAAAGAAAAAATAAATAAAAATTACATAAAGTTTTCTCAAGGCTTAGTAACTATAGGGGTTTCCTTCACAAAAGCTTCATTTTATTTCTTGGAAGGGCTTTGCTGAGGTACGAAGGATGAGGATTTCTTTATAGGTTCTTCTTTGTGAACTTAAAAAACAAAGGCTTCAACAACATCATGTTGCTCTCTTCATCTGAACCTTCTTCTTTAGATTGAACGGCCTCAATAAATAGGCTAAAAATATCCACCTCAGGAAATAGCTCGTGGACCTTAGATATATAGGCTTCAAATTCAAAGTTAAACTTTTGAAGAAGATTTTCTTGAAAGGATTAAATTCAAGATAAGCGTCTACGATATTCTTTATTACGGTATGAATCTGTAAGGGGGGTCCCCACCAAATAGTGATTAGTTAAGCTAATCCTATACTTAGCAGATGTAGAAGGAAGATAAAGATAGCTCGAGGGACTTCCCATGAAGACCCTTCACGGATGATCCTCGAAGAACCTCCCTCGAAGTCCAGGGTTATTCGAATAACGATATTTTGTAATATGAAGAAGAATATATTTAATCATGTACTCTATTTATTGATTAAGCTTACTTTGTAATATGAGCGAGGTTATTTGGTACCCTCGAGGGACCATGCCTGGTAGGGCATGAGAGAGCTCACATGCTCTATCGAATGACCTCCTCTTGGGAACCTCGTAGGGACATGGTTTGGAGGATTGAGAGAAAGAAAACGTTGGGAATACAAAAATCTAACCCTCTAGGTACACTTGGGCAAAAATTCACTCAATATAATTGTTGCTCGAGCCACTTACAGCTGAGTTATCGTAAATCCAACCCATTCGGGGGAACCTCCTTGAGGAACACCATTCTTGTATCTTTGGCCTAGAGTTAGTTCCTAGCCAAACTAACAGCATTACCAAATACTCGAGCTACATGCCAACTAAGAAACCTCATATCCATACAACATTCCATTTGATTGATGTGACCACATGTCTAGTGGGGTCACTGTTCACCTACTTTATGACATCATAACATCTGATATTTAGGTACTCGAAATTATAGCACTCAAGTGAGTTTATCCTTAGGATGGCAGGCCTAGTCCACCAGATCTGATTTTATAGATGTTCTAAAGTAAACCTTTGAGCTGCCACATCACGTCCCTCATTAATGCCACCACACTTCTAACTAGTTAGGCAATTTCCGCCAAAATATAATATACCGTGCATTTAATGAAGTATCTTCGACATTAATGTGACGGTAATTTAGCATTTAATGCAGGACAATCACACCTAAGACAAGCAAGGTTACTCGAGTAACATTGCTCCCATATAAATAAACTAACCAAACAGCTTACAACGATGACCTTTTTCTTGGTCTAGAACTGCTGCTGGATTTACCTCATACACGAGAGCTTCTATGAGAGCATTTATTGTTCGAACACACACCCCTTGATACCCTCATCATTTGACATTAACTAAGCCTGAAGTTCCCGCCTTGCCCTCATTGCGCCAAAAGTGCTTGCTCTTTCTACCTATGACCAAGTTACCTGCTGGTCCCATCTATTTATTGTATTTACAGTGAATTTATAGTGAAAAGAACTCATATAATACTAGCTTGAGTATTGGATATTGTTGTCTCCCTTGATCTCATTTGTTATCATCATTAAATACTATTTTAAGCACTAATCCCAATCTTGATAAGGTGTTACACCTCGCTTGATACTAATTATATTCCAAGAACCCACACCTTACAGAATCCTCCCCCAAAGCTCTGTGTTCTTAATCAAGACCTCAACATGGTCTTCTTCCAGTTCTTGGACCTTAGAGGTCAGGAGTTTCTTTATGGTGTTGAGAACTTCCCCCAATCATTTCAAAATACCTATGTCCTTTTTGGCCTGAAGGAGCCTCTTTTGAGCATTTCAAATCTTAAGGGAAGCTTGAAGGGCTTTCACCATCACCTTGACCTCAATCTAGCCTAAGGCACGAGCTTCCTTAACCTTAGCCAAAGAGTCTCAAGTAGCTTCCAAGAAGGAATCACTATCCATAAGATTCTTCTCAATAAGAAGCTTGTCTTAATCCAATGCGATGATCTTGGACCTCAGACTTGTTCTCTCACTCAGTAAAGAGACACTAAACCAAATTATAAGGACAAAAAATTTCCAATTGAGTCCCTGTATTGTTTTGACTTAATTTCGTGAACAAAACTGTGTTTGTAACATGTTATAGGGAGAATTTTAGTTTGTCACGATCCCACTCGGTCTATGACGTATTGAAGAAATTAAAGGTGTTGCGGCAAAGATTCAAAGAATTAATCATGCCGATGTTTAATTGGTGCAACTTTAATCGTCTTCAAAGATAATTTCATTCCGAGATCACTCAGGTATGAATGCGTATAATTAATGGTGCTCAGAATTATTTTATAAAAAATAAGGATGTAATTTTTATAAAGAAAAATGTTTTTAAATGTTTTAAAAGTGTTTTAAAGGTTTACTCTACGTTTTATGATGATAAGCTCGTAAAAGAGTTTGACTTATTTGGATCTCTCTTGGAAGAGACGTTTTTAACAAAAAGTCAAAAAGTCAACTCTGTCGCTCAAACGACATCAGATCTCATTCGAACGAGATGCTGATGTCGTAGGAACGACATGCATTGTCGTTCGAATAACACGTTTTTCGAGGTGGAGTTTAAATCCTATTTAAACAGTGTGTTCATCATAATTCGAGATTGTGCTTTCTGGAAAACAGTTTTATGAACCAGAACCTTGTTTGCACATGTTTTCTAAGGTTTACAAAGCATAAACACATCCTTAGAAGTTTGCAAAGATCCGAGATATCATTTTTATATGTTTAAGTGATCTTGCTGCACCAAAGTTGTTTGTTCTACACATTGAACATTAAAGGGTTTTGAAGTGAAGAAGCGACGGACATCGTGTTCGACATCGTAGACGAATCAAAGCCATATCGGAGGACACCAAGACATACATGGACGCGTGTGTTATGGACAGGTATCGTGGAAGATGAAATTTCTGCATGGGCACTATTGAAGAACGATTGCAGACCAAAAGGAGCGTCAAGACCCGTGGGGATCGAGTCTTAGTGTAAGGCTAATCTGTCTTTGTAAAACCATTCTTCATAGTGATTGTCTGGCTTGGGCCGTCCCAGGTTATTTTCCCGTTTTAAGTTTTTTCCTCGTACATCCGGCGTTGTGAGTATTCTTTACTTTACTTGCTTTAACCACTAGATGCATGTTTAGGATTAATCAAGATAAAATTGGTTTAAAGTAAGAATTGGTTTTTTCACAACTTGGTTTGATGCATAATTAAAAGTTGGATCTTTTTCGGAGAAAAATTGGTTTTGTATGAAACACACATATCGGGTCAGACTTTCAAAAATCTTGGGAATGGTCACCCCCAGCGGGTCATGGCCCCAAGCCGTGACCACATCAATTTTAGTGTGACCATATCCATGACCTAGCGTGGTCATGGATGCTCTTGGACATGGTCCCTGACCAAATCCCTGACCAATATAGGTCACGGATATAGGCCATGACCAGGTCGTGACCCTTATCGAGCCAAATTGGATCCAAAGTTCCCACTAAGTTTGGTCATGGTAGGGTCATGGACTAAAGACGTGACCAAGGACACAACGCACACCCATTGGGTCACGACTTTGGGCCGTGATCATCTCAAATGGTTCATGCATTTTGGTCACGGGTGAGGGTTGTAACCATATGCTTGCCTACATGCTGATGTGGAAACAAATTAAGGGTCACGGTAGTGGGTCATGGCTCTAGGTCGTCACAAGTGTCCTTATAATAAAACCATATCCCTCCATTTCATCTCTTCACGCGTCGATCTCTATCTTTCTCTTTCTCTGTCTCCGGCGATTCGTTGTTCTTAAACCCTAATCTCTTTCTCAATCTCAATCTCAAATGTATATGTGTGTATATGTGTGTGTATATCTATGTTTGTGTGTGTATATGTGTGTGTATTTGTGTTTATGTGTGTACTTGTGTATATGCGTGTGAATTTGTATGTATATCTGTGTACGTGTGTATATGTGTATGTATGTGTGTGTATGTGTGAATATGTGTGTACGTGTGTATGTGTGTATACTTTTTTTTTTCAAGAAAAGGGACATTTTATAATTTCATATTTTAATTGGGTATGTTATAATTAGGGATTGAAATTTATTGGGTATTGTTAACATTGATTGGGAATTTTTATTTAGAGCTTGAAATAAATTGCATTATTTAAGGGTATTGTCATTATTAGTATTGACTGAATGTGGTTACTGAGGGATTAAAATAAATTGCATTATTTAAACGTATTGTCACTTAGGGCTTGAAATTTATTTAGAGTTTGAAATGAATTGAGTATTATTAGTATTTATTGAATGTGGTTACTGATGGATTAAAATAAATTGCATTATTTAAGGGTATTGTCATTTAGGGCTTGATATATAGTTAGAGTTTGAAATTAATTGAGTATTTTAGGTTCCGCACCCACTGACTCTAGGACTCATATTCACGCCTAGTATACCCTTTCCATTATCAAAACCTTAATCAAACTGATATACTCTAATACCTTAAATGTAGGACTCATATTCATGCCCTCATATATTTTTCTCAGGAAAAATGAGGCACGGTGATAATCACTGGCAACAAGAGTGGGAGAAGTTGCAATTGGACCGCACACATAACTCTTTTATTAGTGAGCGTCATATAGAGGGTAATCAGATTTATATGTATTGAAATAAAAAGATCAAACAATTTAACCACCTAGTAAATCATGGAGTTAATCTCCAACAAGATTACCTATTCGATCGTATTCTATTTTCCCTAGTAGAAAACTGGAATGACATTATACAAAATATATTTCACACACATAATCCCGACGTAGCCCTGACCTTTGTTACATTGTTGGAGAATACAAAAAAAAATCCACCCGTTATGGATACAACTGCGTACAGAGAACATTGACATAGACTGTGATGTCTCGCGCCATATGCACTTTAAATTGAATCTTGCTAACAAGTTGAAAACTATGGGATTCTGAGTTTTTGTCATGGATATCTACACATCAATCATAGATACCCTTCCTCCTAGTTGTGCACATGCAAACATTCGTAGGTTCTTAAAAACTAATACCGAATGGATGGAGATCAGACACATTGAATATATTCTAAAGTCTTACTCTAAAAAGGTATATATATATATAAGCTTGATTAATTAGTTATAATTTCTTACTATAATTATTCAGTCACTTATGGTTGTTCATTTTTGTAGATAATGTCGGGAGGAAACAACCCAAGGGTACCAAGTTCCTAGGTGACTCAGCAACGAGATTCACCATCTCGTGAACAACCCAAATTCTAAACACCATTGGATGATTATTAGACAACTCCACCAATGGTTCCCTCCTCACCAAGTTCAACTTTAACTGCTCTGACGTCCTCATATAGCACTCCCGTTGCTCCACCGCCCCCATCCAACTCTGTCGACGCCTCTCGCTCAATCCAAAATAAGCCCATTGGGTTCTCCCTTCTAGGGAATAACCCGACGGGTGATAGGAGTGACGTGCTAAACTTTAAAGCCCGTTGTTTAGCCCTCAGAAAAATGAACGTGGGAGTTAGTGGATCAGACAACTGGAACTTAGTTGATCAAGCAGTCAAAGATGACATATACCATCAAATATCTAACTATTTCTCATTTCTCGATCGTTCCAAGAATATGGTTCTATAGTGGGTTGCTAAATAATTGAGGACATATATAAGAAACCTTCAGAAGAAACATTTCTCGAAGGAGGCAGCGAGCTTTGATATATTTTCCTTGAAAGAGAAAGTGCCTCCCAATGTTGAAATTCTGGTGGAGTAGTGGAATAAGTTCTTGGAGAATGAGGCGAAGGAGAAAAAGTTGCTCCCAAGGGAGCAAAACAAAAAAATAGGGCACAAAAAATAGATATCTACAGGCTGGGATCCAAATCATATGAGGATTTGAAGAATAAATAGGCGAGTAGGACAAAGGATGGTCCAGAAGTGGGTAAAAAACAAATGGGTCCAACTTATTCGTTCATGCTCGACGGGACAAAGATAATAAATTCCCTCTGCACTTGGCTGAGACACTAGAATCAATAGGGTACATCAGCAGTCAGTTTGGTTCGAACTCTAATGATGACTTTGACCTTGATAATGATGCCCTAACCCAGACCTTTGGAAAGGACAAAAGGGGGAGGATGAGATGTGTTGGCTCATATATGCCAAAAACAAAATTTCAACAGACCGCACCTCTCGTGGATGAGTTTTCTTTGATCAATGATCATTTCTCGTCCAATCAGGAATGATAGTTTAAGATTGATGGGGATGTCCAGGACATAAAAATAACTTGGTAATCTTGAAAAATCAAATTGGGCAACTTATGTCCCTTTTCCAAAATTATGGGATCCCAATGACGCCTCCTCAAGGTTACCCTAACCCTCATCCTCAAAGTTTTCCTTATCCTCCTCATCCAACGTTCCCCTCCCAAATGCCTCCTCATCTAATGCTCCCCTCCCAAATTCTGCCTCATCCAACGTTCCCCTACCAAATACCGCCTCATCCAACATTCCCCTCTCAAATGTCGACTCTTTCAACATTCCTATTCCCCGTGCCTCCACCTGTCTCATGACTTGGATCATCATCAATAACTCACGGTGACTATGGTGAAAAGTCCTATTTCAAAGGCCTGAGCAATAAGAAGGTTGTTGAGGTGTGCACACTCATCTCCAGGGTTTCCGAAACTCCAGTACACAACCGACCTTTGGAAAGGGGCGATGTTCAAATACTGGTCGATGAAATATACAATGGTTGCGGAGATGTACATGTGCACATTGACAGCAGGGAAGGGCTAGAATTGAGGACTTATGCAAACTCTTTTATTGCTTGGCCAGTGTATCTGTTGGACAAGATCTAATAATATTTTCATTCGTTTCAGTTGTAATAACATGTTTTTTGTTTAAGTTGTAATAATATTGGTTTTGTTTCAGTTTAAGAATATTGGTTTTGTTTTAGTTTTAATAATATTTTTTTATTGCTTCAGTTGTAAGAATATTGATTTTGTTTCAATTGTAACAAAAAAATTTAACCTATTACCACAGGACTGAAATTTGAAGATTATTACATAGATTTCCCACTATACAAAGAGTGTAAGGGAGAGACTAACGAATTTCAAATAATCATGTAAATGGCATTCAAGAAGCTCTTAACTATGCTTTCAAAAATCTTAAAAGTGACACGATTCCGTGTCTATGCACCCGTTGTATGAACGAAAAATATAATTCATTAGAATACGTTGAGATGAATTTAATTCATTGGTAATTCTATCAAGACTATACAATATGTACATACTATGGTGAAAAAAATATACCTTATGTTTCAAAAGAATCACTGGTACCCGACCGCATAACGGAACCCCAACAAGTGGAAGTGGTACATGATTCACCAACACATCGTCCATTGACCGACTAAATGATGATGCTTACGGACTGCACAGCCGTAAAAACCAACAACCTATGGATACAAATAATGCGCATTATTGCCAACTAAATGAAAATTTTGATGTTGAACTTCTAGGAGATCGAGAATACATGCGGTTGAAAGCTGATGTGGCTAGACCGTTGTATAAAAATTATGATGAAGAACACTTGGTATTATATGAAATGATTGGTTTACATAATTTGAAGAGTCAATTTGGTTTGTCTGGGAACAGGGTAACTGGAATTCTTAAGTGGGTTAAAGATATTCTCCCAAAAGAGAAGACATTATCAGACAATTATCCTACCATGAAGAAGAGATTGAAGGGTTTGGGTTTGAAATACAAATCTATCCATTCATGCAAGTACGATTGCATATTGTACCGTAATGATCATGAAGAGAAGGATGAATGTCATGTATGCAATGAGCCTAGATATGTGGTTTGTGAGAATGGAATGGACAAAGTTGCAAAAAATCTCACGTGCTCGCAAGTCCCACAAAAGGTTTTGAAGTATTTTCCACTTAGGCCACAGTTAAAACGTTTTTTTTTATTATACCCTGGATAGCGGAGGCCATGACATTGCTCCTTCGATGCGAGGTGGGTGGGAATCTGATGCGTCATCTAGTTGATTCACCTATCTGGAAAATTTTAAACGCACATCACCATGAATTTGAAAAGGAATCGCTTAACGTTCGTCTTGCAATGTCAACCGATGGGTTTAACCCTATCAGTAATTTAAGTACTAGTCAGAGTTATTGGCCAGCTCTCTTGGTGCCTTTAAGTCTCCCTCCGACACTATGCATGGGAAAGGAGTTCACATTATTGTCTTTATTGATACCTGGGTCGAAGTCTCCCAGTGATGATATTGATATATTCTTAGCACCATTAATCGAAGAACCTAAAGAGTTGGGGGATAAAGGCGTGACGATGTTTGACTCTCAAAAGGTTGAATAGTTCAAACTTAATGCAATGGTGATGTGGGCGATCTATGACCTTAAAGATTATGCGACCTTGTCCAGTTGTAATGTTTATGGTTATTTTGGATGTCCCATATATGAGGAGGAAACTGATGCCTGTTAGCTAAAACATAGTGGTAAGATGAGTTACACGGGTCATCGTAGATTTCTACTGACCAGTCACCCTTTTAGGAATGATAAATCTAACTCTTTGCCTGTCGATCACGAGCACAGAATGCCTCCTGCTCGAATTCTTAGTCAGAAGATCGAGGAGAAGGAGACGGCTACGACTGCGAGGAATAGATGCGTAGGCAAACACCCCCAATTTTCAAACCTGAAGCGTAAATCTTAGGGAGATCAGAACGAGCCTAGTAAAGTGAAGTCGTGGTCCAGGAGATCAATATTTTCTGATTTACCGTATTGGGAAGATCATCATGTAAGGCACGTAGTTGACGTGATGCACAAAGAGAAGAATATTACAAAACATTTAATAGGAATATGTCTGGGTGGATTTCATTCCAAAAATGGAGAGCGGTCCCACCTAGATCTACAGGGTATGAAAATAAAGAAGAAACCGTGGTTAAAAAATTATCCTACAACAGGAAGAATTTCTACCCCCAGGCTGCTTTCACTTTGACTACTACCAAGAAGAAGATCTTATTAGACACGTTTTTCAACTTGAAGACTCCAACCGATTATTCTGGTAATTTTCGTAGGGTAGTAAGCTACCAATAAAATAACTTGAAATAGTGCAAGTCTCACGACTGACACGTAATCATACAATTAATCCCTATGTTATTTCAGCATTGCCTTTCTGAACACAAAGATCTTCGTCGGCCAATTATGCAAATCAATTTGTGTTTTACCCTACGTTGTGCAAAAGTGGTAAACATAAGGCATATTAAAGCTGCAAAATTAATTTTAGCCGAGGCAGTTTGTATATTAGGGAAATATTTTCCTCTGTCGTTCTTCAATATCAGTATCCACATGTTTGTGCATTTATGCGATGAAGCTTTATTATATGGTCCCATTAGGTATCGTTCGATGTATCCTTTTGAGCGCTTGATGAAAACCTTCAAAGATTACGTAAAGAACATGGTATATTGAAGGGTCAATTGCTGAGGAATATGTAATGGTAGAATTATCGCTATACGCTAGGGAACATATGCCAGAACAAGAGGTGAGGAAGTTCAATCCTCATGGAAAATGAGTGATCGAGGAGCCTGACGAGTTTGGGGATGAATTGCCGCTTGGGAACCCTAAAGAGGTGAAAATCACAAATGTACAATACGGGCAAGCAACTCGTTATGTCTTCGAATCGCAAGATGAAGTTGGAGAATGGAGATAGTGAATATCTACTGAATTCTTCTTCTTTCATTATATATATTTTTTTATATTTTCTGATCTAAACTCTACAATTTATCGGTAGGAAGTACGAGAATGAAATTGCCTAAAATCAAAGGAGAAATTGCATGACAGCTGATTTTAGGGCATGGGTATCACAAGAGGTAAATTTCACATCTTATGTGTGCGGTTATTTATTTGTGTGGGATAAAAACATGCCCTAATACAAATTCATTAATAAATGCAGCTTCTAAAAAGAGGTGATCTCTCTTACAGGCTTGCCTGCCTAGAAAACGGCCGTAGTTTTCGTGTGAAAGAGTTTAAGAGATTCCGCAACAACGGTTTTGATTTCATTTCATATCCATATGAGGAAAAGATTTTGATGAAAAATAGTGGAATATCAATTTCTATCTTGATCACCAGTATGGTTGGTAAAAGTAATAAAAATCCAAAAGAATAGGTGTTAACCTATTATGGGATAATCCAGCAAATCCTAGAACTTGATTACTTAGATTTTACATAAACCGTATTCTATTGTGATTGGGTAAAGGTGGAGGATACATCGAATGCTTGCAAAGTTGATACTGTCTCTAAACTTATTATGGTAGATTTATCAAAGCTGAAGAGTAAAGATCGCTCAGTTGATGAGCCTTTTATTTGTGCCTTTCAGAACGTGAAGAAGGTATTCTACTCGAAGTGCATAAACAATGGCAATTGGTCTATTGTTGTGCATGCGCCAAAGGATATGACTAGTCAAGTGGATGCATTAAAGGATCCAAAAGAGTTCTAGTCAACTCTTAATGACAACCCTAATTTGAAGGATCTTTCAGTTGACTTGGAGGAAGATTGAATATCAAAATATTATGTTATCCTTATCAATCTTATTTGTATCCTATTATGATATTGACATTGTATTAGCGCTTTACTTTTATGAATGTTTAGTTACTTTTACGAATGTTTAATTTGATTTATGCAAGTTAACTTTCGATAATATGTTATGTTCAGTCGAATGTTTATTCTGATTTTGTTTTTACATATGTTCATATATCACAACTCTAAACTTGTGTCATAAAACATTCAAAAATATCACACACTCATTAAAAAGTATAGAAAATGGCAGGACTAGAGTACTTATTTGATTCATTGAGCATTCATTCTCACTATGGATTATAGCCAAACCCCAATTTATATATCCTATATTTCCCTCCCCATCCCTCAAAACTTTCTCTCTCTCTCTCTCTCTCTCTCTCTCACACACACACACACACACACACACACACACACATACACACACACACATACACACACACACATGGATGGATGGATGGACATAAGGCCCAAGGGGGCAGCGACCCCTTTTCAATTAAAAAAAATGAAAAAATGAAAAAATAAAAAATATAGGGCTTTTGGTAAAACTTCAAGGTCTAACTCTAATTATTCACAAAACCGAGGATGTAAAAAATATTGTAATTAATTAAAATAATAAACATAAAAACAATGTCTCCTATATCTTTGTAGTTATCTCTTTGTACTTGTAGTTGTTTGGGTATTATAAAGCTATAATTTGTAGTTGTAGTTGTAGTTGTTTGGGCATTAAAATAATAAACATAAAAATAAGGTCTGCTATAATTTGTAGTTGTTTGGGCATTATAATGCTATAGTTTGTATAAAACATGAAATAACCCCAAAAAAATTGCCTCGGGGGCTCCCGCCCTCGAACCCCCAGCACCACTCAAAACTTTCGCCCCATTTGAAAAAACAATCCTGGATCCGCCACTGCACACACATACGCACTCATACATTCTCACTATGGATTATATCCAACCTAACATTGTCATTGATGAGTTCGATTTCAAAGAATTTCCAAAATTTGAAAATATCGCTAATGTCAATTTTTGTCCCACATGGGATGATAATTTTCTTTCATTCTATGAAGATTTTATGGATGAAACACAAATGTATATGCACCTTACTAGTGTTGAAAATTTCAACAATAGAGTCAATATTGGAGGTATCTTAAGCGAAGGTCCAAATACCGTGGATAAGAGAGAGATTATTTTTTCAAGCACAAATGAGAGAATAATTTTGAATATTCTCTCATTTGCGCTTGAAAAATATTCAAAAATTCTCTCATTTGTTCTTGAAAAAAAAACTCTCTCTTATCCAATGTATTTGTACCTTCACTTAAGATACCTCCAATGTTGACTCTATGATAGAAATTTTCGGCACTAGTAAGGTACATTTACATTTGCATTTTATCCATAAAATATTCATAGAATGAAAGAAAATTATCAAAATTGACATTAGAGATATTTTCAAATTTTGGAAATTCTTTGAAATCGAACTCATAAATGACGATGTTAGGTTGGCTATAATCCATAGTGAGAATGTATGTGTGTGTGTGTGTGAGAGAGAGAGAGAGAGAGAAAGAGAGAGAGAAAGTTTTGAGGGATGGGGAGGGAAATATAGGATATATAAATTGGGGTTTGAGGAAGAGTATGTGGCAATTCTGACGAAGTAGGGTAAGGATAAGGAGGTGTCCATGAAGGTCGCAGCCACGATTGTAAGTTATAATTATTTAATTTTTTTAATTACATTATAATTTTTTTATTAACTTAATTAACTAATCGTGTACTTTTTAATCTTTTAGTAAAAGCTTAAGGAAGTGCCTGAAAAACAGTTTGATGCCGAAAAAGCATCTTTGGCTACGGACGCCGGACTATGACATTACAATGTTTCATATGATTTATGTAAGTTAACTTTCGATAATATGTTATTGGTTGTTGGATAATTATTGATTTTGTTTGGTTTGGCTGTTGGATAATTATTAGTTGTTGTCTTGCTGTTGGATAGTATGTTAGAAAGAGTACGGGATAATTATTGGTTTTATTTGATTTGGTATTTGGATAATTATTAGTTGTTGTCTTGATGTTGGATAGTTTGTTAGAAGGAGTACGAGATAATTATTGGTTTTGTCTGGTTCGGTTGTTGGATAACTATTGGTTGTTGTCTTGTTGATCGATAGTATGTTAGAAGGAGTACGAGATAATTATTGGTTATTGGCTTGTTGTTGGTTTTTGGTTGTTGGACAATCACGGGACCCTCGGTTTGAGAACACGATATTAATTTCAAACTATCTAGACTTAGGCTCAAAAATATGTTGTTAGGGGGAGAAATCCCGAAACACCCCCCAAACATGGACAATGATGTCGCAAGAGTCGGGGAAGTTTAATTGATTCACGATCAGATATTAATCATGGACAATCAGTCGATAGGTGTACCAAGCATCATCGGCGATGGATTCGTACTCCACCTCATATTTGGGATTCACCATCATTGATATGGCATTGGAAACTTGGGAAAGTGTCAAAGCTAGTGTACTGCTTGTTTAGAGTAACATGGTGTGTGTGTGTGTGAAATACAACAAAATTCGAAAATAGGCATACTTAGGCTTCAAAATGTACCGCGGGGGTGTGGGCACCTCCAGAGGCACCCAAACGGCACCTCTAGTGGCACAAACACCTCGTGCGCAACTGTTTAGAGCTCAAGAGTTTTGCAACTTTTTAGAGCTCAAAAGTTTTATGAACAGGACATTAATTGGAGAGAGGTGGTTAGAGAAATTAGGAATCCTACATGCTACGACAACCAATAAGTATCGAACATATTATCCCACAATCGAACATTGGTCTCGTGCCAGGTGTTGGCGCCTCTCACGGGGCCGTTTGTGGGGTGTTTTGGTTTTTTTCCCTCTAACGGAATGTTTTTAAACTAAAGTCTGTATATTTTCAAATTAAAGTCATATTATGAAATCGGGGGTCCCGTGACCACACTGTCAGTTCCTGGGAGTTACATTGGTCACGTGCGAGGTGTTGGCGCCTATCACGGGGTCGTTTGGAGGGTGTTTTGGTTTTCTCCCTCTAACGACATATTTTTAAGCCTAAGTCTATATATTTTCAAATTATCGTCATATTCTCAAACCAGGGGTCTCATGACCACGCGGTTTGTCCTGCGAGTTACATTGGTCCCGTGCGAGGTGTTTGTGCCTCTCACAGGGCCATTTGGGGGGTGCTTTGGGTTTTCTCCCTCTAAAGGCATGTTTGGTAAGAAAATCTTCCTTTTCTGGCCTTACCAAATTCATCATGTTGTAGAGCTCATTGAAATTATTCTGGAAAGGAGTCCCAAAGAATATGATGCATTTTCCCATTCGGACTTTGATGGAGTGTTCCAAATACGACAATTTTAGGAACCACAGGGGATTCTTTAGACGTCAAGGGCTTAGGATCCGATCCAAGACCATAGTTAAAAAGGTATTTAGCCATTAGAAGAAGCTCAAAAGGGACAGAGGCAAATTTCGGGGCCTCGGCCAACCTATCCTCTTCTCGAGGGCTCAACATCCACTACAAAATGAAATACGTTAAAACCTAAGACAAAATTATGAAATGAAAATGTTTTTAAGAGGATGAGGTCCCACATAGTTCTGGGTAAGGGAAATGAATAATTTCGTTTTCATAATATATGGGGATGAGATGAGTCGTAGTGCACCAAGATTTTGGACTAAGGGTAAAATTTCTTGAGACAATCCAGGTTGATTGGATGTGCCATCTCTTCCCTGTCGAGGTCTGTGAGCATAGCGACGCCTCCTGAGATAATTTTCTTTATAATGTATGTGTCTCTCCAATTCATTTTGAAATTCCCTTTGGGGTCCTAGACAGGTTCTATGATCTTCTTGAGGGAAATGTATCATTCCTGGACACTGCGGTCCTTAACTTTTTAGTTGAATGACTGCGCTATCCGATGATAGTACCCATGTATATGGTATAGATCCTTAAGTCTCTTTTCATCCAAGAGTGATAGGTCGTCAAAGCGGCTCTGATGCCAGTATTTTTTTCTAAGGTTTCTTTCGAGCATGACGCGTAGGGAGGGTATTTCTAGCTCAATGGGTATGAATGCTTCCATGTTGTACACTAGATAATAAGGAGTATCCCTACTAGGCGTTTTGATTGAAGTGAGGTATCCCCAAAGGGCATAAGGGATCCAGTCAGCCCAATCTCTATAACTCTTAGTCATTTTGCTGATGATTGTTTTGAGGCTCTTGTTGGCAACTTCGACATCACCATTGGTTTGCGATCGATAAGGAGAAGATTTGTGTCTTTGAATCCTATACTTGTTGATTAGTTTTGTTACCTAGGCTTTGAATTGGAGTCCGTTATCTTATACTGACTCGTGGTGATCCCCGTATTGACAAATGATGTTCTTTCTAATGAACTTGTCCACTTTCTGGGCATTCAGCACGGCGTATGATTCATCTTCGACCTATTTAGTGAAGTAATCAATGGCGACTAGGATGAATTCGTGACAGTTTGAAGCTTTGGGAGGCAACTTACCTATGATATAAATGCCTCAGGTGGATAAAGGGCAGGGAGAGTCATGTTATATAGTTTTTTAGGAGGTAAGTGTTGGAGATTGGCAAACTATTGGCATTTGAGGCATCTTCGAACGTAAGTAGTGCAATCTTAAATTATGGTGGTCAAGTAGTACCCTTGGCAAATGATCTTCTTAGTTTGTATGTGACCGTTCATATGGGGACCGTATTCCCCACTGTGGATCTTCTTCATCGTTTCTTCAATACAAGCCCCTACTCCGCAGTGCAAATGGGTTCCATCGAAGTTTTTCTTGAAAAGCGCTTTGTCACAGATGATATACTCGGTAACCAATTTGAGAAGGGTCGCACGAACTTTCTTATCTGCATCTTTGGAATACCTGCCATATTTGAGGAGGCGCCAAATATCATAGTACCATAACCCGACCATATCAGAATCTTCCTCAGTGACGAGCTTAATGTGATAGCAATGGGTGTCATAGCTTGTTTCTGAACCAGAAAATAGGCCATTGTTATTCTCTCAGGCATGTTAACCATGGAGGCTAGGGTAGCTAGGTTGTTCTTTGCACAAGGCGAGTAGTGGAAAGTGACATCTTTGAACGGGGAGGCTAACTCTTCTAGGTGGGTGTGGAAGGGTAGAAACTTTTCTTCTTTAACTTTTCGTTTCCTGAGAATTTGGCCGACGATGAGGGCAGAGTATCTGTAGATTTCTAGGTGCCAGATTCCTTTCTTAAGGGAGATATTGAGGCCTATAATTCATGACTCATACTCAATCATGTTGTTGGGGCAAGGGAAGTAAAATTTGATGGAAATGGGGGTGTAAGAGTCATCAGGGGAAGTCAGGAGTATCCCAATACCGTATCCTTTTTTATTTGAAGCTCCATCCAAGAACTTTTTCCATCTAAGGTCCTCTTGCGAAGTGCAGAGAATATCTTCATCAGGAAATTCAGAGACCCAAACATCGGTTCTTTCTATGGGGTAATCACCAAGGTATAGTCGGAGATAATTTTCCCTTTTATTGCTTTCTGCGTGATGTACCCAATATCGAATTCAACTAACAATAATTACCATCGGGCCAATCGACTGACCAAAGAGGGTTTCTCTAGGAGGTATTTGAAGGGATCTATACAGGATACTAGTATGATGGGGAGGGCAAGCATGTAGTGCTATAACTTCTGTGTGACCTAGAGGAGGGCGACACGCGCTTTCTCTAAAGCAGTGTAGTTGACTTCATATCTGATCAATTTTTTATTGGCGTAATAAATGGCTCTTTCTTTATGGGATTCATCAATGTATTGGGCTAGCAAAGCCCTTACTACAGTATCTATTACAGTTGGGAGAGACCTAGCTACGGAGGCATAAGAACGGAGGTCAGGTGAGGTATCGCTTGATTTGGTCATAGGCTTATTGGCATGCCTCATTCCCGACTTTAGTTTAATCTTTCGAAGGAGTTTGAAAATGGTTTCGTAGATAAAAGTCAGTTGGCTGATGAAACGACTGATATATTATAGTTTACCCAGGAATCCTTGAACTTCCTTCTCCATTAGTGGTGGTGGCATCTTAAGTATGGCTTTCAGCTTTGTAGGGTCTACTTAAATTTCCTTTTCACTGACCATAAATCCCAAGACTATTCCTTTTGTGATGCCGAAAACACACTTTTGTGGATTTAACCAAATCTGTTATTGTCTTAGTCGCTCAAAGAACTTTCAAGTGGAAGAAATATGACCTTCTTGAGTCTTAGACTGAATTATCATGTCATCTACGTAGACTTTAACCTCCTTATGAATAAGGTCATGCAGAATGGTTGTGTAATCCCGTTGGTAGGTAGCCCCGGTGTTCTCGAGTTCGAATGGTGTGACAGTATAACAGATGGTTCCCCATGGGGGGATGGAGGCGGTCTTCTAATAATCGTCAGGGTGCATCCGGTTATATCAGGCAAATCCATCGACGGATGAATTAAGGGTGTGGCTAGCCGTGTTATCCACGATCACGTCAATATTGGGCAATGGCTAATCTTCCTTTGGGATGCTTTATTCAAATCCCGATATTCAATGCACATGGGGACTTTTCCTCCCAATTTTAGCACAAGGACGATATTAGTGAGCCATGTTCGGTATTCGACCTTGTGAATAAAACCCACATTCAATTGCTTGACCACTTCCTCTTTGACTTTGAGCGACCATTCGAAACGGAGCTTTCTTAGCTTCTATTTGACTGGCTTGTGTTCCGAAAATATCGGGATCTTATGCTGAGCTATTTTTGGGTCAATACTATACATATCATCGTAGGACCATACGAAGACGTCTACAAATTCTTTCAGAAGTTCTTCAAATTGCACACGCTCATGCTCATTAAAGGTGGACCCTATCCTAATGTTATGCTGATGGCTACTAAAACTAAGATTAATAAAAAAAGTATCAGGATCATTAATTTGAACGCAATTATGTTGTTTATTATTCTCCTTATTAAGCTCAGTTAAGAATTGTTCAATTGAAAAATCATCATGATCAAAGGTTTGATTAGAATCAAGATAATTAATGTAAGGAAAATCAAGATACTCAAAATCCTCATTTATTTCATTTTTGGGAAAAAAAACATTGAGAACTTCGTTAAAGGAGGTCTCATTTACACTAATATTAGGAAAAGGAAAAATAAAAACAGGTGAAGAGACTTGAATGGGTAAACAACAGGGTTAGGTTGAATCTGTGCAGGCTGGACTGGTATTACATTCCAGTTGAGGAGAGGCATGTCAGTAGCTTTGATTTGAACGGACGGGTATGACGGTGCGACATCTGAATGGATCATGTAGAGACTTAACCCCAGTGTTTGCAGGTTGAATGAGTCTTTAAAATCACTTTCCTCATAATCCTTATTAATTTCCCCCAAAATATCTTCGAAGGATATCATTCCACATAGGTTGGCTACTAGACTGACTTCTTCATGACGTGGTTCGTCATTTGAGCTATCAAAATAATCCCCCCATCTGGTGGCGACTATTTCTTCCCCCCAAGAGTAATCAATACACTCGACGATCTCAATGGATTCATTGTACAAATCTTTCCACTCAGCGGGGAGGTGCAGGGGTGAAGGGACTAACAATCCACAGAGCTTCAAAGCGGTGAGCAACTCAGAAATGCTACAGATTTCACTTGTTTGTCGAAACATATCGACCATGGTCCGTACCACATCTTCTAAACTAACTTTTTCGACATGTATTACCCATTCATCTAATTCTCAAGCCCACTTTGGGGCATCCATAAACAAGCCACTGAATTTTTGACAATAAACGGTCATCTCGGTGGGCAATTTCAGCCTAAAATCTAAGAGTTGGTTCAACACAATTGGTAACTCCATGTCTTCCCCCTTAAATCGATTGCGGACGATGATGCAGGCCCTCGTAAGGAGTGATAAAGCTTGATCGGTGAAGCAGGAAGGGTGTAGGATAAAATACGGGAAAACCTTAAGCAATTTGGGTGAGATTATGGGGATGATGGGAGCTTTGTTGGGCATGATTTGAGTAGATGGTCAAATTCTGGGTCACTTTCTAGAAATATAGCATTTGTATGTGCTAGAAGTGGGTTATGAGCGATGTTGGATTTAGGATTAGCCGGTAGGGCGATGATACCCCGGCTAATTAGGATTTAGATCACATTACTAAGGTGGAAGCATTAATCGGTGGTATGACCTTCAAATTGGTGGAAATCATAACGATCGTCGGGCTTGAAGTTTTTAAGAAGTGGATTTGGTAATGGATGGGGGTCCAAGGGTTTGATGAGATTTCGACTTAACAGGGCTTAGTAGTCTTTGGATAGGGGACCATGGATCTCGGTGTACTCTTTTTGGTGCCTAAGTGGTTGCGGATTTTGAAATGTTGTTAATGGTTAAGACTATAGCACTAGAAGGCTTCTCATACTTTTGGGGAATGAAATGTTTGGTCACTTTCTTTGGTTCAGATTCGACTTTGGTAACGCATTCCTCAATTTCTACTCCAGCTTCTTGAAAGGAAAGGCTCAAAAGTGTGGGTAATATTATCCTCCCATGGACACTCGGATATGAGGCAAAAAGTTCTTTTTCACAATACTTACTTATTCCTCCTCGGAGGGTCTGTTGGTCATGGTAGAAACTTTCTCTCTCCACCTTTCTATGAAGCTACTGACTGTTTCCCCATGGTTTTGTTTAAGAAGATCTAGATCTCGATGGGTAACTTCTAGCTCCTCATTATACTTGTACTGAGACATGAATTCTCAGGCGACATCCTCCCAACTACGAATTCTTAATTCTTCAAGAGACAGAAACCACCGGAGGGCATTTTCTTTTAAGGTCTGATGAAACATTTGGGTCATTATCTCTTCGGAGACACCAAGGAGGGTCATGGATCGGTGATAGATTTGAAGGTGAATAATTAGGGGTCCGCTTCCCCCGAATTTCTTGATGTCTGGCATCTTGAACTTATTTGGCATAGCTTTGGGATAGGGAGATATATGGGTGCAATCCATGTAGTTCCCGAATAACTTGACTTGGTCAAACTTATTCGATAGTAGTTTGAGGTCTTACTTAACCTTGTTCAGTTCCTTCTCTTCGGGATCCACGGGTACTAGAAAATTAGCACCTAGATGGGCAAGGTTCGGCATAGGAAATTGAGTTGGCGATAACCCATTGACAGGCGGGGCATGCGGAGCATGATGATATCTTTTGGGACCCTGTAAGGAAATTATTGTCCATTATCAATTTAGTATGTCATATACCGCTATAAGTCATCAAAGGATTGAGAAGATTACATCTACACAAGACGAATCCGAATTTCCAGAAGACTTCAACTCTCAATCCTATTAAGGATGAATTTGGTAAATTATATTTTAGTTTCATTTACATTTCGCATTAAAAGTGTTGGGATACTTTTTATAAAAGTAAAAATATTTTTTGAAATGTCTTAAATGGTTTAAAAACATTTTTATCACAAAAGATTTTAGATAAATGTTTCTAATCTCGTAAACAGTCTTATGTTTTGAGGTTTCCAAGTTATTTAAAAGACTGAAGTTTTCTGAGATAAATGTATGTTGTCGTTTGAACGACACGGTACATGGTTCGAACAAGATCGTATGTCGTTTAAATGACATCGTATGTCGTTCGAAAGAGATGTGTTTTTAGATGACACATCACCGCCATGATTTTTATTATAAATAAGGGTGTCAGGCTAGTGATTTTCGTGTGTGGAAAAACTGTTTTTTGACAGAATACGTTTTTCTATTCTCCAACCATATTTGAGGGTTCATAACTTTTATTTTACAATTCACAATCCTAGGTACTTTGTGGGAGTTATTTTGTGGAACCCAAAAGCATAGTTTGCTATTGTTCATTATTTGTGGGGAGATCTCTACAACCGAGAGTTGCGTGCTATTGTGGAGTGAGTCGCTACGAAGTTTATGACTGTGTGTCATTGAGGATCTTCCGCGTGTTGATTCTTCGCTGAAGACTACGTGTACATTGTGGTATAGCTGCGTGTGAACCATTGCTGATTTCTAGTTGATGCTTTGAAGATTTGACGAAGACACCGTGCGTTACAGTTGAGGGAAGTTGTATTTGAGTCAATGGTCTTGTAAACTTGTCAAAGTTCTAGAAAAAAAAAGGTTTTAACCTATGGGGATTTTTCCTAAAATTTGTGTTTCATCTTCATTTATAATGGTTGACACTTGCACGCACGTAGTTATTTGAGTTTAAGGGTTGAATTGATTTGATTCATAAATTGACTCTAATTAAATAAGTTTGTGATTGGAATTTGCGCAACTATTTAAATCGGTATTGTACGCGATATTTTACAAATTCGTATCAGAGCAGGCTACGCTAATTTATCGGTATTCCTATTTTCGCAAAATTGTATGATATTGATTTATTCTGAAAAATCAGTTTTTGAAAAATTTCCAAGTGAAAACTTATATAATCGGTTGCCAATTTTTTGCGGGTCTAATTATGCTTACTAGAAAGCCTGCCTGAAATCTCATTTAAAAGCAATCGATGACAGAGTATGGTTAATTTGTGAAAAAGTCAGGATTCCTCCCTCTGTCACCGCAAATAATGTCACTACTTTAAAACCTCTGTCAAACTGGACTGAGGAAGAGTTTAGGTGGAGGGCTTACAATTCACGAGGGCTTAGTGCAATTTTCGGACATGTCACCCCTGGCGAGTTCCGATGTATTATGACATGCACCACGTCTAAAGAAGTGTGGGATGTTTTGCAACTCACCCACGAAGGCACTAACGCGGTCAAAGAGTCTAAAATTCAAAATTTAACCACTCAATTTGAGACAATCACTATGTTAGAGACTGAGTGTTTTGACGAGTTTTATGCATGTTTGTCTGATATTATCAACACTAGTTTTAACCTAGGTGAGCCTATACCTGTTGCACGAGTGGTTAAAAATATTTTAAGATTGCTGACAAAACGTTTTATACCTAAAGTACTTGTTTTAAATACCTTTGAGAGTGCGCTTTTGTTCAAACAAAGAAATTATTTAATTAAACTCACTTTTTCAATTAAATCCTAAAACATGCATCTAGGCGTGATTGAAGACAATATGATCATGCAAGAACATTCAATCACAAACAAACACGCAAATGAGGAAAAATCCCCCAAAGGGGCAAAACCATTTTTTTTATTTTCACTATAATTTGTAAAGAACGATTTACACGGATTATACTGAAAACATGACTGACATACAAAATACCCTCAAGTGTCTTATCTGATGTTATCGGCTAGAATATCCCGCAAGAACTCCAGATGGGAAATAATGGAAAAGAATCGGCTTCTCCACAAGTTACTCCAGATGAGTAAAAACGGTCCTCTTGAAGGTTTAAATATTCACATACATATGTAAGAATGATTTTGGGAATAACGAAGGTATGAAACCTTAAAACATGAAGTCTGTTTTCTGGGCTGTAAAATGCAGAAATCGTGTGCGAAAAAGACTTAGAAGATGTGCAGAATGAACCCAGATATTTATACGAAAATCGAGGTGGCGACGTCACTTGAACGAGATCGCGCGACATTGTCATGTCGTTTGAACGACAGAGAGATGTCGTTCGAACGAGATCTCGTGAGCTCGTCGACCAAGGCAAGTCCACTTCTACACTTAGAAAAAAATTCTTCTTTTGTGTTAAAAACAAATCAGACTTCGAAAAATATTTTCTAAAAAATTCCCAAATACTTATGTGAATATTAACAACTCCAATAAACCATTTTACCAATAACGTGTCGTGGAGTAGTGAGAATGGTTGAGCAGCACGTCGCATGTAGCATGATGCATGTGTGAAGATGGTGGATGCATGAATTCGGATCAAGTTCATCATGGATGATCGTGTTGACGTGCCTAATGTAGCGGTATCAGACATACATACTGTGATCTAGGACAAATAGAAAATTCCTAGATTCTACCCCGGATATTTATAAAATTATGTCCTTACAAATATCCCCCTATGTGTATGCGGGTACGTACACAAAAAATCCGAATTATGCTATTTCCATAAAGAAAATGACATACAAGATAATGTCCCCATTAGACCCTCAAACTGAGAATACTAACTGATATGTCGTCAATCAAACTTCGACATCCCTAAATATTCAGCTCTTCAAAAAAACTCTTAAAACTTTTCTCATCAGGGTGTACAATCCAATAATCATCAATTTTGTACCTACACACATGAGATAAAGCAGATGCCAGTGGCACGCAACAGTTTGAAATATAATGATATGCAAAAATCAAAGATCAATTAAGCTTAAGAAAATCATTGATAAATTAACCACACAAATCTCCCCCATAATTCATTCTCCCCCTTTTTATGATGTCCCCAAATAGACAGATATGAGAAGTACAAATAAATGCAAATGGAGAGTGTCATAAGGAAATAAACTTTATATTTTTGAATTTTTCAAAAAAATTTCACACAAAATATACAACAAAGAATCACACCATGAACAAACACAAAAACAACCAAGTCGGTGATGATGTGAACGAACTCGATAGGAAAATCAATGCATACAAACATAACATATGTGCACGATGAATATCGGATACTCATAACGAATGAACTCAACATCTTCCTTAGGTGTAAAAAGATGGAATTATAAAAATTGACTCAATCAAATCAGCAAATCAAAGCTCAAAGCGATTTCCACACCAATAACGTCCAAAACTATTTTATGCTTTTTCAGGACTTTCAAGGAAGTGCAAACCCATTTAAATTCTCCAACCAAACTCTCTCAGATTTATATTTTGAATAGAGGTGATCAAAATTCTCAAACATTGGAAAATTGATGGTGAAACCTAATGGCCCATATTCGGGATGAATTACTTTTTATTGCCTTTAAATTTTTTCGGGCTCTTTCAAACCTCTATGGACCCAGGATAATAAAATTCCTCATTTTTAGGTCCATTTGAATGGTGGCTTAATCGCAAAGGATAGATAAGTACCTTTTGTAGCCCTTCACCATTGTAAAAAAAAACACAATCGCACAAAACGGTTTTTACATGCATTCTAATCTTGTCAAGTTTTATCGCATATAATTCATTGTATAGACAGAACTGAGATAGAAACACTCAAGCCAATAGGTGATAGATAGGTACAATAATTAAATAAAGCCATGCATGTGTGTAATAAAGGAGATACAGAGCCAAACATGTAGAAAGATATCACTAATCACATCTCAAAGACTCCAAACAATGTAAAGCACATGGATGCAATGAGGTAGCGTCTCAGAACACTATCAAACAGTCACGTGAAAAATGGAAATGAAAGATGTGACTCGGCTATCTTAAATGCTCATCCATAAAAGGCGTAAACAAAATACAAAAATCCTTTTGTGCTTTTCTAAAAATTTTATAAAAAGAAAATCTTTTTGGATCTTTCAAAAAAATAAAAAGCAACAAAAATAATAATACAAATGATACAAACTAGCAATAGGAATCATATGATATGAACATGACAATGCATCATATCCTAGACATGGACCATCCTCTCAGTCAACTGTGAAAATCCTTAAAGACTTCATAAGACTCTCGAATCTAAGGGCATCTAAAGGTTTCGTAAAAATATCGGCTAACTGAAGGTCTGTGGGTACGAAACTCAGGGATACGACTTTCTCCTCAACTAACTGACGTATAAAGTGCTCGAGTATCCTGATGTGCTTTGTGCTCGAATGTTGGACCGGATTACAAGATATGTGTATCGCGCTCATGTTATCACAAGAGATAGTCATGGTGTCCTGTGAAATCCCATAATCCTCCAACATTTGCTTGATCCATAATAGTTGTGTGCAACAACTACCGGAGGCGATGTACTCAGCCTCTGCAGTGGACAAAGAGATGGAGGTTTGATTCTTACTCAGCCAAGATACAAGATCAGAACCAAAATAGAAACACCCACCATAAGTTCTCCTACAACCATCTACATCCTCGGCCCAGTCGGCATCCGAATAGGCGGACAGACGGTTATTGGTATCAAAGGAATACCAAATACCGTAGGAGAGAGTCCCACTCACATATTGATAATATGTTTTAGAACAAGTAAGTCTAACTCTTTCGAGGACGCCTGATATCACGCACAGACTCCAACATTAAAGGCTATATCGGGATGATTGGCAGTCAAGTAGAGAAGACTACCTATTATGCTCCGATATAAGGTTTGCTCTACGTCCTTGCCTGAAGTGTCCTTACTAAGCTTGATAAAAGTACTCATAGGTGTATGTGCATGCTTAGCGGAGTCTAAACCAAATTTCTTCACTAGGTTTCTAGCATACTTGGATTGGGAGATGAACATCCCATCCTTTAGCTGACGAAATTGGATACCAAGGAAGAAAGTAAGCTCACCTACCATGCTCATCTCAAACTCACTTTTCATCTCCTCCGTAAAGTGGTGAGCATGCTGGGAACACGTGGATCCAAAGACTATGCCTTCCATATAGACTTAGGCAACCAAAATAGCACCGTCATCTCTCCAGATGAATAACCTCATATCAACTCCCCCTCTCTGGAAGCCACGGGCTAAGAGATAGGAAGTAAGCCTCTCATACCAACCACGGGGTGCTTGCTTCAAACCATACAAGGTTTTCCTCAGATAGTATACATGCTCCGGGTGCTTAGTGTATTCAAACCCTTTTGGTTGTTCCACGTAAACCTTCTCCTGTAGAATTCCATTTAGAGAGCCACTCTTGACATCCATCTGATATAACTTGAAGCGTAGATGACATGCGATGGCGAGTAGTAAACGGACGGACTCAAGCCTCTCAATAGGAGCAAATGTCTCCCCAAAGTCTACACCCTCTATCTGTGTGTAGCCTTGAGCGACCAACCTAGACTTGTTTCTGATTATGGTACCATTTTCAACCATTTTATTCTTGAAAATCCACCTAGTACCTGTCACATTCGCCTCACTAGGTCAAGGGACAAGTTCCAAGACATTGTTCTTTTTAAATTGAAGTAACTCATCCTGCATATCAGATATCCAGTGTTCATCCTTGAGTAATTCTTTATGATTCTTGGGCTCGAATTTAGATGTGTAGCAGACATGGCTAACAACATTATCTAGCTTAGCATGAGTCTTAACCCCTAAAGTGGAATCGCCAATAATGGCGGAAGGATCATGACTCTTACGAACCCAAGAAGATGTGTCCCCTAACACAAGAGTAGGGTCCACAGGGTGTGTGTGAGGGACAAGTAAGTCGCTGCTAGAAAAGTCCTCATCACCACACTGAAGGTTGGGATCAACAAACGCTGGAGGTTCGTCATCTTGCACGGTGACGTTTATTGACTCCATAACCTTAGAGCTATTCAGGTTGAAAACCCGGTATGCTCTACTATTCGATGAATATCCAAATAAAATTCCCTCGTCGCTCCGGGAGTCAAACTTTCCTAATTGCTCTCTATCTTGTAGGATATAGCATTTACTCCCAAAGATATGGAAATATGCAAGGTTAGGCTTCTTTCCAGTCCATAATTCATAAGGCGTTTTAAGTGTGTGTGGACGAAGGTAAACCCTATTCACCCTATGGCATGCAGTAGAGACTGCCTCTGCCCAAAATCTCCTAGCAACTTTACGACCCAAAAGCATAGATCTAGCCATTTCCTGAATCGTCCAATTCTTCCTCTCAATAATCCCATTTTGCTGAGGAGTCCTTACGGCCAAAAATTCATGTTTAATTCCAAGGCTATCACAGTAAAGATCTACCGTTGCTTCCTTAAATTTCATGCCGTTGTTACTACGTATCCTGTTAATAGTGACTCCGTGTTGGTTTTACAGGACGCAGTATTTGGTCGTTAAAAATTCTATAGCATCGAATTTCTCTCTCAGAAAACCTACAATCGAATATCTGGAGAAATCATCAACCATCATGAGGATACACCTCTTACCACCCAGACTCTCAGTACGAGTAGGATCCATAAGATCCATATGAATCAACCCAAACACGCGGGAGGTGGTAATGGAAGGCAACTTCCTATGAGGACTATGGATTTGCTTTCCCAACTGACAGGGTCCACAAACCGTGGAAGTCAGCTTTACAAGTATTGGTAAGCCACGTACTAGGTCCTTTTTAGCTAATCGTGTCAAATATCTAAAGGTCACATGACCTAGACGTTGGTGCCACAGATCCACCGGAGTGATCGTGGCGCTGTTGCAGACAAGTGAGGATTTGGGCACAGTCCCATAGCAGTTATCCTCCGTCCTCACCCCTTGCACTAAAAGTTTACCGGCTTGATTATATACATTACATGCGTCCCAATGAAACTTTACGACAAAGTCAGTGTCACACAACTACCTATACTAATAAGGTTTTCTTTCAAACCTTTGACGTACACAAAATTTTCTAGCTTAGGAAATTCTGGTAACTCTACTGTACCTCATCCTATGATGCTAGACTTTCTCCCGTCTCCAAAGGTGACTCTACCTTCCATATAGTCCTCTAGGTAGGTAAAAAATGAGACATCACAAATCATATGTCTGGAGCACCCACTATCGAAATACCACTGTGAGGTATTATGTGCTTTGAGAGCGACATGAATAATAAGGGCCTTTTCGTCTTTCTTAGGTACCCAAGAAGTGGTAACCTTTTGTTTACCCTTTTTGTTGTTGGTTTTAGCCGGGATGCGGTAAGCATTTACTAACGACAAAGACATCTGTCGAAATTACTCCATCAAACTTTGTGATGTGGTGGATAAAAACTCAACACACTCTCTCTGACTGGTAAAATCATCACTACGATGTGGTGGAGCAGTAGTACGTCGTGTCTGACCCAAACTATAGAAAAACTCCCTGAGGTGGCCCTTTCTTTTACAGTAGGTACACAAGTACACAGTCTTAGGCTGACTTTGGTTTGCTTTTCTTGGTCGAACTCTCCTTCATGGTTTTTTACGATGGTCATATGAAGTTGTAGTAAACTCAGGAGCTGGTCCAGGTGCTATTTGGTACGTGGAGGCACCATCAAAACCTATTCACCGCCTATCACCAAAACCTAAAAAGGGACCGAGGAGCATCTTTCCCATCTTTCCAGATATGTCCTCGATTTAAACCTTGACTTCTCGTGTTCTCTCAAGATCATGAGTAGGCTGGGCTACAAGGGCTTCAAGTTTCTTTCGAGTCTCTAGGGAGGAATAGAGATCACTCGTAAGACTAGCCACTTGTTTATTCAAGTCCCCTTTCTCTTTCTCAAAACAAATCTCTCTCTCTAAACAGTCTCTCACTTTCTCTAAACTGACTTTCTCTCTCAACACTGGCAGACTCTCTCTCTCTCTCAAGGTAGTGCAGGTGGATGACTCTCTCTCGCTCGCTTCTTCTAAATCTTTCTCTAAAGCGGTGATCCTAAGAACTAGCGCTTTGTTACGCTTTTTGGTTTTAAATAACTTAGAATATAACTCAGCATAGGCGCGTTAAAGATCACTCTCGCTCTCACTTGCAGCATCCTCCCCGTCACTCACTTCATTCTTACTGTCGAGATCTCCCTGTGAAGTAGCATCCTCATCGTCGTGAGGAGCACAAGAGGTACTCACATGACTAGCCATGAATGCGATGAAGTTACACTCATGCGATGACTCGTCTCCAGAGCCCACCGACTCGACCTTTCTGTCGTCACTAAGAGTAGCATTAAGGGAAGATTTTCCCTTTTCTTTGGCAAGTCTGTTCAGCCTAGTAGCACACTCAAAAGCTCTATGACCCTTACCGTCGCACTCATAGCATCTCTCACCGTCTTTCGTAGGAGGGTCTTTAAAATCTTTTTCATTTTTCTTTTCAAACGTATTCTTCTCAAAATTCTTTTTATCTTTGAAATTTCCATTTTTCTTGAAATTGAGAATTTTCTTGAATTTTTTTGCAAATAAGGCCAAATCATCTAAATCAAGGTCACACTCGAAATCTGGCGTTTCTATCTCCCTTTTTTTAGATGACTCTACTCTCTTTCTTGCCAACCCCTCACTCTTCATGTCCCGTGCATTAAGTGCAATTCTCTTATCTTTTGGTTTAACAGACTTAAGAAACATGTCAATTTCAAAGGTTTGTAAGTCTCCAACCAATTCCTCTAATTTAAGCTTGTTTAAATTACCCATAGAATTTGGCACAGTGACTTTAGGGATAAAACGCTTAGGCAGTGATCTTAGAATCTTTTTAACAACTCTAGCATTAGGAATGTGTTCACCAAGATTAAAGCTAGTGTTTACAATATCAGATAATCTAGCATAGAATTCATCAAAACATTCAGACTCAAGCATGGTGATAGGTTCAAATTGAGTTGTTAAGTTTTGCAATTTTGATTCTTTCATGGCATTAGTTCCTTCCTGGGTATGTTGTAAAACATCCCATGCCTCGTTTGACGTGGTACACATCATTATCCGTCGGAACTCGTCAGGTGTAACGGATCCAGAAATAGAACTAAGACCCTTAGAGTTAAAAGATGAACATTTAAATTCTTCTTCAGTCCATGCAGTCACAGATTTTAAATTTGTCACGTTATCAATAGTGATGGAGGGAGGTGTCCACCCTCTTTCAACCAAAATCCGGACTCTTTCATCAATGGCTTTTAGAGCAGATTTTATACGAGCTTTCCAGTAAGCATAATTTATCCCGTTAAAAACTAGAATTTTATTATATAACTTCTCCATTTTGAACATGCCCCTTTTCCAAAATAAATTTTTTAGAAAATTGATATCTTTAGAAAAAATTTGCGAAAAATTACACGGTATAATTGTGTAATTAGCTCTGATACCAATGTGAGAGTGCGCTTTTGTTCAAACAAAGAAATTATTTAATTAAACTCAGTTTTTCAGTTAAATCCTAAAACATGCATCTAGGTGTGATTGAAGACAATATGATCATGCAAGAACATTCAATCACAAACAAACACACAAATGAGGAAAAATCCCCCAAAGGGGCAAAACCTTTTTTTATTTTTACTATAATTTGTAAAGAACAGTTTACACGGATTATACTGAAAACATGAGTTACATAAGAAATACTTTCGGGTGTCAGTTCCGATGTCGTCGGCTAGAATCTCCCGCAAGAACTCCAGATGGGCAGCAATGGAAAAGAATCGACTTCTTCACAAGTTACCCCATATGAGTAAAAATGATCCTCTCGAAGGTTTAAATATTCACATACATATGTAGGAATGATTTTGTGAATAACGAAGGTATGAAACCTTAAAACATGAAGTCTGTTTTCTGGGCTGTAAAATGCAGAAATCGTGTGCGAAAAAGACTTAGAAAACTTGTAGAATCAACCCAGATATTTATACGAAAATCAAGGCGATGACGTCGCTCGAACGAGATCGCGCGATAACCTCATGTCACTTGAACGACAGAGCTATGTCGTTCGAATGAGATCTCGCGAGCTCGACGACCGAGGCAAGTCTGCTTCTACATTTAGAAAATTTTCTTCTTTTGTGTTAAAAATAAATCAAACTTTGAAAAATATTTTCTAAAAAATTCCCAAATACTTATGTGAATATTAACAACTCCAATAAACCATTTTACCAATAACGCATCGTGGAGTAGTGGGAACGGTTGAGCAACATGTCGCATGTAGCATGATGCATGTGTGAAGATGGTGAATGCATGGATTCGGATCAAGGCCATCGTGGATGATCTGTTGATGTGTCAAATGTATCGGTATCAGACATACATACTCTAATCTAGGACAAATAGAAAATTCCTAGATTCTTCCCCGGACATTTATAAAATTTTGTCTTTACAACCTTAGGAAATTTGAATCCTCTGAAATTAAAAGAATTGGTAGGAGACCTCCAAACGTACGAAATTGACATGTTTCCCAACACTGTCAAACCTCAGGATAGAGGGATAGCGCTTAAATCCTAAGCTAAGAAAAAAGAAAGTGAATTTTTGTGAGTTTGAGTGTGAGGACAAGTCTGATTTTGACATGGCCCTACTTGCAAAGAATTTTAAAAAGTTTCTCCAGTTTTCGAATAAAAAAATCTTCCAATAAAAAGTTTTTAGAGAAAAACAAAAAGAAAGATAAGGCCAAAGAAAGCGGTGAGACAGAGAAAGAGGGTGAAGAAAAGTTTAAAATTTTAAAATGTTTTGAGTGTGAGTGGAGAGGTCACAAGTCATTTGAGTGTCCCACTAGACTTAGGAGAGAGGGCAAGAAAGTTGCGATGCCAGCCTCCCTTAGTGATAGTGAAAATAAATATATATTAGGTGAATAATTACAATTTAGAATATAAACTTACATTCTTCAATCTCCTCAAGGGGTGTAAAATCTTGTATTGATCCAAGGGTTACTAAAATGTTGACCACTTAAAAAAAATAAAGAACCCATAAAATAAGTGTGGTTGTATTTGGCTTTAGCCATTGGGTATTTTTGTTTGATTTAATTTGGTATTTTCAATTTGTAAGTTCGATAATATCATTTTGGTATTTTTGGTAAATTGATTTTTAAAATGTTATAACCAAAACCAACCACAAAAAATTCGATAATTTCGATTTCAATAGTTTTGGTTTCAATAAGTAAAAACGTAAACCATTATCACTAATTTTCAGTTCAAAACGGTACGGTATGGACTTTTACCGTACCGCGAACACTCATAGTTTCATCATTAGAGATTACAGGATGTGGATTGATAATGTACCTTGGCAAATATAAACATTGGGCTTGAGGTAATAAGTGTAGAGTGACCAGAGAAAAACCAGTGACCAAGACTATTAGCATAAAAAAAAACTAATATGAAAAGTAACATTAGTTAACAAACACAATAATAATAAATTAACATACATTGCTTGCGGCCTTTTCAGGAGAGAGGGACAGAGAGGGACAGAGGAGTTCGATTGTGAGGCGGTGGAATCGTGAATGGAGGGGGATGTAGGTCGGCGCCAGAGGCAAAGTCGCAGAGTCCGAGAATGGAGAGAGTTGGAGACGGCGAGTACTTGAATCTCACGGTGAGGGAGAGAAAGAAGATGGTGAAAGCAGACAGTTGAAATGAAATTATGCCATTTGAAAACTTATTATGTTTTTTAATTCTACAGTTTCAAAAACATCATTACTTTTACCTCTCGCTTTTTATTTTTACATATAACACCCTTTATAAAAAGGGAGTGGTTATTCACACGCCCCTCTCATCCTCCCCCACCCCATTTGAATATGAAATTACCATTGTTCCCTTAAACTTGCCCATGTTTTTGCCTCTAACCCAAATGCATTTAATAAAAACTAAAAATTTGTATTTTCAATAAAATATTTTTTTTATAAAAACTGTTTTTAATAAGAAACTATTTTAAAAATATAAAAAAATTAACTTTTTATAGCTATTTAAAAAAAATATATTTTAACTATTTAAAAAAAAACTTATCCATTTTTTTTAATTAAAACACTATTTATAAAAAGTAAAAAATAGTTTATATAAAATAAAAACGGTTTTTGCAAAAATAAACGGTTTTAACTGTTAAAAAGGGTCCTGATATTTACACCCAAAAAATATCTCCAAAACACCAAAAAAATTTAAACCCAAACTTTACTAACCACATCCAAAGTGTTGCAACTTTTATTTTCTTTAAAATGTCTAATATACCCCAAACTAAACTAACACCACATAATCTAAAACACCACAAAAAACAAAATCAAACCGGTTGACTTTCCCATCGAAAGCTTCAAACCCACAGTTAAACTTAGCCAAAATCATCTTGTCCATTTCTTCCCAAATCTCCATTCCGTGTGTTTGTTGTGTTGTTTCCATACAATAATCAAGGATAAAGGGGCTGCATTGCAATGGTTGAGGAAAAGAAAGTTGTTGATCAAGCTTCCCAAACTCAGAATATCCAATGCTCGTTTGATGATTTTGAGGTATTAAAACACCTCTACACACTATAAATCTGTAAAACAACATTTAAAATGATGAAAAGATTAAAAAAAACGGGGTGACTACACTTCCAGTTGCCATCGCCGTAAGTGACAATCACTTTTGGTCCCAAGTGACCATATAATGTCAACGGTTATAGTTGGTCGTGGGATCATCACTGACAGTTGCATGTAACTGTGGTAAGGACTCTACGGTTTGATGTGGTCGTGGTTTTATATCTACGGTTAACTGACACCGTATATATTCATGTAGCGTTTTTAATTGGTCGTGGTATCCATATTGAAATTAAAGTTCAATTATTAAACGATTGATATAATTTTTTTCATCGATTTTTACTATTAGATATAAAATTTCAATAAAATAATTCATGTAAAGGTTTTAATAAAATTTACTGTGTTTACCCGAAAATAAAAAAATTACACGACAATATGTGATTTTATTGATTTTTGTTACTATATTGTCAATTCTTTTTATACTGATTATTGTATTATCATTTAAGTGAGATGACTCGGTACTAGATAATACATTTTGGCAAGATCTAGACAATCTTATTGTACCTAGTGTACCTACTCAATGTGCTTCTCTCGAGAAAGTGAATATGCGTGAATTGGATATGAGCGAACAAGCAGCAACATCAACCTTGCCCAAATGTTTGCGTGATTTATTTCCAAATTTCATATCGCCTATGGTAAAAAACCAAATCACATAGTTAAATTTCAACACTTTGAAAATTTTAATATATGACATTATTGTATGACATAATTTAATTATATGCATTTGTTAGGATGCGAAAATAGAAGAAGGATTGGATATTAACGCGATTAATCAAGATCATACAATTGAATTTACCACTTAGGAGGCATGTTTAGTTTATTTATATTGTAATCAACATGATTTTACATTTATACTTAAAATATGCATTTAAACTGTCATTTCATTTAATAATGCTCATTTTGTGCAAATTTTTTATGATCGCAACAAGATGATTGATTGGTGTCAACAAGTTGATCGCAAGCTTCACGCGGTCTTGATCATTATGAAATCCGACAAGGCCAGTTTAGTCTGCAAGGGGAGGGTTGTACTTGGTTATGAGTGAATCGAGCTTCATAGACCGAAAAAAGACGAGGCGATGGACAAGAAAACGAAACTTTCTCATTACACCAAATCCTGCGAATGGTCACGCCCAGCTGGTCACGGCCCAAGTCCGCGACCAACTCAATTTTTGGCGTGACCATATTTATTACCACACTAAATCATGGTTGCTTTGGAAGTCATCACGGGCCAAATCCCTGGCCACTATGGGTCACGGACTTGGGCCGTGACCAGGGCTTGAGAACCTTGGCGCCAAATTCACGCCAAAATTCCCTCCAAACTAGTCGCAGATAGGCCACGGACTTGGACTGTGACCATAGGCATGACGAAGCACAAAACATACACAAATTGGGTCACAGCTGGGGGCCATGACCATTTCTAGGTCTGGGTCACAGCTATGGGTCGTGACCATCCTCCATTCCAGTAGTGATTTTGATGGAGAAAGGGTTCATGCATCGTGGGTCACGGCCTAGAGCCGTGACCAGGTTCAATCCAGTAGGTTACCCCTTCATTTATTGGTCGCGCATGGTGGGTCACGGCTATAGGATGTGACCAGGTTTAGAACTTAAAAAAAAAGACCCACTCAAAATCATTTCTGTCGAACGAATTCTCTCTCAAGGCTTGTGCGATTTCGTATCGATTTGTGCGATTTCACAACATCAGGTGCGATTTCATCGCATTTCTATATATAGATTTATGTTTGTATGTGTGTGTGTATGTATAGATTTATGTTTATATGTGTGTGGATGCATAGATTTATGTGTATATGTGTGTTTAACTATGAACACATAAATTGTTTTTTATGTCAATAAACCCTAGATTTTATGTCTGTGTATGTATAGATTGTATGTGTATGTATGCATAGATTTATGTCAAAAAAATATTAGGGTTTAAGTAAACCCTAGATTGTATGTGTGTATGTGTATATTATGTCAATAAACCCTAAATTGTATGTGTGTATTTGTTTTGATAAAATATTATTCAAAACTCTAGACACTATATTTTTTTTGACAAAATATAATTAAATGTATTTATAATAAGTAAAAAAAATTACAACTGCCTTGTTGTGGGTTTTAAGTATGCATAGATTTATGTCAAAAAAATATTAGGGTTTAAATAAACCCAAGATTGTATGTGTGTGTATGTATAGATTATGTAAATAAACCCTAGATTGTATGTGTTTATTTTTTTTGACAAAATATGTTTGTCTTGTTTTTCTTTTGACAAAATATAATTAAAGTATTTTTTTTGACATACGAGTCGCAAACACGTGTGCACATTACTATAGTGAGATATTGTTAGCTTGGTTGTTGGATACTATGTTGAATTTATTGAATTGATACTAGTGTCGATAAATGTACATGTTATTAAATTAGTTGGGTGTGTTCTTGATTTGCCTATGAAAAAGTATATCACATATCTTGCGATTAATGTGCATTTTTTTACGTTTACGTCAAGATATTAGGAAGCTACAAATTGACATGGAACAAATACAACTTCATTCCATTCATTCATATTTTAACTTGACATGTATGACAAAATTCTGTTGATTTAATACAGTTCTGTTTTAGTTTGAGATTTGTTATGATCAACTTGATTGGATATGTATTTTAAAACCTTAAAATGGTGGCGTAATAATCACAACTACATTGATATTAGAGGCACCGGGTTGATATTATAGATTTTTGTTCTCCTTTGCCTTTGTGTACTTTTCTTTACATATTATAGACAGCAAGTTGCTCACGTTCGTTCGAATTCCGGTGTTAAAATGGGGGAATAAATCTGCGTCATATGTAAATCTACGACATATTATAGGCAGCAGATATAATTCTTCAGTGGTTTTGTGAGGTACTTTCTTTAATTTTACGTACCCGTTCTTCATAACACATTATTTACGTATTGCAGATCTAACCAATTAGATACAAGTTCTTCATTACATACTAGTTCTTCATTACACACCAGGTACTCTTTACTTTAACTAAAGTAGTTATATAATTGATATACATTATCTACTAAATCTTTTAGATGATAGAAGGAGTACGGGATAATTATTGGTTTTGTTTGGTTTGGTTGTTGGATAATTATTGGTTGTTGGCTTGTTCTTGAATAGTATATTAGGAGTATGGGATAATTAGAAGGAATACGAGATAATTATTGGGACTCCCGTAGGAACTGAACGCGTGATCACGGGACTCCCGGTTTCGAAATACGATTATAATTTGAAAATATGAGGACTTAAGATTGAAAACAAGGCGTTAGAGGAAAAAACACGAAAAAGCCCCCGTACGGTCTCGTGAGATGCACCAACAGCTCTCATGGGACCAATGTAACGCGTAGGAATTGGTCGTGCGATCACGGGACTCCCGATTTCAGAATACGATGATAATTTGAAAATATGAGGACTTAAGATAGAAAACAAGGCGTTAGAGGGGGAAAATACGAAAAAGCCCTCGTACGGTCCCGTGAGAGGCACCAACAGCTCTCACAGGACCAATGTAACACCTAGAAACTGACCGTGCGATAACGGGACTCCCGGTTTGAGAATACGATGATAATTTGAAAATATGAGGACTTAAGCTTGAAAATAAGGCATTAGAAGGGGAAAACATGAAACAACCCCCGTACGGTCCCGTAAGAGGCACCAACACCTCTCACAGGACCAATGTAACACATAAGAACTGACTGTGCGATCACGGGACTCCTGGTTTGATAATACAATGATAATTTGAAAATATAAGGACTTAATCTTGAAAACAAGGCGTTTGAGGGTGAAAACTCGAAAGAGCCCCCCTACGGTCCTTTAAGATGCACCAACACCTCTCACGGGACCAATGTAACACGTAGGAACTGACCGTGCGATCATGGGACTCCCGATTCTAGAATACGAAGATAATTTTAAAATATGAGGACTTAAGCTTGAAAACATCGAGTTAAAGGGTGAAAACTCGAAATAGCCCCTTGTACAGTCTCGTAAGAGGCACTAATACTTCTCCTGGAACAATGTAACTCATAGGAACTGACTGCGTGATCACGGGACTCCCGGTTTGAGAATATGATGATAATTTGAAAATATGAGGACTTAAGCTTAAAAATAAGGCGTTAGAGGGGGAAAACACAAAACAGCCCCCGTACGATCCCTTGAGAGGCACCAACACCTCTCACGGGACCAATGTAACATGTAGGAACTGATCGCGCGATCATGGGACTCCCGATTTGAGAATACGACAATAATTTCAAAATATAAGGACTTAAGCCTGAACATAAGGCATTAGAGGGTGAAAAATCGACACAGCCCCCGTACGGTCTCGTGAGAGGCACTAACACTTCTCATGGGACTAATGTCACTCGTAGGAACTGACCGTGCGTTCACGAGACTCCCGATTTGAGAATACAATGATAATTTGAAAATATTAGGACTTAAGCTTAAAAATAAGGCCTTAGAGGGGGAAAATACGAAACAACCCCCGTACGGTCCCGTGAGAGGCACCAAGACCTCTCAAGGGATCAATGTAATATGTAGGAACTGACTGCGTGATCACAGGAGTCCCAATTTGAGAATACGATGATAATTTGAAAATATGAGGACTAAATCTTGAAAACAAGGCATTAGAGGGTGAAAACTCAAAACAGCCCACGTATGGTCCCGTGAGAGGCACTAACACTTCTCAAGGGACCAATGTAACGCGTAGGAACTGACCTCACAATCATGAGACTCCCGGTTCTAAAATACAATGATAATTTGAAAATATGAGGACTTAAGCTTAAAAACATGGCGTTAGAGGGTGAAAACTCGAAACATCCCTCGTACGGTCCCATGAGAGGCACCAACACCTCTCACGGAACCAATGTACTTGTACGAACTGACCGCGCGATCTGGGGACTCCTGGTTTGAGAATACGATGATAATCTGAAAATATGAGGACTTAAGCTTAAAAACATGGCGTTAGAGGGTGAAAACACTAAACGGCCCCTGTACGGCGAATTAAAATCTACATCAGCTGCAGCAGCTATATATGGCTTATATAGAAGCTATATATTACCATATTTTTTTAAAAAGAGGATTAACCCGTAATTTAAGAAAAGCCCTTCCAGGTGGCAATATAAATACTTAGAAAAGGAGCAAGTATAGTTGAGAAAATTTTGGTAATAATCTTGTAACAAAAATTACAAAGACTAATAGGCCTGAAGTCACCACTATGAGTAGGATTATAGGATTTTGGTATGAGGGAAATGTTAGTAACATTCCAAGATTTTGGAAGGGTTGCTCCTAAGAAAAAACTTTGAATTGCATTGGTCAGGTCCATTTTTATAATCTCCCAACACTTTAGAAAGAAGACCCCATTAAAACCATCTACACTAGCAGCACTATCCCCATTCATGGTTTTAATAGATAGTAAGATTTCTTCTTCACTACGAATCTCCGTGAGAGTCTTATTCATTTATTTATCACCATTTTAGGAATAATATTCAAAAGAGCATTATTATTTTAAACTAATTCTTCTTAAATAAGATATTCAAAATGATTTATGGGTTCAGAGGAAATGTCAGCCTGGGACTCTAGCCATTTTCCATCCTTGTCCTTTAATCTATGGATCTAGAAATTTCTTCTCTTTTTCTTTACAACGGCATGATAAAATTTTGAATTTTTATCTCCATCTTGAATCCACTTCCAGAATTGTTCCTCTAAAGCCATTGAAAAATCGAGTTTTGCTTGGGTTTCTTGCATCTCTTCTCTAGAAAAATTAGAGGGATCATTCATATACTGGCTTTCTTTGTCCAACAACTCATCTTCTAGGTCTGCTACTTATTGAAATATGTTCTTGAAAATATACGTGTCCACATCTTAAGCTCTTGCTCGAGTCTTTTCAATTTCATTGAGAATTTCATTATGAAAGACCCTTAGCATTCTTCTTCCCAAGAAAGCTTCACTAATCTTTGAAAGTCCTAATGCATAGTCCACATGTTTTAGAATTTGAAAGGCTTGATGATGTTATCAGCTTGAGTTTGAATCAAAATCAAGAGAGGAGAATGATCTGAACAATTCTTATTAAGATGCTTGATTGAAGTATTTTGCACAAAAGAGAGCCAAGAAGAGTTAATCAAATCTCTATCAAATATTTCACATATAAGATTAGCATATATTTTATTCAACCAAGTGAACTTTGAACCCCCATATCCCACATCTATAAGGCCTGCATCTTGAATGAACTGATTGAAATCATCTATACTTGACTGATCAGCATTATTTCCTCCATTTTTTACACAAGAGTGGGCTATGGTGTTGAAATCACCCACAACTAACGATGGACTATCATCAATCATTGGCATATTAATCATTAAGCCATCCCATAAAGACAATATTTCTACCATACAAAATTTTGCATATACTAAAGAAATACATAAAGAGTTAGGAAATAGAGGATGAGTTATATTAAGGAGAACTTGTTGAATACCATTATGGATTAACTCAACATCCATATCAAATCTCCAGAACCACTAAATCTTATTATTTGAATTTGCCCCACGGCCTTTAAAGTCAAGGAAATTATAAAGCTCTTGAATCTTCTCTAGCTTGATTTTTGGTTCTAAAATAGCTAAGAAAACAATATAAGCTATATATGGCCCTATATAGCAACTATATATGGCCATATATAGATGCTATATATAGCAGCTATGAGCTTATATAGCTGCTATATATAGCAGATATGAGCCTATATAGCTGCTATATATGGCCATATAGAGCTGCTATATATGGCCATATATAGTTGCTATATAAGCCATATATAGATGCTATATAGATTGAAAACAAGGCTTTAGAGGGAGAAAACATGAAACAACCCCCGTATGGTCTCATAAGAGGCATCAACACCTCTCATGAGACCAATGTAACACGTAGGAACTGACCCCGCGATAATGGGACTCCCGGTTTGAGATTACGACGAAAATTTGAAAATATGAGGACTTAAGTTTGAAAATAAGGCATTAGAGGGTGAAAAGATGAAACATCCCCCGTACGGTCCCGTGAGAGGCACCGACACCTCTCACGGGACCAATGTAACATGCAGGAACTAACCGCGTGATAACGGGACTCCCGGTTTGAGAATACGAAGATAATACGAAAATATAAGGCTTAAGCTTGAAAACAAGGCGTTAGAGGGTAAAACTCGAAACAACCCTCGTACGGTCTCGTGAAAGGAACCAACACCTATCGCGGGATAAATGTAACACGTAGGAACTGACTGCACGATAACAGGAATCCCGATTTGAGAACACGATGATAATTTGAATTATGAGGACTTAAGCTTGAAAATAAGGCGTTAGAGGGTAAAAACTCGAAACAGCCCCCGTACGGTTCCATGAGAGGCACCAACACCTCTCATGGGACCAATGTAACACGTAGGAACTAACCGCGCGATAACGGGACTCCATTTTGAATATACGATGATAATTTGAGAATATGAGGACTTAAGCTTAAAAACAAGGCATTAGAAGGGGAAAATACGAAACAACCCCCGTACGGTCCCGTGAGAGGCACCAACACCTCTCACGGGACCAATGTAACATGTAGGAACTGACTACGTGATCACAGGAGTCCCAGTTTGAGAATACGATGATAATTTGAAAATATGAGGACTAAAGCTTGAAAACAAGTTGTTAGAGGGTGAAAACTTGAAACAACCCTCGTACGATTTTGTGAGAGGTACCAACACCTCTCACGGGACCAATGTAACATGAAGGAACTGACCGCGCGATAACAAAACTCCCGATTTGAGAATACACCAATAATTTGAAAATATGAAGAATTAAGCTTGAAAATAAGGCGTTTGAAGGGGAAAATACGAAATAGCCCCCGTATGGTCCCGTGAGAGGCACCAGCACCTCTAACGGGACCAATGTAATACGTAGGAACTGACCGCGCAATCATGGGACTCCCAATTTGAGAATACAATGATAATTTGAAAATATGAGGACTTAAGCTTGAAAACAAGGTGTTAGAGGGTGAAAACTCGAAACAGCCCCCGTATGGTCCCGTAAAAGGCACCAACACCTCTCACGGGACCAATGTAACATGTAGGAACTGACCTCCTGATAAAGGGACTCCTGGTTTGAGAACGCATCGATAATTTGAAAATATGAGGACTTAAGAATAAAAATAAGGCGTTAGAGGGTAAAAACTCGAAATAGCCCCCGTATGGTTCTGTGAGAGGCACCAACACCTCTCACAGGACCAATGTAACACATAGGAACTGATCATGCGATAACGGGACTCCCAGTTTGAGAATACGATGATAATTTGAAAATATGAGGACTTAAGCTAGAAAATAAGGTGTTAGAGGTTGAAAACTCGAAACAACCCTCGTACGGTCCCGTGAGAAGAACCAACACCTCTCACGAGACCAATGTAACATGTAGGAATTGACCACGTAACCACGGGACTCCTAGTTTGAGAATACGATGATAGTTTGAAAATATGAGTTTTTAAGTTTGAAAACAAGGCGTTAGACGGGAAAAACAAGAAACAGCCCCCGTATGGTCCCGTCAGAGTCACTAACACCTCTCACGGGATCGGTGTAACACATAGGAACTGACCGCGTGATCACAGGATTCCTGATTTGAGAATACAACAATAATTTGAAAATATGAGGACTTAAGCATGAAAATAAGGCGTTAGAGGTTGAAAACTCAAAATAGCCCCCGTACGGTCCCGTGGAGGAACTAACACCTATCACGGGACCAATGTAACAAGTAGGAATTGACCGCGCTATCATAGAACTCCCTGTTTGAGAATACGATGATAATTTGAAAATATGAGGACTTAAGCTTGAAACCAAGGTGTTAGAGGGTGAAAACTCGAAACAGCCCCCGTACGGTCCTATGGAGGAAGCAACACCTCTCACGAGACCAATGTAACATGTAGGAACAGACCGCACGATCACGGGACTCTCGGTTTGAGAATACAACGATAATTTGAAAATATGAAGACTTAAGCTTGAAAATAAGGCGTTAGAGGGTGAAAACTTGAAACGGCCCCTGTACGGTCCCGTAAGAGATACCAACACCTCTCACGGGACCAATGTTACACGTAGGAACTGATTGCGCGATCATGGGACTCTCGGTTTGAGAATACGATGATAATTTAAAAATATGAGGACTTAATCTTGAAAATAAGGCGTTAGAGGGTGAAAACTCGAAACAGCCCCCGTACGGTCCCGTGAGAGGCACTGGCACTTCTCACGGGACCAATGTAACTCGTAAGAGCTGACTGCGCGATCACGGGACTCCTGGTTTGAGAATGCGACGATAATTTGAAAATTTGAGGACATAAGTTAGAAAATAAGGCGTTTGAGGGGGAAAACTCGAAATAGCCTCCGTACGGTCCCGTGAGAGGCACCAACACCTCTCACGGGACCAATGTAACACGTAGGAAGTGACCGTATGATCACGGGACTCCTGGTTTGAGAATATGATGATATTTTGCATATTATTAGACTTAGGCATAAAAACATGGCGTTAGTGGGTGAAAACCCGAAACATCCCCCGAACGGCCCCATAAGTGGCACTGACACCTCGCACGGGACCAATGTATTTTGTAGGAATTGATATTTTGATAATTATAACTCATATATGCAATTTTTCAGCTTGAATAATTTTTTTGTAAAACTACTTGGTTACCGATATCCTTTTTTTTTGTATCCTATCATTTGTAGAATTTTTGCAAGTGGAACAAATGAAGGAGGCAATGGTTTATAACATGAAGATTATTTATATAATGTTGTGGACATCCAGGATTATGTTTTTTATGTGTTATAGCCTTGCGGGCTTTTATTGCTTAGTTTTATGGCCGTGCGGGCTTTTATAATTTGATTGTTAAATTTTATGGTTGTGCGGGCTTTATAATAAGCAGGTTTTACATTTACAGGGTTTGGAACGTTCAGAAAATAGAGGGAACTCTGTCCACTTTTTTTTGGTCTGTGAAATATTAAGACGTGTAATATTTTTAAGTTTGTATATATATTAGTTTATTAACAACGTTCCCATTTCGCAATTTTTTATTCTTTTATTGTTTTGCCTATAATAAGTATTTGTAACACCTCGTACGCGTCCAACGTTACACGTAGCAACCGACCTGCAGTCACAGGACCCCAAATTTTAGGATTGGACCAAAAAATGACATTTGTTTTAAAATTATAGTTAAATATGGTCATGGACTTTATCCATGACCATTTTTATTTTTTTCGTCGCGCATAAAAATGGTCACAGCCAAAGTTCATGACCCCCAATCGTGATGAAAAATGGTGCCGGTCAAAGTCCGTGACCATTTTTTTTCTTTTTTTTCGTCGCGGTGTGGGTTACAAACTTTGACCGCGACTAATTTTTTTCACGGTTGTGGGTCACGGACTTGGGCCGCGACCATTATTTTTCTTTTTTTTTGTCGTAATGTGGGTCGCAGACTTTGGCCGAGACCAATTTTTGTCATGGGTGTGGGTCACGCACATGGTTCGCGATCATTTTTTTCTTTTTTTTTTCATTGCGAAGTGGGTGACGGACTTTGGCCGCGACCATTTTTGTCACGGTTGTGGGTCATGAACGAAGGCCACGACCCTTTTTTTCCCGTCACAGTATGGGTCACGACCCAAGTCCGCGACCATCTACCGTGACCCCCTACGGGCCATGACCATTTTTTGGTCACGGACTTGGGCCGTGTCCCACGAAATTGGTCACGGCCCAAGTCCATACCCACAGTCTTGGTCATGGATTTTAACCGTGACCATTCGCCAGATTTGGTGTAGTGTCCTTTGGAATGTGAAAATGTGATTGCCCTTTTAGATTGAAAGGCGTTCCCCACAATAATGGCCATTGGGGGGTTGAAGTTGTCTGTGGGCTACACAACCACGAGGTGTCAAAATCACTTGTTGGACACCGATATGAAGGCCGACTCTCTCATAAAGAGTGGAACATTGCTTCTGAGATGATAAACAATGGGATGGTAATAAAGGAAGTACTCCAGACATTGAAAAAGAGAGCGGAGTTCAATTGTTCATCCATACGAACAACATATAATGCTAAAATAAAAATGAACAACATTGAGATGCAAGGTCGCACCGCCATGCAACAGTTTATGTATTTTCTCACGGAGAAGAATTATGTCCACTGGCATAGAAGTAATGAGCAAACTCATATGGTGGAGGATTTATTTTTTGCACATCCCACCTCTTGTTTGTTGGTGAAATGCTTCCTGAGTGTACTTGTGATCGATTGCACCTATAAGATCAATCGGTACAATATGCCATTATTTGAGATGATTGGGATCACTTCTACCAGGAAATCTTTTTGCATTGCATTTACTTTTCTGAATAGTGAGAAAGAGGAGAATTTTAGATGGTATCTGCAATATTTTCGATCATTATACGAGCCACAAGTTTTTATCTCTGACAAACAACAATCTTGCCTAAACGCTTTACCAAACGTATTTCCACTTGCCACCATTCTATTATGCTTATTCCATGTTCAAAAAAATATTGAAGCTGCATGTGTGAAATACAACATCAAAGACGAGGATAAGAAGGTATTCATGCAAGGTTGGATTGGGGTGTTGAAGTCGGAGAATATGAATGACTTTGAGAATGCATTGCTGGCTTTTCGCCAAAACTAGAAAGAATACCTGAACATGGTTGGGTAAATACAAAAGAACTAGATTCCTTTGCGTTTTCAGTTCGTGCACGTATGGACTAATCGCGTACCACACCATGGAAACCGAACAACTAACAGAGCGGAGGGTGCCCACGCGCAACTGAAAAAACACTTAACAAAAAGCACCGGTTCGTTTGCGACGGTGTGGAAGGGTATGGACGCATTGCTTGGCCACCAAGTCACACAAATTCTAACGGAGTTCAGAAATCACTCCAATCCACCAAGCATGGAAATAATGATGCGTTGTTGCGCGAGATTCATGGTAGGGCATCTAACTATGCATTGGACCTAAATGTTGTTGAGATAGATTGCATGCGGTAGGTGTTTAGCGCATCAGCCGCTAACACCCAGTATACGGAGATACGATGCTCCCACATACTTCGCACCGTATGCGAATTATCATGTGTCCACGAGTTGGTCCAATGGGAGAAGCTAGGTCAAGCATCACTAGAAGATCATTGGAAGAAACTTGTCATTGTCCCGGACGTCCCTCGGTACCGTGACCTTAAATAAACACCTGAGATGATATTGTTTAAGAAAAGGTGGGCTGAGGAAGGTGAAACCGTTAGAAAGATGATGCTAAGAAAGTTAATGAAGATTGTTGAACCCTCTAGCACACCCTTAATGGAGCCCGTACTAATTCATCAAAAGGGTAGGACGCCTAAAGGAAAAATGTTTGCTGATATATGTACGAAAAGAACCCCTTGTGCTTGGGAGCAAAATGTGTCAACCACAATGGAACTTTAAAAGTCTTCGCAAACAAGACTCCATTGACGGGAATGAAACTGGATACATGGTCTCGGGAGAAGAAGACGTATATGAAGGACGTTCCCGAGTTCTTCCAATCATTTTTGGATGATATATGTGATGTAAAATCTGATGGGAACTCTGGATATAGGACTATTTCTGAAGGTGTGGGTGTTGGGGATGGATTAGAACACTCTCAGGTTATTCGTAATTCTTTGTTGTTTGAACTATGTAGGGAAAAGCCATTTTGCGCTACCATTATGACCTCCTATGATATTGATGAGTATAATAGGAGATTGGACTATTTTAGACACTCATGCACAAACAATAGATGGTTTATAATGCCAGAGTTTGGCTACCTTGAGGTGAATGCACTTAAGCAAATGGTTGTGTTGATATCCAAATTTTAATGCTTAAATTTTGTATCATTAGACGTTAGGACAAATCTACGATGAGGTGATACACCCACTTAATTGTAGTGGTGTACGCACTTCATTATGACCTTATCCTCATCTCGATTCACTACACCAAAAACACCAATTTGGCACACCTTGATATTAAAAATCTGGCACAGTTTAAAATCGTGCCAAATTTTGGCACTGTTTAATAATAATCTGGCACACTTTTAAGCCGTGCCAAATTTTGGCACTGTTTAAAAGTGTGCCAAAATTGAGAACACTTTACTAAAATATAAATATCCTACAAAAATTAACCCCTTTTGTTCTCCCGCTCTCTCTCTCTCTCTCTCTCTCTCTCTCTCTCTCTCACGACCAGTACCAGGAGAAGAAGAGCCTAGGGTTTTTAGGGATTTGCGTGATTTGCATGGTGGCTCGGTTGCGATTGAGGTTTTTAGGGATTTGTTGGGCTGTAAAGGGTTTGAGGATGCGGGTTGGTGGGTCGGAGGTTTAACAACGGATGGTTCAGGCACCAGAGGGTAGCTCTCTCTCTCACTCCGGTGCCGCCGTCGGCTAGCTCTCTCTCTCTCACTCCCGTGCCGCCATCGGCCAGCTCTCTCTCTCACTCTGGTGCCGCCGTCGGCCAGCTCTCCATATTACTCCACTGAGATCGCTCTCTCTCACATATATGGAGTCTTGGTTCCCCTAATCCAAAGTCTACACGGAAAGCCCATTTGAAAGGGATAAATTGTGTTGATTTCCTCACGGCCGGTGAAAAATCGTATTTGGTCCTCACGGCCGGTGAAAAATCGAAAGGTATGCAAGTTCTATTCTTTTCAATATTTAGTTTCCCATATTTTTTATGGATATCATAAATATATAATAGCTCTTGTATCAAACTGAAACTTGCATCCATACTCTAGAACGCCATACAAATAAAAAACTGATCCGGGTGGGTTTTTAAAAAAATATGGAATAATATCTTTAATTTCAATTGCCAACTTTTTTTTGGTTTTTGGTCCAGCTGTCAATAATTAAAAAAAAAATTTATAAAAACATTAAAATGGTTTCAGGTTTGGATATTCTGATTGCACATTAAGAAGAAATGTATATTAGGTTAATCTTTAAAGTGTCAAAAAACAAATATAATTTTTGGCCTCTGATACTGTAATCTTAAAATTCAAAACCATAAGCATTAATCGCTCACTAATTAAACCCTTGTAATTTGGTCCTGCTATATATTTAATTGATTATATTGTGGTTTAATGTAGCTAATTTCAAACTTCTCATCATTCCCATTGATGCACAGAATTAAAAAATCAATTGATTATATTGTGGGAACAACACAGCACCTGTCACTCCTAAAACTAATTGGGATTTGATTTTTTATTTATGACTTTTGACAGGGATGCTAGGGATAGGCGTAACCACTCTCCGCTGCCTCCTTCAGGTAGTGTCTTATTAGAATGGGAATGAAGTGGAAGAGGAAATGACGAGGAAAGAAACGGACATGGAAGAAGGTGAGATAAGGCTGGGCCAATTTTGTCCAAGAATGAGGTTAAGGTAATAATAAGCCCTTCCATTTCAATGCCCCTTTTTTCTTTTCAAATTCGTGTATAAAATAAGCACTCATAAGCTAGAGTTTTATGAATTGTTGTGTTTTTTTTTATTTAATATGTTGGATTATACGTGTGTGTGTGTGTGTACTGTAACAGATATTGAAATGATCATATATGGTATGCTGCAATATTGAAAAATGTGAAACAAGCTTGGAGCTTCTGTATGTATAATCATATATGGGTACTGTAATATTAAAGAGTTTGATCCAGTGCTGGGTGGGAATTGAATGCATGTATTGGGGAGGTTTGGAGATCAAAAGGCCAGCATAGGCTGCCAGTGATTTCTTGGGTTTTGTTTTACAAATGTTCAACTCACGCCAGTTCCATACAATCTTAATCAAGTTACTACAGGTAACTATTATTTAGTACCTATTTATTAACCTTTTAAAATGCAATGAATTATTTCTACTCAACATTTATAGTTTGTCTTTTTCATTCTATATCTGATCATTCCTTTTAAAGTTTGAAAATCACTTCATGGCTTACTTTATGAGCTTATTTAGTTAAATTGGTGGAAGGGACTTGCGGTGGTTTGGTTTTGGAATTTGCTGTTGCTCTTGAGTTTATTTTAAATGTTAAAACACGTTGGATTTAACGAATAAACAAATGAAACTATGTCAAAATTTTCTAAAATCCATAAACATTCTAAATTTATTAAAAACATATCGTTAGAGAATATGACGATATAGGAGGCACGCACACCTCGCACGGGACCAATGTAAATTGTTGGAACTGACCGCGTAGTCCTGGGTCTCCCGGTTTGAAAAAATGATGATAATTTGCAAAAATAAAAACTGAAACTTAAAATCAAGCCGTTAAAGGGTGAAAACCCAAACCACCTCCCAAATGATCCAGTAGGAGGCACACACACCTCGCACGGGACCAATGTAACTTGTACGAACTGACCGCGTAGTCCCGGGTCTCCCGGTCTGACAAAATGACGATAATTTGCAAAAATCAACACTTAAACTAAAAAACATGCCCTTAAAGGGTGAAAACCCAAACCACCCCCCAACCCCCGTAGGAGGCACGTACACCTCGCACTGGACCAATGTAACTTGTAGGAATTGACCGCGTATTCCCGGGTCTCCCGGTTTGAGAATATGACCAAAACTGCAAAAATCAGGAATTAAACTTAAAAACAAGCCGTTAAAGGGTGAAAATCGAAACCACCCCCCCAAACGACCTCGTAGGGGGCACGAACACCTCGCACGAGACCAATGTAACTTATTGGAAATGACCGCGTAGCCCCGGGTCTCCCGGTTTGAAAATATGATGATAATTTGTAAAAATCAAAACATAAACTTAAAACAAGACGTTAAAGGGTGAAAACCCAAACCACCCACCAAACGACCCCATAGGGGGCACGAACACCTCAGACGAGACCAATGTAACTTGTTGGAACTGACCGCGTAGTCCCGGATCTCCCGGTTTGAGAGTATGACAATAATTTGCAAAAATCACACTTAGAGTTAAAAACATGCCGTTAGAGGGTAAAAACCCAAACCGGCCCCCAAACGACCCCGTAGGAGGCACGAACACGTCGCACGGGACCAATGTAACTTATAGGAATTGACTGCGTAGTCTCGGGTCTCCCGGTTTGAGAGTATGATGATAATTTTCAAAAATCACACTTAGAATTAAAAACAGGTCGTTAAAGGGTAAAAACCCAAACCGGCCCCAAATCTACCCCGTAGGAGGCACGAACACCTCGCACGGGACCAATGTAACTTGTAGGAACTGACCGCGTAGTCCCGAGTCTCCCAGTTTGAGAGTATGACGATAATTTGCAAAAATAACACTTAGTTAAAAACAAGCCATCAAAGGGTGAAAACCCCAACGAACCCCCAGACGACCCCGTAGGAGGCACGAACACCTCGCACGGGACAATGTAACTTGTAGGAACTGACCGCGTAGTCCCGGGTCTCCCGGTTTGAGAGTATGATGATAATTTGCAAAAATCACACTTAGAATTAAAAATAGGTCGTTAAAGGGTGAAAACCCAAACCAGCCCCCAATCGACCCCGTAGGAGGCACGAACACCTCGTACAGGACCAATGTAACTTATTGGAAATGACCGCGTAGTCTCGGGTCTCCCGGTTTGAAAATATGATGATAATTTGTAAAAATCAAAACTTAGACTAAAAAATAAGCCGTTAAAGGGTGAAAACTCAAACCACCCAGCAAACGACCCCGTAGGGGGCACGAACACCTCGCACGGGTCCAATGTAACTTGTTGGAACTGACCGCGTAGTCTCGGGTCTCCCGATTTGAGAGTATGACGATAATTTGCAAAAATCACACTTAGAGTTAAAAACATGCCGTTAAAGGGTGAAAAACCAAACCGGCCCCCAAACGACCCCTAGGAGGCACGAACACCTCGCACGGGACCAATGTAACTTGTAGGAACTGACCGGGTAGTCCCGGGTCTCCCAGTTTGAGAGTATGACGATAATTTTTAAAAATCACATTTAGAATTAAAAACAGGCCGTTAAAGGGTGAAAACCCAAATCGGCCCTCATTCGACCACGTAGGAGGCACGAACACCTCGCACGGGACCAATGTAACTTGTAGGAACTAACCACGTAGTCTCGAGTCTCTCGGTTTGAGAGTATGACAATAATTTGCATAAATAACCCTTAGTTTAAAATAAGCTGTCAAAGGGTGACAACCCAAACCAACTCCCAAACGACCCCGTAGGAGGCACGAACACCTCGCATGGGACAATGTAACTTGTAGGAACTGACCGCGTAGTCTCGGATCTCCCGGTTTGTGAGTATGACGATAATTTGGAAAAATCACACTTAGAATTAAAAACAGGCCATTAAAGGGAGAAAACCTAAACCGGACCCCAATCGACCCCGTAGGAGGCACGAACACCTCGCACGGGACAAATGTAACTTGTAGGAACTGACAGCATAGTCTCGGGTCTCCCGATTTGTGAATAGGACGATAATTTGCAAAAATCACACTTAGTTAAAAACAAGCCGTCAAAGGGTGAAAACCCAAACCAACCCCCAAACGACCTCGTAGGAGGCACGAACACCTCGCACGGGACCAATATAACTTGTAGGAACTGACCGCGTAGTCCCGGGTCTCCCGGTTTGAAAGTATGACGATAATTTACAAAAATCACACTTAGAATTAAAAATAGGCCGTTTAAGGGGGAAAACCTAAACCGGACCCCAATCGATCACGTAGGTGGCACGAACACATCGCACGGGACCAATGTAACTTGTAGGAACTCACAGCGTAGTCCCGGGTCTCCCGGTTTGTGAATAGGATGGTAATTTGCAAAAATCAACACTTAAACTTAAAAATATGTCATTAAAGGGTGAAAACCGAAACCAACTCCCAAACAACCCCGTAGGTGGCACGAACACCTCGCATGGGATCAATGTAACTTGTAGGAACTGACCGCGTAATCCCGGGTCTCCCGGTTTGAGGGTATGATGATAAATTGCAAAAATCACACTTAGAATTAAAAACAGGCCGTTAAAGGGTGAAAACCCAAACCGGCCCCCCAATCAACCCCGTAGGAGGCACGAACACCTCGCACGGGACTAATGCAACTTGTAGGAACTGACCGCGTAGTCCCGAGTCTCCCGGTTTGAGAGTATGACGATAATTTGCAAAAATAATACTTTGCTAAAAACAAGCCGTCAAAGGGTGAAAACCCCAACCAACCCCCAAACGACCCCGTAGGAGGCACGAACACCTCGCACGTGACAATGTAACTTGTAGGAACTGACCGCGTAGTCCCGGGTCCCCCGGTTTGAGAGTATGACGATAATTTGCAAAAATTACACTTAGAATTAAAAACAGGCCGTTAAAGGGTGAAAACCTAAACCGACCCCCAATCGACTCCGTAGGAGGCACGAACACCTCGCACGGGACCAATGTAACTTATTGGAAATGACCGCGTAGTCTCGGGTCTCCTGGTTTGAAAATATGACGATAATTTGTAAAAATCAAAACTTAACCTTAAAAATAAGCCGTTAAAGGGTGAAAACTCAAAACACCTACCAAACGACCCCGTAAGGGGCACGAACACCTCGCACGGAACCAATGTAACTTGTTGGAACTGACCGCGTAGTCCCGGGTCTCCCGATTTGAGAGTATGACAATAATTTGTAAAAATCACACTTAGAGTTAAAAACATGCCGTTAAAGGGTGAAAACCCAAACCGGCCCCCAAATAACCCCGTAGGAGGCACGAACACCTCCCACGGGACCAATGTAACTTATAGGAACTGACCGAGTAGTTTCGGGTCTCCCGGTTTGAGTGTATGACGATAATTTGCAAAAATCACACTTAGAATTAAAAACAGGTTGTTAAAGGGTGAAAACCCAAACCGACACCCAATCGACCACGTAGGAGGCACGAACACCTCGCACGGGACCAATGTAACTTGTAGGAACTAACCGCATACTCCCGAGTCTCCCGGTTTGAGAGAATGACGATAATTTGTAAAAATAACACTTAGTTAAAAATAAGCCGTCAAAGGGCGAAAACCCAAACCAACCCCTAAACGACCCCGTAGGAGGCACGAACACCTCGCACGGGACCAATGTAACATGTACGAACTGATCGCGTAGTCTCGGATCTCCCGATTTTAGAGTATGACGATAATTTGGAAAAATCACACTTAGAATTAAAAACAGGCCATTAAAGGGTGAAAACCCAAACCGGACCCCAATCAACCCCGTAGGAGGCACGAACACCTCGCACGGGACCAATTTAACTTGTAGGAACTGACAGCATAGTCTCGGGTCTCCTGGTTTGTGAATAGGACGATAATTTGCAAAAATCACACTTAGTTAAAAACAAGCCGTCAAAGGGTGAAAACCCAAACCAACCCCCAAACGACCCCGTAGGAGGCATGAACACCTCGCACGGGACCAATGTCACTTATAGGAACTGATCGCGTAGTCCCGGGTCTCCCGGTTTGAAAGTATGACGATAATTTACAAAAATCACACTTATAATTAAAAATAGGCCGTTAAAGGGGGAAAACCCAAACCGGCCCCCAATCGATCACGTAGGAGGCACGAACACCTCGTATGGGACGAATGTAACTTGTAGGAACTGATAGCGTAGTCTCGGGTCTCCCGATTTGTGAATAGGATGATAAATTGCTAAAATCAACACTTAAACTTAAAAACATGTCGTTAAAGGGTGAAAACCCAAACCAACCCCTAAACGAACCCGAAGGAGGCACGAACACCTCGCACGGGACAAATGTAACTTGTAGGAACTGACCGCGTAGTCTAGGGTCTCCCGGTTTGAGAGTATTACAATAATTTGCAAAAATCACAGTTAGTTAAAAACAAGCCGTCAAAGCCTGAAAACCCAAACCAACTCCCAAACGACCCCGTAGGTGGCACGAACACCTCGCACGGGATCAATGTAACTTGTAGGAACTAACCGCGTAGTCCCGAGTCTCCTGGTTTGAGAGTATAACAATAATTTGCAAAAATCACAGTTTGAATTAAAAACAGGCCGTTAAAGGGTGAAAACCCAAACCGGCCCCTAATCGACCCCGTAGGAGGCACGAATGCCTCGCACGGGACCATTGTAATTTGTAGGAACTGACAGCGTAGTCTCGGGTCTCCCGGTTTGTGAATAGGATGATAATTTGTAAAAATCAACACTTAAACTTAAAAACAATCCGTTAAAGGGTGAAACCCAAACCACCCCCCAAACGACCCCGTAGGAGGCACGTACACCTCGCACGGGACAAATGTAACTTGTAGCAACTGACCGCGTATTCTCGGGTCTCTCGGTTTGAGAATATGACAATAATTTGCAAAAATCAGGACTTAAACTTAAAAACAAGCCATTAAAGGGTGAAAACCTAAACCACCCCCCAAACGACCCTGTAGGGGGCACGAACACCTCGCACGGGACCAAAGTAACTTGTTGGAACTGACCGCGTAGTCCCGGGTCTCCCGGTTTGAAAATATAACGATAATTTGTAAAATCAACACTTAAACTTAAAAACAAGCTGTTAAAGGTTGAAAACCCAAACCACCCACCAAATGACCCCGTAAGGGGCACGAACACCTCGCACGGGACCAATGTCACTTGTCGGAACTGACCGTGTAGTCCCGAGTCTCACGGTTTGAGAGTATGACGATAATTTGCAAAAATCACACTTAGAGTTAAAAAAAAGTCGTCAAAGGGTGAAAACCCAAACCAACCCTCAAACGACCCTGTAGGACGCATGAACACCTCGTACGGGACCAATGTAACATGTAGGAACTGATCGCGTAGTCCCGGGTCTCCCGGTTTGAGAGTATATCGATAATTTGCAAAAATCACACTTAGAATTAAAACAGGCCGTTAAAGTGTGAAAACCCAAAACGGCCCCCAATCGGCCCTGTAGGAGGCACGAACACCTCGCACGGAACCCATGTAACTTGTAGGAATTGACCGCGAAGTCCCGGGTCTCACGGTTTGAGATTATGATGATAATTTGCAAAAATCACACTTAGTTAATAAAAAGCCGTCAAAGGGTGAAAACCCAAACCAACCCCCAAACGACCCCGTAGGAGGCACGAACACCTCGCACGGGACCAATGTAACTAGTAGGAACTGATCGCGTAGTCCCGCGTCTCCCGATTTGAGAGTATGACGATAATTTGCAAAAATCATAGTTAGAATTAAAAACATGTCGTTAAAGGGTGAAAACCCAAACCGGCCCCCAATCGACCCCGTAGAAGGCACGAACACCTCACACAGGACCAATGTGACTTGTAGGAACGGACAGCGTAGTCCCGGGTCTCCCGGTTTGGGAATAGGACGATAATTTGCAAAAATCACACTTAGTTAAAAACAAGCCGTCAAAGGGTGAAAACCCAAACCAACCCCCAAACGACCCCGTAGAAGGCACGAACACCTCGCACGGGAACAATGTAACTTGTAGGAACTGACCGCGTTGTCCCGAGTCTCTCAGTTTGAAAGTCTGACGATAATTTACAAAAATCACACTTACAATTGAAATTAGGCCGTTAAAGGGGGAAAACCCAAACCGGCCCCCAATCGACACCGTAGGAGGCACGAACACCTCGCACGGGACCAATGTAACTTGTAGGAACTAACAGCGTAGTCCCGGGTCTCCCGGTTTGTGAATAGGATGATAATATGCAAAAGTCACACTTTGTTAAAAACTATCCGTCAAAGGGTGAAAACCGAAACCAGCCCCCAAACGACCCCGTAGGAGGCGCGAACACCTCGCACGGGACCAATGTAACTTGTAGGAACTGACCGCGTAGTCCCGGTTCTCCCGGTTTAGGAGTATGATGGTAATTTGCAAAAATCACACTTGGTTAAAAACATACCGTTGAAGGGTGAAAATCAAAATCGGCCCTCAAACGACCCCGTAGGAGGCACGAACACCTCGCACGGGACCAATGTAACTTGTAGGAACTGACCGCGTAGTCCCGGGTCTCCCGGTTTGAGAGTATGACGATAATTTGCAAAAATCACACTTAGAATTAAAAACAGGTCGTTAAAGGGTGAAAATCCAAACCGGCCCCCAATCGACCCCGTAGGAGGCACGAACACCTCGCACGGGACCAATGTAACTTGTAGGAACAGACAGCGTAGTCCCGGGTCTCCCGAATTGTGAATAGGATGATAATTTCCAAAAGTCACACTTAGTTAAAAACTAGCCGTCAAAGGGTGAAAACCCAAACCAACCCCCAAATGACCCCGTAGGAGGCAAGACACCTCGCACGGGACCAATGTAACTTGTTCGAACTGACCGCGTAGTCTCGGTTCTCCCGGTTTGAGAGTATGATGATAATTTGAAAAAATCACAGTTAGAATTAAAAATAGACCGTTAAAGGGTGAAAACCCAAACCGGCCCCCAATCGAACCCTAGGAGGCACGAACACCTCGAGCGGGACCAATGTAACTTATAGGAACTAACAGCGTAGTCCCGAGTCTCCCGGTTTGTGAATACGACGATAATTTGTAAAAATCTACACTTAAACTTAAAAAATGCCGTTAAAGGGTGAAAACCCAAACCAACCCCCAAACGACCCCGTAGGAGGCACGAACACCTCACACGGGACCAATGTAACTTGTAGGAACTGACCGCGTAGTCCCGGGTCTCCTGGTTTGAGACTTTGATGATAATTTACAAAAATCACACTTAGTTAAATACATGCCGTTAAAGGGTGAAAACCAAAACCAGCCCCCAAACGACCCCGTAGGAGGCACGAACACCTCGGACGGGACCAATGTAACTTGTAGGAACTGATCGCCTAGTCCCGGGTCTACCGGTTTGATAGTATGACGATAGTTTGCAAAAATCACACTTAGAGTTAAAAACAGGCTGTTAAAGGATGAAAACCCGAACCGACCCCCAATCTTCCCCGTAGGAGGCACGAACACCTCGCACGGGACCAATGTAACTTGTAGGAAAAGACCGCGTAGTCCCGGGTCTCCCGATTTGAGAGTATGACGATAATTTGCAAAAATCAAACTTCGTTAAAAATAACCCTTCAAAGGGTGAAAACCCAAACCAATCCCCAAACGACCCCGTAGGAGGCACGAACACCTCGCATGGGACCAACGTAAGTTGTAGGAACATACCGCGTACTCGCGGATCTCCCGATTTGAGAGTATGACGATAATTTGAAAAAATCACACTTAAAATTAAAAACAGGCCGTTAAAGGGTGAAAATCCAAACCGGCCCCCAATCGACAACGTATGAGGCACGAACACCTCGCACGGGACCAATGTAACTTGTAGGAACTGATAGCTAAGTCTCGGGTCTCCTGGTTAGAGAATAGGATGATAATTTGCAAAAGTCACACTTAGTTAAAAAGTAGTTGTCAAAGGGTGAAAACCCAAACTAGCCCCAAAATGACCCCGTAGGAGGCACGAACACCTCGCACGGGACAAATATAACTCTTAGGAACTAACCGCAGAGTCCCGGGCATCCCGATTTGAGAGTATGACGATAATTTGCAAAAATCACACTTAGAGTTAAAAATAGGCCGTTAAAGGGTGAAAACTCAAACCAACCCCCAATCGACCCCGTAGGAGTCACGAACACCTCGCACGGGATCAATTTAACTTGTAGGAATTGACATCGTAGTCCCGGGTCTCCCGATTTGTGAATAGGATGATAATTTGCAAAAATCAACACTTAAACTTAAAGACATGTCGTTAAAGGGTGAAAACCCAAACCAACCCCTAAATAAAACCCCGTAGGAGGCACGAACACCTAGCACGGGACCAATGTAACTTGTAGGAACGGACCGCGAAGTCCCCAGTCTCTCGGTTTGAGAGTATGACAATAATTTGCAAAAATCACACTTAGTTAAAAACATGACGTTAATGGGTAAAAACTAAAATTGGCCCCCAAACGACACCGTAGGAGGCACGAACACCTCGGACGGGACCAATGTAACTTGTAGGAACTGATCGCGTAGTCCCGGGTCTATCGGTTTGATAGTATGACGATAATTTGTAAAAATCATACTTAGAGATAAAAACAGGCCGTTAAAGGGTGAAAACCCAAACCGGCCCCCAATCTACCCAGTAGGAGGCACGAACACCTCGCACGGGACCAATGAAACTTGTAGGAACTGATCGCGTAGTCCCGGGTCTCCTAGTTTGAGAGTATGGCGGTAATTTGCAAAAATCACACTTCGTTAAAAATAAGCCGTCAAAGGGTGAAAACCCAAACCAACCACCAAACGACCCCGTAGGAGGAACGAACACCTCGTACGGGACCAATGTAACTTGTAGGAATAGACTGCGTACTCCCAGGTCTCCTGGTTTGAGAGTATGACGATAATTTGCAAAAATCACACTTAAAATTAAAAACAGGCCGTTAAAGGGTGAAAATCCAAACCGGCCCCCAATCGACCCCGTAGGAGGCACGAACTCCTCGCACGGGACCAATGTAACTTGTAAGAACAAATAGCGTAGTCCCGGGTCTCCCGGATTGTGAATAGGACGATAATTTGCAATAGTCACACTTAGTTAAAAACTAGCCGTCAAAGGGCGAAAACCCAAACCAACCCCCAAACAACCCCGTGGGAGGCACGAACACCTCGAACGGGACCAATGTAACTTGTAGGAACTGACCGCGTAGTCCCAAGTCTCCCGGTTTGAGAGTATTACGATAATTTGCAAAAATCACACTTAGAATTAAAAATAGGTCGTTAAAGGGTGAAAACTCAAACCGATCCCCAATCGACCCCGTACGAGGCACGAACACCTCGCACGGGACCAACGTAACATCTAGTGACTGACAGCATAGTCCCGGGTCTCCCAGTTTTTGAATAGGATGATAATTTGCAAAAATCAACACTTAAACTTAAAAACATGCCGTTAAATGGTGAAAACCCAAACCACCCCTAAACGACCCCGTATGAGGCACGAACACCGCACACGGGACCAATGTAACTTGTAGGAACTGACGGCGTAGTCCCGGGTCTCCCGGTTTGAGAGTATGACGATAATTTGCAAAAATCACACTTAGTTAAAAACATGTCGTTAAAGGGTAAAAACCAAAATTGGCCCCCAAACGACCCCGTAGGAGGCACAAACAAATCGGACGGGACCAATGTAACTTGTAGGAACTGATCGCGTAGTCCCGGGTCTACCGGTTTCATAGTATGACGATAATTTGCAAAAATCACACTTACTGTTAAAAACAGGCCGTTAAAGGGTGAAAACCAAAACCGGCCCTCAATCTACCCCGTAGGAGACACGAACACCTCGCACGGGACCAATGAAACTTGGTGGAACTGACAGCGTAGTCCCGGGTCTCCCGGTTCCAGAGTATGACGGTAATTTGCAAAAATCACACTTCGTTAAAAATATGCCGTCAAAGGGTGAAATCCCAAACCAACCCCCAAACGACCCCGTAGGAGGCACGAACACCTCGCACGGGACAAATGTAACTTACAGGAACAGATCGCGTACTCCCGGGTCTCCCGGTTTGAGAGTATAACGATAATTTACAAAAAATCACAGTTAGAATTACAAACAGGCCGTTAAAGGGTGAAAATCCAAATCGGCCCCCAATCAACCCCGTAGGAGGCACGAACACCTGGCACGGGACCAATGTAACTTGTAGGAACTGACAGCGTAGTCCCCGGTCCCCCGTATTGTGGGTAGGACGATAATTTGCAAAATTCACACTTAGTTAAAAACTAGCCTACAAAGGGTGAAAACCCAAACCAACTCCTAAACGACCTCGTAGGAGGCATGAACACCTCGCACGGGACCAATGTAACATGTAGGAACTGATCGCGTAGTCTCGGATCTCCCGATTTTAGAGTATGACGATAATTTGGAAAAATCACACTTAGAATTAAAAACAGGCCGTTAAAGGGTGAAAACTCAAACCGGACCCCAATCGAACCCGTAGGAGGCACGAACACCTCGCACGGGACCAATGTAACTTGTAGGAACTGACAGCATAGTCTCGGGTCTCCTGGTTTGTGAATAGGACGATAATTTGGAAAAATCACAATTAGTTAAAAACAAGCCGTCAAAGGGTGAAAACCCAAACCAACCCCCAAACGACCCAGTAGGAGGCACGAACACCTCGCACGGGACCAATGTAACTTGTAGGAACTGACCGCGTAGTCCCGGGTCTCCCGGTTTGATAGTATGATGATAATTTACGAAAATCACACTTAGAATTAAAAATAGGCCGTTAAAGGGGGAAAACTCGAACCGGCCCCCAATCGATCATGTAGGAGGCATGAACACCTCGTATGGGACCAATGTAACTTATAGGAACTGACAGCGTAGTCTCGGGTATCCCGATTTGTGAATAGGATGATAATTTGCAAAAATCAACACTTAAACTTAAAAACATGTCGTTAAAGGGTGAAAACCCAAACCAACCCCTAAACGACCCCGAAGGAGACACAATCACCTCGCACGGGACAAATGTAACTTGTAGGACCTGACCGCGTAGTCGAGGGTCTCCCGGTTTGAGAGTATTACAATAATTTGCAAAAATCACAGTTTGTTAAAAACAAGCCGTCAAAGGCTGAAAACCCAAACCAACTCCCAAACGACCCCATAGGTGGCACGAACACCGCGCACGGGATCAATGTAACTTGTAGGAACTAACCGCGTAGTCCCGGGTCTCTTGGTTTGAGAGTATAACGATAATTTGCAAAAATCACAGTTTGAATTAAAAACAGGCCGTTAAAGGGTGAAAACCCAAACCGGCCCCCAATCGACCCCGTAGGAGGCATGAATGCCTCGCACGGGACCATTGTAATTTGTAGGAACTGACAGCGTAGTCCCGGGTCTCCCAGTTTGTGAATAGGACGATAATTTGTAAAATCAACACTTAAAATTAAAAATAAGCCGTTAAAGGTTGAAAACCCAAACCACCCACCAAACGACCCCGTAGGGGGCACGAACACCTCGTACGGGACCAATGTCACTTGTCAGAACTGACCGCATAGTCCCGAGTCTCCCGATTTGAGAGTATGACGATAATTTGTAAAAATCACACTTAGAGTGAACAACAAGTCGTCAAACGGTGAAAACCCAAACCAACCCCCAAACGACCCCGTAGGACGCACGAACACCTCGTACGGAACCAATGTAACATGTAGGAACTGATCGCGTTGTCCCGGGTCTCCCAGTTTGAGAGTATATCGATAATTTGCAAAAATCACACTTAGAATTAAAACAGGCCGTTAAAGTGTGAAAACCCAAAACGGCCCCCAATCGGCCCTGTAGGAGGCACGAACACCTCGCACGGAACCAATGGAACTTGTAGGAACTGACCGCGTAGTCCCAGGTCTCCCGGTTTGAGATTATGACGATTATTTGCAAAAATCACACTTAGTTAATAAAAATCCGTCAAAGGGTGAAAACCCAAACCAACCCCCAAACGACCCCGTAGGAGGCACGATCACCTCGCACGGGACCAATGTAACTAGTAGGAACTTACCGCGTAGTCCCGGGTCTCCCGATTTGAGAATATGACGATAATTTGCAAAAATCATAGTTAGAATTAAAAACATGCCGTTAAAGGGTGAAAACCCAAATCGGCCCCCAATCGACCCCGTAGGAGGCACGAACACCTCACACGGGACCAATGTGACTTGTAGGAACGGACACCGTAGTCCCGGGTCTCCCGGTTTGGGAATAGGACGATAATTTGCAAAAATCACACTTAGTTAAAAACAAGCCGTCAAAGGGTGAAAACCCAAACCAACCCCCAAACGACCCCGTAGGACGCACGAATACCTCGTACGGGACCAATGTAACTGTAGGAACTGATCGCGTAGTCCCGGGTCTCCCAGTTTGAGAGTATATCGATAATTTGCAAAAATCACACTTAGAATTAAAACAGGCCGTTAAAGTGTGAAAACCCAAAACGGCCCCCAATCGGCCCTGTAGGAGGCACGAACACCTCGCACGGAACCAATGTAACTTGTAGGAACTGACCGCGTAGTCCCAGGTCTCCCGGTTTGAGATTATGACGATTATTTGCAAAAATCACACTTAGTTAATAAAAAGCCGTCAAAGGGTGAAAACCCAAACCAACCCCCAAACGACCCCGTAGGAGGCACGATCACCTCACACGGGACCAATGTAACTAGTAGGAACTTACCGCGTAGTCCCGGGTCTCCCGATTTGAGAGTATGACGATAATTTGCAAAAATCATAGTTAGAATTAAAAACATGCCGTAAAAGGCTGAAAACCCAAACCGGCCCCCAATCGACCCCGTAGGAGGCACGAACACCTCACACGGGACCAATGTGACTTGTAGGAACGGACAGCGTAGTCCCGGGTCTCCCGGTTTGGGAATAGGACGATAATTTGCAAAAATCACACTTAGTTAAAAACAAGCCGTCAAAGGGTGAAAACCCAAACCAACCCCCAAACGACCCCGTAGAAGGCACGAACACCTCGCACGGGACCAATGTAACTTGTAGGAACTGACCGCATTGTCCCGGGTCTCTCGGTTTGAAAGTCTGATGATAATTTACAAAAATCACACTTAGAATTGAAATTAGGCCGTTAAAGGAGGAAAACCCAAACCGGCCCCCAATCGACACCGTAGGAGGTACGAACACCTCGTACGGGACCAATGTAACTTGTAGGAACTGACAGCGTAGTCCCGGGTCTCCCGGTTTGTGAATAGGACGATAATGTGCAAAAGTCACACTTTGTTAAAAACTAGCCGTCAAAGGGTGAAAACCGAAACTAGCCCCCAAACGACCCCGTAGGAGGCGCGAAACACCTCGCACGGGACCAATGTAACTTATAGGAACTGATCGCGTAGTCCCGGTTCTCCCGGTTAGGGAGTATGATGGTAATTTGCAAAAATCACACTTGGTTAAAAACATGCCGTTGAAGGGTGAAAATCAAAATCGGCCCTCAAACGACCCCGTAGGAGGCTCGAACACCTCGCACGGGATCAATGTATCTTGTAAGAACTGACCGCATAGTCCCGGGTCTCCCGGTTTGAGAGTATGACGATAATTTCCAAAAATCACACTTAGAATTAAAAACAGGTCGTTAAAGGGTGAAAATCCAAACCGGCCCCTAATCAACCCCGTAGGAGGCACGAACACCTCGCACGGGACCAATGTAACTTGTAGGAAGTGACAGCGTAGTCCCGGGTCTCCCGAATTGTGAATAGGACGATAATTTCCAAAAGTCACACTTAGTTAAAAACTAGCCGTCAAAGGGTGAAAACCCAAACCAACCCCCAAATGACCCCGTAGGAGGCAAGACACCTCGCACGGGACCAATATAACTTGTTCGAACTGACCGCCTAGTCTCAGTTCTCCCAGTTTGAGAGTATGACGATAATTTGCAAAAATTACAGTTAGAATTAAAACTAGACCGTTAAAGGGTGAAAATCCAAACCGGCCCCCAATCGACCCCTAGGAGGCACGAACACCTCGGACGGGACCAATGTAACTTGTAGGAACTAACAGCGTAGTCCCGAGTCTCCCGGTTTGTGAATACGATGATAATTTGTAAAAATCACACTTAGTTAAAAACAAGCCGTCAAAGGGTGAAAACCCAAACCAACCCCCAAACGACCCCGTAGAAGGCACGAACACCTCGCACGGGACCAGTGTAACTTGTAGGAACTGACCGCATTGTCCCGGGTCTCTCGGTTTGAAAGTCTGATGATAATTTACAAAAATCACACTTAGAATTGAAAACAGGCCGTTAAAGGGTGAAAACCCAAACCGGCCGCCAATCGGCCCCGTAGGAGGCACGAACGCCTCGCACGGGACCATTGTAATTTGTAGGAACTGACAACGTAGTCTCGGGTCTCCCGATTTGTGAATAGGACGATAATTTATAAAATCAACACTTAAACTTAAAAACAAGTCGTTAAAGGTTGAAAACCCAAAGCACCCACCAAACGACCCTGTAGGGGGCACGGACACGTCGTACGGGACCAATGTCACTTGTCGGAACTGACCGCATAGTCCCGAGTCTCCCGGTTTGAGAGTATGACGATAATTTGCAAAAATCACACTTAGAGTTAAAAATAAGTCGTCAAAGGGTGAAAACCCAAACCAACCCCCAAACGACCCCGTAGGATGCACGAACACCTCGTACGGGACCAATGTAACATGTAGGAACTGATCGCGTAGTCCCGGGTCTCCCAGTTTGAGAGTATATCGATAATTTGCAAAAATCACACTTAGAATTAAAACAGGCCGTTAAAGTGTGAAAACCCAAAACGGCCCCCAATCGGCCCTGTAAGAGGCACGAACACCTCGCACGGAACCAATGTAACTTGTAGGAACTGACCGCGTAGTCCCAGGTCTCCCGGTTTGAGATTATGACGATTATTTGCAAAAATCACACTTAGTTAATAAAAAGCCGTCAAAGGGTGAAAACCCAAACCAACCCCCAAACGACCCCGTAGGAGGCACGATCACCTCACACGGGACCAATGTAACTAGTAGGAACTTACCGTGTAGTCCCGGGTCTCCCGATTTGAGAGTATGACGATAATTGGCAAAAATCATAGTTAGAATTAAAAACATGCCGTTAAAGGGTGAAAACCCAAACCGGCCTCCAATCGACCTCGTAGGAGGCACGAACACCTCACACGGGACCAATGTGACTTGTAGGAACGGACAGCGTAGTCCCGGGTCTCCCGGTTTGGGAAGAGGACGATAATTTGCAAAAATCACACTTAGTTAAAAACAAGCCGTCAAAGGGTGAAAACCCAAACCAACCCCCAAACGACCCCGTAGAAGGCACGAACACCTCGCATGGGACCAATGTAACTTGTAGGAACTGACCGCGTTGTCCCGGGTCTCTCGGTTTGAAAGTCTGACGATAATTTACAAAAATCACACTTAGAATTGAAATTAGGCCGTTAAAGGGGGAAAACCCAAACCGACCCCCAATCGACACCATAGGAGGCACAAACACCTCGCACGGGACCAATGTAACTTGTAGGAACTGACAGCGTAGTCCCGGGTCTCCCGGTTTGTGAATAGGACGATAATGTGCAAAAGTCACACTTTGTTAAAAACTAGCAGTCAAAGGGTGAAAACCCAAACCAGCCCCCAAACGACCCCGTAGGAGGCGCGAACACCTCGCACGGGACCAATGTAACTTGTAGGAACTGACCGCGTAGTCCCGGTTCTCTCGCTTTGGGAGTATGACGGTAATTTGCAAAAATCACACTTGGTTAAAAACATGCCGTTGAAGGGCGAAAATCAAAATCGGCCCTCAAACGACCCCGTATGAGGCACGAACACCTCGCACATGACCAATGTAACTTGTAGGAACCGACCGCGTAGTCCCGGGTCTCCCAATTTGAGAGTATGACGATAATTTGCTAAAATCACACTTAGAATTAAAAACAGGTCGTTAAAGGGTGAAAATCCAAACTGGCCCCCAATCGACCCCGTAGGAGGCACGAACACCTCGCACGGGACCAATCTAACTTATACGAACTGACAGCGTAGTCCCGGGTCTCCCGAATTATGAATACGACGATAATTTCCAAAAGTCACAATTAGTTAAAAACTAGCCGTCGAAGGGTGAAAACCCAAACCAACCCCCAAATGACCCCGTAGGAGGCAAGACACCTCGCACGGGACCAATATAACTTGTTCGAACTGAACGCGTAGTCTCGATTCTCCTGGTTTGAGAGTATGACGATAATTTGCAAAAATTACAGTTAGAATTAAAACTAGACCGTTAAAGGGTGAAAACCCAAGCCGGCCCCCAATCGACCCCTAGGAGGAACGAACACCTCGCACGGGACCAATGTAACTTGTAGGAACTAACAGCGTAGTCCCGAGTCTCCCGGTTTGAGAATACGACGATAATTTGTAAAAATCTACACTTAAACTTAAAAACATGTCGTTAAAGGGTGAAAACCCAAACCAACCCCCAAACGACCCCGTAGGAGGCACGAACACCTCACACGGGACCAATGTAACTTGTAGGAACTAACAACGTAGTCCCGGGTCTCCCGGTTTGTGAATAGGATGATAATTTGCAAAAATCAACACTTAAACTTAAAAACATGCCGTTAAAGGGTGAAAATCCAAACCAGCCCCCAAACGACCCCGTAGGAGGCACAAACACCTCGCACGGGACCAATGTACCTTGTAGGAACTGACCGCGTAGTCCCGGGTCTCCCGGTTTGAGACTTTGATGATAATTTACAAAAATCACACTTAGTTAAATACATGCCGTTAAAGGGTGAAAACCAAAACCAGCCCCCAAACGACCCCGTAGGAGGCACGAACACCTCGGACGGGACCAATGTAACTTGTAGGAACTGATCGCCTAGTCCCGGGTCTACCGATTTGATAGTATTACGATAATTTGCAAAAATCACATTTAGAGTTAAAAACAGGCTGTTAAAGGATGAAAACCCAAACCGGCCCCCAATCTTCCCCGTAGGAGGCACGAACACCTCGCACGGGACCAATGTAACTTGTAGGAACAGACCGCGTAGTCCCGGGTCTCCCGATTTGAGAGTATGCCGATAATTTGCAAAAATCAAACTTCGTTAAAAATAAGCCGTCAAAGGGTGAAAACCCAAACCAACCCCCAAACGACCCCGTAGGAGGCACGAACACCTCGCCTGGGACCAATGTACCTTTTAGGAACAGACCGCGTACTCTCGGATCTCCCGGTTTGAGAGTATGATGATAATTTGAAAAAATCACACATAGAATTAAAAACAGGTCGTTAAAGGGTGAAAATCCAAACCGGCCCCCAATCGACAACGTATGAGGCACGAACACCTCGCACGGGACCAATGTAACTTGTAGGAACTGACAGCTTAGTCTCGGGTCTCCCGGTTAGAGAATAGGATGATAATTTGCAAAAGTCACACTTAGTTAAAAACAAGTCGTCAAAGGGTGAAAACCCAAACCAGCCCCAAAATGACCCCGCAGGAGGCACGAACACCTCGTACGGGACAAATATAACTTGTAGGAACTGACCGCATAGTCCCGGGATTCCTGATTTGAGAGTATGACGATAATTTGCAAAAATCACACTTAGAGTTAAAAATAGGCCGTTAAAGGGTGAAAACTCAAACCAACCCCCAATCGTCCCCGTAGGAGGCACGAACACCTCGCACGGGATCAATTTAACTTGTAGGAACTGACAGCGTAGTCCCGGGTCTCCCGGTTTGTGAATAGGACGATAATTTGCAAAAATCAACACTTAAACTTAAAAACATGTCGTTAAAGGGTGAAAACCCAAACCAACCCCTAAACGACCCCTTAGGAGGCACGAACACTTAGCACGGGACCAATGTAACTTGTAGGAACTGACCGCGAAGTCCCCAGTCTCCCGGTTTGAGAGTATGACGATAATTTTCAAAAATCACACTTAGTTAAAAACATGACGTTAATGGGTAAAAACTAAAATCGGCCCCCAAACGACACTATAGGAGGCACGAACACCTCGGACGGGACCAATGTAACTTGTAGGAACTGATCGCGTAGTCCCGGGTCTACCGGTTTAATAGTATGACGATAATTTGTAAAAATCATACTTAGAGATAAAAACAGGCCGTTAAAGGGTGAAAACCCAAACCGGCCCCCAATCTACCCAGTAGGAGGCACGAACGCCTCGCACGGGACCAATGAAACTTGTAGGAACTGATCGCGTAGTCCCGGGTCTCCTAGTTTGAGAGTATGGCGGTAATTTGCAAAAATCACACTTGGTTAAAAATAAGCCGTCAAACGGTGAAAACCCAAACCAACCACCAAACGACCCCGTAGGAGGCACGAACACCTAGCACTGGACCAATGTAACTTGTAAGAATAGACCGCGTACACCCGGGTCTCCCGGTTTGAGAGTATGACGATAATTTGCAAAAATCACACTTAAAATTAGCAACAGGTCGTTAAAGGGTGAAAATCCAAACCGGCCCCCAAGCGACCCCGTAGGAGGCACGAACTCCTCGCACGGGACCAATGTAACTTGTAGGAACTGACAGCTTAGTCTCGGGTCTCCCGGTTAGAGAATAGGACGATAATTTGCAAAAGTCACACTTAGTTAAAAACTAGTCGTCAAATGGTGAAAACCCAAACCAGCCCCAAAATGACCCCGTAGGAGGCACGAACACCTCGCACGGGACAAATATAACTTGTAGGAATTGACCGCATAGTACCGGGCATCCTGATTTGAGAGTATGACAATAATTTGCAAAAATCACACTTAGAGTTAAAAATAGGCCGTTAAAGGGTGAAAACTCAAACCAACCCCCAATCGACCCCGTAGGAGGCACGAACACCTCGCACGGGATCAATTTAACTTGTAGGAACTGATAGCGTAGTCTCGGGTCTCCCGGTTTGTGAATAGGATGAGAATTTGCAAAAATCAACACTTAAACTTAAAAACATGTCGTTAAAGGTTGAAAACCCAAACCAACCCCTAAACGACCCCTTAGGAGGCACGAACACTTAGCACGGGACCAATGTAACTTGTAGGAACTGACCACGAAGTCCCCAGTCTCCCGGTTTGAGAGTATAACGATAATTTGCAAAAATCACACTTAGTTAAAAACATGACGTTAATGGGTAAAAACTAAAATCGGCCCCCAAACGACACTATAGGAGGCACGAACACCTCGAACGGGACCAATGTAACTTGTAGGAACTGATCGCGTAGTCCCGGGTCTACCGATTTGATAGTATGACGATAATTTGTAAAAATCATACTTAGAGATAAAAACAGGCCGTTAAAGGGTGAAAACCCAAACCGGCCCCCAATCTACCCAGTAGGAGGCACAAACGCCTCGCACGGGACCAATGAAACTTGTAGGAACTGATCGCGTAGTCCCGGGTCTCCCAGTTTGAGAGTATGGCGGTAATTTGCAAAAATCACACTTCGTTAAAAATAAACCGTCAAACGGTGAAAACCCAAATCAACCACCAAACGACCCCGTAGGAGGCACGAACACCTAGCACTGGACCAATGTAACTTGTAGGAATAGACCGCGTACACCCGGGTCTCCCGGTTTGAGAGTATGACGATAATTTGCAAAAATCACACTTAAAATTAAAAACAGGTCGTTAAAGGGTGAAAATCCAAACCGGCCCCCAATCGACCCCGTAGGAGGCACGAACTCCTCGCACGGGACCAATGTAACTTGTAGTAACTGACAGCTTAGTCTCGGGTCTCCCGGTTAGAGAATAGGACGATAATTTGCAAAAGTCACACTTAGTTAAAAACTAGTCGTCAAAGGGTGAAAACCTAAACCAGCCCCAAAATGACCCCGTAGGAGGCACGAACACCTCGCACGGGACAAATATAACTTGTAGGAATTGACCGCATAGTACCGGGCATCCTGATTTGAGAGTATGACAATAATTTGCAAAAATCACACTTAGAGTTAAAAATAGGCCGTGAAAGGGTGAAAACTCAAGCCAACCCCCAATCGACCCCGTAGGAGGCACGAACACCTCGCACGGGATCAATTTAACTTGTAGGAACTGACAGCGTAGTCCCGGGTCTCCCGTTTTGTGAATAGGACGAGAATTTGCAAAAATCAACACTTAAACTTAAAAACATGTCGTTAAAGGTTGAAAATCCAAACCAACCCCTAAACGACCCCTTAGGAGGCACGAACACTTAGCACGGGACCAATGTAACTTGTAGGAACTGACCGCGAAGTCCCCAGTCTCCCGATTTGAGAGTATAACGATAATTTGCAAAAATCACACTTAGTTAAAAATATGAAGTTAATGGGTAAAAACTAAAATCGGCCCCCAAACGACACCGTAGGAGGCTCGAACACCTCGGACGGGACCAATGTAACTTGTAGGAACTGATCGGGTAGTCCCGGGTCTACCGGTTTGATAGTATGACGATAATTTGTAAAAATCATACTTAGAGATAAAAACAGGCCGTTAAAGGGTGAAAACCCAAACCGGCCCACAATCTACCCAGTAGGAGGCACGAACACCTCGCACGGGACCAATGAAACTTATAGGAACTGATCGCGTAGTCCCAGGTCTCCCAGTTTGAGAGTATGGCGGTAATTTGCAAAAATCACACTTCGTTAAAAATAAGCCGTCAAAGGGTGAAAACCCAAACCAACCACCAAACGACCCCGTAGGAGGCACGAACACCTAGCACGGGACCAATGTAACTTATAGGAATAGACCGCGTACTCCCGGGTATCCCGGTTTGAGAGTATGGTGATAATTTGCAAAAATCACACTTAAAATTAAAAGGAGGTCGTTAAAGGGTGAAAATCCAAACCGGCCCCCAATCGACCCCGTAGGAGGCACGAACTCCTCGCACGGGACCAACGTAACTTGTAAGAACAAACAGCGTAGTCCCGGGTCTCCCGGATTGTGAATAGGACGATAATTTGGAAAAATCACACTTAGTGAAAAACTAGCCGTCAAAGGGTGAAAACCCAAACGACCCCGTAGATGGCACGAACACATCGCTCGAGACTAATGAAACTTGTTAGAACTGACTGCGTAGTCCCGGGTCTCCCGGTTTGAGAGTAAGACGATAATTTGTAAAAATCACATTTAGAATTAAAAACAGGCCGTTAAAGTGTGAAAACCCAAAACGACCCCCAATCGGCCCTGTAGGAGGCACGAACACCTCGCACGGAACCAATGTTACTTGTAGGAACTAACAGCGTAGTCCCGGGTCTCCCGGTTTGTGAATAGGATGATAATTTGTAAAAATCAACACTTAAACTTAAAAACATGCCGTTAAAGGGTGAAAATCCAAAACAACCCCCGAAGGACCCCGTAGGAGGCACGAACACCTCGCACGGGACCAATGTAACTTGTAGGAACTGACCGCGTAGTCCCGGGTCTCCCGGTTTGAGATTTTGATGATAATTTATAAAAATCACACTTAGTTAAATACATGCCCTTAAAGGGTGAAAACCAAAATTGGCCCCCAAACGACCCCGTAGGAGGCACGAACACCTCGCACGGGACTAATGTAACTTGTAGGAACTGACCGCGTAGTCCCGGGTCTCCCGGTTTGAGATTATGATAATAATTTATAAAAATCACACTTAGAGTTAAAAACAGGCCTTTAAAGGGTGAAAACCCAAGCCGGCCCCTAATCGACCCCGTACGAGGCACGAACACCTCGCACGGGACCGATGTAACTTGTAGGAACTGATACCGTAGTCCCGGGTCTCCCGGTTTGTGAATAGGATGATAATTTGGAAAAATCAACACTTAAACTTAAAAACATGCCGTTAAAGGGTGAAAACCCAAACCAGCCCCTAAACGGCCCCGTAGGAGGCACGAACACCTCACACGGGACCAATGTAACTTGTAGGAACTGACGGCGTAGTCCCGGGTCTCCCGGTTTGAGAGTATGACGATAATTTGCAAAAATCACACTTAGTTAAAAACATGTCGTTAAAGGGTTAAAACCAAAATTGGCCCCCAAACGACCCCGTAGGAGGCACAAATAAATCAGACGGGACCAATGTAACTTGTAGGAACTGATCGCGTAGTCCCGGGTCTACCGGTTTCATAGTATGACGATAATTTGTAAAAATCATACTTAGAGACAAAAACAGGCCGTTAAAGGGTGAAAACCCAAACCGGCACCCAATCTACCCCGTAGGAGGCACGAACACCTCGCACGGGACCAATGAAACTTGTTGGAACTGACAGCGTAGTCCCGGGTCTCCCGGTTTGAGAGTATGACGGTAATTTGCAAAAATCACACTTCGTTAAAAATATGCCGTCAAAGGGTGAAAACCGAAACCAACCCCCAAACGACCCCGTAGGAGGCAGCAACACCTCGCACGGTACCAATGTAACTTGCAGGAACAGACCGCGTACTACCGGGTCTCCCGGTTTGAGAGTATAACGATAATTTACAAAAATCACACTTAGAATTAAAAACAGGTCGTTAAAGGGTGAAAATCCAAATCGGCACCCAATCAACCCCGTAGGAGGCACGAACACCTCGCACGGGACCAATGTAACTTGTAGGAACTGACAGCGTAGTCCCGGGTCCCCCGGATTGTGAATAGGACGATAATTTACAAAATTCACACTTAGTTAAAAACTAGCCGTCAAAGGATGAAAAGCCAAACCAACCCCCAAATGACCCCGTAGGAGGCACGACACCTCGCACGGGACCAATGTAACTTGTTCGAACTGACCGCATAGTCTCGGGTCTCCCGGTTTGAGAGTATGACGATAATTTGCAAAAATCACACTTAGAATTAAAAATAGGTCGTTAAAGGGTGAAAACAAAAACTGGCCCCCAATCAACCCCTAGGAGGCACGAACACCTCGCACAGGACCAATGTAACTTGTTGGAACTAATAGCGTAGTCCCGGGTCTCCCGATTTGTGAATAGGACGATAATTTGCAAAAATCAACACTTAAACTGAAAAACATGCAGTTAACGGGTGAACACCCAAACCAACCCCCAAACGACCCTGTAGGAGGCACGAACACCTCACACGGGACCAATGTAACTTTTAGGAATTGACCGCGTAGTCCCGGGTCTCTCGGTTTGAGAGTTTGACAATAATTTACAAAAATCACACTTAGTTAAATACATGCCGTTAAAGGGAGAAAACCAAAACCGACCCCCAAACGACCCCGTAGGAGGCACGAACACCTCGGACGGGGCCAATGTAACTTGTAGGAATTGATCGCGTAGTCCCGGGTCTATCGGTTTGATAGTATGATGATAATTTGTGAAAATCACACTTACAGTTAAAAACAGGCGGTTAAAGGGTGAAAACCCAAACCGGCCCCCAATCTACCCCGTAGGAGGCATGAACACCTCGCACGGGACTAATGTAACTTGTAGAGACTGACCGCGTTGTCCCGAGTCTCCCGATTTGAGAGTATGACGATAATTTGCAAAAATCAAACTTCATTAAAAGCAAGTCGTCAAAGGGTGAAAACCCAAACCAACCCCCAAACGACCCTGTAGGAGGCACGAACGCCTCGCATGGGACCAATGTAACTTGTAGGAACATACCGCATACTCATGGGTCTCCTGGTTTGAGAGTATGACGATAATTTGAAAAAAAATACAATTAGAATTAAAAACAGGTCGTTAAAGGGGGAAAATCCAAACTGGCCCCCAATCGACACCGTAGGAGGTACGAACACCTCGCACAGCACCAATGTAACTTCTAGGAACTGACAGCGTAGTCCCGGGTCTCTCGGTTTTTGAATAGGACAATAATTTGTGAAAGTCACACTTAGTTAAAAACTAGTCGTCAAAGGGTGAAAACCCAAACCAGCCCCCAAACGACCCCGTAGGAGGCACGAACACCTCGCACGGGAACAATGTAACTTGTAGAAACTGACCGCGTATTCCCGGGTCTCCCGGTTTGAGAATATGAAGATAATTTACAAAAATCACACTTAGTTAAAAACATGACGTTAAAGGGTGAAAACTAAAACCGGCCCTCAAACTACCCCGTAGGAGGCACGAACACCTCGCACGGGACCAATGTAACTTGTAGGAACTGACCGCGTAGTCCCGGGTATCCCGGTCTGAGAGTATGACGTTAAATTGCAAAAATCACACTTAGAGTTAAAAATAGGCCGTTAAAGGGTGAAACAGAAACCGACCCCCAATCGACCCCATACGAGGCACGAACACCTCGCACGGAACCAACATAACTTGTAGGACCTGACAGCATAGTCTAGGGTCTCCCGGTTTGTGAATAGGATGATAATTTGAAAAAATCAACACTTAAACTTAAAAACATGTTCGAACTAACCGCGTAGTCCCGGTTCTCCCGGTTTGAGAGTATGACGATAATTTGCAAAAATCACACCTAGAATTAAAAACAGGCCGTTAAAGGGTGAAAATCCAAACTGGCCCCCAATCGACCCCTAGGAGGCACGAACACCTCGCAAGGGACCAATGTAACTTGTTGGAACTAAAAGCGTACTCCGGGGTCTCCCGGTTTGTGAATAGGACGATAATTTGCAAAAATCAACACTTAAACTGAAAAATATGCCGTTAACGGGTGAAAACCCAAACCAACCCCCAAACGACCCCGTAGGAGGCACGAACAACTCGCACGGGACCAATGTAACTTGTAGTAATTGACCGCGTAGTCCCGGGTCTCTCGGTTTGAGAGTTTGACAATAATTTAAAAAAATCACACTTAGTTAAATACATGCCGTTAAAGGGTGAAAACCAAAACCGACCCCCAAACGACCCCGTAGGAGGCACGAACACCTCGGACGGGGCCAATGTAACTTTTAGGAACTGATCGCGTAGTCCTGGGTCTACCGGTTTGATAGTATGACGATAATTTACAAAATTCACACTTAGAGTTAAAAACAGACCGTTAAAGGGTGAAAACCCAAACCGACCCCCAATCGACCCCGTAGGAGGCATGAAAACCTCGCACGTGACTAATATAACTTGTAGGAACTGATCGCGTAGTCCCGGGTCTCCCGATTTGAGAGTATGACGATAATTTGCAAAAATCAAACTTCGTTAAAAATAAGTCGTCAAAGGGTGAAAACTCAAACCAACCCCCAAACGACCCCGTAAGAGGTAGGAACGCCTCGCATGGGACCAATGTAACTTGTAGGAACAGATCGCGTACTCTCGGGTCTCCCGGTTTGAGAGTATGATGATAATTTGAAAAAATCACAGTTAGAATTAAAAACAGGTCGTTAAAGGGAGAAAATCCAAACTGACCCCCAATCGACACCGTAGGAGGCACGAACACCTCTCACGGTACCAATGTAACTTGTAGGAACTGACAGCGTAGTCCCGAGTCTCTCGATTTTTGAATACGATGAGAATTTGTAAAAGTCACACTTAGTTAAAAACTAGTCGTCAAAGGGTGAAAACCCAAACCAACCCCCAAACGACCCCGTAGGAGGCACGAACACCTCGCACGGGAATAATGTAACTTGTAAAAACTGACCGCGTAGTCCCGGGTCTCCCGGTTTGAGAGTATGACGATAATTTACAAAAATCACACTTGGTTAAAAACATGACGTTAAAGGGTGAAAACCAAAACCGGCCCTCAAACGACCCCGTAGGAGGCACGAACACCTCGCACGGGACCATTGTAACTTGTAGGAACTGACCGCGTAGTCCCGGGTATCCCGATCTGACAGTATGATGATAAATTGCAAAAATCACACTTAGAGTTAAAAATAGGCCGTTAAAGGGTGAAAACTCAAACCGACCCCCAATCGACCCCGTATGAGGCACGAACACCTCGTACGGGACCAACGTAACTTGTAGGAACTCACAGCATAGTCCCGGTCCCCCAGTTTGTGAATAGGATGATAATTTGCAAAATCAACACTTAAACTTAAAAACATGCCGTTAAATGGTGAAAACCCAAACCAGCCCCTAAACGACCCCGTAGGAGGCACGAACACCTCACACGGGACCAATGTAACTTGTAGGAACTAACGGCGTAGTCCCAGATCTCCCGGTTTGAGAGTATGACGATAATTTGCAAAAATCACACTTAGTTAAAAACATGTCGTTAAAGGGTAAAACCCAAAATCGGCCCCCAAACGACCCCGTAGGAGGCACAAACAAATCGGACGGGACCAATGAAACTTGTAGGAACTGATCGCGTAGTCTCGGGTCTACCGGTTTCATAGTATGACGATAATTTGCAAAAATCACACTTAGTGTTGAAAACAGGCCGTTAAAGGGTGAAAACCCAAACCGGCCCCCAATCTACCCCGTAGGAGGCACGAACACCTCGCACGGGACCAATGAAACTTGTTAGAACTGACAACGTAGTCTCGGGTCTCTCGGTTTGAGAGTATGACGGTAATTTGTAAAAATCACACTTCGTAAAAAATATGCCGACAAAGGGTGAAGACCCAAACCAACCCCCAAACGACCCCGTAGGAGGCACGAACACCTTGTACGGGACCAATGTAACTTGCAGGAACAGACCGCGTACTTCCGGGTCTCCCGGTTTGAGAGTATGACGATAATTTGCAAAAATCTTACTTAGAATTAAAAACAGGCCGTTAAAGGGTGAAAATCCAAATCGGCCCCCAATCAACCCCGTAGGAGGCACGAACACCTCGCACGGGACCAATGTAACTTGTAGGAACTGAAAGCGTAGTCCCGAGTCCCCCGAACTGCGAATAGGATGATAATTTGCAAAAGTCACACTTAGTTAAAAACTAGCCTTCAAAGGGTGAAAAGCCAAACCAACCCCCAAATGACCCCGTATGAGGCACGACACCTCACACGGGACCAATGTAACCTTGTTCGAACTGACCGCGTAGTCCCGGGTCTCCCGGTTTGAGAGTACGACGATAATTTGCAAAAATCACACTTAGAATTAAAAACAGGTCGTTAAAGGGTGAAACCCCAAACTGGCCCCCAATCGACCCCTAGGAGGCACGAACACCTCGCACGGGACCAATGTAACTTGTAGGAACTGACCACGTAGTCCCGGGTCTCCCGGTTTAAGAGTTTGATGATAATTTACAAAAATTACACTTATTTAAATACATGCCATTAAAGCGTGAAAACCAAAATCAGCCCCCAAACGACCCCGTAGGAGGCACGAACACCTCGCACGGGACCAATGTAACTTGTAGGAACTGACCGCGTAGTCTCGGGTCTCCCGATTTGAGAGTATGATGATAATTTTCAAAAATCACACTTAGAGTTAAAAACAGGCCGTTAAAGGGTGAAAACCCAAACGGGCCCCCAATCGACCCCGTACGAGGCACGAACACCTCGCACGGGACCAATGTAACTTTTAGGAACTGATAGTGTAGTCCAGGGTCTCCCGATTTGTGAATAGGACGATAATTCGCAAAAATAAAACTTCGTTAAAAACAAGCCGTCAAAGGGTGAAAACCCAAACTAACCCCCAAATGACCCCGTAGGAGGCACGAACATCTCGCATGGGACCAATGTAAATTGTAGGAACCGACCGCGTACTCCCGACTTGAGAGTATGATGATAATTTCAAAAAATCACACTTAGAATTAAAAATAGGCCGCTAAAGGGTGAAAAACCAAATCGGCCCCCAATCGACACCGTAGGAGGTACGAACACCTCGCACGGGACGAATGTAACTTGTAGGAACTGACAGCGTAGTCCCGGGCCTCCCGGTTTGTGAATAGGACGATAATTTTTAAAAGTCACACTTAGTTCAAAACAAGCCGTTAAAGGGTGAAAATAAAAAACGGGCCTCAAACAACCCCGTAGGAGGCACGAACGCCTTGCACGGGACCAATGTAACTTGTAGGAACTGACCGTGTAGTCCCGGGTATCCCGGTTTGAGAGTATGACGATAATTTGAAAAAATCACACTTAGAGTTAAAAATAGTCCATTAATGGGTGAAAACTCAAACAGACCCCCAATCAACACTGTACGAGGTACGAACACCTCGCACGGGACCAACGTAACCTGTAGGAATTGACAGCGTAGTCCCGGGTCTCCCGGTTTGTCAATAGGATGATAATTTACTAAAATCAACACTTAAACTTAAAAACATGCCGTTAAAGGGTGAAAACCCAAACCAGCCCCTAAACGACCCCGTAGGAGGCACGAACACCTCGCACGGGACCAATGTAACTTGTAGGAACAGACCGCGTACTCCCGGGTCTCCCAGTTTGAGAGTATGACGATAATTTGCAAAAATCACACTTAGATAAAAACATGCCGTTAAAGGGTAAAAACCAAAATTGGCCCCCAAACGACCCCGTAGGAGGCACGAACACCTCGGATGGGACCAATGTAACTTGTAGGAACTGATCGGGTAGTCCCGGTTCTACCGATTTGATAGTATGACGATAATTTGCACAAATCACACTTAGAGTTAAAAACAGGCCGTTAAAGGGTGAAAACCCAAACCGACCCCCAATCTACCCCGTAGGAGGCACGAACACCTCGCATGGGACCAATGAAACTCGTAGGAACTGACCACGTAGTCCCGGGTCTCCCAGTTTGAGTGTTTGATGGTAATTTGCAAAAATCACACTTCGTTTAAAATAAGCCGTCAAAGGGTGAAAACCCAAACCAACCCCCAAACGACCCCATAGGAGGCACGAACACCTCGCACGGGACCAATGTAACTTGTAGGAACAGACCGTGTACTCCCGGGTCTCCCGGTTTGAGAGTATGACGATAATTTGTAAAAATCACACTTAGAATTAGAAACAGGCCGTTAAAGGGTGAAAGTCCAAATCGGCCCCCAATCAACCCCGTAGGAGGCAAGAACACCTCGCACGAAACCAGTATAACTTGTAGGAACTGACAGCGTAGTCCCGGGTCTCTCGGATTGTGAATAGGACGATAATTTGCAAAAGTCACACTTAGTGAAAAAATAGCCGTCAAAGGGTGAAAACCCAAACCAACCCCCAAACGACCGCGTAGGAGGCACGGACACATCGCACGAGACCAATCTAACTTGTTGGAACTGACTGTGCAGTCCCGGGACTCCCGGTTTGAGAGTATGATGACAATTTGCAAAAATCACACATAGAATTATAAAGAGGTCGTTAAAGGGTGAAAACTCAAACCGGCCCCCAATCGACCCCTAGGAGGCACGAACACCTCGCACGGGACCATTGTAACTTGTAAGAACGAACAGCGTAGTCCCGAGTCTCCCGGTTTGTGAATAGGACGATAATTTGCAAAAATCAACACTTAAATTTAAAAACATGTCGTTAAAGGGTGAAAACCCAAACCAACCCCGAAACGACCCCGTAGGAGGCACGAACACCTCACACGAGACCAATGTAACTTGTAGGAACTGACTGCGTAGTCCCGAGTCTCCCGGTTTGAGAGTTTGACGATAATTTACAAAAATAACACTTAGTCAAATACATGCCGTTAAAGGGTGAACACCAAAACCGGCCCCCAAAAGACCCCGTAGGAGGCACGAACACCTCGCATGGGACCAACGTAACTTGTAGAAACTGACAGCGTAGTCCCGGGTCTCTCGATTTGTGAATAGGATGATAATTTGCAAAAATCAACACTTAAACTTAAAAACATGCCATTAAAGGGTGAAACCCCAAACCAGCCCCTAAACGACCCCGTAGGAGGCACGAACACCTCGCAAGGGACCAATGTAACTTGTAGGAACTGACCGCGTAGTCCCGGGTCTCCCGGTTTGAGACTATGACGATACTTTGCAAAATTCACATTAATTTAAAAACATGCCGTTAAAGGGTAAAAACCAAAATCGTCCCCAAAACGACCCCGTAGGAAGCACGAACACCTCGGACGGGACCAATGTAACTTCTAGGAACTGATCACGTAGTCCCGGGTCTACCGGTTTGATAGTATGACGATAATTTACAAAAATCACACTTAGAGTTAAAAACAGGCCGTTAAAGGGTGAAAACCCAAACCGGCCCCCAATCTACCCAATAGGAGGCACGAACACCTCGCACGGCACCAATGAAACTTGTAGGAACTGACCGCATAGTCCCGGGTCTCCCAGTTTGAGAGTATGATGGTAATTTGCAAAAATCACACTTCGTTTAAAATAAGTCGTCAATGGGTGAAAACCTAAACCAACCCTCAAACGACCCCATAGGAGGCACGAACACCTCGCACGGAACCAATGTAACTTGTAGGAAAAACCCGCATACTCCCGGGTCTCCCGGTTTGAGAGTATGAGGATAATTTGTAAGAATCACACTTTGAATTAAAAACAGGTCGTTAAAGGGTAAAAATCCAAACCGGCCCCCAATCAACACCGTTGGAGGCATGAACACCTCGCACGGGACCAATGTAACTTGTAGGAACTGACAGCGCACTCCCGGGTCTCTCGGATTATGAATAGGACGATAATTTACAAAAGTCGCACTTAGTGAAAAACTAGCCGTCAAAGCGTGAAAACCAAAACCAACCCCCAAACGACCCCGTAGGAGGCACGAACACATCGCACGAGACCAATGTAAATTGTTGGAACTGACTGCGTAGTCCCGGGTCTCTCGGTTTGAGAGCATGACGATAATTTGCAAAAATCACACTTAGAATTAAAAACAGGCCGTTAAAGGGTGAAAACTCAAACCGGCCTCCAATCGACCCCTAGGAGGCACGAACACCTCGCACGGAACCAATGTAACTTGTAGGAACTAGCAGCGTAGTCCTGCGTCTCCCGGTTTGTGAATAGGATGATAATTTGCAAAAATCAACACTTAAACGTAAAAACATGCGTTAAAGCGTGAAAACCAAAACCAACCCCCAAAAGACCCCGTAGGAGGCACGAACACCTCGCACGGGACCAATGTAACTTGTAGGGACTGACCGCGTAGTCCCGGGTCTACCGGTTTGAGAGTTTGAAGATAATTTAAAAAAATCACACTTAGTCAAATACATGTCGTTAAAGGGTGAAAACCAAAACCGACCACCAAACGACCCCGTAGGAGGCACGAACACCTCGCACGGGACTAATGTAACTTCTAGGAAATGACCGCGTAGTCCCGGGTCTCCCGATTTGAGAGTATGATGATAATTTGCAAAAATCACACTTAGAGTTAAAAACAGGTCGTTAAAGGGTGAAAACCCAAACCGGCCCTAATCGACCTCGTACGAGGCACGAACACCTCGCATGAGACCAATGTAACTTGTAGGAACTGATAGCGTAGTTCCGGGTCTCCCGGTTTGTGAATAGGACGATAATTTGCAAAAATCAACACTTAAACTTAAAAACATGTCATTAAAGGGTGAAAACCAAACCAGCCCCCAAACGACCCCGTATGAGGCACAAACACCTCGCACGGGACGAATGTACCTTGTAGGAACTGACCGCGTTGCCCCAGGTCTCCCGATTTGAGAGTATGACGATTATTTGCAAAAATCACACTTAGTTAAAAATAAGCCGTCAAAGGGCGAAAATCCAAACCAACCACCAAATGACCCCGTAGGAGGCACGAACACCTCGCATGGGACGAATGTAACTTGTAGGATTTGACCGCGTAGTCCCGGGTCTCCCGATTTGAGAGTATGACGATAATTTGCAAAAATCACACTTAGAATTAAAATGGGCCATTAAAGGGTGAAAACCCAAACCGACCCCCAATCGACCCCGTAGGAGGCACGAACACCTCGCACGGGACCAATGTCACTTGTAGGAACTGACAGCGTAGTCTCGAATCTCCCGGTTTTTGTATAGGACGATAATTTGCAAAAATCAACACTTAAACTTAAAACATGCCGTTAAAGGGTGAAAACCAAACCGGCCCCCAATCGACCCCGTAGGAGGCACGAACACCTCGCACGGGACCAATGTCACTTTTAGGAACTGACAGCGTAGTCTCGGATCTCCCGGTTTGTGTATAAGACGATAATTTGCAAAAATTAACACTTAAACTTAAAAAGATACCGTTAAAGGGTAAAAACCCAAACCGGCCCCCAATCGACCCCGTACAAGGCACGAACACCTCGCACGGGACCAATGTAACTTTTAATAACTGATAGCGTAGTCCAGGGTCACCTGGTTTGTGAATAGGACGATAATTTGCAAAAATCAAACTTCGTTAAAAACAAGCCGTCAAAGGGTGAAAACCCAAACCAACCCCCAAACGACCCCCTAGGAGGCCCGAACACCTCGCACGGGACCAATGTAACTTATAAGAACTGACCGCGTAGTCCCGGGTCTCCCGATTTGAGAGTATGACGATAATTTGCAAAAATCACACTTGGTTAAAAACATGACGTTAAAGGGTGAAAACCAAAAAAGGCCCTCCAACGACCCCGTAGGAGCAACGAACACCTCGCACGGGACCAATGTAACTTGTAGGAACTGACCGGGTAGTCCTGGGTATCCCGGTTTGAGAGTATGACGATAATTTGAAAAAATCACTCTTAGAGTTAAAAATAGGCCGTTAAAGGGTGAAAACTCAAACCGACCCCCAATCGACCCCGTTCGAGGCACGAACACCTCGCACGGGGCCAACGTAACTTGTAAGAATTGACAACGTATTCCCGGGTCTCCCGGTTTGTGAATAGGATGAGAATTTGCAAAAATCAACACTTAAACTTAAAAACATGCCGTTAAAGGGTGAAAACCCAAACCAACCCCCAAAAGACCCTGTAGGAGGCACGAACACCTCGCACGGGACCAATGTAACTTGTAGGGACTGATCGCGTCGTCCCAGGTCTCCCGGTTTGAGAGTATGACGATAATTTGAAAAAATCACACTTAGTTAAAAACATGTCGTTAAAGGGTAAAAACCAAAATAGGCACCCAAACGACCCCGTAGGAGGTACGAACACCTCGGACGGGACCAATGTAACTTGTAGGAACTGATCGCGTAGTTCCGGGTCTCCCAGTTTGAGAGTTTGACGGTAATTTTAAAAAATCACACTTCGTTTAAAATAAGGCGTCAAAGGGTGAAAACCCAAACTAACCCCCAAACGACCCCATAGGAGGCACGAACAGCTCGCATGGGACCAATGTAACTTGTAGGAACCGATCGCGTACTCCCAGTTTGAGAGTATGATGATAATTTGTAAAATCACACTTAGAATTAAAAATAGGCCGTTAAAGGGTGAAAATCCAAACCGGTCCCCAATCGACACCGTAGGAGGCACGAATACCTCGCACGGGACCAAACGGGTCTCCCGGTTTGTGAATAGGACGATAATTTTCAAAAGTCACACTTAGTTAAAAACTAGTCGTCAAAGGGTTAAAAACCCAAACCAGGCCCCAAACGACCCCGTAGGAGGCACGAACACCTCGCACGGGACCAATGTAACTTGTAGGAACTGACCGCGTAGTACCGGGTCTCCCGGTTTGAGAGTAAGACGATAATTTGTAAAAATCACACATGGTTAAAAACATGCCGTTAAAGGGTGAAAACCAAAAAGGGCCCTCAAACGACCCCATAGGAGGAACGAACAACTCGCACGGGACCAATAAAAAATGTAGGAACTGACCGCGTAGTCCCGGGTATCCCGGTTTGAGAGTATGATGATAATTTGCAAAAATCACACTTAGAGTTCAAAATAGGCCGTTAAAGGGTGAAAACTCAAACCGACCCCCAATCGACACCGAACGAGGCACGAACACCTCGCACGGGACCAACGTAACTTGTAGGAACTGACAACGTAGTCCCGGGTCCCCCGGTTTGTGAATAGGATGATAATTTGGAAAAATCAACACTTAAACTTAAAAACATGCCGTTAAAGGGAGAAAACCCAAACCAGCCCCTAAACGGCCCCGTAGGAGGCACGAACACCTCGCACGGGACCAATGTAACTTGTTGGAACCGACCGCGTAGTCTCGGGTCTCTCGGTTTGAGAGTATGACGATAATTTAAAAAAATCACACTTAGTTAAAAACTTGTCGTTAAAGGGTAAAATCCAAAATCGGCCCCCAAACGACCCCGTAGGAGGCACGAACACCTCGGACGGGACCAATGTAACTTTTAGGAATTGATCGCGTAGTCCCGGGTCTACCGGTTTTATAGTATGATGATAATTTGAAAAAATCACACTTAGAGTTAAAAACTGGCCGTTAAAGGGTGAAAACCCAAATCGGCCCCCAATCTACCCCGTAGGAGGCACGAACACCTCGCACGCGACCAATGAAACTTGTAGGAACTGACCACATAGTCCTGAGTCTCCCAGTTGGAGAGTATGACGCTAATTTGCAAAAATCACACTTCGTTTAAAATAAGCGGTCAAAGGGTTAAAACCCAAACCAACCCCAAACGACCCCATAGGAGGCACGATCACCTCGCACGAGAACAATGTAACTTGTAGGAACAGACCGCGTACTCCCGGTTCTCCCGATTTGAGAGTATGACGATAATTTGCAAAAATCACACTTAGAATTAAAAACAGGCCGTTAAAGGGTGAAAATCCAAACCGGCCCCCAATCAACCCCGTAGGATGCACGAACAACTCGCACGGGACCAATGTAACTTGTAGGAACTGACAGCGTAGTCCCGGGTCTCCCGGATTGTGGATAGGACAATAATTTTCTAATGTCACAGTTAGTGAAAAACTAGCCGTCAAAGGATGAAAACCCAAACCAACTCACAAACGACCCCGTAGTAGGCACGAACACATCGCACGAAATCAATGTAACTTGTTGGAACTGACTGTGTAGTTCCGGGTCTCCCGGTTTGAGAGTATGATGATAATTTGAAAAAATCACACTTAGAATTAAAAACAGGTCGTTAAAGGGTGAAAACTCAAACCGGCCCCCAATCAACCCCTAGGAGGCACGAACACCTTGCACGGGACCAATGCAACTTGTAGGAACTCACAGCGTAGTCCCGGGTCTCCCGGTTTGTGAATAGGACGATAATTTGCAAAAATCAACACTTGAACTTAAAAACATGCCGTTAAATCGTGAAAACCCAAACCAACCGCCAAAGGACCCCGTAGGAGGCACGAACACCTCGCACGGGACCAATGTAACTTGTAGGAACTGACCGCGTAGTCCCGGGTCTCCAGGTTTAAGAGTTTGACGATAATTTACAAAAATCACACTTAGTTAAATATATGCCGTTAAAGGGTGAAAACCAAAACCGGCCCCCAAACGACCCCGTAGGAGGCACGAACACCTCGCACGGGACTAATGTAACTTGTAGGAACTGATCGCGTAGTCCCGGGTCTCCCGATTTGGGAGTATGATGATAATTTACAAAAATCACACTTAGAGTTAAAAACAGGCCGTTAAAGGGTGAAAACCCAAACCGGCGCCCAAACGACCCCGTACGAGGTACGAACACCTCGCACGGGACCAATGTAACTTGTAGGAACTGATAGCGTAGTCCCGGGTCTCTCGGTTTGTGAATAGGACGATAATTTGCAAAATTCAACACTTAAACTTAAAAACAAGCCGATAAAGGGTGAAAACCCAAACCAGCCCCCAAACGACCCCGTAGGAGGCACAAACACCACGCACGGGACAAATGTACCTTGTAGGAACTGACCGCGTTATCCCGGGTCTCCCGGTTTGAGAGTATGACGATAATTTGCAAAAATCACACTTAGTTAAAACACAAGCCGTCAAAGGGTGAAAACCCAAACCAAACCCCAAACGACCCCGTAGAAGGCACGAACACCTCGCACGGGACCAATGTAACTTGTAGGATTTGACCGCGTAGTCCCGGGTCTTCCGATTTGAGAGTATGACGATAATTTACAAAAATCACACTTAGAATTAAAAACAGGCCGTTAAAGGGTGAAAACTCAAACCGGCCCCCAATCGACCCCTAGGAGGCACGAACACCTCGCACGGGACCAATGTAACTTGTAGGAACTAACAGCGTAGTCCCGGGTCTCCCGATTTGTGAATAGCATGATAATTTGCAAAAATCAACACTTAAACTTAAAAACATGCCGTTAAAGGGTGAAAACCCAAACCAACCCCCAAACGACCCCGTAGGAGGCAAGAACACCTCGCACGGGACGAATGTAACTTGTAGGAACTGGTCGCGTAGTCCCGGGTCTCCTGGTTTAGGAGTTTGACGATAATTTACAAAAATCACACTTAGTTAAATACATGCCGTTAAAGGGTGAAAACCCAAACCGGCCCCCAAACGACCCCGTAAGAGGCACGAACACCTCGCACAGGACTAATGTAACTTGTAGGAACTGACCGCGTAGTCCCGGGTCTCCCGATTTGAGAGTATTACGATAATTTGCAAAAATCACACTTAAAGTTAAAAACAGGCCGTTAAAGGGAGAAAACCCAAACCGGCCCCTAATCGACCCCGTACGAGGCACGAACACCTCGCACGGGACCAATGTATCTTGTAGGAACTGATAGCGTAGTCCCAGGTCTCCCGGTTTGAGATTTTGATGATAATTTATAAAAATCACACTTAGTTAAATACATACCCTTAAAGGGTGAAAACCAAAATCGGCCCCCAAACGACCCCATAGGAGGCACGAACACCTCGCACGGGACTAATATAACTTGTAGGAACTGACCGCGTAGTCCCGGGTCTCCCGGTTTGAGGGTACGATGATAATTTGTAAAAATCACACTTAGAGTTAAAAACAGGCCTTTAAAGGGTGAAAACCCAAACCGGCCCCTAATCAACCCCGTACGAGGCACGAACACCTCGCACGGGACCGATGTAACTTGTAGGAACTGATACCGTAGTCCCGAGTCTCCCGGTTTGTGAATAGGATGATAATTTGCAAAAATTCACTCTTAAACTTAAAAACATGCCGTTAAAGGGTGAAAACCCTAACCAGCCCCCAAACGACCCCGTAGGAGGCACAAACACCTCGCACGGGACCAATGTACCTTGTAGGAATTGACCGCGTAGTCCCGAGTCTCCCAGTTGTAGAGTAGGATGCTAATTTGCAAAAATCACACTTCATTTAAAATAAGCCGTCAAAGGGTTAAAACCCAAACCAACCCCCAAACGACCCCATAGGAGGCACGAACACCACGCACGGGAAAAATGTAACTTGTTGGAACAGACCGCGTACTCCTGGGTCTCCCAATTTAAGAGTATGACGATAATTTGTAAAAATTGCACTTAGAATTAAAAACAGGCCGTTAAAGGGTGAAAATCCAAATCGGCCACCAATCGAGCCCGTAGGAGGCAGGAACACATCACTTGAGACTAAAGAAACTTGTTAGAACTGACTGCGTAGTCCCAGGTCTCCCGGTTTGAGAGTAAGACGATAATTTGCACAAATCACACTTAGAATTAAAAACAGGCCGTTAAAGTGTGAAAACCCAAAACGGCCCCCAATCGGCCCCGTAGGAGGCACGAACACCTCGCACGGAACCAATGTAACTTGTAGGAACTAACAGCGTAGTCCCGGGTCTCCCGGTTTGTGAATAGGATGATAATTTGCAAAAATCAACACTTAAACTTAAAAACATGCCGTTAAAGGGTGCAAATCCAAACCATCCCCCAAAGGACCCCGTAGGAGGCACGAACACCTCGCACGGGACCAATTTAACTTGTAGAAACTGACCGCGTAGTCCCGGGTCTCCCAGTTTGAGATTTTGATGATAATTTACAAAAATCACACTTAGTTAAATACATGTCCTTAAAGGGTGAAAACCAAAATCGGCCCCCAAACGACCCCGTAGGAGGCACGAACACCTCGCACGGGACTAATGTAACTTGTAGGAACTGACCGCGTAGTCCCGGGTCTCCCGGTGTTAGAGTTTGACGATAATTTACAAAAATCACACTTAGTTAAATATATGCTATTAAAGGGTGAAAACCAAAACCGGCCCCCAAACGACCCCGTAGGAGGCACGAACACCTCGCACGGGACTAATGTAACTTGTAGGAACTGATCGCGTAGTCCCGGTTCACCCTATTTGGGAGTATTATGATAATTTGCAAAAATCACACTTGGAGTTAAAAACAGGCCGTTAAAGGGTGAAAACCCAAACCGGCGCTCAAACGACCCCGTACGAGGCACGAACACCTCGCACGGGACCAATGTAACTTGTAGGAACTGATAGCGTAGTCCCGGGTCTCTCAGTTTGTGAATAGGACGATAATTTGCAAAAATCAACATTTAAACTTAAAAACATGCCGATAAAGGGTGAAAACCCAAACCAGCCCCCAAACGACCCCGTAGGAGGCACAAACACCTCGCACGGGACAAATGTACCTTGTAGGAACTGACCGCGTTATCCCGGGTCTCCCGGTTTGAGAGTATGACGATAATTTGCAAAAATCACACTTAGTTAAAAATAAGCCGTCAAAGGGTGAAAACCCAAACCAACCCCCAAACGACCCCGTAGGAGGCACGAACACCTCGCACGGGATCAATGTAACTTGTAGGATTTGACCGCGTAGTCCCGGGTCTCCCGATTTGAAAGTATGACGATAATTTACAAAAATCACACTTAGAATTAAAAACAGGCCGTTAAAGGGTGAAAACTCAAACCGGCCCCCAATCGACCCCTAGGAGGCATGAACACCTCGCACGGGAACAATGTAACTTGCAGGAACTAACAGCGTAGTCCCGGGTCTCCCGATTTGTGAATAGCATGATAATTTGCAAAAATCAACACTTAAACTTAAAAACATGCCGTTAAAGGGTGAAAACCCAAACCAACCCCCAAACGACCCCGTAGGAGGCACGAACACCTCGCACGGGACGAATGTAACTTGTAGGAACTGACCGCGTAGTCCCGGGTCTCCTGGTTTGGGAGTTTGACGATAATTTACAAAAATCACACTTAGTTAAATACATGCCGTTAAAGGGTGAAAACCAAAATCGGCCACCAAACGACCCCGTAGGAGGCACGAACACCTCGCACGGGACTAATGTAACTTGTAGGAACTGACCGCGTAGTCCCGGGTCTCCCGGTTTGAGAGTATGACGATAATTTGTAAAAATCACACTTAAAGTTAAAAACAGGCCGTTAAAGGGAGAAAACCCAAATCGGCCCCTAATCGACCCCGTACGAGGCACGAACACCTCGCACGGGACCAATGTAACTTGTAGGAACTGATAGCGTAGTCCCGGGTCTCCCAATTTTTGAATAGGATGATAATTTGCAAAAATCAACACTTAAACTTAAAAACATGCCGTTAAAGGGTGAAAACCCAAACCAGCCCCCAAACGACCCCGTAGGAGGCACAAACACCTCGCACGGGACCAATGTACCTTGTAGGAACTGACCGCGTTGTCCCGGGTCTCCCAGTTTGAGAGTATGACGATAATTTGCAAAAATCACACTTAGTTAAAAACAAGCCGTCAAAGGGTGAAAACCCAAACCAACCCCCAAACGACCCCGTAGGAGGTACGAACACCTCGCACGGGACCAATGTAACTTGTAGGAACTGACCGCGTAGTCCCGGGTATCCCGGTTTGAGAGTATGACGATAATTTGCAAAAATCACACTTAGAGTTAAAAATAGGCCGTTAAAGGGTGAAACTCAAACCGACCCCCAATCGACACCGTACGAGGCACGAACACCTCGCACGGGACCAACGTAACTTGTAGGAACTGACAGCGTAGTCCCGGGTTTGCCGGTTTGTGAATAGGATGATAATTTTGAAAAATCAACACTTAAACTTAAAAACATGCCGTTAAAGGGTGAAAACCCATACCAGCCCCTAAACGACCCCGTAGGAGGCACGAACACCTAGCACGGGACCCATGTAACTTGTAGGAACTGACCGCGTAGTCCCGGGTCTCCCAGTTTGAGAGTATGAAGATAATTTTTAAAAATCACACTTAGTTACAAACATGCCGTTAAAGGGTAAAATCCAAAATCGGCCGCCAAACGACCCCGTAGAAGGCACGAACACCTCGCACGGGACCAATGTAACTTGTAGGAACTGACGGCATAGTCCCTGGTCTCCCCGTTCGAGAGTATGACGATAATTTGCAAAAATCACACTTGGTTAAAAACATGCCGTTAAAGGGTGAAAACCAAAAACGGCCCTCAAACAACCCCATAGGAGGAACGAACACCTCGCACGGGAGTAATGTAACATGTAGGAACTGATCACGTAGTCCCGGGTATCCCGATTTGAGAGTATGATGATAATTTGCAAAAATCACACTTAGAGTTAAAAATAGGCCGTTAAAGGGTGAAAACGCAAACCGACCCCCAATCGACACCGTACGAGGCACGAACACCTCGCACGGGACCAACGTAACTTGTAGGAACTGACAGCGTAGTCCCGGGTCTCCCGGTTTGTGAATAGGATGATAATTTGGAAAAATCAACAATTAAACTTAAAAACATGCCGTTAAAGGGTGAAAACCAAAACCAGCCCCAAAACGACCCCGTAGGAGGCACGAACACCTCGTACGGGACCAATGTAACTTGTTGGAACTGATCGCATAGTCCCGGGTCTCCCGGTTTGAGAGTATTATGATAATTTTAAAAAATCACACTTAGTTAAAAACATGCCGTTAAAGGGTAAAATCCAAAATCGGCCCCCAAACGACCCCGTAGGAGACACGAACACCTCGGACGGGACCAATGTAACTTCTAGGAACTGATCGCGTAGTCTCGGGTCTACCGGTTTGAAAGTATGACAATAATTTGAAAAAATCACACTTAGAGTTAAAAACAGGCCCTTAAAGGGTGAAAACCCAAATCGGCCCCCAATCTACCCCGTAGGAGGCACGAACACCTCGCAATGGACCAATGAAACTTGTTGGAACTGACTGCGTAGTCCCGAGTCTCCCAGTTGGAGAGTAGGACGCTAATTTGCAAAAATCAAACTTCGTTTAAAATAAGCCGTCAAAGGGTTAAAGCCCAAACCAACCCCCAAACGACCCCATATAAGGCACGAACAACTCGCACGGGAACAATGTAACTTGTTGGAACAGACCGCATACTCCCGGGTCTCCCGATTTAAGAGTATGACGATAATTTGTAAAAATCGCACTTAGAATTAAAAATAGGCCGTTAAAGGGTGAAAATCCAAATCGGCCACCAATCGACCCCGTAGGAGGCAGGAACACCTCGCACGGGACCAATGTAACTTCTAGGAACTGACAGCGTAATCCCGGGTCTCCCGGATTGTGAATAGGATGATAATTTGCAAAAGTCACACTTAGTGAAAAACTAGCCGTCAAAGGGTGAAAACCCAAACGACCCCGTAGGTGGCACGAACACATCGCTCGAGACTAATGAAACTTGTTAGAACTGACTGCGTAGTCCCGGGTCTCCCGGTCTGAGAGTAAGACGATAATTTGCAAAAATCACATTTAGAATTAAAAACAGGCCGTTAAAGTGTGAAAACCCAAAACGGCACCCAATCGGCCCTGTAGGAGGCACGAACACCTCGCACGGAACCAATGTTACTTGTAGGAACTAACAGCGTAGTCCCGGGTCTCCCGGTTTGTGAATAGAATGATAATTTGCAAAAATCAACACTTAAACTTAAAAACATGCCGTTAAAGGCTGAAAATCCAAACCAGCCCCCAAACGACCCGTAGGAGGCACAAACACCTCGCACGGGACCAATGTACCTTGTAGGAACTGACCGCGTTGTCCCGGGTCTCCCGGTTTGAGAGTATGACGATAATTTGCAAAAATCACACTTAGTTAAAAACAAGCCGTCAAAGGGTGAAAGCCCAAACCAACCCCCAAACGACACCGTAGGAGGCACGAACACCTCGCACGGGACTAATGTAACTTGTAGGAACTGACCGCGTAATCCCGGCTATCCCGGTTTGAGAGTATGACGATAATTTGCAAAAATCACACATAGAGTTAAAAATAGGCCGTTAAAGGGTGAAAACTCAAACCGACCCCCAATCGACACCGTACGAGGCACGAACACCTCGCACGGGACCAACGTAACTTGTAGGAACTGACAGCGTATTCCCAGGTCTCCCGGTTTGTGAATGGGATGATAATTTTGAAAAATTAACACTTAAACTTAAAAACATGCCGTTAAAGGGTGAAAACCCAAACCAGCCCCTAAACGACCCCGTAGGAGGCACGAACACCTCGCACGGGACCAATGTAACTTGTAGGAACTGACCGCGTAGTCTCGGGTCTCCCGGTTTGAGAGTATGACGATAATTTTAAAAAATCACACTTAGTTTCAAACATGTCGTTACAGGGTAAAATCCAAAATCGGCCCCCAAACGACCTCGTAGAAGGCACGAACACCTCGCACGGGACCAATGTAACTTGTAGGAACTGACGGCATAGTCCCTGGTCTCCCCGTTTGAGAGTATGACGATAATTTGCAAAAATCACACTTGGTTAAAAACATGCCGTTAAAGGGTGAAAACCAAAAACGGCCCTCAAACGACCCCATAGGAGGAACGAACACCTCGCACGGGAGCAATGTAACATGTAGGAACTGACCGCGTAGGCCCGGGTATCCCGATTTGAGAGTATGACGATAATTTGCAAAAATCACACTTAGAGTTAAAAATAGGCCGTTAAAGGGTGAAAACGCAAACTGACCCCCAATCGACACCGTACGAGGCACGAACACCTCGTACGGGACCAACGTAACTTGTAGGAACTGACAGCGTAGTCCCGGGTCTCCCGGTTTGTGAATAGGATGATAATTTGGAAAAATCAACAATTAAACTTAAAAACATGCCGTTAAAGGGTGAAAACCCAAACCAGCCCCAAAACGACCCCGTAGGAGGCACGAACACCTCGCACGGGACCAATGTAACTTGTTGGAACTGACCGCATAGTCCCGGGTCTCCCGGTTTAAGATTATTATGATAATTTTAAAAAATCACACTTAGTTAAAAACATACCGTTGAAGGGTAAAATCCAAAATCGGCCCCCAAACGACCCCGTAGGAGACACGAACACCTCGGACGGGACCATTGTAACTTTTAGGAACTGATCGCGTAGTCCCGCGTCTACCGGTTTGAGAGTATGACGATAATTTGAAAAAATCACACTTAGAGTTAAAAACAGGCCGTTAAAGGGTGAAAACCCAAATCGGCCCCCAATCTACCCCGTAGGAGGCACGAACACCTCGCACGGGACCAATGAAACTTGTTGGAACTGACCGCGTAGTCCCGAGTCTCCCAGTTGGAGAGTAGGATGGTAATTTGCAAAAATCACACTTTGTTTAAAATAAGCCGTTAAAGGGTTAAAACCCGAACCAACCCCCAAACGACCCCATAGGAGGCACGAAGACCTCGCACGGGAACAATGTAACTTGTTGGAACAGACCGCGTACTCCCGGGTCTCCCGATTTAAGAGTATGACGATAATTTGCAAAAATCGCACTTAGAATTAAAAACAGGCCGTTAAAGGGTGAAAATCCAAATCGGTCACCAATCGACCCCGTAGGAGGCAGGAACTTCTAGGAACTGACAGCGTAATCCCGGGTCTCCCGGATTGTGAATAGGACGATAATTTGCAAAAGTCACACTTAGTGAAAAACTAGCCGTCAAAGGGTGAAAACCCAAACGACCCTGTAGGTGGCACGAACACATCGCTCGAGACTAATGAAACTTGTTAGAACTGACTGCGTAGTCTCGGGTCTCCCGGTTTGAGAGTAAGACGCTAATTTGCAAAAATCACATTTAGAATTAAAAACAGGCCGTTAAAGTGTGAAAACCCAAAACGGCCCCCAATCGGCCCTGTAGGAGGCACGAACACCTCGCACGGAACCAATGTTACTTGTAGGAACTAACAGCGTAGTCCCGGGTCTCCCGATTTGTGAATAGGATGATAATTTGCAAAAATCAACACTTAAACTTAAAAACATGCCGTTAAAGGGTGAAAATCCAAACCAACCCCCAAAGGACCCCGTAGGAGGCACGAACACCTCGCACGGGACCAATGTAACTTGTAGGAACTGACCACGTAGTCCCGGGTCTCCCGGTTTGATATTTTGATGATAATTTATAAAAATCACACTTAGTTAAATACATGCCCTTAAAGGGTGAAAACCAAAATCGGCCCCCAAACGACCCCGTAGGAGGCACGAACACCTCGCACGGGACTAATGTAACTTGTAGGAACTGACCGCGTAGTCCCGGGTCTGCCGGTTTGAGAGTATGATGATAATTAATAAAAATCACACCTAGAGTTAAAAACAGGCCTTTAAAGGGTGAAAACCCAAACCGGCCCCTAATCGACCCCGTACGAGGCACGAACACCTCGCACGGGACTGATGTAACATGTAGGAACTGATACCGTAGTCCCGGGTCTCCCGGTTTGTGAATAGGATGATAATTTACAAAAATCAACTCTTAAACTTAAAAACATGCCGTTAAAGGGTGAAAACCCTAACCATCCCCCAAACGACCCCGTACGAGGCACAAACTCCTCGCACGGGACCAATGTACCTTGTAGGAACTGACCGCGTTATCCCAGGTCTCCCGGTTTGAGAGTATGACGATAATTTGTAAAAATCACACTTAGAGTTAAAAACAGGCCTTTAAAGGGTGAAAACCCAAACCGACCCCTAATCGACCCCGTACGAGGCACGAACACCTCGCACGGGACCGATGTAACTTGTAGGAACTGATACCGTAGTCCTGGGTCTCCCGGTTTGTGACTAGGATGATAATTTGCAAAAATAAACACTTAAACTTAAAAACATGCCGTTAAAGGGTGAAAACCCCAACCAGCCCACAAACGACCCCGTAGGAGGCACAAACACCTCGCACGGGACCAATGTACCTTGTTGGAACTGACCGCGTTGTCCCGGGTCTCCCGATTTCAGAGTATGACGACAATTTGCAAAAATCACACTTAGTTAAAAACAAGCCGTCAAAGGGTGAAAACACAAACCAACCCCCAAACGACCCCGTAGGAGGCACACACAACTCGCACGGGACCAATGTAACTTGTAGGATTTGACCGCGTAGTCCCGGGTCTCCTGATTTGAGAGTATGACGATAATTTGCAAAAATCACACTTAGAATTAAAAACAGGTCGTTAAAGGGTAAAAACTCAAACCGGCCCCCAATCGACCCCTAGAAGGCACGAACACCTCGCACGGGACTAATGTAACTTGTAGGAACTAACAGCGTAGTCCCGGGCCTCCCGATTTGCGAATAGCATGATAATTTGCGAAAATCAACAGTTAAACTTAAAAACATGTCGTTAAAGGGTGAAAACCAAAACCAACCCCCAAACGACCCCGTAGGAGGCACGAACACCTCGCACGGGACCAATGTAACTTGTAGGAACTGACCGCATAGTCCCGGGTCACCCGGTTTGAGAGTTTGACGATAATTTATAAAAATCACACTTAGCTAAATACGTGCCGTTAAAGGGTGAAAACAAAAACCGGCCCCCAAACGACCCCGTAGGAGGCACGAACATCTCGCACGGGACTAATGTAACTTGTAGGAACTGACCGCGTAGTCCCGGGTCTCCCGGTTTGAGAGTATGACGATAATTTGCAGAAATCACACTTAAAGTTAAAAACAGGCTGTTAAAGGGTGAAAACCCAAACCGGCCCCTAATCGACCCCGTACGAGGCACGAACACCTCGCACGGGACCAATGTAACTTGTAGGAACTGATAGCGTAGTCCCGGGTCTCCCAGTTTGTGAATAGGATGATAATATGCAAAAAATCAACACTTAAACTTAAAAACATGCCGTTAGAGGGTGAAAACCCAAACCAGCCCCCGAAAGACCCCGTAGGAGGCACAAACACCTTTCACGGGACCAATGTACCTTGTAGGAACTGACCACGTTGTCCCGGGTCTCTCGGTTTGAGAGTATGACAATAATTTACAAAAATCACATTTAGATAAAAACAAGCCGTCAAAGGGTGAAAACCCAAACCAACCCCCAAACGACCCCGTAGGAGGCACGAACACCTCGCACGGGACCAATGTAACTTGTAGGAACTGACCGCGTTCTCCCGGGTCTCCCAGTTTGAGAGTATGACGATAATTTGCAAAAATCACACTTAGTTAAAAACAAGCCGTCAAAGGGTGAAAACCCAAACCAACCCCCAAACGACCCCGTAGGAGGCAGGAACACCTCGCACGGGACCAATGTAACTTGTAGGATTTGACCGCGTAGTCCCGGGTGTCCCGATTTGAGAGTATGACGATAATTTGTAAAAATCACACTTAGAATTATAAACAGGCCGTTAATGGGTGAAAACCCAAACCGGCCCCCAATCGACCCCGTAGGAGGCGCGAACACCTCGCACGGGACCAATGTAACTTGTAGGAACTGACAGCGTAGTCTCGGATCGCCCGGTGTGTGTATAAGACGATAATTTGCAAACATTAACACTTAAACTTAAAAAAATGTCGTTAAAGGGTGAAAACAAAAATTGGCCCCCAAACGACCCCGTAGGAGGCACGAACAGCTCGCACGGGACCAATGTAACTTGTAGGAACTGACCGCGTAGTCCCGGGTATCCCGGTTTGAGAGTATGACTATAATTTGCGAAAATCACACTTAGAGTTAAAAACAGGCCGTTAAAGGGTGAAAACCCAAACCGGCACCCAATCGACCCCGTACGAGACACGAACACCACGCATGGGACCAATGTAACTTGTAGGAACTGATCGCGTAGTCCCGGGTCTACGGGTTTGATAGTATGACGATAATTTGTGAAAATCACACTTAGAGTTAAAAACAGGCCGTTAAAAGGTGAAAACCCAAACCGGCCCCCAATCTACCCCGTAGGAGGCATGAACACCTCGCACGGGACTAATGTAACTTGTAGGAACTGACCGCGTAGTCCCGGGTCTCCCGATTTGAGAGTATGACGATAATTTGCAAAAATCAAACTTCGTTAAAAACAAGCCGTCAAAGGGTGAAAACTCAAACCAACCCCCAAACGACCCCGTAAGAGGCATGAACGCCTCGCATGGGTCCAATGTAACTTGTAGGAATAGATCGCATACTCCCAGGTCTCCCGGTTTGAGAGTATGACGATAATTTGAAAAAATCACACTTAGAATTAAAAACAGGTCGTTAAAGGGTGAAAACCCAAACCGGCACCCAATCGACCCCGTACGAGACACGAACACCTCGCACGAGACCAATGTAACTTTTAGGAACTGATAGCGTAGTCCAGGGTCTCCCGGTTTGTGAATAGGACGATAATTTTCAAAAATCAAACTTCGTTAAAAACAAGCCGTCAAAGGGTGAAAACCCAAACTAACCCCCAAACGACCCCGTATGAGGCAAGAACACCTCGCATGGGACCAATGTAACTTGTAGGAACTGTCCGCGTACTCCCGGTTTGAGAGTATGATGATAATTTGAAAAAATCACACTTAGAATTAAAAACAGGCCGTTAAAGGGTGAAAATCCAAACCGGCCCCCAATCGACACGGTAGGAGGCACGAACACCTCGCACGGGACCAATGTAACTTGTAGGAACTGATAGCGTAGTCCTGGGTCTCCCGGTTTGTGAATAGGATGATAATTTGCAAAAGTCACACTTTGTTAAAAACTAGCCGTCAAAGGGTGAAAACCCAAACCAGCCCCCAAACGACCCCGTAGGAGGCACGAACACCTCGCACGGGACCAATGTAACTTGTAGGAACTGACCGCGTAGTCCCGGGACTCCCGGTTTGAGAGTATGACGATAATTTGCAAAAATCACACTTGGATAAAAATATGCCGTTAAAGGGTGAAAACCAAAAACGGCCCTCAAACGACCCCGTATGAGGAACGAACACCTCGCACGGGACCAATGTAACTTGTAGGAACTGACCGCGTAGTCCCGGGTATCCCGGTTTGAGAGTATGATGATAATTTGCAAAAATCACTCTTAGAGTTAAAAATAGGCCGTTAAAGGGTGAAAACTCAAACCGACCCCCAATCGACCCCGTTCGAGGCACGAACACCTCGCACGGGACCAACATAACTTGTAAGAACTGACAACGTAGTCCCGGGTCTCCCGGTTTGTGAATAGGACGAGAATTTGCAAAAATCAACACTTAAACTTAAAAACATGCCCTTAAAGGGTGAAAACCCAAACCAGCCCCTAAACGACCCCGTAGGAGGCACGAACACCTCGCACGGGACCAATGTAACTTGTAGGTACTGACCGCGTAGTCCCGGGTCTCCCGGTTTGAGAGTATGACGATAATTTTAAAAAATCACACTTAGTTAAAAACATGCCGTTAAAGGGTAAAAAACAAAATCGGCCCCCAAACAACCCCGTAGGAGACACGAACACCTCGGACGGGACCAATGTAACTTCTAGGAACTGGTCATGTAGTCCCGGGTCTACCGGTTTGATAGTAGACGATAATTTACAAAAATAACACTTAGAGTTAAAAACAGGCCGTTAAAGGGTGAAAACCCAAACCGGCCCCCAATCTACCCCGTAGGAGGTACGAACACCTCGCACGGGACCAATGAAACTTGTAGGAACTGACCGCGTAGTCTCGGGTCACCCAGTCTGAGAGTATGACGGTAATTTGCAAAAATCACACTTCGTTTAAAATAAGCCGTCAAAGGGTGAAAACCCAAATCAACCCCCAAACGTCCCCATAGGACGGGACCAGTGTAACTTGTAGGAACAGACCGCGTACTCCCGGGTCTCCCGATTTGAGAGTATGATGATAATTTGCAAAAATCACACTTAGAATTAAAAATAGGCCGTTAAAGGGTGAAAATCCAAATCGGCCCCCAATCGACCCGGTAGGAGGCACGAACACCTCGCACGGGACCAATGTAACTTGTAGGAACTGACAGCGTAGTCCCGGGTCTCTCGGATTGTGAATAGGATGATAATTTACAAAAGTCACACTTAGTGAAAAACAAGTCGTCAAAGGGTGAAAACCCAAACCAACCCCCAAACGACCCCGTAGGAGGCACGAACATATCGCACGAGACCAATGTAACTTGTTGGAACTAACGGCGTAGTCCCGGGTCTCCCGGTTTGAGAGTATGACGATAATTTGCAAAAATCACACTTAGAATTAAAAATAGGCCGTTAAAGGGTGAAAACTCAAACCGGCCCCCAATCGACCCCTCGGAGGCACGAACACCTCGCACGGTACCAATGTAACTTGTAGGAACTAACAACGTAGTCCCGGGTCTCTCGATTTGTGAATAAGACGATAATTTGTAAAAATCAACACTGAAACTTAAAAACATGCCGTGAAAGGGTGAAAACCCATACCAACCCCCAAACGACCCCGTAGGAGGCACGAACACCTCGTACGGGACCAATGTAACCTGTAAGAACTGACCGCGTAGTCTCGGGTCTCTCGGTTTGAGAGTTTGACGATAATTTACAAAAATCACACTTAGTTAAATACATGCCGTTAAAGGTTGAAAACAAAAACCGGCCCCAAACGACCCCGTAGGAGGCACGAACACCTCGTACGGGACTAATGTAACTTGTAGGAACTGACCGCGTAGTCCTGGGTCTCCCGGTTTGAGAGTATGATGATAATTTGCAAAAATCACACTTAGAGTTAAAAACAGGCCTTTAAAGGGTGAAAACCCAAACCGGCCCCTAATCGACCCCGTACGAGGCACGAACACCTCGCACGGGACCAATCTAACTCGTAGGAACTGATACCGTAGTCCCGGGTCTCCCGGTTTGTGAATAGGATGATAATTTGCAAAAATCAACTCCTAAACTTAAAAACATGCCGTTAAAGGGAGAAAAACCAGCCGCCAAAAGACCCCGTAGGAGGCACAAACACCTCGCACGGGACCAATGTACCTTTTAGGAACTGACCGCGTTGTCCCGGGTCTCCCGGTTTGATAGTATGACGATAATTTGAAAAAATCATACTTAGTTAAAAACAAGTCGTCAAATGGTGAAAACCTAAACCAACCCCCAAACGACCCCGTAGGAGGCACGAACACTTCGCACGGGACCAATGTAACTTGTAGGATTTGACCGCGTAGTCCTGAGTCTCACGAATTGAGAGTATGACGATAATTTGCAAAAATAACACTTAGAATTAAAAACAGGCCGTTAAAGGATGAAAACTCAAACCGGTCCCCAATCGACCCCTAGGAGGCACAAACACCTCGAACGGGACCAATGTAACTTGTAGGAACTAACAGCGTAGTCTCGGGTCTCCCGATTTGTGAATTGGACGATAATTTGCAAAAATCAACGCTTAAACTTAAAAACATGCCGTTAAAGGGTGAAAACCCAAACCAACCCCCAAACGACCCCGTAGGAGGCACGAACACCTCGCACGGGACCAATGTAACTGGTAGGAACTGACCCAGTAGTCCCGGGTCTCCCGCTTTGATAGTTTGACGATAATTTACAAAAATCACAATTAGTTAAATACATGCCGTTAAAGGGTGAAAATAAAAACCGGCCCCCAAACGACCCCGTAGGAGGCACGAACACCTCGCACGGGACTAATGTAACTTGTAGGAACTGATCGCGTAACCTCGGGTCTCCCGGTTTGAGAGTATGATAATAATTTGCAAAAATCACATTTAAGAGTTAAAAACAGGCGGTTAAAGGGTGAAAACCCAAACCGGCCCCTAATCGACCCCGTACAAGGCACAAACACCTCGCACGGGACCAATGTAACTTGTAAGAACTGATAGCATAGTCCCGGCTCTCCTGGTTTGTAAATAGGACGATAATTTGCAAAAAACAACACTTAAACTTAAAAACATGTCGTTAAAGGGTGAAAACCCAAACCAGCCCCCAAACGTCCCCGTAGGAGGCACAAACACCTCGCACGGGACCAATGTACCTTGTAGGAACTGACCGCGTTGTCCCGGGTCTCCCAGTTTGAGAGTATGACGATAATTTCCAAAAATCACACTTAGTTTAAAATAAGCCGTCAAAGGCGAAAAACCCAAACCAACCCCCAAACGACCCCGTAGGAGGCACGAACACCTCGTACGGGACTAATGTAACTTGTAGGATTTGATCGCGTAGCCTCGGGTTTCTCGATTTGAGAGTATGACGATAATTTGCAAAAATCACACTTAGAATTAAAAACAGGTCGTTAAAGGGTGAAAACCCAAACCGGCCCCCAATCGACCCCGTAGGAGGCACGAACACCTCGCACGGGACCAATGTAACTTGTAGGAACTGACAGCGTAGTCTCGGATCTCCCGGTTTATGTATAAGACAATAATTTGCAAAGATAAACACTTAAACTTAAAAACATGCCGTTAAAGGGTGAAAACCAAAATCGGCCCCCAAACGACCCCGTATGAGACACGAACACCACGCACGGGACCAATGTAACTTGTACGAACTGACCGCGTAGTCCCGGGAATCCCGGTTTGAGAGTACGATGATAATTTACAAAAATCACACTTAGAGTTAAAAACAGGCCGTTAAAGGGTGAAAACCCAAACCGGCCCCCAATCGACCCCGTACGAGGCACGAACACCTCGCACGGGACCAATGTAACTTTTAGGAACTGATAGCGTAGTCCAGGGTCTCCCGGTTTGTGAATAGGACGATAATTTGCAAAAATCAAACTTCGTTAAAAACAAGCCGTCAAAGGGTGAAAACCCAAACTAACCCCCAAACGATCCCGTAGGAGGCACGAACACCTCGCATGGGACCAATGTAACTTGTAGGAACTGACCGCGTACTCTCGGTTTGAGAGTATGATGATAATTTGAAAAAATCACACTTACAATTAAAAACAGGCCGTTAAAGGGTGAAAATCCAAACCGGCCACCAATCGACACCGTAGGAGGCACGAACACCTCGCACGGGACCAATGTAACTTGTAAGAACTGACAGCGTGGTCCCGGGTCTCCCGGTTTGTGAATAGGATGATAATTTGGAAAAGTTACACTTAGTTAAAAACTAGTCGTTAAAGGGTGAAAACCCAAACCAGCCCACAAACGACCCAGTAGGAGGCACAAACACCTCGGATGGGACCAATGTAACTTGTAGGAACTGACCGCGTAGTCCCGGGACTCCCGGTTTGAGAGTATGACGATAATTAGCAAAAATCACACTTGGAATTAAAAACAGGCCGTTAAAGGGTGAAAATCCTAACCGGCCACCAATCGACCCCGTAGGAGGCACGAATACCTCGCACGGGACCAATGTAACTTGTAGGAACTGACAACGTAGTCCCGGGTCTCCCGAATTGTGAATAGGATGATAATTTGCAAAAGTCACAGTTAGTGAAAAACTAGCCATCAAATGGAGAAAACCCAAACGACCCCGTAGGAGGAACGAACACATAGCTCGAGACTAATGAAACTTGTTGGAACTGACTGCGTAGTCCCGGGTTTCCCGGTTTGAGAGTATGATGATAATTTGCAAAAATCACACTTAGAATTAAAAACAGGCCGTTAAATGGTGAAAACTCAAACCGGCCCCCAATCGAGCCCTAGGAGGCACGAACACCTCGTACGGGACCAATGTAACTTGTAGGAACTAACAGCATAGTCCCGGGTCTCCCGGTTTGTGAATAGGACGATAATTTGCAAAAATCAACACTTAAACTTAAAAACATGCCGTTAAAGGGTTAAAACCCAAACTAACCCCCAAACGACCCCGTAGGAGGCACGAACACCTCGCACGGGACCAATGTAACTTGTAAGAACTGACCGCGTAGTCCCGGGTCTCCCGGTTTGAGAGTTTGACGATAATTTACAAAAATCACACTTAGTTAAATACATGCCGTTAAAGGGTGAAAACCAAAATCGGCCCCCAAACGACCCCGTAGGAGGCACGAACACCTCGCACGGGACTAATGTAACTTGTAGGAACTGACCACGTAGTCCCGGGTCTCCCGTTTTGAGAGTATGATGATAATTTGCAAAAATCACACTTAGAGTTAAAACAGGCCTTTAAAGGGTGAAAACCGAAACCGGCCCCTAATCGACCTCGTACGAGGCACGAACACCTCGCACGGGACCAATGTAACTTGTAGGAACTCATAGCGTAGTCCCGGGTCTCCCGGTTTGTGAATAGGATGATAATTTGCAAAAATCAACTCTTAAACTTAAAAACATGCTGTTAAAGGGTGAAAACCCTAACCAGCCCCCAAACGACCCCGTAGGAGGCACAAACACCTCGCACGGGACCAATGTACCTTGTAAGAACTGACCGCGTTGTCACAGGTCTCCCGGTTTAAGAGTATGACGATAATTTACAAAAATCACACTTAGTTAAAAATAAGCCGTCAAAGGGTGAAAACCCAAACCAACCCCCAAACGACCCCGTAGGAGGCACGAACACCTCGCACGGGACCAATGTAACTTGTAGGATTTGACCGCGTAGTCCCGGGTCTCCCGATTTGAGAGTATGACGATAATTTGCAAAAATCACACTTGGAATTAAAAACAGACCGTTAAAGGGTGAAAATCCAAACCGTCCCCCAATCGACCCCGTAGGAGGCACGAACACCTCGCTCGGGACCAATGTAACTTGTAGGAACTGACAGCGTAGTCTCGAATCTCCCGGTTTGTGTATAAGACGATAATTTGCAAAAATCAACACTTAAACTTAAAAACATGCCATTAAAGGGTGAAAACCCAAACCGGCCCCCTATCGACCCCGTAGGAGGCACGAACACCTCGCACGGGACCAATGTAACTTGTAGGAACTGACTGCGTAGTTTCGGGTCTCCCGATTCATGAGTATGACTATATTTTCCACTCATATATGTAATTTTTTTGTTTTGAGTATTTTTTTTTGGTAAATTATTGGGTTACTAATATCGTATATTTTTTGTATTCTATTTTTTTTGCAGGATAACAGTTTATCGTTGACTTTTATTCACGTGGAACACACAAAGAACTCAATGGTTTACAACAAAGGGTTTATTAATAATTTATGTCATGACCGTACGGTCTTTTGTTGTTTTATTATTGACTTTTATGGCCATGAGGGCTATTGTAAGTTAATTGTTATATTTTGTAGCCGTGCGGGCTTTATGTTAGGCAGGTTTTGTATTAACAGGTTTTGGAATGTCCAGAAAATGGAGGAAACTCTGCCCAATTTTTTTTTGGCCTGTGAACTGTTGAAGACTTGTAATATTTTGAAGTTTGTATGTACATTAGTTTATTAATAACGCGCAATATTATTAATTTGTGAATTTTGTGCTTTCAAATATTTTTTTTTAAATAAAAAAATTGGCACAATTCAAAAACGTAGCAAAAGTGTATCATATTTTGGCATGGTTTTGAACTATGCCAAATTTTTTTAAATTGTGTTGAATCTGGCACAGTTAAAAACTGTGCCAAAAGTGTGCCAGAAATATCAAATTCTAGCACGGTTTAAAAGTGTGCCAGAAGTGTTCCTATTTTGCTGAATCTGGCACAGTTAAAAACTGTGCTAAAAGTGTGCCGAAAATATCAAATTCTGGCACGGTTTAAAAGTGTGCCAGAAGTGTTCCTGTTTGGTTGAATCTGGCACACTTTTGAGCCGTGCCAGAAAAAAATTTCCATTTTGGAACACCTGATTCTGGCACAGTTTTAAACCGTGCCAGAATCCTGTTTTTGGTGTAGTGATTCCATATAGAATAACCGATATGGTTATGATAATTTTTCAGGAGTTCAGGGTTGTTTGGCGTGCACCCTTCGAGTGGTTGGGAATTAGAGTCTTTTATTTTTTATGGGTTTTCTTCTCGGGTGCTTTAGATGTGGACGGTTGGATTTCATCTTTCGATGAAGAAGACTCGTCCTCTCCTACTTTCTCTCCTTTGTCCTCTCTTACATCTTCTTCCTCTCCTTCTTCCTCTCTCTCTCTTCCTCTCTTTCCTCCTCTCTCTCTTCCTCTCTTTACTCTTCTCTTTCTTTATCTATTTCTTCCTCTCTTTCCTCATCTCTTTATTTCTCTCTCTCTTCCTCTCTTTCCTCCTCTCTCTTTTCCTCTCGTGATTTTTCTTCTTCTTCTTTCTCTTCCTCTTTATCTCCTGCTCCTACCTCACCCCCTTCACTAACTCCAATCAAATCACCTAGCACTGCCTTAACCACTTGCTCAATTGACTACGAAGTAGCACCCTCATCAATATTAAGTAAACCTCCTACCATTTGGTCAACTACTTTATCCAATGAACTCGTAGGAGAATGTCCTTTGCTCTAACTAGTGGCCTCACTGGCACTACTACTACTACTAGAGGAAGATACGGGTGGTCATACTCCCTTCGCCGCCTCCAACCTCCTCTTCCGCTGGGATACGGTGGGAGGATTTTTGCTTCTCACCATTTATATGACCAACATAAAAAATTAACAAATTATATTAGCAAATGAACATTGGTACCAACGAAGAAATAATAATTGGTGAAAGAGACACATGCATACATTAAAAATATAAAATGGATGGTTATGGCCATGAAAATCCCCGTGACAACCCAATTACTAAAACCTAATTAGTAAAACCTAATTATTAGAAACAATAATTACTAAAAATACATGAATATATGAAATACATTGGTACATACAATAAGAATTGGCCGTGATAACCGATTGCACGGTTGTGTATGGCTGTGAAACTAAAGACACGAAGAGATATGGACGTGAAAATAAAACCACAGTTGTGTATCGCCGTGAAAACGAAAACCACATTGAGATATGGACGTAAGTGGTGAATCAAAGTTGGATAAGATCGTATACTTTTGGCACCTTCGGTGACGGGCAACCGTAGGTGCAGAGATCAGTTTTTTTTTCTTTTTTCAAATCGGTAAACCCCATGTTTTTCAAATGGGTTCAACCCTAACTTTTTTCGTTCAAATGGAATATATTTCTAGTTAGATTAATTAGGGTTATATTTTAATGAGTTTATATTAGATTTTGTATATGTAGTTTGCATGATAGGGTTTAATGCACAAAATGAGAGCACAAAAAGGGTGCATGACAGTAATGGGAGTAAGTTTTAATGGTGTAATATACCAGAAATGAAGCTTGAGGGTAATTACTAGGGTTTGAGAAAAATTTGAAGTAAGTTGGAAGGTTGAAAGGTTTGGGAGAGAGTTAGAGAGAGAGAGAGGGAAAGAGAAAAAGTGAAGTCTAAATTTTTTTGGGTTTTTATATGGGTGAAGGTTAATGTGGTGTTGTGTGTTTTGGACAAATATTGGATACTTATATGATGTTTTGAACAAAAGGGTTTTTTGGAGATATTTTTTTTGTATTTATCAGGACCCTATTAAAAAGGCATTTTTTTACAAAAAAAAAAAAATCTTTTGTTTTATAAAAAAACAAAATAAAACAAAATATGTATTTTCAATAAAAAAAACTTTTTTAGTAATAAAACAATTTTTAATTTTTTTAAACTTTTTTAAGAAAAAGCATTTCCACTGTTTAAAAAAACTTTTTATCTGTTTTTTTATTTATTAAAAACTGTTCATATATGTAAAAAACTGTTTTATATAAAATAAAAATAAAAATTACAAAAATAAACTTTTTTAACTATTTAATAAACATTTTTTAAATATTTTTTTTACAAAATGCCTGTTTTAAAAACTACTTTATTTTATAATCTTTTAAAAAAATAAAAAAATAAACATCCAATATTATACCAAACATAAACATGTGTCTAAAAGAGATCCACTTGCACCTCAAATCATTCCATATACTTTTTTAGAATTATTGTTAATATACTCAAATAACAATCATTAAAATTCATACACTAATTGAAATTTTAATACTAAATATTTTTTAAAATTTTATTTTCAACCCCTTGTATCTTGTATTTTTTGAAATTTTAAGGTTCCCTCATGAGTGGATAAATTCACCACAAGCTTCCAATATTATACCAAGAAATTAAATTAATTATTAAAATGAAATTAACATTTTGTGTTGAATTATATTAATTCAATTTAATTAATAATTTTATTAGAAAAATTGTTTGGTATTAGAATTATGTAATTAAAATTCACCATAAAAGTTTAATTTAATTTAAATAATTAATTTAATTATTTATATTTTTATTAAAATTCACCATAAAATAATTTTTAAAATTTTTAAAACAGTTTCTTATTAAAAATAGTTTTTATTATAATTTTTTTATTGGAAATGCATATTTTTGTCTTTATTTTTTTTATTTATAAAAAATAGTTTTTAAAACAGTTTTTTTTGTAATTGTTTTTTAAAAAATGTTGTTTTTTAATAGTTAAAATAGTTTATTTTTTAAAATAAAGGTTTATTTTATATAAAAATATTTTTTACTTTTTATAAACAGTTTTTAATTAAAAAAACAGATAAGTTTTTTTAAACTGTAAAAATGTTTTTTTAAAACAGTTATAAAAAGTGAAAAATATTTTTTTTGTAAAAATAATTTCTTATAAAAAATAGTTTATTAGAATTTTTTTTTAAATACTGCTTTTCTGTTTTTATTATATGCATTTGTGTTGGAGGCAAAAAAAAGGTGGAAGTTCAAGGGCACAATAACCATTTTATACTCAAATGGAATAGGGGAGAATGAGAGGAGTGTGGGAATAACCGTTCCCAAAAAAAATTCTCTGTAAATTTTTCCAGCAAGAGGGGCCCCCGCCCCTCCTCGCCCTTAGTGGATCCATCACTCGTTGCAAGTAGTCTTCCATAGCAGACAATGGGGTGATGTTAAGTGCATCTGTCTTACTGTGAGCATAATAATAATAATAATAATAATAATAATAATAATAATAATAATAATAATAATAATAATAATAATAATAATAATAATAATAATAATAATAATAATAAAATAATCAGTGCGTTTAGTTTTCCCGCAAAGTTAATACTGGGAATAACAAATTATATTATATTAATAGTAGTAACTATGCCTTTACGACTGTCTTTATCATGAATGACTCTTGTCTCAATCACACAAATAATCTATCTGCTTATTTCAAGGGGCGAAGCCAGGATTGTATGTTGGAGGGACCATAATCTACCGAGGTTTTGGGGGAGGGAGCCCTCGAGGCGATTTTTTTTAGGGTTGTTTACACTTTTATGCAATATTTTAGCACTAAAAATATGTTATATATACACCATCAAAATATAAAAGTTTCACCACATACAAAACACATTTTTTCTCCATATCTAAGATCCGACATTATAAAGTAATTGTTGGAATGTAATACAAAGGGCTAGAAAATCACATGTTGAGATATATCAGAATTGCACACGACGTTCTTTCAAATCACGAACTCCATCTATGATTGATTTCACACTAAACTATGTCGCAATATCTTTTTCAATGTAGATAATAAGAGAATTTGTGAGGTAATCATTCTCCATCTTGTTTCGAAGCTCGGATTTGACATGACTCATTACCGAAAATGCACGTTCGGTAGTTGAAGTTGATACCGAAAGAATTGACACAAGCCTAATCAATCTAACAATTAGTGGATAAAAACTCGACTTTCTTATTTTTACCAACCATTGACATAGATCGGAAAGAGTGGAAAACTTTTGAAATTCCGAATGTGGGAGAACATCAACCTCATAATGTCGCAATTGTATTTTTAAGTCATCTCTTTCATGATCAGTGAAGTCTTTAGGATAAAACTCATTAACAAGCTTGCAGATATCATCAACATTAAAAGTAGTATGCCCATTTTGAGGATCTAATGAAGAGTTAAGAACAAGTAGCCTCGTCGTATGATCATTAAATCTGTAATTTATCTCATGCAATTGAGAATCAATTGTAGCATTAAATATGTCAATCCGATAATGCTCAGTAATTGTAAAATTATCTTGTTGATGTCGAGCTCGGCCTCGTCTATAAATATATAAAACATTCATATCTGGTACCTCTATTGCACATTTTTCACAAAAAAGACTTCACCTTCCTAATCAAAGTGTGACACCCATCATCTCTTAACTTTTATATGAGTGTCTTTGTGGTTTTCAAAAGTTGCATTTGCATTCAAAATGTCATGAGATTTTTGTTGCAGTGCTTCGAAAAGCATATCGGTGATTTCAAAAATGTCTTTCATAAGTTGTAAGATGAACACGAACTCGAAAGTAGTCAAAAAACTATAAGATGTATTGGCATCTCCACTAATGCCAATTATAAACGATGAGCAAAACAATAGACATAGTATGCATATGGACAATCTTTTGCAACTAAGGCTTGTAAGCCATTCCATTCACCTCACATATTACTTGCCCCATCATACCCTTGGCCTCGAATATTTTGTTTCCCAAGATCATAACAAGAAAGTATGGAAAAAATCTCATTTTTTAGAGTTAATGCCTTAGAATCCGATACATGTACAACACCAAAGAAACGCTCCCGAACAATACCATTTTTGTCAACAAATCTCAAGACAATGGCCATTTGCTCATTTTTTGCAATATCTCGAGATTCATCAACAAGATAGAGATATATAATATGTAGGTTATTTTTTCCCAAAGTTTGGACCGGGCCATGGCCCCCCTCTGCCAGGGCCCATCTTCTCCCCTGTTTATTTCTCAAGGTCTAAATATCAGATTGAAAAGACAAATCAGGCCACATTTATTTATCATGTGAAAATTGTTATCAAGTCTTCCAAAAGGATATCATTGATTGATGTTCCTCTAATATTTGCTAAAGTTCACTTAGAAGAATATGTGGAGCTGGTGACTAAAGTATCTATCTAAGGCCCTGTTTGATAGGGGACTATTGCCATGGCAAATGTCCAAATTCCTCCCAATTTTCATCTTTTGTCACGTTTGATACATGTATTTTACCCTCGAATTGAATTCCTCAAAACCCCTCACGTGACCTCAAATCCGGATATTCTCGGAATTCATTTCTCCCCCCCCCCCCCCCCCCCCCTCAAAGAAAAAAATGATTGGGCAAAACTTTCTTGGTTCTACCTTCGATCGAGGTGATTTGACGGGAGTGGTTGAAGACATTGAAACCTCTATTGATAGAAGGTGAGCTGATTCAACCTTCATTTATGCCAAGCTCAAAGGGGGGAGAAAACACACGGATCTACGTTTGAGGTAAAAATCTCACCCATTTTTGTTGGCTGCTGTGATTTTTCTTATTGTTTGGTTTGTTTGCTTTAGAGGTAGCATTTTTTGCAAGATGTTGTTTGGAAAAAAAGCAATTTGTTTTTCCAAACGATTTTTTGAGGTAAACGATTTTTTCCTTATAACTGTTATGGAATGTTTGAGTAAAACAAATGTTTTTTTGGAAAAAAACATTTCCAAACGATTTTTGCTGCATAGTTTTTTATAGATTCCATTTTTTATTTGGTTTCATTGCTCCGTTGATAATTTTTTTATGGATTTGTTTAAAATAAATTGTATGAAAATGTTTGATGTTGTTTGCTCCGTAGGTTCCATTTTATTAACAAACGATTTTTGCTCCATAGTTTTTTATAGGTTCCATTTTTTATCTGGTTTTATTGCTCCGTAGGTTCCATTTTATTGAATTTTTTTATGGATCTGTTTTATTTTATGGATCTGTTTAAAATAAAAAAAAATTATAATTTTAAAGTTTGGGTTATAAATAAATTGTATATAAATGTTTTATGCTTTGGTCATATGGTGATGGTGAAATGTTCACATTATAATGGAATGAGTATTTATTTTATAATGAAATGGTGATGGTGAAATGGTGAAATAGGCACATTATAATGAAATGGTGAAATGAGTAACAAATATTTTATAAAAAAAATGTTTGTGTTATAAATAATGTATATTAACTTACTAGATAAAAGGATAAAGGTATGTGTACTTGTTTTCGGTGAAATGGTCTCATTATAATGGTGCAATACGATTACAAAAAAGAGGAATATTGTTATAATGGCGCAATAATATTATATTTTATTTCATTTATGTCCACTAATATAATGTAGTTTGTTTTATCATGTTGTGCGGAAAACAGGTTTGTCCGGATTCGGATTCCTCGAAAAGCTACTCATTAGGTATAAATTTATTTCCTTCTATATTTTAAATCATGTTCTTTATTGTTGGATTAATAAGAGCTTTTACCAATTTTTATATTATTAAAGCATGGTTTGGTAAGAAATAAAACGATGATTACAAACTAGGGATTAAAAGTTTAATTTATTTTCGTTGACATAGGAATTTACTAACGAAATGTCGAGCACTGGCTCAAAGCATATGCAACAACAACGAGGGTTGTTCTGGACCTTGGTCATGTGAGCAATTGCATTTTTCCAATATATGAGGAGTCGCGACCATCTCTTACTTAGGGCTCCCCATCGAAATTGGGATACTGATCGGGAAATAGCATTATATCGAATATTTAAAATGAGTGACTGGGTATGCCACGCGCAACTTCGGATGAACATAGGGTCATTTGAAAGAATTTGTATTAGGTTACGTACATATGGACTGACTGACAATCGTTCAGTTAAGGTTGAGGAACAAGTCTCAATGTTCCTTAACACCGTTGGACATGACGAGCGATATGTTTTCGAGACATTAACTTTCTTTAGATCTGGTCAAACTATTAGTTACTACTTCCATAGAGTTTTACGAGCATGCCTTGACTTGTTCAATAATTTAGTTACTAATGCAAGTCCAACGAATTCCCCTTACGAGAATGGCAAGGACCTACCTTGGTATCATTACTTCGAGGTTAGGATAGTTTCATTAATTATTTTTATTCCTTTATGTATGACTTTCCCATTATTAAATTGATTTCAACCCATTTAGGATGTCGTTGGTGCAATTGACGGTACCCACATATCTGCTTTGGTTCCTATCGCCGACCAAGCGAGGTATCGCAATAGGAAAGGGGAAATTTCGCAAAATGTTTTGGTCGCATGTACGTTTGATATGCGCTTCTCGTTTTTCCTCGCTGGTTGGGAGGGATCAACGCATGATGGTCGCTTACTTCGTAGTGAGATTCAACGACAGGGGCATAAATTGACCGTTCCATTAGGTATATTTAAAAATAAGTAACTTTCAATTAGGTCGCTTACTTCGGATTAGTAAAATATAAATAGGTATAGTAACACATTTTATTTAAAATATGCGTAGGTAAATACTACCTCGCAGATGCTGGATTCCTGTTGGTACCTGGGTTTCTATCCCCATTTGAGAAAACACGTTATCATCGAAGGGATATGGAAGGACAACAACCTGAGAATAGTAAGGAGTTGTTTAATTTTAGGCATTCATCTCTCCATAATGTAATTGATAGATCAATTGGGTTATTAAAAAAAAGTTTGCATATCTAAGGCATCAACCTTTCCACGGGATTGAAATTCAAGTGAAGTTTGTTGTAGGTTGTTGTGCCATTCACAATTTCTTGAGGATGAATGCTTGGGGGACGAGGAAAGTGATGATGATGACATTACCCCTCCTCCCCTAAATGTGCCAGAAATACCTTTGAATGAGCATATAACATTCACAACTGATGTTGCATGGACCGAGAAGAGAAATGCAATGGCTAATTTGATGTGGCAAGAATATGATGCAAAACACAATGATACTTCTAACTACGAGTAATGATATCATTTTGTTATGATGTATTTTTTGTTTTCTAATTTTAGGTTGAATCTAGTGGATTTTTCAAATATGCCTTCATCAAACCAATCGGGTCTTCTACTTTTACAGTATCAAATAAAGAAATACTCATGTGGCGTTGTATCTCAAGTCAAGGTTACATTGTTTGACAAAAACCATAACCAGTGACGACTGTATTACACGTGCCCCCAATGTCAAAAAAAATTCGGTTGGTCAAAACCTTCTCTTGAAGGCATGGATGCTAACTACGCAACCTTCAATCCCCATAGTGAGCAAGCAACGTCGAGTATATCTAATCAATCATCACTTCTTGTAGGACAACCCCCTAATTGTCCACGATCATGGCATTATGCGTAGCTTGGTGTTGAATCACCCCGGATATTAAACTTATGATGCATTATTTAATTTACTATTTTCTAGTGATGTAATGGATGTAATGGATGACATGAGACCTTTCCTATTTTCTAGTAGTCTTTTCTACTACTGATTATGTCTTTATTTCTAATTTTCTCCCAAACTTTACTCATCATTTGGCTGGAGACTCTAGGTAGCTGCCCAGTCTCCCCATTAATAAAATAACTGCCGTTAGCATTATATGCAATACCGCTGTTTTAGAGGAGTATATAAGTCAGAGATCAAATGGTTGTGATCAGTATGTAAATGGAGGTATGCTAATTTGAATACTGAAATGGCCAATGTGATCAGTATGTAAATGGCCAATGTGATCTGATGCATACTTGATGAATATTGAAATGAATACTTAATTATTAAGTACTTAATTATTGAAATGTTAATTATTGAATACTGAAATGAATATTGAGTACTTAATTATTAAAATGCTAATTATTGAATACTGGTCGATTTGAATATTGGTCTGTTTTGGTATTAAAATGCATACTTAATTATTGAAATGCATATTGATGATTTGAATGTTGTTGAAATGATGAATGTTGTTGAAATGCATACTGGTATGCATAATTTGAATGATTTGAGTGCATACTTATGATTTGCATGATTTAAATACTGATATTGTTGAATGTTGTTGAAATGTATACTTATACTGAAACTCAGGTTTAAATGATTTGAATGCATACTAATGCTACTGATATGTTATCGAATGCCAAATGATTTGAGTGCATACTGAATGTATACTAATGCTACTGATATGCTACTGGATATCAAATGATTTGAATGCATACTGATTGCATACTAATGCTACTGATATCAAATGATTTGAATGCATACTAATGCTACTGAATTTTCTATCGAATTTGCTACTGAATACTGCTATGTATACTAATATTCCAAATGATTTGAATGCATACTGATATGCAAACTGATTGATAGCATGGTGCATACTGATTCATAGCTATACATATCATGGTGCTACTAATAATTTGTTGATTCATAGCTACTGATAATTTATAGATTCAGACCTTCATTGTGCTTTTAGAATTGATAACAGATACCATGGTGCTAACTGAACTGCATAGCTATAGATATCATGGTTCTATATATGTGAATTTGAACTGATGACTCATATTTATATGTTGAACATCGATGGAGCATATTCCTAATCGTGTCCCATTTCTCTCGCCAAAATCAAATACAAATAATGTAGAGCTACCAGAAAACGTGCAATCTTCGCAAGTTGAGGTGAACCAAAAGAAATTGCATTTGCGATGGAGTGAGCTAATGGATGGGTTCCTCATCCATTCCTTTTGTGCCCAGGTCCTCACGGGGCGGCAAAGGGTAGACAATGGATTTACTGCCATATAAATTAAGGTTGTTATAGATACTGTCGAAGAAGGATGCCATATTTGCATCGCGAAAAAGAATGTGAGATCGAGGTTGAAAACCCTGAAAAAGGAATATGTCGAGTTCCATGAGCTGTTGCAAGTCAGTGGATTCGATTATGACACATATAGTGGTGGCGTAACTGCAGATGCTAGTGTATGGGCTGACTATATCGCGGTTAATACAAATTGATCAATTGACTTAACTTACAAATAAAAAATTTCTTATTTATCTACCAACCACATAAGGAATATGTTGAATTGACTTACTATGGTTTTTATTGGGTAAAGCAGATGGAAGGAAGATGAGATGAAGGAAATGTATGTACTATGACGAGCTACAAATAATCTTCTGGAATGAAACGTCTACAGGTGATAATGCAATATCCGGGGAAGATCAGTTCTCACCTATGGATGGTACAGGGATAGAAGATGTGGAGTTTACTCATGAAGAGTGCATAGACACTGACACTAAAACAACCATTGCGCATGAGACGGACACCCAACCACCGGGTGGCCAGGATACCGACACCCAACAATCGAGTGGGAACATTGCAAAGCGTAAGGGTCAGGGGCCTAATGCAAAGCCTCGTCGTCGCCATGTGAACCCCCAGGAAGAATATGCCCAAGCACTGCCAATCATTGCTGAGTCGTCGAAGCAGATTACCACCGCAATGGAGCTTCAAGTTACATTTGACTCTCAAACTCACGTTAACTGGAAGAGTATCCTTGAAAGGCTAGTGGTTATGGATATGAACGATGAGAATGTAATGCGAATGATGTCTTTATTTTAGGCTGACAATGGTCTAGGTCGAGTGTTTATGGGATTCTCTGACTTTTCATTCGCACGTACATGGGCTTACAACAAGCTCCGTAATCTGCCTTGATCAGATGGTATGTTAACTATTACTCACTATTATGCGTTGCTACTATTATGCTTTGATATTATCTCCACGTCTTCCGTTTTGATACTTCTGGATGTGGGATTGTCGGATAGTTATTATCGCATGTAATGTTTTGTTCAAACTTTGCTCTTTGTATTAGGTTTGTGTAAACTTTGCTCTAGTAAACTTTTGGGATGTAATGTTTTGTGGGATTATCAAAGATTGTAACCATCATTTTATATTATGAACTTGAATATTGAGCATTTCAAAAGCGCAAGCTTGATAAATGAACCCATGTGCTTTAACAGTCAAAGTCATTACCAATTCAGTCCCATTACTTCCAACCACATATTGCAGAGGCATGTGATGCAAAAGTGCAAGCCTGATAAACGAACCCATGGGCTTTAACTGTAAAAGTCATTACTAATTCAGTCTCATTACTTTCAACCACATATTGTAGAGACATGTGATCCAAAAGTGCAAGCCTGATAAATGAACCCATGTGCTTTAACAGTCCAAGTCGTTACTAATTCAGTCTCATTACTTTCAACAGTGCAAGTCTAATACTAGTATAAAGCATACGGTAGTTCGTTTCATATCACACATTATCAAATGGAAAACCATATATAGAATGATGATTTTAACCCCAGTAAAGGATGTCTAGATTACTTCAGCCAAACATGGTAGCCAGAAACAAAGAGCCCGTGAAGGTCAAGCGTAAATCTAAAGCATCAACATCATTTGATGTTGGTCATGTTGATGATGTTGCACCCGTTTTGACTAACCCATGAATTTACGAAGATCCCCACGGAGGGAGTTGATTTGGGGAGAAAAGGGTTTTTGAAAACATGCCTATATGCACATTATATTATTTAGGTGATGTTGGCCATGTGATGAAATGGTTACCTCCAACTAAAGAAAATATACCTTGTGATGATCATTTGAAATGGCCTAGGTTATATGATAGACGTTGCGATTTAGAGTGCTACTGTAATTGGCATGGTTTACCGGTGCCACAAGAAAAATCTGCAAATTATTGCAAAGATCCAACTAAAGACAGTGAGAGATGTATCCGTCTACTAAAACGAGAAATTGAACAGATGGAAAAAAGATTAACGCGTTGGCATTGTAAAAATTTGATAAATACTAAACTCGACGATCCAATTTATGCATCGGATGCGGAACTGTCGGACTACAAAATGGACGATTCCTCCATGGATTGTGTACAACATTTACCAAACATGTTGATGGGTGATGGGAATGCATTATGTTGCGATTCGTGGTTGACCAGGAAACCACGAAGTAATTAAATATGCAACTTTCTTTTCTGTGTTTATTATTTTTATTATGTCAGTTGTAATGTTTAATTCTGAGTTCTAAATTTGCCGTTTATTATTTTTTTTAATCTCGTTACAAAACAAATGTTAACAATCTTATGTCCAACTCAATGTGCTCTCATCAATAATAAAGTACCTTTTATTCCAACTGCAATACTTTAATCCAGATCATTTGCCACCTGTTAATCCTGAAAATGAAGATAAAAATAATGATAAGTATTAAAATATATAGGATAACAAAAAAGTAGATAATTAACAAAATAAGTCAATTTATGTATTCACAAAACTCTTTATTTCCATGACAAATTTTGGCTATCAAACACCAAAATTAGGAATATTGTTGTTTTCCAGTAGGCAAATTCTGTCTATCAAACACAAAAACTTGGAAATTACAGAATTTTTCAGCATGCAAATTTAAGCTATCAAACAGTCCAAAATTTTATTTTCCAGGTCAAAATTTAAATGGATAAAATTTGTCAGGGCAAAACTTTCCATTTCACCTCTATTCCAAGTTTTCTATCAAACGGGGCCTAATAGTAATTGGCTATAATCACTACAGAAAACGTGCGCGTGTGGTTTCATGAACAATATATACATACACGCACTGAAGATTACATTAATCATCATTTAATAATTCAATGGAATTTCAGCATGAATTAGCCCTTGAGATTGGTGGTTTATCAATCAACTTTAGATTGATTGACCCAATCAGAGCACTAATCTTTTTGTTTGTTTGTGAAGAGCGCGTAAAATTGTGCAAGTGATCGAATTTGGAAACAAATACTTGTTTTTTACAAAATTTTGAAGGAAAAAAATTATTAAAGTCATCAAAGACGTTAACATGAATAACGAACTTTGATTTTGATGATTTTACATGTAATGGGAAAATTATCGTTTACAAAGATAAATGTTCTAAAAAATGGAGAGATAATTTGAGTGCACTACAAAAGGTAGCTTTTCAAATTTCCAACCCTGTCACCTAATTAAACCATTTATGGAAGTTTTTGAAGATTCCCATGATATACTCTAAGGAGATAAGTTAGTTTAAAACAGTTTGAGCTCAACCCCTAAGATCTTCAAAATTAAGGATGGCAAAAATGTTCTATTATTAGAATTTGTATCCAAAAAATACACATTATACCGCAATTCCTTTTAAAAGGTGTAAGGGGGCAATTCACTATTGTCCCCTTGATGCTTACTGACAAGGCTCAAACTTACTCAACCATTTGACATTATGATGCAAATATTGGAGTCGCTGTTTTTTAAAAAGCAGTATCAAACATCAACACCTGGGGTACAATTTCCCTCTCGTATCCTCTATGTATAGAACTCGTATGGGTCTTTAATTTGAATGACAAGAATTCAGATATTACATGAAACAATGAAAGTAATTTGAGAGCTTTTTGTTGTGTTGCCCAAGAGTTGTTAACAAATAAATAATTGATGACTATACATTTCTATGCCTATTGGCTGAAGTGCATAACCTTTGGTGCAAACCTCAACAACCTATCCAAAGCATTAGGCAAGAATTTCCTTGCAAATAAGAAACAAATATTACTGCTACTCCCATTGTACTCACACCTCCGTTCACTCCTTAACTTCTCTAAAACCTTTTCTGTCACGTCCGTTCTTACAAACCGGCCAGGGTGGGGCCCACCCCTTGACCAGTCTACCCACGTCAAACTTCTATTTGAGTTCTTCTCCCCAAATCTCATGCTCACAAAAGTGGACAAGTAATGTTCATCAGCATAACATGAGCCCTTGCAATGCTTTTGAAATATGGGAAAATATGTCCTATCCGAGATCACTTCAATGGCTAGATCGCGATCCATTTCGAACCATTGTGACCCTTTTCTCCATTGTTTAAGTGTGATTGTTGGATACATGCGAGTGTTATATCGGCCTTGGCCAACAGGGCCAGGTAAATCATAGACCTCCACAAAGCTTTTGTTTGAATTGATTAGGTGAGAGTAGATGGTCGAGAAGTTGAAGAGGGGGATGCATGATTCGGAGAGGAGAACAAAACGTTGATTTGAGAAGTCAAGAAGTGCATTGGCTAGAAGGCGGCGTTCAGCTTCAATCATGTTCACCTTTCCCCATTCAACTTCCTGCAATTTAAGGGAGAATTGTGAAGTATTAAGTTCCATATATCATATAGAGCTAAATGCATACAAGTTAGTTACTGTGTGTGTGAGTCGGTGTAGAGGTGTCCAATTCTACGGTTATGCAAACCACAATTTATTTAAGAAGGTTTTATGTTTTTAGTATTACAACCACTTACTTTTTTTCCACAACTCACATAACTAATAGAAACAATCTAAAAGTCCTAATGAGTACCACTCCTTTAAAAACTAATTAACAAAATTGATATATGCATGTTCCCAACAAATGACCCTGAACTAATAAGAGGTTGATTTTAACAATGAGATATAACTCACAAGCTTTGAATATCTACGTTGAGAGCTGAGCAGGATTCGAGAGTTTTCTTTTTTTCTTTTTTTTAATGTGGCTCTACTTAATTTTCCATCAATAGTTTCTAGGTTTACCATTTAAATGTTCATTTCTTAAAGCAGTGGAAGATATTATGATTGTTTAAGGTAAAATGGGACTTCACGTACAGATAACTTACAAAAAATTACATATTACATGTTTTATCTAGAATTTTATATTATACATGGGTTTAATACATTTGTTAATGATTTTAGAACTCCGATGTTATAATACATGTGTAGTTTAATAATTTTGGAAAAAGTTAGATATTAACATTGGATATAGGCACACACCGACACACGGTGGTTCCATAAGGCGATTCTCAAAGTGACCCCTCTTTGTTAGTTGTTCTTTCAATTTTCAGTCAGAACTAAAATATCTCCCGTCATGTAAGCAAGGGACAGCTTATTTATGAACTCAACCACCATTTTCTAACACCATGGTCCATGCTAAAACCATCAGCACTTCAAAAATTCAACCCACGAGTTCAAGAACTTAAACTGTTATAAAACAAAACCAAAAATGTATAGCAGCTCGTAACTCTTAAGAACGAACTGATAAATGGGCTTCCGACTGTTTTGAGAAGATCAAATTTCTATTTCTTCTGATTAAAAATATAAATATAGAAATAGTGAAAAGGACAATCTATGACAGTCACGGACCAAACACAAAAATCTGCAAAAGTATTAGAGCCAAACATTTATTGATACCTTTTTGCGTTAATTAATCGTATCAGTTGTCATGCGCTCTCTTAGACACAACAAATTATCAATTTCTAATGAAAAGCTTCTTGGTTCAGTGATATAAGATTGTCATTTGGACAGTTTTAAAAGTGAATTAAATTTGATCTCCAGTTAAAATAATATTTGGCCAGCAAACATCACAAATCGCGAATAGAGATTAATCGAGGTGCGCGTAAGCTTCTTCGAACAACTCATGATATCTTACCAAAATAGGAAAAAAAAAATATATCAATTTCTGCCGAAAAAGTTGGACCAGGAACAATGTACATTTCGATACAGTGGGGCTGCTTTATTTTGGGATGCACAAATGGTCCTCTTAAATGTGTCCAATTTAATGAATGGATTACGATCACATTTGTATGTTGTTGATCTGTTGACATCAAGGCCATGGATTGGAGCTATTCATTAAAGCGCACATGGTATCATCGACTTCTACTCGGAGCATTTTTTTGGATAGATAGAGGATATCTTACTTTTTATAAATTTTATTTACTATTACAGCCGAAGTTATCAACCCCTACACAAATGTAGACGTTTGATAATACTTGGAAGACTCTTGATTGGGACTCAACATTGGGATTCCCGCTTAAACATGTTATCATTAATTGATCCCTTATAAATGTGGGTCCGCGTCAACGGCACAAACCAATCGCGACACGCCATGTCGGCGAGTCGCGATTGTAGTATTACTCCTACACGAATTGGCAAGAACAAATATACAAGTGGTCGTTTCAATCTTTGCTATAAATTTGACTTGACCGGGTCAACTCATCACCAACGTTATCATGGCACTAAAGAGTTCATGTTGTGCTTAAAACTTCAAAATAATGCCTTTAAAACGATCTTTACATATAATTAAATGTTAATTAAATCTTTTAAGATAAATGTTGTTTCATATTTAGGTCATAACTAAAAGTTAGATGCCTCGTGAATGTATTATAGAGCTCAATGAACATATAGATTATATAATTTTAGGAGTTAAAATAATATTGATTATGGATATAGGACAATAAACATTTCGTTTTCATTTTTAGTCCATATTTTCATATTTGAAGGACACGTGGCATATTGTGATTGGTTGACGTTTTATGAAAATGGGTCCGCGCCAGCGGCTTTATTCAAAAATAGGGACTAAAATTATAAATAATATGTTTGTTGTCCTATTTCCAAGGTTCTAAAAAACGCGGGGCGTGATTGAGGCGTGGAGGCCAAGCCTTAAGCCTTAGAAGCCTAGGCGGGCCTTGGCGTAAAAAGGCGTGAAAAGGCGTTTAGGTCTTTTTAATATATTTTAATATTTTTTAACCATAACAAGGCTATTAAAATACTAAAATTGTAAATATCATAACAATATGTCTAAATATTTGCAAATAAAAATACTATTTGATTATTTTGGATGAGATAATGGTCCGATTTGCAAAAAGATCTTTAAAAGGTGATATCGTTTCACTAAAGCATTGTTGTTTTTAGAGAAAAAGTACGCCTTAAGGGTTTTACCAAGCATAAGGCGTCAAAATCTTAAGGCGGGACGTTTCTCCCAAGCCTCAAGCCTAGGCGGATTTTTTAGAACAGTGCCTATTTCCAAAATATATATTACAATAGGTCCTAAATTTACAAAGCCCCATGAACATAAACATTCCCAAGTTTCTCCAAAGGAAATTATTTCCGTAATAAGTGAATGCTCATGTTTGTTTACAACTAATTTTGAGTGGGTGTATTTTATTTTGCAACACACCCGTGCATTGTATTTAAAGAATATTGCATAATCATTATTGGTGGATGTCGACGCTCACCGTTATGCTTCCTATGAATATTGGGATTTTTAAACTGACATTGTATTTGACTTTTGATGAAATGTGATCACATATAAATGATTGTGCACGTACACCGACAAACTCTCCTACAAATTTTAAAAAAAAAAGTTATTAGACATCATCGATTCTTGACTGCTAATCAATGTGCAAAGATCCGAACCATCAAATGTGAGATTTAAATTGTAGTTGGTAAAATCTTATTGATATATTCAACACAAACTAAGGGTGGTTACAGTACAATTTTTTAACGTATCGTACTAATTTGGTTCACACAATTTTGGTTCGGGCTAACTATTTTTAATTACCAGAAACTGAAATTACGGGAAAAAAAGTTTGTTTTGGTTTACACGTCTAAAAAATTGATTTACCGAAATTACCTTACCCAAATTAGATACCAAATCTTTTTTATATTATTGTTTATGATTTCAATTATTAATTGGGTGAAAAAAATAGGAATTAATGCTTTTAATTTATTATTTGTGTAAAGTGGAAATGTCGTGATTAATAAAATTAAGAAATTACTAAACTATGCTTTGATAAAAAGCACGAATTGATGATGCAAATGAGGAAATCAAGAATATGAGGCTTGAAACAAGAATGAGTTTATGCAAATGAAGAATTTGACGCTCGATACTATAATATGAATTAGATTTGTGTTGTTCTATTATGAGTGAGTCCCACATCAGTCGGGATAGAAAATATGACTCTTCTCAATTTCTATAAATACAGATTCCAGTGCATACGCACTAAGTTGGCCAACTGTAATGAGTGGGCCAGTAATTTCGAGTTTCAAGTTTTGGCAAACATCATTCTTTTTGTCAAAGAGTAATGAGTACGCATGATGTGTGAATTTCAAATTGTGACTTTAAATCTTATTTTGGTCATAGTTAGGTTTTCACCTTAATGAAAAAAAAAAAATTATCTCCACAATTTTGGAATTTTATGAAAAAACGGTTTTACCACTAACCGTACGGCTTTGTTTTGGTTTATGTTAGGTTATATCGAGCGGTAAAATTAGTAATTTCAGTTGTAGCATATAACAATCGGTTTGGGTATTGGTATGCTCTTTTTATCAATCGATAACCAGCCCTAACACAAACCAACCGAACATAACAGAAAAATCATGCACACACATAAGAACAAAGTGCACTTTATTCGGCAATGTTCTTACGTCTACGAGTGGCTCTACTTCGTTATTGGTAGAGTTTCAATACTTGTGGTTGCATTCCCCTTTCCCTGAGGGTATATTTACATTTATAAGAGGAGGTGATAGAGTCCTTGAGGTTTCGACCACATTGTCAATTATCCCCAACTGATTGGACATGTCTTTCCCTTGATTTACGCAAGTCGATTATCTTCAGTGATCTTTGTCCTCATAGTAAAAATATTTGGACGGGTCAGTGGATTATGTGCCTCTTTTTCCAACGTGTGACGACTTATTTCACCACACATAAACCAAATGGTTACCAATAATATTAAAGTGGACCTTATTAATGCTTAACATTAGATCTTCCCATTGAATCAATAACTATGTACATATAATTCATGGATAATGGCATACATACATAATGATTACTCCAAATTCTTAAACTAACGACTATATGAGCAACAATACCCAACTGAATCAAACCTAATTAATACAAAAAAAAAGTGGGATTAATTAAAGAGATAGGAAGGCATCAAATCTTATGAAGGTTTGTTAAATCACCAAAACCTTGGGAGGGTTGACAATTGAGTGCTTGAAAGGGTAATATGGTCTTTAAACTATCGAGGGGTAATGTCTAATTATCATTTGATAGTACTTAATAGTGTTATACGTCTATTAGGCGTCAAGGAGGGGGAGAAGAGTTAGCTGTTATATTTAAAAAAATGGAAGATTAAGTCTAATTAAGACATTATCCCAGAGAAAAGCCAAAGACCCTTTTTCGAATAATTAAATGTTTATGTTATATTATTTATCTCCCAATCTAGATTTCATTGATGTTTTTGCCAATTAAATATTTATATTACTATTTAGCTATATTTCCAACACTTGAGATGAAGATAAAGGGACGTGAGGAATGTGTGAGAGATGGAGTGATACGGGGTACTTTAATAATTGAAATTGAATAATAATATATTGAGTTATATTTTTTATGGGCCTATTATGGTGACAACCCATGAAGACTACTTTTTAGGATAGTAAAAATGAAATTAACAAACCACGCATGGTGAAGATTATCTCCGTAGTGGGAAGATCTTTTATAAAATCATCAAAATTTATTTGTAACTGGGTAATACATAATTGAGATATATTTTTATTCGATCATTAAAACTATTTGGCATTATCTCACCAACATTCGGACAGATTTTTTGATGATTTTTTTACATGTGTATTTTCCTATAAAGATATAAAGATATCTTCACGAGGCTTGGTTAAAATTTTCAATATTTTAGTATTTTATAAAATTGATCGTCCTGTTTTGATTCGCACAAATGTCTGGGTGTGTGTCTATATACAAATATGGAAAATTGCACCTAGCCCCCTTCAACTATCTAGGGTTTACCATTCACCTACCTATAAAATAATATCAGTAAAACCCACCCCTTTAATTATCGATTCGTTGCAATTAAGCTCGGCACCTGGGTACCCTCTATTTTTCATTCAAATTGATTAAAACACCCCTCTCCTAATTTTATAACCCAAAACTAAAAAGAACTCAAAATTGAAACCTCATTTCTTAGCAAACAACAAAACCAAATTCAAAATTTAGTCTCTACCTCCACCAACACAAACAACCCACAACCCCACATTCTGTCCAACCATCAACCCAACAACCATGGCGAGAGACTATTGTTGGACAACCCAACAACCATGGCAAGAGCCTATCACACAAAGATTAGGGGAAAACCATTGTGTAAACCCAAATATGTAACATCCACAGATACAAATTCTCACCAGATTTAAAGTTTTTGAAATGTCCATCAATTGATTCACTCTTAACCCATAAATTCCCCTATTGAATCATAACAATATAGGGATAGGGTTTTAAATCTCAATCTCTTTTAACTTTGGTGATTGTTCGAGCATGGTCTCAACTCATCTTTATTTTTTCTTATTTTTGAAAATTTCACCCTCGACTTAGTTTAAGATTTTTATCACCGGTGAGCTGATCCGAAAAACAAGTGGACAAATCAAATGCGTGTATGTGAAAATGTGTTTGTATGTATGTGCATGTAATTATGTGTTTGTATTTCTGGATATCTATAAAGAGATGAAATATCAAACAATGATATGGGTGGAGTGGTGGGGTTCGAGATGTGAAGAACATGTGTGGGGGAGTTTGTATTTGTTGGTAAATGTGTGTTTTATGCATGCAACACTTTGTGTACGAGAAATTGGGGGAAGATTTACGCCAAGTATGAAACTGGGGTGGGGTTTCTGGTTATGTAAAGAAAGGGGAGGTTAGTGTGTATGTGTATATTTTGGTGGAGGTGGGCAGGTGAAAGAGAGGAGGTTTGAATTTTGAATTTGGTTGTGTTTAGTGAGAGAAGGGATTTCAATTTTGAGTTTTTTTTTTTTTTTTGGGGGGGGGGGGGGATTTTTAAATTGGGTGAGCGCTATTTTAATCAATTTGTCTAAAAAAAATGGAGGAAACTCGATTGCTGGGCTTAATTGCAACGCATTAATAATTAAGGAGGTGAGTTTGTCGGGTATTTTTTTTAGGGGTGACCCATAAGTCCGAGATAGTTGAAAGGGGTTAGGTGTAATTTTTCCTAAAAATATGGAAGGATGGTATTTTATGATTCACGAGATAATATTAGATGTGACAAAGTGTCGTACATGTCTTAGTGTGAGTTAGCACTCCACATCATATACATTTATGCCCTCTTAAATTGCATTTGCTCTCATGCTTTAATGCGTTTTTTGATTTAATCCCCACTTTATAATGTCATATTTGACTTAACCCCCACTTTCATAATCTATTGGACACAACCCCCAACTTTGTAATAGCAACCTAAGTTCGTTAAAATTTTGTTAATTAAAAATTAGACATAACTCCCAGTAACTTTTTATGACAAAAATACTCTTAATTTAAAAACTCAAATACCTATTACCAAGCACACAACATCATCTCTAACTACAAACCCTAATTTAAAAAATGCCTATCTTATCTATCTCCAAACTAACACCACTTTAATGGTAGTCATCTCTCCTTTCTCCCACTTTTCTCTCTTTTCACAATCATTTATATCTACAACACCCAAACCACTAGCACTGACTACCTCTGGCTCCCACTACTCTACTCACACAATATTGCAAGCATTTGGGCCCATAAAATCATGACATTGACATGGAGTTAACTCTGGCCATATGATTGTTCTTGTGCGAACCCGAACATGTTCTCTTCTTACACTTATTTAATTTGTATTTGTCTTGTTCATCGAAAACCAAAACACCTCCTCAACTTTTGATTCTTTTGGTTTCTAGTTTCTAATGTCATTTTGATTCCAGCGATTTCTCCGACAATTACTAATAGGTGCGATTTTTTTCAAATCCAAGTCTTCATTTTATTTCTTCTTGTGATTATCTAGGTCTTGCTCTACTTTTTCTCTTTGATTTATTTTCGTGTTCTTCTTTTTGTGTTTCCTTTCGCTACTGTTCCTTGAGCCACCATTGATGAAGCTATACGAAAAAGAGATGCGGTGTGGGGGAAGTGATGGATATTTTTCGCCTCCACTGAAGCTCATTTAAAGAAAGCATTAACAAGCTTGAGTTAAAATCGTCGGTGAATTTGTTTTCAAGTTTAGAAGTCAGATTAAGGTTTTTGAAATTAGGGTTTATTAGTTGGAGAATAAGGAGTGTATTTGGTAAAAGGTGTTTGAGTTTTTAAATTAAGGGTATCTTTGTCATAAAATATTATTGGGGGTTATGTCCAATTTTGAACTAACAAAATATTAAAGGAGTTAGGTTTCTAGTACAAAGCGAGGGATTATGCCAAAGAGATTATGAGGGTGGAAGTTAAGTCAAATATGACATTATAAAGTGATGGTTAAGTAAAAAAAAACTACTTTAATTGGAATTCTATCACTTTCATTTTTCACACTCTACTATCTATATTTGTTTAGAATTATAAATTTTCCTTGAAGTTCAAATATACAATAATTATTTAAAAATTATGAATATAATTTTTTTTGTAGGATTACAATGACACCCCCCTTATTAATTTAAAAATCACCCCCACCCCCCCCCCCAAAAAAAAAAAGTTACAAAATCATGTTGTTGGCACAACAACAATAATTAAATTTGATTAGGATTACTAAACTTCGACATGTTATGATGTTTCTCTTCTAGTTTGAAGAACCTTTTTTTAAAATCAAACTTCAATTATTTTGAAATACAATTGCTTAAGTTTTTTTACATTTTTTAGAACTTCATATACTTTAGCTCTTAAACTCTATAAATTGCAAAATGACTTATACAGTACCATAAGCAGGAACAAAAGTGTACTTATATACCATATATAGTAAAATTTGAATTAATTAAATTTTGACCCAGTCAACTTTACTCATATTTTCACTTCACCACCCATAATTTAATTTTTTACACTTAACCCCTCAACTTATAAAAATGCATCACTTTACCCCCAAACGATAACAACGTTAAATTTTAGAACGAAAAATTGATCATGTGTGCTAGGTTTGTCCAACTACTTGTTCAAATGATCAATTTCATGTTCCAAAACCTAAAATCTGTTGGAAAAAATACGTGCTGAATATATGAAAAAACCCAAAATACAAAATAGAAAAAATTGAAATAACTTATCGATCAAGACTTGTGTTTAACATAATGTCCTAAAGGTGAAATTGTCCGCTAATATTGATGTTGTCAACAAACACCTTCCAGGATTCAACGATCAGATTCCACCACTAGCGACAATGAAGGATTTTAAACTCTCAAGATACCCCCGTACCAAAAAACAATTAAGAATAATATGATAAAGATATTGTTTTTCTGTAATTGGAGATTGAGAGAGAAAAATGTTTTTTGTAGTTGTAGTTTTTAGAGAAGAGGACTTAATTTTTAGGAATAAATAAAAAAAGAACATTTTTGCTCACTTACCCAGTTTTTCTCCACTAACGGGTTGTTGAATCTGAGTAAAAGACTAAGTCAAAAATTAAAAACGGGTTTAAAATGAGTTAAAAATGAAATAATAAACGGGCAAAAATTTTGGGCATACAAGAGAAGCCTAAAGCGCCCAAAGGCCCAAGATACTCAAAGATCATTAATGTTTAGTATGTATACTATGGATTGAATCCAAGACTTCAAGCACTAAACTCCACAAACTTACCAGTTGGCCACAATCTCAAATCATTTATTTAATTAAAAATAAATATATATACTATTATACCCAACAATATCATTACGGTTAAGGGGGTAATATGATGAGTTTTTCAAAGTGATGGGGGGTAAGTTTAGAAAATAAAAGTATATAGACTTTAATACGAAAATATGTTGCAGGTTGAAAAGGTCAAAGTGTAAATAATTCATACAATTATACTAAGAGTGGTGCTATGGGTATCAAACAACTCCTCCAAATCTCCCCCAAATAGCATTGAGGAGTTGTGCCCTGGCGGGACCCATACCATAAGGTATAACACTCAAAGCTATTTGGGGGATGATTTGGGGGAGTTGTTTGGGACACATAGCATTTTCCTTATACTAATGCAATAAGCATGAGCATGTGCTAAATTATATATGCTCTTGCATTTTAAGAGTGCGGAGGTGCGCCGACAAATTATCGACTAAATTGCAGGCACTCTCTCTGTTGTGGGCACACCGTTAGACGACACATGTTTGATCCGCACTCTTAAAATACGGACTGATCCGTACCAGAGTAGGACTGTATATATTCTTAAGCAAAATTTATCCAGCCAATTTTGTGGTAAAATTTTGAAAAAGTATCTTAATTTGCGGTATAATTCTTCCTGGAAGGTTGCCTTCAAATCAATCTAATACAATGCATACACGGCCTAAATCTGATTATTCTGCCTTACTTCATTCAAAACTTCCCCACACAAACACAAACACAAACACAAACACGACCTAAAACATTATTTGATAAAAAAAAAAGTAAGAATAAATATAAAAAGTTTTCAACTCATTTAGTGACTATAGCCGTATTACTCTTTTAGCATCATCGAAGTTTATTAACAAGAGTATGATGCAATTGCATATATATAAGCCAAAAAGAAATGCGTCAGAAAGAGAGGACCTTAAGAAATGATGATAATAATATATATTTTATAAACACAAGACTAACCTTACTGGGGATTCTCCGGCCATGAAATACTGAATTTTCAGGGTGTAATGATTCATTAAAAGATGGGCCCGAGTGCACATAAATTGAGTACAACCCTTGATGCCCCTTGAAGAACTTCTCCCACAACGGTGCTAATAAAACCGACTCTCTTATCAAAAACATGAAAGCTACCTTTGGGACAAAATCAAATGGGTATTCACCAATTTTTGGAGTCATTGAAGCTCTCCATAACAATTCTTCGTCAGTCATGTCATGCGTCACACTAGATGGCTTTAAATACTCTCTCAGTCCAATATTGGAAGCTATACTAGATGATGGCGGTGGGGGTGATGGATTGGAGACAGAGAATTGGGTGAACTGCAGATTAAATGATATTTTTTTGAGATGAAAGGTAAGTATGATTCCAAACGTTAAGCCAAAGCCAAAGAAAAGGACCAAGGAAAGGAGATTAACAAAGTGCAACGGGGCGCTTAAGGGCTTCACAACTGAGCCTATTGGGTTTTGATTTCGATTCTTCATTGCTCAGACAGAAATAGAGACTCTTATGACTTATACACGAAATCAACTCACCGTATTCTTGCGCGGATATATAGAAATATGTACATGAACCTTGTATATCTCCTTTGTAGACTAGCACACGTTCAAAGTAACGTATATGTTAGTAATTGACCATAACTTTTGCATTAAAGCTATAATTAATTTAATATTTAGTTTAGCGAGAGAGAGAGACACAGAGAGAGGAATGCGTGACATGGGTCAAATGGTTATGGGGTAATATTGACTATTAAACTGAAATAATTAAAAATAGCTTTCTCCAGTGTAACGTAGGCGTCAAGGAGGAGAGCTGCACTGGTCAAAATCAATTTCTGAAAACGACGGACGCCTTCTTTAAATGTTAAAAATTGTACCCACAAATTTGGAAGTTGTCCTCAAGAGTTATTTAAAGAAGCGAGTCTTCATTTTAAATAGTGCCGTTATTTATAACATTTTGGTTTGTAATTTTTTTTTTCATTTAAGGATATTCTTAGTGTATATTTAATTTTTTAATAAAGTATATATTAAACAATGTACATATCTTTCATTTGAATTTTTTTATAATTTGTACGTAAAATTTAATATTGCATTCCCAATTTTTTTTTTAATAATATGTACATATTAAGTATGTTATATCATAATTTATAAAGGATTATAGCAAAAAAAAGTAATTGTTCAAAGATTAAATGGGGAGTTCTCCTTTTTTTAAAAGAAAAAAGAATGATAGTCAACATAAAGAGACTTTTAAGGTTCATACGCTACTTAATTGTTATTTTTCTTCAAATTTATTTTTTATATGGCTATATTTTTTTATCATGATATTCTGCCACTTAAATGGATACCCTAAATTAAGAAATGTAACACCTTTTATATTAATCATTTGTATATATTTCCATGCAATTTTTAATCAAATTAAGAGCCCGAAACAGTCTGACTGATCACTTTATTGGTTTTTTGTATTTAATAAATGTAATTATAAGGTGGTCTTTGAATTTGAAACGTGTGGTAGTAAAAGGATAATCAGCCACTTGTATCATAATGGTTCCCAATTCCATGTTGTTACCTTGTTATGGGGGGCGGTCTTTTTGGACGACACCTCGTTTCGACTTCTGAATTTTAGTTGTTAGTCTAACATCTTAGCAGCCACATATTATGTTTGACCGTTGAAGTGATGCTAATCACCAAAGTTCCGTCAGGGCTTGAACCGAGAACGTCTCCAAGACGATACGCTACTTAGAAAATTCAATTTAAATAATGCTTTAAAATATAATTTTCAAATAAAATTTTGTGTTTATAATTATTAGTGTGTATTTGGTAAACTTTTTTTAAATACAATTTTTTAAAAATTTAATAAAATTGACAATCATATATAAATATATATATATATATATATATATATATATATATATATATATATAGAGAGAGAGAGAGAGAGAGAGAGGCACGCTCCTGTGCACACTAAATTTGCACGGTGCTGGCGCACACCCAATTTTTTTTTTTTACTATTTTTAAAAAATCGGTCAAACTTTCTCAGCTTTTAAAGTACTTAAAAGTAGCAAAAGATTGACCGATTTTTTAAAAATAGTAAAAAAAAAAAATTTGAGCTGATTTTTTTTACATGAGTCCGTTGAAATATATTTAAATATCACAAAAAAAAAATCAACTCAAAAATATTTTTTTACTATTTTAAAAAAATGATGTGCAAACTTAGTGCGCACATGAGTCTCTCTCTCTCTCTCTCTCTCTCTCTCTCTCTATATATATATATATATATATATATATATATATATAGAGAGAGAGAGAGAGAGAGAGAGAGCGGTTCTCATGCATACCCAGTTTGCATACCGCTGGCGCGGACCAATTTTGATAACATAGTAAAAAAAATATTTTTAAGCTAATTTTTTTTATATAGTTTTTAAACATTTCAGTAGGGCCATATAAAAAAAATCAGCTCAAGATGAATTTTTTTACAATTTTAAAAAAATCGGTCAAACTGACAAAGTTTGACCGATTTTTTTAAAATAGCAAAAAAATTCATTTTGAGCTGATTATTTTTTATGGTCCTATTGAAATGTTTATAAATCATAAAAAAAAAAAATCAGCCCAAAAATATTTTTTTTACTATTTTTAAAAAATGGTCCTCATTCAGGGTCCTCAAACTGGGATCTCACTTGATCCTTTCCCTATATATATATATATATATATATATATATATATATATATATATATAGAGAGAGAGAGAGAGAGAGGTTCTCATGCATACCCCAGTTTGCATACCGCTGGCATGGACCAATTTTGATAAAATAGTAAAAAAAATATTTTTGATGTAATTTTTTTTATAGTTTCTAAACATTTCAATAGGACTATAAAAAAAAATTCAACTCAAAATGATTTTTTTTGCTATTTTAAAAAAATCGGTCAAACTTTGTCGGTTTTTAACAACTTAAAAACAACTTAAAACTGACAAAGTTTGACCGATTTTTTTAAAATAGCAAAAAAATTCATTTTGAGCTGATTATTTTTTCATGGTCCTACTGAAATGTTTAAAAATCATAAAAAAAAAATCAACCCGAGATTATTTTTTTTACTATTTTAAAAAAATGGTCCGCACAGAGGGTATGCAAACTGGGTATGCATGAGATCCTTTCTGTATATATATATATATATATATATATATATATATATTTCATACATACATGATACATTAATGTAGACATACGTACATACATACATCATAAATTATATACATGTACATTTCATATCATATATTTTTAGGTCTATTTAATAAAGTATGTTGGGGAGTTTAACTATATATATATCTATATAATAAGGAGTAAAAAATTTTGCACTATTCCATAAGATGATAACTTAATCAGGGGCTAGGATTGAATGGACGAAAATTGAATCCAATGGTGGAGGTGATTTCCCCCTCTTTTTCTCAAATCAACTTTCACTTTAATTCAAAATTAAGGGTATTTTTGTAATCTCCCATCCACAATCAAATCAGTCTCACTCATACCAACTCACTCAACCTCACTTTCATATGCACACGATCTCTCTCTCTCTCTCTCTCTCTCGGCTACCACTTTCCATTTTTCTTCTGCTTCTTCAAGGTGAGGGGTTCTTGCTCTTATTCTTTAAGGTTTGATATCTATATTTTGCAGATTTAAAGAGTTTAGATTAAGGGTTTTTTTTTGGAAATTTTGGGGATTACTAAATCAATTTTGTCTTGAAATTTTTTTGGGGAAAACTAAATCAATTTACATTTCAGTTTTCTGGGTTATGAGTTTAGGTTTTTTATTTCAATGTATGATTATTTTGGTTTCAATTTGCGGGTTATAGTTTTATATCTCTGTGGGTACTATTTATGTATTGTCTTTTTAGGTTTTGAGGTTTTGAAATTATGCAACGACATGTTTATGGATGGTGTTGAGTTTTTTGCGATATTGTTATGGTTTAATCATATTTTGTTTGGTGTTAATTTCTTATGCAGTGCATAATAATGTAGGAGCACGAACTTTCAAAAATCATGAACTTTATGGTGAGTATTCTACAAAATGTCTTCAAAATGTTTGTTATTTTTTCATCAATCCCATTAAATGTTTGTCAAAATTCCCAACTCAGGTTTCACTTGACATATACTCTCTCTCTCTCTCTCTCTATGTGTGTGTGTGTGTGTGTGTGTAGGGTTACATTTCAAATTTATGGGATTTTGGGTTTACCATGTTTATTATTGAATCATCCTGTTTTTTTTCTATGCAGAGAATACATACAACCACCCACCTCTCCTACAAGGGTCAGCACTAATGTCCACGTTTTCTAGGTGTATGTAAGGTTACTAATGTCCACGTTTTCTAGGTGTATGTAAGGTTGTAAACATGTTTTTGCACGTTTGGAACATTGTATTTTATTTGTTCAAATTGATTTGCGTGATATTCAAATTGATTTTAGTTAAGGGTCTCCATTATCATGTACTTGGATTCTTTTGAGATTTGTATTATATTTTTTTTTATTTTTGTTACTCTTTTTGGTAGCAGATTTGTTAACTTTTGTTGCTCTTATTTTTATGTTAAGCTTCTTTGATTCTTATTATTTTTAAGATGCTCCCTATTCACTTGATTAGTAAGTTCTTTTTCCTTATTTTTTAAAAATTAAATTTGACGATTAGTAGTTCATGTTATAGTACACCTTAGCTAATGAACTAAAGAATTTATTTGAATTAGGCGAATTGACGCATTGGCGCCGAACGTGAAGTAAGGCACCTTCATTTTGCTAGGTATTTCTCTATGCCCTATCTTCTATCTTCCCTATGATTTCAATATTTTAATGTACTACTGCCTTATATATGCTTGACTTTGAAAATTTGTTGGTGAGTTCGGAAAATACTGTTTGAGAAACATGAAATATGTGTATATTTCTCAAATACATTAGTATATATTAATGCAGTAAATATTTTGTGGGATCGGATCTACAGCTATATATTTTGTGGGTTGGGATCTACATATGAGAGATATAACTTTTTTTTCCATTTGTAGGTCATAGTCAAGTTGATCCCATTCTTATGTTATGTTATGTGTTAAGTGTAGTGACCTTATTTTTTATTATGCATTGTACTTGCAATCATATCATCAAATCAGTGTTTAAGAACAAATGGAATTAATTGTATGAGAATGTAATAAGCCTTTGTGGGATTGACAATATAATTTTTGTTATGGTTTACAATAACATTAATTTTTTGTCACCTCAAGCATATGAAGTAATATTATTTTGATGAATGATGTTTCATGATGCAATTAGTCTTTTGCGTTATTGATATACTAAATTTTTAACTAGGATGTTTGATTGATTAGGATGATATTTTGCCTTATTGGCATACTAATCTTCTAATTAGGATGTTTGATTGATAATGGTATTTGATTGATTATGATGTCATATTTCCTTAAATTTTCTAATTGGGATGTTTCATAGGTTCAACAACCTTGATGCCGTGTAACTGCAAGTTAGTTAAATTTGATAGTATTATTGTAGTTTTAGTTTCAAGACATGCTTTGTTACGTGAAAAACAGAAAAAAAGAAGTCTATTTTCATGATAAGGACATAAATAAGTTTGTTATTTTTACCTTTATTTTATTTTTTCACAATTGTTCATTAAAGTTGAAATATGAGTGCACCTAGGTGAACCGAACTACAGATGTGTGTGCGCCCTTATGGTAGACCTTACTTGCAACACGTGTAATATAGGCATTTTAACTTTTCCTATGACTTTTGCAAATGGGGGATATCAAATTTGTCCAAATGTCCAGGGGGTGCAGAACTGAGGGGATTTCGTCCCCTTTTTTGGGGTGTTAACTTAAGTATAAGTAGGCAAAGGATGAGTGAGTGAGATTGGTTACACTTTTGCATAAGGTGAAAGTTTTCTTTTGTTATTTTTAGTCCAATGAATATTTATTGTTATTTTCTTCTTCCTCTATATTTCTTTGAAATGCCGAGGGAGCGCTTTTGATGACACATCCTCCTTAAATGGCTTTAGTTTCAATTTAGTTATTATGCTTAAGTTAAAGCAGTATTTAATATCTAAATTGGAAAAAATGAGATGCACCTATTTTAATCTTGGATTTTTACCTAAATAAGTTTTATTGTAATGGGAAATCGATGTCTATCTTATGCCAATGATAATGTGCATATCTAATATTATCTTTTCCGATTTTCACTCCTTTTTTTCTTTTTACAGATGTGGTGTTGAATGACATCCTCTTGGTTTTGTAAACACACAAAGAAACTTGCAAAGCTACCTTTGGTTTGATGTTGATGTCAAATCATAGATTTCTACATAGATAGCTCATAGTTCAGAATAATTATTCTAAATATTCTTAATAGAATAAAGTGTCAACTGCTGATATTTTTGTCGTCGTAATATAAGTACTCACGAGTTCAATTGAGTTTGGATTTCGTTAATTTCATTAATATATAGGTTAAATGTTATAATTTGCCAAGTTGGGTCCTGAAATCAAGTCTACTTGCTTGACTCGGTGTAGTTTCGACATATTCATTAAACCATGGAATTTGGTAGTCAACATGGGCACATTTATTATATTGATTGTTACCATACTGGACTATATGATGACATCTCTAATATAATATCCGTGTTCTTATGAGATCCTCTCGATAGTTTAATGCATCTCGGGTCCCACATTCCTCCATTCTATACAACCAACATCCATTTTCTTCACTACAAATCCCGGTAGTTCAAGATGCATTTTCTTCATTTTACTGGACCAATTACACATGATCAAAACCGAAAAAAAATTCATTCTCATGTCTGACTTTCAGAACTGGCTATGCATATTTGAGTGCATATAAAGTATGCATAAGATCTTGGTTCCTATCAGAGGCCTTGACGCTATATGATGATTTGGCAGAGTCTATAGTACTTTCTTTTGCCTCATTTCTTGGTTTGAAGAACATTTTTCTATCTTAAATGATGCCAATATTTTTTTCCTTTTTCAACTTTTAAAATTTTAACGTGATTATTTATTTTTGGGGAAAGAGTATATATGACCTTCATCTGTTAGTCACGCGTGTATTAAGGATTATAGCATAGTTTTTTAGTTTAATTTCTGCCATTTATGTTGCACAAAGATGTTATTTTGGATATTTATATACTAAAATCTATTTTTCTTTATAGTTTTTATTTTTCTGGAACTTTTGTTCTTATACTTAGTTTCTTTCTTTTAGCAGTATAATGTACCATTTAACAGTAGCTTTTATGTTCAAGTTCAATGACTTCATTTGTGTGTACACTTTTTGTAGGGCTATGGTTGCTTGGGCACTAGGAGTCTGAATTGGAAAGATTATATTAAATCAGATTCCAAATAGAAGAGTCAGACGCATTCATCACTAAAAGATAAGGAACGAGGAGCTAGAAGAGATGATGATTAGACTCTGTTAATGCATACCTGATGTTTTTCCTTCTTTATTGTTAATTGATTGTGCCTTTATGGTGATATGTCTATATGGCGATGGTCTGAGCGCGATATGGCGATGCTCCAACAAGATGCAGCGCTAACAGAGCGCAACTTCGAGAGGGATCCTGCTGAGCGCGATATTTACACCCTTCATTTCCAAGGGACTTCGATGAATGACAATCACATCACAACAAATCCAAATTTACCCAAAAACAGAGCGATACATCCCACCAAATTAATCACAAGTTTGACCTGGCCGAAGCTAAATGTGACCCGATGAATCTTATTGAAGGTGCAAACGCTCCTTTTTTCGATTCAATCTAATTCACCATCGAGTTTGGAAGAAACACAATCCTCGAGGTATACAACTTTATTTTTCATTTAATATTTTATCCATCTATACACCCATCTGCTCTTTAGAGTTGCACTCATTTTCCCAAGCACCTGCTGCTGTAGTGTCTCGGGGACCTGCCATAGGTTGGATTCAACTCCTTCAAGAGATGCAGGCCCTTTCTTTATATTTTTTGCTAGCTCATCTATATGTCCATACATAAAATAGTACTCAATGTAAACTTTGGTGGCCACTGAATGGTATATTATACTTCCGATGTACACAATGTATACTGTCAGACTTAATCTGCATAGAATAATACATGCATAGAAGTACACTATGTATATTGTCCATACATTGTGCATTATTTTATGAATATTTATTTGCATATTATACAGGTTATACAATGTATACTATTCATTGGAGTACAGAGACGTACACAATGTATACACAATGTATATTGTTCATAGAATGTATACACAATGTATCATGTCCATAGGACTACAATGCATATCAATGATGTTGTAGATGCCTAATAATTTATATTCCGGTTGGGCAGTAATTTTTTTGGCTAATTGTAAATAGTTTTTAAAATATGGAAACAAAAATAACTAGGATACAAAGTGGAACGCTTGTGTCCGTGCTTCACTACTCTTATGTTTGTTTTTGTTGTAAACTCCATATCACTCATCAGGTATATACTCTTAAATCTATTTTTCATTTTTTTATGTTGATTATTGTTGATTTTAATCCATAACAGGTTTCTGTTACGAGGATGATGACAATTGCATCCACGAATACACAGACTTTTAACGATGATGATCAGGAACCTTTGGTGGGTACGAGTGAAAATTATTTCGAGCCAGAGCAACTGGATGACCAAAAGTTATTTGATTTGCCAGTACAATATGACATCAATACTAAATCAGTCAAACATGAATATATTGGTGAAATAAGCAATAATGTGGATTCCGTGGATGTATATTACTTTCTTGATGAACCATTTTTAGATGCTACCTATAGCCTTCAATTTGACGAAGGATCATTCCTGGAAACTAATGATCTTAGAAATCCAGTTGAGTCGGATCCCACAGGTTTTAAAATTAATGATTTTTGAACTTCGATTGAGGAAGATCCCTCACCTTTTGACATGCTTGATGAATATCTTCCATACTTTGATGTTGTTGATGAGAGTATCTAGGAAGTGAGGAACTTATTTCTAATCCAACATTTTTCACTGACCAGCATGCGACGGAAGGACATCAACAAGTGGATATGGCAAAGCAACAACTTTTGGAAGGGGACGATAACAATGTGTCTAAATCTGTCTCAGATATTCTGTATCCGTATTTCAATCTTGGCGACATCCCTGCACCTCCTTCATATGCTTCTGAGTTCCCAATAAAGGCCTCAACTTTTCATCTCAACTCCGCTTCTTCTAGCTCGGTCCATGTTATTGTCAGTATGATCCAAATAAGGAACACGATCTCAAGTGGCAATAGAATCGACTGGTCATTTGGTAAACACGGCCACATCAATATCATCCTCTCACTCTCTCACACACCCCGTCGCAGCAGCAGCCTTGATCGACATCGCATCAGCTGCCCTGACCGACATCGCAACAGCTACACTGGATGGAAAAACAACATGAAGAGGATGCTTATAGTCGTGTGATTGTTTTCATCCGTTGTGCAACAAACTGTAATTCTGCAAGAGTATAATTACTAGATCTTATTTATATTATGCATATTTTATTTACTCGGCATTGTAAAATCTAGATGTCTTTCTCATCTTCAATTGTAACCGGATGTTTTAAGTCTAATTGTATTTTTTGTTTGTATTTAATCTATCCAACTCCTTTTTACGTAGTTAATATGTTAGTGTTGAGTTTACTGTAATCGAAATGCATCTTACATTATGTGATTGAGGAACCAAATTTTTAAAATTACACCTTATTTCATTGAGGAACCAAATTTTTTCTATTTTGCAATTACATAGTTTGGAAATTTTGGTCGTTTCGCGATTACGCACTTTGAAAATTTTTGTCGTGCCTTCAGGCACGGGCATTCCGCTAGTATATATATATTGCATGTATAATTCACTATAAAATTATAGACATACATGCATTGATAATATTTTTTAATACATATGTACTATATGTATATTTTATATTATTTCATACATTAATAACACATGTATAAAACTATATATAAGTATCATGTATCTATTGATAATATTATTTAATTTTATATTATTCCATACATAATTTTGTGTACATGTACAAATATATTTTCTATTTATAAGAATTACGCACATATTAATGTATTATGTATGTATATTATATATATTAAGGTATAACTGCATTAAAATATTAAGAATGGATAATTTTGAGTTGAAAAATAAAAAACAGAAATTATAAAACACCCTAAACCTGTTTTCTGAAAAACTTGATTATAACACAAAAATATTATAATTCTGTGTTTAAAAACAGGTTGCCAAACGCAGATTCTTATCAAAATTGTTTTTAAACACAGAAAACAGAATTGTTGTTGCAAACCAAATAGGTCCTAAGTATTTAATTTTATTTAAAAAGATTCACTTCTGATCGTTTTTATATTTTATATTTTTAAATATTAATTTTATTATAGTAAATACACTACACCAAATCTGCCCATTTGTCAAGGTCATTGACCTTGACAAATTCACCTTGTCAAGGTCAATGACCGTGACATTTTGAGGCGATACAACTTTTTTTGTCACGGTCGTGTCACGGTCAATGACCTTGACACGTTTGTCACGGTTATAAACCGTGACAAAACCGTGGCCCTTTTTAAAAAAATTGTCACGGTCAATGACCGTGACAAATCCGTGACAAATGTTGTCAAGGGCTTGTCACGGTCAATGACCGTGACAATTCTGGGCAGAATTGAAAAAAAATCTGCTGGGCAGTATGGCCACCGCCACTGCCCAGCAGTATATTTGTACCTGTTATAACAACGTTGTACCTGTTCCAAACATCATATATCCAACACAAACTAAAGATAATGCAAATATATATTCATGACAGTATAATCCAAATTTTCAAAGTAAAAATAATATACATGACGATATAATCCAAATATAATTAAAACAGACAAACTTAAAAATAATGTTACTACATGTCTTGGGTAAATGTGAGGAGGTGAGTAGGCCACACGACATACGAATTGACGCACCCACTAATATATGTCGTGCCGCATTGTTCGCGCAACCACAGTAGGGAGTTCTCCTTCCCGGGTATAACATGCGTGACGAGCACCCTGGACTCCATCCCTTGAAGCACACGTCCATGGACTATTCCACCCTCGATGATATCCGGGTCCCTCAACCCCCGCCCTATCCGCTGGCCATCAAATATGTCCAATATGAACACGCTCGGCCAACCAATCGTCGATAATGGTCTGTTGGAGGGCGTCAAATAGGGAAGTGGATCGTCGAGGTCCACATCCTCGTCATCCGGTGCCTCGTCCTCCCGCACCTCCTCGTCCTCCCGCACCTCCTCCTCCACCGCCTTCTCCTTCCCTTTCCCTTTACCTTTCTCTTTACGGTCTCCACCCAACGTACGCTTCATGAATGCGTACATATCTTGGACCGTCGCCTCCAAACGGGACAGCTTCGCGCCGTGTGAATCCACCGTTCGAGCCAACCCGGTGTCGCTCGTCTCCAATCCGATGATCCTAGATTTGGCCACCCGCGAGCTCACTCCCCTTGTCCTCCTCTTGCGATCAGAGCCAAGCACTTGGCTGAGTGCGTCTGTGGACAAAGATGCCTTGTCGGCATCAGACTGCGACGCATGCACTTCCTTAAGCTTTGCCTGAAACGACAAAAAGCACATGATTAGTAAAATAAGTAAACTAAAAAATTATAACGTAATTAACAATAATTAAACTGTCGGATTACTTACAATCGTGGCCGCGACGCTCGGGGACACCTCCTTGTCCTTCCCCTTCTTCGTCCGAAGAGCCACATAAGTATCGAGCCTATGTGGCTTACCCCCTGGCCCACTCCCTACCCCCTGAAATAAAATAAAGTAAAGTAAAATTAGTATCGGACCCGCAAAGTAAAATAATATCCAATAATATATTTCTGTAGTTATAGATAAATTAAATATTACCTTCATCCTATGCTCCACCTCAGCGTAAGAGGTCCGGCCGGAGTAGTGCACGTCCGTCTTTTTAGCCCGATTTTCCCTCCCCGATTGGCGAGATGCCAATTGTCGATCCTCGATCTCATTGTCAATGAACTTTTGCCATTGTGCCAATGAGATCGGCTCCTTGGGCGGGACGGATCCGCGCCATTGTAAAATGGTCTCTCGTGTTTTTCCAAAGTACCGTGTCCGCATATTTTTTTTCCACGTCTTGTGTTGCTCCCTCAACTGCTCGAAGACGGAATCGCGTAGCTTTGGATCCAAGTTGAATTGTTCCTGTCCAACAAATACAATGTTAGTTGTGAATAAATATAAATATATATATAAATATAAATATAAATATAAATATAAATATAAATATAAATATAAATATAAATATAAATATAAATTGAAATTGAAATTGAAATATTCATATAAATATTACCTGTAGTGCCGCCCAAACAGCTAACTTGAGCTCATACGGCACCTCCTTCCAACTCATAAACCCCGGGCCGATGACCGTCTTTAGCAGCTCGAGGGATCTCGCTAAAAGCTCCGACTTGTTTTCGACGGTAATCCCAAATTTTCCATATTTGGGGAGCCTAGGGGCGGAGGAGCCCTCGTCGCCTCCGCTACCACCGAACCCAGACGACGACATCATCATAAACAGCATCATCATCTTCGCCCTAACATCTGAAGGAGACATTTTTGCTGTAAAAAAAATGTTATTAGTACAGATAAAAAAAATGTTATTAGTACAGATAAAAAAATGGCTTACCCCCGCCACACGCACACACACACGCACACACACACCACCCCCACCCCCGCCACACGCACACACACACACGCACACACACACACACACACGCACACTACCAAGTTTTGACGACACGGGTCTCTAGAAAGAAAAACAAGCATTTCCAAATTAATATGTCCTCTTTCTTGTTTATTTTGGGAGTGTTTCATTGCAAATATATTATAGGGGGGATAATGACACCCCCTCCATTTTTTCAACTCTTTAATCAAAACATCCCTATAGTGTATCTACATTAAATATTATTTTCTATATTGCGTATATTTGGATTTAGACTTTTTTAAAAAATTGGTACTTTGCCCTGATTCTATATAATTGAGTATATTTGGATTATGTTACTGATACGAGGTCCAAAACGGAGTATTGGTTTTGTTTGACTGATTTTTTACTTCTTACACTGGTTGGATAGTCTTATAAATAAAGGGAACTTTGTCCAATTCTTTTTAAATTGTTTACGCATTTGTATTGTAAAATGAATTTTATGACTTAAATTTAGACGATTCAATACTTTGAAAATCTACACGTAAGTGCCTTTATTGGAAAATTTTATCGTTTCGCGATTACGTACTTTCGAAATTTTCGCTGTTTTACAATTACAACTTTCAAAATTTTCATCGTTTTGGGGTTTTGTACTTTGGATATTTTTGTCGTGCCTTCAAGCACGGGCATTTCGCTAGTATATGTATATATGATAGAAACCTTTTTAAAATTTCATATTTGCATAGATTTTCATAAAGTTGCAAACACTTTCGGTTTAATTTCACTGAACCTACTCAAAATTAAAGTTCTTCTTGTCCCATTATAATGTGAGATTTGAATTGTTTTGGAATGTTATCATACTAACTTTCACTATCATTTTGGTAAATGTTTTGACTAAAATTAAAATTATACAAACTCATAATGGGATATTTAGTCATGGTTCATATGACATTACTTTCAACTTCTTTCCAATTTAGTTAATTATTTATATACATTGTTAGGTCACATTTTTTTATATGCTTAGATCACATGTGGTGTTATAAGACCTCTTTAATTTCATTATATTACATTCACAAATATGAATTATTTGTCCATTTTAATTTCAATACATATACAGGTGATTCATGTAAGATGGTCATAGAAAGAACTATAGGTTTCACATTTAATTTTTCTAAAGTTAATGGAAATTTATTTTTGTTTAATTTGTGTCATACGTTATTTACGTTCTCCTATATATCATACTACTACACACACACACACACCCCACCCCACCCCACCACACACACACACACCCCACCCCACCCCACCCCCTGCCCCCCTCCACCACCACACACCACCACACACACACACACACACACACACCATCCCACCCCCTCCCCCACCACACACCACCACACACACACACACACCCCACCCCTAACCACCCCCTGCCCCACCCCTCCACCACCCCCTCCCCCACCACACACCACCACACACACACACACACACCCCACCCCACCCCCTCCCCCACCACACACACACACACACCCCACCCCACCCTCCACCACCCCCTCCCCCACCCTGCCCCACCACCCCCTCCACCACCACACACACACACACACACACACACACCCCACCCCCTCCCCCACCACACACCACCACACACACACACACACACACACACCCCACCCCACCCTCCACCACCCTGCCCCACCACCCCCTCCACCACCCCCTCCACCACCACACACACACACACACACACACACCCCACCCCCTCCCCCACCACACACCACACACACACACACACACACACACACCCCACCCCACCCTCCACCACCCCCTCCCCCACCCTGCCCCACCCCGCCCCCCCTGCCCCCCTCCACGCACACACATACACACATATATATATACACATACACACAAATATACACACAAATATACACACACACACCCCACCCCACCCCACCACACACCACCACACACACACACACACCCCACCCCACCCCACCCCCTGCCCCCCTCCACCACCACACACCACCACACACCACCACACACACACACACACACACCCCACCCCACCCCACCCCACCCCCTCCCCCACCACACACCACCACACACACACACACACACACCCCACCCCTAACCACCCCCTGCCCCACCCCTCCACCACCCCCTCCCCCACCACACACCACCACACACACACACACACACCCCACCCCACCCCCTCCCCCACCACACACACACACACACACACACACCCCACCCCACCCCACCCTCCACCACCCCCTCCACCACCACACACACACACACACACCCCACCCCCTCCCCCACCACACACCACCACACACACACACACACACACACCCCACCCCACCCTCCACCACCCCCTCCCCCACCCTGCCCCACCACCCCCTCCACCACCCCCTCCACCACACACACACACACACACACACACACCCCACCCCCTCCCCCACCACACACCACCACACACACACACACACACACACACACCACCCCACCCTCCACCACCCCCTCCCCCACCCTGCCCCACCCCGCCCCACCCCCCACCCCCTTCCCCCCTCCACGCACACACATACACACATATATATATACACATACACACAAATATATATATAAATGAAAGAGAGAGAGAGAGAGAAAATGTACCTGAAAGTAAAGAGAGAGAGAGAGAGAGAGCAGCGTCGAGAGAGAGAGAGAGCAGCGTCGAGAGAGAGAGAGAAATGGAGGGAACGGCGCGGGAGGGAAAAAAGAAGGGGGATAGGGTTTTTGCTGCGAACATTGTCACGGTCGTGTCAAGGTCTTTGACCGTGACACGAATTGTCACGGTCATTGACCGTGACAAGACCGTGACAATTAAATTTGTCACGGTCTTGTCACGGTCAATGACCGTGACAATTAGTTGTCACGGTCGTGTCAAGGTCAATGACCGTGACATAAAACGCGTGTTTTTTTGTCACGGTCAATGACCTTGACAAGGCTGGCCGGCGGAAAGGTGACAATTTGCCCATTTTGGTGTAGTGATATAAAATAAATGCCATTCTCTGTAAAAGAAAAAAAATAGGATAGTTATATAAACTTATATACGATTTTGGATGATTATGAGACTTGTTACAATTTTAATAAAATATGGAAGTGAAGTCTAATAAATCTTTGTAGATGAGACTAAAGTTAAAAAGAATATTTCTCATAATAATAGGGAGGTTTTATACGAGCAACCTTAAGTATTTAGTCCCATTTATAAGGATTTACTTATGGTTAGTGTCATTTTTTTTAGTTGTTGGCTCTATTATAATAAATATGGGATAAGTGTCATTATCAACAAAAAGAAAGATGGATAGTTGGAGAGAAGTTGTAGGCGATTTTTTTCGATTATTGGACTTTTTACAATTTTAAAAACACATGAAAATAAAGCCTAATAGATCTTTATAGATGAGATTAAATGCAAAAATTTTGTTTATATTTCTCCTTTAATTTTATCTAATGGCCCAAACGAGATAAATCATCCTAATTAAAGATACTAAATAAGTCCAATTAAACCATTTTCCAGTGAAATCTCTTAACCTTACGTAAATAGTAAAATTTCTACCACAACAAAAAACTTATCGTGATAGCTTATAGATAATTTAGATGTTAAAATACATGTAGTTGGGAGTAATTTTTGTTTGATTGAATTCTTGCATAGTTGTAAGTTTTTGTGATTTCATATTTTCAAATAAAAAGTCGTGTATATTGTGATCGTTTGCTCTTATGAAGATGGCGAACAATTTTCCAATGGACTACATTTTCATGTTTTCGTATATTTGGATCATATATATACTAGGATTCTTGGAAGATCATTATAAATTGCGGATAAATTGTCGAGTAGTCGAGTCTTTAAATCCGACTCGTTTAGGCAAAATTGTTATCATTTGTGGATAAAATATTGGATGCAATAATTAAAAAGAGACCATGTCTTTGCTTCCTCGTCAGTTGATGGGAATATATGTAATAAGCAAATAGGAATTATATAATTATCTCTCTGTCTATTAGAGCTTCTCTCTCTATCTTTTAGAGATTCTGTCTTCACAGTCTTCTGTTCTTTTTACCTTTTGTTTTCTTTCTTATAATCCACTCTTTCTCCGATTTGTTCGTTTTGCTGGATTGCTACATGCTTCTGGTTTGTTGTCCCATTCACTGTTGTTTTATGGTTTCCTCACAACTTTCTCTGCTTCGGTTTCTTCCCTCTTTTAGTGATCATGTCTTTTTCACTTCCCAAATCTGCAATCTTAGAAGGTGAGGGATTTTGTTCCCTCGTTGGGAAGGTCATATCTTTTAGAAACTCCAACCTGGCTCAGATTGAAGGTCTTGTTTCTAAGGTTTGGAAAGTTAAAGGAGAAGTAAAGATCGCCAAAAATGAATTCAATACTTTCAATTTTGATTTCAATAATTTGTCTGATGCTAAAAGAATTTTGGAACTTTCTCCATGGTCTCTATCAAATGGTTTACTTGTTTTAAAAGTATGGGATGAAAGGTTATCTGCAGATGAGATAGGTTTTACATCATTTGAAGTCTGGGTTCGTGTTCATGGACTTCCCAAAGACAGGTACAATGAAGAAAGCGGGAAGATTATCGGCCAAATTCTGGGCACTTGCATCCAAGTTGATATTAAACCTAACCTTTACTCATATATGAGGTTGAAGGTTTCCATGCCAATCAAAGAACCGCTTGCTAGAGGTTTCACTCTGCAACGTGAGGAAGGTGATAAATGGATCAATTTTACGTATGAAAAATTAAAGAGATTATGTTTTAATTGTGGAAAGATTGACCATGTTCAAGATGAATGTACATCTCTTCCCATACCTGTCTTGGATCATGAGATAGCTTATGGTAGCTGGATGACTGCCTCTCCTTCTTTCAAAGAATCTATGGATTTTTTCCTCAAGAAATTGCATTGCTGCACTTCCCCACAGTGTACCACCCAGGTAATAAATGTCATTAATGTATTACCAACCACCCAACCACCTCATCAATCCAATAGACCCTCCCAAGCCATCACTAGCAATCCAATCAGCCGCACTATCACTAGTGCTGACCAGCTTAGTACATCACCTTCTAGCTCTATGTCAGGAGATAAACATACTTCCACTAGCATTTATTCAATGCAAACTGACAACATGATCTTGTCTGACCATACTATCTCTGATAAAGAATGGGTTTGTGAAGAGGAATGTCTTATCGCTGTTACTAGTAAGATTTCAAACCCAACCATCCTTAATACCCAGATTACCATCATCAATACACCACCACTTTCCTGTTGTCCTATACCAACTACCCATTCCTTTTGTAAAACCCCTAGGTTTCATCATATTGAATCAGCTACTAAAGATATTGGAGCCCAACCGATAATCCCCCCAAAATCTAGCTCTAACCCAGAACTTTTTGAATTACCCAACCCCTGTAAAATTAGTCAGCCCACTACTAAAGCTAAACTTCCAATATTCTCCACTAGATACCCACTAATAACCAAAATCCAAGATATTCAAATCCCCAAGAAAAATCGTTTCAACCAAAGCCAAGAAGACCAAACAGAAAAACAACTTTTTCACAATAAAGCAATTTGGCCTAGCTCAACCTCACGAGAAAAATCCCAAACATCTCAAAAACACAATCAAACACCACAAACTGATATTTTACCCAACCCACCAACAACTAATTTAGTCCTAGAGTCTAAAAACAAACCTTACCTCCTCAACACCTTAGCAATACCAGAGGAAATAACCATAAATTCATCTTCTCAGCACCCTCCCGCACCCATCATCAATTCTCAGTCACCTGTCTCCTTCCCCACTGGCCATTTTCTGGGGTCGAGTATTGAGCCAATCCTGCTTGATTCCAATGATGTTCAGTCATCTAGCATTATCTTCACTAAAAGGAACAAAGGCAAAGAGGTTACGAGTTTATTTAACTACCTGTCTCAAGATTTTGACCATCTCTCTATCCAGAAAAGGAAACTGCCCATTTCTTTCATGGATCCCAGCTACAAAAAATTGCAAAAAGGAAAAAATTTGTGCCTTGACTCCCAAGATGTTCTGCTGTATGACCCTATGGAAGGCCTGGTTGGATCCCCAATTCATCTTTTAGAAGTACCTGTCACAAAACATTCAAAAAGAAAAATTATCAAAACAAAAACCAGGAAAATAAAAACAGTCACAGAAGTGGAGATGATTAAGTATACGAAAGAGAATTTGGTGGATATTGCAGTTAACATGAGCATGTCTTCAAATATCAATATGGAAGAGGGGTGCCCGTCGTGGACCCCTCATAAGCAATGAAAATTTTAGCTTGGAATTGTCAAGGACTTGGAAAGTCTTTGACAATTCAATCTCTTCAAAACCTTTGCGTTTTGGAGAGACCTGATGTTGTTTGCCTGTTTGAAACAAAAGCCCAGAGTCAGAGAATCAGTTTGTGAAACTTTTACTCAAATTTGATGAAGTTATTAGTGTAGATCCTGAAGGTTTATTGGGAGGTTCTTGTTTACTTTGGAAGAGTCACATTTCTATCTCCTTTCTTAAATGCTCTAAGGATTTTATTGATATCAGTATTTATGCTGAAGGTGTTAGTACTCCTAAGGTGCGAGTCACTTTCACGTATGGGAACCCGAATTTTGATTTTAGAAGAGCGTAATGGGATAGGCTTATTATGATGGCTGGTATCATTAATATCCCGTGGCTTTGTTTGGGGGATTTCAATGATATTTGCTCCCAAGATGAAAAGGAGGGGATTTTACCAAAATCAACAAGAGAAATTGTTTGTTTTAACAACATGATCAATAGATGCCACTTTTTGGAACTTGAAGCTAAAGGGTGTAAACTTACCTTGAATAATAAGAGGAAAGAGACGGAGAATGTTAAGGAAAAGATTGACAGGGCCTTCAGTAACGTGGAATGGAGTCTTATCTTTCCCAATACCGTGGTTTCATCCATGCCTGCTATTGGTTCTGATCATAGTCCCTTGGTGGTGGATAGCAGTCACAGTGCAAGTAGGAAAAAAGGGTGTTTCAAGTTTGAGGTGTTTTGGCTCGAGGATGAGGAGTGTCATGATGTTGTTAAAAAGGGGTGGGCTTGCCTAGTTTTCGGTTCTGATATGCATAGACTCTCTTATAAGACTTTCAACACCAAAGCAGCCCTATCTAGATGGAGTAGGAAGAAATTCAAGAATTCGAAGATTCAAATTGTGATGCTTCAGGAGCAGTTGGGTGCCATCCAATCTTGCCCCATGACCGATTTCTCTGATAGTTTGTTGAGATCCATTACCAACAACATAAAATCTCTTTGGATTAGGGAGGAGAAATTCTGGGCCATTAGATTGAGAGTTAAGTGGTTGAAATGTGGGGACAAAAATTCAAAATTTTTCCATGCGACTACTATTCAAAGAAATCAGAATAAGCTCATCACCAAACTCAAAGACTCGGATGGTTTGTGGCTGGATGATCTTGTTGCTTTAGAAGGGCATATCAATGATTATTTCAAGGATATTTTCTCTTCTGACGGTCCGAAGGACACCAGCGTGGTAACTAATCTTATCCCAAGTGTTGTTTCTGATATTATGAATACCAATCTTATAAAATTTATCTCTATTGAGGAACTTAGGATGGTTGCTTTTGATTTGGGGCCCTCTAAGGCTCCTGGGCCCGATGGGATGCCGGGCTTTTTCTACCAAACTTTTTGGAATGACATCAAATGGGATTTACTTAAAGCTGTTAATAATTTTTTTATTAATGGGTATTTGCTTAAACAGCTTAATGAAACGAATATAATTTTAATCCCCAAAATCCCAAATCTGGAAGTTATTAGCCAATTTTGCCCAATCAGTTTGATTAATTTTTCTTTCAAAGTCATATCTAAAATTTTGGCTTCCAGACTTAAACATATTATTGAGTCTTTTATCTCCCCCCATCAAAGTGCTTTTGTTTCTGGCAGACTTATCCAAGATAATATTATTGTAGCCCAGGAATCTTTTGCTTATCTTAGGAGAAAAAGATTGGGGAATTCCTATGATTGTGCCCTGAAATTTGATATGTATAAACCTTATGACCGAATTGAGTGGGGGTTTCTGAAACTTTCTCTTTTAAGCCTGGGATTTTGTGTTAAATGGGTAGATTTAATTATGAAATGTGTTTCTACTGTCTCTTTCAAAGTCATTTTTAACGGTGGGAGTGGAGCGATTTTCTCCCCGTCAAAGGGCCTTAGGCAGGGTGATCCTCTATCTCCCTTCCTTTTCATCATTGTGGCCAATAGCCTTTCTCTCATCATCAATAAAGCTATGGATGATGGTTTTTTTAAAGGGATCAAAAGTTAGCTTACTCTTGCCCTCCTATTTACTATATGTTATTTGCGGATGATTCCCTATTCTTTTTCAAAGGAAATTTAGAGGAGTGTAATACTCTTAAGAAGTGTCTGAACACCTATTGTGAGGTATCGGGGCAAAAAATCAACCTTTTGAAATTGGGGTTAGTTTGTAGTGAAAATATGCCTTTTAACCTTTGTCACGCTTTATCCAACATTCTCATGGTCCCTATTCTTGATAAACCTGGAAAATATCTGGGTCTCCCCTCTGATTAGGGTAGATCAAAAAAAGAAACTCTTTCGTGGCTAAGAGATAATTCTTAACAAAATTGAAGGTTGGAAGGAACAATTTCTCAGTCAGGCGGGCAAAGAGATCCTCATTAAGGCAGTCTTGTAAGCTTCCCCTGCTTATGCTATGTCCATTTTCCAATTTCCCAAGGGCTTTTGTAAAGACTTATCGGCCAAAATTGCTAATTTTTGGTGGAATAAAAATAAATCGAGCAAGGGGATCCACTAGAAAGCTTGGGGGGTTATTTCTAATCCTAAATGTCTTGGGGGTCTTGGGTTTAAGGATTTCGAAAGACAAAAGCAGGCCCTTCTAACCAAGCAAGCCTGGAGGCTTCTTACCAATCCTAACTCCCTTTGGGCAAAAATCCTGAAAGGCCTCTATTTCCCTAATTGCTCTTTTTGGGAGGTCCCTAGCAACAAGAAAGGTTAGTGGATTTGGAATAGCATTATGCATGGTAGGAAAATTCTCATGAATGAAGTTATTTGGCAAGTGGTTAATGGCAAGAACATTAACATTTGGGGTCCTAGATGGATTGGGAATTGTGCTGCTCCTGAGCCTATTTTCCAATCTCATTACCCCAAAGTGGGTGACCTCATTTCTGATTTCCCTTTTGCTTGGAATTTTGATCTCGTTGGGTCTCTTTTCCCCGAGAGTGTCGCTCAAGCCATTTTAAAGATCCCCTTTTTAGACGCTAATGATATTGATATTGCAATGTGGTTCCACTCTATTGACGGCTCTTTAACCGTGTTTTCTGCCTACCAAGTCTCTTTTATTCCCAATCCCCCTCCAAATAATCATGCCCAATCTTCTTTTATCCCCAGTCCGCATTTATGGCAGAATATTTGGAATATCATAGCTCCCCCTAAAGTGAAAATTTTCATTTGGAGATGCTGTCAAAACAGCTTAGCTGTTAATTTCTCATTATGGAAGAAAAATCTGAAATTTATCCCCATGTATCCTATTTGCCACAAAGAAAAGGAAACTATTGAACATATGTTTTTTTCTTGTAAATGGACTTCCCTTCTTTGGGAAAAATCTCCTCTACCCTCCAATGTGATGTTATGTTTCTCGAATAGAGTGGAAGATTGGATGCTTAATGCTCTGGAATCTTTACCTAAGTGGTGTGGTATTAATGTGGATGCAAAGTCTTTATTTTCTTGTATGTGTTGGATGATTTGGAAAACTAAGAATGATGTTATCTTTAAATCTTCTGATATTTTCTTATCCAGTATTATTTCTAAAGCCGTGTCTTTAGCTGTCAGCTACAGTAAGAGCTGCAAGGATGTTGTGCCCAGTACGAGGACAACTCCTCTTCATCCTATTTGGATTTCTCGTGTTTGGAATCCCCCGCAAATTGGTTCAAGATTAATTGTGATGGATCTTATTTTACAGATTCTAATATTGGCTCATATGGATTTATTTGTAGAGATTGTGTTGGCAGGTTGGTTGGTGGTCAAGCCTACTCTGTGGCTGTTGCCACCTCTGCCCTGGTTATGGAGGCGAAAGCAGTGGCTCTTGCTTTTAACTATATTGCTTCTAATAATCTGGAGAATATAGTTATTGAGTCTGACTGTAGCAGTGTGGTGAAGTTCATAAACTCCCCTTCTTCATCTATATGGAAAATCAACAAAATTGTAAAGAAAGCCAAAGATTTTACCAATGCAAATTCTGCGATTAGTTTGTTGCTTATCCGTCAATCTGCCAATCTGGCGGCTGACTAGGTGGTGAAGATGGCATCTTGGGCTTTACTTCTTTCCAACTGGATCATTGTTCCTCCTCCTCCTCCTTTATTGGACATTCTTCATCAAGACTGCGCTCATATCTCCGATCGTATGGGTATTGGTTGAGTCCCCCTCCGTGACTAAAAGTGCTGCTGGAAAATTTTCCTTTAATGTTTGTTATTTTTCTTTTTCTTGTTTGATTTTGTCTTTTCTTCCTTTGGGCTTTGTAAAGTGTTGGTGTGTTAATCCACTGCACTTGGTTTTTTGGGTCTGCTTTTATTTTCGGTTATTTTCCCCCTGTAAATATCTTGGTACTTGTTTTGTCCCTTAATGAAATCTTTGATGTTAAAAAAAAATAGGAATTATATTTAAAAATTTCAAAAGTAGCTATGAACAAGATTCCATTGCAGAATAAAAGTTTGTATCTTCTCTTTGATATTTAATAAAACCATTTTGTTTTATTTTTAATCAAAAAAATTGAAGAGAAACTGAGCATGTATTAATTCTCTATCTCATATTGGAGCATCATCCACTCAGATACAATTGCTAAATTGTACAGAATTACAAATATTAATAATTATAGAGAAAAAACAGAAAATAAGAATTACTTACTTGATTTTGCAGAAAGTAATAAGAAAACATAAAAGAATTTCGAGCCCTGTGTAATACCACAGTTTCCTTAAGATAATTTTAATTCCCCTCCATAGTGCTTTAGGGTCTTGAATTAATGTCTCCCAAGATAGAATGAAATTTTTCGAATCAATACAGGAAGCAAAACAATGTAATGATTCTGGCAAACACAGTTTCTGTGTCTTTTACTCAAACCGTAAACAATGAAATGCAGGAACTGTTTGACATTTATTTGGAAATGCAGGAGAGGAGAGGAACAAAATTTCGAGTTGTTTTTTTCATTAATTTCAAAAATGGAGGGAGACACACACACACACACACACACACACACATATATATATATAGGTTTTCGGTTGATTTTTCAAACAATCAACAGTTACAAACAATTGTAACTGTTGGGTCAACCAACTGCCCAAAATGGATTTTAATTTTGGTTAAAATCTGGTCCATAAAGTTTAATTAATTAATTAATTCGACCCAAAATGAAAGGGTCCAAGCCCGAGCCGAACCGAGCTGGCTGGACGGCGCGTGCGTGTGGGCTTTTTGCCCAAGTCAACACTTGCATAGTGTAGGTCATCTCCCCTTCAAAGAGTTGGGATACCCCAAAGGCATCCAAGCCTTCACTACAAGAAAACTTGGCTTTAACGATATTTTTTAAATGTCGGAATAAACTCTAAAAATGTCGGGAACAGAAATCCCGACGTTTGTGCAACGTTTTCAAAAAACGTCGGCTTATCGACAGTAGGGAAATAAGCGTCGTTTGTTAAAAACGTCGGGCAAACATTTCTCGATGCTTTCAGCTACGTTTATTAACCGTCGGTAATTGCCCCTGCCTTGTGGTATAAATGCGACTTTTTAAAAAAAAAACGTCGATTTTTGGCAACGTTTCCCCAAAAGCGTCGGGAATGTTAACAGACTTTTTCCATACTATCTTCCAACATTTTTTTGTAAAGCGTAAATATTTAAGTGTCGTATAATATACAAGTAGACATCATTAATACTATAATGGATCCCTCAAAGAAATTTTCAATCAACCAAAGAAAAATGATATATAATAATATTTAATCATCCCAAAACAAAAAAGAAAGTGTATCTTCAAACATCCCAAAGTTGTCTACTAATAAGCCAAAAATTTGTACCCAAATATTTCAAACAAAATACGAAACATATTTTATCAGCCAAAAAGTGATAGAGTAATGTTCAAAATAGTCAATACGATGTCTCTGCGACCATGGGCGTGACAGAACCACCTATAAAAAGAAAGAAAATAAGTATTAAAAAGTAAATAAATAAATGTAAAAGTGATGCACAAAAGAAAATTGAAAGGTGATTAAGGACTTACTTCCTCATTCAAACTTTTCAATTAGTTGGTATTTTTTGCCTTCTTCATCTGCTCCTAAAATTTGAACAAAAAAATAGTTGGAAGAGGGATAGTAATTAGCTTCAATGTTTTCAAATCAACAACTTATGGAGTAATAATGAAAACTTACAACAACTTGTACGATCAAGCTGAAAAATTGTTATGTATATAACTTTAAAATATATTTTCAAATATAAAAGAACCAAAATAATGTAATACGCTAGCAAATAATATTCCCATATAGCTTATGAAGTTTGAGACCCGACCCAAATAAAAACCGTAAGCCACACAATCTAGGTCTGGTAACATTTTTTATTTCCAAGTTAAAAGATTAATTTTCAAAAGAGATCCCTAAAGCTTTAACATTTTTTATGACAAATTGTGATCAACGCATTATTATAAGATTTATAAAAATAGACATAATATTTTGTAAATTACTTTTTTTCGTTGTTGGCTACTATAATATATACTATTTTTTATGCATTCGAATAAGTGAAGTGATAAAAACATGTGGATGTTGATAAAGTAAATAGTTATATACTAACAAAACATGTTTAACACGCTTACTATTTTCAAAAAAATCGGTAGAGTTTCCTTTGTTTATTCATGAAAACCAACCTGTTTTAACATTTAAAATTAACTCAACAACAGATACAACCACCAAATTAAACCAAAAATAAATCCCTTCCTCCAATTTCAACGAATTGCCATTGGAACGAGTATAACTATCACATATATAAAATGGATCTTATATGCATCAACACTACACCAAAAACAGGAATTTGGCACGGTTTAAAACTGTGCCAGATCAAATCTGGCACGATTTTGAACTGTGCCAGAATCAGGTGTTCCAAAATGGCCATTTTTCTCTGGCACGGCTCAAAAGTGTGCCAGATTTGACCAAACAGGAACACTTCTGGCACACTTTTAAACCGTGCCAGAATTTGATATTTCTGGCACACTTTTGAACTGTGCCAGATTGAGCACATTTTGATAAACTTTTGGCACAGTTCAAAACCGTGCCAAAATTTGACACACTTTTGGTACGGTTTTGAACTGTGCCAAATTTTTGGATAAAAGAAAAAAAATTATTTAAAAACAAGAAAATTCATAAATTGCAAATCTTGCACATTGTTGATAAACTAGTGTACATACAAACTTCAAAATATTACAAGTCATTAGTAGTTCACACACACAAACAAAATTGGGCAGAGTTTCCTCTATTTTCTGGACATTCTAAAACCTGCTAATATAAAACCTGCGTAACATAAAGCCCGCACGGCCACAAAATATAACAATAAACTTACAAAAGGCCGCACGGCCATAAAAGATAACAATAAAACTACAAAACCCCGCACGGCCATAACACAAAAAAATAGAATCATGAATAAACCCCTTGTTGTAAACCATTGAGTTCTCCGTGTGTTCCGCCTGAATAAATGCTAACGATAAAATGTTATCCTGCAAACAAAATAGGATACAAAAAATAAACGATATTAGTATAAGCTAAAAAATTACATATAGGAGTTGCAATTATAATTATATTCTAAAATTGAAAATCTTGCGCAAGTTATGACTACCTGATTAGTTCTTACGAGTTACATTGGTCACGTACGAGGTGTCGTGCCTCTTACGGGGCCGTTTGGGGTCTGGTTTGGGTTTTCACCCTTTAAGGGCTTGTATTTAAGCTTAATCGATATATTTTCAAATTATCGTCATATTCTCAAATCGAGACTCTTGTAACTACGTCATCAGTTCGTACAAGTTACATTGGCCCCGTGCGAGGTGTTCGTGCCTCTTACGGGGTCGTTTGGGGGCTGGTTTGGGTTTTCACCCTCAAACGGCATATTTTCAAGCTTAATCTATATATTTTGAAATTATCGTCATATTATTAAACCGAGAGACCCGCGACTATGCGGTCAGTTTGTACAAGTTACATTGGTCCTGTGCGAGGTGTTCGTACCTCTTACGAGGCCGTTTGGGGGTTGGTTTGGGTTTTCACCCTCAAACAGCTTGTTTTCAAGCCTAATCTATATTTTTTGAAATCATCATCATATTCTCAAATCGGGAGACCCGCGACTACGCGGTTAGTTCGTACAAATTACATTGGTCCCGTGCGAGGTGTTCGTGCCTCTTACGGGACCGTTTGGGGGTTGGTTTGGGTTTTCACCCTTTAAAGGCTTATTTTTAAGCTTAATCGATATATTTTCAAATTATCATCATATTCTCAAATCGAGAGGCTCGTGAATACGTTATCAGTTTGTAAAAGTTACATTGGCCTCATGCGAGTTGTTCGTGCCTCTTAGGGGGTCGTTTGGGGGCTAGTTTGGGTTTTCACCCTCAAACGGCTTGTTTTCAAGCCTAATCTACATATTTTGAAATTATCGTCATATTCTCAAACTGGGAGGCCCGCGACTATGCGATTAGTTTGTACAAGTTACATTGGTCCCGTGCGAGGTGTTCGTGCCTCTTACGGGGCCGTTTGGGGGCTGGTTTGAGTTTTCACCCTCAAACGGATTATTTTCAAGCCTAATCTACATTTTTTGAAATCATCATCATATTTTCAAACCGGGAGACCCGCGACTACGCGGTTAGTTCGTACAAGTTACATTGGTCCCGTGCGAGGTGTTCGTGCCTCTTACGGGGCCGTTTGTGGGGCTGGTTTGGGTTTTCACCATTTAAGGGCTTATTTTTAAGCCTAATCGATATATTTTTAAATTATCGTAATATTCTCAAATCGAGAGGCCCGTGACTACGCTGTCAGTTTGTACAAGCTACATTGGTCCCGTGCGAGGTGTTCATGCCTCATACGGGGTCGTTTGGGGCTAGTTTGGATTTTTCCCCTCAAACGGCTTGTTTTCAAGCCTAATCTACATATTTTGAAATCATCGTCATATTTTTAAACTGGGAGACCCGCGACTGCGCGGTCAGTTCGTACAAGTTACATTGGTCCCGTGTGAGGTGTTCGTGCCTCTTATGGGGCCGTTTGGGGGCTGGTTTGGGTTTTCACCCTCAAACGGCTTGTTTTCAAACCTAATCTATATATTTTGAAATCATCATCATATTCTCAAATCGGGAGACCCGCGACTACGCGGTCAATTCGTACAAGTTATATTGCTCCCGTACGAGGTGTTCGTGCCTATTACGAGGCTGTTTGGGTGCTGGTTTGGATTTTCACCCTCAAAGGGCTTGTTTTCAAGCCTAATCTACATATTTTGAAATTATCGTCATATTCTCAAACCGGGAGACCCACGACTACGCGACCAATTCGTACAAGTTACATTGGTCCCGTGCGAGGTGTTCATGCCTCTTACGGGGCCGTTTGGGGGCTGGTTTGGATTTTTACCCTTTAAGGGCTTATTTTTAAGCTTAATCGATATATTTTTAAATTATCGTCATATTCTCAAACTGAGAGTCCCATGAGTACGCTGTTAGTTCGTACAAGTTACATTGGTCCCGTGCGAAGTGTTCGTGGCTCTTACGGGGCCGTTTGGGGGCTGGTTTAGGCTTTCACCCTCAAACGACTTGTTTTCAAGCCTAATCTACATTTTTTTAATTAAACATGTATGTTTTCTAATCTTTCTAGATCTTCTAATCAAACAACTATAACCACAAGATGAATCAATCGAACATTAACATTAAGAAATTTACAAACTTGTAGAATCAGTGTGTCGATTTCAACAAAGCCTGCAGACTCTAACGGCACGTCAACAACTTCAAATTCTTCCTCTTTGTAGCTCAGGTCGCAACATACATACATTCCCCTGTAAGGGGAAACAAATTATTCATATTAATAAGGCTACTTGTAACACAAATCATTCCAAATGAAATTCTTAAACGCACAAGTAATAACCTGGTTTAAACTCACGAAATTCTTAAATCATTTTTATCATAGCTACATGTAATATACACAATCAATTTACATATAGCGACTATATATATGGTACGAAGGTATTATACACATCTTATGTAATATAGACATTCATTTTGATCATAGCCATTGATTGTGTAGCCATTGATCGTTATTGATTGTGGGACATTCAATAATAATGTAAAAAATAAATTGAAATAGTAAGTAGACACCCCCACTAATTAAATGAATAAATGAGTTTTTAGTGTAGTGATATGATTAGTATGCAATCACATTTGAAACAAACATAATCAATTTGAGATGAAATAATAAACATATGCAGAACACATGTAATGAGAAAGAATGTACCTTTCAATTCAGTATTGAGATATTTGAAGGAAAGCCAAAAAAATTATGCAAAAAAAATATTCTACTGTGCAGATTTCTTTTTCTAAACCAGACGAATATACTTTTGTAGCCGTTACTTCTGCTACAAGAACATACCCAACCTCTAATTACGGAGAACCCCTCCACGCGCAAGTTAATATAGCAGGATTCGAGAGGAATGTCTATATAAGAAGCGCATTAATACCTATGTACTTCAATAATGGTGAAAGTGACTCTGTGCAAAAGATCTTTAGCTTTATATTTAACAGATATATTGCTATATTGCTATCAACTGTTATCATGAAATGTAACATGAAGGCCACAAGATTGATAGCTTTGCTCTGAATATTGATTTAAGAACGTGTGTCGATCTTGTAACGCTGAAAAAAGGACAGATAGTTAACTACCAAGATGTAAACACAAGCTATGATGTTGAAATGAGTGTTTGTGGAAGTCTAATAGACATATATACAAAAATTGGTGACCTTCAGGCAACTGAATTGATATTTTCCTAATTAAAAATGTGTGATTTAAAGTGTTGGAATTCAATTCTTGGTGGATATGGTCACTATGGGAAAGCAAAGGAAACATTTAAAGATTTGGACGAAATTCTAAAACCAGGCCTAAGACCTGATCAAATAGCTATGCTTGATCAAATAGCTTTTCAGGTGTCAATCTTTGGAACCTATAAAATTTCATTCAATTGCACAAACAACTAACTCTATCCATGTACGCATATCCATGTACGCATAATATACATATATGCAATAACTGTGTGCATATATGCTGCAACATATATGCATACAGTAGCATGTTTTTCCTCATTTAAAACTGAACATTGCAAAGATGATGTTAAACAGATGCAAATACTCTATTGAGAATTGGCTGGATTGGTGAAAATATGCATATTACAGTTGTGATACTCACTATAATATGCATATTACAGTTCATAATATGCATATTACAGTGCATAATATGCATTTTCAACGTCAATAAGCTGCTGATTTTAGATGTCATTTTGAAAGATAAGTTGCACAGACTGATTGGACTATAGTGAGAGCATTGGGTAGGCTTACTAATGCTGACTCACATTCCTGAGGACATCCAAAAGCATACCAGTCACCTTAGCGGCTGCTTTATGTTCCAGTTACAGATTTTCACCCAGCATTTACAGATACCAAGCCAATTTAGTTATTCACATACACAAACAGTAGTTTAGGGGGGATGAGGTGAAAATCAGGGGATATAATGTAGAAGAATGCAGAAGATTAACATTTGACAAACAGATGCAAAGCATGATCAAAATATGTGAAATTTCACAGAGAGGTCAAGTGTAATGGGGGAAATGTGTGACGGGGTGACTCCGTTGTGTAAAATAGTTTAGGATGAGGAGGTGAAAATCAGGGGATATAATATAATTTACCCTAAGAAAAAATATTTCATTTGCTATTTTAATGAATTATGATTTGAAATTTTCTCTTGAAAGAAGGGTAAGTACTTATGAAATCAAAAATCACAATATCATGTTTAAAAACATTTGTTACACTTTGCAAGGAAAGGAATATCTTAAGTATGATCATGAAAGCAAAAATTTTTAACAGGATCCTGCACAATCATCTAATGCCAGATACCTTGATTGACTAAATGCATATATGGTGTATAATCAAGGACCAAACTAGTTTGTACAAGTGTAAAACAATTGGTAATCTTAAAAAGCAAATGTCAAAAATTTCAACTATAGCTTATCCAAATGTGATGTTCTTCTAACTCAACTGAAATTAAATTTACTAAAACATTCCATACCAAAAAGTATATTTCGTTATTAAAAAGTATACTATCACATAATGTAACAACTTTACGAAAGTTCAGTAACAAAATTAAGAATTAATGGAGATAAAAATCATTACAAATGAGCTATAGTTTGCATAAACAAAATAAAGAACCACAGCCTAGACGTAACAATTTAACAATCAAGTGATAAATTGAAAAGTTTGATGTCATTGTGTAGATGGACGGGTTTGGCAACTTTGAAGAGGGGAACAGTAATATTGATATAACTTTAATGCTGAAAATATCAATTACCTGCATGATGTATCATACAAACTAATTGTGACATGAGCAATTGTGTGATTAGAGTCTCAATCATACAAATTCAAACAATAGGGTAAGGCGTACACAGTGAAAATGGTAGCCACTCCCACTCGATAAAGAGATTTTAAATAGGATATGTGTCCTCTTGCTTGTGTTGTAGCATAATTATATATAACATTGGTTTTTATTGCCAATTTAACATATGTAATGCTCACACACACACACACACACACACACACACACACACACATATATATATATATACAAGTTGACAAAAGCCTATTATGTCTCAGATTACACACAACAAACATACACTCATTTAGCCCTTTGTCGAATCTTATTGAAAGAGTTGACTTAAATTAACATCGTGTCCATCATTGGAGTATAACCAGTTGTAAGGTTACTTTCTGCAAACTTTTGTAGCGGGTGAAAATGATGTATTTATATATGTATATACAAACAACCTGAAATAGAAAGTCAGCAAAATAAATCTTTCAAAACCTCAAAGTAGAAAATATAGTTGGACTTGAAAATTTTACACAATGTTTTAAATGGATCTCCATCTCTTTTTTATCACAATTGTTCTGTCCTAAATTTCGTGTACGATGGTTAAAGTCTTATTATAAAATCTTGTCCTGTCATGGGATGGGATTATGACCAGTTGTAAGCTTAGTTTCTGCACATTCTGTTTTGGAAATCTCAATGTCATGAATGGAGAGTGTAAATGTATAATTATATCATAATATAAGAGTTAATCTGGTATAACATGGCATATGATGCATGTAGAAGGTGATAATAAAATGGGTGATTAATCCAAGTGACCAAAACAAGGTGTTAAGAAATTAGAAATCCCAGCTGTAGAGATGGAGGCCACAACTCAACATCAAAGGAACCAATTGAATTAGTCCCTCGTTGACAACTCTCCCTCAACGACTCCAATTTTCTATATAAGAAGTTTAGACATTCACTATCAAAGTCATCAAACACCTCTCAAATCAACATATCATCTTGACGTGGCGGTGAGCAATGAGAGCTTACGGTGGCGGCGCCTCTAGGGGTCGTCTTTGGCCACAATTCCTAGCTGCATTGGCCATATTTGTAGTTTCAAACAACATAGTAGTGTCCGCGGACCCGTACATTTATCAATCACCACCACCACCTTATGTTTACAAGTCTCCTCCACCACCCTCACATTCTCCACCACCTTATGTGTACAAATCCCCACCATCACCCTCTCCACCACCGCCATACTACTACAAGTCTCCTCCACCCCCCTCTCCTTCACCAGCACCACCGTACGAATATAAGTCCCCACCACCACCTTCATCGTCTCCTCCACCACCTTACTACTATAAATCTCCACCATCACCTTATTATTACAAGTCTCCACCACCACCACCTTACTACTACAAGTCACCACCTCCACCAATACATTCTCCACCACCACCATACTACTACAAGTCTCCTTTACCTCCGGTTAAATCTTCTCCACCCCCTTACAACTACAAGTCCCCACCACCACCTATCCATTCACCACCTCCGCCATACTATTACAAATCTCCACAACCTCCATCGAAGTCTCCACCACCACCGCCACCTTAGAATTACAAATCTCCGCCACCACCGACCATATATATACAAGTTGACACTTTCCTAGGACTAATTTATATTAAACTAACACCAATGGAGTCTAATACAAAAAAGGAAAAAGAAAAAAAGGTAGTTTTGATTGATTTCCTAAAACTCTATGGCTCCCCTTTGTCATTGTCCATCCAGTGACTCTGATATCTACTAAGGTTCAATCTTCGACACTAGATCACTTCAAATCCAGAAAGGCAAAAATTCATTTTTTTAAAAATTTAAGTTATTTGACTATCAACGTCAAATGATTGATGAATTGATAAGAGACGAATGAGTCCGTTAAATATTAGTTACGGATAAACTACCTCGGATAAGATTAAGTTGAGCCAGTGTTACCTTATCCTTACTAGTCCTAGAAACAAACTCAGGAAACCAGGTCATGCTACTCTCTCCCACTCAATAACTCACTTGATCATTACGGACTCGGGCAATGACCTCCACGCTGAGGTTATTACCTCTTTATACTAAATGGATACCTGGAACCAAGTAAAAGCCCTGAAGTGTCGAATTGACATAAAGGACTTACTTATCCTAGTATTCCCCAAAGAGGTATATACCTCTTCATTACATTTACTACTATTACTACTAGCCACTGTTCTAAAAAACCCGTCTAGGCTCCACCTAGGCTTAAGGCTTGGGAGAAACGTCCCGCCTTAAGTTTTTTACCCCTTATTCTTGGTGAAACCTTTAAGGCACACTTTTTTTCTAAAAACAACAATGCTTTAGTTAAACGATATCGTCTTTTAAAGAATTTTTTTACTAACCGAACCATTATCTCATCCAAAATAATCAAATAGTATTTTAATTTGCATATATTCAGACATATTTTTATGATATGTACAATTTTAGTATTTTAATAGCCTTGTTATGATTAAAATATATTAAGAAGGCCAAAACGCCTTTTTACGCTTAAGGCCCGCCTAGGTTTCTAAGGCTTAAGGCTTGGCCTCCACACCTCGATCACACCCCGCATTTTTTTGGACCTTGCTACTAGCATATTCAAAACAAAAATATCAAGTTAGAGTTGTGGCCCTCTAATTATATCATTATCCCCTCTCTTCCTTCCAACACCCGTACGGGTGATTTTGAGTATGGAAGGAGTTTTTTCTTCCCCGTACCCATCTTATCAACATTTATCTTGTTGTTGTAATAACGATAGACATTTTGGTGGGCAAGTCGGCACACGATGTGGTTTGAAACATTTTATTTGAACAATACAACAGTACAAACACTGAAGAAGTACGATGATGTGTTTAAGGTGTTAAATATAGGACACACATTCCAATCATTTGTTAAGCTTTGGTACAATAGAGCTTAATAAGAAAAAATAAGCCACGACATATGGAACTACATATTTGCGTACCAATTATAGAAACGATAAGATAACGGGAAATAAAATAATAAGCACCTGAATAAGTAATATAAATCTCATAACACCAAATGAGACAATTAAATGAGACTTGGAAGATCTTTTCTAAAATGAAAAGGGAAGGTATTACACTAAATGTGTTTACCTACACCTCGTTAATTCATCGAGTGTGTAGTTTATGTCGGTTGAAAGGTGCTATAGTATTATTGAATTAAATGATAGATAAAAACATATCTCCAAATATTTTAACCTCCTTCGTGTTAATTTACAAATTATGTAAGGAAATTATGGTTAAAGAAACACTCAAACTTCTTATTTTGATGAGCCACAGATGTGAGAAGCCTAATATTGTGCCATTAAAAAAAATAGATCTATAAAAGTAAAAAGTGTTTATTTTGGAGAAATCGAACATATCATATACACTAAGTATAAAATACTCAGATAGATATTCAAAACCCCTAAATATTATACAAAACCAAGTAGGAAAACATTATGTGCTCTAAAATTTTCATAACATATATTAATTCATTTCAAATAAAACGACAGGATAACACTCGTGCACCTATAGAAATTTGAATTCTCACTTGGCCATTTTGTCAAACAGCAAGTGTGCATAGTCCTACTGACATGTCTTAACTGCACTTGTGACATTAATCCCCTAAACAATTTCACAAAGAAAAGATAATATATCAATTCAAATGAGGAAGCTACTACAATAGTCTCTATATCAGAATTGAGTCCCCAAAAATTATATAAGCAATAGTGTGTATATCAGCAATGATGTAATGCCCAAACCAATACAAAAAAACTGCAAAGATGAACACCAGATCTTCAATCAATATGTAATACCCAAAATTATTAAAAAAAAACTAACTATTAACAAATGAGAGAACAAATATATTAAACCATAAACAAAAAGCAAGAATACACACAACAAATGAAAAAACCATAACAAAACTGAAATGAAATCTTACCTTGGATTTCCAGAAAGAGAGAGATAGAGACGAGCGAAAAGAACTCAAAGTAGAGAGAGGGGTGAGCGGGGGTGACTCAGGTGAGCGGGAATGAGAAGGATGAGAGGGCGGGATACCAAAGTGAGAGAATAGTGATTTGTTTTTAGGGTGTTTTATATTTTAGTGAAGTGTACTCCATTTTGGCACACTTCAAAACAGTGCCAAAATTTGGCACTGTTTTAAAATGTGCCAGATTGTCATTAAGTCATGCCATAATTTGGCACAGTTTAAAACAGTGCCAATTTTTTATTACCAGGGTGTGCCAAATTGCTGTTTTTGGTGTAGTGCAAACAATGAAAATATTAACGCTCTTGCTTTAAAATGTGTCATGAATAATTTTAGAGACAAAAATACTAACCCCACAATAGTTACGAAGTTGAGTTCGCGATATGATTTGTGGTGGTGTCTTCATTGAGGATTGCGATCGACGTTGCGATTGAACCTCAGATGTTAACGGTTTGGAAAAAAAGATGGAACTCCCTTTTCAAGTTGAAATTGCGGAAGCCGTGGAGGTTGTAAAAGGGATTCAATTTGACATTAATGTTGGGTAGAGGTAGCTGTTGATTGAAAGTGATTGCCTCAACATTATAAAAGATTTGTTGAAGAAGAGGATATTTACTCAGCCGCTGGAATTTTTCTTGACCAAGTTAGAAGGCTTTTGGACGATTATTCCTACAGCTTTATTCACATAGAGGGCAATTACCCTACCCATATGCTTGCCCAGTTTGTTTTGTGTATATTTATGATTGTTCAAGAATGTTAACGCAACATGAACATAAAAATAAGTTATCACAAAGCAATTAATAACAAACAAAAGCACAAACCTCAATATTATTGTTCTTTTAATGGACAAGCTAAAGCAGGATATTAATAAATGTGATACATTCTAGAGAAGCAAGTAAGAACATGTTCCTAATGCAGTAGTACTTGACCATACCCAAGGTCCCATGGTACGAAAGGTAGTTAAATAGATCGTTCAAGAATGTTAATGCAACATGAAGATAAAAGAGAGATTAGAAACTAGAGGAAATCCACTCAAGTGATAATAATGCTTGATAGAATTTGACTTAAATAATCTAGCCAAGCCTCTACTCAAAATCAGCTGCTAATATAAATAGGATAGGATATATTGGACCCCCTACCTAATACCTCAAGAAGAGTTAAAGAATCCTTTAGGATCCCCGTTAATTAAAATATAAAATCAATTACTTAATCTCATTCTCCAAATCAAATCATGGATTGAAATTTAAAAGAGAAGAATTTCATGCCATTAGCATTTGTAGATTTCATCCAAGAGTTTCTGACCACTTTTTCAAAATTAGGATGATGGCACCGCATAGATTAAAATTTAAAAGCCTTAGGAACGAGGTTAGTGCCTGTTTGAATGGAAAGACCTCTGTCTAATCTATCTAATATCATATCATTATTTTCTCTTTGATCACACCAAGTAAATTTGGATCCAATAAATCCCATGTCAACCAAACCATTATACCATTGTAATTTTGAGCCGTATAAACTATTCATAATTCAAATAACTTTAATAAAATCAATACTAGTTAACACATTATACCATTGTAAGCAGCCTATGGAAAAAAAAATAAGAAAATGCACTAAGAAAAACAAATCCACACAAGTTCTTAATGCATATTCAAATGCCTAGCTAATCAATATTTCTATTCATCTTCATCCATCTGCCACGTGGTTTCTTCATCAACTAATGCTCTATCCACACCTTGTCTAACCCAACTAACATCATCACCACTTGTCAATGTTGCATCGTCCAAACATTGATCAGTCCATGCCTTTGTTTCATCATTCATAGTGCTCTCTCTTGTTAATTGTTGCCCAAACACATCAAAAAAGTCTGGAGGCTTTGTTTTAACAATAATATGCCAATCTTTCTCCACTAGGTCTTGTACATAAAATACTTGCTTTTCCTGAGATGCTAGTATGAATGGTTCATCGGTTTTTTGACGCCTAGGATACAACAAATGGTTGAAGTTTACAAGCGTGAATCCAAAGTCATCTTGCTCAATGAAACCTCTACTATTGTCAACCCAGCCACACTTGAACAACACGAACATATTGTCTTTTGAATAATGCAGCTCAATGATATCCGTCAAAACACCATAAAAATTAACATCTCCAGATACAAGATTTATGTCTTTTGCACTTGCGTAACTCTCAGTCATTGCATTTAACATGACTCCACTATTTTGCGTGGCTCTTCTCCTATCACGAGCCTTGGTGTGATACCTAACGCCATTGATAATATATCCAGTGAATCTTTTTGCCTTTTTTAGGGGACCCGTAGCTAAAATCTGAATTTCTTATGATACATCTATGTTCTTTGCCTGGACTAACTTCCTCACCTATTTTATTACAAAAAAATATATTACATGCCATAGTTATGTAATGATACATGTTAATGTAAAACATTGTTTTTAATGTACATTTTACTTACATGATCCTTAAACCACCAATGTAATGTTTCGTTATGAATGCGGTCCATAACATGTGGTCTGAGACGGGAATCACTCCTAATTGATGCACGATGAGTACTACATTAAAAAGAATCATTACATTATTCTTTACATGGCTAAAAACGAAAGAATTTTCTTCAAGAAGATACCTACTCTCGAAACAGAGCAATTGCATCTGTGTTGACAAGCACATATCGATGTGCTTGTACATATGTAATGTTATCAAGCACAAATCCCTCCACTTTTCCTAATTTACGACCACAAAAGTGATCAAAAGAACTACCATCATCATTCCTTGTTGGGCGATTAGACTTCGTCTCAACATCATCACGTAGGTACCTTGAGCAAAATGTCAAGCAATCTTCTACCCAATATCCTTATGCAATTGAACCCTCTGGATGACTGCGGGTCTTCACATAATTCTTCAATGTGAACAAGTGTCTATGGTGAGGGAAATTTCAATTAGTAAGAAAAAACTACCGTTAAAAATATTTAAAAATATATATATATATATATATATATATATATATATATATCAAATAATACCACACCTCTCAATAGGATACATCGATCGGTATTGCGGCGGTCCTCCAATCTTCGCCTCTTCTGCTAAATGAATAACCAAATGCTCCATGACATCAAAAAATGAAGGTGGAAAGATCCTCTCAAGTTGGCATAGCGTGAGCTCAATGCGAGATTGAACACGATCTAAGTTGGTTACATTCATCACTTTCGAGTACATATTTCTAAAGAAGTTACTTAGCTCAACTAATGGTCCAAGCGTATTCTTAGGCAACACATTTCTTAAGGAAATGGGAAGTAGTTATTGCATTAAGATATGGTTGCCATGACTCTTGAGTCCTGATATCGTACGTTGTTTAAGGTTAACACAACGCGATATGCTCGAAGCATAACCATCTGGGACTTTCACCTCCTTTAACATTTTACAAAATATGTCTTTACCCTTAGTGTCCAAGGTGAAACATGCAGGTGGAAAATAATATTTGTTGTTCGCCCATTTCTGAGGATGCAATGACTTACGAATACCCATATCTCCCAAGTCATGACGGGATTTTAAGTTATCCTTCCCCTTTCCATCAACATTTAATAATGTCCAAGGCACATTATCACACACATTCTTCTCAATATGCATTATATCAAGATTGTGGCGTAACAAATTGTCCTTCCAATAATCTAACTCAAAAAATATACTTTTTTTCTTCCAATTATGTGTTAAGGTTTCATCTCTTTCATCAACCCTTTTCCTCTTACCTCCTACCTCAGGATCCTTCCCAAAATTATTATTAAAATTTTTTACCTCATCATATACTTCAGCTCCAGATAATCGGGTGGGCTTTGTACCCAACTCAACTGTACCATCAAAGGAGTTTTTATTTGTTCTAAATTTATGCTCTTCAGGCAACCATCGACGATGACCCAAGTAGCAATGCTCACCTCCCTTAAACAACCAATGGGATCGAGTGTATTTATGACAACAGGGACACACCAATCTACCTTTTGTGCTCCACCCCGACAAATTTGCATAAGCTGGAAAATCACTAATTGTCCATAACAAAGATGCACACATTTCAAACATCTGATTACTGGATGCATCATAAGTGTTTACCCCAACCCACAATTCCTTTAATTTATCAATTAAAAGGCGCAAATAAACATCAGTGTCATTTCCAGGGCTGCGAAGGCCATAAATAATTATTGGTAATATCATATATGGCTATTTCATACACAACCATTGAGGCAAGTTATATATTATTACAATTACAGGCCACGTGCTATGGAAAATACTCATGCTCCTGAATGGGTTGAACCCATCACTGGATAATCCAAGCCTAACATTCCACAGTTCTAGTGCAAAATATGGATAAATACCATCAAATGTTTTCCAAGAAAGAGAATTAGCTGGATGCCTTATATTTTCATCATCAACATGCTCATCGGCATGCCATCTCATCTGTGATGCTATCTTTGATGACATAAAGAGCCTTTGAAGTCTTGGTATTAAAGGGAAGTATTGTACCACCTTTGTAGGAATTTTTCGATTTATAATGGCATCATCATCTGATTGACCATTTACTTATTTGTACCTTGGGGTATGACACTTTCGGCATTCATTCTCTCGTTCTGTCTCATTCCAATAGAGCACGCAATTGTTAGGGCATGCATGTATCTTCTTGTAATCGAGACCTAAGTTTGCAATCAACCTCCTTGCTTCGTAAAAAGACTTTGGCAATGTTTCACCATCAAGAAATGAATCTTTTAATAATTCAAGCAACATTGTGAATATCTTGTCACTCCACCCACCAAGGCACTTTAAATGCAATAATCGGATAAGAAACGAGAGAGTTTTATACTTCTTACAATCTGGGTATAACTCTCTTTCAGATTCGTTTATCAAATTGGAGAATTTCTTGGTCTCTTCATCGGGGCCATCCATATGTTGATGCGCACCACCACCACCCATAAAGTTAAGTGGACTTGTAGGAGGAATTCCAAAAGCATAATGTATCATCTCTCGTATTTCATTACCAATAACCGAATCAGGAGAAGGAACCGAAGATGCTGCAGATTCCCCATGATAAGTCCAACATGTGTAGCTATCTAAAAACCGATTTAGCAATATATGTTCTACAGCATCATCTTTCTTCACATATAGCATATTGCGACATTTCTTACATGGACACAATATTCTTTCAGCATTCGGTTTATTATCAGGGGCAAACTTAACGAATTCTTCTGCTCTTTTCTCGTACAAAGGATGACCTCTATGTGTTATATTAATCCAACTCTTATCCATCAGTATGAATCGATTAACCTGATGAAATGAATAAGTAAACACAACAAAATTTTGTCAATTGGCAAGTTCAACACAAAGGTAACAAAAAAGTAACATGCAACATGACTTTTGTTTCTTACCAAACATCATGGTCTAAGGTTGTCAAATATAAAAAGTAGAGAGCAAAAAAAATGGTCGACTTAAAAAAAATTTAATTTGTTTTATATCAACAAAATAAGATGCAGAAAATAAAAGATTACACAACTTGTCAAATGCAACAGAAATATATAAAATCTACTATTGAGATGAAATTTACAAAATTGGACACGACTTACGACAACAAGATTATCTATCGAAACATCACTTCGTCCCCATAACAAATGCAATCCAATATTTGAAATTAATTGAATCCCTCCGATAAAACACACCTTGATGGCTTAAAAAACTTATTTCCCATTACAAATAAGAAATCTTACACATTTTCTAACTTTTGAGTGATTTTGATATCATTTATTCGCCTTTCAATTTGCATTGATGTATTATTAGTCAATGCATATTTTAAAGATGCTTTTGATATTATGTATTCATTACTATTTCATTGGATGCAGTCGTAGAAGTGAAAATGATAACTGAACGAGAGAGGATCTCTGAAGGCCGATATTAGAAAGAGCTCGAGATAACCGGTTTGATACGCCTATTGATATCCAGGTCACGTTTGCTTCAACAAAGAACACGACAATATGAAAAACATAATTTTATTCTACCAAATTCAAAATACCATACCCATATCTTTGATTGTTGAAAGGTAATTTTATTATTAATTGACTCAAAAATAATTTATCTAAGTTGTCCTCATTTTACTTGTTATGTTGGACTGAATTAGGTAGTTGGTTATCATTGAAGGTCTGTACGTACATGTGGATTCCTTAATTTGTTATTGAAAGTTATACATTGGCCACATAGAATTTTTTATGGTAATAGGCGGTAGAGTGGTTGTCATGAGAAGAAACAGAGCTTTTTTAATGATACCATCAGAGTTTTTTAATTAAAATGAAAATATAATTGTTTTCAGACCTTTTATTTTCCTTTTTGGTTTAAATAAATATTAAAAACATTGAATGGGAATAATTTTGTAATGGTTAATTACACTTGGGTCCTTGAACTTTACCCTCCTTATCACTTCACTAACCGAACTTTCAGTTTTTATACCTAACCCTTTGAACTTCCAATATGACTTTAAGTAACCTCGTACCGTTAATTTTTGGAAGGGAAAAAGGGTAATGTGTTGGTCACGTGTCACTTTAGAAGAGTATTTTGATATTTAACCTCATTTATATGTTTAAAAAGTAAAAAATAATAATTATGGTAATTAATGATTTACAGAAATTATGAGGTTACTTTTATGGCCATAGCTCTCTGCCTCCCCTCCACCCCCTGCCATGGCTGTTGCCCCTTACCTAACCTCTTGGTTTAGTCTATGTCTTTATCACTCACTTCTCTTACATGTGCGCGCACACACACACGCACAGATAAAATTCTGTCTTTATCACTCACGTCTCTTCCATGGAAATTTGATTAAAATGAAACAGGGGCGATTTCTTAGAATTGATACCATCAGAGCTTTTTTAATTAAAATTAAAAAAGCATGTTAGGATACCATGTGAATCACAAATTGATACCATCAGATCTTTTTTAATGGTACTCAATTATTTACATAGATTTTTTAATTAAAATGAAGCAGGGGCGATTCAAAATTTCATTCAGATATTTCATCACAACCATATGTCTAGATTTTGAGAGAGTAAATGACGAAGATTCAGAAGATTCAAGATTTACCTTGAGAAGCAGTAGCCGTATTCATAAATCCAAGAAGTAATTTGAAAAACAGATACCCGTATGCGAATACAATTGAGTGAAACTTCAAGAAGCAATGCCGAATTCAAGAAGCAGCGCCGAACTCAAGAAGCAGCACCGAATTCAAGAAGCAGCGCCGAACATTCAAGCTTAGGGAAAATTCAAAAAACAGAGACCCATATGCGAATACAATTGAGGGAAAGTGACGGTTTGTTGGATGGAAACCAAAAATTAAAGGGAGTAGCTGAAAGGGTTGAGCGATAAAAATAATTAGGGACCCGACATTTTTATCCAAAAACGATGGAAAATAGCCCACGTTTTTTTTAGAAAACGTCGTTCTTTTCCGACATTTCTAATGAAACGCCATTAATATTTCGACATATTATGTGTGCAGTTATTTATTCACGTGCGATAAAAACATGCCCTAATAAAAATTCATTAATAAATGCAACTTCTAAAAAGACGTGATGTCTCTTCCGAACTTGCACGCCTTGCGAAATTACCAAATTTTCGTGTGAAAGAGTCTAAGAAATTTCGCACCAACGATTTTGATTTCATTTCATATCCATATGAGGAAAAGCTTTAGACGCAAAATAGTGGAATATCAGTTTCAGCCTTGACCACCTGTATCACTAGAAAAAATGACAAAAATCCAAAGAATATTGTGCTAACTATTATGGAATAATCAAACAAGTCCTAAAAATTGATTACTTAGATTTCATAGAAATCGTATTCTATTGTGATTGGGTAAAGGTGGAGGATACAATGAATGCTTGCAAAGTTAATTGTGACTCCAAACTTATCATGGTTGATTTATCAAAACTAAAGTGTAAAGATCGCATAGTCGAGGATCCTTTTATTTGTGCCTTTCAGAGCGTAAAGAAGGTATTCCACTTGAAGTTCAGAAGCGATGACAATTGGTCTATTGTTGTGCATGTACAAAAGGGTATGACTACATAAGGGGATGCATTAAAGTCTTCAAATGAGTCTTAGTCAGTTCTTGATGACAACCTTAATTTAAAGGATCTTTTAGTTGATTTAGAGGAAGATTGAGTATCAAAATATTATGTGATCCTTATCAATCTTATTTGTATCCTATTATGATATTGACATTGTATTAGCGCTTTACTTTGATGTATGATTATTTAGTTACTTTTACGAATGTTTAATATGATTTATGTAAGTTAACTTTTGATAATATGTTATGTTCAGTAGAATGCTTAGTTACTTTCACAAGATGCTGGGTTTGAGAATAGAGTCATTTGAGTTTGTGATTGGATCAAAATTGACCCATCTCAATTTCCACGTGTTCCTGTATATATACATTTATTGATCGGTTTCATTGATGCAATCTTCATAAAATGAAGTTAAATTAACTTCATTTTATGAAGATTGTATTAAAGAAACTAATCAACAAATGTACATATAAAAGAATACATTGGGGGCTCCAGGATCAATTTGGTCTAATCAAACATTGAGAAGACTCTATTTAATGGACTTGTTGGATCGCAGGAATCGGGTACTCTTTAATTTAAATGAAGTAGTTACATAATTGATATGCATTATCTTTTAAATCTTTTAGATGATAGAAGGAATACGGGATAATTATTGGTTTGGTTTGGTTTGGTTGTTGGATAATTATTGGTTGTTAGCTTGTTATTGGATAATATGTTAGAAGGAGTACGAGATAATTATTGGTTGTTGGCTTGTTGTTGGTTTTTGGCTGTTAGATTATCACGTGACTCCCTGTTTAATAACATGACATTAATTTCAAAATATCTAGACTTAAGCTTAAAAACATGCCATTGGGGGGCAAAACCCCCAAACACCCCCCAAACATCCCCGTAAGAGGCACTAACACCTCACACGAGAATTATTCTACTTGTACGACAAACTAAATCCCCTTTTTCTTAGACTTCTTCTTTTATGAAATATTCTCTCTTTGAATTATAAAATAGGTACTGTTTAGCAAGAAAATCTACCTTTTTCTGCCTTACCAAATGTAGAGCGTTATAGAGCTCATTGAAATTGTTCTATAAAGGAGTCCTGGATAATATGACGTGTTTTCCCATTTGGAGTTTGATAGAGTATTCCAAATATGACTCCTCTAATTATGGGGGGGTGGCCTTCATCAAAAACCACCAATCAAAGACACTCCAATAATATTTCCCCCTATTCTTGATGTTTCTCATTTACAACAGTCCTTTCCTTTTCTTTAAGTGTTCCTTCACCGTGATTTTCTCTCCACCAAGCTTCTCATACAAATTATAGCTTACTCTCAGGACGCTTTGGTCTTTCTACCACAAAAAATTTATCACGCTTACAACTTCTTTACTCGCACACATATTATCTTGGGGAAGCTTAATATTTATATTTTCATTTCAAGATTTGTTAGTATTGTTGAGGTTATGAAATGGGAATTTAACTTTCCCTTTTTTGTCAAAAAATGGAAATCTGGAAATACTCGATTCATAACCTCAACATTCCTGAGAAATATGGAAATGAAAATATAGATCTTAAGCTTTTCCAAGAGAATAGGTGTGCAAGTAAAGAACTTATACCGTGACAAAGGTGTATTCGTGGTAGAAAGACTAAGTCCTCCTAGGAGTAAGCTATAATTTGTATGAGAAGCTTTTCGAAGAGAAAATCATAGTGAAGGAACATTAAAAGAAAGGGAAAAATGAGTGTTGTAAATGAGAAACATCAAGAATGAGGGAAAATACTATTGGAGTGACCTAGATTGGTGGTTCTTGATGAAGACCACGCCCCCCAAACGGACCCGTGAAAGGCTCCCACACTTCGCATGGGAACAATGTAACTCATAGGAATTGACCGCGTGGACATGGGACCCCCGGTTTGAGAGCACGACAATAATTCGAAATATATATACTTAGGCTTGAAAACATGGCATTAGACGACCCCCCCCCCCCCCCCCCCCCGAAACACCCCACAAACGACCCTGTGAAAGGCACCCACACCTCGTACGGGACCAATGTAACTCACAGGAGCTGACCGCGTGGTCATGGGACCCCCAGTTTAAGAATTCGACGATAATTTTAAAATATCTAGACTTAGGCTTAAAAACATGCCTTTAGAGGGCGAAAACCCAAAGCACCCTCCAAACGGCCCCATAAGAGGCACGAACACCACGCACGGGACCAATGAAACTCGCAGGAACTGATCGCGTGGTCACGAGACCTCCGATTTGAGAATATGACAATAATTTGAAAATATATAAACTTAAACTTAAAAACATGCCGTTAGAGGGAAAAAAACAAAACACCCCCAAACATCCTCGTGAGAGGCGCGAACACCTTGCACAAGACAATGTAACTAGTAAGAACTGGCCGTGTCATCACGGGACCCCCAGTTTGAGAACATGAAGATAATTTGAAAATATCTACACTTAAGCTTAAAAACATGTCGTTAGAGGGAGAAAACCCAAAACACCCCTAAAACGGCCCCAAGAGAGGTACGAACACCTTGCACAGGACCAATGTAACTCTCAAGAACTGATCGCATGGTCACAAGAACCTCGGTTGGAGATAAGGAAGATAATTTAAAAATATATAGACTTAGACTTAAAAACATTCAATTAGATGGAGAAACCCAAAACACACCCAAAAGGCCCTTGAGAGGCGCGAACAAATTGCACATGACTAATGTAACTCGTAGGAACTGATCGCGTGATCACGGAACTCCCGGTTTGAGAATATGATGATAATTTGAAAATATTTAGAATTAGACTTAAAAACTTATCGTTAGAGGGCGATAACCCCAAAAAAACTCACACGGTCCTGTGAGAGGCACGAACACCTCGCACGAGACTAATGTACCTCGTAGGAATTGACATTGTGGTCACGAGACTCCCAATTTGATAATATGACGATAATTTAAAAATATCTAGAATTAGGCATAAAAATAAGCCGTTAGAAGGTGAAAATCCGAAACACCCCTAAACGGCCCCGTGAGAGGCGCGATCACCTCGCACGGGACCAATGTGGCTCATAGGATTTGACTGTGTGGTTATGGGACCCTCGATTTGAGAATGTGACAATAATTTGTAAACGGTCATAAAAGCCATTTATAAAAGCCATAAAAGCCACACTTATATATATATATATATATATATATATATATATATATATATATATATATATATATATATATCAAGGTTCTAAAAAACGCGGGGCGTGATTGAGGCGTGGAGGCCAAGCCTTAACCCTAGAAACCTAGGCGGGCCTAGGCGTAAAAAGGCGTGAAAATACGTTTAGGCCTTTTTAATATATTTTAATGTTTTTTAACCATAACAAGGCTATTAAAATACAAAAATTGCACAGATCATAAAAATATGTCTGAATATATGCAAATTAAAATACTATTCAATTATTTTGGATGAGATAATGGTCCGGTTTGTAAACAAATTCTTTAAAAGGGGACATCGTTTCACTAAATCATTGTTATTTTTAGAAAAAAGTGCGCCTTATGGGTTTTACCAAGAATAAGGCGTGAAAAGCGTAAGGCGAGGCGTTTCTCCCAAGTCTTAAGCCTAGGCGGGTTTTTTAGAACAGTGATATATATATATATATATATATATATATATATATATATATATATATATATATATATATTAAAAAATGTCATGTAAAATATTTCATACCATGATGGTTTAATATAAACTATCATTATAAATCATATAATGTAAAAAAAAATATTCAAATTACGGTTGAAAAATAAATCAAAATACAAATCAAAAGGTGTAGATTCATTTATTCCATATTCAATGTTACAATAAATACATTATAGCCAAATAAGTTTCTCCGTAGTAATAATCAAACAAAAAACTACAATGAATCAAATTGAGCTACCACATCAACCAAATTTAATTCTTTTATAAAAAGTAAGTGTTCCTCCGTAGTAATTATAACTTCATAGTTTAGGCAACAATGCGTTGAATTCCTCTTCCTCCATTCACGATCGTGTTGTCCGACAATGATACTCCTTTCACATGCCTTCCTCTTGTAATAAGTTCAAAACAACATATAAAAATCTCTAGTGCAATGTAAAACACAACATAAGAATTCAAGTTTTTCCAAAGTATTAAGTCTTGTGTAATTTAAGTCGAAAAGACTTTTTATATAACACAAATAATTGTAAATAACTTAAAAAATTTGGACATAATTTTCTCTGCTTATAGGACTAACTTCCCTGTTTAAGAAATAAAAAAACTATAACAACATATTCAAAGAGACCCAATTTATCAAAGGAATTCAGATATTATTTTATTCACTAAAAGGGAAAATCATCCGTTAATGCATTGTTATTTCTACTGCATTTCACATCATTCATAACACAAATATTAAATTCCTCTTTTCACAAAGCCAACATGAAGAGCATACCTCTTTTGAAATATGTGGATTGCAATGGGAATGTCTCTGTGTAGTATAAATGCAAGATTTCAGGAGAGTGGGAAGGTTTTGTTACTATCATCCAACCATGAACTCATCTCTTGGATGATTGGTTGGAATAAGGAATTCTGATGTCCAACATATCATTTTTTTCCCGCCTAAAGTGACTCAGGAAGCCATTTGGCCATTAACTGACAAGCAGATGTTGGAGTGGCTTTGTAGTCCTGCAAATGTTCACGACTATGCAAGTCTTTTTTATAAGTAGCTCAACGATGATATGAAGCCTGTTGTCGCTTATGTTAATTTTCTATATCACCCACTTTCAACGGATTATTTTTCCAAGGTAGAGGTTAATTTTTTATGCAAAGTCATGCCTCTAATTGATATCTATAGGCGAGTGGCGTCGTGAAGGAGTGGGGTTCTTGTACATGCTAACATTAGTAGATGGGTGGAGCTGATTGGTTCAAATATGTAGTGAAAATCATAACCACTTTTATAGCTGCCCATAATCTCAGAAAGCAAAATCTCATAAATTAAAGTCTCAAAAATCATAACCACATTTATAGTTGCCCAAAATAGGGCCAAAATACAAACCCAACAAACTATCATATTTATTATGTTTTGGACTTTTTATTAACACTATAATGTTAATAGTTTTTTGGGTTATATTATAGTGTAAAGTTTATTTGGTTTTTATCCATAGTAGTTAAAGGGTGGGACATTCAAGAAGGAGAGAGCGAGAGAGAGTAACATACCTATTTTTTGTTGTTGATATGAACAACACCAATTTAGGGAATAAATCTAAGAGACACAACTTGTAATAATCCTGTAGAAAAAAGTCTGTAATCAGTGAATGAGGAAAATAGAGATATATAAAAAAGATAAGAGATATGTAACATTTACACACACAAACATATTAATTACACACTTACGTAGGCACATGAAAGATATATCAACAATGGAGAGTGACTGAAAATAAAAGTGCGGTTGTTGGATTTGTTTATTTCAAACAGATACATCATACAAACAATTTAAGTAAAAAAGAAGTTGTATATAACACAAATAACTATAAACAATTTACAAGATCATGATAATACTCTTTTCCACTACTTCCTAGCTATCACTTCCTCATCACCCCATTTTAGCTCACCGGTGTGGATCTCTCGACAACAAATAAGGAAAAGTACAAAATGATATTATGAATATCTTTTGATAAGGTCAACTATAGAAGTTTGGCTAGTGTCACTGTATTGAGCATGTACCATCAAGTTCATCGCAAACACTGTTTAGAATGTTATCATTATCTTTATCGTGGAAAGTAGATATTGTTACTGGAAAACTACCAATAAATATGTTCATTCGGGAGATGCCTGCATTTTGTAGTTTTATGGGGCCCTACAAAAATAAACACCATATATCGTTATGAATTGGTAGGCATTGAACTTGAAATGTTTATTCAATTTAATTTTTCACTAGGAGTCTAGGTCATATTTACTGATATAAATGTGACGGTATAATTATACACTCACCAAGAAAATAAATACTCAATATAACTCACCTCATACTCAAAATAATTACAAGAGCACGATATAAACAAAGTACATAACACATATGTTAACCAATGTGTTCCAGTTAGTCGCAACTAATTCCAGAGCACGATATTTTACTTCAGATCTTGAACGACCAACAATGGGTACATTCAGCCCAGCCCGCATCTGAAAAAGCATACAAATAAAATTTTGAATTGTTAAGATTCATAACTAACGTGTGATAAATTATAGAAAAATAATTTTACATGTAGAAACATGTGATAAGTTTTGACATCCCATCCCAACGGCATTTACAAAGATATCAATCAATATGGATCACAGGCTTTTTGCTGAAGATTTATTTCAATGCCATTGGAAATATAAGAAATTTATCTTATAAATCCACAGTATGATTCTTTTTCATGCGGACCAATCAATAAAATCTACGCTCTTTGATATACACATAATAGAAGATGATGATACCTCTTTTAAAACCCATCTCTTATCCTCCATCCCTCAAGCTTGATATCTCCATTAACTAATTGAGGGACATCCCCAATACTCACAACTGAGCCCCTTACTGAATCATGTGAACAAATCATATTTAACCATCCCAATCCTGCTAATACCCCATTTGGGTTCCTCTTGTCCTTCACTAACCTCAATAATCCCACAGCTACATGTTTCACAGGAACCATTTCAATAAATGGTTGGAATATCATTAATAGGCACTTCGTTCGACGATCCCCTTCCACATAAGTTACCTGAAATGGGAGGAAAAATATTAGTAACATAAGAGCATCCTTAAATTATATATTTTGTCTAATAAGAGAAAAAATATCAAGAAGGTACAATGGCATCATAAAAACTAACTGGATAACATCAGTTTGTACTTCTTAACCACTGATTATTTCCTTTTGGGATAGCATAACGCAAGTGGAGATCCTTGTGATTAGTACTGGCAGTTGGTCGGGTTCAGGTGAATTTGGGCAGGCTAAATTTGGGTTGGGTCATATTTGGGCGGGCCAAATATGGGCAGAGGTAACAGATGGAGTGGGCTCGGGGTGTACAGCCCATTTTTTTCTCACCACTCTTCAATTAGTTCTTGAATTGACATCTGTGGCGGTGCCATAAGTTGATTGAACTTACAAATTGAAGTTCTATTCTTGAGGGGTATGTTTAGAAAACATTCATCACAACTATACCGCCATGTTTGTGTCTTCTGCTCAAACAGAGTCGGCCCCGCTAATTTTGTTTCTTTCCAAAATATATTAAAGGACGACTTGGCAAAAAGAAGTATACGGATACATACAAATGTTTGTTAACCTATGTGAGAGAGAAAAATGGGCTGGAACGGTGATTTAGCCCCGCATCTTCTCTGATTTGGGCCCCATTTTAGCATGTGATTTAAAAAGAATGGGCCCAATGAATTAATATTCAGGATAATGCTGAATAACACACAGTTTTAACATGACATACATTATTAATTGCTCCATAGGACTAATCAGTAACACTGTGTGAGTTTCAATTTTGGTGTTTAAATTTTAGTGTCTCCTTAGTTTAGATAGTTTAGGGAAGTTTCTTGCATTGCTAAAAGGCTCCCAAAGGGATCCTTGCCACAAAATGAATAGTTTTTTTTTCAAAATAGTTCAGGGAAGTTTCTTGCAAAATTTACGTAGTTTTTTTTGTGGGGGTGGGGGGTGGTTGCTTACACACTTCCTTACTTTCAGGGTGACCCATTTTTTGCATTGTTGTTGGGGTAATCATGATGGGAATTGATATCTTGAAGCCTAACACAGTGGTGCTCATATCTATCTTGGTCACATCAATAAGAATATGGGTACAAAACATGTTTCAATCGACAATCATGTATTATAAAAACAAAATCATTTACATGGATTACAAAAATTGACAAAACTTTTAGAAAGCATTAAGATGAGAAGGTTACAAAATTCTTGAGAAAACATTTATATTATCTTGAAGAGTCCACTGGTCCTCTGCACCTGATGCATAGTAGTCATATACCATCTTTGGCAACTTTTCCTTAGCAATAGCCTGATACTCGCTCACATTAGTCACCTCCATTTTTGTGGTTTATTCTTTATGCTTCCTCTGAGTAAGTATTGCTTTAACATGATAATTGCATACTATGAAGCACGGACACATAATATGTGTTTCGACATGCGACACGCGACACGTGATTGATCCAAAAACTAGGATACGACACGCTATGATACGTATAATATATAATGTATATTTAAATATATATTAATGAAATAAAACAGATTTTCTCCATAAAATACATTATTAGAGCATCCTTAGCATGAAATTAAGAAAATGGACCATACAAAATAAAATTCAAACACACTTTGACCTTAAGAATCATAAATAAAGCACAATCACCATCACTTGGGTCAAAGTTGTCTCGTGGCTTCCGGGAGAGTGTTCGTGCTTCATAGGTGTCCGACACGTTGTAGGACACGACACGTTAGCTTCCGAGAGAGTGTCCGTACTTCATAGATTGCATAAATCAGTTTACTATATTCTCACCTCACTACACCAAATCTGCCCATTTGTCAAGGTCATTGACCTTGACAAATTCACCTTGTCAATGACCGTGACATTTCGAGGCGAGAAAACTTTTTTTGTCACGGTCGTGTCACGATCATTGACCTTGACAAAAAACGCGCGTTTTGTGTCACGGTCGTGTCAAGGTCAATGACCGTGACACGTTTGTCACGGTTTATAACCGTGACAAAGCCGTGACCCTTTTTAAAAAAAATTGTTACGGCCATTGACCGTGACAATTCTGGGCAGAATTTAAAAAAAATCTGCTAGGCAGTATGGCCACTGCCACTGCCCAGCAGTATATTTGTACCTGTTATAGCAACGTTGTACCTGTTCCAAACATCATATATCCAACACAAACTAAAGATAATGCAAATATATATTCATGACAGTATAATCCAAATCTTCAAAGTAAAAATAATATACATGACGATATAATCCAAATATAATTAAAATGGACAAACTAGAAAATAATGTTACTACATGTCTTGGATAAAACTGAGGAGGTGAGTAGGCCACACGACATACGAATTGACGCACCCACTAATATACGTCGTGCCGCATTGTTCGCGCAACCACAATAGGGAGTTCTCCTTCCCGGTTATGACATGCGTGACGAGCACCCTGGACTCCATCTGTTGAAGCACACGTCTATGGACTATTCCACCCTCGACGATATTCGGGTCCCTCAACCCCCGCCCTATCCGCTGGCCATCAAATATGTCCAATATGAACACGCTCGGCCAACCAATTGTCGATAATGGTCTGTTGGAGGGCGTCAAATAGGGAAGTGGATCGTCGAAGTACGAACGTGTCGGTGATGAAGCAGCGAGGTCCACATCCTCGTCATCCTGCGCCTCGTCCTCCCGCACCTCCTCGTCCTCCTGCACCTCCTCCTCCACCGCCTTCTCCTTCCCTTTCCCTTTACCTTTCTCTTTACGGTCTCCACCCAACGTACGCTTCATGAATGCGTACATATCTTGGACCGTCGCCTCCAAACGGGACAGCTTCGCGTCGTGTGAATCCACCGTTCGAGCCAACCCGGTGTCGCTCGTCTCCAATCCGATGATCCTAGATTTGGCCACCCGCGTGCTCACTCCCCTTGTCCTCCCCTTGCGATCAGAGCCAAGCACTTGGCTGAGTGCGTCTGTGGACAAAGATGCTTTGTCGGCATCAGACTGCGACTCATGCACTTCCTTAAGCTTTGCCTGAAACGACAAAAAGCACATGATTAGTAAAATAAGTAAACTAAAAAATTATAACGTAATTAACAATAATTAAACTGTCGGATTACTTACAATCGTGGCCGCGACGCTCGGGGACACCTCCTTGTCCTTCCCCTTCTTCGTCCGAAAAGCCACATAAGTATCGAGCCTATGTGGCTTACCCCCTGGCCCACTCCCTACCCCTTGAAATAAAATAAAGTAAAGTAAAATTAGTATCGGCCCCGCAAAGTAAAATAATATCCAATAATATATTTCTGTAGTTATAGATAAATTAAATATTACCTTCATCCTATGCTCCACCTCAGCGTAAGAGGTCCGGCCGGAGTAGTGCACGTCCGTCTTTTTAGCCCGATTTTCCCTCCCCGATTGGCGAGATGCCAATTGTCGATCCTCGATCTCATTGTCAATGAACTTTTGCCATTGTGCCAATGAGATCGGCTCCTTGGGCGGGACGGATCCGCGCCATTGTAAAATGGTCTCTCGTGTTTTTCCAAAGTACCGTGTCCGCATATTTTTTTTCCACGTCTTGTGTTGCTCCCTCAACTGCTCCAAGACGGAATCGCGTAGCTTTGGATCCAAGTTGAATTGTTCCTGTCCAACAAATACAATGTTAGTTGCGAATAAATATAAATATAAATATAAATATAAATATAAATATAAATTGAAATTGAAATTGAAATATTCATATAAATATTACCTGTAGTGCCGCCCAAACAGCTAACTTGAGCTCATACGGCACCTCCTTCCAACTCATAAACCCCGGGCCGATGACCGTCTTTAGCAGCTCGAGGGATCTCGCTAAAAGCTCCGACTTGTTTTCGACGGTAATCCCAAATTTTCCATATTTGGGGAGCCTAGGGGCGGAGGAGCCCTCGTCGCCTCCGCTACCACCGAACCCAGACGACGACATCATCATAAACAGCATCATCATCTTCGCCCTAACATCTGAAGGAGACATTTTTGCTGTAAAAAAAATGTTATTAGTACAGATAAAAAAAATATTATTAGTACAGATAAAAAAATGTTCCGTCTATATTATAACGTATGTGTAAGTTCCGTCAATACCATTTCGTTTCAATTTTGTAATATTATGTTTTTTCCAAATATTTAAAGAGTTATTAAATGAGTGCCCCACCCCTGCCCCCTCCCCCCGCCACACACACACGCACACCTACGCACACACACACACACACACACACACACACACACACACACACACCCCACCCCTACCCCTACCCACCCCACCCCCACCCCCTCCCCCCACTACGACCGTGACAACTACATATATTGTTTATCAATAAAATTATGACATGAGATAATTATAATTGTAGCATAAATTTCATTATCATGGGTTTTACCTAATTGAATTAAATGAACAATACTTTTAGCCCTTGTTATTCATCAAATTTGAGGCAAGTTAATTAGAATATTTGTAGGACTGAGATTGATTTAGATTATGCCTATCTATGTAACTCTAAAACCTAATTGTGATTAAAATCTGATTTATATGGATTAATTCTATTACATTTATAATTTAACTAATAGAGTTGAATTTTAATATTAATCCTTTGGTTTATTTAACTAACTTTGGTTTGGTTTATTTCTAGTTGAATCTGAGTTATAATTTTTAGATTATGTATAGGAATTGAATTTTAATATTAATCCTTCATAAATCCCTTGAATACATGCATAAATTTGTAGAGATTGAAATTAAATTGCTTGAGATTGAATTTCTATGTTTCGGGGTCATTATTTGAAAATACTTAATTACCCTTTGAAAACCTTTCATAACACACCTATGTATTAAATATGGGTTAGACCTCTTAACTTGCTCAACCACCCATTTACACACTTACTTTACCTTTTATTTACATTATGGATATTAATCAATTCACACGTTTTTTGTCCACTTCAACCTTTACTGAAACATTTATTAATTCATTCAAGTTAGGTAAAACCACGCAAGTATCTAATACAAATATTATCATTCAACAAATTAAGTCCCATCGATAATAAACCCCCTCCCCCACCCTGCCCCACCCCGCCCCACCCCAATATTTTTCAACACTGTATCCCCCAATAGTAATAATGAATTAACATATAATTTTCAACTCCAACAACATATGCTTCAACTTAACCCAATCTTCCCAATAATACCAACTAATCAACACCCAACATCCAAATCCAACAACATAGGTCTAGAACCAAAGTTTGTACATAATAATTTATAGTCTCCAAGAAAGTACCATTTTTATTCATAATATTTACGATTATCAGTTTCTCGTGTATTAGCCAAATTTCCACCCCACCCTGCCCCCCTCCACCACACCCTGCCCCACCCCCTGCCCCCCTCCCCCACCCCCGCCCCACCCCCTCCCCCACCCTGCCCCACCCCGCCCCACCCCCACCCCCACCCCGTGCCCCACCCTGCCCCACCCCCACCCCGTGCCCCACCCTGCCCCACCCCCTCCCCCACCCCCACCCTGCCCCACCCCCACCCCCTGCCCCACCCCGCCCCACCCCCCCACCCCCTGCCCCCACCCTGCCCCACCCCCCACACACGCACACACATACACACATATATATATATACACATACCCCCCACCCCCTCCCCCACCCTGCCCCACCCCGCCCCACCCCCTGCCCCCCTCCACCACCCCCTACCCCCATCCCGCCCCACCCCCCACACACGCACACACATACACACATATATATATACACATACACACATAAATATACAGACAAATATATATATATAAATGGAAGAGAGAGAGAGAGAGAAATTGGACCTGAGAGAGAGAGAGAGAGAGAGAGAGAGAGAGAGAAGGGCGCGGGAGGGAAAAAAGAAGGGGGGTAGGGTTTTTGCTGGAAAAGTTGTCACGGTCGTGTCAAGGTCTTTGACCGTGACACGAATTGTCACGGTCATTGACCGTGACACGATCGTGACAAATTGAATTGTCACGGTCGTGTCACGGTCAATGACCGTGACAATTCGTTGTCACGGTCGTGTCAAGGTCAATGGCCGTGACATAAAACGCGTGTTTTTTTGTCACGGTCAATGACCTTGACAAGGCTGGCCGGCTGAAAGGTGACAATTTGCCCATTTTGGTGTAGTGCCTCATTATAATGATGATTATTTTCTTTCTCAAAATTATTCTCAAACCCAGAGAACTAATTTCTATATGGTAATAACTTATAAGATTACAAGGAGGTCGTATGGAGAATACTTACATAATATGGAATGGAAAGTACTAATTCGTTCTTGAGAGTAACAAGAACGAACAAACTAAGGTCTAGATATGAATATAGAAGATAGAGGTAACAGTCACTGCTAGTAGAATATGTTTGGGCTTTCAAACAATGAAGAAAGCAACCAGATCTTTCATTAAAGAAAGCAAACATTGAAGAAATCAAAGTCTCTGACTCTCTGTTCAGATATGTTAGGAGAATGACAACTTTTACAGTTGTTGGTTAGTTAGAGTTTTTGTTACATTCATTAGTTAGTTAGTTAGACTTTTTTTACATTAAGCTTTTTATATTAGTTACAAATAGATGCATGTGTGAATATTCTAGTGGTATATACTAGTTTCTGTTATTCCTACAGACTAATATATATACTCCTATCATATGAGATTAAAGGTTAATTAATGAAAGTTCATCATCTCCAAAAATACCTTTCCGTTAGAAACTTAAGATAGTAGGAGAGCTTTCATCATTCATGAAGTATCCTCAACTTAATTTGTTCCAGTTTTATTTTCTCATTCAATTTCGGTAAAGCTTGACAATAACAACTTTCTGCTATAGCGGCAGCAAGTTAATACAGCCCTTAAAGGTCACAAGTTGCAGAAATTCATATGTGACTCTTCAGAATTACTTTTGCAAAATTCTCGACGTGATATAATCGTGTTCAGGTAAAATGGAGTCAAGATTATCTGGATTGGGAAAGACAAGATTAGTTGTTGGTTTCCTGGTTGCTTTCTTCAATGTTTAAAAGTCTTCTTCTTTCTTCAATCTTGACTCAATTATATCTCATGAGGTGAGGTTGTGCTTTGGGAATATGTTTGGGCTGAGAATAGACTTCCATAGCATCAGGGCAGTCCTCCTATCATTGTGGTTGAAAGGAAACATATGTCATTAGGTAATATTATTTTGCAAGGGATAATCATATCAGAGATATAACTAGAGCCTTTGGTGATCCTAAATGGGGTCAATATGTTAATCTCAAATGGATTCTCGGAGTTCTGTGTGGAATCATATTCTCTCCATTTGATTTAACTAATAAACAAGAAAGTAAACCCCCTTGTAATGCACAATCCACCCGCTCTTAAATAATGTATTTGGGCTTTCAACACAATTAGGTATTCAAACATTGCAATAGGGAAACCAATTATATAGAATATTATTTGGAAAATGAGGCATGTCTACATGAGTCTAATTCCTCATATGATTCTTTCTGCTCCCTCCCTCGATTGGCTCAAGGATCTTTCAAGATTGATAGGAAGCAACTCCCATATTTAAGGTATTGTAAGTAGAGCAATTGACACTCTATTAGGATTCTCTAATTTTGTTAAAATTAATTTGTTTCCTTATTAATTGTGAGTTGTATATGGACATAGTACAAGGGTAATCGACAACTAACCTAATACTAGAAACACCCACGTCATGGCATTGAACTCCATCAACTCCCACATTATTTTAAAGGTTATTACTTTATAATAAGAAAATAGACTTAATAACAAAGCTCCATAATTCTTTAAAAAAATATGGATACAAAAGAATAATGCAAATAATAAACTTACGACCTCAACAAATGGATCATAAGCTTCTTCCACAAGGTATGCCGAAGTTGTTCCAGAGTAAACGATTGTTCCTTGGGCGCTTGGAATGGCAAACACTCCTGAATTAATAAATTGGCAACAACTTCCCATTGATATAAGAACATCCTAGTGGGTGACTTCAATATAATTCAAGAATCAAGACATATGCGCAGATTCATATCCCATCTCTGTTACTGGTCTAAGAGGCGTAGACTATAAAATAGTACATAACAACGCGGATAGCACTATATTTGGCATCAGAAAATGCCAAATCAACATGAAAATGTTCAAATTTGCGAGTTAACTTTATTAATCCGCAAATATCAACAAAAAAACACATTTTTTCTATCACCTCACTTTATGTATTAGGAATTCCTTATCATCTAGTAGCCAGGACCTTTTGTTTGTTTCTTTGACTTGTTTAATTTTATTCTATGGTATCATATTGATTTCTCTTTGAATATTTCCAATCGTTTTTTGCCTCTTTGACTTTCCTATCTGCACACACAAGCACACCTAATAGGAGGCAAAGATTTAAACTCTCGACCTCCAAGTTGTGACGTAACAACCCATGCCTTAGCCCTTTGGGTTTGATTTCCCTTTTCCTTACCCCAATTTATTATTACTATATACTTTTGATAAAACGTGTGTTCATTTTTAAGCCAACATTTTGGTATACTTAAACGTCATGCTCTCCCATGTTTCATTTTACAAGACATACATGGATCGGGTGTAAAATATAAATTTGTAAGACTAAATTCCTCTCTCATTTAATGTTAGATTACATATTTAAAATTGCATAAGATAAGATTATTGAAGAAACCGACATACCACAATAAAAAGATGCAAACTTATAGCTGGTATAATAAAACATGATCATAAACCACCATATGACATTAATAAAAATATACAATAAGAGAGTTCATGTTAATATTTTTAGAGCCATAAATGAGTAAGATCATTGTAACTTCAATTCAAACTTTTGACATTGAAATTTAAGAAATGGAAGTGATAATTAAAGTAAAACCTTGTTTAACAAAATCATGACAAGCCCTGTATATCAAATCAAAATAAATTAAGAAGTAAAATAGAATATATATATATATATATATAATAGGGTATGCATGTGCCTGAAGGCACACTGATAATAGCAAAACGATAAAAAAAATTCAAAGTACGTGCCTAAAGGCACGGAGAAAATTTTCAATGTATTGAATATGTAAAGAATTTAAGTCATAAAGTCTTTCTTTAAAACACAAACATGTAAATAATTTAAAATTTTTGGGCAAATTCTCCTTTATTTATAGGACTATCCACCTTATTTGAGAAATAAAAAAAATACTCGAACAACAAATGTGTGAACACTTTGTTTAAGTGCATTCATGACTTCAACGCTAAATGTGAAAAATCGACGCACAAAAACCAAAGACTAATATAATATCCCAGAACAAAACAAGAACTAAATAAGATTAATCTTTTATACAAAGGCAAACACACTAAATCATAAATCCTATTTTGAAGCCAACCACACTACATTAAAATAAAAAATTCAAGCCAATCGAGGAGCATCTAAATCCAAAGAGGCAGGAATGTGTCGTCTTTTACACTGAATATGCCAATTCACACATTATCGCTCAAGACACTTTGAATTAAAGTATCATATATCTTCTTTGTGTTCGACACTTAAAATCGTCAATTGCACGCAACACCATATCGAGCGCAAAGCATTACCGATGCTCATTATTGTCGATCAAGTGGTTGCATGTTTAGGGAGGATGTCACTCAACACCACATCTGCAAAAAAAAAAAAGAACAAATCAGAAAAGATAATATTAGATATGCCCAATTTTCTTTATATAAAATGAAGGACTTTCATAATATTGTTCTTTATAGAATTTAGGAATTTCACTATGTTCATCAATAGTGAGATATAGAGGAGCGCAGACATACAGCTTGAAGAACATGTAGGAGAATTGTGAGTTGACCAGACGTGGGAGGCAGCTGCCGTCACAATTCAGTTTTGCTTCCAAACTATATGAGTCTATTTTAATCAACCCAAAGATCACGCTGAAAAGAACGAAAATTGGCAATTCAGTTTTGCATTCGATCATGTGATTGTTGAGATTTCGTTATTCTTTATAATATACTGTAAAAACTTAAAACCATATTTTTGTAATATAAACATTTGGATTTGTTCAGTCCAATAGATTTATGAAAATCCAAGGCACAAAATGAAAAATAGCTAAGATTAATGAGCATATAAAAAACTATGAGCATACGAAATGATAACAGAAGCCCTATGAACATAGATACATATATGATTGAAGCTCAGTAAAATTGATCAACCATAGTGATTGAGGCCTAATAACATAATTATTTGGTTATAACCTTATCGTATATGAATTTTCATAAGCACTCTCCATAAACTTGTTATTTTGGTGTCAATAACCATAGCAGTTGTATAGGATATAGCTCAATCGTAATTTGAGTGTGTGTGTGTGTGTGTCATTTATAAAGGGGACGACATGTGCATTCGATGTAAGTCGTGTCAATTTCGCCTAGGTTAGGCTGTGAGATATGAAGCTGACGTCTAAAGCATAATTTCTACCCACTGTCTTATGCAATTTCCTCATTAAGAGCAGTTGTAGGCAAAGATATGTCAAGACCAAGTCTTAATAATATTAATAATAACTATAGTGCAGATTACAGTGGTTGGAGTTGGCCATAATCGGAGTACCTATTGGGACACTGCGTCCCTGACCTTCAAGATTTTCCTGGAGTTGTCCAGGATGAATATCAATCGTCGTCTTTCCAACGATGAACATTTTTTGTCCTGGAGCTTCACTTTGAGTATGATTCTGGATTGGATATCACCCTCCCCTGTTCAAAAAGAAATGTACATAATTGATAATAGGAACCAATATAGCCCAGAAGCCTAAGAGAAGTCTTCATGACCATTACTCTAATAACTCCACAATAAAGCAATAAATAAACAAATAAGAAAATGGATAAATATTCAATCGATCTTACTACCGTAACAACTAAATTAGCTACTATTATGAATCTCTAGTCCCATCAACTCAACCATCTACAATTGATTGTGATAATGAAGAGAACTGCCACAAATAAATGATAAATGTCCGTGCTACAACAAAGACCTGTAATCAAATAGGGGAATATAAATAAAACAAAATGGGGAAAAAGGTCGAGCTCAGGTCTTATTAGATGGTGGTGAGAAATAAAAAAAATGAGAGTTAATTTTAAAAAATGACAGTTAATTCTCAAATAACGACAGCATGTCAAGTCTTGCATTTAAAAAATGGCAGTTAATTTTCATAATTTGGACCACTGAACTTGCCCTATAAATCCTGCAAAATGATTCCACAAAACTTAATGTTGAAAAGAGTATGTACAACAAAAACAATGGCGGAAACTTCGGGTTCATTAAGTGGTGGATCAAGCAATAGGAGAGAAGGGTCATCAAAAGGAATGTTAGCAGATCAAATCTCTCAGGCCGTTCAATTTTCCTCCAATCTCCTCCACATCATGCTTCAATCCTCTCATTCCCAGGTGTTGGAGTAGATACCTCGCGTGATTTCACACTTAGATGCACTTATGGATAATAGATTACAAAGCGTTCCTCATCTTAAAATTGAAAAATCCTAAATTTATAAGTTTACGAAGCATTCGCCATCTTAAAACTGCAGAACGTTTATAAGTTTTGTGGATAGAAAATGGAGAATCCTAAATTTTGGCTGGTGTTGAACTCATGTTTATTCAAAAAAATTTACTCTTTACTCCCGCAAACTATATTATTAAGGCACCATCGGACATACATCGCTAGCGAATAAAAGCCTCATCAACACAGATCTCATTTTTCCCCTTGTTTTCCTCTTCACTAAGCACTCACAACACAAAATCTAGCTGCTTTATACCCCTGTCAGACAACACATATGACTGATACAAAGTGGCTTTAAAAAATTACAGTTATTCGTTGTCCTTCCATACATGTTATATCCATCAATCGCAACAATCATAGGTATATGTCAAATGAGTTCAAAACTATAAAATTGATGCATTATGCCCTTGAAACTCAGACTGTCAGTAAAAAAATTCGTGATTGATTTGGAATTTTAGATCTTTTTTAATAGAACATATCACTGGATTGAATTCAAAATATAAAAGTGTGTCATGCATAACCATCCAAAACTGAAAACACCAGTGTTCTGCCACATTAGGACACTGGTCTCTTCTGGTGTTCAACAGAACACTTGAAGACGATGCTACATTAGGACATTGGTCTCTTCCACGCTGCATTAGTGCTCTGCTGCACAATCTCTTAAGTTTTTTTTATTTAAAACAGTGGAGTAAAATACTTTATCATTTCAATGGCATGTCACTAACTACACCCGTTTTAATCAAAATTTGAGAGATATGCATCATCATTTTCTAAAACATAAGAACATGTTTAATATGGTTTATTTCAGAAATGTTAAGATGAGTTTATGAATAAAAAGCAATACATTAAGTATAGTACCAAAAATTATGTCAGATAACTTTGTTTGCTAATAAGTAATGTATGAATTCTTGTATCAATCAGTTATGTATGAATTCTTGCTAATAAGTTATGTATCAATCAACTCAACAATCCCACTATATATCGAGCAACTAAGGTAACTAATTAGCAACTTTTTATATAGCAATTCGAAACAACCTGTAATAGCTTTCCTTCTAGCAAATGAAAGAGACTCAGCAGTGGAAAAGCAAATTTTGTTTATATTAATCAATTGGCCAGATGTGTGCTCATATTTAAAAAGGAATGCCACTAAATTTTTTAGACTCGTATTCTTCCCATTCATAAATAATAGGATATCATCAACAAAAATCAAGGGAGTGATCAATCTACTACCAGGAGGATGAGAAAAGGAGTCACCTTCTTAGTAAGGACCAAGTTATCCAGACCTTTGCTAGAATGATGAATATAAAAGGAGAAATTGGGTTACCTTGCTTGAGATACCTAGATGAATGGAAATATCCTCCTGGTTTACAATTAATTAAAATAGAAAACTTATTGGATAGTAGCCTCTATGTATTGTACACTACCGTAAATCAATAACCAATCAAAACCTGGATAAAACAACAATCCAAACAATAATATAGCAGATCATGAAAAGTCATATAGCTTCTATATAGTTATTTGTATATAGTAGCTATATAACATAATTAAATAACTAAACAAACAACAATAGAGCAGTATATGCATTATATGCAGAGGAAGGATGTGGAAAGTAGAGCAGTAACAGATTCTGTGAGACAGTGCATTATATGCACTGTGGTTTATGGTATCCCGAAAGTCTTCAGTACTCATATTGTTGGACAGTAGAATGCTACCATGCTAAATAAGAAACATGTACATATTGAAATCACAACAGAAACTATAACCATTATACCTAATTCCATCCATCAATCTGCCATTTTTTTAAGCAACTAAAATATTTGCATATTCAAGAAACTAAGTGATAACTAATTACCTGATGCTAATTATAATTTAGAATGAATGGACACTTTCATCTAATGAAATGCACATAAGGAAATTTAAAATGAATGGACACTTTCATCTATTATAATGCATAAAAGAAAACTCTTTTGGCATGCAAAAAATCAAATCAAAAATTCCTCGACAATGTGAATTCCCGGTTGATAATTTTATCGAACATCTATTAAGCAACAACAAAAATGTAAATGCTAAAAATTTGTCAACTTACAAAATTTTTAGATAAATATCCAAATTGTTTTAGCCCGACTCCACACCTAATATCTCTTATCATACCATACATCCAATAAAAAAACTTAGAAATTTACTTACCAAACATATGGTATACCATACATTCAAATAATAAAAAGATAAAAAAGGAAACAAAAGGCATCAACCATTTCTCTCCAAATAATACAATGATAAAACAACATACATAATTGTACCATATAAGGAAATAAATTAAAATTACGCAGTGGTCTAAGAGATGCAGAACACTCCACGAGATGAGTTGTTTGATGTCATTCAAAGTGGTTTGCAATCACCACACTTATATGTGCTTCCTTGACATTAGCTGTAGTAACAGCAACCGCAAGTCCTTCTAACAATGGAGATGTTAATAGTTGTCAAATGTAAAATGTAAAATGTTGAAAGTACATAATGTCAAATGCTAGGAATGGACAAAAAATAGTGGACTATGATTTTCTTATAGTTGCAAGGTAAGAAATCAAAGAAAGTCATGAGAAACTGTTCCACACTAATCAAGCCCAAAAATAATGTTTTCAATGGCGTACACAAACATATGGCACATTTTTCTGCTAAGCCATGATATCGATAGAGTGGAGACAATCACAATAATTCATGAAAGGGGAAGATTAAGGAAACGTATAAATATCATATCAAATGAACACATCCTCAACCGATTCAATAAAAAATATTGCAGTTGGAAGCCAAGCCAAGCCAAGATAGGATTGTTCATCAAAATGTGTAACGTATTGAGATCAGTTGCTGCGGCCAATTCGATTCGACTCAGGTGAATCAACGTGGTTCTCGCAAGTCTTCGAACAATGGTTGGGGTCGCTTCTCACATTTCTAAGCCCAAACAATCAAAGTATGCTCACCAACATTGACATCTTTCATCTAGTTCTCAAATTATTGAATCAATCTTTTGACTCCATCCAAGCTTTTGTACACAGTGACATGTGTGGTCTTCCTCTATCGATTTAAAAATATGGAATGATATTTTCTAAGAATATGATTTTAAAGTGATAAATGCATAATATATAAGTCAACATATGACAAACAATAAAAAGTTATAAATGCATAATATATAACCATGTCGTTAGAGGGCGAAAAGTGATTTGCCCAACACAACACATTTGTCATTCCATTAAGCTACAATTAATAATTCTGTGAAAAGTGAAAAGCAGAGTTAACAACTTAGAATGAACACAACATACAATTTCCTTCTGTGATTGTGTTCAGGATAGCGCCTTGGATTCGATCAATTTATTTCTCATCTTGTGATTCTCTAAACTTGTAAAGATTTCTCATGTGTAAATCTGAAATGTGCACGTGATTCAAATCTAAAACCAAAGAAAAAAAGAAAAATAATTACCATATGATTCAAATTTGAGAAGCATGCAGCTTCTGATATGACCGAACTTTAGAGAACCTAAAAAGATGAAACCAACTAAAAATCAAACCAACTGTTCAGGCACTCTATGATTTTACATTTACAATCACTCAAAATCAAACCACGTAAAACGATGAAAAGCATGAAGCAAATAATGATACATCATAGTGATAATAAACATATTACTCAATCTATACATCCCAATGAGAATAAACAATTCGTGTTAGTATCAATTAAAACTTATGACGGTAATTACTCTTCAACATTTGAAATTTAACGTGAGTCGAGTCGAGTATATTTATATAGGTCCGTGTGTTTGAATGATAATTTTAAAAATGAAGCCAAAGATAGTTTAAATCATGTGAAACATTACTATACAAACTTCATAATATATTTAGTAAAAATATGAAATTAAAAAAATTGATTCAATCTTCCAAGCTGAAATAATGCTTAAAAACCTATTAAGAAGTCTTGAAGATTCAAAATGAACCATATACATCTACATAGTTAACATTATCTGATGTAAAATTCCAACAGAAAAATAGTTGGATCAAAACCATAAACAATTTTCAGCTGCAACCCATGAGCAATATTCATTAAATTAAATAGAAAAATCAATAAAATTAAAGAAAGTAACTCACCACGAATAACAGAGAATTACAATGCTCGAAACATTGCTAGTTATCTTCTTCAACATTATCTAGGGCTGAAATTGATAAAAACTCCACATGTTATCTCAATTAATAAATCTATATGTATAACTATTTTCTTACAAATCTGTAAGATTCAAAACCAAATCTATACGTATACCTGATTCAAAACGTAACACTGTAATAAATCCCCTGATTTTTGAATTCTGCACACACAAAAAAAAACATGAACTCGTGGGTGAGTTGTGAGGTATCAACATCGAAAACAAATGATTCAAAAAAATTGAGGGTGAGTTGTGATTCAAAATTGAGGTATTAACTCTCAGCCCTATTACTACAAAACAAAACCTTCAAAATAAAACCTTCAAAACAACTGATCTATGCACGTGTAACAAATATTTGTGTGTGTGTGTGTGTGTGTGTGTATGCGAGTGGGGGTGAGGGATATTACCTATAAGCGGAGGGGGAGTAGGAGTTAGAGGGGGAAAAGATGAGGCTGAGGGAGATGGGAGAAGATGCAACGGCGTGGGGCTGAGGGAGGGGGAGAGGTTTGTGTGATGTAGGTTTTGTTACCATTGTTGGTCATTGTTAATCGTAAAGCTGAGAGAGGGGGGGGGGGGGGGGGGGGGGGGGGAGTAAAGTGTAGGAAAGGCATGAGACGGTAGGTTTGGACAATGAGGGTAAAGGGATAGAATGGGGCAAATACAATTCTACCCTTATTTTTGAATTTTGAAGAAAAGGGGGAAACATATTAGAGTGTGTTAAAATAGAGGGGAATCCAACGTTAATCACTATACATGCATTATAAATGGATAAAACAAACCTCATTTTGCACAACCTAGACAAACCTTATAGATGCATGTATATTGTGATATATTAAAAATATGAAATATAAATCTAACCTCATACGCATAATGTGTCTTGGGGTAGATACAAAAATAATATAGTGGTGTTGACTCTCTTCTTCTGCAAAGAAAATAACAAATAAAAAAAATAGTTTTAACAACCAACATAAACTACAGTCAAACAACACACATCAATTATTGTATTAAAAACTACAATGATATTAATAAATGATGATTACAACGTATGATGAAATGAGGAGATGGGTTAGAATTTTTCAATAGATAATACAAGTTCACGTCTCTGGACGAAATCTATTAGTAATTGATTACTTTCAAACATTGACTTGATCTAAAGACTAGTTTAGCCCTTAATATGGCTATGTTCATGAACAATTCCCCCACATATACGTAAATGTCCACTAGTGCGGTTCTCAACACTGAGGTTAATTTCAAATTACTGTTATTCATATATTTATGAATGGTCATCCCCTTTTCAAGTGAAACCAAGTGAGCACAAGCACATAAAATAATAAGCATAGTAACCTCATTGGCCCTTTCGCCCCAATACCCACATTATTTAAAAAGGAACCAAAGCCTATCCATACTCCCCATCCTTGACATAGTAATAGTATAGAGAGCTTCGCGACACAACATCTCACTTAGGAGTTTGCTTAAAAAATTCTCGCACCAAACCCACATTTATAATAACCATCCAGTATAGAGTTTCACAAAACCAAGTTCATATTTAAAATTGCATTAGACAATGTACGCGCATGTGTAAAGTTTCCACGTGAGAAGGTGATTTCACATCAACCCTTGGTAACTAAATTAAAAGCACACATTCACATCAAATTTCACATCAATCAGTGACAACATAACTAAATTAACCGTCTCAACAAAATTACTCAAACTAACCCCTAAAAAATTAAGATCATCATTTTGTTTACATATTAATATGCTCTTAAAATCTCTGATATTAATAATTTTCCAAAGATTAATCTAAAAATGAAGTAAATCTTAAAAGAATAATCAAAATTAAAAAAAAAAGAATACTGGAATGAACTATCAGGTTTCATACAAAGCTAAAATCGATTTTTTTACAGTGGGGATTTCAAATGTATTTGCGTAAGTATGTGTATGTGTGTGCGCCTGAGTATATATGTGTGTGCATCTCTGTGTGTAGGTGTGATGTGTATGTGTGTGAGAAAGAGAGAGATGGGGGAAGAGGACCTGATAGTGAATATCGCAGGTTACGTCTATGGTCTCATGGGAAGTAGAAGTATTTGGTGGGTGAAACGATTTGGGTTAGGTCAGACTTTGGGGAAGATTTTTTTTTGAGTTTTGATGGGGGGAAGACTCTGCCTCTTTTCTTCTCCTTCGCGCGTATAAAATTTTGGGAGTAAAAAAAAGAGTCATATACGTTATCTTACCAAATATACATAGGGTGCTTAATAAAAAAAGTCATAATATATAACCCTTAATATGACACTTATATTTAAATTGTCATGTATATTAAAACTAATAAATATATAATGACAGTTTATAACTAATATATCATGTAAATAATAGTATTACACGTTTAATGACAATTTTTTTAAAACTCTCGTAAAGTTATTTTTTAAAGTGTCATAAAATGGTATTTTTCTTGTAGTGATAGAATTATATAATAGTCAATATTAGAAAAAAAACTATATAACAATAAGAGTACTTTTTGATATATATTTTTGGAACATAAAAAAGTATTGAGTCACGAGTGATACATTTCTAGTATTAGATGTGGAATGCGGCCATGTTATTTAAGTGTGTCTATCAGTTTTGAGCTATAATAATCCATGATAGAATGATAGAAAGACCACATTATCATAATCGAAGTATTTTACTCAAATAAATATTTTAAGCGTAAAAGTTTGAGCCATGATGGTACCTTTCCAATATTAGATTTTGGATGTGGATTTGTTGATTGAATCATTTGGTTTCCATCAGCTTTGAGCTATGATAACCCATGATAGAAAGAAAACATTATCATAACCAAAGTATTTTACTCAAATAAATATTTAAAGCGTAAAAGTTTGAGCCATTATAATACCTCTCCAATATTAGATGTGGGATGTGGCTTTGTTGATTGAATCGTTTGGTTTCCATGAGCTTTGAGCTATGATCACTAATGATAGAAAAAATATTTTTTAATAATAAAAAGTTTTCTAATATAAATTTTTTAAGAAAAAAATGAGTTGTGTTAATACCTTCACAATATTGGATGTGGGACATAGCCCTGGTGTTGGAATATTTGATTTCCATTAGATTTAAGCTATGGTAATCAATGATAGAAATTAAAATTTATAATAACTGGAGTGTTGTATAAAAAAAATTAAAGCGTAAAAGATTGAGCCATGGATGATACCTTTTCAATGTTAGATTTACAGTGCATCCCTGTTGTCTGCTTCTTTGGATCACCACCAACTTTGAGCTATGAGTAGAATCAAAATTAGACAAAATATTTACATATATAAATTTGTTTTATAAACATGATAAAAATTTCCATTTTTTTCAATAACCTTTGAATGAAGTGTGCACTTTTATCCACATTTGAGGTAATCTCATCTGATGAGGGAGTTGTAATTTATTTTTCCTCCAACTCCTTCAATATTTGCTCCAGTTCTTTATTTCTTTTGCAGTGCACTTTATATTTCTCCTCTAATTTATTTGTATATATTTTTTATCTGCATCTCGGGAGCTTAAAATATGTTATCGGGGTAAACCCAAAACCTACACCTCTAACCTGACCAAAGTGCTCGAGAGTACCCAACGCCATTGTAAGGATATCAGAACTTCCTTTAATAAATAGCCTTCCATCCTCAGCTTGCTGTTTTCATGCAATATGAAAAAAGCATATAATAAATCCAAGTTAGTCATGAAAACATAGTAAATATTTATGGGGTTTACATGTGAAAACTCACTAATTGTTCAGCCACTGCTTTCATGTCATCATTTAGATAATGATAACCCTTTTTCTCACGAGCCTTTACCCATAAGAAACTTTGATCTTATTTAAAGGAAGGACCCATTTCTTTTTTCTATTTATATCACACAAAAGACTATGTTAATTCTAATTTCTTACCACGTCTTATCGTAATAAGAATTAATTAATTTCATTTACTAAAACATACCAGCTCCGCAATAAGACCAAAATATCCTTTTTTTTCTTTAGCGATGATTAAACTTGTACTTCCCTCACCTTTCGCTTTGAATCTTGATTTTTCTCTGAAATGCCATCAATAAGTTTATGTAAATTTTTCAATAAAACTTTTACTATGATCATGGCCATTAGACTTACTAAAATCCTCCCAAATATTATCTCTAAAAAACAAAGTGGATTTATAAAAGGTAGGGACATCAACATCCACAAAAGTTCATTCAATAATAACTCAATGTCCACAATAGACATAATAATAGACTATTTGAGGATAATTAAGAACATGCATACTTGTCCTGACTGAATAGGTCAATGATCCGTATGTTGTGATTATCATGATCGGTGGATATGAATAAACTCTAATGCATTAGCCATATTCTATTTGAACTTGATTCGAAGGATATGAAAATTATGAAATCACTATTTGCTTTATTTGCCTACGAGGAAGAGAACTACACAAGGCATGAAATAACAATACAAAAAAGGAATGTTGACAAGAACCGCAGAGTTAATAATTTCCTTCAAATAGTTCAGTTCTTTGAGTTTAATATCCCAATTTTGCATCAAAATCTCAGATGCTAGCTTACCCCACAATGCACTCAAACTCCTTTCACTATTAGTGCACAAGGCTTTGTACTGATAAAGATAATCGGTACCACAAGAATAGTTTTTGCATTCAAACTGAAATTTGGCATACTAATTCTATTTAATCTATAGAATTAATAATGGTAAAATAATCAAAATAATTTGTATTAGTATTCATGACCAAATAATGGTACAATTAATATGTCCTTGTTGATTGAGTATGAAGATGGGTCTGGCCAGTTAGTAAACAAAGAGAAATGTAGTTTCTCTCTTAGATCCAAAGTCCTCCCTAATAGAATTTCATCTATAGCTCAGATAATTGTCTTTTAAAAATTATACTATCCCAATTCAGTACTTGGGATACCCTATGTAATGCTCTTCCTCTAGACATTAATATTAATCATTTATACATTCACCTTGCATTTGTTTGTAAGTGTTGATATAAAGCTAAAGAATCAATTTATCATTTATTCCTTACAGGTCCTATAGCTTCAGCAATATAGAAATTCTTCATCTCTATAATTGGAATTAATGGTTCAGATCAAATATGCCTGTTTCTTTGAAAAATCGCAAACATTTCATCAAGGGTCAAAGAGCTTTCTAATAATGTCTCCTTCCGATAAAATATGCTGCTTCTTTGAAATATGCTACAAATCTTTTTTATATTAAGAAGGATCATTTAATTTCCATTTCTTGGACTTCACATATTGGCTTAGAACTAAAAGAGGTAGACTCAAATTGAATACAGATGGAAATTGTTCTTCTCGTGGTTCAATGGGAATTGGAGATGTCTTAAGGGATGAGATTAGATCTCTAATTTGGGACTTATCTAACTGAGATAATGATTGCAGTAAAAATCATCATAAGGCTAAAATACTCAATTGGCTGGTAAGAACATAATCTTGCCTAGCGCACTCACAATTAACCACAATACACAAACCAATCCAAGGGATACCCAAACACTTGTGTTGTTTCTTCAATGCCAATAATAGAAGTTTGCAAGAATAGGATGTTTATGAGATGAGATGGACTTTTGTTTTTTAAGAGCATAAAATTTTTTCCTCTCCAAGTGATATCAATAATGCAAAGAAAATTTACAATCCTAAAAAATTGGATGCTAAATTTTTTAGAGTAGACATATTTCAAGAGATCTATACCAACAGTAGGATATGCATATGAAAAGCTAAAAAATAATAAGACCAAAGGTTCCTGACCCGAGGGTAGTGAAAAAAGTGTGCTTGATTGTCTTAGAGTTTGATAGATATAGATGGAATCTGGAAGTAGTATTCGTACCTCTCATGTTTAAAGTGTCAATTGTTCGTAGCTTTTGTTTTATCTAAGAATGAAAAGTTTGGGAGGGATGTGATGTTTCCACGAGTTATTACATCAGAGTTGTGGTTCAAAAGTAGGGGCAAATAAGTGATATGAATACTTAAATAGATCACTAGTGATGTTGTATGACCAAATGGGTGTGTAAATTTTGGAACTGAGAGGAAGATGTATTTTGAGAATTTGAGATAAATATAAGGAAATGGCCAATTTTGTTTAAGAACAAAAAAGAGGATGAACCAGTCCAAAGTTTTAAATTCTTTGGAAATATAAATTTTGACACCAATTTCAACCCCAAGAAATTTGTAATTAAGAAGATTAAAACATTCATATGCAAGACCAATAACATTAGAGATTTTTCTACCTCTAATGAAACCAAACTTTTTGGAGAAATAAGATTATCAATGAAAATGGAGAGCATGTGAAAAAGAACATTAGGGGTAATTTTGAAGAGGAAATTAACAAGATCAATTGATCTATATTTGTCAATGGTATCAATACATGATTCTTTTGGAATTAGGGCAAGAAAGCTTTAATTAAAGCCAAGAGACATTGAATTTCTTTCAAACAACATTTTGATGGATTTAAGGAGGTCATTTTTAATAATATCCTAGCAATAATGATAAAATAAGCATGTGACACCTTCAGGTCTTGGGTTAGAATTTGCATCATAAGTGGTTATTTTGGTGGGAAAATCATTATCATTAACATCAAGGAAAATGGGGATAGAGGGATGGGTGATAGTTTGATCATCACTGACGTACTTTTGTGTCTAGAGTTGGGGGAAATGTTCAAAAAAATGATTTTGGAAAAACTCTAGATCCATCATGGCCTGAGAGCTATTATTGGTGAGGCAAATTCAGCTATTGTTGTATCTGTGAGAAACCATTTTTTGAAAGAGGTAATATTTCTATCACCTTATAAAATCCACCTCATTCTTGATATATCTTTCAAGTAAATTTGTAACAACCCACATATTTTTCCTCATGGATGATTAGTATGAGGGGGATTTTCGATTGAACCTAATGAATGGTGCTTGTAGGAGAAACACAGCCCAACACCTCTCCCACTCCCTATCGGACGATTGGGCAACTATCCATTATTTCAAACATGAATCACATTACCTATGAAGACCGACCATTTCCCTAGTGAATAGGAAATGTGGAACTTGTAAGTTTACCAGAAAAGATCATGTGTCCTAATATGCTAAACTATTCCCTCAAATGATGGGGTAAAATGATGGGAACCACTTTGTATGGATAATATATATAGTCAGTGTAGTATATAACTCAAGATTAAGTTGATCAATTTTGTATGCAACCTCTATAGACTTCTCAAAATAATAAAACTCCATCCCATCTCCTTTTGCCCCTTGGACATATGTCAATATGACCGAACCATTATATCTAGACAGTCATATATTCTCTATCAAATAACCTCATACTAATATTATGGATTTGATGAGGAAGGTGGAAAAACATATCCACATTGAGGATACCATCAATGGTCATCTCCCCTGATGATGTTGAAAATAGCACCACCCTTCAAGGTGTTTGTAAGATCAATTCAATGTTAACAATGGCAGTATAAGGGTGTATAGTAGAAGTAGGTGAGTAGAAGAGGATTCACACCAGAATATAAGTGGTTCAGCCAATCAGGCCTACGTCCACTGTGCAAGTGTGTGATTAATATCACTGTATGAGGGCTCTAATGGCCATAGATACAAACTCTCAAGCTTTCTCTCTCTACTGTATATTTAAACACAGTTTCAATTAGGGTTGCTAATTTTGGATCCCCTTTAAGAAAGAGAAGACACGTATATATAGTAGCTGGGGGGTGTAGTATACCCCCATGCATGCAATGAGCATGTATGTGCTGATCTAGCCAATACGATGAAGAGATTTGTCCCTGTCATATGTAGAGAATGATGATGAAATATTCCCCCCATGTGAGGAGAATGATTTGTGTACACGTGTCCTTATCCAAACATATGCATATAAGAGCTCGGTCATCCGTGCCTGGTCACAACCTCTGCCTGGAAGAGTACGAGGTTAGCAAAGCCAAGCTGATATCTGACCCGAGGTTAGTCATGATGACCTCGACCTATGTGGGGCCGAGGTTAGGCGGGAAATACCATAAGGTCGGCCTAGGCCGAGGTTGAGCTGGAACATGATAGGAACATCAGCTGATTCCCTGCCGAAGCTGGCCTTGATGGAAGTATGCTTCTGTAACCTCGGCTTACTCCCAGCCGAGGTTGTCATCCCCTGGATGGCTTAATGAATAATTATCCCACGGATCATGAAGAACTCTCTTGACGAGGTTGGTAACAACGTCGTCCATATCCGACCTTGCTTGGGACGAGACCGCTGGTTATTGATCTAGGTCCCTTCCAATTATCGGCCATATCCAAGGTCGAGGTTGATATCTCTGAGACAAGGGGTACATTCAGGGCATATCAATCACCCCCAGCCCTTAGTTACATGTGGGAGCAGGTGACTATGGGGACTCCGAGGTCCTTTTGCTTTGTACCCATATTCCTTTTTTGACACTTGTCAATTACTGAAGTGGCTTGCGTGTCTGATAAGGGTAATTATGTTGGTTGTCTTTTGGGCTCCCAAGGCAATGATGGGCCTTGGGAGGTGTGCACTCATACTTAAGGGTTTTAATCCCTATTTTTCTCTTTCTTCCTCATTTCTCTCTTTCACCGAACTTGGGCATTTTTTGCAACTCTCTCTCTCTGTAGAAAGCTTGGCTGCTTCATTGTTTGGGATTTCTGCATTTCTTCAGCCTCTCTTCATTCCATAAGTCTTCAGGTATTGTCTTTGCCTTGCTCTGCCATTTTTTAGCCCCCTTTTATTCTTGTCTCTTTAATTTCCGGCAAGGTTTCAGACTTTTCCGGCAGCTGCTTGTGTTTTTCGACGACTGCTGTTCTTGGTGTTCTTGGTTATTTTTATTTGAAGTTCGATAGTTTGATCCTTAATTCCATTTGCCAATCCTGTTTTCTTAGGATAGTCACAAGTCTAACGTCTGCCTCATATTCTCAGACCCCTCTACCAACTCTTAGAGGAATTCCCCTCTCTTAGGGAAAAGGCCTTAGAAAAAATTAGACAAGTAGAAAGAGCCCAAGAGGAAGCTCGCAGGGCAGAGGCATTCCCCCTCAGGCCTATTTTCCCACAACCTCTGAAGGTTATATACCCTGAACCATCCGAACCAGTTAACCCAACAGAGGCCTCAACAGATCCTACACCAATGTCTGAGTCTGAGTCAGCTACCTCAGACCCTATGTCTGAAGACTCTTTCCAAGAGGCCATGGATTTCACAACTCGACAAGATCAGGCCCCTGATCAAGCGGAGGTTTCCAGTCGACCCTCGTCCCACAAAAGTTCAAGTACATCAACATCTTCCTCTGAGGTTGAAATTTTTGGGCCAAGTGTTACGGTTCTGCCAATCCTTGAAGCTATTCCCCTGTCAGCTGTCACAGGGGTTGAGTTCACTCAGAGGTTTCCAAGTGGTGCCCCATCGTTTGATCAAGCCGATGTTGAGCTAGATGATGGTGATGCTGAGAGTGATGTTGACGTCTCTGAGGCGTCCGAGACTGAGAGTTCAATCAGCGAGATCGACCTCCTATCCTTCAGATACCTATATTTCATAAGCCACTCTATAAAACTCAGGATACCTCTGAGGGAAGATAGTGCTTATCACGACTGAGATAGTGAGATCTGCCTATATGAGCAGATGTTCAAGTTGGGATTTCGTCTGCCCATCCATCCCATCATCAGGTCTATATTGGCCTATATCAACTTGGCCCCTTCCCAGTTATCACCCAATGCTTGAAGGGTGATAATTAGAGACATTGTCTTATGGAGGGTTGTTTATCACTCAGACCTTCCTATCCAAATCTTTATAGGATGCTATGTCCCTTCATCTGCCAAAAATCATCCGAGCTATTATCATTTTTTAGCTCAGAAGCCAGAAAAGAAGATGCTTCAGATTACCCAAACCTCAAACCATAACTGGAAGCCACATTATTTCTTTGCTTCAGGGCCATGGGAATTTGGTCCATGTGCCCCCTCTTCCTCATTAGAGCCGAGAATTCCCCTGAAATAGGGAAAGGTTAAAATGGCTGCTAAGGCCGACCCTGGGCTAAGCCAACTCAATATTCAGAAGGTCAAAGACCTTCAAGATCAAGGGGAGCATGGTCCGCTTGTCAAATTCAAGCATCTGATGACCCCCTATTACCTCTCTGAGACCAGTCTAGGGGGAAGTCCTCTTACGGAGCTTGTTAAGTTTTTTATTTCAACAAGTTATACCCCTGAATATATGTATATCTTATTCTCTAACTCAGATCTTTCTATTTTACAGAGCACCCCAAAGGAATTTTTGACGAGTTGTGGGAGATGGCTGCACCAAGTCTGACAAAGCTCGTCAAAAAGGAAGGTCTGAATGCTCCTACTCCCCCTCTATTTACCTCGAGGGCTGAGGCCACCAAGAAGAGGAAGGTTGCTGACCCTGCCCTTGAAGATCAGAGGAGGCAGAAGAAAGGTGGGGATCGTGCCATCCCCATTTCTTCTGAAGATGCCTTGATTGCTCATCTTGAGCAATTAAAGATCGGTGAAAGTATCATTGGCCAAAGTATGAAGGCCTTCGATGCTATCGACGGTGTCATGACCGAGTCTGATAAGCACTTTTGCCGATCCATGGATAAGCCTCTGCTGGATGAATTCTCTCTTCACCGTTCAATCCAAGTAAGACCTTTAAGTTTTTGCTTCTGAGTTTTACAAGTGTAACCTCGTCATTTGAACTACATCTGACCTTAGACTGACATCTTGGCACATGTGCTGAAGGGTCTCATCACCATGTATCACTACGTCAACTGGACCTTGGGGAAGCTTCCCCTGATAGAGAAGGGCCAAGAGGCTGAAAAGACTGAAGCCACTTTGAATGCTGAGGTGGAGCATCTGCAGGTTACCCTGAAGAAGGCCGAGACCAGCATCAAGGGGATGCAGAAGGACTTAGACAAGCAAAGGGAAGATCATAACACTACCATGAAGGCTCAGGCTGACTCCCTTCAGCGCAAGGTTGATGTTACCATCAAGGTTGCCTTAGAAGATGCCTTCGAAAAGATCTTGGAGGAGTACAAGGTCTCTGACGAGTTTGTCAGCTTCGTCATTGAATACCTGGAGAGGGGAGTCAAGGCAACTGGAAAATGGGCTGCCATAAAAGAGAAGGAATCTGGAAGCCTTTCAGCTGCTGACTTCATCGGCCTGGGTTATGCTGACCCTAAGTTTGCTCATGCCTTATAGGAGGTTGAAGAAGAGGGAGGTGCTGCACCCATCGAGACTGCTCCACAAGGTGACACCATGACTGAAGATGTCGATCCTCAAGATGAAGGGGTGGAGGTGGCCACACTCGGCTAAGAAAATGCAGACACGACCGTCAACCCTGAAGCTGCTGACACTTAGTTTTTGATAGGGCATTTTTTGTAACTATGATCTGTTGTAACCTCTGATGGACATCATAACTTTTCATCCTTGCACTTTGTAACTTAATTTCAACCTCTGAGGAGGGCTTTTACCTGTTCACTAGTTAATTTGCTTTGCTGAATGCTTTTCTTTGCCATACAATGTTAAATTCAATGATATCTTTGTTAAGTTAAATGAATGGTGTCTTACCTCAGACCTTGCCACCATATCATGATGTTCTAAGGTCTGAGGTCATCAACTAAGATGTTATCCTCAATTAATTTCACCAAATTATTGATGTTAAGGGTCTAAGGTCATCCAAGTATGATGTCTGACCTCAGACCTTATCACCACATTATGATGTTAAGGCCTGAGGTCATCACTAAGATGTTATCCCCATAAGTAATTTCACTAAATTAATGATGTTAAGGGTCTGAGGTCATCCAAGTATGATGTCTGACCTCATACCTTGTCACCACATTATGATGTTAAGGCCTGAGGTCATTACTAAGATGTTATCCCCATAAGTAATTTCACCAAATTAATGATGTTAAGGGTCTGAGGTCATCCAAGTATGATGTCTGGCCTCAGACCTTGTCACCACATTAAGATGTTAATGCCTGAGGTCATCACTAAGATGTTATCCCCATAAGTAATTTCACCAAATTAATGATGTTAAGGGTCTGAGGTTATCTAAGTATGATGTCTGACCTCAGACCTTGTCACCACATTATGATGTTAAGGCCTGAGGTAATCACTAAGATGTTATCCCCATAAGTAATTTCACCAAATTAATGATGTTAAGGGTCTGAGGTCATCCAAGTATGATGTCTGACCTCAGACCTTATCACCACATTATGATGTTAAGGCCTGAGGTCATCACTAAGATGTTATCCCCATAAGTAATTTCACCAAATTAATGATGTTAAGGGTCTGAGGTCATCCAAGTATGATGTCTGACCTCAGACCTTGTCATCACATTATGATGTTAAGGCCTGAGGTCATCACTAAGATGTTATCCCCATAAGTAATTTCACCAAATTAATGATGTTAAGGGTCTGAGGTCATCCAAGTATGATGTCTGACCTCAGAGCTTGTCACCACATTATGATGTTAAGGCCTGAGGTCATCACTAAGATGTTATCCCCATAAGTAATTTCACCAAATTAATGATGTTAAGGGTCTGAGGTCATCTAAGTATGATGTCTGGCCTCAGACCTTGTCACCACATTATAATGTTAAGGCCTGAGGTCATCACTAAGATGTTATCCCCATAAGTAATTTCACCAAATCAATGATGTTAACGATATGAGGTTATCCAAGTATGATGTCTGACCTCAGACCTTGTCACCAAATAATGATGTTAAGGCCTCAGGTCATCACTAAGATGTTATCCCCGTACATTCTACCACTTGCGCGCAATGGGCTAATAATTGACATGGAAACTGAACTCTCATTAATAATCTCTTCATAAGATGATACATTTACATAAACTTCCTGCAACATCATATGTAATAGTTCTTTAGATGATCAACATTCTAGGGATTGGCAAAAGGTTCCCCCTCTAGGTTTTCTAGCCTGTAGGTCTCGGGTACAACCTCTTCGATCACTTTGTAGGGACCGTGCCAGTTTGGGTGGAGTTTGTTTGCTTTCTGTAATGTATTCTTCAGTACTAAGTATCCCACGACAATGGGTCTTGATTTCACCCTCTGATTGTAGAATTTTACTGCTCTCTGCTGGTAAGCTGCTTGTCTAACTTCTGCGTCTTCCTTTCTCTCTTTAATCAGATCTAGGTCTAGTCTTCTCTCCTCCCCATTTTTATCAGGGTCATAGGTTTGAACCCTATGAGTAGGGAGTCCCACTTCTGCTGGTATGACGGCCTCTGAGCCATGTGATAGCATGAACGGGGTTTCTCCTGTCGGTGTTCTTGCTGTTGTCCTGTAGGCCCACAATACAACATAAACCTCTTCAGTCCATCTCCCCTTAGCTTCTTCTAACCTTTTTTTGATTCCATCGAGGATTGTTCTGTTTGTGACTTCGGTCTGACCGTTTGCCTGAGGTTGGCCAGGAGAAGAGAAAAACTGCTTTATCCTAACTCTTTCGCAATACTTCTCTAAGGAAGAGTTTTTGAACTGGGTTCCATTGTCTGAGATGAGGGTATTTGGGAGGCCATGTCTGCATATGATTTTCCTCCAAATAAATTGGAAGGTATTTTGTTCTGTAATCGTTATCATCGGCTCTGCCTCCACCCACTTTGAGAAGTAATCAATGGAAAAACTATCAGGAATCGGTAATTATTGGCGACTCTTGGCAGTGGTCCTACTAAGTCAATTCTCCATACTGCAAATGGCCAAGGGGCACTAATTGACGTCATAAACTGATGAGGTTGGTGAGGAATAGTGGAGAATCTCTGACATTTATCACACCTCTTCACGTAAGCTGCAGCATCCTTGGCCAAGGTTGTCCACCAGTACCCCTGTGTAATAATTCTCTTAGTCAAGGGTCTTCCTCCTATGTGACTGGAGAAGGAACCCTCATGTACCTTTTGTAAGACATGGGGAACTTCTGTGGGATGAACACATCTGAGGAGAGGAAATAGGAACCCCTTCTTATATAGGACGTCTCCTACTATGGATAATTTCACAGCCCTATATCTTAGTTTTCTCCTCTCTAGTTTTGATTTCGGCAGCTCTCCCTCTTTGATATATCTGGCGTGGGGGTCCATCCATGAGTCTCTTAGGTTCAAATTGAGATAAGGGTTGCTAACCTCTTGTTCTTCAATGGTCTCCTTTGGTAAGACCTCGACTGGAACTGTCCTTCTGATGTCTGTCTTCGTTGCTGAAGCCGACCTTGCTAATGCATCTGCATGGCTGTTATTTTGCTGAGGTACTCTCTTCAGTTTTGTCTCTTCGAAATATTCTAACATTATTTTCACACTCTTCAAGTACTTGGCCATCCTTTCATCTTTGGCCTTATAGACCCCCAATACTTGATTAACTACTAACCTTGAGTCACTATGAAGTAGTAGCCGTCTTACTCCCAGAGTCCTTGCCAATGAGAGACCTGCTATCATGGCCTCATATTCTGACTCGTTATTAGATGCCTTGAAGTTAAACCTCAAAGCATATTCAATATTGGTACCATCTGGAGCTGAAAGTATTAGCCCTACACTGCTTCCACTGTCACAAGAAGACCTGTCAACAAAGAGGTTCCAGATGTCTTTATCTGATGAGAAGCCCCCTTATGTCATGATTCCTTGCTTGAAGAGGTATCGATCTTCCTCATTCTTGGCGATTCTATTTTTGACTCCCTTGGATATAACCTCTTCCCGATCCCAGAAGACGTTTGGTGCAACCTCTTTCGGTTCCCGGAAAACATTGTTGTTTGACCCTTCAGCTGTCTCTGGATCATTCTCCATCTCGGCCTCTTCCCATGTGAACTCAGCAACGAAGTCTGCGAGCGCCTGCCCTTTGATGGCCACCCTAGGTTGATAAGTAAGGTCATACTCCCCCAACTCGATGGCTCAAGTCATCAATCTTCCTGACTTCTCAGGTTTATGGAGGACCTGTCTTAGTGGGGAATCGGTGAGGACGACCATGGAATGGACTTGGAAGTAGGGATTCATCTTCCTCGAAGCAAGTATCAGGGCGTATGCTAACTTTTCCATACGAGGATAATTTTGCTAAGACCCTTGAAGGGCTTTACTGTTGAAGTATACAGGCCTTTGGATCCCAACATCTTCCCGTACTATGGCTGCACTTATAGTCGATTTCGAGACTGCTAGATAAACATACAATTTCTCTCCTATTATGGGCTGAGATAATAATAAGGGAGACCCAAGGTAGGACTTGAGTTGGTTAAAAGCCTCTTCACACTCTTCATCCCATTCAAAGGCCTTTCTGAGCACCTTAAAGAAAGGAAGACACTTGTCCGTTGCTCTGGAAACAAATCTATTGAGTGCAGCCACTCTTCCAGTGAGCCTTTGAACGTCTTTGATACTCTTTGGTGTCCTCATGTCAAGAAAAGCCTTGCTTTTCTCAGGGTTCGCTTTTATTCCTCTTTGATTGACGATGAATCCAAGAAACTTCCCAGCTCCTACCCCGAAGACACACTTCATCGGGTTGAGTTTCATCATGTACAGGTCCATAGTATAGAAAGTCTTTTTAAGGTCTGCCACGTGAGTGCAGGCCTTTAAGCTATTTGTTAGCATATCGTCTACATACACCTCCATGGTCTTGCCTATCTGGTCTTCGAACATATTATTCATAAGACGTTGGTATGTTGCCCCCGTATTTTTCAGATCGAAGGGCATAACCTTGTAGCAGTATGTCCCTTTGTCGGTAATGAAGGTTGTCTTCTCTGAGTCTTCTGCATCCATGAAGATCTGATTGTAGCCTGAATACGCGTCTATGAAGCTCATGAGCTCATGCCCTATAGTAGCATCTACCATCTGATCTATATGAGGTAAGGGATAGCTGTCTTTTTGAAAAGACTTGTTCAAGTCAGTAAAATTATCGCACATTCTCCATTTTCCATTGGCTTTGGGCACAATGACTGCATTCGATAGCCACTCCGAATATATGACTTCTCTAATAAACTCAGCCTCTTCCAATTTTTTAACCTCTTCTCGGATGATTTCATACTTCTCCCTAGAATAAACTCTTCGTCTTTGTTTGATAGGCCTGGCATCTTTAGTCACGTTGAGCTTGTGACACATAACCTCAGGGTTGATGCCGGGCATGTCTGCGTGACTCCAAGCGAAGACACTCTGCCTCTTCCTCAAGAAGTTTATCAGCTCTTCCTTGATTTCTATTTTTAAGGCTTTGCCGACCTGGATGATTTTTTCCGGTTTGTCCTCATTTAGGATGATGGATTCTACCTCTTCCGCGGCATCTCCCTTCTTTAACTTCATTTCATCTCTAGGGTCAAGTGTGTCAATGTTGTAAGTGGTAGTTTCTATCTTATGGACCTCTCTCTCTTCAGCCGAGTTGAAGTAGCATTCTCGTGCTATTGTTTGGTCACCCTACACTTCCCTTACCCCATAGGGGGTCAAGAATTTTAGCATCTGGTGAACCGTCGACGGCACAACCTCAAACTCCTTAAGGGCTACTCTTCCTATAATGAGGTTATAGGCCGAGAAGACATTTTCGTCCATAATAAAAAAATTGATCTTTCGGGTCAACCTCTTAAGCCACTCATCACCCATCCGTACGTCCATCTCATACATGCCCAATGGGTGGACCTTTTAACCGCTGAAGCCAATTAAAGGATGATGATAGGGTACCACCCTAGCTCTGCTAAGACCTAGGCTCTTGAAGCAGGGCCAAAACATTACGTCTACTTAACTCCCCCCATCTACGAGGATTCTCTGCACCTCGCATCCATGTACTCTTGTTGTTATTACCAAAGGGTCATCATGTGGGGCCAAGATACCTTTGAAGTCGAGTCGGGAGAATCCAACTATTAGGATGTCCATGTACACTTTCTTTCTCTTCTGTGCTGTATCGAAAGACGTTAGATTTAAAACTTCAAGTTTGGCCACTGACTTGGCCTCTTCCACATGGGCTTTTTTGTCGGCCACTTCAGAGCCACCCCCCGTAAGTCCTCCGCATATGGTGTTAACACCAAAGGAGATCATACCAACCCTCTTCACCGGGGTGTTGTCATCTTTTGACGGAAGGTCTGGATCGTCTTCATCATCACCTTCTGAATCATTATCTCTTCTAGTTGGGGCATCGTCACGGCATCTGTCATTTTTACTCTTTTTAGGGTCCTCTCTTCCACCTTTAGGAGCCTTGCCATCATCATACTTCCTCAACTTTCCAGATTTTAACATCTTTTCGATCTCATCCTTCAAGGCGAAGCACCTGTCTGTAACATGGCCATGGTCTTAGTGGAACTTGCACCACAAGTTCTTGTTCCTCTTATGCAGAGGGGCCTTCAGTTTCTCCGGCCATCTTAGAGACCTGTCATTCTTGATCTCATTGAGGATATGTTCACAGCTCACAGTTAGAAGAGTATAGTGAACAAATTTGTCATCGGCTGACCTCTTCTTTCCATCTTTCTTTCTTTGGGACTTCCTGCTACTACTGTGGTTCTCATCCTCATACTTGGCGGCCATTGCCTCTTCGGCATTCATGACTTTTACCGCAGTTGCCAATAGCTCTGCCATAGACCTGGGAGGGTCTTCCGCGAGTTTGCACAACAACTTCCCTTTCTGAAGACCTCCTATGAGGGCGGTCATGGCTATATTCTCTTCATAATCTTCAACCTCAAGCTTTTCTTTGTTGAACCAGGCTTTGTAGTCTCTTAGGCTCTCGTCCTTGCCTTGCTTGACATACAGCAGATGAGTGGTCCTCTTTTAGGGTCTTACCCCAAAATAGAAGTTGTGAATGAATCGTTCAGCTAAGCCCTTGAAGTTCTCAATTGAATTCTTCGGAAGGGAAGTAAACCAAATGTGCGCTTCTCCTGTCAATGTTCCGGAGAAGGCCTGACACTTCATCTCATCTGGTATTGAATAAATGTCTGCGGCTGACTGGTACATCTCAATGTGATGTACAGGGTTGGTGCTACCATCATACTTGGGAGACACCACGGGCGGTTTGAGCTTAGCGGGGGTAGGGAAGCTCACTATCTTAGCCACGAACGGAGAACCTTCTGAGTAACCCCTTTGTAGTGGATCCCTACTTTTGATGAGGTCTCCTATCTTGTCCTCAATACGTTGGATGGAGTCATTCCATGGTCTTGCAACATCAGCCTGGCCGAGGTTGTCCCCAGCCACCTACAAGGGGTGGACTGAGGGTTCCCCAGCCGCAGCACAACGTCGGCTGTTGCCTCTTCCTGGTCTCTACCTCTTCCTGCATGAGGTCGGTCTTGGTGAGGCCGACCTTGTCCGTCTCCTCTTTGCGAGCCGGCTACACTTATCGACCTTGATAACCTCTGTCTTGGGTCATTTAATGGGCCTAACCTTTCAAAGGCCGACCATCTGCTTAATCGATCAAAAGTTGATCCTCGTTGTTAGGCCTCTTCACCTCTTCGGCCACCACAACCTCGGCTCTACTGAAGTGGACGCACAATATTATTCAAAACCTCATACGACTCCCAACATTCTTTCGGCACATCTTCTACCTCTAGATCATCATACCTGCCCTCAGGGAAAGGATTTCCTTGCCTCCCCAGGCGCAAGCGTCTAGGGTTATCAACCCATCCCTCCTCTGCTGGGGTGTAGGTTGGTCTTTTCGTGGTGCCTGGGGTGGTCCCCTAGCGTCAGGATGAGGCTGAACAGCTGCCGGAGTGATCATTTCTGGTGAAACTCCAGGTGGCCTCATCATATTTTGGCTGAGCTGTGCAAACTACTCCTGCATCGCTTGTTGCGTTACAGCCAAAGATCTCAAGGCTGTGGCCACCTCCGCCATTTTGGACTGGGGTGGTGCCTGGCTAGAGCTAGGTCCTCCCGTACCAGGTGGCGAAAGATGCGGTGGTAATTCCGGTGCCATGTGTTAGAACAAAAGAGCTGGTGTACTAAATAGGCTCAATACCTTACAGGACCTCTTTCAATGGTGAAACAGCTCCACGTAAGGGGTGAGGCCTGGTTCATCACCACAGTCTCCGGTGAGGTTATGCAGAAAAAGAGGAAGAGACAGCTTCTCCTTCCCACAGACGGCACCAAAATGATGATGCTGAAAATAGCACCACCCTTCAAGGTGTTTGTAAGCTCAATTCAATGTTAACAATGATAGTATAAGGGTGTATAGTAGAAGGAGGTGAGGAGAAGAGGATTTACACCGAAATATAAGTGGTTCAGTCAATCAGGCCTACGTCCACTGTGCAAGTGTGTGATTAATATCACTGTATGAGGGCTCTAATGGCCATAGATACAAACTCTCAAGCTTTCTCTCTCTACTGTATATTTAGATAGAGTTTCAGCTAGGGTTGCTAATTTTGGATCCCCTTTAAGAAAGAGAAGACAAGTATATATAGTACCTAGGGGGTGTAGTGTACCCCCCATGCATGCAATGAGCATGTGTGTGCTGATCTAGCCAATACGATGAAGACATATGTCCCTGTCACATGTAGAGAATGATGATGAAATATTCCCCCCACATGAGGAGAATGATTTGTTATAACTGATTTGTGTACACGTGTCCTTATCCAAACATATGCGTATAAGAGCTCGACCATCCGTGCCTGGTCACAACCTCGGCTTGGAAGGCTACGAGGTTGGCAAAGCCAAGATGATATCCAACTCGAGGTTAGTCATGATGACCTCAGCCTATGTGGGGCCGAGGTTAGGTAGGCAATGCCATAAGGTCGGCCTAGGCCGAGGTTGAGCTGGAACATGATAGGAACATCGACTGATTTCCTGCCGAAGCTGGCCTTAATGGAAGCATGCTTCTGTAACCTCGGCTTACTCCCAGCCGAGGTTGTCATCCCCCGGATGGCTTGATGAATAATTATCCCACGGATCATGAAGACCTCTCTTGACGAGGTTGGTAACAACGTCGGCCATAGCCGACCTTGCTTGGGACGAGACTGTTGGTCATTGATCTAGGGCCCTTCCAATCATCGATCATATCCAAGGCCGAGGTTGATATCTCTGAGCCGAGGGGGTAAATTCAAGGCATATCATCCCCCATCATAAGGATGAGGATTAGGGCGATCGAAGGTCGGGGGATGAGCGGAATTAAAGAAGGAATACCCCCATTTCGAGACGAGAGGGACCCCGTCCAATAGAGCAATCACTCAGCATTTGGTTTTCACCTCTCTATGAATCTTTTTTTATCCACTTATAAAGTCTATTTTATTTTAGGTAGTCAAGTATTTCCATGTTTTCCTTGTAATGTAGTTGCACTTAGCATTGGAACTTGAAAAAAAGGTTATGCACCATGTACGATATCGATTCGATTAAATGCGCAAATTCCAATAATAAACCTATTTAATTAGAGTCAATTTTTGAATCAAATGAATTCACCCTTAAACAAATATCTGTGTGTGTTCATGTGTCAAACAAATAAACACAAATATGCTAACTCACAGATTTCAAGAAAAAAATCCCCGAAAGGCAAAACGTTTTATTTCACTATAATTAAATCGCAATTTACAATTACAGTGAAAACTGCAATAAGTTTACCTCAGCAAACCTACATAGACACGCATCCTAGAGTCAATAATGGATTCCACACAGCGAACCCACATGAATCGCAATCTAGTTTTCAGCAAAGAAACACTCTCGACTGCTCCTCAATGACACGCAACCATATGATGTAGATATCCTCTCCACAAATGTTTGAACACCTTCAAAGTGTGTTCTTAAACTCCAAAATAATTCACATGAACAATTGGGATTTTGTGAATTGAAAATAAATGGGATTAAGTCCCTAAATGAAGAAGCCAAAAGTGTTATGCCGAATTGCACTATTTGCAAAATGAAAACGAAAAGACTTCTTAATGAAATACGCCCCGGTTAACGTGTATTTATACAAACCTTAAGGTGGAAGGTCGCTCAAACAAAATCGGATCTCGCTAGAATGGTGACACACGTCACTCGAATGAAATTTGACGATAAGGTTCGTCGTTTGAACGCCAAGGCTGTCGCTCGAACGAGCCTTTTAATAAATATTTTTCTTTTCTTTTCCCAGAAAATGCAGCTCCTTAAAACTTTGAAAAATAATTTTGATGAAAAACATTAAAACTTCGCTCCAACACTTATAAAATTTTTGATAAAAAATATCCTAATATTGGAAGTGAAATGCTAAGGACTAAAAACATGACCTTTACCAAATTCATCTTGCGAAGGCTTGATTGTTGAAGAAACTTGATATTCGAATCCGTCTTGTTGAATATGAGATATTGAACATTCTTCGGCAGTTGTGGCGGTATATGACATACTTAATTGATAACGGGCATTTATAAACTTATGTCGTTACAAATCTCCCCTTATGTCGATGCCGGTATAGAATAAAAAAATTTGAATTATCAAAACATAAAATGCCTATGCAAATCTAATACCCTCATGAACCCAAAAATGAAAAGGAACTAAAAATGTAGGACGCAAAAGTTTTCTTTAATGTCTTCAACATCAAATCTTCAAATCTCCATGCTTTTTCTCATTAGGGTGTGCAAAGTATTGATCTTCAATGTTGTACCTACACACATGAGGCAAAGTAAATACCTCGTGACGCATCGAGTTTGAAATGATATAAAAATTCATAAATCATCAACATCAAATCTCCCCCATAGTACAAAAACTCCCACAATTCATTCTCCCCCTTTTTATTTGACCAAAATAGACATGTAAATGAATAAAAAAATCAAGCATGGAGTTGTCACGACAAATATGCAAAGCTTCCACAAACTATTTTTGATTTTTTAAAATTTTCATACAAAAACAAAAATCACACCATGAATTTACACTAAGAAAACAAAATCATGGATACAGAATGAATGGGTGTGAACATATTCGATAGGAAAATCAAAAAAATAAAACATAACGTATGTGCATGATGCATACATGTACTCCTATCGAATGAATATCAAAATCATATTTAGGTGTCAAAAAGTAGTGAGTTTAAATGACATCGACTCAATCCATCAATACATCAAAGTAAAAAATGATTTCCACACTAATAACGTCTTAAACTATGTATATTTTTTCATGACGCTATCAGGACGTGCAAACCCATTTTACTTTTTTTCCATCCAAACTCCCTTATAAATAATAATCATTATATTTTTTTCTTTTGAGGTGGCCCCTTTTTGGCATATTTATCTTTTTATTGCCTTAATTTTTTTTCGGACTCTTTTAAATGGTGGCTTTCACGACGAGTTAATTTTAAACTCTCGCAGCCCTTTCCCATGATTCAGCCATCATATTTTGTTACAATTAAGCTCCTCACGGTAAACGGTTTTTTATACACTACTTTCATTGTTAAGTTTTATAGCATATGGTTCGTTTTCAAGACAGAATTGAGATGACAACACTCCGACGAATATGTGATAAACAAGTATAATAATTAAACAAATCCGTGCAAGTGTGCATTAAATTAACTTATGAGTCAAACATGTAGGTAGTAATAACTAATCACATCTCCCAAACATTGTAAAGCACAAAAATGAAATAATGACGCATATCAAAACACTATCAAATCATCACGTGGATATGGAATGAAATTGTGACTCAATCATCCTAAATGTCCATTCATATACGGTGAAAAACAAAATACAAAACTCTTTTTGGCTTTTTCCCCAAAATTTTATCAAAATAAAATCTTTTTGTATTTTTCAAATTTTCCAAAAAAATGAAAATCTTTTTGAATTTTTCAAAATTATATCAAAAATTAAAACATAACTACAAAAATGATACACACAAGCAATAGGAAAAATATCATCACGCGAATCACCCTATGCTAGCAAATAAGTCTAGACATCAATCGGTAGGTGCAGTGGAGTTTTCCAAAGGTGATGACATCCCACGGAAAACCTCCATCAACTCATGTGAAGTATTAACCAAAAAAGTACCTGCTCCCTAATATATGCAAACTCTCTTGGGTAATCATCCGAAGCGTTAGGTGTGGGTGCGTGTGTGTGAACACGTGTAGTAGCAAAATGTGACACATGACCCAACTTAAAACAAAATTCTCTAAGGTGTCCTTTCTTCTTGCAGTGTGTGCAAACATAAATAGGACTAGGTACACATCTCTCAAAATTTCTCTAATGCGCTCTCCTAACATGTATGGTACGCCTAGGTGGGTTGGGTTGAGATCCATGTGAATCAAACACTACAGCGGGAACAGGCTCGGTTGTAGCATGTGAAGTGGATGCACCGTCATGAGTTATTCCTAAACTCTCATCACTACCCCAAATGGGATTGAGAACCATCTTTCCTTCCTTATTAGATGCGTTATCTAAAGTGACTTTAACCTCCAGGGCGTGCTTAAGATCTCTCTCTAGTTGTGACAAGCGGGGTTATAAGTTCACTCTTTTCCCGACCTAAAGCTATCAACTGCTCACTCAAAGAACCCTTCACCTTCTCGAGTTGACACGCTTTTTCCTCAAAACCCTTCAAACTTTCCAACTCTCTCTCCAAATATATCACCCTAAGACCTAATTCCTTATTCAATTTCTTTATTTTCAAGGTCTCGGCATAAAAATTTCTAAATACGATCTACATCTCACTATCACCCTCACTAGTGCGCTCAGTCTCAGACTCGCTAAAAACACTCAAATAATCCTCGAGGGACTCATGTGCACAAGTTTCCTCATCGTAGTCGGGCAAACTGAGTGTGCTCTCGTGACTAGCTAAAAAGGCAACAAACTTTCCTTGTGAATTTCATCCCCAGTATCTCTCACCTCTTCCTCACTATCACTAAAGGTGGCTAGCATGGCAACTTTCTTGCCCTCTCTCCTAAGTCTAATGGGACACTCAAACGAATTATGCCCTTTGCCCTCACACTCAAAACATATCATTTTTTCTAAATCTCCCTTACCCTCTTTCTCTTTCTCACTGCTTTCTTTGGCCTTATCTTTATTTTTCTCAAAAAACTTTGTATTGGAAGAATTTTGTTTTGAAAATTTGACAAACTTTTAAAAATTATTTGCAAGTATGGCCATAAAAAAACTAGACTCGTCCTCAGACTCGAACTCACAAAACTGACTTTCTTTTTCTTTTTAGTATGGGCTTTAAGTGCTATCCCTATATCCTTAGGCTTGACAGTGTCAGGAAACATGTCAATTTCATATGTCTGGAGGTCTCCTACCAGTTCTTCTAATTTTAAATTGCCCAAATTGCCTAAGGTATTTAAAACGGTCACTTTAGGGATAAAACATTTTGGCAGCAATCTTAAAATATTTTTAACCACACGTGCATCAGGTATAGGCTCACTATGATTAAAGCTGGTGTTGACAATGTCAGACAAATGTGCATAAAAGTTGTCAAAACACTCAATCTCAAGCATGGTAATCGTTTCAAATTGAGTAGTTAAATTTTGAATTTTAGACTCTTTGACCGCATTAGTGCCCTCATGGGTGAGTTGCAAGACATCCCACACTTCTTTAGACACAGTTCACATCATAATACGTCGAAAATCGTCCCGGGTGATGTGTTCGAAAATTTTACTAATCCACGTGAATTAAAAGTGCTCCACCTAAACTCATCCTTAGTCCAGTCTGACACATGTTTTAAATTCGTGATATTATTTGCGATGACAGTGGGAGGACTCCAACCTCTTTCACAAATGCCCCAACTCTTTCATCGATTGCTTTTAAATGGGGTTTCATTCGTTCTTTCCAGTAAGCATAATTAGATCTATCAAAAATTGGCAACTGATTATATAAGTTTTCACTTGAAAACATTGCGACAATTTAAAAAAAATAAGATTTTTCAAAAAAATTAATATCACATACTTTTGCGAAAAAATAGGAGTACATAATAAATTAGTGTAACTTGCTCTGATACCAATTTGTAAAAAAGGTGATACGCCGTGTGAGATATCGATTCGATTAAATGCGTAAATTCCAATTATAAACATATTTAATTAGAGTCAATTTTTGAATCAAATTAATTCAGCCCTTAAAAAATATCAATGTGTGTGCGTGTGTCAAACCAACAAACACAAATATGCTAACTCACAGATTTTAGAAACAAAATCCCCAAAGGGAAAAACCTTTTATTTTACTATAATTAAATCAGAATTTACAATTTCAATGAAATCTGCAATAAGTTTACCTCAGCAAACTTACATAGACACGCAACCTAGAGTCAACAATTGATTCCATCCAGCGAACCCACATGAACCGCAATCCAGTTTTTAGCAAAGAAACACCCGCGAGAACTCCTCAATGACAAGCAATTGTATGATGCATATATCCTCTCCACAATTTTTTGAACACCAGAAAAGTGTGTTCTTAAACTCAAAAACAATTCACATTAACAATTGGGATTTTGTGAATTGAAAACAAAAGGGATTAAGGCCCTAAATGAAGAAGCCAAAAGTGTTCTGCTAAATTGCACTTCTTCCAAAATGAAAAAAGACTTCTTAACAAAATATGCCTCGGTTAACATGTATTTATACAAACCTTAAGGCGGCAGGTCGCTCGAATAAAATAGGATCTCACTCAAACGGTGACACGCGTCGCTCGAATGAACTTCGCGCGACAAGGCCTGTCGTTTAACGACATAGGTTGTCGCTCGAACGAGCCTTTTAAAAAATATTTTTCTTTTTCTTTTCCCGAAAAATGCAGTGCCTTAAAACTTTGAAAAATAATTTTGACGAAAAACTCTAAAACTTCGATCCAACACTGAGAAATTTTTTGATGAAAAATATCCCAATATTCCAAGTGAAATGCTAAGGAATAAAAACATGACCTTTACCAAATTCATCTTGCGGAGGCTTGATTGTTGAAGAAACTTGATATTCGGATCCGTCTTGTTGCATATGAGATCTTGAACATTATTCGACTGTTGTAGTGGTATACGACATACTTAATTGATAGCGGACATTTATAAACTTATGTGCTTACAGAACTCCGATATAATAATAAGTATTTTTCTTCTCCGAGGTTATGTTCATCTACTATGCATGCCTAAATTGTTCCGTACATACTTGATTATACACCAACCAAATGGGTGGATCACCACCTAAATTATTTGGCACATACTTGATTATGCACTAACAAAATGGTCATATACAAAAAAGACATCTAGTCTTATCCATAACACTTCAATCTGAATATATAAATTCAAGAGATCTAAGAACATGATAAGGTCCATGTAAGCCTTTTTTATACTTATAAGTCTAAAAAAACACTCTACTGATGATTGAGACATTTTCTCGACCCTCTCAGACCTGATCCGTCTGATCTGCATGTTTCGATGTACGAAAAATGAAGACAAAAACTCTAAGTCAAGAAGGGGAAACACTATCACTAAATTCAATCAATTTGAAGGGGGATTGAATATATACATGGCATAATAATCAAATTAATTCTTTATAGAAAATTAATTGATGACTAGGGATATGATCACTGACGACCGATTTTCACCAAACACTTGAATGGCATCACCCTTCGGGAATTTATAAATGTATTTAGTATAACCTAAATAACAACCGATTTTAACCAACTGATGGTCGGTTTTCACAAAACACTTTTGTGTGTTTATTGGTTATAGATGACCACTTGAGAAATATCTAATTTATGGATGGTTTTCGCCAAACACCTCAGTCTAGATCATCCACTAAGGAGTATTCATTAAGATAAGAAAGTAAAACTCATACAATTGGAAATAGACAATTCATTCAAGTGAAGTACGAAGGAAGATCATTAATTCACATTGATAAAAATTAAGAAATTTTTGTTATAAACCAATAAAAATATTACAACATGCAGTGTTCGGGATATAGAAATAAAAAGAAGTGTCTAAGAAGAGGGATTATAAGGGAGGAGGCGATCGAGTTCTTCACGCATTGACATATTGAGGTCTTTGGCTTCAGATCTAACAGGAGGCCAGGGTTTAATAATCAACCCACGATGTTTCGTATAACTTTATTGATCCATGAATAAAGGAGATGGAATCAGGTCTTCATCAACCCCTTTATAATTAGTCAGATCAAAGCTTAATAGGTCCACATCTAGACGATCAACCTTCACTCGATTTTATAATTTCTTATATCCATTTAAGAAGGATTTAAATTTTAGTATCCCGTATATGAAGGAGTCAAAAAATATTTTTGATATTTGAACCAGATAAGAGGAACCAATTCCCTCTCATCCTGGACAACTTCCTCAATTATCTTATCTTTCTCCACATATTGGTTCTACAGATTAGCCACTTCATTCAAAAGATGGGTGGATATGGATTCAGACTCTTCACTTATCATTAATTGCATCAATCAAAATGTGAAATCTCCTCGAAAAATAAATTCTATCCTCCAAGATATATCTGTATTGTCTAAATTTTCCCAAATTTCCTTTTCACACTCCTTTAGAGAAGCAAATAAAGTTGTCGATCTCTTAGCAAATCTTGGAAATTCCTCACATCGAAGACAATCATTTGATTCTATTCTTTTTTCTCCCTAGAAAGATTCAATTTGACATAAAGTTAGTCAGATCTAATATGCCTTATATTAGATATGTGAGTTAGTCAGTTGGTTTTCAAATTTTCTATCTAGCTTGTAAAGCTATCTAGAGAGGGTTATTCTTTCTAAATCAATAAATTTTTTGTTTCTGAAAAAAAAGTCTTATAGCTCTCTCTGTGCTTAATTATGGGATACAATTTCTTCAAGACGACGGAGTAAATTGAAAAAATGACATTTGATATTGAATATTTATGTATAGGATACAGATCACGGTGATCGTGCTTTATTCAGATTTAATCTTTTGTGGAAGTTAAGTGGTTTCCCCCCTTTGGTTGTCAAGAAAAAAAATTAAACACTAATGGATTATCTCAGACTTCTCAAGCTTCATTAGGTGTTTTAATACCATATAGGATTTAAAAACTATATTATGTTGTAATAACACCTATAAAAAATATATTCGAAGTGATAGTCAATAAGCTAGACTGACAAATTTTTGTATGTGAAAGTTATTGATTATAAAGGACCGATGGAAAAGACTACTGAGAAGATTAATAACTTGACTTCTTAATGGATTTCATATGCAAGTAGAATTCAACTTGTGATAGTTGCTTTATGTAACCTTAAACAGAAGCGCCTAATGCTTACACTGCAGATTTTGAAAAGAAGTGCCTAATGCTTCAGAGATTTCAAGAGGAGGTGAGTTTGGTCATTTTTGTTTTTCTCTTTGAGTTTTTTATATATCTGGTGACCAATCAGAGCATCACGGCCAATACTCGTTCTTTATTAGAGGCATACTTTTAATTTGTACTTCTAAGTCGTAAAGTTGTTATTTTTAGTAGTCTTTCCTTGCACAAGCTTCAAAGTACTTCTATTTAGTATGAAACATACACAATAGATAGAAGGTTTCAATGATGTGAAACATTTTCTAATAAGACACTTGTCCAAGGTGTTTGAAGTAGAATGCAATGCATCAGTTATTAGTATAGGAGCCGTTTTATCACTACTTGATGCATAAATAATTTATTTTCTACAGCTACTACTACATACACCATTACTTGTTTCAAAAGGTATATGGGAGTACATGTCCATGGACTTTATTTTAGATTTACCCCTCACTCAAATAGGGAAATATTATATTTTTGTTATGGTGGACAAATTCTCTAAAATAGCTCACTTTATTGTCCGTAAGAAGATCGATGATGCCTCGGATGTTGCTAACTTTAAATAAAATAAAAATAAATTTACTAAAAAAGGACAAAAATAAAAATATAGACATAAATTATTTATTATTTGTATACCTTAGAATGTTCTGAAATCTTTTCTTTAACGAAGGAATCCCAAGCTGATTGATTAATGAATGGAGCATACTTCTTTTGTGGGCGTTTAAGAATCGCTGGTCTATCTTCAAATCTCCGAATCCATGATGTGAAAAGTTGGGATTTAAATTGCCTCCAAATCTTAGCCATTTTCGACAACACTTTACTTTTGCTCCTCGGATCGATATCAAACTTGACCTAAAGATAAATAAATTAAACCCCATTTAAAATACAACTACATATGAACAAAATAAATATCTGTTGAATATTGACAATTAATAATTAATTGATATTTACCTATATTTCACTCCATAACTTCCCTTTATATGTATTTGACACTTCATGTCATCTTCTATAATTGATTGGAATAATGGACTTAACTAACAATCCGCAATAACTCGATAATTATGTTTTACCGACAACTGCCTGGCCTTTCTCATTGAGCAAAACCCTTACTCGTTCTTCAGTAGTTTGAATTTTGATAAATTGTTTGGACTTTGCTGGGCCCCAACCCTTACAATTGTCATAATTTTCTTCAATATCTTCATTTTCGAAAATCACGTTATGAGCATTATTTGACTCCGCATGATGTTGATTTTCTTCATTTTTCGGATCCATGTAAGAACCAAAATCCTGAATTGGGAACGAAAAAAAGGTAAGATATTTTGATTCATTTTATTTGATTTAGGAATTCCTTTTCACGTTTGTTCTTTCATGCTCATTATAATTTCATTGGGGGAGAGAAGAGGGAACATGAAAAGATTCAAGTATTTCAAATATGAATGAAAGTAAACTGAGATACAAAAAGGAAGAGAGGATAGAAATATTACCTAACCAGAAATATCAAATATGAACTCAAGTATTGTTCAGATTCTTGATGAAATTAGCTGAAATAAAGTCAAAATAACATCTTAGATAAGCTTACTTAAACTGTTGTCCTCCTTAAAGTTTTATGTCCTCCAAATGGTTGATAGGCATACCAGCTACAGAAATAAAAAATAATAATAAAAAAGAGTAGATTACCTTGGTATCTCTGATAACATACATGATTACTAGCCCAATATCCAATTAGATACTAATGCATTATGGACCAATTATTTGAAAAAATATCAGTGTGACTATATACATATAGATGTGTATATATAGTTGGTATATACCAATTTTGTTTGCATTAATACCATGATGTGTGGAAATAATATATCATGTATAAATAAATAATCCAATATGTGTATGTCAGTTTTCCAACAATCCCATCCTTCATGGTGGAAGCTGATAGGAGTGGTTGTTATAAAAAACAACTAAAAGATCATATATGGGACCTAAAGATCCAAAATTAGAGAATAGCATGAATTGACTTAATTAATCGGTAAGTCATTCAGAGGACACGCATATAAAACACAAATAGATGGAAAATTCAGTTACTAGTAAGCTTTAAGAAATCAAAACAAAATATAATGAATTGAAATAAACGATAAGAAATTGATTCACTTCCAATTTAATGTCCAAACACAACAAACACAAAAACAAATAAGAAATATGTTCCCTAATAACATCCAATCAAATAAAGAGACTTCCAATTCACATAAAAGGATAAATATTTAAGAAGATGATATTTGATTGTCAATCCATGTCCCCTCAACATCTTCACGTGAATAATTTGATGAACTTTCGTCAATGACGTCGAAAGATTCAACATTTCTCAATACATTGGTTTGAGTATCATTTCCATCACAATCGACAAATGCATCACCATTGTCCTTGTCATGATATTCCCTTTAGGAGCTCACAATGTAATTGACCATTTAGTATCCAATTGATCACGTACGTAAAAGACATGCTTAGCCTGAGAAGCCAAGGTAAAAGAGTCGAATTTATGACAAACATTACCAAGTTCAAACGAAGTGAATCCAAGTTCGTCTATCCTGATGCTATTTTTGTTATCAACCCAATCACACTTAAATAATGGAATCTTAAATGCAATATAGTCTAGCATCCAAATCTCTTTAATCACACCGTAAAAACCATATCTCTAACAACATGTTTACTATCCTTCGCGCTAGCTACTTGCATCGTTTTGGCCATTATGCTCACTCCACTATTCTGGTTAAATCGAACATCATCACAAACTTTCGTTTGATACCGACATTTGTTAATGACATAACCATGATATTTTAATACATTTTGACATGGTCCTTGACCCAACAAAATTAAAGTGTCTGAGAGATTCGTATTTGGGACTTGTTGCTCAACTTTAACCTGATATTTCAAGAAGAGTATTTTAAGAATATTAGTAAAAATAAATTATGACAATAAGATACATGTATGCTTTTAGAATGCATACCCTTTCACAAAACCATTGAATAAAGGTGCGGTTGTGCTCCTCTTCCGACCACTTTTTATTTTTCTCTTTAGAAATGTGCATTTTTGTCAAGTACTGCATATGCTCCCTAAATCACGTTATGAATTAGTAACGTTTCATATAGAGGAAAGTAAAATTGTATAGAGAATTTTTTATCTCAGTATAATTACTCGATATAAGGTTGAACACCATTAGTGTTATGCAGCACATTGAGATGTGCCTGATTCAACAACAAACGATCGACTTCAATGATATTGGCACCCCCAAAGGTCTGTCATCTTCTACATTAAAAGGACCTCCAATTGCATCTAATCCACATATGAACTCTCAACAAAACTCAATTGCTTCTTCGGTTATATAACATTGGACAATGAACCTTTCTGGGCAATTTTTGTTTCTCACATAATTTTTCTAAACTTTCATAAACCTAAAAATCACTAAGGATAAGACTACAATCATGATGTATATTTTATTATAATGGAAAAAAATTACATACTCACCTCTCAATTGTGTACATCCATAAAAAAATTGGATCACAAAGTTCGACCTTTCTCACAAGATGCACCATTAGATGTATCATGATGTCAAAGAATGATGGTGGAAAGTATTTCTCTAACAAGCATATTGTGACCACAAGGTCCTTTTGAATTTCCTGTAATTTTTCCACATCCATGACTTTTGCACAAAGGGCATTGAAAAAGAAGCATACTCTAATAAGTACATATCTCACATGTTTTGGCAACACACCTCGTATAGCAACATAAAGCAATTTATTTCATTAGAATGTGAAAATCATGGGATTTGAGGCCGTATAATTTTAAATCTTCCTTAGAGACAACACTCTTGAAATTCAAAGAGTATCCATTTGGGACCTTAAGATCACACAAAGTTTCACACATCATTATTTTTTCCACTTTAGATAATGTGTAACATGCCGACGGCAGGTAAGTCCCTTTCTCATTAACTTTTGGTGCTAACTCCTTCCTTAAACCCACCTCGACGAGGTCATTCCAGACCTTCGCACCATCTTTGGTTTTTTTCGGAATGTTAAGTAAAGTCCCAATTATACTCTCACAAACATTCTTTTCAATATGCATTACATCCAAGTTATGTTGTACTGGAAGATGTTTCCAATACTCAAGCTCAAAAAAAATTAACTTTTTCTTCCAACACGTAGCATTTTCATTTTGTACACTTCCTTTATTCTTTCTCTTCTTCAATGTCGATTTATTCCTGGTAACATGCTTCTTTCACTAAGAGACCTTAATCCCCCTGGCCTTCACTAATATTTGTTCCTCATTCAAAGGTTTAAGTGGCGACCCAAACTCTTTCTCACCATTAAAGTCTTTTTTTTTTTAATTTCGAAACGGATGGTCCAGTGGAAGATACCTTCTATGCCCATATAAATGCACTTAGCACAATTTTTCAATCTCTGAGAATATATCTCTTCATTACATATTGAACAAGCATAATATCCCTTTGTAGTAGAACCCAACAGATTCCCATATGCAGGGATTTCATTAGTTGTCCAAAACAAAACAACCCTTAGTGTAAAATATTCTTTCCGGTATGCATCATAAGCCCTCACTCCTTCCTCCCATAAAGTTTTTGTAGCACCCCGTATTTTTAATGATTTTTAATTATGGGATTAATTTAATTTAAAATGGGAAATTAATCCGGAATAAATATTAATTAGCGAGATAAGGATAAATATTTATTTATGTGTATTATATGAAATATTACTTATTGAACGAGTAATAAATGATCACGAATATATTAAATTGGTTGCGAAGAAAAATACGACAAGTTACAATAATCTAGTCGGGACACGCGTGTCAGTCATGTCGGGACTCAATTTAATGAAATAAAAAGTGAATTATTTTTAAGGCATCCAAATGTCAGTTCGAGTGTGCCAATGTGTCCGGAAGGGTCGAGATAGTAAGAAAAGTCTACCCGGGGGCTTAGTTTGGGTCTCGATGCATTTTTAGGCCAAATCGGCACCTCAGAGGAGTATTTTGGTCAATTGTATTTTTGGAGAAATAATACCTTCGAATTTTCTAAGGGTATATAATCTGATAAGTAACTTGCGAAACACATAGAGGCATTTAGAGGAGGAAGGAGAGTCAACCCCAAGGCTAGAACCACTATTCTAGCACCCCTTGCACCACTAACACCGTCGTTGCGTAGATCGAAGGAAAAGGAACGCAACCATACCCATCATCCACGACGGATCATCCCTACTTTTGAAGGAGGGTGTTTAAACTTGAAAATTTATAGCATGCATGATAACCATGTTAGTATAGGATGAATATGCACATGATTTTGTAGGAATTGGGTTAATATTTGGAGAATTAAAATGTGTTACTGGATGATATTCATGTTAGGTCAAACTTCTTGATGCATGTAGAGTGAAATTCATGAATTAAGGTTGCCCACATGCGTAGAAATTCTGGGTTTTATATGCGTTCTTGAACAAAAAGATGAACTAGGGGATTTAAAGAAATAAATTGAAAAGTTTAATATATCTTGATGAAAATTGATGATTCATTGATTCTTGTACATTAGAAATCACCCCTACATGTTAGTGTAACGTTTAGAATACTTGTTTGGGGGTTTGAAGAGGAATTTTGGAGCTCCAGGGCTAAAAAAAGTGGAAAAACGTATCTGCCATAAGGCAGATTACCTCAGATCGGTAGGACCGATCAATCGGGGTCCCAAGGCCGGTCGACCGGGGTTCCGGTTTTAGGCGCGTTTGGGCAGGATGATTGCATCATTTTTTTTTATAAATAACATACTCTTTGGGAGAAACTTCAAAAGTGAATATCTTGGTCATACGGACTCCGATTGGCGCGCCGTTTGTGACCACTCGTAGCTAGTTTAAAGGAGTACATTGTCATAATGATTAAATAATTTAGGCATAAATTAAGAAAATTTTAAAATTCCCTTAAATTTGTAAATAGTGATAAAATGTTCCAAAAATTGAAACATAAAATTATAGGGACCTAGTGAGACCAATAGGAACCTATTTGAGTATATAGGAGACAAGAGTATAATCCTGTGGTTAAAATAATAAATGACGGGGAGGGGGTAACTATTTAATATGGGACATAGAAATTATGATCGGACTCGTAAATACTTGGCATATATACAACTGTGTGAATTATATATATATATACATGGGTGGTTTGAATACCTATCGATGATTAATTATGTGTAATTATAAGGACCTAATTTTATAAATATCCGGGGTAGAATCTAGGAATTTTCTGTTTGTCCTAGATCATAGTATGTATGTCTGATAGCGCTACATTCGGCACGTCAACATGATCGTCCATGACGGCCTTGATCCGAATCTATGCATCCATTATCTTCACACGTGCATCATGTTTCATGCAACGTTCTGCTCAACCATTCCCACTACTCCACTACGAAATATTACTAAAATGATTTATTGGAGTTGTTTATATTTGCATAAATATTTGGGAATTTTTTAGAAAATATTTTTTGAAATCTGAAATATTTTTTATCGAAAGCAGAAATTTTTCTAAGTGTAGAAGCGGAGTGCCTCGATCGACGAGCTCGTTCACATGAGTTTGCACTGTCATTCGAGCGAGATAAGCATCTCGCGCGATGTCGTTCGAATGACATTTGTCCTTCGTTCGAGTGAGATGCCTATCTCCTTCGAGCGACATCGCCACCTCGATTTTTTCATAAATACCAGTGTGCATTTTACACGTTTTCCCAAGTCTTTTACGCACTAGTTTCTGCATTTTCATAGCCCAGAAAATAGACTTAAAACTTTTTTAAGGTTTTATACCCTTTTTGATTCACAAATCCATTCCCATATATTTGTGTGAATCTTTAAACCTTCAAGAGGATTGTTTACTCACCTAGAGTAACTTGTGGGGAGAACTCTACAATCAGAGAGTTGCGTTCTATTGTGGAGGGAGTCCTTACTTGTGGAGAAGCCGTTTCTCTTCTTCATTGCTGACCAACTGGAGTTCTTGCCGGGGATTCCTGCCGAGACATCGAAACCGATGCCTGAGGGTATTTCGTATGTCACACTTATTTTCATTGTAATCTGTGTAACCGTTTTTACAAATTATAGTGAAAATAAAAAGGTTTTGCCCCTTTGGGGGATTTTTCCTGTAATTTTTTGTTTTATCCTGCATGCTTTATTTTATTTGATAAATCATCTAGAAATGGATTTTTATTTGAGAAGTCGTAATATTTCCACTGTAGTGATTCTATAAATTGGTATCAGAGCGGGTTACGCTAATTTATCGTGTGATCCTGATTTTTCAAGGATTTATTTTTTGATACAATTTGACTTCTCACGTCGTCAAATTGGTATCAGAGCCTGTTGCACTAAGTTATTGTGTTTTGATCCTGATTTTGTACAAAAATGGCTTTTGGTGGTTTTGATGATCTTCGATGTCAATTTTTTGAAATATTTAATTGGAAAATTCACACGAACTCTTGTTTTAAATCTTCTGTTGAAAATGAATCTGAGAAGTGTACTTGTTGTGAGGGTGTTGGTCACACGTTAGATGAGTGTACCACAAATTTAAAGAAAAAATTGAATAAAGCGATTTCTCGTGTTTCTACCCTTAGTGATAGTGATTCGGAAGAAGAAGTTTTTTATGCTTCTAGGTGAGATCTTCCCACCCATGTGATTAGTGATGATAGTGAGGGTGATGGGAGTGAGGATGAAAGTGTAGATGAGCGTGACTTCCAAACTGCTTTCAATGAACTTTATGCTGAATCTTTGAAAACGAAAAAAGAAAATTTAAAATTGAAAGCTCAATTGAAAAGGTGTGCCTTAAAAAATAATGATGTTTTAGTTGAAGAACTTAGGGCACATGAGAATATTTTGAGAGAGAAGCTTGAGTACATCGAGGGTGAGAGAGATAGTCTTCGAGGTGTGATGGAAGTTATGAAAAAGGAACTTTTAGAGTTTGAGGATTCTAGAGGTGTACTTGAATCTAGGATATGTGAACTTGAGGTGAAATTGAAAGATTCAAGTAAAGTGAAATTTGATTTGGAGTCTAGGTCTGAAAAACTTGATAAGATTTTAGGCACCGTTGAGATAAAAAAGGATAGGGGTGGGATTGGTCTTGAAAAATATGTTGCACCCATTCCCACACGTGTGAGGGAGCCTCCTAGGATTGTTAAGAAAGAGGCACCTAAGTTTGTTAGGAAAGACCCCCCTAGGAACATCGTGAGATAACCTCCTAGGATCATTAGGAGAGACCCACCTAGGCAAATTCGGAGAGAGCAACCGAGAAATTTGAGGAGAGGGCCACCTTTAGGTAACACACACCGCCTGATTTACACTTGCACACATTGCGGTAGGCAAGGTCAGCTTAGGCGCTTTTGTTATAAGTTTGTAAATGGATCTAGGAAGGTTAATAAAAGAATAAATTTGATTCCCCAAACCCCCACGTGTCGTTACAAATCTATTTGGGTTAGAAAATCGGATTTAGAGGCATATGGTCTTTTTGTTCACAACTCTCGTTTGCTTCCACGTGATTCACCCCATGTGAAATATTTTGGTTGATTGTGTTGGATGCTTTGTCATACACTAGCTATGCATCATGTTATATTCTTTCTAGTGTTATGACTCACTTTGACGTAGCGCACATTGATTTATTTATTGCATTTGTGTGTTTTGCTACTGTTTTAGCACTGTTTTGGATCTGTTTGCCCCTTACAGGTACTATTTTCACGAAATTTTTGCACTGGGCAAAACTGTATGATTTTATGGGCATTCTGGAAAGTTTTGGTTTTCTCATTCGAGGGAGAGCTATAGGTCGTTTGAGCGATAACTCTGTCTCGCGTGAAGTTGCATCTCGCAACATGCCCTCGTCGTTCGAGCGACAGAGCAAAGTAGTTTGAGCAACCTGTCTGGAAATTATATTTTTGCTTCCCTTCTGATTTCAGTACCCGGTGTTCATATGCTTAGGTTTTTGGGACTGATGGGTTGCTTCTGTTCAGTTTATATGCAGCTATTCTTAGTATCCATGCTTAATTGATAACACTGCATTGCTCGTTTATCACATCTGCTTTCATTGTGGATTCTCTTGTGTGATTACTATTTGCTATAATAGGATGTTGCTCATATCTATATTATATGCCTACTGCTAGTTGTATCATTTTGTAGTTATATTTTTTTCTATTTGAAAATTTTGAAAAATACAAAAAGATTTTATTTTGATAAAATTTTTGAAAATACAAAAAGATTTTTGTATTTTGCTTGAATCATTTATGGATAAACACTTAGGATGATCAAGTCACAATTTCATTCCATTTATTCATGTGACTATTTGATAGTTTTTTGAGACAATAGGTCAATTCATCCATGTGCTTTATAATGTTTGGAGTCATTGAGATGTAATTAGTTGTTACTTCCTACATGTTTGACTCATGATATCCTTTATTGCACACATACACGGATTTGTTTGATTATTGTGCTTGTCTTATCATATGTTGGTTGGGTATTTTTACTTTGATCCCGTCCTTAAAACGAACCAAGCGCGATACAACAAGACAATAAGAGTGTGCACCTTTGAACCATGTTTGTGTGGTTTTGTGTGCTTTTTTTGAAAACGGTTAAGGGCTACGAAAGATTATTATTTATCCTTTGCGATTAAGCTGCCGTTTAATTGGAACTAAAAAATTGAGGAATTTTATTATCCGGGGTCCAAAGAGGTTTAAAAGAGCCCAAAAAAATTTAAAGGCAATAAAAACAAATTCATGCCAATTATGGGCCAATTAGGTTTTTGCACCAATTCTCCAAAGTTCGAGAATTTAGTTTATCCACCACTAAAAGAAAATATATATGAGAGTGTTTGGATGGAGAATTAAAACGGGTTTGCACATCCTTAAAAGTCTTGAAAAAGTGCTACATAGTTTTGGACGTTATTGGTGTGGAAATCATTTAGACTTTGATTTGTTGATTTGCATAAGACGATGTCATCTAAATTCAACAATTTTTACACCTAAGGATAATTTTGATGTTCATTCGTTAGGGGTACACATATGCATCATGCACATATGATTGATTGAATTTATTTACCTATCGAATGTCTTCACACCCATACATTCCATTTCCATGACTTGGTTGTATAGTTTAAATCCATGGTGTGATTTTTGGTATCTTATTTTTGTATGAAAAAATTGAAAAATAAAAAATAGTTTGTGAATGTTTTTGGGACATACCTTTGCATGCACGTTGATTGATTCATCTTTGCTATGCATTTTTATCATGACACACCATGTTTTGATTATTTCGTCTTATCTATCTATTTGGGGACATCATAAAAAGGGGGAGAAAGAATTATAATGTATGGGGGAGTTTTTGCATTATGGGGGAGATTTGATTTATTAATGATTTACTCTTATATAATTTCACACTCGATGCGTCACGAAGGTTTTTACCTTTTCTCATGTGTGTAGGTACAAAGATTGATGATCATTATGTTGCACACCCTGATGAGAAACGCTTTGAGAGTTTCTGAAGAGCTGAAGTTTTGAAGATGTTGAAGTTTGATTAACGACATGTCATTTAGTATTCTCAGTTTGAGGGTTTAATGGGGATATTATCTTGTATGTCATTTGATAGCATAATTTAGATTTTTATGTATGTACCGACAAAGACATAGGGGGAGATTTGTAAGGACATAATTTTATAAATGTCCGGGGTAGAATCTAGGAATTTTCTATTTGTCCTAGATCATAGTATGTATGTATGATGCCGCTACATTCGGCACGTCAACACGATCATCCACGACGACCTTGATCCGAATCCATGTATCCATCATCTTCACACGTGCATCATGCTTCATGCAACGTTCTGCTCAACCGTTCCCACTACTCCACTACGCAATATTGGTAAAATGATATATTGGAGTTGTTTATATTTGCATAAATATTTGGGAATTTTTTAGAAAATATTTTTTATCGAAAGAAATTTTTTTCTAAGTGTTGAAGCGGAGTGCCTCGATTGACGAGCTCGTTCAAAAGAGTTTGCACTTTTATTCGAGCAAGATAAGCATCTTGCGCGATATCGTTCGAACGACACGTGTCCTTTGTTCGAGCGAGATGCCTATCTCGTTCGAGCGACGCCGCCACCTCAATTTTTGTTTAAATACGAGTGTGCATTCTACACATTTTCCCAAGTCTTTTACCCACCAGTTTCTGCATTTTCAATGCCCAGAAAATAGACTTCACTATTTTAAGGTTTTATACCCTTTTTCATTCACAAATCCATTCCCACATATTTGTGTGAATCTTTAAACCTTTAAGAGGATTGTTTACTCATCTTGAGTAACTTGTGGGGAGAACTCTGCAACCAAAGAGCTGTGTGCTATTGTGGAAGGAGTCCTTACAGAGTAACTTATGGAGTTCTTACAGGAAATTCCAGTCGAGACATCGAAACTGACGCCTGAGGGTATTTCGTATGTCACACTTATTTTCATTGTAATCCGTGTAACTGTTTTTACAAATTATAGTGAAAATAAAAAGGTTTTGCCCCTTTGGGGGTTTTTTCCTAAAATTGTTTGTTTTATCCTGCATGATTTATTTTATTTGATAAATCATCTAGATTCATATTATAGGGTTTAACTAAAATTTGGGATTAATTAAAATGGATTTTATTTGAGAAGTCGCAATATTTTCGCTGTAGCGATTCTACAAATGGACATACTTACGATAGTTGATATCACGGGATATTCTCGCGTCGTGGGCGGTCTTATACTGATGTGCGATTTTGGGGGATCTTAGACTCGTACATTTGTGTGAACAATGGTGTGACCGATCATTTGGATGCGCTAGGTATGTGCGCAGTCCAAAGGCTTAAGACTATATTCGCCTCCAACGTATATATGTTTATATTTATGGTTCAAGATTGATTCTGGACTGATAGTCCTTTATTTAGTAAGAGTTGTACCAGAACTTGATAGCAAAGTATGTAAGCGCCACATCTGAGCCTAGACATGTTGTATATATATATATATATATATATATATATATATATATATATACACACACACACACACACACTTGTGATGTAATCTACTGTGTGAACTTAGTAGATAATATAGATAGTGAAATCAATGATAGTTTAAGTATGTGACCACTTAACTGATAAATAAGAAATTATTAGATGAGTTAAATAGACATGATAACAATCAATGATGCAATACGAGAGAAATGCAGGTGGACACTATGATTAATAGTTTAAAAAGGTCTAACGTATTCAAGCTTGTTAATTGTGATAGAAATAACTAGAATTGGTTAGAAGTACGTTAAACGTGCACACTAGTTGAGAGGAGAGATTTCTCAAGTGAGAGCCGGGAAACTAACATGTTTATTATATCTTATGTTAAGCATTTTAAATACTTACTAAAATGTTTTAAAAAATTTTCTACTCGGGCTCTGACCCGTTTCTTGAAAATCTATTTCTCTTGTGCAAAATATTTTAGGTGTCCAGTGACAGGGATGCCCCGCTTAGGAGTTCACTGCCGCTTGACGTGCTCCAGCTGTTGTGGAAGTTACGGATCCTCAATATTAGACGCCTCCACTCTTATTTTTTCAGTCTTCTATTGCAGTTACTTCAGTTAGGGCATGTCGCACATTTCTAGTTATTCCTCATTTCAGAGATATTGTACCCCTTTATTTCAGTTTGTTGGATTCAGTTATTTAGAGATTTAATATGGTTGGATTTTTAGCTAGAGTGTTTTATACGGTCTCATTCGATCATTCAGATATTCATTATTTATCTTCTGGATTTAATGCAGTTTATTATTTAAATCAATTTTTTGTATGATAATTAACAAGGTTTAAAATTTGACACTAGCTTAAGTAATTATTAGGTGATTAGTAATTAATATGTTTCGATAGTGATGCTAAGAATGAACCAACTGTATATTTTGTTTATTTTTAATAAAGGACTGATCACCTGATATTTAATTGGATGGGGGAGGGGGTCACATGTGGTATCAAAGCCAGGTTTTGGAGTCTTTAGGATCTATACGGCTTGCTATGCTTTTAGCGTAGCGTTCTTTAATATAGAGCCCTATTATTAGGATTGTTGCATTCATGATTATTTATTTACGTCTTCAGTTATTTTGAGATTTATTGAATCGAGGACTTATAATATTCTTTCTCGTTTCAGATGCCTCCCATATGTGCACCACGGGCCACTAGGAATGCCCAGCCAGAGCCTCAGCTAGATACGACCCAGGGTACCATGAATGATACCAAGGTTGACGCTATAATTGCACAGGTGGTTAATGCAGCTTTAACAGTAGTACAGCAGGCCCAACTCCAAGTGCAGGCAATGGAACCAGCCTAGGCAGATGTGTTCCCTTGTGCTTGGGAGTGAGTTTGGGATTCCTTTTAGAGGGCACATCCTCCAGAGTTCTTGGGGAGTTTCGATGTTGTTGCAGCCAGCCAATGGAAGAAATATATCCAGAGGAACCTAAGGATATATGAGTGCACGGAGGTACAGAGACTAATACTAGCCACGTTTAAGCTAGTCGGGGTGGCATTGCAGTGGGGGGAGTCCACTACCACCGCAGAGGAGTGAGACAACATGACTATACAGGATTTCTGGGTGAAATTTGACCGCAAATATTTTCCATCCTCCGTCCAGACTGAGATGAGGTGAAAATTGTTAGAGGAGTTTACAAGGCTGACTAAAATAGTGCTAGAAGAGGTACCGACTGAGGAGAAGAAGATACAGTTTTTTACTGATAGACTTACTTGAAGGATTAGGCAGCATCTTCTGGGTAATCTTTGCCTGAAGACCTACATCGATGTTTAAATGTTGCATTGCTACATTGTCAGGACCACCACTTCAATGTTAATGGAAGCAAGCGAGTAGGGGAGTCTAGCCAGCAGGACAGGACCGGGGGAGGCAGTGCAAATGGGGCACAATCAGTTCAGGGTCAGTCCAAGCAGGGTGATAAGAGTTCCCAATAGGGAGATTTTGCTAAGAGTTTTCGATCCAAAGGTTTTAGACAGGTTCAGAGTGGTTATAGACATGGCCATCAGGGACGACATAGCCATCAGGGCCAACATGAGAAGTATGGCCATCAGGGCCAATAGGGACATCAGGGCAAAGGAAGGGGTGGCAACGACCAGTAGGGGCAGAGAGGAGGGAATTTTACGGGCTGATGTTTTATATGTGGCAAGAATGGCCACAAACATCAGGATTTCCCTGATAAGGGCAAGTTTCCACAACATCAGGGTGCCCACCAGGAGCCCCAAAGGCCTATATTTCCTGCAGCCCTTCGAGCACCACCATAGATGCCAGCACTACTTGCCATTCCCGCAGTCCCACTTCAGCAAGAATAATTATTGTATGGGCGTGTATATAACATCCACCAGGTAGCAGTTCCTCAGGCACTGTCCACATTCGAGGGTATGTTTTCTATCCAGGGGAATTTGGGGCATATTTTGTTTGACACAGGGGATTCACACTCTTTTATTGCCACTAGATTTTCACGAGCCGCAGGACTATTATACACAGCCGATAATACAGTTACATGTGTAAAGTCACCGTTAGGGAATGAGACTCTTATTTCCTTTATCTGTCAAAGTGTTAGCATAGATATTGGGAGACTCATTTTACCAGCTGATATGCTTGTGTTAGATATGTCAGAGTATGACGCCATTATTGGCATGGATTGGCTAGTAGCGTATAGGGCCATGATTGATTGCTATAATAGGAGAATTGTGTTTGCCATAACAGGTGACGAGATATTTTTGGTGGCGATGCCTCTTCCCGAGGGAGGCTCATCTACCCACTTATATTATATAGAGCATGATACCTTTAAGAAGGTGGTGATTCCCATATATTTGATTCCCATTGTTTGTGAGTTCACCAATGCGTTCCAGGACATTTATCGCCTAGTAGGGAGATAGAGTTTGTGATAGATTTAACGTCAGGCTCTTAGCCAATAGACCACGCACCGTATCGTATGGATTCTGTGGAGATGAGGGAGTTACGAGACCAAATCAAGAAGCTTGGGTTATTCATCTCGGGTCTCGGGTCATTTGGAAATGAAAAGGCAACCAAAAGGACATTTTGGTCATTTTTACAAGGGGGATAAATAGTAATTTCGGATTTTGTCTTATTATAAGTATTTGGAGATTAGTTGTACGTGGGTTATTCATCTCTACAAAACTTGAAAGGTCATCTTTTTAGAGAGAGTGAAAGGGTGCTTGGGAGAAGAGAAGCTTGCTTGGAAAGGAGGAGAACTAAGACCAAAGGTCACCACCACCGAAAGTTGATCGGAGAAGGGAGAACCACTTGTGATATACTACACCAAAGGATGAGATCTTCATTAGAGGCAAGTTATTTGATGATTTCAATCTAAGTTTGTATATTGTCCATGTTAGGATAGTTATTAAAAATGAGATGTTTACATGTTTGGTGCTTTTAATTCAAACTCTTGATGATTCTAGGATGTTTAGATCATTATAAATCATTCACATATGTTGCTATATCATGTAGTAAGGATTATATGGAATTTGGGTTGTTAATATGAAGGTTTGAATGATCAAAAGTGATGAAACCCGTAGTAGAAGAAATGCAGAAAAACTAGGCTGTTATCTGGGCGGTCGATCGATCGCCCCCCTGCCTTCGATCGATCGACCTCCCCAGAATCCTTGAAGTTGTTTCTTTTTAATTTTTGTTCTTATCCCAAACCTCTTGTATATCTTTGGTGATTATTAATGGGATATAATGAGACTTAGGGAAGATCAGTAAGCCCTAGATAGGATTCTAATTAATGTGATTTGGATTTAATAGATTAAGAATTAAGTAAATTAAATTAGAAGAAATTTCGGTTGCTAGATTCATGTGTTGGATTCTAATTTGTATGCATGAGGATTAAGGATAGGTCAAGTAGGGGAGATTTAATATAACACCAAGGTAGCCTTAGGGTTACAATTTGGACATCAAGGTGTTTGTTTAAGCTCATTATTGATTGTGCAAGGACTGAGTGTAGTACAAGCCCTTAGTGGTATGACTCCTGGATAGAGATGGGAGTTCAGACCACATTTGGTTGAAAGAGGGGATGAGATTATCCCAATTGCGTATTTGAAGTTGACGGACCTCCACGACCGACAAAGTTAAGTAGTAGTGTATTGGAGGGGTTGCTTGTTTGGATTTCGCTTTGCGAGACGCTCCGCGCATGAACCTTAACGACGTCGGGAGTGGAGAGATGTTATAGGATGCGAGGATGTTGGTTTTGTTGATAAGTAATATAATGTGAATGAAACACTATAGGCTATGAGCCATGTGATGATGGTATTCAATCCTAATTGATAGAAGATGTGTTTATAAGAGATTAGAAACAATCGGTTATAACCCTAATTAAAGGAGAGTTTAAATTCGTAGTAATTCGGGAGATGAGATGAGATGGACCAATAGGATATTAGTGATTTCTTACTGAATAAATATATTGAGGAGAAACCTATTTCAACCTTGGGTAATGAGTGAGACTCTGGAATAATTAAATTAAAGAAGTAAAGTCATAATATTTTAATACATAGGATTTAAGAGATAAAATGCTACGTATGGGAATTATCTTAGGGTACGTAGTGTGATTACCTTGTTGATCTTATATTATAGGTAGATGATAATGCCTATTTGATTGATTGATGATTTATATGTATGACATACCTAGCTTACTTTCCATCGACGAGAGGTTTGCGCGTGAGGGCAGTCATATCCTGATGCATCCATGGGATTTTTGATTTGTCGCTCGAGAACATAGGTCTATGAAAGACTTATCGGGGAGTTGATAAGTCCGCTAACTATGGGAACGTAGGTATGTGTGTGCCCCGTGGGTATGAGAACTATGTTCGCCTCCAAATATTTGTGTTGATATTTGTGGTTCGAGGAATCCTTACCGAACCTTTAGTCCCTTATTCGACGACCAACGATATTGGGACGTGATAGCAGAGTAATGCATGCACCGCAGCCGTGACTCGGGGTGCCGTATTATATATGTATGTATATATATATATATATATATATATAATGAATTAAATGAATGTATATAGTGGTTAGTTCATTCTACTGTGTGATAATTGTAGATGACAGTGAATAAAGAAAAAGAAGTGAATTAAGTTAATGAATGTTTATTCTTATAGATTTGAAAAGATTAATTCATGTTAATGGGAAACGTATAAGAATGATTGTACTACGTATGGTATGGGACATATGGGGTTATGGTATGGGATGGAATCATATTATGGAAACTAGTTAAGAGGAACCATTAACTAGGAGGTTAATAGGAAACGTTAAGTGTGCACTATAGATGAGAGGTGAGAATAGCAAGTGAGAGTTGGATACTAACATGTACATAATAAATGCTTTATTGCACTTGTTAAATACTTGCTGTTTTCAAAATCGTTTTCACATCGGGCTCTGACCCGTTTCCTTGCATATTTTCTTTTCTATTGTACCTTCTATATCAGGTGTCCAACAGCAGGGACGCCAACCTTAGTAAATTATGACGAGCTATGGAGCTATGGAGTATTGATTAGACGTCTACATTCATTTGATTCACAGTATTCTTTTATTTAGGGCATGTCGCCCAAAGGAATTCAATTATCTATTTTCTATCGCAGTCAAATACTCTTGTATTCGTGTCATTTTAATACATTTACTATTATTGGGTTACTGTATTGGATAATTTGTTGGGAATGTTTATTCCAATTCCAATTGCATTTAAATTCTTTTGTGTTATATGTTCAGTTATTAGGGTAGAATAATATGTGTAGTGTTATTCGTAAACTAAAAAAATGGATTTTGTTGAAATTAAAAATTGGAAAGTTTTTAACACCAGCTTAATTGGGTATTGGGTGATTAGTAAATGTTTTCAACAATGATGCTAAGAATGAGCCAACTGTATATTCTGTTTTAATTTGATATGGGACTGGCCACCCGGTATTTAATTAGGCGGGGTGTTACAGGTGGTATCTAAGCATAAGGTTCTAGTGTCCTTTAGGATCTGTACAGCTTATTGTGTTTTCAGCTTAGCGTTCTTTGATGTAGAGCCCTATGTTTAGGAATTTTAATTTTTTTGGTAAGATTCTGTAGATATTAATGAATATTATTTGCGTTTGGACGTGTTCGTACAAGAATTATGGAAGATGAGGGCCATTGGACGGATAGCAGAGATCGTACCGAGGATGTTATGAAGTATGTTCGAGTATGATGACCGTAGTCGAGGTCACCCCTATTATGGAAAATTAAGGATAGTCATCAGTAGAAGTTCTTGAAATGCGGGAATTGTGTGTGTTTCCTAACGAAGGCAATATATTCAAAGGCTTGGGCATATAGTGGAGTGTGGTTAACTAGAATTGAAAATTTGATGTAAAATTCTTTCTTGACTCATCGGAGCAAAGTTATAATAGTGGGAGTCAACAACCATCACCCGCGAATGAGGGCATGTTTTCTATTTAAGGAGTTATGAGGCGCATACTGATTTTTGTAGCGATTAATATTGTATGGGCAAAAGGGTTACTAAACTTAGCCAATAACACTATTATTTACGTAGACTCACCGAGGGGTGTGGGACACCTATATTTTTTCATGTCATCATGTGGGTTTGATTTTTATCACAGAATTACTTACTTTGGGCGTGTCCGAACATGATGTGAATAGCGGCGTGCATTGACTTGTGGTATATGAGAGCGTATAGCCAGCATCTAGTCTTTAATAAGAGAGTAGATGAGTAGAATTTTATTTGAAATTGATAAAAACTGTAGAGGGGTTATATATTATTGACTAAGGACCTGAGAGTTTCGATGACCAACTACTTTAGGTAGTAATGTATCCGGGGGGTTCCTTGTTTGGATTTTGCTTGCGAGACACCCCACGCATGAAACTAATAAACGTTGGGAGTCGAAATAAGTTAGGTCTTTAGGGTAGGAGCTTATAACCTTTGCGATAAATCAGAGTATTATGCGGGTAATCATATCCATATTATAATGAAAGTTGTACGATAGGGTGTATGGGCGCCCTGGATGGTTGGATTGTAGTAGTTTTCATAATTGTGAAAGAGTAAGTAGTTGTGACTTGAGGATTTATTTGTTTAATAAGTGAGGATCATTTTTTCCAAACTTTGTCACGAGGATGGTATAGGGAAGATTGCATAAAGTTTGAATTCGATTCAGTTGAAACTTTATGGTGAGGCTTGGCGTATAACATCAATGGGGATTTTTGATAATGTACTGTATGGACGGTACGACATAGATTACTTACGATGTGAGATTTATACTCAGAGTTGACCTTACCAGTATGATTCATCTTTCCGAATTTCAGGACGAAATTATGTTATAAGGGGAGAAGTATGTAATACCCCGTGATTTTAATGACTTTTTTAAATGGGCTATATTTTAAATTAATGGATTAATTGGATTTTATTATAAATTAATTCATTTGGGTTTTATCCGAATTGTGGATATTAAAAATGTATGATTATGCATATTAATTAAAGATATTTAGGTAATATATGAATGTGATGCTATTGATATGGCTGTATGATACTAATTCAGTAATTTGAATTTTTAGTCGGACGCGGTATGGGACGTGTCGGGACAAATTATGAGATTAAATAAGAAACTTATTTCTATATCGACCTTATAGTCATTTCGACCGCGTCGTTGCATTCGGAAGGGTTGAAATAGTCAGAAAAGTCTATTTGGATGTTGCTTTTGGGTCTCGGGTCATTTGGAAATGAAAAGACAACCAAAAGGACATTTTGGTCATTTTTACAAGGGGGATGAATAGTGATTTTAGATTTTGTCTTATTAAAAGTATTTGGAGATTAGTTGTACGTGGGTTATTCATCTCTTCTACACAAAACTTGAAAGGTCATCTTTTTAGAGAGAGTGAAAGGGTGCTTGGGAGAAGATAAGCTTGCTTGGAAAGGAGGAGAACTAAGACCAAAGGTCACCACCACCAACCACCATCGGAAGTTGACCAGAGAAGGGAGAACCACCTGTGATATACTACACCAAAGGATCAGATCTTCATTAGAGGCAAGTTATTTGATGATTTCAATCTAAGTTTGTATATTGTCCATGTTAGGATAGTTATTAAAAATAAGAAGTTTACATGTTTGGAAGATAAAGATAAAGTTGTTAATGGATTTATGGATAATGGAGATAGATAGGAATCAAACTCATGTTGTAGGTAGATAGTAATCCACGAAATAATCATAAATCAGTTGAAGAAATTCTGAGACTCAATGGTGTGTTCTTGAAGATATCATGTATACAATTTTCTGGGAAAAAAAAGTTAAACATTTGCTTTTAATTCAAACTCTTGATGATTCTAGGATGTTTAGATCATTATAAATCATTCACATATGTTGCTATATCAGGTAGTAAGGATTATATGGAATTTGGTTTTTTAATATGAAGGTTTGAATGATCAAAAGTGATGAAACCCGTAGTAGAAGAAATGCAAAAAAACTGGGTTGTTATCTGGGCGATCGATCGATCGACCCCCTGCCTTCGATCGATCGACCTCCCCAGAGTCCTTGAATTTAATTATTTTTAATACTTGTTCTTATCCCAAACCTCTTGTATATCTTTGGTGATTATTAATGGTATATAATGAGACTTAGGGAAGATCAGTAAGCCCTAGATTGGAATCTAATTAATGTGATTTGGATTTAATGGATTAAGTATTATTTAAATTAAATTGGAAGAAATTTCGGTTGCTAGATTCATTTGTTGGATTCTAATTTGTATGCATGAGGATTAAGGATATGTCAAGTAGGGGAGATTTAATATAACACCTGGGTAGCCTTAGGGTTACAATTTGAACATCAAGGTGTGAGTTTAATCTCATTATTGATTGCGTAAGGACTGAGTGTAGTACAAGCGCTTAGTGGTATGGCTCCTGGATAGAGATGGGAGTTCAGACCACATTTGGTTGAAAGAGGGGATGAGGTTATCCCGATTGCGTATTTGAATTTTACGGACCTCCACGATCGACAAAGTTAAGTATTAGTGTATTAGAGGGGTTCCTTGTTTGGATTTCGCTTTGCGAGACGCTCCGCGCATGAAATTCAACGACGTCGGGAGTGGAGAGATGTTATAGGATGCGAGGATGTTGGTTTTGTTGATAAGTAATATAGTGTGAATGAAATACTATAGACTATGAGCCATGTGATGATGGTATTCAATCCTAGTTGATAGAAGATGTGTTTATAAGAGATTAGAAACAATCGGTTATAACCCTAATTAAAGGTGAGTTTAAGTTCGTAGTAATTCGGGAGATAAGATGAGATGGATTAGTACGATATTAGTGATTTGTTACTGAATAAATATATTGAGGAGAAACCTATTTGAACCTTGGGTAATGAGTGAGACTCTGGAATAATTAAATTAAAGAAGTAAAGTCATAATGTTTTAATACATAGGATTTAAGAGATAAAATGCTACGTATGGGAATTATCTTAGGGTAGTGTGAGATACTATATTATAGGTAAATGATAATGCCTATTTGATTGATTGATGATTTATATGTATGACATACCTAGCGTACTTGCCATCGACGAGAGGTTTGCGCGTGAGGGCAGTCATATCCTGATGAATCCATGGGATTTTTGATTTGTCGCTCGAGAACATAGGTCTATGAAAGACTTATCGGGGAGTTGATAAGTCCGCTGACTATGGGAATGTATGTATGTGCGTGCCCCGTGGGTATGAGAACTATGTTCGCCTCAAAATGTTTGTGTTGATATTTGTCGTCCGAGGAATCCTTACCGAACCTTTAGTCCCCTATTCGGCGACTAGTGATATTGGGACGTGATAACAAAGTAATCCATGCACCGCAGCTGTGACTCGGGGTGCCGTGTTATATATATATATATATATATATATATATATATATATATATATATATATATATATATATATATATATATATATATAATGAATTAAATGAATGTATATAGTGGTTAGTTCATTCTACTGTGTGATAATTGTAGATGATGGTGAATAAAGAAAAAGAAGTGAATTAAGTTAATGAATGTTTATTCTTTTAGATTTGAAAAGATTAATTCATGTTAATGGGAAACGTATAAGAATGATTGTACTACGTATGGTATGGGACATACGGGGTTATGGTATGGGATGGAATCATATTATGGAAACTAGTTAGGAGGAACCATTAACTAGGAGGTTAATAGGAAACGTTAAGTGTGTACTATAGATGAGAGGTGAGAATTGCAAGTGAGAGTTGGATACTAACATGTAAATAGTAAATGCTTTATTGCACTTGTTAAATACTTGCTGTTTTCAAAATTATTTTCACATCGGGCTCTGACCCGTTTCCTTGCATATTTTCGTTTCTGTTGTACTTTCTATATCAGGTGTCCAATAGCAGGGACGCCAACCTTAGTAGGTTATGACGAGCTATGGATCTATGGAGTATTGATTATACGCCTATCTTCATTTGATTCACAGTATTCTTTTATTTAGGGCATGTCGCCCAGAGGAATTTAGTTATCTCTTTTCATCGGAGTCAAATACTCTTGTATTCGTGTCATTTTAATACATTTACTATTGTTGGGTTTACTGTATTGGATGATTATTTGGGAATGTTTATTCCAATTGCATTTAAATTCTTTTGTGTTATCTGTTCAGTTATTAGGGTAGAATAATATGTGTAGTGTTATTCGTAAACTAAAAAAATGGATTTTGTTGAAATTAAAAATTGGAAAGTTTTAACACCAGCTTAATTGGGTATTGGGTGATTAGTAAATGTTTTTGACAGTGATGCTAAGAAGGAGCCAACTGTATATTCTGTTTTAATTTGGTATGGGACTGTCCACCCGGTATTTAATTAGGCGGGGTGTTACAATACGTAGGAGTACCTCACCTTGGGGTGCTACAATGTTGTTTGTGAAGAAAAAAGATGGGTCTTTGAGATTATGTGTTGACTACCGGGAGTTAAATAAAGTCACGATACAGAATAAATATATGTTGCTCCATATCGACGACTTATTTTCTCAGTTACCATCAGTTGAGGATCAGAGAGCATGATGAGTCTAAGACTGCATTTTTTACGAGATACGAATCTTACGAGTTTTGGGTTATGCCATTCCGGTAAACCAACACTTCAGTTGTGTTCATGAACTTAATGAATAGGGTGTTCAGAGAGTTATTAGATCAGTTTGTCATTATCTTAATAGATGACATCCTGATTTATCCCATACCGAGGAGGAGCATGCTAAGCATCTGCGTCAAGTTTTGCAGACACTTCGTGAGAATCAGTTATATGCTAAGTATGAGAAATGTGGATTATGGCTAAGGAAAGTATAGTTCTTGGGTCATATTGTATCCGATAGGGGGATATCAGTGAATCCTAGTATGGTGTCAGGAGTGAGAGAGTGGGGATAACCCATGACACCGATAGAGATATGCAGTTTCTTGGGATTAGCAGGGTATTGCAGACGGTTTATTCATGGATTCTCTTATATTACGGGTCCATTGACAAACTTTACTCACAAGGGATACCGTTTATTTGGGATGACACTTGTCAGTTGACCTTGCACTACCCAGGCTGGGAGTGGAGTATCTTGTATACACTGATACATCCCTACAAGGACTGGGAGGTATATTTAGTAGGAGGACCAAGCTGAAGCCTCACGAGAGGTGTTAGCCCACCCACGACTTGGAGTTGGCAGCAGTCATATTTGCTTCGCGGACTTGGAGACATTAATTATTGGGGGAGAGGTTTCGCCTATTCACATATCACAAGTTACTATAGTACTTATTCACTCAGAGAGAGATTAATATGCGCCAGTTCAGGTGTCTTTAATTTATCAAGGATTATCAGTTCGATATCCAATACCACCCAGGAAAGGCTAATATGGTAGCAGAGCATTGAGCTATAGACTAGTAAGCGAGGTGGTTGATATATGGAAAGCGAAGTGGAAGGAGTTTGGACATCAGGATTCGGTTTCCCTATCATTTATATCAATTATGACCATTACACCTAAGATTGTCACGAGAAAGGTAGAGGCATAAGCAGCATATCCATTTTTTCAGGAGCGAATCACACAGCTCCTATCTGGGGAGTAGAGTCTTATTCAGTGAGTTCAAAGGGAGGCCTGCGCTTTAACGGGAGATTGATTATTCCTAAGGGTAAAGACTTGCGACACGCGATGATGTCAGAGTCGCATGGATCCAGATTTATGGTACATCATGGCAGGGATAAGATCTACCAGGAAATGAGGTGATAGTACTGGTGGAGTACGATGAAGAGAGACATTGTCGAGCCATTCTCGAAGTGTGCCACCTTCCAGTTAGTAAAGGTGGACCACCAGAAGCCAACAGGATTGCTACAGCCGTTAGATATCCCTATATGGAAATGGGAGAGTATTTCCATAGATTTCATTATCGGGTTGCCCACTTCGAAGATACGTTACGATTCCGTATGGGTAATAGTGGATCGGCTGACCAAGGTAGCTCACTTTCTACCAGTTCGGACTGATTATACTTCGGGATAGTATGCCTAGATTTTTATCACCGAGATAGTGCGGTTGCATGGAGTACCTTTAGATATCGTGTCCGACAGGGACAAGGCTTTTGTGTCTCAATTTTAGGAGGCTATGGGTACTGAGTTGCGATTGAGTACAATGTATCACTCGTAAAAGGATGGGAAAATATAGAGGACCAATCAAATGTTAAAGGATTACTGCAGATGTGTATCCTTGATTTTGGAGGAGGTTAGGAGAATTATCTTCCATTGGTGAAGTTCACGTACCATTACTCCTATAAGTTATTATTGACATGGCTTCATTTGAGGCATTGTATGGTAGGCCTTGTAGTTCTCCTGCTTATTGGCTAGATGTGGGGGACAATAAGCTACTCAAACCGGAGTTTATTTAGGATACTTCGTTCAGGACTGAGATGATACGGAGTCGTATACGGGTAGCCTATGACAAATAAAAGAGCAATGCTGATGCCAAGAGATTCTTTCAGGAGTTAAGTATGGGGGACTAAGTATTTCTACAGGTATCCCCTATAAAGGGGATAATGAGATTAGGGAAGAAATGGAAATTAGTACTGAGGTACGTTGGGCCATTTCCTGTAATTGAGTGAATTGGGCTAGTGTCATATAGACATGGGTTACCGGAGAATTAGCATATGATTCATGATGTGTTCCATATTTCTTCGTTGAGAAGGTGTCTTCTTGATGAGTTAGATTATACTCATATTACGTTAGAGGAGATTGACTTGTAGCCCGATAGTTCATATGAGGAAAGACTAGTGGATATCTCAGACGATAGAGAGAGGAGGTTGAGGACGAAAGTAGTTCCACTTGTGCATGAACAGTGGGAATATCATAATGTCGAGGAGTCTGCTTGGGAGCGTGAGGATAAGATGCGTGAAAAATATCCAAACTTTTTTACTCTAGGTATGTAAGGACATGATTTTATAAATGTACGAGTTAGAATCTAGGAATTCCCTGTCTGTCTTAGATCACAATTAGTATGTATGATACAGCTACATTAGGCACGTCAACACGATCATTCATGACAGCCTTGATCTGAATCCTCACATCCATCATCTTCATACATGCATCATGCAACATGCAACGTGATATTCAACCGTTCCCACTACTCCACTCGCATTTATAGTAAAATGGTTTATTTGGAGTTTTTAATGTTTACATAAATGCTTGGGAATTTTTATAAAATATTTTTAAGGAGTTGAAATTTTTTTACTTCGAAGGATGAATTTTTCTAAGTGTAGGCGAACGAATAAATGACGTTAACGTTGTTCGAGCGAGATTAGCGAGTTGTTCGAGCAACATTGGCATCTCACCCGAAATTGTTCAAGCAACACGTCATCGCGTTCGAGTGACAACTCCATTTCAATCGAGCGACGTGCTGCCTCGATTTCTATATTTAAAATAGCGTTCACCATTCACGTTTTTCAAGTCTTTGGCACTTAAATTTTTTCAGTTGTACTGCATATTTCCTGACATCATTTTTCATTATTTTTCAACCTTTGTTATTCACAAATCATTCCCAAACATATATGTGACTCTTATAAACCTTAGATACAATTTTTCTACTCATTTAGAGTAATCTTGTGGATAAGAAGGTTATTCTCCATTGCTGATTTGGAGCTCTTGCGGGATTGCTTGCTGATAACACCGAGGACAACGAACCGACACCTGCAAGTATTCGAATGACACTATATTTTACTGTAATTATAAGTATTAAGAATTATAGTGAAATAAAAATGGTTTTACCCCTTTGGGGGATTTTCTTCATATTTTGATTGACTGTGCATGCTTGGTTTGAATTAATTATTCCGTCACAATTTATTTTCATGAGTTAGGATTTTTGGGATTAAAAATTGTAATTTAATTAAACAAGTTAATCATGAATTGTTAGCGTACTCCAAAATTGGTATCAAAACCTATTACACAATTATGCCGTGTAACTTTTTTTGCAAAATTTTTCTGGATATCAATTTTAGTCTAAAAATTGATTTTTGAAAAAATGCAATTTGAATGGAAAACTTGTATAATCGAGTGCCAATTTTTTACGGGTTAAATTACGCATATTGGAAAGACCATATGAAATCTCACTGAAAGGATATTGACGAACGTGTTTGGGTTATGTGTGAAAGAGGGTGGACGTCTTCATTGTCACTGTAGACAATGTAACTACTTTAAAATCTGTGACTATATGGACCGAGGATGAATTTAAATCGAGCACATATAACTCATGTGGGCTTAGTGAAATTTCCAGAAATGTCACCCCTGACGAGTTTCAACGAATCATGACGTGTACCACGTCAAAAGAAGCATGGGATGTTCTTCAACTCACCCATGAAGGCACAAATGCAGTTAAAGAATCAAAACTGCAGAATTTAACTACAAAATTTGATACAATCACCATGCTTGAATCTGAGTGTTTTGATGAATTCTATGCACGCTTATCTAATATTGTTAACACTAGTTTCAATTTAGGTGAACACATTCCTAATGCTAGATTATTTAAAAATATTTTGAGATCACTGCCTAAGAGTTTTATCCCTAAAGTCATTGTGCTAAATTCTTTACGAAATTTGAGTAGTCTAAAATTGGAAGAATTGGTAGGAGATCTCCAGACTTGTGAAATTGACATGTTTCCTAACAAAATAAAATCAAAAGATAAAGGGGTAGAACTTAAAGCCCAGGCTAGAAAGAGTGAAGGGTCAGAAAGAAAGATAGGTGAGTCGTCTAGGAGAAGAAAGGAAGAGTTGTCTAATTCGGAGTTTGATTTTGACTTAGACGATTTGGCCTTGTTTGCAAAAAATTTCAAGAAATTTCTCAAATTAAAGAAAAATGGCAATTTCAAAGATAAAAATAATTTTGAGAAAAATAAGTTTGAAAAGAAAAATGAAAAGGATAAAAAGGACGTGTCTAAGAAAGACGAGGAGAGATATTATGAGTGTGACAGTAGCGGTCATATTACATTTGAGTTTCCTACTAGGTTGAGACGTCAAGGCAAAGGTAAAGCTGCTCTTAATGCCTCCCTTAGTGATGACAATGAGGTCGAGTTGGTGGATTATGGAGACGAGTCACCGCATGAATGTGACTTCACCGCATTCATGGCTAGTTATGTGAGTAGTGACAGTGCGCCTCACAATGATGAAGATGCTACTTCACAGGGACACCTCGATAGTGGAAGCGATGTGAGTGAGGGGGATGATGCTGTAGGTGAGAGAAAGAGTGATTTATGACGCGCTTATGCTGATTTATATGTTGATTCTTTTAAAACTAAAAAGCGTAACAAAGTGTTAGTAGTTAGGATAGTTGCCTTAGAGAAAGATTTGGGAGAGATGAGAGAGGGAAAGTCCTCTATTAGCACTGTCTTAAGAGAGAAGGAGATTGTTTGCGTAGAAAGAGAGAGATAGTTTGCGTAGAGAGAGAGAGAGAGTCAGTTTGGTGAGAGGGAGAGAAATGTTTAGAGAAAGAGAAAGTGTTCTTGACCAAGCAAGTGGCAAGTCTTACGGGTGAGTCCAGACCTCCATGGACACTCGGAAGAAACTTGAAGCCCTTGTAGCCCAACTGACTCATGACCTTGAAGATAGAGGATAGATCTGGAAAAATGCTCCTCACCCATGCTTTAGGTTTTGGTGAAATGAAGGGAATTGGTTTCGATGGTGCCTCCATGTCCCATGTGACACCGAAACCAGTTACTGAGTTTAATACGAATCCATATGGCCACCACTAAAAAACCCTGAGAAATGTTCTGCCATGAAAAGCAAGCCAGGGTCGACCAAGAACTGTGTAATTATGTATTTACTGCAAAAGAAAGGGCCACCTTAGGGAGTTTTGGTATTGTTTGGGTCAGACACGACGTACATTTGCTCCACCGCGTGCCACTAGCAATTTTTTGAGTCTTAGAGAGCAGGTTGAGTTTCTAGTCGCCACTTCTTAGAGTCTAATGGAAGAGTTCCAATGAATTTCTATACCATCAACAGACAATTCAAATATCCCGACTAAAGCCAATAATGACAGGGGCAAGCAAAAGGTTTCCTCATCTAGGGTGTCTAAACTCGGCGCAAAATCCCTTGTTGTTCATGTTGCTCTTAAAGCACATAACACTTCTCAGTTGTATTTTGATAGTGGGTGATCCAGGCACATGACATGTGATGTCTCATTTTTTACCTACCTAGATGATCGCAAGGAAGGTAAAGTCACCTTTGGATACGGGAGAAAATCTAGCATAGTAAGATGAGGTATAATAGAGATACCAGGATTTCCTATGCTAGAGGATGTTTTGTATGTCAAAGGTTTAAAAGCAAACCTTCTCAGCATTAGCCAGCTATGCGAAGCTGGCTTTGATGTAAAGTTTAATTGGAATGAGTGCAATGTTTATGATCAAGATGGTGAACTTCTATTGCAAGGGGTGAGTACTGAAGATAAATTCTATGGGATTGTACCTAAGTCCTCATTTATCTGCAACAATGCCATGATCACTCCTATGGATCTGTGGCATCAATGTCTATGTCATGTGAATTTTAGAGATTTGGAGAGATTAGCTAAAAAGGACTTAGTATGTGGCTTACCATCACTTGAAAAGCCAACTTCCATAATTTATGGACCCTGTCAGCTGGGAAGTAAGTCCATAGCCCCCACAAGAAGTTAAATTCCATTACCACTTCACGAGTTCTTGAATTAATGGACATGGATCTTATGGGTCCTAATCGTACTGAGAGTTTGGGTGGTAAGAGGTATATCCTCGTGATGGTAGATGATTTATCTCGTTACTCAATTGTAGGTTTTCTAAGAGAGAAATTCGATGCTGTGGAATTTCTTACAACCAAATTCCGTGTCCTGCAAAATCAACACGGAGTCACTATCAATAGGATACGTAGTGACAACGATAATGAGTTTAAGGAAGCTAAAGTAGATCTTTACTGTGATAGCCTCGGGATCAAACATGAATTATTGACCGTGAAGACTCCTCAACAAAATGGGATTATTGAGAGGTAGAATTGGACGATTCAGGAGATGGCTAGATTTATGCTTCTCGATCGTAAAATATCTAGGAGATTTTGGGCAGTGGCGATTTCTACCGCGTGCCATACGCTGAATAGGATTTACCTTCTTCCACACACACTTAAGATGCCCTATGAATTATGGACTGTAATGAAGCCCAACCTTTCATATTTTTGTGTCTTTGGGAGAAAATGCTACATCCTACGGGATAGAGAGCAATTAGGAAACTTCAACTCTCGGAGCGAGAAGGGAATATTATGAGGATATTAATTGACTAGTAGAGCTTAGCGGGTTTTTAACCCGAGTAGCTCTAAGGTTATGGAGCCAATAAATGTCACCGTGCAAGATGATGAACCACCAGCATTTATTGTTTCTAACCTTTTGTGTGAGGATGATGCACTTCCTACCGATGATCCCAATGTGCCTCCCATACCTAGAGTGGATCCTATTCCTGATTTAGGGGACACTCCTGCTTGGGTTCACAATAGTCATGATCCTACTGCTATTCTAGGAGATCCCACCCTAGGGGTTAAGTCTCGTACTCAGGTAGACAACATTGTTATCCATGTTTTCTACACATCCAAAGTCAAGCCCAAAAATCATAAGGAAGCACTCATAGATGAACACTAGATATGTGATATTTAGGATGAGTTTCTTCAGTTTAGAAATAATGATGTTTGGGAACTGGTCCCCTGACCTAGTGAGACAAATATGATAGGTACCAAGTGGATCTTCAAGATTAAGGTGGATGAGACTGGTATTATTATCCGAAATATGTCTAGGTTGGTTGCTCAAGGATACACACAAATAAAGGGTGTAGACTTTAACAAGACATTCGATCCTGTTGCGAGGCTTGAGTCCGTATGCTTACTACTCACCATGGCATGTCATATGTGTTTTAAGTTATACAAGATGGATAGCAAGAGTGCCTTTCTGAATGGCATTCAAAAGTGCCTTTGAAGGAACCACCCCGTTATTGGTACGAGAGGCTTACTTTCTATATCTTTACCCGTGGCTTCAACATAGGGGGAGTTGATATGACTTTGTTCGTTAGGAGGGATGATGATGCTATTTTAATTGCCTAGGTATATGTGGATGACATAGTCTTTGGATCCACGTGCTCCCAGCATGCTCACCACTTTGAGGAGGAGATGAAGAGTGAGTCTGAGATGAGCATAATTGGTGAGCTTACTTTCTTCCTTGGTCTCCAGATTTATCAACTAGAGGATGGGATGTTCATCACCCAATCTAAGTATGATAGAGACCTTGTGAATAAATATGGTTTAGACTCCTCTAAGTACGCACGTACCCCGATGAGTACCTCAACAAAACTTAGCAAGGACACTTGAGGCAAGGACGCAGAGAAAATCTTGTATCGGATTATGATAGGTAGTCTTATCGACTTGACTTACAGTTATCCTGACATCACCTTTAGTATTGGAGTCTGTGCATGATATTGGGAATCCCTAAAAGATCCACACTTACTCGCTTTTAAATGTATCATCAAATACGTGAGCATGACTCTCTCATTTAACATTTGGTATTCGTTTGATACCGATGACCATCTATCCTCCTATTCGGATGTCGATTGGGCTGGGGATGCAGATGGATGTAGGAGCACTTCTGGTGGGTGTTTCTTCTTTATTTCTACTCTTGTCTCTTAATTGAGCAAGAAGAAAAACTCCATGTCTTTATCCATTGCAGAGGCTGAGTACTTAGTCGTCGGGAGTTTTTGCACACAACTACTATGGATGAAGCAGATGTTGGAGGATTATGGGATATCACAGGACACCATGACTATTTCTAGTGATAACTCAAGCACGATACACATATTTCGTGATCCAGTCCAGGATTCGTGCACAAAGCACATTAGGCTACTTGAGCACTTTATTCGTGAGCTTGTAGAAGAGAAGTTCGTATCCGTGTGTTTTGTGTCTACCGACCTCCAGTTAGCCGATATTTTAACGAAGCCTTTAGATGCCCTTCGATTAGAGAGTCTTAGGAAGTCTTTAGGAATTTTCACAGTTTACTGAGGCATGGTCACCATGTCTAGAGTAGGATGAATTTCCATGTTCATATAATTTGATTCCTATCTCTAAATTGTTGTATTATTAGTTGTGTTTGGTTCTTATTTTTTTTTCTTTTTAGAAAAATACAAAAATAATTTCTTTTTTTTTTAAATTGAAACATCTAAAAATATTTTCTTTTTATAAATTTTTTTGAAAAACACAAAAAGAGTTTTGTATATAGTTTACACCTTTTATGGACGAACATTTAAGATAGCCATAGTCACAACTTCATTCCTATTCCACGTGACTGTTTGATAGTGATTTGAGATGCTATATATTTTCATCCACGTTCTTTACATTGTTTGGAGTCATTGAGATGTGATTAGTGATATCTTCTACATGTTTGGCTCCTTATCTCCTTTATTGTACACATGCACGGTATTATTTGAGTATTGTACTTGTCTATTAGATATTGGCTTGAGTGTTTCCATCTCAATTCTTTCTATACAATTAACCAAATGCGATAACACTTAACAAGAAAGTAGTTCCTGTAAGAACCATTTATCATAAGGATTTAATTGCAACAAAAAATGATTAGTGAAACACGAAAAAGGGTTGCGAGAGTACAAAATTAACTTATCGTGAAAGACACTATTTGAAAAGAGCCCCAAAAAAATTAGAAGGCAATAAAAAGAAAAAAATGCCAAAAAGTGATCCAGTAGGTTTTAGTTTCATAACCTCAAAAGAAAAATAAATGCATAATTTTTTATGAGGTAGTTTGGATGGAAAGTAATATAAAATGGGTTTGCAAGCCCTTCAAAGTCATGAAAAAGTTTTACATAGTTTTGGACGGCATTGGTGTGAAAATCACTTTGAGCTTTGATTTGTTGATTTGATTGAGTCAATTTCTTATAATTCCACCATTTTTACACCTAAGGAAGATGTTGAGTTCATTCGTTAGGAATATCTGAAATTCATCGTGCACATATGTTATGGTTGTGTGTATTGATCTTCCTATAGAATTTGTTCACACCCCTATATTCTACTATCACCGACTTGGTTATTTTCGTGTTCTTTCATGGCGTGATTCTTTGTTGTATAATTTGTGAGAAAAATTTTGAAAAAATTCGAAAAGAGAAAGTTTGATTAGCATATGACATTCTCCATTTGCATTTGCTTTACGTTCTTCATTTTTGTCTATTTGGGGACATCATAAAAAGTGGGAGAATGAATTATAGGGGAGAATTTTTGTTTGATTTAATAGTGATTCACTTGAGCTTAATTTATATTTATTTTTGTTTATTACTATATTTTAAACTATTGCGCATCACGTGTGTTGTTTCTTATCTCATGTGTGTATGTACTAATTTGATGATTATTTTTGCACACCCTGATGATGACGAAGAAAGATTGAAGAGTTGGAGATTTGAAGATGTTGAAGTTTGTTTGAAGACATGTCATTTAGTATTTTCAGTTTTTGGGTTTAAGGGGGATATTAAATTGTATGTTATTTTGTGTTCATTTGGGTAGCATAACTTGGATTTTTATGTATGTACCGGCATAAACATAGGGGAAGATTTGTAAGAACATGATTTTATAAATCTACGCGTTAGAATCTAGGAATTCTTTGTCTGTCCTAGATCACAGTTCGCATATCTTATACCGCTACATTAGGCACGTCAACAAGATCATCCATGACAGCCTTGATCTGAATCCTCGCATCCATCATCTTCATACGTGCATTATGCAACATGCAATGTGATCTTCAACCGTTCCCATTACTCCACTCGTATTTATGGTAAAACAGTTTATTTGAATTTTTTAATGTTTACATAAATATTTGGGAATTTTTATAAAATATTTTTAAGGAGTTGAAAAGTTTTTACTTCAAATGATGAATTTTTTCTAAGTGTAGAGGCAAACAAAAAAATGACGCTGACATCGTTTGAGAGAGATTAGCCAGTCGTTCGATCGACATTGGCTTCTCGCGCGAAGTCGTTCAAGAAACATGCCATCTCGTTCAAGCGACAACCCCATTTCGTTCGAGCAACGTGCAACCTCGATTTATGTATTTAAAGCAGTGTTCATCATTCACCTTTTTCAAGTCTTTGGCACTCACGTTTTTGCAGATCTACTGCATATTTTCAAACTTCATTTTTCATATTTTTCAACCTTTGTAATTCACAAATCATTCCCAAACATATATGTGAGTCTTATAAGCCCTAGATACAATTGGTCTACTCATATGGATTAATCTTATGGAGAAGAAGGTTCTTCTCCATTGTTGATTTGGAGCTCTTACGGAATCTCGTGATGACAACACCGACAATAACGAACCGACACCTGCGGATATTCATGTGCCACTGTATTTTGTTGTAATTGTAAGTATTACGAATTACAGTGAAATAAAAATGATTTTGACCCTTTGGGAGATTTTTCCTCATATTGTGATTGACTGTGCATGCTTGGTTTGAATTAATTAGTCTGTTACAATTTATTTGCAAGAGTTAGGATTTTTGGGATTAAAAATTGGAATTTAATTAATCAAGTTAATCATTGATTGTTGGCGCACTCTCAAGGTATATTTAAACTTTCTTTCGAATTTCGGGAAGAAATTACGTTATAAGGGGGAAGTATGTAACACCCCTTATTTTTAATGATTTTTAATTATGAGGTTAATTTAATTTAAAATGGAAAATTAATTTGGAATAAAAAAGACATATTAATTAGCAAGAGAAGGATAAATATTTTATTATGTGAACTATATAAAATATTACTTAGTGAATGAGTACTAAATGATCACGAATATATAAAAGTTATCGCTAGGAAAAATAAGACAAGTTACAATAATCTAGTTGGGACGCGCATATCAATCGTTCCGGGACTGAATTTAATGAAATAGAAAGTGAATTATTGTTAATTCATCCAAATGGTCAGTTAGAGTGCGCCAATGTGTCCGGAAGGGTCGAGATAGTAAGAAAAATCTACTCGGGAGTTTAGTTTGGGTCCTGGGGCACTTTTAAGCGAAATCGGCACCCCGGAGGGGTATTTTGGTCATTTGATTTGTGGAGAAATAATACCCTCAAATTTCCTAAGTGTATATCATCTGATAAGAGAAGGGAGCTAGGGTTAGAAACTTGTCAAACACACAGAGGCGATTAAAGGAGGAAGATAGTCAACCCCAAGACTAGAACCACCATTATTGCACCCCTTGCAACACAAATATCGTCGTTGCATAAATCGGACCAAGAGGAACGCAACCATACCCATCATCCACAATGGATCAAACCTACTTTTGACGACAAATGTTTAAACTAGCGAATTTATAGCATGGCTGATAACCATGTTAGTATAGGATGAATATGCTCATGATTTTGTAGGAATTGGGTTAATATTTGGAGAATTAAAATGTGTTCTTGGATGATATTCATGTTAGGTCAAAGTTTCTGATGCATGTAGAGTGAAATTCATGAATTAAGGTTGCCCACACACGTAGAAATTCTGGGTTTTATATGTGTTCTTGAACAAAAAGATTAACTAGGAGTTTTAAAGAAATAAATTGGAAAGTTTAAAATTTCTTGACGAAAATTGATAATTCAATGATTCTTGTACGTTAGAAATCACCCCTACATGTTAGTGTAATGTTGAGAATACTTTTTTGGGAGTTTGATGAGGAATTTTGGAGCTTTGAGGGATGGAAATGGTGGGAAAATGCATTTGCCATAAGGTAGATTGTGTCAGATCAGTAGGGACCAGTCGATCGGGGTCCCAGGGCCGATCGACCGGGGGTCCGATTTCAGGCACATTTGGGAAGGATGATTGCATCATATTTTTTTTTATAAACAACCTATTCTTTTGGAGAAACTTCAAAAGTGCATATCTTGGTCATATGAACTCGGATTGGCGCGTCGTTCATGGCCACACATAGCTACTTTAAAGGAGTATATTGTCATAATGATGAAATAATTTAGGCATAAAGGGAAAGTTCTTAAATGCCCTTAAAGTTGTAAATAGTGATGAAACGTTCCTAAAATTTGAAACATAAAATTATAGGGACCTAGTGAGACCAATAGGAACCTATTCGAGTATATAGGAGATGAGAAGTATAATGTTATGGTTAAAATAATAAATGGTGGGGGGTAGCTATTTAATATGGTAGATAGAAATTACAACCGAACTCGTATATATGGGTTGTGTGAATACCTATCGATGATTAATTATGTCTAATGGACATACCTACAATACTTGCTATCACGAGAGGTTCTCGAATCGTGTGTGGTCTTATCCTGATGTGCCATTTTGGGGGATCTTAGACTCGTACCTTAGAGCATAGAACTTAGGGTTGAGCATCATTTGTGTGAACAATGGTGTGAACGGTTATTTGGATGCGCTAGGTATGTGTGTAGTCCAAAGGCTTAGGACTATATTCGCCTCCAACATATATGTGTTGGTATTTATGGTTCAAGAGTGATTCTGGACCGATAGTCCTTTATATAGTCCGAGATGTATCGGGACTTGATAGCAAAGTATGAATGCACCGAAGCTGAGCCTAGGGGTGTCGTATTAGTATATATATTATATTGTGATGATATATATATATACTTGTGATGTAATCTACTGTGTGAACTTAGTAGATAATAAAGATAGTGAAATCGGAGAAATTTTAAGTATGTGAACACTTAAACTGCTAAATAAGAAATTATTACATGAGTTAAATAGACATGATAACAATCAATGATGCATTACGAGAAAAATGCGGGTGGACACTATGAGTAATATTTTAAAAAGGGCTAACATATTCTAGCTTGTTAGTTGTGATGGAAATAACTAGAATTAATTAGAAGTACATTAGGCATGCACACTAGTTGAGAGTTGAGATTTCTCAAGTGAGAGTCGGGAAACTAACATGTTTATTATATCTGTTGTTAATAATTTTAAATACTTGATAAACTGTTTCAAACTATTTTCTACTCGGACTCTGACCGGTTTCTTGAAAATCTATTTCTCTTGTGCAAATTATTTTAGAGGTCCAGCCACAGGGACGCCCAACTTAGGAGTTCACTGTCGCTTGACATGCTGTAGTTGTTATGGAAGTCACAGGTCCTAGATATTAGATGCCTCCACTCTTATTTGTTCAGTTTCCCATTGTAGTTACTTCAGTAAGGGCATGTAGCCCATTTCTAGTTATTCCTCATTTCGGAGATATTGCATCAATTTATTTCAGTTTGTTGGATTCCATTTTATTTGGAGATTTATTATGTTGGAATTTTTGGCTGGAGTGTTTTATCCAGTCTCATTTGATTATTCAGATATTCATTATTCATCTTTTGGATTTAATGCAGTTTATTATTTAATTTAATTTGTTGTATGATAATTAACGAGGTTTAAAGTTTAACGCTAGCTAAATTAATTAGTAGGTGATTAGTAATTAATATGTTTCGACAGTGATGCTAAGAATGAACCAACTGTATATTGTGTTTAATTTTAATAAAGGAGTGATCACCCAATATTTAATTGGGTGGGGTGTCATAGTTTTAAGATCCTCAATTAGCGGTGCCAAGTAAACATCAATGTCATTTCCTTGTTGTTTGGGGACTGATATCAACATCGTTAATTGTGTATACTTTCTTTTCATGCATAACTCTGATGAAAGATTTTAAGTATTCAACATAACCGGACAACTACTATAACTAGTTCTAAGGGAATTATATGGATTAAGTCCATCTGTTGAGATAGCTAATCGAAGGTTCCTTGATTCCTTTGCAAACTCACGCCACATCTTATCTATTAGCTTCCAATGTGGCGAATCTGCTGGGTGATGCAAATCGACCATTAATTTCTCTTCCATTAGCATGCCACGTCAAATCCTTTGTTGTCTATGTGGATTGAAACCACCTTTTGAATCTTGGGATAGGTGGAAAGTACCACAGTATTTTTGTCTCATTCGAAATATGTGAACTATCACGGGTAGTATTTTAGTCTAAATTGTGAACTATCACTGGTAGTATTTTAGTCTCATTCGAAACATGAAAAATAAGCGTAATATTGACCTATGGATTTATAGAATAATTAGGATACTTAACTCTCATTAATAATTTTATTTACATAAGAGAAAAAAATCCTAGTAGTCTTAGGCCTTTGGTAGAGCCTAAGGATATTTTTAAACAAGAAAGAACAATAATTGTTAAGTAGAGATTCACCATTAATACACTCAGGCAATAAATCTCTTTCCCAGCCCAGAGCTTCCTTCCATGACTTCTGATATATTAATATTTATTAATATATACTCTGAGATGAACTAAATGGTGGTTAGAAAACCATGAGTGTTGTAGGTCCATCTTTTTAAATACTCAAATTAGACTTTGCTTTAAGGATGATGGAACACTTTCTATTTTTGAAAACCATTTTTGTAATTTTATGTGCACCAATTTTAACTTAACCAAAATTTATCTTGATTAATCCTAAAGATACATCTAGTGATTGAAGCAAGTAAAGTAAGGAAAATAATGCTCACAACACCGAATGTATGAGGAAACCACAAAGGAAAAAAACCTAATACGGCCTAAGCCAGATAATCACTATGAATGTGGATTTACAAAGAACAAACACAAGTCTTACTCAACAACTCAATCCCCATGAGACTTGACGCACTTTTGATCTTCAACCACTCTTGTCATAGTGCCCACGCAGAAAATCCTTCTTCCACGATGCTCGTCGACAACACACGCGTCCACGTATGTCTCGGTGTCCACCGATATGGCTTGTAACGTCTACGATGTTGAACATGAACTCCTTTGCTTCTTCACTGCGAAACACCATGTTCAAGTGTAGAATAAACTCTTCTCGGTGCAAGAAAATATCCCGATAGAATATGTGAATGAAAACTCGGATCCCTAAAACTCTAAGGACGTTTTAAACTAGGAAAACCTTAGAAAATTATGTGCAGAAATGTACAGGTTCGTGTACTATTTTTGGACTGGACACCCCCGAAATTCTGATGGAAACACACATTTTATATTTTTCTTGAGTCGGTGGCTCTCTCGAACGACTTTAGTTGTCGCTCGAATGAGATGTCCATGTCGTTCGAACGACATGGTGATCTCGCTCGAATGACTGCTGATGTCGTTTGATGTTGTTTGAGCGACAGAGCGAATTAGAGTTCCAATTAAACATTACTCTAATCCGTCCTTATCAGAATAAAACAAAGTGTAAATAATTTCAAACACTATAAAAACATTTCTTTAATAAAATAACATCCTTAGCTTTATAAAAATAAATTTTGAGTCCCATTAACATTACGTATTAATACCTGTATGATCTCGGTATGCAATTGATCTTGAAGACGAAATATGCACCATAAACTGGTATGATGAATTATTTTAAGATTTGCCGCAACATCTTCAATAAACTTCAACACGTTATAGTTTGTGTGGGATCGTGACAATAAAATATACCTATGACTCAAACGTGTTTTGTTTCGGGAATAAGTCAAAACTATACAACTAACTCAATTGAAAATTTTGTCCTTACAAATCTCCCCCTTTGATTATTCTGGGACAAAACCATAAGTGAAATGCCTAAGTTAGGCAGTCAAGCCATATGACGCCTAAATCCCATCTCATAAAACCCAAAATCAAAAATTACAAGACAAGGCTAGTAAATGATGGTCCGACAAGTATGAACTGTCTGAATGTGATGTAGTCTTGAAACCTCGAATATCTTAAAGCATACCTGGACACATGAAACAGACAAATACGCTATGAAGTATGGAGTAACAAATGATATAAACAAATTTGTAAAATCAAATCTAAATCATTTGTTATGTAATCAAAACATGATATCAATATGTAAACAACATTTAAATCAGGATACCAATTTGTACCGATGCAAAAATAATATAATACCAATTTTTGTAAACCAATCAATATAAACTTGAAAGCATATGATCACAAATATGATACTAATAAGTAATGAAATAATTGTATATGCTCATCAAAAAAGCTCTCCCCCTTACATCACATACATCTCTCCCCCTTTTTATCTCGAATAGACAACCCAGTGAAAAGATAAACATATCTAGAATAAGACAAATGAATAAAGTATATCTAGATATCAATAAAACAACCAACTAGTAATGATCAAAGACCATCAAATCCGTAGCTAGAAAATAATAACCACACAACAGGAATCAATAATCTAAGTAAGTGTGACATAATGAACATAATGCAGCAAAATATAATCAAATCTATCAAAGTGAACTGCATACACACTGTCCATAAGCAACCCAACAGTACCAAATAATATGACCACATGAACTAGGGTATTGAAACAGAAGGAACCAAAAATCATAGACTAGTCGCTCGAACGACATTGGCTTCTCACGAGATGGCTTCGCATGACATTGACTTCTCGTTCGAACGAGAAACAAAAATTCTCACATCCAGTTCAGAAAAACATGTAGTTTCGTCCAGTGAAAAAATTTCTTAAAAAAACTAACTGGAAGTGGAAGAAAACTGCAAAACAATATCGAAAACAACAAAAACTATATTAGTTACATGCTAACATAGTACTGATGTGCTCAAACACTAACATGGAATGTATGGGCGTGAACTACAACAAATGAATCACAATTCCAGCACATCGAAAAGATCAAGAAGCTCTAACTGATAGCTATAAATCATCAAACTTTATCTTAGTCATATGTGACAATTAAAGTGTGAGCTTAATGAACTAAACAAACATCATGCACACAAATCTGAATTTTGACGATTCCACAAATAATAGCGTCATGATACGATTTTTCAACGTTAGGATTCGTGGTGTAAAGACGTTTAATTATCCATCCAAAATCCCTCAAATATATATCATATTTTTCTTTTGGAATGAACAAATTTGACCCATTTCGTATATGATTACTATTATTTCCTTTAAAAAAAATCGTGCTGTTTTAAATGGTGGCTTTTACGACGGGTCAATTTTGCACTCTCATATCCCTTTACCATGAATCACTCGTAATTTTCCAATTTCAATCCTCACAGTAAACGGTTCTTACATGCACACATCCTTCTTAAGTCTACTTATGCATAGATGACAAAATTGAGATAATAACGTCTCACCAAACTCAAATATGCAAGAGTAGTCAAACATTCATATAAACTCGTGCATGTGTGAAATTATGGCATATAAACAAAGACGAATCAAAACACATATCAACTTCGAAATAATAGCATAATAAAATGGTTAAGATCATTCTAAGCGTCAATAATTATGACCAAAATTCCTAGCCATAATATAATGAGTTGAGCAATCTTATTTACTGAAGTCATAAAGGTGGTGTCACATGCATAGAGCACGTGATATATGAATGAACTGGATGATTATGGAATCCTTCTATAAGCATGACATCTTTTAAGTAACAGATGCGAGAGAAGGTGCCATAACTGTTTGAATCCAGGCAACAAAAAATGATTGGATGAGTGTCACAGCTTGTTTAGCCCAAAGTAGCGGTTGATGCTTAATTATTGGCCACGGCCTGTCTGATCCCAGGCAGCGGACCTTATTTATTTTTGTGATTGTAGTTACATTATTTGGCATATCAATAAGACCCCAAAACATAGTGCCAAGAGGTGACGAGTTGATGTTGTGGTTGTTTCATATATGGCATTTGTCGCTGTATCTTTGTTCATGGTTTTCACAAGTTACCTAATAAGGATGCAGCAAGATGTCGTGGTCCATATTTTGTGATGCTTTATATTCCTACTCCCTCTTATATAAATGGGGTCACGCCTCTTTTCTTTATTACGTTTCCCATTTCCTTAAGAGCAAATCGAAGGCGAATTCTTGCCAGTTTCTCTTTGCCAATTTCAACGGCGTTTTGATGTGGTTCGAGTGGCGGTTTGAAGCAGAGCAAAGGCGGAGAAAACTCTTTTCATCAATTCTAAGGTAAATATCCTTCATTCTTTCTTTTACGCTATTTATTTTCTTAATTTTCTCTCTTCTTTTAAACTCATATCTGTTATTGGATTTTGCGAATCAATAATGTTTGAACATATTTTCCTTCATTTCGTGCTTGAACCCTTGTTTGTTGAGACTGAATAATTTTTTCTAGGGTTTCACTCAATCGGGTACCTATTTGGTTTGGTTTTTTGAATGCCCCAGATACGAGTAACAATTTTCTAGGATTTTTGGGTTACGGATTCTTATTTTTTCCAAAGTTTGGGATATATATGGGATTATATTTTTGGGTTTAGGATTTTGATGGGTTTTGGAATTCTAGTTTGGATCTTTACCTAGACCCCCTTTTGGATTTCGTTATTGGCTAAGAACACTAAGAACATGTTCTTGGTGTTCTTAGCCAAAAACCCTTGGGTTTTGGTTTTAGATCTTTAAAAGTTAAGAATTCGAATCTGTGACCTGTTTATCTCCTTGCCGCAGATGATAGTGGACTTGCATTAGGTTGTGGTTTTTCTTTAACCTTTGATCAAAATTCCCCCTGCTGTAGTCTTTATTAAACTGATTGGTTGCAGTCTTATTTACCTCATCTTGCTAAAAATTCCTTGCGCTATAGATATTAAATGACTGCAGCCTTCTTTTAATCTGTTGAATTTTCTTTATCTGGTTGTGACCTTAGTTTTTAACTATATTTATTATATATTATTTGTATCTGCTGCAGACTCTACCAGGCTTCTCTGTTAAAAGTGGATGTTGCACCTAACTGCGAAGTTCTTCTGCTTTTCAGGTATTACCGTGGCTTTATGAATTGGAACCCTTCAGAGTTCTTAGAGGAATTTTAGAAGACATACTTTGGTGTACCTCCTCTTAAAATACCTAATATAAATCCCCTAAAAGCTAGTGGGCCTTACTTACTCAAGGACTGCCCCAACTGCATCAAAATTGATTCTAATTCTGCAGACTCTTTTAATTATATGAATCTAAGGATGGCTACAGATGCAATGGAGGAGGATAATCATTATTGAAATAACCATCCAGTTGAAGTGAATGTTGTGGCTGGAGTTGGTACTTCTGTTGCTCCAAAAATTAGAAATAATCCTGATGAATCTTCTATCCACGATAAATCCTTTGAGAAGGCTCCCACAATATTAAAAATAGATGCACTATGAGCGAGGAGTGGATTGCTGACATGGCTACGGCCTTTTAGTTCCTTGATGGGACCATCTGTAATCTGTCATCTATGGAACAAAGGTTATGTTCCGCGGTTCCTAATAGGAGGATATGATTACCTCTTCATGCTTTAGTTTTAGGGTTGTAGCTTATAATTCCTGTCCCAATTAGAAGTATTTTTTATGACATGAACCTGGCCCCGGCCCAGCTAGACCCTAATGGCTAAAGGGAAATACTTTCTGCCTTGGTCATCTGGTAGGATCATTTTGACAAAGACACCACACCCAGAGAGTTCTTCCAATTCTATAGGCCAATGGAGAACTCCGTGAACAATCCTTGGTACTTTTACTTGGGTATGAGTGGAGACTGTTATTTATACACTAGCAGACCCTTCAGTGTTAAAAACTAGAAGGGTAAATATTTATTCGTGTCTAGGGGAGAGTGGAGAGATCTTTCCCAAGGAGAGTGAGTGTGAGAAGTGTTTTAGGATGCCACGGACTTGGGGCCGCCCCTCCAAAGAAGGTAAGATATTTCCGCGATATATTTTCTTACATTGTCTGTGTATATAGTTTTCCTGTACTTATTTTCTCTGGGGCACCTACTAACACCTATAATTACAAATCTTGACAACCTGAAACTTAAAAAAGGGTAGGCAAAAAGAGTTGAGTATGAGGCCAACCTATTTGACGCCTTCAAAAATTTTCCTGAGGTGGTCACATCCTTAACAATCTTTGATCAAGAATATTTTGCCTCCAAAACTAAACCCAAGAAGATGACCTACGAAGGTAATCTCTTCCATTTAATATTTCATCTGCGTCTTCATTACATCTGACCCTTTATAAACTATGTGTACTGAAGACTCGTACTAGGATTCATAGTCCTCAGGCGAGTAACACTCGCAATCGAGGGAGGATCTCTAGGCGTGACTAGGAGAGAACTGAATGTGGTAGGTCAGATCATGAACAGTCAGATCATGGCCAACAATAAAGGAACCACAAGAGCAATGGCGGATAAAATAAAAATATAAGGATTCTAGTCCATAGGGAGATGGACTAACATCTAGCCCAGTGTGGAGCCATATCCACCAGATAGGTAGCCAGGAGAGCTCTCAACACTCAGATGAAGTATCCTTTTCCAAGGGAAATTGAGGAGGAGGAGCCCATAAAGAATTTCATTGTCCCTAGGTTTAAGGTCTACGATGGGAAAATAGATCTTATAGACCATGTCAGGCAATATTGATTAACGATGAGCTTATGGAGTCATAATGACCACTCATGTGCAAGATTTGTCCTTCTAGCCTACTTGATTAGCACAAAAGTGGTTTGGAAGGTTGCCTAACATGTCGATAAAAAATTTTGTAGCTCTGGTGGAGGCCTTCATGGTGCGATTCATAACCATCAGCTCCCATCCCAAGCAGATGGATGCACTGCTTATGATGAAGAAAAAAATATAAGAGAACTTCCAAGACTATGCTAAGAGGTATTGGGAAGTTTTTAATAAGATAGAGTATTGCTCGGTGAAGGTTGCCATATAATCCTTAAAAATTGATCATCGACCACCTCATTACTGCACCAGTCCCTTACTAAGAAGGAGGATAGAACCATCGACGATCTTACGACCCATATCGAGAAGTAAGCCAAGGTGGAAGATGTGGTTCATCTTAATGGAGGGGATAATGGTATAGGAAAGAAGAACAAGAGGACAAAGAAGAACAATACCCAGAAGAAGGGAAACCATAACGATGACAAGAATAGATCTTAGAATGGAAACAAGGGAAATCCCTCCAAGGCATTCGAGGCTGTTAACACAGCCTTCAAGGAACCCATTTATAAAACTTTGAGCCAAATCAAAGGTGATACATTTGTTAAATGGCAAAAAATATGGGCGGTGACCCGACCAAGATAAATAATGTGTTAAGATGTGCATTCCATAAGGAGGGAGGCTATAAAATCGAGAATTTCAAGGCTCTGAAACCACATCTAGAAGAGTTAGCCCAAGAAGGGCATCTCAATGAGTACATCAAGAAAAAAGTTGACAAGGTCACAACAAAGGGAAACCAAAAATCAGATAACATCCTCGATGAGGATACAGGGCATCAGTTCGCAGTCATTCATAGGGCATCAAACCTTAAGCATATCTAAGGAACACCATTCAGATGGAACTCAAGAAGGTGACTACCGTGATGGAAGATTTTCAAATCAGCCCTGCTGAAGACCAGGAAAGAAAGCATCGATAACCAGAAGATATCAATTACACAAATCAGATCGTGTTCACCGAAGAAGATTTGGTCGATGTAAGGACTCCGCATCATGATACATTGGTGATCACACTCGGGATAGAAAATTGGGGCATATATAAGCTACTTGTGGACCATGGGAGTTATTCTGAAGTGACGTACCTGGAACTATTCCACAAACTGAAGCTGAATATTCCAGACCTCAAAGAGGCCACTATTCTGTTCGTGGGCTTTACAGGGAAGATCAAGATGCCGCTGGGGAATATCACCCTGCTAGTCAGGGAAGGAAGCATATCAAATTAAATTGAGTTTTTAATGGTGGACATTGAGTCCTCATACTATGATATTTTAGGAAGAGGTTGGCTTCATGCCATGAAGGTCGTACCATCCACCTACAATCAAAAGCTGAAGTGCTTATCGATTGGGGTGTGGTCGAAATTCATGGTGACCAGGATACATCCAGGAAGTGATTTATTGTAGCTATACTCCCAAAGAAAGAAAAGAAAAAAGGATAGATAATTATCTTAGGGGATCCCAAGAGGGGGATATTCCCTTCAAATAGTAACTACGGTACGATCGACCAGGGGTGGAGGAGACCATGGTCCACCTGGTCGACAGGGTTATTAAAAACTTGGAAGAATTTGCAGTCGATGACAACTTGATCGAAAGTAAGTTTATGATGGAAGTTACTCTCGTCGATCAAGAGAAAAAGAGTTGGTTGCATTTTTTAAGAGCAATCTAGACATTTTTGCTTGGGAACCATACGAATTACCAGGAATCGATCCTAGTGTAGCCTGCCACTGCCTCTACATCAATCCAACGTTCAAACCAATCATTCAAAAGGCTCGTCAAAAAACCCTTGATAAGGATAAGTCAATAGAGATTGAAGTAGGGAGGCTAATGGATGCAAGATCCATTAGGGAGCTTCAGTTCCCTAAATGGTTGTCCAATGCAGTGATTGTACCTAAGAGTAATGGAAAGTGGACGATGTGTATCGAATTTACTGAACTCAATAAGGCATGCCCCAAGGATAACTTCCCTCTCTTAAAAATAGATCAGTTGGTCGATGCTACAGCCACACATAAAAGTATGAGCTTCCTAGGGGCCTACTCTTGTTATCACTAGATCCCCCTACACGGACCCGACCAGGATAAAACCTCCTTTATAACCCCCATAGAGTTTTACCATTACAAGGTTGGTATCCAGGATGTTCAGTAGGAAGATGGGAGAAACGATGGAGCTATGCACTGATAATATGATAGTTAAAACCAAGAACAAAGCCAACCAACTTACAGATTTAGACACAACCTTTGAGATCCTTAAGAAATATCGGATGAAGCTTAATGCAAGTAGGTGTTCATCCGATGTCTAGTCAGGAAACTTTATTGGTTATCTAGTCACTAAAAGGATAATTGAGGCCAATATAAATCAGATCAACACTATCACTAGGGTCCAGCCTCCCCAGACCATTAGAGATGTCCAGAAACTCATCTGTATGATTGCCGCACTCAATCGCTTTATCTTCAAGTCTTAGAAATGCTATCGACCATTCTTCCAGTTGTTAAAGAAGGACAAGGGCCTAACATGGAACGGTGATTGTTCTCAAGCTCTGGAAGAGATCAAATCCTACCTTAGCAAGCCACCCCAATTGGTGATTTCGAATGATGGAGATCCATTATTCCTTTACCTTGCAGTTCCTACCTGGTATGCGAGAAACAAGGAAGCCAACATCTAATTTACTACACCAGCAAGACATTCATGGATGTAGAACAACGATATTTGCCTCTAGATAAGCTCTCTTATGCGCTGGTAGTTGTCTTGAGGAAGCTGAAGCATTACTTTGAGGCTTATTCAATAACCATAATCACTCCTTATTCCCCTCAAAGTCGTTCTGCAGAAGGCCGACCTCTCTGGATGAATCTCAAAGTGGTCGGTGGAACTAGGGAGGTTCAATATCCATTTCCAACCCAGAATAATGATTAAGGGACAGATCTCAGCACATTTCATTGATAATTTCAATGGAGATCAACCAATAAACTAACAAGATAATGAGCAGTCAATAACACAAGAAGCACAGTCTAAGGATTGGACCTTGTACGTTAATGGAGCCTATAATCTAAGGGGAAAATGTAGCAATTGTCCTCATCACTCCCGAAGACACACTGATTGAACAAGGGATTAGATTGGGATTTGAGGCCTCTAAAAATGAAGTTGAGTACGAAGCACTGATCGCCAATTTGCAAAAAGCCAAGCTACTGGGGACAAACTGCCTCTATGTATTTAGCGATTCCAAACTGGTCTCTAAGCAGGTAAGCATGAATTCAATGAAAAAGATTATTAAATTATGTATTACCTCCCCGTAGTAAGAGGTCTCATGGTAGACTTTGAGAAGGTGGAAATTCAACAGTTCCCTAGGGGGAAGAATAGTCACGTTGATGCTTTAGCGGACCTTAGTTTAGCAATCGACTCTGACTTAAGAAGAACTATTCAAATAGAGTTCCTCGCACAACTAAGCATCAACTAAAAAGTCATAGCCAAGAAAATTCTCTTAACAGATAAGGCCTCTAGTTGGATGAATCATATCGTTAATTATCTACGGAATGACATAATTCCAGATGACAAGAGGTCGACCCATCAAATTGGGGTTGAAGTTTCTCGTTTTTACCTTACCCATGGAGGAAAGCTTTATAAGAAGTCATTTACAAGCCTCTACCTCCAGTGCGTTCACCCACAAGACGTTGAGCAAGTTCTTAGTGATCTCTATGAAGGAATTTATGGCAGTCATGCAGGTGGGAGATCGTTGGCCTTTCGAGCAATAAAAGAAGGCTATTGGTGGCCTCTTATGCAAAGGGACACAAGTGACTACGTTTGCAAGTGGAAAAAATGTCAGAAGCACTCCCCCATGGTCAACCAGCCTGATAGCAACCTAAAATCCTTGACCAGCCCATGGCCCTTTGCTCAATAAGGATTAGACATAGTGGGACCACTACCTACCCCATCTAGGAATCATAAGTACTTATTAGTCGGTATGGACTACTTCACCAAATGGGAAGAGGCAGAACCATTGGCGAACATTCGATAATCTGCTAGGATAAGGTCCATCTGGCAAAACATTATAACACGCTTTAGGGTACCACGGATTGATATCATCGACAACGATATACAATTTAAAAGTGGCTTCTTTATAGGCTTTTGCGATGAGCATGGTATTAAGAACCACTTTAATTTCGTGGTGTATCCCCAAAGCAAGGGGAAGATAGAAGCTTCTAATAAAACCATGCTCGATGGACTAAAAAATGACTGGAAAGAGCCAAGGGTGCCTGGGTAGATAAACTTCCTCATTTTCTATGGGCTTATCGTACCACCCCCAGAAGACCAATTAAGGAAACACCCTTCATGCTTGCTTATGGAATGGAAGCTATCATCCCACTTGAAGCAGGTCTCCCTACTATGAGAACCACCCTGGTCAATTAAGGCCTTAAAGATGATTCACTACGCATTGAGATTGACCTAACATATGAACGATGAGATCTGGCCCTGATCAAGTTGTCTTCCTACCAATATCAACTGGACAAGCAATACAACAAGAGGGTCAACCCGAGGAAATTTATGATATGGGACTATGTCCTAAGGAAATTCCTGGGAAGTACCGAAAGACCATTAGATGACAAACTCGGACCAAATTGGGAAGGGCACTTCAGAGTCATCACATACCACCTTCAAGGAGCATATCACTTGGAAATGCTGGAGGGGAGGGGGGAGATACCAAGAACCTAGAACAGAGCAAACCTCAAGAAGTATTACTTTTGAATCTTCTTTATCTTTACTAGCACATTTAGTTTAAAAAAAATTATTTCCAAACTTATGTTGTCTAGACAGTATTTAATGAATAAAGGTCAGAGTGGCCCCTTAACTTCCTATTTTGCATTGGTCGCTTAATTCTTCTTGGCTACATAAATGCGCACCTTTTTCCAAATAATATATCCTTTGTGCATGTCTAAACTCCTAAGATTACGAAAAGTTATTCAACTTGTTTTCAATCACTTAAATGAAGTGCAGGGTTCATAGCAATTATAACAAGTCAATATCCACGTTTCAATTACTACATCCCTCGGGACCTTGTTACAAACACGAGGGACCTCATGGGTTTTCCCTGTAATAGAAAAAGCCCTATAGGGGATCTTAGGTAGAAAAGCCAACTTAAGTTGGTCTCCAACTTCGTTGGTTGCAAAAAGCTCCTCGGGCGAATGGCCCAATTACCGGGTGCATTCTCGCCATCATCTTACTTTGGCCTAAGAAAGTGTGGTGACACAACCTAAAAGGTAAAGTAAATGGAATGAAACTGCAAAGGCATGTTGGACTGGGAGAATGATCAATCACAAAGCAGCTTATGGATAACATTATCTTTTAAAATACCATTTAGTCAGCTAGAAAGCTCAAAATGATAGAACCAAAAACAACAAGGAACCCAATGTGGTCGATTAAATATTATAGAAGTAAATTAATATTCTTTGTTTTGTGAAGTATGCATGTTTAGTCAACACAGAATCAAAACATCAGAAACTAATAAATATAATTTTTTCATTAAATAGAATGAGGAGTTACATTTACAAAAGAAGACCAAACAAATACACCCAAGCTCAGGATGTCTCAGGGTGTCGAGCAAGGTAAAAGGTAATAGCCGCCCTTTGACCATCATTTGGTTTGGGGGCAAGCTCTTTCACATCATTCACTACATCAAAACTGGCGATTGGTCACGGCCAAAATCCCTGACCAAAACTGTGGGTCGCAGACTTGGGCCGTGACCATTTCGAGCGTGACCATTTTCGTGGGTCGCGGCCCAAGTCCGTGACCAAAAATTGGTCACGATCGAGAGGGGGTCACGGCATATGGTCGCGAACTTAGGCTGTGACCCATGCCATGACGAGTCGCGACCCTCATCTGTGACCCACAACCATGACAAATTGGTCGCGGCCAAAGTTTGGGACCCACTACCGTGACAAAAAAAAAAATGGTCGCGGCCCTCAGTCGTGACCCACAACTGTGACAAATTGGTCGCGGACAAAGTCCGCGACCCACGACCATGACAAAAAATAAAAAAAATTGGTCGCGGTCCAAGTCCGAGACCCATGACCGTGACGAAAAAAGGAAAAAAATGATCGTGGACTTTAGCCGTGACCCATAACCGTGACCAAAAATATAAGAAAAATGGTCGCGGCCCAAGTCCGCGACTATTTTTATGAGTGACGAAAAAAATAAAAATGGCATATTTAACTATAATTTAAAAAAAATGTATTTTTTGGTCCAATCCTCAAATTGGGGGTCCTGTGAGTGCACCTAAAATTGGGGGTCCAATCACAAACTGCGAATCGAGAACGTTGTTAATAAATAAATATATATACAAACTTATAAATATTAAGTGTCTTAATAATTCACAGACCAAAATAAAATTGGGCAGAGTTTCCTCTATTTTCTTGACATTCCAAAACCTGTAAATGTAAAACCTACTTATTATAAAGCCCGCACGGCCATAAAGTTCAACAATCAAATTATAAAAGCCCGCACGGCCATAAAACTAAACAATAAAAGTCAGCACGGCTGTAACACAAAAAATAAAATCCTGAATGTCCACAACATATAAACAATCTTCATACTGTAGACCATTGCATCCTTCGTTTGTTCCGCGTTCAAAAATCCTACAAATGATAGGATACATAAAAAAATATCAGTAACCAAAAAGTTTTACAAAAAATTTAATCAAGCTGAAAAATTGCATATATGAGTTAAAATTATCAGTAACCAAGTAAAAATTTGCAAATTATTGTCGTTTTGAGACCCGCGGCCGCGGGGTCAGTTCCTACGAGTTACATTGGTCCCGTGGGAGGCGTTGGTGCCACCCACGGGGCCGTTCGGGGGCTGTTTCGAGTTTTCACCCTCTAACGCAATGTTTTGCTTAAGTCTAGAAATATGCAAATTACCATCGTACTCTCAAACCGAGAGACCTGCTGCTACGGGGTCAGTTCCTACTAGTTACATTGGTCCCGTGGGAGGTGTTGGTTCCACCCACGGGGCCATTCAGGGGCTGTTTCGACTTTTCACCCTCTAACACCATGTTTTTAAGCCTAAGTCTAAAAATATGCAAATTACCGTCATACTCTCAAACCGGGAGACCCGCGGCTGCGGGGTCAGTTCCTACGAGTCACATTGGTCCCGTGGAAGGTGTTGGTGCCACCCATGGGGCCGTTCGGGGGCTGTTTCGAGTTTTCACTCTCTAACGTTATGTTTTTAAGCCTAAGTCTAGAAATATGCAAATTATCGTCATATTGTCAAACCGGGAGACCCGCGACTGCGGGGTCAGTTCCTACGAGTTACATTGGTCCCGTGGGAGGTCTTGGTGCCACCCACGGGTCCGTTCAGGGGTTGTTTCGAGTTTTCACCCTCTAACGCCATGTTTTTAAGCCTAAGTCAATAAATATGCAAATTATCATCGTATTCTCAAACCGGGAGACCCGCAGCTGCGGGGTCAGTTTCTACGAGTTACATTGGTCCCGTGGGAGGTGTTGGTGCCACCTACGGGGCCGTTCGGGGGCTATTTCGAGTTTTCACCCTCTAACACCATGTTTCGCTTAAGTCTAAAAATATGCAAATTACCATCGTACTCTCGAACCGGGAGACCCGCAGCTACGGGGTCAGTTCCTACGAGTTACATTGGTCCCGTGGGAGGTGTTGGTGCCACCCACGGGGCCGTTCGGGGGCTGTTTCGAGTTTTCACCCTCTAACGTCATGTTTTTAAGACTAAGTCTAGAAATATATAAATTACCATCGTATTCTCAAACTGAAAGACCCGTGGCTGTGGGGTCAGTTCCTACGAGTTGCATTGGTCCCGTGGGAGGTGTTGGTGCCACCCACGGGGCCGTTTGGGGGCTGTTTCGAGTTTTCACCCTTTAACGTCATGTTTTTAAGCCTAAGTCTAGAAATATACAAATTATCATCGTATTATCAAATCGGGAGACCCGCGACTTTGGGATCAGTTCCTATGAGTTACATTGGTCCCATGGGAGGTGTTGGTGTCACCCACAGGGACGTTCGGGGGCTATTTTGAGTTTTCACCCTCTAACGCCATGTTTTTAAGCCTAAGTCTAAAAATATGCAAATTACCGTCGTATTCTCAAACTGGGAGACTCGCAGCTGCGGGGTCAGTTCCTACGAGTTACATTGGTCCCGTGGGAGGTGTTGGTGCCACCCACGGGGACGTTCGGGGGCTTTTTCGAGTTTTCACCCTCTAACGCCATGTTTTTAAGCCTAAGTCTAGAAATATGCAAATTACCGTCGTATTCTCAAACCGGGAGACCCGCGACTGCGAGGTCAGTTCCTACAAGTTACATTGGTCCCATGGGACGTGTTGGCACCACCCACGGGGTGGTTCGGGGGCTGTTTTGGGTTTTCACCCTCTAACGCCATGTTTTTAAGCCTAAGTCTAGAAATATGCAAATTACCATTGTGTTCTCAAACCGGGAGACTCGCGGCTGTGGGGTCAGTTCCTACGAGTTACATTGGACCCGTGGGAGGTGTTGGTGCCACCCACGGGACCGTTCGGGGGCTGTTTTGGGGTTTCACCCTCTAACGCCATATTTTTAAGCCTAAGTCTAGAAATATACAAATTATCATCGTATTCTCAAACCGGGAGTCTCGGGGCTGCGCGACCAGTTCCTACGAGTTACATTAGTCCCGTGGGAGGTGTTGGTGCCACCCACGGGGCCGTTAGGGGGCTGTTTCGGGTTTTCACCCACTAACGCCATGTTTTTAAGCCTAAGTCTAGAATTATGCAAATTACCGTCGTATTCTCAAACCGGGAGTCCCGCGACTACGGGGTCAGTTCCTACGAGTTACATTGGTCCCGTGGGATGTGTTGGTTCCACCCACGGGGCCGTTCGAGGGCTGTTTCGAGTTTTCACCCTCTAACGCCATGCTTTGCTTAAGTGTATAAATATGCAAATTATTGTCGTATTATCAAACCGGGAGTCTCGCCGCTGGGCGATCAGTTCCTACGAGTTACATAGGTCCCGTGGGAGGTGTTGGTGCCTCTCACGGGGCCGTTCGGGGGTTGTTTTGAGTTTTCACCCTCTAACGCCATATTTTTAATACTGCTTTTTTCTTGTTTAATGTTTGTGAGATCTGCAACACTTTTAATAAGGCTGCTGTTTGCTTTGTTCCCCATAATGAAGCTACTCTTTTTGCAATTAATTGAAAGACCTAATTATTTTTCATATAACTTTAGAAAATCCATTAGAATATGTAGACAACTTTTAGAACCCTAAGTGAAAATGATAAGGTCATCTGCATAACTAAGATGGCTAATTGAATCTCATCCTCTAGGATAAGAGAAGGATTTAATTTTTCGATTTAGCATGAGATTATGAAGACCTCTATTTAAAGCTTCTGAGGCTAAAATGAAAAGGCTTGCATAGATGTTGCATCATTCCCTGACTAAGTAAGATGTTGTCTAAATGTTTCTATTTTTGACAAAACCTAATTCTAATGGGTAAATGAGGCTTAGAAGAAAAGAAGAAAGTCTAGAGTTGAGGATTTTTTAGAAAGTTTTATAGGAGACATTGCATAGACTAATTGGTCTAAAGTCAGTGCAAGAGGAGGGGTTTGGAATTTTAGTAATAAGGCATATTTTGGGTCTCTCCCCGGGATTTTGGAATTTCAGCTCTAAGAAATAAGGATTGAATAGTTGACACTAAATATTTCTTGATAATGCCCTAACATTGAATAAAGAACGAGTTGTTGAAACCATCTAGACATGTAACACTCTTTGGATTAATACTTTTAAGAGCTTCCAAAATTTCTATGTCATCAGGAATCCTTTCCATATCTTCATTCATTTGGTTAGTCACCAAGGCAGGGATATAACTTAACACTTCAAATGACTCAGTAGAACGTGCAGTGAATAAATTTTAAAAATAATAAATAACAGTGTTAGACATTCCTTCAATTGACTCCTCTAAGTTGTTGTCCTCATTTTTTATTCTATGAATCAATCAATTCATTCTATGTTGATTCACCAATGAATGATAGTATTTAGAGTTCCTATCTCCATTTTTAATCCACTGCCTTTTGAACTTTTGAAACCAGAATTACTCCCCAAATGATAAGGCATCATTTAATTTAGCCTTAACTTTGTTCAGCTCCACTAAAAGTTCCTCAGTTTTATTCTCTTCATAATGGATCTCAGCTTTGAGAACCTGCATATATATATACTGGTATGCTACTCAGTACACTGCATATATATATATATATATATATATATATATATATAGCAGTACACTGCACATATATACGACTCACATTGGTCCCGTGCGAGATGTTCGTGACTCTTACGGGACCGTTTTGTGTTCGTTTTGCGTTTTCACCATTCGATGGCATGTTTTTATGCTTCAGTCAAACTTTTTGCCAATTTACGTCGTACACTCAAACCGGGAACCCCGTGACTACGCGATCAGTTCCTACGAGTCGCATTGGTCCCGTGCGAGGTGTTCGTGACTCTTACGGGACCATTTTGTGTTTGTTTTATGTTTTCACACTTCGATGGCATGTTTTTATGCTTAATTCTAACTTTTTGTAAATTTATGTCGTACACTCAAGCCGGGAGCGTCGTGACTACACGGTCGGTTCCTACGACTTGCATTGGTCCCGTGCGAGATGTTCGTGACTCTTGCGGGACCATTTTGTGGGTGTTTTACGTTTTCACCGTTCGATGGTATCTTTTTATTCTCAAGTCTAACTTTTTGCAAATTTAGGCCGTATACTCAAACCGGGATCCCTGTGACTACCCGTTTGGTTCCTACTATTAACATTGGTCCCGTGCGAGTTGTTCGTGACTCTTACGGGACCGTTTTGGGGCTTTTTTACGTTTTCACCCATCGATAGCATGCTTTTATGCTTAAGTCTAATTGTTTGCAAATTTATGTCATACACTCCAACCGGGAGCGCCGCGACTATGCGGTCAGTTCCTACGAGTTACATTGGTCCCGTGCGAGGTGTTCATGACTCTTACGGGACGTTTTAAGGTTGTTTTACGTTTTCACCCTTCGATGGCATGCAAGTCTAACTTTTTACAAATTTACGTCGTACACTCAAATCGGGAGCCCCGTGACTATGTTGTCGGTTCCTACAAGTCACATTGGTCCCGTGCGAGGTGTTCGTGACTCTTACCGGACCGTTTAGTGGCTATTTTAGGTTTCACCCTTCGATGGCATGTTTTTATGCTCAAGTCTAATATTTTTCAAATTTGCGTCGTATACTCAACCCAGAAGCCCCGTTACTACGCGGTCGGTTCCTACGAGTCACATTGGTCTCGTGCGAGGTGTTCATGACTCTTAACGGACCGTTTTGTGCTTGTTGTACGTTTTCACCCTTTGATGGCATGTTTTTATGCTAAAGTCTATTTTTTTACAAATTTACGTCGTACAATCTAACCGGGAGCCCCGTGACTACGCGGTCGGTTTCTATGAGTTACATTAATCCCGTGCGAGGTGTTCGTGAATCTTACCGGACCGTTTTATGGCTATTTTATGTTTTCACCCTTCGATGGCATGTTTTTATGCTTAAGTCTAACGTTTTACAAATTTACGCCATACACTCAAACCGGGAGCCCCGTGACTACGCGGTCGGTTCCTACGAGCCACATTAGTCCCGTGTGAGGGATTCGTGACTCTTACGGGACCGTTTTAAGGCTGTTTTACATTTTCACCCTTCGTGACTTTTTACAAATTACCTCATTAGGATATTTCACTATTTGAATAAAATATATCATAGGAGAGTACAATCTCAATCTAACAAAATATATCATTTAACTTGTACCCAAAATATATCATTTAACAAAATATATCGTTTAAATTTTTGGCCATGCTCAATAAGGAAGTTAGTGGTCAGGAATTTCTATGAGTATTAAAGCAACTATATTTATTTTGTCTAAGAAAGTATATTTACAATGTGAAATGACGTTCACCTGTAATCAATGCATGCCACTATAATGTGTCTTTCTACTAACTGCTATCCTAAAAGAGAACCCCAAGCTTTATACCTACATTACCAAAGAATACAGAGACCTCAATGGGAATTACCTCAATAGGAATTACCTGAATAGTGTGAAATGACTCATCAACAACAATTTGATAACATCATTCCACGAATACAAAATGTAAAATTGAAAAATAAATGAAAACCAATCCAAGTAGGCAATATGTAAACCTTGATCCGCTTGCTTTCAATATGTAAACCAATCCATAGAGAATGCATATATGCAGATGCATATGTGCATATATGTTGCATATATGCATATATGCGCATATATGCTGCATATATGCCGCATATATGCAGCTGCATATATACAGATGCATATATGCACATATATGCATATATGCAGATGCATATATGCAAATTATCATCGTATTATCAAACCGAGGGTCCAGTGATCGCGCGGTCAGTTCCTACGAGTTACATTGGTCCCGTGGGAGGTGTTGGTGCCACTCACGGGGTTGTTCGGGGGTTGTTTCGGGTTTTTGCCCTCTAAAGCCAACGATAGAGATAAATAAATGAAAACATATCTATTCTAAACAAAAGAACCGATAAATCACCTACCATTTGCACAAATAGCAGGACAATATACTTAAAAGTAGATGAAATTCATAAATTAATGTAAAGTGCTAATACAATGTCAATATCATAATAGGATACAAATAAGATTGATGAGGATAAAATAATATTTTGATACTCAATCTTCCTCTAAATTAACTAAAAGATCCTTCAAATTAGGGTTGTCATCAAGAGCTGACTGGAACTCTTTTGGAGCCTTTAATTCGTCTACTTCAGTAGTCATACCCTTTGGTGCATGCACAACAATAAACCAATTTCCACCGTTTATGCACTTCGAGTAGAATACCTTCTTTACATTCTGAAAGGCACAAATAAAAGGCTCGTCGACTATGTGGTCTTTAGTCTTCAGCTTTGATAAATCTACCATAATAAGTTTGGAGTTGGGATCAACTTTGCAAGCATTCGTTGTATCCTCCACCTTTACCCAATCACAATAGAATACGGTTTCTGTGAAATCCAAGTAATCAAGTTCTAGGATTTGTTGAATTATCCCATAATAGGTTAGCACCGTATTCTTTGGATTTTTATCACTTTTGCTAGCGATACAGGTGGTCAAGGCAGAAATTGATATTCCACTATTTTGCGTCAAAATATTTTCCTCATATGGATATGAAATGAAATCAAAATCGTTGGTGTGGAATTTCTTAAACTCTTTCGCACGAAAACTATGACCTTTTGCTAGGCGTGCAAGTCTGGAAGAGACATCACCTCTTTTTAAAAGCTGCATTTATTAATGAATTTGTATTAGGGCATGTTTTTACCACACATGAATAAATAACCGCACACATAAGATGTGAAAAGTACCTCTTTTGACACCCATGCCCTAAAGTCAGTTGTCGTCCAATTTCTCCTTTGATTTTGGATAATTTCGTTCTCGTACTTCCTACCGAAAAATTATAGAGTTTAGATCATAAAATAAAAAATACATATAATCAAAGAAGAAGAATTCAGTAGATACTCACTCTCTCCAGTCTTGGACTTCATCTTGCGATTCGAAGACATGACGAGTTGCTTGCTCGTATTGTAGGTTTGTGAGTTTCACCTCTTTAGGGTTCCCAAACAATGATTCGTCCTCAAACTCGTCAGGTTCCTCTATCACTCATTCTCCACGAGGATTAAACCTCCTCACCTCTTGTTCTAGCATATGTTCCCTAGTGTATAGCGATGATTCTACCGTTACGTATTCTTCAGCAATTGACCCTCCAATATACCGTGTATTCTTTACATAATCTTTGAAGGCTTTCATCAAGCGCTCAAAAGGATACATCCAAAGATACCTCACGGGACCACATAATAAAGCTTCATCGCATAAATGCACAAGCAGGTGGATACTGATATCGAAGAATGACGGAGGAAAATATTTCTCTAATACACAAACTGCCTCGGCTAAAGTTGATTTCGCAGCTTTAATGTGCCTTATGTTTACCATTTTTTCACAAAGTAGGGTAAAACACAAACTGATTTGCATAATTTCCCGACGGAGATCTTTGTGTTCAGAGAAGCAATGCCGAAATAACAACGGGATTAATTGGATGATTACGTGACAGTCGTGAGACTTGCACTGTTTCAAGTCATTTTCTCGGTAGATTACTACCCTACGTAAATTACCAGAATAACCGGTTGGAGTCTTCAAGTTGAACAACGTGTCTAAGAGGATCTTCTTCTCACTAGTAGTCAAAGTGAAAGCAGTCGGGGGGATAGAAATTCTTCCTGTCGTTGGATCATTTTTTAACCAAAGTCTCTTCTTTATTTTCATATCCTGTAGATCTCGGCGGGCACGCTCTCCATCTTTAGAATGAGATCCACCCAGACATGTTCCTATCAAATGTTCTGCAACATTCTTCTCTGTGTGTATCACATCAATTATATGCCTTACACGATGATCTTTCCAATACAGCAAATCAAAAAATATTAATCGCCTAGACCATGGCTTCTCTTTACTAGGGTCTTTCGGATCCTCCCTAGCTTTACGCTTCAGGTTTACAAACTGGGGGTGTTTGCCTACGTACCTATTCCTCGCAGTCGCAGACACCGCCTTCTCCTAAATTTGCTGACCAGAAAGTCAAATAGGTTCCGTTCTGTGCTCGTGACCGATAGGCAAAAAGTTAGACTTATCATTCCTAAAAGGGTGACTGGTTGGAAGAAATCTACGATGACCCGTGTAACTCAACTTACCACTATGTTTTAACCAACAGGCTTCAGTTTCCTCCCCACACATGGGACATCCATAATAACCATGAACATTACAACCGAACAAGGTCCCATAAGCAGGAAGATCATGGATCACCCACATCACCATTGCTTTAAGTGTGAACTCTTCACCCTTATGAGAATCGAACGCTGTCACGCCTATATCCCACAACTCTTTAAGTTCTTCAATTAATGGTGCTAAGAATATATCAATATCATCACTGGGAGCCTTCGGCCCGGGTATCAACAAAGATAACAATGTGAACTCCTTTCTCATTCATAATGTCGGAGGAAGACTTAAAGGCGCCATAAGAACTGGCCAATAACTCTGACTAGTACTTAAATTACCGAAAGGGTTAAACCCATCGGTTGAGATTGCAAGACAAACGTTGCGCGGTTCCTTTGCAAATTCATGGTGTTGTGCATTTGAAATTTTCCAGATGAGTGAATCAACCAGATGACGCATCAAATTCCCACCCACCTCGCATCGAGCATGCCATGTCATGGCCTCCGCTATCCACGGTACAGTAAAAAAATGTTTTAACCATGGCCCAAGTGGAAAATACATCAAAACCTTTTATGGGACTTGCGAGCACTTGCGATTTTTTGCATGTTTGTCATCTCCATTCTCACAAACCATATATCTAGGCTCACTGCATACAGGACATTCATCCTTCTCTTCGTGCTCGTTTCGGTACAATATGCAATCATACTTGCAACCATGAATAGATTTGTATTTCAAACCTAAACCCTTAAAACTCTTTTTCATGGTAGGATAATTATCTGGTAACATGTTCTCTTTTGGGAGAATTTCTTTAACCCACTTAAGAATTCCGGTTACGCTGTTTCCAGACAAACCAAATTGACTCTTCAAATTATGCAAACCAATCATTGCATATAATACCGAGTGATCTTCATCGCAATCTTTATACAACGGTCTAGCCACATCGGCTCTGAACCGTATGTATTCCCGATCTCCTAGTAGTTCAGCATCAATTTGTTCATTTACTTGGTCATAATGCGCACTATTAGTATCCATAGGTTGGTGGTTTTGTTGGTTGTGGAGTCCGTAAGCATCATCAATTAAGTCGGTCAATGGACGATGTGTTGGGGAATCATGTACCACTTCTACTCCTTGAGGTTCCGTTACACGGTCGGGTGCTGGTAATTCTTCTGGAACATAAGGAACAACTTTTTCACCATGGTATGTCCATATTATATAGTCTTGACAGATTCCCCACTTTAGTAAATGCAACTCAACAACTTCCAATGACTTATATTTTCTGTTAATACAATGAGTGCACGGACACGGAATCTTCTCACTTTTAAGATTTTTGGAAGCGTATTTAACAAATTCATAAACGCCCTTTACAAGATTATTTGATATCCGGTTAGTCTCTCCCATCCACTCTTTGTATTGTGGGAAATTCATGTAATAATCTTCAAATTTCAGTCCTGTGGTAATAGGTTAAAAAATATTATTACAACTGAAACAAAAAGAATATTCTTACGATTGAAACAAAAAAAATATCATTCCAAACGAAACAAAACCAATATTCTTACAACTGAAACAAAAAAAATATCATTCCAACTGAAGCAAAACCAATATTCTTACAACTAAAACAAAAAAAATTATTACAAGTGAAACGAAAGAAAATATTATTAAATCTTGGCCAACAAATAAAGTGCCCAAGTAGTAAAAGATTTTGCATAATTCCTCAATTCCATCCCATCCCCGCTGTTAAAGTACACAGGTACATCTCCGCAGCCACTGTATATTTCATCTACCATTATTTTAGCCCCACCCTTCTCCAAAGGTCGGTGATGTACTAGAGTTCTAGGAACCCTGGAGATGAGTATGCACACACCAACAAACCTCGAATTGCTCATGTCCTTGATATAGTACTCTTCGCCATAGTCACTGTGAGTTGTTGACGATGATCCGAGCCCCGTGATTGGCGGAGGTGCAGGGGAGGGGAATGTTGGAGGATGAGGCATTTGAGAGGGGAATGTTGGAGGGGAAGGATGTGTGAAACCTTGAGTAGGAGTAGGGTAAGGGTAACCTTGAGGAGGCATTGGGGGACTATAACTTTCAAAAAAGTTCACAAGTTTCCCAATTTGATTTGTCAATAATCCCAGGGTATTTTTAATCTCATGGACATCCCCATCGGTCTTCAACTGGTGCTCCTTTTGGGGTGAGATACAATTCTTGACCGAAGACAGCTCGTCCACAAGAGGTGCAATGTTTTGAAGTTTTGTTTTTGGCATATGTGAGCCAACACCTCTCGTCCTCCCCCTTTTGTCCTTTCCAAAGGTCTTAGTCAGGGCATCATTTTCAAGGTCAAAGTCATCAGTAGGGCTCGAATCGGATTGACTGCTGATGGCCTCTATTGATTCCAGTGTCTTAGCCAAGTGCGACGGGAATTTATTATCTTTGTCCCGTCGAGCATGAAGGAATAAGTTGGACCGATTTGGGTTTTTACCGGCATTTGGACCATCTTTTGTCCTACTCTCCCATTCTTCAAATCCTCATATGATTTGGATCCCAGCCCATGGATATCAATTTTTTGTGCCTTATTTTTTTTGTTTTGATCCCTCTGGACCAACTTTTTTTCCTTCGCCTCATTCTCCAAAAACTTATTCCACTGATCCAACGACATTTCAACATTGGGAGGCATTCTCTCTTTCAAAGCCAAAATATCTGAGCTCGCTGCCTCTTTTGGGAAATGTTTCTTCCGAAGGTTTCTCCTGTATGTCCTCAATCCTTCAGCAACCCGAGATAGAACCTTATTCTTGGAATGGTCAGGAAATGAGAAATGCTTGCAAAGTTGGTCATGTATGTCATCTTTGACAGCTTGATCAACAGGGTTCCAATTGTCTGGTCCACCGACTCCCACGTTCATTTTTCCCAGCGATAAACACCGGGCTTTAAAGTTCAGCACGTCATTCCTATCACCCGTCGGGTTATTCCCGAGAAGGGAGAAGCCAATAGGCTTCTTTTCATTTGAGCGGGAGGCATCATGAGTGTTGGATGGGGGCATTAAAGCAACGGGAGTGCTGGATTGGGGCGTAGGAGCACTTGGAGTTGGACTTGGTGAGGAATGAACCATTGGTGGAGTTGTGAATTGCTCAGCCATTGGTGTTGAGAATCCGGGTTCTGCACGAGATGGTGAACCTCATTGTGGTGTCACCTCGGCACTTGGTACCCTTGGGTTGTTTCCTCTCGACATTATCTACAAAAATTAAAAAAAATATAAGTGACTAAATAATTATAGTAATATGAAATTATAAATAATTAATCAAGCTTAATTAGTTATATATATATAGATAGATAGATACCTTTTCAAAGTAAGACTTTAGAATAAGTTCAATGAGTCTGATCTGCATCCATTCGGTATTAGTTTTTAAGAACCTATGAATTTTTGCAAGTGGCCAACTAGAAGGAAGGGTATCTATGATTGATGTGTAGATGTCAGTGACATGAACTCGAAATCCCCTATTTCTCAACTTGTTGGCAAGATTCAATTTTACGTGCATGTGGCGCGAGACATCACAGTCTACGTCAATGCTCTCTGTACGCAGTTGTATCCATAACGGGTGGATTTTTTTTCCGCCTTCTCCAACAACGTAACCAAGGTCAGGGCTATGTCGGGATTATGTGTGTGAAATATATTTTGTATAACGTCATCCCAGTTTTTTGGTAGAGAAAATATAATACGATCGAACAAGTAATCTTGTTGGATATCAAATTTACGATTTACAAGGTAGTTAAATTGTTCGATCTTTTTATTTTCGTACCTATAAATATGAGTACCCTCTATATGACGCACGCTAATAAAAGAGTTATGTGTGTGGTCTAATTGCAACCTCTCCCACTCTTGTTGACAGTAATTATCACCGTGCCTCATTTTTCGTGAGAAAAGTATACGAGGGCATGAATACGAGTCCTGATATTAAGGTTTAGGTTTGAAAGTTATGAGAGTTTAAAAGTATACGTGAAATCCCAACAACAACCCGCCATAATTGTTTATAACACATATTGTAGTACTTACACACCTATTGTAGTACTTACACACATATTGTAGTGCAAAAAATCACGACATGCATATAACCCCTTATATAATATGATGGCACGCATATGGACCCCCAATAAAATCACGACAAGGTGGATATATATTTTTTTACTCATTAAAATCCATTTAATTATATTTTGTCAAAAAAATACAATCTAGGGTTTATTGGCATAATTTATACATACACGCACATACAATCTACGGTTTATTGACATAATCTATACATACACACACATACTATTTAGGGTTTACTAAACCCTAATATTTTTTTTTGCCATAAATCTATACATACACACACATAACAATCTATACATACACACACATACTATATAGGGCTTATTGATAAAAAAACAATTTATTTGTTCATAGTTACACACATAAACATACATATACACATAAATCTATACATACACACACATATAAACATAAATCTATGCATACACACACATACACACATACAAACATAAATCTACAAATACATACACATAAATTAGGGCAAATCACGAAATCCAACTGAAATCAAAATGAATCAATACATACTAGGGGTTAATCCAAATGAAAACCAACTGAAATCGCACAAATTCAACTTAAATCCACACAAAATAGCAAGAGCCCTTGCAAATCGAACATAAATCCCCACGAAATCGCACGAGACAGCCTAAACAATCACAGCAACGAAATGACAAAGCAGCGGGTTGTTTTTTTATACCTGACTCTGGTCACGACCTAGAGCCCTGACCCCCATGCGCGCGACCAATAAATGAGTCTGTCTTGCACCTGGTCACGGCCAAGAGTCGTGACCCACCATCCGCGACCCTCCATGCTGCTTGAATGAGGTATGGTCACGACCCATAGCCGTGACCCATACCAAGAAATGGTCACGGCCTCCAGACGTGACCCTCAATGTCTGTGTTTTCTACTTCGTCGTGTCTTTTGTCATGGCCCAAGTCCGTGACCCATCCGCGACCAGTTTGGAGGGAATTTTGGCGCAAAATTTGACGCCAAGCTGGTCACGCCCAGGTCACGGTCTAATTTCGTGACCCACTGTGGTTAGGGATTTAGTCCGTGACCACTTCCAGAGCATGGATAATTTAGTGTGGTAATAAATATGGTCACGCCAAATATTAAGTGGGTCATGGCCAAAGTCTGCGACTAGCTGGTCACGGCCCAAGTTCGCGATCCACTGGGCTTGACCATTCGCAGGATTTGGTGTAGTGACTATCTCGGTCGTGCTTCAATAAATGGGGTGGAATTGCATTAGTTGTAATCCGATGATCGTCCATTGAGAAATGATTATAATTAACTGATGTTCTTTAGGAGTCTTAACCTCCCTTAGAGCGCTCAACCATCCGCGAGAGAAGGATGCATCTTTGGCTTCCTTAAGCCTTGCCGTGCATCTACCCAGCCTACAATATAACCCTTCGACCAGGCTTCTCGAGGACTATCTTAAATGTGTTCCTCAATTTTTTGACACGCTCCTTGATCTTAGCAGCGTTAAACTTCAGCCTAGCTACCTCCCTCCTCAGAGCATCATTCTTGGCCTAAAGGACTTCAGACACCTGTCTAACCTCAGTGCTCTCTAGGAGTTTGGCCTTCAAAAAAATTACTTCCTCTTGGACAGAAGCTCAAATCTCCTTCATCTCTTAGAGGTCGTCTTTTAATTTGGCGACCAGTTCAGATTGGTCATTTTATTGTTGATTTCTTACCCTCAAATATTTACAGATCTTTACAAAGGATTTATAAGCTTTTAAACTGATGTTCGAACCAAGTATCAGCCATAGACCAGATCCAGCCGAGATATATTCATCTAGATCAATGGTGTACAATCATCAAAATAAGTAAAATTCAGCAAGTACAAACAAAGGTATAAGTGGAAACAAAACAAGAACATTTTTTCATTCACTTCTAAAAAAGGGGGTGGCCTAGGCCAATATAATAGGCTCTAAGGGACAGTTACATTTTACCAAAAGAGAAAAGGAAAAGGGAAAAAACTTGTACAAGGAAGGAAAACAAAATCCTAGTATACAAGTTTTGTCCTGTCGCCTATTGTTCTTCCACCATGGCATTCCCCTTGATAGCAGCTTCAGAGCCTTGGCCACCTTTAACCTCACCCTCAGCGGGGACAATCTCTGTGCCAGCAGGCCGACCATCTTAACCTTATCCTTCTTGTTCATATTGGTCAGGGCCAGGGGAATGGACGTTTAAGAGATCGGATTCAGTAGGGGTTCTAGTTACCTTCAGGACTTGGTCCCAACCCTTTTTAAGGCAACTTTGCATCCATAAGTGAGCTGCCCCTCTGCATTATCATAGGCTCTGTTAAATCCTTCATGGTAGCTAGCGTCCTTCTCCTGATCAAGATTACCTTTTATTTTGGTGACCTTAGATAACAATCTATGATTCTTCTTCTTATCAACGACTTTCTTTTGGGACCCGTTGATCTCATCAAAGGCCTGGGACATCTTGCTCTTCTCTTGGTACCAGGCCTAGCAAGCTTTAGTAATGGCCTCTTTCTTAGCCTTTAGAGCATCTTTCTGATCCTGTTCCTTTCTGGACTTGTTAACATGATAGCCCAAAATATTTATAAAATCAGACAATAACTGCATGAAAAGAAGAAGAACCACAAGTTTGGTATGCGGAAAGGGAAATCGGGAGAAAGAAAAATAATTTCAGCGCAAAGACTTACTAGGACCATCCCCTAAGCAGTCTTTATGGCAAACTGTGATGATCCTAACCTCAAAGAGTGCTCACAGTCAACAACTAGCACTACCCTCTTCAGCAATTCAGGGGCAAGGTGCGGGTCATAACCCACACTAACCCCCTCAGCAGTAGTTGTAGGAGACAACCTTCTCTTGGACTTTCACCTCTCTTCTTTTCTCTTTCTCTTTCCAATTTTCTCTTATTCTCTTTTTATTTCCCTCTGCCAGATGGGCTAAAACCCGTAGCCCTAGGGGATCCAGTATCAGATGTATTTAAATATTTAACCTGTCAGACAATATGGTTTGATCATCATCATCACCAATAGGAAGCTTCATCTTCCTCCCTTTTAACAAAGGAGCCATATCTTCTTCTTCTTCTTCTTCTTCTTCTTCTTCTTCTTCTTCTTCTTCTTCTTCTTCTTCTTCTTCTTCTTCTTCTTCTTCTTCTTCTTTCTCTTTCTTCCTCCTTTTAAAAATTGCTTCCTCTTCCTTTATCACTATGGGATCAGAGGGGCCTACCTCATGAGCTTTAAATTTGGGGCCCTGTCAATCGGGAGAGCAATAAAACAAGTACATGTATTCTTATACTCTAATGAAAAGGCCATCGACCATGGATTATCACCATCTTCCAGCCTTTCTCTAATACTCCATGCCTTCACAAGCTCGTCAGTATCAATTTCACAGATGTGAAGATCCTAATTTTTAGCAGGAGATGTAAAAATAAAAGAGGAAGAATATCAGAACATGAATAAAACAGCAAGAAGATAACATGCAAGAACGAAAAGAAAAGAATAGGCGACCTATTTTGGCCTCTACATAATTAAAAATCATAAGGCCTCGTTGTCTCCCTCCCAAAAGTACGAGGGTTACCAATTACTAGCAATGAACCCATGTTCCTAATAATCCTTATGGGAATATGAAAGATTTACCACCAAAACTCACTCGGCCCTTCTAGTTTTTAAGTACAATATACCTTCCTTGGTCCGTGACCACACTTCTTGTATATTATACTAGCTCCTAGAGGGCATTTATTCTATGTTTTACTATTTTCCAAACACTGGGGGCAGACTGGGTAGGCACAATATTAAAATATTTGAAGAATCTAAGAAATAACATGTTTAGGGGGGAAGTTAAACCCCTTGAGTTACCAGGAGGGTGTGAATTTTGTTCACCCTTCAACATCATGGACATTCTGAGGAAGGGGGCATAGTCGATGATCACCTAGTCAGGGATATTATACTAGCACCTAAATTTATCTACTGACTTATTATCTAACATTGCCATAATTGCATAAATAAGAAAGGGCAGCCTTAGCTACAGTAACAAGCTAATGCAAAGAGGAAGAACTAAAAAGACGAATACTAGAACTTACAAGTAATGACCAAGATTTAGGGAATCACAGAAGAAGAAGGACTCTGACTTTTGAAGCATAAAATGATAAGAGAAGATTAGAGATGAAGTATTAGCAGGAATGAACTGGATCAGTGAACTGACAGTTGAGTGTGCACACAACTTGGTCTCCAGAGCCTCTAATGATGCGTTATATTTTCTCAGAAATATGTGGGTGCTTAAATCCCTCTTTGGGATAAGCCTACCCCTTCAACTCTTAAAATTACAAATATTCCATGTCGGTTTTGGATATTGTTTCAGGTCTTGGGACTTCGACTCGGTTAAAATCTATTGGCCCATAACTATTAGACCAAATATTTTAGGGGCAATTATGGGTGCCGATTTAGTACGATCCATGAAAGTAGCCAACCAACCCAAATGGATTTACACATTGTCCGGCCTAAATCGTAACTTAATTTCCCCATGGATATTTTAGTTCTATAAGGACACTTGCGGATATGGCCAAATCAAATACCAATAATTTCGGATGAGATATTCAGGTGCCTTTTGGCATATCCACATGTTATTTTGAGCTCCTTAAATAACTTAAACTCTATCATGACGTGTTTATAAATTATACACTCTCACCCGAGGCAAGGAGATTGTAACTGTAAATTTTGAGAGACACTTAATAAAATAGTAACCTCTCCGCAGACGTAGGCAAGTTACTAAACAACGCACATCATTGTTGTGTGTGATCTTTATTTTCTACCTTTTTGATTATTTCATGGATTTCAATACTGTGATATATTTCTGCGCTCATAATAACCCAAGGGAATGAAAGGTGGACATGGAACATTTAAGAATGGTGGAGAATGGAAAATAAAGTATAGAGGTGATGTAACTCTTCCCCTTCCATCTAGGGTGGAAGAACCTATGGATTTCTACCACAAACTCTTCGAGAATGAGTAACAAGGCCACAAAAACTACTCAACAAAGCACCCACAGTAGCAAATAGAGCTGTTGCAAATTTTTTTTAGATGAATGAGAGAGTCCAACACTCAATAAATGATTTTTATTATCTGTGCAATATAATAAATGAGAAAGTTACTAGTGACACTCTTCAAATCCCTCCTTTGGATGTAAATGATAATCCACTAGAATCCCACCAGTTTGGGTATGCAAATATGGTTGTAATCCATGATTTAAAAGAAATGATGAAGTGCGAGGAGTTAGAAATTGAATAAGGAAATATTAGTGTAACACTTTCACTAGAAATTGAATAAGTGAATATTAGTGTAACGCTCGCACTAGATAAAGGAGGAACTTCGTAAGTAGAGTAGTTTGTAATACACAAACTTATGAGATGGAGATAGACACAAAATGGCCAATAATTGCTAATATCTTAAAGTTCAATTGGTTCTTTGATAAAATTGGAGTTAAGTTTGAGGCCTGGTTGGTGACTAAGAAAATCCTTGAAACTATTCAAGACATAGGAGACCCATCGATTAACTAGCATGGACCTATTAGGAGCCTCATTAAATTCATATGAAAAGAGAGAGTTGTGCACGAAATGTCACCTTGGAACCTTGAAAGGATTTTAATCATCATTACTTTCATTGTCGAAAACTTGTGAGGCACGTTTATTCATATTTTCAACAACCAACTATCTTGTTGGAAATGGGTATTGTGATTCAATAATCATTACCCATTTTTTTGAATATACGACTCCTCTTTGTATTTTTAGGGTATAAATACACTAAAACCTCTTTTTTTTAAAATACCTGATCACTTTCATTATTTAAGAGATAGAAAAAGTATTTTAAGTTCTTTGTGCTCCCTTCTTTTTCGTCGAACCATTCTCGTGTTAATTCATAAAAATCTTTTATTTTAATGGCATACTCTTCTGTTATCACATCATCCATTTCCATCACCACTACCACAGAGGTTTTGATAAGCACTGTACCTATTCAAGTATCAGTGGTGGACATTATGACTTCTAATACTTTTATTGTTGGCATTTTTGCTTCTTTTGACTCTACCACCTCTATCATTGGTGATGGGCCTTCTATTAGTGGTGTTGGGCATTCTGCCTCTCAAGCAAGAGCCACTGATGCTATGAATATAACTTGGTGAAAGCATTAGGAATAATTTTTAAGGAGTAATTTTTCTTTGTATAGGTGTGCACCATTGTTTGATGATGGTGACTTTTTATGTCATCACTCGATAACGTTTTTACCATCTTTTCTACTTTTGTGGTTGAGTAACTCTTCACTAGGTTCCCTGAGGATGAAAATAATAATGTCATGATCCCTAGTAGCATACTAAGGGTGGAAGTGGATAAGAGTGATTTCACTTTCTCTAATGTGAACGTTGACGTTTGTGGTGGTTCACTCGAGGAGTGGGAAGCCTGGGTAAGTCACATTTTATTTATGCAAACTATCATAAAATAATTGATGATCTTTATTCGTTCAGGACTCTTCGCAGTTCACAAAAATGCACCATAGCCAAAAGTATGAACTCCTTGAATGTTGTGGTGTCTTAGTGGATTATGGATACATATACTTTTGTCAGAGGTTGGAGTGAGCTGTGAACTGATTGAATTGGCCATTTTAGGCACTTACACATTTTTTTATGGTTATGAGGATGATGTTGATAAATCATTGTGCGATGACTTGGTGAAGGGCATTGGTGACTGCACACATTATATAGGCCTTACTCATACTAGTTCGATCAAGCACTTCTTTTCTAAATGGAAAATATATTAGTTCAAGGACTTTGAAACCTTGTCCATGGGAAAAGTTAAAACAAAAACACTCAATAGTATGAATAGGTTAGGTTGGAATGCTTGCGGTCATTTGGCCTCATTTTTGTAAATTTTATATCTAGGTTTTTATTTCCTAGTAGACTGAATGACTCTCCTCGTGATCTCTTATTTTGTCTGGTCGTTTATCTTTCATATGGTAGGAAGGTGCAATTCATTGTGATGACTTTGGGAATAATATACACTTGACTAGACTGAGCACATGTTAACATCAAAAGGTCTCATGGTCATTATGACATCGAATACTTTGCCATATTTTTTTTCTTTATGGACTTTCTTTTTGATAGGTTCCCTAGATTTTCTTAGTAGATATGTTCATTACTTGGTAGTACAACTCGTATTGTCGGGTGGGATAGGAAGACACCAAAGGTTGTGCTCAACTTCCTTCTAGAGAACATTGAAGAGTTTTACTTTTCTCCATATCCAAAAAGGTTGAAGTATCTAATTACGAACATATATTGATTTGTTTCATGATAAACTAAATGAACATGGAGTGTATAACTAACAAATGTAGTATATATCTCAATATGGCCTAGATCACTCAGATATTGTCATTGTTAGAATTTGTATGCATACCTTATAATAATGAATCACTTCCATATCCTATACATCACATATTTTATATTAACTGTCCATTATATTACTACATTTATATCTTGTATTAGATTAAATGATATATTAATGTATTGAAGACTTTCTAGGAAGTCTTGTATAATGGGAGAATTAGTAGTATAGGGATGGATTTGACTTTGTTCGGGATTGTTCCTATATGTCATAGGTTGATAAACTTTTTTATAATATCTGTAATATTCATTTTTATATATTTTGTCACATAATATGTGTTCTTAATGTAATACCTAGTACACGTGAGTACTCATGGTAAATGTACTAAGGGGGATTCCATTTGAAGGGGCACATGCGACTCAGACCACTATGGTACCTCAGTGAATAGACGTGATACCTTAGTCAATTTTTACCTCTGGGTCACATATCTAGGTACTCGTGTTCGAGATGGATTATGGGGATATTTCCTTTATATAGACTAGGGTATGGTAGGCTATAAACGTGGTAATTTATCCCTTGCCTTGATGAGCTCTTCGCTTCGGGATAGGTTAAGACTATACTTAGTATGAGCGAGTGATCCCCGAAGGCATTAGATATAGGCCTTTGTTTCTTGACTTACTTATGTGATCCTTAAACTCTAAGACGATCTTAATTTCTATATAAAACTTGACTTTTATTAGTGTAGCATTATCTTGGATTTCAATTTATATTTTCATATGTGTATAATACAACTTAAACATTGGGTCACTAGGGATTTGGAACCTTACATGTGCATGAAATTACAATTGTAGGGTGGGGAAAATCTAAAAGTTGTTAAAAATCTATAGTAAGATGCGTTGTTATGGCATATTCTAACTTTCGCTATATTTTTATTCTCTTTAAACTTCTTGTTAATGTTGTGGATTTAACATTTTAGAACCAAGACTACCTGTTCTATAGCCTTTATCGATAGTGTTGTTATCATTAATCCTTCATTATAGCTCTAACTTGGGATGTAGGTGTCACTGGACTGCGTGCCAGGTCTATTAACTCATTTGTTTTCCTTTATAATGGGTATGGACCCATATTTGTATTCATAGTGTATATAGATCATAGTTAAATGTTTTTGTCATGTTAGATTTGATTATGTGAATGGTATTAGGGTTATGGAATATATTTCATTATGGATGTTATGTTTTTACTTCAGTTTTTTTTATTTTATTTCATGCTTAGAATGGTACTGATTAATTTAATATTACAGGGTGTCACACTATCTTCAGCAAACATTTCTTATACTCACACCGTCAATCCATTCCACATGTGTGTTCTTATATTCCATTGGTATAGGAGATATTATGGAACTTTTGGATGATGTCAGAGAATATCACCAGCTAAGGAAGAGGAAATTAACCCACTCTTTACTTTGGATGACTCTTTCAACGTTTTGATAGAAATGTTCACATTCACCCGAGCGAGAAGAGATCCCAAGAAGTTAAAATGATGACATACCAAAATATTCAAAGGGACAAGAAAAGACAATCTAAGAAACGTGTCGAGGACTCTGATTTTAGTGATGAATTTTTTATGGTTGGTCTTCAAACTAGGATTGATGGTATATTTTTGGATATCTTGGTATACATTTTTTATTTTAATACTATTGAGAAATTTGGTTTTTTATTTGGATATTTTTGTTCAGTACTCAGTAGGTGGGAGTATAATTTTTGTGAAGATATTCTTTAGTTTTTTTGGACATCTCATAACATTTCTATCTCAACTTATATTTATGGGCTATGGTTTATCGCATTTTTATTATGTTTATATATCTTTGTGAAACTTAGATCATTATATGTGATGCTCATTTATTTGGCACACCATAAATTATGTAGGTTTATTATTCACTCACTTGCTTTATTGTTTGCTAACCCATGCTTTTGTACTTGTTAACTTGCAAACATGCGTCATTATACCTATTTTATGGTACACTTTGACTTGTATTGGTGTTACATGCTCTAGATAGATTATATTTTTTTCCTATCTCTATTGGTGAAATATGCACTAGATTCCTTTAATTGCATGTAATATCGTTGTTTAATAATTATTTAAATAACCCATTATATGATCATTCTTATCAAGGTTGTTTAATTTAATGTGTCTTTACCTTTTTGAATTACATGACAAAAGGGGGAGAAAGGTTAGATTCAGGGGGAGTTCTAACTATGAACATATCTTGATTTGTTTAATGGTAAACTAAATGAACGTGGAGTATATATCTAAGAAATATAATGCATATCTCAATATGTCCTATATCACTGAGATATTGTCATTTCTAGAACTTGTATACATACCTTAAAATGATGAATCACTTCCATATCCTATTCATCACATATTTCCTATCAACTGTCCACTATATTCCTATATTTATATCTTACATTATATTGAATGATAGATTAAAAGGTGGAAGACTTTATAGGAATTTTTCTACACTAGGAGCATTAGTAGTAAAGGGACGCCTGTGCCATTGGCCGAGTTTGTGTCTATATGTCATAGGTTACTAGACTTCTATATAATATTTGTAATCTTCATTTTTGTATATTTTGTCGTGGAATAGACAAAGGGGAGAGTATAAGAGTATGAATTTGACTGATGTGCACTAATAAGACTAGATTGTCTTATTCTGACTACCAAATATACATGGCGTCTTATCCTTAAGGTCCTTCCAATAAAGAGCCATGCAAATCACCCAATTGACATCCTCGCCTTCATGCATATCTTGTTTATACCACTATTAGAAAGGTAAACGAACACATAAACTCATACACATTTTACATCACGTGTTCTCTATATTTGAAAATACAATTTTTATGTGTGTGTTTGTGTTCATATGGATATTTGGAGTTGTTTATGAAATGCAATAAATATATGATTGAAAATCCTAAAAAATGCATTTCACAAACGTATATGAGGTCTATCACATGAGATCTTCTCTACAACAAGGCTTTCTCCCGCTGCAACGATAGTATCTCGTTAGCTTCACCTTATACTAGAGTTTTTCATCTTTGTCTTGCCTTGTATCCTCACATAAGTATCACCACAGTGTAAAAAAAACTCATTGTAGTGATGCTCCGACGATGTGTGACAATCTAGCAAAAAGGCACTTTTTGATCTAGATTATGAACATCTTTCTTTGCACTCATTCAAACTAAATATATGACCATATATTTTCTACTTTTACACAATTATAATTCATGTAAGTCTACTTACCTACTTTTACCCTCATAATTTCTCTTGCAAGTTTGAGTACTATATTTAAGTGGGTTAGACCATTTTTGCGTGAGAGTTCAAGTGTGATGTTTTAATTTCTTTATGGACAAAATATTTTTTTTGCCAAATTTTTCTTGACACTAAAATCATGCTTTAATGAGAGAAAAATATTTTGATAAGAAATTACTTTTGGATCTTGTATTAATCTAAGTTTTAAGTCTTGTATTTTTTTCTATATAATCTTGAGATGTTTTAAGTCTAAATACTTGTGAAATCTAAAAATATTTTGAAGTGAACTTTTTCTCTTTAAAATCTTTAAGAAATATCTTTCTAATTTATTCTTCTGTTATTTTTAGATTTCATATATCTCAAAGGTATATTTTGTGAATTTGGACATTATTTTCAAGAAATACAAGCCATTATTTTCAAGAAATACTTTCACCTTAGATCATCACACACCTTGAAATTGGTACTACACTCACCAGAGGATTCTTATCTTTTTTACATCTTGCAAAACATAGTTTCTTTTTCAAACTCAAAATGAAAAAAAGTTTAATTCAAACTTTAATCAAAGACTTTGTTTGGACAGAGGACTTGATAAGATTGGTTGCAGACCAAAATCGGTCGTGATTGTGTGTCATTCTCTAGTTATTAGCACTCACCCGGGATATGGTTTGAAAGAATGTCTAGTTGGTCATCGTATCAAAAGGTTATGTCTCTATCTTCTTGTTATAAAAGTCTACCATACTATATTTTTTGTTTTTTTGGACTGTAGTTTTTTTGTGTGGTTTTTTCCTTGTACGCCATGGTGTTGTGATATATTCTTTATCTTTATAAGTTTAAATTAACTCACCTAAATTATAAAGATAAAATTTGGTGTAATTTACTTGGTAAACAATTTATGAATAGACAATAGGTCTTGTATTTGATATCCCAATATGAATTTGTATGGAAAAACCTGTCACAAGTAGATAAGAGATTTTAATTGGGTAACTTTTGTCCATCTTGATTTTGAGAACACATATGCTTAGTATCTTTTCATGGACCTTATTTTCCATTATCTCCTATGTGGACACCCCATCCTAGTACCCCCTAAATACCTCTTTATGTCCGTAACACGTCTCCTCCCACTATAAGACCCTAGGTTTTACATTGAATCTTGATCCTGAGGCCATCAGGTGCTTTTGAGCCCCATTTGACCTCGATCAGCTCTCAAACCTGAGTGAAGCTCATTGAAATATCATAGATCTATGAATCCCCTTTACAATGGTCCATATCGTGCACGAATTGATCTCACAGTTTGTGTGTACTAATATTTTTACTCCAAACCCTGATCTAGAGGTCACTGAGTGCTCTTGGGCCCCATTTGACCTCGATCAACTCTTCAACCTGAGCGAAGATCATTGAAACCTCATAGTGCTCTGAATTTCCTGTCTAATAGTCTATACCGTGTGCGAGTCGGCCTCACGGTTCACGCGTACTCACCTATTTACTCTGAGATCTATTTTAGAGACCACCAGGAGATTTCAGGCCGCATTTAGGCCTGGTCAAACTCTCCAAATTGAGTGAATCTCATTGATATCTCATAGGGATATGAATCCCCTCTCCCATGGTCCATACCATGTGGGATTCGGTCTCACGGTTCGCGCGTACTAAGCTTTTTACTCCGAGACCTAATCTAGATGCCAAATGGTGATTATGGGCCCATTTGACCTAGGTCGACTCTCCAACCCGAGAAAAGAGTATTTAAATATCATAGGACTCTAAATCCCCTTTCAAACACTAAATACCGGTCGCAAATCGGCCTCACGATTAGTACGTACTTGCCTTTTTACACTAAGAACCCCCATCTAGAAACTACTGGGTGCTTCCAAGACCCGATTTACTTCAATCCACTCTCAAACCCGAGAGTAGATCACTGGATTCTTGTGTGGCTCTAAATACCCTTTCCAACGGTATTGATCATGCATATTCGAATTTACTTCTTGTATTTTATGTCATTTTTCCAAAAAAACCCATTACGACCTGCCTATAGGCACCCCAATACCCCTTGCCTATCGGTAGGGTGTACTTTTCTTGGCCAACAAGGTAGGGGTTTGCCGATAGGAAGGTTAGGTGCCACAACGATTGGAACCCACTGAAACCCTATTTTTTAACTAATTAAGTCGACATGACCTCATTATCAAGGGTCCTTTTATGAAGCCAGAACATTCCCCTCGAAATTAGTGCGCCAAAATTGTATTTTTCCTAACATTCTCTCCATTTCCTTACATTATTATCATCCATTTTTACCCCACTTTCCATTCTTCCCTCACCTTCATCCAACCCCCTAAAATCAGCCCCCTTGCTATTGCAAAATCAAAATTAATGCTCTCTAGAAGGTCTATCATTATTCATTTACAACTCACTCCATTGGAAGTACCTGTTTACTTTTCCTCCCACTTTTGACATATCTTTATTTCATTTCTTCACTCCAAAACTAATCTCACTTTTTATTATTTAGTCCACACAAATCTTATTTCATTAAAATCTAAGAAAACAAAAGAGGGTTTTCTTGTAAACCCCAAATTAGAATTTCTTCATTTTTCACACTCTCTAAAATTAGGTACATTTCCTAAAAAAACTAAAGGAAGTTCTAACTTAGGATTTATGGGTTAAATCCCACCCTTACGTGTTATCGAACTACATGTAATTTGACGCCCTTTGGGCTACGTAGGCATACCAAGCCAATCTTGGGATTCAAGTCCTATTTTCTCATTTCTCCATTTTATGTTTCCTTATTTTTACTAGTATTCCAAATATGTGTACTCCTACATATTCTTGCCGTGATCGACATACACACTTACTTCTTCGTAGTGATATGTGATTTGGCGGATACTCACATTATATTAGTTTTTATGTTATTTATTTTGCACACTCCTTAGAATGGTTCCATTTGTCTTTTCATGACGTGGGTCAGATAATTTCTTTCTCTCGTTATCAACACCACACACATGCACACGCGTATCACATTTTTAGATAAAAGGAGAATATTATCATAGTCCATGAGAGATCGAAGGGGTGGGAAGGATGCCTAAAACTTTCCCATTCCATAACTTAGTCCCTCGACCATTGATTCATTTGGTTTCATACGCATCAGTATGTCTTTTGATGCCGTTATCTTAGGACAACAACATTTATTTTGCTTATTTTCAGAAAAATAGGTCGGAGACTCAATTTTTAAGTTTTTCCCCTTTTGACAATGATCGATTTATATCCATGGCAGCGTTGGAAGATCAACACGAGTGTAGGAAATATGATTCCCTTATCCTAAAATCCCCGCCTGTGTAGAGAGGGATTTCTCCAATTTTCCCTCCTCTTAAATTTTGGGGCCAGTCTACACCAGAGGAATCTGACCCGGATGGCCACAGTGCCAACTCCACTAGGGATTTTTTTAGAGGACCAGACTTTATTTTCCCATGGGTGTTGTTTCTTTTTCTCTTCTCTCTCCCTACTTTTCTGTTATGGGCACCATATTCTATGACTCCCACCTAAGTCTCTCCTTAGGTCACTAGCACCCCCATTCCCTACAAACCCTAGGTTATGCTTCAAGTACTGATCTAGAGTCCATCGGGTGCTCCTGAGCCCCATTTGACCCAGTTAACTTCATTGTTAAAGCGAAGGCTCAATGAATCTTCAAAGATATCTGAAAACCCTTTCCAATGTCCACCCCATGTGCAAATTGGCATAACAGTTCGGACGAACGAACCATTTTACTATCAAAAATTGATCTAGAGGCCACCGAGCACTCATGGACCTGATTTGACCCCAATCGACTTCATTGTCAGAGAAAAAGCTCAATGAATCTTTGAACAACACTAAAACCCCTTTCCAACGGTCCACCCCATGCATGAAACAGCATAACCGTTTGGACGAATGATCCATTTTCCCTCAAAAATTGGTTCGGAAGCAACCGGGCGCTCCCAGACTCCATTTGACCAAAGTCAACTCTTCTGCTCAAATAAGACTAAATGAATCTTTATAGTTCACTGAATTCCCTTTCTAATGGTCCACCCCATGCATGATACCGCCTTACAGTAACCATCCATTTTACTTCAAAAGCTCACTGGGCACTTTCGAGCCTCATTTGACCAAAGTCAACTCTCTAAACCAAGAGAAGATCTTTAGAACATCAAAGTTCCTTGAATAACCTTTGTAATGGTCCACCTCATGTGCAATTCAAACTTACGGTTTGGATAAACAATCCATTATTGTCCGATGATCTCCTGTCCAAAGGACTGACGGGTGCTTCCGAGCCCGATTTGATCCAAAGTCAACTCTTGGACACAGGAGAGGACTAAAGGATTATCAAAGGTCTATAAATTACCTTTCTAATAGATTGCCCTTTGCACGATTTGGACTTATAAATTGCGCTCTACGATATTTTTTCGAAAAAATCTGCACGAGATTGCCAATTGGTAGGTCCATTTCCCTGCCTATCGACAGTGTGTATAGGGTCACTTGCTGATTGGCAAGGATAGGTCTATGCCAATCGGCAGTCCCTCTACCATATAGAAGGAGGGAATGAGATCACTTCTAGTACACACCTAAAATCCATCAATATCAGTGATCTCAACAACATTCATCTGCAATTAACTAAGTTTCCTTGTGTGAAATTCTTCTCCTCTTTCATTCCCATCATTTTCATACCTAATTTAGAAAAAAAATATCCTTTTCTCTCATCCCACATTCATCCCAACTTGCAAAGAAGTTCATCAAAAATCAAGATTCAAGTCTCCAATGAAGGTCCAAACACATCTCTCTCTCTCTCTCTCTCTCTCTCTTTAAATTTCTTTATTTTTTCATTATTTATATAAATTCTCAGTTTAGCTTTGACTTTAGATCATACACATTAATAACTCACCGTTCATTAGTTATATTTCACGGAATCTATCTTTTATAAAAAAAATCAAAACAAAGAAAAAGAGGGTTACACCTATAAATTCCAACGGGATTCTTCATCACATTTTCTCAAAACTAGAAATAACTTTTCTACACACACACATATAATAAACTCCCTTTTGAATCTATGGGATAAACCTCACCCTTATGTCGCATGTGAACTACGTGGACTTTTATTCCTTTATAGGATACGTAGGCATCTCCGGTTAAAACTCAAGACTCAAGTACTATTTTCATATTTTTATCTTTTTCTATTCTATCCATATATTATTCATATATATCATACTTGTGATTCATACTTGCATATTATCTAACACATATTATCGTTTCATCATAACGATCAATATTTCAATAAGTGCACACATCATATTTTCCTAAATTATTATTTTGAGAACATTCTTATGGGGGACCTCACTCCATCCTTTCCACAATGCGAGTCGAGCGATTTCGATCTCCACTTATATATACACACACACACAATTCACGAACAAATTGAGTAAAATGGTAACACAAGCCCATAAGAGATCGAAAAGGCGGTCTGGGTGTCCGACACCTTCCCCTTCCATAACTTAGCCCCCGAACCTCTGAACAATTGGTTTCGGGAGCATCTGTTTGGCTTTGATTCCTCTCTCTCAAGGAGGCGACATGTTCTTTTGCATGTTTTGTGCAAAATAGGCTGAAGACTTTATCTCTTTAGATCACCCCAAAACCGAAGTTGGAAGAAGAACCCCATAATATACCGAGGGGTGCGGGACTTTTATATTTCCCTCCTTATCCCCCGAAAGCACCCAGGGAGAGGGGGAAGATCTCAAGGATGGCCACAATGGCGACTCTGCTAGGGATTGACTTGTTATAAGAGGTCTAGACTCTATTTGCATGGGTGTTATCATTTTCTTCTTATGTGCGTATGCACCTATATGTATGTTCCCTTGTTTATCCTCTATTATTTCTTGTATATATTTATCTCATCCTTATATCATTCCACACTCACCCACTTGTAGATACTCTCCATATACGCCTCACTTTACTTACGCGTAGGATCACTTATATCCACATAACTCACACACCACATAGAATATTCATGCTTAGTTATCACTAGCACACACCTCCACTTATCACATATATCCATGCTCACTTGTCACCCACCACTTGTAGTTGATCCATGCTTTGGTTCACTACCACACACTCACTTGTAGATATTTACACATCACACACTCTCACATATCCACGCTTAGTGTAATCTTCATGATCCATGATATATTTAATTTTCATGTTACTTTTACATTCTTCCTTATTAGTATAATGCTCATCTTTTCAAATAGAATACTCTCTCTATAGTAAACTAATCAAGAATCATGCATTTTGGACACTACATCACCAAGAACATGGTTGTTGACCAAAAATTGTCCCATAACTGGGGGGGTTACTTTGTGATGGGCACTAGTCTAACAGGTCACAGTTATCTTAAGTAATATGACTCTCACTTTCCATTATCCAAGTACCTTTGACGTATATCAAATGGTCGCTTGGCCGAAGTCACGACGGGAGGTTTATAGTAGGTAACTCGTTCATGTACGCCGAGTATAACGAATTTGTTCTCACACGTACTATCCCCCTAGGAGGTATAGTGAGGCAATTCACGTACACTCAGGTATATCAAATGGCTAGTCCACACATACCGATTACCCTTAAAAGAAATATGTATATATTGGAAGTCATGCCAAATAGGGGAAATTTTCAACTAACCCAACAACTGCATACCCCCATATCGATGTCAAACCTAGGGAACTCATATTTAGTTAATCAGTTACTACTCGAACCTCTACTGAAATGCTGGGTCATCATGCGTCCCAAATTTTCATGCGATTTCGTCTTTTCTCCAAAACAGGAGCCTCTCCATGAGACTTGCAACAAGCCAAACCTTGTTTTACGTATTTTTTTAAACACAATTTTTCCCAGTCCTGTTCGACATTATTTTTTGCATTCAGGTCAACCTAATACAAATGAAAACATAAACATAATAATAATCGTGCCGATACGTTTCTTTCGTTTTTTCCTCCTTCGTTACCAAAAGTGTCAGAACCATTTTTCTCCACTTTTATTAAAATACCCCAAAACATTTTTCCTCCTTTTTTCATCAAAAAGGCAAAAATATTTTTCCTCCTTTTATCAAACAATACCAAAAATATTTTTTCCTTACCTTTCTAAAAAAGTGTCAAAACATTTTCCTCTTTTTTCAAGATTCTCCCTCTTTTCTTTCAAAAATAAATTCAAATCATTTTTCTTCTCAGATCGATCGCATACCCGACCCTTGGCCTAAACCTTATAGGCTCCGATCTTCCCTCGAACCACCCCGAGGATCTATCAGTTCTCCCTCTACTTCCTTCAAGTTCGGTATCCACCTTCACCAACTCTATATATAGAACGCAGACCGAGTACCGAATATGCAACCTAATTTGATGACTGTCGTAGTCCAACTTACTGCCAAAATTGACAACCTACAAACCGAGGTTCATAAGATACAATAATACTAGATCCTAATTCTCGAGGAGCTCGAGGTCCTCTTTCCTCGTGCTATGGGTCAGCCCGCACCTGAGACTATTTGGGTTCTGGAAGAATATTCGTATGCTCCACGTGCACCTCCCACTAATGGGCCACCGCCAGCTCATCTTGCCTAACCAGGGGCTAACCAGCCAGTACCCATCGATATGAAGGAACAAGAGTTGAACAAGGTCAATGAGGACCTTAAATTGTTAATAAATAAATTTTACCAAGTCTAAATCTCCGGGAACTACATGGATTAAATCCATATGTCTCCCTACCCTAAAGCAAGGCTACCGGAGAAATTCAAGATGCCCAATATTGAGAAGTTTGGGGGTAGTGGATCCCCAACTGTTCATCTTTGAAGCTATCATCGAGTCATGAGTCTCCTACTTAGGTGCTTCCGAGGAAATAATGGCTCGAATGTTCTAGTAAACTCTGAAAGACAGCGTTTTTTGTTGGTTCCTATCCTTAGAAGAATCCAAAATTGGTTGTTGGGAGATGTGGCCCGTGAATTCATATCGCAGTATAAATATAATAAGGAATTAGAGGTTACACGTCGTGATTTAGTAATTCTCAAGCAGAATCCCGGAGAAACTATCGCTATTTCAAAGTAAGGTGGAGAGAGAAAGCGACCACCAGGACCAATCAGACTTCCTAAGAGGAGCAAGTTAGCATTGTGAAGAAAAACTCTGAGCGATGATGGGAGGATAATATTACCCCTATTTTTTAGAACTCCGGGAAGCGCGAGTGTAGATTGAAGCAAGTCTTGCCAAGACATAAGTTGAGCCTAATAAAGTATCCAGATAGTTCACTCCAAGAAAATATGAGAAACTTGCTACAACCTCGACCATCAATAACATCTCACATCCTGCTACCTATTAGGCGCCAAAAAGTTAGGCTAGCCCAGTAAAAAAAAAATATACTAAGCTTCATGCTCCCCCTCTCCAAAGTCTACCAAGTCCTCTAGAGACGAAATCTCATCAAGATGTTAGACCCTCATCCATTACCCAAAGAAAATGGACATGGTGATTTCCATCAAAATACCAGTCATACCACTGGTCAGTGCTTCCATCTCTGGAATGTAATCCAAAGTCTGATTGACCGGGGTAGTATCACCCACCATCCAATCCTAAACCAAAATTCACCCACAATCCACTTCCAAATCATACAAATGACATCTTCCTAGAAAATGACCCAAAATTTAACCTATCTACCTAGATTGTACCCAATAAAGCACCCATCATACTCGTATTTTTACCCAAACCCATTAAAGTTTGCCCATATTTTCTCCCACACCTTACCTGCTTTGCCAAATAGGCCATGTCACTTCTTACAAGAGCGTGTGTTTCCATTTGTACCCATTTCACAGGGAAATATATGGAATTATCAACGGTACTAAACTAGTCCCTAGAGTTTGGGCTAAAATTGCCCACGAAAATGACCATTGACTGCCAAAAGTTCAACATTTTGTTCATAGAAGCCCGAAAGTGGGCTCAGGAGTCATATAATTGGGTTGTACCCATTGACAAAGTTAATTTAGATGATGCAGTCCAGATTATGGCAGACATGTTCTGACAAACCAATTAGATTTGCAGTATGTTCGAGCTACTCGATGCCTTAAAGCTACATGGGTGGTAAGTCCCTTCACTTCTACATCTCCCCATTGAGTGGAGGATCTATATAAAGAAGTCATTGAGGTTATGGAATGGATTGAGTTCTCATGGAAAGATGAAGTCGTTGCCACCAGATGGGGGATGAGTTTGATAGTTTAGATGAAGAGCTAAGATAAGAAAATTTTAGTCCAGTAATCTGTATGTGTGGGGTGATATCGTTTAAAGATCTATTAGGAGAAATCAACAAAGTGGTTAAAAAGCTTGAGAGAGATGAGGAAACATGGTTTCTGTTATTCCCCTCCTTCGTGAACCATATGGCAAGATCTCAGAGGCATTATCAGTGTCTGAATATTTAATTACTAATAATAGATAAAGGAAAGGGTGCTATCGAGAAACTCCCTGTGATAGAAATGACCATTGAGGAAAGTAAGATCCTCGACAAGTTAAACAAATATCAGGCCAACATCACCTTGTGGGGACTCTTTATGTATTCCCAACTGCACCGAAAGGCTCTGATAAAATTCCTTATCGTTCCCAAAGTCCCTCCTTCCACAACATCAGAAGAAGCTGTGAACCTGGTTGGGTCATTAACCTCTACTATAATTCTTTCCTTCCGTCAAGATGAAATCCCAAAGTTTGGTCCTAATCACAACTATGCACTTAAAATATCCATTAAGGTGATAGGGAAGACAGTACCTCTCTCTCTCGTCGATAATGGATTAACACTTAATGTTTTACGATTAAGAATCTTCAACTACCTCGGTTTAAAAGTAAGAGACCTTTTTCCAAATTCTGTCGCAATGCATGATTATGACAATACTGATCAAAAGGTGATGGGATCCATAAAACTTACTGATGATATGAGAAATCATCCACTAATCGCTGTTGTATCAGCAAATCAAGAGTAAAGTGCATAATAAGCAAATGGAGCAAATAAGGAGAGATAAAAGACAAGATATAGAGTGGTTCAACCTCTAAAATAAGCCTACGTCCACTGTGTTGCTCCATTCTCATTATATGCGTTACATAGTACAATATAATCAAGCCTAAATTGGCGTACACATATGAGAATAAAGGAGAATACATAATAGTAATGAGGATTCCAGTGTATGGCTGCGATATCGGCCAGTAACCCCCGAGTTGTACCCAGTGGTGTAGAGAGAGTAATCAGTGCTAATCTTGACATCGATGTAGGAAAAAATGAATCTGGATCCTCTATCCTGAGGTGTTGACCTCTATTTATAGGTGTTGTATTATTGGTAGGTGAAATGGGGGTGCGGCTAGTTAATATGGTAAGACTGGCACCGCACCCTGTAGTAAGTTGGTCCGCGCCCTGTATCAAGTAGGGTCGTGCCCTATAGTATGAAGTGCCGCACCCTGTGTATGTGAAAGATTTGGATAAGGCTGCAGCCTGCAAGTTATAGGCTGCAATAACAAGTCTTCGGTACTTGCCCATTGTATACATTCCGCAGCAAGGTACTATATCTATAATATCAATAATCCCCCAAGTCCTAGTGTCGACAGATTATGATTGGGGCAATGGCTAAGTAATCAAGTCCTCTCAAGGTGCCGCGGTACTTCCAAGGAGACGCTTTGTCTTCTCGCGCCCTTTTATATAAATTGTTTCGTCCATGGACTTCGGTACGTTTACCAAATCTTTGAGAGGATATAGAAAGCAAATCCTTGTTCATACTTCATCTTAAGTTTTTTGGCGACCTTTCAAGCCAGCGTGTGGTGGTGTTGAGGTGGTTTGAAGCGGAGCAACCGAATTTCACCCATTTCCAGGTAATTTTCCAACCAAAAACTTCATGTGGTTTAACTTTTGCTGTTTTCTTATAATTTCTGCTTATTAGATGGTCTATTCAAATTCATATCTTGCAAAATAATTACTGCAATCACATTTATCCCTTATCTTAATCTGTGAATGTTTGGGTTGTAGTGGATGACTGATTTGAGATTGAATTGCTAAAATAACCCTTACTTGATAAGATATGCTGCTAACATCCCCATTAAGACAATGAATGAAGTATCTTAATCTTCCATTGTTGATCCTTAGGATTTTTGAATTCCCAGTTTGTAGAGATAGAATAAAAATAGACCATTGAATTATACAACTGTTCTTGATGTTCTTGAACAAAACCCTTCACATTGTAGGTTCTTTAAATTTATCATCATTAAATACTAACCTATTTGATTATATAGCCGCGGCATAAGGAACTCATGGATGCGTCATAATATAATCCCTTAGCACTTTAGGGTTGTGTTGGTTCAATGTTTCCAGTCTTAAAATATTGAGTAATTGGGTCGAGGCATGAGTCATATTCTCTCTTTATTGATACAAACTCATGTCTTTGCAACATAACTGTGACTTCTCCAAGAATTAAACTCGTGTATGTCGATCTCTTCATGAATTGAGCACTCCTTTAGGCTAGATCGTATCTTTAGGCTATCTCTAATGATTACTCATTATGACTTGTGTTGTAAAATAACTGTTGCGAAATTGCTCTTGAATATGATTGTAGACTTTTAGGTTTTTGCCTTTTTTTTTATGTTCTTGAGAGAGACGTTTCACATTCTAGGGCCTTTGATCTTTAAATTTACTCAGATTAAATACAAACCTGTTTGAATGAGTGGTCGTGGCATAATAAAATGTCCCTTAGCGAAATTAAGGCTGTGCAGAATCAATGCAACCTTCAAATATTGATGTTTAAGAAACATCTGTAGCGTAAAGAATGTTTTTGTGGCAGGCTCTAAACATAATGCTGCAGCATGTACCAAATAAGATTCCTTTAGGCTCAGATTAAAATCCGTGGCATTTTAGCCCATAGTTTAATGACTATGGCCTACAAGAAGACCATATACATCCTTCCCCCAAAACAATATATCGTGATGATAATCACCTTCTAGGGCTATAGAACCCAACACTTGGTATACTTGGCCATTTTTGCCTAATATTTCTTATTTATCCTCGTCTTAATATATCATTATACCTGCTGCAGCCTATGATAGGCCTTAGGACCATATTGGTTGTTGTGCCTAACTGCGGACTCTCTTCTTTTCAGGTACTGCTACAGCCATATGAACTTTAACCCAGATGAATTTCTGAGAGGCTTTTGGAACAAACATTTTGGAGCCTCTCCCCCTAAACTTCCTTCCATGCTCCCTTTGAAATCGATTGGACCTTGACAACTAAAATATTTCCCCAACTGCGTGACACTAGATTTAGATTCAAACTCAGACTCCGCGACCATGGAGGCAGAGGCCAATTCTAGGAACCATCCATTGGATATAGATGAAAATGCCGCGGCAGGGGGTGCATCTAATGTTAGGGATGAACCTGCTGGCATATTTGGGAGGGCTGAGAGACCTCTTGCTGCACTTAGTATCCACAGCGCTATGAACCAGGAATGGTTTGATTAGGTAGTTCAGGCCTTCGAGTTCCCTGAGGGTTTGATGTGCTCAGCACCTGCTGCGGAACAAAGGCCATGCACGGCACTTGCTAATGATGGGGTATGCTTACCCTTGCACGCCTTCATTTATGGGTTGCAGCTTCCTGTCCCTGTTCCCATTAGAAGAATTTTTCAAACAATGAGGTTAGCCCCATCCCAATTAGATCCCAATGGATGGAGGGACATTCTTCCAGCTGTTGTACTATGGGAGAATCAATTCAAGAGAGACATTACTCCTGCGGAGTTTTTCCACTTCTACCGCCCAAAGGAAAACTCCGTCAAATTTGCGGGGTACTATTATTTTTCTATCTGCGGCAGAGATGAGACCCTTTATTATAGGAGGCCTGCTAGTGTAAAACATTGGAAGGGAAAATATTTTTACATTTCTCGAGAAGGGTTGGAGGTTCACCCTAAAGAGACTGAGAGAGATAGAACCTTTAGGATGCTGCGGCAATGGGGGTGTCCCTCAAAACTTGGTACTTTTCCAATTATAGTCGTGCCCTATATTTATAGTTGCATACTATTCTCCACATTTTGCTTTTGTACTAACCTTTGTATTTTTTTTTGCAACCCTTAACAATTTGCAGCTGAGTAAGCGACAAGAGAAGAGAGTTGGCAAGGCCGCAGCAGTTCCTGCTAAGGAGAAGAAGTCCATCACACTTGTAACCTCTACCTCCATTTTAGAAGAGGGCTACTTCCCCAACAAATCTATTCCCAAAGAGATAGGTGCTGAAGGTATTATTATTTTTAATTTTTGATTCTGCAACAATTGCCTTCAACCTTTGGATATTGACCTTACTTTATTTCTTCTCACGTGAAGAGATTGACATATCTCTATTAGCTTCTCAGCTTGCTGAGATGGATGAGGATGCAGTTGTCCTCAATTACACTTCTAGGCAGAGGAAGAGGAAAAGGACCATATCCAAGGCTCCTGTCGCAGGCATCCCTAGTGGCCAAGTTGAGCCTGTCGAGCCCCAAAATCCGGCTGCGGATCAAACTAATGTTGTCGTGCCCTCATTCCAAGTTGAGGAGTTGGCCCATCATGAGAGGCCTGAGGACACTTTTGATAATTATATTGGGGATAATCTATCCGTGGCAGGTCTAATATCATCACTCTCTGACCAAGGTGTCTGCGGCACTTCGCCTGTTCATGAGAGAAATTATCCTCCATCACTATCAATAATTAATGTTAATGCAAATTTGCCTCCCCCACAAAGCAGACGTCTGCGGCCATAACTGCATAGGCCAAATCCCCAGTCTTCTTGGGACATAACTTCCCGTGCTGTCCACAGGATAAGGAAGGCGATAAATAGAGTTGACCTAGATCGGTTGGTGGATAAGGACCACGAGGATGTGGAGTCGTATGCCCTTCATAGTCTGCTGAGGGTAAGTAAATCTAGCTTTCCAATATTCTCTTTAGTTTTTGATTTATTTTCTAACTCTCAATAAATTTACAGGCTGCGGAAGTTGTGGAGACCCAGAAACTCAAGTATGAGGGTCTCTACAAACTTAAGGAGGCCACGGAGGATGTTCACGCAGATGATTTGGTGAAGGTAAGTACTGAATCTTTTGAATATGGAAAGAAATCTTCTGGCTTGGCACTCCAGGCAGCTCAGATGGACCTTGAAGTCGCCCACAAGGCAAAGGAAGAAGCTGAGGACAATTTCAGGCAAGCCGCAGAGTCCCTCAAGGTGCCCAAGCTCAAGCTGTGGAAGCTGCCAAGGCCATGGAGTTTGCCAATAGCAAGTTGGGACTTCTTCAGGAGAAGTATGATGAATTGGAGACCAAAGCTGCCAATGATGCTGAGGCCCATGCCGCGGCGATAAAGAAGATGGAGGAAGATTATTCTACGTCCCTTACAAGAAAAGATGAACAATATGGCGAAGACCTTTAATTAGCCATTGACAACATTGTAGCATCATACAAAGTCTCCCCGTACTTCTTCCTTATCAATAACAGAGATTATATCCGCGGCTTCGAAGAGCTGAGGTATAGGGTGATAAAGAACTTCCCGGATGTTGTGGATATAATTAAATCTTGGAGCGTGGCGGATGCTAAACATGATGCTTATGTGGCTGAAATGAAGGATGCAGCCGAAGAAAGGGCCAGGCTAAAGGCTGAGGCAGAGGCCGCGATAGTAGATCAGGAGACTGAGACTGCAGCAGAAGATGACGAGGGAAACAATGAAGATGATTCAACCTTCTAGTCTTCCTTTAATTCTCAATCATTGGGGATACATCCCTTTTAATTTAACTATTGATATTTAAGGTTGTGGCCTTTGTTTGTATAGCTTGAATGCTTGAATTTTTGTCAGAGATTTTTAATCTCAGATCTTTAACTTATAGGGCTAGTACCCTTTTAAACTTCTGCCACCCTTATTATCAAGGTTGTGACCACTTTTGTAAATCAATGGTTTTTGTATCTCATTTGCATGCTTTATGCTTCCAATGCTTCAAAACTTAAATTCTTGTTTGCTTGATTGAATGAACTTGTAGGACTAATAGATTAATGCCGCGACACCATAGTATAAATGGTTTCTTCACATAGGCTACGGCCAGATTTCTTCTCCTATGACTTTCCACTTGTATTCTTGTATATTGTTGCCACAGAAATATGTTTGCAATGTTAAGGATAGGCTGCAGCCTCTTCTTGAATAGGGCTGTAACACCTTTATTGAATTTTGTTTCGTGATGATAACTTTTGCACCTTTTAGCAGTAGGTTGTGTTTGTATTCTCATAGCAATAGTGAATATTGGGGAACAAGTCCCTTGATGCAGACAATTAGATCTTTGGACCACTTTACTTCAATAATTTTGTACTCATACTTGTGGCTGTGGCTAAACTTCTTCTATTATAATTTCGCAGCGCTTCCCAAATGATAAGGTTGCGGCCTCCTTTGCTACAGAATGAACTCCTTGATAGGGTTGCGGTGCCTTTCAGACGTTTGACACAAATTGATGACAGCATGCTGGGCTAAAGCCATTACCTTTCTGTAGCTTTGGCATGCTTCATGATGATAGCAATACATCATCCTTTTAGTCCGTTAAATTGCCTTTCATGGCTTTCCTTCAGCCGCTTCAATTGGATTATTGTCAGGCCCCTCGGGCTAGGTATTATAATGCTTCCCCAAGTTATGTTTATATATATATATATATATATATATATATATATATATAATGCCTTCCCAGGATATAATAGGATTATTCGTAGACAATTAAGTCTTCGTCCCCTTCAAATATAGGGTTATCCGTAGACGATTAAGTATCCGGACCTTGTGGGTTATTGTCAGGCCTTCCCAGGCTAGGTATTATGAAGCTTCCCCAAGCTAATATGAGATCATCAAGTTAATGATGTTTCGTCTCTATTAACTAAGTTAATGATGTTTGCTGGGGGAGTAACCTCCCTGGGCTAATGACGCATCCCGAAAGCTAAGAACGGGCATTTGAATCCCGTACGAGTTATGTTGCAAACCAATTTAGATAGCTGCTCTCGATAGTTGATTTTGCCATTTTTAATCATCACTTACTTTCGGACAATCAGACATCTTGACGGGCCTTGTGGGCCCATTTTGATATTATCATTCCTGATATAACATATTGTCTTGACTCGGAATCTGTTTAAGGCAAAGAGTCTTTCATAAGATAACATTTCATGGAAATGAGAATCAAAATGGCATTATAAAAGTGAACTTGATTTCACACACACACACACACACACATATATATATATATATATATATATATATATATATATATATATATATATATATATATATATATATATATATATATATATATATATATATATATATATTACTTTGTAAGGACAATACAAAGTTAAAATATAACTATTCAAAAGAGTTCACTTAAGAATAAAAATAGATAAAATATAAATATGGGCATAAAAAGAGGAATGTGGCATGTCTAGCTAGGTTGCATCCCTCAGGCATCCTTGAGGAACTTCTGCAGCATCCCCTGTCGTATGAGCCTCTCAATTTCATCTTTCAGAGCATAGCACTGCTCGGTGTCGTGGCCGTGATCGTGGTGGAATTTGCACCACTTGGCTTTGTCCCTTTTATGGGGTGGATCCCTCAGCTTCTCTGGCCATCTGAGAAGCTTATCTTCCTTTATGCATACAAGGATGTCCTTAATTTATATGGAAAATGGGGTGTAGGACTTAGATCTCCCTTCTGCCTTCTTTAATTTCTTTTTCTGGCTGCTTCTACGGCTGGAAATGCTAGAGTTGCGACAGCAATGATCCTGGATGCCGCACCCACATTGGATGAGGCTGCAGCCTCCATCATGAGGACCCTCTGGGTCAAATAGTTGATCTGGGTTTGGAGTGAGGCATGACGGTCGTAGAGATGGTTGAGGTGATTGTACAGCTGCACAATCTCATCTTTGACTTCTGTGCTCTGGTTGGATTTACCTTCCATTTTCTATTTTGTTTGTCTTTATAAAATATATAATCTAAGAAAAAACTAGCAGAAGTGAGTAATCACAGAAATATTGGATTAACCAAGTATGAAGTTGGGATGCAGCGTTTGAGCTGCCGCATGATATTACTGATGAGGCCGCAGCCAGTAAGGCACATAGGTTTACTGTCGTGGCCTTTGAATGATATTCACCAAGGTTGAGTTGAAGACCACCTGGGTCCTTTCACTAATGATTTAGAGCTATTGTAATAGAATCTCATTAGTAGGTCCGCAACAAGAAAGGTAGTTGAACTGCCAGGCCTCATCCCTGTCTAGACAATGAAGGGAACAATCCCAAAATTGGAACCCAAAAATTAAGTTTTTCTCCCGGGATACGTCAAGAGCATTCCTACTAGGGTCTATTATTGAGAGAATACCCTCACAGTGCCCAAAACAACACAGTTCCAATGATAAACCCTAGATCATAGGTCAAGAACAGTAAAAAAGGAGTAAATATAATCCTTCCCTAATCACTCATGTTTAAGGGGCTAAAGCCCATCATGCTTTTCAGCATTATCTAGATGAAATGATATCACGGGGGTATGTAAAATAGATCTAAGGCCATAAAAAGAGAGACCCACAAACAGATCTGAATATACGAGATACCCATTCAAGGGTGTAAATATAAAATAGAGCTCAATAACAAGAATTTACTCGTGAGACGATGATCCAAAGGATCCCCACAAATAAAATAAGGTGTTTAAGAACTCAAAATATAGAGAAATAAGGTTGAAATATATCATTTCCCACAGATAGCGCCAAATTGATGATACGAGAAATCATCCACTTGTCTCTCTCGTATCAGCAAATAAAGAGTAAAGCGCATAATAAGCAAATAGAGCAAATAATGAGAGATAAAAAACAAGATATAGAGTGGTCCAGCCTCTAAAATAGGTCTACATCCACTGTGTTGCTCCATTCTCATTATATGCATTACATAGTACAATATAATCAAGCCTAAAGTGGCGTATCAGTATTATAATAAAGAAGAATACATAGTAGTATTGAGGATTCCGGTGTATGGCTGCAATGCCGACGAGTAAACCCCAAGTTGTGCCTAGTGGCGTAGAGAGAGTAATCAATGCTAAGCCTGGCACTGATGTAGGAAAAAATGAATCCGTATCCTCTATCCCGAGGTGTTGACCTCTATTTATAGGTGTTGTATTGTTGGTAGGTGAAATGGGGGTGCGACTAGTTAATATGGTAAGACTGGGGCCGCACCCTGTAGTAAGTTAGGTCGCGCCCTGTATCAAGTAGGGTCGTGCCCTGTAGCATGAAATGCCGCACCCTGTGCATGTGAGAGATTTATATAAGGCTACAACCTGCAAGTTATAGGCTGTGGCAGCAAGTCTTCGGTACTTTCCCATTGTATATGTTTCACGACAAGGTACTATATCTGCACTATCACTTACAACAAGGGATGTCCCCATAAATCCCGTTACCAAGTTCCAAGTTATTTACATATCAACTTGTTTCAACCTATTTCTTGGTCGACCATGGCTTCACAGCATCAAAGGGGTATTTTCCTCTCTCCATCAGAAACTGAAGTTCTTCGCCAAGGGGCAAGTAATCATCATCTTGGGCGACGATAATAATATCAAAAATGCAAGAACCAATAACCCGACACTAGAGATACAACATGGGTAGAATGATATAATTCTTTCCAGCATCTGAGTCAAACCACTTCCACTCCTAGCAGGGGATGATTTCATAGACAAAATCTATCCAAAGCACAACCCTCATGACAATGTCAACATGATACCGATGTTCAAGAATATGAACTCCATGCCTGGACTGGGGTGGGACGATGAAAACAGGGGATACTACAACTAATAGTCTTGAAGAAGGCCATTCCTCCATAGCCTAGGTTATCAAACATCACCATAGGAACTCAGAATGCTTCGCCAACCACGACTGAAGAGTTTGTTAGAATGTACTAAGAATGTTCCAAGAGATTCTTTGAATGGAAGATTCATCAAAAAGGGTGAAGATTTTCCGTTTTGTTCCTTTCTTGAACCATGGTATGATCATGTGGATAAGAAGATGAAGCCATGGATGGATATCTTCTTCCAAGACATCTACTCAAGGGATAAAAGTTCCCAGTATCATGCGCAACCACTCATTGAGAAGACTAAAACTGTTACTGAGTTTTTCGAGGGAAGTGAAACCAAGGACTCATTCAATTTGTAGACATTGGAGCTGACACTCTGCATCATCCACTCAGGTTCTACATCATCAGATCCGTTCATTTTGATGAAAGAAGCTGATGAACCCCTCATCAATTGGAATGTTATACCAATTCCACATGCTGAAATGCAACCTAACCCAGATGTTTACCATATTTCTCCCTCTTTTGTTGTTCTTCCCTTTTCTGATAATAATGTAATCAAGACTGCCTTTCACGAGGATCTCAATGTTGTTTTTTTAGAATGAAATAAACAAAGATTTTGAGTATCTTTTTGCGACTCAAATTAATTTTCTTGATTCTAATCAAACTCTTAATGATGATGATTTTGCAAATGAACAATTCTTAACTGATCTTAATAAGGTTAATAACAAACAATATAACTGCATTCAAAATAATAAAGATAAAAATGTTATTATTAATCTCGATTCTAGAAGCCAACTACGCGAGATTAGGATAGGGTCCACCATTGACGAGTATGAGAGCGCTCATTTTGAAGAAATGTTGAAGGAATTGGTGGACATCTTTACATGGTCCTATAATGACATGCCCGACATCGATCCCGAGATCGCCCAACATGAGATTCCAACCCTCTTAGAATGCAAATCGGTTAAATAAAAATTACAAAGGCTCCGCATCGAATGGTCACTCAAGGTTAAGGAAGTAATCATCAAATAGTGTAACGTAGGCTTCATCCGGGTGATCGAATATCCCAGATGGTTAGCTAACATTATACTCGTGTCGAAATCAGGAGGGAAGGTTCACATGTGCATTGACTACCGAGATTTGAATAAAGCCCATCTGAGAGACAATTGCCCACTACCCAATATCGACATGATCGTGGACAACACGACCAGTCACGCTCTCAAGTCATTTATTGATGGGTTTTTCGCATACAATTAGATCAAGATGCACCCTGATTATCAAGAAAAAACTGCATTCATCACCCCCTGCGTACCTTCTGTTACATAGTTATGTCATTCAATCTTTAAACACGTAGGGGCTACCTACCAAATGGCTGCCACAATCATCTTTCATGATCTGATACCCAAAGAGGTTGAGGTCTACGTGGATGTTATGTTTATCAAATCTAAGACTCAAGAAGGTTATGTTCTCGTTCTCTGAAAGTTCTTCGAACGATCACGGTGATACCAAATGCAATTTAACCCACATAAATGTGTTTTTGGCATTACCAAAGGAAAGCTTTTGGGATTTATGCTTAGCAAGAAGGGAATCGAAGCATATCCTGCCCAACTGAAAGCCATAAACAAAATTTAACCACCCAGAACAGAGAAGTAAGTCTGGGGATTCTTAGAAAAATTATAGTATATGAGCTAGTTCTTCAGATAGTTAACTTCTATTTGTGAACCCATATTCAAACAACTCTTAAAGGATTCTATCAAAGTCTGGAATAAATCTCGTCCGAAAGGATTTGACCAAATCAAGTAATATCTAACCCGACCTCCGGTACTCATGCCACTGCATCCTGGTCTCCTTCTACTCCTATACTTTACCGTAACAACTAGTCCAGCTAGGACTTTGCTAGCCCAATACCTTGAAGAATCCAGTAAATAAAGGGATATCTACTATGCCAATCACAAATTAATCGGGTATGAAATCAACTATATTTCCTTAGAGAAAGCATGTGTCGCCCCTTTCTAGGTCACTCAAAAACTATGACACTACATGCTCTCTTTTTAGATTAGACTTGTATCCTGAACGGATCCTACCAAATACCTTCTCAAGAAACCTAACTTGTCTAGCCAAATGTCACGATGGCTGATGACACTAGCCGAATTCGATATTGTATATGTCATGCAGAAAGACATGAAAGGGAGAGACATCTCTGACTATCTTGTTGATTATCCCATGGAAGAAATCGATGTTTGGATCTCTGATTTCCCTTATGAAGATATCCTTTTCACTTCGCAGGAAGACCTCTGATGGAAAATATTCTTTGACGGTGCTGCCAACAAAAACGATATGTCATTAGGATACACATTATCACCCTTGATGATTGTCACACTCCCATTACCATCAAGCTAGATTTTCCCTACACAAACAATATGACCAAATACGAGGTATGCAACGTAGGCCTTAAAGTCTCTCTCTCAAGAAAGGAATCCAATGCCCAGATGTCTACAAGGATTCTTCCCTCATCATCGTCGGGTCCTTAGAAGATGGAAAGTCATAGACAAAAATCTCTTACCCTTCCACGCCCACCTAGAGGAGATGGACTCCCAATTTTGAGATATTAACTTCCACTACTTGGCCTGAATAATAAACAGCTTGCTCGATACCCTTGATACCTTAGCCTCCCTAGTAGACATTCTCGAGGGAATAACGATAGCCCCTACATAGTCCAAAAGAAAACCAAACCAACTCACTTCTACCATATTGATCTCGTCATAAAAGAGGACTATGATATGGTCGAAGTATGGTATTATGATATTTGGCGCCTCCTTAAGCACGTTAGGTACCCCAAAGACGTCGACAAAAAAGACCGTGTAACCCTTCGCAAACTGGAAGCCCAGTACATTGTATGGAATAAATCACTGTTCAAGAGAAATTTTATTGGAACCCACTTATACTGCATCACAGGGATTTAAATTGAAGAAATAATGAAGAAAATCCACAACGAGGAGTGATGAACCCATATTTCCATATGCTTGTTAAGAAGATTATCCGAACGTGTTACTATTGGACTTTATTGGTTCAGGATTGCACCACCTATGTCCAGAGATGCGTTAAATGCCAATAATTTTCTAATATCGAGCACTTGCCTCCGCGAGAATTATACAACATTGGCCATTCTCCACATGAGGCAACGATATCATAGGAAAAATCACACCCAAAGCCTCCAATGGGCATGAGTTCATCCTGATTACCATTGATTACTTCACCAAATGGGTTGTAGCCAAGTCATACGCAGTACTGAATGCTAAAAAGGTAGCCAAGTTCATCCTAAAGAATATTATCTGTCAATACGGGGTTCCGTATGAGCTAGTGTCCAATAAGGGGTTACATTTAGAGGAAGAAGTCATAGAATTGGTTGTTGAGTATGGGATTCAGAGACACAAATCTTCTCCCTACTGACCACAAACCAACGGTGCAGTTGAAGCCGCCAATAAGAACCTCAAAGCAATCATCAACAAGATGATCAAGAGTTGTCGAGATTGGGCCGATCATATCCCTTATGCCCTCTAGGGCTATCGTACTGTTATCATGGCATATACTGGGGCTACCCCTTACTTTCTAGTATACCACATCGAATCAGTCCTACGTGTTGAACTAGAAATACCTTCATTGTGTGTCATGCTTGAAATTAAAGTTAACGAGGAAGACTGGCATTAGAGCCGTTTCGACGAGTTATCGCTCTTAGACGAAAGTAGGCTAAAGAATCTATATCATATACGAGTTATCATCAACGATTGTGGTATCTGAGAAGGGGACTTATCCCTCAAAGAAATCATAGAACCCGTCTGGGTCACTAGAGGGAAATTCAAGACAAACTGGAGTGGCCCCTATATCGTAAAGAAGATCCTATCTGGTGGTGCCTTTATGCTCATTGACCTTGATGGAGAAGAGATGGCGTTTCCAATCAACCTGGATCATCTCAAGAAATTCTACCCCTAGTCTGAAATCTCAGTGTGCTATGAATCCTCTCACCCTCTTTCTATTCTAAAAAAAAATTATTTCCCTCTGCTCAGAATTACGTGTGGCCTGATCCTCTAAAAAACCATTTTGATTTCAAAAACGAAACTAGTAAGATTTTTAAAACCCCCAGAGGTGCATAGTTATCTCATACGCTTTACATGGGCAGGCACAGTCCCCTTCTTTTTCACAAAATGCTATTAATTTCTTACCTCCAAGAATAATAATTTATTTTCTCATTTACATGAACAAAAGGATTATGTATGCCTTAGCGATTGGTATAGATTATTCAAATGTAAAACTCATCAAGAGGAACAACAATATAATTAACATCCTTTTTTATTCCATTATGGGAAAATTTGGTACAATTACATGAAAGATTAGCGTAGGGAGTCAAACAACTTCCCCTGTCAACCTAACTTCCCTAAAATAAATCAAACCAAACTACTCCTAAAAAAACTACCTAAGCCTTCCTAATTTATTCCCATATACCAAGCACAAACCAAAAATAACAAAAAAAATGGCCATCATAAAAGCTTCACAAAAGACCCTATCCATAGTTGCCGAAAGATCTAGGCCCATCATCATCTACTCCTTGAGGCCCCCAAACTTCCCTTGCCTAGATGGTATGCTGAAGGCTCTCCATGGAATGATAAGCCTAGACTATTGTAGAGAAAACCCTTATCCCCCTGCATAGTATCAAACATGGTAAACCACCTCTATCCGATCTCCTCTGCCAAGATTTTTGGCACCATCTACTTCCACAGCCACTTCATATAGTGTCCAAAAATATGCCAAACCCTGCCAACAGATTAGGAAGGACAAGTTTACGGTTGACGATTCTCCCACAGAGAGCCCGATCGCATGTGCAAGCCTTCAGTCAAATCCTCCACTGGAAAGAAATCCAAGGTGTGAGAAGGCATAATTTGGTGCCATCCAATTTAATGCAGGTGATTTGAGGGAAAATAAAATGAGGTTTGCCAGAGACTAACTACCCAAACGTACTGGTATTACCCCGGTTACAGAATAGGCTGAAACTCGCCCCACCATGGCACTGACCAGGGAAAACATCGAGCTCCGTGCTCAACAAACTAGTTTACCCTGTTCTCTATAGATGGGCCAAAGATGATGAAATAATAAGTGAAGAAATTTGTCACAGCTACTACGGTATATTCAGGGGGACTGCTAAATAGAATCTCTTAGTCAGCGATATGAATATCATAAAAGTGCTTCCTCTCAGAAGAACAAAATTCCCTTCTTGCAAAGCATCTAGACTATTCAGGGTCTCTGCCAGTATCACCTCCGTGGTATTAAGACGATATGACAACCACACAGTAATAACAAGAAGTTGAGGGTCCACTATCTATTCCCCGATCACCAGTAATAGGTTTCAAGTTAAGCCAAGGGCAACGACTCTGGCATGACCCGCATCATTGGCATCCCACAAACATACATAATACTATATAATTAGGAGGGAAATCATTCTACCCGTGACCAATGGCTGAGCCACCGAAGGATAAATGTGGAGAAATTTTGCCAACAGTGCCCAAGAAGACCAAGAGAATTCAGGCATGGCCGCCGCCTCACTAGGATTGACCCCCAAAATAGCATAAAACTCCTCATAGGTCGGGAAAACCTAGTCCCATCCAAAATAAAAAAATGATCCTCGGGATACCAAAATTGTGCTTCCGTCAACATGTTCCAGTCGATGGGCCAGTTGCTCCACAAAGGAACCCGGTGTAGGTTGAAAGTGTCATAGTCTACATTGTACAAACACATTTGCCTCTAAATTACTGATATAATAGGCAAATTCTGCACTCATGGGAAGGGCCATTTTGGAGAGAAAAGGCAAAAGGCAAGAAATAAGGAAGAAATGAGAGAAAATGTGAGTGGGTGAAGAAACCTCACCACCTTACCCCTTTTTATACTTGAAATTTTTAGCTAAAAATAAGGAGTCTACAAAATCTAAATGAAAAACTACCCCATCAAGTACTAGTAGATGAAAAAACTACAATCAAGCCTTGGAGTGATTTGACTGGACTAACCTGCCAATAGGAAGAACAAGGGGCATGCCGACCGGCACCCCCTATTTTTAGAAAATTCTATCTGTCAAAATCAAAAACATAGAAAAATAAATCCTTGTTTCAAAGAATTCGGATTATTTCCTCCTATATTTTTACTTATCCTTTTATAAAATTTCCTCTTGAGTTATTCTAATACTTTTTACGATCTCAACAACAAAGTAAAAATTGCATGTAGAATAAGTCAATTAAAGAAAAGATAAATAAATAAAAATCCCTTGCATTTCATATATATATATATATATATATATATACACACATACATATATATACTAGGGTGTACCCGTGTCGATGGCACGGTAATAAATTGGTCTCAAGTATTTGTGATTATAGCACACTCACACGACATAAGCCATTTTCCTTTCAACATGTTACATTCAATAGTTTATCCCAATTTGATGCCTCTCTTGCGAAGAACCAACATAAAAAGACCGTGCGAGAAACCAAATACAAATCTCATATGTTCTGTTTTTGGAAAAAAATCATGGGTTACAACCCGTACTTTCTCCGAAGATAAGTTAAAAGACTCCCTAGAAGAAAAAAAAACACTTGTTTTCCTGATATGGGTTTCTCCCCGTACTTTCTCCATTTCCAGTTATGTCTTGAATTATATTTTTTTTATTTTTTCCATTCCATCCTATTTTGAAAATCATTTAACAAATTTCATAAATAAATACCTTTTCCTCATTGGCCATTTTGTATGTTAAAAATCACGTTCCCATTACAAAATTAGTTTAAAATTTTGAAATTACACATGTATACAGTGAAGAAACTAAAAGTCAATAACTCGGCCTCAAGATATGCTGGAACACATATCTTAGATATTAGTTTTTTGAAGTGAATATAAACTTCATCCTTTATGTTCCAAACTTCATAAATCAAATTGGAAAATGACTTAAATGTAATACCATTTAGTAAAAACACTAAACACACATGAAAAAATCCAATAAAAGAAAAAATTGAAATATAAACACAGTAATATCACCAGCATCCAAAACTCTATAACAGTGCATTAAAGATCAACAATAGAAAATATACACTAACGTGATAACACGTGAAAACAAAATAAAAAATTATGAGAGCATGAAGACTCTATTTAACTTAAAATAATATATAAATAAAAAATAATCTAGTTGTTTGATTAGACGACGAAGGAAATAATCAAGGGTATATAGTGTTAAATACTTGAATGAAAGGGGCAAAGAGTATCCAAGATCCATTGGGTGAATCCCTCTTCCATCTACATTTTTGTCGACAACCTCATCTAAAAAATGGTTCATATAGGTAAAAAAAAGACCAAACATGAAATTAAAAATTAAAAAAACATGAAATATATAAACATCCACTTGTTATCACAACCTATTAATTAAATATATATATGACAGTTTCTTCACCTATCAACAAAATTCAGATTTAACAAATGTAATAAAATACAGTTAGATAATTTCACACTTATCATCCATTAGTCTGACCAAAAAATAAAACAAATTCAGTTAGATAATCTGGAAAAAAGTTTGAAACGTAATAAATCTTCCATATGCGTATATGCTACTTACATCCACTACCCAATAAAATAGATAGTTTCAAACTGTAACTAATGAGACCAAAAAAATAATTTAAATTAAACTAATCGAGTGTGTTAAAAATTATTTCTTTCTGTAAAATTAACATTTATCAGTTGAAGACTCACTAATTACTCTATTTCAAATAAATATACTTGGAAAGAAAATGAACACAGGAAAATAAAGTAATGCCTCATATACAAAAAAAAATGTTGGCAAGAATTTTAACCCCAAAAAATTATTTCTTCGTGTAAAAATGTAGGCAAAAAAAATGTACACAAAAAAAATGCCACATATACAACACAGGAAAATAACATGAGTGTGTGTGTGGTTGGGGGGGAGGGGCGAGATGGTGTCGAGTAAGAGTAAAGAACCTACTTAATAACCCCAAAAAATGCCATGTTTTCCAAATTTAAAACCAACCCATTTTGATCTCGTCAGAAGCGTCAGCTTATTGGACAGTGGTGGGTTTTGGAACCCAAATGAGGTGATGTACTATGGTCCTCTTTACAAGACCTCTTCCTGAAAATAAGATGTAAACTTTTGTGTGTTCCTTGTAGATAAACAATACATCATACTTCTTCGATGGTGTGTTTCGGACCATAGAAGGTGCACTGATGTGGAGTGGGTGTCCATCCTATGCAAAGATTAAAAAAATAAGAAAGGCAAACCCTCATTTTTGAAATACATATATCGAAAGCAAAAACCCAGAAACCCAAAAATTGAAACCCATAACTTATTAAAATGTTTTCAAATGTCAAGAACCTAGAAATCGAAAGAAAAAAATTACACTGAGAGAATCACATTGTTGTATGCGAGGAGAGAGAGGATTCGGCACTGATTTCGGTATTAACTATCAGGAGCTTGGATGAGGTTTGGTACAAACTGTTAGTATTAACTATTAGGAGCTTGGATTCGGTGCCGACTTTTTCTGATCTTCCCGTCGATCTCGATGACTTAGCCACTATCAAAGACTTCCACCATGTCGGTATTAACTATCAGGAGCTTGGATTCGGCATCGATTTCGTCCGATCTTCCCACTGATATCGATGCCTAAGCGACAGTCAAAGATGTCCACCATGTGCTACCAAAAATCCTACATGTCAATGAGGTTTTTATTGTCTGGATCACTTCAGGATGTGAAAGAAAGAAAACATATAGATATATTTAGAAAACATATACCTTCTTTTTCTTGAGCCCCGTACTCTATCAAACGGCCTTAAGTCTTTGTGCATTTGATGGTATCTCATTTGATATGTAAGAAAAAGAAAAAATGCTGAGACAAAGGAAAGTGACAAAAATAGAAACCCCTAGTTGATTTTGAATAATGCTAACTGAGTTTTATACCTCCATAAAGTTGTGAACAACCACCCATGTAGCGACTCATGGAAGTGAGAGTCTCATAAAGTCGAGGAGGGGTTGGAGTTTGGGGTTATGGAAAAGAGAGGTTAGATTTTGAGGAGTGATGGAAAAAAGAGACCAAACGGATGTGGAGTGAAAGGGTATCTTAGATTGTATAGTTGGTTGACTATGGGGCACAAACGGTGAGGTTTTAGAGATTTACAGGTAGTGGGGTGGGTGAGAAATTAAGAGGCTTGAGCTAGAATAGTCAGAGAGTTTGAGAGGCTCGAGAACCAGCTGGGGTGGGTGGGAATTTGGCACATATGTTTTCTTATAGCACCATCAGATACCAACACTCAATGCTTAACTTCAACCGTTAGATAGAAAATATTAGATACAAAACCTGTTTATATAGGTTTTGTATCCAAAGTTATATGATGTGGCAAAAACCCTCCTCCTTTATTATATATATATATATATATATATATATATATATTGCCATCATTACATTTTTTTGCATAACGAAGAAGGAAAACAATGTGACTCAACCCGAAACCCGAAACTCTCTCTCTCTCTCTCTCTCTCTCTCTCTCTCTCTCTCTATATATATATATATATATATATATATATATATATATATATATATATATATATATATATATATATATATATATATATATCCTCCAACGCACGCACTTCCCTCGGTAATGAGCTGAGGAGCCTCCACTTCCTGATCCAGATCCCTCCACAGAAGAAGCAGACGACACCAAACAACCTAAATTGAATCCTGAATATGAGCCTTCGTATAATCCACCCAGTCTCGAATGTCCCTTAGCCAAGTATTCGACACCCAAACATGTTGAAAGAAAAATAGATGGGCAAATTAGTGAGTCTAAAGATAAAGAAAAAATCATAAAGATGAAGGATAAAGAAAAATAAAGATATACCTCTGGCTAAAGGACATCCTCTATCAGCCCCAACACCATCGAGTCCATCGCGTTAGGGTGATGCTCTATACTTTATGAACCCCATCCAGCCAGTAGGATGTTATAGGAAGGAGGAGCGCGATGGAGAATGGGAACCTCCGTCGCTGTTATTGCCACTGACGATGATGCACCACTAGTGCTGTGGGCTGACCCCATCGGTCAACTCATACCCTTGCCTGAAGCCTTAGGAGGTGAAGGCATATTCACCACATGATAGATATAGGAGGGCATCAGCTAGCTCATCACGAAGTCAAGATAATCGTAAGTCGTCACCGATGAGTAGGGTTAGCCAGTCATTGCTAGTGTCCTGGCCTCCTTTGACATCTCTAGAATCTACCTCATATATATCAACAAAACACCAGTGGGACTTCCACCTTGTCGTGTATGATCTTTTGTATTACTCTCTCTCCTAGATACGAATAATTATCGAACTCGTGCGCCCGTAAGCGGCGCATCTGTGCATTCATCCCGGTCACCCCTGTATGCTGGATTGCCGTCCCCCAGGGATAGAAAGTCACCTGTATTTTAAAAAAATAAAGTCAATACTTACACAAACAAAGAAAAGGATTTTAAAGAGAAAATAAGAAATAACCTGGTTTCTTATCAGGACATTCAAGACCCGACGTACTGCCGATAAGGAGAGAGACTGCTTCGACCTCTGGTTGGACTTTCACCACTGATACATCCGACAGAAGTTCCCCACTGACTCTCACATAAACCAAACAAACAAGCATTGAACCCGATTACCTCGTAAAGCCATGTCTGTAAAAAGGACAAGAGTCAACAATTAGAAAACATCAAAAAGGAAATGCAAGAAAATACAGAAAAGAAAAAAATGCAAGAATTGCCTCTAGAAGATACATGGCTCCAGAAAAGTTAATCGACAATACCAGATAAATGAATCCATAGAAGAATAAAGGGCCGCCAAATTCAAGCTTCCCAGTCATAGGGAGGGATATTCAAAAATACCTTAAAAATGGTAAAATCATAAGTGGATGACATTGCCGATCGATGCCACCAAATACCCTCCCAACAGAAGAATAAATAAATGAGTCATATGCATAACATGCATCTCGTCATTCTCATCAATCTGCCGACTCAGCATAACTTCCTTGAGAAGAAAAATATGGATCGAGTCCCCCGAGACTATTCGCCCCACATCGTCCAGCATCGCATTAACCGCCACAGATGTCACACTCGGCAATCGGTCCACCTCTATCTGCATTCCCTTGCAATTAATCCCTAGCAGCTACTAGACTTCAATAGGGGTCACCATTATCTCCCCAAATCCCAAGTGTATGATGTGAGTAGTGTCCCACCACCTTTCCCCTAGTGCACATAAAACAGACGAAGAGCGCGACGTCTCATCCAATGCAGACACTAAATGACCAAAACCCGAGAAAAAGACTACCTAGCTCACCACCGCAGGAAGGTGCTCCCACAGATCTCTAAATCCCATCATCACCCAGGAATGAAAGCTCGTAGCAGCTATGTCAATCTGCCAAAACAGAAAGAACCCTTTTTAACAAAATTCAAAGAACCAAGAGAATGCAAAAAAGAAAAAGAATGCCAAAAGTCCAGTGGTACGTACATAGCCATCAGGGTTCCTCATCATAAACGATCGATGGTGCTAAGGCTCATGCAGTAAAAAGCGATCACCGACAACAGGCTCGAACAGGTCAAAAGAATTCTCATTACATAACACTAAGGGCACCCAAGCCCTCCACTCCAGGTTCGCCCAATCGTCAATAACCAACCATGCCATGTGGGTCTCGCCACTTGATAAATCCACCATTTTCTAGTATCGAATGAGGAAAGAAGGCAGGAGAATATTGCAAAAGAAAGAAGAATGAGATATGAAAGCCAGAAGATGTAAAAAATGAAGATAATTTGACTCTTTTTATAGAAGGCTAAGGGGAATGACAATCAACACTCCCCTGACACCCACTGATCAACACCATCCCTTACCCATCTGTAATACCTCGTGATTTCTAGGACTGAGAATTTTAAATTTATTTAGGAAAAATAAAATTCAATTGAATGGGAGAATTTTAAATTTGTCAATAGAGGTCAAAATTTGAGGATGTTGTAAAGTATTTCGGATGACGATTCTGAGCACATGGTTGATCCCGGAAGGGTCGAGAAAGTCAAAATGATTGTCCTTCGGTTTTATTTCATTTTCGAAATATTTTAATATAGTTTGACTCGAATTGGAGTAAACGAGTCATTTAAAGTGTGTATTATCATTAAAAGTTGGGTACTTTGGAGATAAGGCTTTTAAATCCCATGGGAGTTAATAATCTCATTTGGAGAGATTGATAAAGCCTTATAGAGAGATGGAGGGGAAAGGAAGAAGATAAAGAGAGAAAGACGAAAAGCTTGGGGATTCTAACCAACATACGATCTTGAGGATGATTCAACCTCTACAACTTTGAGGCAAGTGATTAATCTTGCTAGATAATTCATGTGAGTAATTTACTTCATGATTTGTGGGTATAAAATATGGATTTTGTGTTTATATGTCAAAACCTAGATTTTTGAATAAAATATTGCACTTGAGGTGTGTATATGGATTTGAGCTTTTATAATTAGTGGGGTTGATTTATATTATGAGTTTTAATGTTAGAAACATGATTGAGTTAAATATTGAGGGTTGGATGATGATATTTTGGGTGTTTGGACAGTTAGGGTTCGTCCAAAAAGGAAAAAGGGCCGAATTACCAGGTATGGTCGGTCGACCGCGGCTTGGAGCCCGATCGATTGCACCTCAAGGAAAAAGCCTACTGCCTCCTTCGTAAGGCAAAATTTAGAACCGTGGTCGATCGAGGGTCAGGGGCCGATTGATCAGTCCTCTGTTTTTAGCCCAAGAATGGGATTCTCTTTTACCTCCTTTTCTTTTGGGTTTAAAACTTAGTGACCTTCTTAGTGAATGTATTATGGAGGGTTAGGTTATAATATCAAGAGATTTGTACCTTAGGATGATAAGGCGGTATTCGGGCCTATTTTAGGAATGGATTATGAGGGTATGATGCCTCTTTTATTAAGGAAATGAGAGTAGGACTAAAAGATAGTCGGATTATATTAATGTGATTGTGGTGGACTATTATGAAGTGGTTATACATTATAGAGATAGTATCCATAATGTTGGTTGATTTGGGAGACTAATCATATTATAAGCGTAACGGATGAGTAAGTTTCAAGTGAAGGATCGTATAAGGAAATAAATTAGGTAGGTAGGCGTCATAGCAGTGGTTAGTATAATGAGAACTATTTACATATAACCGAATTCATGACCTTTATACTTACGGATTGGAGACCGTATATACATACATATATATATATGTATAGATATATGTATAAATATATTACGCGAATGTATATACCTTGTGTGATGGTTTGCATATATGATGTGATCTCATGTATATATATATATATATATATATATATATATATATATATATATATATATATATAGTGTGAATGATATATATACTTATTGTCTGGGCATACCCAGCACATGCTATCATGGGAGGTTGCGCAATGTGGGTAAGGCCCCTGGCTTGAGGAGCAGGGTGCGTATAGTCCCAGGTCATAGTCGTCCATTGTTTATTGTGTGATTTTATTCTGGGTGGGAAGTCTTGGGTATGATTCATTCTCACTTCAGCTTCGAAATTATGACCGCTTCCCCTATGTTGTGTTTTGATTTTATTACCAGGACAGTGTGATAATAGTCCGGTGGCTAGTAACTCGGGAAAAAGGGAGTAATTCCTGGAAGATGATAGCATTGTGTAGTACATTTGTATCCTATAACCTTATATGTTATGAGTATTTTAAAGTGCACATTATGTGTACATGGTTAATAGGATTGAATGATTTAATTATATATATAGTGTGAATGATGTATATATATCCTATAGGTGAATGTGATACAGATATTCTAAGATGTACATTTTATGTGTTAGGTGCACGTGCTTGTTAGGGTTGAATGATCGTACTTAGAAACTAGAAGGATGTTATACAGACCCCATAAGATTCTAGGAGAGATCTTACTTATGTACTTAAAGATAGTTGATCATAGTAAGTAGCTGAGGTTATAGGATGTGTGTTGAGGGCATAATGGATCTCAACGATCAACATTGTCAAGGAGTAGTGTATCGGGGGGTTCCTTGCTTGGATTTTGCTTTGCGAGACGTCCCACGCACGAAACGTAGCTCAATGTTGGGAGTACGGAGAAGTTTAGTCCTTAGTACTTGGGTATATGTTAAATGGTGAAATAATTATTTATAAAAATAGGAAGATAATGTGTGCCTTTTCTATCTTTAATGACTTGCTTAAGTTAATGATTACAATCGGATGGACATTAGTCAGATATATGTGTATATGTATACGTTAATATATATATAAGTTTGGCGTAAACTTAGGGTATAATAGAATGAAAAGGTTTTGGGTTGTACTTGAGATAGAGGGTTACGCGGGTGTAGACTATGCGTAGATTAAGATGGAGTTATCCCCGTAAGGTGTCGGGTAAATTAATTAAGATTCAGGTGCATACGTTTAGGTGCACGCTTTAGTCGAGGGGTGAGATTGATTTCCATTAGAGTGAGACTCCACTTCAATCATGAAATTGTGCATTTATTAATTGTTATGCATCTTAATGCACTTGCTATATATGTTTTCACACCTCGCGCTCTAACCCATTTTTATCTCTCTCTTGCTATACATATATGTCTATTGTGTACTCCAGGTGTCCCACTGTAAGGATACCGATGATGCTTTTCTATCCAGTGTCTTGGGAGCCGTAGCAGATGCAGAATGTTGCGGGATTTTGCTATAGCCGCTTCCTACCACTTGTAACTCTAGATAGGATTCATTTTGTGTATCGGGTTTATACCCAAGGAGTTTATGTAGCATTTTATGTTTCTTTTCCATAGATTGTTGTATTGCCTGTGACCTGGCAGCATATTCGGGTATACTTTATTTATATACTTATCATGTATTGATTGAGAATTTCTTTTTATCGTGGTACGTGCTCACATTTTATCTTGTTCACTTGTTACTATATTGTCGGTATGATATTTATTGTATGTTTTAAAAAAAATTAGCATCCGCTTATTATAGTACTGGGTGGTTAGCTATGTTTATCTAGTATCGACATTTGATGCTGAGAATGACCCACTTGATATTCTAAATTTATTTTAGTACAGGGTTGCCCACCCGTTGTTATTTTAAGCGGAGTGTCACAGGTAGTATCAGAGCATCATGTTGTTGTGTCTTAGGATCTATGCGGGTTTTATGCATTCTTTCGTAAGCGTTCTTAATGTAGAGCCCTAGTAATAGGATTGTTATGTTCACTACACCTACTTTTTTTTCTTCAATGTGTAGTCACTTGAACGGCGTTCTAATACAGTTGCTCTCATCTCAGATGTTGCCGATAAGAAGTCGTCCAGGCAGGGCAAACAGAGGGGCAGATAATACAGAACCCCACATGCCTCAAGGGACTGTGACTGCAGCCGAAGCTGCCAATATTGTGGTAGGAGCAGTAGATGCTGCCATTGTTGTGATGGCACGTCATCCTTCAGTTCCTATAGCTCAAGACCACCTAGAGCCATATGCGTGGGAAAGAGTATGAAAAGACTTTAGGAAAGGACATCCTCCATAATTTTTGGGGGGAGTTGATGCGATTGTTGCGAGTCAGTGGGAGAAGGATACAAGGGCACCTTCGGATGGTTGAGCGTAGTGATGTGTGGAAACAATTACTCACCAACTTTAGACTAACCAGGTTATCTCCTCAATGGTGGGAGTCAGCCACCACGTCAGAACAGAGAGATATGCAATGCCCATGTTAGATTTTTGGGAACGCTTTGTCTATAAGTATTTTCCTTCCATAGTTCAGACGAAAAAGAGGAAGATATTACTAGATGTGACTCAAAGTAATCGAACGGTGGTGGAGTACGAAGAAGAATTTAATCGAATGGTGAATTTTGTGCCCGATAAGGTAAATACAGAGGAGGAGCGAATAGCGAAGTTCTTGGGAGGTTTATGTTGGTGAATTCGGCAACATTCGATGAGGAACCCGGTGTTGCTGACTTTTACTGAAGTGATGTGTGTGGCATTGTTACATTGTTAGGAGTATCGTCTTCAATTAAAGGGGAGTAAGAAATTTGGGCGCTATGGACTTATCGGAGATTGATTTTGGCCTATTTATTTTGGGGAGATTATTGGAGCAGACAAATGAGAAGATTTGTATTTCTTTTATTGTATAGGGAATTGGAAATTTATTTCTATTTCAAGAGAGATAGTTGTATTATTTCGAGAAACCTAGGTTGTATTTAATTGGAGAATTGAGATGAGTATTTTCTATTCATAAGTTTTATTTAGATGCTTTATACCCTGTTGATTTTGAAATTTGTTAAGTTTCATCGAATTGCCACTCAGCGTTCTCTTTCGGGGACGTGGGGTGTTACAAATGGTAGTAGGTTTGGAGGAGATGATGCCAGTGGGGCGAGATCACCACCGCAACAAGGACATAGACAGAATTATCAAGGACCGCAACAGCGTTTTGGTCCCTCAGGATGGGTAGGTAGGATTTTCGGGGAGATGTTTCTTTTGTGGAGAATTAGGCCCAAGGAAGAGGAATTGTCCTGGAAAAAGTAAAGGGAAACTTTTTGAGGAATTTTTAGATGTGCAAACCCTAGAACAGTTCATAGGCCAGTTTGGGCAAGCGAACTTCGATCATGGGGCCATTGATGAAATGAGGTAGTTGGAGTATGGAGGTATAATGTAAATTATTCTCCTTTGCACTTAGGTCGTTCTTTACGCGGTACGGGGAGCGTCGCATGTAAGGTTTAGTGAGTGGTTAGCCGTTATAACCATATTGTGTATAGAATTTCCTTAAAGGGAGGAGTGAACAAGTGTGGCACTTGGATGATATCTTTCGGGAGGATAGATTGTTTTGCGTTGGGATAGTAGAGAGTTGCGTTTTTGAATTTTTCGGGACTGCATACCTTTACAGCTTCTTGAGTAGTAACAATAGGGTTATCGTTTTACAGTTAGGATAGGTGCAGGTATTTGTAGTGTTCCAGTTGTGGAGGGGCTTATCTTGTGGCAATGCTTTGGTGTGATGTAAAGGATTTTTATCACTGAGGAGATTCAGGGATTAGCAGGTTTATTGTTGAGCTAGGAACTTTAGTTCATGGTTTTGTTAGTTTCGAGAACTAGGTGTTAGTGAGAGTATTGTATTTGTTGATGCCTTGTGTCTTGAGCATAAGGTGTTTGATTGATGTATCGAAAGACATGAAACTATTTTATATTATATTGTTACATAGGCCTTAGGGAAATATCTATGGTTCGGAAATCTTTTATAAAACCTTAGTCCTGATTTAACTGATCTCAATTCCTGATAGAGCTACACAGTAGTGTATTGGGAGGGTTCCTTGTTTGGATTTTGTTTGCGAGACCTCCCCCGCATGAAAGCAGCGAATGTCAAGAATTGAGAAGAGTTCAACCTTCGAAAATTTCAAAATTTTATAACGTAGTAAGATATTATGGATCGAGGTGTTGAGAGTTATATTACGAGTTGAGATCGGGTACAGGGTGTATGGGCTCTCTGGTTAGATAATTTGATTTTAAAGTTAAAATGATTAGCCGTGAGAAGTGGGAGAGATAGGTATAGTGATCTTGAGGGTAAATGTCTTAGGAGCTAGTTGAGGTTCGGAGTCCAAGGCTTAACTTAATTTCGAGGACGTAATTCTTATAAGGGTGAAGTCTGTAATACCCCGTGATTTCTAGGACTGAGAATTTTAATTTTATTTGGGAGAAATAAAATTCATTTCAATTGGAGAATTTTAAATTTGGCAATAGAGGTCAAAATTTGAGGATGTTATAAAGTATTTCGGATGACGATTCTGAGCACGCGGTTGATCCTGGAAGGGTCGAGATAGTCAAAATAATTTTCCTTGAGTTTTATTTCGGTTCTGGAATATTTTAAGCTAGTTTGACTCGAATTGGAGTAAACGAGTCATTTAAAGTGTGTATTATCATTTAAAGTTGGGTACTTTGGAGATAAGGCTTTTAAAGACCACGGGAGTTAACAGTCTCATTTAGAGAGATTGAGAAAGCCTTAGAGAGAGAGGGGGAAAGGAAGAAAAGAAAGAGAGAAAGAGGAAAAGCTTGGGGATTCCGGAAAATAAGCGATCTCGAGGACGATTCAACCTCTACAACTTTGAGGCAAGTGATTAATCTTGCTAAATAAATCATGTGTGTAAATTATTCCATAATTTGTCGGTACAAAATACGAATTTTGTGTTTATATGTCAAAACCTATATTTTTATATAAAATCTTGCATTTGAGGTGTGTATATGAATTTGAGGTTGTATAATTAGTGGGGTTGATTTATGTTATGAGTTTAAATGTTAGAAACATGATTGAGTTAAAGATTGAGGGTTGGATGATGATATTTTGGGTGTTTTCAGAGTTAGGGTTCGTCCAGAAAGGAAAAAGGGCCGAATTACTTGGTATGGCCGGTCGATCGCGACCAGGAGGCTGGTCGACCGTGCCTCAATGAAAAATCCTACTGCCTCCTTTGTAAGGCAAAAGTTAGAACCGCGGTCGATCGGGGGCCAGGGGTCGATCGTCCGGTCCTCTATGTTTAGCCCAAGAATGGGATTCTCTTTTACTCCCCTTTCTTTTGGGTTTAGAACTTAGTGACCTTCTTAGTGAATGTATTATAGAGGGTTAGGTTATAATATTAAGATATTTGTACCTTAGGATGATTAGGCGGTACACGGGCCTATTTTAGGAATGTATTATGAGGGTATGATGCCTCTTTTATTAAGGAAACGAGAGTAGGACTAAAATATTGTCGGATTATATTAATGTGATTGTGGTGGACTATCATGACGTGGTTATACGTTATAGAGATAGTATCCGTAATGTTGGTTGAATTGGGAGACTATTCATATTATATGCGTAACGGATGAGTAAGTTTCAAGTGAAGGATCGTATAAGGAAATGAATTAGGTAGGTAGGCGTCATAGCGTTGGTTAGTATAATGAGAACTATTTACATATATCTGAATTCGTGAACTTTATACATACGAATTGGAGATCGTATATACATACACATATATGTATAGATATATGTATAAATATATGACGTGAATGTATATACCTTGTCTGATGGTTTGTATATATGATGTGATCTCATGTGTGTGTGTATATATATATATATATATATATATATATATATATATATATATATATAGTGTGAATGATATATATACTTATTGTGTGGGCATACCCAGCACATGCTATCACGGGAGGTTGTGCGATGTGGGTGAGACCCCTGGCTTGAGTAGCAAGGTGCGTATAGTCATCCATTGTTTATTGTGTGATTTTATTCTGGGTGAGAAGTCTTGGGTATGATTCGTTCTGACTTCAGGTTCGGAACTATGACCACTTCCCCTACGTTGTGTTTTGATTTTATTACCAGGGCGATGTGATAATAGCCCAGTGGTTGGTAACCCAGGAAAAAGGGAGTAATTCCTAGAAGATGATAGCATTGTGTAGTACATTTGTATCCTATAACCTCATATGTTATGAGTATTTTAAAGTGCACATTATGTGTGTTATGTGTACATGGTTAATAGGATTGAATGATTTTATTATATATATAGTGTGAATGATGTATACATATCCTATAGGTAAATGTGATACGGATATTATACGATGTACATTTTATGTGTTACATGCACGTGCTTGTTAGGATTGAACGATCGTACTTGATAACTAGAAGGATGTTATATAGATCCCATAAGATTCTAGGAGAGATCTTACTTATGTACTTAGAGATAGTTGCTCATAGTAAGTAGCTGAGGTTATAGGATGTGTGTTGAGGGCATAATGGATCTCAACGATCAACATTGTCCAGGAGTAATGTATCGGGGGGGGGGGGTTCCTTGTTTGGATTTCGCTTTGCGAGATGTCCAACGCACGAAACGTAGCGCAATGTTGGGAGTATGGAGAAGTTTAGTCCTTAGTACTTGGGTATATGTTAAATGGTGAAATAATGTTTTATAAAAATAGGAAGTTAATGTATGCCTTTTCTGTCTTTAATGACCAATTTAAGTTAATGATTAGAATCGGATGGACTTTAGCCAGATATATGTGTATATGTATACGTTAATATATATATAAGTTTGGCGTAAACTTAGGGTATAATAGAATGAGAAGGTTTTGGATTGTACCTGAGATAGAGGGTTACACGGGTGTAGACTATGCATAGATTAAGATGGAGTTATCCCTGGAAGGTGTCGGGTAAATTAATTAAGGTTCAGGTGCATACGTTTAGGTGCGTGCTTTAGTCGAGGGGTGAGGTTGAGTTCCATGAGAGTGCGACTCCACTTCAATCATGAAATTGTGCATTTATTAATTGTTATGCATCTTAAAGCACTTGCTATAAATGTTTTCACACCTCGGGCTCTGACCCATTTATATCTCTCTCTTGATATACATATATGTATATTGTGTACTGCAGGTGTCCCACCGTAAGGATACCGATGATGCTTTTCTATCCAGTGTCTTGGGAGTCATAGCAGATGCGAACTGTTACGAGATTTTTCTATAGCCGCTTCCTACCGTTTATAACTCTAGATAGGATTCATTTTGGGTGTCGGGTTTATACCCAAGGAGTTTATGTAGCATTTTATATTTCTTTCCCATAGATTGTTGTATTGCATGTGACCCGATAACATATCCGGGTATACTTTCTTTATATACTTATGATGTATTAATTGAGTATTTCTTTTTATCGTGGCACGTGCGCACATTTTATTTTGTTCACTTGTTAGTATATTGTCGTTATGATGCTCATTGTATGTTTTAAAAAATCTTGGCATCCGCTTATTATAGTACTGGGTAGTTAGCTATGTTTATTTAGTATCGACAGTTGATGCTGGGAATGAACCGTTTGAGATTCCTGATTTATTTTAGTATAGGGTTGGCCACCCGTTATTATTTTAAGCAGGGTGTCACACCTTTCCTAGGCAGTCCAAAAAATCGTGCCACTTTCGATTGGTAAGTCCTACTACCCTCCAACCAGCAGCATCCCTGAAATTTCGTACAAAAAATCCTAGAAAATTCTAAAAAAATCCAAAAAAATCCTGAAAATACTAAAAATGGCCAAATAATTATTAAAACATTTCTTCATTAAGAAAATCATTTTTTGAGCTCCCAAAATTCCCAGCCTAATTAATATCACATTTTATCCCTAATTTAAACCCTAAAAATTAACACTCACGCATTCCCAAAAAGCCCACTACAACTCCTCATTAGAAATCAAATGTTTCCCCAGTAGGTTTACGTAATATCTTACCCATTTCCCCAACAGGAATTCCCGAATCAAACTTTCTCCCAGAAGAATTCCTTTTTTCCCAAACAAAACTAGTAGCCCAAACTAGACATCTCTCCCCAGTGGCGTCTTTAAAAAACACGATTCCCAGCGGAATCACAATTACACTTACACCTCCAAGATAATTTAAAATCCCCCAGGAGTGCTATACCCCACATTACTGCTTAAGTTTCTCAAAATTTACCTCGACCCCCATAATTGGTCTCTCCCACTTAAGGTCCTCAGAATTGACCTCAACCCTCAGAATTGGTCGTTCCCACTTAAGATCTTCATAATTGACCTCGACCCTAAGAATTAGTCGCTCCCACTTAAGGCCCTCAGAATTGGCATCGACCCTCAGAATTAGTCGCTCCTACTTAAGGTGCTCAGAATTGACCTTGAACCTCAGAATTGGTCGCTCACACTTAAGGTCCTCAAAATTGACTTCGACCATTAAAATTGGTCGCTCCAACTTAAGGTCCTCATAATTGACCTAGACCCTCTGAATTGGTCGCTCCGACTTAAGGCCTTCATAATTGGTATCTCCTGCTTAAGGTCCTCAAATTTGACCTCGACCCTCAGAATTGGTCGCTACAACTTAAGGTCCTTATAACTGACCTCGACCCTCAGAATTGGTCGCTCCTACTTGAGGTCTTCAAAATTGACCTCGACTCTCAAAATTGGTTGCTCTCACTAAAGGTCCTAAAAATTAACCTCGACCATCAGAATTGGTTGCTCCCAATTTAGGCCTTAAAAATTGACCTTGGCCTTCAGAATTGGTTGCCTCCACTTTAGATCCTCAGAATTGACTTCGGCCCATAGAATCAACCATTCCCATAATTACCTCAGGTCCTCAGAATTGAGTTTGACCCTATGAATCGGTCATCCTCATCCCTTTAGATCCTCAGAATCGACCTCTTTCCTAAACATCATGTGGCGTTTATTCGATGGCTTTCACTTGTTTCAAGCTCACCCATTGAGGGCTATATAGACACCACATTTTAGGACCCCCTAAGTATTTACTTAGCTCCCTAGCACCTCCTCATTCACTACAAACCCTAGGTTATATTCTGAGTACCGATATAGAGATCATCGGGTGCTCTCGGGCCCTATTTGACTCCAATCAACTTCATCGTCAGAGAGAAAGCTTATAATCTTCGAAGAGATCTGAAACCCATTTCCACTGGTTCACTCCGTGCATGAATCGGCATAATCGCTTGGACGAACGGACCATTTTAATACTAAAAATTGATCTGGAGTCCACACCCACTCTGGGTATCGATTTGACCCCAATCAACTTCATCGTTAGAGCAAAAGCTCAATGAATCTTCGAATGGAATTGAAAATCCTTTCCAAGGGTCTGCCCCATGTGTAAAACAACATAATCTTTTAGAAGAATGATTCATTTTCCCTTAGAAATGGATTCGGAGGCTACCAGGCTCGACTCTCCTGGGCTGCATTTGACCAAAGTTAATTATTTAGCTCAAATAAGACTGAATGAATCGCATAAGGGCATTAAATACCTTTTCCAGCGGTCTTCCCTATGCGTGAATCATCCTTATGATATGGATGAACGTTCTATTTTACTCTGAAAGGTCACCAAGCGCTTTCGAGCCCCATTTCACCAAAGTCAACTCTTCAAACCGAGATAAGCTCTTTGGAACATCAAAGTTCCATGCATAACCTTTCCAGCGGTCCACACCGTGCATGATTAGGATGTACGGTTTAGACGGACGATCCATTACCATTCGACGATCTCCTGTCCAAAGTACCGATGGGAGCTTCTGGGCCCCATTTGACCCAAAGTCAACTCCCAAACCCGTAGTGGCCCAAAGGATTCTCAAAGGTATGTGAATTACCTTTCTAATGGTAAGCTTAGTTCATGATTTGGAATTACGGATTGCGTTCTATGACCATTGTTCCAAAAACCTTTGCACGAGACTACTAATTGGCAGGTCTATTTTCCTGCCTATTGGCAGTTTTCCTAGGGTCAACAATCGATTATCAGGGCAAGGACTATGTCGATCGATAATCCCCTACCCTATATAAGGACAGCATGATCTCACTTCTAGGACACACCCCAGATCCATCAATATCAGTGATCTCAGCAACATTCTTCTTCAATCAGCGAAGTTTCCTTATGTGAAATTCTTCTCCACCTTTCATTCCCATCATTCTCATACTCAATATAGATAAAATATCCTTATCTCTCATCCCACATTCATCCTAACTTGCAAGTAAGTTCATCAACAATCAGGATCAAGTTTCAAGTCTCCAAAGAAGGTCCAAACATCTCTCTCTCTCTCTCTCTCTCTCTCTCTCTCTCTCTCTCTCTCTCTCTCTCTCTCTCTCTAAATCTCTTTATTTTCACATTAGTTAATCTAAATTCTCAATTTAGATTTTACTTTAGATCATACACATTAATACCTCACCCTTCATTAGTTATATTGCACATAATTTATTGTTTATAAAAAAGTCCAAAACAATGGAAAAGAGGGTTACACCTCTAAATTCTGACGGGATTCTTCATCACATTTTTTCAAAACTAAAAATATATTTTTTACACACACATATAATAAATTCCCATTTGAATATATGGGATAACTCCCACCCTTGTTCCACATGTGAACTACGTGGACTTTGATTCCTTTATAGGCTACGTAGGCGTCTCGGGTTAAAACTCGAGACTCGAGTCATATTTTCATATTTTCATATTTTTTTCAATTTATCCACATATTATCCACATATATCATACTTGTGATTCATACTTGCATCTTATCTAACACATATTATCATTTCATCATAAAGATCAATATCTTGATACGCACGCACATCTTTCTAAATTATTATTTGGCAACATTCCTATGGATAGCCTCACTCCATCCTTTCCATGATGCGAGTCGATCGATTCCTATCTCCACTTACACACACACACACACACACACACACACACACACACACACACACACACACACATACTCACAGAGAAATTGTGGAAAATTATAACAAAAGCCCATGAGAGATCGAAAAGGTGGGATAAGTGCCTAACACCTTCCCATTCCGTAAATTTGCCCCCAAACCTCTGAACTCTTGGTTTCATAAGCATTAGTTTGTCTTTGATGGCCCTATCTTGAGGCAGCGACATGTTGTTTTGCCTATTTTCTACAATATACGCTGGAGACTCTATCTCTTTATATCAATTCAAAACCGACGATGGCCGAAGCACCCCACGATGTAGCAAGGGGAGCAGGACCTTTATCTATGCCTCCTTATCCCCCAAAAGCGCCCAGGGAGAGGGGGAAGATCTCGGGGATGGCCACATCTACATATTTACATATGCCTCCATTTGTATGTTCTTCTTACTCTCATACTTACCTATTATATATATGCCTCATTCTAATCATGATGTTTACATCTACCATAATCTTTTCTCATCACTTGTATATATTCATCATGTTTCACCCTTTAGTCACATGTATATAATCACCATGTCTCACTCTCCACATACTCTCACTCGTATATAGTTTCACTCTTACTCACATGTTTCACACATCACCTGTATATATTCGTGATTAGTTTCATTAGAACATACTCTCACGCTCTTCTCACTTGTATATAGTTTCAATCTTACTCATATGTTTAAAACACCACCTGTATATTATCCTTGCATAGTCTCACTATAGAGAACACTTCCACATTTATCTCACTTGTATATATCCACATACTTTTTCACTCACACATATTCACATGTCACTCTCCTACTCTGCATAAATCTCTCACTCACTCATCTATATCCACACACTTTATATCTATTACCATACTTTGCATAGTCTCCATGTTCCATGTACATACTTTCTAGTTTTACTCTCCATGTTTATCCCCCTTATCCCATGCTACTTGTTTATTTCATGTTCTCCCTATAATGGTGGTATTTTTATTATTTAGAACACATAAAAAATTCCATAAGATACTATTAAGACTCATGAATTTTTGCACACAACATCACTTAAGCATTGCAATACCGACCAAAATTTCTCCCCGTAATGGGGGGTCACTTGATGATGGGTGTCGATCCTGCGGGGCATGGTTAAACTAAGTTATATGAATCCCACCTTTCATTAGCCTCGTACCTTTGACGTATATCAAACGGTTCCCTCACATCACACAACTTGATTGAACCACGATGGGAGGTACATAGTAGGGAACTCATTCACGTACGTTGAGTATATTGAATTATCTCTCACACATACCATCTTCACGAGGTATATCATGAGGTAATTCACATACACTCAGGTATATCAAATGGCTTGTCCACGTGTACCGATGTATGCTTGCCTTTATAGGCAAGAAGTATATCATGGAAGTCATGCCAAAAGAGGGAAGCTTTTCACTAACCCACCAAATGCATCAACCTCATTTAGGCATATACTTTAGGACACTCATACCTAGTTTGTAGATTCTAATGTGAAACTCTTTCTAAATATTGGGTCCCCTTACCACCCGAAGTTTTGCACTATTTTGCCCATTTTTAAAACAAGACCATGTTTGTGAGTTTGGAAATAAGTCAAACCATGTCTTGCATCATGTACCCTAGCTTTTACCCAGACTCGGGTCATGTCCATCATTTTTCTTGCATCCTAGGCAAAACATAATACAAGCGGAACCTAATAATAACCATGCTGAGGATTTTCCTTCTTTCCCTCTTTTCAAAAAACACCAAAAATATTTTCCCCTTTGTCAAAAAGAAAAACAAAATACCAAAAATACACCTATTTCAGTCAAAATGAACACAAAAGTAATTTTTCTCTCAGGTGTGATCGTGTACCTTGATTTTTGGCCTTTCTCTCTATTGGCTTCGATCTTCCGTCAAACCCCTCCGAAGCTTCACTGATTCCTCTGCTGCTTCTACCAAGTTTGAATTATCCATCAATAGATAATTCATGGAGAACATAAACCAAGTCGTGAATGCTTAACCAGATTTGATGACCATCCTAATTTAGCTCACTAATATTCATAATATCTAATAAGAAGTCTAGGAAATGCAACGACACCAGGTACAGACTCTCGAGGCTCCTTATCTCATAATCCTCTTTCCCCATTCCATGGGTTTCCCTGATCTTAAAGCCATGTGGGTCCTAGAAGAATATCAACATGCCCTTCATGCCCTACCTACCAGTGGTCCACTGCCAGCTCAACTACCAATTCAAGTCTTTCTCAGCCTAGGGCTAATCTACTAGTCCCATTGGATCCTAAGAAGGAAGAACTGAAAAAGGTCAAGCAGGACCTTAAGTTTCTATCCAAGAGATAAGATCATGTCAAGACCTTGGGAAAGTAAATGGACTACACCCACATGTCTCCTTATCTCAAGGATAAATTACCAAAAAAATTCAAAATGTCATATGTTGAGATGTTCAGAGGCAGCGGGTCTCCCATTGTGAACCTACGTGGCTATCATCACGTTATGACTCTCATTGGGATGTCAGAGGAAGTAATAGCCGAAATGTTCAAGGAACTCCTTAAAGAAGGTGCCCTTAGGTGGTTACTATCCCAAGCAGAGTCTAAAATCCGTAGTTGGGAAGACGTGGCTGTTAAGATAAATATAGCTAAAAGCTTTGATACCAATTTATTGGAACGAAATAATGAGTGATCTTATAACACTTAAATGTGGAAGCCAATTTTAAAAAGATTTGTCTTTTTTTTATCCTAAACAAGCATCTATTTGATAAAAATTATAAACCAAACAAAGCAATCATTTAAGGCCAAGTTTAAGGGGAAAAAATCCTTTCGGGTAAAAACATTTTATTCACATAGAAATTTAGAAAATGGTCGACTACAAACTAATTGATAAACGCCATAAGCATAAAGTGCTAATCTTCGCAAATATCTAATGAAAAATAACTATGATCCTCGCAAGAATCCAAAGATCGCAGTCCTTCGTCAGCCTCAACCTTTCTCTTCAGTAGTGATTCCCTGCAGGTATCATAATGTCATCCATGGAGATCCTCTCCAAAAGATTTATGCACAGACAAAAAATTTTCTAGGATTTTAAACGAATTCGCAAGAACAATATTCAAGTACGTTTTATTTTGAATTAAATGGTGTTTTTATGATACAAAAGGTGAAGAACTTTCACAAAATTTAAGCAGAAATAGAGTTGTCAAAAGTCTCAAACGTTGTGAATATAAAACAAGTTTTTATACAAATCTTAATTTGGCAAGTCGTTCGAATGAGAAAAAAGGACCGTTCTAACGACAAGCTTATGTCGTTCGAACGAGATGATCTTTGCTTCCAACGAGATCAAGAAAAATGAAACAATAAGCTCTCATTTGAAACACATTTGAAAAACAAAATAGACAACCTATCTTACGACTTTAGCATGTCGTTTGAATGATATATTAATTTATTTTTGAACGAGATTAAAAAACCAAAATATTTTTCTTTTTCGAAATAAAAAGTTCTTATTCGTCTTTTGAAAAATAAACATCCCAGGCATTAATTCTGTAAATTAATTTAAATTCTAAATTGTTTTATACCTCAATGGGACGTCGATAGGTCTTCAAACTTGGAGATGCTTGAGTTCAGTTCGTCTTGACAGGACGTGACGATTTGTAACGGGATATGCCAAACTAGCCTAAAGCTATGGTATGAACAATGTTAGAAAATTTGTTTTTACAAATCTCCTCCTTTGTCTATTTCGGTACAAAAAAAAAAATATACTGAACACTAAATTGACAAAAATACTAACACCCTTCCCAACCCTAGAAAGGAACGACATAAGTCTCTTTATCTTCAAACTTATTCTTCTTCCCTTTCACACAATTTATCTTCATCCGCTTGTCGTTGAATTCCTCTTTAAGTACCTACACACATGAGATAACAACATATAGCATCGTGACGCATCGAGTTTGAAACAAAGTAAAAATAATAAATAAACTCTCCCCCATAAATCAAACTCATTTCAGTTTGCTCTCCCCCTTTGTTTTTATTCGAAATAAACAAAAATGTAGAAACATAGTCATGAAATACGAAGCATCACATATAAGATAATATGTCAGCACAAAAAAGATATAAATAAAGCATGTGTAATGATCATGTCAAAGGAAAACAAATAACTATTTTTGAATGTTTTTTTCAAAAAGAAACAAATTTCACAAACAGAGCATATAATACCATATATAATATTTTCAAAATATATCAAAGCAAATCTGGTACACATATATAGGTATAAACGACAACAAAACATGACATAAAACAAATAAGATTTACATAGTATCGTTGTGTCCAAATGTATGGGATGGAATGAATGGGTGTGAACTAGTGATAAAAATAATTACAAACCAAACACTCAAATATGATCAAGAAGTTCTAATTGACCGCAAAACTTTATCAAACTAAGCTTTAGCCTCAAGTGACAAATAAAATTGAACTTAATGAAAAAAACATACAATGCATACAAGCCTAGAATATTAATGATTCTAAAAATCAATTATGTCATGAGAAAATAAGCATAACTAGGTATCATTGTGCAAACCCTTTGATCTTGAACTAAACACCCTCAAAATGTAAACATAATCTTATTTCTATTATTTTGTTTTCGTTTGAATGATCAAACAAACTAAACTATTTTGTTCCATTTTTGGTATAATATTTCTTTTTTATTGCCTTAATTTTTTCTTGGACTCTCGTAAACAGTGGCTTTCACAACTAGTCAACCTATCTCTCACAACCCTTTTCCTTGTACACTCATATTTTTTCAATACTAAACAAACTCTCACGGTAAACGGTTCTTACATTCACAAATCCATAATAGTCAAATAAATATGTAGATGACAATATTGATGGGAAAACTTATCACTAAGAACAAATATACATTTGAAGTCAAAATTCAATAAGCTCCTGCATGTGTGTGTGGAAGCATATACAAAATCGAATCCATTAAGAAAACCAAGTTCGAAACAACTCCATAAACATGGTCAAGATCAATCTAATCATCTATAGTCATAATCAAATGTCATAGCCACATGGAAATTACATAGTGAATTGGATTGAAACCCATCAATATGCATACCAAATGTGTAAAACTAAAATACACAAAACCGAAAACCTTTTTGTATTAAAAATAAAATATTTTTGTATTTTTCAATATGATTTAATAAAAGAAAAATTTAATACCAATAGTAAACATATATCATGAAGCACAAACTAGTGTGTGACAAACAAAATCATGCATGTAATCAACGATAAGAGATAACACGTGAAGCATCATGTGCAAACATGTGAGAATCAACAGGTCTAACATCTAGCATCTCTAGAAAAGATTTCCTAAACTAAATAGATGTATATCTAATGCAACGGGATTTGGGAACCAAGGGAACAATACAGTTCAACTTTCTAGGACCTCTTCCAAGATTAAAAAAAAAATGCCTAAGGTGACCTTTCCTTCCATAATGTGAACATGTGTAAACGGGAGGAATGTTACCTATGGGTTAACCCTTTTTAATGTCATTGGATTTGGATGACCCTCTAAAACAAATAATGGTCTTGGCTTTGGGACTCGAAACATTAGAAACATATAAGCCATTATCATTACTAACAACATTACTAGATTATTTTAAATCACCCTTTAACTTTAAAATTTTAAACTCAAGAAAAAAATTTGATTCTTCCAATTTTAGGGACTACTTCATATTTTCAATCATTCCTAGGTTGTTATCTCTCTACCCTTCAATGAAAGAAAACTTATCCCTAAGAGTTTTCTCATGTTCCTTAAAATCAATAATAAAAACACTATCCTCAATGACACAAATGTTAACCCTAGAATATTTAAACGCTTCCAATTCTTTTTTAAAAATTGGACTCTATCGTCACTCTCTTTCTTGAACAATTCTAATTTTCTAAAATCACGGGCCATGTTCACAAGTCTCCCATAAAGTAAATCTCTTTGATTTTTAACAGTTTGTAAAAGTTCCATAACGATTTTAAAACGAGAATGTTCTTTCTTAAGAATTTTAATTCTTTTAGCAAACTTCAAATTCAAACGATTAAAGTCGTCAAAACTATGAGAATCCATCGAGAGAAAATAAAACACCCAAAAATCACACTATTTGAAAAATCAGGATCACTCGATAACTTGGAGTAACCCGCTCTGATACCAATTTGTTAAGGTAAATACAGCTAAAATCCCTGATACCAATTTATTGGGATGAAATAATGAGTGCTCTTATATGACTTAAAAATGCGAAAGACAATTTTATACAGATTTTATCTTTTTATCCTAAACATGAATCTATGTGACAAAAATGATAAATAAAAAAAAAAGCAATAAACTAAGGACAAGTTTCAGGAAGAAAACCCCTTTGGGTTAAAAACCTTTTATTCACTTAGAAATCTATAAGATAATCGACTTACAAGATACTTGATAACTTCCACAAGCATAAAGAGCCAATATTCATAAATATTTAATGAACAATAACTATGATCCTGGTAAGAATCACAAGACTGCACTCCTCTGTTAGCCTCAGCCTTCGTCTTATCGATGAGTCCCCACAGGTATCACAAGTCAGCCTTGGAGATCCTCTCCACAAGGTGTATGCACAAATACAAAACTTTTTAGGGTTTTACACTAATTCACAAGAACAATATTCAAGGATGTTTTGTTGTGAATTAAACGGTGTTTTTATAACACAAAATGTGAAGAACATTTGCAAAAGTTATGCTGAAACAGAGTTAGCAAAAGCCTTAAACGTTCTGAACATAAAACAGGTATTTACACAAAACTTAAGTTGGCTTGTCGTTTGAACGAGAGTAACATATCGTTCAAATGACAAGCTTATTTTGTTCGAACAATATCATCTTTACTTATAACGAGATCATGAAAATGAAACTGTAAGCTCTTGTTTGAAACACATTTGAAAAACAAAACAAATGACTTCTCTAATGACTTTAACATCTCCTTTGAACGATATTAAAAAACCAAAATATTTTACTTTTTCAAAATTAAAAGTTCCTCTTCGTCTTTTAAAGGAATAAAAATTAGAAACATTAATTTTGTAAATTAATTTAAACTCTAAATTGTTTTTTACCTTAATAGGATTTCGAGAAGTCTTGACACTTGGATATGCTTGAGTTCAGTTCATCTTGACCGTGCGTGATAATTTGTAACATGATACATCAAACTAGCCTAAAACTATGTTATGAACAATGTTAGAAAAATTGTTCTTATAGTGGCCAGAGAGTCTATAACACAGTATAAGTATAACGAGAAGTTGGATGTCACACATACTTAAACGAAATCCTGCGGAGTCAGTCGGTAGCTTCATCGAAAGGTGGAGAGAGAAAGACACTGCCATGATTAAACGACCGTCATAAGAACAATATGTGAGCATACTAAAGAAGAACTTCTTTGCCCATATTCGAGATTCAACGGGAGGTTATCCTCACTTTAGATCCTTCCAGGAGGCTAGGGTGGAGATTGAAGAAGGGGTTGTTAGTCATAAAGAAAAAACTAAACTGAAGAGGCTAACTAGACAGTTCGCATCACAAAAATATGACAAGATGGCCAACACCTCAGTCTCAACCATTAATAACATATTCCAACTTGCCACTTCCTGGACACTTGGAAGTCATCCTACCCTACCAAAAAGGAGTATCATGAACTTCATGATCCTCTGTCAAAAGTTACCAAACTCTGCTTACCCAAAACCTCATTAAACCATTGGAACTCCAACCATTACCAGATCCTCATTAAACCAAAAGTTCTCCGAAAGGACTCGACTAAAGATTATAACATGGTGTGTCAAGAAAATTTTTATTAGATGAAATGATACCTCACCCGACCTTCGGTACTCATCCCTTCATAATATGGTATCCCCCTCCTCATATACTTGATTATCACTAGCACTATAGTAGGGTCTATTCTAGCCCAATACATTGAGGAATCTCCTAAGGAGAGAGAAATCTACTATGCTAGTCAAAATCTAGTCGAGTATGACATCAGGAGCATTATATTAGAGAAGGTGTTTGTTGGTTTGGTATGTGTCATACAGAATCTCTGGCACTACATGCTCACATTTCCTATCAATCTGGTGTCCCAAATGGATCCCATGAAATACCTGTTGGAGAATTCCTCCTTGTCAAGATGTATGGCCTGCTGAATGATGTTACTGGCCAAGTTTTTATCACATACGTCATGCAGAAGGCTATAAAAGGGAGAGATGCCTCTTATTACCCGACCGACAATACCATAGAGGGAAGTGAACTTCATATTTTTGAATTCCCAGACGAAGATGCCCTATGAACCTTTCATGAGGACCTCATGTGGCAGATGATCTTCGATGGAGCTACAAAGAAGAAAGGGTTTGGTATTGGGACACCCTAATCCCCCCGACGATTCTGACACCCCTATTGCCGTCAAATTTGAATTTTCTTGCACCAATAACATGAAAGAATATGAGATATGCACCGTAGGGCTCAAAATCACCCTCAAGAAAAGAATCAAATGTATGGGTGTCTATGGATACTCAGCCCTCATTATGGTGAAAATCCTCATGAAATGGAAAGTCAAAGACGAGAAGCTTTTATCCTTCCGTAATCACCTAGAAGATCTATCCTCCTAATTCAAAGATTTCACCTTCCATTACCTTCCTCGCTCGAGTAATAGCCTGGCCAATGAACTGGAGACCTTGGCCTCCATGGTCGACATGCCCGAGGGAATAAAAATGTCACCCTTTCTAGTACAGAAATAGATTGCACCCACCCACTGCTAACATATTGAGCTCACTACAAAAGATTATTCGGACGTGGAAGAATCATGGTATTAGGATATTTGGAGCCTCCTTAAACATGATAGGCATCCCAAGACACTAACAAGAAAGACAGTGCGACTCTTTGGAAGTTGGTTGCTCACTGTATCGTCTGTGACAAGGCACTCTTCAAGAGAAATTTAGATGGAACGCACCTTCATTATATAGTAGGGATTGTGATTGAGGACATGATTCCCATGATCTGTAGTGAGGAATGTGGGCCCCATACGAACTGTCATATGCTTACCAAGAAAATCATCCGTTAGGGGTATTACTGGAGCACCATGGTTCAAGACTACACTACTTATTTTCGAACATGACTCAAATGCTAGATGTTTGCTAACATTCAGCACTTACCTCCTCAAGGGTTGTACAACATGACATATTTCATTGGCCCTTATCCATTTGGCACATAGACATCATCAGAAAAGTCATTCCTAAAGCTTCAAATAGGCATGAATTCATTCTCGTTGCCATTGACTATTTCACGAAGTGGGTCAAAGCTAAGTCATATGCAGTACTGAATGCAAAGAAAATAGCCTAGTACATCAAAAAGAACCCCATCTACCGTTACGGACATCCCCACTAGTTAGTGTTAGATAATGGTCTCCATTTTGAGGTTTAGTTTGCTGAACTAGTTAGTGAGTATAGAATTCAAATGCATAGGGCATCTCCTTACCGACCGCAAACCAATGGCACCATCGAATCCGCCAATAAGATCCTCAAAATAATAATTCTAAAGATTATCAAAAGATGTAGAGTCTGGGACGAATGAATCCCATATTCCCTTTGGGGATACCATACCTCCATCAAAACACCCATTAGGGCTACTCCCTCTTCTCTGGTATACAGTATAGAGGCGGTACTCCTTGTTGAACTTGAAATACCTTATATATGGGTTATGCACGAAAGCCATGTCGGTGAAGAATAGTGCAACAAAATCTCTACGACAAACTTGTGCTTTTAGAAGATAAGAGTTTGAAAGCTTTATATCATATACAAGGTTACCATCGTTGTGTCGAGCGATCATTAAACAAAAAGGTTAAGGACCATGGTGTTCAAGAAGTAGACATTTCCCTCAAGGAAATTATAAAGCCCATCTAGGATTCAAGACGAAAATTCAAGCCCAATTAGAGTGGCACCTACATCATGAAGAAAATCATGTCTGGTGGCGTCCTTATACTCATATACCTAGATGAAGAAATAATGGTGCGTCCAGTCAACTTGGAACATGTCAAGAAATTTTTCCCCTTGTCTCTCATCATGCTATGATTCTTCTCACCCCCTTCTATTCTAAAAAAATTATTAATTCCTCTCTACTCATAACTACGTAGGACCCGATCCTCCAAATAATTCCTTTTTTAAAAAATAGAAACTTGCAAATTTCAAATTCCACAGTGGTACGTAGGCATCCCGTAAGACGCGCATGGGTACAGTCCTTTCTCTCTCATAAAATGCTATTATTTTCTCCCTCCGAGAATAATCGTCTTTCTCATCATTTAAATGAAAAAAATATTATGTATGCCTTAGAAATCGGTGTATATAGTCCAAAAATAGAATTCATCAATGACACAATAAAATATGTTGAAATCATTGTTATTTTATTAAAAAATTGGATTACCTCTATTACATGATATATCACAATGGGAATGAAAAATATCCCACTCCCGTATAAGCCCTATGAAAACATAAAAAAATACATCATCATCAGCTTCACAAAAACCAAACACCCCCGAACTTAAAATAACCTTCTCACAAGCATCTCAAAACCTAAACAAACTTCTCACAAATCTTCACCAACACTCTCATGCTCAAGATCCTGCCTTCAGCTACCTAACAAGACCGTTTCATTGTTATTTCCTATCCCTGAAGGCCCCCAAGATTCCCACTCCTAGTCGTGGCTTCAAATTCGCTCTGTGTGGCAATAAGCCTTTATCATCTTGGATGAAACCATGACACCTTCTTTCGAAGTGTCGAATATCACAAGCCTTATATTAACAATCTCCTCAGTAAGAATCTTCTTAACCATCCGCTTTCATAAGAATTTTTTATAATCCTCGAATATGAACCAAACCTCCCTAACTAATTAAGATGGATGGATAGATGGTCGGCGACTCTAATATAAGGGCCCTAATATTATTCTCAATGACTTAGTCAAGTCTTCTACAGGAAAGAAGTTGGTTATACGCGGAGGAACAATTTGCTCCCATCCCCATTGGTGCAGAAGCTGCCATGGAAGATAGAAAGAGGTCTAATGAAATCCCACCAACTGCACATACTGGTAATCACCCAATTTTAAGATAGGTTGCAAGTTCCCCCACCACGGTATAGGCGAACAAAGACTCTGGGCCTTATTCTCTACAATCCAACTTACCCAGTTCTCCGTCGTTGGGACCAAAGCTGAAAAAAAGGAAGAGAAAAGAAATTGGTAATTCTCAACAAAGGGTTCGCAAGAGGGGCCGTCAGGCGTAATCTCTCCAAAAACCACATGAACAGTACGATAGGGCTCCCTCACAAGAAATTAGGCCGACCCTCCCTCCAAGTGTCCTGACCATTTAGAGTCTTCGCATGTATTACAGTATCTGGATTATATTGGTCAGACATCCACAAAACTATCATGGATACCTAAGGGTTGGACATTATGCCATGTGTCACCAAAAGAAGCCTAGCATTCAATCCCAAGGCTATAATGCCAGCAAAGCCATTATTAGTGTAATCTCTCTAACACACCGAGCTCAGTACTATTGGGAGGAGAATATTCCTTCCATGCACCCACGGTTAGGCTGTTAAAGGAGAGATATGGAGCAACTCTTCTAGTAATACCCGAGGTAATGGAAAAAAGTTCATATATGCTAAATCATAAGACACGGTCTTCAAGATACCAAAATTGCACCGCGACTTCCAGAAGATTCCAATCCATGGCGCGGTTATACCATAAGGAGACATGGAGTGAGATGAAAGCTTTGTAATTACTGTTATACAGGCACCTGGACTCTAATCCTTCAAGATAAGCTGATAATGCTTCTAACATTGGAAGCATCATTTTGAAAGAGGAAGAAAGATTGCAAATGAAAGAAGTTTTAATTGTGGTGATGAAATCTCCCATCAAAGCCCACTTTTTATACCACAAGCATCTATAAAATACCATTAACTCGGGTTGCTGCCAGACCTTCTGATCCTATGTACCCATAGGTGCACAGGAAGTTCTATCAAAGCTTCGAAAGTGATTTTAACTTAGCCCTTATCCTGATAGGCAGACCAATGGGTATGTCGATCGACACTCCCCACTTTTATAATTTTTTTACTTTCCTCTTTTGTATATATCATATCCAAAATAAAGACTTTTATTTATGAAAAATCAACCTTTGAGTCTTTCTTCTATATGTTTCATTTTGTCTTTGCAATAAATAAAACCTTAACGAAAAATTAAAGTGCATGTAGAATAGGCCACTAAATAAAGATAATCAAATAAAAAATGCATATTATATTAATTTATTAAAACGGATTATATTGTTTCTATACGTACAGAAAAGCAAAAAAAGAAAAAAGAAAAGATAAGTAGGGGCGCAACACGAGCCCTCCAAAACCCCTAAAACCTCAATAAAATAAAAAAAACACGTTAGGTGCCCTGACGAGCACGCTTACCCTGACGGCGTGCAGTAGACCCTCTACTCTCAGAACAGGATCTCTCCTCTGATGTATCCAATGGTAACAGGCATAACTGGATGACTTCCTAACATAGACATACACTAATGCCTTTCTGTCCTGAACGTCCCACAACCAAGTCATTGGTATGTGCATAGTATGCAAAAGAACTAAATCACCAAAGACAAAGCGAGTCAATAATGATAAGAAGAAAATAGAAATATGGGAGAAGAAAAGAATCCATACATCTCTCCGGAGTGCCTTCTTAGGAAGACTTGAAAACTTATCTACCTCTGCATGAGGGTAATGAGGCACTAATACCACCTCCCCACTGCACACTGGAATATGATAAAGAGGGGTGGAAATGTGGTGGAAAGATACCTCTTCCTCTACCTCTGCCACACATCCCCCATGCCATTGGCAGACGCGCTGGTACCCTGATATCCCTCCCTGATTCCGCTCCAAGTGGAGGAATATTCTCCACATAATAAATGTACGATGGCATCAACCACCTGGTTATAAATTCAAGATAGTCGTAGCCCTCCATCACGTCAGTGTAATACGTATAGGGCTTGCCCTCCATTGCCATCCTCCTCATGTAATACCCCGTTATTCTGAGGGTTATTTATGAATATTATGAGAGATTTCAGTAGTATTATTATTTTATTAATCAGGGATAAAATAATTTATTTTGGTTGAAATCAAATCAAACATTTAAATTTAAATAATTTTTGGACATTTTGTAATAGTTTAAATATGTAAAGTTGATAATTTTGAATTAAAGGGAAATATAGTAATATGCATTAGCTTAGGCACCACACTAAGGCTTGACAGAGAGACTATATAAGGAATATTATGGGTGATTATAAGGAAAGGGAGATGAAAAAGAGAGGCCAAAAATGAAATCCAAAGAGGCAAAAACGAGTGGAATGAGAAGAGCCCATTCGGAATGTTTAGATCTTCTTTTTGAGTGCATTCGAATGAGATTTCAGAAAAACTCAAAACACATACCTGACTCAATTTTTCGTGTAGAATCCAAATCTGAAGTCGGATTAGCGATTCGAGTAAATTTTGGAGCTTATTTTCTGAGTTTTTAAAATAGGACTATTTGGGTTATCTCGTGTTAGCGCTAGAACGTGAATTGATTCTTTTCGCGAGAGGAACGTGATGGTGCGATTAGATTTTGAGGCTGAATTTTATGTGACGATTCATGCAATAATTTTAAGGTATGGGGTTTTACACAATATTCTTTTTAAATCTCTTGAGAGTTATTCCCTTTGAATTCATGTGATTATTGAACTCATATTTGAATTGTTAAATTCATTGAAATCTGGAAAAATAATTGTTGAATTGTTTTGATTATATTGTTGTTGATCACGTTGTCATGAGATTTTAATATAGCACGAAGGTTGGGCATTCGCCAAAATTCCTGCTTCCCGGGGCTATGAGTTTATAAAGCATATGCGGATGGGGTGAGGCTTAGTGACCCATTGATGTGTTGTGGAGAAATTTATTGATAAATGCTTTTGAGATTTGCATTTGGTTTGAATATTCATACTCGTGTTGTTACACTTTATTCATCGCTAACATATATTTGTTGAGCAACTTTCCTGTTGTATTATGTACTTCCCCATATTTTCTTTAGTTGGCAGGTTAGTGTGGATTGGGACGCTATGGACCAATTGGGATGATTTTTAGCATGGATTATTTGGGATGAATTTTTAATACAAGATGAGAAGACTTGTATTTATTTATTTTGATGTATAGAGAATTGGTGATTTATATTATTTCGAGAGATTTTGTTGTATTAATTTGAAGAGTTTGAGATTAGTGGTTTCTCTTTTTTGTGTTATCGTGGGTTTTTAGATGCTCTATACCTTGGTATTTGTGGATTTGATTAGTTTTATCGTAGTAGCACGCCACGTGTCTCTCCGGGTGGGCGGGTGTTACACATCACCTCATTGGACATCCCCTTCACCTACCTCATAAACTCCGGGTGCACCGATGGTGGGACCTCCACCTCACCATCCATAATATTCCTCAAAACTCTCTCTATCCTAGGTACTAAACATACCGAAACTCATGCGCCAGCAGCCTCCTCATCTGGGCATGCATGCCCGTAACACCTACCATTGAGTGCCTATTAGACTTCCTCCACCTGTACATCCTGGAAAACTTCTCGGCTTGCTTGTTTTCAGGGATATCACCCCAACATTATTCTCAATCACCTCATAAAAGCATTTCTATAGAAGGCGATACATATGTTAAAGAGAATGAAAACAAAAATACATCAAGAAAATAAAGATAAATTGAATCTAAGAATTACCTCCAAAAGATACATGGCCCCGTAAAATTTTATTGGCAGTGTCGATTGAAAGTATCCAAAGAATTTGAGAGGGATGCTAGTGTAAAGATCCCCCAGTTATACAAGTAATTGGAGATAATCCTCAATAATGGAAGAAACCATAGGTGGACACTGTCCTCACTCATCTCCACTATAAACCGCCTAATAGAAGAAGAATAAATAAAGGATCGCCTACCTCACTTATCGCTTATAAGCCTCATGAATCCACCTAGACAACAAAGTCTCCTTTAGCACAAATATATAAATAGAATCCCCCAACATAATTCTCTTTACATCACCTAAGGCAGCATGCATTGTCATCTCAAAAACGTGTACGGTGTGGTCCACCACTATTTGCTGGCGCTCGCACTCTAGCCCCGTCAACTGATGAATGTCTAGAGGAGTAACCTCCATCTCCCCAATTCCTAAATGGAATGTCTACCTCGTGTCCCACCACCTCTCACCCAAAGTGGATAGTACCACTGTGGAATGCGGTGTCTCATCCAAATCCCCCGCCAATAAGTCAAATCTGATATCCTTAACCATTAACCTGATAACAGCAAGAAGGCAAGACCAGACTTTTATCATTCAAGTCGACCCCGGGGAATGAATGCTTGGCGATGCTATGTCAACCGGCACAAAAATCTAAGAAAAATCCTTAAGTATCCCAAGGATTAAAAAGGGAAAAAAAGAAAGAAAAATGGAAACAAAATGACGAACACTTACATAATCATTAGGGGTCTTCACCCTCGACGAATGATTATGTGTCAGCTCCCGCAACAGAACTCTCTCATCAAGAACAAGATCAAAGTTGTCATAAAAATTCTCATTCTCTAATACCAGTGACAAAACAATGCGCAATTCCAAGCCCTCCCAGTCATAGGTTTTCGTCCAGTTATTATTTGAGAAGCTCTGTATGAGTTCTTTTGAGAAAATAGAATCAAAATTTATTTCTAGATAAAGAGAGAGAGAGAGAGAGAGAAAGATTCAATCAAATGAAGGTGTCAAATAATGAAGAGTGTCCCTTTTTTTATAAGGGACTAAGGGTATGTTGATCAACAGTCCCTTAGACTTGCTTATCGGCGGTGACCATTCCCCTCCACCAAAAACCCCAAGAGTCCATGATATATACTAATGGGAACACCCAGACTACGCTTATCGACAACCCCCTCAAAATTTCATTACAAAATTTCTAGAAAAATCCAAAAATTGCTCAAAAAATTCACAAAAAATCCTGAATGCATCATAACTCTCAGAAAACTCATCAAAGAGAATAATCCCCTGTTGGATCACAAGTAAAATGCACTAACACTATATTGCTCCCATCACCACCATACTCCCAAGAAAAATCAAAATCTAAGTGCGCCTGCACTCATAATACAACCACACTCCCTAGATTTGTAAAGATTGAAGAACACTCCCCGTATATAACTCTTTAGGACAGAATAATCGATTTTGACCCCTTGAATCGATCACCTCAACTTTTCATATCTTCAGAATTGACCTAGGTTTACAAAACTGACCTTGACCCCCTAAATCGATTGTCCTAACTCTTTACGTTTGTACCTCGACCCCATAAATTGGTCAACTCCTTAGGTCTACAGAATTGACCTCGACCCCCTGAACCAGTAATTTCAACTCCTTAGATCTACAGAATTGACATTGTCCCTCTAAATCGATCATTTCAACTCCTTAGGTCCGCATAATCGACCTCAACCACCTAAATCGCTCATTTTAACTCTTAAGTTTGTAGAATTGACTTCGATCCCCTAAATCGATTGTTTTAACTCTTCATGTCTGCAAAATTGACCTAGGTCCACATAATCAACTTCGAACCCCTAAATCAATGATTTTAACTCCTTAGGTTTGGAGAATTGACCTCAACCCCCTGAATAGGTCATCTTAACTCTTTAGGTCCATAAATTCAATCACGATCCCCTGAATCGATTATCCTAACTCATTAGGTCCGTAGAATTGACCTTGGCTCGCTGAATCACTTTTCTCAACTGTTTAGGTCCACAGACTCGACCTCAACCCTTTAACCAACCCTCTTCAAAACCCTAATAAGGTCCCCAATCCTTGAATATCTATGAGGTGTCTATCTTTTGATGACCTCCACTTGTTCCAAGTTTGCTCGTTGAGGGGAACTTTGGACACCCCATCCTAATACCCCTTAAATACCTCCTTATGTCCATAACACTTTTCCTCCCACCATAAGACCATAATTCCTACTCCGAACCCTGATCCATAGGCTCTTAGAAGTTTCGATCCCTGTTTAACCTCGATCATGTCTCCAACCTAAGCAAAGCTCATTGAAACCTCTTAAGTCTCTGAATCTTCATTCCAACACTCCATACAACGTGCAAATTGGCCTCACAATCTGTGTGTACTTAATTTTTTACTCTAAACCCTAATCTAAAGGCCAATGGGCATTTTTGGACCCATTTTTGCCCAAGTAAACTCTCCAACCTCATTAAATCTCATGAAATCTTATAGGAATCTGAATCCCTTTTCCAACGGTCCATAGTGTGCACGAATCGGCCTCACGATTTGCACATACTCACCTTTTTCTTCCAAACCCCGATTGAAAGGCCATCGAGTACTCCTAGGCACCGTTTGGCCATGGTCAACTCTCCAACCTAAATGAAGCTCATTCAAATCTTGTAGGCCTATGAATCCTTTTTTACAAAGGTCCATATCGTATGGGAATTGGCCTCACGGTTCGCGCATACTAACCTTTTTACTCCGAGACAAAATCTAAAGGCCACGGGCTCTTTTGTGCCTTGTTTGACCTTGGTGAACTTTCAAATCTAAGAGAATCTCATTGAAATCTTGCATATCTCTGAATATTCTTTCTAACAGTCCATACTCTGCGTAAATAGGTCTCACGATTTGTGCGTACTCACCTTTTTACTTTGAGGCCTAATCTAGATGCCACTGGGTGATTTCGGGACCCGTTCGACCGTGATCAATCTCAAACCTGAGAAAATATCATTGAAATCTCATATGAATCTGAACCCCCTTTCCAACAATCCATACCATGCACGAATCGGCGTCATGGTTCGCACTTACTTACCTTTTTACTTAGAGAACCCCTCGTCTGGAGACCCTCAGATGCTTTCAAGCCCTATTTAACTTTGGTCAACTCTCAAACCTGGGAGTGGATCAATGGATTCTTGTAAGTCTCTAAATATCCTTTTCAATGGTCCCATCTGTGCATGATTGGTACTTACAATTTGCATTTTAATCCCATTTTTTTGAAAAATCCATTTCGCACTACCTATGGGCACCCCAAACCCCGTGCCTATCGACAGGGTGTGCTTTTCTTGGCCAGCAAGGCAATTATGTTCCTATAGGAAGGCCAAGGGCATGCTGATCGGCACCACCTAAAATCTAATTTTTTTACAATTTAAGGAGACCATGGCCTCATTCCCAATGTTCTCTTTCTGAAGTCGGAACATTCCCCTCAAAATTAGTATGCCAAAATCCTATTTTTCCTGAAATTCTCTCCAATTCCTTACATCATTCTCATACATTTTCACCCCACTTTCCATTCTTACCTCACCACCATCCAACCACCTAAAATCAACCTTCCTAATATTGTAAAATCAAAATTAAAGTTCACTAGAAGTTCAACCCTTATTAATTTACAACTCACTGAATTAGTTGTAGTAGTTTACTTTTCTTTCCACTTTTGATATGTCTTTATTTTATTTCTTCACTCCAAAACTAATCTCACTTTTTACTATTTAGTACACATAAATCTTATTTTCATAAGATCTAAAAAAGACAAAAACAAAGTTTTCTTGTAAACCCTAAATTAGAATTTCCTCATTTTTCACACTCTCTACACTTGCGAACATTTTCTAAAAACAAACTAAATGAATTTCTGACTTAGTATTTATGTGTTAAACACCGCCCTTGCATGTTATCAATCTATGTGTACTTTGATGCCTTTAGGATACGTAGGCGTCCTGAGCCAATCTTGGTATTTGAGTCCTATTTTCTCATTTATTAATTTTAGGTTTCCTTGTGTTTATTAGTATTGCAAATATGTGTACTCCTACATATTTGTGTCCCTCTCGACATACACACTCACTTATCTATAGTGATTTGCGACTCGTTCGACACTCACATTATATTTATTTTTATGTTATTTATTTTGCACACTCCTTAAAACGATTCCGCCCCATCCTTTTCATGGCGTGGGTCGAATGATTTCTTTCTCTTATTATCCACACTATACATATGTACACGCGTATCAAATTTTAGAAAAAGGAAAATATTACCATAGTCCATGAGATATCTAAAGGGAGAGTTGGGTTCCTAGCACCTTCTTATTCCATAACTTAGTTTTTGGACCTTAATTCACTTGGTTCTATACGCATCAGTATGTCTTTTGATGCGTTTCTCTCAAGACGACAATATTGTTTTGTCTGTTTTCAGCAAAATAAGTTGAAGACTCCATTTCTTCATTTTTTCTCCTTTTGACGACGATCGATTTATATCTGTGGCAACCCACAAAGATCAACACAAGTGGCAGAAATAGGGTTTCCTAATCCTCAAATCTCCACATGTGCGGAGGGAGAGATTTCATCAGTTTTCCTTCCTCTCCAATTTCGAGGCTAAATCGCGCCGAAGGAATCCTACTTGTATGGCCACACCTTAATTGTTCTCTCCTCTAGAAAATATAGAAGATGTACCAAGCATTCCATGGGTTTCTACAATGGCTATAATATTTTCCTATGTTCTCCTAACTTTGAATGAGCTAGGGAAAGGCATTCAAATTTATAATCCCCACAGAGAAATATGGCAACTGGTATATGATCAAGGTGCGTATTCATCTAATTTTTCTCATATTCTCCCAACATCAAGTTCTCAAGAGTTTCTATTTTTACTTTACTTCTAATGGCATTGTAAAAAGGTTTTTTAAGATCAGGCACTTACAAATTCCTCTCTTGATTAAATACATACCATGAGTGGAACTTGGATTGCTTTATGGTAAAGTTAAGTATTGTGTATTCAAAATTTTATCAAGGGTTTGCATCGAGAAGTGTACATTGAGGGTGTTACTCCCTCAATTTTTTTAGGGAAATGTACTCGTAAGGATATTTGACCTCTTAGAACATTTGAGTGACCTCCATTGCAGTCTGTTACTCTTATCTAGGAGAGTCCTTTACGAGAGGAAACCATATCCTCAAAAAATCCCGAGTTAGATTCGAAAAAAGCAAAAGCCCAAGCCAAAGGTAAGTGTAAGGAAAAATTCCTTTCAAAAAGAAAGAATCCAACTTTCATGTTTCTAATTTTATTCTTGCCTAAATTAATGGATATTATTCGCCAATGTCTACCATCAAATCATGAACGGGTCGAAAGAAAACTCAAGAAATGAACATCATGAGCACTGCAGTGTTGGTGGATCGAAGCTTAGACAAAAATGCCTTTGGTTTTGAAGATACTTGCCAAACTTTCATTGAGCGAGGATATGATTATTTCAAAACAATTTCTTCTCATTCATCTTTTCCTACCCCTACTCAACCCGTGGAAGGTAGCTTTGATATTTCTCACCTACTTTATAAAGATAAGAGTAATGAGGATAGGAGTTCCTACTCAACATCATTATTGGTATCTAAAATTTATATAATCATTAGGATGAGTCTTAGCCTAGTTACACCAATTATTATCAACTACAGATAAACTAAGAAATGTGACTCTAATACAATTTTTTTTCATGCAGGTGTGAAAGCTAGCAATAATAAGTTGGTTATTTTGAAAATCAAAGATAAGGATAATGAATGGATGGATATTAAGGGGGATGTAAAAAAATGTTCTTATTGACTATTTCTTGGAAAGGTGGACTTCTGATCAAGTAGTATTAGAAGGATGATTTGGTTGATGTGATTCTTAATTTGGTAAATGAAGAACGTAATGAATTGCAAATAAGGATGACACAATAAGAGGAGGTTCTTTAGGCAATCAAAAGTCTTAATGAATAGATAAGCTCGGGTCCAGATGGTTTCACTAGCTATTTTTATGTAAAATGTTGGCATTTGATCAAGAAGCATCTGGTTAAAGCAATTCCATCCTTTTTTATTAGAGAATATATTTTAAGGATCTTGTCTTCAAATAATGTGGTGCTTATTCAAAAAATAAAACAACATTCTGAATGATCCCATTTTAGGCCAATTAGCCTTGGAAATTTCTCCCCATAAATTCTATCCAAAATTCTTAATACAAGGTTGTCTTTAGTTCTGCCAGCCTTTATTTTAGAAAAATCAATCATGATTCATGAAAGATAGAAGTATACATGATAATATCCCCTTAGCTCATGATATGGTTAACGTCTTAAATAGGAAATGCCATGGATCAAATGTCGTGGTAAAATTCCATATGGAAAAAGCCAATGACGAAGTTTAATGGTTATTCATTATTAATATTTTAAAAAAGTTTGGGTTTTTTGAAGTCTTTATTGACTTTATCTGGAGACTTTTGTCCTATAATTGGATCTCTATTTTAATCAATGGCAAACCTTCAGGATATTTCCAGTCCTCATGTAATATCTCACCAGATAAATTATTAAATAAGGGAAATTATGTGGAATATAGAGGCACTAATTATTGATTAATTAAATTGTGTGTGACTTTATTGTAAGTTGGGAACAATTGAGGCAAATGTGATAAGTGAAAATAATGGATTTAAGAAACAAGTGAACTAAATAGACACCTGCTAGAATTTCGAGAGTCAATGAGGGGAAAAGATGTAAATGAAGGAATTATTGGATGTTGATCCAATAACAGCCATCCCACCAAGGTTTGAAAGTAACAATTATAATGTAATGATGACACTTGAATTAAAAACTCAAATAGATAAATTAAATTATATAAAGTGATTCTCGGGTATATGTTTAATAGGTTAATTAAACTTGTATACTACTTTAAGACCTTAGAACTCTTAGAGAATATACACGAGTACAGCTAAGGAAACAACCTTGTACAATTGGGTGTAATGTCATAAGTGCCAACTTTTATTAACCGATCGCTCAAGGGATGACCACGTCGCTCAAAATACGACAATGCTCGTTCGAGCGACAACCACACTCGTTTGAGCGACAACTTAGCAAGGTCAGCCTTACATCAGTAAGGATATGTTGTCAATCGCCCACTCATCAACATCTATTCCAAGGAATCCTTCGACCTGACCATTTTAGCGAAGTCAGATGTGAAACAATAGAAAACCCATGGTTTTTGTTGTAGGTGGTTTGATGCCACAATCACTGGCAAGTGGTCGATTCCCCATTCCCATTTTTGGGCCTGACATTTGGTATGAAGGTAGAACTCTGTAAATCACCACAATAACCATAGATCAATTCCACATGTCAATTTTGGGAGCTGAGGATTTGGGTTTGAGAATGTGTAATATCGATCCAAGTTCGCAAATTTCCAATTTATCGGATTAATTATTTAATTGGGTGTCTAAATTTTCACAAACCACAAATCAAATTAAAACAGCCCTTAAACATGCATATACGGGACATAAACATTCAATCCATCAAATACATCATGCATGTAACACAATAAAAATGTTGAGACACAGATTTCGGGAAAAAAAATCTTTCGGGTAAAACCTTAATTTCATTATGAATTTAATAAATCGCAACTTACAATTACATAAAGAAATCTGCAATGGATCAACGCGCAGCCAACCCATAAAGACTCGAAGTCTTGAACTCAGCAAGAGAATGCACGTAGCACCATCCAAGGACTTGCAGCCCAATCTTCAATAATGAATCTTCTCGCAGCAAGATCCTCAATGACACGCAGCCAGATGGTGTAGAGACGTACTCCACAAGAATGAACAAGAGAAAAGTGTTCTTGGGTTCCAAAAGGATTCACAAAAGTATGGTAATGATATAAGAATCAAAACATGAGTTTTGGGACTAAAAAATATGAAGACTTGAGCTGATAAAACTCTTAAAAACGTCTCTCTAAGTCTTAAACAAATGCACCACCGAAATAGGTATTTATAGGCATAAAAAAACTAGATGGATCTTTTGAAAATATCCGAAGAGGTTCGAACTGAGTTCCTAGGGCGGTCCGAATCTACTGACTATTTCAAATAGATCCTTCTTGGCTTAGGCGGTCCGGACCCTTTAAAATAAAAAGGTTCGGATCGCCCCTTTTTTAATGCAGTTTTTTCCTTCTTCTTCAAACGCGCATAACGTCTTCACCGTAACTCGTATTGAGGTACCATTTTTTCCAGTATCGTCGTGGTGTGGAGCTCTTCAATTTTCGAGTTGACCCAACCTTCGGACTATGGCTATAAAATTACCAAAATACCCTTGAACTTTCTTATCTTGCATTTTTTTCATTGTTTTGACTTCTCTAGCGTACCACTTGCATAAAATCCATAAAATCGTGTAACGTGAATTCGTTGAGGAAGATATGGGAGACTTGATGAAGATTTTGAATGCTTGATTCTTAGAATTCAGATAGAACCCATCAAGTGAGATCGTGAAGTGACGTGCCAGATGTAGCGTCGTACGACATACACAAATGTAACATATTGGACATGAGAAAAATGTCCTTACAAATCTCCTCCTATGTCTATGCCGGTACATACATAAAAATCATACGAATTATCAAAACAAAACCCTATACAAATCTAATATCCTCAGTGAACCCAAAAATGGAAAATACTAAAATTTGCAAGTTCTCAAATTTTTCTTCAACTTCAAATTTCTCAAAGATCTCTAATCTTTTCTTATCAGGGTGTGATACATAGAATATTCAATCTTCATACCTACACACATGAGACAAAGAAAATACCTTCGTGACGTATCAACAATGAAATGATATAAGCATAGATACCTATTTATGAGAAAAGCATAAGTCAAATCTCAAAAACTCCCCCAAAATTCAAACTCCCTCGTAATATGATAATTCTTTCTCCCCCTTTTTATTGTGTACCCAAATAGACAAATGAAAATAATAAATCAAAAAACCAAAATCAAGGTGTCACGATATTCAAAACAAGGCATCAATCAAATGGCAAACGTGATCTTGCAAAGAGATATTCAAAAAATCTTCACCAACTATTTTTTATATTTCAAAATCTTTCATACAAAAATGCAAAAAAAATGATGTTACAAAAATCATACACCATGAATTTTCACTAAGATAACCAAATCATGGAAATGGAATGAATGCGTGTTAACATATTTGATAGGAGAATCAACTCAATCATATCATATGTGCAAGATGCATAAGTGTACTTCTAACGAATGAACACCAAAATCGTCCTTAGGTGTGAAATTATTGAATTTAAATGACATCGTCTTAATCATATCAACAAGTCAAAGTCACGATGATTTCCACACCAATAACGTCCAAAACTATGTAATGCTTTTTCAAGGACGTACAAACTCATTTAAAAAATCCAAACAATCGCCCTCAAACATATCTTCTTTTAGAGGTGAATAAACTAAATTCTCAAACTTCGGAGAATTGGTGAATAAACCTAATGGCCCATAATTGGCATAAATTTATTTTTATTGCCTTTCAATTTTTTCGGGCTCTTTTAAACCTCTTTGGACCCCGGATAATAAAATTTCTCAATTTTTTAGGTCCAATTAAACAGCGGCTTAATCGCAATGGATAAATGATAACTTTTCGTAGGCCTTCACCGTTTTCAAACAAAACACACAAATCCTCAGAAACATGGTTCAAATGTGCACACTTTTTATTGTCTTGTTTTATCGCATTTGGTTCGTTGTATAGACAGAATTGAGATGAAAACACCCAACCAACATGTGATAGTTAAGAACAAACATCAAACAAATCCGTGCATGTGTGCAATAAAGGACAAAGTGAGTCAAACATGTAGGTAGCAATACTATATCACCTCAAAGACTCCAATGTTATAAAGCACATGAATGACACAACATATTGTTTCAAAAGAAAAACAATCAAACTGTCACATGAATATGGAATGAATTTGTGACTTGGTCATCCTAAGTGTCAATCCATAAAAGGTGTAAACAAAATACAAAAATCTTTTTGGATTTTCTAAAAGTTTTATCAAAATAAAATATTTTTGAATTTTTTAAAATTAAAAAAAAAATACAAAAGTGGTACACACTAGCAATAGGCAAAATATATCATCATGAAAATCATCATATTCTAGCAAACAAGTCAAACTTCATCCATTAGGTGCATAGGCGTTCTTCAAAGATGGTGACATCTTTTGGAACAACTCCATTAAATCATAAGAAGTTCTGACTAAAAAATTTACTTGCTCTCGTATGTGCGCAAACTCCCTATCATTATGTGCAAGCAAAGTGTCATGTGTCGATGAACGTGCGCGAACATGTGTAGTATTATACTGTGGCACGTATCCCAACTTAAAACAAAAATCTCTAAGGTGACCTTTCTGCTTGCAGTGTATGAAAACATAAACTGGCCTAGGACCACCTCTCTCACAAACTCAAGGATGTACTCTCCTAATGGGACACCTAGGTGGGTTAATTTTCGGGCCATGTGAATGTGTCACTAAAGTGGGAACCGACTACGGTGCAACAAAATAAGTGGAAGCACCGTCATGACCTTTTCCTAGCCCGTCAACTTTACCCTTATCGGGATTAAGAACCACCCTTTTAACCTTCTTAGGTGCGTTCTCAAAATTGACTTTGACCTCCCTGGCACGTTCGAGATAACTCTCAAGTTGGGATACGTGTGTCGTCAGACTAGACACCGTGTCAGTCAAATCACATTTTCCTTTCTTAAAACCTCCTTCTCTCTCTCTAAATCTAACATTCGACGACCTAAATCCCTATTATACTTCTTTGTTTTTAAGGTCTCGGTGTACAAATCTCTAAAGGCGTTTTGGAGCTCACTTTCATCTCCACTTTCACACTCGCTTTCTCCCTCACTTGAAGCCGCTCAAATCATCATCGTCGTATTCGTGTGCACTATTGTGGGATACAGTGGGTGTGCTCACACGACTTGCTAAGAAAGCAACAAACTTCTCACCACTAGTCACATCACCCTCATCTTCACTACTATCACTAAGTGTGGAGGGCATGGCTACTTTCTTCCCTTTCTTTTTAAACCTCGTAGGACACTCAAACGACTTATGCCCCTTACCCCCACATTCATAACAAGTCACGTCCTCAAAATCCTCCTCACACTCCTCATCTGTGTCATTATCTTTTTCCTTTTCACCACTTTCTGTGGCATTTCCTTTCTTTTCATTTTTCTCAAAAAATCTCTTTTTATTGGAAGAATTTTGTTTAGAAATTTTGAGAAACTTTTTTAAAAAATTCGTAAATAAGGCCATATAATTAAAATTAAAATCACCCTCAGAATTGGACTCACAAACTTTTTCTTTCTTTTTCTTAAAATGAGCCTTTAAAGCAACGCCTTTATCCTTAGCCTTAATGGATTGGGGAAACATGTCAATCTTATAGGTTTGAAGATCTCCTACAAGTTCTTTCAACTTAAGTGATTTCAAATTTCCCAAAGAGTTCAAAATAGTGACTTTAGGAATAAAGCGTTTTGAGAGAGATCTCAAAATCTTTTTAATGACACGCGTGTTATTAATCGCCTCACCCAAATTAAAACTAGTGTTAACAATGTTCGACAGACGAGCATAAAAATCGTTAAAGCATTCAGACTCAGACATGGTGATAGTTTCAAATTGAGTAGCCAAATTTGTAATTTTGATTCTTTAACAGCGTTTGTACCCTCATGTGTCAATTGAAGGGCATCTAAAGCCTCTTTAGATGTGGTGCACATCATAATTCGGCGGAACTCGTTGGGAGTGACGACTCCAAAAATTGTACTAAGTCCACGGGAATTAAAATTAGACATTTTAAAATCATCCTCAGTCCAATCCGACACAGGTTTTATAGAGGTGATATTATCAGCAGCGACCGTGGGAGGATTCCACCCATTTTCACACAACAACCAAACACGCTCGTTAGTAGATTTTAATTGTGATTTCATATGAGCTTTCCAATAGGCATAATTTATTCCGTCAAAGATTGGCATCCGATTATGTAAGTGTTCCATTGAAAAACTTGCGATTTAAACAAAATTTAAAAAAAATTAAATCAAGATCACACAAATTTTGTGGAAAAATAGGAAATAAAAAAAAATAGTGATACCTACTCTGATACCAATTTTAGAATGTGTAATATCGATCCAAGTTAGCAAATTTCCAATTTATCGGATTACTTATTTAATTGGGTGTTTAAATTTGCACAAACCACACATCAAATTAAAACATCCCTTAAACATGCATATATGAGACATAAACATTCAATACATCAAATACATCATGTATGTAACACAATAAAAATGTCGAGACATGGATTTTAGGAAAAAAAAACTTTCGGGTAAAACCTTTATTTCATTATGAATTTAATAAATCTCAACTTATAATTACATAGAAAAATCTGCAATGGATCAATGCGCAGCCAACCCACAAAGACTCGCAGTCTTGAACTCAGGAAGAGAATGCAGGCAACACCCTCTAAGGACTCGTAGCCCAATCTTCAATAAAGAATCTTCTCGCAGCAAGATCCTCAATGACACGCGGCCAGATGGTGTAGAGACGCACTCTACAAGAATGAACAAGATCAAAGTGTTCTTAGGTTCCTAAAGGATTCATAAAATTATGGAAATGATGTGTGAATCAAAACATTAGTCTTGGGACTAAAAAAATATGAAGAATTGAGCTAATAGAACTCTTAAAAACGTCTCTCTAAATCTTAAACAAATACACCACCGAAATAGGTATTTATAGGCATAAAACAAAATCAGATGCGATCTTTTGAAAATATCCAAAGCGGTTCGGACCGGGTTCCCAAGGCGATCCGGATCTGCTACTTATTTCGAACAGATCCTTCTTGACTTAGGCCGTCCGGACCCTTTAAAATAAAAAGGTTCGGATCGCCCCTTTTTAATGAAGTTTTTTCCTTCTTATTCAAATGCGCATAAATTCTTCACCGTAACTCGGATTGAGGTGTTGTTTTTTCCAGTATATTCTTGGTTTCGAGCTCTTCTACTTTCCATTTGACCTGAACATCGGACTATGGCTATAAAATTACCAAAATACCCTTAAACTTTCCTATCTTTCCATTCTTTCATTGTTTTGACTTCTCTAGCATACCACTTGTATAAAATCCATAAAATCGTGGAACATGAAGTCGTTGAGGCAGATATGGGACACTTGATGAAGATGTTGAATGCTTGATTCTTAGAATTCGAATAAAAGCCATCACGTGAGATTGTGAAGTAACGTGCCAAATGTAGCGGCGTACGACATACACACATGTAACATATTAGAAATGAGAAAAATGTCCTTACAGGGTCGATCGATGGAAGGGTTATATGGTTTATGGGTTTCTCTTGGTTGTGTATATTTAAGAGACATGGGGTAGAACCTCCACTACCAAAAAAATATCACGAAAATCTCTTTTCCCTTCTCCAATCGGTTATCCCCTATTTCCCCTTCTAGTTTAAATCTTACACCCACGCCACTGAATATATTTCCCTACTGTTAAAATAAAGCTACGAAATTAAAGAGTTGTTGTGGGGGATTTCTATGGGGTTTTAAAGGATAGTTTGCTGAGGGTATTCGTGGAGGAAGGAGGTGTTTTTGTGGAAGCACCTTTTTGGAGTGTCTTGGAGCTTCCATGGAGAGCTGTTTGATGGAGCTTTTGTGACTCCCTTTAGGGCCACCTTTGGAGGTAGGGGAGTCACCCATATTCATCACCACCATTTTTACAGATTATTTAGGTGGGTAATCTACTATTAGAGTATTTGTGACGATATTTGATAAATAGTACAGTCTTGTTGTGTGTATGATTAAGAGTAGGTTGATGAGAATAAATGATATGTTCTCTTAGTATATTAATATAGACACTTTTATGGAATAAAAATGTTAGAAAAGATAATTTGACATTTATGGAATAAAAATGTTAGAAAAGATAATTTGACATTTATGGAATAAAAATGTTAGAAAATATTATCGTCGTGTATTTCTAGTAAATCTGAAATTTGCCGTTTTATGGAAATAAAAATGCTAGAAAATATTATTGTGATGTGTTTCCCTAATAAGTATGAAATTAGACATTTTTATGAAATATAAATTGTAAGAAAATGTTGTTTAGCATATTTTTAGTCAAAGTAACGATGGACATTTTTGTGAAATAAAAATGTGGACTAATACTAATGTTGTCCAGATGTTGATGAAATAAATATTCTAAGTTTCGCAAAAATGGAAATTTGGGAGCTTAAAATGTAAAGGGTGTTAATTTATGTACTAGAGGTGTTAAAGTGAGAAGTATGAGATTAAACAAGTCTTAAAATGGCTAAAGTGTTTTAAGTATTAAGTTGGAAACTTAATGGCCATTTTGAGAAAAATACACTTATTAAAAGACTATGTTGTAAATGTTGACCTCCCAATTTTTAGATTTTACAAATATTAATTTCCTTTTAGATACGGACTAAAGATGGTTCAACAAAATAATTACATAAACCAAATTTTAATTTCTTTCAAATTAAAATTAAACTAAACTCCAAGTGACATTAAATTAAACAACAAATTAATTTTCACTTAAATAAATTAATTTTCACTTAAACAAATTAATTTAAACCAAGTCCTAGAAATATGCCTACCACAAATAATTAATCCAATTTCCAAATTAGGCCAAGCCAAATTTTATCTAATAAAATTAATGACTTGTATTAAATTAATTTTTTACCCAAATTAAATATACCAATTTTATCGTTTAACCTAAGCATGCATCTATTGTCATTTGCAAAAGATAAAATAAGTAAACAACCACTACGCCGCGATGTACGAGGAAAAACTCATAACGGAAAAAAACCTCGGACGGCCCTAGCCTCAAATCCACTAAGTACAGTTTTACAAGTACAAGACAAAAAACTTACAACACTCGACTTGACTTCGTCCAAGCGTCGACGCTCCTTCTTGTACACACCTCTGCCTAGCGAATAACCATGGAGGTCCACCACGATCTCGGAATCCACCTATCGGACTTTTTGAAACGGAGTGTGCGTGCATTCAAATAGAGATATTATTTAATTAAACACAGTTTTTATCAATTAAGTCCTAAACATGCATCTAGGTGTGATTGAATCAGATGATGAAACATGCAAGAATATTCAAACACACACATGTGAGGAAAAATCCCCCAAAGGGGCAAAACCATTTATTTTCATTATAATATTGTAACTTACAATTTCTCGGATTACAATGAAAATAGAGTGACACAGAATTACCCGCAGGCGTCGGATCTGTAGTCGGCGGTTGGAACTATCCCTTTCCAAGAGGGCAGCAATGAAGAAGAAGGACGGTCTTCTCCACAAGAGTATGAACAAACACAAGGTTGTGTTCTTGGGTTGCAAACTGATTCACAAAGGGTTGGCAAAGTTGTGTGAATCAAAATATGAATTTAAGAACTTAAAAAGGTGAAGACTTGAGTAATTAGAACTCTTAAATTCGATCCTGAAAGTCTTGCAAAACATCTCCCCCGAAGTTGGTATTTATAAGGAAATAAATGAAGAGTTCCACGTTTTTAAAACTCTAAAATTCTATCCAGCGTACAGGTAACCCAAACTAGTTTGGGTCTCCTGCGAATCGATTCGCCCCCGAATCAGTTCGATCCTCGATTCGGAAAAAATCGCTGGTCAAGGGGCTTAAAACACTTAGCATTTTTGCCAAGTCTTTTTCTTGGAAATCTCTCCATTTTCAAACGGTCATAACTTGTTCACCGTAGCTCGAATTGAGGTTCGTTTTCTTCTAGTATTATCGTTGCGGCAAGCTCTTCAACTTTACAGTTGACAGGTCCTCCGGACGGTGGATGTAAAATTACCAAATTGCCCTTGAACTTACCTATCGTGCCTTGTTTCACTCTTTTGACTTCTCTTGCGTACCACTTGCATTACGAGCCTAAAATCATGGAACGTGAAGTCGTTAAGGCAGATGAGGGACACATTAATGGAGATAATGCATGCTTGATGCCCGAAATTCGAATTGAGGCCGTCGTGTGAGATCGTGTAGAGACATGCCAAATGTAACGGCGTACGACATATACAAATGTAAGATATGAGAAACAAAAATAGAGGCATATCGTGATAGTCACAAGGTAATAAACCGTTGTTTTTGAATTTTTCAAAATTTTTCACTCAAAATATATAAACAAAGAAACACACCATGAAAGAACACAAAAGCAACCAATTCGATGATAGCGTAAATGTATGGGTGTGATAAAATTCGATAGGAAAATCAATGCATACAAACATGACATATGTGCACAATGAATATCGGATACTCCTAACGAATGAACTCAAAATCTTCCTTTGGTGTAAAGACATGGAAATATGAGACATTGAATTAATCAAATCAACAAGTCAAAGATAAAAATAATTTCCACACCAATAACGTCCAAAACGATTTATTGCTTTTTCAGAACTTTCAAGGAAGTGCAAACCCGTTTATATTCTCCAACCAAGCTCCCTCAGATTTATATTTTGTATAGAGGCGATCTAAATTCTCAAACTTTGGAGAATTGATGGTGAAACCTAATGGCCCATATTTGGCATGTATTGCTTTTTATTGCCTTTAAATTTTTTGGGCTCTTTTAACCTCTTTGGACCCCGGATAATAAAATTCCTCAATTTTTTAGGTCCTTCCCCGTTCTCAAATAAACACACAGTCTCACCAAAATAGTTTTTACATGCATTCCAATCTTGTCAAGTTTTATCGCATATTGTACGTTGTATAGACAAAATTGAGATGGAAACACTCAAGCCAATATGTGATAGACAAGTACAATAATCAAATATAGCCGTGCATATGTGCAATAAAGGATATAGGAGTCAAACATGTAGAAAGATATCACTAATCACATCTCAAAGACTCCAAACAATGTGAAGCACATGGATGAAATGATGTAGCGTCTGAAATCTCTATCAAACAGTCACGTGGATAAATGGAATGAAATTGTGACTTGGCTATCTTAAATGCTCATCCATAAAAGGTGCAAAAAAAATACAAAAATCTTTTTGGATTTTTCAAAATTTTTTGTAAAACTAAAATCTTTTTGGATTTTAAAAAAATAAATATCTGTACAACAAAGCAATAGTACATATAAAATAGACTAGCAATAGGAAGCATATGATATGAACATGAAAAAGCATCCTATCCTAGACACAGACCAACCCCTCAGTCAACTGTACAAATCCCCAAAGACTTCCTAAGACTCTCAAATCTAAGGGCATCTAAAGGTTTCGTGAAAATATCGGCTAACTGACGGTCGGTGGGAATGAAACTCAGGGATATGACTTTCTCCTCAACTAACTGACGTATAAAGTGCCCGCGTATCCTGATGTGCTTTGTGCGTGAATGTTGGATTCGATTGCGGTATATTTGTATCGCACTCGTGTTATCACAGGAAATAGTCATGGTGTCCTGTGAAATCCCATAATCCTCCAACATTTGCTTCATCCACAAGAGTTGCGTGCAACAACTCCCGGCGGCGATGTACTCAGCCTTCGCGGTGGTCAAAGAGATGGAATTTTTATTCTTGCTCAGCTAGGAGACAAGAGCAGAACCAAAATAGAAACACCCACCAGAAGTGCTCCTACAACCATCTACACCCCCGGCCCAATTGGCATCTAAATAGGCGGACAAACGGTCATCGGTATCAAAGGAATACCAAATACCGTATGAGAGAGTCCCACTCACGTATTTAATAATACGTTTTAGAGAAAGTAAATGTGACTCTTTTGGGGACGCCTGATATCACTCACAGACTCCAACACTAAAGTCTATGTCGGGACGACTGGCAGTCAGGTAGAGAAGACTACCTATCATACTCCGATACAGGGTTTGCTCGACATCCTTGCCTGAAGTGTCCTTACTAAGATTGATAGAAGTACTCATAGGTGTACGTGCATGCTTAGCGGAGTCTAAACCAAAATTTTTCACTAGGTCTCTATCATACTTGGATTGGGAGATGAACATCCCATCCTCTAGCTGAAGAACCTAGAGACCAAGGAAGAAAGTAAGCTCACCTACCATGCTCATCTCAAACTCACTTTTCATCTCCTCCTCAAAATAGTGAGCATGTTGGGAGCAAGTGGATCCAAAGACTATGTCGTCGACATAGACCTGGGTAACAAAAATAGCACCGTCATCTCTCCTGACGAACAACGTCATATCAACTCCCCCTCTCTTGAAGCCACGGGCTAAGAGATAGGAAGTAAGCCTTTCGTACCAAGCACGAGGTGCTTGCTTCAAACCATACAAGGCTTTCCTCAGATAATAGACGTGTTTCGGGTGCTTAGGGTCTTCAAACACTTTTGGTTGTTCCACATAAACATCCTCCTGTAGAATTCCATTTAGAAAGGCACTCTTGACATCCATCTGATATAACTTGAAGCGCAGATGACATGCGATGGCGAGTAATAAGAGGATGGACTTAAGCCTCACAACAGGAGCAAATGTCTCCCCAAAGTCTCACCTTCTATCTGTGTGTATCCTTGAGCGACCAACCCAGTCTTGTTTCTGATTATGGTACCATTTTCATCCATTTTATTCTTGAAAATCCATCTGGTACCTATCACATTAGTCTCACTAGGTCGGGGGACAAGATCCCAGACATTATTCTTTTTAAACTGAAGCAACTCATCCTGCATAGAAGATATCCAGTGTTCATCCTTGAGTGCTTCTTTTTGATTCTTGGGCTCGACTTTGGACGTGTAGCAAAAATGGCTAACAACGTTCTCTAGCTGAGAACGAGTCTTAACCCCTAGAGTGGTATCACCAACAATGGCATAAGGGTCATGACTCTTGCGATCCCAAGTAGGTGTGTCCCCTAGAACAAGAGTAGGGTCCACAGAGTGTGGGAGAGGTACAAGTAAATTACTTCCAGGAACATCCTCATCCTCACACTGAAGGCTAGAATCAATAAACGTTGAAGGTTTTTCATCTTGCACGGTGACGTTTATTGAATCCATAACCTTAGAGCTCTTCAGGTTAAAAACTCGGTGCGCTCTACTATTCGATGAATACCCTAGCAATATTCCCTCGTCGCTTCGGGAGTCAAACTTCCCTCACCCTCATCATATTCCCCTACACCTCACCTTACCTAATCACCCACCACTTCATCTTCCCCATCAAACTCCATCACTCTCTCTCCTTCCTCCATTAACAACAAACCCAAATCACCCTTAACCAAATTCGCCACCTTATACCCCCTAGAATCCAAATCCATCTGCACTCGACCCGGAGCTATCCCCAAACCGCTATTCCCTCCCCCCCCCTGACGTTGCCGTTGGCATTGCCTTCCTCCGGCATCCCGGTCGCGCACCCTCTGACCCCCTGGCGAGACCCTCTTCCCTACCGCCGGCCAGCCTCCCACTACCCCGGTGCCGGAACCAACTCAAACAGGCAGAAACCGCCAGCGCTGACGAAACTTCTGGCGAGTTCGACCTTAACTCTGGCAGAAAACCCCTAGCCTCGAACTCGAACCCAACACAACCCACGCCATAGACCCAGCAACACCCTTCAACCCGACAACAACTCACCCCACTTGCTCCACGTTAAACCCAAGACCCTTTTCCATATCTCCTCTTCTCACGATTTTGCCACCTGCCAAAACATAAGCCAACAAAGCCAAATAAACTCATTTACACCATGTGCCAAATAAAATCCATTTATTCTCTTTTCCCTTATTACCCCCCAACTACCAACTTTAACCCCAATAACCATTATACCCTTTAAACCAAATCTGATTGTGTAACCCATTTTAACCCACATGCCCTCACACTCAACATTTCCATGCACACTCATGTCCATTCTCAAAAATACACCCATCCTCCATGTTCTTACTATAAATGACGAGGAAGACCCCATTTTAAGGGGATCTCTAAATTAGTTTTTAAGCTTTGTGTGATAAAACCCCTCTATGTTAAGTATTTGCATTTTTAGCAAATATCTCAATATAGAGGTGTGTAGTGAAATTTATCTCTAAGATAAATTCAACCCCACCCCTCTATAATGATTTTTTGCATTTTTAGCAATTATTTCAAAATACATTGATGTAGTGAAATTTATCCCTTATGGGAGGTAAATTCTGACCCATTCCTTGATGTTGAGATTTTGGATTTTTAGCAATTATCTTAATATAAAGTAATGATCTAGAATTTATTTCTTTGGATGAGTTCTAATATACAATTTTATAATGTTAGGATTTTCATTTTTAGCAAATCTCTTTTATTATTTAATTGTCCATTATGAATTCATCCACTATCCTTTTTATTTTTATTTTGTAATTTTTAGTTTAGATTCAAGGAGCTTTTAGAGATGAAATAAAGAGGAAAGAAACCCTAGAGTTAGCTTAGAGACAAAGTTAGAAATAATATTTTTATTTTTTAGTTTAGAAATTTATTTTATTTTATTTTTTTAGATTTAAATTGAGTGAAATAATTGTGTGAGATTCAAGTTGAGTAAATTTTTCATTTATATCTTTGTTGATCACTCACTTGGAGGGTTGTATGCTTCAATTTCAAGGATAGAGTTCAAATTGTCAATTTCAAGGAGACTTGTTGAAGATTTGTTCTCTTTCTCAACTCTTTTATTATATTAAATGCCTATTGAATATTTGTTTATTATGTTTGATACCATGTTAGGCTAAATCACCTTTCAAGGGGTGGGGTAAAACCCTTATTTGATGTTATTTTAGTTTAATTAGTTTCATTACTTGAAAATTCCCTTTGATTGTTAATTTTGATCCCTTACCCTTAAATGTACGCCTCGAGAGAGGGTAAATGATTTTCGAGAGAAAATTGAAATTCTAGTTATAATACTCATTTTAGATTCGAACTAGAGATAGGAGTTTCTTAAGTGGGGTATTATAACTTGAATTTCAACTCTAAAATTATTTTCTAAGATTACATGAATTTTAATCGATCCTAGCGGATGATTAATTAAAAGGAGTGTAGATCTATCTTTCTAGAGGTTAAACTTAATTTTCTAAAAGGTTACTACTAAAATTACATTTGCAACGAGAGTTGATTTGTAATTTTGATATTAATTTGGGAGAATTCAATTAATTAAATTAATTAATTAGAATAACTAAAATTTGTGGTGTAATCACATTCCTTCATTGTTCTCACAATTATTTACCTCATTTTATCTCTTATTTTAGTGTTAGACTTTATTTTCCATTTTAGTAATTTCCTAGTTAGTTGTTATCATATCACATTTAGTTTAGTTTAATTTAAATCATCACCTCACCCTATTGTTTTAATATTGAAAAAGCTAAAAAAATTAGAAAAAGTGAAAAAGCACAAAAAGAAAATAAAAATTGAATTACAATTGAATTTGTCTCTAGCTTACCCCCTTGGAAGTGGATTGATACCCTTACTTACCGCTACACTTGAGTTGTTATATTTTGTAGGTATTTGAGGTTTTGACTAACTTTGCTTTAAACAACGACATACAAAAAGCAACGTTATCAAATGGCGCCATTACCATTCTTGGGAGCGTGAAGCACTCGGAGCGGATTCAATTTTGTGATTCACTTGTATTGCATTTTTTCATTTTTAGTACCATTTTGCATTTTATTAGAAGGAATGTATTAGGAATTTATTATTTGGCTTGTATTACGGTGCATAGAGACACCATTTCATTTTCATTTAAAATTTGTAATAATTGAAGATAAGCATGATTGGAAAACCGGACAAGGTAGAGAAAGGGCGATCAAAGACGAGGATAGAAGCCTCTTTACCTTGGGTCGGTAGGACTCCCAGGGACGACTGAGATTGACGTATTCTCCCCCCGGTCGACTCAACAATTTCGGCACCCCACAGCCTAAAAATCGTGGGAGGTACATCTCTTATACCCTCGCGCCCTCTTGTTAGCGAGTTCATACCTTATGTGCTCCTACGTGCTCTTGTGTGATTTAATTCTTGCATTTAATTTTGAATGGAATGATGAATTAAATTGACTAAGACCAACGCCCGGTCACTCACGAGAAGGGATTTAATCACCTGACTCACTCGCTTACCAATTGTGTGCTACCCTAGCCATCACTAAATTTAAAATCAATCAACTAGGTAACCCAATAGGAGAAAATTTTTTGCAAAGGCGATCACTCATATAAATTCCGTGATTTTTTATCGCCCGCGGACTTAATTAAAATTTGACTACCCTTTCATTAAATTTAAAGATAAAAATTGGCTATGTGCTAGTTAGGAATTTTCTTGACTTGTGTGTGTGTCCAATTCCAATTTTTGGTAGTCGGGTTTTAGTTAGTTCGTCCAAATCAAAGAGTCCATATTTTCCCCCACCTTTTTCTTCCAACAAATCCAAAAATATTTTCTTTCTTTCATTTTTATTAAAAAAAAAACTCCAAAAATATTTACTTTCATTTTTATAAAAAAATCCAAAAAAAAATTATTTTTCTCATTTTTAGAAAAATCCAAAAATATTTTCTTTCCTTTTGAAAAAATTTAAAACTCCAAAAAAATATTTCCATCCGCATGGCCGAAGAACGTCCTTTACGGGACTACTTTGATCATTTTCCATTGACACACGATACGTGTGAGAGTGATCCCGAGCCATCTCTGTATGATATTTTTAGCAATTTCATTTCTCTCACGAGTGCCCTTGATACTCTTGACCCGTCCTTGCATGCACCTCCTACTCCATCACCCTCGGTGTCAAGTGTCGACGTGCCTCATCCTTTGTTCTGCACCAACTGTTATTATGCCGATCACATGTCCCATGAGTGCCCTTCCATTACATATCCATCTGAACCCACCCGGGAACATGTGTATCCATTTGACACAGTTTCGGAACCCACCTCGGCCAACTACGCCGCTATACCTAATCCCGAGTTGTGTGAGCACCCGAGCTATTCGTGGAGGCTTAATCACCTTTCCACGCAATACGAATCCCAACCCGATGTTGTGAATCCTGACACGTTCCAACATTCGTCATGGAAACCTTGTGCACCCATTTCCGATCAGTACCCTCATTACGCACCGCATGAGTCTCAACCAATTGTCCATCACGAAAGCGATCCTTTCGTGTATGATGAGCTTGGCCCCATTCCACCCACTTCCTTCGAGTATTCTCCATACACTCATGATAGTAGCGAGTTGTGTCCACCTCACCCACCACCCATCACTCCACCACCACCATCCACATTCGCTCTCGAAAGCCTCTTGCAACAATTTATCATCGAGAAAGAGCAAGTCACTCAACGTCAAAATGAAGCCCTCCAAAGGCTTGAACAACGATTAAATGAGTTTGAGTGCGGGAGAGAGTCGGATATTCCCATGGATCCACCCATTATTGCACCCGAGTGTGATGATGATGTGTCCTCTTGTGACACGGATTTTGAGTGTGACCAACCCTACCACCCCGAGAATCTCGAAGTTGAGACCATCCCATGGTCCGGGTCCCAAGTCGACAATTGGGTTGACTTACCTTTCGATAGTGAGACTGATCCAATTCCACCATGTCCACCTGAACCCCACTTTGAGGTTCCCATTCACCTTCCCACTCCCGAGATATCCAAAAATATGCCCGAGCTTTTACCTTATGCCCCAATTGCACATGTCTCTGACATAACCATATCTTTTAGGTTCGCTCCGGCTACGAGTGCTCTCTATTTTCCCGAGATAGAATCCGTGATAGTTCCTAACTATTCGGATTTGGATCCTATTCCACCATGCATGGCTCATCTTGAGCCCATTATTTCTAGTGATTCCTCTATCTCCAATCTTGGTGCCTCGTCTTACCCACCCACCAAATTCACTCATTCTACTCTTGTGGAGAAGTTAACAACTCCATCTTTAGAAACCACACTCCCTTGTGAGTATTTTTTTACTCCTCCCAAGGAGTGTGTGTCTCCCACTCTTGAGTTTGATCATCTTCATCCACCATTTATCCCACCCGATCCACCGTTTATCCCACCCTTTACCCCACCCATTGTCCTTTCTATCCCACCACTTGGTTTGGATCTTGATTTTACACATTTCAAGTTTCCATATACATTTTTATATCCTCACCTGAAACCATCCTCCACCATCTACGAGAGTATTTTTGGTGATACTCTCCACTTCCGTGGCACCGATTTTGTTCCTCTATGCCCTCCACTCTCTTGTGGTGTTGATTTTTCTTCTCAACAACTCCCTGGTGTGTCACGGCGCTACCATTATCATCGCCCATTCATAGAACGGTCGTGTCATTTCTATGAGACCCAACCCATACCACTTACCAAACCCTTTTGCCTTCCCATACAACTTTAGCACCATGCTAATAGAGCCCGTGTTTCACTCACCTTTCGGCTTAATAAGGCCCATGACCGATACCTCTTCACCCTATTCACCCTCACCCTTTTCCTCATACCCACCCACCCATGGTCCACCGATGCTTTGCATCGCGTGATGCACTTTTCCATACAGGTGCATTGACCCACTTTAGCCTTTATCCAACAAGATTGAAACTTCAGTCTTGTTTGGGGGTGATTCTCATCACCCAATTTTTCTTCCACCCCGTGCTTTCATAGATTTTATCCTTAGGGTGAGATTCCATCGGTCTGGCTGAAGACATTAAACTTAGCGCTACCGGGAGGCAGCCGACGTTTCTTGTATGAGTCTTATCCTGTTTGGGGGTGGTGTTTCACATCACCCCATACTTTATCATGTTTATAGACTTGTACACATTTTTCTCTTATCATTTATTTAGGTTTCACATTCACTTCATCTGTCCACTTCATTAGCGGTTGATTCTGGTAATCTCTTTCCTACCTTATGCTCTCAATTTTAAAAATCATTTTACTTAACATCGAGGACGATGTTCCTTTTTGTTTGGGGGTGGGGAATTTTATCAAAATCGTACCTCTTTCGAAAATTTTTAATTTTTAAAACTGATTTTTTAAATTTCGTGCAGCTTCTTTCATCTCAATCATTGATGTGAATTTTCAATCATCCATCTTTCTAAGTCTAGGAATCAATCTAGAGAATATTTTTATAAATAGCTTATGTAATACGTAACAAGGCATTTTGCACCATGAATTTCTAGACTCAACAAAATTTGCGCACTTATCATGTCATTACGTTTGGAGTTGAGGAGTACTATAATTCTAAAGAGAAACTTAAGGATCACTAGTGGAGACTTTAACTTGTGAGATTCGTGCCTTTTACCCTTTCAGAGAGTTTTACGCAATCTCCGAGTCACAAGTTGATTCAACTTCCTTTGGGTCTGCATTTAATTCGTTGTATCATCTCATTATTCTTCATTTTTGGCTTGATCACTGAGAATGACATCTTTTTCAAGTTATAAGAAACGCGTGTCTTGAAATTTATCCCGAATACTAGATTTTCATCCATACACTTACCACTTTTCCATATCACATTTACCATTCACTTCACCCATATTCCCATTTATTGCCCTCATCATCCATACACATTCTCCACTCCATTCATATATCATCCATCATCATTTTTTAGAAAAAGAGTGTTTATTCCAAATGATAAATGTCTTCAGTGTTGGTTTGAAAAGAGAGAGAAGAAACAAAAAAAAAAGAGAAGAAAAAGAAAAGAAAAAAAAAAGAAAAAAAAAAGAAAAAAAATAGGAAAAATAGAAAAAAGAAAAAGAAAAAAAATAGAGAAGAAGAAAAAAGAAAAAGAAAAAGAAAAGAAAGAGAGTTTATAGTTAGTAGTTGGTTTTGAAATAAAAACATTTGTGCCTAAAGTGTATACACTCTTCTTTCGCATCCATTTCATATCCATCCATCTTTTATGCATCACTCATCCATCATTCATCATTCATATCACTATCATCATCCCATATTATCCTTCATATCATATCCTTCCCATTTCATTTTCCCATCACCCATAAACATCCATATTTCCCCTAGGTGTGGCAAATGAGAGTCAACGTGGTGAATAACTCGACGTTCTCACTATAGTGATTAGCATTTCTTTCATGAGACCACTTTTCTTTCTAAATTGTTCGTTCTTTCTTATATGTGCATGAGACGTTTGAACTTGCTTACATTTACTCACCTCCTCACACACAAGAGTGATACACTTACCCATATCTTGTGAGTTCGTTTGAGAGAGATATATATGTGAGATTTGAAGTTGAAGCGTTGATTTTGAAAAGGCAATCTAAGAATTACTCTTAGGATACTCGACCCATTTTGACTGATTCACCTACACACGTTGAGTTCTAGGAAGGATGTGCCTTGAGTATTTACTTAGCTTATTCTTTTTATACATTCTAGCTTGTATTTCTCAAATCATTTATCTCATGATGGATTGTGCGATTATTCTACGTCTAATAAGAGATTGACTGCCTTTCAATAAATCATTTTGCAAATAAAGATTTTTGTGGGTATATTCGCTGTAAACCCTCACGAGACACAACTCGTCCTGTAGGGCAACCTATAGGTTTAAAGGCTTGTTGCACACGCTAAGTGCAATCGCAAGTGCTCGCGAAAGTGGTACACTTTTGGTTACTTATCTTTCTCTTTCTCTCTATCTTATTGCTCGAGGACTAGCAACGCTCTGTTTGGGGGTGCTGTCATAAGCACCCAAAACTGTACAATTTATACCCCAAATAGACGCACTTTAGTTGATAATTCTCGACAATATGGGTCTTATACGCTTAATTGTTCAATATGCAGGTTTAATTGCAGTTGCGGTGTCAAAAGCTATATTTCCAGGCAATTTGCAGTTATAATGGAGTTAATTCCTTTATCCCGAGCCCTTGCCTACCCCAAACCTACCCCAAACCCTGTGTGTGTTTTGTTTGTGTCTTTTTATCAATTGTAGATTTTTAGTTTGCGTTATATTATTTTTAGGATTTATTTTTAATTTATTTAGGATTTTTAGGTTTTATTTACTATTTTTATATTTTATTAGTATAATTTTATTTATTTTGATTTTTATTAGTTTTTAGTTTTTAGTGTTATTAGGATAAGAATTTTTAGGATTTCATTTAATTTTTTAAGTTTTATTTGATTTTACATTTAATTATAATTTTAATTTATGTTTTATTAGATTTTATTAGATTTTATTTTTATTTCCTTTTTAGTTTCTTTTTTTATAATTGAGTCTTTATTTTATTTTTAGAATAGTAATTTAATTTTTAGATTTTTAGTTTTATGATTTTTAGTTTTTTTTAGTGTTATTTTTAGGTGTCCAAATAAAACACACACAATAACCCGCTCACCCACTAAAATCTATACACCTCACTACACCTAAAACTTACCAAACCCCCTCACCCTCATCATATTCCCCTAAACCTCACCTTACCTAATCATCCACCACTTCATCTTCCCCATCACACTACCTCACTCTCTCTCCTTCCTCCATTAACAACAAACCCAAATCACCCTTAACCAAAGTCGCCACCTTATACCCCCTCGGATCCTAATCCACCGGCACCCGACCCGGAGCTATCCCCAAACCGCTATTCCCTCCCCCCCCCCCCCCCCCCCGACGTTGCCGCTGGCGCTGCCTTCCTCTGGCAGCCCGGTCGTGCACCCTCTGACCCCCTGGCAAGACCCTCTTCCCTACCGCCGGCCAGCCTCCCACTACCCCGGCACCGGAACCAACTCAACCAGGCAGAAATCGCCAGCGTCGACGAAACTTCCAGCGAGTTCGACCTCAACTCCGGAGGAAAACCCATAGCCTCAAACTCGAACCCAACTCGGCCCATGCCATAGACCCATCAACACCCTTTAACCCGACAGCAACTCACCCCACTTGCTCCACCTTAAACCCATTCCCCATTCTTCCAACCCAAGACCCATTTCCATATCTCTTCTTCTCTCGATTTTTTCACCTGCCAAAACAAAAGCAACCAAAGCCAAATAAACTCATTTACCCCATGTGCCAAATAAAACCCCTTTATTCCCTTTTCCATTATTACCCCCCAACTACCAAATTTAACCCCAATAACCATTATACCCTCTAAACCAAATCTGATTGTGTCACCCCTTTTAACCCACATGTCCTCACACTCACCATTTCCATGAACACTCATGTCCATTCTCAAAAATACCCCCATGCTCCATGTGCCTACTATAAATGAAGAGGGTGACCCCATTTGAAGGGGATCTCCAAATTAATTTTTAAGCTTTGTGTGATAAAATTCTCTCCACCCCTCTATGTTGACTATTTACCTTTTAGCAAATATCTCAATATAGAGGTGTGTAGTGAAATTTATCTCTAGGATAAATTCAACCCCACCCCCTCTATAATGATTTTTTGCATTTTTAGCAATTATTTCAAAATAGATTGATGTAGTGAAATTTATCCCTTATGCGAGGTAAATTCTAACCCATTCCTTTATGTTGAGATTTTGCATTTTTAGTAATTATCTCAATATAAAGTAATAATCTAGAATTTATTTCTTTGGATGAGTTCTAATGTACAATTTTATAATGTTAGGATTTACATTTTTAGCAAATCTCTTTTATTATTTAATTGTCCATTATGAATTCATCCACTATCCTTTTTAATTTTATTTTTTATTTTTTAGTTTAGATTCAAGGAGCATTTAGAGATGGAATAAAGAGGAAAGAAACCCTAGAGTTATCTTAGAGAGAAAGTTAAAAATAATATTTTTATTTTTTAGTTTAGAAATTTATTTTATTTTATTTTTTTAAATTTAAATTGAGTGAAATAATTGTGTGAGATTCAAGTTGAGTAAATTTTTCATTTATATATTTATTGATCACTCACTTGGAGGGTTGTCTCCTTCAATTTCAGGGATAGAGTTCAAATTGTCAATTTCAAGGAGACTTGCTGAAGATTTGTTCTCTTTCTCAACTCTTTTATTATATTAAATGCCTATTGAATATTTATTTATTATGTTTGATACCATGTTAGGCTAAATCACCTTTCAAGGGATGGAGTAAACCCCTTATTTGATGTTATTTTAGTTTAATTAGTTTCATTACTTGAAAATTCCCTTTGATTGTTAATTTTGATCCCTTACCCTTAAATGTACGCCTCGAGAGAGGGTAAATGATTTTCGAGAGAAAATCGAAATTCTAGTTATAATACTCATTTTAGATTCGAACTAGAGATAGGGGTTTCTTAAGTGGGGTATTATAACTTGAATTTCAACTCTAAAATTATTTTCTAAGATTTACATGAATTTTAATCGATCGATCCTAGCGGGTGATTAATTAAAAGGAGTGTAGATCTATTTTTCTAGAGGTTAAACTTAATTTTCTAAAAGGTTACTACTAAAATTACATTTGCAACGAGAGTTGATTTGTAATTTTGATATTAATTTGGGAGAATTCAATTAATTAAATTAATTAATTAGAATAACTAAAATTTGTTGTGTAATCACATTCCTTGATTGTTCTCACAATTATTTACCTCATTTTATCTCTTATTTTAGTGTTAGACTTTATTTTCCATTTTAGTAATTTCCTAGTTAGTTGTTATCATATCACATTTAGTTTAGTTTAGTTTAAATCATCACCTCACCCTATTGTTTTAATATTGAAAAAGCTAAAAAAAATAGAAAAAGTGAAAAAGCACAAAAAGAAAATAAAAATTGAATTACAATTGAATTTGTCTCTAGCTTACCCCCTTGGAAGTGGATTGATACCCTTACTTACCGCTACACTTGAGTTGTTATATTTTGTAGGTATTTGAGATTTTGACTAACTTGGCTTTAAACAACGACATACAAAAAGCAACGTTATCAAAACACTCCAAGCAAGGATATATATTAAGGAAGTTGGAATAAACAAACTATTGGGTGTGTATGTGTTTTTGGTGAATTTAATCCATAAAAATCAAACACAAAAACATGGAAGACTTTCTCTCTCTAGAGTCTCTTAGAATGTGAAAAAGTTACTTGCAAAGGGTTGGTTCCGAACTTGATAATTCTGTCAAAAAGTAGTGGTGAAAAGGTAGTGGGAACATGGAGAAAACTGCAAAAACTGCCTAAAAACTGTTCCCGCCAAAGTCATTTGAACGACTTTTTCGTTCGAACGACATTCTCGTTCGAACGACTTTACTAACGATATTCTAGAGACGAAAAAGAAATCTCGTTACAAGTCTCGTTCGAACAACTTGGAAATCTCGTTCCAACAAGATGCCAGTTCGATCGAACGATGAGTCAGAAAATAAAATATTCATTTTAAGTCCAAAACTTTTATGAAAAGTTTTAAAAAATATTTTCTGAGTAAAACAAAGTCGTTAAAAACATTTATAAAAGGTTTATAAAATACACCCAATAAATTTCCAAAGCTGCTATATATATATAAAATGCATTCATACCTTAGGAGCATTGGAACTAATGTTGTTGATGTAGAAACGAGGCACACTAAACCCGACATATGCTGAAGATTTATAATCTTGGCCAATACGTCTTCAACTAACACGTCATAGGCTTGGATGGATACACTTGAACACTATCCTATGACTCAAAAGTTTTTTTCCAGAATTGAGCCAACACCACATTAAGACTCAATCGGTGACTTGTGTCCTTACAAATCTCCCCCTTTGGCTATTCCGGGACAAAAACCAAACAAAATCCTAAAGGGCCATCAAGCTCTACTGGACTAAAAAAATGTCCCACCCAAAATAAAAATTACATAGATTGACTCATAAACCCAAGGATCGATATCTTTTCCGATGAAAGTTTCCATTTAGAAGAATTTCTGCACACTTAAGCAAACTGTCAAACGCATAGGGAATATCAAGAATATTAAATGCATGTAAAATAAATAGTCCCCTAAATTAATTCTCCCATTTATCAAATTAATGACCTACTTAGAAAGACGTCTCCCCCTAAGATAAATCTCCCAAACTAAGATACGATTAGGATAGGATTAGATACCATTTCTCCCTTATCATTCTCCCCCTTTTTGTTCAGGAATAGACAAAGGATAAAACTAATTTAAACACGATGAAGCTTAGAGTGATAAGAGCATGAAAGCATATGGGCAACAAAATCAAAACTAATCCATACAAATAATAACGAATACCAACGAAGATGCAAAAAAACTGATACCAATGTGATACATAAGATATTAAGCATGTGATATCAACAACAATATGCAACAAGATAGATACCAATTATGAATTAGAAGCATAGATGGACTAGAAAGTGAGGCAAAAAAAATACCATATATATGTAGACGAAATGAACATCACTAATGCACACGCACATATATATAGGTATAGACACCACACATGACACAAAATACAATAATCTTTTTACACTCGTATGGAAAAAATGTGTCATATGGAAATGGAAGTGTTAGGGTGTGAACTAGAACAATTAAATTTAGACCCAATCACTTAAAATATGTTCATGGAGTTCTCATTTGATTGCAAACTTTATCACATTTGAATATAACCTCATGTGACAATATAGATTGAACTCAATGAACAAACATACACAATTCATACAAGCCTAGAATTTTGATGATCATACAAACCAATAGAGTCATTACATTGAAAGTACAACTAGGATAAACGGACATTGTGCAAACCGTTGATATACCATCCGAACTCCCTCAATTTAAGCATATTATTTTAATCTTTTGAATGAATAAATCAACTAAACTAAAAAAAAGTCCTTAGAGAATATTTTCTTTTAATGCCATTATTCTTTTAGCCCTTTGGACCACGTATTTCTTTTAGGTCCAAGCAAACGGTGGCTTACTCACAAAGGATGATTTTTCCTTTCGGATTCCTTCCCCGTACACATTTATATACATCATTTTCTCACACAAATCTCACGTGCAACGGATTATAGCATGCACTAGTCCTCCTAGGTCGCATAACATGTAGATGACAATATTGGTAGGAGAACACCTCACATAGCTCAAATATACATGTGAAGTTATAATTTTAAGTCAGCTCGTGCATGTGTGAATTGAGGCATATAAAAATAGAATTCATTATATCAACACAAAATCCAACTACTCCATGTAAGCATGGTAAAGAACATTTTAAGGATTGACAATCTAAACCAAAAGTTATAGCCACATGGAAACGAAAAAGAAAGGATTCAAACATAAGTATATGCCACATAGAATGTGTCAAACTAGAATACACACAAAAAAAAACTTTTTAAGTTTTTGGAATTTTTAAACCAACCAAACAAAATATTTACTCAAAAGACAAACAAAAATCATTTGAATTTTTCATTAAGGCTAAGTTACTAAAAATGTAAAACACAAATGATAAACAAAAATCTTTTTGTATTTGTCATTTAATGCAAACTAAAATGAAAGAAATATAATACAAAAGATAAAAAAACATCATAATTCTAGCATGTGATATGGCATGAAGTATAGACTAGAACAATGATTAACAAGCATACAATTAGCATGATAATTTAGCATGAGGTACAAAAGCTAAATTATGCAAAAAACTAACACATTCAACCTTTAGCTTTAGCAAGGGAGGAAGCATGTGAAAGTAAATGAGAATAAAAAATCCTATCTTGTAAAGCTACCAAGTCGGATCTCCTAACCCAAACTAATGAAGAATAACGATCACGGGGTGTAGGAATCTTGGCTACCTCAGTTGCCTTACGTTGGGATTTTCATGAACCCCGTTTAAGATCAATTTTTTTTTTCTAAGATGACCTTTTCGACCGCAATGTGAGCACCTAAAGACTCATCGAAAAGACTTTCCTAAGGAATGATCTAAAACATTGTTCCTAGAGGATTCTCCAAAAAAATTGGTTTTGTCTTTAAGAGTTTACTCTTTACAAATATCGAAGCCTAAACCACAATTGTCATTTTTAATTTGGACCGTTCCTAATATTTTATCTAATTTCTCCGAACGACACTCCAAATCAAATTTGACTTTACTAGAGTCTTTTAGTTTATTTTCTAAGTCTAAAATGCGAGACTCTAATAAAATATTGCGGTCTTCAGACGCGAGAAGCTCCTTTTTCAAGGATTCCATTAAACCTTTAAGGCTATCTCTCTCGCCTTCTACATATTCAAGCTTCTCACTAAGAGCTCTCTCACGTGTCCTAAGGTCTTCCACTAACGCACTCTCATCAATGAACTTTACACGCTCTCTTAAACTAGATTCTAACTTCAAATTTGTTCTTTTTATTTTAATAGATTCTTCATATAATTCTTGAAACGCAATTTGAAGTTCACTCACATCAACCTCATTTTCACTTTCACTCTCTCTTTCTTCTCCACTCTCACTACCATCATCTTTTTAGGATTCACAAACAATGACCTTGGAAGTGTCATGTGTTATAATATCATCACTAAAGGAGTGCTCACTTTCACTCACATGACTAGCCATAAAAGCCACAAAGTTGGGCTTAGTGGGGGAATCGTGTCCCTCTTCCTTATCACTATCACTAAGGGTTGCATTATAAGAAATTGGTTGCTTACCCTCTCTCCTTAGTTTAGTGGGGCACTCTTTTGCCCTATGGCCATAACCCTCACAACCGTAACACCTATTTGACTCGTCCTTATTTAAATTTTCATTAAAATTTGTAAGGATCTTTTCGTCTTTGTCATGCTTAGAATTTTCAAATTTCTTAAAATCATTTTTAAATTTATCTTTGTTAAATTTAAGAAATTTTTGAAGCTTCCTAGCAAACATAGCCATATCTTCCGAGTCACTCTCACTTTCACTCTCTACTACTTTTTTTTCCTCCTTTCGGGCTTTCAAAGCAACGCCCTTATCTATTTTCTTTTCAGTTTTAGAGGGAAACATGTCTAGTTCATAGGTTTGTAAATCACCTACGAGCTCTTCTAATTTCGTAGAGGCTAAAGTGGGTAAAGAATTTAACACGATCGCCTTAGGAATAAATCTATCGGGTAGGGACATTAAAATTTTCTTTACTACTCAGTTGTTGGGTATTTTCTCTCCAAAATTAAAAGATGAATTGACTATATCGGAAAGTCTATCATAAAATTCATCAAAAGTTTCTTTTTCATTCATTTTGATGGTTTCAAATTGAGTGGTGAGGTTTTGGAGTTTCGAAGCTTTATGACACTAGTTCCTTCATTACTGAGTTGTAAAATATCCCAAGCTTCTTCAGCGGTTTCACACGTCATAATGCGACTAAATTCATCAGGTGTGACCGCACTAAACAAGGCATTTAAACCTCGGGAATTAAAATTTGCAAGTTTAAATTCATTCTCACTCCATCTATCGGTGGGTTTGGGAACACGTTCATTTTTAACTAAATATGTAGGTGGGGACCACCTGTTAACTACTGATAACCAAACCCTCTCATCGATAGACCTAAGTGCCGATTTCATGTGCGATTTCCAATACGCGTAGTTGGAACCATCGAAAATAGGAAATTTTGAAAATGGGGAAAATTCCATTTTAGCCAAAAATATTTAAAAGGATCTTAAACGCAATAATTTAGCGATCCTGATCTGATACCATTTGTTGTAAATGTAGACCTCCCAATTTTTAGATTTTACAAATATTAATTTCCTTTTAGATGCGGAATAAAGATGGTTCAACAAAATAATTACATAAACCAAATTTTAATTTCTTTCAAATTAAAATTAAACTAAACTCAAAGTGACATTAAATTAAACAACAAATTAATTTTCACTTAAACAAATTAATTCAAACCAAGTCCTAGAAATATGCCTACCACAAATAATTAATCCAATTTGCAAATTAGGCCAAACCAAATTTTATCCAATAAAATTAATGACTTGTATTAAATTATTTTTGTACCCAAATTAAATATACCAATTCTATCTTTTTAACCTAAGCATGCATCTATTATGATTTGAAAAAGATAAAATAAGTAAACAACCACTACGCGCGATGTACGAGGAAAACCTCACAACGGGAAAAAACCTCGTACGGCCCTAGCCTCAAATCCACTAAGTACAGTTTTACAAGTACAAGACAAAAAGACTTACAACACTCGACTTGTCTCCGTCCAAGCCCCGACGCTCCTTCTTGTACACACCTCTGCCTAGAGAATAACCACGGAGGTCCACCACGGTCTTGAAATCCACTGATCGGACTTTTCTCGGTCACTGCCACCCGAACAAGGAGCCTTTCTCCAAGTGGGTATGTCACAGCAAACGAACTTCTTCTTTGTGGGATGTAGAAGTAAACCCAAGCTTCTCTTCTTTGAGGTGTAGAGAAAAACACAGTGACAAACACTCCAAGCAAGGATATATATTAAGGAACTTGGAATAAACAAACTATTGGGTGTGTAAGGGTTTTTGGTGAACTTAATCCACAAAAATGAAACACAAAAACATGGAACTTTTTCTTGGAAGATTTGCTCTCTCTAAAGTCTCTTAGAATGTGAAAAAGTTACTTGGAAAAGGTTGGTTCCTGCAATTGATAATTCTGTCAAAAATAGTGGGGAAAAGGTAGTGGGAATATGGATAAAACAGCAAAAAACTGCCCAAAAACTATTCCCGCCAAAGTCGTTCGAACGACTTTTTCGTTCGAACGACATTCTCGTTCGAACGACTTTTTCGACATTCTCGTTCGAACGACTTTTTCGTTCGAACGACATTCTCGTTCGAACGACTTTACTAACAATATTCTATAGACGAAATAGAAATCTCATTAGAAGTCTCGTTCGAACGACCTAGCAATCTCATTCGAACAAGATGCCAGTTCGTTTGAACGACATGGCAATCTCGTTCGAACGAGATGTCAGTTCGATCGAACGACGAGTCAGAAAATAAAATATTCATTTTAAGTCCAAAACTTTTACGAAAAGTTCCAAAAAATATTTTCTGAGTAAAACAAAGTCGTTAAAAACATTTATAAAAGGTTTATAAAATGAACCCAATAAATTTCCAAAGCTCCTATATATATATAAAATGCATTCATACCTTGGGAGCATTGGAACTAATGTTGTTGACGTAGAAACGAGGCATACTAAACCCGGCATGTGATGAAGCTTTATAATCTTGGCCGCTATATTTTCAACTAACACGTCAGGGGCTTGGATGGATACACTAGAACACTATCCTATGACTCAAAAGTTTTTGTCCGGAATTGATCCAACACCACATTAAGACTCAATAGGAGACTTGTGTCCTTACAAGCTAAGTTTTATATTCGAAAAATAAAGAGAAAATTGGTAATTTATATAAAGTGAAACATTTTATGGAATTAAAATGTTAAAGAATGTCTTTACACTAATGTGTGTGTGAAATTGAATTAAGTCCTAAAGCGTGAATGAATTTAGTGTAAATCATGTGTGTGTGAATAAGGGACTTGAAGAAGAAAAGAAATCATTTTCCCAAGTGTTCATGGAAAAATGGATGATTAAGTCCGAGTTTTGGCTTCGGTTGGGTAAAATTATGGAAATGGAATAATGTGGACATTGTAAAATGTTAAAACACATAAAAGGAACTCGAATGACACCAGGATAAAGCAAGAAGGGCCCGGATCCCTTGGGTGAAAAGCCCTAAATCACTTGGCAGAGCATATGGTGCGCATAGCCATCGGTGTAGAGCCCGTGTAAGTATGCGATTAATTAGAAGATTCTGAGAAAAGATAAAGAAAATAAGAAGCATGTCAAGAAAATATGTTTCATGGTAAAATGTGTTAATACACCTGTTGATACCAAATTTAGTCTGCTGAGTTGGCTCAATTGAGTGAAGACACATGGAAATCTGCGTGGCAACAACAAACACTTCCGAACAACACCTTGACTCCGAGGAACCCTACTGCAACGAGGAGCACTGTTTCCCCGAGCAACTCAGACGCTCCGACCAGCTAAAACTCTACGAGGAACTTTTGAGTACCGAGCAGCTTAGGCGGTCCGAGCTGCATCTCGAACAAAGCATTAATAACAGGATAACCAACAGTTTGACTGTACATTAAATGCTTATTATTATCATACAGATGTATACGCTTAAGGGGCATTTAATGTATTACCCTTTCACATTACAGCCTTAGGGCTATAAATACGTTGTATAATCCTCATTGTAGAAGGAGCGGATTTTCTTGATCAAACTTGTAATCGAGAATTCCCAAACAGTCATCAATAACAGAAACAGTGGACGTAGGCCATTCTTAAAAGGCTGAACCACTTTAAAATTTCTTTTTCTCATTTATTTTATCTGTGATTAAATAATTAGATATAATCTAATTTTTTACATCAACAGATTGGCGCCGTCTGTGGGAAACGACTGTTAATATCGTTTTTCATCAAAAATAATTCATTACAAATGGCTGATATCCCAGAACCCAGCAATCGAAACGCTGGAAGCCCTCTAAATCCATCTGCTCCGCCAAATATTCCAGATCTGGCTGGAATAATGACAAATCTGGCCCAGGGCCAGATAGTCATGCAAGAAACTATGCGATAACTCATACAAACCCTCCATGGCGGTGCACCAACCCATTCAGGATCACGAAGTATTCAAAAAAATACCCGTTTACCTTTTTTGCGTACTAGGCGTAACGATTCATATCGTACTGAGGAATCCGAAGATTTTTCTTATCAACCTGGATGAACTTCGTCAGTGCGAGCCATAGATACTGAACAATGTATCACTCTCTCTCCATAAAGGATTAGTGAGCTAGAGAGATTAAGCAGAGTATCTCCTTTTGATCGATTAGGTCCTAGGAGGAGCAAAAGTCCTCCTAGAGCCGCATCGAGGAGTTTTCGACGACCATCAGACTTAAGGGAAGGATCTGCCCAGTTGCGACCAGCTGCTCATCAAGATAGATCCCAGGAAGCCACATCAACGCGATCAGTTGCTCGAACTAACAGGCCCGAGGAAGGAAATGATGCATGGAAAGGCTCTATTCAGAGGCTGGAGGATAGACTAGGGGAAATGGATAAATCCAAGAACCCTTTACAATGAACTTTTGTTCGAGGAACACCTTTTGTCCAGGCCATTGTAGATTTTCCAACACCATCAAAGTTCAAAGCACCTGTTGTGACCCCCAAATATGATGGAAAGACCGACCCTGTCCTTCATATAGAACAATACCAAGCTGCAGCCGACATCTATGCTGTTCCAGATGAGATGAGATGCAGAGCATTCTCGGGAACTCTTACTGGATCTACTCAAATGTGGTATAATAATCTTCCTCGGGGTAAGATCTCAACTTTTCTTCAACTAGCCGAGTTATTCATTGGGAATTTCTTTTTTGGGGCAAAGCCAGTTAAACGAGTAGCGCATTTGTTAAGTGTTAGACAAAAAGCTAGTGAAAGTACCAGAGATTATATAACTCGTTTTAATAACGAGAAACTCGAAGTCATTGATTATGAGGAAAAAACAGCGATTACCGCCTTGATGAGTGGACTACTGCCCAACAAGTTGTACTGCACTTTTGTAAGGACATTTTTCTCATGTCCAACATGTTACATTTATGTATGTCGTACGCCGCTACATTTGGCACGTCACCTCACGATCTCACATGACGGCCTCTATCCGAATTTCGGGAATCAAGCATTCAGCATCTCCATTAATGTGTCCCACATCTGCCTCAACTACTTCACGTTCCATGATTTTAGGGACTTAGTGCAAGTGGTACGCAAGAGAAGTCAAAACAGTGAAAAAAGGCACGATATGGAAGTTCAAGGGCATTTTCGTAATTTTACAACCATAGTCCGGAGGTCTGGTCAACTATAAAGTTGAAGAGCTCGCCGCAACGAAGATACCGGAAGAAACGGCACCTCAATCTGAGCTACGGTGAAGGAGTTATGACCTTTTGAAGTTGGAGAAAATTCCTTGAAGAATGCTGATTTTTTTAACCCCAAACCAGAAAGGTACCCCAAACCAGAGATGTACCCCAAACCGGTTCGGGGTACCTGTACGCTGGATAGAATTTCAGTGTTTTTATTTTGCAAAACTCTTCATCTGTTTTGCTATTTAAACCACCTTCGGGGGAGCAGTTTTGCAAGACTTTGGAAGACGTTTTTGAGAATCCAAATACCTCTAGTCTTCATATTTTTTGAGTCCCAAGACTCATGTTTTGATTCACACAATTGCCAAACCTGTGTGAATCTTTTTGGTAACCCAAGAACACAACCTTGTGTTTGTTCAAACCTTTGTGGAGAGATCTTTGCAACCGAGGGCTGCGTGTCATTGCTGAGGGAGTCTCTACAAAGTTTTATGGCTGCGTATCATTGAGGAGTGCTGCGGTTCTTCCTTTGTTGATTGGACTGAGGTTCATGTGGGTTCGCTGCATGTGGATTCATTGCTGACGACACCGACCGACGCCTGCGGGTATTCGTGTGTCACTGTATTTCATTGTAATCTGTGTAAGTTGCGATTTACTTATTATAGTGAAATAAAAGGTTTTGCCCTGCGGGGATTTTTCCTTAACTTTGTGTCGCATGCTTTATTTATGGTTTGACACACACACACACACGTAGTTGTTTGTTTATGGGCTATTTCTAAATAGAATCGAATTAAATAAGTTTTACTTGGAATCTTGTAAATTTAATTTAATTTAAATCAATTATCACACACCGAACCTATTCGGTTTTTCAACTTTGGCCAAAGATCCACCTAGAACCATGTCAGATCTGATGGGAAAAGCGGCCAAGATTATGAATGCCGAGGAGGCTATGGCTGCGAAGAAGAATATGGATGCCAAATAAACCAAGGTGGAAGGTGATAAAGCTAAGAAGAAAGATCATAAGAATAATGGTAGTGACAAACACTCAAAAACAAGGTCGTCATGGGAAGTAATGAAGAAATTTGATAATTATACTCCTTTGAAGAAAGACATCAACCATGTTCTAGAAGAAATCAAGAACAACGAGGAATTAAACTGGCCAGAGAAAATGAAGGCAGGCCCTGACAGGAGGAATAAGGCAAAATATTGCGAGTTTCATAAAGATCATGGCCATATGACCAAAAATTGCATAGCTTTTCAAAATGAGATTGAAACACTCATCAGACGAGGAAAACTGGCAAAGTATGTTGATCGTGGAAATGAAAGAAGGAACAACGACCGAACAAGAGACAGGTCTAGATCTCCTCGTCGCGCGGAGGAGAACAAGAAAAGAGACCATGAAGTTGATCCAGAAGACGACCCCGATCTTCCCAAAAGAACAAGGCAGCCAGAACGAGAGGTATTTTCAATACGCTTTGGGTCATTTGACTGTAATGTTATTACAGGTGAAGATGCAGGAGGAGGAGACCTTACTGTAGAGAGAAAATCTTACCTCTGTGAGGCTCAAGCTTGCTCATACATTCAAGGAATAAATCTAGCTGAGGAGGATTGCCCGAGAAAGGTAAAAAAAGAGAAATTGGTCATTGGTTTCTCAAAGAACGACCTCACAGGTGTTCTATATCCTCATGATGACCCATTGGTGATCAAAATGAGGATGAAGGAGGTAATGATTTCAAGAGTACTGGTAGATAATGGTAACTCGGCAGACATCATGTTCTACTCGTGTTTCGACAGTTTAAATTTAAAGCTATCTCAATTGGAGCCTTATCATAGACCCCTCCTCGGTTTTGCTGGCGAAAAAGTATTTCCACTTGGGACGATCAAATTGGATATATTTATTGGTACGTGGCCTGCTTGTCGAATAGAAAGAATACGCTTCTTCGTGATGGATAAGAATGTTCAATCATCATACAATATCATCATGGGAAGAGTAGGATTGAAGAAGTTCGAGGCTGTACCATCTACGGTACATCAATGCCTAAAATTTTCAACAAAGTTTGGAGTAGGAGTTGTGAAAGGTGATCAGAAAGTAGCTCGGGAATGCTATTATTCATCCGCCGAGCAAGAGGAACTGGAGGAATCAAGGAAAAAGACTACTACCGATCAAGTGGATGAAGGTGCAGAAATTGAAACATTGGATCCTAAAAATGAGTCGCAACTCGTGAAGGGTCAACTGGTGGAAGGTACTAAAAACATCATTCTGGACGACGAGCACCCTGAACGAACTACTCAAGTAGGTTCGTCGTTGGAAACCTCATTAAAACAGGAATTGATAACTTTCCTAAGAAGCAGAAAGCAAACTTTTGCGTGGAGTCATGAGGATATGCCCGGGATAGACCCAAATTTCTTATGTCACGAACTCAATGTGAATAAGGAGATCAATCTTGTGAAGCAGAGAAGAAGAGTATTCAGTCCCGAGAAGAATCAAGCTATACAGGAGGAAGTCGAGAAGCTCCAGAAAGCTTGCTTTATTGAAGATGTTAAATATCCAGACTGGTTAGCAAATGTGGTGATGGTGAAAAAGAAGAATAACAAATGGAGGATGTGTGTAGACTTCACCGACCTCAACAAAGCATGCCCAAAGGATCACTTTCCGCTGCCCCGAATTGATCAGCTAGTGGATGCTACCTCGGGACACGAGTTGCTGAGCTTCATAGATGCTTATTCTTGTTACAATCAGATTAAAATGAAACCTGAAGACAGGGAGAGTACTTCTTTCATTACCCCTAGGGGAACTTATTGTTATAATGTTATGCCTTTTGGTTTGAAAAATGCAGGTGCAACATATCAGCAGCTGATGAACAAAGTGTTTACAGAACAAATCAGTTGCAATATGGAAGTCTATGTTGACGATATGCTGACAAAGAGAAAGAAAGCTGCCGATCATCTACTTGACTTAAGCCAAACCTTTGATCAGCTAGATAAATATCAAATGAAGCTGAACCCGACGAAGTGCATATTTGGAGTACGAGAAGGCATGTTTCTCGGGTACATTGTCAATCAGCGAGGCATTGAAGCTAACCCGTAAAAGATCAAAGCTCTGTTAGGGCTACGATCCCTAACGACGAAGAAAAAGGTGCAAAGTCTTACAGGACGAGTAATAGCACTCAACAGATTTGTATCGCGAGCAACTGATCGATGTCTCCCATTCTTCAAGACGCTCCGAAAGACTTTTGAGTGGAATGATGAATGTGAGAAGGCTTTTCAAGACTTGCATAAATACTTGGGAGCACCTCCACTGCTATCCAGGCCAGTGATGGGAGATAAATTATACTTGTATCTAGCAGTGTCCGAGAATGCAGTTAGTTCGGCATTGATAAGAATGGAGAATGGAGTATAAAAACTGATCTACTACACAAGTAAAGCCTTTTGAGGAGCAGAGATCAGATATCCAAAGCTGGAAAAATTGGCACTAGCATTGATCGAGGCAAGCAGAAGAATGAAGCCATACTTCCAGGCTCATACTATAGTAGTATATACTGATATGCCATTGAGGCAAGCCCTTCATAAACCAGAGAAATCAGGAAAATTGATGTGCTGGGCAATAGAACTTGGTGAATATGATATAGTTTATGAACCCAGATCATCGCTAAAAGGGCAAGCGGTAGCAGATTTTATAGCAGAGTTCACCTATCCTGATACCCCTGAGGAGAAAAAGTTGCTCACTGATCAACCTGTGGATGTTACAGGATCATCAAATGCAAGCCCAGACCAACTTAGCTTGGTAAAAAGGCAAGTAGATGTTACAGGATCATCAAATTCAAGCCTAGACCAGCTTAGGTTGGTAAAAGGGCAAGAAAAGATGATCGACGAACAGCAAGAAATATCAGGAGATGGTGAAAGGAAGCAACAAATTTTCCACCGTGGAACTCTGTCAGATCAGAAATTTGAAGACGAGTTACCTATATGGGGTCTGTATGTGGATGGTTCATCTTGCAGTACAGGATGTGGCGCAGGGATAGTTTTGAACAGTCAGGACGAGGTCGACATGGAATACGCCCTACGTTTCCAATTCAAAGCTTCGAATAATGAGGCTGAATATGAAGCCATGATTGCAGGTCTTAGTTTGGCAAAAACCATGGGGGCGAAACAAGTTATTGTCTTCAGTGATTCGCAACTGGTCATAAATCAAATGATGGGAGTATATGCAGCCAAAGGAGAATTAATGATCGGATATCATGCAAAGGCAAAGGAAGTGGTGTCAAAATTTGCTGCTATTCAACTGGTCAGAATACCAAGAATGGAGAATGCGAGAGCAGACACCTTAACTCGATTAACATCAGCTACTCATACCGAGCTACGAAGAACAATCCCAATTGAAGTTTTAGTTGGTCGGAGTATAGATGAAGATCTGACGATGAACTTTATTACCCTCGATTTAGGATCATCATGGATGGATCCCATCAGGGCATATATTGAGAAAGGGGAATTACCAACTGACAAACTTGCAGCCAAGAAACTGAAGTTTAAGTCTGCTCGTTATGTACTAACTAATGGTATTCTATATAGACGAGGAATTATAGCAGGTTTGCAAAGATGTGTGCATCCCACCGAGGTGAAAGATTTAATTGAAGAGGTCCATGAAGGGTCTTGTGGAGCTCATGTAGCGGGTTGGACTCTTTTGCAAAGGGTGATGATGCAAGGATACTACTGGCCAATGATGAGAGTTGATTGTATAGCCTATGCTAAGAATTGTGACAAGTGTCAGCGCTTCTCCTCCATCCGAAGAACTCCCCAAGCATTACTGACACCCATTACCTCCCCTTGGCCATTTGCCATATGGGGAATAGATTTGGTCGGGCCACTACCGACGACCAGGGGAAGATTTAAGTATCTCGTGGTCGCTGTGGATTATTTTACTAAATGGGTTGAGGCTGAGCCTCTCATCGATATGACGTACGACAAGGTGTACCAATTTATTTGAAAGAACATCATTTATCGATATGGTCTTCCTCATGCTTTCATCACAGACCATGGAACACAATTTGACAACGAGGAGTTCGCTGCCTATTGTCATCAGTCAAATATCTTGAAAATTCACTCGGCACCAGGCCATCCTCAAAGCAATGGACAAACTGAAGTGACAAATAGAACGCTACTGAATGGCTTGAAGAAAAGACTGGATGATGCGAAAGAAAATTAGATCAACGAGCTACAATCAGTACTATGGGCTTACCGAACTACTCCCCGAGTAGCAACAGGGGAATCTCCATATATGCTAGCATTTGGAAGTGAAGTTGTTATACCCGCCAAATTGGGTCTCCCAACACACAGAATACTGAATTTTAATTCCCCTGTCAGCGATTTAATGAGAAGGTTAGACCTGGACATGATCGAGGAGGTTAGGGAAGAAGCATCCATTAGAAATCCTGCTTACCAGCAGCGAACAACTTTGTTTTACAACAAGAGAGTGAAGAAGTGTGACTTGAAAGAAGGAGACTATGTGCTAAAGAAGGTGATTCAAAAGAACAATAAACTGGAAGCAAACTGGCATGGACCCTACCGAGTTAAAGAAGTTGTTCGACTAGGGACATACGGAATAGAAACTTTAGAGGGGGAGGAGTTTAAGAATGCATGGAATGCAGAACACCTGCGCAAATATTATCAGTAATGTAAACTCTCATGTAATGCAGTTTCATCAGTATGAATAAAGCGACAATGTTCTGCCCAGTTCTTTCCTTTAGTTGGAATTTTTTTGCGGAATACTAGTGCTACACACTACTCAGCAAAACTCAGACTACTCAAATCTATTCCTAAAAATGCTAACTTATGTTGGTTAGGAAGTAAATGTATTCCTACGGGAAGTAAATGTATTCCTAAAAATGCCAACTTATGTTGGTTAGGAAGTAAATGTATTCCTAAAAATGCCAACTTATGTTGGTTAGGAAGTAAATGTATTCCTAAAAATGCCAACTTATGTTGGTTAGGAAGTAAATGTATTCTCGAAAATGCCAACTAAGGTTGGTCGGGAAGTAAAACTATTCCTAAAAATGCCAACTTATGTTGGTTAGGAAATGTATTCCTAAAAATGCCAACTTATGTTGGTTAGGAAGTAAATGTATTCTCGAAAACGCCAACTAAGGTTGGTCGGGAAGTAAAACTATTCCAAAAAATGCCAACTTATGTTGGTTAGGAAATGTATTCCTAAAAATGCCAACTTATGTTGGTTAGGAAGTAAATGTATTCTCGAAAACGCCAACTAAGGTTGGTCGGGAAGTAAAACTATTCCTAAAAATGCCAACTTATGTTGGTTAGGAAATGTATTCCTAAAAATGCCAACTTATGTTGGTTAGGACGTAAATGTATTCTCGAAAACGCCAACTAAGGTTGGTCGGGAAGTAAAACTATTCCTAAAAATGCCAACTAAGGTTGGTTAGGAAGTAAAACTATTCCAAAAGGTGCCAAAGTTGCTCGTTAAGAAAAAATCCACTAACTATGGTTGGTCGGGAATAAAAACCCACTAACTGTAGTTGGTCGAAAAGGAAAATTTACCGACCTTGGTTGGTCGAAAACATTTTATGAATACGAGAAAGTGATCGAGCAAAATTTTTGATACTCGTAACTTTTAAAATTACTACTAAGTTGGTCGAGAAACAAAACATCATTTTTGTCAAATGACTACCACAAATTCAAACTACTCGACAATAAGTTGATCGACAAGTAACACAATGTTGTTATCTTTTTAACAGATATACATGCACAGATGTAAAGTGTTTTATAATTACAAGACAATGGCAGTCAAGATTTGTAAATAAAATTATTTCATTGAATGTAGAACAAAATACATCAAGAATGAAATACAAATTTATTACATCAAGATTCATATTCTATTGGTTTCTTCCCCTCTGCTTTTGAAATAGGTTCCTCGCCAGCAGGTGGATCATTTAAAGCATAAGGGGAATTTATGAAGTTAAGATCTTTTAGCATCCTGATATTCATCACAGATGGTCGATCTAGTAGGTGCTCGGGACGAGATATCTCAACATTGGAATGGAGATTGTAATCGCCAAGGTATTTGGAGATCAAACACCGAGGGATGGCCCGATCAGGGATCCAACTCATATCAAGCTTGAATGGTGGCACTGGTAGGTTGAGCAGCCCAGGATTATGGTAATCCCACAGGTAATGACCCTGTTCCAGTTGCAGCACACCTAAGGCATTCAACCATCCCTATTTGTAGCCCTCATTATTTGCATTTTGGACACGATCATCCAAATGGTAGAGAGCCTCATTGTAGCCAGCCATCCAGAATTCTCTGGGTTGTTTGTGGAATTGATATGTCCATCTTTCCAGTTGCTCGTGGAGATTTTTTATAAAGAGTTCTTTATTCTCCAAGATAGATTTTTGCGCAGAAAGCTGCTCGTCCAGACTCCTGATCTTCTTAGACATCTCAGCCAATGCCTGGTTCTTTGCCATCAGTTGGAAGGCCTGGTTCTCTAGAGCAGATTGAGTCCTTTGTTCTTCGATAAAAACCCGAGCAGCTCTTGCTCGTCCGCGAGGAGATCTTGATCGTCCCCGAGAAGATGTAGAAGGGCCAGCTCTCTTCAAGGTCTCCAATTCATCCCTCAGGTTGGCATTTTCGACCTCCAAGAAAGAGAATCCCTCGTCGATCACAGGGATCAAGGCGTTTGAGGTGGAATCTACAGACTTCAACTGAGACAACTCTCTTTGCAGGAACCACATCAAAGTATTGACAGAATTCCAGACATAGAGGGTTTGGAGGAAAAGAAAAGCCACACTCAACGATAAAGAGACTAGGGAACCAATCTCCCTCAGCCAAACGAAAATAGTCCGAAGGCTCAGAAAGCTCTTCCAAAATAACCCATGGGGGAATAGAGAAATCAGAGCAAAATTTATCAATCGATTCTACAGGATAAACCATGATGAAAGAAGGAAATCAAAGAGAAAGAAGAAAATCTTACAGGAAGGAGATGAGTCTGTTGACAACAAATGATGAAAGAGATGAACACACAGGAGAGAGAGAGACAATAGAAAACTCAAAGAGACAAATTTGAAAAAGTAGAAGACGATGGGATTTTTTGCAATGTTTAAATACTCTGCCTTGGGAAAAGGTAAAAGTAATGATTACAAAAAGAGACGATTACGTTACTGGCGGCTAAAAAGACAAAAAGGGCGCGGGAATCGAAGCGGGTAGAAAAATTCAAAAAAAGACCGATTCTATGAATTTGGAAGGAGAAATACATACAAGAGAAAAGACTCCTAAATTTCAGGGTGACCATTTAAAACCACCATATTTCGAGAAAGAATGTTCCACACTCCTCAAATTTCGAACTATGAAACATTGGGGGCTTCTGTTGATACCAAATTTAGTCTGCTGACATGGCTCAATTGAGTGAAGACACATGGCAATCTGCGTGGCAACAACAAACACTTCCGAACAACACCTTGACTCCGAGGAACCCTACTGCAATGAGGAGCACTGTTTCCCCGAGCAACTCAGACGCTCCGACCAGCTAAAACTCTACGAGGAACTTTTGAGTACCGAGGAACTTTTGAGTACCGAGCAGCTTAGGCGGTCCGAGCTGCATCTCGAACAAAGCATTAATAGCAGGATAACCAACAGTTTGACTGTGCATTAAATGATTATTATTATCATACAGATGTATACGTTTAAAGGGCATTTAATGTATTACCCTTTCACATTACAGCCTTAGGGCTATAAATACATTGTATATTCCTCATTGTAGAAGGACCAAAATTTCTTGATCAAACTTGTAATCGAGAATTCCCAAACAGTCATCAATAACAGAAACAGTGGACGTAGGCCATTCTTATAAGGCTGAACCACTTTAAAATTTCTTTGTCTCATTTATTTTATCTGTGATTAAATAATTAGATATAATCTAATTTTTTACATCAATAACACCCTAACTTGAACGAATGTAATAATGGTTCCATGCGGATGGAATGGACTAGTAAATGTGTAAATCGATTAATATCCATAAGTTAAAGTAAAAGGCTAAAGTAGAGTGGGCAAATGGGTGGTTAAGTAATCCAAGTAGTTAAACACATAATTTGTACAAGCATGAAATGAACGTAGTTTCCAAATGATAAACAAGTATTTACTAACACGGTGAACGTGTGTGTTGAAGTGTTACTTTTCAATGAAAATATTAAAGTATATTCTAAATGGTTATAAAGGGGGGACTCCGGTAAAGGAATGGTCTAGAATAAATCAAGTGTAATGGTTTTATGTGTTGTATTAGGTGTGCTAAACAAAATGAGAAGTGCTAAGTATGAACAAAGGAAGTCTTTTCAAGATTAAGGTAAATTAATCTAGATAAGTAAGTTTTTAAATTAAACGGTTAGTGCATTTAAAAATAAATTTTTAAAGGTATATATATATATATATATGCACGTGATTTTAGCGTGTGAGTATTCTTTGGTGTTGTTCATTTCACTGCTTGTATAAATACCACTAGGAATAGGCTCATTACCCACTTTGTTAGGGCAGGTTGGGAGCGGCTTCGTATTTTGAGAGCGCTATACAGGTAAGTATATTAATTCATCTGTTACATTAGTAGCTCTGATGCTTGGACTCGGGGTACTCCCCATGGGTCCTACACGTAGTTTAACTTGAAATGATATTCGCAAGTTGGCTTTCTCTGATTTTCTTGACCATAATACTAGTTTAATGGTTGAATTTTAACTGTTAAAACTAGTCTTCAATTAAGCATAGAGAAAGTCTTTGATAAATTGTTTATAGAGAAAGATCCAATAGTTGTTTATAATATGATCATTGGCCAGTGGAAACCTCCATGGAAAGGTAAAACTCAAATTATTTATTTGATGAATATCTGCTAGAGTCAAATTACTCATATATAGTGACAAAGTAATAATATGGAAGATTCTTTAACAAATTTTGCTTCAACATCAAACCAGTCCATAAAGTTTTTTATTAGTAATTGAAAGCAAGAGATTTTCTTAATCAATGCTCTGATACCACTTGTCGTAACACGAGGCCCCAATTTTTAAAATCTTTAGAAACAAAAAACAATTTCAATCTCCTTTTTATAGATGTGGAAGCGAGATGGTTCAATTAAACAAATTTTTAATTTATCTCAAATTAAAATAAACCAAGTGAAATTAAAGTTAAACAATTAATACATTTTTCACTTAAACCAATTTAACCCAAGTCCTAGAAATTTGCCTAAGTCATATTTTCAATATTTCCAAATTAGGCCAAACCAATTTTATCAAAATTAAAGTAAATGACTCGAATTAAATAAACATTTACCCAAATAATTAGTTAGCACCAAATTAAAGATGAGTAGTGATTTAAACCAATTTTATCTTTTTACCTAAGCATGCGTTCTAGGTGAATTTTGCAAAAGATAAAAATACACAAATAATCACTACGCCACGATGTACAAGGAAAAACCCACAACGGGAAAAAACCTCAGATGGCACTAGCCTCAAATCCACTAAATACGATTTTAAAAATACAAGACAGTAAGACTCACAACACTCGACTTGACTCCGTCCAAGCCCCGACGCTTCTTCTTGTATCTACCTCTTCCTAGTGAATAACCACGGAGCTCCGTCGCGGTCTCAGAATCCACTGATCGGAATTTTTCTGGTCACCGTCACCCAAACAAGGAGCCTTTCTCCAAGTGGGTATGACAAGGCAAACAATCTTCTTATTTGTGGGATTTAGAAGCAAACCCAAACTTCTCTTCAAACGGTAGAGATAAAATCGGTGCAAACTCCAAGAAGATTATATATAGAGAGGAACCTGGATATACAAACTATGGGTGTAAAACAGAAGTGTTTTAAGGATTTTTCTTTGAAAAATGAACACTCAAACTAGAACTTCTTCCTTTTGGAATTTTGCTCTCAAACTCTCTCTTGGAGGTTGTAGGATATGAAAAAGTTAATCCAAAAATGTTGGTTCCCACACTAATAAAATATGGCAAAAGGTAGTGGGGTAAAGTAGTGGGAAAAGTGGGAAAACTGTCAAAAACTGCCCAAAAAACTGTTCCCGTCAAATCTCGTTCGAACGAGATTTTCGTTCGAACGAAGTCTCGTTCGAACTATACTTCTAACGAAGTTCCAGTGGCAAGTCATTTTCAAACCTCGTTCGAACGAAAAATATCGAACGAAATGCTAGAAAGCTGAAAATTCTATTTTTAGCCTAGAAACTTTATTTTAAAGTTTTAAAGAGACTTTATGAAACCAAACAACAGTTTAAACAAAGTACACCCATATAAATATTGTTCCAAGATCCTATATATATTTAACATTCATTAATACCTTAGGAGCAATGGATTGATGATGTAGAAACTAGGCACAATACACACAGCATTTGATGAAACTTTAATATCTTGGTCGCTACGTCTTCAACAAACACGTCATTGGCTTGAATAGATACAATTTAAAACTGTCCTATGACATAAACGTTTTTGTCTGGAATTGAGCCAAAACTACATTAAGACTCAATCGGAGAATTGTGTCCTTACAGTAATGATTTTTTTTATTTTATTAAATGGATCTTCAATGTGGATAGAATAGGCCTTCCAAGTATCAGATAATTTTAGTTATTCAGTTGTTTTGCAAGGACACTAAGGAGAGGATATTTGTCCTTAAGGTAATAAATTTAGGGGATTAATATCCTCTTTTAAACAAAAGAGAGAGAGGTGGAGAGAGAGAGAGAGAGAGAGAGAGAGAGAGACCGACAGACAGACAGATAGACAGACAGACAGACAGACAGACAGACAAAGACAGAGTGAGATGAGAGACAAAGAAAGGGATAAAGGTTTTTACGTGGTCCATCCCAGTAAGTGCCCACATCAACAATTGCAATGTAACTAAGTATTAGGTATAAGTACTAGCCTCTCAATCACTCTCTAAGACCTAGGGTAATTTTTTTTCAATTGTCCTTAGTTGAGAGAGCTAGTGAGCTATTTATAGTAATAGGAAGAGGAAGAGGAGGAGTAATTATATACATTAGGTATTTACACCCTTACATTACAACTAATAGCTATGTATTTATCCACGTTAATGTGCATGGTGATTTTTGAGATCTTCACATGTGTCTGTTCACGTTACTAACTGCTTATATTCCCGAGGGTGGTCGGCTAGTGTGCCGACCATTGAGATAATTCAACCGACCACTTCTATTTGTTGTCTTAGGACCACTAAACATGATAAAATGTGTCACATTGTTATTGATCCACCTGGAATTTTATTTTAGGTTACAATAAAAGCCCCCAATATTTCATTCTTGATTGGTGTGATCAGTGACTGAAAGGATGTCGTATTATATATTAGGATTTTTCAACTTTTTCGAGGAGTTTGGTCGGCATCCGACCACTAGGAGTTTGAAAATTTCTAAATTTTATTCCTTGGCCTGTGGAAATTTTATAAATACTAGTAAAAATAGCGAATTTTCTGGGGGTATGCTGGTCATTTTTCTTCTTGGGAACTGACACACCGTAAAAAAATGAAGTAGTGGTACATTTAATCAGTTCATTTCATGTAACTCAAGGATGTTAGTGAGTCCAATAAAATGTCATTTACCCTTATTCCCATCACCTTGAATTTCAAACTCTTTTTTTCCTTCTCAAGTTTTTATTCCGCCATTTGTGAGTATTGTTGTCATTTCAATTTCACTATAAGAATACTTCTCCTCTTATTTTTCTTTCTTCTTTGTCAAAAAATGGTGTATGTTGTGGTGGATGAGAATTCTTTGGAGGTATTTAGAGCTACACATAGAATTCATGAGTTAGTAAAATAGAGTTTGTAATAGTTCCTTGTGACCTTTGTGTGCTTAAGGAGGGTCAATGGATCTCCACTCTATTTATTGCTGAGAAGTGACATTCCCTCCAAATCACTTATTTTTAGAACTTTGTCAGTATTTTGATATATTCCCAGTCCAAGTGGCTCCCAATACTTGGAGAGTATTTAATGGAATGAATTATATTAATGAATGATTTGGGAACAAAGCAGGAATAAAGGAATTAATGTACTGTTATAGTTGGAGGATCACTAATGATAATATTTATTACTTGAGGACAAGATTCTCCAAAAGAGCTTTAGTATTAAATTTTCCTGATTCTAATAATTCTTATTGCGATCATGGGTTGATTATGAAATATTGGTCAGTTTTCCCTCTTCTTGAGGGTGAGGACTATAATGGGTCCCACTGCTCTTGGGAGGGTCAGGATATAGGTAGGCATTTGCACATTTTTGTCTAATTTCCTAGTTTTGTTCATTCAACTAATTCTTTAATTGACTGCATTTTTTTCCTTTTCATTTTGTGGAGAAGAAGAAGAAAGATATATCTCGTACCCCAAAGGTTAACTTCCCCAACCTAAAATCTATTTGGTCGATCCAATAGAGGATAAGTGAAGCTCGTTCTCGTTCTACCTCTGTTCTTATCGGCTACCATAGTTTGATTACTTCCTTTGTTGCTCGCCCCACTGAAGATATTCATTCATCCCATAATAATTTAAAAGACACAACTTCTTCATCTTTAACTGTTGAGCTTGAATCCCCACCCCAAGAAAAAGTTAATTTATTTGTCAGGGAACTTCTTCATCTTTTGAAACCTTAGACCTTGCATTCGTTTCGAACAATATCTCCTCACTAGAGATAGTTAAGAGGGGGATTCACAACCTTCTTGTTTGCTCAAACACCCCATATTAGTTAAACTCTCTGTGAAGAAGAATAAGGAGAGTCAGTTTACGAGGTTGAAGATGGGTTTATCCCCTGATTTAGAGTTGTCTGGGAAACATCAGGTCAATAAAAGCCAGGGTAGTGCCCAATCAGTTACTATCAACCCTGGACTTGCTCATCGGTTAATTAGAGCAGGGGTTGCTGAGGATGTAGCTTCTTCTTTTCCTTGGGCCAGGTTAGTCGAGCGTGATAACAATAATTTAGCTATGGTATATGTCACTTAATGTTTACCCATTTCCATATGTCACTACTATTGATTAATGATGTTTATGATTGGTGATTTTTGCAGTTCTTGGTTGACTACAACCAATTACAAAGGAAGGACGACCAACTAAGGGAGGCATATACTCATGTGGAGGCTACTTTCAAAGGCATGCACGAATCCTTGGAGACTATAAAAATACCATGAGGATGATAAGTAGAAGTTAGAGGATTACATCAAGGGGATATAGGATGATAAGACCAATGTCGAGAAAGTAGCAGGAAATTCTGAGAAGAAGGCTGACCAGATTGTGAAGGTTGCGAAGGCGGATGAGAATGTGACAAAGGATGTCAAGGGACAAGTTGCTGAGCTAAAGGCCAATGAAAAAAGGGATAATAAGGATGCCTATACTTATGGGTAGGATAAGTAATTCTCCACTGCTACGATTCAAGTGGAGTATTTGAAGATGTTCTCCTTTAAGGAAGGCTGGGATAGGGCTCTAACCCAGGTTGGCACTGTTGTGGGCTATAACCTCTTCCTGTAATATAATTCAGACATTCCTCTAAAAATTAAGGAGTAAATTGACAACGAAGTGGGGATGTATGAGCCCTCTGTGACTTAAGAGTAGATAGTGGTGGTGGCCTGACTAGAGGAGGAGGTGAATCGGGATAAGGATAAGGCATAATAAATAGTACTCCTTGTATTTTTTCCTTATAAATTGTTGATGTAGTTGCTCCATTCCTTAGCTTGTAATAATCTCACAGTTTTAATAAAATTCCTCCCCTTCCTGTCATGATGCTTATGCATTTTCCTATTCCTTTCAGTTTAATTCCAGGAAGTTTAACGTGGTTGCAGTTGAAAGTGAACTTTTTCAAAGGAGCATCCAACTATTTGGGGTTGGTCATGAAGATCCTGATGAAAAAGAGATGGATGAAATGCTCGACTTAGATGCTACCAACTAGGCTAATGATGTTTACCTCCACATGCATAGGTTACTCTACCAGGTCGTGAAAATCAAAGCCTCTTACTACGAGATGATTATTCAAGTCCAGTGAGAATACAAGGATGCGATCACCAGCTTGTCGGTAGATTATGAGAAAATGTTTGTTATTCTTTAAAGTGATAGTTGAATTGATATGCAGCTGCAAGAATTATCCTTGGCATATTAAAAAAAAAGTGTTTGTACTGTAGTCTGATGTGAAGAGTGATCGAGAGGTAGTCAGTCTCTTAGAAAAGGAGAATAACTTATTGAGGGATGAAATGGATGGTATTAAGAGGGCATCCACGACTGATCAAAGTGAAGGATCATCATTCTTGGAGCAAGAAAATGATCGTTTGATGTAAGAATTGGCGAAGTGGAAGAAATAAAAGGGAGGTCAATCTTCTTAGTAGATGTATTTTTCCCATCCATTAGTAGAAGAGGATAGAACTAAAAAAACTCCTGTCGACCAATAAAACCTTATCAAGAATCAGTCAGCTACCATCAAGTGGTTAAATAAGAAGGTTGATGGCCTTACTTATCATTTTTACAAACAGCCTCGCACTATATGGATGAATGGTTATGATGAGGTGTTAGGACACTTGGGTGATGAACTTGAACAAGGCCATATAGAAGGTTACAAGTGGGGTTGGATAAATGATCTGACTCTGATGAAGCTATCGAATGATGATAAAATTTGGTATTGGCATGACCCTGGATATTTGGACCAACGTACTACCTCATTCAAGTTGGATACTTCTCTGATCCTGACAGATGCAATCCCTATCAGTTTGATTAGGAATTACCTTAGGGATTATGGTTTATATGGAGATAGTGTCCTCACTCGGGCTTTGCATTTTGTGGATAAAGTTAGTTCGAACAGCCAATCAAGGCTTAGAGACTTAAGCACATCAGTTCTTCCTTCTTCACTGAACGTTCCTCCTGCTGGGCTATAAGATGCTCTAGGAAAGTGCCCGATTGATTAAACAGTTTATATTCGTCATTGTTAAATGTTCTCATGTAATGGTGTATTGAGACTTGGAATATTTGAATAAAAGTTTTATTTCTTTATTGTGTGATTGTATCCTACCAAGATTTTAGTCTTATGATTATGTGGTTGGCAGTAACTTGATTAATCTTCCTTAGTGGTTACCAATTTGGATGAACTTATATTATCATGCCTTAGGTTCCACTAACGTGCCTTTGTTTGAAGTTGCCTAAACGGATCTTGTCATTTTGACCAGTTTCTTGTGTCAGTTACCATTAGCGACCAAATGTTTTAAGAGTGTTACTAAATTCGGCCAGGTAAAACTTTTGGTTCTTGACACTAGAGATTCATATGTGAAGTTTTATGTTTGGAACTTCTCGTTCATGTCTTGCCCAAAGAAGAAGTCATATGTGAAGTTTTGAATTGAATTTTTAGAATTTAGTTTCTTATTGTTATGTGAGATATTTCTTTCTTACTACATCTCCTACTCTCGAAAAAAAATAAAAAAAATACTAAAAGGAAACCTTTTATGGAACTTAGTGCTCTTTATTTAAAATTGAAAACGAGTTACAGGAAATAGTAAGGGATTATATTTCATTGGATCACAGTGTAGGGGGAGCTTAGAGATAAACTCATAATTAAAGATAATTCCCCCTCATAATTAGAGGAATGTACATAGTCAAGTGAGCAGGAATATGAGCTAGTTTTAACAAAAGACGAAGAAGGCAACGAGGAAGCTTACTAAAGGAGCGTTTCGAGGGAGCTACGTATTTTTTTTTGTACTTGTACCTGCTATGTATTTGTAATGACATATTTTAATTTTATGAGATGTATTGCAATATGAAGGAGATATTAAATATGAACGTAGCTTTTTTGTAGACTGCCAGCCAGACTGCCTCAATATAAGATGAATTTCGTACTCCTTATTTGGAGAAGTTCAACCATGAGACATATCCTAAGGATTATATTTCCCCCATATTTGAGAAGTACACTAGGAAAGGGGAAAATACGAAGGAACACATCATGAGGTTTGTGGATCACTTAGGTGCTCACTCTAATAATAAAAAGTTGCATATGAGGAAGTTCAGTAAATCCCTCATAGACACAGCTTTCACGTGATACTCAAACTTAGCTCCAATAAGTGTTGTCTCTTAGGAGTAAATGCATGTCTAGTTCGTTTAAAAGTTTTTTTATTGAAGATGAGTTCAGTCGTACCCAGGTTGCACAGAAGAAGCAACGACTGGGGGAAAAGGTATTGGCATACATTAGAAAGTTAGAGAAAGGTATATCGATGTGAGAGAAGAGACCAATGAGTCCATGATGCTTCAACTTTGTGTGGAGGGTTTGCTACCTAAATATATTTTTCATTTGATAAATGAAATGCGCGAAGGCCCTTTTACAGCCTTCTTGAAATTAGTGCAAAACATCTCACTAGTTTCTCGCCTAAATCCAATCGTGGCCCCTATGATGTTTAGACCATAAATTGGGGTTGGAAGAGGCCAAGCTCCAGGAGTGGGTTATGAAGATGGAGGAGATAAAGCTGGAAGAGGACAAAGGAAAGATAACAAGAGGAAGTTTGGTAAAGATAGAAAAGATCCCCCCCCCCCCCCCAGTTACCATGAATATTGGAGGAAGCTATTAGATACTATAATGCCATGTAGCGTGGAGGGGTAGTCTACATACCTAAAGATTCTCTCCAAAATGAACCAGGACCACATGTTCAAGATGATCTTAAGTATTTTTGTGTAGATTAGCTAGTTTTCCACTCAACCAATTCATGTTTTATATTAAGGAGTATTATTAACAAATACTTGCTAGCTGGATCACTGCAAATACCTTAGGGAAATATTAACAACAACCCATTTCTAGTCCATGGAGAAAATTTAGTAGTGGCCTATGATTAAGGGGATGAAGAACGTATGAGGGAACTGAGAAGAGAAAAGGAAAGGTTTAAGTCATCCCTAGAAGATTGCATGGTTGGGATGGAAAACATAGTGATTACCTATAATGAAGTGAGTTCCAGGGATATAGAGGAAGTATACAATGTGTAAGGTTATGTTATGGAACCCAACTTAGAGTACCAGGATATCTCACATTCCCCGTAAGTTCGCGTGGTTCTTTGACCAAGTGGGTATGCATTTGAAAAGAAGGATTGAAATTACTCGAGCAATATTGGATATTATGAAGAAGAACACAATTCCCTTGCTGAGATGGAAAGGTCCATGGCCAGGCTAGTAAGGAAGTCCACTTACGTGATAACTTTCTCAATCACCGACATAGTGGTAAGGTTCACCCATAATAGGCCGTTGTATATGACAATGAGTTTGAATAGAGTATGCTTTTCCAGAGTTGACAGATGGGGGTACCTCGATCAATACTATGCTTATTAACTCTTTCTACACAACTAATATCTCTAAGGTAAAATTGATACCAATGACACTGGTAATTTCTGGTTATGATAACCAGTCTTAAAAGTCCATTGGTTATGTTAATGATGGAATTGTGATGGGAAATTTCATATCATATATCAAATTTCACATTATAGAGAGTTCCACTCCATACCACCTTTTGATAGGAAGGGTGTGAATGCACAACCATAGCCTAGTTCCCTCTACCTATAACCAATGTCCCAAGGCAAAACATAAAGGGAACATAGATAGTCCTCCAAGAAACTAAGAATCCATTTTTCTAGGAGGAGACACACTTGGTGATGTTGCATTTTACATCAAGCTAGCAGAAGATGCACGCATTCTAACACGACGTATGGAAGGATTCAGAGTCCCCTTGATCAGAGAAAGGTTAGGGGCGGTGAGGAACCATGTTGAAGTGGTGGAAAATGCAGGGTAAAGAGTTGAGGAAGCACATAACCCCATTCCCAAGCCTCAATCTATCTCCAAATAGTTAAGAGATAGAATCAGGCCGAGAATTGACATGATAGAGCTTGAGGTCAGGCGAAAGATTGTCCTTAGCAGGTTTTTTAGGGAAAGCTTAGAGAAAGATGAGAAAGACCAAAAGATAAAAATAGTTGACTCACCCAACCGCCAGTTCAAGAAGGTAAACCTAGAGGATTGAAAAGTGGTATATCGCCTTTAAAGGTATGCGAGCGGAGTCGAAGAAGCTAACGAGGATGTTGACTCAGAATATGAATATTTTCTAGTGGATAATTAAGGAAAATATCTTATCATTGATAATTACATCATCCATGAGTTTATGGAGGAAGTTGAAGATAAATCGGAGTGTATGACTGATCACAGGTGCAAGAGCTGGAGAGAATTGACTAAGTGGAGGTTGGAGAAGATCAAAGTCCAACTTTTATTTTAAAGGACCTGAATTCTGAGAAGAAGAAAGGGCTTATTAACCTCATTCGGGAATACAAAGATGTCTTTGTATAGAAGTACATAGAAATGGAAAAGTCGGAGCAAGAGGTGAGCTATCAAAAATCGAATATCATGTCGTCAACCATACCATTAAAGTAGGCAACAAGAACAAGAAAGCCAGAGCTTAATCTCACTATTAAAGAGGAGGCATAATAATTGTTGGCAGTAGGATTCATTAGGACAATACAACATCCCATTTAGCCTTCCAGCATATTCCAAGTGGGGAAGAAGGATAAAAATCAAATACACATTTCCATTGATTTTATAGACCTCAACAGAGCTTGATCGAAAGATGAGTTACCTCTGACTTCTATTAATAGCTTAATAGATTCAGTGGCGGTTTATAATATGTACAACTTTATGGATGGTTATGTGGGATACAATTAGATTAAGATGGATCCAACTCACGCAATGAAAATGGAATTTACGGCCCCATTAGGTAATTTTATATACAATGTTATGATTTTGGGGTTAAAGAATGTTGGGAAAAATTATTAAAGAACAATGATGGCCATCTTCTGCGCATTCTTTCACTACATATTGGAGTTCTATGTGGATGACCTAGTTATCAAATTGAATAAGGATAAGTCTCACTTGATTGACCTTAGGAGGCTTTTCAACAGATGTAAGAACACAAGTTAAAGATAAATCCACTTAAATGTGCCTTTGGTGTAACGAGTGGGAAATTCTTGGGCTTTGTGGTGGATCGCCAAGGGGTGAAGATAGACCAAGATAAGCAGAAGGATATTCTTGACATGACTTTCCCAATAATAATGAAGGATCTCAAGAGTTTCCTCGAGAAGGTTTACTACATGAGTATATTCGTGCCAAGGTTAGCCAAGATTACTCATCCCTTGATGGACTTGCTACGTAAGACCACAAAGTTTAAATGAGAGGAACCTCACTCGGAATCCTTTGGAAAGCTCAAGAATTTACTCACTTCTCCATAAAATTATCGTCCCTCCAAGGGCTGGAATACCATTGCAATTTTACCTCCCTTCCACCACGAGGTGAATTGATGCTTTATTGGCATAAGAGATTGATGGACAAGAGCGGCCTATCTTTCATCTGGGTAAAATCATCCAAGATACAAAAGAAATGTACACAAGTATTGAAATGAATTGTTTGGCTTTAGTGTTTGTATCTCAAACAAATCACACATTATATGTTATATTTCACTATTCACATTATGATAAGATGTGATCATATTAAATTTATGTTAGCACGGACAATATTGATTGGGAGGGTAGCAAGATGGTTCTTTATCCTCTCAGAGTACGACTTAAAGTTTGTGGTTCCTCGTGCGATCAAGATCGAAGCTTATGAAGATCTATTGGCAATTTTTTCATCAGGGATATTTGAGCCACCACATAACAGCATTCCAGGTGATGACTTGCAAGGAAATTTCTAGGAAGCAAGCCTTAAGGAGTCTACTATGGAGTGTGATGGTTCATCAACCCATGAAAAAGTGGTTGGGGGGGGGGGGGGGGGGCATGAGTCATCCATTCAAAAAGAAAAGAGGAAATTTTTTGATTCTCTAACTTGGATTTATCTTTCTCCAGTAATCAGGCAGAATATGAAGATTTGGTGTTATAGCTGTTAATGGCCCTTCAAAGACGCATCCATTCACTATGCATTAAAGGATATTCCTATATGGTGGCTAATAAAGTGAATGGGGAATACACATTAAAGCATCTCAACCTGGCACATTATAGAACAATCATTCAAAAGTTGATCATCTAATTTCATCATGTCAAAATAAGAAGGCATCTTAGAACGATGAACAAAACATTGATGCATATACCACCATTGCACATAAAATAGCCATAAATGGCGAGACAACAACTATTGTGATTCCATAAATAACTGCTCCTTCGTTGATGCTAGCAATTTTGCTAATAGAAGATGACTCGAAAGGGTGAAATTTTGAAGCATCTTGATTTCTGAGGAAGGAAAAGTGGAGCTTAGAGAGTTAGCTCAGTATTTTTACAACTAAGGAAATTTGTGTTTCAGAAATATGGGAGGCTGGTTGACAAGGTGAATCTACCCAGAGGAGGTAGAGAAAAGGTTGAAGAAAACACACGAAGGTCATTGCGAGACAGCAGAGATCCCTTTATACTAAAGAATCCAAAGATATGGGTATTTTTGTACAACAATGAGGCAAGATGCAACAACGATATAAAACGAATGTGTTAGGTGTCAACTTTTCTTTCAGGCAACTAAGTGCAACCTCATGGAAACTCAAGTAGATTGACTACATCCTTACATTGATTTCTTTAGACCTAGAGTTGCTCCTACAAAAGGATGGATTCCATGGGGATTAGAAGAAGGGAAGCACATTTTTATGTTCAAAGGAGTAGCTCTATCATAGAGGATATTTCAACAAACCTTTAAGGTTCATCACAAGAGTGAAAGAGAGGGAAGTTCTCAAGAAGTCCCACGATACAGATCATATTAGGGGAGCCAGGTTATATATGATCAACTTATGACCACAAGCTATTATTGGCCAACCATAGAGAAGGATTATGATGAGTTTGTTCAAAAGTACAAGGCGTGCCAACTACATGGGATTATGATTCATTCCCCTTTGACAGAACTTCACTCACTGATAACTCCTTATCCATTTCGCACTTGGGCATTTGACTTAGTATGGACAATTAATCCCTCCTAAAGGGGTAAAATATGGATACTTGTGGCTAGAGTGTTTCTCACAAAATGGGCCGAGGCAATACCATTGAAAACAGATACAACGGGCATGGTGGTACAATTCATTAGAGAGTACATAATTTATCGATATGTCTTTCCTAAGGTTATTTTGTCTAATATTGGAACTCCATTTACCAACAAAGAGGTGGCCTTACTCACAGACAAATATTAGATCACACGCCACACCTCAACGATGGCCTACCCCCAAAGTTAACGGAAAATTTGAAGCAATAAACAAGGCCTTGGTAAATATTTTGGACAAGATCATGGAAGACTTTCTAAGAGCATGGGATGATAAATTTCAGCAGTATTATAGGCTTACCGAATGATCAAAAGAAATCCAACTAGTTATACATCCTTCTCAATGGCGTATAGAGATGAAGAATTTTTGCCAATTGAGCTAGAACTTCTTTCGGCAAGATATGCCTTGGGAAGCAGCATGCTCCCTCAAAACATGTATGTTCAGTTGGAGGCATTGGATGAGCACCAAGATAACGTGATGTAACACTTCTAAATGTATACAAAGAAACTCTCTAGGGCATAGGACAATTTGGTGAGGCCAAAAAATTTGTGGAGGGGGGCTTAGTACTCAAGGTAGCCATTAGACACGTCATAGTGCTCCCATTGCCCAAGTTTGTAGCCAATTGGAGGGATCATTTATATTCAAGGAATCACGTGACTCGGGCTAACGCTTAATCTCAAATATATAAGAAGATAATTCATTCAACATTAACAACAAATGGTTGAATATTTATCTTGTTTAGGGTTGACTAGACTGTTTTATGTTTTAATTTTATTTTATTTTTTTAGCTTAAATGGGAAATCTACAAAGATGTTGTAGATTGTAAATGAGCCATCATGTACTAAGCAATCCCAGTTTATTATTGAAATGTAAATATAAAAATTAAGTTAAGATTATACGCAATTGAGAATGCCAAAAATATCACCTCTTTCATATTTCAAGTTTTAACAAAAATACATGGTGTTTGGGACTACTTCCTAAAAATACATAAGAAAATAAGGCCTAGCCTGTGAGGAACCATAAATTTGGTGAAGCAAAGTAGGCTCTAAGCAACCTGGAGGCATCTTGAATGAAAACTTATTGACCCTCCATGAAAGCTTGGAGTCTAGTTTGAACTTGAGACTATTGGCCCAGCACTTCCTCAGGATCTTTTAAAGCTTTGGCCAAAGTTTTTTCAATGGCTTTGACTTTATTGCTTAGTCCCTTAATCATAGGATCAAGTTCCTTCAACCTTGCCTCCTCAGTAAGTTAAGCATCCATGCTTTTATGATAAATCTCCGATTAATCCTCTAGGCAAGAGTCCTTCAAGAGTTTCAAATGGTTGATGAGTCAACCAAAATTGAACCCATCCTTAGACAACTCTCTTAGATTACTTAGATGATGGTTGATTGCAGCCCTATCAGGGTTTCTCATAGGAATGTACATAATTTCTTCCATGATGGTTGCCACACCTTGAATTATGTACCCCATGATGACACGATTTGATCTAAGTCATTCCATCGTAAAACCGTTTGGGTGGTGGAAAATCAGTTGTTCTAAAATCGTGTAGTGGAAACCTTGGATAAAAGGGGACTGCTGGAGAACTCGTAGACAGAAATTCGGAGGTACAACGTAGAGGAGTGGGACCTCACAACCAGATTCACTATTAGGAGAGCATGTCATGGAACCACGATCTCTGTCACTCTAGGACTCAACCTAGGAAGGAGATGGTGGAGATGGCATGTCATCTTGTGAGGGAACATAGTGAGGTAACTCCTGTGTTGCAATGGATTCCCTCAAAGCCTGTAAAGAGATAATAATAAAAATTAAGTGCACTATGATTTAAGTTAAAATCTTAATAAATATTTACTAATTCACTAAGCAGGTGTGATATTTTAGTCAAAATCTTAGCAAATATTATGCTAAGTTACAAAACATGTGTGAGATTTGAGTTAAAATCTTAGCAAATATTTTACTAAGTCACCAAGTAGGTCTGATATTTGAGTTAAAATCATAGCAAATGTTTTTCTAAGTCACTAAGCAAGGGTGATATTTGATTTAATATCTTTGCAAATATTTTTCTGAATCATTAAGCGAGTGTGAGATTTGTTTTTTTTCTTTATACAAGTATATTTCTAAACATCTCAAAGGAAGGTGAAATATATCTTAGGATTTTGATTATGAGTATTTGGGGATGGGGGAGTGCTAACATCCCTAGTTTCAACTGCAGGGCCTTGCCTGGAAGGATCTACTTCTTGAGCTAGCATAAGATTTTCAACTTCCATGGGTACGAGAGCCTGTTTATACTCAGGCTCTACTGATGAAGCATCCACATCAAAATGAGATAGGATAGGTTCCTTGAGGGCAGATGAACCTCAATAACAAATACACCATCTTTCAATAAGGGTAAAAGAACCTTAAGAACAAAAACGATGGACCACCCTGTGAGAGTTGTATCAACAAGAATAATTTATTTAATTATTAATATGGGATAATGCAAAAAAAAAAATTAAAAGTTAAGGATTTTTACCTCTTCAAAGATCTCTCATGGAATTCAATCCAAAATTAGCCTATAAAGGGGGAAAGAGGGCGGAGATTTATTAATATCCCTAACGATGGTCACAACGTCCACCTAAAAGGAAAATATATGTAAGAGTTAGCTCTCGATAAAACAATCTAAGAAAAGAATACGTTGAGGATTTTGGAAAGAAGTAAGTTACCTCTGGTGGATTGGAAGGAGTAACTATTGTCAAAGGAAGACCACTTAGAGATGGGGAGTCAAAAATAAAAGGGTGAGCTTCCTCTGGCACGGTGGAATTTCCATTAACACTGGCTATGGGACCAACACTTTTCCCCCAAGGAGAGCTTGCGAGCTACCTCACTCGCACAGTTGGAGGAAGGACGCCTAGAATAAGTAAGTCCCATTATAGAAGAGCAAGGGATTGGAGTTGTTTCATGATTACACTTTTCTATTATTGGGATTGGGGAATCCCTTGGGAATAGGGGTGAGTACCCAGGGGAATGGGGCCCCTAAAGAGAAAGGAACAAATAATATGTTAAGTGTTAAAAGAAGATCTGAAGGAATGAATAATACTTATGAAAATTATAAAAGAACTACCTCTTGGACTGGGGAAGGGGTGGAGTGGGGACAATATGCATTAGGACTATGCCTGCATCTTCTTCCAAAGAGCTATCATCAATCGCTTTGGTCTTAGAAGAATCTAGTGGTGGGGGAGATGCACTTCATCTTTGGAGAATAATAACACGCTCTTTGGTGACACTCTTCTTCAAGGTATTGGAGCCCAAATTCTTTTTCTTTTAAAAGGGGGCACCAGCTGAAGGCCCCTTCTTGTAAGTTCCAACATATGAGGCTACTCTATATGAAGCTAGTGAAGTAGTAGTAAGAGAAACTGGGGGCAATATAGGAACATCGGGGGAAGGCTGATTGAATGCTCACAATACGCCTTGAGCCTTTAAATGGCATTTTCAGCCAATATAGGGTCAATTGGGCAAACAACCTCTGGAAGAATCCAAGATATCTCTGTTTCACTCTTTTAAGACTTATGCTTGGTGGGTTTGGATATCTGTACGACTGGGTTGGAAATCCCCTCATTGAATGAGCCAACTATGGGAGTAATTGACATCTTCGTAGTAACCGTAACACCATATTTCTTCTTGCCTTTCTAAGGAACATCAATCATAGGGGCAAGGGGAGGTAATTCACTTGGTGGGATCTTTGGTGTGGTAGTAAGAGTAAACTCAACCCTGAGCACAGAGTTATTTTTAAGTCCCAACTCATTGGCAGGAAACTTTTTCACTTGGGTGTAAACTGGGGGGTTTGTATCCAATCATCAAACTGATTGAGTTGTAATGGCCAAAATTTCATAAGCTTGTTGAAAAATATATCACTTTTTTATTTTTACCAGGAATGATGAGTTTTTATTTAACACCTGGCAAAGTACTGCAGTAGCCGCAGTTGTGTAGTCTGAGTAAGCTTGCAAAAAAGTTTCTGGAGCATTGTTGTTTTGGTAAACAATGGAAGGATCACCTTGATCGCACTCAAATTGGTAGTCATAATGGTTATGGATGTATGAGTTAGTGGAAATCCCCAATTAGTGAATAAGGGGAGATGTCCTGGTCTTAAGATAAGCACAAATGTTGGATAAGGCCCCTATATAATCACCTCTTCAGTGACTATTTAAACCATGCGAGGGGCCTTGGTGAAGAATGACCAAGTATGAGCCTCCATCTCCTCATCATTGGTCCTTGGGACGAAGGATGAATATCTGCCAAGGAAGTAGAGGATATCTTTTCTACTCTGCCTTTCGGTCTAACGAAGCAAACAATGGGGATTTATTGCAAAAAGAACAAGAGAAACCTCTGAATGGGCAACGTGGGGGAATCTCATAGAAAGAAAACCATTTAAAAGGATGGTGTTTACAAATTTTGAAACATTATACCTGTCCATAAAACATTCCATGTACAAATGGGTCATGTTCAACCAAGTGTATAGGGACCCTAGTGTAATGGCGGTAAGGGGAAGACTAACTCCACAAGCAAGCCTCATGGAGATATTGATTAGTTCCCTTTAAGGATGCTCATTGGGTTTAACAAGAAGCAAAAAATGAGAATCATACAGATAATATAAGTAGCTTACACTGAAGGGGAACCTTTGCCTTCACCATAAGTGATTTCAAGTGTGGTACCTTCGACTATCCCTACTATAATGAGCTTGGGAGGACTATAGAAGTAGTAGTTAATGAGCTGTTTGACGATGTCTTTATTTCACTCCCCAATGCAGTCATAAAAAATCTTATCCAAAGCAGCTCGTGAAGAAGTATCATCAGTATCCATGTCCTCTTTATTGTAAGTGGAAGCTCCAATGGGTTCAAGTCTTATCAGTTCACAAAAATCTTCCAGTGTGTTTATGAATTCATCCCAGGAAACAATAAAGGTATGTGACACTTGATCCAACCAAAAATGAGCAATTGGAGTGCAATGTTGTGTTTAGATAAAGTAAAATCCCCAAACCCGAAAGCACGATTAAGTCCTCCCTTCTTGAGGATGTCTGGGTAGGTGGATTGCATATAATTGGACCAAGTAGAAAATCCATCCAGGAGACCTCCAAGCCCCTCGAAGTCAATATGGTAATAAGGAAAACCCCCATGATCTAAACGAAAGAAGAAAGTCCCTTATGGGATCAAAAAGACATAAGCTTCCTTATCTTCATCCTAAGCACCTAAAGTAAGGTCATCATACTTGGATTTGAGTTATCCAGAAAAGGCCTTTCATTTGCTATGAAAATGATCTCCCTCCCCAAAGTAGGGAGCATAATGGTAGGATTGGAGTTGCCCCTGACGCTCTACCATCTCAAGAGTTAGAGCCTGCATGAAAACTTGGTCGGAAGTCTCTAATTAATGACCAAAGGAAGCCATGAGTATTTGAGAAGTGTTTTACAGAGGATGACACAAGAAAAAACAATACGGAGAAGGAAAGGGAGAAAAAAAGAGGTGGAGATGGAATTTTATGGTGGAGGAAAGAGGGTTTAGAGAGCCAAAATGAGGTTTCTCTCTCTAGAAAAACTTAAGCTCTGATCATCAATGGCAGAAAAAATGAGTAAGTGAAAGATAAAATAAGTGAGAACCATTTAAGTGTAAAGAGAGAGAGCCGTTTAAAAAGACAAGATGGATGTTTGAATTTCCCAAGTGTGGGAATTTTAAAAGGCATGATTATATTTCGAGAAACAAAAATGATACGGTTCACCCTAATTTTCCATATGGCACTTGGGCAATAGATGTGTCAGATGATCAGATGCTAGAATTAAATGTGGCCATGCGCGAAGAAAAAGGGGGAAATCTTGTTGATGTAGAAATAGTTTTCATGGGTCTTCTTTTGTACGGAGTTCTTTTTTTGAAATCCAAAATTCATTAAGTCCCTTCGTTTGAAGCTCAATCGAGCCTTAATTAGGCATGGGAACATAGAAGAAGGTTTGATGGAATGAAGGTTTGTTTGCTTGAGGTGTTTCATGTAGAGATTTCTTGTCCAGGTAATAAATCTCTACGCAAAGGGTCAAATGTAGGGGAAGCTTAAACATAAACTCATAATTAGAGATAATTCTCCCTCATAATTAATGGAAGTTACATAGTTAAGTGAGCATGCTCATGAGCTAGTTCGAATAAAGGAATAAGAAGTCTACGAGGCACAAATGAGAGGTTCGAGGGAGCTCGATATTTTTGTTTGTAATTATTTAAGTAATGTATTTATAAAGACATATTATAAATTTATGAGATGTATTGTAATATGTGGGTGAAGTTAATCGGTATTCATGAGGGACCAAGTCTAGTAGGGCTTGGGAGAGCTTTCATGCTCTTTCGAACGACCTCACCATGGGAACCTGTGAGGGGACTGGTTTGGAGGATTAATAATAAATGAAACTTTAAGGTATGACTTAACCACTATAGACACATCCCGTAAAACATAGAGGAATAATAACCCGAGAGAGAATAATCAAAGTAACCATGATTTCATCCCCCATTGGGCTTAGTGCCAAACAGTCCTTTACCAAAAGTAACATCTGTCTTAAGTGATATCTCACACTTAACTTACCTATTTTCCAATCCAAACTTGAGTAAACCATGGTAGTTTGGGGATATCATGTAGTTTAGTGGATTACCACTGTTGTGACAATCGCTTGATACATAGTTGGTCATAAAAAAATTATTTGTTAACGTAGAGGAATGTTGGCACATATTTACATTAAATATGTAAGGACACAAATTTCCAATTGAGTCCATATATAGTTTTGGCTCAATTCCGGACAAAAACATTTATTCATAGGAATGTATTTGATTGTAATAATTCTCAAGCCTATGAAGTATGTGTTGAAGACGTAGCGTCAAAGAATGTAAAGCTTCATCAAAATGCCGGTTTGTGTGCCTCGTTTCTACGTTATCAACTAGAGTTCCATGCTCCCAAGGTATGAATGTAATGATATTTATATAGGAGCTTGGAACAATATGTATTGGGTGTTAGGTGTAATAAAAACTGCATTTTATTTTCAGAAAGAATCAATTTGAACTTTAAAATAAGTATATAAAAGTTTCTGGGCCAAAATCAAATTTTACAATCTTTCTGGTCGTTCGTTAGAAATGTCGTTCAAATGAGTTTTTTTCGTTCGAACCCGATTTCGTTCGAACGAATTTTGTCGTTCGAACCAGTTTCGTTTGAACGAGTTTGCCAACGACCCTAAACTGGTCAGTCGTTCGATATGTCGTTCGAACGAGTCTTTCGTTCTAACGAGGTATCTAACGAGATTCTAATGAGCCCAGGCTGGTCGCTCGTTAGAAGTCTCGTTCGAACGAGAGTCAAGTTCGTTCGAACGAGAGTCAAGTTCGTTCGAACGAGACGCCAGGCGGGAACGGTTTTCAGCAGTTTTTTGGCAGTTTTCTCCCACTTTCCCCACTTGGTTTTTAACCAACTTTTTCAAGACTTAATATGTGCGGGAAACACATTTTTCCTTTTATCTTTTTCATACCTTACAAACTCCTAGAGAGTATTTTGAGACAAAACTTGTTTAAGGAAAAAGATCATGTTTTGAGTGTTATTCTTTCAAAGAAAAATTCATACACACTCTAGTTTACACCCAATTGTGTTTATCCAAGTTTCTATATTTATATCAATTGCTTGGAGTTTTTGGCACCGGTTTTTCTCTACCGAATTCAAGAGACGTTTCGGGTTTGCTTCTACACCCCATCACAAAGAAGACTTTTGTTGAGATTCTACCCACACGGAGAAAGGCTCTATGCTTGGGTGACGGTGACCATATAAAGTCCCATCGGTGGATTCCGAGATCGCGGTGGTGTTCCGAGGTTGTTCGCTAGGAAGAGGTTTCTACGAGAAGGAGCGTCGCGGCTTGAGAGGGATCGAGTCAGTCGTTGTAAGTCTACCTGTCTTGTAATTGTAATTCCATATCTAGTGGACTTGTGGCTAGGGCCGTCCGAGGTTGTTTCCCGTCTTGGGTTTTTCCTCATACATCTCGGCGTAGTGGGATATTGTTTATTTTATCTTGCACAAAATTTAGAATGCATGCTTAGGTTTAATTCAAGATAAAATTCGGTTTAATTATCACACTATATTTAATTTGGGACTTAATTAAATATTGGGTAAATTTGGTTTATTCAAGTCACTTGCATTAATTTGGTTTGGCCTAACTTTGGATAATTGAAAATTATGACTTAGGCAAATTCTAGGACTTGGATTTAATTAAAATTTGTTGTTGTTATTTTTTGGAAGTTGAACCATCACCTGTTTTACAACGCTTCCGCATCTATTTACATTAAAAGGAAATTGACCATCCAATCCCCGGGGATTTTTAATAATTATCTCGATTCAATTATCTCGATTAAAAAATATTAATTTCCTTTTAATGTAAATCGATGCGGAAGCGTTGTAAAACAGGTGATGGTTCAACTTCCAAAAAATAACAACAACAAATTTTAATTAAATCCAAGTCCTAGAATTTGCCTAAGTCATAATTTTCAATTATCCAAAGTTAGGCCAAACCAAATTAATGCAAGTGACTTGAATAAACCAAATTTACCCAATATTTAATTAAGTCCCAAATTAAATATAGTGTGATAATTAAACCGAATTTTATCTTGAATTAAACCTAAGCATGCGTTCTAAATTTTGTGCAAGATAAAATAAACAATATCACACTACGCCGAGATGTACGAGGAAAAACCCAAGACGGGAAACAACCTCGGACGGCCCTAGCCACAAGTCCACTAGATATGGAATTACAATTACAAGACAGGTAGACTTACAACGACTGACTCGATCCCTCTCAAGCCTCGACGCTCCTTCTCGTAGAAACCTCTTCCTAGCGAACAACCTCGGAACACCACCGCGGTCTCGGAATCCACCGATGGGACTTTATATGGTCACCGTCACCCAAGAATAGAGCCTTTCTCCGTGTGGGTAGAATCTCAACAAAAGTCTTCTTTGTCATGGGGTGTAGAAGCAAACCCGAAACGTCTCTTGAATTCGGTAGAGAAAAATCGGTGCCAAAAACTCCAAGCAATTGATATAAATATAGAAACTTGGATAAACACAATTGGGTGTAAACTAGAGTGTGTATGAATTTTTCTTTGAAAGAATAACACTCAAAACATGATCTTTTTCCTTAAACAAGTTTTGTCTCAAAATACTCTCTAGGAGTTTGTAAGGTATGAAAAAGATAAAAGGAAAAATGTGTTTCCCGCACATATTAAGTCTTGAAAAAGTTGGTTAAAAACCAAGTGGGGAAAGTGGGAGAAAACTGCCAAAAAACTGCTGAAAACCGTTCCCGTCTGGCGTCTCGTTCGAACGAACTTGACTCTCGTTCGAACGAGACTTCTAACGAGCGACCAACCTGGGCTCGTTAGAATCTCGTTAGATACCTCGTTAGAACGAAAGACTCGTTCGAACGACATATCGAACGACTGACCAGTTTAGGGTCGTTGGCAAACTCGTTCGAACGAAACTGGTTCGAACGACAAAATTCGTTCGAACGAAATCGGGTTCGAACGAAAAAAACTCGTTCGAACGACATTTCTAACGAACGACCAGAAAGATTGTAAAATTCGATTTTGGCCCAGAAACTTTTATATACTTATTTTAAAGTTCAAATTGATTCTTTCTGAAAATAAAATGCAGTTTTTATTACACCTAACACCCAATACATATTGTTCCAAGCTCCTATATAAATATCATTACATTCATACCTTGGGAGCATGGAACTCTAGTTGATAACGTAGAAACGAGGCACACAAACCGACATTTTGATGAAGATTTACATTCTTTGCCGCTACGTCTTCAACACATACTTCATAGGCTTGAGAATTATTACAATCAAATACATTCCTATGAATAAATGTTTTTGTCCGGAATTGAGCCAAAACTATATATGTACTCAATTGGAAATTTGTGTCCTTACAAAATACTAGTGACATAAAGGTGAAAGGAGTTGTCTTCCGCATTTATTGAGCCTCGGACTACTCAAATGATGACTTATTATACAAGCACCATAACCAGTCCATGAGACAGGATGTTGATTTCATTACCATTATAATTTCTGAGATTACGGGAGAGAGGAGGAATTATTGTGAAACCAGAGCATTTATTCACCCACCATTAATACACATTATCCAAGATTTCCTTATCAAGGACCTAGCATTTATTGACCTATGACATGTATTAATGGGACCTTGGCATTTGAGGTGACTACCTAAGTGTATGTAAGAGTGATTGCTTTTCTCTCCCTCTAATTGAGTTGCTTCAAGAGTTAATTTATTATTTATCGTTGAGTTATACACGAGTGTTCTTATGAGTTCAATGCAAAGAGTTTGGTCATACTTTATCTGCATTTATCTCATCATTGTTGATAACATATTGTTTAGTAACTTATTTCCATTTTCATAGAGGTTACGTTTCCACTTATATTATAACACCCCAGCTTAAAGAGGACTCCCATCTTACGCACTGATAATATTTCCTTAGATTCTTGACATTCCATGGGTTTTGAAACTATTAACCTTTCAGGGTTTCAAGTCAATAAGTGTTTGGTCAGATGACTACAAAAAATCAGTATGAAACATTCCAATTTGGTTCTAATATTTATCTTTTTAAAGGACCTTTTTTTAACACATACTCTCCTTCTTTGAGGTTGCTCAGTTTGACTCTACCGTTGTATAATCGAGAAGTTCATTGTTGGTATACTGCCACGCGCAATGAGGCATTTTCTTTAACCAAGTACAAATCTAATATTTTCATGAGATTGTAACTTAGGGAATTGAAATTGAGTACTCTTTGACTGGGCAGACCATTTTTTATGGGGATCACTGCTTCTGTCTTGAATGCTAACATGTAGGGGGTTCCATCAGCGGCTATCATTGGTGTGGTCCCATAATCCCAGAGTACACTTTGCAGTTCGTTGATCGAGTTTCCATTATATTCATCTAGTCTCTTATTCATTCTATCAAACATATTTTTGTTCGCTACCTTTGTTTTCCCATTGCATTGAGGGTGCCCATGAGCGTAATGTAACTTTTGGATTTTGGATTGGATATAGTAATCTTTAAATTCCGGGTTGTCAAATTGCATTCCATGATCAGTGATAAAGGCATATGGCTTACCATATACGCATTTAATGTTCTTCTATATAAATTAGAAGACCTTTTCATAAGGTATGTCCACTAGAGGTTCAGCTTCAACACACTTGGTGAAGTAATCTATTGTAACGACCAAATATTGAAACCTTCCTCTCGTCTTCGGTAAGGGGCCAACCATGTAAATTCCCCAGATGGCAAAGGGCCGTAGGGATGTGATCAATGTGATCGTAGCTCTAGATGTTCTGTGAATGGTAGAAAATATTTGCCTTCATCATAATGCCTTACATAAGTGGCACAAGATGGTTTCATAGTGGGCTAATAACAACCTCGTGTGACCAGTTGCCTAACTAACGATCTTCCTGCCAAATGAGTTCCACAGGATTCTTCATATATTTATTTAATTAGATTTGGTACCTCGGTTGAATGGATGCACCTGAGCAGTGAAATGATGAATCCTATATTATATAGAATACTTCCTTTCGTAACATATCTGATAGATTTGTATCTTAATTTATGTACTTCATTTGGGTCAACCGACATAATGCCCTTCTCAATGTACTCCTGTATGGGATTCTTCCATAATGGGACTAGATCGAGCATAATCATATTGAGGCTCTCATCATTAATTCCACGTTGCATGGGGATTTCTACTATACTAGTTCTTCTCAACTTAGTTTTAGTCGCATAAGGAAGCCAAGAAAGTGTGTCTTATCGAGAACTATCAATCCTTGGTAGTTTGATTATTTTGGACGCCAAAAATTTAGATATCCTTTCTTGTGAGTTCTCCAAGTACCTCGTCATGAATTCTCATTTGACTACATAGACTCCTAGCACTTGGTTTACAGTAAGTTAGGAGTCATTGTATTCCTTTATCTACTTGGGACCCAAAAAGAGTGCTAATTCAAACCTTGTTACTAGTGCCTCATATATTGCTATATTGTTGGAAGTTTTAAACTAAAACATGAGTGCATATTCTATGTGTATGTCTATGTCATCTGGAGTGTTGATTATCAGCCTAGCTCCAGTGCTAGAGGCAAATAACGATCCATTCATATACATATTCCAAAATGGTGGTTCTTATTTAAAATCCCCTTCACACAAGATCCCATAATTGTATACCTTTTGACTTTGGTTAAGGTATTGGGAAGTTGCATCTCACTTAGCGGATGTATCTTGTATATCTTCCTCTTGGTTGGCTAAACCCATCACATAGATGTCTTTCGGAGAAGCCTTCTCAACTCTCTTTCAGATAAGTCTGCTCGACTGGATTTACTGTTGAGTTCTTTTTCATAGAAGTCTGCTCGATAAGTTTTTCTTCATAAGTGAACTCAGAGATGAAATCTACACATTTTGGCCTAATATCATCATTCTAGGCTCATAACGTATGGCATACTCTCCTAGATCTATAGCCCAAGCCATCAATCTTCCTAATTTATTTACTTTATGAATGGATTGGCGCAACGACTGACGCGTGTAGACCATAATGGTATGTGCCTTGAGATATGGCTTTATTCTTCGAAAGGCTTCAGTGAGGGCTAAACCTAGCTTTTCTAGAAGTGAGTAATGAACTTTGGCTTCTCGGTATGCCTTGATTGTGTAGTAAACTAATTTTTGCATCCCGTTTTCTAATCAAATAAGTGCCAAGCTAACTGTCGTCTCAGACACTGTCAGGTACAAGTAGAGCTTCTCTCCCAATAGCAGTATTGAGAGTAATAGTGGGGATCCTATGTATTTTTTTCAACTCAAGAAATGCATTTTCACATTCTTCATTCCACCTGAAAGTTTTCCTTAGCTCCTTGAAAAACTGTAGGCAACTGTCAGTATCTTCTATGCCACATAAAGTGTGTCAAACTAAAATACACACAAAACAAAAAAAAAATTGAGTTTTTCAAAAAATTTCACCAAAAAAAAAACTCAAAAGAAAAACAAAGAAAATATTTTTGTATTTTTCCAAATAAGATACCACTTGTTAAGACATAAACAAATAAAAATAAATACAAAAGATATACACTAATCATTATTCTAGCATGTGATTAACCATGGAGCATAGACTAGAAAATGACAAACATACATATAACTAGCATAAATATATCATGAAGTACAAAACCGCTAGAGTATTTAAACAAAGTTAACACATTTAACCATTAAATTTAGCATGGGATATATCACGTGATAGCAAATGAGAATAAAAAATCCTATCTTGTAATGCCGCAAAATCGGATTTCCTAACCAAAACTAGAGAAACGTGTTGCTCTCGAGATTTGGTAACCGTGGTGACTCTACCCTTGGATTTCCTAGGATCCTTTTTTAGATCAAAACAAACTTTCCTAAGATGACCTTTTCGACCACAATGTGAGCAAGTAAAAACTGGGCGAAAAGAAGTACCTAAGGATTGACCTTTGGAAATGTTCCTAGGTGATTCACTCAAAATAATAGTTTTGGCGTTATTAGAGGAAGCATTATAAGAATCGAAGCCTATACCATAAGTGTCATTTTTTATTTGGACCATGCCTAAGATTTTATCTAGTTTTTCGAACCTACACTCCAAATCAAATTTGACCTTACTAGAGTCTCTCAATTTTTCTTCTAATTCTAAAATCCTAGACTCTAATAAAACCTTCCTCTCTTCAAACACGAGTAGATCTTTCTTCATTTTTTCCATCAAACCTTTAAGGCTATCTCTCTCGCCTTTAACATATTCAAGCTTCTCACGAAGAGCTCCCTCACGCGTCCTAATGTCTTCTACTAAAGCAATCTTATCAATGACCTTGGCACGCTCTCTTAAACTAGCTTTTAACTTCGAATTAGCCCTCTTTAATTTAATTAATTCTTCATATAACTCTCTAAAGGAAATTTGAAGTTCACTCTCATTAACCTCTTCTTCAACTTCACTCTCTCTCTATCTCTTTTCCACTCTCTAAATCATCAAAAACATGGGATTTACAAACTTTGTCCTGGGAAGTGTCATGTATTATAATGTCATCATTGGATGAGTTTTCATTATCACTTACATGACTTGCCATAAACGCGGTAAATTTGCGCTCAATGGGGGATCCGGGCCCTTCTTTCTTATCACTATCACTAAGGGTAGCATTATATGAGATTGTTTGTCTGCCCTATCTCCTTATCTTAGTGGGACATTATAAAGCCCTATGGCCATACCCTTAACAACTAAAACACCAATTTGACTTGTCCCTATTAAGATCTTCACTATGATGTTTAGGGATCTTCTCGGGCTTGTTATACTTGGATTTATTAAATTTCTTATATTCATTTTTAGACTCTCTTTATTAGTCTTAAGAAATTTTCTAAATCTCCTATAAACATTGCCATATCTTTCGAGTCAAAATCACTCTCATCATCCGAAACTTGTTTTTCCTCCTTTCAGGCTTTCAAATCGATGCCCTTATCTTTCTTCTTTTCGGTCTTAGAGGAAAACATGTCAAGTTCATAGGTTTGTAAACCAGCTACAAGCTCTTTTAGTTTCGTAGTGGCTAAAGTGGGTAAAGAATTGAACACGATCACTTTAGGAATAAATCTATCGGGTAGGGACCTTAAAATTTTCTTTACTACTCGATCGTCGGGTATTTTTTTCTCCCAAATTAAAAGATTAATTTATAATATCGTAAAGGCTATAATAACATTCATCAAAAGTTTCATTTTCAATCATTTTTATGGTCTCAAAATGAGTGGTGAGGTTTTGGAGTTTCTAAGCTTTTATGACACTAGTTCCATCGTGAGTGAGTTGTAAAATATCCAAAGATTCTTTAAAGGTTTCACACGTCATGATACGTCGGAATTCATCTGGAGTGACCGCACTAAACAAAGAATTCAAGTCTCAAGAATTAAAATTTACTAATTTTAGTTCATTCTCAGTCCATCTCTCTACGGGTTTGGGGACACGTTTATTTTCTACTAGACATGTAGATGAGGACCACCCGATAACGACAGACATCCAAACCCTCTCATCTATGGATTTTAGTATCAATTTTATACGCGCTTTCCTGTACGCATAATTAGAACCATCAAAAATTGAAAATTTTGAAAATGGAGGAAATTTCATTTTTAAGCTAGACCAAAAAGGACCTAAATGCAATAACTTTGCGCTTCTAGCTCTGATACCACTCATTGGAACACAAGGCCCCAAATTTAAAATTCTTTAAAATAAATGAGATGGTTCAAATAAATTTCCAACTAAAATTCAATTCAAATTTTAATTAAAAGCAAACTTCAAATTTTAATTTCTTTCAAATTAAAATTAAACTAAACTAGAAGTGAAATAAAACTACTCAAACATTAATATTCACTTAAACACAATTAATTCAACCCAAGTCCTAAAATTTGCCTAACAATAATTAATTCATTTTTCAATATATGCCAAACTAAATTAACACAAATTTTATCTAATTGAATTATGCCAACTTAAATTAAATTAACTTAAATTCATCCAAACATATTTTAGCACCAAATTAAGCAAGATTACAAATTAAACCAAATTTTAATCTTTTTAACCTAAGAATGCGTTCTACATGAGTATGAATAAGATAAGGTAAGTAATCTCACTACACGGTGATGTACGAGGAAAACCCAAATTGGAAAAACCACGGACGTCTCTGGCCTAAAAAATCTACTAGCTACGGTTTTACAATTACAAGATAAAAGACTTACAAAACTCGACTGGACTTCCTTTAAGCCCCGACGCTTCTTCGTGCAAATACCTCCGTCTAGTTGATAACCACGACGTCCATCGCAGTCTTAGAGTCCACCAATGTAGGCACAACTCACCGTCAACCACACATGGTGACTTTCACCATGTGAGAAAGTCGCAGCACAAACTTCTTCTCCTTTATGGGTAGATAATGAACCCAAACTTCTCTTCTTTTTGGTGTAGAGAAAACGCGGTGCCAAACAATCTCCAAGCAAAGATATATATATATATATATATATATATATATATACACAAAGAACTTGGATTCTAAACAAACTATGGATGTATAAACATGTGTTTTTGGAAAAGATTTTATCTAGAAATCATAACACATAAAAGGACTTTTTTGTTGGAAATTTTTATCTCAAAAAGATCTCTAGAAGTCCCAAAAGTCCTATGAAAAAATTGCTGCCTCGAAGTGTATAAAACTGGTAAAGAAATGGGGTAGCAGGTGGTTAAAAGAAAACCGTTCAAAAAAAAATCCCACTGAAATGTCGTTCGAATGACTTTTTGGTCTCGTTCGAACGACCATGTTCGAACGACATTACTAACGATAATTCAGTGTCTAAGAGGCAAATGTCGTTTGATATCTCATTCGAACGAGTTCATTTGAACGACATCGTTCGAACCAAACTTCTAATGAGAAAACAGAGAAAGGAAAACAATCTCATTAGAAATGTCGTTCGAACGACCTGGGAATCTCGTTCGAACGAAATCCCAGTTTCATTCTAACAAGATTTCATAAAATCCATCTTTTAAATTTTAAGCCCAAAACATTTATAATACAAGTCTAAAATGTCTAAGATGATTTTATGAGAAAATTAAAAATTGTTAAGACAAAACTTTATAAAATTTACACTCATAAAATATTTCCAAGTTCCTACATATATAATAGTGCATTCATACCTTTGGAGACTTGGAATCCAACTTTTGTTTACGTTAAAACATGTCACTAACCCTAGCAAGAATGAAACTTTAAATCTGGGCCGCTACATCTTCAGCTTCTTCAAACATCATAGGCTTGAAAGGAGCAAACTTCTATCTTATGACTCAAATGATTTTGTCTGAAATTAAGCCAATACTACATATGGACTCAATTGGAAATTTGTGTCCTTACATCGTTGGCCTTATTTTATTACCGAACCCTACATAGACTGAAGAACAGATCTAGGGAGATATCAATTTTGCCTCCACTGGTCTCCATGTAGGTGAAGATAGTAGTGATTAGAGACCTCCAAGCATTGTCTGTGATATGACCGTGGATTACCCCAATGAATTTCAATATCTCCACCAAAAGGCGAGTTAGTAAAAATATATCCTCGTAAGTTAGGAAACATTTGTTGAAGAATATGTGTTTTGGTACCAAAACGTAAGGTCTGTCGTGAGTCTTAGCAGCATTTTAAGTCACATTATGTGGAACTTGGTATTTCTCACGGATATCTTCCAAGTCATTTTTAGTTATTCTAGAGGCCACTTGGTCCCCTTTCGAAAAATTAGGGTCATTGGAGGGCCCCAAGTATTTGATAACTTGAGTACCAGCAGGAATTCCCCAAATAGGGGGTTTGGCTAAAGTTCCATCCCCTTGCTCGGTTGAAGAAGGAAAAGAGACGTGGGGACCAATTTCTAAAATATGGGGTGGATTTAAGAACTTTTAGGGATAAATATTTTGAAAAACATGTTTGTGAAATTAAATACAGAAAGAGATCAACTGGTTGCAGAGAAAAAGCTCAATAAAGGAAAAAGTAATTACTGGGGAGAATAGTGAGGCCATCAATAATCCCAATGGGTTAGTTTATAGCCACCCAAAACCTTAGACACCATGGTTGTCTACCTTCTATACTCAATGTGTTCTCCTTCCCAAACGATCTCATCATGGAAGAAAATCCCACTAGCTAGTTACATTGCTACCTTTACTCATTTTAACAGATAAGTATTTCCCTCCGCAATCCTTTCAAGAAGTAATGGGTGGTTCTTGTGATACCATGGTTAGTCTTTTGGTCATTGCAAGGGTTCATGATCTATTACCTCCCCCCACCCCCCACCCCAATGAAAAGGAAGAGGTACTAAGGCCTGCTAAAGACCTCCACCAGATCAGTATTAATCCTCAAAGACCACGATTATATTATAAAAAGGTCCACCATAGGATCAAAGACCATGGAGGGACTCTTAAATCTACATGGCGTTCGGTCACACTACCATATTTTAAGTCCAATCTCAGTGTCCTCAGGACAAATAATTCTAAGCCTCAAACTAGTCCAACAGACCTTCACCTAACAAGAACGACCTCCGTTGGGTTCATAATCCCTCCTTCAAGGATAAATTCCCCTTTTATGTTACGAGAACAATCTCAAAACATTCTAAGGTGACTTCAGGCACTCTGATATCCCTCAAACATCCGACAAAGCTCATGTAACTTTTGTAACGAGTAAATAGAAGGTACAAATATTATTCTACCTACTGCCAATACTCACTCCAGCTAGTATTGAATGCTCCCATTCGCATTTAATGTTCCTGTAAAAGAAAAGGTATGCTCAAAATCTTTGGAGGATTAGATTGCGTTATTCCATTCAAAAACATAGTGTCATAAGTTTAACCTTTCCTGAAAATCTTTACATTCAAAATTACAATACGGGACATCTCCATCTTTGTCCAAGAGCTATCTTATTCCATGAAAAATAATATTGTTACTTTAGGATAAACATAAAGGACTTAGAATGACTTAGTTTCACCTTTTTTTAACATAAATCAAATTAGATTTTCTTAAACTGGAAAATGTGTTAAAACTTGTGTGTGAGTTTGTTTGGAAAAAAATTGAATAAATACACAATGCAATATACTTTTCTTACACAAGACAATGTGAATTAAAATTGCATTCTTATGTGTGTATGTTAAGTATGAGTGTTTTGGGTTATGAACAAACATACTTGTAGTATTTGCCAAAATTATTTTCAAAATATTAGATGGAAAATATTGGTTCAAAACCCTAGACAAAGGCACGATGTGCCTCGTTGCAGTGTCCCTACAACATAGTCCTTCATCATTATAGAGAAGGCACCTTTGTTGGTGATTTTTCCGAATCCAAAATTTCCTGGAACCTTAAGAACCCTAGGTTTTCTTGGGTGATGATTTTCTCTCTACAGTGAAGCTTTAATGACGGCTCTAGAATAGCGTGAAAAGGAATCTGCCATAAAATATTGCATTGTAAAATGTGAAGATTCTCTTTTCAGCCATATCTTTTGTTGTATTGGGGAAATACTTATTTTGTGTGGAAAATAATGACATAGAGGGTTTAAGAGCTTGTTTCCACAAGTTAGAAAATGCCTATTTAATTCATCTTCTTCTCCATAAAAAATTAAGCTTGAAAAAGATTAAAAAGTTATTTATGGTTTTCATTGTCTTATAAAGCGAGAGAAATCTAATTTTCTTAAGAGAAAAAACCTTCTTTTTATTTTTGAGATATTCATTGTTACCATTATATTTTAAAGTAATTTGAAGTTTTTCTTCTCAAGACTTAATACTTGGTAAAAATTGTTCTTGAGAAAATTTACATATTTTTTATATCTTAAAAATAATTTGTGAGCTTATTTTGATTAGCCAGATACATTTAAAACGTCCCTCAAAGTTTAGGAATATCATTTAATAGAAATTTAGATCTGCATTTGTGTATTTTAACTTGTTCCTTTTGAAAAAAAACATTTCTTTAACTTTAAAGAATATTTTAAGATTGGGGCAAATGCGATATTATTAACAGAAGTTGACACCTGAAGCGTGGGGAGTGATCGGAGAGAGATTTGTGCTTTCTCTTTTATCTATAAAATGGAATAAGTTTCTTGTGGAGGTTTTCCATTATTGATTCTAGGAGAGGTTCAATTTTACAAGCCATTTCTCTCTTTTTATAAGTCCTTGCCTAAATAGTGGAAGGTATCGGCTTGGCCTAATGTTTTTTCAGCAAGGATTTTTCCTCATATATATACTTGTCTCAAGTGAATGATTTACTATTCCACAATTTTCTTTATCTTATATGCTTCATTAATGTATATTGTTAAGTTAAATAACCTTGTAATTCATGATTTTTTCACTAAGATGATAAGATTGACTTTTTCTTATATTTAGGTTCAAACAAACATTACTTTCATTTTGGTGATATTTTTTAGTTTGGGTAGTTTCTTTATACACAGACATTTTTTAGATACCATCAACTACCTTACACCACATTCAAAACTTTCATTAAAACTCCATCATATACTATAGTTGTCAAACCTTAGGGAAACGCCATTCATATTGTTTCAGTCCACTTATTCTCTCGTCAGGGGAGTTCTTATATATGGATGGAATATGTATAGTTAAAGAAGATAAAAATGAATGGAACCATATGATTATCAATCTTAATCAACCATTTAAGAGAGAATCAACCATCAAAAACTAAAGCAACTAAGTATCCTTTATAACCTAAGCGTTTGTTATCGTGGCCTTGGCTAACCCATTATTATTTAAGTATAAAGGAAAATTTGAATCAATTCCAACCTCTTACACTCTATATTCTTTGTAGAATCCTAAACTAAGATAATATATTCCTATAGGAGTCCATAAGTTACTCTATGGTGGTCCTTTGAATAATGACAAAGACTTAGAAACCTCAGATATTTTGATTATAATATTCTCATTTTAAACATAATATACAGAGGAAAATCCTTTATAATGGACGTAGGATCCTCAGCCTAGGATCAAATAACTTTATATCTTTGTCTCTGATTTTAATACATCTCCCCACTAATTGATCTAAGGTCCACTCGAGAGCACATTTTGGGTTTGACCTCACAGAAGATTTCAAATGACCACCACTTATTATTCAGGTGTGACACCCCGTCTAATTAAATACCGGGTATCTACTCCTTTATTAAATTAATACAGAATATCAAGTTGGTTCAGTCTTAGCATCACTGTCGAAACATATTTAATTAATTACTAGCCACCTAATATTTAAAAAAAAAAAGAGATGACAAATTTTATTAATTAAGTTATCAAATAACCAAGAATTAAATCATTAACCATCAATCGCATAAACAATCTCATCTGAATAACCAACGAAATGAAATCAACTGAGTTTGGAGTAAACACTCCAATAATAATAATGCGAGAGTAAATAAAGTCTCAATACAAGAGTTTGAATAAATAAACCAATAACCGAAATAATGATAGACTGTAACTACAACCTCTAAATAAGAATGGGTGACATGCCCTAACTGATACAAATGACTTTGAAGGAACCAAAGATAAATATGAAGGCGTCTAATACCAAGATCATGTAGCTTCCACGGCAGCTACAACACGTATTCAGAACGGAACTCCTATGCTTGGTGTCCCTATGGCGGGGCACCTAAAATGTTTTTACAAAACAAAATAGATTTGGAGGAAAACAGGTCAGAGCCCGAGATGAAAACAGTTTAAAACTTTAGCAAGTGTTTAAATTACAATTAAACAACACATATTAAAACATGTTAGTTGCGTACTCTCACATGAGTTTCTCACCTCTTAACTAATGTTCACGCCTAACGTATCACCTTAACCCATCCTAGTTATGTCATTAACTAACTAGTCTGTACCTCTTCCGCTTGCGCAGTCTACCATAGGATGTCTACTCTTAGTACCCAAAACAGTTATATTCGTAACCCATATTCGCATTCATTAAAATTACTTATCTCAAATGTTAATTAAATTCTCATTCTTAGCCCATTCAAATATCTTAGTTATTCACATCTACTAGGCAATAATGAACCAGTCACAAGTATAGAAGTATATCAATCTCAGTACATAAATACATATGTGGCACCCCTAGGCTAAGCTAAGGTGCACGCATACTCTACTATCGAATCCTGGTACATCACGTACATAGGGACTACGAGTTCTGAATCTATCAAGAACCAGTTCAATAAGCAAAATCACACATATTGGAGGCGAACATAGTTCACATACCCATGGGTAACACACATACCTACGCTCCCATGGTCAGCTGACTTATCAACTCACAAATAAGTCATTCACAGTCCTATTTCCTTAAGGTACGAGTCTAAATCCCCCCCCCCCCCCCGAAGGCACACAAGGATAAGAGGGTCCTTTACAAAAAAACTAACCTCCCGTGATAGCAAGTATGGTAGGTATGTCATACACATAAGAAATCCATTCACTAGGCATTCACACATCCTTAGTAATCATATTCCAATATAGATATTCACATTCCATCTAGTAAGTCTCGTACGTAGTAACATTATCCCGAACATCATACGTAATTTTATATTTAACTTGATAACTTTCTCTCTTCGTGTCAATTTGAGTACCTAAACCTACCCCAAAAGGTTACTAGGCCTCCTATTAGTTTCTAATGTTATCTCAGTAACTTAAATCCCTTCCATTACTGTTCTTATCCTAACCTCGGCGTTTATTCCCATTATAGTTTCAATTTAAACAATTTCTAACCGTAACTGTCTCGGTAGTCCCTCGTAAGCAATAGTATTCAAATCCCTAAGGTAATCCATTTTTCCGGCCTTCAAATAAGACCCTACTGACTTTAACTAAGTCCCAAAATATCAATTTAAACATCCTAATAATCATCATCACCCTTGGGATTTTTATTACGCCTTAAGGGAAAACAATTGCCAAAAATCAGAAGGGGTCGATCGATAGAAGAAAAGGGGTCGATCGATCGATCGACATTCTTGAGTCGATCGATCGATAAAGCAGGTATCAGCCCAAATTTTCTTAAACAGTACGGGTTTTCCTCTTTTTACACCTCAAAATCTTCATTACAATGTCTTAAACTCCCAATCAAGTATACTAATTATCATACCAACATGTTTGCATCATTTCCCACATTTTAGAATCATCAAATCAAAGTAGAACATCAAATTCTTGGATCAATTTACCTAATTTTCATATAAAAACCCTAGTTTTCATATTTCTCCAAGAACACTATATAATTCAATACAATTTCATAATTCTCTACCCATAAATCATAATTTCGTGGCTGCTATTATCTCTAACATTAAACTACATGCAAGACCTACCTAGATTATGATTTAAATTCTTCAAATCCATTCAATTTTCATTATTTAATGTTATTCTTCAATTCTAACCTAACATGAATGATATATGCGCTAAATTATTGCAAGTTAAATCACTTGCCTGGTAATGACGATTCTAATCCGATGAATTAGACGATATGTGGATGATCCTTGCTTTCCGATCTATCCGGTGGTGGTGACGGTGGTGCAAAAGCCTCTAATTGGTGGTTCTCCTTTGGAAACTCCATTTTCTTCCACTCTAATGGATGTTCATGATTTTTGGTTGAGAAACCCTAAGGGATTTAAGTGTTGGATGATGTTAACTGTCTAAAATTCGTGAGTCACTATTCACCCAAAAATAGGAATAACTAAAATACCCTCCCGGGTTGCCGGTTATGCCTAAAATGCTCCGGGACCCAAACTAAACCCCCGACTAGTGTTTTCTGACTATCTCGAACCTTTCGGACACGTTGTGCACTCAAAATGCTCATACGGATGACATAAAAATAAAATACTTTTAAATCCATTAAATTGGGTCCTGACACGACTGACACGCGTGTCTCATCTTAATTACCGAAACTGTCGTATTTTCAACTCGCGACAATTTTTATAAATTCAATAATCACATATTACCATAATCACTCAGTAATATTCAACAACAATACAATAATCAAATACTAACTCTCGTCTCCCTAGCATTTAAATCCGGATTATTTTCCAATTAATTATCCCAATTTAATTTTAATAAATCTCATAATTAAAAGCCATAAAAATACGGGGTATTACATACTTCCCCCCTAATAACGGAATTTCGTCCCGAAAATTGGAAAATAGGCATATCTGGAAAAATTTGTAATCCTCCAGTACTCAAAGTAAAATACAAAGAAAGGCTCAATCACTACAGCCCTCGCTTCACAACAAGCTTGTTGAACAGTCTCAATACTTTATTAGTTATAGGGTTACACCTCAATAAATGCACCTCACATTGTTCTCTTACTAAATAACACTCGAATAAGAATAGCATATGCATCATTGGCCGCATTATCTCAATATTATTGTGAGTTCGCACCTCACTACGTATCAACTCCCGCATTTATCTAGACACAAAACTCCCATCCTGGGGGAAACCATAGAACATCTGACGACTCTTGTCCGTTCTTTAAATATTTATTCCCGGCGTTATGATTTTTACACAAGGGAAAGCCATTCACGACTATTGGTGGTTATCTCATTTTAGTTATCGGACTCTAACTCCTGACTGATCTAAAACTCTGATAATCCGTTCACCTCTAAACATCCAGAGAAAGAATGATAAGGTTTATCCACACAAAACCTCAGTAAGCACCTTCTCCACTATGAATAGGTACGGTTGTTTTCACCCAACTCTACTATTAGGTAATATCTTTTCCCCATTACCACAATATACCTCACTTACTAGCTATACCCGTTTTGGAAATGAAATGATCGCAATGAATCTAAAATTGCTTTCATACAGTTCCACCAGTCATCAATCACCTTGTGCTTACTCCTCGGGCTATCGGTGACACAACCTTCTCAGAACGAAAATATTTCCACTACTTCCTTATACCCCATATTGAAGGTGGGTTTCGGCTATTTCATCCTCGTTCGGATTAATACTGGGTAAGGCCTCATACCGATGCGGTCACTATCCAATATTGTAAATCACCCAAGGATATAACAATTTCTTTCCTTCTTGACAATCTGTTCCATACATTCGAAAGAACTCACTACTCATCTTTATGAATGCAACCCATCGAAGAAATTTACCATCTTGACTCTTCCACTACTGGAATCGTCGGCTCGACACCAAGTTTCTGGTTGATACCCTTACCCCAACCGATTTCTATCTATAAGTGGTGCTCGGGAGGACTACCTATCCGCTCAACACCGACTTCCATTTATAACTCCTCCCATTAAGTTGTACTTAATAACCCTCTTCTTCCTTCGGCGTATACCAAATGTTTTGGCCCATGCACTATTCACCACGTTGTGCACATCTGGACTCTTTATACATTATTGACATCCTCACTCTATTTACGCGTAAGCCACCCTTAACCTTCGCTTGGGTGGGACTCCGCTTCAAATCGCCCATAATAGTAAACTATTTGTCTTCTCAAGGGATACCCTCTTTTAAATGGCTTCCCACTACCCTTTAACCAATTTTGGATGTGTTACTTTTATTGCACTTGAATCTATAGATTATCATCATTCTCATGATGCTTAATCCGTTCTACCACTACTATTTTGTAATATCAGTCTTACAAGCATAAATTTTCACCCATCTGGCTATGCTGACACCAGCAAACCAAGGTGTCCATACCCCCTATACAATGTGTAAACGGGTTAAGCATTAAATACACTTCATAAGTACTCCAAACTCTTTATTGTCCCTGCATTTGCAATGTGGCTATACCACTTGGACGTTCTCAATCACCCCCTAATTTGAAATTTAAATCCTCCTAAACATCATTTCATCCTTCAACTCACCAAAATAAAACAAAATTATCAATACTTCCTCACCACACAACCGGCTCTACTGGCCTTATATTGTAATTTCTTCTTTAACTTCCCGTTATAACTATATACTTCCCTAACGATCGAGGTACCCAAATCATGGACGAATGGCCAACAATCTCCTTACTACCAACCTTACGCTAAGTTTCATGCGTGGGTCACTTCGCAAAGAGAAATCCAAATAAGAAACCCCCCCCGATACACTACTTCCTAGCATTATCGGTCATCGAAATCTGTAGGCCCTCGGTCCATAACATGTACCCCTATATTCCCGTTTCTTGACAATAATGTTACATCTCCTTTCGAAATTTCATTTAAACAAGGAGCTCCTTCCGAAAGACAATGTCTCTTAACATTGATGGAAATCCCTTCTATAAACATCATGCAAATAAAATCGGGGTTCTCAAAATCCCGTCCCCAAACATACAACCATGAGTATTAACTCCCGCATCTCTAAAGTGTGATATAACAATGCACTCTTCTTATTACTACATCTTGATCTTTAATTATAATAACCAGTTAAATCCTTCCGCATAACAGTAAACCAAATACACTTCGAATCGTATTAATAAAGTCCCTGCACATATCGGGAACCAATATCCAAGACCAGTATGCTTTTCAAAGTCTCACAATATATATATACCTATATACAAATATATATACGCAAGTATGGCCCTCTCGCAGATGGGGCCTCTCCATAACAAAAACATTGTTCACCAAGGTAGTAACCCCGATGGACTAGAAATAACTGCATACAATTGGTTTAATCGTTATCATAAAACCATAATTACGATAATATCATACTCGTATAACAAAGCACTAAAGCGAGTAATCTCAATAAAGTATATACCACTATCGATAAACCTATTTATATTTCGCGGATCACACTAAAGGTATCCTCATTATACCAGGGAAAATATTCACATAAACAATAAAATTATCGAGATACTCACTAAACTCGTCTCTCGTGCAATTATACCAATAAAAAAAATAATATACAGTAACTTGTTCTTGACACATACAACATGCATCATTATGTGAGGATATAACTCATACTTATACCTTGTCAATCGCCATGGCTGCTCAAATGGTTCCTGGACTTTACACACCTATCCGTACCAAATTAAAAATTTTAATAACTATTGCCCTTGCTAGGCACCTTACTCTTATCCCTCTACTTGCTTCGGGGAACATTTTAACGCACGGGTTTTACTCCCCACAAAATACCTCTACACATACTTCACTTATCTCCGGTCACACTGACCATGTTAAGGTTGTCCTCCTCTTGGACGTTGGTAGTCTCGACTCTGATGACTATCTTCGTTGTTCCCTTAGATTTGATGGCCCTAAGGAACACGCTACTAGTTTCCACATCTTTTTCTGAAATCACCATCGCTTGGTAACAAAACAGTTATTCGAATCATTTAAATGGGTTCCCTGATGGGTCTCCCCCTTGTGGTGCTTCTTCAACACCATTTCCCCCAGTCTTATTCTATCTAAATTCTTCGATTCTTGTAGCTCCCCTCACAAGGAAGCGCTTACCTCCATATTAACAAAGCGTGAATTTATTTCCATCTGCATTGTCCGTCCAAGCAAAATTTCCCAGAAGTGCTAACAATTCTCCGTGTATGCAAATTCTCCCTTTAATGTCCTCTTCTCCATTTCACCTACTTCACTCGGTGTAAGGTTCGCTAAATTATGAAATTTCCCCTCACAAAGTGACCTCTGTCTGACCCTCTTGTGTGAGTTCAGAATAACATTCGCATCTTACCTTGAACATCTAATGAAGGAATTTATGGTCAAACCATACTTATGCGCCTTCTCTCGACGACATATTCCACTTCTAAGTGTGGTAGTTGCCTCTCATAATTGTAACTTCGCTCTTACGAGCCAAGAAAAAATTTTACCCCAAATTTTCACTCCCGATTAGCCATACCCCGTCAAATGTCCAAGCCTTTGGAAATTTTACGTTAGTTGGCTAGTACACGCCATCTCCGCATTTCTAGTATTTCCACTGCTGGTTCTTTTCAATGTTTCGTCTGACTTTCTCCCAATCCAACCTTGCTAGGTGATTCTAATTTGACCCCACTTTCTACTATAGTTGTACCTAGAAGTCAAAAGGCGTGCCTTAGCCGTCTTTACCGTCCTGGACTTCCGTGCCATAATATGGGTGACTTCAACTATTGTCATCCTTCTATAATAAATCAAGTAACCTCAACTGATCTTTGCCTCTTGTTGTCCACCCAACTGTCTTCGCCTGACGTACTGCATTATTCGATACATGAACACACCCGAATGCAAATAAGATTCACTATCATACACATCATAGCAGGATAAGGAAATCTCACCAAAGAAATCAATAATCCTAAACATAGGGCTCTATATTAAGGAAAGCTACGCTGGAAGCATAATAAGTCGCACAGATCCTAAAGGACACTAGAACCTGATGCTCTGATACCACCTGTGACACCCTGTCTAATTAAATACCGGGTATCTACTCCTTTATTAAATTAATACAGAATATCAATTTGGTTCAGTCTTAGCATCACTGTCAAAAAATATTTCATTAATTACTGGCCACGTAATTATTAAAAAAAAAGATGTCAAATTTTATTAATTAAGTTATCAAATAACCAAGAATTAAATCATTAACCATCAATCGCATAAACAATCTCATCTGAATAACCAACGAAATGAAATCAACTGAGTCTGGAGTAAACACTCCAATAATAATAATGCCAGAGTAACTAAAGACCCAAAACAAGAGTTTGAATAAATAAACCAATAACCAAAATAATGATAGACTGTAACTACAACCTCTAAATAAGAATGGGAGACATGCCCTAACTGATACAAATGACTTTGAAGGAACCAAAGATAAATATGAAGGCGTCTAATACCAATATCCTGTAGCTTCCATAGCTGCTACAGCACGTCATCAGAACGGAACTCCTATGCTTGGCGTCCCTGTGGCTGGGCACCTAAAATGTTTTTACAAAACAAAATAGATTTGGAGGAAAACAGGTCAGAGCCCGAGGTGAAAACAGTTTAAAACTTTAGCAAGTGTTTAAATTACTATTAAACAACACATATTAAAACATGTTAGTTGCGTACTCTCACATGAGTTTCTCACCTCTTAACTAATGTGCATGCCTAACGTATGACCTTAACACATCCTTGTTATGTCACTAACTAACTAGTCTATACCTCTTCCGATTGCGCAGTCTACCATAGCATGTCTACTCTTAGTACCCAAAATAGTTATATTCGTAACCCATATTCGCATTCATTAAAATTATTTATCTCAAGTGTTAATTAAATTCTCATTCTTAGCCCATTCAAATATCTTAGTTATTCACATCTACTAGGCAACAATGAACCAGTCACAAGTACAGAAGTTTATCACTCTCAGTATATAAATACATATATGGCACCTCTAGGCTAAGCTGCGGTGCACGCATACTCTGCTATCGAATCCCGGTACATCATGTACATAGGGACTACGAGTTCCGAATCTCTCAAGAACTGTTTCAATAATCAAAATCACACATATTGGAGGCAAACATAGTTCACATACCCATGGGTCACGCACATACCTACGCTCCCAGGGTCAGCTGACTTATCAACTCACAAATAAGTCATTCACGGTCCTATTTCCTTAAGGTACCAATCTAAATCCCCCTTGAAGGCACACAAGGATAAGAGGGTCCTTTACAAAAAAAACTAACTACAACAACCCTGGTTTTTGAGCGGCTATTTTATATTATTTTGCCTGATGGGCTAATTGTATAAAATAGGGGAAGTTGGAGTAAATAGTATTTCCCGTGATATTAATGGATAATACTTACTATGTTTTGTTTATTTACCGTATGAGAAGGTAAATAGCATTATATTGTGTTTCATTGCGTCGTTATATGTAAAACGACGGTTATGACTCAGATTTAAATTGAAGTATAATTAATGAAATAAAATGAAATTGGAACACAAAAATAGTTCACATTACTCCGAATGCCAAAATAGGGGGTGCGGTTGTTTTTGGACTAGTCGAGATAGTCGAAATAAGTGCCATGTTGTATTTTTGGGTTTCGGGCACTTTTGACGCGTTATGGCTCAATTAAGTGGATACGAGTCATTTTAATGGTGTGTTAGCAATTAAAAGAGGGCATTTATGTTTCAAGACCCGTTTAATTTCCCCCACCCCTTTTTCTTTCTTCATTTGTGAGAAAAGCCAAAGGAGAGAGAAAAGAGAGAGTTGGGAGAAATGGAGAGAAAAGAGAGAAAATGGAGATTTGAGGCCGGAAATCGTTGCCACCGGAAGAGGATCCGAGACTACAATCTCGAGGAAAGTTTCTTACTTGCTAGATGTTGATTTAATGTGATAAATTGCATGTGTAGTTAAGTTTAGGAGATTTAAACCATAAATTGGTTTTTGTTGATTTTGATGATTAAACCCTAAAATCTTGGTTTTAATTTGATTTGAGTTGAAAATATTAGTTAGATGTTGTATGGAAATGATTTTGTGTAAATTCTTGTTGTTGATGTTGGGAGAAATCAAGGGTTTGGAGGTTTTGGGATTTTAGGGTTCAACCAACCCGTAGCCCAAACTTGGAAATTCTGTAGGGCCGAATCGATTCGCCCCTAGCGAATCTATTCGGTAAAGGGGAAGGTATCAGGTCTGAGTTGACCGAATCGATTCGGACCAAGAGAATCGATTCAGGGTTATGCAGAATGCCAGGGTCTTCTTGACCGAATTGATTCGGCCTATCCGAATCAATTCGGAATTGTTGCATTTTCAGGATGTTTTTCTAGTTTGATTTTTAGCCCTTTTTCTTTTAGGTCCAAGGTTTAGGGACCTTCCTTTGGGAAGTAATGGGAGTCCTAGAGGGTGTTTTGGGTAGACTAATGCCCTAGGATTAAATGGGATATTTAGGCTTACCCCGAGGGCTAGTTGCTTAGGTTAATGTCCGTATGATATAGGAGATTAACCGAAGAATACATTGGAGATAAAAATGTAAATGTTGAGACTTTTGGGAGACACTCCTTGAGGGAGACTTACTTTATGGGTTTATGAAATTATATGAATCTTTGGAGATTAGTTTGAGGTTTATGGCGCTTCGGGTCTTAGGGCATTAATAAAATATGACTCTAAGAATAAGAAATGTATATTATGAAATGTGGTACTAATAAATAAGTACAAATGATTTTGAGAATGTAAAATTCGATGTTTTCAAAAGGAAAAAGTAACGATTTTCATAAATGTTAATTTATGGTTACACACCCTCTCTAAATGACATCATAAGGGAAGTTCGCGAGTTGTGGTGAAGCCCCCTGGCTATTGAATGCAGGGTGGATATAGTCCCTAGGCCATATGAGCGGTTATTGTATGTTTCTGCGATGGGTAGGTAATTCCGGGTGTGGTTATGACTACCCCGCACGCATATGACCGCTTCCCGACGTCTTGCGTTGTAGGTGCCCAGGTGTCGTAATTGATAGGCCCTGGAAGTTGATGGTCATTTAGGAGCGCGCACAGTGGGGAAACCCAGACAGGCGGTCTTAGAATCGTTATATATATATATATATATATATATATATATATATATATATATATATATATATAATTATAACTATTCTAAACCAAGTGGGACTTGATGTATGATAAATGTCATTAAGAGCATGATGAAGTGCCATAAAGAGCACAATGAAATGCCACAAAGAGCATATGATGACGATTATATTCCTGATAAGGAAAGGATTTTTACAAAATGAATAATTGAGGTAAAATGCCACAAAGAGCATAAAAACTGTGATTATATTTCCTGATAAGGAATGGAACTATGAAATGAATTAGTGTACATGATGGGATTGATTTGGTAAACATTTGATAAAATGTTATACCATTTATATATATTCCTTAAAAAGAAACGGGAATTATGTTTTTTATGGCGAATGGATTTAATTATGTATCCTTGAGTAGCTATAGATGGGTCCTCTCATGTATATGTATATATTAATAATGTGCTAAGGTCTAGTGTATCTCGACGATCAACCTTGCCTAGTAGTAGTGTATCGGGGGGGTTCCTTGTTTGGATTTCTCTTTGCGAGACACCCCACACACGAATAAGGGCATAGTGTTGAGACTGGGGAGAAGTTAGCCTTTTGTTCTTGGTTTAACTAGAGCACCATCATTGATATCGCGCTAGGTTGCTTTTAGATTGAGAGGTGAGAAATATTATGTTAATTGCGAGTGAATTACGCACTTAACTCTCATGCATTTTATTCACATGGGAATCATATCAAACTGGGCCCTGACCCGTCTATATTTCTTTGTTTTTCCACATGCTCTTTCCCGTACAGGTGCTCTACTGCATGGACACCCGTATTTATATTTCCATTCCGGTTGTCATGGAGCTACGGAATATTGCGGATGTTGTAGGTTATTTGTTTAGACGCTTCTTTCCCTTGTACTCTAGTTATGTTCAGTTTATTTATTCGGGCGTGTTGTCCACATTTTGCACTCATTTATTATATTATAAATATTGAATTGTAATACTCGGTGTAACTAATTGTATTGGCCTGTTCGCCGACAGCTTATTCGGTGATTATTTATTACATTGTCATTCTTTATCCATCGATTTTTGATATCCACCATTTTTGCAAATGGGATTGTCTAAGTGTTTTTCTTTTAATTACGAATTTTCTTTTTATTGACAGTCCTTTTTCTAAAATGACTGGTGGTTATCTCGTACTATTATTTTAATCGACAGTGATGCTAAGAATGGACCATCTATGATTCCTGTGATTATTAGAGTATTGGGCTGGCCACCGATTATTTTAGTAGGCGGGTTGTCACACTAACCTCCGGTGATAGCAAGTATGGTAGGTATGTCATACACATAAGAAATCCATTCACTAGGCATTCACACATCCTTAGTAATCATATTCCAATATAGATATTCACATTCCATCTAGTAAGTCTCGTACGTAGTAACATTATCCCGAACATCATACGTAATTTTATATTTAACTTGATAACTTTCTCTCGTCGTGTCAATTTGAGTACCTAAACCTACCCCAAAAGGTTACTAGGCCTCCTATTAGTTTCTAATGTTATCTCAGTAACTTAAATCCCTTCCATTACTGTTCTTATCCTAACCTCGGCGTTTATTCCCATTATAGTTTCAATTTGAACAATTTCTAACCGTAACTGTCTCGGTAGTCCCTCGTAAGCAATAGTATTCAAATCCCTAAGGTAATCCATTTTTTCGGGCTTCAAATAAGACCCTACTGACTTTAACTAAGTCCCAAAATATCAATTTAAACATCCTAAGAATCATCATCGCCCTTGGGATTTTTATTAAGCCTTAAGGGAAAACAATTGCCAAAAATCAGAAGGGGTCGATCGATCGAAGAAAATGGGCGACATTCTTGAGTCGATCGAACGATCAAGCAGGTATCAGCCCAGATTTTCTTAAACATTACGGGTTTTCCTCTTTTTACACCTCTAAATATTCATTACAAGGTCTTAAACTCCCAACCAAGTATACTAATTATCATACCAATATGTTTGCATCATTTCCCATGTTTTAGAATCATCAAATCAAAGTAGAACATCAAATTCTTGGATCAATTTACCTATTTTTCATATAAAAACCCTAGTTTTTCTATTTCTTCAAGAACACTATATAATTCAATACAATTTCATAATTCTCTACCCATAAATCATAATTTCGTGGCTGCTATTATCTCCAACATTAAACTACACGTTAGACCTACCTAGATTATGATTTATATTCTTCAAATCCATTCAATTTTCGTTATTTAAGGTTATTCTTCAATTCTAACCTAACATGAATGATATATGCGCTAAATTATTGCAAGTTAAATCACTTTCTTGGTAATGACGATTCTGATCCGATGAAGTAGACGATATGTAGATGATCCTTGCTTTTCGATCTATCCGGTAGTGGTGACGGTGGTGCAAAAGCCTCTAATTGGTGGTTCTCCTTTGGAAACTCCATTTTCTTCCACTCTAATGGTCGTTCATGATTTTTGGTTGATAAACCCTAAGGGACTCAAGTGTTGACTGATATTAACGGTCTAAAATTCATGAGTCACTATTCACCCAAAAATAGGAATGACTAAAATACCCTCCCGGGTTGCCGGTTATGCTTATAAATGCCCCGGGACCCAAACTAAACCCCCGGCTAGTGTTTTCGGACTATCTCGAACCTTCTGGACACGTTGGTGCAGTCAAAATGCTCATACGGATGATATAAAAATAAAATACTTTTAAATCCATTAAATTGGGTCCTAACACGACTGACACGCGCGTCCCATCTTAATTACCGAAACTGCCGTATTTTCAACTCGCGACAATTTTAATAAATTCAATAATCACATATTATCATAATCACTCAGTAATATTAAACAACATTATAATAATCAAATACTAACTCTCATCTCGCTAGCATTTAAATCAGATTATTTTCCAATTAATTATCCCAAATTAATTTTAATAAATCTCATAATTAAAAGCCATAAAAATACGGGGTATTACATCAGGATCTTCTAAAATTATGAAACTTGCTGAGGTAACATTATCACCACAAGAAGTCTGTTAAACTTCTATATAATCATGACATGAGTGGCTCAACCTAAAGTTTCAAGATTTTATCACAGTGTTTTGAATAGTTATGTAATATTAAAAAAAAATCTCCTATGTCAAAATATACAGTGAAAAGGTAATAGATGCAGGGTGGTAGAGAAAACTTTCTCCACTTTTCCGGTCTCAAATATTCTTATATAGAATAAATATCAAGTGAGGGGGTTCAAATAGTACTCAGAGCTAATATCATATATCTTAGTCATTGAGTACAATAATATTGATGAAGAATCGTATATATCTTCCGATTGGATCTATAGTGCTCTCAGGAATGAATGTTAACTTTGCTTTGAACATTAACACATATCAAGGATACATGTGATGGGGTAGTGTCAACCCCAAAATAGGTGGTTACTATAATGATGGCCTTAGGAGGAATATAAACCGTAAGCGCCACTTTAAGTGGACTGACGACAATAATAAATAGAAAGTTAGGTCCACCAAATAAAAATAATGTTTGCAAAATATGTGTCCATAGTGGGCATTGGATAGGTACCTATCGTTTGTCTAAGAAAGCGGTGGAAAAAATTAGTCCTCAAAAAAGATAATGGGGGCAAACATTATGAAAGAACCTAAAGACCACTCTATGATGGGGAAAAACATTATATAGGGATGACCACTTAAACATTGATGATACCTAACTAGATATCGTCGACTTATATGAAGATGAGTACGTCAATAATATTTATGACGAGACATTCAATTCCATGATATAATGGATAACCCGTTAAAACAATCATAAAGACTTAAATAATTATGTTTCCTATTTACTTAATATATAGTATTGTAATAGTTATCATTCTTTCATTATGCCATAAACATATTTATTCAAGTTCTTATTTTTAATAATTCTTTTTCAATATATTTTAATAATTCTTATTTGGTTAATGGATTTAACTTCAATTATTCTACTCATTTAAAGGTAAATAAATGCAAGGGATAAGACTTGTCTTGTAGCCAGTGGAAAAGCTAATACTATTCTAAAAAACTAAAAATGCTTCTTAACCTTGTATAATGTGATAGATTCATGGGGATATTTTCGCCCCAACCCCTTTTTTTAATAGACCTATAAATATATTATGGATTTAACTAACAAATCCACTCATTGATCTCGTTCTTTTTACTATCCACGGCGAATTTGATTTTTTTTAAATTACTTGCTTAAATCATTTAATTTATATCACATCTACCAGATCAACACATTAAATTCATTCTCTTTTATAAATGTTTGAGAATTTACTTCTCGGGTGTTTTAGGATTATAGTTCATCATAAGGAATTGACATTTATCTCTCATTCATCTTGAAAATTTATGAAAACAGTTTAGTCGTGTCTTTAATTAAGAATTTTCAACTTATAGAAGGATCTTTTCTTAAGCAATATACATGCCTAATATATGCTTTGGGACATGCATTCATAGTATGAAATTAATTCAACATAGATTAACTTAATATGATCTTTTTCACATTATCAAATAGTTTCCATATATCAACCAAACATCTCACACGTGCGTAAATTTGGTTATGTAGTGCATGTGTCCATCTCACCACCATATCATACCAAAATGGATATGCAACGTCGCCTAGGAATATATGTCGGTTATTATTCATCCTCGGTCATTGATTATATTAGTCCATTAAAATGTGAGGTTTTAGCGCTGAATTTTCAAATTGTCATTTTCATAAAACATTTCCCACCAATTAAAAAAGGGAAGAATGTACCTAAAGTATGGTCTTCTTAAAGAACGATGAGAATTGTCAAGAAATACTTATGCGAATCCAAAAGATAGTAAAACAAATTACTTATTATTTTTATGATAACAATGTCAATTGATAACATTTGTATTTCCAACTATATCTTTTAAGTATGATTGAATTTAAGGATTAAGAAATGTTAGTGATTCAAGTTGAAGAGAATATTTACACATGTGACTAAAAGATGAATTACAATGAAGAACTAAGGAAGACATGAACATTGATGATTAAAGATTAAGAGAATCTCAAAACATCTCAACAAGAGATCAATTAAATGAACCAATAAAGATATCAAAAACAATGTACATATTCATAACAAAGCAATCCAATACAATTCAAGCAAAGCTACTTCGCAAGAAACTCACTTACCCAAGATCTATAAACTTCATATCAAAGAAATAATTCAATAGGTCAACTAAACTAGTGCTTCTTTTAATAAGCATCTTCCCAATCTTCAATTAACTTGTACCAAAGAAATTCAACCCTCTAAAGATCGTATATAACTAAAGAAATAGAATAAAGGCTACATATTCATACGAAAGAAGACTAAAAAAGTGTTCAAAACACCAGAAGTACATCCTAAAATGTTGAGTGGTTAGGGAACATGAAGATGTATTACGCTAAGAATGATCAAACTATGGACCCAAAACCCAACCAAGATAACCATGAAACCAACAACTTATTCTAGGAGAACAAAATATATCAAAGTACACATTTTAATTCGAATTAATATAATTTAGTTCAACCTAAATATTGCAACTTGATTTTCCCAGTTTAATTTGACTCAAACCAGCCAAGTTAGAATTTTTCCAAGAGCTAGTTTTCAAAATTCAAAAAACCAAAGCCCCAAAATTTACCAAAATACCCTCAAATAGTTAGTTTCTTGTTAAACCGATAAATAGAACTTCAAATATTCACTACAAACGACCGAGATCATCCCAAGATTTTTTTTCATTCATCCCTTGTGATTTCTATTAATAAAGATCAATACCCATTTCCAAAAGTGTGAGTTTTAAAGCAAAAACTCCATTAAAGAAAAGCTTCAAACTAAAAACACGTTTGAACAAAATCTTCAAACTCAAAAATATAATTAGAGACTCTCTAAACCCAATACCCACTTGATCAAAAGAATCAAATCCAAATACTATATATACCAAGAATCAAAACCCAAATCAAAATCTTGATATTTCTAAAGAGAGAAATCAAAACCCATTTCAAAAGAGAGAGCTCAATACTAAAGCCAATATTATTTCAAGTGATATAAATAAATACCCGTTTCACCTAAAATAAGATCTAATCTAAATTCCCACTCTAGCCAATGTACTTGCGATTACTAGAAATGATATATTTCTTGATAGAGAAAATTCCACCAATTTCAGAAGATTGCTTTTGAGTAACAAAATACTCCGAACCAAAATAACCATTTCCAAGACAAAAAATATAGATAAATTGGATGTTTATTCACATGAAAAAAAAACATGAAAACCAAGGCACCAATCTTAATAATTTTCCATGTAAGGTCGCATTTGTGATTCCAAAGATATAGATGATTGTATTGTATGTCAGTGTTTATTTACTCATCAAGGAGGAAAATATATGTAAACATGTTTAAGCTATAAGAACACTCGAATAAAATATTATAGTGAATTTATGGTGATTCGTAAATCTTGCGTTAATGTCAAGCGTATGAAAGCCTCGGTTTAAGGTGGCCCGAGAAAGCAATGACATCCACTATATCTTTCATGACTAATAGTCATAATTATGGGCGGTTAAGGCGTAATAAAAATTTGGGCTCTTACATGTACCGCTTGGGCAAGGACGGGTATAGTTCCTTTATTGGTTACATTTTGCAAGGTGTGATAATTTTTTATGAGGTTTTGCTTCAACCTAAGAGAAAAGGAATATAGTGGAGATTGCCGAGTACTGTGTTGGGATGGATATAGGCAACGTCGAACTATGTAAAAAAACCTTGGTCCATTTTTCCTCCCTTGATCTCTTTATATTCATTATTTACTTTAATATTCTTAATATTTTTAATTGCTTGAATGTGAATGTGTGTGGATGCAAGACAATAATGAAAAGGGAAAATATTTAATCAACCCAGTAATAAAATATTTTAACAAAGTTGGAAAGAAAATAATGTGATTTGTGAAAATAAGGAAAAATTTTAATTTGAAAAAGAAAGGTTCTAAAAAACGCGGGGCGTGACCAAGGCGTGGAGGCCAAGCCTTAAGCCTTAGAAGCCTAGCCGGGCCTTAGGCGTAAAAAGGCGTGACAAGGCGTTTAGGTATTTTTTAATATATTTTAATATTTTTTTACTATAACAAGGCTATTAAAAATAATAAAATGGTACATAACTTAAAAATATGTCTAAATATTTGTGAGTTAAAATACTATTTTTTTAAATACAAAAAAAAACAAAAAATTGCGTTTTTTCACGCCTTACTTCTAAAAAACTCGCGTTTTTTCACGCCTTACCACCAAAAAATGCGCATTTTTTCACACCTTACCCCAAAAAATGTTGACCATCATTGACCACGCATTGATCCACGCCTAGGGCCAAAACTTGGCGTATCTAAAAAGCCTCACGCCTAGGCGCTCCTTGGCGCCGCCTAGGCGCGTTTTTTAGAACACTGTGAAAAAGTCAAATAAATGTCAAGTCCCATCCCAACCCCCTCTCTTGGGATAATTTTTGGGGCAACAATTGGTATCAAATCCTAATTCATAGATACATATTTTAAAAAATATATATTTAAAGTTTAAAGATAAAATACAAAAGAGGTCATTTTTGAAAAATCATCCTCGTATACATTTTTGAAAAAGATAGAGTTAATTGAAAAGAAAAGGGGAGGTTGAAAAAGAAAAGATGTTCTAGATAGAGGAGAATGTCCTTGAATAGAGGAAATGAATTTTTAGAGGAAAAAGTTTTGAAATGTTGATATGCAAAAGAAGAATGAGAAAATTTTTATCTTTGAAAAGGTGTTTGAGAAACAAAGTACTCTTGGTGTAAGGAAAAGATATTTATAAGTTGAAATTGGTTTTGAAAAATTATTTGGGTGCAAATGTATTTTTAAAAAAGTTGTTATAGAAAGGACATACACACTCATCTTTATATAAAAATATGTCTTCATTATTATAGTATGATTATTGTTAATATTTCTTATATTTCACACATGTTAATTACACACTTAAGATGATTTTTGGTCACATTATAACTTTTAAACCTTGAAAACGTTTTTTAACACATTGAATCTTATCATAATCCCTACTTGATAGTCAAAATTAATTATTAAGCATTTATACTTATACTCTTGCACATGATAAAACACATTAATACATATCATAATCAATGATTTTTTTTAAAATAATCTTATCAAATTGTCACCACGTGGAGAAGGTAAATTAATTTGACAATATTAATACATTTAATTGATCCCTTATGGATTGCGCAAAAATATTTCAACAATTCATAATAATAAACTTGGACTTTATGAATCTTGATTTCAGAAGTATATCTCACATTTTTATTAGTTGGTAAAGAAACACAACACGATGACATCTTAGAAATACACGAGCTTTTTTTTAAGGAGATGAAGTTGTTAAAAAATTTCAACCTTGGAAACCCATGAAAATTTTAAATATTCATTAGCCTTAGACTCCTTCTGAAATTATTTTTAAGAAATCAGTGATAAATTTTAGAAAAGAACTCTTGGAAAGTTTTTCAAAAGATGTTTGATACTGATTTAACTCTACTTTGACTAATGATATTTGAAAAAAAAAATTTGGAACAACAATAATTATATACACTACGTCAAAAACTGAAAATGGTCACAGAAAGGTTGTCATGTTTAAAATTGTGACTATTCCATTATTTATCGTGACTCGGTCTGTGACCCCATCAAGGGGTCATCCATACAAAAAATTAGTCATGGTCATAGACCATGCCATATTGGCCACGGTCATGAATCGTGACTCCATTGTGACCCTTTTGTGATATAAATTGTGCCAAGTTTCTCAAGTTAGTGGTTATGGTCCAAAACTATGACCATTTTAAGGACAGTGACTATGACAACCATGAAATTGAAAATAGTCACAACAACGGGTCATGGTTTTGAATCGCAACCACATTCGGGGAATTCTAAGGGTCACAATCGTGGACCGTGGCCATAATCATTGACCATGATAAGTTAATTTAATTTAAAATTTTCATGGACTAGACTGTGACCCCTTTTTAGGTATAAATAAAACTCATTAAGGTTTATTTTATCATTTCTATCTTTCTCTCTGTCTCTGCAAAAGGCCCTTTCCACTCTTTCTTATAGTTACAACCATTGGCTGCCACCTTCATCACCATCTCTCGCCATTACCATGGTCTGGTCTCTCTCTCTCTCTCTATATATATATATATAAATAAATAAATATATATATATATATATATATATATATATATATATATATATATATATATAGTACTTCTCTTGTGCATACCAGTCCGCATTTTAAGATTGCGGACCGGACATGTGCCACCTGGCGGTGAGCCCAAAAAAGAGAGAGAGTGTGCCTTTAATTTAGCATATAATTTCTAGGCTCACTCTCAGGTGACACATGTCCGGTCCGCACTCTTAAAATGCGGACTGGTATGCACAAGAGAAATACTGTATGTATATATATATATATATATATATATATATATATATATATATATATATATATATATATATATATATACCTATATATGTGTATGTATGTGTATGCATACCCGTATATGTATATGTATCTTTATACATACCACTACATATTTGTTTGAGCTAGGGTTTTCAACAATAGAGATGGGTCATTTATTTTTCAGTACTCACATTTAATTTAAACAATTTAACTATTATAAAATAATTTTATGTTATTTCAAATTGATTAAGAAAAATTGGAATGATAAAAAATAGCAAAATGTTCATTTTTTAAGTTCAAAGAATAAACTTGTAATATGTGTGTGTGTGTGTGTGTGTGTGTGTGTGTGTGTGTGTGTGTGTGTATATATATACACACACACATATACATTAAAGGAGTTACTTTCTCAAAATCAAAATTGACATATATTTCTAATTACATCTTATGTGTAAACTATGTATATATATGCCTTTAATTGATATGGTTAATGTTGGATTATGGTAAATTAATGATAATTCTCATGATATGTAATTTGGAAATTGATATTTTATTAAATTCGATTTGGAAAATTACATATAGTAATTCTTGTTGGTTAATGCGATATAATAGTAAAATAACTAATAATTCATATATTATGTTTGATGAATGGAAATTCTTATGATTTGAAGAACTAAAGTATGTTGTTGTTTAACTCATATGTATATGTTATTATAATAGTAATTGAATTGGTTGTTAAATAATATGTTACTTAGCCCTAATGAAAAATTGGATAAAGTTACTTAGCCCACATTTTAAATCACATGAGTAGGAATGATATAGTTAATTATTAAACATTGATTTACTCTTTTCACATGGACATGCTAAAGTAGGATTTGTTAACATTTTTTCTTATTATAATTGTTCTTTTGTTAACATTCTTTCTTCTCGTTTCGTGTATGCATGTAATTGGAGAACAATTATTGAAGCTCATCTGATTCTAGTTGATTTTTTTATTCAGGTAATTTTACTTATCATTTTTTTTATTTAAAATAGTTTTATATATATTTATAACTTCTTGGTTTACTGTTGTGGACATGTTCACCCCTTCTTTAAGTAATTGATGTTTATGTGAACACAAATTGGGGAAAGGGCTTTGTCATTGGTGGACACATAGTAATTCTAGGATTAATTTAATTAAAATTGGATTTGTTATGTTTGATTGCTTAATTCAAAAAAAAAATTATTTCATTTTGATAATTTGCGAATAAGGGTATCGTCACTTGAAGGATTATCCTTCATTTCATTGAGGGTTTTGTATTGTTCTATTTTTTTGTGCATATATTTTCTCGATTAACTATTGTGGTTGTATTCACCCCTTTCTTAAGTTGTTGATGCTTGGGTAAACATAAATTGGTGGAAGGTCTTTATCATTAGTGGAGACATAATAATTGTAGGATTAATTTAATTAAAATTTAACTTTTATCTCTGATTCATTAATTATAAAACATTAATTACTTGGTGGACTCATAGTCATTTTAGAATTAATTGGAAGATTTATTACTAAAATTTGTATGTTATTCCTTATAAAAAAAACTTGTTATACATTTTTTATCTTCTTATTCACGTTATAAAACATAGGTGATGTTCACAACCGTTCTTTTTATATATCTTATCAGGAAAAAATGAGTTATGGTAATAATTAGTTTCAACAAAAAATCGAGAGGTTAGAATTGGCATGCACAAAAATCATTTGCATTATTGCACAACTTATAGAGGGTACTCTTATTTACCAGTATGGTAATAGGAAAATTGAACTATTTAATCACCTTATAAATCATGGAGTTTATCTATTACAACATACCTTCTCGATCGTTTACTATTTTCCTTGTCATAATGCATGAATGGTGCAATAGAGAATATATTCTGCGCTCATAACCTCAATTGTGCATTGTCGCTAGTGACACCATTAGAAAAGGAAGAAGAAAGGACTCACCCAGATTGCTACGTGTCACAATATATGAAAAATAAATGTGAGATTTCAAAAAAGTTTAAGAAGAAAGGATTTCGAATTTCTGTCACGGATATTTGTACAACAATTACATATATGCTTTTGCCCAATCGACCATGTAAGGATTTTTACTAATATGAAAAAATAATACCATGTGGATGGAAATCAGACACATCGAGCATGTATTAAAATCTCTTGCATATGTGTATATATATGTGTATGTGTGTGTGTGTGTGTGTGTGTGTGTGTGTGTGTGTGTGTGTGTGTGTGTGTGTGTGTGTGTGTGTGTGTGTAGTCTTAAACATGATTTTCATACATTTTTTGCTAATATTTTTTTTGTAGGAAATGTTGAAGAGGAATAGAGATAATCAACCAATTATAGACACTTCTACTCCATCTCAATACTTTATTAATCCACAACTTGAATTATTAACACTTGTGGGTTCTAAATACTCTACTCGGCCATAGGATCTGCACTATCTTCGAGTTATATAAATCCACAAAGACCTATCAATCCTACTCCCCCAACTCCCGGTATATATGAATCCCAAACAAATTAGAAGAAGCACATTGGGTTCACTCCTAATGTGAATTCTACTGGTGAGAAAATTGTGTTCAAATTTTTAAATCTTGTTAATTAAAGATCGAAAGATTTCCGTGGGCATCAGGGGCAGACAAATGGAAGATTGTTGATCGTGCCATAAAAGATGACATGTGGGATCAACTTCGCAAAAAGTTTACATTCCTAATGAGTTCGAAGTCAACTGGTATTTCTCAAATAGGTGAGCAATTTAAAACCTATCAAAAGAACCTTCAAAGTCATTACTTCATGGCTTAGGCATCAAGTTTTTACATTTTGGCACTGAAAGACAAATTTTGCAAAATGTTTAACTACTCATGAGTCAATGGAACGACTTTTTGGAGAAAGAGGACTAGGGATAAAAAAAAAAGGTCAATATGGGGAGAAAAATATATACAACGGGGCAAAAAAGTTTATGTCCACAACTTTGGATCCAAATCATATGATTATTTATAGGATGAATGGGCGGATAGAACTGAGGGGACTCCGAAAGAAGGGACAAAACGTAATCAGGTCAACAGTTTTATTCCTAAGGGATAAAAGGATCGATAAATTCTTCGACAAATTGGTTCTGACTATGGTGAGTTTTCATTTAATGATCATATACATCCTATAACAAAATAATGTTGAAATTATTTTCCTAAATATATTATTATACTATAGGAAAAGATAGATGGCATGAGGAGTAGGCAGTAGTGAAACCCCGATGATAGTGAGTCATGTGTCTTATTAAAGGTACTTGGGAAAGATTAAACTAGGAGAGCAAGAGGAGTGAGCTCCAACATGTCGAGGATAAAATTACTGTACATCAAACCTATATTGTAGGAGCTCAGTTCATTGAAGAGTCACATGTCCAACCAAGCGGTGAAATAGGGGAATGTGAAAGAGGAAATATAAGGTCTTAAGATGGATAAAAACTAAGTTAAAAATACCTGGGGTCATCCCGCATGAAATCAAGGTATTGTGTCAGATTTTTAGTCAAACACAAAGCGAATCTCATTTCATGCCTCAATGTTTCCCATTAGTAGTGGCAAATGGACGGTTATGGGCGGTTATGGACGGGTCAAAAATGGATATGGATAAATTTGGACGGGTCAAAAGCGGGTCGGACAGAATAATTTGGGCGGGTTTGGTCGGGTCAAATCCGGGTCGGGTTGGGCGTTTTTTTTTTTTTGAAAAAACAAATATTATACCATATACGGATAAATATGGTATAATAATTTTGAAAAAAAATATACAAGTAGGTACTTAAATAAAAAAAAATCTTTAAACTCTTTAGTAATTTGAGTTTTATTTTTGAGAGGTTCTAAAACCATTTTGACCCGCTAATGACCCGCCAACAAACCGTCTTATTAGATCGCTCAAACCATTTTGACCCACAAACACAATTAATGGGTCCCAAACACATTATTTTGGGTGAGTTATGGACGGTTTCATCCTCAAGAGCCCATATTGCCGGGCCTATTTCCCATCTCCTACACCTCAAATTTTTTCCTCCCAAATGCCTCCTCCAATATTCTCCTCCCAAATTCCACATTAAACATTCCCCTCTCATGCACCTACACCTATTTCACCCCTTTTCCAAGCATCATTATCTTCCATGTACGGTGATTATGGTAAGGAGTATTATATAATGAAGTTGTCCAATGACAAGGTCATTGGGTGGTGCACGATCATATTTACAATTCTGAACATAAGTGTGCATGGTCTTTTTTGAAGAAAAAAATGAGGCTAAGATATTGGCAGGTGTAATTTACTCGAATTGTGAATAGGAGGATATTTTTGTTGACTATGTGGCTGACCAGGCTCCATTTATAAGAAGACATGTATGGCCTTGCCAATTTATTTGCAGACGAAGATTAGGTAATGAACAATGTTTTATTTTAATGTTTTGGGTCAAGTTTGTAATTATTTGAATTTCTCGTGATATGTAATTACATCTTGGTTTGTTTTAATTTTAATTTTTCGGAGTTTAATGACATCATAATTTGTTTGGTTTTATTTTATATTGATTTAATTCTTGGATTGAATGAATTTTCTTGAAATATCAAGTGTAAGTTCATATATATAATATGATCGTCATTTCAACATACGTATATAGTTGAAATGAATTCTACGTAACTGTTTAATAGATTTACAGCAATAGAAAGAGTGGGTGGGAGATAGTAATAGAGTCGTCGATAAGAAACTAAAGGGGGTTCATGAATTTGTTAAGTATGCAAATATAAATCTTAACAGTGGTAAGATCTTATGTTCATGCACCCGTTGTATGGATGGAAATTTTAAGTCTTTGGAAGACATTGAGTTGAATTTCCTAAGGTGGAGTATGTCGCCAAACTATAAGATATGGACATTCCATGGGGAAAATAATGTACCATGTGTCGAAATAATTTTTGAAACCCAACCAAGTGGATGTAGTGAATGATTCAAAAGTACATCGTACTTTGATCGACCTAATTGATGATACTTATGGAGTCCAACGCTATCAAAACCACTAGACTATGGATTGGTAATACATACAGTTGAAAGTCTATGCGGCTAGACCTTTCTATAAAAATTATGACAAAGACTTAACATTGTATGCAATGATTGGTTTGGATAATTTGAGGAGTTGGTACAATTTGGGGGGAAACAACGTAACCAAAATTCTTAATTGGAGTAAAGACATTTACTGAATGAGAACACGTTACGAGATAACTATTCAATTATGAAAAAGAGCTTGAAGGGTTAGGGTTTGAAATAAAAATCCATTCATGCATGAAAGTATGGTTTCATATTGTATCATAATGAACAAGAACTAAATGAAAAGTGTCCTATATGAAATGAGCCAAGATATATGATTTGTAATAGCTTAAATGACAAACACACTAAATTTTACAAGTGCTCACAAGTTCAACGTAAGGTATTGAAATATTTTCCCCTCACAATAAAATTAAAAATATTTTTCATTGTACCGTGGATAGTCGAAGCCATGACATGGCATGCTCGAGTCGAGGTGGGTGGGAATCTCATGCGTTATCTCATTAATTCAATCATATGAAAACATTCAAACACACAACATCCTGAATTTAAAAAGCAACGACACAATGTTCGTTATAGATTATCAGCCGATAGGTTTAACCCTTTTGATAATTTAATCACTAATAAGAGTTATTGGCCTATTTTCTAAGTGCCTTTAGGTCTCCCCTAACACTGTGAATGAGAAAAGAGTTCACATTATTGTCATTGTTGATACATGTTCCAAAGTCTCCTAGCGATGAAATTCATATTTTCTTAACCCCGTTAGTTGAACTTAAAGAGTTACTGAATGAAGGCATGAGGGTGTTTGACGCTCACAAGGGTGAAGAGTAAACACTTAATGAAATGGTGTTATGGGAGATCCAACTTTCCTACCTATGGGATCTTGTCTGGTTGAGATGTTCATGGTTATTATGGATGTCCTGTCTATATGAAGGAAACTGATTCCACTTGGCTAATGTATAGTAGTAAGATATTTTATGCTAACTATCATAGATTTTTGCTGAACAATGTTCCTTTTAGGAACTGCAAGTCTAAATTTGTACTTGTTGGTTATGAGTCTACGACGTAACTTTTTTTTCTTTTTGGTTATCAAATTGAGGAGAAGGCAAAGGCTGGTACTTTAAGGAATAAGTTTTTAGGAAAACACCCTTTGTTTCGAAGCCAAAAGTGAAAATCTAAGGAGGATCAAAAGATCTTAATAAAATTAAAGTATAGTCTATACAATCAATGTTATTTGGATTGTTGTATTTGAAATATCACCGATTAAGGAATTTAATTGATGTGATGCATAGAGAAAAGTATAAAACATCTGATGGGAACATATTTGGGTGGATCTCATTTGAAATATGGAAATAAGGTGTGTCTCTATCTAAAGGAGATGAGAATAAAGGAAAAATGCAGTTAAAAACTGATCCTATAAGGAAAAAAAATTGATTCACGTGGGTTCTTTCAAATTAACTACTAATAAGAAAAAGATCCTCCTTGACACATTCAACTTCAATACTCGGATCAATTATTTCGTTAATTTGCGCAGGGTTGTAAACTATCAAACAAATTATTTAAAACAGTGAAAGTTCCCCGACTGACATGCCATCATTCAATTAATCCCTTTTCTTAGGCATTAATTTTCTTAGCGCAAATATCTCCGCATAATAATTATGCAAATTAGTTTGTGCTTCACCTTACTATGTGCAAAAAATGTTAACAGAAAGCACCTTGCGGTTACAAAAGCATCTTTAGTCGAGATTTTGGCTCCATTGTTTAGATCATTGATCAAATTACGAATAGGATATTAAATTCTAATTTTATGTCATGTTATCTTGTCATGTTAATAACTACAATGCCATTTTTGGCTACATAGGCATTCCGAAATAATTTTGGGATGCAAGTTCTTTTTTATTAATTTCCTTTAGTTTATCTTCATATATTATCATGTCTTTCATGTATTTATCATCATCTGCTCATAGTTAGTTCTCTTGTATTTATTAATTTGTCTCTCATATTTTAGTCATTATTACTTATTTCTTTACTATGCTCTTAGTGGTCCCGTTCATGCATACAATTGACATAGTAACATGTTAAGACCATCACTCTTTGATTATAAATTATGTTCAAAACATTTTAAAATATTTGTAAATTTTGGTAAGGAATATTTTAATGGAATTTTATGACATGTTTGAAAACATGTACATGAATTTTGTTGGAAGAAAAAAAATAAAATTATATTTATTATTATTGGTCACGTTCCAGAACCGTGACCAAAAACCTGACAATTTTCATGGGTAAAGTAATGGGTCGCAGTCATAAACCCTGACCAACATCTTTATTTTCATGGTTATTGGTCATGGTCCAGAACCATGACCAATTAATGTGTTTTCATGGTATGGGTCAAATTTTATGACTGTGACCACTTAAACTTTAGTCACGGGTCTAGTCTTGATCACTAATCGTGACCAAGTTGTCACAGCTAGTGACCGTGACCTTGGCCTAAATTATATGTTACGGACCTGACCATGACTCATAAAATTGGTCACAATTCATGACCATGACCATCTAAATAGTCACCCTAGAAATTATCATGGTCCATGACCGTTACAATCTATGTTTGTCATACGAATATATATTGTTGGGATACATGCCTCTTGTTTGTACTTAGAGTTGCTATATGGGTATATCGTGTTGTTCATTAGTGTATGAAAACCAATTCTTTGATAATTGCTATTATGGCTCACAGTTTGAAGTGATAACACTTTACGGCATTAATGTCTCAAAATTTTCAAAAGTCATCGTAACACCCGGTATTTTTGGGAGTATTTTAAATTACACATGTTCACGTAATTTAATTAACCTGAAAAATGAAATGACTGAATAAATGTTAATTAGCGATTACGAGGATTAATATTTATGCATTTTTTTATTTACTTGTGTGATAAGTAAATGAAAACGTGTTATTTTACATTACGTCGCAAGTAAAATCGACGGTTTTATGTTATCTCATTTAGGCTGCGCATGTGGGAATGAGATGGGACATTTACATTAGGTAATTTAAATGGTAATTTCGAGTGTGCCAATAATCCAAAAAGGGTCAAAATGTCAGAATTAGGTACCCAGGGATTGTAATCGGGTTTCGGAGTTTTTTAGACTAAATGGGACCCGTATAAATTTGTTCGAGTCATTTTGCACATAGCACCTAACCTAATTTCTGGATTGGGGTTATAATTAGGGAAGGTGGGTGGAATGGGCAGCCATTCCACCATCCCAAAAGACTTAGAGTTGAGAGAAAAGAGAAGGGATAACCAAAGAGAAAGTGAAGAAGAGCACCAGGGAAGAGAAATGGGGAAACTCCGAGCCTTAAATCATTACGTGAAGAGATTGAAAGGAGAAAGGTAAAAGTCACTACAATCTAAAGGAAAATGTTTATCTTGCACTAAGGTTCAATGATGTGTCAATGTTTCAAATCAAAGTTGGTGTAATCTTAAATGAAATACGAATATTGGGGTGGGATTCACATGTAAAATGGGATTTTGATAATTATTCATTTGAGATATAATTTGGTTAGGAACCCTTGTTAAATCTAATATTGATATATGTTAAAAATATGTGATCTGTAATGGTTAAAATGAGAAATAGTATAATCTTAAATTAGAATTTAGAAGGGAATTTATTCTTGATATAAAATGTTAAATCCCATGAATCGAAGTGTTATTAGAAGAATTCAAAAGTAAAAACATGTGTCATTACATTTAGGATTGATAGGAAGATGTTATTTTGTGTTTTGATGAGGATTAGTATTCATATGGTGTTAAGAAAAGGGTGCAATTTCGTAAAAAATGAACCATACCTTCACCCAATATCGAACCGATTCGTCACTGGGGGGTGAATCAATTTGCAGAGAGAACATGTTTGGGTCTAGGGGCAAACCGGTTCGGTCCTGCTATTTGGCCTAGTTTGTTGATTTGAGTTTTTTGTGGATTGTTCAGGTTTAGAATAAATTTAGGGGGTTCATTGTGTGTCTTAGGACTTATGGAAAAATATGTGAGAAATTATAATTACCTTGGCTTAGTCGAAAATAAAATTCGAGTACGGGTATATGGGTGTTTTAGGGTGAATGACACTCGAAATATGATTAATGAAATTGGTTTGGGATTTCAGATAAAATTTGGATACGGGCTAGAGTAGAATAACTTAGTGTCCAGAGTAATAACATTTTTGAATTTATATTAAGTAAGTGAATATTTGCATATTCGAGAGTAGGGGATAGACTCGGGAAATTAAGGGCTAGTGCTAATAGAGATTTCTGCACGTTTAGCCGATATATATATATATATATATATATATATATATATATATATATATATATATATATATATATATATATATATATATATATATATATATATATATGTGTGTGTGTGTGTGTGTGTGTGTGCGTGTGTGTGTATGTGTGTGAACATATTTGTGTGACTAATATATGTGAATATACCTACTCTATAGATGGGGTTGTTGGAGGTTACGCATACTGGGCAGCGGCCCACCCAGGCGTGGACCAGCGGGTGTTGGGCCTGTAAGAGAAAATTTCCAATCGAGTCAATTTGTTTGTAATTGGCTTAATTTCGAACAAAATTGTTCGAGTCTAGGCTAGTTATTGAGTTGTGATCCCACAAAGCCTAAGATATTTAGTATTAAAGATTTTGCGATAAATCTTTGAAGATGATATAGAGCCGTGTTTCGTACTTTCAGATTTCTTCAAACTTGGTTTATTTTAGATCAGACGGGTATGAATGCTTGGTGAATTATGAGATTTATAATCTTGATTAAGGATGGATGTTTTAAATTAAATTTGTAATTTTCCATATTATGGAGATTGTCTATGTTGGTCGTCTAAGGTTTGTGGTTTCCTCGTACATCGGCATGTATCATGTTGATGTATTTACTTTATCTACTTAATCAATTAGATGCATGCTATAGAGTTAACAACATAAAATAGGTAAATAAAATTGGTTTTCACAAGATAAGTTTGCGTTTGCTAAAGATAAAATTTGAAAATTTTGAAAATATCACATTTGCTTAGAGATATCTGTTTAGGGGCCTTCTCAAATTGGTATTAGAGCTAGAACACTAATTTTTTTGGTCTGTGATCCTTAATCTTTATGCATGAATCCAGGAGGATTTGAGGTTATTAGAAATCCTATGTTTGATGGGACTAATTACGCTTACTGGAAAATGCGTATGAAGTCAGCGCTTAAGGCTATAAATGAACGTGTAAGGTTAGTCGTAATTAAGAGATGGACACCACCAGTCAAGAAAAATGGAAAATCTATTCAATTAAAACCTTTTGAGTCATGGACTGATGATGAGCACAAACTTGCACAATATAATTTTAAGGGTTTGAATGCGCATTTTTGTTCTGTGTCCCCAGAGGAATTTCATCGTATCATGACATGTGAGACATCTAAAGAGGCTTGGGATATACTCTAACTTAACCATGAAGGAAACAACGTTGTTAAGGCTTCCAAACTCCAAAACCTCATAACCCAGATTAAGATGATTAAGATGTTAGAGAGTGCGATGTTTGATGAGTTCTATGCTTGATTGTCTAATATAGTTAACTCATTATTTTACTTGGGAGAGAAGATACCTGACAACTGAGTCATAAAGAAATATTAAGGTCATTGCCCGATAGATTTAACCCTAAGGTGATCATTTTAAACTCTTTGCGTATGCTTGACTCTACAAGACTAGAAGGGCTTATAGGTGACTTACAAACTTATGAGATTGATATGTTTACCTTTAAGCAAGTGCTAAAGTAAGAAAGTACATTTCTTTGAAAGCCCTGAAGGAAAAAACCAAAGTTTTGGATGATGAGTCCAACATCGAGTCCGAAGATGTCGCCACGTTGGTAAAGAAGTTCAAGAAGTTTCTAAATTTTCAAAAGCAATTGAAAGATGCACAAAGACATAAGAAATCCAAGAACAACAAGGCCGATCATTTCCTTAAGAGTCTAAGTGATAGTATTAATATGGTTGAGTTAGATAGATGTTACGGTTGTGAGGGTTATGGCCATAGGATAGAGAAGTGCCCTAATAGACTTAAGAAGGAGGGAAAGAAACCGATAGCATTTAACACCACTCTTAGTTATAGTGATCCGAAAGAAGGAGAAGATTCCCACAATGAGAGAAACTATGCCGCGTTCATCATTTTTCATGAGAGTGACAATGATAAATATTGTCATAAAGATACTCATTTGAATGACACTTTCGAGGCCATAGTGAGTGAACCCCAAGTGAGTGAGGGTGAAGTGAGTGAGGATGAGGAGATAGAGGAGAGTGAGTTAAAAGTTACCTTCCATGAATTGTATGAAGATGCATTGACGGTGAAGAAGACAAACTTAAAATTATAAGCTAAGTTAAAAGATCCTGCCATAGAAAACAATGATTCATTGATTGATGATCTTAGGTCACGGGAGAAGACTCTTCGGGAGAAACTACAATATGTTGAAGGTGAGAAAGATAGTGTTCGTGGCTTAATGGAGGCAATGAAGAAAGAGTTTCTAGAGTTTGAGGAGTCTAGGCATCTACTTGAGTCTATGATAGGAGATCTTGAAGAGAGGTTGAGAGATTCGAGCAGAGTTAAGTTTGATTTAGAGTCTAGGTTGAAAAGGTTGGATATGATGTTAGGCATCATCCAATGAAAGATGATAGATGTGGTATTAGCTTCGATGATCATGTTGTTCCCATTAACAAAGCCAAAATTATGCATATGAGAGAGCCTTCTAAGAACGTTAGAAAAGGTCAACATTTAGGTAACAGTCCCCGCCATATTTACACTTTCACTCATTGCGATAGGTAGGTTCATCTTAAAAGTTATTGCTACGATCTTAAAAATGCTCCTAGAAAGTCTAAGAACAAATTTTCTTCGGTTACCAAAACCCCTATTCGTCATTACATACCTACTTGGGTTAGGAAACCGGATCTAGAGGCCTTAGGCATTTGTTTTTGGGATTCTTGTACCATTACACGAGCTACTTCTCATGTTAGATCTTATGGTTAAGCGTGTTAGCCGGTTTATCATACTCTAGTCATGTCGTCTAGATATATATTTTGTAGGGTTATGACGTGTATATTTTGTATTTTATCTTTTTCTTTTCTTGATTCATTTTGAGAAAAATACAAAAAGATTTTTGTATTCATTTATTTTTTGAAAAAGTAAAAAGATTTTTCTTATGAACCAAAAATATTTTGAAAAAATCAAAAAGATTTTTGGTTTTTGAGTTTACACTTATTGTATGGCATATTGGTGTTCTTGAACCCCCTACACTTCTCTACTTCCATGTGACTAAAATATTTGGTCATGACTTTAGAATATTAGATTGATCTTAACCATGTGTTTGATGGAGTTGTTTCGAACTTAACTTGTATTTGGATTCGACTATGTATATGCCATTGCACACACATGCACGAGCTTGTTTGAACATTTGACTTCTCATGTACATTTGAGTTTGGTGAGACGTTCTCCTCTCAATCATGTCATCTACGCGCATATACGACTTAAGGCAAGTTACGCATGTAAGAATCGTTGCCCGTGAGATATTTACTATTTATTAAAAAATATGAGTGTACACAAGAAAGAGCTGCGAGTGACAAGTTGACTTATCGTGAAAATCACCATTTAAAAGAGCCCAATAAAAAATTAAGGCATTAAAAAGAGCATATATTGCCAAGAAGGGCCAACAGGATAAGTATAACTTCAAAAGAATATTGCATTAGAAAAGAATAAGTTATATATGTTTATCTTTTGAGGGAGTGTAGTTGAAAATCAATGGGTTTTCACAATGAGTCTTAGGTTGAAAAAGTCGTGTCATGACGCTATTGTTTGGTAGAAACGTCAAAATTCTAGACTTGGGTGCACAATGTTTGTTTAGTTAATTAAGTTCAAGATTTAACGTCACATATGGCTAAACCATAGTTTGATGAAATTTAGCGAACAATTAGAGCTTCTTGAACGTATATATATATGTTTGGGTTATGATTCATCTGTGATGATTCACACCCATTCATTCCATTCCATGTTTAGACACATCTATAACGTATTAAAGTGTAACTCATTTTGATTTTCAGTTGGTATTTTACCTATTTTCTGGTGTGTCAGGTGCTTATTTCAGTGTTTTATCATTTTGGATTGATTTTATACGTTTCAATGCGAGAATTCGAAGTTTTTCAGTGTCGCTAAAAGGAGATGTGAGTCTCATTTAAATAACTTTGGCATTTCGTTCGAAGGATAGTTTCAAACCAGCTTCAAACAAGAAAGATGTTGGTTAGGAAGTTGTAACAACCCTCGATTCTGGGAGGCTCATTTTATACTAATTTTACCGCATAAGGTAATTATATAAAATATGGGGACTGGAGTAAATATTAATTGAATGAATTGAAAGTTAATATTTACTAGATTGATGCATATTTACAGTACGTGGAAGTATATATCATCAGGTCGTATGTTTATATTGTGTCATGTATTTAAAATGACATTTAGGTTTAAATAAGATTGGAACTCAAAATGATTTATAAAATTTCCGGATGCCAGTTAAGAGGGTGTAGTTAGTCTCGGAAGGTGCGAGACAGTCAAAATAAGTGCCATATTGTATTTTTGTGTTTCGGGCACTTTTACCTGGTTTTAGCTTATATGCGTATTTGCGAGTCATTTTAATGTAGAATTAACCACTTAAGTTGGGAGAATTATGTTAAGCCACATTTTTTGTCTTGCCCCTTATTTCATTCCCTCATTTTATGTCTTAAAACATAGAGAGAAAAGGAGAGAAAGAAAGAAGAAGAGAAAAGAGGAGAAAGAAGAGAAAAATGAAGATTGAAGATGGGAGATTGCTTCTACCACCAAGAAATCTGAATTTGCAACCCTAAGGCAAGTTTTCTACTTGCTAATATGTGATTTAAGTTGAATAAATTGTATGATATTTATGTATATTCATTTGGAGATCAAAATGGAATTTATGAAATTTAAACCCTAATCTTAGTTTTGATAATAAAGTTGTGGATTATAATGGTTAATAATCATGTAGGATGATATTGGGTAGATTAAGGATGTTGGATGTGTATAAAGATGGAAGAGATTTGGGTTTGGAGAAAATCTAGGGTTTATAACCCGTAGACCATTCTTGGCCAAATCGCCGGGGCGAATCGATTCGGCCCTAGGGCGAATCGATTCGCTAAGGGGTCATCCTACAGGTCTACCAACCCGAATCGATTCGGGTTAAGGTCGAATCGATTCGGCTGATGCAGAATGTTAAGTTTGTCAACCGAATCAATTCGCTTTTTGGCGAATCGATTCGTTGCCTGGGGAGAATCGATTCGAAATCAGGCTGTTTTTGAGTTGTTCTTCTAACTCAATTTTTATCCTTTTTCTTTAGGATTAGGGCCTAGGAACCTTCTATATTGAAGTAAACTTAGAGTCCTAGAGTGCTAGTTGAGTTCGTTTAGTACCCTACATCAGGAATGGGTTATGTGGGGACTTTTTCGGGGTTATGCCTATTGATGATAGGGCATTCTTTTCTCCTAGTTAACTACTATAAAACTAGGAGATGTAGTGTTATGTTTGGGAGATTTTAGAAGCTCAATTGAGCTAGGTTAACTTTGGCGGTTCATAATAACACCATAAAGGTGTGTTGGGAGAACAAATTGAAAGTTCATTCATTCCTTTGAAGGATGATATTCTTGGGGTTTTAAAATAACACCCTAAAATGTTTGGAGATAATGAATGAGTTTATTTACTCATTTGAGGTTGTAATATGGATATAAGTTATCGTATGGCTCCGGATAATAAGATATACCATTTACAAAAAGTAAATGGTAATGGTTTCGGATAAAATGAAACATATACATGGAATTGAAATAAAATGGAAATGGTATTGATTTTAGTAAATGATAATTTACTTAATCTTGAAAACGGTAAATGATAATTTACTTGATTTTTAAAATGATAAATAAAATGGTTTAAACACACCTCTCTAAATGACATCATAAGGGAAGTCCGCGCGTGAGGTGAAGACCCCTGGCTAATTAATGCAGGGTGGATATAGTCCTAGGCCATGTGAGCGTTTGTGTTGTATATTTTATGCGATGGGTAGGAGATTCTGGGTGTGGTCTTGACTATCCCGCAGGCACATGGCCGCTTCCCGACGTCTTGCGATATAGGTGCCCAGGTTGTCTTATGATAGGCCCTGGAAGATGATGGTCATTTAGGGGCGCGCACAGTGGGAAAACCCGAACGGGCGGTCTTAGAATTCGTTATATGTATATAAATATAACAGTTCATAATCAAGTGGGACTTGATGTATTTGATATGCCATAAAGAGCATGATGAAGTACCACAAAGAGCACATATAAATGCCACAAAGAGCATTTGAAAATGATTATTTTCCTGATAAGGAAAGGATTTCTACAAAATGTAAAAGTGAGATAAAAATGCCATAAAGAGCATAACATCGTGATTTTACATATATTTGCTATTAAGGAAAAAGATATATGAGAAAATTGGTACACATGATAAGTTTTCAGATTAATGTTAATTGTTTTATCTTCCTGCTTAGTTTATGTTTTAAATTGTGTAGTTATATAGTTATATCTCTCATCATGATTCACCATTCATAACTGTCATACTCTTTATTCATCTGGTAATCATATAGAACCGGGCCCTGACCCGTTTACACTTCTTGTTGCATATGCATCTTGTCTCCGCTCAGGTACTCCGCCGCAAGGATGCCTGATTTGAATCCCTATTCTGATGTCCTCGGCGAGCCGTGATGCATTGCGGGTATTACGGGATACATTTGGTATAGACATTTTCATTTTTATTCTAGTTAAGATCAAGTCCTTTATTCGGGCGAGAGGCCCAAGCTTTTGTAAATGTCTAATGAAATGTATTATATAAATTTATTGAATTGTTCAACAATGTTGTATGTATCAGCGGACCGATAACATATTTGGTCCTCTTATTTGTCACTTGTTATTATAGTAATATATATACATCTCTGAGGTTTCCCCTATCTTTTCAGGAATCGGGTTGTTTGTTTTCTTTTATTTACTTTAAATTCAAAAATTTTGGCGACCCGTTTTCTGAAATATTGGGTGGTTATCCTGGATACTCTGTATTTTTTTTGTGATGCTGGGAATGATTCCATTTATGATTCCGTTATATTGGAGTATTGGGCTGGCCACCCCTTATTTTGGTGAGCGGGTTGTCACAGCAATGAGGGGTCATTAGTAGGTCGTTAGAAGTGTGCTTCAAGCGAGGCTCTACTGTTTCAAGTCGATAGAAGCGAGAGTGTGTTGGTTCAAGCGAGGTACATATGTCATTAGAACGAGATTCTCAATGGTTCAAAGGACGTTCTCTTATCATCCGAATGATGCCTAGTTTTCGTTCGAGTGATGTAGATATTTGATTATAGGGTTTTACTATTTCACTTCGATCGTTTACCTTTTTACCTTTTTACTTCATTTTTTGCCTATTTCACTCGTCCGTTTGCCATAGTCAAGGTACATAAGCTTTTGAAAGCTTCATATTCTACTGATTTTTAATCTGGATTGTTGGGATTTTCATCCTGTCATCTCCTATTTCAGGTATTCACTTTTTCCTGAGCTTTTAGTAGAGTTTTTGTCATGTGTTTTGGTTTTTTATTCTAAAAATTGAATGTAAGACTTCTACATACTTATACACCATTTTTAGAGTATTGATTTATTTAGTATGTGAGAAATATCACATGGGATTTTTATTATCAAAAATCATTTTTGGGGGGTTGTTATAGTATATTACATTTTATTTTTATTTTATTATTTTTTAAGTCTGGTTGCCCTACTTTGGTTATGTGTATTCCAAATGACCGAAAAATTATTTTTCTTAGAAAATTTATTTTTCATATTTTTTTTGGATATTTGAGACACGCACACACCATGTTTAGTCGCGTATTTTCTCTACGCATGTCGAGTTTTGGTTTTAGACTGATCATATATTTCTCTGTGCTGCTGTTGTTCTACCTTTCGTGGTGGTTCAATTGGATATTGTATGTAGATAAGGTATTAGCACTCATGTGTTGATTGGTATAGGCCTAGTTCGTTCACATACACTTTCCCATTCCTAGTTCTCTGTCTAGTTTATATATGGCACACGATCAGTGCAGGCGTTCAGTTCATGCTGGACAACTTAATGAGAAGACGACCTCGGCTCGAGCTCGGGCCACTCAGACCAACTGCCCTCGATATTTTGTTAATCAGTGAGTGACTAGGATACAGTATGAGCATTCTTGTTTCCATGGGTTACACATTCGCGTGGTTGTCAGCGAGAGGATGTTAGAGTTACTAATTTTGGACAGTACCATGTCCTCGAGTGGTTAGTAGGTAGAGGATGGGAGGCAATGTTTGAGCTATATAGAGGTATCTATACCGACATCATTCGTGAGTTCTATTTTTGAGCTCTTCGGGCTTCTGCAGGTCTTCAGACCTCCATTCGCGGTGTTACCGTGGTCTTTATCGCCGACCTTATATCTCAGCTATTGCAGATTCCCCTCATTCCAGATGCAGTTTTTACTGATATCATTCTCGACATTCTTGATATTGATGGGGTTATTCGTCACTATTTCAGAGAGGTGCCCCACCGATTTGTTATTCTGTATCATCATAATCTATAACCTTACTACCATTTGCTTAATTTATATTGTGTTTTCTACGTGTTACCCCATGATTAATCATTTACATATTCCATTTGATACCCTCGAATTCATGTATACTGTGAGTTAGGGATGGTCATAGATTTTCCAGCCATCATTTTACATGTCATGTCATTTATTCAGCTCATAGGGCCTACTCCAGTTCATACTGCTCTACCCTACAGTGTCTTGGTTACTCGTATATGCCAGGCTCTCTCTCCAACAGGATGAGGTCGAGCAGTCAGCTATTTCGTCGATAGAGGCAAACACCATTTGTAGGTCTGAGAGTCACTTCCATGAGGCAACGTATTTTGTTCCATATTCTGTCCAATCTTCTTCAAGTGGTGGTTTCATTTCACACCCTTTCGGCCCCTCTCACACTGAGAATACTACCATAGAGTCTAGAGATAGTGCACACGCTGCTGAGCATAGGTATGAGGAGGATAGATAGTTTATGCAGGCTTAGCTGGAGGAGCATCGTCGATTGACAGATATGATGATGGAACGCTTTGAGGAAGGGGCCCAGGAGAGAGTGATTCAACAGTCGCACCTGTCGCATTCTTTGATGAGATGCGTCGTCGAGAGGAGAGTCGCGGTGTAGGGTCCTCCCGACAATGTATAGATGATGGTACTGTTGTGGATGATGATCATGATTCTAACTTTTATTGTTGATTCTGAGGAGATGTGCTTTTTTTGCATTATACTCTGAGACATTAATGTATTCATGACGTATTCATTTTAGTGATATTCAGATATGTTGTATTATTATCTTTTTGGACATTTGTATCGGTTACATGTATTTATTTGGACATGGATGTATGGAGTGTATCAATTATGAGTTATTTTTTATGTGGCCTATTATTTATATTGATGCACTTTGTTCCACATCACTATTTTTTTCCTTCACATATCCATTTACAGCTTGATTATTATCCACTGTCATTTGTATATCCTATTTACCAATATTGAGATTCTGATTATCTATTCATGCTTATCTTGATTTATTCCATTACTTCTAGATATGATGTTCATGTTTAATCTGTCCCATGATTTATCTATTCCAAGCAAAAAAGGGGGAGATATATGTGATGTAGGGGGAGTATTATTGACATTTATTCATATATTTTTATGTTCCTCCACACTTCACTTGTGGTATGTTTGTTTGTTTCGTGTGTGTAGTTATTTGCATAGATTCAGATATTTTGGCTACATCACATTCAGACATTGCTTCGCCATATTTTATTGAGATTTGTCGTGTCCTATTTTTTCATTTTTGGGGGATTATGGGATGGGATAAATGTAGATGCAAAAATCAAGTGCTTAAAGCTTTGATACCACTTTGTCAACACATGGAAGCTCTGATACCAATTTGTAAAGGCAAAATAATTGCAAGGGTGACTTCAAACAAAATATTGGAACACCAATTTTAAATGCGAAAGCCAATTTTAAATTGATTTTATCTTTTTATCCTAATCATGCATCTATGGTGATAAAACGGATAAATCAAATAAGCAAATACGACAAGGCCAAGTTTTTGGAAAAAAATTAGGGTAAAAACCTTTTATTCACTTAAAATTTTACAAGAGAGTCGACTTACAAACTACTTGATATCCTTCACAAGTATAATGCTTTATTCTTTGAAAATCTCTAACGAACAATAACTATGAGCCTAGCAAGAATAACATGACCACATTTCTGCATCAGCCTTAACCTTCGTCTTCAGCAGTGAATCCCCGCAAATATCATAAGTCGGCAATGGAGATCCTCTCCACCAAAGGTGTACGCAAAGATAAAAACTTTCTAGGGTTCTAAACAAATTCAGAAGAAAAATATTTAAGGATGTTTTTTTAAGAATTAAACAAGTGTTTTTCAACACAAAATTTGAAGAACTTTCACAAAAGTTATGCAGAAATTGAGTTGGCAAAAGTCTTGAACATTCTGAACACAAAACAAGTATTTATATAAAACTTAAGGCGATGCCTCATTCGAACGAGATTAACAGGTCGTTCTAACGACATGAGCATGTCGTTCGAACGATGTTGCATCTCTCTTCTAACAACCTAAATAAACTCAAACCGGTAGCATGTCGTTTGATCCAAAATCAATTAGGGCTTCGAACGATAGTGATATAGTTTGAAGAACATAGGAATGCCGTTTGAACGACATAAACGAAAAATTATTTTTTTTATAAAAACTCCGCCTACAGTATCTGAGAAAACATATTTTTGAAACCAAAAAGTTCATGTTCGTTTTTAATAAAAATAAGCATCCCAAAATATAATTATGTAAATTAATTCAAACTCTAAATTGTTTAATACCTTATCGGGATGTTGAGAGGTCTTCAAATTTGGAAATGCTCAAGTTCGATTCGTCTTCTCGGTGTGTGACAATTTGTAACAGTATATGCTAAACTATCCTAAAGCTATGTTATGATAAATCCTAGCAAAATTATTCATACAATAGATTTATTATTTTTGGCTTGACGGCCCAGGTTAGCATTTTACTATTTTTGATTTTGTCTCAAAATAGCCAAAGGGGGGTATTTGTAAGGGCAAATTTTGAATCAAGTCAATTTATTTGTAATTGGCTTAATTTTGGACAAAACTCTTTTGAGTCTAGGCTAGTTATTGAGTCGTGATCCCAGAAAGCCTATAACGTTCAGTGTTAACGATTTTACTGCAAAGCTCTAAAGATGATATCAAGCCATGTTTCGTGCTTTTATATTTCTTCACACATAGTTTATTCTAGATCACACAGGTCTTAATGCTTAGTAAATTATGACATTTAGAATCTTGATTAAGGATGGATGTTTTAAATTAAATTATGTTGGGAATTGAAAAATATTTTTAGAAACGTATTTTAAAATATTTTCTGATTTAGTTTTGTTTTAGAAAATTCGAGGATGATTTTAAAAATTAAATTAATTTTTCATGTCATTCCAACGACATGACATGTGTTTTTCGTTCGAACGAAGAGCTACCTCACAATTTGTGTTTTCATATTTAAGAACTTCTTTCACTCAGAAAATCTAGAAAACTTTTGCAAAAACGTTTTTGCATCTGTTTACAAAAGTTCCCAAGTGTATTCCATCATTCGGAGTTTTTCAAGATCGAATTTGATATTTCCAAAGTTTGTGATCTTGAGTTTGGCACCAAAAAATTGTTCTATCACTTTGAGCAATCTTTTTGTGCGGTGGATTCCATGCATGATGATTACGAAGAAGAATGGATTTCGTCTTCGGATTCATAGAGGTTGCTGAGGCTACGTCGCTGGATACCGAGGTGCACGTGGACTTGTGTACTGTGGACACTTGCATGGGTGGACTCCAACATGGCACTGTAGAGGAGAGGTAGAAGATAAGAAGATGCGTCAAGTCTTGTGGGTGATCGAGTCGTTGAGTAAGACTGTATCTCTCTTTATAACTTTCCATGTCATAGTGATTGTCCGGCTTGGTCATTCGAGGTTTTTTTACTTAGTGGTTTCCTCGTACATCAGCATATCTTGTGTTGATATATTCACTTTATCTTCTTTTTCACTTAGATGCATGCTGTAGGGTTAACAAGATAAAATTAGTAGCTCAAATTGGTTTTCATAAGATAATTTTATGTTCGCTAAAGATTAAATTTGGAAATTCTAAAATATTACATTTTCCTAGAGATATCTGTTCCCCAAGCCATAGGATTGTTTCCTGACCACTATATGTGAGTTTATAGTCTAGTGGGGTAATGTGGTATGGTTATAACCCACGTGTGTATGTCTATGACTGCCTCCAGTTATGTGTTTTCGATTTGGGTTCAGTGGTGAGGTTCTGACCGGTGGTTCAGGTGTGGTACGTGATGTACCTGAAGCTTCATAGCATGATAGGGAATGCATTTACGAGGTCTCAGCTATAGGGATGCGGTTATATGTATATAGTGAGTGATATATATGTATGTGTACGATATGTGATATGTATATATGTATATATGTGTGTTAAATATATACGTGTGAATTAAACGAATGTGTTAACATTGAAACTATAACTAGCATAAAGTTATGTGAATCGGGTAATTATAAGATTAAATTTAGAATTATAATGATATAGCTTATGTGATAGAAAAATGAGAAATGAAGCAAAGTAAAATACGTGTAGCACGGTTGGGGTAGAAGGATAGCGTGTGGGACTAAGTTAAGTGATATTGCTTGTTAGGCGGGGTAGCGTAACTAGGGAACTAAAATGAATGCGTTGGGTGCGCATTAAAGATGAGGGGCGAGATTATCTCTAGTGAGTGCGACACCAGTTTAAATACGAATGATTATGCTTCATTTGCATTAATGCATTTTAAATACTTGCAAAATATATTCAAAAGGTTTTGGGCTCTGATCGGTATAAAAATCTTTTTTTCAAAACTTTTTAGGTTTTCAGCTACAGGGATACCAAGATTAGCTATCCTTTTGGCCAAACGATGCTGCAGTAGCTGTGGATGCCTGTAGGGATTGACTAGACACTTCTATCATTGATATGTAGATAGGATTTTAGTTCAATTATTCATTCGGGCATGTTCACTACACCAAAACTGGCGATTGGTCACGTCCAAAATCCCTGACCAAAGCGGTGGGTCGCGGACTTGGGCTCTGATCATTTTCGTGGGTCGCGGACCAAGTTCGTGACCAAAAAATGGTCACGGTCGAGAGGGGTCACGGCAGATGGTCACGAACTTAGGCCGTAACCCATGTCGTGATGGGTCGCGTCCCTCATCCATGACCCACAACCGTGACAAATTGGTCGCGGCCAAAGTCCGCGACCCACGACCGTGACAAAAAATTTAAAAAAAAATTGGTCGCGGCCCTCATCCGTGACCTACAACCGTGACAAATTAGTCGCGATCAAAGTCTATGACCCACAACCGTGACAAAAAAATAAAAATAAAATGGTCGCGGCCCGAGTCCGTGACCCACAACCGTGACGAAAAAAAATAAAAAAGGTCATGGACAAAGTCCATGACCATATTTAACTATAATTTTAAAAAAATGTATTTTTTTGGTCCAATCCTAAAATTGGGGGTCCTGTGAGTGCACCGTCGATTGCTATGTGTAACGTTGGATGCGTACGAGGTGTTACAAATATTTATTATTGGCAAAACAATAAAAAAATCACAAATTGCGAATCGAGAACGTTGTTAATAAACAAATATATATATAAACTTAAAAATATTACACGTCTTAATAATTCACAGACCAAAAAAAATTGGGCAGAGTTTCCTCTATTTTCTTGACATTCCAAAACCTGTAAATGTAAAACCTGCTTATTATAAAGCCCGCACGACCATAAAACTAAACAATAAAAGCCCGCACGGCTGTAACACATAAAAAACAAAATCCTGAATGTCCATAACATATAAACAATCTTCATGTTGTAAACCATTGCTTCCTTCATTTGTTCCGCGTGCAAAAATCCTACAAATGATAGGATACATAAAAAACAAATTTCAGTAACCAAGTAGTTTTACAAAAAATTTAATCAAGTTGAAAAATTGCATATATGAGTTAAAATTATCAATATTTTTATGCTTAAGTCTAGAAATATGCAAATTACAGTTGTATTCTCAAACCGGGAGTCTCGCGGCTGCGTGGTCTGTTCCTACGAGTAACATTGGTCCCGCAGGAGGTGTTGGTGCCACCCACGGGGCCGTTCGGGGGCTGTTTCGAGTTTTCACCCTCTAACGCCATGTTTTTAAGCCTAAGTCTAGAAATATGTAAATTATCGTCATATTCTCAAACCGGGAGACCCGCGGCTGCGGGGTCAGTTCCTACGAGTTACATTGGTCCCGTGGGAGGTGTTGGTGCCACCCACGGGGACGTTCGGGGGTTGTTTCAAGTTTTCACCCTCTAACGCCATGTTTTGCTTAAGTCTAGAAATATGAAAATTATCGTCGTATTCTCAAACCGGGAGTCTCATGGCTGCGCGGTCAATTACTACGAGTTACATTGGTCCCGTGGGAGGTGTTGTTGCCACCCACGGGACCGTTCGGGGGTTGTTTAGGGTTTTCACTCTCTAACGCCATGTTTTTATGCCTAAGTCTAGAAATATACAAATTAACATCGTATTCTCAAACCGGGAGTCCCGCGGCTGCGCGGTCAGTTCCTACGAGTTACATTGGTCCCGTGGAAGGTGTTGGTGCCACCCACGGGGCCGTTCGGGAGCTGTTTTGAGTTTTTAGCCTCTAACGCCATGTTTTTAAGCCTAAGTCTACAAATATGTAAATTATCGTTGTATTCTCAAACCGAGAGAACCGCGGCTACGGGGTTAGTTCCTCCGAGTTACATTGGTCCCGTAGGAGGTGTTGGTGCCACCCACGGGGCCGTTCGGGGGTTGTTTCGAGTTTTCACCCTCCAATGCCATGTTTTGCTTAAGTCTAGAAATATGCAAATTATCGTCGTATTCTCAAAATGGGAGTCCGCGGTTGTGGGGTCAGTTCATACGAGTTACATTGGTCCCGTGGGAGGTGCTGGGGCCACCCACAGGGCCGTTGGGGGCCGTTTCGGGTTTTCACCCTCTAACGCCATGTTTTTAGGCCTAAGCCTATAAATATGCAAATTATCATCGTATTCTCAAACCGGGAGTCCCGCGGCTGCGCGATCAGTTCCTACGAGTTACATTGGTCCCGTGGGAGGTGTTGGTGCCACCCACGGGGTCGTTCGGGGGCTGTTTCGAGTTTTCACCCTCTAACGCCATGTTTTTAAGCCTAAGTCTAGAAATATGCAAATTATTGTCGTATTCCCAAATCGGGAGTCCCGCGACTGCGCGGTCAGTTCCTACAAGTTACATTCGTCCCGTGGGTGGTGTTGGTGCCACCCACGGGGCCGTTCGGGGGTTGTTTCGAGTCTTCACCCTTTAACGCCATGTTTTGCTTAAGTCTAGAAATACGCAAATTATCGTCGTATTTTCACAACGGGAGTCCCGCGGCTGCGGGGTCAGTTCCTACTAGTTAGATTGGTCTCGTGGGAGGTGTTGGTGCCACCCATGGGGCCGTTCGGGGCTGTTTCGAGTTTTCACCCTCTAACATCATGTTTTTAAGCCTAAGTATAGAAATATGTAAATTATCATCATATTCCCAAACTGGGAGACCCGCGGCTGCGGGGTCAGTCCTACGAGTTACATTGGTCCCGTGAGAGGTGTTGTTGCCGCCCACGGGGTCGTTCGGGGGTTGTTTCGAGTTTTCACCCTCTAACGCCATGTTTTGCTTAAGTCTAGAAATATACAAATTATTATCGTATTCTCAAACCGGGAGTCTCGCGGCTGCGTGGTCAGTTTCTACGAGTTACATTGGTCCCGTGGTAGGTGTTGGGGCCACCCACGGGGCCGTTCGGGGGTTGTTTTGGGTTTTCACCCTCTAACGCCATATTTTTATGCCAAAGTATAGAAATATGCAAATTACCGTTGTATTCTCAAACCGGGAGTCACGCAGCTGCGCGGTTAGTTCCTACGAGTTATATTGGTCCCGTGGGAGGTGTTGGTGCCACCCACGGGGCCGTTCGAAAGCTGTTTCGAGTTTTCACCCTCTAACACCATATTTTTAAGCCTAAGTGTACAAATATGTAAATTATCATCGTATTCTCAAATCGGGAGACCCGCGGCTGCGGGGTCAGTTCCTACGAGTTACGTTGGTCCTATGGTAGGTGTTGGTGCCACCCACGAGGCCGTTTGGGGGTTGTTTCGAGTTTTCAAACTCTAACGCCATGTTTTGCTTAAGTCTAGAAATATGCAAATTATCGTCGTATTCTCAAACCGGGAGTCCCGCAGATGCGAGGTTAGTTCCTACGAGCTACATGGTCCCGTGGGAGGCGTTGGTGCAACCCACGGGGCCGTTCGGAGGCTATTTCGAGTTTTCACCCTCTAACGCCATATTTTTAAGCCCAAATCTAGAAATATACAAATTATCATCGTATTCCAAATCGGGAGTCCCACGACTGCGCGGTCAGTTCCTACAAGTTACATTGATCCCGTGGGAGGTGTTGGTGCCACCCACGGGGCCGTTCGGAGGCTGTTTCGGGTTTTCACCCTCTAACGCCATGTTTTTAGGCCTAAGTCTAGAAATATACAAATTATCATCGTATTCTCAAATCGGGAGTCACGCGGCTGCAAAGTCAGTTCCTACGAGTGATATTGGTCCCGTAGGAGGTGTTGGTGCCACCCACGGGGCCTTTCGGGGGCTGTTTCGGGTTTTCACCCTCTAACGCCATGTTTTTAAGCCTAAGTCTAAAAATATGCAAATTATCATTGTATTCTAAAATCGAGAGTCCCGCGGCTGTGGGGTCAGTTCCTACGAGTTATATTAGTCCGTGGGAGGTGTTGGTGCCACCCATGGGACGTTCGGGTGCTGTTTCGGGTTTTCACCCTCTAACGCCATGTTTTTAAGCCTAAGTCTAGAAATATACAAATTATCATTGTATTCCAAAACCGAGAAACCCGCGGCTGGTCGGTCAGTTCCTACAAGTTACATTGATCCCGTAGGAGGTGTTGGTGCCACCCACGGGGCCGTTCGGGGGTTGTTTCGAGTTTTCACCCTCTAACGCCATGTTTTGCTTAAGTCTAGAAATATGCAAATTATCGTCGTATTCTCAAATCGGGAGTCCCACAGATGCGGGGTCAGTTCCTACGAGCTACATGGTCCCGTGGGAGGCGTTGCTGCCACCCACGGGGCAGTTTGGGGGCTATTTCGAGTTTTCACCCTTTAATGCCATGTTTTTAAGCCTAAGTCTAGAAATATGCAAATTATCATCGTATTCTCAAACCGGGAGTCCCACGACTGCGCGGTCAGTTCCTACGAGTTACATTGGTCCCGTGGGAGGTGTTGGTGCCACCCACGGGGCCGTTCGGGGGCTGTTTCGGGTTTTCACCCTCTAACGCTATGTTTTTAGTCCTAAGTCTAGAAATATATAAATTATCATCGTATTCTCAAATTGGGAGTCCCGCGGTTGTACAATTAGTTCCTACGAGTGACATTGGTCCCGCAGGAGGTATTGGTGCCACCCACGGGGCCGTTCGGGGGCTGTTTCGGGTTTTCACCCTCTAACGCCATGTTTTTAATCCTAAGTCTAAAAATATACAAATTATCATTGTATTCTAAAACTGGGAGTCCCGGTGTTGTGGGGTCAGTTCCTACGACTTACATTGGTCCCGTGGGAGGTGTTGGTGCCACCCACGGCGACGTTCGGGTGCTGTTTTGGGTTTTCACCCTCTAACGCCATGTTTTTAAGCCTAAGTCTAGAAATATATAAATTATCATCGTATTCTCAAACCGGGAGTCTCGTGACTGCTCGGTCAGTTCCTACGAGTTACATTGGTCCCGTGGGAGGTGTTGGTGCCACCCATAGGGCCGTTCAGGGGCTGTTTCAAGTTTTCACCCTCTAACGCCATGTTTTGCTTAAGTCTAGAAATATGCAAATTATCGTTGTATTATAAAACCAGGAGTCCCGCGGCTGAACGGTCAGTTCTTACGAGTGACATTGGTCCCGTGGGAGGTGTTCGTGCCACCCACGGGGCCATTCGGGGCTTGTTTCGAGTTTTCACCCTCTAACGCCATGTTTTTAAGCCTAAGTCTAGTAATATGGAAATTATCATCGTATTCCCAAACCGAGAGTCCCGCGATTGCACGGTCAGTTCCTACGAGTTACATCGGTCCCGTCGGAGGTGTTGATGCCACCCACGGGGTCGTTCGGGGGCTATTTCAGGTTTTAACCCTCTACCACCATATTTTTAAGCCTAAGTCTAGAAATATACAAATTACCATCGTATTCTCAAACCGGGAGTTCCCCGACTGCGCGGTCAGTTCCTACGAGTTACATCGGTCCCGTGGAAGGTGTTGGTGCCACTCACGGGGTCGTTCGGGGCATGTTTCGGGTTTTCACCCTCTAACGCCACGTTTTTAAGTCTAAGTATAGAAATATGCAAATTATCTCCGTATTCCCAAACCAGGAGTCCCGCGGCTGCGCGGTCACTTCCTACGAGTTACATTGGTCCCGTGGGAGGTGTTGGTGCCACCCACGTGGCCGTTTGGGGGTTATTTCAGGTTTTCACCCTCTAACGCCATATTTTTTAGCCTGAGTCTAGAAATATGCAAATTATCATCGTATTCTCAAATTGGGAGTTCCGCGGCTACAGGGTCAATTCCTACGAGTTATATTGGTCCCGTGGGAGGTGTTGGTGCCACCCACGTGGCCATTTGGGTGTTGTTTCAGGTTTTCAACCTCTAACGCCATGTTTTTAAGCCTAAGTCTAGAAATATGCAAATTATCGTCGTATTCTCAAACCGAGAGTCCCACGGCTGAGCGATCAGTTCCTACAAGTGACATTGGTCCCATGGGAGGTGTTGGGGCCACCCACGGGACCATTCGGGGGCTGTTTTGGGTTTTCACCCTCTAACGCCATGTTTTTAAGCCTAAGTCTAGAAATATGTAAATTATCATCGTATTCTCAAATCAGGAGTCCCGCGGCTGCGCGGTCAGTTCTTACGGGTTACATTGGTCCCGTGGGAGGTGCTGGGGCCACCCACTGGGCCGTTCGGGGGCTGTTTCGAGTTTTCACCCTCTAACGCCATGTTTTTAGGCCTAAGTCTATAAATATGCAAATTATCGTCGTATTCTCAAACCGAGAGTCCCGGGACTGCGTGATCAGTTCCAACAAGTTACATTAGTCCCGTGGGAGGTGTTGGTGCCACCCACGGGGCCGTTCGGGGATGTTTTGTGTTTTTACCCACTAACACCATGTTTTTAAGCCTAAGTCTATAAATATGCAATTTATCATCGTATTCTCAAATCGGGAGTCCCACGGTTGCGCGGTCAGTTTCTACAAGTAACATTGACTCGTGGGAGGTGTTAGTACCACCCACGGGGCCGCTCGGGGGCTGTTTCGAGCTTTCACCCTCTAATGCCATGTTTTAAGCCTAAGTCTAGAAATATGCAAATTATTATCGTATTCTCAAACCGAGAGTCCTGCGGCTGTGCGGTCAGTTCCTACGAGTTATATTGGTCCCGTGGGAGGTGTTATTGCCACCCACGGGGCCGTTCGGGGGTTGTTACGGGTTTTCAACCTCTAACGCCATGTTTTTAAGCCTAAGTCTAGAAATATGCAAATTATCGTCGTATTCTCAAATCGGGAGTCCTGTGGCTACGTGGTCAGTTCCTACGAGTTACGTTAGTCCCGTGGGTACTGTTAGTGCCACCCACGGGGCTGTTCGGGGGTTGTTTTGGGTTTTCACCCTCTAACGCCAATGTTTTAAGCCTAAGTCTAGAAATATGAAAATTATCATCGTATTCTCAAATCGGGAGTCCCGCGGCTGCGCGGTGAGTTCCTACGAGTTACATTGGTCCCGTGGGACGTGTTGGTGCCACCCACGGGGTCGTTCGAGGGTTGTTTCGGGTTTTCACCCTCTAATGTCATGTTTTTAAGCCTAAGTCTATAAATATGCAAATTATCGTCGTATTCTCAAACCGGGAGTCCCGCGACTGCGGTGTCAGTTCCTACGAGTTACATTGGTCCCAGAGGAGGTGTTGGTACCACCCACGGAGGCCATTCGGGGGTTGTTTCGGGTTTTCACCCTCTAACGCCATGTTTTTAATCCTAAGTCTAGAAATATGACAATTATCGTCATATTCTCAAACCGGGAGTATCGCGACTGCGCGGTTAGTTCCTACGAGTTACATTGGTCCCGTGGGAGGTGTTGGTGCCACCCACGGGGCCGTTCGGGGGCTGTTTCGAGTTTTCATCCTCTACTGCCAGGTTTTTAAGCCTAAGTCTAGAAATATGCTGTAATACCCCGCATTTTTATCGATATTTATTTATGGGATTAATTAAATTAAATGTGAATTAATTGAGAATTAATCCGGATAAAATACTAATGAGATGTGAGTTGGTATTTGATTATAATGTGTATATATGGCAATATATGAATATTGGAAATATTAAAATTGTCGCGAGATTGAAATACGGCAATATGGGAAATTTTGTTGGGACGCGTGTGACAGTCGCGTCAGAAATGTAATTATTTTTAATTAAAAAGTGAATTTTATTTTTATCAACCGTATGGTCATTTTGAGTGCGCCAACGAGTCCGGAAGGGTCGAGATAGTCAGAAAACACTAGCCGGGGGTTTAGTTTGGGTCCCGGGGCATTATTGGGCCATACCGGTAACTTAAAAGGGCATTTTTGTAATTTAGAAATTTAGGGAATTAAAACCCACGAAAATTAGAATTAATATTTATCATTTTAATAGGGTAACTAAGGCCATTACCAGCATTTTACAACTTAGAGGGCTACGGGAGTTATAGGAAAAGTTAGAAGAGGTTCCCAAAGAGAAAACCATAACCACCATCTTCAACCTTCAACCTTGGGAGAAATCTGGAGAGAGGGAAGTGGACAACCTTCAACCTTCAACAAGAAATTCAGAAGAACAATCTAAGGGAAGTGGTTTAATTACATTATTTACAATGAATGCTTCTTCCATGCGTAGAAAGTTATATAATTGATTTGTTTTGGGAGAATGACAAAACCCATGAAATTGGAATTAGAAACCATGTTTTGATAAAGAGATTGTATGTATATCTGTGTTTGGATGATTATACTGTTGGAAATACATCTTTCATGTTACAAAAACGAATTTAATTATAGATATTGATGACTTTAATTTTCTAGGGTTCATACTCATAAGGTTTGGGGGAAAATTGGGAGATTTGATAATTGGGTGTTGTTTAGGATGAATTGACCCCATAACTATGTTAAAATACGACCTAAATATGTTTAGGGATGTTTAGAAACCTCAAACTACTATTGGAACGATGTTTAGATGAGATTATAGGTGAAGAGAATTGGGAAAAACGTAATAGGAATATTCTGGGCTCGAAACTGTCACCTCGTTAGAAGGCCTGCCCAGGTCGTTCGAACGAGCTCGTTCGAACGAGCTTCTAACGAATTGACAGTTTGCCTTCTAATGAGTTGGATGTTCATTAGATTCCCCTATCGTTTGAACGAACTCTCGTTCGAACGAGACTTCTAATGAGTTTACAGATTGGCCTTTTTGGCCTGATTTGATTTTTAAGGTCCCGTAACCTGGTTTAATTGTAGAGATAACATTCCTTTGATGAATAATTGATATAATTGATATAGTTGGGATATTTGGGATATATTGAGGAGTAAAAATATCTAAGAGTGGTTTGAACCAAATGATAATTGTGGATTAGGACGCGAATGAATAATCACGTTGTGAGAATAATTGGTGATTTAATTACATACGAACCGAACATATGAATTGCGTAACATTATAAGTTGGTATAAGAATGAGAAGCATACCACAAAGAAATTATGGTAATTACTAAGATGTGTGCATGCTTAGTATATGTATATGATTTTATGTGTATGACATACCTACCATACTTGCTATCACGAGAGGTTTACGCTCGCTTAGGGCCATCTAATCTTTGTGTGCCCAGATTTAGATTGGTACCTTAAGAACATAATACTAGAATGACTTATTTGTAAGTAAATAAGTCAGCTGACTGTGGAGCGTAGGTATGTACGTGACCCATGGATATGTTGAATTATGTTCGCCTCCATTTTTTGTGTTGTGCTTATTCTAACAATTCCTGAGAGATTCGGAATTTGTAATCCTTATGTACGTGATGTACCGGGATGGATAGCAGAGTATGTGTGCACCACAGCTTAGCCTCGGGGTGCTTGAATTGTACATTTATGATGTGAATAATATACGGTTAATTGAAAAGGAAATGTTATGTTTAATTGCTAGTATAAGTGTAGTAACGTCTTGATAAAGATAAAAAGGGAAAACCTGCTGTGAATTGTTTTGCTAATAATTGAGAATCCGAGTTTAAGTAAAGCCACCTATTTAATTGATAACGTTGGGAATTTATATTGTGAATCAAGTAGAAAGGTTATAACTTATGACGGTTCAGTTAGAGATGAATGTCACTTAGATGGGTGCGGTACGTTAGGAGTGCACAATTAGACGAGAGGTGAGAATTTCATGTGAGTGCACGTCCTAACATGTATTTTGCATTCATTGTTTTAATGTTATTAAAGCACTTGTTGTTTTTAAAATATTCTCCACATTCGGGCTCTGACCCGTTTGCTTTCAAATCTACTTTTTGTAAAAACCTTTTAGGTGCCCAGCCATAAGGACACCATGCATAGGATTTCCATTCAGGTGACGAGGTGTAGCTGTTGTGGAAGTTACAGGGTCTTGATATTAGACGCCTCATTTTCTAGTCTTGACTCCATATTCAGTTTCATCATTTGTAGGGCATGTCGCCCATTTCTATTAGAGACATTTCTTATTTCAGTTATTCAGATCTTTGGCATGTAATTAATTCAGGATACACTGTTTTATTTATTTCAGTTGTGGGATTGTTGTGAGGAGTTTTCCTCCGGACTTACTATTATTTGTTGGTTACCTTATTGAGACTTTATGGTGTATGGTGATGTTATTCTTTTACATTTCATTTATCGCATGTTAATCAGATTTAATTTAAAATTTGACAACTTACTTTTTTAAATACTAGGTGGTTAGTAATCATTAAATGTTTTCGACAGTGATGCTATTAACTGAAGCAACTTAGCATTTTGTATTAATTTAATAAAGGAGTAGCTACCCGATATTTAATTAGTCGGGGTGTCACAGGTGGTATCAGAGCATCAGGTTCTAGTGTCCTTTAGGATCTGTACGGCTTATTATGTTTCCGCTGAGCTTTCTTTGATGTAGAGCCCTATATTTTAGGACTGTTGTATTCCTTTATGTATGCTTCGGTCTTCAGCTATTTTGGGTTTATAACTGCGAACTTATAGACCTTACTCTTATTTCAGATGCCTCCACGACGTGCACCACGGGTTCCTAGGGATGCACAGCCAAGGCCCCAGCCAGCTCCAGTACAGGGCACCATGAATGCCGTCGAGGTTGCAGCCATTGTAGCCCAAGCGGTAAATGCCTCTCTCGCCGTTGTACAGCAGGCACCACCCCAGGTGCCAGTAGTCGCGCCAGTTCAGGCACATGCATTTTTGTCTGCTTGGGAATGCGTACGTGATGCTTTTCAGAAAGAACGCCCACTGGAGTTCGCAGGTAGCTCCGATGTTGTGGTTTCAAGTCAGTGGAGGAAAGATATTCAGAGGTACTTGAGGATGTATGAGTGCACCGATGTTCAGAGGCAGGTACTAGCTACTTTCAAGATAGTGGGATATGCATTGCAGTGGTGGGAATCTATTACCACCGTGGAGGAGAGAGATACTCTCACTATACAGGAGTTCTGGGTGCGGTTCGACCGCAAATATTTTCCGTCAGCTATTCACAAGGAAATGAGGAGGAAGTTGATGAACCTCAGATAGGAGGAAAGGACTGTGGCCGAGTATGAGGCCGAATTCACTAATCTACTGAATATTGTTCCGGATGAAATACCTACAGAGGAGAAGAAGATCCAGAAGTTCACCGATGGATTGACATGGAGGATCCGTCAGCATTTATTGGGGAACCTCTAGTTGGCCACTTATTCTGACGTGGTTAACGCTGCACTGCTCCATTGCCAGGACCCCCGCTTTCACTTAACAGAGGGGAAGTGATCAGGAGAGTCCAGCCATCAGGGCAGGACTGGAGGAAATGGTGCCAGTGGTGCACAATCTACTCAGGGGAAGAGGCAGGGTGACCAGGGTTCCCAGCAGGGGGATCATAAGAGGTTCAGATCGGGAAATTTTAGGCACGGACAGGGAGGTTTTAGGCAGGGCCATCAAGGTCCGAACGGCCATCAGGGCTAGCAGGGGCAGAATGGTCAACAGCAGTTTCAGCAGGGCCAGGGGAGGAATGGTAACGGCCACCAAGGCCGAGGGAAGCAGGGACAGAGAGGGGGGAACTTCCAGGGGAAGTGTTTCATTTGTGGTAAGATTGGCCACAAACGTCAGGATTGTCCTGATAAGCACAAAACCCCACAGCAGCAGCAGCAGGGTGCTCGACACGAGCCGTAGAGGCCTATGTTTCCCGTCGCCCTCCCAGCACCACAGATGGCAGCATTACCTCCCATTCCAGCAGTCCTAGTTCAGCAGGGACAGCTTCAGTATGGGAGAGTGTATCAGCTCCAGCAGGTCGCAGCCCCACAGAATCCACCAGCCGTTGAGGGTACGTTCTTTATTCAGGGGACTCTGGGGCGTATTTTATTTGACACGGGGGCTACACATTGTTTCATTGCTATGAGATTTGCACGCACCATTGGGTTGTTAGACACCGCTGAGAGTATGGTTACTTGTGTAGATTCACCGTTGAGTAGGGGTTCCGTGATTTCTCTTATTTGTAGAGGTGTGGGCATAGATATCGGGAGGTTTACTTTACCCGCTGATATGTTAGTGTTAGAGATGTCCGAGTATGATGCCATTATTGGTATGGATTGGCTTGTTGCGTACCGAGCCATGATTGACTGTTTTAGTAGGAGTATTATCTTTTCCATTCCCGGGCAGGAGATGTTTTTAGTGGCGATGCCTCGTCCTGAGGGAGGATCGTCCACTCATTTGTACTATATAGAGGAGGAGACCTCTAAGGAAGTGGTGATACCACTTGATTCGATTTCGGTTGTTTGAGAGTTTGTCGATGTATTTCAGGATATACCTGGATTACCTCTGAGTAGAGAGATAGATTTTGTGATCGATTTGACACCGGGCACTCGGCCTATTGCCCGCGCACCTTACCGTATGGCTCCAGCTGAGATGAGAGAGTTACGGGATCAGATTGAGCAGTTGTTGGGTCAGGGGTTTATCCGGAGGAGTACTTCGCCGTGGGGTGCCCCTGTGTTATTTGTAAAGAAGAGGGATGGATCGTTGAGGTTATGTGTAGATTACCGGGAGTTGAATAAAGTCACGATACGGAATAAGTATTCGTTGTCCCGAATCGATGACTTATTCGACCAGCTGAGAGGAGCATCTTTCTTTTCAAAGATTGATTTGCGATCGGGATACCATCAGTTGCGTATAAGGGAGGAGGACGTCTCGAAGACTGCTTTCTTAACGAGATATGGTTCCTACGAGTTTCGGGTTATGCCTTTTGGTTTGACCAATGCTCCAGCCGTGTTTATGGATTTGATGAATAGGGTGTTCAGAGAGTTCCTAGATCAGTTCGTCATTGTCTTCATTGATGATATTCTGGTTTACTCCCAGACAGAGGAGAAGCACGCCGAGCATTTGAGGCAGGTTTTGCACACACTACGTCAGAACGAGCTGTATGAAAAATATGAGAAGTGCAGGTTTTGGCTGAAGGAGGTTCAGTTTTTAGGGCATATTATTTTCGAACGGGGGATATCTGTTGATCCGGGGAAGGTATCTGCGGTGAGGGAGTGGGGGCAACCCACGACACCGATTGAGATCCGTAGTTTCTTGGGCTTATCAGGATACTACAGGAGGTTTATTCGGGGTTTCTCCAAGATAGCGGGTCCCATGACACATCTGACTCGTAAGGGTGTGCCATTCATCTGGAGTGATGCCTGTCAGTTGGCATTCGATGAGTTGAAGGACAAATTGACCTCAGCACCTGTGTTAGCATTGCCGAGATCGGGAGTTGAGTATCTAGTTTACACCGATGCGTCCTTATAAGGACTTGGAGGTGTATTGCAGCAGGAGAGTCAGGCCATAGCTTATGCTTCCCGTAAGCTTAAGCCTCACGAGAAGAATTACCCCACTCATGACTTGGAGTTAGCGGCAGTTGTATTGTCCCTTCGGATTTGGAGACATTACCTTTTGGTGGAGAAGTTTCGATTGTTCACGGACCACAAGTCCCTACAGTACCTATTCACGCAGAAAGAGTTGAATATGCGGCAGCGAAGGCGGCTTGAGTTTGTGAAGGATTATGAGTTTGATATCCAATATCACCAGGGGAAGGCTAACGTGGTAGCAGACGCGTTGAGCCGTAGGCCAGTAGATGAGGTGGCAGAGGTGTGGAAGGCTAAGTGGAAAGAGTTGGGACACCAGGATGCAGTGGCCCGATCATTCATGTCGGTGATGACTGTTACACCGCAGATTGTCACGAAGGTGGTAAAGGCACAGGCAAATGACTCGTTCTGTCAGGAGCAGATAGTTCGATTACTAGCAGAAGGAGTCGGGTCCTATACCATTAGCTCCGATGGAGGATTACGCTTCAATGGGAGACTGGTAGTTCCGAAAGGGGAGGAATTACGACCCGAGGTGATGGCAGAGTCGCATGGCTCACGGTTCGCGGTACATCCCGGTGGGGACAAAATGTACCAAGACATGAGGCGTCAGTATTGGTGGAGCGGGATGAAGAGAGATATTGCCGTGTTTGTTTCTAAATGTGCCACTTGTCAGCTGGTAAAAGTGGATCATCAGAGATCGGCAGGACTTCTACAGCCATTAGAGGTCCCGATGTGGATGTGGGAGAGCATATCCATGGATTTTATCACGGGGTTGCCTACGTCACAGAGAGGTCACGACTCCATTTGGGTAATTGTGGATAGGTTGACCAAAGTTGCTCATTTTCTACCCGTAAGGACAGACTACACTACGGGACAGTATGCCCAACTTTTTATTGCAGAAATAGTGAGACTTCACGGTGTGCCCCTAAATATCGTGTCTGACCGAGACAAGATATTTGTTTCACGATTTTGGGAGAGTTTTCAGGAGGCCATGGGCACGGAATTGCGGTTGAGTACGGCATATCACCCGCAGACCGATGGGCAAACCGAGCGTACAAATCAGATGTTGGAGGACATGTTGCCTATGTGCATCATTGATTTCGGAGGTGGATGGGAGCAGTATCTTCCACTGGTGGAGTTTGCTTACAACAACTCCTACCAGTTCACCATTGGCATGGCTCCATTTGAGGCGTTGTACGGTAGACCTTGTCGTTCCCCAGCATGTTGGTTGGAGATGGGGGACAACAAACTACTTGGGTCGGAAGTGATTCAGGATACTTCGACAAGGATAGAATTGATACGGAGTCGCGTTCGGGTAGCTCAAGATCGGCAGAAGAGCTATGCTGATGCGAAGAGGGTCTTCAGGGAGTTCCAAGTGGGGGACCAGGTTTTACTCAGAGTATCTCCTATGAAGGGGATTATGCGATTTGGGAAGAAGGGGAAGTTGGCACCGAGATACGTGGGACCATTTCCTATCATCGAGCGGATTGGGTCTGTTGCGTATAGACTTGGATTACCGGAGCATTTACACAGGATTCATGATGTGTTTCATATTTCCTCGTTAAGGAAATATCTTAGAGATGATTTAGCTCATTCTCACATTGCTTTGGAGGACATCGATCTCCAGCCCGATAGTTCCTACGAGGAGGCGACGATTGCTATATTGGACCGAAGTGAGCGGAAATTGCAGTCAAAGATAGTTCCGCTAGTATGTGTTCAGTGGCGGCATCATAATGCCGAGGAGTCCACATGAGAGCGCGAGGATAAGATGCGCGAACGTTATCCAGAGTTGTTTTTACCAGGTACTTTTTAGTTCCGAATTTCGGGACGAAATTCTGTTATTAGGGGGGAAGTATGTAATACCCCGCATTTTTATCGATATTTATTTATGGGATTAATTAAATTAAATGTGAATTAATTGAGAATTAAGCCGGATAAAATACTAACGAGATGTGAGTTGGTATTTGATTATAATGTGTATATATGGCAATATATGAATATTGGAAATATTAAAATTGTCGCGAGATTGAAATACGGCAATATGGGAAATTTTGTTGGGACGCGTGTGACAGTCGCGTCAGAAATGTAATTATTTTTAATTAAAAAGTGAATTTTATTTTTATCAACCGTATGGTCATTTTGAGTGCGCCAACGAGTCCGGAAGGGTCGAAATAGTCAGAAAACACTAACCGGGGGTTTAGTTTGGGTCCCGGGGCATTATTGGGCCATACCGGTAACTTAAAAGGGCATTTTTGTAATTTAGAAATTTAGGGAATTAAAACCCACGAAAATTAGAATTAATATTTATCATTTTAATAGGGCCACTAAGGCCATTACCAGCATTTTACAACTTAGAGGGCTACGGGAGTTATAGGAAAAGTTTAGAAGAGGTTCCCAAAGAGAAAACCATAACCACCATCTTCAACCTTCAACCTTGGGAGAAATCTGGAGAGAGGGAAGTGGACAACCTTCAACCTTCAACAAGAAATTCAGAAGAACAATCTAAGGCAAGTAGTTTAATTACGTTATTTACAACGAATGCTTCTTCCATGCGTAGAAAGTTATATATTTGATTTGTTTTGGGAGAATGACAAAACCCATGAAATTGGAATTAGAAACCATGTTTTGATAAAGAGATTGTATGTAGATCTGTGTTTGGATGATTATACTATTGGAAATACATCTTTCATGTTACAAAAATGAATTTAATTATAGATATTGATGACTTTAATTTTCTAGGGTTCATACTCATAAGGTTTGGGGGAAAATTGGGAGATTTGATAATTGGGTGTTGTTTAGGATGAATTGACCCCATAACTATGTTAAAATACGACCTAAATATGTTTAGGGATGTTTAGAAACCTCAAACTACTATTGGAACGATGTTTAGATGAGATTAGAGGTGAAGAGAATTGGGAAAAACGTAATAGGAAAATTCTGGGCTCGAAACTGTCACCTCGTTAGAAGGCCTGCCCAGGTCGTTCGAACGAGCTTCTAACGAGTTGATAGTTTGCCTTCTAACGAGTTGGATGTTCGTTAGATGCCCCTGTCATTCGAACGAACTCTCGTTCGAACGAGACTTCTAACGAGTTGACAGATTGGCCTTTTTGGCCTGATTTGATTTTTAGGGTCTGGTAACCTGGTTTAACTGTAGAGATAACATTCCTTTGATGAATAATTGATATAGTTGGGATATTTGGGATATATTGAGGAGTAAAAATATCTAAGAGTGGTTTGAACCAAATGATAATTGTGGATTAGGACGCGAATGAATAATCACGTTGTGAGAATAATTGGTGATTTAATTACATACGAACCGAACATATGAATTGCGTAACATTATAAGTTGGTATAAGAATGGGAAGCATACCATAAAGAAATTATGGTAATTACTAAGATGTGTGCATGCTTAGTATATGTATATGATTTTATGTGTATGACATACCTACCATACTTGCTATCACGGGAGGTTTACGCTCGCTTAGGGCCATCTAATCTTTGTGTGCCCGGATTTAGATTGGTACCTTAAGAACATAATACTAGAATGACATATTTATAAGTAAATAAGTCAGCTGACTGTGGAGCGTAGGTATGTACGTGACCCATGGATATGTTGAATTATGTTCGCCTCCATTTTTTTTGTTGCGCTTATTCTAACAATTCCTGAGAGATTCGAAATTTGTAATCCTTATGTACGTGATGTACCGGGATGGATAGCAGAGTATGTGTGCACCACAGCTTAGCCTCGGGGTGCTTGTATTGTATATTTATGATGTGACTAATATACGGTTAAATGAATAGCAAATGTTATGTTTAATTGCGAGTATAAGTGTAGTAACGTCTTGATAAAGATAAAAAGGGAAAACCTGCTGTGAATTGTTTTGCTAATAATTGAGAATCCGAGTTTAAGTAAAGCCTCCTATTTAATTGATAACGTTGGGAATTTATATTGTGAATCAAGTAGAAAGGTTATAACTTATGACGGTTCAGTTAGAGATGAATTTCACTTAGATGGGTGCGGTACGTTAGGAGTGCACAATTAGACGAGAGGTGAGAATTTCATGTGAGTGCACGTCCTAACATGTATTTTGCATTCATTGTTTTAATGTTATTAAAACACTTGCTGTTTTTAAAATATTCTCCACATTCGGGCTCTGACCCGTTTGCTTTCAAATCTACTTTTTGTAAAAACCTTTTAGGTGCCCAGCCACAAGGACACCATGCATAGGATTTCCATTCAGGTGACGAGCTGTAGCTGTTGTGGAAGTTACAGGGTCTTGATATTAGACGCCTCATTTTCTAGTCTTGAATCCATATTCAGTTTCATCATTTGTAGGGCATGTCGCCCATTTCTATTAGAGACATTTCTTATTTCAGTTATTCAGATCTTTGGCATGTAATTAATTCAAGATACACTGTTTTATTTATTTCGGGTGTGGGATTGTTGTGAGGAGTTTTCCTCCGGACTTACTATTATTTGTTGGTTACCTTATTGAGACTTTATGGTGTATGGTGATGTTATTCTTTTACATTTCATTTATCGCATGTTAATCAGATTTAATTTAAAATTTGACAACTTACTTTTTTAAATACTAGGTGGTTAGTAATCATTAAATGTTTTCGACAGTGATGCTATTAACTGAACCAACTTGGCATTTTGTATTAATTTAATAAAGGAGTAGCTACCCGATATTTAATTAGTTGGGGTGTCACAGGTGGTATCAGAGCATCAGGTTCTAGTGTCCTTTAGGATCTGTACGGCTTATTATGTTTCCGCTCAGCTTTCTTTGATGTAGAGCCCTATATTTTAGGACTGTTGTATTCCTTTATGTATGCTTCGCTCTTCAGCTATTTTGGGTTTATAACTGCGAACTTATAGACCTTACTCTTATTTCAGATGCCTCCACGACGTGCACCACGGGATCCTAGGGATGCACAGCCAGGGCCCCAGCCAGCTCCAGTACAGGGAACCATGAATGCCACCGAGGTTGCAGCCATTGTAGCCCAAGCGGTAAATGTCGCTCTCGCCGTTGTACAGCAGGCACCACCCCAGGCGCCAGTAGCCGCGCCAGTTCAGGCACATGCATTCCCGTCTGCTTGGGAACGCGTACGTGATGTTTTTCAGAAAGCACACCCACTGGAGTTCGCAGGTAGCTTCGATGTTGTGGTTTCAAGTCAGTGGAGGAAAGATATTCAGAGGCACTTGAGGATGTATGAGTGCACCGATATTCAGAGGCAGGTACTAGCTACTTTCAAGCTAGTGGGATCTGCATTGCAGTGGTGGGAGTCTATTACCACCGTGGAGGAGAGAGATACTCTCACTATACAGGAGTTCTGGGTGCGGTTCGATCGCAAATATTTTCCGTCAGCTGTTCACACGGAAATGAGGAGGAAGTTGATGAACCTCAGACAGGAGGGAAGGATTGTGGCCGAGTATGAGGCCGAATTCACTAATCTACTGAATATTGTTCCTGATGAAATACCGACAGAGGAGAAGAAGATCCAAAAGTTCACTGATGGATTGACATGGAGGATCCGTCAGCATTTGTTGGGGAACCTCTCATTGGCCACTTATTCTGACGTGGTTAACGCTGCACTGCTCCATTGCCAGGACCACCGCTTTCACTTGACAGAGGGGAAGCGATCAGGAGAGTCCAGCCATCAGGGCAGGACTGGAGGAAATGGTGCCAGTGGGGCACAATCTACTCAGGGGCAGAGGCAGGGTTACCAGGGTTCCCAGCAGGGGGATCATAAGAGGTTCAGATCGGGAAATTTCAGGCACGGACTGGGAGGTTTTAGGCAGGGCCATCAAGGTCCAAACGGCCAGCAGGGCCAGCAGGGGCAGAATGGTCAACAGCAGTTTCAGCAGGGCCAGGGGAGGAATGGTAACAGCCACCAAGGCCAAGGGCAGCAGGGACAGAGAGGGGGGAACTTCCAGGGGAAGTGTTTCATTTGTGGAAAGATTGGCCACAAACGTCAGGATTGTCCTGATAAGGGCAAGACCCCTCTAACACCATGTTTTTAAGCCTAAGTCTAGAAATATACAAATTATCATCGTATTCTCAAACTGGGAGTCCCGCGACTGCGCGGTCAGTTCCTACGAGTTACATCGGTCCCGTGGGAGGTGTTGGTGCCACCTACGGTTCCATTCGGGTGTTGTTTCGGGGTTTCACCCTCTAACGCCATATTTTTAAGCTTAAGTTTAGAAATATATAAATTATCGTCGTATTCTCAAACCGGGAGTCCCGCGGCTGCGCGATCAGTTCTTACGAGGTACATTGGTCCCGTGGAAGGTGTTGGTGACACCCATGGGGCCGTTCGGGGGATTTTCGAGTTTTCAACCTCTAACGCCATGTTTTTAAGCCTAAGTCTAGAAATATGCAAATTATCGTCTTATTCTCAAACCGGGTGTCCCGCGACTGCGCGGTCAGTTCCTACGATTTACATTGGTTCCATGGGAGGTGTTGGTACCACCCACGGGGCCGTTCGATGGCTGTTTCGGGTTTTCACCCTCTAATGCAATGTTTTTAAGCCTAAGTCTAGAAATATGCAAATTATCATTGTATTCTCAAACCGAGACTCCCATGGCTACGCGATCTGTTCCTACAAGTTACATTGGTCCCGTGGGAGGTGTTGGTACTAGGGGTGGCCGTAGGCCGGGCCTGGGCAGGCCCGGTCGGGCTCGGGCCGGGCTTGAAAAATTAAGTGTTATCCCAAGCCCGCTCGGGCCTAGATCAGGCCTTATTATGTAATCCCAAGCCCGCCCAGATTTGAAAGCTCTTTACCCAGGCCCGCCCGATCGGGCCCTATTATGTTAATTAAAAGATTTTTTTTTTAAATTAAAATACCTATTTTTTAATTTAAAGACCAATTTTTTTAATTAAAAATCTGTTTTATATATTACAAAGTCCATATATAAAGTTTCCCACTTTACATGAAAAGACATGGTATACGTTTTTATATTTATAAAAGTTTCCCCCCCATATATATATATATATATATATATTTCGGGCCTCGGGCCGGGCCGGGCCTCATCGGGCTTAAGAACTCATGCCCAAGCCCGCCCGAAAAAAAATCGGGCCTATAAAATTTTGCCAAGCCCGCTTTTCGGGCCTATTCACCTTACCCAAGCCCTGTTTTTTTATTGGGTGGGTTGGGCGGGCTTGGCGGGCCTCGGGCCTATGGCCACCCCTAGTTGGTACCACCCACGGGGCTGTTTCGGGTTTTCACCCTCTAACACCATGTTTTTAAGCCTAAGCCTAGAAATATACAAATTATCGTGGTATTCTCAAACCGGGAATCCCGCGGCTGCACGGTCAGTTCCTACGAGTTACATCGGTCCCGTGGGAGGTGTTAGTGCCACCCACGGGGCCGTTCGGGGGTTGTTTCGAGTTTTCACCCTCTAACGCCATGTTTTTAAGTTTAATTCTAAAAATATGTAAATTATCGTCGTATTCTCAAACCGGGAGTCCCGCGGCTGCGCGGTCAATTCCTACGAGTGACATTGGTCCCGTGGGAGGTGTTGGTGCCACCCACGGGGCCGTTCGGAGGCTCTTTCGGGTTTTCCCCATCTAACGACATGTTTTTAAGCCTAAGTCTAAAAATATGGAAATTATCGTCGTATTATCAAATCGGGAGTCCCGCGGCTACGCGGTCAGTTCCTACGAGTTACATTGGTCCCGTGGGAGGTTTTGGTGCCACCCACGGAGCCGTTCGGGGGCTGTTTTGGGTTTTCACCCTCTAACGCCATATTTTTAAGCCTAAGTCTAAAAATATGCAAATTATCATCGTATTCTCAAATCGGGTGTCCCACGGCTGCGCGATCAGTTCCTATGGGTTACATTGGTCCCGTGGGAGGTGTTGGTACCACCCACGGGGCCGATCGAGGATTATTTCGGGTTTTCACCCTCTAACGCCTTGTTTTTAAGCTTAAGGCCTTATATTTTAAAATTATCGTCGTATTCTCAAACCGGGAGTCCCGTGATCACATAATCTATTCCTACGTGTTACATTGGTTTTGTGAGAGGTGTTGGTGCCTCTCACGGGTCCGTACGAGTGTTGTTTCCTGTTTTTGCTATCTAACGTCTTTTTTTAAGCTTAAGTCCTAATATTTTTTAATTATCGTAGTATTCTCAAACCGGGGGTCCCGTGATCGCGCGGTCTGTTCGTACGAGTTACATTGGTCCCGTACGAGGTGTTGGTGCCATATTTTTAAGTTTAAGTGTAGACATTAGCAAGTTATCATCATATTCTGAAACCGGGAGTCTAAAATATTTTCAACATATTATCCAACAATGATCATTTAAGAGGGAAAGAACCACACGGGTATGATCACTTAACACCCAAACTACAACTAACTGAAACTATTCTAAAAAAGCGATTGGAAAAAAAAGACTTACTTTCATTTACAAAAAGAAATATTACTGCAATTACCTCGACAGATTGCTGTGTGTTGGCCCAAAAGTGTCCCAAATAAAAGTCTCCATAACGTTATTATCAATTTTATCACCACCTACGGGATAAACAACAAACTACCATGTAATGTATGACGTTAGTATAAAATTCCAAGATATAACACCCCAAATGTTTGATCCTACAGTACAAACAACAAATACAGCCAAGTAATATATGATGTTAGTTTAAAATTTCAAAATATAGGACACCAAATGTTTGATGAAGTGATAAAAAAAATTATAGCACACCAAATTTTTTGTCGATGATATGAAAATGAAAAGAAAATTACTAACTGAAATCTTCCTAAGAAAAAAGAAGATACAAATTACGAAAACAAATTTTTAAAATTGACAAATTGTGAAAACATTTAACGCCCATTATTTTACTACTGACATTATAAAATACTTTTAAAAAATAAATAACCTAAAGAACCCATTCCTCTTCCTTCACTAATCTATCAAACCCTGGCCCATCTTCAAACGCCAAAGTAGAATGGAGGCTTAGACATTATTGTATTCCAACCAATAAAACCCGATCAAACTCATCAGATTTTGAGGTGTCATTGTCTCTCATAATTTTTAATTCAATGCTCAAAACACAGAATTAAAAATAATCATAAAAATAAACACGTACATATGAAACTTTGTGTCAATAAACACATCTGGAGCTTCCATCGGGTCCGCTTTATTCGCTTTGTCTCTCGCTCTCTGTCCCAAACTCTGTTCCGCCAAATCCGACCATTTGAATCCGAATGCAGCTCCACGTCGAGAGAAGATCGAACCCAAACATGCCCTCACCTTGACTTGGCTAATGGAACTCACCCAACCAACTATTTGAGAGATTGTAATTCCATTATCAGTGATGTGATTAGAGAAGCCTAATTTGGGGTTGAGTGTTATGAAGGTGGTGTTGAGTTGGGGTTTGGAATGGGGAAGGCGATCTTGGTCGTCGTCGCCGGAGAAGAAATCGTCGTCGAGGGTACCGACACAGGTGAACTGAATAAAGTGTCTGCGTCGTCTAGGGAGGTGTTGGTGGGGGGCATAAATGTCGAGGCGGGAGAGGAGGGATTTGAGAGTTGGGTCACGATCGATGAAGGAGGCGAGTGCCGTTTTTGACGTTGGACCGGAAAGTGAAGAGGATGAAAGAGAGGAACAGGAATGTGAAGAGGTGAGTTGTGAAGAGTGTGGTGCTTTGTTTCAGGACTTGGGTGTGTCTTTTCCACAGTTTGGGGAAGAAACATAAACAAGATGAGCGGAGAAATTGAGAATTCAGACGCGCTGTTTTGTTTTAGGATTAACACTGGTTACGGCCTAGAGCCGTGACCCACCTACCGCGACCCATTAATAAAGCTAAGTGGGATGTATACAGCCTATTGGTCATGGCCTATAGCCATGACCACTGTTCTAAAAAATCCACCTAGGCACACCTAGGCTTAAGGCTTGGAAGAAACGCCTCGCCTTACGCTTTTCACGCCTTATTCTTGGTAAAACCCTTAAGGCGTTTTGTTTTCTAAAAACAACAATGCTTTATTGAAACGATGTCGCCTTTTAAAGATGTTTTTTACAAACCGGACCATTATCTAGTCCAAAATAATCAAATAGTATTTCAATTTGCATATATTCAGACATATTTTTATGATATGTGCAATTTTTGTATTTTAATAGCTTTGATATGGTTAAAAAATATTAAAATATATTAAGAAGGCCTAAACGCCTTTTCACGCCTTTTTACGCCTAGGCCCGCGTAGGCTTCTAAGGCTTAAGGCTTGGCCTCCACGCCTCAATCACGCCCCGCGTTTTTTAGAACCTTGGCCATAACCCTCAATCAGTGAAGCGCGACCCTTTTTTATCAACCCTAGTGCTTGAATGAGGGATGGTCACGGCCCATAGTCGTGACCCACACCCAAAAATGGTCACGGCCCTAAGCCATGACCTTTAATGTGTGTACTCTCTTCTTCGTCATGCCATGGGTCACGGACTTGGGCCGTGACCCATCCGCGACCAAGCTTGGAAAGAATTTTGGCGCGAGTTTGGCGCCAAGATGGTCATGACCCCAAGTCCGCGACCACTGTGGTCACGGACTTATGCCGTGACCACTTCGAGAGCATCGATAATTTAGAGTGATAATGAATATGGTCACGCCAAATATCGCGGACTTGGGCCGTGACCCACTAGGCGTGATCATTCACAGGATTTGGTGTAGTGGTTGTCCATTTTTGGACAGTCTGTACTTATTCAGACTTTATGTTATTTCATTTTTAGTTGGATTATCGTATTGAGTTTTACCAAGAGTTATCGATTAATTTTATTTATTTCATCTCTCAGTATTCATTTCACTATAGTGGTGAATGTATATTTAAATTATCGGAATGGTTCTTTGTATGAATGGAAGTTTTATTAAGGCAAGTTAATAAGTTTTTAAAATTTTACACCAGATTTAATCGGTTATTAGTAATTAATGAAAAACAACTTAAAACTAAAAGAATTTTGTTTACTAGATTAATAACAAATAGTTATAAGTTGAGTAAACTCCGAACAAAATTTTTGAGCAAAACTCTTTTCGAAAAACACAAGATGTGTTATAAAATCTTTTTCTGAATGTATGGATTAAATTCGATAGTAGATTACCTTATGTTTATTTTTTAATAAACATCTACTATCTTTACCATGAAGTCCCAATCACAATAACATTTAAGAACATTCACATAAATAGACACATGAATTTTTAACGTGGTAAAACCCTTAAACAAGGGAAACATCCACGGTGCCCCTTACGGCACAAAACAAATAATCCACTAGAATAAAATTCAGGTTACAACACTTACGCAAACCACAAAGATCCTAACCTAAGTTCAGAATGTACCTACATTAGATTCTCCACTCCAAAGGTATTCTGACTTGGAACTTGATCCTTTCTTACTACTTCTTTGTCTTTTCCTTGATTTCCTTCTCTTTGGATTAAGATTCCAGCAACTCTTTCAAATTCAAGATTCTCATACAGAACCACAGTGTCTAAGTGTTTGTGTGAGATAGTGTTTGTGATGTGTTACTACATGCAAACATGCAACTGACCCTCTCAAGATTTATAAAAACTTTCCTAACAAATTACAACAGTTCTAATATGAAAGTTATTTCTGAATCTTGATTTCTCAAGCAAAGACTTCTTGATCTTTTATAAAACCACAGATCTCAAGGATACCTTGCTCGAAAGACGGTTCAATGTCTTATACAATTTCTGGGTTTTGAAAATATTTTTGAAATTGTAAACCTCCAATTGCAGATCCAACTAGACTAGAAGTCTACTTTATCAAATCAAATTCAGACTTAACATGCAAGGACTGGTTCAACAAGTTTTGATCTAAAACTTTATTTTTCAGATCTGATTGCTTTTAAAACTTTAGCACGAGTTCGTTTATGTTCCTGTAATTTTCATACACCAGTATTTCATAAAATATGAAATGAAAACTTGGACACACACACAACTTACTAGATCTGAAAATTATTTTTGAAACTAAAAATTTTATTTCAAAAACTATTTGAAACAGATTAGATATAAAAAGAGAAACAGAAAAATATAATCGTGAGATTTTCTCGTTTAGAAAGATTCAGTTCCAATAATGAAACTTAACTCTTTCTTAGAGAATCAACGCATTTGAAGAGGTCTTCAAACGAAGAACACAAAACCAGCAACATAGAAACCCTATAAATATCGAACTCTCAAAAGGTGGGTTTTCTGATGAATGGAACTTTTATGTTTTGGTGTTTGGTTAGGAAGAAATCTCACAAAGGTTTGGATCTACAAAGAAACTAGGGTTTCCTCTCTCTCTTTTTTCTTCTCCCTTCTCTCCCTTCTCTCTCTTCTCTATACTCTCTCTTTTCTCTCAGGTTTAACGAATTGGAAAAAGTCTCAAAATGTTGAGGCTTGGTCTCCTTTTATACTGAACGAAGAAGGATCTAGAACATCAGCATCAATCCTACGACTGAGATCAAGTCTAACTGGTTTGACTTCGATCCAACGGTTCATCACAAGCAGTGGTTTTAATGAACACTGATTGGTTAAGGCTTGGGTCACACGGATTGACTTCAAACGCATGCAGAGGATTGATGAAGTTGATCCAAGGGCAGGGATTGAATAAGCGTTTTGTGTCTAAGAGAAAACACGCATCGCATCATTGGAAAGCCAACACGTGTACGCATCAGATGGAATAAAAAAACAAGTGTTGAAACTAATTACAAGGCACACCTCCAACTCTCTAGCGCTTTCGGATTCTACCCAGTCAAACAATTAGCAAAGAATTCAAGTTTCTAAAATTCCCTTTTAAACCGTAAAACTTTTAAAAGCAATTTTTAATTAATTCAAAAATCATTTTAAAAAATTTAAAATGATTTGTTTGGAAATAAATTGATTTTAAAATAATTTCAAGTGTAGATAAACCATTCAAGCATATAGGTAAAATGTAGGATGCAGTGCAAATGTCATATTTGTGATTTTAGGGTTAGAAATAACTTCCCTTTGAAGATTCTCTTGGACTTGGATTTCTTCATGTTGCATGCACCTTTGAGGAGATGGAGTTCTCAAACTATACTAACCTATTTTGTCTATATATCCAAACTAGTTGGAACTCCTAAATTTGCAGACTCAAGTTAGTCAATATATAGTGTGTTCACAATCTCCCCCTTTGGATATTAGAGACAAAATTCCCTTGAGTATTCAGTACTCTTGGGTCAAAAATAAAAATAAATCCTATGTGTGCTATACACAAATTCTAACTACCCTTTCCCATCCTAGAACCGAATATAAGGTAAAAAAAATACATTACTCAACTACATACAGACCAATACCCTACACAGTATAAACAAGATGTACAACGGGTCTGAAATGCCTGTAATAAGATAAACACTAAATTTTGGCATATTAGTTGAGTTAGAAAAGGAATAGATAGTAAAAACGCTAAGCAATACTCAAGATCTTCTCCCCCAATTTTTCTCAAATATACAAGGGGTAAAAATCACTAAAATAGAGATTAATTGAGAGTAATCATGCCTATAGCAGTACGCAAATACTCAAAACGAATGTTATCTAATGGTTTTGTAAAGAGATCTGCGAGCTATTTTTGAGTTTTCAGATATTTAATAATGAGGTCTTTGGATTCGACAAGGTCACGGATAAAATGATGTCTAATCTTAATGTTCTTAGTTCGTGAGTGCAAAACAAGATTTTTGGAAATATTAATAGCACTTTGATTGTCACAATTTTTCTGTAAGACCATAATCACTAAGCATTTGTCTAATCCATAGTAATTGAGCACAACAACTACCAGCTGCTATATATTCTGATTCAGCACTAGATAATGAAATGCAATTTTGTTTCTTACACGACCAACCAACAAGATTATTGCCTACATAGCAGCAAGCACCAGAAGTGATCTTACTGTCATCAGAACAACCAAACCAATCGGCATCGGTATATCCAACAATAGAACTAGTTGAATCGTTTGTGTACCAAATACCAAATTTTAGAGTGCCCTTAACATATTTAATAATCCTTTTTACACTTAATAAGTGAGACTCTTTGGGATTACTTTGATATCTAGCACAGATACACAGGACAAAAGATATATCAGGTTGAGACACGATAAGATACAGCAAGCTCCCTATCATACTTCTACAAAGAGTGGGATCTACATTTTTCCCATTATCATCCTTGGATAGTTTGGTTGAAGTACTCATGGGGGTTCTAGAAGTTTTAGCATTATCTAACCCAAATTTGTTAACTAAATCTGTAGCGTACTTGGATTGAAAAATAAAAAGACCATCACTGCATTATTTTACTTGTAAACCCAAAAAATATTGGAGTTCACCCATTAACGACTTCTGAGATTCAGTATGCATGATATCAGAAAAATTCTCTACTTGTTTAGAACAGGTGGAACCTTAAATAATATTGTCCACATATACTTGAGCGATTAGGACATGTTGATTTTCCTTTCTCACAAATAATGTTTGATCATTTCTGCCACAGACAAAATTGTGAGACACTAAGAAGGTCGATAATCTCTCATACCAAGCTCTAGGAGCTTGTTTTAAATCGTATAAAGCTTTCTTAAGCTTAAAGACATGGTCCGGGCGTACAGGATCAACAAATCCTTTAGGTTGTTCTACGTACACTTCTTCAGACAAAATTCCATTTAGAAAAGAGGATTTAACATCCATTTGGAATAATTTGAACTTCATATGACACGAAATTGCTAGAAGGATACGAACTGATTCTAGATAAGTAACGGGTGCAAAGGTTTCATCAAAATCAATTCCCTCAATCTGGGAGTAGCCTCGTGTAAGAAACCTAGCCTTATTTCTAATGACCTCCCCATTTTCATCAGTTTTATTTTTAAAAATCCATTTTGTGCCAATAACCTTCGAATCTTTAGGTCTAGGAACCAGATTCCAAACATCGTGACTCTTAAATTGGATTAGCTCTTCTTGCATAGAATTTATACAAAATGAGTCATTAAGGGCATCATTAACATTTTTAGGTTCCTCAAGAGAAACAAAACAAGAATATTGTGCCACTTGACGAAGTTGGGATCTAGTTCGAACTGGTTCCGAAGGGTTACCAATAATGGTTTTAATGGGATGATCTTTAGAAACCCAGGTGGGTACAGAGGGATCCTCGGGTGGCAGTGAATCAGTAACATCTTAAGGATCAGGGGGTAAAACAGGATTGTCCTCATCAAATGTTACTGGTTGACTGTCACTACTCCGAACACTTGTGTCATCTACAATTACATTAATTGATTCCATAATAGTTTTGGTTGTATGATTAAAAACACGCAAAGCCCTACCATTTTGGGAATATCCAAGAAAAATTCCCTGTTCTCTTCGGGTATTAAATTTTGAATCATGCTCTCTATCTTTGCAGATATAGCAGATACTACCGAAGGTTTTAAAGTATTTTAGATTAGGCTTTTTTTGGAACCATAACTCATAAGATGTTTCCTTGGAATTTTTTCTGAGGTAGATACGATTAACAATGTGACACACGGTTTGGACAGCTTCTACCCAAAAGTATCTAGGGAGATTCTTAGCATGTAATATAACCCTAGCAATTTCTTGTAAAGTCCTATTCTTACGTTCAGCTATACCATTTTGTTGTGGGATTTTGGGAGCGCTAAACTCATGTTTATAGCCATTAGCTACACAATACTTAGAAATTCTAGAGTCCTTAAACTCTCCACCTCTATCACTCCTAATACGACATACTTGGGCATCCTTCTCATTCTCAATTTTCAAGATGATTCTTAATAATGCATTGAAGGTTTCTGATTTATGCTTCATAAAATCTACCCATGTATATCTCGTATAGTCGTCTACTATAACTAGGATGTATGAGTTTCCACATAAACTAACAGTTCTAGAGGGACCCATGAGGTCCATGTGGATAAGTTCTAGGGGCTTAGTGGTAAGGACATCTTTAATTTTCTTATGTGGGGATTTACTTATTTTTCCTTCTTGACAAGGTCCACACACAGGATTAAAAGAATTTTTAATTTTTGGTAAGCCTCTAACTATCTCTTGGGAACTCAATCTTCTAAGATTATAATAATTTGTGTTTCCCAATCTATTATGCCAAAGATCATAATCCTCTAATCTGGAAATTTTTCAAGACTCAGAATTAGAAATTATTGTGTAACAGTTTTTCGGGGTTTCCTGTCAAAATACAATTTCCCTTTTGATCTATAATTTTGCAATCATTTTTAGAAAAGGTAACTGAGTGATTGGAGTCACAAAATTGGGATATACTTAAGAGATTGGTTTTAAGTCCTTTAACTAATAAAACATCAATTAGTTCAGGAAGCCCTTGCTCACTCAATGTTCCCTTACCTATGATCTGAGATGAAACACCATCTCCAAACATGACACTACCTCCAAGGATGTTTGTCTTATTTTTTAATTTTTTTCATCCCCAGTCATATGTTTAGAACATTCGGAGTCTAAATATCATCTAATTGAAGTGCTTTGTGCCTTTAGAGTAGAAATCACAATGTTGCACTTGAGCTAGGGTAGTAAATCATCTTTTCTAATCCAAATAGGATTAGTTTTCAAATTTTTGTTGCCTTTTGACTTTGAAAAGATTTGAGGGGTCTTTCTAAATGATTTATTCTTAGTCTTGGACCCTCCCTTTTTATTTTTAGAGTTAGAGTTATTTGTGGCCTGTCTAGGAAGTATATAAATATTTCTGGATTTCCTAGAATAGTTAAAGTTCTGGTAGGTAGGAGTGTATGTCCTTTTTTAGAAACATTCATCTAGAGTATGTCCAAAAATACTGTAATAGGAATAGTACTGATGGGTATAGGACTTGACTTTCTTATTAAAGTTTTTGAAAATTGGCTTGGATCTATTGGGTACAGTAGTCCAGTCATTATTGGATTTAGGTTTATGTCCTTGGTGTCTGGAAAAAGGACAAATATATTTGGTGTGACATTTTGGTTTCAACTATTGATTGTACTGACTATGTGTTATTTGAGAGACATTGAGACTAGATTCTCCTTTTTGAACATTTTGAGAAGTTTGGCCTTATTTTACAAAAGCAACATTTTCAGGAGAAACTTTGGTCTTACTTGTGTGCACTATTTCTCCAAAACCTAGGCCAGACTTATCTTCGGAGTCAAATTTACTTCTAGTAACAATTTTTTCATAAGTCTTGGTTTGTGTTTCAAAATGTTGACATTTTTTAAAAACATTTGAAATCTTTTGCTTTGACTCTTCTAGTTCAATAAGGGTTGCCTTGTATTTTTGTTCAAATTCATGGTTCTTTTTAATCAAAGAGTTTCTCAATCTCATGAGTAACACATTGGGCGGCATAATCTTCAGTGTTCTTCCTAATCATTTGGTTAAGCAATTCGATACGCTCACTTAAGGTTTTTATCATTTTCTCTAGACGAGCACTCTTCTTAACCGTTTTAGTGTACAATTCATGTAGATCAGGCAGGTCATCATCAAACTCACTATGTGCATCGTGTGAATTGACCCCTATGATTTGCTTAGGTTCTTTACTCACACACACGTTCAATTCGTCATCAACATTCTCACTCTGACTCACACACAATCTTTCAGCAGTAATAGAAATAGAATTATCATCAATATCATTAACAACATCAACAGGCATAGTAGGTTCATGAACAGACAAGCATGCATCATCATTATATATTATCTTAGCAAATAAAGACATGCAGTTCTCATTCATCTAGGTTGACTCAATTTCACCCTCATGAGAATCACTAGAGGCGTCTCATGTCTTACACATATTGGCCTTGTCGTTGTTATTAAAACTAGCTGGACATTTACTAGCATAGTGACCAAGTTTACCACAACGGTGACACTTGACATCTTTTATGTCAGTTTTAGGTCTGTTGGTGTCATAATTCCTCCTATTGTCATAAGTGTGTTTGGTATTGTCTCTGTCATGAGGTCTGTGAGATTGATTACCTTGATAATTTGATTTTCCTTGTTTAGAGGCTACAGCATTTCTAAATTTTAAAATCTTTTTGAAATGCTTACTCATAAGAGCTATTTCATTGTCAAGGTTTTCTAAATCACAGTTTTCAAGACAGTCACTGTCAAAGTCTATAGAGTTCAATTTAGGCACTGGTAGTTTAGATGAAAACACAACATTAGGACTAGAGGCTCTACTGGTCTGTCTGGTCAATTGCCTTTTAAAGTCCAATTCCAATTCAACAGTCCTAAGTTTACTGCTAAGTAGTTCAGGAGTCATATTAGGGTCATTCATTTCCTCAATAGCATATGTCTTGTTGTCAAATTTAGATGGCAATGACCTAAGAATCTTTGACACAATTTCCTTTCTACTGTAGGTTATACCATTTGCATGAAGTTTTGTAAAAATATCAGTTAACCTTATGTAGAAATCGTCAAAGGATTCATTATCGTTCATAATCAGGGTGTTATATTGTTGAATAAGCATTTGGGTTTTTCCAACTTTGACACATTCATCACCCTCGTGAGCAATGACTAAGGTGTCCCATGCCTCTTTAGAAGTAGAACAAATGGATATTCTTTTGAATTCATGTTCATTAATGGACATAAAGATGGCATTTTTTTCCTTTGTTATTTTTTTCCTTTGATACTAGTTGAAAAACAACCTTAAAACTAAAAGCCTTTTGTTTACTAGATTAATAACAAATAGTTATAAGTTGAGTAAACTCCGAACAAACTTTTTGGGCAAAACACTTTGCGAAAAACACAAGATGTGTTATAAAATCTTTTTCAAAATGTATGGATTAAATTCGATAGTTTATTACCTTAGGTTTATTTTTTAATAAACATCTATTATCTTTACCATGCAGTCCCAATCACAATAACAACTAAGAACATTCACATAAATAGACACAGGAATTTTTAACGTGGTAAAACCCTTAAACAAGGGAAACATCCACGGTGCCCTCTATGGCACAGGACAAAAAATCCACTAGAATAAAAATCAGGTTACAACACTTAAGCAAACCACAAATATCCTAACCTAAGTCCAGAATGTACCTACATGAGATTCTCCACGCCAAAGGTATTCTGACTTGCAACTTGATCCTTTCTTGCTGCTTCTTTGCCTTTTTCTTGATTTCCTTCTCTTTGAATTAAGATTCCAGCAACTCTTTCAAATTCAAGATTCTCGGACAGAACCACAGTGTCTAAAAGTTCGTGTGAGATAGTGTTTGTGATGTGTTACTACATGCAAACATGCAACTCATCCTCTCAAGATTCATCAAAACTTTCCTAACAAATTACAACAGTTCTAATATGAAAGTTATTTCTGAATCTTGATTTCTCAAGCAAAGACTTCTTGATCTTTTATATAACCACAGATCTCAAGGATAGCTTGCTCGAAAGACGGTTCAATGTCTTATACAATTTCTGGGTTTTGAAAATATTTTTGAAATTGTAAACCTCCAATTGCAGATCCAACTAGACTAGAAGTCTACATTATCAAATCAGATTCAGACTTAACATGCAAGAACTGGTTCAACAAGTTTTGATCTAAAACTTTATTTTTCATATCTGATTGCTTTTAAAACTTTAGCACGAGTTCGTTTGTGTTGTTGTTATTTTTGTACACTAGTATTTCATAAAATATGAAATAAAAACTTGGAAACACACATAACTTACTAGATCTGAAAATAATTTTTGAAACTAAAAATTTTATTTCAAAAACTAATTGAAACATATTAGATCTAAAAAATCAGATCTAAAAACAGAAACAGAAAACTATAATCATGAGATTTTCTCTTTTAGAAAGACTCAGTTTCAATAATGAAACTTAACTCTTTCTTAGAGATGAGTTCTGAGAGAATTAATGTATTTGAAGAGGTCTTCAAATGAAGAACACAAAACCAACAACACAAAAACCCTATAAAGATCTAACTCTCAAAAGGTGGATTTTCTGAGGAATGGGACTTTTAGGTTTTGGTGTTTGGTTAGGGAGAAATCTCACAGAGGTTTGGATCCACAAAGAAACTAGGGTTTCCTCTCTCTTTTTTTTCTTCTCCCTTATCTCTCTTTCCTATCTTTTCTCTACTCACTCTTTTCTCTTAGGTTTAACGAATTAGCAAAAGTCTCAAAATGCTGAGGCTTGGTCTCCTTTTATACTGAGCGAAGAAGGATCGAGAACATCAGCATCAATCCTACGGCTGAGATCAAGTCTAACTGGTTTGACTTCGATCCAACGGTTCATCACAAGCAGTGGTTTGAACTAACACTGATTGGTTAAGGCTTGGGTCCACGGATTGACTCTAAACGCATGCAGAGCGTTGATGAAGTTGATCCAAGGGCAGAGATTGAATAAGCATTTTGTATCTAAGAGAAAACACACATCGCATTGTTGGAAAGCCAACACGTGTACGCATCAGATGGAATAAAAAAATGCATGTTTAAACTAATTACAAGGCACACCTCCAATCTCTAGTGCTTTCGAATTCTACCCAGCCAAGCAATCAGCAAAGAATTCAAGTTTTTGAAATTCCATTTTAACCCACAAAACTTTTAAAACCAATTTCTAATTAATTCAAAAATCATTTAAAAAAAAGTTTAAAATGATTTATTTGGAAATAAATTGATTTTAAAATGATTTTAAGTGTAGATAAACCATTAAAGCACATAGGTAAAATGTAGGATGCAGTGCAAGTGTCCTATTGTGGTTTTAGGGTTAGAAATAACTTCCCTTTGAAGATTCTCTTGGACTTGGATTTCTTCATGTTGCATGTGCCTTTGAGGAGATGGAGTTATCAAACTATACTAACCTATTTTGTCTATATATCCAAACTATTTGGAACTCCTATATATGAAGACTCAAGTGAGTCGATGTATAGTGTGTTCTCAATTAATTTATTTTTCAACACTGATGCTAAGAATGAGACCGTCTGAGATTCCTATTTTATTTAAGTAGAGGTTTGGCCATCCATTATTTAAATAGGCGGGGTGTCACAGATGGTATCAAAGCATCGGGCTCTAGTGTCCTTAGAATATATTCAGACTTACTACATTTTTAGCGTTGCTTTTCTTTGATGCAGATACCTATGCTTAGGACTATTGATTCAGATTATATTTTTACGTTCTCCTATTGTTGTGTATAACTGAAGCAAATCTTATACGAGTTCGGTATGGTTTCAAATGCCAAACAGGAGAGGACGACTAGTTTGGGTCGTGAGGAGGGCCACGGGAGTCGAGGCTCAGCCAAAGATTATTTAGGGGACGGTGACTGCAGTAGAGGTCGCTATAATTATTGCTTAGGCAGTGAATGCTACAATGACCGCCATGGCGCAACAGTTTCCTCAAGCACCTCCACAGTAGCCAGTGGCAAAAATTCAGGCTCATCCAGTGCAGTCAACATGGGAGAAAGTCAGAGGGGTCTTTCAAAAGGTCCATCCGTTATAATTTTAAGGAAATGTGGATGTTAAAGTATCTAGCCAATGGAAGTGGTATATCTAGAGGCATTTGTGCATGGTTGAGTGAAGTCATGCTCAGATTCAAATCTTGGTGACTTTTAAGCTTGTTGCAACAGGGTTGTAGTGGTGGGAGTCATTCACCATGCTTGAAGAGAGAGAGAGAGAGAGACCATGACTATCATGGAATTTTGGGTGCGATTCAATCGCAAGTTCTTTCCATCTGATAATCAGACAAAGATGCGAAGGAAGTTTTTAGACTTATCACAGGAAGGTCGAACACTGGCTGATTATGAGGAAAAATTCACTCATTTGGCAAACTTTGTGCCTGAGGAGGTGGATATTGAAGATAAAATGGTCCTTAAATTTGTTGATGGACTCATTTGGAGAATTCTTCATCACTTATTGGAGACACAACTTTGATGACTTATGTCGATGTCGTTAATGTCACACTTTTACACTTATAAGATCATCTCTTCCATATGACGGGAGTCAAGAGACTTGGAAGTCTTCCAATAAGATAAGACTGGAGGTAACGGTGCTAGTGGGGCACCACAAGGGATACTCAACAGTGGGACATATAAGAGATTCAGATCAGGGGGATTCTGACCAGGTGACGATGGATTCAAGTAGGGTCAGTATAGCCAGTAGCGTGTTCCACGGGGCCAGCAGGGCCACGGGAATAACGGGGGTGGCCAATAGGGCCGAGGCCGTCAGTTCCAAAGAGTAGGGTGGCCTCAATATGGCCCTCAGGGCCAGCGACATGGGGAGTTTACAGGAAAATGCTTTATATGTGGAGATAAGGTCCACATGCGTCGATCTTGTCCGCAACGAGGTAGGGGACAGGAACAGGATGTCCATCAGGGGCAATAGTTGCAACAGTTTTTGGGTCAGTTCAGACGTGAGTATTATGTCCATGAACTAGTTGAACAGCTAGTGCCTTTGGAAATTAAAGGTAAGATATTAATCCATGGGCAAATGGGGTAAGTCATGTGTAACACGGGTGCGTCACAGTATTTTGTTAGCACTAGATTCACACATAAGACGGATTTAGTGTATGTATCATTAGTATTCTTGTTACGAGTATATATATTCACCATTGGGTAGCGGGTCTCTCTTTAGTCCCATCAATAGGGAATACTGGGAGGTTATGTTTTAGTTGATCTACTCATTTTAGAGAGTTATGATATTCGAGTATGATGTTATCCTAGGTATGGACTGGTTAACAACGGTTTGAGCGATAATAGACTATTATAGTAAGGCTATCGTGTTCGTTGTTCTATGGCAGGATGTGTTATTTTTACGATGTCTCATCCTGAAAGAGGATTAAGCCCACGTTTATATTATAGAAGAGACACCATAGAGTATGTTTATCTTGTTATATTCAATCCCTGTGCATAGAGACTTTACTAATGTGATCCAGGGAATATTAGGGTTACCGTTGATCTAAGAGATGGAGCTCGCTATTGATTTAGCATTGGGAACTTTATGATAGTGCAAGCATCGTATTGTATGACTACTTTAGAGATATGGGAGTTAAGGATTAGACTTAGTACTTCTGGGGGAAGGATTTGGAGTGTCCCGATTATGTGCTTGGGCCTATGGATCTCTAAGAACAACAATGTAAGACAGTAGTGTATCGGGGGGCTCCTTATTTGTATTTCTCTTGCGTGATATCCCACCCATAAACCTTATAAAGCGTCGAGAGTTAGGAGACGTTTTGGGCGCTAGGGCATCGATTTAGTACGTTAGTCATTTATGCATGCAGATAACACTTTGAGCTGAGAGCTATTATACGATTTAAGGTCGGTGGAGCCAGGTAGTGTTGTATAGAACGTTTGCACCACTAGTTTATAGGTGTGATAATCTCCAGAAGAATTGAGTCGAGAATAATGGGTAATCGAGTATATCCTTACTGTATAGTCACGTCAAGCAGGCGGGGACGAGTTTAATATATGTATGTTACGTTTGTGATATTTTTGCAGATATACACAAGATATAGGGTGTATGGGCACCCTGGATAGTTTAATTTTTAATTCGTTCGAGATTAGAGAACGTGGAAATAAATGTGTTAAGTTGTGTACCTATAGAGCAGTTAGAAACTGTAATGTCTCGACCCCGAATTATGGGTTACCCATAGTTAACCTGATCCGACACGAGCGTTAGGTGTGAAGTGCGATGAAACAACTTACATAATATTGTTAGTCCAATTTTATTTTAATTAATGTTTCACTTGTTTAGCATACGATTCCAGTTTTAAGATAAACTATGTGTGGGACCCATGGGGAGCACCCCAAAGTCCAAGTATACAGAGCTACTAACATAAGAATAAATAAAATACTTACTAGATAACGCCCTCAAAATACAAAACCGCTCCAAACTTGTTGTAACAAAATGAGGGTATGAGCCTATGCCCAGTGGGAAATATACAAATGAAGTATAGAAACGAATGGCAGATAGGAGACTCAACATGTTATGCCTGTGTGCACATGCAACTACATAGTATGTATGTGTGTGTGTGTGTGTGTGTGTGTGTGTGTACATATATATATATATATATATATATATATATATATATATATATATATATATATATATATATATATATACCCATACTTAATGCATGAAAAGTTTTTTAATCCCGAAAACCTTACTTATCCAAATTAATTTACCTCATTCTTATAAAAGCTTCCTTTACTCATACTTAGCATTTTCACATTATTTATCACACCCGGGTCAACACTTGAAACCACTACTTGATTTATTCAACCACGCTCCTTTACCGGAATCATCCTTTTTATTTATTTAAATACACTTTAGTATTTTCATTGAAAATCACCATTTCAACACATGCATTCACCGTGTCAGAAAATACTTATTTTCCCTTTAAAAGTCATTTTCAATACTTTCTTATGTAGATTATGGGTTTAAGAACTTAGGTTGCTTAATCACCCATTTACCCATTTTTTAGCCTTTTCCCTTATCTTATGGACATTAATAGATTTACGCATTTACTTGTCCATTTCACCTTTACCGGAACATTTATTACATTCATTCAAGTAAGGTTGAATTAACACATTTTACCACACAATCCATTTCTTGCCAAGTTCCAAGCTTCCTTTATCTTTTCTCGGAATCTTCCTATACCACATACTTCAATGAGCTCCACGCTGCTGATTATGCGTACCAATGCTCTGCCAGTGTTTAGGAATTTTCATCCAAGGGCTCTGGGCCATTTTTTCTTTTCTCAGTGTCATTCGAGTTCCTTTTAATGTGTTTTAACATTTTACAAATGTCTACATTATTCCACATTTCCTTTTTATTCGGTTGAAGCCAAAACCCGAGACATTATCTCCCCGCTTTGTGCTACACTTTGAAATTCTACCATTTCATGTCCTTTACATTTTGACCTTAATTTTTATTCCAAAAATCATATTCATTTCCGACATTTTTATTTCGTAAAAATGTTCCACTTTAAATAAAAGTACCATTTTATTCATTTGTTTCCAAAATAACCTTTACTACATTTTCATAAGTGTTAATTTCTTACAAAACACTATTAAGTTATCCTTCATAACTACTTAAGTATTTCATCATCTTAACACCCTTTTTAACCTTGGAGTAATATTCTTCTTATTTGGAAACACATTTATCCCTTTTGTTCTCTCTAATTTCATAAGTGTTAATATCTTTCTACCTACTTTCTAGTATTTACCCCATAACACTTATTCATTAACTTCATTAGCAATTTCCCAAACCACACATTTCTTTACTTTCTTTATTCAAGAAATCCATTTACACTAAGACTACTTTTATAGGAAAATACCATCTCTTTCATTTTACATGTAGTCTTACACTTTACCATTATCACATTTTTAACCCTTAATTCACACTAAAATTTTTGACTTTATCATTCCATGTGTAAACCATATAATTCTTCTTTAAACTTATTTATACACCTGGTATCAAATTACTACAAGTTTATATGCATGGGTGAATGGATTTTAAACCCTAAAATTCCAATAAATGGTTTTAAAGCATATTTAATTCTAGAAGTTTATCATGCTTGCAAAAATACATTTTTAAGGCATAAAAGACATTTTTATTTCTTCAACCTCAACAAATGTCTATTTTTCATAAAACCTTCATTTTTGCGAGAACTTTGAAATATTATTATTTCACCAAATATTCCAACCAAAACACATCATTTACTAACATTTTATTTAATAAAATGTTTGTCCTCAACCTTTCTTGAAAATACACCACTTTCATAAAATACCCACTTTTAACATTTCAAAACTTTGAAATAATTACCCCTTCTTTATTTTCAACCAAATAACAATTTTCCAATATTTCTATTCCATAAAAATATTTATTATCTTCTACACATTATTTACACCATTTAACTAAATGCACCCTACTAAAATAGCTAAACTACAAGACTACAATATGTAAAATAAATCTTACACTAAGAGTAAGGTTTTCCACCTCTAATGGAGCTCCACAATGATACGCATGAAAGGTCTAAGAAGATGTCAACCTCCCACCTCCTAAGGTGGCCTCAAGGAGGTGGCCTCACTCCAAAAGCATCCTCCCAAGCAAAAATCCCTTCAATTCCTTAAAAATCCACTTTCAACTTCTCCAAAAATCCCCCAAATATAACTCCAAAATTTGTGGTTCTTCTTCAACCATTGTTGTAATGGGTATTTTTTCTTAAACATGGTGGAATATCACACAAATGGAGGTGGAGAGGTGGTGGAATGGTGGTTTGGTGGTGAGTGGAGGTGGAAGACCACCCACCTTTCTCTCCCTTTCTCTCTCCTTCTTCCATTTTCTCCCAACAACAATTCACCCAAATATACCCTTATAAAACCCTTCTTAAGGCTAAAACCCCCTTGCCCCTTATAAACTGATCTAGGCTTGACATCACACAAAATCAAGGGCTAAGAACGCGACAGTGCACAAGGGCATCTCAGACTCAAAACTCCACCTATGTCGTTCGAACGACTTCCCTATGTTGTTCCAACGAATACCCATCTCATTAGAATGACTTCTAATGTCGTTTGAACTGTGGATCGCGTGACCCTTTGCATGACCTCTACTGTAAATCAGTAGCACGTCGTTAGATGCCCTGCTTCTCATGACCTCACTGTGTCGTTCGAATGACAGGCCCTTGTCAATTCAATGACCCTTTTCTTCTTATTTTATTTCTCTATAATTTCACCCACAATTCTCATATAATTATAATTCATATATAGTTTAATTAAATTTTGGGACAAGGTATTACAAACTTCCTTCTTTGGGAGTTTCGTCCCCAAAATTCTCAATCCATCAATCCTCAAACTTATGGGGTCCATCGAATTTTATTCTAAGTCCCAAAAATCCTCCAAGACAAACCATCGAAGTTCGCAACACTAAGTCACCAAATACTCAACATGCAACATGTTCTAATGTCCGTCATTCCGTTAACCATGACATTACATAATCAACTCCGAGTCTTCACTCACCTTATGATCAAGTCCAAACCATTCCTATCATTACTAATTCTAGTACCTAAGGCATACCGGTGCCTCTACAGGCAAGAACTTAGTTAGAGGAAGAAGATATTCTGGACATATACATCGGGGAGATCTATTACACCCGAGATGGGTTAAAATATTATGAGGGTACAGGAAAGGCATCTCTCTTACCATCGGAGCATTTAACAGTTTTAGAAAGTAGAGCATAGTCATACTGAGTCAAGTTATGAGGGTGGATTGTGCATAAATAGGATGTTGATTTTACCATACAAGAATAACCCTAGAAATGCGCAGTTTTGGAGCAGACACATAGGTCATGGTTTTTTACATACCCTAGGTTGGGAAGTAAGATGTACTGATAATGTGGGATGCAGAACGTGTTTGTTGGTGTGGAGTGAGACATAACAAAGTATGTCCCCAAATGCACCACTCGTTAAATGGGAAAAGGTTGGTCCTAGGAAACTAACTAGAGTTTCTCTATACTTGGTAAGTCTAATGACGGAATGGATAGGTAGACCGATAGAGTTAATTTTAGGTTATCTACATCACGAAGAGGTTAATATTTCCCTTAAAATTTTGGGATAGGTTTATTGGGATGGGCAGTTATTACTAAATTTGATGAGTTACACTATCGGGCAGTGTGCCCCACATTTTATTGTAAAAAAGAGATTGAGTCGCCCAACATGGTTGTGATAAAGATAAGGTCCTTGTGTCCCACCTCTGGTAGGGTTATCAGGAGGTAGTGGGGACGGATTTGCGTTTGAGCAAGGCATATCACCGTAGACCGATGGTTAGTCGGAAGGGGTGAATAAGATGATTAGAGGATATGCGAGGAATATATATCTTGGATTTTTAGGTAATTGTAAGGAGTATTTACCATTGGTAGAGTTACGTGTAATAACTAGTACCAGTTTACAATTGGCTTGGCGCCTTTTTATGCTTTGTACAAGAGAGCCATCGTCCACCCTCTGGTTGGATAGGGGTGGGGGATAGAAAGCTTCTCAGGCCGGACGTGATTCATGGCCTGTCTGCAAGGATTGATAAATCGATAGTTATTTTTAGGTAGCTCGGGAGCGCCGAAAGACTTACACCGCATGAACTAGAGATTGACGTTAGTGTTCAGGTGTTATTTTAGGTGTCTCCTATGTATGGAGTGATATGGCTCAGGAAGAAGGGAAGCTCGCACCTAGGGATATGGGGACTTCCCTCATTATAAAGATGGTAGAGCCCATGATGAATAGGCTCCTCTTACTTGGACATTTACAGTGGGTTCACGATGTGTTTCGTGTGTCATCGTCATGGAGAGACCATAGGAATGATGTATCATATCGGCGTACAATGATTTGAAGAGACTTGTCGCTAGTTTTGGGTTGTAGTGAGTAGGCCTTCAGTTAAGATGGTAGCTTTAGTGTATATAGTCGTGAGTTGATTTGGGAATGTGAGGATTCTATGCGGGATAAGTATCCATATTTCTTGGTATTAGGCATATCCGAATTTTGGGGACGAAATTTCGTTGTAAAGGGGGAAGTATGTAAACTCCCGTATAGTTGGGAGTATTTTAAATTACACGTGTGCACATAATTTAATTCATCTGAAAAATAAAATGGCTAAATAAATTTTAATTAGATATTATGAGAATTAATATTTATGTGTTATTATATCTACTTATGTGATAAGTAAATGAAAACGTGTTATTTTACATTACGTTGTAAGTGAGTAAAATTGATGGGTTTGACGGTACTCATTCGCGACGCACATGTGGGGTCGTGTCAGGAATGAGATGAAAATTTTATATTAAGTGACTCGTATAGTGATTTCAAGTGCTCCCATGATTCTAAATGGTTTTAAATAGTCAGAATTAGGTATCCTAGGGTTGTAATTGGATTTCCAGGGTTTTTAGACTAAATAGGACCCGTATAGGGGCGTTCGGGTCATTTTGCAAATAGCACTTAACCTAATTTTGGGATTGGCGTTATAATTATAGAAGGTGTATGGAATGGGCAGCCATTACACCACCCCAAGAGACCTAGAGTTGAGAGATAAGAGAGAAGAGAAGGGAGAACCAAAGAAAAAGTGAAGAAGAGCACCCGAGGAAGAGAAATGGGCAACTTTCGGACTTGAATCTTTACGTGAAGAGGATTGAAATAAGAAAGATCGGAATCTCTACAATATAAATTCAAGTGTCTTATCTTGATTTCATGTTCTATTTTGTGTCAATATTTCATATCAAAGTTGGTGTAATCTTAATGAAATACGAATTTTGGGGTTGGATTCACATGTAAAACGAGCTTTAGGGAATAAAATCATTTGAGAAATAATTTGGTTAGGAACCCATGTTAAATTTAAGATTGATACATGTTAAAAAGGTGTGATATTTAATGGTTAAATGATAAATAGTGTAATCTTGAATTAAAATTAAGAAGGGAATTGATTCTTAAAAAATTATATTGAATCCCAAGTGTTGTCGAATGAATTTAGACGTAAAAACGTGTGTCATTACGTCTGGGATTGATATGAATGCGTTATTTTGGGTTTGGGTGAGGATTGTTATTCATATGGTCTTAAGGAAAGGTTGAAATTCCATCAAAAAAGAACCATATCTCTGCCCAAAATCGAACCAATTCGCCATTGGGGGCGAATTGATTCGGTCCTGCTATTTGACCTACTTGATTGATTTGAGTTTTTAATGGATCTTTTAGGGTTCGAATAAATTAGGGAGTTCAATGTATGACTTAGGACTTCTGAAAAAATATGTGAGAAATTATAATTACCATGGGTTAGTCAGGAATAAAATCCAAGTACGGGTATATGGGTGTTTTAGAGTGAATGACACTCAAAATAGGATTAATGAAATCGGTTTGGGATTTTGGATATAATTGTATGCGGGTTAGAGTAGAATATCTTAGTGTCCAGAATGATAACATTTATGAATTTATATTAAGCAAATACCTGAATGTTTAGGGGTCGGGGATAGACGCGGGAAATTATGGGCTAGTGCTACGAGAGATTTATATACGTTTAGCCGATTATATATATATATATATATATATATATATATATATATATATATATATATATATATATATATATATATATATATATATATATATATATATACTGAGAGAGAGATAGTATATGTGTGTGTGTGTGTGTGTGTGTGTGTGTGTGTATGGATATATCTGTGTGATTGACATATGTGAACATACCTACTCTATGGATGCTATCGTTGGAGGTTGGGCGTAGTGGGCATCCCATCCTGGCATGGACCAGTAGGTGTTGGGTCGATTCCCCAGTCCATAGGACTGTTGCATGACCACTGTATATGAGTTTAGAGTCTAGTGGGGCAATGTGGTATGGTTATGAACCACAGATGTATATCTACGGTCGCCTACAGTTATGTGTTTTCGAATTTAGTTCGGTGGTGAGATTCCGACTCGGTGACTCATGAGTGTATATGATGTACTCGGAGCCTGATAGCATGCTAAGGAATGCATCCGTGAGGTCTCAGATCTGGGGATGCAGTTCTATATATATAGTGAGTGATATATATATATATGAGATGTGATACGTATATACGTATATATGCATGTTAAATACATACGTGTGAATTAAACAAATGAGTGAACATTGAAACTATAACTTATGTAAAGTTATGTGAATCGGGTAATGATGAGATTAAATTTAGAATTATAATGTTATAGCTTATTTGATAGCTAATTGAGAAATGAAGCAAAGTATAAATACGTATAGCGCGGTTGGACTAGAAGGTTAGCGTGTGAGACCAAGTTAAGTGATAATGCTAGTTACGCGGGGTAGCATAACTAGGGAATTAAAATGAATACGTTAGGTAAGCACTATAGATGAGGGGTTGGAATTATCTCATGTGAGTAAGACACAAGTTTAAATATGAACGATTATGCTTCATTTGCATTACTGCATTTTAAATACTAAAAAAATATTTTCAAACGATTTTGGGATCTGACCCATATCAAAAATCTTTTAAGTGCTCATCCATAGGGATGTCAGGCTTAGCTATCCTTTCGGTCAGACGATGTTGTAGCATCTATGGATGCCTACAAGAGTTGATTAGATGCTTCTATCAATTATATCTAGATAGGATTTAATTCAGTTATTCATTTTGGTATGTCGCCCATTGTTGGACATATTTTACTTTATTAGGACTTTATGTTATTTCATTTTTAGTTGGATTATTGTATTGGATTTTATCGAGAGTTATCGGTTACTTTTATTTATTTCATTTCTCAGTATTCATGTCACTATTGTGGTGAATGTATATTTAAATTATTGGGATGGTTTGTTGTATGAATGGAAGTCAACATGTTAATAAAATTTTGAAATTTAACACAAGAATTAATAGGTTATCAGTAATTAATTTTGTTTTTAACAGTGATGCTAAGATTGAGCCAATCTGAGATTCTTGTTTTATTTTAATAGAAGGCTGGACACCCGTTATTTAAATAGGTGGGATGTCACGGTCATTTAGTGATATACATTTGATATGATATGCACATACTTCACCCAACATAAACTTTATCAATATGATATTACTAACATTGATATGCTCTCATCATAGGAGACTTAAAATCATATACTTGAGAATATTCTTATTTGAATATATTATTCATGAAAAGTTAAAAGTTGTTAGGACAATGGATCTACACTAGATTCATGCTTCAAACTTTTTCACATAATGTTAAATTTGATGGCATTCCCATTATTATGAAAATTGAATGCCAATCCCACCATCATAAGTATAGAATGGAAATCCCATCACTGTGATATTTTGGTAGCAATCCTACCATTGTGATAAACAAGACAGTCCCTTCTTATATAAAATCATTCTTAAATTAAATATATAGTCTCTGGTAGTCTAAAATGTGGTGGTAATCCCATCAACGTGACAAAAAATTAAGCCTACAAGATATTAATGATTAGATGAAAACGATGACAATCCCATGATCGTAAGACATTACATTTGAATATATATATATTGAAAAGATAAAATATGGCATTCCCATATATATATATATATATATATATATATATATATATATATATATATATATATATATATATATATATATATATATATATAATGCAGTGCTTTTCAGAAACGTGAGTGATGAAAATACCATTACAATGTGAGAATACACTTACACATAATCATTAAATTATGAGAAGCTTGATACTTGATACATAAATCATGACTAGCATTATGAATCCAAAATAACATGCATGATATTCTTGAAAATTATGTACATTTATAATACTAATAAAAAGTTTTCAAGTGTACGTGTGATGTAGGGATATTTAGGATCAACAAGGAAAGTTGTAAATCAAAATAGGAGAATGTAATACACATAAAACAAATGAGGCAAATACAAAGACAAGTGACAAATGTTAAAGATATTATCATCATCAAGGCAAACCTTTGGCAAACATAGATGAAAAATGAGAAGAATATGGAGTCTCGGTACCAAATATGTTTTTTTCGCACACATCTTGATTGATAAACGCACTTTGATTACTTTCATACACCTTGGGATATGAATCTAACTCTCTTTATAGGGAGAGAAGCATACTTTGAAAAGTTTTTATTCACAAACTATTTTTCAATAGGGGAGCACATAACATCTTTCTTCAAAATATTCTCACATAAAAAAAAATATAATTCCATGTTCAAGTGATCTATGTTAAGGAAATTAATGATTATTGTCATTCACAACCACATATTCGAAATATTTTTCCACACACCTTAGCACATAGGTACACACCTTGATCTTATGAAGTTAACACTTTCTTGATCACTGGTCACATAAAAAGGGGGGGAACGTCCCATCTTTAAAAATCATTGTCCTCATTGAAATATAAGATGTCAAAATACTTTTCCAAACTATGATAGAGGCGCAAAACCCCCAATCCCTTTTTATAATGTCAATAGGGGAGAAGTATGATATGATAAAAAGGATAGATAAATAATTAAGCCTTAAGTATGGGGGAGATATATGAGAAAGGGGTGAATATATTTTTTATTCCAAAAGAAGACTTCAAATTTTGCTAATTTATATTAATTTAATTATCATCATTAAAAAAAGAGAGATAATGAATCCAAAAGAATTAGTTTTATTTTTTTATGATAACAATGTCAATTGATAACATCTGTGTTACTAAAATATCTTCCAAGTATGATTGAGATTTGAGGATCAAGAAATATTGGTGATTCAAGTCAAACAGAATCTTTACACGCATCACTAAAAGATCAATTCCAATGAAGAAACATGGAACAGATGAGCATTGGTGACCAAAGATTAAGAGCGTCTCCCCGCATGTCAACAAGATATCAATTAAAGTAAGTAAGATAGACATCAAGAACATTATAAATGTTCATAACAAAGCAATCCAATATAAATTAAGAAACGTTACTCAGCAACAAACTCACTTACCAAGCTCCATGAACTTCATATCAAAGAAATAATGCACTTCAAAAATCATCAACCAAGCAAGTAAATTTTATGAACCAATCCAGTCAAATAGAAGCTCACTGTGAATGACAACTCAATCGGCCAACTCAATTAGTGAATCTTTTAATAAGCATCTTCCCAAGCTTCATTGGACTTCTACCAAACCAAGTTAATCCTATCAAAATCATATATAACCAAATAAGTTAAAAGAAGGTAAAATAGATATATGAAATAAGCCTGACAATTTGTTCAGAAATCCAGAAGTACATCCAATAATGTTGAGTGCGTAGGAAATGAATGTGAAGATGTAAGACACTAAAAATGATTCAACTATGCCCCTAAAACCAAACCAAGCTAACCCTGAACCAACCCATCATCCTAGGCATACAAAATATATCAAAGTACACACTTTAAGTCTACTTAAAGTAAGCTTAAGTCAACTTAAATAGTTCACTTTGATCTGCCCACTTTAACTCGACTCAAATTGACCAAGTCGACATATTTCTGACGACTAGTTTTTGAAATTTAAGAAAAAACAAAGCTCCACAATTTATTAAAAAAAATACCCTTTAATTAATATTTTCTAGTTAAGCATATAAATAAACCTTCAAATCTTTATTATAAAACACCATCATCTAAATCTTATGTCATTCATATCTTGGGATTTTTAATAAGAGAAATCAATACCCATTTCTAAAGGTGCGAGTTTTAAACCTAAAAACTCCATTAAAGGTAAGCTTCAAACCCAAAACCTGTTTGAAACAAATATTCAAACTCCAAAATTTATTTAGACAAGTTCCAAGACCAATACCAACTTGAGCTGAAGAATCAAACCTAAATACCATTTATGCCAAGAATCAAAACCTTTAAATTTCTAGAAAAAGATTAATATCAAATTTCAAAAGAGAAAGTTCCAAACTCAACTCATTGTAATTTCAAATAAGAGAAACTAATACCCATTTCACTTAAGATAAGATATAATCCAAATAACCACTCTAGACAAAGTATTTGATATTTCTAGAAATAATACATTTTTAATAAGATAAAGTTCTATCAATTTCACAAAATTACTTTTGAGGAATAAATGACTCTAAACCAAAATAACCATTTCCATCCTAAATAAGAGAGAGAAAGTGGATGTTTCTTCACATGAACAAAGACCCCAAAACTATAATCACTAAGGTTTTAATATCAATAATCTTTCAAGAAAGCTCATATTGGTGAATCCAAAGATATATAAGATTGTATTGTACATCAATGTTTTCATTTACTCATCAAGAAGGAAAATATACGTAAAAGTGTTCAAATCATAAGAACACTCAAATAAAACATTTTTGTCGGTCTATGGTCATCCGCAAAGCCTGGGTCAATGGTGAGGCCGTGAAATCCTCGATATATGGCAACTCAAGAAAGCCCTAAAGTCCATTGTATCTTTCATGGCTGGTAGCCATAGTTGTGGGGAGTCAATGCATAACAATACATTGGGCTTATATGTGTACCACATGGGCAAGGACGTGTATAGTTACCTTAATTGTTTTGGTTTGCAAGGTGTGATAATTTCTTGTGAAGTTTTGGTTCCATCTATGAGAGCCTAAAGACAGTGGAGATTCCCGAGTACAATCTCACATGGATGTAGGCTATAACGAATAGCGTAAAAAATCCTCAATCCATTCCTCCTCTCGTACTCTCTCTGCATTCATGATTTACTTTAACATGCTTAATAATTTTATCACTAAGATACGAATGTATAAACCATGAAGAGGATTTTATCAACCTAATAAGAAAATATTAAATAAAGTTAGAAATAATATAAAATGATTTGTGAAAAATAAATTTTAATTTACAAAAAGTCAATTAAATATCATAATTCCAATCCCCCCCCCCCCCCCTCTTGGCATAATTTTCGAGCCAACAACTTCCACTTGGTCTCATCCACACCCTCGTAATACTCAATGTAGTTATGGAGTGCAAAGAATAATAAATCTTTAAGGAATTACAAATTATTTGCCTAATACATTCAATGATGCAACAAAAGTGATAAAGTCTCATGTTCCGATTAAAAATGTTCCATCCAAAACTAAAATTTAAGAAAGACACAGTTTTATTTCACTACCAAATGAACCGGTTCCAAATATTCTTTTCCCTAGAAGAGAAGATCAATTGAAAAATCATGGTCTCGAAACTCACTAGAAGAGGTTATGAACAAAAGATATACTTATTTCAAAACCGCTATAGAGGTTAATCTTTCTAATAAAACACAAGTCCTTAAAATGACTATATAATCCATGAAGAGACAAAGTCACCTTATAACAATGATGAGATATCTATGTTTTATACATATTCAAGAAAAATACAGGATCTAAGTGAAATAGTCATCGATGACATATTTTCATATGTAGTAGCAAAGGAAATTTCAAAGATCAAAGATCAATGGTGATGATAAAGATTCAGAATCACATACGATAAATGAATGTCAACAAAGAGAATATTGGACAAAATAGGAAATTGTCATCAATGCAGAACTTGAGTCTCTAAATAAATGTGGCGTATTTTGACTTGTATTACGAATCCTAAAAGATGTTAATATATATATGGATGTTTATAAGAAAGTGGAATGAGAAAAATGAAACTTGTGGCATGAGGTTTCTTACGAAAATTTGCGATTGATTATGTGTAAACATAATCCTCCATCATGGATGGTATAACTTTCATATATCTAATTAGCTTAGCGGTTTTTGAAAATTTAGATGTGAGACTCTTGAATTTTAAGACTACTTATTTATATGGGCAGTTGAACACTTCAATTTATATCATAATTCCTATAAGGATTTACTTTGTCTGAAGCAAAGTCAATGAGTAAGTACTCAATTCGACTAGGGCATTTAATGTATGGTTTAAAGAAATCCTAAAGTATGTGGTACAACAGTCTCAATAAACATTCATTTAAGGAAGGGTATGAAAACAATTCGATTTACCCATGTATCTTTATAAAGAAACCATATACAAGATTTATAATAGTAAAAGTTTTTGTGAACGAAATAAATTTAATTGGGACTTCAAAAGAGATATAGAAAATTTCTTGTTATTTACAGAAGGAATTGAAGGTAAAAGATCAATGAAAAGTTGAATCTTCTCTCGGCCTGCAGATCGAGAGAAATCCTAGTGGGTTTTTCATCCATCAATCAATTATATTGGAAAGTTCTTTAAATGTTTTAATATATACAAAGTTCACCCACTAATTACTCTTATGGTTATTTCATTCATTAGATATAGAGAAAGATACATATCGCTCTAAAGAGGATGATGGGGAAATATGTGATTTAAATTGAGAAAATGGTGTGTTTTTGTACTTGAAAGAAGAAATTTCAATATTTATTTATTTTCTTGGCAAATATAGTTATGAACCAAACAAAAGACATTGGAGTGGTATCATGAAAATACTAAGATATCTACATGAAATTACTGATAATGATCTATTTTATTCTTATTATTTAAAATGTTATAAGTTAGTAGGTTATGTGGATTTTGGATACCTAATGATGGCAACAGGGTGTGTATAAGAAGAGGGATCCTCTTCTCAAACCCGACCCTACCAAGGGTACCCAAAACCGACCTGACTCCAATTACACTATCCCTTAACCCAACTTCAACCCCCCAAAATGACCTTTGCGGACCCCTGGCCCTAATTTGATTCTGATTCCTACATTATCTTAGCAACATGGGATCACATACAAAGTTCAATAAAATATAATAATTATTATTTATTGGTGATACATACATACATACATAAACTCATATGGGTACATATGTATATCTTAAAAGAGGATAAATTTAAGCATGCATAAAACTCGTCTGCAACTTATATTCAAACATTCATTAAATTAAATATTAAGCTACATTATATTAACAGAGCATATTTATGAAGTAGGTTGCTCAAAATTGTATCCTCTTCGTTCACAAATAACTATTTTCTCCATTTAGCATTAAGAACAATGCTTGAAATTCATTGATGAACAAGGAATAAGTAAGAACAGTAAACCAAATCAAGATATACTAAGTTTTATCAAAATCTCACAATATTAATTAGAACACTCATTCATAAAGAGGCATGACCAAACACATAGGATTTTGAAAATATTGAAACATTTCGGTATCTAATAAAGAAGCGGGGATGGTACATTTTATATGTTTGGTTATCATGAGTCGGAGTTTTGACGGTACAACAGAGGACTAAAACGATGTAGCAGAGTTGGAAAAAAGGTAGTGGTTGAGAAGATGAGCCAAGCAGCGAGTTGTTTATCTTGAGAAGTTAAGGATTGAGGTATAATCAATGTGCATATGTAAGAGTATATAATGTGTATAATCAAAGTGAAGTAAGAATATATAAGTAAATGTATATTTAAATGGGGCGATTGGAGGTTTTTAACACTTACCTACAACCCCGATAGATTTTACAATATCTACCCCAACACCCTTAAGCATCTTCTAATTCACCCAGGTAGGATCGGGGAGGGCCGGGTTCACCGTTGACCCCACCCCACTTCTATCCATATAAATACATCTCTACTCTTCATAAAGGTCAATCACATACAGTTATCTATATCTTAGTGGTAATATTGATATTTATTGGCATTCTGCTTAACAAACTTTAGTGGTTACTTTTTTCAACTATTCTAAAATTTTATCTCATATTGAAACTAGTTGTGAATGTGTGTGGATGAGATATTTAATTCACCATATCCGTAGCTCATGTTAATTATATTCATTACAAATGTTCTTAGTACAATCTATGAAGACAATGCAACATGCATTGTCCAATTTAATAAGGCTTCATCAAATAAGACAGAATTAAGTACGTTTCACGAGAGTTTTTCTTTATGACAAGATTCAAAAGAAAAATGAGATTGAAGTCAAGAAAGTGTGTTTAAGTGACAAACTCGCTGATCTTGTCCACAAGTCACTTCCAAAGTAACATTTCAGAATCTATGGCATGATATTGGAATGCATCAACTCGACAGATAAACAAGTTGATACTTTTTTCCTTTAATTGTGTTTTTTTCACTGGGTTTTTGTTTAAAAGGTTTTAACGAGACATTATCAAGAATATCCTACACTGATTCAATGATGATAAAAAAATTGTACTACTTTTCCTCCACTTTGACTTATTTCTCACATAGTATTTTTCCTTAGTAACGTCTTACTCGAGAAAAAGTCATTGAATAGTACATATGGTGTACATCCAGAGACATGTTGTAAATATTTTATATATTGTGGATGATCACATATATTCTTTGTCACAAATTAAAAATTGAGTCTTTTGAGTAGCCCCATGACTAACTATAAATAGAGATGACCCTCTTGAGTATTAAGAATATAATCTTATTTTTCAAAATAAACGTACTCAATGTCATTTTTTATGAAAATTTAATTTTATAATATCGTATAAACACAATTCGATACATTTGTTTGAAAACTTATCTGTAACAAGATCTTGACACATGGAATGAAAATCTGAAGAAAAAAAAGAAAAAAAATTGCCCTTATGGGCTAAACCCTAACAACTTTGGGGCTATGTCGAGCAATGACTTCAGAGTATTGGGATGAAATTTCCTTGCAAAAAGGAAGCAAACCGATCTCATCTCACCATTGTAAGTACAGTTAAATACATATCTCACGCGATTCAAAAAATCTTCTGAAACATCATTTCTCACAAACGTTGTAGGATGCGACCCCCCTCCACTCCAATCAACCCACGTGACCGTCCTATTCGAAGTCAACTCAGGGCTTATTTTGGTCACAAGCGTTGGCAAATAATGTTCATCCATATAACACGGAGGCATGCAGTGATTTTTAAATATAGGGTAATATGTTACGTCAGAGACTACGTTGATAGCGAGCTTCCGGTTAAGTTCGAACCACTGAGAGCCTTTTCGCCAATCAGAGAGTGTGATGGTTGGAAACATGTGTTTATTGTATCGGCCGCGGCCTATGGGCCTTGGGTCGTCGAATGAGCTGAGATAACTAAGGTTGGAGTTAATGAGGTAGTTGTAGATGGTGGTGAAGTTGAATATAGGAATGCATGTTTCTGATAGTAAAATAAAACGTTCATTTGAGAAGTCTAGGAGGGCGTTTGCTAAGAGGCGTCTCTCGGCATCGATCATTGTCGGCCTTCCCCATTGAACTTCCTGCCACAAAATAAAGGTAACACCAACGAGTCAACGACACAAAATCAATTTTATTTTCTTAGCTCAAGTATTAATTGCAAGACACAAAAATATATTAGCAAAAAACAAAGTTGTAAAATATCTGAAAATTAGTTCATTTTCACGATAAGTTGAAAAACAAGCGAAAAAATAAAGGATTGATATTTTCTTATTTTTGGAGTTTTTCATAGAAATCAATTATTTCGAGTTAAGGTAAAAAATGTTTTTCATGAAAAATGATAAAATTATAAAACAACACTTTTTGTATTTATTACCATTGTTTTTGTAGAATGTATTTGAAATGAAGCACTACAAAAGTAAAAATTGAAATAAAAACTATTATTTTCATGGAAAATAAATCCATGCCAATTAAAAGGTAGCTCCAATAGACTTTTTGCAGTTTAAATATTATAATATCACATCTATTCATTACTAAATGGTGGTACTAATTAGCTCCAGTTTATATGGTATGAGTACCCTCTTATAAAAGTGGTGGTTGTTTAATTCTCACGGGTGAGACCTCTATCTCGACTCATTTTCTTCTTTGATATAATAATAGCTTTACAGCTTGTTTGGGAGTTTCGAGAGAAAAGAAAAGAAATGAAAGTTTTATTAGGAGAAAAAGGAATATAAGGAAAATTTAATAAGAGAGAAGAGAAAGGAGTTTTAAAGGAGAAGAGAAAATAACTTTCTTTCTTGTTGTTTGGAAGTTAAGAGGAAAATAATTTTTTTAAGGGGAAGAAGGTATATTCATTTAAAGAACTTTCCTTTCTCAAGTTTTGTAGAGAAACGAAAGAGAATTTTTTTTAAAAATTTTTGTTTCTTTTCTGTCCTTTCAAACTCCTAAACGACAAAAAACACTACCTAAAGTTGAAAAACTAACAATTTTATCATTTTTAAGAAAAATCATGCCTATCAAACACACCCTTTAGATTAAAATCGTAGTTGAAAGACGATCATACATTGCTTGGTATTCTGCGCCTGTAAAACACGGATGTTTCCGAGGGCTCGTAGGTGAACTCTGGGGGTGTATGGAGATATATAGAGAAGAGCCCCTCATGTCCCTTGAAAAACTTCTCCCAAAGTGGTGCTAGTGGCAATCTTCCTCTTGTTAAGAACATGAAGGCCACCTTTGGTGTCCGATTGTACGGGTAGTCCATTATACGAGGCATTGTCGAGGCTCGCCACATCAACTCATCATCGCTCATCGAATGCCACACATTTTTAGGAGATATCCAGTCTGTCAACCCATTGTTACTGGATGACACATTGGAGGGCAGATTGAAAAGTGAAGAAGAGTTGCATAATGTATAGGAGGATGCAGGTTGCATTTTGGTGAACGTGTTGAGTTGAGGGAAATAAAAATCCTCGTCTGAGACTATGAGTTTCTTGATATGGTTATTGATGAACATTCCAAGTATAACCACAAAAAATGCCATTGACAAGCAGAAGATTATCGTTGTCGCAACTTGAAAAGTCCCTTCCCTGATTTCTTTTTTAATGCGTACAGAAAGATTTTTTCCAAACATTGTACTCTCTTTCTCACTTGTAATATTTGAACACTACAATAATGCAAAAGAAATTCCATGATGATGGATTTTATAGTTACCTTAACTTACCTGTGATAGAATGCCTAAAGCAAGTGGAAGCACATGGGAAGTGTTGTAAGGATAATAAGGAATGTGATCTACTACTGCCTTTGCCATTGAGACGTTTCTTGTTCCCAAAGGATTATTGGGATGGATTAACTGTGTGACTACCACACTCAACATACACGAGGGAAGCAGTGCAAAGCTCATGCCGCTATAGATTCCTTAACAGATATTTGCTTTTTTTTTTTTTTTTTTTTAACCTTCCCCAGGAGACCCACGAAAACCATGGGTCCCAGTGAATCTAGTAATAACTTGCACATAGGTAAAAAAGAAAGGAGAAAGTAATAGCAGGCTGTTTCAAAAAATCCCAATTTGTATGGGAAGGCTAGGTTGGGTTTGGTTCAACCAAAAGAAATTTAACTTTAAGTTGTGTTTATTTTTTCATCTGACTGAAGTCTAAATATAAAATCGGAAATCTAAATCTGAAATATACGTTTGTTTTTATGTCTGAATGGACATTTGAATGAATGTATTTAGATTTATTCAGATTTCAGATTTAGATTTCAGAGATTTATTTACCTTTTAATTATTCAGAGACAGAAACAACCGTTAGCCTCTTAATCATTTAAAAAACAAATACTATTTGGTACCTCTTGAATCTGAATGGTTCAGATTCGGACTTAAAAGGTAAAAACAAACAACACCTTAGTTCCTGATTTCTGTATCAAAACCTGCTTCAATTTTTTTCTTTTTCGGGTTTGTTCATGACTCTAACTATTTTTTATATAGACAATAAAAAAAGGGAGGGATTGCTTCAAAATATTACTTCAAAATATCATAACTTTTTGGGGGGTAACAACAAACAAACATTATTATTCCAACTGCAAAGCAAAATTATATTAGTTAAAACAAAGACCTAAAACGTACATGAAATTCGCTACATAGCTGTCTTTGTATTATCAGAGTATTTTATTTTCTTATAGCTATTTTGTATTTTTCTTCGAATTTTTTCGTCAATTCTAGAATTAGGTGTAACTTTTTTTCTTTTCAGGTTTTGGGTTTTTCTTCGTGTTCTGATAAGAACAATATATGTAATCTGTAATTCTATATCGTATCTCAATATATGTAAGTTGCATTATTAAACTTGAATTGATAGTTGTTGGCAATAATGTAAAACTTGGTGTCTAATATAAATGGAATTGAGAGTTGTTGGCAATCATAAAACTTGCTAAACTTGTTCTTGATTTTCTTATCAAACTTGTAATGAAAAAAATTGGCCTCATTCGCTACAAATATAGCAACTAGTTAAGGATTATTCGGTATGATTATAGAGAACTGATTCTCCCCCCCCCCCCCCCCCCCCCCCATCAACCTGTACCCACTGTCAGGGAGGTTTATCCCGAACAAAGTCCCATTTGGGATCTTTATAACGAATAGTTTGAATCCTGTCACTATGTTCATAGAGAATGAATCCTTGCCACCAACAGAGATTACCCACTGTCAGGGAGGTTTATCCCGAACCAAATCCCATTCGGACGCTTTATAACAAGATGCTTGCATCTTGTCGATATGTTTGTAGCGAATGAACCCTTCCCACCAATAGGGATTACCCACTGTCAGGGAGGTTTATCCCAAATCAACTCTCATTCGGTATGTTTATGGAAATTAATTTATGGCCATTCACTATGTTTGTAGCGAATAAAGGTTATATGTCAAACCGATTTCAAACAATAATGAGTTCTAACTCCAAAGCTAAACCAACATCAATTTCAAACAAAAATGAGTTCATTCAACCAATTTCAATAAACTAATTTCAAACAATAATGAGTTGCCAATAATGAGTTCAATTCAATCAATTTCAACAATATACATGTCAAAGTTCAATTTCAACAATATATATGTTGAAGTTCAATTAAAACAATTTCAACAATATATATTTCAACAAGATTCATATTCAAACCAACTACAATCAAGTTTCATATTCAACCAACCACAACCAAGTTTTAATTACAAGATTCATATTCAACCAAGTTTCAATTACAACTTTCAAAAATAAAACTGCCATTCTATCATTTTCTTTTCCGTTTTTTAAATCCATGAGAAATTTTCTCCTTGCCTTTGCCCTTCATCTTACTTTTCTTTGTACCTCGCTCTTCACTAATAATCGGTCGATCGGTCGACCCCAATGGCTACAAAAAGGATATCGTACGCTTGAACATTGTGTGCAATCATTGTACCAGGATTTGCACCAATCCCATTGTCCATGTTATTCTTCAACAATTCCATCACCTTTCGTACTTCGTCCGCCTATCAAAAAGATCATACAATGAAATTAGTAATGAAATTAGTAAAAACAAACTGGTTAAAAGTATTGAAATTAGTAAAAAAGAAAAACTTACCAATGATGTTTGCGTTTGCTTGGACTTACGGAAAGTGAGGATTTGGAATTTGGGATGGGATTTGGATAGGAACCACTTCGTGTAATCGTTGCTATCGACCTACACTTTTTCGATAGAAGGTGGTCTTGCCAGTTTGCTGGTACCATTTCTACATATCAAATTTAACCTTGTATCAAGAGGCCTTGTTTCCCCTCTCGTCCTTCAAAGGCTTCATGGGCTCGCGGGGTATGATTTGGAGCTGATTGAATTGTCTCAAATAGCGTTCCGGGTAATAGGGCTCCCCAGCATCAAAACATATCATAATTTTTCTATAAAACGATACTTCGAGAAGTGGATAAGCTGCCCTAGCATCTCTATAAGGATCCCAAAGTACCTACAAACAAACAAAACATAATTTGAGTTCAGAAAATATCCAATTTAAAAAGAAAACTCAATAAACTTACATAAGAAATCACTTACATTCCCAATAGTCATGTCATCTAAGTGCTCACGATAGTGATTAGATTTTAAAATGCATTCTTCTGGGAGGCGGATTGCAATGATCAACGTGCAATCCTGTTCATTGTGTCATCGAACTCCATGTCGATGCATCCGTCCAAGCCCGAGAAGTGCTCAGAAATCCATGACTGCAAAACATACAAAATGATATTTATGAATTTACAAAAAAAATTTAGAAAATTTACAAATGATATTATAATATGAAATTTAGAATATTAATTACCTGAATAAGAGAGAGGAAATCACTCATTTGTTTCACACCAGTGCGAGAGACTAGGTCCAGCTGCCTATAAACATGCACATGGATACACATGCCGCAATCTAAATTGCCCACCTTTTTCACGTCTTTCTAAACATGAAGGTAAAAGACTGAAATGTTGTTCTTTATCTTTTTTGAGAAAAGTAAGTATGCCCTCTCACAGTATTTTTTTACTTCAGTAGAGGCATTAGTGTCCTTCGACCGTTCCTTAAAATTCACCGCCATCCAGTTCAATCGGACAGCATAGTGCTCACCACATTCTTGTTGGGTAACATCCCTACTAACGCCCAACGTCTCCACTACTATGTCAATATCAAACGAGACCTCAACATCCGCCTCCTCCTCAAGTTTGGGGTGCGGGATAAAAGGAGATAAACCAACTAGCAGAACGCCCAAAATTTGTGCTACGTCGTTGAGGGTGATAGTCACCTCCCTGAAATGTGTTAGTCTCTAGATGCCACCTCTCTACAAAAGCGTAAACAATGGCTTAGTCTATGTAACGGTGGATATATTTTATAAGCCCATCAAACTTAGCCATTTTTACCCTTTTTTGTACACTATGACTAAGACCATTGAATTCCCAATCCCGAATCTTCATCCAATGATTGATGCAACGTAAAGGCACCCATTCTACCTGCAATATAAGCACAATTTATATCAAAATTTATTATACTAATTAAATATATAATACATTAATAATATAACTTAGTTCAAAAATGTAATTACCACTGAACCCATCTAAATATCGTAAGCCGCGTGAACCTTGAAATGTTTCAATGGACTCAGCTTGTTAGGGGCCTCATAAGCCGCAGTCGAGAGGCCTTCTTCAGCAACCTTCTTCTTCTTACTGTACTCAGTAGTGGTCATGTGTAACATGCTAAACAAGTTATATGGCCTAAAGGGTAATACACCCCCCTCAGTGGGAGAAACATCCTCCTCCTCCTCGGCATGACCCTCCTCCGCACCATGACCCTCCTACTCACCATGGACCTCCTCCTCCTCTTCATTATCCTCTTCCTCCTCATCTTCAAGAAACCCCTCCTCTACATGACCCTTATATCATCCTCCTCTTCATAAACGTCCTTCACCTTATGCACCTTCTCAGCCATCTCGACAATAGGGACATCCACCTCTACCACATCAGGGACATCTCCCTCTAAGGAAGTAGCAACAGCAGCAGACTGGGCATGGATCTTTACATGACGCTTCCTCTCTAAGGTAGTAACTAGATTCATATTCTTATGAGAGTAGCATAGTACTTTATCCATAGAACACCTACATTAAAACAAATAATACAATGAAATATAGCATTTCATATATGATATTATTTATCATACACAGGTTTTTATTGATAATCATAAGACAAGTATACATTGTTAAACATAATTCATGTAGTCATATAGTGATGTAAACATAAGTCATGAATAGAAGTCATATAGTGATGTAATTCATGTAGTCATATCCATGTAGTCATTGTAAACATAAGTTATGTAGTGATATTCATTGTAAACATAAGTCATAAATAGAGTAACATAGTAGTTTATTCATAAGACAAGTATACATTGTTAAACATAATTCATGTAGTTATATTCATTGTAAACATAAGTCATGTAGTGATGTAAACATAAGTCATGAATAGAAGTCTTCATTTGTTATGTTTACACCGATGAGAAGCTATTAGGTCGAGGTGAATGCAGAGAATGGAATCTAGGTTAAACCTAGATTAATTCGTCATAAATATATCGACATGTGCCAGTGCATTTGGGGTAACGGTAGCGAATGAAAACTGGGTAACAATATCCATCGAGTCGGCATAAATATACCGATGTGAGGCATTTAATTCGGGGTCATCATAATGAATGAAACCCTAGTTCAAAAATGACTTATTTGTCATAAATTTATTGAATAACTAGAATTAATTCGGTATAATTATAATGAATGAAACCCTAGTTCATAACTTTATATTTTTTCAACAATCCAAACACCTTTGATTTTTTCAACAAAAAGAAACAGTGCAACCGATTCAGACGAGGGTTTCAAATGCGTGGTTCAATGGATGGTTCAAACGAGGATTTCTATTAACCTTGAAACAACAGTGGATCACCCAATTTGGTATTCAAATGCTTCAAACGGAAGTTTGCTCCTTATGTAAACAACTGTTGATTTGGTGTATATATATATATATATAAGTTCAAATGGTTCATTCCTTATTTATAAGTGTACTTAATACATTAAAAAAAATTGGTATTCAAATAGGTAGTGTGTTCAATGTACTAACCTGATGTTTAATCTTTAGTTGAAGGAAAATGGATTTGAAGATGAAAGGTTTGGAAGTTGAAGATGAAAGGTTTGGAGGTTTGAATGTGCAGAGAAATGGAGAGAAAGTGTGTAAATGATTTTTAAAATTTTAATTATGTGGTGGCTCTTATGTGGTATTTGGAAGTAACTATTAGAATTAAGTGGTATTTTGTAGTAAAAAAAAGTTGTGGTATTATAAAGTAAAAAATGAGGTGCCCTTAGAAATACCCTATATAAATAAGTTGGATATGTTATCGATTCGACTTCCAACAGTCTTGGATTAAACATTAGCTCTAAGTACCAGTATCCCTTTGATATTATTAGATAGAAGCAAGTAACAACTATGTTCTACCGAGATAGCTTGTTTTCGGGATCATCTAGATGTATGCAAGCCAAAATATATAGGTTTGATTAAGGTTTATTTCCATAAAGCTTTTATTTAAGTTAAGTTTAGGTTTGGTTTGATTTAGTTCTCGATTTGTTTTGGTCAATGTAGACAATTTAAAAATTAAAAAATATCAAATACAAAGCGTGAAACCAAGGTTTGACTTGGGTTGCATTTGTTTTTTCATCTGAAATCTAAATCAGAATTCATAGGCAATTTGAATGAGGGTGTGTTTAGCATCCCAATTCTAAGCCTTGGAATTGGAATTGCCCAATTCCAATTTTTTTGTTTGGTACATTAAAAAAGCCCATTCATTTGGAATTCATTTATACTTCTCTCAGGCCCAATTCCATAACTCAATTTCATTTCATTTTGTAGAGATTTTGAATGCAAATCCATTTGGAATTCAGATCGGGCACACACGCTAAAATCAAACTACACATACAAAACCCTTTCTCTCTCACCATTTTTCCTCTCTCTGACAGATACTTCGTTGGCACTCTCTCTCCGATAGATACTTCGTCAGTGCACTCTCTCTGGCATCACTCTCCATCGACAGCTCTCTCACACCGGCAACTACACATTTCTCTGGTCATTTTTCAGGTAAAAACTTGTTTTTCGGCTAAATCTCTGATCATTTTTTCGATATGGTGATTTTAGATATATTGGGATCTCAGATGTGCATATGTATGTATATGGTGATTTCAGATCATATTTTCGGCTATGCATATTTCCTTGCTACACATATAAATCGAATATGCATTTTCGGCTAAATCTGTATGGCAGCACTCTGTTTGTTATTGCGACTTGGGGTTTGGATGATTTGTTTTTTTTTTTTATTAATTAAAAAACATAAAAAAATGTTATATAATAATGATCTGTTTTTTAATATTTTTTTTTAGTATGTGTATCATATAAAATGCTATATAATTTTTATCTATGTATGTGTCATAATTTGAAACTTTATTTATTGTGATATAATTTATATATATGTATTGTTATACAATTTTTTTATATATGCATTTCTAACATGATTAAATGCAAACAATTTCATAAAATGGATCATTATTTGTTGGGGATTCATTACTTGGTTAGGAATGAAAACGACACTAGAGAAAAAAGAAAAGAAAAATAATTGTAGGATATCATATAGTTATTTGGGTGGCAATTGCGGTGTGGTGGAATAAAACACATTTATTAAAGGAGCCTTCCGAAGATTTGAGAAATGCAAGAGAGATTTATTTGAGAAGACTTTATTATGGAAGTGATACAACTTGTAGAGAGCAATTGCGTTTTGGTATAGATGTGTTTAATAGTTTATGTAACAAGTTACGTGATAAAAAATTATTACGTGAAACGGCACACGTTTGGATGGAGGAAGTGGTGGTTATGTTTTTATATACGCTTGGACAAAACCTAAAAGATCGGGTTGACAAGTTTCAATTCATCTGCTCAGGAGAGACAGTTAGTCGACATTTTGATACGGTTTTGTGCGTTGTAATTAAATTTAAGGGCCAGTATTTGGTCCAGTCCGAGAAAGAAATTAAAGGTTATGAAGATTAAAAGTGGGAATGGTTTGAGAATTGCCTTAGAGCTTTGGATGGGACGTACATTCCTGTAACAGTTCCTTCTCAGGACGAAGCGAGATATCGAAATAAGAAGAGTTTTAATGCGACAAATGTATTAGGAGTTCGTTCCCGTGATTTGATAATCACTTATGTTTTACCTGGGTGGGAAGGGTCAGCTGCAGATGGTAGAGTTTTACAAGATGCACTGGCAAAACAAAATCAATAAATTATTCCAAACGGTGTACATCCTGTTCTATTTTAAAATAATTCATAATATTCTACTTTTTTTATTTTCTTCAATGGTTAAAAAATAAATTTTCTTCTAATGTAGGTAAGTATTACCTTATTGATGCTGGATAACAAATGAACCTGATTTTTTGGCACCTTACAGAGGCACGCGTTATCATCTTAATGAGTGGTCCAAAATAGGAAATAATCTGCAAACGTACAAGGAGCTATTTAACCTTTGCCATTCAACTGCTATAAATGTAATCGAAAGAGCCTTTGGACTTCTTAAGAAAAGATGGGCTATTCTTATATCTACTTCTTTTTTTTAGGTGAAAACTCATGTGAGAATGCATAAATGAGGAGGATGTATTGGATAACCATGCTGCAACCAATAGAGATCGTATCGGACATGTGTAAACGACTAGGGGGTGGACGTAAAAAAGGGATGCATTAGTACAAGCAATGTTTCTTGAGTACCGAATAAGGCAGCGTCGAGGATAAATTTTCCATTTGGCTTAATTTTCTAGTTATACACTTGGTTTTAGCGTACTTGATTAATGTGTATGATTTTAGCTTACTTGATTAATGTGTATGATTTTAGCGTACTTGATTAATGCGTATGGTTTTAACGTACTTGATTGATGCGTATGTTTTATTTATTTTGAATTTGATTGTTGTAAAGTAATGGATTTTGATTCTCAAGTTAGAGAATGGAGTAAGAAGGGGAAAGGCTATTTCTCATGGACCTCGGAGATGGATAAAATATTATGTACTTGCTTTGTACATCAAAGTAATTAAGGGAACAAGTTGGATAGCAAATTTGCATGGAAGCCGGTGGCATGGACTAGTGCCATAAATATCATGATAGATGAACATCACATTTCAATGACAAAGCAAAATGTCCAATCATGCCTCAAGACTTGGGAGAAGTTGTGATGTTATAAGTTAAATGCTGTCAACATTGGGGTTCTCTTGGAACTATGATAAGGATAGAGTTAATGTTGAAGAAAGAGTGTGGAATGCATGTGCTAGTAAGTCTTATTTTAACATTCTCATTACTTTTGTGATATATGTTCTGGTTCTTTTAATGAATTTTTCTTTAATCTTAACATTTAATTTAATTTCAGATTGTCCTATATCGAAGGAGAATTACAATTGATAATTGGGATAGTTTATATGTTATTTTTGCTCAAGATCGTGCTAATGGGAACGGTGCTCGAACGACATTAGAAGATGAGATGGAAATGACAAATAATGAAGAGTCTAACAACTTAGACAATACATTGGAGATTGATGAGAGAATCCGACGCCAAACATACATCTCGAGCCCGAAATGAATAAGGGAAGACCAATGCATCATCTTCATCAATTTCTCGCACGAAGAAGAGAAAGCATTCCAGTTCTGAAGCACTTTTGAATGTCTTGGGACGCATTGCAGAGTCACTTGATCACTTCTTAAATCCCGAACGTTCCAAAGCAACAACTCGAATGGTATTGTATGAGGTTTCGAAGGTTCAAGATTTGGATGAAATACAAGTCTTGAAAGCAGTTGATCTTTTGATGAATGACCAAAGAAAATTTAATACTTTTTCTAGTCTTTCGAATGAGCTAAAGAGGCGATGGATTTTGATGCATCTTGGCGCATGATTATTATAACAATTTATTATTCTAATATGTATTGACTTGTTATGTTATTAGGTGGACTTTTTTTTTTTATTATGGTAATGTTGCTTACAAACTAGTTCTAGTTTTACCAACTCTTAAATTTAGATGAACTTCTATTGATCTTATTTTAATGCTACTTCAATTACTAATTCTTATTAAAGTGTGATGTGATTTGATTCCGCTTTTTTTATTAGAATCTTTATTAAAAGTATAATTTTTTAATAGTTCACAAAGTACTAAAATTCCAAAAGAGTTGTGTAATTAATCCAAACAAGAGATTTAAAATTCTACTAGAATTCCAAAAGAAATCTACACTTACCATACAATTGAAATGGAATTGGAATTCCTCGAATTCCAATTCCATAGAATTAGAATTCCAATTTCGCGCATCCAAACGGACCCTGAATGTATTTAGACAAATTTAGAATTCAAATGTAATTTTAGCTCTTAACTATTCAGAGACAAATATAATTATTATCCTCTTAATTATTTTTTTTTAAATATTATTTGATACGTCTTAAGTCTGAATTGTAGAACCATTGAGATAAGAGGCAAAAACAAACAACTTCTTAGTTCGTCCGATTTACAGGATTCTGGTTCCTACTCAAAGTTCAAGCTTTGAATTAAAGTCTTATTTCCGGCGAAGTAGCCTATCTAACCACAACACCCTTTTCTTATCAAACGCTTTTTTTAAGCACAGATCTAAAGAAACTTAACACGCAACTTTGGATGAACATAATGGCCATTATCACCAATCCTTCCTTCACCTTCACCAAGTTCTTAATATATTGAACCAACTAAGCCACTCTGACATGGGCTGAAATACCACGTGGGCTCAGATAGAAAAATAGTGAAAATATTTTCAGCTATTCAGAATTAAAAACTTCCTCGCAAGTGTAAATAATGTTGTAATGTTGAACAACATTAAATTCTGAATATAATTGAAAATATTTTTCATCATTTCACTTTTAATCTTTCACCCCGAACCAAGCGGAGCCTAAACATCCAATATTTGTTACACCTGGTTAAAGCAAGTAATTACCATCATGAATATGTTATCAACCGTCGCTCAGTGTATAGAATAGGAGGCCAAATTTCACTACCACCCTGAAAACTACTTTACCAGGAGAGAGGGGATATAGATATGTTTTACTAGGTGATTATGCAATGTTTGTATTAGTTCTCTAGTTACATCCCTCGTCGTCCTCTGAGTCTATACACACATACAATTCTCTCTTACTTAGAACCAAGCATGTGTCTAACTGAATACAACACAGCAAAGCTTGCCACGGCACCGAACACCTTATCCGTCCTCAACTTATAATGTTTTAGTTGAAAGCCATTACATAAATATGCCCACATCCATCGGGATAGAAAATGCAGCCCGCAGGTTTTCTGGAACTTGTGAATAGAGAATTCCTACACAGAATCCAAGTCAGACCCACATATAATTTGCAACCAAATATTAAACGTAAAGTTATTTTCAATAAACAAAATATGTCATGAAGTAATTATCACAGAAAATTCATTATCTGGGGTCCAGGTATAAATAATGGCTCAGTGAAGGTGCAAATGAAACTATGTAGGGATAATGCAAGAGAATATTCCAACCTAAGGTCAATTAGGTGTCTGCGTTTAAGAGTAGCCTTCCTCACTCGGGCTCATAATTTACCCACTTCATCAGCAAATATAGCACAACTGTCACTGAAATTTACTAAGGAGAATCCCTGCAATTCAGAGAATTTTTTGATTTTTAATTATTAAGGGTGCCTATACAGCATGTGACAGTAAATATCCCCATTGTTTCCAGGATAATCGCAATCAATTGAAGCCTGACTATTTTTGGCAAAAGAGAGTTCGATTTATTATTTTGGAATAGGTGTGCAAAAATAGTTCTGTCTAGACGGGAGTTATGACAGCATTTATATGGACCATAGAAAGTTCTCTTTGACAGAAAGAGAGAAAAACTTAATAGGTATAAACAAATTATCTTGGGACAAATATTAATGAACCCGTAAAAAACCTGTCGGACCCGAATTGAAAATTAATTGAATATTAACATAATCAAGGAAAAGTTAATACATGCTTCTTACGATGTGGTTAGTCATACACGGATTCAAAACATTAAGGATTCAGTTGCAGTTCAGACTATCAATCATAACAATCTGTGGAATGATCTGATCGTAAATCACCATAACAATCTGTGAAATATTAGTAATATCATCTGGTAAGAAAACACAAGAAACCTTCAGCAAAGCTCCTACGTTGACCCCCACCAAGATGGCCCAGCTAAGTTCACCCTCTACTAGCATTCTACTCGGGCCTCAATAACTCGATTGGATATATTTGTCCTTCATTGTATTTTAGTTTGTTTCCCATCTTTTCGACCATTGCCGCTAAATCCTCGTCCATTGACTCCAGTGCATGTGTCAATGCACGGAGGGTGTTTTAAGGTGAAAAGTAATCAGGAGAATCAATAGTACAGAAAGAATATATGGAAAATACTTCCGATAGGCAGAGAATTGGATCCAACATGCCAAAGTCAACAATACTTTCCATCGATTAGGGGTTCGGCTCTCACCGCTATCAGCAACATATATATACAAAGGAAAACACTCCTATTGAGATTTGAGAGCACTGAGGTGGAGTGCCTGATTGGTAATGTTGTTTCAAAAGAATAATATGGCTAAGAAGATGTCCGATGAATCGTGAAGCAGCAACTTAGCAACTATTTGGAAGATTAAAAAAGAGATTCAAAGTTATTGAAATTAACATGGTACTAAATTAATGATTCACACAATGAGACTTGGGCGTAGACTAAGTCTTGAAACGGCAACTTCAGATATTCAATTTGGGATTATAGTTGGGAGGTCAACAATGACATTTTTCATTCGACTCAAGTATGAAAAATGCATAAATTCTTACATCTAAGATGAGAGCGAAAAAGAAAAAGGAAAAAAAAGGCAATATTATACTTGTGGGGGAATTATCCGATCTAAGAGGAAGAGCTGACATATGTCCGGCAGTCCTGATAAACAATCATAGCTTGAAAATATGAGCAAAAGAGGATCCAATCAGCGGATATCTCGGGCCTGATCCATTCGGCTAGATCGCAACTGCATCCCAAAGCTATAAAGTCCTACACAACTGATTTTCATTCTGTACTCTATAAATGTAACCCAACCCCCAGGAAAAGGCGCATGTAATCTTTGTTATCAAGAACTGATCAAGAAAGAGAGAGAAACACTACCGTGGACGTAGGCACATTGCCGAACCACTTATATTTTGTGTTGTGTGATTGTGATTTTCCTTTACTGCTCGGCTTAACTGTGTTGAGTAAACTATAGTAGGTTTTTACTGCCTACACTACCCATAACCTCTGATAGATTTTTGTCTAAATCCATTAAGAAAAATCAATGAGTTTTTCAGAAGGTATACGATAAAGTCTGTAGACAAATGATATGGCGAGTTTTAGATAAGAAAAAGAAGTTGCTTGTGGCAATATTGTTTTTATTAAGGAAATGTATAGCGGAGCTCCAACTAGAATGAATATAATTGTGGGTGAAACTATTGAATTCCAAATCAATGTAGACATGCATAAGGTATTAGTTTTAAATCCTCATCTTTTTACCTTTGTTTTGTATAAACCGACGCAACATATAAAAGATGAGGTCAAATGGTGCCTGTGATTTGTAATTGATAGTTTTAATTGATTAAACCAAGGAATAGACTAATGCTGTAGATTATTAAGAATAAGTAGGACTAAAACTGAACAAGTATAATTACATTTTAATAAAAGTAGGGAGTGCAAAAACAGAGGTATTGAAGTTTGCAGTTCAAGAGATAGCACAAAATTAGCATTTTCGTTATTTAGGCTTTGCTTATCCAAAGGGAGAGACAGATTGGCGGTGATTTTGCTCAGTGGTGAACCCAGGAATTCAATAGATTACAAGTATGCACTGACAAAAAGAAACATGCATTTGTAAATTATAATTTTAAAACATATCAAAAACATCATTCAGATACTATGTCATAAATCGGTGTCTCCATATATATTTTGCTACCTTTTACTGGAATAGTCCGCCTTGAGAGCAGGTACAAAAGTAAGAGTAAGACTGAAAGGTAGAGAGACAGAGCTAATGCAATCAAGTATGAAAGAAGAGTAGTAGAGCCCGAGGAGATTGTAAAACAAGTAATCTCTAGTAGTTTTTGGGACTCGATGAAGGTCAGGTAAGGATTAGACAAAAGAAATCGAAAAAAAAATTACTATGAAATTTGCTGTATGCAATGAAGCACGGACACAAATACAGGTGTCGTGACACGACACAGACATGCAGACACAGCAAATCTAATAAAGAAATATAATTATATTAACATAGATATAGTTTCATCTATCTTGCACTTCAAAAAAAAAAGTGGTCAAACTAGTTTATCATATAGATAACTCGTAAAGTAAATCTAATAATTAATAATTATTTAAATTAATTAACTACTGCTGCTAATAATAAAATATCAGCCTTGCACATCAGTATTACTTCGATTAGTTGGTTTACAATTTGCAATAGCATGTCATATGACAACAATTTCAAAATTTGGAGGGATTGAGACTGCTCCCTTCTTACGTCATTGAGCCCCAAGGATGTTGTGCATAAATATAGGTAGGTTGGGTCAAGTGAAATATTAATATATAATCATGTATACATGTGAAGTTGGGGAGGAAGTATAAGACCGTTCATGCTTTATTAGAAAGAATGTTACGCAACAAACAAATTGCTTACGAAGAGAAAGGCAAACGTTATGATGGGACGTATGGTAAAGAAATGAACATATTTCTAAGGAGCGTAATAAGTACCCCAATAAGAAGAATTATGTGATCAATATGGCAATGGTAATAAAACAAGTATAACCCAATTGACATGAACGGAGATGGTGAAAAGGCCTGATAGCTAGTGGTCTTGTAGAAATATTGCCCTAGACAACGGAATCGTGAGACGGGACTCATGTAACAAACCATAAGTCATTAAAACAATGTTTTGTTGAGTTGAATTATATTGAATATATATACATAGATTAAAATTAAAAGTCCTCAGATTCTTCAGGAAATACTTATTCTTCTCTTCGATTCTCTAGTTCAGGTTCTCTTTCAACGGGTATTTAATTTGATTAAGGTAGTTCAAAAATATTGTATTTGGGTTCATATCTTCATATTACGGCATCTGTTAAATCTCTCTCTCTCTCTCTCTCTCTCTCTTTGCATCCGGGTTTGAGTCTTGAACTGATGTGAAACGCGGAAGAATTAACACACGCATGAACACACACGAATATAAATAATAATCACACCATATTTTCTCCCAAATCATCTCTCTCAAATCTCATTAATAAAATAAATTCTCCGTAATAATTATGATTACAAGAGAAGGCCAAGGGCCTTATTTATTGATGATCCTAAACTTGAGGAACAAGTCTCCTAATTAAAAAGGGAACTAAATAACCTAACTAAAATAATCAAAAGATAAATCCTAATAATTATCTAAATGATATCTAAATAAATATATAATATTTAAGTAACTAAAATAATAATAAGATTTATTTTTTCAAAAATATCCGGATGCATCACTCCCCCCTTCTTTGAAAAGCTCGTCCCAAACGCAATAGGGTTAAAATGAACATGTCCAAGCCATCATCACAGTCCAACGAACTTCTCGAACCAACACAACAATCCAAATCTGTCCATGCCATCTAAATAAATATTTAGAATAAATCAGACTTTTAATTTGGCACCCAAAATATTTTTCCTTTATAGGTGATGAAAATTAATTTTTACAAAAATTTTGGGCATAAATAAAATATTTTTCAACATTTCTAATTTTGGACCATTAAAACTCCAACCAAAATGGTTTGTCATTTATAAATGGATCAAAGTCAAATAGAGACCACTTATGCAGCCCATATTCTTCAAAAGCCTCAAAGCCTAGCTCTTCATTTAAAAACTCTCTCATCAAAGCAAACCCTAGCTCCCTCTTTATTTTTTGAAGCCCCTTCTTCTTCACAAGAAACCCTAGCTACTTCACCGTTCAATCTAGCTCTACCTTAGACGCTGTCGGAGGTTGGCCAGCTATCGAACGCCTCCAGCTTTCCTCATTAGTGGCCGGAAAGTTGTCCCACTTGACCAGATGCCTTGAAAGCTTTAACAAGGTGGAAGGGCGTCGAAAGGGTTGGAACAACGACCTCTAGGGTTGTCTTGCTGCTAGTCGGGATTCGCCGGACAAGTATGAGGGCTTGGGTTGTTTCCGAGGGTAATCGAAAGGGTTTCCATCTCCAACCAACTATGGCAAGACTCGTCGGAAGTCTCCAAGCAGTGGGGGAGCGCCGACGACATTGGAATCCGTTCAAATCCAAATTTTTGTTGCTATTGGGGGTTGGTCCGTGGTGGTTGGGCGTTCAGCTTTGGATGATTTTCCAAGCCTTACCACCCATCTCGTGGGGAGCCAAAATCACGCCTCCTTGAACCATTGCACCCACCGGACGGCTTCTCACCACCCCTCTACCTTCCAAATCTCTATTTGTGCGTTCAACCCTTGAGACCAGCCGTAAAATCAAATCCAACCACCGCTAGTGGTGGCACGACTGTGGTCATCGGTTGTGGAGCATTTATCGACGCCGAGTATACGTCATTCGATAGGTTGCCTCGAGAATTTTTCAGAGCTTGTGACCTTGATACACACAAACGATCGTGTAGAAAATCAGGCGCAACCTGGCACTGATACCATTTTGATGTGAAACGCGACGAAATTAACACACATGTACACACGAATAAAAATAATAATCAAACCATAATTGACGTAAACTACAAGTCAATGGCCAAAAAGAAATACCAAACCCTAATTTTAGAAAGAGAATCAAAAGTTGTCTTATATTTCAAGAATGGCAAAGTAAGTACAAATGAGATTACATGAGGTATTTATATGGGAAGGATTACTTGCTAATCAAGTAATTAACTAAAATGACTAAAAGGGCCAACTAAAAATAAAAGAATGCCTAATTAGTTCCAAACATGCTTGGAGACTAATTAAGGAAAGAAAATGCCTAAAAAGGACTAAAAATAGAAAATAGAAATAAAAGGAAAAATAAAATGGATTCCCATCACTCTCCTCCCCTCAAAAAGAATTCGTTCATGAACTCAAAGGGGAAGATTAATAGAGTCACCCTCTAAAATGGTAATCAATGCATGACCAGGAGGATGCCCGGTCTCATCAAAATACTCTGGTGACTGATCTATCGCTAGCAGGTCCCGTCGACGAGGGAGGGAGCAATCTGAAACTCGTTGTCCCACGTTGCCGCAGTTAAAGCACCAGAATGTGGGAGGACCTGGAAGTGTCACAGTGGAAGTAGTGGTGGCGGGAGTAGTGGTAGATGATGCCGATGTTGATACTTTAGGAGGAGCAGAAACCAACGAAGGTAGAGGTTGGGGTGCTGGAGGAGTTGTAGGCGCTGCATGATAAGCCTTGACCTTAGTAGCATACTCTACCGCCTTGAGAAAGGTCGGTATCTCTCTCAATCCAAGGTCGTGCTGAATATGTGGCTTGTAAGGACATTTTTGTCCATTATCAATTTGTTATGTCACACGCCGTTACACCGTTGAAGAAATTCAAGATTCATACAATCATCAACGGATCCGAATATCAAAAGAAGAAGAGGAATCAAAGTCTGACAGGCCGGACCGGTCCGCCCAGAATAAAAGAACCGATCCGCCACCGGACCGGTCCGCCCCTCAACCGGACCGATCCGCCTGCTGAAAGCCAGTATACCCCGGACCGCAAGCGAACTGAAGAAGCCTAAAATAAAAAGAACCGCCCGCTTACCCGGATCGGTCCGCCTCAGATCCGGACCGGTCCGCCTGGGATAAACTTCAACAGATCGTGTTCAGATTTTTAAGGCCCAAGACTTCTTATTTAATCCCACTACGGGAAGTGGTTTTCTAAGACTTCCATACACAATTTTCAAAGTACAAGAAACTCTTAGTCTTCACCTATTGAGCCCTAGACTCTAGGTTTTTTGATTCACACAAATTTCCAAACATTTGTGAATCTCTTTGCAACCCAGGAACGCACTTTTGCTGTTCATACCATTGTGGAGAAGACCGTTCTTCTTCTTCATTGCAGCCCTACTGGAAAGGGATAACTCCAGCCGCCGACTACAGAATCCGACACCTGAGGGTAATTCTTAGTCACTTGTATTTTCATTGTAATTCAAAATTGTACAGTTACAATATTATAATGGAAATAAATGGTTTTGCCCCTTTGGGGGATTTTTCCTCACATGCATGTGTTTGAATGTTCTTGCTTAGTTCATTATCTTATTCAATCACATATTGTTGCTTGTTTAGGGTTTGTTTGAGTTAAAAGGTGCTTAATATATAATTTTCTCATTTGAACGCAAGCTCATACGTTCTCAAATTGGTATCAGAGCAGGTTACGCTAATCTATCGCGTATTCCTATTTTCCGCAAAAAATTTCTAAGATATCAATTTTCTGAAAAAATTGATTTTTGAAAAAGTGCGTGTTCAAATGGAGAAGTTATATAATAAAATGCCATTTTTTGACGGGACAAACTATGCCTATTGGAAAGCCCGTATGAGGTCTGCTTAAAAGCCATTGATGAGCGTGTCTGGATTTTGGTTGAAAGAGGGTGGACACCTCCCTCCGTGACTGTTGATAATGTGATCAACTTGAAACCTGTCACTTCTTGGACTGAAGAAGAATTTAAATGGTCATCTTTTAATCCTAAGGGTCTAAGTGCTATTTCTGGGTCTGTCACACCTGATGAGTTCAAACGAATAATGACGTGCACCACGTTAAAAGAGGCATGGGATGTTTTACAACTCACCCATGAAGGAACAAATGCTGTGAAAGAGTCTAAAGTGCAAAATTTAACAACTCAATTTGAAACCATCACCATGCATGAATCTGAATGCTTTGATGAATTTTAGGCTAGACTTTCTGACATTGTTAATACTAACTTTAATCTTGGTGAACATATTCCTAATGCTAGAGTTGTTAAAAAGATTCTGCGTTCTTTGCCTAAGCGTTTTATCCCTAAAGTAACTGTGCTAAATTCTATAGGTAATTTAAATACGCTAAAATTGGAAGAACTTGTAGGAGATTTGCAAACATATGAAATTGATATGTTCCCTAAAACTGCTAAATCTAAAGATAAGGGAATTGCACTTAATGCCCAAGAGAGGAGTGAGGGGTCGGCTAGAAAGAGGGTAGAGTCATCTAGAAAGAGAGAGAATGACACGTCAGATTCTGAGTGTGATTTTGACTTAGATGATTTGGCTCTTTTTGCAAAAAAATTCAAGAGGATTCTCAAATTTAAGAAAAATGGCAATTTTAAAGATAAAAAGAAATTTGAGAAAAATAAGTTTGAAAAGAAAAATGAAAAAGCTTTTAAAGATCCTCCTAAGAAAGATAGTGAGAGATGCTTTGAGTGCGATGGTAGGGGTCATAGAGCCTTTGAGTGTGCCACTCGTCTTAACAGAGAGAAAGGGAAAGTTGTCCTTAATGCTACCCTTAGCGACGACAGTGAGGTCGAGACGGTGGATTCAGGAGCTGAGTCACCGCATGAGTGTAACTTCACCGCATTCATGGCCAGTCAAGTGAGCACTCCTAGTTCTCCTCACGACGATGAGGATGATGCTTCACAGGGACACCTCGATAGTGAGATCGATGTGAGTGAGGGGGAGGATGACTCAAGTGAGAGCGAGAGTGATATTCAACGCGCCTACGCTGAGTTATATTCTGAGTCTTTTAAAACTAAAAAACGCAACAAAGCGCTAGTTCTTAAGATCACCGGCTTAGAGGAAGATTTAAGAAAGGCAAGAGAGAGAGAGTCTTCCACCTTCACCGCCCTGAGAGAGAGAGAGAGAATCTGCCTGTGTCGAGAAAGAGAGTTTGTTTAGAGAGAGAGAGTGTTTTAGAGAAAGAGAGAGGGGACTTGACTAAACAAGTGGCTAGTCTTACGAGTCAGCTCCATTCCTCCGTGGAGACTCGGAAGAAACTTGAAGCCCTGGTTGCCCAGCTGACTCATGATCTTGAGAAAGCACGGGAAGTCAAGGTTCAAATCGAGGACAGATCTGGGAAGATGGGAAAGATGCTCCTCGGCCCCGCTTTAGGTTTTGGTGATCGTCAAGGAATTGGTTATGATGGTGCCTCCACGTCCCAAATTGCACCTGGACCAGTTCCTAAGTTTACTACGACTCCTTATGGCCATCGTCAAAAACCTCGAAGGAGAGTTCGACCAAGAAAGGCAAACCAAGGTCCGCCTTTGTCTGTGTCCTTTTGTACTTATTGCAAAAGAAAAGGCCACCTTAGGGAGTTTTGTTATAACATAGGTCGGACACGACGTACTAATGCTCCACCATGTCATACTGATGAGTTTTCGAGTCTGAGAGAGCAAGTTGAGTTCTTAGCTGCCACATCCCAGAGTTTAATGAAAGAATTTCGACGGTTGTCTTTACCGTTAGTGAATGCTTCTCACATTCCAGCTAAAACCAACAACAACAAAGGCAAACAAAAGGTCATCTCGACTTGGGTACCTAAGAAAGATAAAAAGGCTTTTGTTGTTCATGTTGCTCTCAAAGCACACAATACCTCACAGTGGTATTTTGATAGTGGGTGCTCCAGACATATGACAGGTGATGCCTCATTTTTTACGACTCTTGAGGATTATCAGGATGGCAGAGTCACCTTTGGAGATGGGAGCAAGTCTAGCATTATAGGACGTGGTACTGTCGAGTTACCTGGGTTCCCTAAGCTAGAAAATGTTTTGTACGTCAAAGGTTTGAAAGCAAACTTTCTCAGCATTAGCCAGCTGTGCGACACTGACTTTGCAGTAAAGTTTGACCGGGACACGTGTAAAGTCTACAATCAAGCCGGTAAACTTTTGATGCAAGGGGTGAGGACCGAGGATAATTGCTATGGGACTGAGCCCACGTCCTCACTTGTCTGCAACAGCACGATCACTCCTATGGATCTGTGGCACCAACGTCTAGGTCACATGAACGTTAGAGATCTCAACCGCTTAGTTAAAAAGGACCTAGTACGTGGCTTACCATCTCTTGGAAAGTCAACTTCGACCGTTTGTGGACCCTGTCAGATGGGAAAACAAATCCGTAGTCCCCATAGGAAGTTGCATTCCATTACCACCTCTCGTGTTCTTGAGTTGATTCACATAGATCTTATGGGTCCCACTCGCACTGAGAGTCTAGGTGGTAAGAGGTACATCCTCGTGATGGTAGATGATTTCTCCAGGTACTCCATTATAGGTTTTCTGAGAGAGAAATCTGATGCTGTAGATTTTTTAACGACCAAGTGCCGTGTCCTGGAAAATCAACACGGTGTCACTATTAATAGGATGCGTAGTGACAATGGCACTGAATTCATAGAAGCAAAGGTAGATCTTTACTGTGATAGCCTCGAGATCAAACATGAGTTTTCTGCTGTGAGAACTCCTCGGCAAAATGGGATTGTTGAGAGAAAGAATAGAACGATCCAAGAAATGGCTAGATCTATGCTTTTAGGTCGTAAAATTTCTAGGAGATTTTGGGCAGAGGCAGTGTCTACTGCATGCCACACGGTGAATACGATTTATTTGCGTCCACACACACTTCAGACTCCTTATGAGTTGTGGACTGGCAAGAAGCCCAACCTGGCATATTTCCGTATTTTTGGGAGTAAATGCTACATCCTACGGGATAGAGAGCAATTAGGAAAGTTCGACTCCCGGAGCGACGAGGGAATATTTCTAGGATATTCATCGAATAGCAGAGCGTACCGGGTTTTTAACCTGAAGAGCTCTAAGGTTATGGAATCAATAAACGTCACCGTGCAAGATGACGAACCTCCGACGGTTATTGATCCTAACCTTCAGTGTGAGGATGAGAATTGTTCTGACAGCGATTTACCTGTTCCTCTCTCACACTCTGTGGACCCTACTCCTGCGCTAGGGGACACACCTGCTTGGGTTCGCAAGAGTCATGACCCGTCTGCCATTGTTGGCGATCCCACTCTAGGGGTCAAGACTCGTGCTCAACTAGAGAATGTTGTTAGTCATCTTTGCTACACGTCTAAAGTCGAGCCCAAGAACCATAAAGAAGCACTCAAGGATGAACACTGGATATCTGCTAGGGGTGGCCGTGGGCCGGGCCTGGGCAGGCCCGATCGGGCTCGCGCCGGGCTTGAAAAATTAACGGCTATCCCAAGCCCGCTCGGGCCCAGATCGGGCGTTATTACGTAATCCCAAGCCCGCCCAGATTTGAAAGATCTTTACCCAGGCCCGCCCGATCGGGCCATATTATATTAATTAAAAGATTTTTAAAAAAATTAAAATACCTATTTTTTTATTTAAAGACCAATTTTTTAATTTAAAATCTGTTTTAAACTCCATATATTACAAAGTCCATATATAAAGTTTCCCACTCTACATGAAAAAACTTAGTATACGTTTTTATATTTATAAAAGTTCCTCCCACCCCACATATATATAAATATATATATATATATTAATATTATATATATATATTAATATTATATATATATTTTTCGGGCCTCGGGCCGGGCCGGACCTCATCGGGCTTAAGAACTCATGCCCAAGCCCGCCCGAAAAAAAATCGGGCCTATAAAATTTTGCCAAGCCCGCTTTGCGGGCCTATTCACCTTACCCAAGCCCTATTTTTTTATTGGGCGGGTTGGGCGGGCTTGGTGGGCCTCGGGCCTATGGCCACCCCTAATATCTGCTATGCAGGATGAGTTGCTTCAGTTTAAAAAGAACAATGTCTGGGAACTAGTCCCCCGACCTAGTGCGACTAATGTGATAGGTACCCGGTGGATTTTTAAGAACAAAATGGATGAAAATGGTACCATAATCAGAAATAAGGCTAGGTTGGTCGCTCAAGGCTACACACAGATAGAAGGTGTAGACTTTGGAGAGACATTTGCTCCTGTTGCGAGGCTTGAGTCCGTCCGTCTTCTGCTCGCCATCGCATGTCATCTGCGCTTCAAGTTATATCAGATGGATGTCAAGAGTGCCTTTCTGAATGGCATTCTACAGGAGGAGGTTTATGTGGAACAACCAAACGGGTTTGAAGACCCTCAGCACCCTGAGCACGTCTACTATCTGAGGAAAGCCTTGTATGGTTGGAAGCAAGCACCCCGTGCTTGGTACGAGAGGCTTACTTCCTATCTCTTAGCTCGTGGCTTCAAGAGAGGGGGAGTAGATATGACGTTGTTTGTCAGGAGAGATGACGGTGCTATTTTGGTTGCCCAAGTCTATGTGGACGACATAGTCTTTGGCTCCACATGCTCCCAGCATGCTCACCACTTTGAGGAGGAGATGAAAAGTGAGTTTGAGATGAGCATGGTTGGTGAGCTTACATTCTTCCTTGGTCTCCAGGTTCGTCAGCTAGAGGATGGGATGTTCATCTCCCAATCCAAGTATGCTAGAGACCTAGTGAAGAAATTTGGTTTAGACTCCGCTAAGCATGCACGTACACCTATGAGTACCTCTACCAAGCTTAGTAAGGACACTTCAGGCAAGGGCGTAGAGCAAACCTTATATCGGAGTATGATCGGTAGTCTTCTCTACTTGACTGCCAGTCGTCCCGACATCGCCTTTAGTGTTGGAGTCTGTGCGCGATATCAGGCGTCCCCGAAAGAGTCACATTTACTTGCTCTAAAACGTATTATTAAATACGTGAGTGGGACTCTTTCATACGGTATTTGGTAATCCTTTGATACCAATGACCGTTTGTCCGCCTATTCGGATGCCGATTGGGCCGGGGATGTAGATGGTTGTAGGAGCACTTCTGGTGGGTGTTTCTATTTTGGTTCTGCTCTTGTCTCCTGGCTGAGCAAGAAGCAAAATTCCATCTCTTTGTCCACTGCGGAGGCTGAGTACATAGCCGCCGGGAGTTGTTGCACACAACTCTTGTGGATGAAGCAAATGCTGGAGGATTATGGGATTTCACAGGACACCATGACCATTTCCTGTGATAACACGAGCGCGATACACATATCCCGCAATCCAGTTTAGCATTCGCGCACCAAGCACATCAGGATACGTGAGCACTTTATTCGTCAGTTAGTTGAGGAAAACACTGTATCCCTGAGTTTTGTTCCCACTGACCGTCAGTTAGCCGACATTTTCACGAAACCTTTAGATGCCCTTAGATTTGAGAGTCTTAGGAAGTCTTTGGGGATTTGCACAGTTGACTGAGGGGTTGGTCTATGTCTAGAATAGGATGTTTCTTCATGTTCATATCATATGCTTCCTATTGCTAGTCTGTTTTATATGTAACATTGCTTAGTTGTACAACTATTTATTTATTCCTTTTGCTTTTTATATTTCTTTTGAAAAATACAAAAAGATTTTCCTTTAAGAAAAGCACAAAAAGATTTTATTTTTCTAAAATTTTTGAAAAATCCAAAAAGATTTATGTTTTTGCTCCTTTTATGGATGAGCATTTAAGATAGCCAAGTCACAACTTCTTTCCATATATCCATGTGACTGTTTGATAGAGATTTGAGAGGCTACATCATTTCATCCATGTGCTTTACATTGTTTGGAGTCTTTAAGATGTAATTAGTGATATCTTCCTACATGTTTGACTCCTATATCCTTTATTGCACACATGCACTACTATATTTGATTATTGCACTTGTCTATCTCATATTGACTTGAGTGTTTTCATCTCAATCCTGTCTATACAATGTACAATATGCGATAAAACTTGATAAGATTCGAATGCATGTAAAAACCGTTTTGGTGAGACTGTGTGTTTTTATATAACGGGGAGGGGCTGCGAAAGGTAATCATCTATCCTTTGCGCAAAAGCCACCGTTAAAAAGGACCTAAAAAATGGAGGAATTTTAATATCCGAGGTCCAAAGAGGTTAAAAGAGCCCAAAAAAATTTACAGGCAATAAAAAGCACTTCATGCCAAATATGGGCCACTTAGGTTTCATCATCAATTCTCCAAAGTTTGAGAATTTAGAATGCCTCTATTCAAAATTATATCTGAGGGAGTTTGGTTGGAGAATCGTTAAACGGGTTTGCACTCCCTTGAAAGTCCTGAAAAAGCATAAAATCATTTTGGACGTTATTGGTGTGAAAATCACTTTGAGCTTTAATTTGTTGATTTGATTGAGTCAATATCTTATATTGTCATTCTTTCTCACCAAAGGACGCATTTGAGTTCATTCGCTAGGAGTATCCAATATTCATCGTGCACATATGTCATGTTTGTATGCATTGATTTTCCTATCGAATTTGATCACACCACTTCATTTACGCTATCATCGACTTGGTTGTTTTTGTGATCATTCATGGTGTGATTTTATCCTTGTGACACTCCATACTTGCTTATTTGATTTCTTTCTCTCATTTGTCTATTTGGGGACATCATAAAAAGGGGGAGAATGAAATATCTATTTATGGGGGAGATTTGAAAGTTTGAGTTTTCTCATAAATTGGTATATATGTCTATCTCATTTCAAACTCGATACGTCACTTGGTATTTTGTCTTTTCTCATGTGTGTAGACACTACATGGATTATCATTGGATTGCACACCCTGATGAGAAAAGTGTTGAGATTCCTGAAGTGTTGAAGAGCAATTGTTGAAGTCTTATTCAATTGTATCTTTCCAGTTTTGGGTTCATGGAAGGGTAGATTTGTATAGGCATCTTTAGTTGTTTGATAATTCGGATGATTGTTTTTATGTATGTACCGGCATAGACATAGGGGGAGATTTGTAAGGACATTTTTGTCCATTATCAATTTGTTATGTCACACGCCATTACACCGTTGAAGAAATTCAAGATTCATACAATCATCAACGGATCCGAATATCAAAAGAAGAAGAGGAATCAAAGTCTGACAGGCCAGACCGGTCCGCCCAGAATAAAAGAACCGATCCGCCACCGGACCGGTCCGCCCCTCAACCGGACCGATCCGCCTGCTGAAAGCCAGTATACCCCGGACCGCAAGCGAACCGAAGAAGCCTAAAATAAAAAGAACCGACCCGCTTACCCGGATCGGTCCGCCTCAGATCCGGACCGGTCCGCCTGGGATAAACTTCGACAGATCGTGTTCAGATTTTTAAGGCCCAAGACTTCTTATTTAATCCCACTACGGGAAGTGGTTTTCTAAGACTTCCATACACGATTTTCAGAGTACAAGAAACTCTTAGTCTTCACCTATTGAGCCCTAGACTCTAGGTTTTTTGATTCACACAAATTTCCAAACATTTGTGAATCTCTTTGCAACCCAGGAACGCACTTTTGCTGTTCATACCATTGTGGAGAAGACCGTTCTTCTTCTTCATTGCAGCCCTACTGGAAAGGGATAACTCCAGCCGCCGACTACAGAATCCGACACCTGAGGGTAATTCTTAGTCACTTGTATTTTCATTGTAATCCAAAATTGTACAGTTACAATATTATAATGGAAATAAATGGTTTTGCCCCTTTGGGGGATTTTTCCTCACATGCATGTGTTTGAATGTTCTTGCTTAGTTCATTATCTTATTCAATCACATACTGTTGCTTGTTTAGGGTTTGTTCGAGTTAAAAGGTGCTTAATATATAATTTTCTCATTTGAACGCAAGCGCATACGTTCTCATGGCTGGAGTCCCAGAATATAGCGGTTGATCCGCTATCTTGGGCCGGCGAGCTCTAGTGCAGAGGAGTTGGAACTGCTCCGTATACTCCATTATCGAAGACTTATCCTGCTGAAGAGACTGAATGCGCGTAAAGAGGTCGCACTCGTATGTCGGGGGAATAAAGGAGGCCTGAAGAGCAAGCCAGTGCTGAATAAGAAGGAGTCCTACAGCTATCCTACGATAGCAAAGGTCATTCCACCAAACTTGTGCAAAACCCTGAAATTTAGTGGCAGCTAGAAGAACACATGAGCGGCCCTGAACCCGCCTGCAATCGAAAACTGTCTCTCTAGCGGCGAGTCAATCGGTCATATCATCCGGGGAGAATCGACCATCGAACATAGGAATATCTATGCGAATATCCCCATGAAGAGTGCCTAGACCCATCACATCACCCGACATAGGTGCAACAAGGGCAATCGGAATCGGAGGTACCTGGGCAGGTGGTGGATGAAGAGGTTGGGTATGTGGAACCATAGGAGGTGTTAGAGGACAACGGTGGGAATATGTGCCGATCAAATGGCCAAGCTCTCCACAATAGTAGCACTGGCGGTCGCATAGGGGTACAAAACGAGGGTCATTGGGTGGAGGTGGGGGAATCCACTCAAAGACGCTACGATGAGTACTCCCGGCATCAGAATAGGACGAGGAATCGGTGTAGAGCAAAGATAGGTCATGGTGTGAAGGGGTAGGCTGTAATGATGGAGGAGGTGGTTGGTGTAGGTCGGGGTCGGGAAAGGGTCTTGAAGATCCAATATGATGGTAAAAGGCTTCGGGGCAATTGGAAATTCCGTGGAGGTTGGAAAGAAAATTCGGTATAGGGATTATGGCAAATTCGGGTTGCATGGAGGTACCGAGTTGTCTGATGGGTTGTACATGAGTGGTTGGAAGTAAAAACAAGGTCAGATCAGGCAAGGAGGGCCTACCGAGTTGGCCACAAAGTTCGGATAACCCAATTGGGTCGGGGCAGGTTTTTTAGGGTTAGAATAATACCCGAAACACTTGGGTTCGTGAATTGAGAAGGGGCGAGAAGGATTTCTGGGTTTTTAGGGTCGGACGGAATCGGATTTGCATCAGAAATGGTCCGGTAGGCACCCATGTCAGAGGCTGGCCAGTTTAATAATTTTCCGACAGTGTGGCGGCAAGAAGAATGAGGATTTTCTCTTGGATCAGAACGTCTTTGGTGTGGATCTAGGCCTACTGCTGCTATGATTGGAACAGTGACATTTTTGGGGTACGACACGCCCGATCCATCCCATGTTGATCTAGGTTGGCTGCTAGCGCTGGGGAGACGTCACCACTGAATTCTTGAGTCACTTTTTCTGTAAAATTTTCTTTCCGGCCTATTGAGGGGTGATTTCCAACGAGATGTTAGCTATGCTAGGATTTTGAAATTTAGAGAATTGTAACATTAGGGCCTCAAATTGCTCTTGTTGCCTTCGTGCCAATTCTTCTATTCTTTTATCATTTTTCTCTTCCATTCTTGCCATTTGCTCTCTCAATTCTTGATTACTCTCGTCTTGAAAACGATTCGCCTTCTTTAGGGCCATCGAAAGTAGTGTACGATTTTGATTACCAACACACCAATACACCAATTGGGGAACGACACCTCGCTCTGATACCAAATTAACGTAAACTACACGTCAATGGCCTAAAAAAATACCAAATCCTAATTTTAGAGAGAGAATCAAAAGTTGTAAGAATGGCAAAGTGAGTACAAATGAGATTACATGGGGTATTTATATGGGAAGGATTACTTGCTAATCAAGTAATTAACTAAAATGACTAAAAGGACCAACTAAAAATAAAAGAATGCCTAATTAGTCCAAACATGCTTGGAGACTAATTAAGGAAAGAAAATACCTAAAAAGGACTAAAAATAGAAAATAGAAATAAAAGGAAAAATAAAATGGATTCCCATCAATATTTTCTCTCAAATCATCTCTCTTATATCTCATTAATAAAATAAATTCTCCATAATAATTCTAATTACATGAGAGGGCCAATGACCTTATTTATAGACTAGGAAGCATGGACACTTTTCAGAAGGCAACGTGTCGAGTCGGACACTATGAAACATGGACACTCTCCCGGAAGCCACGAGTCAACTTTGACTCAAGTCGGACACACGACACGCTCCGGCATGTGATGGTGATTCTGCTTTATTTTTGATTCTTAATGTCAAAGTGTGTTTAAACTTTGTTTTGTATGGTCCGTTTTCTTAATTTCACATTAAAAATGCTCTAATAATGTATTTTATGGAAAAAATCTGTTTTATTTTATAAATATATATATATATATATATATATATATATATATATATATATATTATATATATTACGTATCATAGCGTGTTGTATCCTAGTGTTTGGACCAATCACGTGTCGCATATTGCGTATCGCGTGTCGAAACACGTATTACGTGTCCGTGCTTATAGATAATCCTAAACTTGGGGAACAAGTCTCTTAATTAAAAAGGGAACTAAATAACCTAATTAAAATAGATAACTAATTAAAAGATAAATCCTAATAATTATCTAAACAATATCTACATAAATAATCTAATATCTAAGTAACTGAAATAATTATAATATATATTTTTTCATAAATATCCGGATGCATCATGAACTCTGCTCCCACAAGTCAAGGTAATAGTACATGGAAATGCTACAACTCTAGAAATGAAACCGATATATGCTACCTTTGGCAACTGGTTGTTCTGAGCCAGATGTTCAACATGGAGCCTCACATTTGATGCAGCAAAAACCCAGACACTGCGCTCAACATTTGCATATGTATACGCAACTATGTCAAACAATGATTTGGCTCCATCTTCTATGGCTTTCAAGATGGTGGATTCTCTATTTCTCCGGTTCCTGAAAATATAAATTTTAATATTAGGATATAACTTTTAAATCATATTATTGTGTCAAAACCCTAGTCATTGTTCACACAAATTACTGAACATATAATGTTTATATTTTTCACCTTCAATTCAAACAATTGTCTTAACCCTGTTACTAGAGTATTTATTTGATTAAAATGTGTATGACTAACAAAGTGTTTAAACATTGAATATTAAAATAAAAACATCTGGAAGGGGCGGAAAGGGAATATGATTGCCAAAGCCTTATGAAATCAATTTCTTTAAGATACTATGTGTTACAGATTCTTTATCTAAATTTGTTATAGATACTTTCTTCTCCCATGAAAAAGAAAGATGAACGAAATCTATAATTCATACTTGAGATACCCACAAAGCATGTGTTTTGGCCACATATTAACTCTCCCGTGCATGGGTATTAGAGTATGTGGGGAAAGCTCCATTAAGTTGTATGTTGTTTGGAAGTATTCCTGCATAACAAATCAAATTTTCAAAAACCTATTAGATTTTCAGTGAATCATAGCGAGGACGAAAGATGATCCAACCTATCATAATCCTACAGAGATTAGAAGATAGTTCATATATATACCTCGAGTCCATCTTTTATTTTTTCATTGTAATAGTCCTGTTGATTAGGGTGACGAGTTTACTTAATTAGGTCTCATTTTCATAGAGGAATTGTGTCACTATTTCACTAAATAGAAATCAGAACATCTCTACTTGACCTACCTCTTTTCAGTTATGAAAAGATGCAAGAATGACCTGCAGAAAGTAGGAACAGGTTCATCTTTCGAGGGGAAAAAAAAAATAAAACCAGAAAGCAACCCAAAACTAACAATAAGATCATCATATCAACAATATGGTTACTTAGGTTTCCAAATTTTACAGGATTGATGACATTTTTTTTTATATATAAAAGGGAAAGGAAAGCTCCGGCTTACAACTAGATAAACTTCAATATACTATGGTACAAGATTAGGATATATATACAACAAAAACAAATTTTAAAAAAAATCAGAATGAATAAAGAGAAATCATCCAACGTGTCAACAAACTCCAACACGCCAAACAAATAAAGCTTATTCATTAATATCTGATGGATTGCTGCAACATATAACCAGTTAATGTGGAACACACTAGTATTGTAAATAATACAGGATCTTTATGTTTGGTCGAACTCCCCTCTTAATGTCAAGCTAAAAAGTGCACACAGGCAAAAGTTACCAAGTTATGTTTGGTCGAACCCCCCTCTTATTATAATTTAAATTCTATTACTCATGCGGAAGGAGTTGAAAGTCACTTTTCCATATTTCTACAACAAAACTGAGTCTTTAGAGCTACACTTTTTTCCTGTAAGAATCAGTACCTCGAAAGGTGGAAAATTGCATCCTATAAATGAAAGGGGAAAGTACTCTTAGGTCCTTCACAAACAAATTTTAAACACTAAAAGAATTTTGACAAATTTCAAACACGTAGGTCCACTAATTCTCTTCTTGTAGAAGCCTACATTAGTGGCATTACAATTGGACCTAATAGTAAATTGTCCTTAAATGTTTAAAAATTGTTACCAAGGGACCTAATTGTAAATTGCCCTAAATGAAATAAGTCACATATACATCTCATTCTTCCGTTTTATATTGAACCTTGATGTAAACACAGATTAATTAACTCATAACAACTTTTTAAAAGAAAATCTGTTTTTTATTCATTCATCTCTCCAATGACTGCCCACAGGCCTTATATAGCCAAGATAACCTAAAAAGGAAAAAGACTAAAAGGCATTATAAGAATATTCGGGCAAGGCCTCTCATATACGTCACCCTTCTTTCTCCACACACACCCCACCCCCCACCCACCCACCCAAAAAAAAATAAAAAATAAAAAAAAAATAATGGAACCACCACAGAAAAGCTCAAGCTTGAGCATGGGGGTGGGTGAAGAGGCCATCATCTGCATCACATAATGAGCAACTCTCTCAAGGGGAAGTCATCCACGAAAGCAACCAGCATAGACGCTAACAAAAAGGTATGGAAAAATCATCACAAACCCAATCCAAGACCAGGGGACACGAACTCTACCCCGGTACTTGCCAAGACGAGGAAAAGATTATTGGAGCCTCCCCGGAGGAAGGTGAGCCAAACACTAGATGGGCTCTCGTAACAAATATAGCCATAAGAACGTGATGTAGATAGGGGAATATGTGATGAAAATTATAAAGGGGGGTATATTTATAATTTTTCTTTTTTTGTTTTTTGCCACTCTTATTCTATTTTAGTGCTTAGACTTTATAATTAGGATATAAGCTTCTAGGTTTCCATTAATGTTGTCATGGATGATACCACATGACAAATCAAATCATATTTAGCTAGTACCTTCTACAAGCCTCTTCCAATGCCTATAGATGTACTCATTTCCCATTGGAAAGATAGATATCTTTGGCTTGTTAATAAAATTTCAGATTTGTACAATGTGTTTTCTCTCCTTGTTGGATTCAATTTTTAGTGTTTATATCAAATTGGTATCAGAGCAAGGTGAGCTCGTTCATGTGGGTGATTGTGTGTCCTCCAATTGCATTTCCATTAATGGCTACCAAGAAGAGAAATGAGGACACCAAGTTTGAAAACCGAATGGCTTCTCTATATGATGCCATAGCCTTCATGATGCCTGAAATTAAAGAGCAAAAAGCTCAAATGAGGAACCAACAAACCGTAATTTTGTCAAAATTGGAGGTTTTTGCTTCTTCTTTGCCCATCACGTCTCCCATTCAAACCCTAACCTCTATTTTGAAACCTAATTTTGACCATCACTAGAAACCCTTCAAATCCAATCTGCTGCAAACACTCACCCTATGAAAGCGCTCCAACCTTCTCATACCTAAGGCGCCCAAAACCCTAGGGTTGCATCACCCCAACCCTTTACCAGCCCTGACCTCCACTTCCATTTCTCCAATCACCCCCGCGAACAGAGAAAGGGGACCAACAACCTTCAGGCCTAGGGCTGCATAAAAAAGAACAAGAGGAAAATGACCAAGATTGCAGCCCGGATGAGACCCTAGGGTTTCGAGGAAGGGAGAGAAGAGAAACAAGAAGAAAGGTTCAATAATGATGTTCGATCCACTTACCTACTGCTGATTTTTCTCTAACAGACCACCAATCTCCTCATCAAGCTCAGTGAAAGCCAACTGATGGAGGGAACCATACAAGGATCTTTTTTGAAATTTTTTACATCTTCTCAGCTACATATTTTTGACACTCTGCTCCAACTTCAATTTTGAGAACGAACTTTTTCAAACGAGGAGAAAATGATATAGATAGATAAAATGTGATGTAAATAATAAAGGGGGTATATTTGTAATATTCCTTTCTTTTGTCATCACACTTATTTTATTTTAGTGCTTAGATATATTTATTTTAGTGCTTAGAAATTATAATTAGGATAAAAGCTTCTAGATATTTCCATTTAAGTTTTCATGGATGACAGCACATGACAACTTATACTTAACTAGCACATTCTAGAATCCTCGTTCAATGCCTATAAATATACTCATTCCCTATTGGGAAGATAGATATCTTTGACTTGTTATTAGATATCCCCATTTTGAAGAAAAAAAATTTAGGCCCTCCCAAATTTTTTACAAGATTATTTGTGGTACCTCAAATAATTTTTCCCGTCTTCTCAAGTTCATATTTTTTAATTTTTGACATTCGGCTCCAACTTTAAGTTCAAAGACGAACTTTTTCAAAGGAGAGAACCATGTATATAGGGGGAAATGTTATGTAAATAATAAAGGGGGTATATTTGTACTTTTTCTTTCTTTTGTCTTTTGTCACACTTGTCTTATTTGAGTGCTTAAATATTATTAACGTAAACTACACATCAAGAGGCCCAAAACTAAAACAAATACACAACTAGAGAGAACAACTAGAATTTTTTTATATTTTTCAATTGTAGGATTTATTACAAATGAGGGACTAAGGCCCTTTATATATGGGGGGGAGAGAAGATTCTAGAAGAGATCTCCTAAGCTCCTATTGATTGAGAGGGTTTAAGCCCATGTGATGTCATATGAGCTATAACTAACTCCCAAATACATCACGTCTCAAAATGAAACCTTCTGGAAGTTATTAGCTAAGTATGAGTTGTCATGACAACTCATCCATGACAAAACTAACTAATGAAACCTTCCAAAAACTTCCTCTCAACCCTTGCTACTATTAAAAAATATAAACAAAATACTAAGGTTCTAAAAAACGCGAGGCGTGGAGGCCAAGCCTTAAGCCTTAGAAGCCTGGGCGGGCCTAGACGTAAAAAGGCGTGAAAAGGCGTTTAGGCCTTTTTAATATATTTTAATATTTTTTAACCATAACAAGGCTATTAAAATACTAAAATTGTACATATCATAAAAATATGTCTGAATATTTGCAATTAAAAATACTATTTGATTATTTTGGATGAGATAATGGTCCGGTTTGTAAAAAAATCTTTAAAAGGTGATATCATTTCACTAAAGCATTATTGTTTTTAGAAAAAAAGTACGCCTTAAGGGTTTTACCAAGCATAAGGCGTCAAAATCTTAAGGCGGGGCATTTCTTCCAAGCCTCAAGCCTAGGCGTGCCTAGGCGGAGCCTAGGCGTGCCTAGGCGGAGCCTAGGCGGGTTTTTTAGAACAGTGCAAAATACTAAACAACTAATAAAAGGAAAAATACAATGCAATACTACAAATGCAAGAAAATATTAAAATAGCCCAAATTTCCATCATTCTCCCCCACTTTTTCAAGATTGGAGATGCATGTTAAAAGTTCCAAAAATATGTGCCAACTAGCCCACTGCCTGAGAAGACTCGGACGCGTTCCCATTCCGGTGACGATCTTCCTCCATTTCTCTCTCTTTTCACTTCCAACCCCCAAAAATGGTTTGCCTCCGAGGTTAAAAATCAGTCTAGGGGTTCAAAAGCCTAAATCAAACTGTCTATGGACATCACTAGCCAGATCCAAAGCCGTCAGGGTAGTCGGAGCACAAAGAGAGTTGCCTAAGGTGACACGGCGGCGGGGAGGGCCAATTCCACCCCACCCCCCGTGGTCGTTTTCTTCTCAATTCTCTTGTCTCTCCTCAATCTAATTCTTGAATCTCTTTATTTTGGCGATTGGATTTCTTTGGGGCCATTTGATGTTGTAGCATACGATTTTGTTGATAATCTTGGACAACCTTCATTCCCAAGCAGAAGTAAGAAATCAATAACACAATATGACTCTGCCCCTTGACAAAGAGTGTGAGTTATCTAATCAATCTCGAAAAAGATATTGAAGAAGTCTTCGATACTAAACCTAACCTCTTTCAACCTGAAGATTAAAAAGAAATCTCTTATATCAAGAACCTTAGAACCCGTTTCGAGTGACCCCACCGTCCTCAGTGATATTGAAGAAACCACTTATAGAATACTCAGGAGAACCCTCGACAACCATTATTGAGTTACGGATATTAATCGGAGCAGGTAATGAGGTGTGGTGATAGTCGAAAGAGCGACGACTGGCGAAAACCGCAATGAATGCACGAAGTTCCACCCACACTCGATCTCAATCCTCTAATAGTGCGACTCCTTGTCACATTCCTCAAACCTTAGGCGACATTCCTTATACCGAGCATGTGTGATGCGTCCAAAGCGATATCACATGGCCTTATCATACCAAAAAGAACGTACATTTTCAAGTTGTTCGCCGAATCCCATAAACTCATGAATAGATTCTCGGTAGCAAGCCTTGAGCTCCCTAAATTCTTCCTTGGTTGCCTTGAGCTCCCTAAAGCCTTGAGCTCCCTAGATAAGTAAGAGTTTAAAGGTAGGCTAAAGAAGTTAGGGACAAAGGTGGGATTACTTTGGGAGTTTGGGAAAGCTCGGGGGAAGACTCACAACTTTATAATATTGGGGAGCTAAAATGTAACTTTGGTAAAAGGTTCGAGGGTAGGATAATTTCATGAGGGGTTGGTCTGTAAAAACTTCAAGGGTTGCCTTGAGATTTTTATAATAGGTTTGAAATTTTGTGGGGTAGAGGAAAAAATTTCAAAACATTGGGATAGTTGGTTTATTTTTGTGGGCTGGAATATTAATTGAAAACCCAATTCTTTCACGAACCCATCGTCTTGTGACCTAGCGTCCTTCGCAAAGGAAGGTGCGAATGATCCCCCCCCCCCCCCCCCCGGGCCTCCGGTTCTCCTTCGTTCAATGTTGGCAGTGCATCTTAGATGATAGCTACAACGGGATACGAAAGGGACTAGGGTTTCACAATAGGGAGCAGGTCAATTGGGTTTTATCCAAAAGATTGAAAGCTTCCTTAGTGATTAGGTTGCCTCTATGTCACATCGGGGGATTTCAAGCCCAATCTGTTATAATGCGGATACTCACTCAATTGAGTGAGTCAAGCACACCCAAGATACAAGAATGAAGAAACCTCAAGAGATATGACTAAATGCAAATTAATGTGAAAGTAAAAGAGAAACCAAACATACCACAAGACAAGATGTACGTGGTTCACCAATAACGGATGATGACTTTCTTTCATTCAATCAACAGCGGTTTACAACTCTCTCAAACTCACAATGCTCTCAATGTGTATACAAGCAATGAATATGAAGATAAAAGTTGTTCTTAACTTAGGATTAAAAGCACTAAAATGTTTTATTTATAGAAGGGATAATTAACGTGTGAAATGCCCAAAGTAATCCTCACTAAAACCCATTTCCGCACAATATGGTCCAGTTCACTGCAGCGAACCCAGCCCCTTCACTGGCCGCGAGCTCCCAACATGAAAAATACCAAAACTTTGGTCGATTCCGCGTCCAGCGAACCCCCTTGTTAACTGCAACGAAATTTCACCTTTGTTGGGAGAGCATTTGGGCAAAAAAGCAGGGAAACGGCAATCTTAAGTCAATCTTACACAAATCTCCACCTTGGCAAAAGAATTCGGCAACCCACATACATCAACACAACCATTTAGGAACACCACATCCAATAAACCCTGAAGGGTCCCAACAATGTAGAACATGGATCAAGTTTGAACAATGCTCAATTCTAACCGACAATACGACATTTGTTAACATGTTGGTTGGTTTATCACAACACCCCCATCGATAATCTCCCATGAGAAATGAAATCGGACTTCAATATGCTTAGTCCTTCCATAAACTTGGTTCTTGATCAAGTGGATAGCATTTTTGGCTATCACAATGTACCTCCACACAATCCTATGTAATTCCCAAATCACCAATAAGACTCTACAGCCATAAGGACTTTTTAACGGCTTCCGTTGCCGCCATATACTCCGCTTTTGTAGTTAAGAAAGCAACTGTGGCATGCAACATGGACCTCCAACTCACCGGATCATAAGTTAATGTAAAAGCATACTCCCTAGTAGACTGACGCTTGTCTAAATCATCTACATAGTCTGAATCAACATACCCACACACATGCGACTTCTCCACCCTTTGTTACACAATTCCCACATCAAATGATCCTCGTGGATAATGCAAAATCCACTTCATGCATTCCACTGCTCTCTTCCCAAATTTTTTATAAACCAACTCACAACGCTCACTACTTTAGCTATATACGCTCGAGTACAAACCATGACATACATCAAGCTACCCACCGCACTCGCATGAGGAACTTCATCCATGTACTTTATCTCATCCTTGGTGCTCAGAGCCATTGTAACGAAAGTCTAAAGTGTGCAGCCAAGGGAGTATTCATAGAATTTGCATCCTGCATGTCGAAATTTGCCACCAACTTCTAAGTATTGCCTGTGTGTGAGGTTTAACCTACCCTTTTGCCCCTCTACTAATCTCCATGCCGAGAATTTTCTTGGCCTTACCCAAATCTTTCACCTCAAACTCTTGGCTCTATTCAGCCTTGATATTATCAATTTCCACCGTGCTTAAACAAGCAATGAGCGTGTAATCAACACAGAAGAGTAAATAAATTATAGTGCCTTCCTTGAGCCACTTGAAATAGATACAATAACCGAAGTCATTCCATGTGAATTTTAGGCCCACCATAAACCTGTCAAATCGCTTGTATAACTGGCGATTGCTTCAACCCATAAAATAATTTCAGCAACTTGCACAAATACTCTTCCTTGACAACAACCTTGAATGCCTCCGATTGAGACATGTAAATCTCCTCCTCTTAATCCCCACACGAGAACGACGTTTCGACGTCGAGTAGTTCAAGCCCCAAGTCAAAATGCGCTACCATAGCAAATAGCACCCGGATGAAAGCGTGTTTCACCACTTAAGAGAACATTTAATTATAATCAACATCTTCCCTTTATGAAAAATCCTTGGTCACTAACCCTGCCTTATAAGGAACATTGGAATCTAGAGCCCCAAGTTTCTTAGCATCAACCTACTTGCAAGCGATAGACTTCTTCCCCTTAGGCAACTTCACAAGTTTTCAACTTTGGTTCTTGTTATGAGAATCAAACTTCTCACCCGTGGCAACCTTTCACTCATCACAATGAGTGTCATTATTCGCCTCATGATATGTAGACAGCTCATAACCATAAACCAATAAAGCATATGCAACAATCATCGAAACCATATCTCCTAGTAGGTTTTCGAATCCTCAGTTCTCTTTCGCTAGCCAAATATAATTGTTTATATTGTTGTTAACTAGGTCCCTCATCCGAAACCTCCACCTCTTCACTTGAAGAGTCAATCGGAGTTATCACTTGCACTTTTTCACTCTCATTCTTTCCATCGGAGAATCTTCTTTCTCTACCTTAGGCATCTTGAGCATATATGTATCATCAAAAGTCACATTCTGATATGTATGGGATTTCTAGCGACACATGGCGCTTGGTTGTGCCTCCGGGAGAAGACTATCTTTTATTTTCTATTTTTAGTGTTTAATTAGTTTCCAAGTATGTTTGGGACTAATATGTCATTTTTAGTTATTAATTGTCTTTTTTAGTCATTTTGGGTATTAGCTTGATTAGCAAGCTAACTCTTCCTATAAATAGGCCCATTGGCCCCTCATTTGTACTCAGCCTTGAATATTGGAAACCCACTTCTTTAGTTTAATTATTTGTTGTTGTTGTTGTGTAGGTAATTGTTGTTGTGTAGTGTAGTAATAACGCTTCCGCATTTGAAGATTTACATCAAATTGGTATCAAAGCTCGGTTTCTTCTTGATGTTCGTCGGGGTGCGTGAAGCGGGTCACGAGTGGAGATTCCAACTCCAGAAACCCTTCAATCGAAAGATTGATAAATGCCCAAAAGAGAATCGGGTAAATGGAAACCCTAAATTCCATCACCACTAAAAGAGGAGATACCAACTCTTTTAGTTCTTCCACCCACCATCTCCACCACTCTATCCTCCACCTCCACTTCCACCTCCTACTGCCACACAACCACCACCCCGTCACATGAATTTCCCTCTTTAATTTTTTTTCCTAACCCCTAACCCAAAAAAACTCACCAAACCAAAAAAAAATTGAAACCCTAACCCTCAAGAATTCAAGAAAATACAAACCCGAACCAAGAAACCAAGAAACCAACAAACCCTACCCATAACCCTAGCCCCACCCCACCAAACAGCCCCTACCTCCATCCGACCACTAGCCAGCGCACAGGGCCCATTTTCGGAATCGAAACAACCCCAAAAACCCCCCCAAAATAGGCCCAGCAGCCCCTCCCTACCCTGCTGCCTTGTTCCAACAACCACCCCATAGCCCAAACCCCTAAATACCAAACCCTAAGCCCCTTTTTCTTAACCCAAAACAGCCCCACCCATATTTTAACCCTAATTTCCCCCTTTCCCACTCATTAATGCCCAAGCACAAGTAAATCCAATCCAAATCGGGCCTGCCCTACTTCAACCCGATCTCACCCACGCTATTGACCTCTATTCCGGTCAATTTGTGGGCATAACATATGACTTCCATGAGAAATGCACCCACTTGGGATACATTTTTCGACTATTTGCCATTTTGGGCCCAGCTTTTCGGGATGTCGTCATCTTCATTTCTCTTGTTTCGCCATCGTACTCGCAAAGGTGCGGTCGCCAGAGTTACCGTCCGGTCAGATTCAAGGGTCCACCAATTCAAGTTGCAACCATGTGCTTATGGTGTTGATTAGGGGGAGTGGTCATCAGTTTTGGTTGCTCGAATTTTGTAGGGAGGCATCGTTGAGATTGGAGTATGTTAGCACATTTGTTGAAGGTCCATATGGGTCTAATCAAAGTTCAGCATGCCTATTTGCGTATTGGATTTGATTTGGGGTTTTGCTTTGCTTTGGAATTTAACACTTGCACCTACACGTGTTCATGTGGCATTGATGAGTCACCCTCCAAGCTCATGGACGAGCTTTTTCGAAGGCGGAGAGAATGATGTGTATGGGATTTCTAGCGACACGTGGTGCGTGATTATGCTTCCAGGAGAAGACAATCTTTTATTTTTTATTTTTAGTTTAGGGTTTAATTATTTTTAGGGTTTAATTAGTTTCCAAGTATGTTTGAGATTAATATGTCATTTTTAGTTATTAGTTGCCTTTTTTAGTTATTTTGGGTATTAGCTTGATTAACAAGCTAACTCTTCCTATAAATAGGCCCGTTGGCCCTCATTTGTACTCAACCTTGAATATTGAGAATTGAGAATAGAGAGAGAAAGAAACCCACTTCTTTAGTTTAATTATTTGTTGTTGTTGTTGTTGTATAGGTAATAGTTGTTGTGTGGTGTAGTAATAACGCTTCCGCATTTGAAGATTTACATCACATTCATACTCATCACCATCTTCTTGTCTTCCGAACACAATAACTTGAGTCCCTTGACCCCATTACTTGGAACACATGAAAATTACTTTATAAGCGCTAGGATTAATTGTGCCCTCACTAATATGAAAATAAGTCGGGAGCCTAAAAACATGCATCATCTCATAAGTAGGATGTGAGCCTGACCAAGTCTCCATAAGAGTCTTATAGTCAATTGCGGTAGATGGCAAAAGATTGACAATGAAGCAAGCATAGAATAAAGTCACTGCCCAAAACTACATAGGCAAGCCCGCATTAAACAACATACACCTCGCTTTTTCGAGTAAAATTCAGTTCTATCCTTTTCGCTATCCCATTTTGTTGTAGCGTTTTTTTTAACTAAAAAATGCCGAATAATTCCCTTATACTAACAATACTTCAAGTATGGATCATATCAGTACTCACGATCATTATCTGACCTAAGCACCTTAATCTTCATGTCATTTTGATTCTCCATCATCTTCTTCCATTTAAGAAACACCTCAACGACCTCGTCCTTGTGGTGCATGATATAGACCCAAGTCCTTCTAGAGTAGTCATCAATGAATGTCATAAAATAGTGACTGCCTCCCAAATACTGTGTTTTAGAAGGATCCAAAACATCCATGTGAATGTAGTCAAGTATGCTCTTAGTGCAATGAATCGTCGTGCCAAACTTAACCATCGTTTGCTTCCCAAGCATGCAATTCTCAAAAAAGCCCATCTTGTAACTTTTAGCACCTTTTAGTCATCCTTGCTTACAAAAGACTACCATAACCTTCTCTCGCGCATGTCCTAAACGCATATGCCAAAGCCTAATGGAATCCATCTTTTCCTCTTCTTTATCACCAACGATCGAGGCATGATATGCTACTTTTCTCCCATATAGAAAATAAAGGCCTCCCTTTAGCTTTCCTTTCATCACTACCAAGGCACCTAAGATCACCTTTAGCATTCCGCCCTCGAGTACAATCTTGCACTCGTTAGAATCTAAAGCGCCCAAAGAAATTAAATCCCTCTTCAAATCCTGAGCATATTGAACGTTTGTGAGTGTGAGTCATTCCATCATGCAACTTCAATTTGATCGTGTCAATACACTTCCACCGACAAATATAGCCGTTACCCATAAATACTTTCCCTTCATCCACCTCCTTAAAAGGTATTGCACAAATCTCTATCCAGGAACATGTAGTAAGAGCACCCGAGTATGAAATCCACTCGTTCGAAGAACTTTCTCGTAAAGAAACTGTCAACATGCTCCCAAGTTCATCGTCCGATGACGTAACAGAATTAACGAAATCCGCCACCAATTTCTTGTCGTCTCTTGCCTTTATCTTAGGACATTCCTTATAAATGCGCCTTCTTCTTGCACTTGTAACACATGACATTGTCAAGCCCTTGGTCCGAGATTTGGACCTAGAACTTCCTCTTCCACCATGCTATCTCTCCTTGGTCCTACCTCACGGAACCAATACATCAGATTGAGAATCACCCTTCTTCTTTCGCTTCTCACTTCCCAAGACATCATCAAACTTCACTTCATCTTTTCTATAGAGCAATGCTCAAATGCACATATGAATATGGAAGTGAATTTAGAAGTAACAAAGCTTTACCCTCATCATCAATATCAAAATCTAATCTTTGATAAATCAGAGAGAATTTTATTAGATTAATCAAGATATATGTTCAGATATCGACATACCTTCAATATAATCAAATCGGAATAATTTCTTCTTAAGATAGAGATGATATTTTATGCTCTTCATCATATATTTCTTTTCCAATTTCTTCAATATTGATTATGTCGATTACTCCTTCATCACATGGTATACCACATTTTGCGCGAGATTTAACCAGATAGTGTTACACGCTTGGAAGTCGTATTCCTTCCAATAATCTTCCGACATATCCTCGGGTTTAGCAGCAATGCCCTTCAACGTTTTATAAAAACCTTGTTGGACGAAAACATCTCTCATTTGACATTGTTATATGCCAAAATTAATGGTTTTACCATCAAACTTCTCAAATTCAAACTTCAACGTAGACACCTTTGCAACCTTAGATGTAGCCATTCTCTAATCTCCAAAAACAAGTCTTCAGCAAGAATTAATTGGGCCAAGAGCAAAATCTCAGTTAGGAATTTTATCAAAAGACTTAGATACACACAAAACAAAGACTCCACAAGCCAAAGTCCTAATACCAATTTGTTGTTAAATACTCACTCACTAGGGTGATTCATGCATGCTCAAGATACAAGAATGAAGAAAACTCAAGAGACCAAGAGAAAAACAACTAAATGCAAAGTAATGAGAAGGTAAAAGAGAAGTCAAACACACCAACAAGCTCACAAGACAAGATATACGTTGTTCACCAATTCGACTACATCAACAAATGACGACTCCTTTATATGATTCAACCAACAAGGGTTATAACGCTCTCAAATTCACAACTCCCTCAATGTGTACACAAGCAATGAATGTGAGGATAAACGCTGCTCCCTCAGGGTTAAAAGCAATAAAATGTTCAATTTATACAAGGAAAAATCAATGTGTGAAATGCCCAAAGTAGCCCTCACTAAAACCCATTTCCACACAACTTTAGGCCCTGCAGCAAACTCAGCCCCTTCACTGGTCACAGAGCTCCCAACATGAAAAAAACCCAAAACACTTGTTGGATCCGCACCCAGAGAATCCCCTTGTTTAATTCAGCGAGGAGCTTCGCTGCAGCTAAATCTCACCTTCGCTGGGAGCGCATTTGGCCAGAATAACAGGGGAGCAGCAATCTTGAGCCAATCTCCACATCTGCCGGCAATGTTCTGCACTGAGGAGTCTATCACGAAAAAGTGGTCAATCGTTGGAACCTGAAATCTTTATACAGCAACCTTTCACGCTAAGCGCTCTTGGGTGGAAGCTGGCGGCAGGGAGTTTTTAATTCCCTTGTCTTTCTTGGTTGAACCAACCCAACCGGGCATTTTTAGAGCAACAAGCAGAACTACAAGAAAACTTTTTTTATCTTTACGGATTGGTCTGATCCGATTCTGAAAGGTGAGCCTGACATTGCATTACTACGAGATCAAATAATATTCATTCATGTTGTTGCCACCAAGTCTCTTGCTCCTACAAAGCCCAGCCTTGCAGTAGAATTGAGGCTTGGAGAAGGGTCGATAGTTGTTGGGATTACAGCAAATCTAGGGTTCATGTATCCTTGTTGCTTCTGCCATTAGACGGCTGATTCCCGAGCCGACAATACTCCGAGATGCACCTCCGGAGGTCAGTGCATGTCGCGTATGGTACAAGCCTTCACCGGATCCGGATTGTGCGTTCGGAATAGATCTGGTAATTTGGGGGACGAAGAAATAGGTGGTGCGTATCTAGAAGACATCGTTTGGAATCTCGTCATGCAACTTCCTTCAAAATAGACTGAATTTATTGCACCGGATTGGAGAAAAAAAACAGCTAATATGCTGGGTTTTTTACTACAGTGGAGACTATGAAGCACGGACTCGACACGCAATACGTGTTTCGACACGACAAGCGACACGCGATACGTGATTTTTCTAAAAATTAGGATACGACACGCTAGGATACGTATAATATATAATATATATTTAAATATATATAAAATAAATCAAACAATTTTTTTTTCCATAAGATACATTATTAGAGCATTCTTTACATAAATTAAGAAGATGGACCATACAAAACAATAGTCAAAGTTCCAACCACCATCACAATAGAACATAAAAACCATACAAAAATGGTTCCAAGTCTAAACATAACAATATTCATAAATAAATAAAACATAACCACCATCACAATAGAACAGTCTGAACATAATTTCATAAATGGTTCCAACTTCCAAGTCTAACAGAAAAAGATAGAAGTCCCATATCTCAATCACGCTTCCATGGAGTTTTCATCAACTGCTCGAACACCTCCAACACCATCATCTTCATCTCCAAATAACATAGTCTCCAACTCCGGCTCATCAAGTGAGAGACTTGCAATTTGAAGTTCCCCAATATCCTCAACTGTGTCAAACTCGTCACCCGCAATATCCCACATCTTGGTTTCTCCCATTTTGTATTCGTCTTTCCTCCTTGATAGTAGCCGACGGTTACTGTGAATGAATACCAAGTCTTCACCCCGTTTTGGTGTCAATCTATTCCTTCTTGATGAGTTCACAAATGAGTAAGTGCTCCAATTCCTCTCCGCACAAGATGAGGATGACGGTTGCACAAGAATCTTTGATGCTATCTTTTGAAGCGTAGGTGCATTCGAGCCATAAAGAAGCCACCAAGAAATAGGCTCCATAGTGTATCGATTTGCTATGGCATCATCATCTCTAAAACTCCCAGCCCTGGATATAAAATTAGTATACTCCATACAAATATTGGTGCGTTCTACACTATTTGGGAAATACTTCTTGAAGCACTTCATTCTACCTTCAGAAATTTCCACATCCCTTTGAGGAGGTAGTCGATTAGGGTCTTCACGAAGCCACTCGGTGCTATAGTACCTAAATTTTGAAAGGAAATAAATAATACTTATGAATAAATAATACATATGAATAAATAAAACATATGAATAAATAATAATTTGATTTAGAACTTACTTTGGATTTAAAGAGTGCGCCAAAGAATGAAGTGGAGTGTTATTTTTATCCCAACGAGACACAAGTATTTCACGCACCACTTCATAAAAAGGTGAAAACTCGTCATTCATCAACCTTTCATATTTATATATAGCTTTCTTCACTCCTTTTATCATCGTATCCCACATGTCATACACTAAGTGAAGGCAAGGCTTATCCGTAACACAACCCCTAAGCATATCATAAATGGGAGCCGTAAAGGAGAGAATATAGTCTATGGAATTCCACCACTCCTCATTCAACACCTTCTCTCTCACAAACATTGCTTTTCCTTGATCATCCTCTCGATAGCAAGACCACGTGTCGCCAACTATCATTGATATAAGACCCGCCTTTACGAGTTTAAACCTCTTAAGCATCACCACAACAGAAGCAAAACGTGTTTCTGCCACCGAAAGCAACTTTAAAGGAACAAACTCATTGAATATGGCAAGTCTCATACCATAATTCATAATGAAATTTTTAATTTGAATAGCATCCCCTGCAACATAGGTAATCCAACTACAAAGAGAATAGGTGATATCATTGCTTTCAACATTCTTAGCGGCACATATGTTTTTCAAAGCAAGGTTAAGTGTGTGCACTACACAAGGAGTCCAAACAATGTTAGGAAAGTTTGCTTCAATTAATTGCCCGGCGGCCTTGCAATTATTAGCATTATCAGTAATTACTTGAACCACCTTCTCACTCCCAATCTCATTTATCACTTGAGTCAATAAATTTGCAATAAAAGCGCTATCCTTTCTTTCACCCGAACAATCCACTGCCCTAATAAACATTGGCTCCCCATCAGTAATCGCTATGAAGTTGATAAGAGGCCTTCTCTGAGAATCGCTCCACCCATCATTCACAATGCTTACACCATTTTCATCCCATGAATCACGAATAGGTGCCAACATCCTATCAATATGAGACTTCTCTTTCACTAATAGAGTTGTCCTCAACAAGTTATAACCAGGGGACTTATAACCTAGAATTGAATTGTTGGCGGCATACTCAATCATTTCTTTAAAATACGGATTTCGAGCTAGGTGAAACGGCATACCGGCTGAAAAGAATGTCCTGGCAATCATTGCATTCAATATATCCCGTGTTTCCATATTAAATGCCTTCTGTAGGGGACCAACCTTTCTCTTTTTTTGATTTGCATCAGAATACAATCCACTCATAACGGAATGTGATTGTGTTGTAGGTAAAGAAACTTTTTGGGGGGCTGCATCTTGTTTCATTTTTTCGGCTACATCCTCCAATTTCTGCATTTCAATAATATCTTGAGTTGAAACTTTCTGGCATGCTCCAATCCCTTGCCCGGAAATTTTAAGCAAATGAGCTTTCACCCGAATATAAGAACTCTTGAAAGGTTTTTTACAAAAATTGCATAGCCAACCCACATTTCCACCGCCCGACCTTTTTTATTACTGACAGTAGTATACGCCCAAAGTGGCTTAGTTGAATTTTCATCATATGCTGCTGTACTAGCAGCACTTGATGATGTTGTTGTAGCCATCTATAATCTAAAATAAAAAACAAACAACAAGTAAAAAACAGGGCTGAAAAAACAACATTTTTTTGACAGGTATAAATGTTGCTGTTGTTCTTTGATGTTGTTCTTTGATGTTTCTAATCTTATTTTTTGACAGGGATGAAGATCAAACATCAAAGATACAACAACAGCAACATTTATAAGAGAAACATCAACAGCAACAGCAAAAATGCGATGTACAAAACCCAAAAAAAAAAAAGGATGACAGCAAACATGGTATTTCGTAACTAAATAAAAAAAGAGATGAAGATGTGATGAAGATGCGATGGAGATGATATGGATACTTACCCGTGTGATGGAGAGGAAGAGAGATGAAGATGAAGCTCCAAAAAAAGCTGCGATGGAGACGAGAGAGAGAGAAGTACACTTGCGATCTGAGATTAGGTTTTTTTTTTCTTTTGTTGCGATCGTGAGAGACACAGAAGTTGCGATCAATTAGGGTTTTTTTTTTGTTGTTTTGATTTTGTTTTTGTTGTGTTTGTATAATTGTGAAGTTGCGATCAGATTGGTATGTTTTAGTTAAAGTTTTAATAATTAAACATTTGACCACATTTTAAGTTTTTATAATTTAACATTTACCCCAGCGTATCCTAATTACGTGTCCACAGCGTGTCTACTACGTGTCCACAGTGTGTCCGTTTAAAAAAAAAAAAACTGGACACTCTTGGACTCGCGTGTCCTGAGCGTGTCGGAGCATGGCGGAGCGTGTACGTGTCCGACACATGTCAAACCAAATTCGTGCCTTCCGGGAGAGTGTCCGTGCTTCATAGAGTAGAGATCTTTGTTTTAACTTGGTCAATGTTGGTATTTGGTCAATTGAGCTGTTAAACTTCTACTACTTTAATGAGATGTCATTGAGATAATATCATGCCCTGTACATAACACATGTACTGTACTTCCTCTGCTCTCTTTATGAGGGAGGCTGTACTTCTCAACAGTAGTGTATTTTCCAATCGCGTCTTCAAGGTTTCTTTATGAGCCAGATTTGTGAGACTGTGTTGATAAAAAATTAAAACTAAAATTTAATATAACTAACAAAATCAAATATTTCGTACTAATTTTTTTCATAAAAAAAATCGATAATTTGAAATTAACAATATTTTTTGTAACTAAAAATTATAATTTTTTGTAACTTTTCTTTAGTTATAAAATTATGTTCTTTTTCCTAAAATACACTTATGTACTGTTCGTATTTTTTTTTATTTAACTGTATTTTCTACTTGGACTTTAAAAAAAGTTATATACTACTTAGTTATATATAATCTATTCACTATGCCAGTAAAAGCATTAAAATTTATCTTTTAAATTTTTATGTTTATTTTGATGAGATGAGGTTGTACCTTGGTGCGATGGCAAGTGCCCTCACCCAAGCTACGGTTAATCTCGGTTCGACACATGGGAGCAGCCTCTCCATATATGGGGGTAAGGTCAATCAACATCCCCCTCACCCAGACCCTGCAGTTAAGCAGGAGCCTTATGCACTGGGTAAGACCTTTATTTTAATGAGACTCTCTTTTGAATTACACTATGTTACATTACTAAGTTATATAATATATATGTTAGCTATTAATCTATGTAATATTAGTGTAACTACAAGTATAAGGTATTATTATTAGGTTAAATTAAATAAAGTTCAAAATATATTTAGAGCTATTACTAAAATTACTATTCAAAATAGAAATCCATTATAAAACTTTATGTTCATTCAACTTTTGTGTAACTTATTGATGAAGTTGTCTCCAAGAAGTGTTTTACCCTGCTTATTCTATTATTGGACTATAATAAGATACTTTTATTGAGAAGTTCGTCAGATGCCACTATAATCAATTTCACAATGTTACACACAGTAAATGGTGATTTTATACTAATCTAATTGATCCATATTATTACACTTATTATTCTAAAATATCAATAAATTTTTCGATTTTGTGGGGCTCTCTAAATAGCAATATTATTGCGTACCGCTTGATACCGCAACCGATACCGAGACCTAATTGAAAATTAAGCGGCTAAGTCATAAGCCGATATCGCGACTTTGGACCATGGTGGTGCCCCTTGACCACTGACAATGGGGCCATAGTTTGGGGTACGCCGGTTCTTCCCAGCCAATATCCTCGATTAAACCACATGATATTATGTCTTTTTCTACCAAATTCCATCAATATTAACTAAATTACTCTTCCTTACGGATGCACTTGTCGGTCTACATTTGATCTGTGCAAACCATCTAAGCCAATTTTCTCTCAATTTATCTTCTAAGGAGTTACTTTTACCGTTTCACGAATATGTTCCTTTCTAATTTTATTTTTTCAGGTTGTTACAATTAAATAAGATACAAAAAATCGTAAAAACCTCTCATATTTCAAACCCTATTAGTTTACTATTGTGTGCCGCTAGTTTGTACGTTGCACTCTTCCAATTCTTCAACAATAAAAGGCTTACAATAGTCCCGTACAAATAGCTCCTTAAAACATCGCGTAAGAGAAAGGAAATCAGTATTTTTTGAGAAAATGAAATATAGTTGAACAAGTTCCATGTGAACAGTATTTGGTTCGTATCGGCATTCCGTAGAAGGAAGGATGAGACATTATAGTACACTTACCCTCATATTTCCACCGGATGTAATATCCAAGAGGGCACTCCCTTGTCTGAAAGAAACCAATAAATACATTAATGGTGTGCTTTCTAGATAAAAATTTATATAACATACAATACAAGTTTAGATCAACCCAACATAACACAGATATTCTATAATGTTGCTCGTATAACTAATTCATATCTATTAAGATGTTTCTTCTTCTAGAGAAGCTTACCCCACGCAATGATCACCAACAATTAACGAGTGAGTGCTGACATGAAGCAGTGCCATGTGGCCATCTGTATGCCCCTGAATAAGGAAGAATTTAATTAAAATGTAATATGAAGTGATGAATTATATATCTGAAGTTAATTTGCAGAATCCTTTCCCAAAAGTAAATACGAGAGTAAGTTTTGCAAAATACAACTAAGGACTACACAAACATTTAAATCATTAAAATTGCATATAACCCAAAAGTAAATCGTAGAGTAAAAATTTTGCAAAATACATCTAATGACTACACAAACATTTAAGTCATTAAAATTGCATATAACATATTAGCAACAAATCAATATGCACATTCAGTTGAAGAATGAAGCGATCCGGATGGATGGTTCCAAATGCGATTTGATTTAGATTTTATTTATCACCTTCCACCTCTTTCTCTTCTCTCTGATGGTCTTTGGTATTCTAGTTGGATCTCATTCCACCATCTCATCTAAAATCAATTGGTGTTAAGGAGGGTAAACTTTTAATCTTTTACGGGCTCACTCAACAGCGTTGTCCTGGGGCAAGGCATTTGTTGTTCTCTCATTCCAACGGGTATATCAAATATTGAGTAAAAAGTTTTATTTTGTCTTTATATTAGACAAACTTTTTAAATAATAGTTTTTTTAAGTATTAAAAGAAATCGTCATATCCCACCGTATCAGTTCAATAAAAAAAATATAATCCGGATATTTTCTGGGCATATTGTGACAACCCGGATATAATTATGACAGATTATATTTAAATCATGCTTACCTTATGTGATATGAATAATGTGTTATTAGTATATCTAATGTTAAGCGATCATGGTTAGTATAATCCTACTTTCATAAATCATGAAATGTCGAATTATTTCCAAACACAAGATTTTGTTATTTTCGGTAGAAATGTTCCTGTTGGAGACTAGTTTTGACCCTTATAATGTAACAATTGACTCAAGGTGAAAACTATATAGTTGTAGATATATGAGTTAGGTTTGCGACAAAACAAACGGAGCATCAAACGGATGTCCGAGTAAGAAGCTAGCCCGAATTTACGAACAAGGGGAAAATCTGTCCATTCCCTTTAAGTGGTAAATTGTCTTTTAGTAAACCAAATGTTTTAATTTGATTGGTTGGCATGGGAGGCAGCCTTTGCCGAATTAAAACACTTCTTCTAACCTATTTCTTCAGCAAATAAAACCCTAGGTTCAGTTTTGTAGAGTTTTTGCTTGAGGAAAGAGAAAGTGGAAGTTTAAGGAAGAAATGATTACAAGAAAAGCTAGGAAAATTCCAAGAATATTCTTAAAGTGTTTCCAATGTATAATTATGTGATTAATATTGTTTTAATCTTGTATTATACTTATTTCAAAGTATATAAATAGTGAATGATTGATTAAAATTCCATCCTCCTTTGTGATAACAATTATTTGTTCACATATGAGATAAGTGGTGTATGTAGCTCGTATTGCTTGTTATTGAAATCCCGTGTATTCAAACTTGTATATATTTTTGTGTGCTTACTGGAATTGAGAAATTCCAATTGGATATGAAACTATACTCATATATTCGTATCATATCCGAAAATTAAAATTTAACTCCTTGTGGTTGGGCCTTGGTGAAGGTTTCAAGTTGGTACATAGTTGCTGTTTGGATATTTAATTTCGATATGCCCTGAGTTTGGTCAAGCTTTTGACATAGCAAATGAAGTCAAAAAATTATGAAACTTTAATTCTGTACTATTTAGTATGTGTATTGAAAATGGGTGGAAAATCATGGAAAGTTATGCTGGAGAAAAATTATGAAAATTCTTGGAAGTTAAAGGAACAATAGAGGAGCTTGTGGGGAAGATTTAATAGGTTGTAAAGAAATGGTCATAACTTGCTCTAGGAAGCTTGAAAAATAGCATCGTCACTTGTAATGGAAAGTATATTCAGATATGTTTTCATATTGATAAGCTTGGACGCCTGTATATGTGCATTTTATGAATATGGGATGGTTAAGTATGGAGGACAATAATTTGAGGTCATACTGGATACCCCATGAAGGAATGTTTTTATTTGCTCCTTCCCAAGGGTATTTTGAGTACATGTTTCATGTGTATATATATTGAGAAGTATACTTTTATGTTTACTTTATTTTAGTTCTAAATTCCTTACGAGGTAGTGTCTAGGGTTGAATGTTCATGACCTTATCAACATATATACCATTGTTTCGTCTTTACACGTGTTTCATGGAATATGACTTGAGTAGAATTATATTGTTGTTGTATAGCCATTGAAAGTTACATAGATATATTAAGATAATACTTATGATTGAGATTCAGTACTAATTTAGTTGGATTAAAAGGTGTAAGGTCAAATCAACCAAGTTCAGCTCCACCCGAGGGAAACGTGAATACATAGTTGACAACCCAATGTGAGTGTACTTACTGAGTTGATTATGGATATGATGTGTATGTATTATATATTGAGATGATATGGCTTATTTAAAAGTCATGATATGTTGAGATGTTATGGTTTATTAAAAGTCAAGAGATGTTGAGATGTTATGGCTTTATAAAAGCCAAGGTATGTTGAGTTGCTATGCAATTCAGGAGATGTTAGGTTATTAAAACCTATGGATATGATTATTGCCTACGGGCAGGAGATGTGGGGTTTATTAACTCCGGATATGTATATGGCCTAATTTGGCACAGAGATGGATATATATTAAGATGTTGAGATGTTACAATAGTACTTTTACTATATAGAGATGTAGTACATTCACTGAGTTTTTAAACTCATGATTTTATATGTTTACATTTTCAGGTTCTGAAGCTGCCACTGCCAGGTCTAGGAGGTTGAGCAAATAGTAGTAAGGTCTTGTTAGTTTTATTTTATACATTGTACTAGTTGTAATTAAGTTAAATGGTATGTGAGTTCTTTTTAAATTATGTCTCCTTAAAACGATTGGATTTTTAGTATTCCGCATTTTAACCTTGAAGTTGTTTCAATATGTATTACAAAATAAATAAATAAATAATAAATGTGGTTTGTGAACTATTTAGCTAATTATATCCTAATGGGGTTAGGGGGTGACACATATAGTGTACGTATTGGGGCATATACTCTAAGTATCGTTATCCAGTGCTTGCCCAATACTTACAGGGACCCCATATGATGTACTGGTGCTTCCTGGACCCAAAGTATCTAGTTGATCTGGAATGAGAAAAAATTGAAGCTAACCTAGAGTTAGATACCCATGACATCAAGCTATGATTTGGCCAATGACATCATTACTCAACTGACTCTAGTTACTCTATTCTAGAGTATTCCTAACAAATATTCTTTTAGTCCACTTAATATTTTCATTGATTCATTCAATTTGTATATTCAGTTATTGTTTAATACAATTTTTCCAGTTTCGTATTGCAGGTGGACAAAATGTATGTCTAGAGTATTTGAGTTTGTATTCAAGATTAAACATGAGACCAGGATCTAGGTCATGTTAAAGCGGAATCAAACCGCATCCAAAAGAAAACCAAAGTCTAAGCCACAACCAGGTGAAACATGTGGGAAAATTGGATTTTTGAATAAGGAATCAAAATGGCTTTCAGAGGAAGTTTGAAAAGTTTATTCAAGGTTTTTAAAACAATCTTTTCTGCTGGGAATAATAATTTTAGTGACACTTGTCACATTTAAAAATGTCAGGAAAAGTGCCCAAGACCCTGGTATGTTTTAATATGATTTTTTGTCAAAAAGGGAAGGCAACCAGAATGCCCCCGCGACCCATCTTACGGCCCCTATAGCGGCAAGATTTCCCACGGTATTGGGGTTCCATGCCTCGTGACGACCTGACATCAATTTCTCTAGATCCCGCTATAGCGGCAACTAGCACGGTTGACCACAGGCTTTGGTGTTTGACCTACGTGTTAGACTCTCCTACTTTGACATTTGCGTAGGAATTTCACTTGGACTCCTTTTGATATTAAAAAAAAAGTGACGAATTTTCTAAGAGGCGCGTGACTTTTGAGAGAACTTTTGAGAAATTTTATAAACCAAAAAGCTCCCAAGATCTTCGTGGTATTTTTATTCTCATTTTTTATTTTGAAAACCTCTTTTGCGAAGCAACAAATCTGGATGGTTTTCTGAATCGAAATACCACATTTATTCTTCATTCGTGTGGTGAGACGTTGGTGGATTCCAAAGTTGTTTGTCGACTGTTGTATTAGAGGATCAGAGTTGTGGTCCAGATTCAACCAGTTTCTGCTGAGACCTGCGGGTTGTGCTTCTTGATGTGAAGGTGCGGTGAAGCGTGACAGATCTAGTGCTGCAAATGTAGAAAGTCGATGGAAGGGCCTTGGTTTGGGGCAGCTGTGGTGAGGCTGGCCATTGGGGTAGTTTTAGGGGTTAGGATGGGGTGTAAGACTTTTGTTTAACAAACGAGAATAGATTTGACTATGGGCAATGTGCCTACAATAAATGGAGGTGCGGGTAGTACTATCGGGTTGATGTGTTCGAGGCCCAAAGAGTGACCCGTGAGCGAAAACAAGCCTTTTGTGGCCGTTAGGGTTGCATATGGTGGGTAAGGGCTAGTGGGCTGCACAGTCCGTGAGGGTGGGGTTGCGGGTCAAGGCATCAGGTCGGGTCACCGCGAGGGTGAAGGCTGCCGCCAGCCCGTCGCAGGAGTTGTTCCGGGCGGATCCGTGGGCTCTTCTCCTCCTCCCCACGTTCGCCTACAACCCGCGAACTTGTGGGGGCTCCTCTTTTGTTACCCTCGGCAGCCACCATGTTTCGGTAGCTGTTATCATCTCCCCATAACACTCCACCGGTGTAGCTATCTAATCCAAGTCCCAATCATCAACCACTATTGCTTCAAGATCAAACTTGGCTCGGATACCTTTCTGATGTAATGTAGTGGAAGATACACGCACGCATAAATAAAACAATGAATTCGTAAATCATCATTAATTCTCACTCTAATCTCTCTCTAAAACATTATAATAATAATAATAATAACTAGGGATCCTTTTATAAGTATAAGGACCCGAAAGACTACAAAAATTCTGAACTAAATATTTAACTAAAACACAAGAACTGGACCCACAACGGGAACATATACGCTCATGCGTCACATATATTGCTTTAGTTAAAATGCACAATTAAATTATCTCCACTTCTTTAGTTGGTCTATTTTCCATCCATTGCTTTCTTAGTAAGTGAACATCTTACATTCTAGGAAACAATCGCCTAAATAAAAAAATTCATGATGACTATCAATCAATGAAATATGAAAGAAATTACCGGCGCAAAAATCACTCTCAACCGCTGACCACCAATGCAAATCTCTTCAGCCCCAGAAACAGAGGTATAACCAAGAGACCAATCATCTGCATCATAAGGTGTTGATTAAATTAGTAAATCAACAACATAGTAAAAGAAAAGGATCAGTTAATAGATTAGGAGGTTTGATTAAATTGATTAAGGAATATTTCCCTTTTCACTTTACTAATCCCCATCCCCCCCCCCCCCCCCCCCCAACCCACACAAAAAAAAAAAGTGTATTCTTTATTAAGGAGATGTTTTCAATATTATTAAAGTTCTAAATTGACAGAGTAGAACTTTCACGCATTTGGACAATTTGTTTTTAATATTAAAACATAACTTTCACTCATGGTGATATTTTTTTTTTCTTTGAAAAAAAACACTAAGCCTGATTAGGGCAGACAAGAATAAAGCGTTCTCTGAACAATGTATGGATTTCCAGAAGTTCGCTAGATATGAAGTTGCACTTGGCCTACATTTTTCTTTTTTTTGCACATTGCTAGTATAATTTAAAACAAACTTGTCAAGCCTTCAAATGTGCAGTTTAAGCCACAAATATATGAATCAGGAGTTTGTGCAAATTTATGAGCTTAGCTTATTCCAACAAATCAAACATAAACAATAATGCCCGTAAATTAGTTAAACCAATTGCTTGGCCTACTTCATATATAGTTTCTGTAGAAAAAACTTTCACGACCACTGCTAAAGAGTAACATTTGATATTTCAGATATAATTAGTTAAGCTGACATTTTTACATCAGTTATTAGTTGATCAGTAATTAAATAGGGAAAACAGTCTGTAACCTTTTCGAATACGACGCATGGTATTTTCATGAGCCAAAAGAGAAGCATCAGGATTGCTCTTTTGAATAACTGAAAGACCTGAATCAAAATCATAAAATAAAACATCACATCAAATATATCCCTGTTTATGTGATGTAGATAATCGAGTGTCGACAAAAGAAATTGAAGCGCATAAAAGAAAGTTCTAAGCACAATGTTGATAATATTACCATAATGAAAATGAAAAAGCGAAAAATTCAGCATCCACTAAATATGTAACAACTTGGATAAGCAAGTGAAATTCCAAAAGTATCTCTCTCCATGTGTTTCTGTTGTAATAGGATGCTAGCAAAAGCACTTGGGACTTAACCCAAAAATAATAATCTATAGTATATGCTTAAATTAGAATTTGCAAAGTCATTAAAGAAAAAATGTGCTAACAACAAAACAAAAACATCATCTCAATCACAACCTGACTCTAAAGATAAGATCCCTAGAAACATGGGCAAAACAAAAAATAGTACTTATGCAAGATTAACATGTAGGTATTTGTCACTTGTGTGGAACAAAAGAAAATGTCATGTGAACATCGCAGTCCAAGAGACCTTAATTGGTGAAGATAAAAAAGATTCTCATCATATCATTCCTTGAGATTATCAACATTTTTTGTTAATGGCTAGAGGAAGATAAAACATAAAGGTAGTCCGTGTGAAAGGAAAACAACCTCCATACTAATAGGGGAAAGACAATTAGGACTTCCTCTCATGCAAGAAAAGCTACTGGAAATAATTATTTTGGAGAACTGCAGATCTTAAAGCTAAAAGAATAATTAAATTTAGTGAATTACCAACAAAATTGAGAAGCACTGTGGCTTCTCAGTATCTGACTCAGGCTTTGCCACATTGTGGACACTCTGGGACATGTGACTGGTACCTCGTAGAATTGCTCACAGTTTTAACAATAAAATTCCTACTTTTGGATACCTAGCCAATGCTTCCTGAATATTCTCCCACATGACTAACAAATCTTGGACATTGAGTTGGATTTTATTTTAATAATGAAAAAAGTATATTGATTGAAATTTAAGTTTTTGAAAAACTGCTACCTTATTCGATTTTTTATATAATTTATGAAGTTTGTTGAATAGTCTAGTTAAATAAAACATAAAATGAAACATAAAGAAGTAAACATCTACATATAGTTAGAAGGTTATAAATACACTGTTATGCCGCGATATTATAGTCTTAGAAATGTTAGATGTGAAGGTCCCTATATAGAGCACACCTAGGGTTTGCTTTTCGTGCTTTAGCTATATAGGACTTCATCTAGTTGGACGTGAATTTTGACAAAATAATTTTGTAATTTAGGATTGTGTGTCCCCAATCGACGCCAAGCTCTCCTTGTTCATCTACATCAAATGAGAACTCGATTCAGTCCGCCCTCTCAGAAAAATGTACTTTTCATTTTCTATGGCTCATAGGAATTTTTGTCACGTAGGACACGACACCACGTTGAATCTGCATTTTGTTTATCACATCTTACGATGGTGTTTGGTTTCGTCATAATATTCTTTTTGAGTTCAAAAACTTTATTTGAAATTTTTATAAGAAAAATATTTCTTGGAAAATAAGTTTTGACACTAAATTTTTTTTAATAAAAGTTGCAGAATAATTTTTTTTGAAGTTAAAATTATTTTTTTTGAAACTATTTGAAAATTTCAGAATTGTTTTTTAAATGTTGCATGTGCGTGTCATACATGTATATATATATACATCCGTATGTATGCTCTTATTAATGTATGCGTGTGTTTTTATATATGTATGTTTATGTTATGTTATGTTTATATATCATACAAAGTTTATGATTTGACCTTAAGGAGTCTTTGTCCCTTAGTCTTTAACATGCATCTGATGGCTTGTGCGATGAATCTTTAGTAGCTGCTAGCTAAAGCTTTTAGTCTAGGCATGTTATTAGCTTTTGTGTACATAAGATATTATATATATATGTTGGTCATTATCATGTTCCTACCGAGTTGACCGCACCTTGTTTTTTTTTTTTTTTAACTGCGATTGTGTGTATATATATATATAAGCTGCGTTAGTATGTTAAACTGTTCACGATTATGGCCACTTGGTTGGTTATATATGCGTATATAGATATATATATATTAGTATGTTTATATGTATATTATATTAGCGTTAATTGTTGGTTTATATATTATATACATATTACAATCATGCGAGTTGACCCACAGCAGGTCATTAAGACCTAAGCTGCTCTCAGTTTTCTTGTTTAGGCCATAGGTGACATGCATAGCTTTATATATATATATACATACTTGTAGCTTTTATATGATAATATATATGGGTTTATATATGTATGTTGGCATGTAACGATTTTAGCTGTTGCCGATTTGATTGGCCTGTTCCCCTTTTTTTAGCTTTTGTTATAGCCTAGTAGGATTTCTGATGGTTCCGAATTGACCCATCATAACAGGTCCTTGCTGATTTTGAATTGACCGCATACATGTGTAGATATGTTAAAGTTATAGCCCTAGGCCTGTGCGTCGTGACCCTTTAGTTCATCTGTTAAACCGCCCCCTGACAACCTCTTGTTTCGGTGTAATCCGCCCACGGTATTTTTACAAAACCGTAAGTGGTTTGGTTACCTTTTCCAAAACGACGCAGTACCTTTTTTGTTAACGGTTTTCTCGCTTCTGAATTTTTCAAAACGACACCGTGTGTCAAGTGTGTTACAACGGTAATAATATTTTGCGTCTTAGTTACGCTATATTGGTTTACAGCTGGCTTTTAGAACTTTTTAAAACGATTGTGTTTTATAAAACTAATTTGTTAGTCTGTTACAGCTTGCACTACACGTGTCACATTTTTAACACAACACTTTGTGTTTCTTTGTGAGCCCTCATATCTATTTTTATCAACGGTTGTGTGTAATTTTGTGTCAATCCATGTGACCCTATTTTACACCAATCTGCACACACTCGTGCACTCTATAAATAGTACCCTTTGTGTATCATTTTTGCAAAGTTGAGAAATTTATTTTTGTAGTTAAACTCTATCAAAATTTTTAGAGAGAGAGAGAGATTAAATCAGAAATATTTTTGTGTCATCTTCAAGTGTTGATTTCTGTCAAAACGAAAATGAAGATTGGACATCTCTCATTCTGAATCTGCACTTACGATTTTTCAAGAGTATAGTTTTTGTAAGTGGTTTCTCTCATCTTTGTGTGTATTATTTAGATCAGTCTTTAGATCTAATATTTGTACACAACACACACTATTCACGAAATTAATTATTGTGTGAATTTTCTGTTTGTGACTTGTTTGTGAGATCTTGAATGTTTTAAAACAGATTTTTCAAAAAATATTTGGTAATATTCAGATTTATATTTTTGGTGGTTTAGAAAGTTAAACCTAAGATTTTTGAGACCTAATTTGTGAAGATTTAAAATCGTGACTGAATATTATTTTCTTGAGTGTTTATGACTGTTTTGATTTAATCTGAAATATTTGTGAAAATAGTCTTGATAAGATTTTAGATTAAAATCTGATTTAATCTAATATTTGTTTTCTGAAAAATAGATTGTGAATATTTGATTGTATGAGTTTATTGAATATATTTGAAGTCATTATTCTGTGAACATGATCTCTTGGTTGTTTAAGTGATTTTCAGGAACTGTTTACATCCCATATCACTTAGATATATTCACTTTGTATTCACGTAGACACATTTATTTGTGAATATTTGAACAAGTCTAGTGTTCAAAGTTTAAAAGAAAGAAAATAAAGTTTTTCAAAACTATATTGAAAGTCAAGAAGACTTGATTTGAGTGACATAAGACTTGCGAAGATATATAGGAGATATAATCTGTTACATAGCATTTGGTGTGTATTCATTAAGTGTGGGTGTGTGTCATATAGGATAGTACACCACACACTATCACTTCACTAGAAGAGCAAAAGGGAGAAGCTGAGAAGTGTAGAACGCAATAACAAGCGAGGACAGACTTAAAGAGAGAGCAGAATAAGCAACCAGGGAGGACTCTTAGTCGTGTGGGGTAATCGCTATATCTATCTTCTTTAGTTGTCAAGTTTGTTGATTGTAACTCGTTCCTGTTGATTTTATTGTTTTATTGAAAGTAGATTAGGTAACTCCTAGAGGAGTTCGTCGTTTTTCCCGGGGAAGGGTTTTTGCGACGTAAAATAAATACCTCGTGCTTTACTTTACAAATTTGCAATATCTCACCTCATATGAAAAAGTAGGGTTAATACTAGAAACGCACCTAATTAATTGAATCATATATTATCTGTTTTGACACCTAGTTAACTCAAGATAATAAATAGGACTATTAATTGACTTGGCAAACTAAAATCTGTTTTAGCTAAGTTAGCAATTCAAGAAAAGTTTGAATTGGTCCCCTCTTGAATAACATAGATAACTCGTAGGTAACTGGAGTTTATTTCGCAAATAGTTTACTTCCGCACACATAAAGTCTTTTGCGCATCGTTAAGTGGGTGGCCGACAAGATGCACTTATAATAAGGAATATTTGTTTTCATGAACTATATTAATATATATTTAAGAAACACAAGTTAATCTGTATTTGTCATCCTCCGAATCCTACTTATGTCATGTCCTCATGTCAGTGTCATATCATAACCGTGCCCATAGCTTCTAGATGAAATATAGCCCATGTTAAAAATTAACATCATAGGGGATGCCAGACACCCGATCACCTTACATATACAATTGATAAAATCTTGAGGAAAATTGACAACATATGTCAGAAACAAACATTGAAGAAGTTTGTCCTTAATTACTTCCATATTACACACAAGCATTTATAGCATGTAAATTATATATTATATGAATTAAAATTTCAAATGATGACTCTTATGCTAGTGTTATGGCAATTTTTTTTACCTAAACCATACAAGGTATAATTTTTAGAAGTTGCAAATTTTAACCGTATAACATATAATTTTACAATATATATAGAGAGAGAGAGATCTAGCCCCTTCAAAAATAAATATACTTTTGATAATTTTAACTTTAGCTTTCATTTGGTTATCATTATATGACTTTAGCCACCATTTTGACTTTTAGCGACACTTTCACTTTTCCAACACTTTTTGCATCACTGAAAGTCAAAACGGCGGGTAAATTCTAAAAGAAAACAAAATGGCTGCTAAAATCAAATAATGATAACTCAATGGTGGCTAAAGTCAAAATGTCCCATATATTCCCTTCTTCCCACCCCCAACCAATCCGCCACTGATTCCATGTGTTGTGCTATTCATAATTCAGCGTGAAAAAAGGTGACTCAAATTTAATAATGTAGAAATTGTTGCTATTACAAGTGTGACCATGAAGAAGCAATGAAGGCAAAAAATGGATTTGACAAACAATGTGGCAGCTTTAACTCCTTTACAAAATAAAAACAAGATTAAAGTCCTCAGAGTGCGTTAATGAGAGAAATAATTTAATTATCAGTGGTCACTTGTTGAAGCATAGCTACAAAAGTTTCATTGTATTCCGAATTGAAACGACAGAGATAAAGTTAGCATAAATTTCTTTCCTTCTCATTTTTAGACGAAAACTTCCAAGGAGTTTCACTTTCTACCATCCCAGTAAAGATTAGGCCTCCAATTCATTTGAATCTTCTAGAATTAATTTACAAGGGTTTCTAAGGTTGGGGAGGTCAAAAAAGCGAGAGGACAGATAATCTGTTTACAATTTGATTATCTGTTTACCTTGCCTTGCTTTTTTACATAAATGCACACGTAAAGAGATGTACATGTAGATATGATATAGCCAATAGGCACTGTATGCGCATGTTTTATTTTTTATATCCTCGCGGTTATTTATTATCCTGGTAGACCTAAATTTGTAGTAAACCCCCACTGCAAAACTTGTGTGGACCAGTAAGACTATCTCATATGCATTATATGCATATTCTTATCAATAATATGGCTTTTTTTTAGTTAAAGTTCTTATATTAAATAAAAATAATTCTGCATGTCTTCAGATCCCAAAATATCACTGATAAAAGTTATACTGTGACCTGCCAAGACTTTATCCAATGCTAGAACCTCGAATAAATTATTTCTGTGATCAAATTATCTAGGACAAGGGCAGATAGATTCCTGGTTTTTGAAGTTCGACAAGACAATCCTGTCTAGTTTTTCTAATCCATTGGATATATTTCTTATAGACGACTAGCATATCATTTTAATGTATCAACATCTAAGATTCAAAGAAATCAACTTACGAAGAAATATATGCAAAATAAAATATTGATTGGCTTTAGTTCCAATTCGTTTTGTTTGTCTTACCATCAACGTGGTCATTGTGATGGTGGGTAACAAAGACAACTAAATTTCTTGGCAAAGCTGTGACAATTTCCATGAGCTGATCATCGTTGCAGTGGAATATACACACAAGAAAACGAGAATTAGCACATGTCAAACACTGCAGTGTAAACCAAGGGCAGGTCAAATCATGAAGTTCTAATGATGAAAAGGCAGGCAGAGATTACAAGAATGTAAAATTCAGCACGTGAAAGCAAGGTAGCATTGTAAGAAGGGTGATTAAGTTAAACCAGGAAAAGGGAGGGAAATAAACCAAAGAAAACAGCATGTATACTACTACATGGATAAAATATATACACACATTACAGAGGACAGAAACCTTAATTAAAGAGCTGCTTCTCTTCCACCTTAACACTTTTGACAATAAATGCAAACAATAATATATTCATGTTCTGAAAATAATTTATATACCAGTATGTGTGTGTATATATATATATATATATATATATATATATACATATAGATATTCTCTTAAACGGACTTCCTTAAAGAACGGATTAACGGACTTTTGTCCTTATCCGGCTGTGGTCCCCTCGTGGTCCCTAAGACATTTTGTTATTTTCTTTAGATGGTCTCTCTCTTGTCTTATATTAAAACCTTAATTTAAGACTATATATTTAAAAGATTTATAGTTTAGACCCAATTTGGTATCAAGACCTTAAGAGAGCTTTAGAAGCTCACCAAATTCCGACCAAAACCTATATGTGGTATCAGAGCCATAAGACGCTCCTTTTTAGACTTATAGTAAAAAGACTTTAATGCCCTTGGAATTTATCCCTCGCATTTACAAAGATATTTTTGGAACTAACTCAGACTACCAACCTATACCCATAACTGATTTAGACTAGGGTTGCTTAACCTCTCACATAGACGGCTGTTTACACACTAAACACATCCCAGCCAAACACGCAGATAGTAGACAAGTTACCGCCAGTGCTATTATTAACATAATAGACCAAAATAAGGGTATACTACTTATTTTAAGACAATTAATAAAAGACACTCAAACCCTAGAAATAGAGATCAAAAATATCTCTAACAAACTACTAGAAATAGATAGCCAAATCCCAATAGACCTTGTACAAGTACTACAAGAAATAAATATTAAGACTAATCATATAGAAGCTCTTAACAAAGACATTTTAGAAATTAAAACTTTGACAAAGAATCAAGACAGTGAGTTAATTAAACTCACCAAAGAACAAGCTAAACTTATTCCTAGGTTAAACCCAATGGAAATACTTAGATCAGACTGGAAACCTCTCCACTCAGATCTTAGCAGATTTTTATCAAAGAATTTTAGAAATGATAAATGATGAAAGATTTTATTACCAGATAAATAAAAATGAGATTGCCAACGCTGCTAAAGCAACTAGACTCATATTAGAAAGATTTAATTTAATTTCTACATCTATAGCAGCTACCCAAGACTATAACAGTAGCTTTGTAAAAGACTTACATTTAGATTTAAAAGCTAAGACAGAAGGATTAACCACCTTCTACACAGACTTTGTTAAATTCCAACAAAATTTAGCAAATTATCTTAATAACATGGAAAGCCATAACCTATCCAACATGGATAGTATTATTAATGAACTTAGACTAGACATGGCCCAAGTAGAAGAAAAATACGAAGAAATTATAAAGGGAATTAGGTTTATATATAATAAACCTTCCCAAGCCGAATTAGACTCTCCGTTTATTTTAACTCGTTTAGATAAAATAGAAAAAACTGTAGAAATCATAGAAGCTAGGATGGCACACGAATCTGTGCATAAACAAGAAAAAGAAGATGAGGTAAAAAACTATATTAATAAGATCGCCAATTCTCTTGTTAATACTTTTGTTAACAACAATGAAGATATTAACAATAATGCAAAAAAAGAGAATAAGACATTTAATGAAGAAATCCTTAGGCAGCTAAAAAGACAAAAAGATTATTCAAACTCCTTAAAAAGAATTGAAAAAAAACTTTAACAAAAACAGGTAGCCACCTGTAAATTTAGAGAATCTCCTCATGTAGGAACTAAAACTAAAAGAATTATAAATGATTGATTAGATAAGACTAGTAAGATAGTAAGCTCTACCCCCAATATTGGACAGAGTAATTGTATGCTCCAAAAACTTAAGGATTCATCCTCCAATGTTAGAACATGGTGGAAGGAGAGAAATTTCACCAATCCTCTCCAATGGAAAGAATGGGTGAAGTTGACTAGAAGATTGTTGAAGATTCCATTCATAATGGACAACTTCCAGCCGTTAAATACATAGACTTGTTTAAAGAAGGTGTCACTCCTAAGACTCCCAATTATAACATGACTTACCATTGTAGGAATCATGTGTTAGATAAATCCTACACTGAGCTTCAAGTTTTTGACTCGGAATGGCTTAGATCTAGAGGAACTGATAGGAAGTTCCAATTCCTAACCTTTGGACTCTTTCAAGCAAGAATCTAAGGATTACATAGACCTCAAAATAATATCAACATATTATGTGGTTTAGTAGATAAAAGATGGAAAGATTTTGAGAAAAGCCTTATTGGGATAGCCCAATTAGAAATGTCAGACAACATAGGATACTTTAATGTCATTCCGGCATTTACAGTAACAGTAGACACAGCCAAACATTTTAAGTTAATCTTATATGCTAGTGGCTATGAAGATTATATTATCCCAGGCGCTAATATAAATATAGAATTCCAAAGCTATGTGACGTTCTCCCAATTTCCGTATGAAGGAATGCAATCAGGAATTCCTAGCGGTAGGCTTAATGAAGAAATCTTAGTTAGAACCAATATTTCATACTACAATCATACTTACAGTATTAGGAATACTGGACCTATGAAAGAAAAAGCTAAGACCCTTTGGCAAGTGCCAGAATTTCAAGAAACTAAGACTATACAAAATAAAACTTTGTTTATTAATCAATACGATGTCACTGGAAATGTTACTATCCAGTTTGGCCCTCCTAAGATTATCAATAAGAATATCTAGACGGAAGAAGTTAGATTTAGGAATATGGGAGAAGCCATAATCAATGATCCTTCAGAAGAAGAATGTAGTAATAAGACTAGTTCCAGTTTACTAAGACAAGCCCCGATAATTAGACCTAGAAGATCATTTGAACAAAAAGACGTAATTAAAGAAAAAGCTAGGATCCAAAACTTTGGACATGAACCCTCAGAATTGGACATAAAGACATTTAAAGATCACCTTAAGAAAAGTCATTCTGTTAGATTTCAAGAAAGAGAAAGATTTCATATGATAGCCCAAGACCGTATATTAAAATTAAAAGAATCTAAGAATACTAAAGAACTTCTCAGAAATCTTAGACTAATAGAAGAAGGTGAAGAAAGACTAATGTCAGCTACACAAGTAGAACCTAATAAGCAAGAGATAGGAAGTAGTAGTACGCTAGAAGATGCTCCTAGACTTTTTAGTAAACCAATAGGAATAAGCATTCCCATTTATTCAAATACGTTGGTAAAGACTAAACCTGATTATATCAAAGACGTTCCAACTAGTGACAAGAGTTTTACTCCTGTTAAGACCATGGCAAGTCAAGCCATAAATCCAGTTGGGATATACCTTAACTTAGACAATGTCCAAGATAGGAAAAAGGCCTTAGATGAATGGCGTAATCAGATGAACATGTGTTTTGCATCTAATGAACAATGGGATGCAAGTTCATGTAAACAATACGCTGAGCAATCCATTAGAGGTATTGCAAAAGATTATCTAGACAGTTTAAGAAAGGCTACAGACGAAGACTCCTTAGCTAAGATTGAGAAAATGATGGAAAACCTAGAAGAAAGATCAATTGAAGAATATATTCAATTGTTCACGTCAGAATTCATTGGAGCCGGACATTTAGCTCAAATCAATGAACAAGACCTATCAAAAACTAAGTTAGCCCTCCTTAGCATTTGTAAACTACATAAGATCAATGAATATAGCAATAATTATGAGCAGCAATATTACCAAATTAAAGAATTTGGAGAGACCTTAAAAGATGAACACTTTAGGAAGATATCAGCCATAAGACAAATCATAATTAATGAATATAGGAATTGACCAGGAGTAGCTGGAGTTAAGAATAAATCCCTTGGTGAAAGAATCAATTTCGCCAACGATTATATCATATCTAAGAGACGTGATATAACTCATGGAAAGTTAATAGAAGAGACTTTCAAACAGATCCCTCCAATCAAAGACGAAAGAAACATCGCTCCAATCCAATGGGGATGTGGAAGTGAATCTAAGAAATTCAAAAAGAAATTAGAATGGAAACATAGGAAGTTTAAGACTAGACCTTTAGGATTTCAAAAGAAGTATAGATTTAGACATTCTACTACCTTTAAAGAAAAGAACCCTAAAACTAAGAAAAATAGATTCAACAAAACAAGATATTTTAAGAACACTAGTAAGTATAAGAAGGTTCCTAATTATAGGAAAGAAAAAGATGTAGCTCAATCTAAGACTGCCATCAAAGAATGTTGAACTTGTGGCAAAGAAGGACACTTTGCTAAAGACTGTCCTAATAAGAAAGATAAAGAAAGTATTAAGATTATTAATACAATATTAGACTATGCAGATCAAGAAGAGTTAGATATCTTATATGCTATAGAAATATCAGACATAGAAGATGATGACAATACTAGTATCTATAGTGCATATACCGATAGTGACTCGGAAGACTATAATAGTGATACTGATGAATATGAAGACTCTCAAGATACTTTAGATTTATATATGATGCAAGCTAATCAAGACAATTTAGATGATGAATATATAGACTTCGAAGAAGCTTGGTATAAATGTATATTGAGCCCCTTTTTAAAGAAAAGATGGACAGTTAGTAATCCTGAGTTACTAACATATATACCTAGAAGTTACTTTGATGAAAGACATTATTGCACATTTGAAATGAAATGTAGCAAGAAAGACTTTAGATGTGTAGAATGCTTTGAGACTATACAAACAGAATTATTTATGGTTTGTGTCATTTGTCAATTACACTGCCATGAAAACTGTTGGAGAACTAGATTTAGAGCAATCTATACTAGTCAGTATGACGCTCAAATAGACTTAGATATTAAAACATATTATCAAGACATTGATAGAAATATAGCCATAAGATTACAAGAAAATGAAAACTTAAAAGGAAAAGGAATTTCCTATGATTTAGAAGGATGCCACTCTGATAGTAGTTCAGAAGACCTAACATCCCTAGATTTTATAGATAAATCCCAGAAAGGAATATCTATTTTAGAAAAGAATAATTTAGGAATTTCTACTAAACCACATGCTTGTTTTGTAGAAATGTTTATACAACATAAAGATTATCCTAAAAGACTTTCAGCTTTTATAGATACAGGATGCTCTCAGAGTATTTGTAAGGCTAATGCCTTTCCTGAAGATTATTTTCTAGACAGTAAGCAAGAGATCTATGGTAAGGTAGCTAATGGAGATCCATTTACTTTATATTTCCAGACTATTCCTATTTATTTTAAATTAGGAAATCAGACCAGCAAAACCATTAATCATCGGTTTTGGATAATGGATCCTCGTCCTAGTTTCACAAGAAACATTATTTTAGGACAAAACTTTATTAGTAAATATCATCCTTATACTCAGTATAACGATAAGATATTAATTAGTGATCAAGAGGAATTTAATATTAAAGTCCCTCTAATAGATCACAAGACTGTCTTTGATCTTATGCAGGTCAAACCCAATTATAGACCCATGAAACATCAGAGTTCTTCAGTTGAGCATGGTGGACCTAGACCTACAACCCAACAAGAAGCACAAGAAATTACTAAACCCTTACAAAAAAAATGTAAGTGTCCAGACCAAAAGTGTTATAAGCAAATAGCGCTTATACAACAAGACATTTTAGATCAAGCCCGGCACACCTTATTACAGGTTCAAGCTATATCCAAAGAGAAGAAAATGGATATAAAAGTAGAAAAAGAAAAGATTAGGCAATTAGCAGAACCTACTTTAGGAGAAAATCCGATTGCTAAGTGGGATAAAGACCAAAGTTACTGTGAAATTATCCCTATTAACCCAGATGCCACTATTAATGGCGGAACCTATAAGAAAGAATATTCACAAGAAGACATGGAAGAATTCAAGAAAGACATAGATGAAATGCTTAAATTAGGCATTAGTAGGGAAAGTAAAAGTAGACATAATAGCTTTGCCTTCTATGTTCAAAATGAATCTGAAGGTAAAAGAGGAAAAAGACGAATGGTTATAGATTATAGACAATTAAATAAGAATTGTGAAATTGATTCTTATAAGATACCGGACAAAAATAATTTGATCAATTTGATTGAAGATAGAATTATATTCAGTAAATTTGATTGCAAATCAGGCTTCTGGCAAATTAAGAAGCATCCAGACAGTATTACTTGAACAGTCTTTAGTGTGCCCCAAGGAAAATACAAATGGCTAGTAATGTCATTTGGATACTTGAATGCTCCTCAAGTATTCCAAAGAAGAATGGATAATATATTTAGACCTTATTTAGAATTTTGTCTTGTTTACATAAATGACATTCTTGTAGCCAGTAAGACTGAGATAGAACATATAGACCATCTTAAAAAATTATTTTAGAATTATATAAACATGGTATTGTTATTTATGAAAGGAAAATGCAATTATTTCAGACTGAAATAGATTTTGTGGGAATGCCTATAAATAAAGGAAAAATATCATTAGCAGAACATATAACTAAAAAGATTCTTGAATTTCCAGACCAGCTTAAAGATTGAAAACAATTACAATCATTTTTAGGATTGCTTAATTGTGTTGCAGATTTTATTAAAGACCTTACCTCAAAGAGACAAAGTTTAACTGTCAAATTAAAAGGAACAGACAAGACTAATCCTTTTTATTGGACTAAAGATGATTTTGAAGTTATAAGACAAATTAAAGATGCAGTCAAAAATATTCCTTTGCTTGAACTGCCCAATGCTGAAGACCAATTTATAGTTGAAACAGACGCATCTGATAAGCAATGGGGAGCAGTATACTTTGTCATTGATCATCAGACCAAAAAGAAGAAACTTTGTAGATATAGTTCTGGAACCTTTACTGCTCCAGAAACAAGATACACTGCCCATGAAAAAGAAGTGTTAGCTATAGTAAGGGCAATAAAAAAATATATGCTTTTTCTTAGACCTAAACATTTTACTGTTTATACTGACTCTTATGCAGTAAAATTTAGAGACTTACTTGTCCAAATCAAGGACTAATAGACTCATTAGATGGCAACAATTGCTTTATGGTTATGACTTCTTTGTTATACATATTAAGGGAAGCAGTGTTCTAAAAGGCCCGCCTAGGCTCCGCCTAGGCCCGCCTAGGCTTGAGGCTTGGGAGAAACGCATCGCCCACGCCTTATTACGCCTTATTCTTGGTAAAAGGCTTAAGGCACACTTTTTTTAAAAAAAACGAAGGATTAGTTAACAAATATTGGTTATGGAGCATGAATATGAGAAAGATGGCTACCAAACATATGAATATATTTTCAAAATTCAAGGTATGTATTATTTTATTATATTACTAGCCTTAGAATAATTAAAATAATAAAAAAAGGAAAAACGCCTTTTTACGCCTAGGCTCCGCCTAGGCGCGCCTAGGCTCCTAAGGCTTGAGGCTTGACCTCTACGCCTCGACCACGCCTCGCGCCTTTTAGAACCTTGAAGGGAAGTAAAAATACCATTCCAGACATTATATCTAGAGAACCAATGTTTGCTAACACTAATATGATATCATGTTTTATGTTGCAAACAGAAGACTTAGACAGCATGAGTTCCTCTGGAACGAATAGACTGAACAAATAAGACGATGCAGACTATCTTAGACGCGTAAGACCAAATGCTGGTGTAACGCAAAGACAAACTCATATTCAAGACTCTTAAGAAATACCAATCCTCGAGAACTTTGATGATATCTTAGTTCCTCCTGGAAAATCTAGACATGAGATTGTTTCTCAAAATAGACTCATTGGGAAGATGTATTTCCCCCAATATAGACCCGATCAAAGATATCCAGACTTGATAAAATTTAGACGAGAATTTTCTGATGATGAAAATACTCTTATAGACGTTATATGGTGGAACGTGAAGAATAGACTATGGATAGAGTTCAAACAAAATTTGGTAGCGATTGCCAGATTTATGAGGACTCAAAGACTTGCAGTTACCCAACTCAGTGGAACTGCTATGCCTAGACCGCAGACTCAGACTTATGCTCAGACTCTTGGAGAATCCTCCAAAATTAGACCTACTGATAATTTTTATTATTAGAAAAAAACTTTTAAGACTAAGATTATTATACCTTTTGGTCATAATAATTTTCCAATATCAGAAGACTATCAGAAAGACGCTAAGAGCATTATTGAACATTTCAATATGTTATTATCTGAGACTAATGGAGATGCCTTAATGATGAGGGGTTTCTTCAAAGACGTTCCAAAGATTTATCTTTCTGGGAAAGCAGAGATTGCCCAGATAACCTTAGCAGACTATGGGTTCATTGGACTCATCCAAATTGAGACTATAGAAGACTCTATCGCTCTTGGAAAAATAGTCCAGGAGTATGTTAAGAAAGTAGAAGAATTCCTTCCTCTATTTGCTAGAATCTATTGGATTGCTCCAAGTTCCTATAGAGGAATGAGAGTTCAAGGATTTAGACTTGTGAAATTTTCCAATTATATATTTGAAGACGTTGACATTCTATCTGAAGACGAGACTAAAGACTTAATTGTTAATAAGTCCAAACTTCAGATTGCCCAAGCTATGGAGACGACAGAAATCATGGAACTGTTAACAGGTGAAGACAGATGGTATACTGCATACCATAAAGAAGACCTCATTATCCAGGCTGATGAGACATTTAATGGATGACTCAAGAAAGAATCTAAAGAAATGGTGGAGATCGCCTTGCCAGCCAGCCTTAGAGTGGTAGGCCTCGTTGATGAATTTTTCAACAATAATGCTCTCCCAGGCAAGGGCATAACAGAAGAAGACACAGATACAACAAAAAAGGGCCCCTCAGTAGTGGAAGAATTATTGAAGACGGAAGGCTCATTTGTTTAGACTTCGCTTTCCATAAAGCAAAAAGATTCCTCGGCCATCAGACGGTCCCCTCCAACCAAAGAACTGCCAAAAGAAGACAAGCTACTTTACGAAGAGATAAACTCATAGACTTTAAATATTTGTATTTTTTTTCTTTAACCGGATAGATTTTAGCCTCCGGTAGTAAGTCATATGTATGCTCCCTTGTGCTATAAAAGGGTCGTAAGGGTTGTGTTGAGAGGCATGAGTTGTAAGACTTCCAGTATCGGATATTAGAGAGAGTGTGTAAGCTTGTAGAGAGTAATATGTATATGAGTGAGTAACTCCCATATAGTTAGGGGAATGGTGAGAGTTGTAATTACTAATGCAATGCAATAAAAGTATTTTCTTTTCCAGAAATCTCTTATGTTGAGTTATTATTTTCCAAATTGTCTCCAACTTTCTGTTCATAGAGGACTATTGTGTGGAACCTCTGGTGTAGCACACAAGGTGTTATACTGTTGAACCGCCGTCAGGTGCCGATTTGCCGTTAGCCAGGTGGGGGGTAGGCGTGAAGGCGTACAGGCAGGAAACGGGTACAACGCCAAAATAGTGGATTGAGGTGCGACACATAGAGAGAGAGTTGTAGGAGGCCGAGACCGGAGAAGAATAGTAGCAAAGCTGAAGAGAAGAAGGAAGATAAAGATATTGCAGACCAGAAGGAAGGTATAACTCAAACCAAACCCTTAACTATTTTACATATTATTGTTTTAAAAGAATCTTGTATGAGCCTACAAATCACTACAGATTTTTTAGCATTTGTTAATCAAACAAATTTAGACTTAACCAGAGAAATTCAAGATTGGAATCTTACAGATCCTAAAGATAAAAAACTTATAGAAACTGCTTTAACATGCGCAGGTGGTACTTTCAAATATATAGACCAGGTTATTGAGTGGTTAGTACGTGAAATACCTAGAATAGAAATAATTAGAACAGGGATCCGAGATCTCTTTAGACAAAAGATAAGAACTGAAGATTTTGCTGAAGAACTGTCAAGACCTGAAAAATATCAAGAATATACTAGAATACTTAAAGACAGTTTAGACGTATTAAAATTCATTAGACGAAAAAGGCTAGCAGAAACTAAAGCTATTTTAATTAGAGCCGGAGGAATCCGCCATCTCCTTAAAAACATAGAAACAGCTGCCCCTAGAATATATCGAAGATTTTTGTCATCTTACGGAGATAACGATTTAGACAAATTTATAGAAGATGATATAATTGATATTGTTAATCAGATATATAAAGAAACTAGACTGATAAAACCGCAATACCGTATAAGGTATTTAAGAGTAGAATATTTTCCATCAAAACCGCTTGCAATTTCTAGACTCCTTGAAGAAACTATTTATATAGATGATCCTCGCTATTCAGAATTCCAGTACGATAATGACGGAAGAAGTTTGAGAAGTAGCAGTAGCCCTGAAGCTTCTACACTTTTAGACTTCCAGATTAATTAGGTTTTAAAATAAGCTTGAAAGACCATATGAATTATTAGGGTAGAAATTTTTATTCCTATAACGTTAGAAAAAGAGACATAAAAAGACAAAGTGGTCCCCAAAAAGGTGGTCCAATAGATGAAAGCGGTCCCAAAATCGTGTGGACGATATTAAGCCCGTCATTTAAGCCCGTTAAATTAGCCCGTCGGAGAGAGAGAGGTGTATATATATATAGAGAGAGAGAGGTGTATATATATAGAGAGAGAGAGAGAGGTGTTCACAAGTGAACCAAAGTAATGAACATTTTAATGAACCTAATAAGACATTAAAAAATAACCCTTAATTCCTTGTTCTAATTGGTCCGCGCCAGCGGCAACAAACACACGTATTTTTTAATACACACGCGACAAACCTTAACCACCACCACCACCAATCCCAAACCCAAACCCATCTCCTGACCCAATTCAAAGCAGAACATGTGTTTTTTTGGGTTTTATTTGGGTTTAACAGATGTGGGTATGAATTGGAGAGCATAGAGGGTCCAAGTGGGTTTGGGGTTATGGGTCATGGCCTGGCCAAGGTAGTGGGGGTTTGAGTCCGGGTTAATGGGTTAGAGGTCTAGGCCAGGAGGTTCGGGGTTTGGGTCGAAGTGGGTACTATGTTGGAGCAGGTAGAAGCGGGTCAGGTAACCACTACATGTTGGTGGTGGCGGGTGGGTATGGGGTGTCTCCGGTAGCTGGGGGTGGTAGGAGCTGCTGGTGGGTTACGGCGGCTTCAGGTGGAGGGTGGTTTGCCAGAGTGGTTGTTGGCTTGAGATGGGTTATCCGACGATGAGAGAGGGGTAGGCTGGCTGCTAAAGTGTTTGGTTTGGGGCGGGGGAAGGGGGGGCTAAGGTGTGTGTATTAAAAAAAACGCGTGCCCGTTGCCGCTTACGCGGACCAATTAGAATAAGAAATTAAGGGTTATTTTTTAATGTCTTATTAGGTTCATTAAATCTCTCTCTCTCTCTCTCTCTCTCTCTCTCTCTCTCTCTCTCTCTCTCTCTCTCTCTCTATATATATATATATATATATATATATATATATATATATATATATATATATAATAAAGTATAAACTTATATATGTCATAAGATTGAAGAATGATGTCATGAGATAATTTTATCATGCAATACCGATTTTACCCTTAAATTTTTTGAATTATGTACACACTGCCGATATGCACATTTCATGCGTAGGGAAAAGCTGACAAGATGTGGTCTCGAAAGACAACTGCTATTGAAAGACAACTGCTATTGAATTTATAATAAATAGATATGCCAACCTCATTTCCAAAGGTACACTGGTGTGGCTCAAAAAGTTGATAAGACAAGCTAATTAATACATTGCCAACCTCATTTCAAGCCCTAGGGAGCTGACAATATCTGCCCAAGGCAGAATGTCTAAAAGAATGGGCATAGCAGTCTTGCACCCACGATTTCTTAAAACCCATACTTTCGGTCCCCTTTGAAAATACTCCTCTCTCTCTCTCTCTCTCTCTCTCTCTCTCTCTCAAGATCTCTTTTTAGTCTCAAATCCGTGGTGGTTGCTGTGTTGGTTGTCCATGGCTCTCTCTTTTCTGTCTATAGTGGCTGCTGTGTTGCTGTGTTGAAAGCGGCGTGTGGCGGTGTTGCTGTGTTGGAAGCGACGTTTAGCAAAGGTGAGTCCCAAGTGGAGCATGGCAAGACCCAATATCATTGTATCTCCCTCATCTCACGAGAAATTTGGTCCCAACAAAAAACACTCATCTCAACATCAACATTATTATCCTCTCTCACCTCCGGTCACTCACCTCTGATATCTCTCATCTCCGGTCAATTACAGAACCAAGGAATCGCAATATCAACGCAATCACAAACCCATAAAACCCTCACTCACCTCTGATGTCTCTCACCATATGTGCAAGGCTCAAGAAAAAAGATGTTTAAGAGTTGTGAAGCTCCCCTCACCCCTTCACAGTAGATAGACAACTCTTCTCTTTAAGAGTTCTAAAGATCCAACTGCTTTTTTTTCTCTCTTTCTCCATGTCAACGGCGATGGAACCATGGACCTTATTTTTTTAGTCTCCTACAGCTACATGAGTACAGACTAGGTGTTTGATAAAATAACCAAGAGGCTACGTGGGTTGTTATTAGTTTGTAATATTCGAGATTAGTGCATATGGTTTGTCCAAAACACTAGGTAATGCCTATTTTACAGTGGTGGTGAGTAGTTGTCTTAAATGTTTTTTGTGCTTTTTCATTTTTTTCTCTTCCGTTTTATTGAACATACGTGTTTAATAGATTTAGATGTTGTGTTACTAATTAGGGGCTATTTTTAACACGGGTATAGGTTTTTGTTTAAATGGTTTTATGATTCAGCTCATGAGATTTTTATCACTATTTTGTGTTTAATTTCACGAGTTTAATGATTTATGTACTTTTGGCTGGGTCATAATATTATTTATTGACATTTTTTGAGGTTTTATTTCATTATCACTTTAATGTTGCGATTAGGTTTTTCTTATGGGCATGGCTAATGGCACTCCATCAATTCTAATGGCACTCCAAATTTTTGTCAAACGACAACTATCCTCAACCTAATATCAAATACATTTCAAACCTTCTCAATAATTTTTTTAATTAAATAATTATAAAAATTATTTTATTATAAATTTTAAAAAAATGGACATTTTTTTATTAAATAAAATTGGACTTTTTTAAAAAAACAAATTGAAACAGTTTTTTTTAAAATCATTATTTTTTTAAGAATGGACATATTTTGGAAAAAAAGTTGGATATAACTTATTTAAAAAACATGTTTTCGTTATTTAAAAAAATGACAGTTATATTTATTAATGAGTGTATGTTTAACAATTAATCAGGGTTACAATTCTTTCTCAAATTATATTTTACAAAATTAACCAAAAAAAAATACTATCATAAAGTAGTTATTAAAAATATAATTTTGTAAAATATAATTTGAGAAAGAATTATAACCCTGATTAATTGTTGAACATATAACACTCATTAGTAAATATAGCACTCATTTTTTTAAATAACGATTTTAAAAAAAAATAAGTTATAGCTAACTGTTTTTTTAGAAACATGTCCATTTCAAAAAACAATGATTTAAAAAAAATTGTTTTACAATTTGTTTTTTAAAAAAATGTCCAATTTTATTTAATAAAAAAATGCCTATTTTTTTAACCTTATAATAAAATAGTTTTTGTTATTATTTAATTAAAAAATTATTGAGAATGCTTGAGATTTGTTTGATATTAGGGTGAGAATAGTTTTGTCTTTTAACAAAAAATTGGAATGCCATTAGAATTGGTGGAATGTCATTAGCCATGCCCTTTTCTTATGTACTGCAATAAGCACTCTTTTGTGCAACTCATTTAACAAGACACTAGCAATTTCTCGCATAACAGTGGTGTTACCAAGACCACGCCTTCTAACAGAAAAAATGTTAAATACAAAATGAAGCAGATAATGTACCATGGCGATGTGGCCATTAAATTCTCGCCCAACTCGGCAAGTTAAACCTACTACCATTCATTTCCTACTTATTGCAGATATTCGGTGCAAGGTACCTGCAAGTTAAACCTACTACCATTATTTAGTTTTTCTCTTATCAGTTTCAGTAATGATATGTTGTAGTTTTGATTTCTTACTTATTTGTTCTCCTATGTATTTTCAGTTGCTGGCTTGATGTTGTCATGACTATGAGATTACAAAGATCATCGGATGAAGGGGAACATCATTAAATGATTTTGAAAATTTCAAAATCATTTTCATTGTTAGATGAAGTTAGATGGAGTTGCTATTCAAACTATGTCCATTATATTGGATTGATTAGCCCTTGCGCGGTGTATATAAGCACAATGGCAATGAGAATCGTGGATTTGAAAAGATTTGTTCTGTAAATTTGGGATTTAATTTTTGTGTAGATCAATATACTCAAATGGTTAAACTCGCAAGAAGTAGGAGTGTAATGAAAAATGTTCACATTTACTGGTTGAATGTTTTCATCTTAAATACATTATAGGTTTTCTACTTAGGGTTGTGTTTTCTACTTAGTAGCGTCGGATTATTTCTTGGTCCTTAATACATGTGAATAGTCCTATAAACAAAGGAAGTTTTTCGTAAATATTTTAAAACAGCGTACATTTTTTTTATTATAATAAACTATTTTACAAAATAATTTAGTCAATTCAATACTTTGGAAGTATTCGTTGTACCATCGTTGATATTATAATACAAAACTTATACGACTTGATGACGATTAATACTTTGGAAAATTGTCGTCGTGCCTTCAGGCACGGGCGCTGACATTTAAGGGTCATCGGAGCTCCGACAGTGGGGGGTGGGGGAGGTGGGGTGGGAGTGCCGCTGGCGCTGACATTTAAAAATAAGAAAATATTGATTAAATGGGTGTTTTACTGACTTTTTAGAACAAAAAAAAAAAAGACTTGATCTAAATGTGTATACAAAAATATTTGTATGACTTTTTAATAATTGATCCTAAAATAAATGACAATTCTAATAGTTTAATAATTTAAAATAAATTTTAAAAAAGTTAAAAGAATATCCTTTAATTTTGTTTTGGCACTTTATTAGTTAATACTTTATTATTAAAAAACATTGATTCTATTTAGATATCAATTCAAAATATTTAAAAAAATATTATTAACGAAAATAATTATTTATTAGAAAGTGCATGTTTTAACTTGAAGAAGGTAAAAGGAAAGATTGGGGATATAGATGAACTGTTGTGTTGGCTTTCGATATGAAATGGGTATGGATGAATCAGTAAGGATATCATTATTCCTAATTTATTCTAGATGAGAAATTCACGGTTTACATTTTCATTTGTTTATAAGGTTTGAGTTTAATCTAACATGTTGGGGAATGAATTTTTTTCCGTTTTTCAATTACGTAGTTTGGAAATTGTTGCCGTTTTGTGATTACGTACTTTGGAAAAAATTATCATCGTGCCTTCAGGCACGGGCATACCCTAGTATATATATAAAGCAATTGCTTATTGCACCAAATATGGTAATTACATGCACCGAAAGAAAAAATTCAGCACCTGCATAACAATCAGGGGGGTGGACTGGACTTCCCTTATCTCATGTTTTTTTCTTTTTCTTTTTTTTTTTGAAAGACTGATAATATTGTTTCGTGTTACTAATAAATAAATTTAAAAAATCAGGGCCACACTCACGAACCTTTACAAATCCCTGCTGTAAACACCCGTCAGCATATTCATGTATTTAAACAAAAATGGTGGCTTAAAGTGTTTTGTAGTTCAGCACTATATGATTATAGGGTCGGACCATCAAAACTAATTGTATATGTATAATCCATAATTTCCTTCAAAAAACTGCTAACAATTAACAAACTAACTGCAAAATAAGAATATAACATTAATAAGAAACCGTGCGCCATAGAAGATACCCTACGTGAATCAAGGTATCAACTACATATCTGATACCGGTATGGGGTCCCTAACAAAGCAACCGTGTGCCATTGAAGATATCCTACATGACAAGATAACACTCTCATTCTTTAGTTCAAACTCTTTGACTTTCATCTTTCACACTCTTATTATTTACAACTTCAACCTTTATTGTTTTAAAAATTATAAAATAACAATAGGGTGTGCCATAAGCATGGCTACAATGAGGCAAAACTATAACCCAATTACTTCAATTCTACATGTTATCTTTTTTTCTCATCTCTTTTTAAGAACCCTCTCTCATTAAATTCTGATAATTACCAAAATGACCACAGATAATTTTTTATAATTCATATAGACATTTAATTAATTTTAAAATTTTAATTTAGACCCTATTTATTTAAATTATAAATTGACTTGGTGCCACAAGCACAAAAGATGATAAAGTTAAATGCGTGCCATCCGCCCGGCCATCCACTAGTGTACTAATAAGGAGTAACGGCTCATTAGCACTGTCATCGGTAACAAGACTCATGGTCATATTATACCTCCATATATCTTATTATTGGAGCTTTTTCCTCAATTCAGGTTGTGTTGATTTTATTCTTTACAATGTGATTTTAATATTTGAAAAGGAGAAAGATAAAAAGTTACTGAGATTCAAAAAATTTCTCAACTTTCAATATGAGACCATTGGTTGCAAACATGGAAAATGCGTAGAAAATAGGTCATTTGATTGAGAAGTTGGAAAATGAGCAGAAAAAAAGATATGAGTTTTTGGTCTTACTTTTTCTATTTTCCAAGGAAATCCATTCTTTGATGGGTGGATACGAAATATTTTCCAATAAAAATGAGGTTTGAGATGGAGCAATTGCTACTTGAATGGTGATTGTTCTTAAATAAAGTGTTTGCAATCAAGGTACTACAAGAGAAAACATGATTCCAAATAATTATTTTCCATGGAAAAAAATTCCGTGTTAGTCAAACACACCAGTAGAGATTTAGCAACAAGCATATCACTTGAAAATTACCATTACTACTTGTGAAGTTATATCCTCTTTCTAAAAGCATGGATGACCAATAGTATGTTCTAATGTAATTGCATATAATAAGGGTCATCTAGCACACTTTAATGAAAAGCTTTTAAAAGAGAAGGCACGTATTGAGGAATTTTCAGTGAGGTAGAAGGCACCCCCCAACCCCCACCCCTTGGCCCCTAGCTGGGTCCATCACTGTAAGAACATAGGATCTGATTCATGAGTAATATTTCCCAAACGAGACACATTACCACAAAATTATTGGAAGAGTGGATGTTCACAAATCAAGACAAAAAAGATTTAGTTTATAGTTTTTCTAATATTCTATAAGAGTTACTAATGTTCATAGTCTAAAGTTTCACAACATGGTCTTAAAATTGTAAACAGATGTACATAAAAATAAATAAACAATGGTTAAAGATATTAAAGAGTACGACTCCAAGAACCAGGACATGCACAAAGGTCTCAAAGAACGTTATCCTCCCTTGCAAGTCTTAAAGAGAAAAAAAAAAGTACAATCAACATTTTAAACTGATATACCATACCTGTTCATGAAATTCAGCTAGGCATCCTGGATCTATTATTAACGCATCACCATGAGCAACAAAACTATTATCTCCACAGTCATCTTGACTATTCTCAGGTGCAAATATTACCAAGTTTGTAGTATGAAAAGGCTTCCCCGTTCTACTTCCCATGGGCACAATTTTAACACCAGGAGGGTACTCCTGAAAGATGACATATCACAGTTCTGTAATGGCATATTTAATATGATGCAGTTTAAACTAAGAGGATAGATATATAACATACGTAAAATACATAATAAAAATGATTAAAAAACTGTCATGAAGATCTGAATCTGATATTTCGACCACATTATCATAGGTCAGACCCTAGTTACTAGAAAATGCTAAAATCCTAACAATTTACATATTAATACACACATTCCCAAATGTGGTATACTTTTGTTCCAGACACTAAATTAGAGATCCAGAAAATAATATCCTATTTTTTCTCTTAGTTTGTTCATATTAGAAAAAAAAATGTAAAATAACCTAGTGAATTTAATCACTACATCTAATAACAAGTATGTTATATTTTTCATGAGATAATTCATAGAAGCCTAAAACAAATCAAAAACATTCATAGAATATGTTTTTTGGGTATGTTCACATGAAAAATTCCACTAAATAAAAATTCATAAATGAATACAAAACATGTGCATTTTAGCAATATTATATGATATTTCCATTATTTTAACTTTTTAACCACCCCAGAATTTACAAGTAGCCAATTGCATTGAAGCAATATGATCTAAATCTACCTCATTGTACCACATTTCAAAGCGTATGCTGTATTGCATTCTCGTTCTCAAAGAACTGAAACATTTCATTTCGAGGTAATATTGGTTCAGAAATGTAAGCAAGGGTACACACAACTGTCAAATGTCCCGTGTTTCAAGTGTCCAAGCTACCCGAGTTCTATTATTTTTATGACTCAAGAATTTCTACATGGCTAGGTTTCCAATGCTCTTACTATATAGATTTGACTAATAATCAATGCCATGTGCAGTGTATGTCACGGAAATTCATAGCCCCAGATTCCAAAAAATCTCAAACCATATGCATATGCAGTATCTAACAGATTCTTCACAGATTTCAAAAGTGCCCACACAAGACAGTTTGCAGGTAAGAAAAAGTGAATAACTAGAGATCAAGGCACTTGTTTTTTTTTATTGGAAACAAGATCATTATATTAAACATAACAAAAATATAACATGGCATTTGCAGAAAATATGTTCCCACCATTACATAAAAAGGGAAAATGAGGAAAGATCGAAGGACTATAGGAAGCCAACTTCACAGTAAAGGGCTTCTAACTAAGACCTCTAACTAAACTTCAGATTGAAAATAGAATGGTTCACTAGAAACGAATAAGGTCATAGTGACGAGAAAAAAGCAACCAAAGCAATTTTGTCTCAGGGTCATGGTCACTGTGAGGCCACCACTTCCTTTTTATTTCATCATCACATTTCGAAGAGAGAGAGAAAGAGAGAGAGAGCAAAGCATCGATTGTGATCTTTTTGAAATCAATTTAGTGATCATAATTACTTCTGCTCTTAATTTTTCACCAAAGAAATAAAATAGGCTAAACAACTGAGGTAGCCTTGCCCATTTTAAAATGCCATTGGATGCGCTCATGGTTCAAAGTCTCGGTATCGGCCACTCGATTTTCAACTCGGTCGCGGTATCGGACACGGTATCGGGCGATACGCAAAGATGCACTATTTAGAGAGCGCAAAACATTCCGAAAAAAATCTAGAAACTTTTAAAAAAATACGATTAACAATGTGGACCAATTAGATAAGTTTAAAACTATCCTTTAATATGCATAACATTGTACAATTGACTATATTGACGTGCTACGAACTTGCCAGATTCAATGTTCCATAATAAATCAATGTTGTTTTTCACGGAGGATACAAATATTGTGTTTTTACAAAGAAAAACAAATGTTACTTTTTTAGTAAGAGGATAATTTTATTTTTACAAAGAGGATACAACTGTTATATTCTTAGTATTATTTTTAGTAAGAGGATACAATTGTTTTTTTAAGTATGTTATATTTTTCTAAAAAGGATAGAAATCTTTCTTTTTTAGTATTGTTATTTTTTTACAAAGATGACACAAATAGTGATTTTGACAAAACACTACATTTTTTTTACAATCTTTTTTCAATCGTTTTTTACAAAAAGAATGCGAATGTTATTTTCTTACAAAAAATGATGCAAATGTTATTTTTTTATAAAAGGAATGTATATGTTATTTTTTTTTTATTCGGTTGCAAATGTTTTTTTTAAATTGATGGAAATGTTATTTTTTTACAAAGAGGATGCAAATATTTCTTTTTTACTTGTGTTGCAAATGTTATTTTTATATAAAAGGATGCAAATATTATTTTTACAAATGTTTAGAGGATACAAATATTATCTTTACAATAATAACAGTTGTATATTTGTTTGTAAAAGAATAATGTTGACGTTTTTTTTTTAAATAATAACATATTAAAATATAACATTGGAAACATTATTATAAAAAATAATAACAAATAACATTTGGATCACTTGCATTCTTTAAAAAAAAAATTGGTACATATACAACGCACTAAATTAAACCCACACGATGACCAAATAACCCACACACACAACACACTAAATTTAAAAAAACAATTAGCATTTCGTAACCCCCCAAAAAAACCACGCTTACCAACACTACACTGGAGAGAGCCGTTATATCACCATTATGGGCCGATTCCATCGCAATATCGCCGATATGGGCAGATTCTACTTCGATTTTGTCGATATGGGCCGATTATACCGCTATATCACCGATACTACCGATAAATTACCGATATAGGGTCGATTCACATCAATAATTCAAAACTCTACTCGGAACTCGGAATCGGATCGGTCGGAACCGATACCTAGTCAACTCGGCCGTATCGTCGCGGTATCGGCCTTGACTTTGAACCATGGATGCGCTTGATAATCATGTTGTGCACCAATGGCACCACACCCAATCAAACAAGGAAATGCATGAAAAAGATGAAAGCTAAACAAGCCACGAAAAACAAAACAAAAACAAGAGATTTAACGTGGTTCAGAAAAATTTACCTACATGCACTCGAAAGAAATCTTCCAATACATGAGAATATCTGTTACAATGGTTTGAATATACAAGAAACCCCAAGTACACCAAACTCATCGAAAATAAGTTTACAAGACCCTAAACTTCCCTCTCTTCTTGCCTCTTTAAAAACACTTATAGGGCAAATGGCCTACAACATTCTATTTGTACCCAAAGTTTTACAAGTAAAAAAGACACAAAACCCTTGGCGGGGTTAGGGCTGTCAATGGACCGGGTCTAGACCCGGACCCGATCCGGACCTGACCTGAATTAACGGATCTGAGCAAATTTTATAGACCCGATTATCCGATTACCCGATTACCCGATTAGTTAATGGACCGGATCTGGATATACATGACTCCGATCCGATAAAGACCCGACCCGACCCGAATGTGTATATATATAATATAATAAATATATATTTATATATAATATTATATATATATATATAGTCTTACATATAGTTACTAAATATATATATAACTAACTTATATATATATATAACTAACTTATATATATATATAACAGTTTTACATACATATATACATACATATATATAACAGTTATATATATATATAAGTTATATATAAAAACAGTTATATATAAAAACAGTTTTACATACATATTTACATACATATATATATATATAAGTTATATATTTATATAAAAACAGTTTTACTATATATATATAAGATAGTTTATATATATGTATATATATATAAAAACAGTTTATATAAACTGTATATATATATATACAGTTATACAGTTTTTATATATATATATATATAATCGGGTCGGGTATCCGGGTCGGGTATCCGGGTCCTTAACGGATCCGGGTCTGGATCCATTTTCTGAGACCCGCCGGGTAATCGGGTAAGACCCGATCCGTTAAAAATATACCCGGATCGGATCTGGATATACCCAGACCCGATCCAGACCCGACCCGTTTACACCCCTAGGTGGAGTCATCCATCAAGTCTGCTAGTTTTGTAAGTGAAGAGCTCTGCCACATAATGAACTTAGTCAATACTCACTTTGGTTAGTTCTGTTCTAAAATAAATAATATAATTTCTTTAAGGCCAACTCATTCGTCTCTGCTTCTTTATGTATTAAGTTTACACACAATCTCATGAACAGCACAAGGTCAGAGCAGTAAACCTGGAAATTCAAGGTGGGAGGAATTTTCCACTTCTCAGATTTCTTCAAGTCATTTAGGAGACCAACAACAACCAAAGGTCCCACACGGTCATTACCTGCTTTCACTTCGAGAAGCCAGTTCAGGCAACAAGGGATAGACATCCACTTACAAAAATCTGCAGAAAATTCTCAATATTAGTCGCAGGCACCTCATACATATGGTGTGAAATTAGTTACAATTGTGACTGGTAGTGTGAGGTTCATAAAAATAGGTCCGTCATATTGAAATAGGAAGGTACTATAAAGATCCTTTAACCAAACTAGACCAGATCAAAAATAAAAAATAAAAAGAATTACTCATTACCCAGAAACTTCACTAAAGCATCCAAAATGTGAACACTTGACTATACTTCATTTACATCACAAAATTTATTTACATCAACGCACACCCCTTCAACAATTGAACGCGGTTCCAGGAGTATTATAACTTCAATGTCTTCCTTTGAGTGTCTATGCCATTGATTAGCTATTTTTTTTTTATCATAACCACAATTTATTGATAACATCAATATATGTGAGAAATGCCTGCATCAATAACGAAGTAGAAGCATGTACTTTAAACATCCACAAATCCGAAAGATTGCCTTAAACTACAGAATCGCATTTTTCCCACTCATGATATTACGGGAAAAGGGAATTTACTTGAAAGGTTTAGAAGACGAAGCCCATAGTGAACTGCAAATTTAATTATTTCCTGAACCCATTACTTGTTTTTGTCTTTTGTCTTCAAGAGTTCTATTATTCTGCTCCAGCAAATGTACATAAAATGTCAAAAACAATCAAATTTCAATAAGTGCCCCAAGCCCTCCCATTTCCAAAATAAGATGCAATTCATTTTTTAGGCAATGTCGCAACCAAGTTTAGTTCCCAACACATTTACCCTATTAGAAGGGAGCAAAAGGACAACCAAGAAAGATACGGTCAATGTCCATTTGTACCAAGGCAACACCCATCTGGGGAAAGGTAAATAAAGGCCTCATCCTTTGCAACATATCGCAAGTGTTTATCCTTTCATGAGACACCAACCCAGCAAAAACTGACTTTGGATGGGAATTCTGCTGTCGAATCAAATTAGAAGGTGCAAACAAAGGAAAGATATATCATCACAAAGAAAATTGAAAAAGGATTTATAAGAGAAGCCTTGATTATCCAAAACCCACTTTCTCTTATCTTTAACCTCTACATGAAGATGTACGCGCTCAATAATTCGGATTAATGAAATGAAGTCAGCAATTTTTTAATCATTTAGAATTTTATGAAAAGAGAGAATTCCAAGAAGCCAATGAACTAGAACACAAGGAAGCAAGAGAAGCTAGGGGGCAATTTTTATTCATGAGCATGTTGTATAGATGAGCAAAAAAAACTTGAAAGGAAGATTCCTCCCTCCAAACATCTTCCCAAAATCAAATAGATTTCCCATCTCCCACTTCCAACAACACACCGTTTAAAGAAAGACTCGGTACTATGGGATCTGAATTTCCAAGGGCCTCTAAAAGAAACTCTCTCAACCCTTTTCAAGTCCCACCCGTTACTATTCAACCCATATTTGTGTTCAATAATAGTGCATCAAGGTATTTATCCCTCTTTTGAGATTCTCCACAACAATTACCAACGCTACCGATGCCCAAGACTCCCCCCTCTTATTTTTAAAATCCTTCTTCCATTCAATTAAGTGATTAAAATACCCACCTTCCAAAAGAATTTTCTAATTTTTTCCTCAATTATTTTAGACACTATCATCGGAAGCCTAAAATTAGATAAAAAGTAAACTAGAATGCTATGGAGAACCAAAGAGATCAAAGTAAGTCGACATGTTCGAGAAAATCATCATTTTCTCCATCCAACCAATCTTTTGTTGATTTTGTCCAACATCGGAGATCAAAAACTCGAAGAATTCGGATTCCCACCCAACAGAATGTCCAATAAGTTAAGGACAAGGACTCCATCTTCAACTTGATATACTAGTTGAGTTATAGTAGAATATGATGAACTTGAGGCAAACACCAAATATTGAATCCAAAGAAGAGATAAAAACACAAGCACAAGTCTAAATCTCTATTAAGAAGCCAAAGATATCTACCTTCCCAAATGGGGGAATGATTACATTTATAGTCATTGGGAGAGGCTTCTAGAAGGTGTTAGCTAAGTATGAGTTGTCATGTGGTGTCATCCATGACAACACTAATGGAAACCTTTTACAAGCTTTTATCCTAGCTATAATATCTAACCATTAATATAGGACAAATGTGACAAAGACCAAAAAAAAAAAGTACAATATATCCCCCAATTATTATTAGCATCACACTTCCCCTATCGACATCATTCTCCCCTCCTTTGAAAGAATTCATTCTCGAACTTTGAAATGACGAATTGCAGTTGTTCGGATCGCACGAATAATTCTTGCCAAAATGAACAAATATTTGAAATAAAAATTGCTTCTTTAAATAGGTCTCAAATTGAATTTCTTCAGATTTTTTCAGCTCAATAGTGATATTTTTCAATTCCTTAAAAGCTGGAGGTGGCCCAACGTCCTTAACCCCAATAAAATCAATTTTATAAGACTTTGGTTCCAAATAACTCAAGACACCTTCTTTAGTCTTACAAAAGATATGGCCCAAAATAAATATTGAACAAGCCCAGACAGTAGTATCCAGTCTGAGCGCGACCATTCCTAAATCAAGGCAGTTGTCAAGATTAATTTCAAAGTCACACAAGTCTCCTAAATTAGTTTTAACAAACCATCCCAACAAAGCACGCAAACCAAACAGGCCCAAGTCACGCTGAAACCCAAAATCGACCGAAGGATTATCAAATGTTACATCATTTCTTGCAAAATCCACCAACTATCTCAAAAAAATTATTGCTTCCGGTTGAGTCATCGTCAACGATGGTAAGAGCTCCAATATGGTCAAAACCATCATGTCCTTCCGCTCTTGCCAGATCGGATCTCCACCCACGACGAGGATGTCCAATGTTGTCGTTTTCTATTGAGGCTTCACCGACATTTGAAGTTGGCTCGACAAGACCTAGGGTCGTCGTCCCGCTTCGCAATCCATCGCTAGTTTTATCAGTGAGTTTCTTGGTTGTCAACCCATTCTTCTCTTCTTCAATCTCTCCTTGGATGTTCGCCTCACTAGCACCTGTGTTCTTGGGTTGTCTTCCCAAACAGACTCGTCTTCGGGGCATACAAAAGATCAATCGTCGTCGCAATGGTATTAGATCTGGTTGTAGGGTTGGGGTTTGATTTTCACATATTGGGGATAGGGTTATGAGAGGTTGTAAACAAAGGGGTGTGGCTGCAATTGTTATCGAAAGTGATTTTTAAGGAAGGTTGTCGCAGACCTAGGGACAATTAGGGTTTGAGAATGATTTACAGCGGATGGGGTTTGGCAGCAGTTGGGGGCTGCAATTGTGATGTCTCCGGTGACCATCGATATAGGACAGCAGCCTTCGCAACTGCTTGTAATAAGTCCTCATCGGAGGGTAATAAGGTGGTACCGGCTGGTTGGCTCGCTCGCAACAAACCACTAGGTGCGCTCATTGCATCGGCGGCTTCAAACTCATGGAACGGTGTCTAGCCTACGCAACAAATCTTCATCAGATTTAACGATGTGAATCTTCTTCCATGGACCCATCAATGGTAATGCACGGGGGACACACACCCACACACACCGAGGAGCTCACCTCGCTCTAATACTAATTTAATTCAAACATCAAAAATTGGATCCAAAGAAGAGATAAAAACACAAGCACAAATTTGAATTTCTATTAAGAAGCCAAAGATATCTATATTCCAAATGAAGGGTTGAGTACATTTATAGGCATTGGGAAGGCTTCTAGAAGGTGCTAGTTAAGTATGAGTTGTCATGAGGTGAGTTGTCATATGGTGTCATCCATAACAACACTAATGGATGTCATGAGGTGAGTTGTCATATGGTGTCATCCATAACAACACTAATGGAATCTTTTAGAAGCTTCTATCCTAGTTATAATATCTAATTACTAATATAGGACAAATGTGACAAAAGACAAGACAAAAAAACAGGATAAAAGTACAAATATACCCCCCATTTATCATTAACATCACACATCTCCTAACTACATGAACTCATGACACAAGGATTTCTAGGCATACTTATAGGAGAAAAAACGAAAGTGGTGATCCCAAGCCACGCGTACCCTGTTTCATGTGAGTGGGAGGTAATGCGTAGTCCTTGTGAGCTAATGATAAGTGAGGTAATGATGAGTTTGTTAGTGCACAAATGGTGGGAATACTAAGGACTTTATATATGTGAGAAAGTTCTTCTCAAGCAACAAGGTTGTTATACGCGTACATTAGAGGCTAGGGCTAAGCTAGGGGAACACTTCTCGCAATTATATGGAAAATTTGAATAGATTAACTCTCTCACAATACATATGTATTGTGTACTTAATCATTGGTTTATTAAACATGATTAAATTACTAGACAACTATAGGCCTAGAAACAAGTTTGGTTTAAAGTCCTTACAAGAAGTTCTAACCAATTTAAATTCTAAAAAGAAATTAAAATCAAATACTTTTGTTATAACAAAACCAACAAAGAATTGTAATACTTGGTGTTCTAAAAAGTGCACGATAGCGCGCGATTGCACATTTTTGGGCAAAAACGCGACATAGCTAATTCTGATTTGCGCAAGTCACGGATAGCATACGCGATTGATGACGTGGCACGCTATTTGCGCTATTTGGAGCGATTTGGGCGCTATTTGGGTTTCAAGCTTATTTAATAGAAAATGCACAAAACTACATAATTTTTTTATTTTCTTCACTTATTCTTTTTTCGTTTTTTTAACATTTAGATTTAGAGAAGCCACCTGATCAAAACACAAACCCATTTCGCTTAAAATATTAGTCCTTTAAGACACAAAACAAAAAAAAAAAACTAGCCTCTGTTGCCGGCTACGAAAACTTCTCCAAAAAAATCCTACCTTCTCCTTTAGTTCCATTATGCCTTGCTCCAATCGTTCTTTAAGTCTTGCATTGAGTCTGCTCATGGGCTCATCATCTAGTTGAGAACCGATGCGAGAGGGAGAAGAAATATGGGAGAAGCGGTGATTGATATTTTGGTGCTTCAATCGAGAAGAGAGGCCGTGGTCGAGAAGCGCTACACAAGGTTTTCGATTCTAAGTTGCAGAATCCGTGCGTGAGAACAGATGGGGAAGGTCGAAAGAGGATCTTCCACTCAACTTTGTCCTCCTGGTAAAGAAGACGGGTTTTTACAAATTGTTATTTACCGCAAAGAGGGACTTCCCCTTTCTTTTAGAACAGCGTTAGTTCACTATTACTGTCGATCAGGCCAACGAGAATTCCATGCTAATACTACAATGTGCTCCACTAGAACTTTGATCATCAGCTTTGGGCCGAGTCAATGAGTTTGAATACTCGTGTACATATGCCACGTAGATTGAAAAAGGAGAACCGGACTAATGTCCGATCTTGTTTTTGAATTGAGTGGAACAGGGATATATGAAGTTCATTATGTTCCTCTGTGTATCTCTGTGATGGGTAAATCTCCGAGCTCCAGTTGTTCTATGCTCAAACAGATTTCTTGCTCCAGCTATTGTGCAGGTAAAATCTTTACTTTTATCTTGTTCTTTTTTTTGCGTTTTTAAAAACCGAATCTTCTTTATTCCATTCCCTTCTTTCGTTTTGATTTTTAAAAAACTGATTTCTTTGTTTTATTTTTTTTAAAACCCTATTTCTTCATTGCATTCTGTTTTTTGTTCTTTAAAACCCTATTTCTCCATTTTAATCCAACATAGATACTATTGACAAAGATTATTGTAATACTATGTTGGATGAAAGAGACTACTTTTGACTTCTCATTTGTTTGTCGATTTATTTTTGGGATTTTATGTGTTGGTTGTATGGATTTGTTTACTTTATTTGGGACAACATGATGGCGTGGTCTAGAATTATGTAGTAGTTTATGAGCCTACAACTCTACTTCAAGTGATGTAGTATTTAATTTCAAATGTTTTTTTAAGTTATTTATTTATTTGTATTTTTAATTATAAAATTGAAATGCACGAACTGCTTGCACGATGCGCAACGTGCACCCGATAACTAAGCGCGACACCTTTCTCTACTACGATTTAAAGCATTGATAATATTCTTTTCTTTCTAAGAGGTAAAATAGAATAACCTGGTTGAAGCGTAATGATCATATGTATGTAATGCATGGTCTCTGTCCCATAATAGTTCCCATTCTTCTACCCTTTCTCGGAAGTCTATAACTATTCATAGCTATTACCTTAACACCAAAGAAAAGTTTTACCCAATGCTTTATTTCTGTCCTAGTTGATCCTGATTCGACATTAGAAGTATATTGATTTTTCCCCAATAACCGAATACTTTTGTCCGTAAGGATTTTCAATTACAAGAATTTTTAAATAGACCAAAGAAGTCCCAGCATTTAAAAACCCATTCCCAGATTAGTATATTATTATTTTATCAATATAATAAAGTTTCTTTCAGCTACGACGATGGCAAACCTGTGAAAATGTAATCAAAAGAGTAATAAATTAATGGTTAGAATGACAACGATGGAAACATCATATACGGTAGTGGTGGCCAGCATGATGTTGAAGGTGAAAGTGGCATTGACAAAAGGTGTTGTCAGTCACTACACTATGCCAACAATTGATGGTGTTGGTGGTAGCTCAAATGGCGGTAGTGATGGTGGTGACGGATTTGAAATTTAATGAGGTATGAATAAAAGAAAGATGTTTAGGACCTTGAAATCCCTCTCAAATAACTCAATGAATTTTTTTTTTTTAAATCGTCAATTTATTCTTCAATGAAATATGTAAGATCTGAATTCTGAATTAATAAATCCTCCCAACAAACACACCTTAAGCATCCTATTCAAATCAACAAACTAGCATCATTGTCAACACTAACCCAAGCAAACCTTTTAAATCTCCATTTTCAGGTCCCAATTTTCCGATAATGTACACCGTTTGAACAGGCAATCCTGGACCGAATTCAGGTTCCTCCACAAACTTCCAGAATTTCCACACCTCACCACTTACTTCCCCGAATTCAACATGTGACAAAACCTGCAATTGATCTATTATCAATATATATATATATATATATATATATAGAGAGAGAGAGAGAGAGAGGCCTTCTCACCTACGGAACTAAAATTAGGTCCCTATGGTGCGAACCATTTTTTATAAAATGATAAAAATTAAAAATTAAAATTAAAAAAATTTTGGTTTATTTTTTGTGGGGGTTTTAAATATTTCAAGAACCTCTAAAAAAATTATCAAAGATTGACCCATTTTTTTAAAATAGCAAAAAAATTATTTCGAGTTTAATTTTTTTTAAGAATCACTGAAATGTTAAAAATCAACACAAGAAATAAACTCAATTTTTTTACTTTTTACATTTTTAACTAAAATGGTCCACACCATACAGACCTAACAAGTATATATATATATATATATACCATTTTTTTTAATATTAAAAAAATTATTTTTGAATTGAATTTTTTTGTGTGGTATTTAAACATTCAGGGGACCCATATAAAAAAATCAACTCAAAATAATTTTTTTTGCAATTTTTTTAGAAGTTACGAAAGTTTGACCAGTTTTTTTAAAATAGCAAAAAAAGTTATTTTTGAGCTGATTTTTTTTAGAATCAAATACCAAAAAGTCCCTCAAACATTTTTTAATACACATTTAGTCCAAGCCTTTTATTTTGTACCAAAAAGTAGGGGTGGCAATTCGGGTTAATCGTGTCATTTTCGGGTCGCGTTGATTTTTATTTGAGTATAAGTTTTGGGTGCTCTTAAATCTATACAGGCTAATCATGTCATGTTCGGGTCATTTCGGGTTATTACCGTAAACGGTGTCAAAAATTGTTAGCCCTATCAAAAAATCCCTCAAACACCCATTTAACCAATATTCTCTTATTTGTAAAGGTCCGCGCCAGCGGCATGGTGAAAGACTTTTTGGAGCAAAATAAAAAGGCTTGGACTAAACATGTATTAAAAAATGTTCGAGGAACTATTTAGTATATGCCCCTTTTTTTATATGAATCTCCTGAAATGTTTAAACGTTATATAAAAAAATTCAACCTATATATATATATATATATATATATATATATATATATAGAGAGAGAGAGAGAGAGAGAGATTACCTAAAAAATGAACTTTTTAATGAATCTTAACAAAATACATCTAACAACCCATTAATTTTAATTTCTATGTTGTAATTGGTCCGCACCAGCGGCAACGGACACGCGTGTGACATGCGTGTTTTTTTAATACACAAACCTACCCCTACCCCTACCCCTACCCCCCACCCACCCCAGCAGCTCTGTCAACTATTCAAAACCCAGCCCTTCTTAGCCAACCCGATGGCAAATCCTCCAACCCTAGGTGATCCAATACCCACTTCAGACCCGTGACCCAATACCTCCAACTCCGGCCAGCACAAAAACTTCCTGCTAGCGAACAAATAGCTGGCGACGAGAAGGTCCGGCCGAAACCCATTCAGGCCAAAAATACCCAAACTCGAACTCCTCCATCCTTATAACCACTGTCGGACTACCCTGTTCCTATCCGGCGACCCTGCGACCAACACACCTACCACCACTAGCAGGTGGTGGTTCGCCGACATCAATCAACCCTACTTTCAAAGCTCTTCTAAACCCACCGGAATCAATGTCCTGACCTCAATCGACCCTACTTTTGTAATTGGTCCGTTGCCATAAGTGCTTTTGTAATCTGTTTCAAATTAAAGGGGGAGGGGGGATTTCGATCGACACGCATGTCCGTTGCCGTTGGCGCAGACCAATTACAACATATGAATTAAAATTGATATGTAATTAGGTATATTTTGTTAAGATTCATTAAAAAACTCCATTTTTAGGTTCACTTGTGAACCCATCAATCTCTCTCTCTCTCTCTCTCTCTCTCTCTCTCTATATATATATATATATATATATATATAGCTCCAGTACATACTAAGTATGCATACCGAATTTTTTAAAATAATAAGAAAAAATATTTTTGAGCTTGAGTTTTCTGTGTGACATTTAAACATTTCAAGGGCACATGTAAAAAAATCAATTCAAAATAATTTTTTTTGTTATTTTAAAAAAATCTGTTAATCTTTCGTACCTTCTAAAGAACTTTAAAAGTTGTGAAAGTTTGATCCATTTTTTTAAAATGGTAAAAAAAAAAGTTATTTCCGGCTGATTTTTTTTTATACAAGTCTCTTGAAATGGTTAAATAGCATATAAAATCAAAACATAGGTTTGTCCCAGCAAGTATATGGAACCTATGTACAATACAAGAGCCCCTCCATCCGATAGAGAACCCAGATAGCAAGTTTACTAAAGACTTCTCAAACAACATTGTTTTGGGGTTTTTTGAGGTGAACCGAAGGGTAATTTCACCTGACCCTCTGTGCGTGTGTGTGAAGCCACGTTATCTTTTTTTATTTTTTTTTCCCATATTCAAGTATAGTTGAGAAGAGTTGAGTAATACCTGGTTAAGAGCGAAATTGAGATCAAATTTAGTCAAATTTAGTTTGTCGGAACACAAGGGTTGGTCTTTGAGGAGGAATTGAGAGTGTGATTGTCCTTGTAGTGGCCTCAAATTCGTGGAAGGCAAGTCCCAGAGGTCGCTATCCACGTAAGAATCGTAGTCTTGCTCGTCGAATTTGGGAGGCCGGGTTTGCTTTAAGAGAAGGAATTCGTCGTCGTTTAAAGGGTTTTTTATGATCACTGCCAGCTTCTGAGTCGCCATTGGAATTCAGTACTGGAAATGAAAGGTTTAGAATTTAGATGCACATGATAAACAATGTCTGGCTTTTACATTCGGATGCAGAGTTAAGCTTCACTCGTACTTGTAACAAACTCGTTTCATACTCAGTACCATAAAAGAGTTTTATGTTGTTTAAAATTGTATAACAAAAATAAGATCGACAAAAAATGATGAAATGATTTATAATAAATGAGAGAGTATTATACAAATTATAAAAGGATCAAATATAAAAAATTGATGTAGGAAAATGAAATTGAAGTAAGATGTCAACAAATAAACATTTGATACAAATGTAAAAGGAAATAAAATCACAACATAAATATAGGCAATTGATATGCAGTTTAAGAGTTAAATAGTTTTTTGTGTTAAGTTCTATTATCGAGTTAGCTAGGTTATCAGTTCAATGATTATTAAAATTAGAACCGAACTATTTGGTTCTATGATTTTAGCTCACATAAGTCGATTTGGTTCGATTATTCAGGTTGACAGTTAATGATCATACCTACAATTAGGTGGGGTTATTAGTGTGATGTTTTTGTCACTCTAATAAGATAAAACGCATAAGAATAACATAACGTGACATTAAATTTCTCGTTTATTTTTTCAAAACGTTGGGTTTTGAGTTTATATTTTTTAGATGTTAGAGTTTGGTGTAACATTGGGATTCATAAATTTAGAATGCACAACAACATTATCATATATTTTGTCTTTGTTATGATATTCAATCGACGTGTTTATGTCTTTTTGACAAGTATACGTATGTTTATGTCTTATAACTACTATTAAAATACTTGTTTCAGTTAAATATTTATATCTATTATAAAATATAGTGAATAAATAATTAAAAATAATTTTGAACTATTTAGATAGTAATAAACATATTTCATAAAGGGTCAGAGTATTAAATTTTGCAAGAAAGTGGCATAACCAATGCACGCTAGAATTAATATGGTGATGTACGAATTGCTATTTAAAATTTAAATCAAATTATATTTTGCTTTCAAAAATATGTGTTTATTTATTATAACATGTTAGTATATAATTATGAACCAAAATTTAATAAATAATGTAGTGTCCGGTGATCTTTAACTGACATAAAAATAAAAGATGCCAAGTATGTCAATAAGAAGTGGAATTTAATAAATTTATTTATAAAAGCATCAATGTGACGACATGGTTCCAACGAATTTTTTTCATAATTTTATGAATTTTATATGAAAAGTTATGATTTTTTTAAAGAATTTAACTAATAAATAAAACTAAAATCTGATCCCGCCCAAAAAAAACTTAATGATCTGCTAAGTTTTGGACTAAATTGACTGAACTAGCAAACTTTGAGATTTTATGTGTGAGTTTGTATACTTCGAGGTCTGAAGTGTCAAATAGCGCAAAGTTCGAGGGACTATACTGTTAATAACCCTTTGTTTTCTTTCTTTATTTAATCATAATTAATTCCACTAAATAATTATGATTGGCCTCCAATTTAATTATCTCATAAATCTTCGGATATAATGAGGTCTTAATTGAATTTATTATGGTGCATAATATGATTCCCTGTGTTAAGATTCTTATACCCATTGATCAAAGCAATTTGTCATTAATTAACATTAACCAACATCTAATCAATTACTTGATTCTCAGACTTAACTTTTTTTACTACTCTAACGGATTATGAAATAATCCACCAATCAGGTTTAACTCGTGGATACAAATATTTTAAGTCTATCAACGAAGTATTGCCATTCAAGTTATCCCCAGATGCGAATTCCTCCGAATTATGAGCTCATACCTACTCACACAATGATCACCCAATCTGCGGAGATTAAGATTCAATTAAATTAATTCTTTCTTATGACGATCAAGGTAACAATTATGCATGCAATCTAGTCCTCATATTCTCGTGATTGAGAATATATGCACTATTTGCAAATGGTGTGAGATTACCCAAGTCTAATCAAGATAACCCTTAGACTTAAATCTCACGAGTGGCTATGTTCAATATATTTCTGGATGTGTTGATCACAATCCTCATTTGAGTTATCGTACGAGCTCTCGAACCATCAGCAAGGTTCCCATAGTTTGAGATAAACCACTAGGATTGAATCACAACCGTTCTGATATGATGTCAACTCCCTATCTAGGTTGTGAACTATTCAAAAGTACTAGGACCAGAATTTTGATCTCATGTGATCAAGCCGAACCCAGCTCAATGAAATTCCTATTCAGTGCTATTGACCGACATTAATACGAAACAATATATTTAAAAGCATAAATATAAATCATTCTCACAAACATGATTCTCATTCGAAAATAAATAAGATAATCCTGTATTGATAAATAAAATGTCTTTACATGGTTTTAAGAATACATCAACAATCTCCCATTTAGTCTTAAAGTCATATGGTCATGCACTTGACTCCAATTGCCTATATATGACTATCAAAAGTCTTAGCTCATCAGATCTTCGTAAAAGGATTTGCCAGGTTATCCTGAGATGCAATCTTGGTCACGATGACGTCGCCCCTCTACACGATCTCCAGAATCAAGTGATACTTGCGCTCAATGTGCGTTACCCTCTTATGAGTTCTTGATTCTTTTGAATTTGCAAATGCACTACTATTATCACAATAAAGTGTAATAGTCGATTGCACTAAATGAACCATACCCAAGTCATTTAGAAAGTTTTGGAGCCAAACAACCTATTTTATTGTCTTCAAAGCGACCACATATTCGACTTCCATGGTCGAATCAGTAATACATAATTATTTGATACTCCTTCAACTTATGGATCCACCTCTTAAGTTAAACATATATCCCATGGTCGATCTCCTAAAACCCCTATCCGTTTGAAAATCAAAGTTTGTGTACCCAATAGGTACTAGATTATCCGTTGAGTAAATCAGTACATAATCCTTAATCCTTTTCAAGTACTTGAGAATGTGTTTAATAGCAATCTAGTGGTCCTTACCTGGTGTTGACGTCCAAAAATGGAGATAACAAATAATAAATAAATCAATAAAGAGAGGAATAACGATGATAGATCATGGGGGTGAGAGACAGAGAAAACACTATGATTTTTATGTGGTTCGACCCTTTAAGGAAACCTACATCCACGGTATTGTTGGTTTATTATTGCATTTATTGACAAAGTCAAAATTAGGATTGTTGATATAACTCGTTACTTTTAGAAGATATCAGCGAAAGTCCCCTTCTATCATGGGTTAATACCCTATTTATAGGTGATTTATGGGTCTTCATAAGAGGACAGGTAGATTGCCCTTATAAGTCGGACAATTACACCTGAAGATATATGTTATCATAATATCAAACTAAAATGCCTGGGATCATGGGTTGGCTTTATGGGATAAGTGCATGTCTAATCGAGTCATAAGCAAACACGTTATCATAAACCCATGTAATCAATGAGGGACGTCATGTGTGTAAGCGCCCACAGGAACATATGATGTATCCAGCCTTATTTAAATGAATGTGACAGCTATCAAGCAAGATGGCCAAGTAGATTAGCACTGAGACGACCTTATTTTAGAGTAGAGTCAAGCACATAGATTAATTCTTCTGCCACTTGGAGCTTATTCACCTTTGGGATTATATAGGTATAACATAAAGCCCCCAAGATCTCTTTCACAAACTCTACAACTTGATGTAAGGTGAGTGGATGAGGTGCTACATGATATTTGTATTAAGACATTTGTGGTCGGCTCTCTTTGGTCGGTCTAGGTCGAGCAGATTGCCTTAGGGGTTCTTTAAAAAAATTTAAGGACACGTGTCAGGTAGTCGAAGCGTCCTCTTTGTAATGATGGCGACTGGACATGCATATTAATACTCTGTACCGCCATTTCCTTTCTGCATATTTGGTGACGTTCCATCTGCTGCGTCTTTTCAACCTCTTATTTTAAAAAGTATAAATACACACTACATGTCTCATTTTCATCACTTTGGTATTTGCACAGAGCTGAAGAGAGAGAGAGAGAGAGAGAGAGAGATTCTAGCGTTACTTCAAACATCCTTGAGAGATCAATCCCTTAGCCGCCAAAAATATTTTAGTGGTTCCTTCTCTGTCTTTTATATCTTAACTCGCCATTAATTAATTTTACCAGGTACACCTTCTTTGTTTTAGCTAGGGTTTATTCGCACTTTAATTTATTGGACGATTCTTTATTATTACTTGGGGATTCTTACGTTAGACGACCATTGAGTTAGTTGGCCTAGGTTCTGTAGAAAGAAAATAGGAGGACATATGAGTTTTCCCACATATATTCAAAGAATTTATAACTTCATTCGTGGTCTTGAGTCAGAGCGTCCTGGGATTACGGAGAGGAGGTTTCTCCGTCCTTTAAAAATAATTAGACCAGAGGAAGAGCTTAGTCATCCTCTTTATACACCCAAGACCCCCTCTAGTTGTGGTTCTTCTGTTGACCCTCGGGTCCCTTATATTTCTTCCCCTGTTTTGGAAACTTGTGATATTGTCCTTGTCATACCCCCTTTTATTGAGGGTAACTGTATGAACACCGTCTTTATAGATCCTATTAGTCATGATTCTCTTTTTAAAGAGCTCACTATTGATAGGTCTAAGGATGTTAGACTAGAGAGTGTGGGTTCCCACCCTTCTACTTCTCTTGTTGATGGGTCTCATGCTGAGGCTACAAATAAAGAGGGGGAAGATCCTGTTGGATCTTCTAATACTTATAATCCCACCGAAACTAATGCTTGTTGGTATTAGTGCACTGTAACTCGGGAGGAGCTAGAGCAGATCAGAGAGAAATTCATCATTTCCATAGCCATCCATACTTTAATTCCTAGCGTATCGGAGAGTTGTTACTCTATTAAGGATGTTGAGGAGATTTGCCTCCTCTTGTGGGCTCTCCAAGTAGGGTTGAAGTTACCTCTTCATCCTACCATTCGTTCCATTCTGAGGGGTTACGATGTGACTCTGACCCAGTTGCCTCCCAACACTTACAGGACCATACTTGGAGCTATGATATTTTGGAAACTTAAAATGAGATTTGACTTAACGGGGATATTTTCAGATATGTTCACAGTTTAAAAAATAATGCTAAAGCCCCCGGGTATTACTATTTTTCTGCTCGGAAGCTCCAATATAGGATAATCACTATAGTTCAATTGTAGTAATCATAACTGAAATGGCCAATATATGTTCATAAAAGGAGACTGGGAATATAGTTCTCATGGCAGGACAGGTTGTGTAGGGTTCTGTAATACCCCGTATTTCTGCATATTTAGAATTTAATTAATTGAGTAATTAAATAAGAAAATACATATGTATTTAAATTACGTGAGTGGAGTAATTTAATGTGATTTTATATTTAAATTACGCGAGTGAAGTAATTTAATGCGATTTAATAATAATTATGATTATTAAGTGATTAAATAATAATTGTGATTATTAAATATTAATCTAGAGTTAGACACTGATTAATATTATGATTCAAATTTACGAAGAGTGAATACTAAATATTGACAGTTAATTTGTACGACATAGCAAGTGATATGGGCGTACTTAATTATATCTCAACCGGGTGTCTCGCGTGTAGACTAAATTGAGGATGAGATAGGAAATTATTTTTTAAGAGACTCAAATGTTAATTTAGAGGTCACAAATGATTTTGAAAGGGTCGAATTAGTTAAAATAGTATACCCGGGGGTACTAGTCAGGTACCGAAGCATTTTTAGACTAAACCGGGACTATACGGGGCGTGTTAGTCTTTTGACATTTGGGGGTGAGTAGACCTACGAAATTACAAACACAAAATCAGATTATAAGAGTTGGAGGCTAGGGTTAGAGGAGGAAAAAAACTCACAACAACCATTGGAGATAGAGAGAGAGTTATTATGAAGCCTAAGAGAGAGATTTAGAGAAGATTGGAGTGTGTTCTTTCACCACAAGCATCTTGGGAAGAAAGAAAGGAGAAGAAGAACATCAACCCTCCAACAATCACGAAATCAGCCCCTACTATAATCAAGGCAAGTGGTTATTTGTAAATTAAATTGAGTTACAATATCCATGTGTAGGATTTATAAATAATATAATTTGACGAATATTCTTAGAGAAAAAGAATTGAATAAAATGCATGTTGGTTAGGGATTTGCATGTAGAATGATTTAGACATGTAGAGGACTTGAAACCATAGAAGACTTGATGATTAAAACGAATTAAATCTAGATTTATGATTGAAAGTATGGGAAGAACATATTAAATTAGGGTTCATGAATAATTAGTGAATTTGAATTATTCCGGGCTGAATTTATAAAGATTTGTGATGTTTGAATCGTTAGAAATCGTCCTAATGTATGTAGGAATGGTTAGGGATAATTAGTTGCAAGTTTGGTGCATTATTATGAGAGTTTGATAATTGAATATGATGAGAAAACGTAGAAAAACAAAGTTGGGCAACTCTACACCTGATCGGTCGATCGAACGACCCAGGCTGATTTTGGGTTCTTTTGTGGGTTGAGTTCTAAGCAATTTCCAATGCTTGAGAAAAACCTTAGAGATAATATTATACCTATGTAGGGACTTAGTGAAGACCAGTAGGTTTTTAGTGGGGGTCCATTATAATCATGGGTGTAAGATTCGAAGAGATGGACCGACGAAGATAAACCTATCGAGCCGTGTATCAAGGATTATGAATTTGAGTTACAAGTGAAGCTAATGTCAATCCAAATTAATATCAGTAGGTTAGAGAGAGTTTAGCTGCTAAAATTAATGGAGGGGTAACTAGGACCCTTAGAGTTGTGTGAATACTCAATTAAAATGCGATGGTGAGATAAATTGTAAATTAATAAGTACGGTGAATTAAAGAGAAAATATTACATACGAGCATTATTAATAGGTTGCGTGTATACCTACTGAATTATATGGATACTTAGGTGGAGAGAATACCTAAAGTATAACTTCCTATATTAGGGTCGAGGTAGGATTCTAAACTAATATATGGAATTAGTAAATTGGGGTCGTGATGAAAGAGCTTCGAACCAATATATGTATAAAACTTCATTAGTAGGGTCGAGGTGATTTTTCGAACCAATGCGTGAAATAAACTTGGGGTCGAGGTGACATTCCGAACCAAATCCTTTTACTTGGTGTCGATGGACCATTCTGAACCAAGAGTCCTTGATGTGTGTTAAGTGGATATATTAGTAATGAATGAATTTATAAGTATACATTATGTGTGAAATTTATACTGTATTAATAATCTACTTATGCGAGTTAGTAGATAATGAGATGCCGTGAGTACATCAAACATCAAATTAAGTAGGGAAACTTAATTATAAAAGGTTAAAGATAACAAGACGTGAACAGTTATTTAAGTATATGAATCGTGAGATATGATTACTATTACATGCTATATGAGCGATATGGGAACTTAGTCGTGTAGATGAGTTCAGTTGAATATTATAGTCCAATTAGCTTGGGTAGTATAGCTAAGAGGGCTAAGGACGGGACGTTAGGCGTGCACTATAGACGAGGGGTGAGGTAAATCAAGAGGGTGTACGCAAATCTTAACATGTGTAATCAATAACTCATCTTACTGTGATAATCACTTGAAAAATATTTTCAAAGAGTTTTGAGTACTAACTTTTGCTATCAAAATATTTTCAAAACCCTATTAGGTGTCCATCCATACGGATGCCAGACTTGAGGATTCAGTCCAGGGACTCGTAGTTGCAACATTGTGGAGGATGGCAGGACTTTGCATAAGAAATTCATTCATTCAGATCTAGTGTAGGATGTCATTTTATTACTCTCTATTAGGACATGTTGTCCATTGTCATTATTTCAGATATTCGGTTTTGGATTATATTGGTTTTATCTAGCAGTTTTGGATTTTAGCCGATTGTTGACTCGACAAGACTTTATTCTTTATATATTGCGAGATGGTTTGAATTATTATATTGTGTGAATGTTTAATTTTATCGCATGAGTTATTTTCTCGGGTTAATGAAAGATAAAAGTTGGCATCGGTCTAATTTCACTTAGGTGATTAGTAACTCATCTTACTGTGATAATCACTTGAAAAATATTTTCAAAAAGTTTTGAGTACTAACTTTTGTTATCAAAATATTTTCAAAACCCTATTAGGTGTCCAGCCATACGGATGCCAGACTTGAGGATTCAGTCTAGGGACTCGTAGTTGCAATACAAAATTAAACATTGTGTGAATGTTTAATTTTTTCGCATGAGTAATTTTCTCGGGTTGATGAAAGATAAAATTTGGCACGAGTCGAATTTCATTTGGGTGATTAGTAATTAAAAAGCTTTCGACAGTGATGCTAAGAATGAGCCAGCTGAGAAACCTTTTTTAATTTAATTTAGGACTAATCACACGGGATTTAATTAGGCAGGGTGTCACTGGTTCTCAAAGAATGGAATAGACCCAACGATATAGGTATAAACTTTTCTATCATTTGATATCTCTTTTCTTTATTATGGTTGTCTTACCGTTCTTATTTATTGTTTTGTTTTACTTATTTCAGTGAAGCGATACCCTAGGCTGCCCAAGTCTTTGGTTGACCAGGTTGTGACTTATTGTGAAATGACACCTCCTAAATTTGAGGATTTATTTTTTATTAAAAAATTCATTGTTTTTGGGTATAATACTACTCCTGGTGGTAGGGTCCCATTAGAGTTTGAAGTGCCATTGGAAGGTTGTGTAGCACAAGAGACTCATCTTGACACATGTGATCAGCCTATGGGTAGGGAACGAAGTTTTAAAGCAGGTAAGTTATACTATCACCTTATTTTTATCTTTCTATGCTTTTAGTCTTATGCTGATGTCTATGTCTGTTATCCTATCAGGATTTGAGGAGCATCCATCTCAGGAAACACTGGGAATAGCCCCTCATCACATTAATCGCAAGGCCTTAGTGGAGGCTAGGTAAAAAAGAGTTGGTGTTGGCCCAAGACATACATGGGTCGAGCAGGTTATCGCTTCTAAGACAGTCAACCAAATCGTTCACCAGTAGGAAGCTGCAGTCGATGCCAAAGCCACGGGTAAAGCCCCCATGGATCCATCCGTTGAAGAGAAGAGACCCGAGGAGGAAAATAAGCAGCCCTTACACAAGTTGCTAAAGGGACTTGGTCGTACCTCAGAGCCTGTTCAAGCTTCTAGTACATGCCATACTTCTCGTTATGGCAAGGTTCCCGGATTTAGTTTTATCCTAAGCATAAGGTGTCCTATCAAGATCTGAAGGTTGTCCTGGACTCCATCTCCTATCATGCCAAAAATATTATCGATCTGTTTGGTTAGCTGGGTCATATGAAGGACTTCGAGCTCTTGAGGTGTGCTAACCCAGATTCCTTGCAAACTTTAGCATAATATCGGTTGTCAGTGGTATGAATTTCTTTCCTAAACTGTTCGTTGCTCTTCGGTATTGCTGTTATGTCCTAATTACATTCCTCTTTTTTCTTTCCAGGCATCCATAGATTTCACTATTTTGCGGGAGAAGTACTTAGTAAACCATATAGCCTACAATGAACTTACTGAGGAGAATAAGACATTGAAGGTTGGGTAGGATAACATTTCGATCGAACTGAAAGAAAGGAACGAGCAATTAATGCTAGGATTGAAGATACAAGTAAGGTGAGAATACCATTCTCAAGGAAAAGTCTAACACTGACGATGTTAAGATCAAGAGTTTAAATGAGGCTCTTGTTGCTGAGCCTGAAAAGTTTGAAAAGGAAAAGTCTATCTTTAATGCCGAGTTGTAAGCTGCACGAGATGCCCTTATTTTTGTCGGGATCGCAGTTGTTGAGGCTTATAATTCGTTAGCAAAATTTAATACTGAATGCCTTGGTTATTTTTTGGATGGGTACGAAGAGTTAAAGAAGAGTGTGTCAACTCGTTACCCCGATATTTCTACGACAGTGAACGAATGGCAATGCGATATTGAAGAAGCAGCGACCTTGGCTGGAGAGGAAGGTGATGAACCTCCAATTAATGGTTTTTCCCGTGGCTATGTTTGATGACTTTTTGTATATATTTTTCTCATGTTATCTTATTTTGGCTTAAGAACGACTTTGTTTTTTTGGACACTTCATATATAAAACTGTTCTGGTTGCATTACTATCTCTTTTTGTAACTGACTGTGGCTTGTCACTCTTCTTACTTATATCTCATTGTTGTATGCTTTATAGAACTTTTTATTCCTTAAAATATCATTTAGCGCTTTTCTGTTGACACCTTTGAGGTCGTACAAAGTGTTTAGGTTGACTACATTGTTTGCAAACTTATGATAAGTTTGTACAAGTTGAACTATTTAGGACCTATGAGGTCGTATAAGGGTTTGGTAAACTTTCAAGAACAAGTTTATACAAGGCTAGTTATTCGTAACCTATGAGGCCGTACAACCTTTTAGCCGACCACCTCGTTCGTGGCCTATGAGGTCTATAAGGCTTTTAGCCGACCACCTCCTTCGCAACCTATGAGGTCGTACAAGGAGTTGGTAAACTTATGAGAAAAAGTTTATACAAGTCTAGTTGTTCAGGACTTATGAGGTCGTACAACCTTTTAGCCGACCACCTCATTCGCGACATATGAGGTCGTACAAGGCTTTTGGATGACCACCTCGTTCATGATCTATGAGGTCGTTCAAGGTTTTGTTAAACTTGTGAGAAAAAATTTATACAAGTCTAGTTGTTCGCGACTTATGAGGTCATATAACCTTTTAGCCGACCACCTCGTTCGCGACCATGAGGTCGCACAAGGCTTTTGGATGACCACCTAGTTTGCGACTTATGAGGTCATACAAGGATTTGGTAAACTTATGAGAACAAGTTTATACCAGTCTAGATGTTCGCGACCTATGAGGTCGTACAGTCTGATCAAGTATTTTTATTTTGATGCTGTTATTTTTGGTAGCATAAATTAAATATTTTCATTGTATCTTATGTCGAAAAGAAGTCAATGAAATGAGAGATGAAAAGATCATTTTATTAATTGCAACAGTACAAGCTACATAAATAAAATGACTAACAAACTTCGAATAATATTTCCTAAGGTGCTCCGAATTTTAGGGGCTCTTGAACTGTTTACCGTCCAAGGTTTTAATACGGTAAGTCCCTGGCCTCACGACACTGGTTACCCGGTAAGGCCCGTGCCAATTGGGCTAGATTTTATTATTTTTTTGTATTACTTTCTTGAGGACGTAGTGCCCCTCCTTCAAGGTGTTTGATTTCACCCTACGGTTGTAGAAGCTTGCAACCCTTTACTGGTAGGCGGCCATGTGCAATGCCTCATTCTCTCTGACCTCTTCCCATATATCAAGGTCTAGTCTTCTTGCCAAATCACTTTTTGGATAATCAAAATTAAGGACTCTATGGATGGGGAGACCTATTTCAGTAGGGACGACCGCTTTTGTGCCAAAGGTAAGCATATACAACATTTATCTGGTAGTTATTCGTGGAGTGGTCCTATACGCCCAAAGCACACTATGGAGTTCTCTGATCCAGTTCCCTTTGATGACATCAAACCTCTTCTTGATCCTGTCCAAAATTATCCTAGTGGTAACTTCAGTTTGGCCATTGCATGTGGATGCCCCGGCACAAAGTGCAAGATGTTCGACCTGGTGCAACAGTTTTCAAAATCCTGGTTATTAAACTACGTATCGTGGTCTGTGGTGAATGTAAAGGGCATGCCGTAGCGACATATAATCATATTCCATATAAATTGGAATACCCTTTCGTAAGGTATTTCCATCACGATCTCTGCTTCCACTCACTTCATAAAGTAGTCCGCTGCGACCACTGGGTATTTATATCGCCCTTTTTTCCTCGATAATGGGCCGACCAGATCGTTCCCCCACATAGCAAATGGCCATGGTGATATAATTAGAGTTAATGGGTACCCAGGGGAACGGTGTATCTTTATGAACCTCTGGAACTGGTCATATTTCCTCGCGTAATCTGCACATTCAGTCTTTGTGGTCGGCCAGTAATATCCTTGGGTCGCTATACATTTGACCAATGATCTTCTGACGATATAGGCTCCACAACACCCTTCTTGCACTTCCTTAATAAGCTTGTTGACTTCATTGGGTGAACACACTTCAATAGTGAGATGGTGTATCCTCGCCTATATTGTACCCCTATTTCCATAACATACTGAGATGCCTTATTACATAACTTTTTGACCTTGTTCGGATTTACAGGAGCTTGCCATCTTCAATGTATGCTAGTATGGGGTCCATCCATGATGGTCCCAGATTCACCTCCATGATGGTCCCAGATTCACCTCCATTATTTTGTGATGATCTCCCTCAATGCTCCTATATGCCAGCACTTCAATTAGTATTATCCTTCGTAAAGATGTCCTCGTTATCAAGGCCAACCTGGGCAGGGCATCTGCTCGGGCGTTCTTCAATCTAGGGATTCTTACTATTTTTACCTCCTTGAATCTTTCTAACTTTTATTGTATAATGGCCAGGTATTTCCCCATGAACTCCTCCCTGGCTTCATAGACCCCTAATATCTACTTGATAACTAGTTAGGAGTCGCTACATGCTAAAATGTGGTCGGCCCCCGTGAATGAAGCTAAACTTAGTCCAATTAGAGCCTCGTACTCTGCTTTGTTAATGAAGGCTTCTAATTGAAAACACGTCGCGTATTCTACATCTATATTATAGGCGTGGTAATAATAATGCCTGCACCACTTCCTACTGAACAGGATAACCCATAAACATTAAACTTGCATATAGCACTGTCTTGGTCGAAGTCTGCTTCATCCATTCTGTCGAACCTGAAAATTTTACGATGGGACTCGCGACACTGTCCCTTTTATTCTTTGAGGGATCTCTCTCCCTCAGGAGTTTGCTCGGTGCTATTAGGATCTATGGTTTCCTCTGAGTGTGACTGTTCATTACTGGGAACTGAGCTCTCTCCCAAGGGAGTCTACTTAGAAGATTTCTCATCGTAGGTGAACTCAACAATGAAGTCCGCCAAAACCTGCCCTATTATAGTGGTCCTTGGTTCATACTATATATCATACGCACCCCGTTCAACTGGCCAAGCCATTAACCGACCAAATTTTTTGATTTATGTAGGACTTACCAGAGAGGCAGATCTGTGTAGATCATAATTGTGTGGTCTTGGAAGTACGGCTTCATCCTTCGCGGAGATTCTCTTAACACCAATGTTAATTTCTCCATTCAGGGGTATCGAACTTCATCCCCCTGGTACGCTCTACTGGTGTAATAAACTGGATTTTTGACCCCTTTCTCTTACCTCACCAGTGCCGAACTAACAGCTGATTCAGACACTGCGAGATATAGGTAATGTTTTTTACCAACAACTGGTCATGACAAGATAGGTGGGGAACCCATGTAACGCTTCAGTTTTATGAATGTGTTTTCGCATTCTTTATTCAATTCGAACGATTTTTGCAACACCTTAAAGAAAGGCAAGCACTTATCAATGGCTCTAGAGACGAACCTGTTCAGTGCAGCCACTCGCCCTATTAGCCTTTGCACGTCTTTATTCATCGTGGGAGATTTCACGTTGAGCAGAGCCTAGATCTTATTTGGGTTAGCTTCAATACCTCGTTGATTGACAATAAATCCTAGGAACATGCCTTCCTTTACTCCAAAAATGCACTTGGCGGGGTTCTACTTCATCTGGTACTTCTCCAACTTATAGAAGGTCTGTCCGAGGTCTTTAATGTGGTCAGTGGCCTCTTTGCTTTTATTAAGCATGTTGTCCATGTAAACCTCTATGTTAACCCCGATTTGGTCTTTGAAAACTTTATTTACCAGTCGTGGGTAGGTGGCCCCTGCATTTTTAAGATCGAATGGCATAATATTATAATAATAAGCACCTTTGTGGGTTATAAATGATGTCTTTTCTTTATCGAAGGGCTTCATCTTGATCTAGTTGTAACCGCAGTAGGCGTCTATAAAACTGAGGAGTTTGTGGCGTGCATTGGTATCGACCATCTAGTCAATCCATGGAAGCAAGATATAATCTTTTGGGCAGGCCTTATTTAGGTCAATAAAATTAACGCACATCCTCTATTTGTCGTTCTTCTTACACACCATGACCACATTAGCCAACCATTCCAGGTATTTGATGTCGCTGATGAAATGGGCTTTCTGCAGCTTATGGACCTCTTCCTGAATGATGAGGTTTTTATCCGTGTTAAAAACCCTTCTTTTTTGCTTCACTGTCTTTGCCCCTTCCATCATATTCAACTCGTGGGACATGGAGTTTGGATCTATACCGGGCATGTCTTCGTCGCTCCATGCGAACACATTCTTACGCTGCTGCAGGAAGTTTATGAGTTTTTGTTTCAAAGGCGGGTCTAAAGACAACCAGATCTGGATTATTCATTTTGGGTTATCGGCGTTAAGCGGGACTATTTCAATCTCTTCAGTGGGCTTCCCAGTCGACTGAAATGAAATAGCATTCGCGAGTAACCTTCTCATTCCTTTGATGACACCCATTCGGAAGTGTGTTGGGAATTTAAAGCATTGATGCACTATAAATAGGATGACTTTAAACTTTTTAGGGCCAATCCATCCAAAAATCACGTTGTATGGTGAAATTATGTTCTTATCGAGAATAAAGAAGCATATTTTCTTCGTTAGCCTGATCAGCCAAGTGCCGACCATGACTTCCAGATCCACTGTCCCCAGTGGGTACACTCTTTCGCCAGAAAACCCAATCAGAGGCTGTTGATAAGGAGTTAGGTCTATATCCTGGAGCTTCAACTTCTTGTAACGAGTTAGATCTATATCTTGAAGCTTTAACTTCTTGTAATAATTATAAAAAATTACATCTGCAGAGATTCCGTTATCCATCAGCATTTTGCCCACCCAACCATCTTGGATGACCATTGTGACGACCAGGGGATCGTTGTGGGGATACAATATCCCAAACATGTCATCTTTTGAAAAATCGACGATTAGTTTGTCCCTGTTCACCTTACGGGGGCGTTTATCTGAACTAGCTGTCAGGTTTACACGCATAAGCTCGTAAGCTTGGGCCTCATTCAGATAGGCCTTCCTTTTTGCGGGGTCTTATCCCCAATTAGACCCACCTCCAATGATGAAATGATAGTTAAAGGATATCATGCCGATGTCATGTATAGGTTTTGTGGTTTTTTAGGGAGATTAAGGTCGTTATCCGAGTCATCATCCCTTACCCTTTTCTTATTGGCCGTCCTCTGACGGTGCGATTTTTAATTGTCTCCTGACTTTGCCTTCTTCTGTATGTGCTCGGCCTTTTCCATCTACGTACTTGGACAAGTTGCCCCTCCTAATTAAGCCATCGATCTCATTCTTCAGAGCTATATAATTGTTTATGTTATGACCGTGGTCCTTGTGGAACTCATAGTACTTGATTCTGTCCCTTCTGTTTGATAGAATCTTCAATTTTCCCTGCCACTTGAGGTCTTTACTATCCCTAATTTCCTCTAGGATACGGTGGACACCAACAATGAGAGGCGTGTATCTGTTGTATTTCCTTCGTTTATCAGTTTTTCTATCCTTCTGCTCTTGTTTGCCGTTGTTCTTGTCGATCGATGGCTTGGAACTATCGAATTCTTTGGCCGTCATTGCCTCTTTTGCGTTCATAATTTTCCCTGCTTTGTCCTGCAGTTCAGTCATTGTCTTGGGCGGCTCCTTGGCTAATGCTCAAAACATTTTTCCTGGTCACAATCCACTCATTAGAGTCATTATAACTATTGGCTCCTTGTAATCCGCTAATTCTAGCTTTTCGGCATTGAACTGGGTAATATAATCGTGGGTTCTCTCATCTTCCCTCTGGCGAATGACGAGCAGATGGGCAACCTGTTTCCCTGGCTTCGCAGCAAAGTAAAAATTGCTCACAAACAAGTCGGCGAGCTGCTAATTTTTTTTTATTTGACCTCTAGGCAGACTATTGTACCAGACCCGGGCGAAGCCAGTATTGGTACTGAAGAGTGCTCGACACTTCATTTCATCTGGGATGGAGTAAATGTCCGCAATGACTTGGTACTGCTCAACATGTAATATGGGATCCGTCTTCCCATCATACTTTAGCGTGATAACCGGTGGCTTGAATTTGGCAGGCGTAGGATACGCTATGATAGAAGGGACGAAGGGGCATACTTTTGTGAATTCCCTTTATAGTTTTTTTACTTGTCCATCTCTCCCAGGCGGTCTTTTAGGCACTGGATGGATAATTTTCACAATTCATTATAGCCTTGGGTGTTGCTTTTATTTGGCCTTTCTAATCGTCCTCGGCTTTCGGGCAAGCTCTCTTCCTTGGAAGTCTACTCGACTTCAGTCAAGGCTCTAGAAGATTGGCGATAGCCTCTGGTGATGGACCTACCCCACTCATTCCTCCAGGAGTAGTTACATAAGTCCATCCTCACTAGCCATCGATTTAAACATGGACTTAGTCGATCAAAAGTTGAGTCCCTAATCAGCCTTTCGAGTACACTAGAGTGCTCCTCTTAGTATAACTGGTCATTAAATTGGCTAGGTGACTTGATGAAGAAGGTGACCCCAAGACAATAGGTCCGATCTCGCTGCGACTCGGTCCACTGGGAAGAACTTGTATTTTTGGGAGATCCCAAGTATAGCCTCCTAAGATTCTCCATTGCTTGCTTGTGTTACTCTTGGTACCTCTCTTTGTGAGGCGCTGGGTGAAGTCACCAGTCGCCACTTATCAATATCTCAGTTTCGAGGGTTACAACACCCGGGGTGGGCCGCACTGGTATTTTTTGGAGGGTGTGTGTTAACTGCCTGACGCTTTCCTGCATTGCCTCTTGCCCTTTAGCCATGCTCGTCCGTATATTGTGTAGATCACCCACCCCAGTAGGGGTAGGCGGTGTTTGAACTTCCGCCATGCGACTGCTCTCGGGATTATCAGTCATTCTAAATTCTCTCGTCTAAGTATTTGAATAAATGTATTTGGGTTGGAATCGCAATAGCTTATTATGTGATCCCACAAATGGCTCCAATTTGTTGACGTCCAAAAATGGAGACAACAAATAATAAACAGATAAATAAATAGAGGAATAATGATGATAGAGAATGGGGGTGAAAGACAAAGAAAACACTATTATTTTTACGTGGTTTGGCCCTTTAAACCTACATCCAAGGTGTTTCTATTTTATTATTGCACTTATTGACAAAGTTACAATTAGGGTTGTTGATCTAACTCGTTGCTTTGAGATGATATCAGCGGAAGTCCCCTTATATCATGGGTTAATATCCTATTTATAGGCGATTTATGGGTATTTACAAGAGGACGGGTGGATTGCCCTTATAAGTCGGGCAGTTACATGTGAAGATACATGTTTATCATAATATGAAACTAAAATGCCTAGGATCATGGGTTGGCTTTATGGGATAAATGCGTGGGTAATCGAGTCGTAAATAAACACGTTATTATAAACCCTCGTGATCAATGAGGGACGTCTTGTGTGTAAGAACCCATAGGAACATATGGCACATCCAGCCTTATTTAAATGAATGTCTATCAAGAAAGTTAGCCAAGTAGATTAGTACTGAGACGACCTTATTTCAGAGTAAAGCCGAGCACATTTATTAATTCTTCTTCCACTTGGAGCTTATTCACCTTTGGGATTATATGGGTATAACACCAGGTTTAAACTGGTATCTATCGACCATACTAGTGGCACAACAGATATTCGGTCTATTACATACTATAGCATAAATGAGGTTGCCCACTTCCGAAGCATAAGTTATATTAATCACCCTCTCCATATAATTAGGTGTCTTAGGACATTGATCCTTAAATAAAGATATTTCATGCCAGAAAGGGATAAACCCTTTCTTGGAATATTGCATGCTAAACCTTGTGAGCACATTATCGAAATAAGTGACTTAGAATAAGTCCAACATCCTATTTTTCTGATCACGCAGAAGCTTAATCCCTAGGATGTGACTGAATTCTCCCAAGTCCTTCATATTGAATTGACTAGACAATCACAGTCTCATACTAGACTATACACCCACATCATTCCCAATTAGGAGAGTATCATCCATATAAAGTACTATAAATACCACCATGTTTTCATCACGCTTCTTATACACCCAAGTTTCATCCAAACATTGACCAAACTAAATGATTTGATTGCTTAATCAAATCGGATGTTAAAAGATCTTGATGCTTGCTTAAGTCTATAAATAGATCTCTTAAGCTTGCACACCTTGCTGTAAGGACGCAAATTCCAACGGAGTCCTTTGTAGTTTTGGCTCAATTCCAGACAAAAACGTTTGAGTCATAGGATAGAGTATATTGATAATCTTTCAAGCCTATGACGTATTTGTTGAAGACGTAGCGGCCAAGTGTATAAAGCTTCATCAAAATTCCGAGTTTAAGTGTCTCATTTCTACGTCATCAATAGTGGTTCCATGCTCCCAAGGTATGAATGCATTACATATATATATATATATATATATATAGGAGCTTGGAACATATTTATATTGGGTGCTAGGTTTTTAAAACTGTGTTTTGTTTTCAGATGTTTTCTATTAAAACTTATATATATAAAGTATATAATGTTTCTGGGCTTAAAAAGAATTTTTGAACATTTTGTGAGTTCGTTCGAAGTGTCGTTCGAACGAGATTGTCGTTCGAACGAGATTGCCAACGACTTCCCATTATGGCATACTGGAACTTCTTTCGAACGAGATGGTCGTTCTAACGAGATTTCTAACGAGCTTCTAACGAGTCCATACTGGAACTTCGTTAGAAAACTCGTTCGAACGAGAATGTCGTTCGAATGAGACGTCAGGCGGGAACAGTTTTTGGCAGTTTTAAGCAGTTTTCTCCCACTTTCCCACTGGTTTCTTAACTGAATTTTTCAAACTTTATTATGTGCGGGAATAACATTTTCCAATAAAACTTTTTCATATCTTTCCATCTCTAAGAGAGAATTTGAGAGCAAAATAGTTTTAGAAAAAGTTCATGTTTCAAAGTGTCATCTTTTCAAGAGAAAAACAATATACACTTTAGTTTCACCCATATTAGTTTCTTCCAAGTTCCCATATACATATATCTTGCTTGGAGTTTGGCACCGGGTTTTCTCTACATCGAATTGAAGAGAAGTTTTGGGTTTTCTTCTAAATCCCACAAAGAATAAGAAGTTTGTGTTGCGTCATTACCCACTTGGAGAAAGGCTCCTTGCCCGGGTGACGGTGACCATATAAAGTCCTATCGGTGGATTCCGAGACCGCGCTGGAGCTCCGGGGTTATCCGCTAGGAAGAGGTAGTTACAAGAAGACGCGTCAAGGCTTGAGAGGGTTCGAGTTGAGGAAGTAAGTCATTTGTCTTGTAAATGTAAAATTCCATACTTAGTGGATTTGAGGCTAGGGCCGTCCGAGGTTGTTTCCTGTCTTGAGTTTTTTCTCGTACATCGCGGCGTACTGTGATTGATTTACTTTTATCTTGCATAATAACTTAGAACGCATACCTAGGATAATTCAAGATAAAATTGGTTTCAAATTTCACACTTAATTTAATTTGGTGCTAATTAAATTTGGTTGATGTTTAGTTAATTAATTCAAGTCATTTAATTTAACTTGATAAAATTTGGTTTTACCTAACTTGATGAAATTGCAAAATATGACTTAGGCAAATTCTCTAGGACTTGGATTGAATTAATTATGTTTAAGTGAAATTTAAATTAATGTGTGTGTTTTAATTTAATTATGTAAATTAAAATTTGTTTTAAGTTGAACCATCGCATCGCTTCCGCATCTAATAAAAAGGAAATTATTTACTTTGTGAAGTAAAAAGGATTTTAAAAGATTTAAAATTTGGAGCCCCTCGGGCGGCGTTCACACTTGCTTTCTTGGACCTCATCAATGAATCCCATGGGTTGCATCATATAAATGCACTCGTTAATATTATCGTTTAAAAATGCGATGTTAACATCTATTTGTCGAATCTCAAAATTGAGATAACCCGTAATGGATAAGAAAATTCAGATAGAATTTAGCATGGCTATCGACGAGAAGGTTTATTCATATTCGATCCCCTTTTTTCGAGTAAACCCTTTAACAACATGCCTTTCTTTGAAGGTTTGCGCCTTCCTGCCTATCCCTCTTTTCTTCTTGTTGACGCATTTGCCATTGGGTTTTATCCCATCAGATAAGTCTAGTAGTTCCCAAACTTTATTTGAATACATTGAATCCATCTTAATATTCATATCCTTAATCCAAATCTTAAAATCCTTATCTTGGAGTGCCTCGATGTAATTACGAGGTCCAGTTCGTGTTCCTCTAGGATATCATCAAAGTTTTCACTCATATACACTAACCTGTCAGGCTGATGCATAACTCACCACTACGACATGGTTCTACTTGCGGTCCATTATAATTGACACATGTAACCTGATCATTGGTAATACTCCAGCTGTCGTTAGGCAGTAAACTATTGATATGAGGTTATATTTTATCTTGTACGGGTAATCCATAAGCAAATACTTGGTTTTGGCCTCTTATCCCTTATAAGATAATCTTGCTTTTGAGCTTGTGATCAATCATGTAAGCTTCCTCTAAGTACCGAGCATTTGTTCTAACAAATATCCTCCAGTCCTTAGGATTATACAATTGACCACGATTTATTCCTTTGGAATAACCCACAAAGAGATATACATTCGTGCCTTATTCTAACTTTCCCGGCTCCTTCTAGAACTATGTGTTGGGCAACCCCAAATCCGAACATGTCCTAGGCTAGGCTTATGTGCAGTCCGTAGTTCAGTAGGAGTCATTGAGATAAATTTAGAAGGAACTACGTTCAATAAAATGTAGTCGTCTTTAGTGCAAAACACTAAAAAGAATACGATAGGTCAGAATAACTCATCATGGATCTAACCATCTCCAAAAGAGTCATATTCCTTCTTTTCTCTACACCATTTTATTGTGGAGTTCCCTGGTGCAGAAAATTGGTATGTAACCCCATTTTTACAATAAGTGTTCCATAAAACTTCCCAAGAGGTACTCTCGAACTCTCCTCTATGATCAGATCGTAGAGTTTTGATTATTTTACAATGCCTACTCTCCACCTCAGCCTTATACACTTTGAATTTATTAAAGGATTTAGACTTGTGATTATAAGGTAAACATGCCCAAACCTGAGTAATCATCATTGAATGTGATTAAGAACTCATAACCGCCTCTTACCTGGATAGGCATAGGGACACATAAATTAGAATGAACCAATTCCAACACATCTTTGGCTCTATAACCCTTAATCGTGAATGACCTCTTGATCATATTACCCTCAAAGAAGGATTCGCAGACTGGAAGTGCCTCCACTTCCATTGAACTTAATTTCCCATTTGAGATTAGTCTTTGAATCCTTTCCAGATTTATATGACCTATGTGTAAGTGCCAAGGATACGTATGACTCAACTTAGAAGTTACCTTTCTCTTTATGTTATTTCCATATAAATTATTCAATTCAATATTAAACAGTAATGGTGAGAAATGTCTTATAATATAAAGATCATTTTCCAATGCACCACAACAGATAAGACATTTGTCATTTTTTTTATTTATATAAATTCCCATATTAAAATAAATCAAATATCTATTTAAAACAAGTATAAGAACATAAATCAAATTCATTCTAATGTCATGAACAAAGAAACAATCAATCAATATTAACTTTTTGTCTTCAGCAAAATTTAAAACTAAATATCCAAATACTTACTACTGTTTCCTTATGTAAGGATAAATTTCTAAATCGAGTCGATTTATATGTATTGGCTTTATTCCGTGTTTGGACAAAACTTGTTTGATTCATTTTCTAGGATGTGTTTCAGTTTGTCCTTTAAGATTGTGAAGTGTGATTGAAGATCGTAACGACCACGCGAAAGTACCTATGAAGCATACTAGCTTTAAAACACCCACTACTTCTACCAAAATTTCCTACAATAACCACCATATAATGGCCACTAACTTTTGATGTCATCTAGACACATGTCAAAAAACGTCATGAGGTGAACTCGTAAAATATAAGTTAAGCATTCAACCCTCACCACCTGAGTTTTGAGAAAAATTCAGGTAGTGGGGTCTTGATAATTATAGTCTTGGATAAACTTCATCGGATTTGTGAACTGTGCATAACTTTTTCCTAATTGAAGTAGTTATCCATGTTGAAACTCGTAGTAAAAATTGGCATAGTTTATTTCCCGATGTCAACTTCTATCATCACCAAATAAGGTGAATAACTACAACCCTATTAAGTTTGAAGGTCACCATGCATGGTGAATCATACCACAAAAAAATTATACTTCGAAGGGTCACCAAAGATGGTGAATAATTGCAACATATTTTTTACCTTCCAAGATCACCAAAAATAATGAACAATCATAAAAAAATTAACGTCGAATGATCACCAAAGATGGTGAATGATTGCAATATTTTTTTACCTTCGAAAATCACCAAATATGTTGAATAATAACAAAAAAATTAACGTCGAAGAATCATCAAATATGGTGAATAATGACAAAAAATTTAACTTCAAAGATTCACCAAATATGGGGAATAATTACGAAATTTATTTTATTTTTATTACCTTTGAAGATCACCAAAGATGGTGAATAATCATAAAAAATTTAACTGCGAAGGGTTACCAAAGATAGTGAATAACTGTAACATTTTTTTCTTCAAATGTCACCAAAAATGGTGAATAGTTACAAAAATGTATCCATTAAAGTGTCCCTAAAATGGCAAAGGTGATTAAAATTTCTGTAATAATAAAGAAATTTGACACGACTTCTTAAGCTTGGCGTTATTTGTGTATTTTTGAACTAGAAAATGAGCCATACACCAAAATGAAGATCTGAAAGTCAAGATTCAAATTCAAAAATTGGTTCATTATTTAGACCTTCATAGAGAATTATGACCGTTTTACTGGTGCATTTTGATGAGAGCACAGAACATTGTAGCAGTCCAAAATTCGGGTCTAACTTCTCAAGCATAGAGTTATCTATTTATTTTGAACTTATAAAATGATTTAGGTATGAAAAGAAATATCTAGAAATCAAGCTTCCAATTTAAAAAGAGGTTCATTATTTGGACCTCTGTAAAGAGAGTGATGCCATATTTACTAAAATGCATTTTTGGTGATTAGACATCTTGAAAATGAAATCAAGGCTATTGTCAAGCCAATAAGACTTAATTGTTAGTGATCAAACTAATACCCCGTGACCATGGCTCCATATTTTTCAAGTCAATTGGTATATAAATATTATAGAAGTAATATCCTTTCCAATTTCTTCCAACTTCCATTGTAGTTCATTGTACAGAAGAGCAGATTCAGATGATTAACAAAGCTGGTCTTGACTTAAATTTTCATTATCTTCCACCAAAACTTAGGGATCCCCCATGCTTTGGTTCGAAGTACATATTTTGGGAATTTTTTGCTGCAACTCTTGATATGTTTGAACATATTCTTGTTTCCCACAATTTAATTGAAACACTAATTTTTGGGCCCCCCAAATTTTAAAAACCTTTGATGATCTTTTAACCCCACGAGTTTTAAATTAGTATTGGGATTTGTAATGAAAAATTTTGAGGATCGTCATCACATTTATTTTTCAAATCCGTGGCATTTTCTTTGCCAATAGTGTAAGAACAAATTTCAAATTGAGTCCATTTGTAAGTGTTGGCTTGATTCCGGGACAAAACTTTTTGAGTTAAAGGATAGAAGTTTGTGACCTTCAAGCCTATGCCATTTGGTTGAAGACGTAGTGGCCAAGTCTAAGAAGATCGTATCATTGCCGTGTTTCGTGCCTTGTTTTGCATCATCAACTTTCCAAGGTCTCTCAGGTATGAATGCGAATGTTATATTGAGACTTGAAATTTTTTATTGAGTGCTAGAATTTTTTGTCAATTTTTTTAATTCATACCATCTAAAGATTTTATTCTCGGGCACCTTTCCGTAGAAAAATCATAACTAATTAAAAAAAAAAAAAAAATGAAACTGGTGGCCACGCGTTCGTATCAAAATTCTCTAGATCCATGGCCTAATTTAGAACTTGAATTAGTTTTGTTTAAGAGAAAATTTTAGTATTTGTGTTTATGTTTTTAAAAGAGAATATTTGTTTTGTTTAATCTCATTTTAATTTTGAAGAAATTAAAATTTTGGGTATTTCGGGAACCATCATCCCTTCTACAAGCATGGCATCAAAGCAGGTTACGGTAATTTATCACGTGATCCTGATTTTTTAAAAAAAAATTAGGGTTTTATATGGAAAATATATCATTTTCGAAATTTCCTATTTTTTATGGTTCCCGCATGTTAGCACATGACTCCACACTTGCTATATCTTATGAGTAATTGCTTACATACACTAAACTTTGTACTGCATGCTATATATGTTTTCCACTTGTATGCATTTTGAGTCTTTTGTATTTTGATTTTTCATTTATTGATTCTTATTCAAAATACAAAAGATATTGTATGTCTTTTGAGTTATCCATGTTTAAAAAAAAAAATTCTAAAAAATTTCAAAAACTCAAAAAGATTTTTTTGTGTGTATTTTGGTTTTACTCATTTTTTTTCCATATCCTAGTGTTTGAATTCTATATCACTCCGCTTCCATCTGGCTATAATTTTTGGTTATGAATTTCAATGATTAAAATGTTCTTTATCATTCTTGCATGGAGTAGTTTGACTTTGATTTGCTTAATGGATTCTCTTTTTATATGCCTCTGCACATACACATGCACGAGATCTTTTGAACTTTAACTTAACATGTATATTTGAATTTTGTAAGATGTTCTCCCATCAATTCTGTCATCTACATGTTTTGTGACTATGGGGGATTTGTGCATATAAGAACCGTTGCCCGGATTGAGAAAAATAAAAAAACATTTATCCGGTAAAGTTTTTTTTAGCAATGGAATCGGGCTGCGAAAATCATGTTGACTTTGTGTGAAAAGCCACCATTGATAAGGGGCCTAAAAAAAGTGTGGCATTGTAAAAAGTAGCCAGGACCAACATATTTTAGTTTGATATGATCATTCAAAAGAAAAGAAAAGAATTATTATTTTTGAGGGAGTTTGGATGGATATATCGACGGGTTTGCATAATGACAATGAATCCTAGTTACACTATTTTGTCATGACGCTATTGATTTGTAGAATCATCAAAATTATAGGCTTGTGTGCATTGTGCTTATTTGTTCTTTGAGTTCTCTTTATCTTGTCACCTGAGGCTAAAACTAAGTTTGATAAAGTTTTGCAATCAAATAGATATCCTTGAACATGTTTAAATGATTGGGTTATAATTCTCCTGTTTCTAGTTCACACCCCTGCACTCCATTTACCACATGTTTATTTAGACTCATTTGTGCCATATGAATGTGGAATACTTGTTCTGTTTAGTACTTATGCTTCATTGATATATTTTTTCTTATATATGTATGGTATTATTTGCTTTGAGTCTTTGCTTTTACATCTAGTCCATGTATGCTTTTTGTTAAGATATGTATCTATCTTGTTGGGCTTTTCATTGATATCACATGCTTATCTTAAAACATTCTAATTGGTCTCATTTTGATATCTCATAGTAATTGGTATCTATTGTTTCTTGTATGGATTAGTTGTTTTGGTATTCTTGTATCACTACACACCATTTCATAATATACTTGTTTTTCCATTATGCTTATCCCTTGTTTCATTTAGGGGGATAATTGGTTTAATTGGGGAGAAATGGGTTGTTTTATGCATGTTTACCTTTGTCTATTCCTGAACAAAAGGGGGAGAAATGGTATCTACCTCTTTTAATTTGGGGAGATCTAACTTAGGGGGAGACGTCTTTCTTAGGTAGATCATGTTAGATTACGGGGGATAATTTAATTATGCAATTTATATTGTTATATAACCTATGCGTTTGATGGTGTGTTTAAGTGTGCAAGTTTTCATCCATGCGTCAAAGTTTTTAATACAAAGCTTCTTAACTTATGTGTTGGTCAAGCGTCTGTATTTTTATTTTTGGGAGGGATTGTGTCTTTTAGATGAGCTTGATGGCCCATAGGATTTTTATTTTGGTTTTGTCTCGGAATAGCCAAAGGGGGAGATTTGTAAGAACAAATTTCAAATTGAGTCAATTTGTAAGTGTTGGCTTGATTCCGGACAAAACTATTTGAGTCGTAGGATAGAAGTTTGTGACCTTCAAGCCTATGACATTTAGTTAAAGACGTAGCAGCCAAGTCTAAGAAGATCGTATCATTGTCGTGTTTCGTGCCTGATTTTACGTTATCAACTTTCCAAGGTCTCTCATGTATGAATGCATATATTATATGGATATTTGGAATTTTTTATTGGGTGTTAGAATTTTTTTCAGTTTTTTTTGAATTCATACCATCTAAAGATTTTTTTCTCGGGCACCTTTTCGTAGAAAAATCATAACTAATTAAAAAAAATAAAAAAATACGAAATTGGCGGCCACACGTTCGTATCAAAATTTTCTAGATCCATGGCTTAATTTAGAACTTGAATTAATTCTGTATAAGAGAAAATTTAAATACTTGTGTTTGTGTTTTTAAAAGAGAATATTTGTTTTGTTTAATCTCATTTTAATTTTGTAGAAACTAAAAATTTGGGTATTTCGGGAACCATCACCCCTTCTACAAATGTTTTTTGCCAAAATAGGCTTTTTGTAGAATGTTGGTGTAACAAGTACTGTTACAACTTAATTGTAAAGATTTTTAGCAAAATGTTGTAAACTTTAGACAAAATTATTGATACCTCGACTGGTTTCCTCATAAATCATTGAAATTCATCACTAACCAAATATTTATTACGCCCCCTTCTTATGCCACCAAAATATGTTTGGTGGGAAATGAGCTCATCCCTGAGCAACATTTGTAGGTTCATGGGTGTGCCTAACTTAATAGGATTTTTTCGCATGACAAAATGAGTAATGTAATTTATTGAAAGTAAAGGCTGAAATGTAAATGCTAGAATGTAAAGGTTGGAATGTAAATAAACTTACCTTGAATTAAATGAAAGTAAGATTATAATGCTGAAAATTAAAGGATAAATGGTACAAAAAGGTGCTAAAATTTAAAGGACAAAATGTAAAGACATGGGTTTGTTTAACTGCTTGGAGATGTTTTTTGTCTTTCTCATGGGCAGAATTTATAGATGTCTTCAATAACTAACTTTATTTGGCTTCAAGTAACTTTCGGTTTGAATTTTGGCTCTAAGTGACTTTCGACTTGAATTCAAATTAATTCTCTACAATAAAAACACATGCTTGCCTCCAAAAAGCTTTTAATTTGAAACTTCCCACTGCTTCAATAAAAAGTAACCGCTTTAAACCACGCACTACTTCCACTAAAATTTCATGTAGTAACCACCATATAACCGCCACTAACTTTCCATGTCATCTAGTCACGTGTCAAAAAAAAAGTTTACGAGATGAACCTGGTAAAATATGATGTAAACAGTTAGGATAATTAATTAGTTAAAGGGTTAATTACTAATAATTAAATTAAGAGAATAACCGCAATAAATGTCCAACCTCTATAACCAACCACAATCCGTTCAACATGAGCCACAATTTATCCCGTACTCCTTCTAAATTGTCTACTTAATCAATTTCTTTAAGGAATGAAAGGGGATTACACAGTGTCACATATAATTAGTAAATATCTCAATTCCAATAACGTAATTCAATCAAAACTCTCATATGATTTTTCAAGAATATAGCATGGGATAAGCAATAATAAAATATTCTCATGAATAATTAGTCCACAATTTTACACTTTTATGCTTAGAGTTTCATCATTCAAGTACTTAATATCAAGGGTACTACTTATGGAAATAAAGGTACAACTCTACCTAGCATACGCTTTTCAAATCTTAATTATAATTTTAACTATATGTCAATTACTCAATATATATTCCAATTATCGTAGCTACAAGAATAAGTTCGATATCCTGATATGTCCATTTTATATCAAGGGTTTCATATACAATTTCTAACAAGTATTAGTGCTTAATTTATGTAAAAAACATGCGAGGATAATCAGTTTCACCTAATTAATGTCATACACTATGAACCCTATGGGTTACTAACTCGTTTTAATCGTACAATTAAGGTTTAGGTGAAATTTAACATAAGCATATATAAAAGGAGAAGAGTAGAAAACAACTTACCTAAAAATGAATTAAACTTGATTTGAGATGAGAAATGTAGACTTATAAATACTAGGCTGTAAATCCTCTTGAACTCTTCTTGAAAACTTGAGTTAATTTATGATAAATACCTCATTGGATTTAAGATTTAAAATGGGGAATAATGATTTGGGTTTTAGTATGTAATTTGAAACGTAATATGGTTGAGGAATTTAAAAAGGTAGTTGGATTATAGATTGGATAAAAAACAGTGAGTTTTGATGCTTTAAAGACGAGAGAAAAGAAGTCGCGTGAGTAAAAAGAAAATAGGGGTGAAACACCTTTAATTGGAACAAACCCACTATGGCGGCTGCCGCCCCACGTTGGCGGCCCCCAACCCATAAAATCATCACAATCCCTTTTTGTTTTCCGTCCTTAAACAAAAACCTAAAAACCCTAAACTTATTTCTCAAGCAACGCTTTAAAGACCCTTATACCCTAGTGTAGAAGGGTGTTTTCAAGCTTGACCACTTTGTTTTAGGGTGAGGGTCCCTCAAAGACCCCCTTCAGCTTACAGAAAATATGAGGTTGAGAAGGAACCCCCCGGGGTCCCTCGACCCTAAAAAATTCATATTGGTGAAGGAACCCCCAGGGTCCCTCGACCACAGAAAAAAATCAATATTGGAGAAGCAACCCCAAGGTCCCTCAACTGCAGAAAATAAATATTGGAGAAGGAACCCTAGGGTCCCTCGACAGTAGAAATTCATGTTGAGAGTGACCCCCCAGTGTCCCCGCAGAAACTCAAGTCAAGAGGGGACCCCATCTAGGTGGCAGCAGAAGCCCATGTTGAGACCAGGGTCCCTGCAAAATCTCAAGTCGAGAAGGGACCTCACCTAGGTAGCGGTAGAAGCCCATGTCGAGAGAGACTTCCCCCAGGGTCCCTTCAGAAACCCAAGTTGAGAAAAAACCTCACCTAGGTAGCGACAGAAGTCCATGTTGAAAGAAACCCCAAGGTCCCTGCAGAAACTCAAGTTGATAAGGAACCTATCCTAGGTGGCAGCAGAAGCCCATGTTGAGAGGGACTCCCCCCAGCGTCCCTGCAGAAGTTGACATTGAAAAGGAACCCCCTAGGGTTCCTCAACAACATAAAATGATATTTGAGCACGAACCTCCCCACAGGGTTCCTCAACAGCAAAAATGATATTTGAGAAGGAAACCCCTAGGGTTCCTCAATAGTAAAAATTCATATCGGAGGAGGGACCCTCAAGGTCCTCCCCGCTCAGCTCCTAGAAAAACTAAGTTAGGATGACGGGGTGGCTACCATAAGCAACCCCTCATCATGAAAAGTCATTTTTTTAAAAAGAACAAAAGTACTAACACTTATTTTCTTGTACAGGTTGCCTAGTTGAGCAAGCAGGGCTCAAGTACATGTTGTTGGGATCTCTTGGGAGTTTTGGCTTGGCGGCTGAGGGATAAGGTACGTTGAATAAGCTCAACCACTTAGCACTGTAGGATTGAGAGAATACTAATAGGAAGACCCAGAAGCCACTCAATACTACACACACCCCACACTTGATCACAAGTGAAGTGGGCAGCCAAACAACTGGCTGCTCACAAGGAATAAACTCTTTAAAAAAATGACTTTCTCACAAGAGGGGGTCCTCAAGGTCCTTCTCAAGAAAAACAAGGATTTTAGAGGAGAGGGGTCCTTAAGGCCTCCCCTCTCAAGATTTGCAAAAGTTTTGCACCACAAGTTACCGTTTCAAAAGATATTTACCAAATCAGATATTTTTTCTTTATTGGGAGACATATTTGCTTTTTGACTTTGGTTGGCACCAGGTGGCGCCTGCAGGAGGGGACAGGCAGAGTTGCCTGCAGGTAGGGACAAATGGTACATTTCTGACATTGTCCCCCACCAACCCTCTCAATTTTGGCGCCCAAAAGTGCCAACTCAGCCCTAATGGCCAAGTATAAATAGACCTCTGGCCAAGGTCTATTACTCTGCCAAAATCACACCAGACCTAACTAGTATTCTCTCCCTACTCATTATCTTAGTGCTAAGTGACTTGTTCTTTCACTCCTCAACTGACAACCATCATTCTCAGGTGTTTCCCTTGAGAGAATTACTATTTTCGCTGTGAAAGTTCATCTTCTTGTGGGGAGTGAGTTGAAACTTGGGCTCCATTGTTACCAAAAGGAGAAGGTTTCTTAAGAAGTTGCACCAAAAGACCTTGAAGACCTTGCAAATAGTGTCCATCGGAGTGGGTCACGCCTCACCCTTTCAAAATATTCATAGACCCTAGTCTCACTACCCTCTTACATTTGGCGACTCCGCTGGGGAGGTATCCTCACTTCCATCGACAAAGAAGGTTAAAATATTTCTAAGCAACTGGTCTTTGAAGACACTCCAGCTGGTCATAAAGTTCAAAATGACCAGACCACCCAAGAGGAGGTGGTAGTAATCGAAGCTATAGCACCTTCCCCTCAAGAAGGACATGATAGTGCAGCAGCAGGTGCTCTGTTAACAATAGTAACCCCCTCTATAAGGGCAGCCGTTGCAGCACCAGCTACAGTAGAGGCGGCTCCGCCGCGGAAGGTGGTGACGGAACAAATAGTTACAACAGTGAAGATTCTTGCGGGGGAGAGTAGCGGCACCGGAGGTGGCGCCGACAAAAAAAAAGTGGTGGCGAAGTAACCCTCTAGCCAAGAAAGTGGAGGTGGAGGATTTACCCTCAAACGCAACTTAAAGGAGACTCTACTCACTCTAAGGATATAGGTGCTGAAGAAAAAAAATAGAGTATTCATGGACCATGTGTAGACATATTTTATTCTCGATCAACTAAGTAACTGCCTTGCTTTATTACTTGTTGAATATGCTTAGTTCATAAGTCTTGATTTATGTTTTACGAGGCATTTCATTTATATGCCACATGATTTAGTTGGCAAAAAAAATGAGACACATGTTATAATTTCTTGATATGCCCAATGATAAAATTGAAGAACATTCATAATAGTTCTTTATTGGTATAGCTCAATAAAATAATAATAATAATATTAATAATAATATCCATAATTAATTTTATGGATTTTATCCATATGAATGTTGGAAATTTTCAAAATAATGTAGGGTATATAGACAAAGTCGGGAAAATTTAATTCATGTCTGCCCTGTATACATCTTTGATGTCCGTGCTTAATGACAAAGAGTTAACGACAAACACGAGGAACCCTCAAATGAGAAGTACACTAATATCAGACGGGTTCCACGACCCGAGATCAAAAAAGCGCTGCTCGCAATCTGATGTCCATGTGCCAGATATAGTAGGCACCCATGCTCGTCATTTTCACATGACACAAAATAATAATAATAATAATATACACGAGGAATCCCCAGAAGTACACTAATACAAGATGGGCTCCTCGACCCAGGATTAAAAAGCGTTCCTCGCCTTTGAGTCTGTACACTTCGAGTAGTACTCGCAACACATATCTTAGAGAAACTGTAAAAAAATACATATATACACACGAGGAACGACCTGCAACACCGCATCTCAAATCTCATCTCGTATATGGCCTCTCAAACTTAGAATCTTTAACGAAACTAAAGGTGCTTGGAATCAGGCAGGTTCGAGCTTTGATTGCTTAGAATTTTTTTCACGAACTTGAAGTAAGGTTTTTGTCGCTTGATCTCTCAAACCTAGACGAAAAGGCTTTAGAATATAGAACAAAGAAATGAAAAACAAAAGGAACCGGGGTAGAGGAAGCACTATGTCGTGTTTTTTTTAAACTCTACTCCAAAGTTCTTAAGATGGTCCGCCATGTACTTGTATGCTGATACTCAACTGTGGAACTATAGGGTACTCTCACCCGACTTTCCTCTACTTTATTTGTTATAAAAGAAAAGAAAAAGGATGGATGGATATTCAAAAGGAAGGGGCGAGAGGGTTTCTTCACAGATCCAAACAATTTCCTTACCCAAGATGAGGAACCCAACGGATGAGTCTCTTAGACTTTTTATCCTGTGTTTAAAGAATCCCCCAAATGTGTATCTTAAGAAGACAAGGAACCCAAAAAAGACTTAGGTTGCGTTTATTTTTTTATCTGAATCTGAAATCTGAAGACTGAATCTGAAGTCTGAAATCTGAATCTAAAAAATATGTTTGTTTTTATGTCTGAATGTACCTCTAAATGAATGTATTTAGACTGATTCGGACTTCAGACATAAATCTACCTCTTAATCATTAAGAACCAAACATAGCCATCAGCCTCTTAATCACTTAAAAAGATAAACACTTTTTGATACCTCTTAAGCTTGAATTGTTGAGAGGGACTTCCCCCAAGGTCCATGCAGAAACTTAAGTTGAGAAGGAACCTCACCTAGGTGGCAGCAGAAGCCCATGTTGAGAGGGACTCCCTCAGGGTCCCTGCAGAAGTTGACATTGAAAAGGAACCCCCTAGGGTTCCTCAACAGCATAAAATGATATTTGAGCAGGAACCTCCCCCCAGGGTTCCTTAACAGCAAAAATGATATTTGAGAAGGAACCCCCAAGGGTTCCTCAACAGTAGAAATTCATATCGGAGGAGGGACCCTCAAGGTCCTCCCCCCTCAGCTCCCAGAAAAACCAAGTTATGATGACAGGGTGGCTACCATAAGCAACCCCTCATCATGAAAAGTCATTTTTTTAAAAAGAACAAAACTACTAACACTTATTTTCTTGTACAGGTTGCCTAATTGAGCAAGCAGGGCTCAAATATGTGTTATTGGGATCTCTTAGGAGTTTTGGCTTGGCGCCTGAGGGAAAAGGTATGTTGAGAAAGCTCAACCACTTAGCACTATAGGATTGAGAGAATACTAATAGGAAGACCTAGAAGCCACTTAAGACTACACACACCCCACACGTTGTCACAAGTGAAGTGGACAGCCAAAGAGCTGGCTGCTCACAAGGAATAAACTCTTTACAAAAAATTACTTTCTCACAAGAGGGGGCCCTCGAGGTCCTTCTCAAGAAAAATAAGGATTTTAGAGGAGCGGGGTCCTTAAGGCCTCCCCTCTCAAGATTTGCAAAAGTTTTGCACCACAAGTTACCGTTTCAAAGGATATTTACCAAAACAGATATTTTGTCTTCATTGGAAGACATATTTGCTTTTTGACTTTGGTTGGTGCCAGTGGCGCCTGCAGGAGGGGACAAGCAAAGTTGCTTGCAGGTAGGGACACATGGTACATTTCAGACATTGTCCCCCACCAACCCTCTCAATTTTGGGGCCCAAAAGTGCCAACTCAGCCCTAATGCCCAAGTATAAATAGACCTCTGGGAAAAGTAAGAGGATAGAGAATTGAAGTTGCACTGTTACTTTGCCAAAATCACACTAGACCTACCTAGTATTCTCTCCCTACTCATTCTCTTAGTTAAATGTGCCTTGTTCTTTCACTCCTCAACTGGCAACCATCATTCTCAGGTGTTTCCCTTGAGAAAATTACTATTTTGGCGGTGAAAGTTCATCTTCTTGCAGGGAATGAGTTGAAACTTGAGCTCCACATTTACCAAAAGGAGAAGGTTTCTTAAGAAGTTGCACCAGAAGACCTTGCAGGCAGTGTCCATTGGAGTGGGTTACGCCTTACACTTTTAAGATATTCATAGACCCCAGTCTCACTACCCTCTTACATTTGGCGACTTCGCTGCCGAGGTATCCTCACTTCCATGGACAAAGAAGGTTAAAATATTTCTAAGCAGCTGGTCTTTGAAGACACTCCAGCTGGACAAGGAGTTCAAAATGACCAGATCACTCCAGAGGAGGTGGTAGTGACCGGAGCTAGAGTACCTTCCCCTCAAGAAGGACATGATAGTGCAGCAACAGGTGCTCTATCAACAACAACAACAACCTCCTCTAGAGGGTCAGCCGTTGCAGTACCAGCTACAGTTGAGGCGGCTCCACCGTCGAAGGTGGTGCCGGAAAAAATAGTTACACTAGTGACGATTCCCGCGGGGGAGAGTAACGGCACCGGAGGTGGCACCAATAAAAAAAAGTGGTGGCAGAGTAACCTTTTAGCCAAGAAAGTGGAGGTGGAGGATTTACCCTCAAAGGCAACTTAGAGGAGACTCTACTCACTCTAAGGATATAGGTGCTGGAGAAAAAAAATAGAGTATTCAAGGACCATGTGCAGGCATATTTTATTCTCGATCAGCTAAGTAACTACCTTTCTTTATTACTTGTTGAATATGCTCATTTCACAAGTCTTGATTTATGTTTTACTAGGCATTTCATCTATATGCCACATGATTTAGTTTGTAAAAAAAATGAGACGCATGTTATAATTTCTTGAGATGCCCAATGATAAAATTGAAGAACATTCATAATAGTTCTTTATTGGTACAACTCAATAAAAAAAACAAAATAATTTCCATAATTAATTTTATGGATTTTATCCATATGAATGTTGGCAATTTTCAAAATAATGTAGGGTATATAGACAAAGTATGGAAAATTTAATTCATGTCTGCCCTGTATATATCTTTGATGTCCGTGCTTAATGACAAAGAGTTAACGACAAATACGAGGAACCCTCAAACAAGAAGTACACTAATATGAGACGGGTTCCTCGACCCGAGATTAAAAAAGCGTTGCTCGCAATCTGATGTCCATGTGCCTGATATAGCAGGCACTCATGCTCGTCATTTTAACATGACACAAAAAAAATAGGAGGTTTTGGGAAAAGATCCTTATAATGCTTAAAGTGTATAAAAATAGGGCACTCCATATACTTTTATAAATTTAGTCCCTGTACTAAAAACAACATGAAAAATGGTGAAAAATGGTGCCGTTGCCGCGGACCAAAAAAATAAAGGCAATTGTACCACTGGCACTAGATTTATAAATGCTATTGTACCACAGGTACTAGATTTATAAACTTGAAAATCATTGTCCTAAAAATCCAAATATAGGAAGAAACATGAACTTTACCTTAATTCTCTAAAAAAAAAATAATGATAATATACACGAGGAATCCCCATAAGTACCCTTATACCATACGGGTTCCTCGACCCAGGATTAAAGAGTGTTCCTTGCCCTTGAGTCTATACTCGTCTAGTAGTAACACATATCTCAGAGAAACTTTAAATATATATATATATATATATATATATATATATACACACACGAGGAACGACCTGCAACACCGCACCTCGGATCTCAGCTCCTATATAGCCTCTCAAACTTAGAATCTTTAACGAAACTAAAGGTGCTTCGAATGATTGCTCAGAATTTTTTTCACGAACTTGAAGTATAGTTTTTGTCGCTTGATCTCTCAAACCAAGATGAAAAGTCTTTAGAATAAAAAACAAAGAAATTAAAAACAAATGGAACCAGGGTAGAGGAAGCGCTATGTCGTGTTTTTTTTTAAAACTCTACTCCAAAGTTCTCAAGATGGTCCGCCATGTACTTGTATGCTGATACTCAACTCTGGAAACTATAGGGTAGACTCACTCGACTTTCCTCTACTTTATTTGTTATAAAAGAAAAGAAAAAAGGATGGATGGATATTCAAAAGGAAGCGCCGAGAGGATTTCTTCACAGATCCAAACAATTTCCTCACCCAAGACGAGGAACCCAAAGGATGAGTCTCTTAGGCTTTTTATCGTGTGTTTAAAGAATACCCCAAATGTGTATCTTAACAACACGAGGAACCCAAAAAAGTCTTAGGTTGCTTTTGTTTTTTTATATGAATCTGAAATATGAAGATCGAATCAAAAGTCTGAAATCTGAATCTAAAAAATATGTTTGTTTTTATGTCTGAATATACCTCTGAATGAATCTATTTAGGCAGCTTAAAAAAACAAATACTTTTTGATACCTCTTAGTGTCTTCTCGTATTTTATTTCTAAAAGTCAAAAGAAATAGCAGGGGTTTAAAAAGTAAGTTTATGAGGAACCCAAAATGAGGAATAGCTGTGTCCAAATAGTACAAAAAAATATCTTTTTGCATTTTCTTTTTGTAACTATGCGAGGAACCCAAAAAAGACTTAACTTAGTGTCTTCTCGTAATTTATTTCTAAAAGTCAAAAGAAGAGCAGGGGTTTAAAAAGTAAGTTTGCAAGGAACCCAAAACGGGGTGTAGTTGTGTCCAAACAATATAAAAAAATTCTGAGTAGCATAAAAATGCAGTTGAGCTTTACAAAAGGTTGAGGAACTCACTCGAAAGAAAAAATAACTAGAAAGTCTATCATGTTAAATAGTGATAAGAGTCAGATATGGGGTATTGCTCATTTAAAAAAAAATGGGAAAATGTTTAGGGTATTTTGGTTCAAATGTCAAAAAAATGCTGAGGGGGGATCACCCTTCCCTCTAAGTTATCTTTGAATAAAAAAAATTGAAAAATGTTGAGGGGGCTCACCCCCTTTAAGTCATGTTTTGGTTCAAATGTTGAAAAAAAAATGTTGAGGGGGGCTCACCCATCCCTCTAAGTTATGATTGAATAAAATAAATGAAAAATGTTGAGGGGGCTCACCCGCCTCTAAGTTATGTTTTGGTTCAAATGTTGAAGAAAAAAAGCGTCGAGGGGGACTCACCCTTCCCTCTAAGTTATTGCTTGAATCAAAACACATTAAAACAATGTTGAGGGGGCACCCCCCCCCCCCCCCCCCCCCTTTAAGTTATGATTTAAAAAAAAGTCCTAAAAGAATAGGCATAGAACAAGTACCCCGCAGCCCAAGAGGCAACTTCTAAATGTTAACTTGCTCAGCCTACATGCAAGTACCCCGCAGTTAGAGGGAAAGATTCAAAAGTTAACATGCTCAGCTATATGCAAGTACCCCATAGTTATAGGGTCAAGTTCAAAATTTTAACTTGCTAAGCCTATATGCAAGTACCTCGCAGTTAGAGGGGTAGTTTTAAAATTTTAACTTGCTCATACCTCATGTAAGTACCCCCACAGTTAGAGGGGCAGCTTAAAAAATATTAGCTTGCTCAGCCTGTATGCAAGTACCCCACAATTAGAGGGGAAACTTCAAAAAATTTTAAGTTGCTCAGCCTATATGCCAGTACTCTACAATTAGAGGGGAAGTTTAAAATTATTAACTTGCTCAGCCTATATGCAAGTATCCCACAGTTAGAGGGGAAACTTAAATTTTTTTTTAACTTGCTTAGCCTATATGCAAGTACCCCGTAGTTAGAGGGGTAACTTCAGAAATAATAACTTGCCAGCTAGAGGGGTAGTTTCAAAATTTTAACTTGCTCAGTTGTATGAAAGTACCCCACAGTTAGAGGTGTAGCTTCGAAATTTTAACCTGTTCGGCTATATGCAAGTACCCCACAACTAGAGGGGAAGCTTACAAATTTTAACTTGCTCATCTCATATGCAAGTATCCCACAGTTAGAGGGGGCAACCCTAAGATGATAACTTTCTCAGGTAAGTACCCCATAGAAAACGGGCAAGTTCAATCTTGAAGTTCTCACATAAAATAGAGCAACTCAGAGTATTAAGCAAGTGTAAGTATAAATAAATGGTACGATAGTTTAGTACCTCAGGCTCCAAGTGCATAGGAGCGCTCATAGTATTGAGCAACTGCCAAGTATAAATAAAAGGTACGATAGTTTAGTACCTAGGGCTCCAAGGGCATAGGAGTGCTCACAGTCTTGAGCAAGTGTCAAGTATAAATATAAGGCACGATAGCTAATATTGAGAAGTCCTCAAGCCAGACAAATAGTGAAATAGCCTAGAGTGGGAGGATCCACTTAGCGTGGCTCTTCCTGCCCAAGGTTTCAAGTTTGACAGAAAATATCCTAGGGCGAGGGATCCACCTTGAGTGACCCTTCTTCCCAAACTTGATGCTAAAAAAAATGACTCAGGGCGAGGGGTCCACCACGAGTGGAACCCTCTGCCAAGATCAGTAAAAGACATAACTTATGGTAAGGGGGTCCACTTCGAGTTTCCCCTGCCAAGATCAACAAAAATAACAGTTTGAGGTTGAGGGAATCCGCCATAAATGGCCCCTTAGTCAAGATTACAACAAGAAATAGTTTATTCCAAGGAAGTCCACCATGAGTGGCCCCTCAGCCACAACCAAAGGCACGAACAATTTATGGCGAGGGAGTTCACTTCGAGTGATCCCTTTTCCAAAGGCAAATACAAAAGGGAAAACCCAGGGAGAGGGAGTCCAAGATAAGTGACCCATCTGCCAAAGACAAACATGGAAATGAGAGGGTTTACCCTCAATGGCTCTCCCCTCACTACATAAACTGGAAACAAGGTAAAATGAGTTAGGGCGAGGGGAGTCACCTAGAGTGGTCCCTCTGTAAAAAATCGATGCAGAAAAGACAATCATCAAGGATGTGGAAGTCCACTACTAGGGACCCCTCAATCACTCCAAATCGGACAGTGTAATGATGTAAAGGCATGAAACTTTTGCATTCCAAGATTAAGTGATTGTTTCATACAAAAACCTTTGGTCTACCCAACAAAAAGATTTTTCTACTAGGGGACTAATGTAGAGGGGTGTCCAGCTGCTATTTTGGAATAGCCATGGGCGAGAGAGCTCACCTAGAGGGGATCCTACTGCCCAAGTTAGTAAGATAATATTTAGAACAAGGGAACCACCTTGAGTGGACCTATGACAAGGTGTAAAAACTGGACAAGGGGACTCACAGCAAGCAACCCCTCTACCCAAGATAGAAGGCCATAGAAAAGGCCAAGGACGAGGGGCTCACCACGAGCAACCCCTCTGCTCAAGATAGAAGGCCACAGACAACGACAAAGGATGAAGGGCTCACTACGAGCAATCCCTCTAAAAAAATAGAAGGCTAAGTACTAGGGGCTCACTATGAGTGACTCCTCTAAACAAGATAGAAGGGAACATAAAAAGACCAAGGACGAGGGGCTCACCGCGAGTAACCCCCTCTGCCCAAGTTGATCCCAACTGGGAAGTCCACCATAAGTAGCCTCATCTACAAAACTTGGGATGAGGTAACAGAGCATTTAATGACACTAGGGGGAAGGATGAAGAAACCTTAGGGTCCCTCAAAATTTAAAATCGAATTTATGGCTTACAAATCCTTTTGATCTGCCCAACACAAAAGACTTTGCACGAGGGGATAATGTAGAAGGGTGTTTTCAAGCTTGACCACTTTATTTTAGGGTGAGGGTCCCTTAAAGACCCCCTTTCAGCTTCTAGAAAATATGAGGTTGACAAGGAACCCCTCCAGAGTCCCTCGACCCCAAAAAATCCATATTGGTGAAGGAACCCCCAGGGTCCCTCGAACGCAGGAAATTAATATTGGAGAAGGAACCCCAGGATCCCTCGACCGCAGAAAATAAATATTGGAGTAGGTTCCTCAGGGTCCCTTCAGAGTAGAAATTCATATTGAAAGGGACCCCCCAGGGTCCCTGCAGAAACTCAAGTCAAGAGGGGACCCCACCTAGGTGGTGACAGAAGCCCATGTTGAGAGGGACCCCCCAGGGTCCCTACAGAATCTCAAGTCGAGAAGGGACCTCACCTAGGTGGCGGCAAAAGCCCATGTCGAGAGGGACTTCCCCCAGGGTCCCTGAAGAAACCCAAGTTGAGAAGAATCCTCACCTAGGTAGCGACAGAAGCCCATGTTGAGAGGGACTTCCCCCAAGGTTCCTGTGGAAACTTAAGTTGAGAAGGAACCTCACCTAGGTAGTAGCAGAAGCCCATGTTGAGAGGGACTCCCCCCAGGGTCCCTATAGAAGTTGACATTGAAAAGGAACCTTTAGGGTTCCTCAACAACATAAAATGATATTTGAGCAGGAACCTCCCCCCGGGGTTCCTCAATAGCAAAAATGATATTTGAGAAGGACCCCCCTAGGGTTCCTCAACAGTAGCAATTCATATCGGAGGAGGGACCCTCAAGGTCCTCCCCCCTCAGCTCCCAGAAAAAGAAACTTAGGATGAGGAGTGGCTACCATAAGCAACCCCTCATCATGAAAATTCATTCTTTAAAAAGAACAAAAGTACTAACACTTATTTTCTTGTACAGGTTGCCTAGTTGAGCAAGCAGGGATCAAGTACGCGTTGTTGGATCTCTTGGGATTTTTGGCTTGGCAGCTGAGGGACAAGGTATGTTGAGCAATCTCAACCATTTAGCACTATAGGATTGAGAGAATACTAATAGAAAGACCCAGAAGCCACTCAAGACTACACACGCCGCACACTTGGTCACAAGTGAAGTGGGCTACCAAAGAGCTGGCTGCTCACAAGGAATAAACTCTTTACAAAAAATGACTTTCTCATAAGAGGGGGTGCTTAAGGTCCCTCTCAAGAAAAATAAGGATTTTAGAGGAGAGGGGTACTTAGGGCCTCCCCTCTCAAGATTTGCAAAAGTTTTGCACCATAAGTTACTGTTTCAAAGGATATTTATCAAATCAAATATTTTGTCTTAATTGGGAGACATTTGCTTTTTGACTTTGGTTGACGCCAGGTGGCATCTGCAGGTAGGGACAAATGGTACATTTCAGAATTGTCCCCGCCCAACCCTCTCAATTTTGGCGCCCAAAAGTGTCAACTCAGCCCTAATGCCCAAGTATAAATAAACCTCTTGGCAATGTCAAATGATAGAGAATTGAAATTGCACTGCTACTCTGCCAAAATCACACCAGATTTACCTAGTATTCTCTCCCTGTTCATTCTCTTAGTGCTAAGTGCCTTGTTATTTCACTCCTCAACTGATAACCATCATTCTCAGGTGTTTACCTTGAGAAAATTACTATTTTCATTGTGAAAGTTAATGTTCTTGCAGGGAGTGAGTTAAAAATTGAGCTTCATTGTTACCAAAAGGAGAAGGTTTTTTAAGAAGTTGCACCAGAAGACCTTGCAGGCAGTGTCCATTGGAGTGGGTTACGCCTCACCCTTTCCAGATATTCATAGACCCTAGTCTCACTACCCTCTTACACCTAGCCTTAAACCAAAATTCTACATATGTCCAACTTATTAATTAACTTATAGTAATTACCATATTATCCGTAAACTTATACATAATTAAAATTTTAGCCCCAAAACATTATCAATTAAGCGAGTGAGATCTAAAATTCTAAATTAATTTATTTTAACTTCAAATTCACACAAATGAATTTATTACTTAAATTTCAATTTTGTAATTAGTACGAGTTAATATTTAATTAATCAAAACTACTCTAAATTAATTGGTTTTAAATCCTCTTAAAAATATGGGGTATTACATTCTTCCCCTTTGACAAGAAAAAGTCCATCCTTGGAATTAAGAGGATTAAAACACATACTTGCCTCAGGATAGCTGCAGATACTATTGTCTCATTTCATCCTCTTACTCTATAGTGGACTCGTCCTTACTATAATCACCCCAGTGAACAGAAACTAAGGGAATCTCTTAAGACCTCAAAATCTGGACCATACGATCTAAAATATGTACGGGCTCCTAATTATGTGATGGCTTGACCTTTAGTTGAATATTCCCTAATTGAATGTGCTGATAAGAGGTTACACCATGAAAGAACCGACAAAGCATGGAAACGGGGAATATATTATGTACCCAACCCAAATGGTCTTAAAGTGTTTGACGATATGCGATCATCCTACACAATCCATGATTATAAGTGGCCCAATATATCTCAAGGCCAACTTTCCATTATTCCCCAAACGCATCACCCCTTTTATGGGTGACACCTTGAGAAGTACTTGATCACCCACTTGAAACTCAACTTCCTTCATATCTAAGTCTACATAACTCTTTTTCCTAATTTGGGTAGTCTTAATACGCTTCTAAATCATCTTGATCTTGTTCGTAGTGTCCTGAGCAAACTCAGGTCCCAAAAAACTACTCTCACTCGAGTACAACCAATACATTAATGATTTACACGCTTTCCCATATAATGCCTTATACGGTGTCATTCTTATCGAATTCTGATAACTATTTTTGTAGGCAAACTCAATCAGAGGTAAGTGCACTTCCCAACTACCCATGAAATCCAACGCACACGCCCGAAGCATATCCTCTAAAATCTAGTTAACCCACTGTGACTGGACATCTGTTTGAGTATGGTATGATGTACTTAAGTACAACTTAATCCCCATAACCTCTTAAAAATTTCCCTAAAATTGCGATACAAAATTTAGATACATATCTGAGATGATTGATAAGGTACCCCTGCACCCGAATAATCTCGTTCACATATAAATTTGTATATTATTTAATTATGAAGACTGTGCGAATGGGCCAAAAAAATGCACCTTTTGACAAGCGGTCCACTATTACATAAATAGATTTGTGATATCTGGGCATCAAAGGCGATCCTTTGGTGAAAGCTATCTAAATGTTATCCCACTTCCACTCTTAAATGGGCAAGGGCTGAAGTGTACCTGACGATCATTGGTGGTCCACCTTTATCATTTGATGCGTACTATACTGGAACATAAATGTTGAAACATCCCATTTTATCCCCCCAACTAAGCTGTCTCCTCATAGACTGACACATCTTATCCCCATTAGGATTCACTAATTTTTTTTATCCATAGACCTACTACATGATGATCCTACGCAAATCCTCATTTGAAGGCACGACCAACTTTTCCTTGTATCGCAATCCGCCATTCGAACTAACAATGTAAAACGGTACACCAATGGCTAAAATCTTGTCCACTTTCTCCTTGCAGATCACATTATCGGCCTGTGGTTGGAAAAATCGCATAAGGATATCGAGAGTCATAGTGAGCATCCTAGTGAACTCATTGGCCAAATTTCCATTCACCTGAACGGATCCAACATCCGTTAACTAAAGAGTAGATAAATTACCGCTCAATCATCAACCCAAAGCATCTTCGATTACATTTGCCTTGCCCGAGTGATACTGAATCATAAATTGGTAGTCATTGATAAACTTGAACCACCATTGTTGACGGATGTTCAAATTCTTCTACGTGAACAAATACTAAAGATTATTGTGATTACTAAAGATCCTGAACTTCTCGCCCCATAAATAATGTCTCCAAATGTGGGATACTACTTTTGCTATCTCTAAATCATGAGTCATATAATTACCCTCACGGGGCTTTAACTTTCGAGATGCATAGGCAATAGCACAATCTTCCTGCATTATTACCCCACCCAATACTTATAAGGAAGCGTCAATATATATCAAATACTCAACCCTACTCCTAGGTAGAGCCCAAAATGGAGCCAATGTCAACTTCTCCTTAAGAGTGTCGAAGGCATGTTGACACCTCTCACTACAAATAAATTTAATACCCCTCTAAGTCTACTCGGTCTACGGTCCCATTATCTTTAAGAATCCCATAATGAACCTCTGGTAATGATCGACTACCCTAAAAAGCTACTATATAAGTGTCATGGGCTATCCTAAACCCAACATAGCCGATACCTTCTTCAGATCCACCGATAGGCCTGAATCCGAAACTACATGACCTAAAAACTGCACCTCACATCTCTAAAACTCACACTTCTGGAATTGAGTATATAACTTGTGCTCCCGTAAGGTCTGAAGAGAAATCCTCATATGCTCAAAATGCTCCTCCTTAGTCCGTTAATAAATTAAGATGTCATCAATAAGAGGGATGATAAACTATTCTTAATAGGGTCGAAATACCTAGTTCGTTAAATTCATAAACATGGTGGGGGCATTGGTCATCCCAAACGACATAAACCTAGACTCGAAGAAACCATAACGAGTTAAAAAGGTAGTTTTTAATTCGTCATCCTTTCATACCCTCAACTGATGGTAACCCGAATATAAATCTACCTTTAAAAAGAGTAAGGCACCATGTAACTGATTAAATAATTAATTGCTTATTGAAAAATTATACTTGTTCCTCACCGCCACCTTATTCAACTAACAATAATGAACGGACAATTCCTTGTGGTGATGTGACACTCCAAATGAATCCCTATTCAAATAACTGCTTAATCTTTTCTTTCAACTCCCTAATCTTGGAAGGAGCCATTCAATATAGCGTCTTGGCAATTGACTTAGTGACAAGACCTAGGTAGCGACAACATTGCTACCTATTTAAATATGTCCAATAAATTCCTGAGCAATATGTAACAAGTCTAATATAACGACCCTAGGCATAGCTATAATATACATCTCCTGTCTCAGTATCGTGAAAAGAATAATCCGACCCTTAGAATCTATGTGATCCTTATACCTGACCAACTAATCTATACCCAAGATCACATCATAAAAATAGGTATCCAAAACCAATAAATCTTCCATAAAGTGCAATCTACCAATATTTAATTCCATATTAACACGAGTGTCCAAAATACTAGTAGATACACCTAATGGAGTAGCTATCGATAAATCCTTATCGTAAGGTTTAGGAAATAAACCAGAAATCTCCAAAAAGATATATATGAAGGAGTGTATGGATTCGGTGTCAATAATACTCAGGGTAAGGTGATATAATCATAAAATATACCGTCCACCGCCTGGACCTACCCTTGAACCTCCTGATGGAGTTGTTCAATATGATACACCCTACTATACTAAAGTTGGGGATGCTGCTATGCAACTAAGGGTGTGGGAAGTACTTCTATTGATTGTGGTCTCGACATTAGATGTTATTAGGGGTTATACGATTGTTGGGGCCTGAAGCATTATTAGACCTTCCCCCTTGTTGTTGGCCCTGGTGGACCTATCTTTACTACCCCATAGTCTCAATACTCGGGAAAACCCACTATCTATGTCCCTGAACTTCGTATAAAAAATGCACGCCCTCAAGTGGGGTTGTAGGCACCCCTTGTTGTCTTTGCTATTATGGGTCTTACTACTACTGGACCTACCTGGTCTGAGGGGGTCCTTGTAGTTTATGCTTGTACATCTCTCGCTCGGGTCTCAAATACCTCGACTGATGTTGGCCTTAGGGTCCCCGCACTCAATGCCTCTCACCTCTTTAACATAACTTCACCTTAGGTCCACTAAACTGGGCCACTGTCTCTAGGTTCCTCTTTTGGTCCATCTTTTCTTGACAGTATATGAGTACGACATCCACCACTTGAGTATAAATGGTAAAGTCCGCTCCTATAATAACCTACCTTATGGTCCTTGCAATTTCTTTCATAAAATGCCTTATATTACTTTCCTCTGATTCAAAATCATTGGGTACAAAAAATGACAAACTAGTGAACTCTCGCTCATACTTTGCCTGTGTGCGGGATCTCTACTGAAGTAGAAGGAACCCCGTCTTCTTTTGGTCCTGAATTGATTGAGAGAAATACTTGGCATTAAGCTCTGTAATGAACTCCTCATAAGTTAATCTCTCTCTATCTTGAACTGATGTCACACTCTCCTACCACTAGAGTGCATCCCCAATTAATTTGACATTACCCCAAACCTCCTTCTGCATCACTTTGAAGTCTAATAGTCATAAATGTTTCTCGATGTCTTGACACCACTTATGTTCTACTATAGTATCGGTAGAGACTGAGAATGTGGGTGGGTTGTTATTCATGAAGGCTCCCTGAACCTTCACCCATTCCGTTATCGCTGGAGCAGTTGGCTAAGGTTCTACGAGCAGTACCTCGTGTCTACTTACAACCAAACCTGCCTGAACTATCTGGATAATTAACTCAGAAAGCTGCTGGGGGACAAAATGGTACTGTCCCTATGCATCAAGTGCTAGAATGCCTGTTATAAATGGTACTTATGGAGTGGGTACTGCAGGAGCAGCCTGTCCCGCATATGCTCTCACCTTATGTCCTTTCCTCTAAAGAAGGATTTGAAATTCAATATAAAAATCCTATTAGTAATGAAACATAAATAAGAGTATAAGGAAAAGCACACATTAAACAATGCTAGGTATAAGTCTAAGAGAATCTATAACCCTCGAGGAATAATACCATGCTCTGATAACAACCGTGATACCCCGTATATTTTAACACACGGGTTGATCAAGTGTAATTATTAAATTATATTGGTTTTTAAAATAATTGAATACCATTCTTAGCATGAAAGGAATAAATGAAACATGTGACATATATTAATAAGTGATACGACAGTCCTCCAACATAAATCTCATAAAGATGCATCAAAACCCTAATAGAGTGAGAGGGAAAAGACTACAACTAAACATAACTCCCAAAATACATGACAAATACTGAATCTCAAATCATACATGCCAAGTTATGCTATCCAAAATACATGCCAACTGAAAATCTATAAAAAAAAACTCGCTCGATTCAAAAGTAAATAATAGTCTATCAATATGAAGACATACATCGGTCTCAGCAGATGGAAACCTCGAAAGAGAGGAGGATGGAGAATATGTACTAGCTATAATGGAGGAAAATAAGCGAAGTGACCAACTCTAGCATCTCAAGAGTCACCACAAATAAAATGGGTCAAAATCCTGGATAGTCACTAAGCAACACAACTCCGATAAGATATATGTTCAAATGTTAAAATTTTAATTTATATAATTAATAATGAAAACCCAACGTATATCAAGATGCCTCACAATGCATTTAAATATCTCATTTATTCATCAATTAATTATCCTCTCAATTAATTACAACGTAATTGACATGATGTCGTTCTCCTCGGCCATCTCAAGATCATGCGATACGCTGGTATGAAACCGTCACACAACCGTAGCCACTTACTTCACAGTGCCAGCCAAATTATTTCCACCATGCTATATTGTGCTAGATTTCTAACAAACCATATGATGCAATAAAAGTCCATGTCAAAATATAGTATTAAAATATGCCAACATAAGGGTATTACTTCTCGGCACTCACTCTAAAATTCACAGTCATTAATAACATTCCAAGTATCAATTGTAACTTATCTCTTGTTGTTACATTAGTAGTACCCAACTACCCCGCCCCTTGGGTTAATTCAAATAAAGGAGAAAACAAGTGTTATCCCATATCATTAGAGACTAAAGGATGATAGGGTTATCATGGAACCACACATAGAACGAAACATTAACGTAAATGTGTATTGATTAATTAAGGGTTTTAAAGTCATCACTCCCACATGTCTCTAAACTCCATGCACCATAAAAATTGAAATCCAAATAAGGAACTCCACCCCATTACACTTCCTTTTATATAGGGTAGTCATTAGGACTATTAATAAGTTAAAGGGTTTATTATGAAGAATTAAATTAAGAGAATAATCGCCTTAAATATCCGACCTCTATCCAACTATAATCCGTTAAACATAAGCCACAACAACCATAAACCCAACAAGCCAACACAAGCTTACCTCGTACTCTTTCTAAATCATTTACTTGATTAATTATTTTAATGAATGAAAGGGGCTTACATAATTTCTCATGTAATTAGTCCATATCTCGATTTTGATAACATAATTCAGTAAGAAGTCTCATATACCTTTTCAAGAATATAGCATAGGATAAACAATAGTAAAATATTCTCATGAATAGTTAGGCAACAATTCTATATTTTCGTGCTTATAGTTTCATCATTCAAGTACTTAAGATCAAGGATACTACTCATGGAGATAAAGGTACAACTCTAACTAGCATGTAGTTTTGAAATGTTACTTAGACTTTTAACTATATCTCAAATACTAAATATATATATATATATACACACACACACACACACACACAATTAGGCTCTCCAACATACCCAACTAAACATACCTACCAGCATACCTCATTAAAAGACACGGGTCATTAGGTTAATGGATCAGGTAATTAGAGCTGAACGGGTCGGTATATAAGATTAAAAAATAAATAGACACCAAAATATTTGTCACGCTCTCTCTCCTTTGTTACCTATTTGCCCGTCGCATGAAACCGTCCGGCCACTAGAAACCGTCCGACCTTTGATTCCTCCATCATTTCAACAGTTCGGCCATTATTTGTCCATCCGACATTATTTCAACAGTCCGGTCACTTTATAGCCATCGTTTCAACAGTTCGATCACTTTATAGCCATCGCTTCAACAGTTCGATCACTTTATAGCCATCGTTTCATCAAGTATCTGATGCTTCCCATATTTATGCACAAAACATATGTGCAATTTGGTAAACCTTTCTAAGGAGAACATTAATAGCGTTTTAAATGATGAATATGCAGTTCGTTGCCTTTTCATATAAATTAACACTGCAAAATTTTTGACAATGTTTATTAAATAAAGTATTAGATTCAAGGACGATTTTAACAACTCGTTTCCATTTCATATACACTTTATAGAATTTTTGATAATGATTTGTATATGGTGTGTGGGCAAGAGTCATTTGGGACATTTGTACTTGATTTGTGTTTTTGTTACAAAATTCGGGTTAACATCAACAAAATTTAATTCACATAGTTATTTTTCAATTGTACCCACCACATGTTCGATACAATGTCACAGTGGATTTTTATTTGGTGTTTGGGGCAGAATGTACAGTGTATATGTGTGTGTACTATAATTCATATGATGAATTTTGAGTTTGAATTAAAATTTTGGTGTTTGGGTAGAATTTCAATGGTTTGGTGTTTTGACATGTTTCAATAGCATTTGAGTTTGAATTGAAATTTTGGTGTTTGGGCAGAATTTCAATGGTTTGGTGTTTTGACATGTTTCAATAGGATTTTAGTTTGTATTAAAAAATTTGATGGTTGCTGCTTTTTTGTTTAAAACTCAAGTGAGGAACAATGTACTAGTGTTTAATCATTTCATAATATGTGTTAAGGAATTTGGTCCGCGCCAGAGGCACTATTGTGGTTTTAAATTTATTTGACTGATCATATATTTTCTTTTGTAGGATGGGTGAGATAAGTGATGAAATAGATTCACCAACGGTAAATCATGTTGGAACGACAAGTGGTTGGGATTGAGATAACTTGGAATTCGTGAATTTTGGCAATATGGATTTGGTTGGGAATGAATGTGGGAAAGTTGAAGAAAACATTATAGAACCTAGTGTTGTTTATACACCATAAGTAGCATCGGAGAAGATACCCAGTAAGGGTCAAGAATTCCAATGTCTTCAAGACGTTAAAGGTTTTTACAATGCATATGCAAAGGAAGCAGGTTTTAGTGTACGAAAATGGAATGCGAAGAAGAAAAAGGATAGCGAAGAGATTGTAAGAAAGGAGTATGTCTGCTTTAAATAAGGGAGCAGTCAATGCGTGGTCGATGTTGACATGAAAAGGTGCCAAGGATCTGTGAAAGAGGGGTGCAAGTCTAGACTTTTAGTTGTGAAGTCATACTCTGGCTCGTATGTGATTACTATTTTTGTTGAGGGCCATAGTGACCCTTTGTCAACGCCGCAGAAAACACAATTTTTGACGTCTCATTGCACAGTTTTCGCGGCACAAAAGTGTCCGAGTCACCAACTTAGCATGGTAAATGTTCCCCCGCATCAACAATACAACTTTTTGGGGGTGCAAGCGGGTGGGTTTGAAAATACTGGGTTTACACAAAAGGATTTATGTAACCTTGAAAGGGACAAGCGTAATGAGATGAAGGGGTATGACAGAGAGATGCTGCATGAGTATTTAAAGTTGGAAACATAGAGGAACCCATCGTTCAATTTTAGGAACGAGGTAGATGAGGAGAGGAGGATCACACATTATTTTCGGGAAGATTCTACTTCTCGGAGATATTATGGTTTTTATGGCGATGTGTTTGTATTTGATACCACATATAATACCAACCGATATGGATTGATTTTTTCACTATTGATGGGAGTCAATAATCATGGGCAAACAATCATTTTTGCTTGTGCATTCTTAAGTGACGAAATAACCAAATCTTTTTTATGGCTATTTAATCAGTTTTTGGAAGTTATGCCAGGTGATGCTCCCAAGATGATCATTACCGATCAAGACCCAACTATGACAAAAGTAATTACCGAAGCTCTTCCACACACTTTTCACAGATATTGTAGTTGGCATATTTTGATGAAGTTCTCTAAAAATATTGACACCGTTAAATATAGTCTCTATTATAAGGAGTCCTCAAATTGCATTTTGCAATCGGAGGTGGCAGAAGAGTTTGACTCAAAGTGGGTGGATCTCATCGATAGAGATGAATTAAATGAGAATAAACGGTTACAATCCATGTATGAAATCCGTTCAAAGTGGGTCCCTGCTTATGTGAATGGTGTTTTCTCTGTCGACATGTCAAGTATCCAACGAGGGGAAAGCTCACATGCATTCTTCAAGAGGTACGTATCGAAGAACAACTCATTGTTGGAATTTATGATTTAATTTAGCAGGGGTTTAGTTCGCCAACGTCATGATGAGTTGATGTCCGATCACAAAGATTTGAATGGGAGGCCTAAATTGAAATTGTCGCATGATGTCTTACTCCAAATGGTAGATATTTACACCCATGAGGTGTTTTACAAATTTGAAGTTGAGTTATGGGAGAGTTTGAATTACAAAGTCGAGTTTATGAATGATGTTGATATTAATTGTGTTTATAAAGTACATAGGAAGACTCGAGTGGTGGAAATTATTTATAACAAGAACACCAAAATGCCTACATGTAGTTGTAAAAAGTTTGAAAGCTCGGGGATACCTTGTAGGCACGTGCTTGCATACTTTCACAAGATCCTTAACTTTGACAAGTTATCTTTTTAGTTCATAAAGAAAAGATGGACTGAATTAGCAAAATTCGGTGTGGTACGTGATGGTATGGGTGTGGTGGTACATGATGAAAATCCATATATCCTTAAGAGGACTCAATTAATTCAATCTTCTTTGGATTTAGTTGAGAAAGCCCTCATTAGTGAAAAGGTACTAAAGTGTACACCGACCATATGGATAGTGAAAGGGCAATAATTAATGAGATGGTTGGTTTTAGTGGCGGCAACTCTAAACAAATGTGTGGAACAAGTAAACTAGCATCGGGGAGAATGAGTTGCAACAACGTACCCAATTATAACGAGCCCAATCAAGTGCGAGCAAAAGGGTGTGGCAAAAGACTAAAAGGGGGGAAGGAGAGAGCCTTACGAAGGGCGAAAGGAAAAAAGGCGCGACGTTGTCATAGTTGCGGTGAAGTTGGACAAGCACATGATAAACAGAATTGCCCAATGACTATCAAACGGTTTGGCCAAACATTTCTTTATTATTTATATATTTTAGTAGTTCGTATAATTGATGGCATTTCTTTTCATGTAGATCCTCCGTACGTGACGTAGATGAAACTTGAGGAGGAAGCTCAGATGAGTTTAGCTCGTTCAAATAAAGGTTAGTTCTGTCTCTGTAATTGCAGTATTAGTTCTGCATAAAATTTCTTTTCTCTGAAATACATTCCTGTTTGCAATTCCCAAGGTAATTTTATCGAAGATGCTTGAGAGACTCGGATTAATTGGATTTTCGAAGATGGGAACACTTGGAGAAAACACTATGGATTTCAAGAGAATTATTATTTCATTCATTTTTTTATTGTTTGTATTTTAGACTGTAACTCATTTGGAATTGATTGTTGAGCAAATAGGACCTTACATATTATGTATTGTGTTATGTTGATTAGTATTACATAGTTCAATCTCTTGTTATATTGATTGCAGTTCTATAACTTTGCCCACAATCATTGACTTTTAGAAAGTTGAGATCCAATTATTCACTTTGGCTACAATTACAGTTTCTACAACACAGTTTTACTACAACTTTGCAGTTCTATAACTTTTCCCACAATTGTTGACTTTTAAAAAGTTGAGATCCAATTGTTCACTTTGTCCACAATTGCAGTTTCTATAACACGGTTTTACTACAACTTTGCCACAATTGTTGACTTTTCAGAAAGTTGACATCCAACAAAGGGAGAATGAATGACTTGCAATTTTATAACTGTGTGCTGAATTATTTTATCTTCACGGTTTTACTGTAACTTTGGCCACAATTTTTGACTTTCAGAAAGTGAGACTTGCGTTTGTAAGTGTGTAAAAAAAACAGAGTGAATAACGAAGGAGAGAGAGCGAGAGTTTAGTTTCGTTATGTTCCGCTTTTTTTATTTTTTAATAAGGTATGTTGATAGGTATGTTTAGTTGGGTATGTTGGAGAGCCTAACTCTCTCTCTCTCTGTATATATATATATATATATATATATATATATATATATATATATATATATATATATATATATATATATATATATATATATATATATATTCCATTATCACAATTTCAAGCACAAGTTCAAAATCCTAATATGTCCATTTTATATCAAGGGCTTCATATATAATTTCTAACAAGTAATAGGGCTTAATTTCAATATAAAATGTCCGAGGATATCATTTTCGCTTAATTAATATCATACACTAGGAAACCAATAAATCTCGTGGGCATCTAATTTATTTTAATCCACAATTATGACTTAGGTGAAATTAAACATAAGCATATATAAAAGGACAAGAGTAGAAAGCAATTTGCCTAAAAATGAATTAAAATAGCATTTGAGATGAGAAATGTAGACTTGTAAATTCTAGGCTTTAAATCCTTTTCAACCCCTTCTAAAAAACTCTTGAAAACTTGATTTAATTTATGATAAAGACCTCCTTGAATTTATGCTTTGAAATGGCGAATAATGACTAGGATTTTAATTTGTAATTTTAAACGTAATTTGGTTGATGAATTTAAAAATGTAGTTGGAATGGAGAGAAAACAATGAGTTTTGAAGAGAAAATGAGTTACGCATGTAAAAAGAAAACATGGGTTGAAACCCTTTTAATTGGAACCAATATACTATAGTTGCTACCTCGGCCTGCTATAGCGGCTACCACCCCACTAGAGCAGTTCACCAGGCCCGCTATAGTGGTCCCTAACCCAGAAAATCTCCGTAATAGCTTTTTGTTTTCTCTCCTTAAACAAGACCATAAACGTATCTCTTAACTAATGCTCTAAAGACCGTTATACCCCTAACCTTAAACCAAAATTCCCCATATGCCCAAATCATTTATTAAATAAAAAATTACCATATTACCCTTACGCTTTTATAAAATTCAATCTTTAGCCCCCAAACTTTATTAATCAATTGAATGACCTGTAAAATTCAAAGTTAACTTATTTTAAATTCAAATTCACATAAATGACTTTAAAACTCAAGTTTCAATTTCATAAGTAGTTTGAGTTTATATTTAATTAATTAAAATTACTCTAAATTAGCTAGTTATATATCCTCTAGAAAATACATGATATTACATTTTTTCCCTCTAATAAAAATAGTTTCATCCTTTCCTCATTATATGAAGCATCGATCTCTAATAGAATATATCCCAAATTAATGTGTTGTCGTTGGAGGATATTTTGGTAATTTCATTGGATGGAGAAATTCAAATTTCAAAGAGGAGTGGTTGAAACTCTTGTGTGAAATCCCAAGGATTCGACTCTATTTTTCATGGAGTCGACTCTATGTGTAGAAAAACTATTTGAAAACTTCTTATTTTTGAATTTTGGTCAAACAAAATTTACATCCCTAAATGGCCTAAAATATTGGGGTGTGGAGTTTTTTATGGAGTCGACTCCATCTCCGTGGAGTCGCTATGGAGTCAACTCTATGTGGTAATTTTTTTTCCAATTTCTCCAAAATTTAGAGGAAGGTTGAGGATAATTTTAAAAGGAATGTTTGAGGTTGTATTTATTTTTGTTAGATTTATTATCGTATAAAACTAGTATATGGATTTAGGCCTTAGCAAGATTATACCAATAATGAACTATAACAGGTAAAGAGAGAATGATCACATAAATGCTTATCTAAAATGAACAATTAGAGAGATGAGAGAAAAAGAAGGAAATTAGAGTTTACATGGTTCGGCCCAAAGTGGTGCCTACATCCACAAGTATAGTGATGATGGTATTGATTTCAATGTGCAAAAGCTATGAATGTACAATAGTAACAAGCTCTGGTGCTCACTCTAGAAATGGGTAACATAACCGTAGGGAAAATATCTCTTTATCCCCAATAATGAGGGATTGTGTAATATATATAGGCTGTTAGAGGGGAGAAAATATAGTAGGACAGGTGGTGTTCCTTTATAGGTTAGTCAGTTACATTTTTTACATAAAAATGGGAGGATAATCATGAGTTTGTTACACGTACATGGAGAAAGGATATTCTTATATCTCCCTTACGTGTGCATGGTGTGAGTGTCCCCGACGTCATTCATTCACGTGGTACATGCTGTGACTTGATGTTGTTAACTAACAACATTAGTTTACAATGAATTGACAGTGGTGAGGCAGATATAAGGACTGTCTAACCAATCTTATTTATTAATGAGCCAACCTCATTGTTGTGGATGGCCACATTCATTACAGAGCCGATGAGGGCACGTATTGTCTTCTGAGAGGCCCACAAGATATTCCATATTTATGGTATAACAAAAGGCACCAAGACTTTGCTCATGATTAGAACTTATAGAATGTTTTCTAGAGTATTGGAACTTTTGAACAATTTGTAGGCGAATTGAATGAGTGAGGTGTTAAAAGAAGAATGTTATCGACTTCCGGAGTTCTGGTTGTCTTGGAATCTTATTGGTGCACGCTGATCAGATTGACTTACAGTGTTTTACTCAAAAATTAGCTTGGACGCATATCGGGAAGCGTGTTCCTGGGGTAGCATGTGTCAATCCCCAAGCGTCAGGTGCCTTTCCTAGGTGTGACATCATGCATTGTCCTTAATAAAAGTGTAAGAGAAAAAATTTATGGTTGCTTATAGCTTAAGCCTTTTGCTATTTTAGCGTATCCCGTTACAAACTGGAGTTCCAAACCGAACACTGCATTACCTCCATTATTATTCAAATACATGGTAGTTACCGAGCATCGCTTCTCGTTGGATCTGTCACCGACACTTCCATGGAGGTATATGAGTTGTGGCTTTTATTTCTCATACTAATTATATTCTGGGATGCTTATTTTTTAAAATCGAAGATTTTTGATAATACGAATTTTAAAAATAAGAAATTTTTATTTTTTAATCTTGTTCGAATGAGATTGCATTAGAATTTGAACTCCATTGAACGAATGGGAATCCTCTGCCAAGGATTTCACATCTCGTTAGAAGAACGATTGAACGAGAAAGCTGTCTTGTTTGATCGAACATGAATTTCATTAGAACGAAAATCTACTCTCGTTCGAACGTCCTTGTGTTTTCGTTCGAATGAATTTGCCAGCCCGAATTTGTGATTTTTATATAAAACCTATTTTGATGAGTCTTTCTTAAGTATTTTTACGAAAACGAATTCCCAATATTGGAACCAAAAGTTCTCATCTTTGTGTTTCACAAAGCACCTTTTCTTTTCCAAATCATACATCTTATATATTATATGTTAAGTTTGTTTAAACCCAAGTTTCCATACACTTGCATAAACCCTTATAGAGTTCGACTCTACTGCGAACTTGTGGTGCCGAGGCTCTATTACCGAAGAAGAAGGTTGATTGGTGGATACCGAGGGAAGATCGCTTTCTATGGACGGTGATGGATTGTGCCATATTCTATAGAATATTTTAAGACCTCTGCGCGTTATACTTAGTGGTGCTAATTAGTCTGTAAGTCGATTGTGTCTCTCAAACACTTACAGTGCTGAATACTAGGTATTGCCCGAAAGAGATTTTTCCTTATTTTTTCGCATGCTTGGTTTGATTTTATAATTTATTAGTATTTAGTTTGGACTTATCATCGCATGCACACCTAATTGTTAATCACGATAAAAATTGGTTAAAATTTGAATTTGTGCGTGATTAGCCTAAGAGACGAATAAATCCATAGAGTACCCCATCTTTTTTTTCTCAAATTGGTATCGGATCTTGTTGCATCAGTTTTTGTGTGATCCTTTAAAATTTGGGTTTTATAGATAATTTGTATAATAGGCTACCGATTTTTGATGGGTCCAATTATGCATATTGGAATGCTCGAATGAGGTCGGCTTCGAAAACGATTGACGAGCACGTCTAGTTTGTATGTGAAAGAGGGTGGACACCATCCACTATGACCAATGGCGATGTCATTGATCTTAAACCTATCACTTCTTGGACAGAAAAGGAACTAAAATGGAGTCAATTTAACTCAGGCGGTTTTAGTGCTATTTTTGGAGCCGTTACCCCTGACGAATTCCACCGCATTATGAGCACCACGTATAAGGAAGCATGGGATACCCTCCGGGTCACTCACGAAGGTACCAATGCTGTGAAAGATTCTATGCTTCAAAACCTCACCACACAATTTGATACTTTACCATGATAGAGTCTGACTCTTTTGATGAATTATATGCACGATTATGTGATATCGTCAACTCTAGTTTTAATTTGGGTGAGAAAATTTTTGAGACTCGTGTAGTTAAAAGGATTTTGAGATCACTTCCAACCTATTTTATTCCTAAGATTATTGTGCTTAATTCATTGGGTATTTTAGATACGTTTAGGTCAGAAGAACTCGTAAGAGGTCTTCAAACTTATGAGATCGACATATTTTCTGAAATTGTCAAACCCAAGAAAAAGGAAATTACTTTCAAAATTCAATCTAAAAAGAAAGAGGAGGTTTCTTCTAACTCTGAGTATAGTTTTAATCCTGATGATCTTGCCTTTTTTACAAAAAAAATTATCAAACTTAAAAAAGAAAATACTTCCAAAGAAATTAAGGGTTTTGAGAAAGGCAAAAAAATATAAATCGGGAAAGAAAAATTTGAAAAAGAACGAAAAAATTACCCCAAGAAAGCTGAGAAAAGATGTTATCAGTGTGAGGATAAGGGTCAAAAAGCTCACGAGTGCGATACGTGATTAAAGGTATAAGGCAAAGATAAAGATGCCTTTAGTGCCACGCTTAATAATAGCGATGTCGAGGCAGTGGATTCCGAGGACGAATCATCGGATGGATGTAACTTCACTGCATTCATGGCTAGTCATGTTAGTAGATATAGTGCACTTCATAGCTATGAGGAAGTTTCTAAATATGATGACCTCGATAGTGAGTCTAGTCCTTCAGGAAAGAGTGAGGGATATGATGCTTTGAGTGTGGGGGAGAGTGGCCTTTAACGCACCTATACCTAACTTCACTCCCAGTCCTTCAAAATAAAAAATCAAAACAAAGGTTTAATGGTTAGAGTATTATCTTTAGAGAAGGAGTTAAAAGAATCGAGAGAGAATGAGTCTTTGAAGAGAGTTTCTTTAGGAGAGATAGTCATTTTAGTAGATAGGGAAAATGGAGACTTGACCAACAAAGTGTCTAGCTTTATAAGAGATGTTAAAGCATTCGTGAAGACTCTTGAAAATTTTGAATTCCTTGTATACCAACTTAAGAAAGATCTCGAACATGTCTGGGAGGCCAGGGTTACAACACATTGAAGTAGGTTAGATAGATGTTCCTCGGTCTTGCTTTAGGTTTTAGGGAGAGTCAAGGAATGGTTTATAACAATGTATCCACATCCTATACTGCACCGAAACCAGTTTTTAAGTTTGAAGTGAATCCATATGGGCCTCGACCTAACCCACCAAAGTGAGTTTATCCTGAGAAAGTGAACCAAGGTAGACCCAAAAAAGTCTATGTCTGCACCTATTGTAATAGGATAGGTCACCTTAGTAAATTCTTCTATAAGAACTAAATGTATATAAGTTTGGAAGAACTAAATGTACACATACTCCCGCGCACTGCTCTAAAGACTTTACTAGTCTTAGAGACAAAGTTGAGCTCCTAGTCGTGACTTCGCAAAGCTTAATGGACAAATTTCAATGGATTTCTATGCTGTTTCAGAACGCTTCTAATGCTATGACTACAGCCAACAATGACAAGTGTAAAAAAAATGTTACCCCCACTTGGGTGCCTAAGTAGGATGACAATGCCCTTGTTACGCATGTTGACCTCAAGGTTCAAATTACTTCCCAATGGTATTTTGATAATGGGTGCTTTAGGCACATTACTGATGACAAGTCGTGATGATACGAGAAATCGTCCACAAGTCATTCTCATATCAGCAAGTTAAGAGTAAAGTATGTAGTGAACAAGTAAAGCAAGTAAGTAGAGAGAAAATAAGATATAAAGTGGTTCAGCCTCTAAAATAGGCCTACGTCCACTGTGGTACTCCATTCTCATTATATGTGTGGTATTGTACAATATAATCATGCCTAAAGAGGTGTATAAGTATGAGAATAAAAGGAGAGTACATGATGACTGAGGATTTCGGTGTGCCGAAGAGGTAGCTGCGATGTGGATGAGCAATCCCCAAACTGTATGCTGAGGTTGTGGAGAGAGAATCGGTACTTTATAACCTGCCCTGAACGTGTGGAATCGATCCTTTACTTCTAGGTGTAGTCCTCTATTTATAAGCGGTACGTGAGTTGTCACGTGTCCTGAGCACGTGACGTAAGTCCAGAGTCACTGTAGTAGAATGGGATGCGGCCTATAAGGCAAGCTCAAAGTGCCACAACCTTCATGAGGCTAGAGCCACAGGTGTCGTGCCCTGAACATGGTAGGGCCGCGGTCTGTATTTTAAGACATGAGGTGAGTGCCGCGCCCAGTACTTGTAGGGCCGCACACCGAGTTCAGTAGGGCCGTGCCTTACATTGATAAGGGCCGCGGCATGGTACTATATTTGTATTATCAATAAGTCCCCAAGTCGAAGTGCCAAGAGAATTCGATTGGGGCTGCGACTTAGTTACTTTCTGTGCCGCGGTATTTTTCACAGCGACGATTCGTCTTCCGCGCTCTCTTATATAAATTGTTTCTGGCCGTGGACTTCATTATGTTTCCACAACTTTGAGAGTAAATTGAGAGCGAATCTCTATGTCCATCTTTCATCCATTTTTTGGCGACCCTTCGTGACTGTGTGTGGCGGTTCCAAGGTGGTGTGAGGCTGAGCATCGCTGATTTCTTCATTTCCAGGTAATTTTTCCACCAATCTTCGTAAACACTTTACTCGTAGCTCGTACTTCCTCTTTGAACACACAAACACACGAATTTCTTTAATGCTTGGTAGAAAACTAGGGTTTAACTTGAAAAACTTGCTGTCCTTGACCCCTGATCTTCCAAACGTCATGAAAATCATATAGTTGTTCTCACTATTTATAGCCAAACTCTTCGTATTCTGTGAATTTGATCTTAAATCGACTAAACGTTAGCTACATAACTGTTCAAGAGATAGGCCGCGACATGATACACTACAAGAAAACTAATTTTTTCCGGCATTTTTTTCTCGGTATTATTTAAAAATGCAGAGAATTTTCTTTTTACCAGCATTTTTTTACAAGTATTGAAAATTTACAGCATTTATATTGATGTGCCGCATAAATAAAGCTTTTTTTGAATTAATACTAAAATAAATGTGGTATTTTTTAGACATTTTATAACTAATGCCACTAAAAGTAGAAAAAAAAAAGCGCCTCTCTCAAGTTTTTGGCGGGGGATTGTTTTTTTGTTAAAAAAAAATACACACTTTCTCTCTCCCATCACGCTCGTCCGTATCTCCCTCAATCTCTCCCCCGTCACGTTCTCATCTCTCACGTATTAACCTCCATCTCATAAACCTAATCCTTTCCCAACTTGGCTCGGTATCAACCAACCCAATACCCCTCAATCTCGTCTTCTTTTTCCCCTATTAAAATAAGGAAGAGGGAGCGGTGCTATCATCCATTCAGTTTTACCACTGGCTCGGATAATCACTGGGTTTTGATCTTTGAAGCTTAAGGTAAATTGCGTTTTTTTTTATTTCAATGTATGCATCAATGGCTGGTAGATTGTGTTTTTTAAACACAAATTTGCGTTTTTAGTTACTGAGAATCACTGTGTTTTTTTAATCATAAAATGCGTTTTTGATTTTTAAAGATTTAAGCTTTAAGGTAAACTACCAATACGACGATGGATGATAGCTCGTTCAGTGTATGTTGCGGTGATAATAATCAATGGGTTTTAATTTTATTTCAGTGTATGCATAATGGGTTGTTCATGTCACTTTTTTTTCTTTCATTATTTAATAACTTGACAATAAGGTGATAATTTATTTAGTGGATTTATACATTCTGAATTCTATCTTATCAAATTATATCTGAGCTTTGGTAATATATTGTATGGAACTGAACTGAGGCAAGCAGTACTTGGTGGTATATTGCATATTTTTTTAAAAATTTATTTCGGTGTATTTTTTTTATGTTGCATATATTGGGTTTTGATTGGCTTCTCTCTCTCTCTCTTTATATATATATATATATATATATCGTACCTTGCTAAGTTTCAGTCATGAGGCTGCCACCTATATTTTTGGTACATCTGATCCGGATGACCATTCTTCTTGCAGTTGAACTCATTTTGTATAAACGGACATGACGTCGTATCGTAGAGAGGGTAGGATGCGTCAAACATCCAGCTCCCCTAAAATCACAAATATAATAGAAAACTAAAAATTGAATGCACTAAGATTAATACTTTGAGGGAAAAAAATACAAATCTTACCTTGATATTAGCACAGGGGCAAAACTATTGGCTGAGCCTAATTTGGGCGGGTCAAATATGGATTGGACTAAATGTGGGTTGGGCCAAATATGGGTCAGTCTAAATGTGGGTTGGGTCAAATATGGGCAGACCAAATGTGGACTAGGCCAACCCATTTTTATTCTACTAAAGTAAGTATTACAATTCCAGGTATATGTAAAAAAAATCATATTTTACTCACAATTTTTAAAAATGAACTTTATATTTGACTCTTAGCTTTTAAGATTGGGCTCCATATTTGATTTATAGCTTTCAAATATGGGCCCCATATTTGACTCATAACTTTTAAATATGGACCCCTTATTAAACTCATAGTTTTTAAATATGGGCGCCATATTTAAAAGACTGGGCTAATATGGGTTGTTTTATATTTGGGCCACATTTTGCCACTACAACTTGGTATGATGGGGTTAGACTATAGAAAGCACATTCATGTGACACTTGAAAAATCAATAATAGAATTTTTATGTTATGCGTGAGTTTTTTTAATTGTTGTCAACTAATTAAGGTTAAAATATATTGATTGTTAAGTTTTCCCATATTATATGAGTAAATATTGGTAGTTTTCATATTAGGCCATATGCAAGTGATGTTATAATTAAAGTCTTACTATTTATAAATTTACATAGTTTTGAAGGAGCATATTAATTATTTATGGTTTAACATTTTGTTTATTTATTGTATTTTTTTATGAATTTTTCCTAATGAATCTAACAACAATTTTGTGATAGTGTGAGGTAATCAACAATCTTTTCAAATGGATAGCGATAAGAGTTGGATGGAATTGTCAAGAGTTTCTCAACCTTATATTAAAGGAGTTAATGGGTTTTTTGATTTTGCATTTGCCAATAAATATCCTGAGTTAGTGATCAAGTGCCCGTGTAAGAAATGTCGAAATACCATTAGCCATGAAAGAGAAGTTGTTTATGAGCATCTCATCATACATGGGTTTGTTAAGAATTACACTCGGTGGATTTATCACGTAAAAGGTGCTCCAAACACAATGGGAACTAGTGGAGCGAATGAAGTGCATGCCTCGAATACAAGAGATGATATATGTGGACTACTACATTATATATTCGGAAATCGAAGTGAAGAGGGTATGCGATGTAACGACCTGTATGAAGACCAGGATGGGATGGATGAGAATGCATCAGCATTTTTCAAGTTGTTAAAAGATGGGGAGCGTGAGTTGTACCCTGGTTGAAAATCTTTCTCATCACTTTCATTTATTGTTCGTCTCTTTCATATGAAAACACTTTATAAGTGGAGCCACACGTCGTTTACAACATTGCTTCAATTCTTAAAAGAGGCACTTCCGGAGGGTGTGAAGTTGCCAGGTTCATACTCTCAAGTAAGAAAGATAGTTAATGATCTGGGGTTTGATTATCAAAAAATTCATGCATGTCCGAATGATTGTATGTTGTATTGGAAAGAGAACAAAGATCGTGAGGATTGCATAGTATGTCATACATCAAGATGGAAGCAATTTTTGGGTGAGTCTGATGATGAAGAAGCTAGGGGTCGAAAAATTCCCACAAAGGTTGTTAGGTACTTTGCACTGAAACTAAGGCTTCAAAGATTATTTATGTCATTGAAAACATCCTCCCTCATGAGATGGCATGCAGAGGAACGCGATGACGACGGCATATTAAGGCACCCCGCTGATTCTAAAGCATGGAAAACCTTCGATCAACAAAATCCAATTTTTTCCAGTGACTCGCGCAATATTAGGCTCGGACTAGTAGCCGATGGATTCAATCCTTTTAAAACAATGAGAATTTCTCATAGCACGTGGCCCGTTGTTTTGATGATATACAAGTTTCTTCCGTGGCTGTGTATGAAACAACCTTATCTTATACTGCCTACGTTGATTGATGGTCCACGCAGCCCGGGAAATAAAATTGATATTTACTTGCAGCCTCTCATCGACGAGTTGAAGGAATTGTGGAATGATGGCATACTTACTTACGACGCATCGACTGAAAAAATGTTTTGTATGCGTGCAGCCTTAATGTGGACAATTAGTGACTTTCCTGCGTATGAAAACTTGTCAGGTTGGAGTACAAAAGGGAGATTGGCTTGTCCTTATTGCAATAAGAACACTCGTTCACAATGGTTAAAGAATGGGAAGAAATTTTGCTATATGGCCCATCGTCGGTGGTTGGATCACAACCATAAATTCAGAAATGATACCGTTGCTTTTGATGGGAAAGTTGAAAGAGAAGTCAAGCCCACTCAAGTATCCGGGGATGATATCTTGGAGCAATTAGAGGTAATGGAAAGAAATAATGAGAAGAGTCACTCATCGACGACGAAGAAGGGAAAAACGAGTATCGACGGTGAAGGGAATGGTGATAGTTCTCTAAATTGGAAGAAAAAAGCATATTCTTTCAGCTGCCATACTGGAAGGATCACTTGATTCGTCACAATCTTGATGTTATGTATGTAGAGAAAAATGTGTGCGATAACATACTTTGGACATTATTAAATGTTGATGGAAAATCAAAATATAATATAAAGGCTCGTCGAGACCTTGAGAACATGGGTATTCGAAAAGCATTGCACCCTAAAAGCTTGTCAGATAGCAAAGTATATTTACCACCAGCATGCTTCACAATGAGTAAAAGTGATAAAGACATATTTTGTAAGGTTTTAAAGAATATCAAAGTCCCAGATGGTTATGCATCTAATATTTCACGTCGTGTAAACATTAAAGAGCGGAATATTTCTGGACTTAAGAGCCACGATAATCATATCATAATGCAACAACTACTCCCGCTAGCAGTACGAAAATCACTGCCTACGAATGTAGCAAGGTCTTTGATTGAATTATGTAATTTCTATCGGTAGCTCTGTTTAAAGACAATGACCTTCAAAGACTATGAATATTTGCAAGATCGTGTTGCTCTTACACTCTGTCATCTTGAGAAAATCTTCCCCCCAACGTTTTTCGATGTTATGGAGCATTTGACAATCCATTTAGCTGAGGAGGCAATGATTGCTGGACCAGTACAGTTTCGATGGATGTATCCCATCGAGAGGTACGTTTCGTGTATGCATTATATTTGTGTCACCTAAATTAATGCATATGAATACTACTTTAATTTTTTTACAATGACGAACAGGTTTTTATTCACACTAAAAGAATATGTTCGTAACCGAAGTCGTCCAGAAGGTTCAATTGCTGAAGGATACCTAGCAGAGGAATGCATGACATTCTGTGCGAGGTACCTGGGTGATGTTGAGAGTAAGTTAAATCGACCTTTACGAAATGATGAAACCGATGCCAGCTCAAGTTCAATAGGTCGTACATTACGTAAAGGAGTAGCATTTATGCTTGATGACACATCGTTTTTATAAGCACATCGGTACGTGTTATTCGACTCCGCCGCGGTGAAGCCTTTTCGCGAGTAAGATAACATTTGAATGAATTTTAGACTTTATGTAATTAAATATCACTATACGTTATTCAATTTATACATACATGTTTTAGGAAACATATAACAATGCTAAAACGGGAGAGATCTCGTGTAGGACACTATGAAATTAACCGCATTCACAACGAAACGTTTCACAAGTGGTTTGGGGATCATGTAAGTCATCTTTGTATTTATATGATTTCAAGTTTGTGCTATTCAAGTGTGATTGGGTTGATAACCATTCGGGGACGACAAAGGATGATTTTGAGTTCACATTAGTGAACTTCAAACATTCACTATACAAGCATAATCGACTGTCAGATGAACCGTTTATATTAGCATCTTAGGCCAAACAAATTTGGTATGTGCGAGACCCATTTGAAGAAGATTGGCAAGATGTCGTGAAGATGACACCGAGAGATTTGTATGACATGTATGGTAAAGATACTTATGGAGATGACACAATAGATGCAGAAGTTGAGCCGTATAATATCCAGCAACTGGATGACGCTCTAATCAACCATGATGGGGATATTACATGGGTTAGGGCTGGTGTGGAGGGAACGAATGTTGACAACATAGTTGATATAGATGGCGGTGATGATATCCGTGTTGATATTGATGAGGATTGTAGTGATGAGAATATTTTTGAGACAGAGACTTGTGAAGATGCTTCAGAGGCGGACGAGGAAGCTAATGAGAGTGATATAAATAAAAGTGATGAAAATGAGGAGACCAGTGATGATTATGATATTGAAAGTGATGATTATGATAATGACATGGATGAAGATGACAATTGACATGAATTTTTCAGTTATGAATGGTTTTATTTTTAACGATGCTTAGATGTTCACGAAATTTGACATTCTTTAATATTTTAAAAATGGCTAATGACTGAATGCATTTTATTTGTTTCACATCATATGTATGAATGGATAAATAATGATGGAGAGTCAAGTTCTTTTTGTTTTATTTCTGTGTTTATTGATGATTAATGAATGACGACATTTTTTGATGATGATGAGTATTGATTATTGAGTTTGAAATTATTTTCGTAAATGCCCTTTTATTCTTGATGATGATGTTTGATTCTTCTGCTTTCTTGTGCATGAGTATTTTTTTTCTCATTGGTCCTAAGTATCATTAATATTGCCTTAGCAATATGTTCTGCTTAGGAATTACATGCTTTCATGGTTTATAGTTAGCAATAAATTTATTAAATGTCTTCGTCTTTGGCCTAAGATGACCAGATAATTAATTTATATTTGCCCTTAAGCATTATTTAATGGCCATTTTGCACTTACGTCTACTCACGGGTCGTCTCATTATCCCTTTGCCTAATGCTTTGAAGGCAGGCTACACATATCGTAGGCTTCACGTCGATGCAGAAGTTTCTTAAAAATGGGTCTGCTAGTTGTCTAAACTTATTAATCTATACCATCTGTGCATTGGTCCAGTTAAAGTACTATAAAAATGTCAGTAGCACATTTCATCTGTCATGAAGTACATATTTGTTGCATTATGATACCATTCTACGTGGTGCATAGAATGTGTTTTTCCATCTTACTTTGGTGTGATGACATGTGAACTAAGTTTTGATGGAGTGGGATAGTTTAATTTTTTTTTGGAACAAATAGATGCTAGCACCATGCAATTCATCAAGAAGTTATTCAATGACTGGGATTGAGAACTTGTTTTTTTATGGTTAGGTTGTTGACCTCCTGTAATCCATACACATTCTCCATGTGATATCATTTTTCATGATCAATAAGAATGCGGATGCAAAGGGATTGCTAGATGGCCTTATGACACCAGATTATAACATTTCTTTCACATTTTTAAAATTTTTGACTTTTGATGTGAGGGTACCAGTAGGGCCTAATGTTGATATGTTCACTCCCTTCTCAAGTGGAATATAATGGTCTTGCATTCTTTTAGGGGTAATTCAGTAGGTTTAGATATGTACATCTTCTATTGTATTTGGCACTATGCTTAGTTGTCCTGTGATGGCGAATTTATTCTTGCAGCATGGCTTGTTGAGTGCCTTTATTGTGATCATATGCGGATGAATCCTTCCACGGTCTCCTTGTAATTCTACTATTTGGCCTCTTATTTCAAACTTAAAATTCATTTTCTTCAAGTCCAAGCATACAGGCCTGATTTTTCTCCTTGTACTTTCCATTTTATTTGTTTCTAATATGAAATATTATGCCAAGTCGATTAACATTAAGTTTAATTGTACCTCCCTTAACCTGATACAAACTCTATATGATGGGGATTTTTTGCACATTTTCCCTAAACCAATAGATTTTTTCTCCTTGTACTTTCCATTTCATCTGCGCTTTCTGACTCATTCCCCTGTTTCTCTGTTGCAATTTTCACCAGATTTGTATTTGTCTATGTATTTCAGGTGTGCATTTGGGATGACTTAGCCATCGAAAACATGCTTTAATGAATGACATGGATAAAGTAGACTATTTCAGGTGTGCAGTCAGGTGTTACATCTTACTCATTTTGTAACAAGTCACTTTTAAAGTAGACTAAAGGAAGCTTTTGTTGTTGTGTTTGTTTTAAATGTTAAAACAAGTCAGATTTCGTGAATAAACAATGGAAACTCTGGGGAGATTTTCTAAAATTAATAAACATTCCAAATCGATTAACTTGAACATACACGAATTTGGAAATGATAAAAGTTGAGTCTTGTTGATAGTATGTAACACAATTATGGATAACATGTGCTTCTTTTTTTCTTGGAATGGATCGATGTTGGATTTTTCTTGATATCATCGAATTTCGCGGGGCTTGTCGGTTGAATGAGTCGAAGTTTCTTGTGTTTTATTCGGTATTACAGAAAGCACCTGAGGAGAATGAGGGAAAATTAAGAGCTAAAGACTCTTATGGAGTGGTAATTAATGATGATTCTCCCGATGGTAACCAATTGGAATTGACATCCAATCTAAATGAAGGTAATCTTCTGGAATGCTCGTGGGATGTCAAACTCCCCAACCCAAAGAAACCTTCCAAATCTATGCCTGACTTATAGACCTAATCTCTTATGCATTGCTGAACCCAAAACCGAATTCTCTTGTATTACAACTAAATATTGGAACTCTCTAGGTATGAAATTTTTGTCCTAAAATAATAGGGGAAATTTACTTCCCAATATTTGCCCTTTTTATTCTTCCAATAATCGCACCCCCTTAATTACTACCAATGATTCCTAGAATACTACCATCTCATAATCTTTAGATGGCATCTCATTCGTCTTCTCTTTTATTTATGCCTCCACAAATTATGTGAGTAGAAGAACTCTATGGTCTGCATTGGCTCAAATAAAAAATCAATATTCTCTTCCATAGGCTCTTGTGGCAAACTTCAATGCCATTCTTGGAGCTTATGAATCCTCTGGCCATTCCCTTACTCTTAGAATATCTCGTGAGGAATTCCAAAATATGTATGATCTCTATGATTTAATCCACATTGACACTTCTGGTGTTGAATTCATTGGGTGAAAAGTGATAATTCTAGAGTTAAAAGGAGGTTAGATAGAAGTTTATCCAATCATAGTTGGCTTTCTACATGGAACTCTACCTATTGCTCTACTCTTTGTAGAAGCAAATTAGATCATCATCCTCTCTTATTTTCTTCTTATATATCTAATATCTGAGGTCTTAAAACATTCAAATCCATTTCCTCTTGGACTTCTCACCATTTTTTCTTAGAAGTGTTTAAAAAAGAGTGGAATGCTACTTCCATATCTGGCTGTCATATGTATGTTTTGGTCCCAAAGTTACAAGTATTTGAGGAAATCTCTTAGGAATTGGAATATTAATGTCTTTGGTAATATTCATGAGAAAGTCAAATAAGCATCCTGAAACCTTCATGATATTTAAATTGAGATTGATGCCACAGGTCATTATCCAGCTAAAAACTTAAAAGTAACCCTTGCCTAAAAAGAATTTCTTGAAGCTTTACATATGGAGGAAAAATTTTGGAAGGAGAAATCAACAATTAAATGGTTAGCTAAAGGGGGATAAAAATACCTGATGTTTTCATATAATAGTCAAAAGTAGATCCTCTAGAAGTAACATTACTGCCCATCAAATTGGCTCTTCTCTTAACACTGATCCTGATTAGTTGAGGTCTTATGTTGTTGATTATTTTCAGTCTCTTTATTCGGATTCCTCTAGCTTTGGAGATATTAGTCTAATAGACTCAGTGGTTCCTTCTTTGGTAAATATGGAGGAAAATGTCAGTTTAACTGAAATTCCTTCTTTAGAAGAAATCAACTCATAGTTTTCTCTGTGGACAACACTTCAGTTCTGGTCTAGATGGCTTCATTGGTCTTTTCTTCCAACATTGCTTGGATATAGTGCATGAAGATCTCACAAAATACGTGTGAGTTTCTTTAACAAAAGTTGGATTCTTCCTGATTCAATGCCAACCTTATAGTGATTATCCCCAAGTCCTTAGCAGAAACATTCAATCTAAGGTAACTCAAGGTCTTATGACTATTATCTCTTCTCCTAGAGGATTCATTTCTCCTTTTCACCTTATTTATGTTGATAATTTCACGGTTTTCTACAGAGGTGATAATTCTTCTTTAAACTCTATTAATAATGCATTTGTAGAATATGCTTTGTCTTCTGGATAGGCTATAAATAAAGAGAAATTCTTAGTCTTTATTGGCAAAGGAGAATCTTTTAGAAAAGGCACTATTTCTTCTATTCTTGGCATCAAAGAAGGAGGAAATTCATTCAATTATCTTGGAGTTCCCATATTCAGAGGCAAGCCGAAATATATTAATCTCTAATCTATAGCTAATAGAATCAGAACTAAATTGGAAGGTTATCAAGGCAAACTTTTATCATTACCTGGCAGAGCAGAGATTATCAGATCAGTCATTACTCTAATGTTGCTTCACTCGTTCTAAATGTATAAGTTGCCTTCTTATCTATTGAAAAGAATTAATCAATGATCCGAAACTTTTTTATGGTCTGGGAGCATTACTTGCAACAAGATGGTTATACTGTCTCTTGGGGTCTTACTTGCAAAGATAATATGGATGGAGGCCTTAGTATTAAAAACTTTTCAGTTCTTAGTAAGGCCATTCTCCTGAAACAATCTTATAATATTATATCTAAGCCCTCTTCTTGTTCTAATTTCATCCAAGTGATATTTCATCCTCTAAACTGGAAGATCTCATACAAAATTAACTCTGTGTGGCCTGGATTGAAAGAAGCTTATTCTATTATTAAACTCCATTCTCAATGGATTGTGGGAGATAAGAAATCAATTAATTTATGGCAGGACGATTTCTTAGTTAACCAATTATTGAGATGTTGAATTCTAATAATATTGATCCTAATAATCTTAATACTCTTGTTAGCTCTTTCATTTATCAGGGCAAATGGAATATACCATTAGCATTTTCAAGCCTATTCCCATCTTTATTTAATAAAATTTATAATATTCATTTACCCAATCATGCTGCACAAGACACTCTTACAGTGGGTGTCCCCTTCAATTTTGATTTCGCTCTCCTCTGCTTTACTTTCCTCGGTGTTTAGTCAACAAAACTCCTAGGCCGAAAAAAACAATGCCCAAAGTCCCAGCACATATAGATACCCAAAAGACAATAGTCCAATCAATCCTTGTGTCTCGTGACATGATCAGCCACGTAGCTTCCGTGTAAGCAGTAGCCATGAATGAAATAGCCACCAAATATTGTGAAGACCTTGAACGTAAGCAGTAGCCATGAATGAAGAAGTAGCCATGAATGTAAGCAGTAGCCTGTCTATATATCAGATGTGATTCCATTTCTAACTCTGATGTAGGCATTTGCTCTACCATGTGGTTATGCCATTCTTTGTTCGCGACAGGCTTTGCAATTTCCCTTGATCGATTCCCAAATATATCTTGTTCATTTTTAGGATCTTTAGATTATAGTTCTTTGCTTCTTTTGCCACCAACTTTATTGAGATAATAGGACCCAAGGTTTAGTTTAAAAATGGGATTTTTAGAGTTGTCATTTGGTTTTGAGGTCTTGTCATTATATAATGGTGAAATACCCATTAGTATTTAAATATTTAAAGAACAAACCCTAGTTATTTAATAATGTTGTTATTGATGGTTGGTGGGGACAAAACTTTAATAATGGAGTGTGCGGATTAATGGAACAACACTTTAATGTTGTTGAAGATGTTATTGAATTTGGTTGGTTAGATTAATGGAGGCAAATTTGTTGGGTGAAGTGAAGATGAGAAAGGAAGAGTTTGGAGTGTAGTGGTTTTTGTGTTGTAGTTGGGTAAAAAAATATTAATATAGTTGTGGTGGCGCTTAGCAAAAAATCATTTTTTTTAACTTGTGATATTTTGAAGCAATTTATGTGGGGCCGTTAGAAATACCCTAATAATTTCATATCTAATAACTAATTTCATTCCTTCTAAATGGGGAGATTATACCTAGTGTAGAAAATTCATCTCCCGCTCATAGGTATTGTCCCAGGCTTATTCCTACTATGGGGGAGTGCACATCAACAATTATGATTAAAGGCACCCAATTGTCTATGCTCGAAGAGAAAACAAACCATTATTTAACCCCGGGACTAGGTGTTGTGCGAAAGTGTATCAAAAAATAATATTAATGTGACCGTCACCATGAATACTAATATGAAGCACACACAATGTATTTGTAGGAAAATAACACACACGAAGACACATATTTACGCGTAGGGATGTAAATCGGGTTGGGTGAGCCGGACTTGAGGTTACACATATTTACACTTATTTTATTTCATAAAATAAAGTATATAATTATGAAATATATTAAACTAAAACAAGGGAAGTAAGAATGAAAACCTATAAAGACTAATTAAATTTCATACATATAAAATTACTTAACATAAATATGTTATATTTTATAAAATAATTTATTTATTTATATATACAAAGTTCGGGCTTCGGGCCCAATTCGGGCTTGACAAAGCTCAGCTCAAGCTCGGCCAGAAATTCATTCGGGCTTGAACTTTTGGCTCAGTCTCGGCTCGGCTCGGCTCAAACTCAAATAAAGCTCGGCCCGAAAATTGTACAATCCAAATGACCCCATTTAGAAACTCTCACAAGTTCACCCACATTTATTTTCCGGGTGAAAAATTATATATTTTTCAACTTTTTTCTGTTTGATTGTTATTATTTACTATGAAAAATTTGATTTATAGATAAGTAGTTCTATGCGGAATCTCATTTGGGACTCAATGCGTGCAACTCGCTGACTCGTCGACGTCAGACCCGCATTGGCTCGTGTCCGTGCCTAACCCATGGGGTCCAAACACGAGCCAATATGGATGTGACACGTAAGCGAGTCGCACCCATTGAGTCCCAAATGAGAGTCGGACTAAAATTACTGCTTATAGATATAGTCTATCTCGATTGAAGATAAAGCAAAAAGTTAATTTGCCACGGAAATTTTGATTTTCTTTGGGGTGAACCGAAGAAAATTTTGCCCTAAAAACATGGAGAAGGCTAGGTAGCATGGTAAATCTTACCATTCTTTGCCATGGCAAATTTTCGGTATCAAAGCACACTAAAAAGATGGAAAATATGTAATATCCCACAAGATAGTTTATTTTCCATGACAAATATGCCCTGTCAAACAGGCCCGTGGTTACTTATCCACTTTGACCAATCGTCCCAATCATCCACCGTCTTCTACCACTCAAAACTCGAAGGGTTAAAAAGGAATGGAGCAAACAACCATGAACCTACCAGAAACCAGATCGAGAATGTCAAAAATATGTATGAACTAGAATCCATAGTCGCCGAGCCATATACTTGATATGCTAGCAGCAAAACCATCAATTCTAGCCCCTTGGTGAAATGACTTTTCGAGTACATTCTATAGTTTTCTGCAAATTTCTCGTGTCTCACAATGAAACCCCTCCTGATGGCTCGGTATTTGGCTCCTCCATGCAAGATCGTTCGACCGTAATAATGGATCTTTGTCCCTAGTGAAAATGTAAAGAAAACAGATGCGAGTTGAAGTTTCATGATTATAAGGTCACCTAATGCTGTTCTAAACCCTCTCTCCAATCCAATCTCCATAATCATAGGTAAGGCCATCAAAAGACCAAGCTGAACAATCGACTGTGACGCCATTGCAGCCTTGAGAGCATCATCTCCCTTTGACCTTGCGAATTTCACTATTGCCTTCTCCAATCCACTCAATGAAAGGTAGAGTCTTCCGTATAAGAATGCATAAACTGTAAGGACTACTATCTGCACCATATCAAGGTAAAAAGCTTTGCTTTAGCTGGAAACTGAAGATGGACCATTTCACAATAAAATCAGAAATTTATCTTATATATGCTGACTAACCCGAAATTTTTTAGATTTGTGTCTTATAAGTTTCTTTTTGTCTGAAATTCCTACTGAAGCTCTGATAGGATGTGATCATTCAGGTAAATACACATCGCAATTGTGAATCAATCTTAACTCATTCATTTAGATGATTTTAAAATTTATACAGCCCCATATTTACAATTAGTAAACATATTGATATTATGGTAATAAATTCTATAGTGTTTGTCCAGAATGTTGCAAGTGATGCATCTGTCTAGTTTCTTCAAAACAGACTTCAAATTCTGCTGCACAATATTCATTTCCAGAGTCAAAAAGCTTCTGAAAGATTTTCTTTTTCCAGGTTAATGGTGACTGCATTGTATAGAAACTTAATAACAATGAAGATATACCTTCTCAACATCGTTTTGGGAATATGAGTGGTTTAAAGTAAAATATGGTTAGTTGGCCACACCACGAGTATCTTTGATCTTCGATTTCATTATTGCAGGTTGCAATGACATCGCAGCGGCAGAGTAAATCCCTCTTACGGGCACATTCCCGTTCACAGTCTCTCTTGCACTCGCAATCCAATCTCCAACCACCATTTCAGCCGCAATCTCAGCCCAGTTCTCATTCCCTTTCAGATTCTAGCTCGACTGAACGATCAAACTCAAGTGACAGTGAAAGTGATAGTAGCTCGACGGAGAGTGAGCCTTTACATAACCAAGACGACCATTCACATGAAGAAGGTACTCAAAGTTATTTGATTTATATGTGCTTAATTAATTGTGTAGATTGAAGTTAACCTATTTTTTTAATTTTTACGGTTCAGCTTTAGCACAATATGCCACTAAACGTAGAGGTATTGCGAAGTTGGGTGAATTATGGGGTACGGGAAAACGCTTAGAGCTTCACTTCAACGATTTCTATCATCCAGTTGGAGATACCGCAGATAGACTATCTACTCATTTAGGCATTTTAGTTCGTGATGGGAACATATTAACTTTCTTTTGTAAATTTTCGTATAACACAACTCTTATTAGAATACTCTTTGCAATACTGTATGTTACTAATTTAATATTATATCAATGCTGAACAGGTTACCACTGGCTTTCAAAGATTGGCGATGCAAGGACTTATACCCATACAAGGAACATGTTTGGCGAGAGGTGAAGGTAAAATCAAATGATACCATGATTTGTGGCAAATGAATTGAAAATTTGAATTCTTTACAGAGATAATTATGTAAGCTAAAATCATATGTGTAGTAGATGACTTGTTTTTCTATACATTGTAATTATATAGGAGAACACTGATGCCCCTGAAGAATTCAAAAAAATGTGCATGAAGAAGGTTGGAAAGATATGGAATAATTGGAAAGCAGAGGTGAAGAAACATTATCGTGCCTTTAATACCGACGAAGAGAGATTGAAATATTGTCCACCCAGAGTAAAGCTAGAGCAGTGGTCACAACTTGTTAAGTATTGGGGAACTCGTGAGGCAAGGGTATGAATGTAATACTAGCAGTAAAGTTTTATAAATTCAAGTTAAACATATATTTTAAATATATTTTTGTAATAGAGAACGAGTCGAAGAAATCGTCGAACTCGTAAGAAGCAAAGAACACCATATACTTCAGGAAGAAAGAGTCATGCGAATGTTTCTCATAAGGTGTTTTATAAAAATTTTTGATTGTGAATATTATTTTATGTTATCAAACTTATTTATGTAACGACTTACGAGTCATTGGGTTTATGCAGATGGAGGCTGATCAAGGGAAAAAGATTTCGTTGGTTGATGTGTACATCAAAACACACGAGAGGAGCGATGGCTCAGCCATCGATAAGGATTCCGCTGAAGTAATGGCACAAAAATTAGCAGATGAGGATTAAATTAACAATTAAATAAGTTTATTATTTATGAAAGTTAAAATCATGCATGAAATTAATATGTGAAGCATATAAAATTAGCAGTGGGGAGATATTAGGATCTTTATTCTGTTTTGGTTTTGTGAATGAATGATTATAATTTTTGTTTTATATAATAAGAATTGTTTCATTTCAGTCAAAAATGAGGCAAAAAGTAGATCAACTTCCGTCAAATTGTAATGACTCCGTCAGTTGTAAAGATGAGATATTTTATGAAGTCCTGGGACCTGATAAACACAGTCATTGTCGAGCTTATGGGCATGGACCATCTCCAACTGATGTGCATGGAACTATTATGAAGTCCTGGGACCTGATAAACACAGTCATTGTCGAGCTTATGGGCATGGACCATCTCCAACTGATGTGCATGGAACTAAGCGGCCGAAGGTTAATGAAAAAGAGTATGAGCGACTACGATTTGAGATTCGATTTGAATTTCAGGATAAATTTGATCATTTAGAGGCTCAGTTTGAGTTGATACGCACACACATGCTGACTTGCCCTTCCGTTGTATCCAAACAGGTTAATAAGTACACACTTTTATCCTTTGTGCTTAATTATCATGTATATATACATAACTGTATGTTCTAATATTAAATCATGCTACTAACAGGTTCCTCAATCCTCCAATGAGCAAAACGTACCATCATATAGGTCTATTTTGCAACCCGAGCAACAATTAGAAGAAACCAACCAATTTCAACCTGTAGTGGTACCACAATCAAATCACCATTTAGATCCATCTCAACAGGTAAGTAGATAATTACTTTTTAAAATCATAATTTAAGACTTTACGTTTTCATGACTGAAATAATTCATTTTTTGTAGATTGCAAATTCTCAACACTTGGCTGCCCCTGAGACTGCTGCTCGTGTTACTGAACAGACGAATGCTAGTTCAATTCAGGTATGTTACTAATTTAAAGGATTTTAAAGGGCACAATATATCTGTGCTTTCTTGGGGAGTTTATATATATTTGACATTGGGTTGTTGGTTTATTTGGTTGTATATAGTCTTAAAATTTTTGGGATGTCTTAAAAACAAATGAAACTCTGCCGATTTTTTTCTAGAAATATATCGTTGATGACATAATCACCTTGTTTGTAGAAAGAACCATCAAAGAAGAAAAAGAAGCACCATCAACCACAACAAAGGGTCTCAAATAATGCACTTCCTAAAATTGTAGACCTTATTACTTCCGGACTTCCAAAAGTGGTTGTGGCACGTGGATTCATTGTGAGCAAGGACCCATCAACAAACGTAGGGGGTACACCACTTGGTGAAGACTTTTGGGAAGTATATATTGAGAAAATATTTGTAAGAAATGAACCATTGACCAGACCTTATGGAAACAAGTCCACAATTGGAGATGCACATCATTCAACCGTAGCGTGGCATATTGCTAATGTACTAATTTTTAATTTTATTTTTTTAATTAAAATACTAAAGAATAAGTATCAATGACTAACGATTGACTTTTTTTATTTGTAGGTTGAAGAGGATGTTTAACTTTGATGGACAAGGATCGTACATTATAAAAATTTTCGTTTCGCTTCATGTTTTCCCGCTTTTTCTTATTGGACATGCAGTACATTTTATTTTGTGGATGGATAATTGTTTCAAGCTCAATTATGTTTATTTACGATAAATTCTATTGGTTTTAATTTAATGATGTTTTAGTTTGATTACCGCCCTCTTAATTTAATGTTATGGTAGTGTATTTGCACATAAATACGATACTTGTAATAAATGATTTTTTTTAACACTTGTTCCCACTCATATATTGCAAAATAATATCAAAATTTTGTTTAGTGCCGCTATTATCATTCTCGACATTTTTTTAGTGCCGCCAAAAGTGTGTTGAACATTTAATACGTGTTGCAAAAGGTTATTATCAATATTTTTTTAATTCCGCTAAAAATATATTACCAGCATTAATATAAATGCCTAAAAATGCTGCTAACTTTTTGCGGCATTTTTTAAAATACCGTTGTTCTTTTACCACATTGGCCACCACATTTGTGGAAATGCCGCCAAAAGTGCCGCTACCTTTTCGCGGCATTGTTTAAAATGCCGTTGTTCTTTTACCACATTGGCTATTACCGCACTTGTGGAAATGCCGCCAAAAGTGCCGCCAAAAGTGTTACCGGCATTTTTCGTGCTTTTCTCGGCATTTAATTTATGCCGGGAAAAATCAATATTCCTGTAGTGATAGAATTTTAAGAATCTAATCCATTGAACTATTTTGGTCCTTATCTTTGGCATACTGTGGTCCTTATCTCCGTGGCACTTTGATGCATATCCATTTATTCTGTCGCGACGGTGGGGTCTTTTAAAGCTCTGAATTCCCACCCTTGTGTTTTGAAGAGTCTTCAAACGTTCATGAACCAAATACACATCCATGGTAAATAATTGTAATTGCTACTAGAATTTCTTGAATTGATCTTTAGCAATTTTAGAAATGGCCGTGGTCACAGATCTCTAAATCTCTGTGAGCCTATTACCGCGACTGTGTATATTCCCTTGTTGATTTAGGAGGTGGCTGCGACCACTAGGACCAGAGGATGATCCCTTAGGTTCAATTAATAGAGTTGGCAAACATTTACTATCTATATATAATCTTCCCGCGGCTTCTTAAAGTCTTTTCCAAATCATACTGGCTGTGGCGCCTAACTGTGGACTCTGCTTTTCAGGTACTGCTGCAACCATATGAGCTTTGACACAAACGAATTTTTGAGAGGCTTTTGGGCAAAGCACTTTGGAACCTCTCCTCCTGAACTCACTTCTGTACCCCCTCTAAAATCAATAGGGCCTTTCTAACTAAATGATTTCCCCAACTGCATGAAACTAGACTCAGACTCCGCGGACTCTGTGTCTGGGAAAAATTTTCAGTCTGCGTCGATGGAAGAAGAAGCCAATTCAAGTAATCATCCCTTGGGTGCAGGGGATGATGCCTTGGAAGTTAGAGATAACCCAACTGGTACATCTAGGAGGGCTGAGAGACCCTTAGCTGCACTTGATATCCGCAGTGCCATGACCTAAGACTGGGTCGAGCAGGTGACTAAGGCCTTTGAATTTCTAGAAAATTTAATATGCTCGGTGCCTTCCGTGAACCAAAGACCTTGTACGGCTCTGGCTGATGATGGAGTTTTCTTTCCTCTTCATGCCTTTATTTATGGGCTGCGGCTTCCTGTTCCCATCCACTGCCTTTTTCAGATAATGAAACTGGCCCCAGCCCAGTTAGATCCTAATGGTTGGAGAGCCATTCTTGGCGCGGTTGTCCTTTGGGAGAATCTATTCAAAAGGGACATCACTCCCGTGGAGTTCTTTCACTTCTACCGTCTAAAGGAGAACTTAGTGAGGTTCGCTGGGTACTACTACTTCTCAGTCTGCGGCAGGGATGAGACCCTTTACACTGGGAGGCCGACCAGTGTGAAGAACTAGAAGGGGAAGTATTTTTACATCTCCGGAGAAGGCTGGGAGATTCACCCTGAGGAGAACGAGAGGGAAAGGTCGTATAGAATGCCGCGGTAATGGGGGTCTCCATCTAAATTAGGTATTAAGGTTATAGTAGCATCCTTTCTTCATATTTTCATATTAACTTCCACTAACCTTTGGATTGTCTTTTCTGCAGTTCTCGACAGTCTGCATTTGAACAAGCGGCAAGAGAAGAGAGTTGCCGAGGCCGCGGCAGTTCCTGCTGAACATAAAAAGTTCAGCACACTTGTTACATCAGCGACCATATTCGAAGCAGGGTTTTTTCCCAACAAGTACATTCCTCAGGTTATGGGCGCGGAAGGTAATACCCTGACCGTCATGATTTTTATTCCGCGGTCACTTATGCTCCCCTCATTTCAATTCCCAAAATTTGTTGTTGCTTTTTCAGGTGAGGAGGTTGACCGAGAACTGTTGGCCACCCAGCTAGCAGAGATAGATTACGACGCAGTCATCCTAAACAATACTGTGCGGAGCAGGAAGAGGAAAAGGTCCAAAGCCAAGGCACCGGCCGAGGCCCCGACTAATGATTTGGTTATTCCAGCCGCGGACTCAACTCCTGCCATGGATAAAACTGATGTTTCCGCCCATCCAACACCCAAATTTGATGACGATATAGGGGTAAATCTGGCCGCAACAGGTTTGATGTCGGATGATGCTCCCCTCAATACAGGTTCTCCACCGCCACCACCTGTTATTGCAGTAAATGCAAACTTGGCACTCCAACAGTGCCGCGGCACTACTGGTCCTGATGGTTGTTCGTGGCCTCAGTTGAGACAACCTGACCCTAAGTCCTTGTGGGACACTACTGCGAAGGCTGCGCGGAGGATGAAGAGGGCCCTTGATGCCGCGGACCTCGACAGGCTAGTGGGAGAAGACCACGACGACCTGGAGGACTGCGGCCTCCACAGTCTTCTGAGGGTAAGTGCTTTATCTTCGTTTTTCTCTTTTGTTCCAAATACTGCAACTTACTTTTTATTTTTCTAATTTCAGGCCGCGAATGTCATTGTATCCCCAAAAAGGAAGTACGAGGCCATTTACAAATTGAAAGAGGCCGAGAAGAGAGTGCATGCCGTGGATCTTGAGGCTGTACGCCAATAAAGAAGTCATGGCAGCAGTCTCGACGAAGCATGAGGTCGAGACACCCCCGGATGGGAAGACAAGGCGCGAGGAACTCATGGGCGAGGAACCCCGGGTGTCTCTCGCCGCCAATAAAAGAAGTCGCGGCAGCAGTCTTGACGAAACATGAGGTCGAGACACCCCCGGATGGGAAGTCGAGGAGTGAGGAACTCATGGGCAAGGAACCCTGGGTGTCCCTCACCGCCAACAAATAAGTCATGGCAGGAGTCTCAACAAATCATGAGGTTAAGACACCCCCGGATGGGAAGTCGAGGCGCTAGGAACTCATGGGCGAGGAACCCTGGGTGTCCCTCGCCGCCAACAAAAAAGTCATGGCTGTAGTCTCGACGAAGCATGAGGTCGAGACACCCACGGATGGGAAGTCGAGGCACGAGGAACTCATGGGTAAGGAACCCTGCGTGTCCCTCGCCGCCAACCAAGAAGTTGTGGAAGCAGTCTCGATGAAGCATGAGGTCGAGAGACCCGTGGATGGGAAGTCGACGCGCTAGGATCTTATGGGCGAGGAACCCTGGGTGTCCCTCGTCGCCAATAAAAAAGTCATGGCAGCAGTCTCGACGAAGCATGAGGTCGAGACACCCACGGATGGGAAGTCGAGGCGCGAGTAACTCATGGGTGAGAAACCCTGGGTTTCACTCGTCGCCAACAAAGAAGTTGTGGCAGCAGTCTTGATAAAGCATGAGGTCGAGACACCCCCGGATGGGAAGTCAAGGTGCGAGGAACTCATGGGCGAGGAACCCTGGGTGTCCCTCGCCATCAACAAAAGAAGTCGCGGCAGTAGTCTCGACGAAACATGAGGTCGAGACACCCCCGGATGGGAAGTCGGGGAGCGAGGAACTCATGGGTAAGGAACCCTGGGTGTCCCTTACCGCTAAAAAAGAAGTCATGGCAGCAGTCTCGACGAAGCATGAGGTCGAGACACCCCCGGATAGGAAGTCGAGGCGCTAGGAACTCATGGGCGAGGAACCTTGGGTGTCCCTCTCCGCCTACAAAAAAAGTCATGGCTGCAGTCTCGACGAAGCATGAGGTCGAGACACCCACGGATGGGAAGTTGAGGCGCGAGGAACTCACGGGTGAGGAACCCTGGGTGTCCCTCGCCGCCAACTAAGAAGTTGTGGCAACAGTCTCGATGAAGCATGAGGTCGAGAGACCCATGGATGGGAAGTTGACGCGCTAGGAACTTATGGGCGAGGAACCCTGGGTGTCCCTCGCCGCCAACAAAAAAGTCATGGAAGCAGTCTCGACGAAGCATGAGGTCGAGACACCCATGGATGGGAAGTCGAGATGCGAGGAAATCATGGGTGAGAAACCCTGGGTGTCCCTCGCCGCCAACCAAGAAGTTGTGGCAGTAGTCTTGACGAAGCGTGAGGTCGAGAGACCCATAAATGGGAAGTCGACGCGTGAGGAACCCATGGGCAGAGAACCAATACACGAGGAACCCCTAGGCGAGGGACCCTCGCCAGTCACACCCCGGCGAGGAACCCTTAAATAAAGGAGTTCCAAACTTTGAGAAACCTAGATTGGCGCCAGCAGCAGCCTCATACGAGAGATCCTCGCCAGTCACTTCCCTCGATGAGGAATCCATACCAGTCAGTCATAACTCGTCACGACCTTCGATGAGTAACCCACCAGCAGTAGCTCGTACATGGTGGCGGTAGAAAATCCACTTCTCCAAAAGAGATAACGCTGACGAGGAACCCATATGTGAAAAGTCATTCGAGGAACCCTTTGCCATCGGGTGGAACTCGAATGAGGAAACCTTGGGTACAAAATCAGCATGTGAGGAACCTAAAGCCATGAAGAGGTTGGTCGAGGAACCCGAGGTCATAAGACAACTAAGTCAAGAAGCTATTATCGGTAAAGATATGGGGGAGGAACCCGTAAATATTAAAGAAGCAGGTAAGGAGCCCAAAGCCATGAAAAAACTAGTCGAGGAACCCTCAAGCGCAGAACCCATAGGCAAGGAACCCTCACTTGCAATAAATCCCAAATCACTGGACACAAACTCCGTCGTCGAGGGACTCACTGGAAAACGAGGTCCTGACACATTTTTTTGACGAGCTACCCCCAAGTCTGAGGTGGAGCATGAGGAACCTGGGTTAGAAGTCGACGAGGAACTTATAGGTTCCAAACCCTCGACCGAAGAAACTATAGTTTGTAAAGGAACGTGCGAGGAACCCCTGATGGAAAACTCAAATGAGCAATCTCTAATAGACTGTCTCCTCAACGTAAGACTCCCTGCAGTAATTGTTCCAAGCGAGGAACCCCGGGAAGCGAGTAGCTCTCGCGAGGAACCCCCAAAGTTAAGGCCTCATGTGAGGGACCCGTAGTTACAAGAATCACAAATAAGGAGCCTTATGTGGCTGAGACTTCACATGAGGAGCTATCGTAAGAGGAATCCACAACCGAAAAAACGTCTAGCGAGGAACCCTCGCTACGTAGAACAGATGGAGAGGAATCATCACCTATTTCAGTTGGCGCCTCAGAAGTAGTACCTCACGCAAGACGAGGGTAAGAAGTCATTTATACACTCAAGGAACCTTCGGTAATGAAACCAATGGGTGAAGAACCCTTGGCAATGGCCACCTCAAGTGCAAAACCCAATATCACGAGGAAAACCCTCAGATGCCACGGGAGAAGAACCGGTGGAAAAATAAGGCTCTTGCATAATTTTTTATCAGGAACCCCCAGGTCTGGGGCGGAGCTTGAGTAACCCAGATGCGAAGTCTTGATAGGCGAGAAACCCTCAAATCTGAAATCACTAGCAATAGAAATTTGGCATTCGAGGATTAGCGCACGAGGAACCCGCAAGTGGCGAGGAACACTCATTGGCGATAACCGTAGATGAGACGGTCGATGAGGAACCCCCATTGTTGAAAGTGCTGAAGATAGCCCTTTCTAGTTGAAAAAAAAAATGAGGAACCCTCTGTTAGCAGCAATGCTTGCGAGGAACCACCCAGTGACAGAAGCACTAGCAAGGAACACCCAACAGCGGACCCCAATAAATTCAGTTCCAAAAGTGGGACCTCTGAGCGAGGAACCCCCCACCATTACAGGCAGTGGCGAGGGACCTATATAGGTCCTCGCCCCAAAATTCAACCCATCGTCAGCGGACATCCTCACCACTACGACTGAAGAGGTACTAGGCCTGACTCCTGCCAAGTTTCATTTTCTTAAATTTTTTTTTGAATAGCTTGCTCTAATGCATAAAGTCTTTTTTACATAAGGCAATTTTATGAGTAGAAAATGAACACTAGGGATTTTTTAATAACACTAGTGTACATAATTTATCTACCTACATTGTGCGGTGGGTACACCAGATTTATGTGTTCTTTTCTTAAAAGAAGAACCTCTACTAGATTAGAAGAGGGATAGTGATATAAGGAACTTTCCTCATTAAACTTAGGGATATATCCAACCCCAAAGTAAATGTATAGTGAGTAAAGTCCCTACGGACCCGACAGAACCAGCAGGAGGTTATCCTCCTAGTAATAATAAATAAAAAAATTCACTACATTTTTTTATTATTCCATACAGATTTATAGCCTAGAGAACAAGTCCTAACCTCTGTTCTCAAGAAAAATGTAATTCACCAGTTTTAAAAAAAAAGGGAGAAGCGGGTCTACCCCCTCTCTAAAATTGTTATTTTTATAAGACAAAAATGTTCCCAAGAGAAGTTTGGAACAAGGACCCTACAGACCAAGGGAAATTTTCTGTATAAAGAAATAATTATTTCTTTATTTATGATATATGTGAAATTTTATGCAAAGTTTGGGGGAAGGAGAAGGGCTAACCCCATTTCCTAGTTACTCCCTAAGAAATGAATGTGCATAACAAAATACCCCACAGTCACATGGGGTTGCTCTAAAAAAAATATACCCCAAAGTCACACGGGGTTGCGCTAGAAGGTACCCCACAGTCATGTGGGGCTGTGCTAAAAAGTCATAACTTGCTGAGCTTATAAGCAAGTACCTCGCAGTTAGAGGGTTAGCTTCCAAATCTTAACTTGCTCAGATGTATGCAAGTTAGAGGGGACACTTAAATTTTTTTTTTAAGTTGCTCAGTTATATGCAAGTACCCCACAGGCACATGGGACTGCGCTAAATTTTTTAACTTACTCTGCTCATATGCAAGTACCTCGTAATTAGAGGGGTAGCTTCAAAAAGTATTTACTCGCTTAATTATATGCAAGTACCCCACAGTTAGAGGGGAAACTTCAAAAATATAACTTGCTCAGCTCATGTGCAAGTACCCCGCAGTTAGAGGGGTAACTCCAAAATTTAAACTTGCTTAGTTATATGCAAGTACCCCACAGTTAAAGGGGTAACTTCAAAATTTTAATTTTCTCAGTTATATGCAAGAACCCTGCATTTAGAGGGGTAACATCAAAATGATAACTTGCTCAGATTATTAGCAAAGTACCCCACAAACTATGGGGCAATTCCACCTTGAATTTCTCAGAGAAAATAGAGCAACTCACAGTTTTGAGCAAGTGTTAAGTAAAAATATAAGGTACAACAGTTTAGTACCTCATACTCCAAGGGAAACGGAGTTCTCATCATATTGAGCAACTACCAAATATAAATATAAGGTACGACAATTTAGTACCTAAGGCTCCAAGGGCACCGGAGCGCTCAAAGTATTGAGCACTTTCCAAGTATAAATATAAGGTGCAACTGTTTAGCACCTAAGGCTCCAAGGGCACCGGAGCGCTCACAGTCTTGAGCAAGTGTCAAGTATAAACATAAGGTGCTCGAAATGAGAACCTAAGGATCCAAGGGTACCGGAGCGCTCACAGTCTTGAGCAAGTGCCAAGTATAAATATAAAGTGTGCCAGTTGAGAACCTAAGGCTCCAAAGGCACCGGAGCGCTCACAATATTGATCAACTGCCAAGTATATGTATATATACGACAGTTTAGCACCTAAGGCTCCAAGGGCGCTGGAGCGCTCACAGTCTTGAGCAAAGGCCAAGTATAAATATAAGGTACAACAGTTTAGTACCTAAGTCTCCAAGGGAACCGAAGCGCACACAGTATAGAGCAAGTGTCAAGTATAAATATAAGGTACAACTGTTTAGTACCTAAGGATCCAAGGGCACCGGAGCACTCACAGTCTTGAGCAAGTGCCAAGTATAAATATAAGGTGCTTCAGATGAGGACCTAAGGCTCCAAGGGCACCGGAGCGCTCACAGTCTTGAGCAAGTGCCAAGTGTAAATATAAGGTGCGCCAGTTTAGCACCTAAGGCTCCAAGGGAACCAGAGCGCTTACAGTCTTGAGCAACTGCTAAGTATAAATAAAAGGTACGACAGTTTCGTGCCTAAGTCTCTTAGGGCACCAGAGCACAGACAGTCTTGAGCAAGTGCCAAGTATAAATATAAAGTACACCAGTTAAGCACCTAAGGCTCCAAGGGCACCGGAGTGCTCGCAGTCTTGAGCAAATGTCAAGTATAAATATAAGGTGCCAGTTTAGCACCTAAGGCTTAAAGGGCACCGAAGCGCTCACAGTTTTGAGCAACTGCCAAGTATAAATAAAAGGTACGACAGTTTCGTGCACAAGTCTCTCGACATTACAAGACACTTCTGCACGAGGGGGCTAATATTGAGAAGTCCTCAAGCAAGTGAACAAATAATAAAAATAGCTTGGAGTGTGGGGATCCACTTAGAGTGGCTCCATCTTCCCAAGATTGCAAGTTTGACAGAAAATAGCCTAGGACAAGGGGATCCACCTGGAGTGACCCCTCTTCCTAAATTTGATGCTACAAAAAAGAACTCAAGGCGAGGGGCTCACCGCGATCAACCCCTCTACCCAAGATGAAAGGCCACAGAATAAGGCCAAGGGAGAGGGACTCACCGCGAGTAACCCCTTTGCCCAAGATAGAAGGCCACAGAAGAAGGCCAAGGGCGAGGGTCTCACCGCGAGTAACCCCTACGCCCAAGATAGAAGTCTACAAAAGAAGGCCAAGGGCGAGGGGCCCACCACGAGTAACCCCTCCACCCAAGATGAAAGGCCACAGAAGAAGGCCAATGGCAAGGATCTCATCGCGAGTAACCCATCCGCCTAAGATAGAAGGCCACAGAAAAAGGCCAAGGGCAAGGGGCTCACCGCGAGTAACCCCTCTGCCCAAGATAAAAGGCCACAGAAGAAGGCCAAGGGAGAGGGGCTCACCGCGAGTAACCCCTCCGCCCAAGATGAAAGGCCACAAAAGGAGGCCAAGGGGCTCACCGCGATTAACCCTTTTGCCCAAGATGAAAGGCCATAGAAGAAGGCCAAGGGCGAAGGGCTCACCGCGAGTAACCCCTCTGCCCAAGATAGAAGGCCACAGAAGAAGGCCAAGGGCGAGGGGCTCACCGCGAGTAATCCCTCTGCCCAAGATAGAAGGCCACATAAAAAGGTCAAGGGCTAGGGGCCCATCGCGAGTAACCCCTCTGCCCAAGATGAAAGGCCACATAAGAAGGCCAAGGTCGAGGGGCTCATCGCAAGTGACCCCTTTTCCCAAGATAGAGGGCCACAGAAGAAGGCCGAGGGCGAGAGACCCATCGCGAGTAACCCCTCCGTCCAAGATAGAAGGCCACAGAAGAAGGCCAAGGGTGAGGGACTCGTCACGAGCAATCCCTCTGCCTAAGAAAGAAGGCCATAGAAGAAGGCCAAGGGTGAGGGTCTCACCTCGAGTAATCCCTTTGCCCAAGAAAGAAGGCCACAGAAGAAGGCCAAGTGTGAGGGGATCACCGTGAGCAAACCCTCTACACAAGATAGAAGGCCACAGAAAAAAGTCCAAGGACGAGGGGCTCACCATGAGCAACCCCTCTAAACAAAGTGGAAGGCCATAGAAGAAGGCCAAGAACGAGGGGCTCACTGCGAGTAACCCCTCCGCCCAAGTTGATACCCAGATAAGGAGGTCCACTATAAGTGGCCTCATCTACAAAACTTAGGATAAAATGACAGGACATTTAATGACCCTAAAGGGAATGGTGAAGGAACCCTAGGGTCCCTCAAAATAAAAAAAATAAATTTATGGCGTACAAAGCCTTTTAGTCTACCAAACACAAAAGACTTTTCACGAGGGGCTAATGTAGAAGGGTGTTTCAAGATTCACCACTATATTTGTGGGTGAGGGTCCCTCAAAGACCCCTCCCTTCAGCTTACAGAAAATATGAGGTTGAGGGACCCACCAAGTTCCCTCCACCGCAGAAGTGCCATATTGGAGAAGGACCCCCCAGGGTCCCTCCACCGCAGAAACTCATAATGAGAAGGAACCCGCCATGGTCCCGACAAAAACTCTTATTGAGGAGGAACCACCTCAGGGTCCCGACAGAAACTCATATTGAGCAGGAACCCCCCAGGGTCCCGGTAGAAACTCATATTGAGGAGGAACCACCCTAGGGTCCCGATAGAAACTCATATTGAGCAAGACCCCCCAGGGTCCCGGCAGGAACTCATATTGAGCAGGAACCCCCAGGGTCCCGACAGAAACTCATAGTGAGAAGGAACCAACCAAGGGTCCCGATAGAAACTCAACAGAAACTCATATTGAGCAGGAACCCCCAGGGTCCCGACAGAAACTCATATTGAGAAGAAACCCACCCAAGGTCCCAGCAGAAACTCATATTGAGCAGGAACCCCCCAGGGTCCTGACGGAAACTCATATTGAGGAGGAACCACCCCAGGGTCCTGGCAGAAACTCATATTGAGCAGCAACCCCCAGGGTCCCAGCAGAAACTCATATTGAGAAGGAACCACCCCAGGGTCCCAGCAGAAACTCATATTGAGAAGGAACCCCCTAGGGTCCCGGCAGAAACTCATATTGAGAAGGAACCCCACCTATGGTCTCGATAAAAACCCATATTGAGAAGGAACCACCCAAGGTCCTGACAGAAACTCATATTGAGAAGGAACCCCCAGGTCCCGGAAGAAACTTTTATTGAGAAAGAACCCCACCCAGGGTCCCAGTAGAAATCCATTTGAGAAGGTCCACCGCAAGGGTCACTGCAAAAACTCAAGTCGAGAAGGGCCACTACAAGAGTCACTGCAGAGGTCCAAGTTGAGAAGGGCCACCGCAAAGGTCATTGCAGAAATAACATTTGAGAAGTGCCCCGCAAGGTCCACTGCAAAAGTCCAAGTTCAGAATGGCTACTGCAAGGGTCACCGCAGAAATGACATTTGAGAAGGGTCACCCTAAGGGTCACTGCAGAAACTCAAGTCGAGAAGGGCCACTGTAAGGGTCACTGCAGAAGTCCAAGTTGAGAAGTGCCACCGCAAGCGTCACTGCAAAAACTCAAGTGGAGAAGAGCCACTGCAAGGGTCACCGCAGAAGTCCAAGTTGAGAAGGACCACCGCAAGGGTCCCGACAGAAACTCAAGTTGAGAAGAGTCACCGCAAGGGTCCCTGCAGAAGCCCAAGATTCAGAGGGACTCCGCAAGGGTCCCTGTAAAAATGACATTTGAGAAGTTCCCCGCAAGGGCCACTGCAGAAGTCCAAGTTCAGAAGGGCCACCGCAGAAATGACATTTGAGAAGGGCCACCGCAAGGGTCACTGCAGAAACTCAAGTCGAGAAGGGCCACTGCAAGGGTCACCGCAGAACTCCAAGTTGAGAAGGATCAGCGCAAGGGTCCCAGTAGAAACTCAAGTTGAGAAGAGTTATCGCAAGGGTCCCTGTAGAAGCCTAAGATTGAGTGGGACTCCACAAGGGTCCCCGTAGAAATGACATTTGAGAAGAGGGACCCATAAGGTCCTTCCCCCCTCAGCTCCCAGAAAAATTTAGGACGACGGGGTGCCTACCATAAGCAACCCCTCATCACGAAAAAGAATAGAAGTACTAACACTTATTTTCTTGTACAGGTTGCCTAGTTGAGCAAGCAGGGCTCAAGTAGGCCAGTTGGGGATCTCTTGGGAGTTTTGGTTTGGCGGCTGAGGGACAAGGTATGTTGAGCAAGCTCAACCACTTAGCACTATAGGATTGAGAGAATACTAGTAGGAAGACCCAGAAGTCACTCAAGACTACACACACTTCACACTTAGTCACAAGTGAAGTGAGCAGCCAAAAGTCTGGCTACTCACAAGAAAAGAATTGTTTATAAAATGATTTTAAAGGAGAGGGTCCTCTAAACCCTTCTCAAGAAAAATAATTTTAGAAGGGGGTCCTCAAGACCCCCCTCAAGCTTACAAAGATTTTAGAGGAGGTGGTCCTCGAGACCCCCCCTCAAGTTTACAAAGTTTGTACCAAAAGTTACCGTTTCAAAAGATATTTAGCAAATCAGATATTTTGTCTCTATTAGAAGACATGTTTGCTTTTGAACTTTGGTTGACACTAGGGGGCATCTGCCAGAGGGGACATGCAGAGCTCCCTGCAGGTAGGGATAAATAGTACATTGTAAACTTTGTCCCTCACCAACCCTCTAAGTTTTGGCGCTAAAAGTGCCAATCCAGCCTTAGTGCCCAAGTATAAATAGGACCCCTGGGCAAGGTCATGAAAAAAAAACTCAATAACAAAGTCACTCTGTCAAAATCACACCAGAACCTCTCTAGTATTCTCTCCCTGCTCTCTCTAAGTGCTAAGTGCCTTGTTCTTTCATTCCCCACTGACAACCATTACTCTCAGGAGCTCCTCTTGAGAAAATTACTATTATTGTTATGAAAGTTCATCTTCTTGCAGGGAGGGAGTTCTAGCTTGAGCTCCATTTTTACCAAAAGGAGAAGGTCTCATCAGAAGTTTCTCCAGAAGTTCTTGAGAACCTTGCAGACAGCGTCCATTGGAGTGGGTCACGCCTCACCCTTTCCAGATATTCATAGACCCCAGTCTCACTACCCTCCTACAACATCATTTGAGGCTGGGAAATAGTCTTCTGCTGCGGCTCTTAAGGTGGCCCAAATGGACCTGACTTCTGCCACCAATAAGAGGGAAGAGGCAGAGGAAAACTTCAAACAGGCCGCAGAATCCCTCAAGGACTCCCAGGCTCAGACCGCAGAAGCTGCACAGGCCGCGGAAATTTCGAATCATAAGCTCATACTTCTATAAAGAAATACGAAGAGATGGAGGCCAAGTCTGCTCAAGAATCCCTAGACCATACCGCGGCTATAAAAAAGATGGAGGCTAATCACGACGATCCTCTTCAACTGGCCATATACCATACCGTGGAGTCATTCAAGGGATCGAAGGACTTTTTCCTTATCAATAATAGGGCCTACCTCCGCGGATACCAGGAGCTAAGGCACAAGATTATAAAGAACTTCCCCGAGGCCAAGGAGAAGGTTCTGGCTTAGAAACTGAGTGATGCTCAACACCAAGACTGCATTGCCGAGCTCAAAGACGCGTCTGAAGATAAAGATAGACTGAGAACGAAAGCAGAGGCAGCGGTCGCGGAGGAAGGGACTGAAACAGCCGCGGATGGGGAGGAAGCTGATGAGCATGATTATGTTGCTTCCTGAGTTTTTCATTTTTGATCATTGATAGAGGGCTGCGTCCCTTTTGTTAATTTTACTTTTATAGTGGCTGCGGCCCATATGCTTGTAATCTTTAACTGATAATATCAAGGCGGCCACCTTTTAAACATTAATTATATTATCTTCTCTCTCTTGTATCTTTTGCATCTTCTTTTTGCTCGTTTCAATGATTAATTGAATATTTTCTGCATGCCTCTCATGACTTGAATACAACTGCCTTTTATGAACTTGTAGAAATACGTTCGCGACACTATAACATATTTTTTTAATAACCGCTGACTGAACTGCCCCGACACCCTCGAGTAATGGCAATGAACCTCCACAATTAATTATTAGAGGCTCCGTGGAAGTGCTGCCTCTTGAATAAGGCCACGATAGTTCCTGCCGAACATAAATAGTTCCTTTGAATAAGGCCGCGGAACCTTCAATTGTTTGAAAACCATCTTCTGCAGTTTTGTTTGTTTTCATCCCATGACCAAAATGGAACATATAGAGTAGGCTGGCTTTTCCCACGGCTACCCCTTTAGTCGCTTTAACTGTCTCAAGATTTTTGAAAACTGCTTTTAACGGTTACTGCACTCTCTACCCATGGTTGCTTGACGGTCGCTTTTATTGCTTTTCACGACGTATGCCCTTCATCTTCATTAGCACCGACCTTCTATATGCAAGTGGGATATTATCAAGCCTTCCTAGGCTGGGTTATGTTATTAAGCCACCCACAGCTAACATATAGGATATTTTCAAGCCTCCTCAAGCTGGGTTATGTTATTAAGCCACCCACAACTAACATATAGGATATTTTCAAGCCTCCTCAGGCTGGGTTATGTTATTAAGCCACCCACAGCTAACATATAGGATATTTTTAAGCCTTCTCAGGATGGGTTATATTATTAATCCACCCACAGTTATAGATATATTTAATGCCATCTCTGGCTAGATATTACTAGTCTCTCGACTTAATGACGCATCCCGAAAGCTAAGAGCGGGCATTAGAATCCCTTATGAGAGGTGTTGCAGTTCAATCTTGTATAACTGCTTCCAATATTTGCCATTGCGCCTCATGATTATATCATCAACTTTCGAACAATCTGGCATCCTTTCGGGCATTGTGTCCCCTTCAGATACTATCATTCCCGATATAATCATATTGTCTCAGATCGGGATCTGTTTAAGACAAAAATGATCTTTGTAAGATGACATTTTATGAGAATGAGAATCAAAATATGACACTATAACAGTGCACCTGATTTTATAACTATTCATATATATGACTTTGTAATGATAACACAATGTTTAATTTAAAACAGCATAAGAGGAGTTGCTATTGTAAGGTAGAGACAGATGAAATATAAGACATAAGCATGAAAAATAAGCATACGGCATGTGAGATAAGGCTGCATCCCCTAAGAATCTTTGAGGAACCTCCGTACCATCCCTTGCCCGATCAACCTTTTCAATTTCGTCCTTGAGAGCATAACATTGCTCAGTGTCATGGCCATGGTCCTGATGGAAACTGCACCAAGTAGATTTGTTCCTCTTGTTGGGTGGAGCACTCAGCTTTTTTGGAAACCTCAACATCTTGTCTTCTTTGATGAACCCTAAGACCTCTTCAATTGGGAAGGCCAACAGAGTGTAGGGCCCAGATTTCTTTTCTGCCTTCTCCACTCTCCTTTTTTACCTCCTGCTGACTGCTTCCGCGGCCGGATCCTCTTTAACTGCCACAGCATCAAAAGATGCTGAAGCTATGATCTTGGGTGCTACGCCCCCATTGGGAGATGCCACGGCCTCGAGCATTAGCACCCTCTGAGTCAGGTAGTTGACCTGGGTTTGGAGTGAGGCATGACTATCGTAGAGGTGGTTGAGCTGGTTGTACAACTGCATAATCTCATCTTTGATTTCTGTGCTCTGGCTGGACTCTCCTTCCATTTTTGCTTTTGTTAGTCTTTAAAAAGTATATGTATAATCTGGGATAAAACTAGTAAAAGTGAGTAATCACAGATACTAAGTAGTAAATGAGGATGCAGTGTTGTACTGCTGCACTGTTGAAGGGTGCCGCAACCAGTATAACACCTGGGTGCACTGTCGTGGCCTTTGTCTTACATTCACCAAGGTTGAGCTAGAGACCTCCCGAGTCCATTCCTTGATGTTTTGAAGGTTCAGTAACACGATTGAACTAGTACATGACGCGGTATAAAGGTATTTAAACTACCTGTCGCATCCCGTGCTAGGCAGTGGAAGAGCAATCCCAAATCGAAACTCAGAAGCTGAGTTTTTCTCTCTAAACACGGGGAGAGCATGCCTACTAGGGTCTATCTATGAGGGAATGACCCCTCGGTGCACATAATGTCATGATTCTAACGATAAAACCCTAGATCATAGGCAAAGAACAATGAAGAAAAGGGGTAAACATAATTCTTCCCTAACCATTCATCTTTTCAGGGGTAAAGCCCATCATGCTTTTCAGCACTATCTAGATGAAATGATATCACAGGGGTATGTAAGTTAGATCCAAGGTCATAAAAGAGAGACCAGAACAGATCTGAATATACAAATTACCCATTTAAGGGTGTGGATCTAAAATAGAGCTCACTAACCTTAATCTACTCGTGAGACAATGATCTAAAGGATCCCCACGAATAAAATAAGGTGTTAAAGAACTCGAAATATAGAGAAGAAAGGTTAAAATATCTTTACTTCTCACAGACGACGCCAAATTGATGATACGAGAAATCGTCCACAAGTCGTTCTTATATCAGCAAGTCAAGAGTAAAGTATGTAGCGAACAAGTAAAGCAATTAAGTAGAGAGAAAATAAGATATAGAGTGGTTCAGCCTCTAAAATAGGCCTACGTCCACGGTGGTACTCCATTCTCATTATATGTGTGATATTGTACAATATAATTATGTCTAAAGAGGCGTACAAGTATGAGAATAAAAGGAGAGTACATGATGACTGAGGATTCCGGTGTGCCGGAGAGGTAGCTGCGATGTGGATGAGTAATCCCCAAACTGTATGCTGAGGTTGTGTAGAGAGAATTGGTACTTTAGAACCTACCCCGGGCATGTGGAATCGATCCTTTACTTCCAGGTGTAGTCCTCTATTTATAATAGGTACGTGAGTTATCACGTGTCCTGAGCACGTAACGTAAGTCTGGAGTCGCTGTAGTAGAATGGGATGCGTCCTATAAGGCAAGCTCAAAGTGCCACAACCTTCATGAGGCTAGAGCCACAGGTGCCGCACCCTACACATGGTAGGGCCGCGGTCTGTATTTTAAGACATGAGGTGAGTGCCGCGCCCAGTACTTGCAGGGCCGCACATCGAGTTCAGTAGGGCCGCGCCTTACGTTGATAAGGGCCGCGACATGGTGCTATATTTGTATTATCAAGTCGTATTTTACCGACCTTATGGATTATAAGGAAGGCAAAGTCACCTTTGGAGATGGGAGTAGGTCTAGTATTTTAGGACATGCTTGTGTTGAGATACCCAAATTTCCTAAACTAGACAATCTATTATATATCGAAGGGTCGAAAGCGAACTTGATTAGCGTAATCCAACTTTGCAATGCAAATTTTACGATAAGTTTGACTGGGCGGAGTGTAATGTATATGATTAATCCAGTTATCTTTTACTTCAAGGATTGATGACCAATGATAATTGCTATGGGATTATTCCCATATCATCCTTTGTTTATAATAATGCCACGGTCTCTTTTATGGACCTTTGGCATCATTGACTAAGTTATGTGAACCTTAAAGATCTTGAGAGATTAGTGAAAAAGGAATTAGTTCATGGCTTACCGTCACTTGGGAAACCAACTTCCTCAATTTTTGGACCTTTCCAACAAGGAAAATAAATTCAAAGTCCCCATCAAAAGTTGAATACCATTACAAATTCTGGTATGTTAGAGTTAGTACATATGGATTTTATGGTACTTGCTCGTATGGAGAGCTTAGGTGGTAAGTGATACATTCTCTTAATGGTCGATGACTTTTTGAGATACTCTATTATGGGTTTTCTTAGAGAAAATTCAGATGCGATTGAGTTCCTAACAATTAAGTGTCGTGTCCTTAAAACCAACACAGTGTCATTATTAATCGGATGCACAGTGATAATAACAATGAATTTAAAGAAGCTGGAGTGGATAGATATTATGATGGCGTGGGCATCAAACACGAGTTTTTGACAATTCGTACTCCTAAAAAAAATGGGATAATTGAGAGGAAGAATTAGATGATACAAGAGATGGCTAGATCAATGCTTCTTGGGAGAAAAATGCCTAGATATTTTTGGGCAAAGGCGGTGAATATCGCATGCCATACGGTGAATAGGGTATATCTTCATCCACACGCGCTACGCATGCTATATGAGTTTTGGACATGGAAGAAAACTAACTTATTGTTTTTTATGTCTTTCAGAGTACTTGCTACATCTTGAGAGATAGAGAGAAATATAGAAAGTTCGACTCCCGGATCAATGTGGGGATATTTGTAAGTTATTCATCGTTTAGTAGGGCTTATAGGATATTTAACCTTGCAAGATCTAAGGTTATAGAGTTATAAAACGTCACAATTATAGACGACGAGCCAACGATGTTTGTTGACCCTGACTCTGAGTGTAAGGATAATTCACCCCCCGATGATGATCCCATCGCTCCTCGTACTACCCCGGTGGACCCCATTCTTGATTTATAGGATCCACCCTCTTGGGTTTGAAAGAGTAATGACCCTTTCGATATACTCTGTGATCCTACACCAGGTGTCAAGACTCGCGCTCAACTTGAGAATTTGGTTAGCTACCTTTGATACACCTCCTTAGTTGAGCCCAAGAATGTGAAAGAATCACTCAAGGATGAGCATTAGATATCCTCTATGCAACATGAGTTGCTTCAGTTTTGCAAGATTAATGTCTAGGAGTTGGTCATATGACCTAGCGAGATAAATGTGATCGGTATCAAGTGGATTTATAATAACTTGATGTATGAGAATGGTACTATAGTTCCTAATAACGCTAGGTTAGTCACTCAAGTCTACACACAAACTGAGGCTGTAGACTTTGATGAGACATATGCTCATATTGCTAGACTTGAGTTCGTACGCTTACTACTCGCCATAGCATTTCATCTACGCTTTAAATTATATCAAATGGATATCAAGAGTGCTTTACTTAATGGAATTATATAGGAGGAAGTGTACGTTGAATAGCCAAAGGGGTTTAAAGACCCAAAGCACCCAGAACATGTCTATTATCTTAAGAAGGCCATGTATGGTTTGAAGCAAGCACCCCGTGCTTAGTATGAGAGGACCACTTCTTATCTCTAAGCTCGTGGCTTCAAGATAGAGGGATTAGATAAGACGTTGTTTGTAAGGATAAAGAATTATGCTATCTTAGTTTCCCAAGCCTATGTGGATGACATAATATTTGGATCCACGTGCTCTCGACACACTCACACTTTTGAGGAGGAAATGAAAAGAGAGTTTAAGATGAGCATGGTTGGCGAGCTTAGATTTTTTTTAAGTCTCGAGGTGCATAAACTAGATGATGGGATATTCATATCTCAAACTAAATATGCTAGGGACCTAGTGAAGAAGTTTGGTTTAGACTCCGCAAAGCAATCACTCACACCTAAGAGTAGATCGACTAAGCTTAGTAAAGACACTTTAGGCAAGTATGTAGAGAAAATTCTTTATAGGAGCATGATATGTAGTCTTCTCTACTTAACCGCTAGTCGTCCCAACATTTACTTTAGCGTTGGAGTTTGTGCGCAATACCAAGCATCCCTGAAAGAGTTTTACTTGCTCGCACTTAAACATATCATCAAATACGTGAGTGGAAATCTTTCATACAGTATTTGGTATTCTTTTAATATCGATGACTATTTGTTTGCCTTTTTGGATGCCAATTGGTCCAGGGATATTGATGGTTGTAGGAGCACCTCGAGTGGGTATTTGTACTTTAGGAGTGATTTTGTCTTTTAGTTGAGAAAGAAGCAAAACTCCATATCTTTATCCATGACGGAGGCTGAGTATATAGCCACCGGAAGTTGTTGCATGCGACTCTTATGGATGACGCAAAATTTGGAAGATTATCGGATTTTCCAAGGCACAATGACTATTTCATGTGATAACACGAATGCGATCAACATATCCCGTAATTCGGTTCAATATTCCCGCACAAAGAACATTACGATACGTGAGCATTTTATTTGTGATCTCGTTGAGGAGAAGTTTGTGTCCTTGAGCTTTGTGAGTACCGTACATCAATTAGCCAACATTTTCACCAAACCTTTAGATGCACTTAGATAAGAGAATCTTATAAAGTCTTTGGTTATTTGCTCCGTTGATTGAGTTTGAGTATTTTATCCATGATATTTATCATGATAACATCTTATATCCTTATTTCTAGATTGTATTTCTATTGTATTCATATGTTTTTTCTTTTGATATATTTTGAAAAATTCCAAATTGATTTTCGTTTTTATGAAAAGTTTGAAAAATCCAAAAAGATTTTCGGTCATTAAGAGAAAGTTTGAAAAATATTTATTTTTGATAAATTTTTTGAAAAAGATAAAGATTTTTGTATATTCATTTTTCACTGTATATGGATGAACATTTAGGATATTCGGGTCACTCCTACATTCCATCCATTCACGTGGCTTTTTCATAGTGCTTTGAGACATGGCTTTGTTTCGTTAGTGTGGTTAATAATGTGTGGGTAACATTTCGTTGATCATTTATGATTAATTTTTACATGTTAGACTCTTTATTACCTTTATTAAACATGTGCATGGACTGTTTGAACATTGTACTTGCTTATTGTATGTCGAATATGATGTTGTCATCTCAGTCCTACTTAATAACGAACCAAATAAAAAAATAGATAAGTTTTGCTTGTAAGAACCATTGCATGGATTTCGTTTTCTAGAAAATATTGATATATGTTAAGCAATGAAAAGGGTCTATAGAAGAATAAAATTCTCTTTGCGTTAAAAGCCACCATTTGCAAAAAAAAAAAGAGCCTAAAAAGATTAACGCACATAAAAACGGAACTACCAAGGCAATTTATTTTTTGTTCATTGATGCTTCGCTACATAAGAGCATTATGATATCTTCAAAATATTTGAGAGTGAATTTTTATATGTGAGATTTTGAGGTTGTTGTAAAGTATAAGATCACAACGGATTTTCTTGAAAAGCATTAAATAGTTTGGCATTATTGATTTGAGAATCATTAAAATACATGGCATATTGCATAAGTCAAGTCAATTTCATTTAAGTTCAACTTTTTACCCCTAAGGTTGAAATTGAGCTATTTCTTTAGATGTATTTCATGACTTCGTGCACCTATGTTACGAATGTTTATGTTGATTTTCCAGGAAAAATGCTCACACAATTACGTTTTGTTTTCACGATTTGTATACCTTTATGTTATAATATACATATACTTGAAAATTTCAAAAAATTTCAAAAATAGTTGTTTGATAGGGGGGAAACACATTATGCCTTTTAGATTATCATTACATGTGCTTTATCGATTATCTTCATGATGATATATTCTTCTTCTTCATGTGATACTTATTATTCATGTTTAGTTCATACTCCTTTGTCTATTACGGACAAAAAGGGGGAGAATAAATTAAGGGGGAGTTTTATTTTTCTTTAAAACTCGTATGCATCACGGTATTTCTTTATTTTATGTGTGTAGGTCTCTTCGCTTTGATGATGATTGCTTCGTATCAAATATTGCATATTTCTGCCCTATATCTTTATGCATTCTAGCACTTTTACACTCCTTAATGCATATAGTTATGCTCATTAACTAGAAAACCTTGGATTTGGATATATATATATGCTTTGCATGGGTTAATTGTGCTTTTGTAGGTATTAGAACGCTAAAAGTGAGGATCCGTTGCATTTCGGAGAAGTTCCGTCGCTGGATGCTACTTTAAGGGCATTTTAGTCAATTCACATTTCATTTTTGCCTCATGGAAATTCCATGGATACGTATTTTGTTGAGCAAGCTTCGCGTGGTCGCAAATGGTGCGCGATTTCGAGTCCGGACGATGAAGTTATGGCCATTTTCGTAATGGACCTTTCTTCCCCTCTTTATGAACCAAATAGCTGCCAAAAACAGAGTACCGGTCGACCGCGGTCTGAGGTCCGGTCGATCGCGGTTTTGGATTTTGCCGTGGAAAGGAGACAGTGTGCTTCAACATAAAGGTGCGGTCGACCGCGCCCCTGCGACCGATCGACCGCGAGTAGCAGATATTTGTTGCCTTTTCCTTTCCTTTTCTTTTTCCTTTATTTCTTTTCCAACTTACTATATAAAGGAATTTTGTTGTAAATATCAGATATATCAAATTTTAGGTTAGTTTAGCTTAGGGTTTGTGGGTTTGGAGAGTTCTTCTTCTTCCTCACTTTGTTTGACACCCATTTGGGTTTGTACGTTAACTATTCATCTTCCCTACCATTTTAATATAGTTGTATTTCCTTTATGCTTGCTTTGTAGTTAATTTACTTGCTTTCATAATTAGGTTTACTTGCTTTGTGTAATACCCCGTATTTTTTTATCGATATTTATTTATGGGATTAATTGAATAAAATGTGAATTAATTGAGAATTAATCCGGATAAAATATTAACGAGATGTGAGTTAGTATTTGATTATAATGCATATATATGGCAATATACGAATTTTGTAACTATTGAAATTTTCGCGAGATTGAAATACGGCAATTTGGGAAATTTTGTTGAGACGCGTGTGACAGTCGCGTCCGGAAAGTAATTATTTAATTAAAAAGTGAATTTTATTTCTATTAACCGTATGGTCATTTTGAGTGCGCCAATGTGTCCGGAAGGGTCGAAATAGTCAGAAAACACTAGCCGGGGGTTAAGTTTGGGTCCCGGGGCATTATTGGGCCATACCGGTAACTTAAAAGGACATTTTGGTAATTTCGAAAATTTGGGAATTACAACCCACGAAAATTAGAAACAAAAATCTGACTTATTCTTTATCCACTAAACCCACTAACTACACTAAGGGATTTAATGGGCTACGGGAGAAGCTAAGATATAGTTCCAACTTGCCAAAAACCAACCACACCTCCATTGTCATCATCCTTAGAGAAAAACTTGTAGAGAGAGAGAGAAGAGAATTCTGCAGAAAGAGAGAGGGAGAACAACTCAACCTTCAAGATTCAACATCAAAATCAGAGAAAGATTAAGGCAAGTGGTTTAATTCCAATTGATTTAATGCTATGCTTTTCCATGTTTAGGAAATTATCAAATTTATCTTGGAAGATTGATTAGACCCACGAATTTGAAGATGTAAAACTATGAACTATGTTAGGGACTGCATGTAGAAACATTCTGGACAAATTATGAACTCAGAATTATGACCCTTGATGATTTAAAAAACGGATTTGAGAAGAAGTTTATTAATGTTCTTGAAAGAAATAGAAAACTGGAATTCTTGATGAAGATTTGATCCATACAAAGCCCTTGAATGATGAATTATTGGTTTTAGAACGTTAACACTGTTGTAGGATGGTTGTATGATGATATTATAACGTTATCTTAGAGTTTCATGCTTGTTAATGGTGTTTTGGGTTGATTTGTAAACTGCAAAACGAAGCAGTCCGCAGCCTACCTGGTGCGATCGATCGATTGACATTCATCAGTCGATCGATCGATCGAAGGTCAAGGTCGATCGATCGACCTTCCCAGAAAGATTAAAATTTCCCTAGTTAAATTTTAATGATGTTAACCCTTGGAAAATATTATTGGAGACCTTATGAACATCCTTAGACTTAAGGAAGACCAGTAGGTATGGTTATAAAGTTCGGACCGTAATTAGAATTTAATTTGAGGAATTATTCTAAAAGCTATTGAAGCTCGATAAGTGAGATAATATTAGGATTAATAGAGTAATTTTGAATAAGTTGATGAATTGATGTTTGGGGCAGAAGTAAGGACCTTTAGAATAATGATGTAATATGTGGGAATATTAGGAAACTTAATAACCCCTTTGAGATAGGTTTTAAGTATAAGAATCTACGACGTGAGATGTGTCGACAGTCTACATTATATATTATCGGAAGACTAAAAATGTATACAATTGGAATAATGGTATAAGGATGTAGAAAATACCTTTATTAATATTGAGATATCTAAGATGTGTGCATGCTTAGTATATAATCTTATGTGTATGACATACCTACCATACTTGCTATCACGGGAGGTTTACGTTCGCTTAGGGCCTTCTAATCCTTGTGTGCCCGAATTTAGTTTGGTACCTAGAGGACATAGTTCAAGGGAATGACTTAATTGTGAGTTATTAAGCCAGCTGACTATGGAGCGTAGGTATGTACGTGACCATGGATATGTTGAATTATGTTCGCCTCCATTTTTATGTGGTGTTTATTCTAACAATTCCTGAGAGATTCGGAATTTGTAATCCTTATGTACGTGATGTATCGGGATGGATAGAAGAGTATGTGTGCACCACAGCTTAGCCTCGGGGTGCTTGTATATTATATTTATGATGTGATTAATATACGGTTCAATGAAAAGGAATTTGTTATGTTTAAATTGCGAGTATAATTTATAGTAACTACTTGTGGAATTTAAAAAGGATAACATGCCGTGAATTTTAATGCTAACAATTGAGAATCTGAGTTCAAGTAAAGCTATCTATTTAAGTAATAACATTGGGAATTCATATTGTGAATCAAGTAGTTGGGTTAGAACTTATGATGGTTTAATTAGATAAATAACATATGTATGGGTACAGGAACGTTATGAGTGCACTATTAGACGAGAGGTGAGTATATCATGTGAGAGCACGTCCTAACATGTATCTTGCATTCTTTGTTTTAATTGTTATTAAAGCACTTGCTGTTTTTAAAATACTCTCCACATTCGGGCTCTGACCCGTTTGCTTTCAAATCTATTTTTCTTGTAAAAACCATTTTTAGGTGCCCAGCCACAAGGACACCATGCATAGTATTTCCAGTCAGGCGACGAGCTGTAGCTGTTGTGGAAGTTACAGGGCCTTGCTAGTAGACGCTTCATTTGCCTTGACTCTATATTCAGATTTCATCAGTTGCAGGGCATGTCGCCCATTTCTTTTAGAGACATTTCATTTTATATTTTAGTTATTCAGACTTTGGTTTGTAATTAATTCAGGATGCAGACTTGTTTTATTTCATTTCATAATGGGATTGTTGTGAGAAGTATTTCCTCGAGACTCATCTTTACTTGTTGATTCATTATAGTTGGACTTTATCGTGAATGGTTGTGTTACATTTCTATATTTAATTTATTGCATGTTAATCAGATTTAATTTAAAATTTGGCAGCTCACTTTTAAATACTAGGTGGTTAGTAATCATTAAAAAATGTTTTCGACAGTGATGCTATTAACTGGACCAACTTGGCATTTTGTATTGATTTAATAAAGGAGTAGCAACCCGGTATTTAATTAGTTGGGATGTCACACTTTGTTTACTTGCTTTGTACTGTAGTTTTATTGCATTTATTTACTGCTTTCTTTATCGCGTTTTTAATATGCTTTCTAGCTAAGTTAGTCTAGGTTTTGTCAGATTGAACTCATTCCGGGTTGACATGTTGCTTTGCTTTGGTGATGAAGTTTACGGGTCTATTTCAGGTACGTTGTCCTAGTTATTACACTTAGGGAATTTGACAGGGCATATCATGTATGCTCCGTGCTTACGACCTTGCGTGCATAATTTCCTGGGTATTTGTTGACGCCACAATCGTATTAGGCTTTTATGCTAATTTAGGGGTGTGACAACCCTTGATTTAATTAACTGTCGAAATGAGACACATTTGTAATAACTAGTCGACCCATGTAACCATTTTATACTAATTAACTCGGGTGAGGGATATTAGACGCAACCTATAGTTTTTACTCGCTTTCTTAATCTAGATTTATTCTCCCACGCCTAGATTAAGATTTCCCTTTTATACATCTTTTTCCTTTTTGTGTATAATCATCTTTTACACTTTTATTTAGGAATATTAAATCATATAAATTCTAGCAACTCGTCTCCGTGGATTTTCGATACCCGACTTACCGCTATACTCACTCGTTGAGTGTAGTCATAATTTAGGTTTTTGTGTAGTTCAGGTGAGCCGAATTCCAAACGACCGACGCGTAGGTGACTCTCGCGCCGCGAAAAAACCCTGCCTATCAATGATTTGATGGACTACACAATATGAACACAAAGTTGGCCAAGGGAAGAACGATTTTAGTTGGAGACAAAGTTTCAAATGTCATTCTGTTTCTTGGGTTTGGGAGGACATTAGGACACATTGTCTTAGGAGTTTTAATGTAATTTTGTTTTTTGTTTTTATTTTGTAACGGAATAGAGAAAGAAAGATTTATAATACCAAAATTTTATGATTGCTCATAGCTTAGTCTTTTTACTATTTTTGGCATATCTCGTTACAAATCGGAGTTTCAAATCGAATACTATATTCACGTTGCCTCCAGTATCATTTGAAGTACATTAGTGACTGAGCATCGTTTTCGAATTTCAATCCACTGGATTTGTCACCGACACTTTAATGGAGGTATATGACTTGTGGTTTTTATTTCTGATATGAATTATATTCTGGGATGTTTATTTTTTGAAATTGAGGCTTTTTGATAAAACGGATTTTAAAATTAAATTTTATTTATTTTTTAATCTCGTTCAAATGAGATTGAGATCTCCTTAGAATGAAGTTGAATTTTCGTTTGAATGCCATCAAACGACATTCGAACGAAAATCCTCTGCCAAGGATTGCACATCTCATTAGAAGCTCGTAGAAGGATGATCGAACGGGAAAGTTGTCTCGTTTGAACGAAGTGGAGTTTCATTAGAATGAAAAACTACTCTCGCTCGAACAACCTTATGTTTTCATTTGAATGACTTCAATGCCTCGTAATTCGTGTTTTTTCTATAAAAATCTATTTTGACTTCTTTTTCTCAAGATTTTTAGCGAAAACGAATTCTCAATATATGAACCAAAAGTTCTCATCTTTGTGTTTTATAAAACAATTTTTCTTCTTCAAATCATACATCATATATATGATTTGTTAAGTTTGTTTAATCCCAAAATTCCATACACTTGCATTAACATTTTTAGAGTTATACTCTACTGCTGACTTATGGAGCCGAGTCTCTACTGCTGAAGAAGACGGTTGATCAATGAATATTAAGGGAAGGTCGTTTCCTATGGACGGTCCTGGACGGTGTTGTATTCTTTAGAAGATTTTAGGACCTCTGTGTATTATACTTAGTGGTTCTAAGTAGTCTATAAGTCGATTGTGTCTTTTAAACTTTTTATAATGCTGAATACAAGGTTTTACCTGAAAGGTATTTTCCGTACTTCTTTGCATGATTAGTTTGATTGTGTGATTGATTAGTATTTAATTTGGACATCATCATCGCTTGCACACCTAATTGTTAATCAAGATAAATTTGGTTAAAATTTGAGTTTGTGTGTTCTTAGCCTAAGAGACGAATAAATCCATAGAAAATCCCATCTTGTTTTCACAAAGAGTATTGATTGCCACCTTGAAAGTATAAATGACAAATTCAAAAAATGTTTTCGCTTTCCAAACCAGTCCCTCCATTCGTGTGATTCCTATAGAGATAAACCTTCTTGCCTCCAGACCCTCTTCTTCTCCAGCTAACCTCTCCCCATTTAAACCATTTCCAGCAAGTTCTTTCAGTTTCCCCTACTTCGTGTCAGAGTTTAGATGCCTTTTCAGTTATTTTTAACCTTTTTAGGGTGTTCAGTTATGCTGTTTCTCATCCTCTTGCTTCTTAGGGTTTTTCTGCTAAATCTTTTTATCTTTCCATTCGATTTTACCTTAGTTCTTATTTCTTATTGTTGTATTGGGTTGTTGTTGGCAATTAACTGGCGAATCGATCATTTTTAGGTGGCCATTGAGTTGTCTGGCCTAAGATTTTAATTTTAGGGCTTTTTGGGTTTTTCGTGTAAGGCTAGATTTATTCCAAAAATGATTCCCCCTTTTTTTCTAAATCTATTAGTTAATAACTTATGAACCTCACATTAGGAAGTGGTTGGAGTATTTGGATGAGTTGGAACAAACTTGCCTAGGTATTATCGCCAGGAGGCTCCCTAGGCCTCTTCAGGTTGTTCGACCTGACGAAGAACCTCAAAACACCAAATTAGGTGAATAGTCGTGGACTTTGTCCATGTCTTGGCCTGTGGGTTGTGGCCTAGAGCCGTGGTCATTTCATGGGTCATGGACCAAATCGTGACCAAGTAGGTGGTCACATACCTTCGTCGTCACAGAGTATTTCTGTACTACTAATCATGGCTACGATCCATGGCCAAGGAGGGAGAATCAACTAGTGATTATGGCTATGGCTGTCACCCCAACCGTGATAAAAAAATTACGGATCAAGACTACGTGCCGTGATTGAGGGGGCTAAGCAACCAATGGTCACTGCTACGAGCTGTGACTGGGGGGTCGAAGCAATCAATAGTCATGGCCACGAGTCGTGACCCCCACCACAACGAAAAACTATTGGTCACGACTATAGGCCGTGATCGGGGGCAATGCAACAAATGGTCATGGAATTTGTCTGTGACTAAAAAATAGTTGTGGACTTTGGCTATGACCCTATTTAACGGTTATAAAAAAATAAAGATGATCACGGCCCATAACCAAGACCAGATTTAACTGTAATAAAAAAGGTTTTTTTGGTTCCTATCCTCAAACTGGGAGTCTCGTGGTTGCGCGACCAATTTCTATATGTTACGTTAGATGCGAATGAGGTGTTCATGCCACTCACAGTGCTGTTTGAGTTCCGCTGGGGTGCCTGCCCCCTCGGCACGTTTTTAAGCATATGTGCCTGTTTTCGAATTCGTTTCTTATCCTCAAACTAGGAGTCCCTCGACGGCGCGGCCGGTTGCTATGTGTTATGTTGGATGCGCATGAGGTGTTCGTGCCACTCGTGGTTCCATTGGGGTGCTCACTCCTGCAACAAGTTTTTAAGCCTAGGTATCCCTGTTTTTGAATTCGTGTTTGGGTCCTATCCTTAAACTAGGAGTCCCGCGGCTGCTCGATCGATTTCTATGTGTCACGTTGGATGCACACGAGGTGTTTGTAAAACCCCATATTTTTGAGTAATTAAGAAAAAAATAGTTCGGTGAATTTTAAATTTCACATGTGCCATGATTTGATGAAATTAAATATTCTTGGGAAATAATGATTATTAATAATGGAATAATTTGTGCGTCATTTATTATACGTCGTAGTGAGTTATATCGACGGGATTGTGTGGGATCTCAATTGGGTGTCGTGTGTAGACCATATGAAGTCGACGTAGGAAATTATTGTAGAGAGACTCGGATAATTATTTAGAGGTTAAAGTTGATTCTGAAAGGATCAAAATAGTCGGAATAGTATACTCCGATGTATAGTTTGGGTCCCGGGGCGATTTTAGACCAACCCGACATCGTTTAAGGGCGTTTCGATCATTCAGGAGTTTGCGGTAGATGGAACTTCAAAATTTTAAGTGATATATATGCCCCTTTGAGTGAGAGTCTAAGGTTAACACAATCATAATAGTAGAGAGGCCATAGGAGAGAAAGAGGAGAAGAAAATCAAGGCTTCCTACACAAATTCTCGCCCAAGATGTGACGAAATCTAAATCGAAGCGGGGGGGGGGGGGGGGGGTCAATCATATCAACCTATCAGTGGATTTATAAATGCAATCATAAGGCAAGTGTTTATCTTGCATATATTTGAACAAGTTATAATACCCATGTAGTGTAGGGTTTTCAATTTCATGATTTTAATCATGTTCTTGGGATTTAGATCAATAGAACTCATGATTCAGTGTAGCATTTCATGTATAATGAATTCCTATGTGAAGATGATATTAAATTAGAATATATTTTATGATTAAGATGCAAAGAGCATGAATCTTGAATGACTTAGGGTTTAATTGATGAACTTAAGATGTCAGTCAGTCAAAATTTTTGATGTGACTTTAAACGTATACCCTTTCAACTGTAGTAATAATTATAGTGCTAGAATATATGTATGGAAAGGTCTATGTATTAGCTTTCCAATAAGCTTGAAATGAGGTCATTTGGAGTTTTGCCCAGGAAGAAATCATAATTTACTACATGGTGTTTAATTTATCAGTATAGTAATCTGCCAAATTTTTTGATGTTAATTTAAATGTATGCCATTATAATTGTAATTAGTATTAGAATACAAGGTATATATGTCTATAAATATCTATGTCTTATCTTTCCAATGAGATTTTAATGAGGTCATTTGGAGTTATGTAGAGGAAGAAATCGCAATTTTAATACGGGGTGCTTAATGTGCCAAAATAGTTCGACTCGATTCGGTTGCATAGTTTGGCTTGTTTTGCTATATTTCTTCGGGAGATAAATTATGAGAAACTTGGGTGCTAATTTGTGGTTAAATCAATACTTAGAGAGGGGCAGTGAGTTTATAGTTAAGACTTAGCTAAATTTTCATGTGAGTGATCTTGGAATTTGGACCGACGATAATGAATACATTGAGATGCTTATCTGGAATTTGGAATCTGGGTCTACGTGAAGGGAAAACCATAACCTATGACTTGGACCAGAAGCGTATGAGTGAATTAACTACTGAAATAAATTAAGGGACTAAATAGGACCCTTAGAATAGAGATTTAGTCTCGAATAAATACGATAGTGAGAATAATCATAAATTGATAGTACAGTGAGTATTCGGGAGATATATACTACGTACAAATTGTGTTTATAGGTTGAGTGTATACCTATATGGATGATATTTATTGAATGTGTGTATATCTAAATGGATGATATTTATAGTTCGTGTGTACACCTATACAAAATATATATATGGGTGGTGTGTATGCCGATATGCAACATATGGATAAGTTGTGTGTATGCCTATTATGTGCCTCCTTATGTGTGTGAACATACCTACGCTGCCTGCTATTCGGATATTTCCCATAGTGGGCGGTTCCACCTTGATGATTCCAGTGAGGTATGAATTTTTTCCCCAGAACACAGAATCTAGGTACGTTCTATATGAGTTTATTATAGTTTCGACGGTCAATTGGGTACGTTAGATATGTGCGTGACCTATAGTCTTGGAACTACGTTCGCCTCCAATATATGATGATTTGATTTATGGTTCGAGGGTGATATCCGAACCTCTAGTCCTTGATTGGGTACCATAGGTACATGAACTTGACAACAGAGTATGCAGACTCGCACCACAGTTCATAGCCCGAGGAAGCTAAAATTATGTATATAGATTGTGTGATATATCTATACATACATGTGTATTTATCCTACTTGTGTGTGAAAGTTGTATTTGTAGATTGCGTATATCTAAATGTGATGTAATTAAGCGATGTTCTACCTAGAGTGCGATGGTAGTAAAGTTAGATAGCGTATATCTAAAAGATGATTTAAGTAGAACTTAACGAAATCGTTTAATGATAACATAAGTGAAATGTTAGTTATAATGAATGATAACATACGAGACATGTTAATTATTAATAATAGGATAGCGTACTATATAGGAGGTACAGGAGAAGTTAAAGAGACATGTAACTAAGGACGTAATGAGTAGCTTACTGTATGACACCTAAGGACATAACTAAGAACGTAATGAGTAGCGTACTGTATGGGCGGTACGGGGAGCCAAACATGTTAGTGGATAGATAATTTTAGAAGACCTAGTTTGGCTGGGTAGCATAGCTAGGTAGGATACGTTAGGCATGAACATTAATTGAGAGGTGAGGAACTCAAGAGAGTGTACGTTGAACTAACATGTATAATCAATAACTGATTTTTAAATTGTGATAAGTACCTGCTAAATATTTCAAAGTGTTTTGGGCTCTGACTCGTCTTGCAAAATATTTTCAAAACCTTTTAGGTGTCTAGCCACATGGATGCCAAGCTTGATGATTCATTCCAGGGATGCATAACTGCAACACTTGTGGAGGCTTTCAGGATTTGGATTGTACTCTTCAATTATTTCATTCCTAGCGTAGGATTCAGTTTCAGTTATTCATTTGGGCGTGTTTCCCCTTCCGCTATTACTTTTATATCAGTTCAGACAGTGTATTCAGGTTTATTATATCTGTTGGATTTTTATTAGACTTGTGGACCGATGGTTTATTCGGTATTATTATTTAATTATTTATCTTGTGATGAATTCATATTGTAATTATTGTTTGGATGGTTTGGTTATCGTATTTAATTTCCAAAGGTTGTTATTAATGAAAGATGAACTTTAACACATGCTTAGTTTATCATAGGTGATTAGTAAATTAAAAAGTTCGACAATGATGATAAGTGTTAACGCAAAAATTATCCCTCTACGAGGACCAATCAGAAAAGGACACATGTCATCCTACGTGGTAATATTCGACACCCGAGGAGAGTTGGTCGGCATCCGAGGAGAGTTGGTTAGCACCCGAGGAGTGTTAGTCGGCATCCGAGGAGAGTTGGTCGGCACCCGAGGAGTGTTAGTCGGCACCCGAGGAGAGTTGGTTGGCACCCGAGGAGTGATAGTCGGCACCCGAGGAGAGTTGGTCGGCATATCAACCAGGAAGATCAAAGGATAACTATGCATTTAATGTGCATTAATGAAGATGGCAGCGCATTTAATGAGCCTTAATGTACATTTATACTGTAGATGACAACACATAGCATACCAAGCAATTCAACAATTAGATTCGTTGAATGTAGACATAATGTATAAATGTCTACATTCAATGAATCTCTTTATCTCCCATCACTATAAATACATGTATTCCCTTAGCCAAAAGGAGAGATGGAAGAGAACCTAGAAACCCCATGCACAAGATACACATCCTTTCTCTCTCTACACCCTATGGTGCTATTGTAAACCCCTGGGAATAAAATAACAGTGGACGTAGGCTTTATTCATAGCCGAACCACTTTAAAAATCTTTGTCTCTTATGTGCTTGATTGGATTACTTTCATCTATTTATCTGTGATCATAAAAATGGGATTCGGTCCAGTTTTTTGCATCAACAGATTGGCGCCGTCTGTGGGAACGTGTTATAAGCATTGTTCTCCATCAAAAGCTAAGTTTTTATTTTCTATATGATTCAATCATAATTTTTATGTTTATATACATAAATTAATTGTCCAATTTTTATTTACAAAATATTGCATATCATGATTTTAAAATCATAACTGTTAGATTAATTCTTATTTAGAAATCTGAAAAATAATGGATTTCGTAAATCATAACTTTTTGCTTGATTCTCAAGTTTCAATTTTATATCATGGAATGAATATTTTAAATGATTGAATATACCAATATATACGATGATGATAAGATTTGATAATTTTCTTTGTCGATTTTGAAATAATTTGTGAAAGATCTTTGATGACTATTCAAATTCCCATTATATTTTTGTTCAAATCATGATTCTCATATGTTTATATCCATAAACTTAGAGATCAAATCAATTATATATTGTGCATACATCTTTTAATTCAATCATGATTTTATATTCACAAATTGTTGAATCTAATTTTACAAATCTGGATAAATGTACATTTCATAATCACAAAGTTTGAGAAATTTGTGTACATATTATATTATTTCTTCTTTAAGGAGATAAAATAATTTCTCTATTTTTATAAATCTCTTTTATATGAGTATATACAAATTTGATTCATTTGGAAATCTTTTAATTTAGTCATAATTTTTATATCCATTAGCTGTAAGGAGAATTTATCGACCTTGGTTGGTCGGACACATTTTATGAAAAAGACAAAAATTTACCAAGTATGGTTAGTTGGGGATAAACTCTCACTAACTATAATTGGTCGAAGAGCACAATTTAACAACCTTGGTTGGTTGGAAAAATTTTAAACATTTTTATACTCATTACTTTATTATTAAGTGATCGAGCAACATTACTGATACTTGTAGCTTTTTTATTACTAAGTTGGTCGATGAACAACACAATATTGTTATCTTTTTAACTTATACATATGCACAGATGTAAAGTATTTTACAAGACAATAGCAATTAAGATTGCGAACAAAAATGAAAGTCTTTCATTAAAATCAAAAACAAAATACATCAGGAATGAAATACAAATTTATTACATCAATATTCTCATTCTATTGGTTTCTTCCCCTCTGCTTTTGAAACAGGTTCCTTGCCAGCAGGTGGATCATTTAAAGCAAGGGGAGAATTTATGAAGTTAAGATCTTTGAGCATCCTGATATTCGTCACAGATGGTCGATCTAGGAGGTGCTCGATAAAGTATTTGTTCATTTGGGGGCTTCTATTACAGATATATTTGTTCATTTGGTGGCAGATTCTTATAACATCATGCAGTCGAGCACCAAATTCAACTTCACAAATTCACACGGAGGCGTATTCAGAAGTTCAGGAGGTGCATTCAGAAGTTCAGGAGGCATATTCAGGAGTTATTATACACATACTATTGAAGTTCAGAAGTCAAATTTAGCCTCTACAGCACTGAGATCTTTACTACTACTGTCCCGACTAACATTGAAGAAGAAGTTGTATGAAAATGTTTCGAAGTCCACCACTAGCTTGGTACTAATCAGATTGAAGAGTTGAGTTCAAAAGCTAGTATGTTACTCAACAAAGTATTCAGAGGATCATAAATCAGAAGAATCAAGCACGTGAAGTTAACACTCAGTTGCTCGGCACAGGAGGCAGTTGGTCGGCTAGCAAACCAATCAACATACTTGAAGATTATGATAAGCTACAAACTGCATACTATGGCATGGCTGCATCCAAATTCCCAGGGGTGATACATAGCACACGGAGTTCCTCAAAAGAAAGATTAGCAACCATCAATCAGCCTGCATCATATGTCGTCCAGGAGATAATGCACTTTATGTTGAACAAATCAAGAAGGTAGATCAAGAATTTCACGAGCATCGAGCAACACTGCATAATAAATATTCCATCCTTTCAAGTAAACCATCAAGCATGGAGCATTGGGGGCTTCTGTTAACGCAAAAATTATCCCTCTACGAGGACCAATCAGAAAAGGACACATGTCATCCTACGTGGTAATATTCGACACCCGAGGAGTGTTAGTCGGCATCCGAGGAGAGTTGGTCGGCACCCGAGGAGTGTTAGTCGGCACCCGAGGAGAGTTGGTTGGCACCCGAGGAGTGATAGTCGGCACCCGAGGAGAGTTGGTCGGCATATCAACCAGGAAGATCAAAGGATAACTATGCATTTAATGTGCATTAATGAAGATGGCAGCGCATTTAATGAGCCTTAATGTACATTTATACTGTAGATGACAACACATAGCATACCAAGCAATTCAACAATTAGATTCGTTGAATGTAGACATAATGTATAAATGTCTACATTCAATGAATCTCTTTATCTCCCATCACTATAAATACATGTATTCCCTTAGCCAAAAGGAGAGATGGAAGAGAACCTAGAAACCCCATACACAAGATACACATCCTTTCTCTCTCTACACCCTATAGTGATATTGTAAACCCCTGGGAATAAAATAACAGTGGACGTAGGCTTTATTCATAGCCGAACCACTTTAAAAATCTTTGTCTCTTATGTGCTTGATTGGATTGCTTTCATCTATTTATCTGTGATCATAAAAATGGGATTCGGTCCAGTTTTTTGCATCAACAATAAGGATAATCCAGATTAGATTCCTGTTTTTGTAATGATGCACTAATCACCCATGATTAAAACGAGTGAGGTGTCATAAATGGTATCAGAGCATCAGGTTCTAGTATCCTTAGGATTTGTGCGGCTTTGCTACATTGCAGCGTAACATTATTTGATGTAGATCCATATGATATGATTGTTGTATTCTTATACGTACACGCATTTACATTATTATGCTATTATAGATGTATGGACCGTGAACTCATACAATTCGATCTGATTTCAGATGCCACCCAAGAGAGGACAACCAACTAGAATGACGATGAGAACTAGCGAAGAGATGGAGCCTCACCAGGAGCCACAGGTACTACAACCACAATCGCCTCAGGGGATAATGATGACTGTACAGGTGGTCGAGATAGTGTCACAAGCAGTCAATACATCCATGACTGCCATGGCAGTTCAGTTTTTGCAGGCATAACCCAGTGGCACCAGTAGTTCAGTCCCACCCAGGGCCATTCAATGTGTGCCAATGAATGAAAGATATTCAGCGCCACCTTTGCACGGTCGAGTGTAGTGAAGCGCAGAAGCAGATGTTGGCCACTTTTAGGTTTCACAACACCAAACTGGGTGATTGGTCACGGACTTTATCCTTGACCAGGTAGTGGGGGTCGCGGATTTGGTCTACGACCAAATTGAACGTGACCAATTTTGGTGGTCACGGCCCAAATTCTTATCCCACTGCTCTGATCACAGACTTCTGATAGTCACAGACATGGTCACGACCAATAGCCTTGACCCTATTTACAAGCAAGGTCACGACCCAAACCTGTGACCATCACCCAATTTAAAAACCCTCTAGTCACGACCCATAGTGGTAACCGTGTTTTATGTACAATTAAACCTGGTCACGGCTTTAAGCCTTAACCATTTTTCTTATGATTAATATTCGTCACGACTTTAGGCCGTGACTATGTTTTCTGTAGAAGTCAACTTAATCACGACTTTGGGACATGACCAAGCTTACTATATAGAAAACATGGTCACAACTTTGGGACGTTACCAACTTTAATAATAATAAAAAATGCTCGAATTGGGAGGCTAATCGGTTAGTTACTGCAAGTGCTACTTGGGTGACCTCATGGGGGTCCCTTGCTCTCAAATCAGGGGTCCCGTGACCATGCGATCACGGGACTCGTGTAGGCATTCTAAAATCTGGTCTGAGTTCTCAAACCGAGAGTCCCGTAACCACGCGATTGATTCATACGAGCTAGGTTGGTCCTGAGTGAGGTGGTGGCACTGCCCATAGGGCTGTTTGGGGGGCGTTGTGGGGTTTCGCCCACTAATGACACGTTTTCAAGCCTAAGTGTAGGCATTCTGAAATCTGAGCTATGCTCTCAAACCCAGGGTCGCATGACCATGCACTCAGTTGCTACGAGTTACATTAGACCCGTGCGAGGTGTTGGCATTGCTCACGGGGCCGTGTGGTGGGCGCTAAGGTGTTTCTCCCTCCGAAGACATGTTTTTAAGCCTAAGTGTGGATATTCTCTGTTTTGGGTTATGCTCTCAAATCGAGGGTCTCGTGACCACGCGATCGGTTCCTACGGGTTACATTGGTCTCGTACGAGGTGTTGGCTCCGCTCATGGAGCCATCTTTTTTTTTGGGGGGGGGGGGGGGGGGGAGCTAAGGGGTTTCTCCCTCCGACGGAACGTTTTCCAGCTTAAGTGTGGATATTCTCTTTTTTGGGCCATGCTTTCAAACCGAGGGTCCCGTGATCAGGCAGTCGATTCATATGAGTTATATTGGTCCCGTGCTAGATATTGGCACCGCTCACAGGGACGTTTGGGGGGCACTAAGGGGTTTCACTCCCCGAAGAAATGTTTTCAAGCCTAAGTGTGGATATTCTCTATTTTGGGTCGTTCTTTAAAATCAAGGGTTGCATGACCACATGGTCGGTTTGTGAATGTTACATTGGACCCGTGCGAGGTGTTGGCACCGGTTATGGGGCGGTGTGAGGGGCGCTAAGGGTTTCGTACCCTAACGACACGTTTTCAAGCCTAAGTGTGGATTTTCTCTGTTTTGGGCCGTGCTCTCAAACCGAGGATCCCGTGACCATGTGATCAGTTCCTATGAGTTACATTGGACCCGTACGAGGTGTTGACATTACTCACAGGGCCGTTCGGAGGGCGCTTTGGTGTTCAACCCTCTAAAGGCTTGTTTGGCAAGAAAATCTATCTTTTTTGGCCTGTCCAAATGCGGCGTGTTGTGGAGCTCATTAAAATTATTCTGGAAAGATCTCCCAAATAATATGATGCGTTTTACTATTTGGAGTTTGATAGGGTATTCCAAATACGACTCCTCAGAAGGCATGTTTAGTGGATCTTGATGAATGCCACAATAGTGTGGCCTTCATCAAGATCCACCAATCCAAAACACTCCAATAGAGGATTCGTATTTGGAATACTCTATCAAACTTCAAACAGGAAAATGCATCATATTATTCGGGACTCCTTTCCAGAAAAAATTCAATGAGCTATACAACATGCAGGAACTGACCGGGTGGTCACGAGGCCATTAAGCGGGCGCTATGAGGTTTCACCCCCAAAGGCACATTTTTAAAACTAAGCGTTGATTTTATCTGTTTTGGGACATGCCCTCAAATTTGGGGTCCCGTGACCATGCGATCGGCTCCTACGAGTTACATTGGTCCCGTACGAAGTGTTAGCACGGCTTACGGGGCCATTCGGGGGGTGCTAAGGGGTTTCGTCCCAACGACACATTTTTAAGCATAAGTCTGGATATTCATATATTGTGTCGTGATCTCGAACCGAGGGTCCCATGACCATGTGATAGGTTCCTATGAGTTACGTTGGTCTCGAGAGAGGTATTGGCACCATCCACGGGGCTGTTTGGGGGCCGTTGCGGGGTTTCGACCCCTCCGACGACACGTTTTCATGCCTAAATGTGGATATTCTCTGTTTTGGGCTGTGCCCTCAAACCGAGGGTTCCATGACCATGATATCAGATCCTACTAGCTACATTGGACCCATGCATGATGATCTCTCCCCTAAAAGGGCCGTTTGGGGGCGCTAAGGGGTTTCCCCTATAATAACACGATTTCAACCCTAAGTGTGGATTTTTTCAAATTATCGTCATATTCTCAAACCGGGTCTCCCATGACCACGCATCAGTTCCTGCAAGTTACATTGATCCCGTGCGTGGTGATCGCTCCCCTAAAGGGTCCACTTGGAGGGTGCTAAGGGGTTCTGCCCTCTAACGACACGTTTTAAGCCCAAGTGCGAATTTTCTCAAATTATCATCATATTCTCAAATCGAGGGTTTTGTGACCACATGATCGATTTTTGCGAGTTACATAGATCCCGTGAGAGGTGTTTGCACCTCTCATAGGGTCGTTTGGGAGGTGCTTTTGGTTTTTTCCCTCAGAAGGCATGTTTGGCAAGAAAATTTGCCTTTTCTGGCCTTGCCAAATGCAGCGTGTTGTAGAGCTCATTGAAATTGTTCTGGAAAGGAGTCATAAATAATATGATACGTTTTCCCATTTGGAGTTTAATAGAGTATTCCAAATATGACTCCCTTTATTACGGGGAGTGTGACCTTCATCAAGAATTACCAATATAGGACATTCTAGGGAACTCAAAGGTGGCCTCACAGGGAACTCAACTTATGCTCAGGAGACGAAGGATGAGGGAGTAGTTTCTGCTGAGCTGGCTCGACAATAGCCCCAATGTTTTGAACAATTTGTAGTAGCATCCCGAACCCTCTATTATGAACAAAAGAGGTGGCTTCACAGAAAGATTAAGAGCTTGACAACCCTCATTGAGGGGTGTCAAGCTGTTAATCTTCCTGTGAGGCCACCTTATAATATGGAGTTCCCTGCACCTTGAAATTAATCCCTTACAAACATTACCACTCACTCTACTCAACAAAATCAAAATCCACCATCTAAAATCAATAATGGGAACACTTGCTTTAGTTGTAAAAATCTAGGGATTCACTCGTTGGAAACTACGTGGCTCCATTGGTCCAAAGACTGTCCAAAAAAAAACTCCAAAGACTGTTCAGAGCACGGTTCTAGTGTCTAAGGATGCAAGGAAAAATGTAACGAGCTCAAACACAGATCCTAAGGACACTAGAACCGTGATCTAAATAGTCTTTGGAGTTTTGTCTGGACAGTCTTTGGACCAACGGAGCCACGTAATCTCCCACGAGTGAATCCCTGGATTTTTACAACTATAACAAGTGTTCCCATTATTGATTTTAGATGGTGGAGTTCGATTTTGTTGAGTAGAGAGAGCGATAATGTCTGTAAAGGATTAATTTCAAGGTGTAGGGAACTCAAAATTACAAGGTGGTCTCACAGGAAGATTAATAGCTTGACAACCCTCAATAAGGGTTGCCAAGCTCTTAATCTTCCTGTGAGGCCACCTCTTTTGTTCATAACGGTGGGGACGAGATAGTACTAAAAATTGTTTAAAATGTTGGGGCTATTATCAAGCCAGCTCAGCAGAAACTGCTTCCCCATCCTTTGTCTCCTGAGCATAAGTTGAGTTCCCTGTGAGGCCACCTTGAGTTCTTTGGAATGTCCTATATTGGTGGTTCTTGATGAAGGACACACTCCCCGCAATGAGAGGAATCATATTTGGAATACTCTATGAAACTCCAAACGGGACAATGAATCATATTATCTAGGAACCCTTTCTAGAACAATTTCAATGAGCTCTACAACACGCTGTATTTGGTAATGCCAGAAAAAGGTAGATTTTCTTGCTAAACATGACTTTTGAGGATGAAAATCAAAAGAACCTCCCAAACGTCCCCGTGGTGTAAATATCTTGCACGGGATCAATGTAACTCACAGGAACCGATCGCGTGGTCACGGGACCCCCGGTTTGATAATATGATGATAATTTGAGAAAATCCACACTTAGGCTTGAAAACTTGACGTTAGAGGACGAAACCCCTTAGCTCCCCCAAGCGGCCCCTTCAGGGGAGCGATCGCCGTGCATGGGACCAATGTAACTCTCATGAACCGATCGTGTGGTCACAGGACCCTCGGTTTGAGAATATGACAATAATTTGAGAAAATCCACACTTAGGCTTAAAAACGTGTCGTTTGAGGGGAAACCCCTTAGCGCCCACCCTTTAACGCCTAAAGAAGTTTGAACACGCATAGGACCAACGTAACTCGCAAGAACCGCCCACATGGTCAAGAGACCCCCAATTTGAGAATATGACGATAATTTAAAAATATCTAGAATTAGGTTTAAAAACATGCCGTTAGAGGGCGAAAACCCAAAGTATTATCCCGTACTCCTTCTAAAATACTATCCAACAACAAGCCAATAACCAATATTTATATAATAGCCGAATCAATCAAAATGAATAATTATACCCTACTCCTTCTAATATACTATCCAAAAACAAGCCAACAACCAATAATTATCCAACAACCAAACCAAATAAAACCAATAATGATCCCGTACTCCTTCTATCATCTAAAAAATTTACATGATAATGCATATTAATTATATAATTACTTCAGTTAAAGTAAAGAATACCTGATTCCTACAATCCAAGAAGGCCATTATTAGAGTCTTCTGAATGCATGATTGGACCAAATTGATCCTAGAGCCCCCAACGTATTCTTTTACGTGTACATTTGTTTACTAGTTTCTTTAATACAATCAAGTTAATTTAACTTCATTTTATGAACACTACATCAATGAAACTGATCAACAAATGTATATGTATAGGAACATGTAGAAATTGAGCTGGGTCAATTTGATCCCATCACAAACGTAAATGACTTTATTCTCAAACCGAGCGTCTTGTGAAAGTAACTAAATATTCGACTCAACATAACATATTATCGAAATATAACTTACATAAACCATATTAAACATTCGTAAAAGTAACTAAACATTCATACGTTAAAGAAAAGCGCTAATACAATGTTCATATCAAAATACGATACAAATACGATTGACAAGGTTAACATAATATTTTGATACTCAATCTACCTCCAAATCAACTAAAAGATCCTTCAAATTAGGGTTGTTATCAAGGGCTTACTGAAACTCTTTTGGATCCTTTAATGCATCCACTTCAGTAGTCATACCCTTTGGTGCATGCACAATAATAGACCAATTGCCATCGTTTATGCACTTCGAGTAGAATACCATCTTTATGTTCTGAAAGGCACAAATAAAAGGCTCGTCGACTATACGATCTTTACTCTCCAGCTTTGAAAAATCTACCATAATAAGTTTAGAGTCAGCATCAACTTTGTAAGCATTCATAGTATGCTCCACCGTTACCCAATCACAATAGAATACGATTTCTATGAAATCTAAGTAATCAAGTTCTAGGATTTGTTGGACTATCCCATAATAGGTTAACACCATATTCTTTGAATTTTTATGGTTTTTTCTAGTGACATAAGTGACCAAATAAGAAATTGATATTCCACTATTTTTCGTCATTTTTTTTCCTCATATGGATATAAAATGAAATCAAAACCATTGGTGCATAATTTCTTAAACTATTTAGCACAAAAATTAGGGCCTTTTGCTAGGCGTGCAAGCCTGGAAGAGATATCACCTCCTTTTAGAAGTTGCATTTATTAATGAATTTGTATTAGGATATGTTTTTATCACACACGAATAATAATCGCACACATAAGATGAGAAATTTATCTCTTTATACCCATGCCCTAAAATCAGTTGTCGTGTAATTTCTCCTTTGATTTTGGGCAATTTCACTCTCGTACTTGCTACGGGTAAATTATAGAGTTTAGATCGTAAAATATAAAATACATATAATCAAAGAAGAAGAATTCAAAAGATACTCACTCTCTCCATTCTTTGACTTCATCTTACGATTCGAAGACGTAACGAGCTGCTTACTCGTATTATATATTTGTGAGTTTCACCTCTTTAGGGTTTCCAAACAGTAATTCATCCTCAAACTCATCAGGTTTCTCGATCACTCCTCCTCTATGAGGATTGAACCTCCTAACCTCTTGTTCTGGCATATATTCACTAATGTATAACGATGATTCCACAGTTAAGTATTCTTCAGTAGTTGACCTTCTAATATACCGTGTATTCTTTACGTAATCTTTGAAGGTTTTCATCAAGCGCCCAAAAGGATACATCCAATGATACCTAACTGGACCATATAATAAAGCTTCATCGCATAAATGCACAAGCAAGTGGATGCTGATATTGAAGAACGACGTAGGAAAATATTTCTCTAATACACAAACTTCCTCACCTAAAGTTGATTTTGCAGCTTTAATGTGCCTTCTGTTTACCACTTTTGCATAAACTAGGGTAAAACACAAACGAATTTTCATAATTGGCTGATGGAGATCTTTGTGTTCAGAAAAGAAATGCTGAAATAACATAGGGATTAATTGGATGATTACATGCCAGTCGTGAGACTTGCACTGTTTTAAGTCATTTGCTTGGTAGTTTACGAGCTTACGTAAATTACTCGAATAACCAATTGGAGTGTTAATGTTGAACAACGTGTCTAAGAGGATCTTTTTCTCACTAGTAGTTAAAGTGAAAGCAGTCAGAGGGGTAAAATTCTTCCTGTTGTAGGATTATTTTTAACCAAAGTTTCTTCTTTAGCTTCATAATCAGTAGATCTCGACGGGCCCGCTCTCCATCTTTGGAATGAGATCCACCCAGACATTTTCGTATCAGATGTTTCATAATATTCTTCTCTGTGTGCATCACATCAATTACATGCCTTACATGATGATCTCTCCAATACGGCAAATTAAAAATATTGATCGTCCAGACCATGGTTTTGCTTTAGTAGGATCATTAGGATCTCCCCTTATTTTACGCTTCATGTTTACAAACTTGGGGTGTTTGCCTACGTACCTATTCCCCCCAGTCTCAACCGCCACCTTCTCCTCGATTTGTTGACCCAAAATCCAAGCAAGTTGCATCTGTCGCTCGTGACCAATAGGATAAAGTTTAGACTTGTCATTTCTGAAAGGGTGACTGGTCGACATAAATCTACGATGACCCTTGTAACTCATCTTGCTACTATGTTGTATCCAAATTTATTCAACTTACTTCCCACATGTGGGACATCCATAATAACTATGAACATTACAACCGAACAAGGTCCCATAAGAAGGAAGTTCATGGATCACCCATATCACTATAACTTTAAGTGTGAACTCTTCACCCTTGTGATAGTCGAACGCCGTCACGTCTTTATTCCACAACTCTTTAAGTTATTCGATTAATGGGGCTAAGAATATATCAATATCATCACTTGGAGCCTTCGACCCAGGTATCAGTAAAGATAATAATGTGAACTCCTTTCTTATGCACAATATAGGAGGGAAACTTAAAGGTGCCATGAGAACTGGCTAATAACTTTGACTAGTACTTAAATTACCAAAAGGTTACCCATCAGTTACGATTACAAGATGAACATTGCACGGTTCTTTTGCAAATTCATGGTGTTGTGCATTTAAAATTTTCCAAACGAGTGAATCAACCGAATGACGCATCAAATTCCCACCCACCTCGCATCGAGCGTGCCATGTCATGGTCTCCGCTATCCACGCTACAGTAAAAAATCATTTTAACCATGACCCAAGTGAAAAATACTTCAAAACCTTTTGTGGGACTTGCAAGATCTTTTGATATTTTGCAGGTTTGTCATTTACGTTCTCCCAAACGACATATCTAGGCTCAACGCATACTGAACATTCATCCTTCTCTCCATGTTCGTTGCGATACAATATTCAATCATACTTTCATGCAAGAATAGATTTATATTTTAATCCCAAACCCTTTAAGCTCTTCTTCATGGTAGGATAATTGTCTGGTAACGTGTTCTCTTTTTGGAGAATTTCTTTAACCCACTTAAGAATTTCGGTTATACTGTTCCCAAACAAACCAAATTGACTCTTCAAATTATGCAAACCAATCATTACATATAATACTGAATGATCTTTATCGCAATCTTTATACAACGGTCTAGCTGCATCGGCTTTAAATCGTATATATTCTCAGTCTCCGGGCAATTCAGTACCAAATTATTTATTGTGCGCATTATCTATCTCCATAGGTTGGTGGTTTTGGTCGTGGTGGACTCCGTAAGCATCATCAATTATATCGGTCATTGGATGATGTGTTGGCGAATCATTTACCACTTCCACTCGTTAGTGTTCTTTTACGTGGTCAGTTACCGGTAATTCTTCGGGAACATAAGGTACATGTTTTTCACCATGGTATGTCCACTTGTTATAATCTTGAAAAATTACCCATATTATTAAATGTAACTCAACATATTCAAATAATTTCTGTTTATACAATGGGTGCACGGACACAAAATCTTCTCACTTTTAAGGTTCTTAGAAGCGTATCTAATAAATTCTCGAATGCCTTTAACATAACTATTAGTTATTCGGTGAGTCTCCCCCATCCACTCTTTGTATTGTGAAAAATCCAGTTAATAATATTCAAATTACAGTCCTGTGTTAACATGATAAAATAAATATCATGTTGCATAGTAAAGCACTAATATAGTATCAAAGCAAAGCACTAATATAGTCAACAATGCACCAATCAATCAAACTATGCAATAACTTAAATACAAGAATAAGCCAATCAACAATACTACACAATCACTTAAACTCAAATTAAATAAATTTGTCTACGGATATTATTACAACATAAGAAAGATATTACTATATCTTCATCAATTGATAAACTAGCCAAGTGGTAACGGAGTCTACATAATTTTTCCAAAAATTCCATTATCCACTATTGACATGTGTTGGAACAGTTTCATAACCCTCATATACTGTATCAACCACGATCTGACACTCACCCTCATGCAAAGGTCGATTATGTACTAAAGTTCCTACGACAGTGGACATGAGCATGCACATCCCAACGATAAATTCACCGTTCAGGTCCTGTATATAGTATTTCTCACCATAGTTAGTGTGGGTTGTTGACGATGATCCAAAACCTGTACTATGCTGAGGCGCTGAGAAAGGGAATGTTAAAGGAGAAATCAGAATCTGTGGGGGCAATGGAGAATGTGGAAAATTTTGAGGAGGAATCGAAATCTGTGGAGGGAAACTGGGATGCATTGGGGGCAGATGGGGCATACGATCGGTTAAAAGGGACACAATCTGTGCAAGTTCATCGTTCACACCTCCCATTTCATTTTAAATCCCTATTATATCCCCTTCAATCCTAGATTGGCATTCATTATTGGACGCAAAACGCTTATTAATAGAAGAAAGCTCGTCCACGAGAGGTGTAGTGTGTTTGAATCTTATTTTTAACATATGCGACCCCAAACCTCTCGTCCTCCCTCTATGGTCCTTCCCAAATGTTTATGCAATGGAATCATTGTCAATGTCATTGAACGGGCTTAAATTTGACTGAATACTGATAGAATCTATTGATCCTAGAGTCTTATCTAAGTCAGGAGGGAATTTATTATCTTTGTCTCATTTAGCATGCACGTACAAGTTGGCCCTATTCGGTGTCTTTACTTCATCTGAGCTGACTTTGGTAATGGTCGACCACTCATTCTTCAAATCATTATAAGATTTTGAGCCAAACCTGTGGACATCAGTTTTTTTGCCCTATTCTGCTTATTTTTCTCCTTTTACACCATTTTGGAGTCCTTCGCCTCATTCTCCAGAAAATTATTCCATTGAGAGTCTGGCATCTCAACGTTCGAAGGGACTTTATCTTTGAGCAACAAAATGTCGGAGCTCGATGCTCCCTTAGAAAAATATTTTTGCCTAAGGTTTCTCCGATATGTTCGGAGTTGTTCAGCAACCCGAGAAAACACCTTATTTTTTGAGTATAGGGAAAATGAAAACCGTTTGCTGAGTTGCTTGCAGATGTCATCTTTAATAGCTTTATCTACGAGGTTCCAATTGTTAGCTCCTCCCACTCCCACATTTATTTTTATCAAGGACAAACACAGTGCTTTAAAATATTGAACGTGATTCTTATCCCCCATGGGGTTATTTCTCAATAAAGAGAACCCAATGGGCTTCTTCTCAACTGACCCGGCATTTTTAGGAGCATTGGGCATGTCTGTTGGATTAGTGGGAGTACCTTGCCTACTACAAATCGAAGTAGGGGACTGAAAAGTTTGTGGAGTGGGGGAGTGAACAATTTGTGGAGTTAAGTATTGCTCAATAATTGGTGATGGGAATTCTCCTTGTAGTTGTGTCACGTTGTTGGTTGGAGCATTGCTTCCATTACCGCCCAACATTATCTATAAAAATAATAATAGTTAAACGTGTGTCTATAATAATAGATGCATAATTTCAAAGTTCAATATGAAATTATAACTAACAAAATAATTTTTTTGACCATATATTATAATCTACCTTTTCGTGGTAAGACTTTAATAAAAGTTCAATGTGTCTGATCTCCATCCAGTCTGGATTTATTTTAAAAAACCTATGGATTTTTTCCTATGCCCAATTAGGAGGAAGAGTATCCATAATGGATGCATAGATGTCAGCGACATGGACTCAAAATCTCATCCTCTTCAGCCAACTGGCAAGATTAACTTTGACGTGTATATGTCGTGAGACATCACAGTCTTCGTCAATGCTCTTTGTACGTAATTCTATCCATAATGGGTGAATTTTTTTCTGCCTTCTCTAATAGCGTAAGCAAGGTCAGTGGTCTATCGGGATAATGTACGTGAAATATATATTGTACAACTTCATCCCAACATTCTAACAGGGAAAATAGAATACGATCGAACAAGTGGTATTGCCGGAGATGAACTCCATGGTTTATAAGGTAGTTAAATTATTTAATCTTGCTATTCCCATACTAATAAATCGGAGTAGCCACTTTATGAGGCTAATTAATGAAAGATGTACGCGTGCGGTCCAATTGCAACCTTTTCCACTCTTGTTGGCATTTATTAGCACACTGACTCATTTTTCCTGAGAAAAATGAATGAGGGTGTGATTATAATTCCTATAAATAATGGTTCTAATGAATCATTAACGAGTTATTATGTACGAGGGCGTGAATATGATTCCTGTAAATTATGGCTCTAATGAATCATCAACTGTTAATTTATTTGGTTTTGAGTATCTACGTTTGTCATTTAAGCCAACAACCCCTAAAATCAACCCTAAAATTAACCCTTACAAACATTAGTCATAAAATTAATCCCTTACAAACATTAACCCCACAATTAATAGATTATGCATTTTGGGACTTAATTTTACGAAGACACTAAAATCAATCCCGAATTTAGCATCAATATTAATGGAGATGTGTATTTTTATATTTCAGCCCCAAACTTAAACCAACAATATCCATTAAATTAAAATTTTCCCTAGTTTGAATCTTAAACCAACAATATATGTATTTTTTTCTAGAACACACACTTACATACACGTTTACAGTATACACACATACATATACACAATACACACAATGAGAATGTATACACACCTACATAGATATACATAACACACACGTACACACACACACACACACACACATACACTCATGTATACACACACACATATACACTCATGTATACACACACACACACACACACACACATAAATACACACACACACACATAAATACACACACACACACATAAATAAGCACACACAAAGAAATACACGCACATAAATACATAAAAAAGGAGAAAATTGAGATTACCTTTGAGATTGAGATTGAGAGAAAGAGAGCGCCGAAATCGCCTGAGAGAAGGGAGGAAAATGAGGGTTTAGAAATTTTCGAGGGAAATGAAACACTATTCTACATTTTTAAGTATAAAGACCATGGTCACGGTTTAGGGTCGTGACCATATGAGGTCACACCTTTATTTTTAACACGTCACTGGTGAAATAAGGTCAAGCTCATAGCCCAAAGCCATAACTCATATAATTTAATGGTCACGGAGTGGTCACGGACTTAAGCCATGACTATCTCCTTGTGTATTTGGGTTTTTAGTAACGGATAAGGGCCATGACTCGTCCCTGACTAAAATTGAAGGGAAACTTGGCGCCATAATGGTCATGACTGGGTCACAGCTTAAAGTCGTGACCCGAAAGAGTCAGGGTCTACATCCGTGACCACCTATAAGAAGACCCATGACCACACTAAGTCAAGGATTTCGTCATGCCCATTTTGGCTATGGTCACGATTTTGGGCCGTGCCCAGCTAGTCATGGCTAGGAGCCGTGACCCCTTTACCGTGACCATTCACAGAGCGTTATAGTGGTGGGAGGCAATTCTAACTACGGAGGAGAGAGACATATACTTATTATAGAGTTCTGGGTGTAATTTGACTGCAAATACTTTTTTCCAGCTGTCGAGACATAAATGAGGAAGAAATTCATTGATGTGGTGCAGGGAGATCGCACGGTGACAGAATACGAGGAAGAGTTCACCCGTTTGGCTAACTCTTTACCAGATGAGGTAAACAACAAAAAGAAGAAAAATATGAGATTCATGGACAGACTAGCTGCGAGGATCAAACAACATTTGATTGGCAACCCAATGTTGGAGACCTATACTGATGTCATCCATGCTGCACTACTTCACTGCCACGATCAACACTTTTACCTGGAGAAAAGCAAGAGAGTGGGAGATGTCTTGACAAATTCTTGATGCAGTTTGGTTGGAAATAAATCAATGGGGTTTGCACCTCCTGACAAAGTCTTGAAAAAATTATAAATAGTTTTAGACATTATTGGTGTGGAAATCTTTTTAGACTTTGATTTGTTGATTTGATTAAGTCAATGTCATTTGAATTCAATAATTTTTACACCTAAGGATGATTGTGAAGTTCATTCGTATGAGTATCCATATTCATCGTACACATTTGTTATGTATGTTTGTGTTGATTTACTTATTGAATATGTTCATACCCATTTATTTCGTTTCCACGATTTGGCTATCTTGGTCTTAATTCATGGCGTGTGATGTTATTTTTTTTTGTTTGAAAAATAGAAAATAATTGGTGAATGCTTTCAAGTTTATCCTTGATGATCGTAGTTGATTGGATTTGCTTGTCGTGACACTCCATTTTAATTTTTATTTATTCTTTTCCTTGTTTATTGAAAAGGGGAAGAACGAATTATGATTTAATGGGGGAGGTTAAATCACGGGGGAGATTTGAGATTTGATCTTTGTTTTGATTTATGCTTATCTCATTTGAAACTTGATACGTCACGAAGGTATTTTTTTTATTGTCTCATATGTGTTGGTATAAATTTTGAGGATCAATATTTTGCACACCCTGATGATGACAAAGAAACGTTTGCAATTTGAAGATAAAGATTTTTCAAGAAAGTTTAAGACTTGAATTTTTAGTATCTTTTCAGTTTTGGGTATTGGATTTGTATAGGACATTTGATTTGATAATTCAGATGTTTTTAGTTTGTACCGGTATAGACATAGGGTGAGATTTGTACGGACATATTTTACATAGTTCAATTTACATTAGAGTATGTCGTATAACTCTACAACCGTAGAAGAAAAGTTCAAGTTCAATCATGCATCAAGGCGGATCCGAATATCAACATTCTTCAAGAAAAAAGCCTCTGCGAGATTGATTTTGGTAAGGTTGTGTTTAAGTCCCTTAATGGTTCATTTAAAGTGCTGGGATAATTTTTGTAAACTATTTTTTAAACATCTAAGGTGTCATTTTTAGCCAAAACATTTTTTAAGTGTTGAGGAGGAGTTTTAACAAAAATTATATTTCATTGATGTCGTTTAAATGATATGTCAATGTTGTTCAAATGACATGACAAGGTCGTTCGAACGAAGTCTTCAAATGAAATGCAATGTCACGCGGAGTCTCGTTTGAAGTTCGCTTGAAGTATTTTATGAAACGACATCTCACTGTTTTGGTTTTAATTCTTCGTTTGATACCTCGCGCGAAGTCGCTTCAAGAGACATGACAAGTCGTTGTAGCGATAGGGAGATCTCGTTTGAACAAACCCACCGACTTAATTTTTTTTATATATACTTGATTAAATGAGTCCATTTTTCTTAAGAAGACATGGGTTTTTCAGATACACCAAAATTACAAACTGCAGAATTATTTTTTCATCTTCATTTTGGGTTTTAAACATTTGTTTTTCAATTCACACAAATCCCAATAGTTTAGTGAATTATTTTTGGAACCCAAGATACAATCTTGTTGAAATTTCTCTTGTAGAGAGGGTAAATTTATGACTGATGACTACATGTCCTTGGGAGTGCTTGTGGGTGTTCCTGGATGATTCAGAGATACGTGTTGTTGTGGGTTCGCTGCGGTTGATCCATTGCTGACTCTAGGCTGCATATCTAGGTGAGAGTTTGTGGATATTTATTGAAAATTTCCTTTTTGTGATTTATAATGTGTGGAGTCATTAAGAAGTAATTTAGTGTTATTACCTACATGTTTGACTCATAAGTTCCTTTAATACACACTTTCACGGATTTTTTTGATTCTTATACTTGTTTATCACATATTGGTTGGAGTGTTGTCATCTCCATTCTGTCTTTAAAATGAGCCATATGCGATAAAACTTGACAATGAAAGTAGTGCATGTAAAAACCGTTTACCGTGAGGAATTTACTTGCAACAAAATATGATGAGTGAATCATGGGAAAGGGCCACGAGAGTACAAAATTAACTCGTCGTGAAAGACACCGTTTAAAAGAGACCGAAATTTTTTAAAGGCAATAAAAATATAAATATTCCAAAAATGGGCCACCTCAAAAGAAAAATATAAATGATTATTATTTATGAGGGAGTTTGGATGGAAAGAAATGAAAAATGGGTTTGCACGTCTTGATAGAGGCATGAAAAAGCATTTACATAGTTTTAGACGTTATTAGTGAGGGAATCTTGACTTTGATGTGTTGATGGATTGAGTCAATGTCATTTAAATTCAACACTTTCAACACCTACGAACGATTTTGAGATTCATTCGTTAGGAGTACACATATTCATCGTGCACATATGTTATGTTTGATTGCGTTGATTTGCCTATTGAATATGTTCACACCCATTCATTCCGTATCCATGATTTGGTTGTCTTATTGTAAATTCATGGGCTGTGATTTTTGTAATTTTATTTTACATTTTTTTATTGAAAAATTAAAAAATCAAAAATAGTTTGTGGAAGCTTTTGGATTACTCCTTTGCATGAGCGTAGTTTGATTCATATTTTCTATGCATGTTTGTCGTGACAACTCCATGCCTATTTTGTTTATTCATGTCCTTGTCTATTTCGAACAAATAAAAAGGGGGAGAACGAATTACGGGGGAGTATTATATTGATTGATTTATTCTTATATCATTTCAAACTCGATGCGTCACGAAGGTCTTTGCTTTGTCTCATCTATGTAGATACAAAATTGAAGATCATTATTTTGCACACCCGGTTGAGAAAAGTTTAAAGATTTAAAGATTTAAAGATTTGAAGTTGAAAATTTTAAAGAAATGTTTCAGACTTACATGTTTAGTATCCTTTCAATTTTGGGTTCATGGGAGGGTATTATATTTATATAGGCATTTTATGTTTTGATAATTCAGATGTTTTTATTTTGTACCGGCATAGACATATGGGGAGATTTGTAAGGACATAATTTTATAAATGCCCGTTATCAATTGAGTATATCGTATATCGCTACAAATGTCGAAGAATGTTCAAGATCACATATGCATCAAGATGGATCCGAATAAAAAGTTCTTCCACATTGAAGACTCCGTGAGACAAATTTGGAAAAGTTTGTGTTTTAATTCCTTAGCATTTCACTTAAAGTGTTGGGATATTTTTTATCAAATACTTTCTAAGTGTTGGAGAGAACTTTTTAAGTTTTTCGTCAAAAATATTTTTCTAAGTATTGAGGTGGATTTTTGAAATAAAAAGGAAAAAATTATTTTTTAATCTCGTTCGAGCGATAGTAGCTTTCGTTCGAGCGACATACTGATGTCGCGCGAAGTCGGTTGAGTGACAGTTGTCATTGTTCGAGTGACACTATCGTTCGAGTTACGCGCCACCTTAGATTTTCTATAAATTATTTTTTCAACTTCGTTTTTAATTAGATACCTGATAATTTTCAAGAGACGAAACTTCTTTGGTAGAATACATTTTCTTCTCACTTTTAGGGTTTTAATCCTTTGTTTTTAATTCACAAATCATCCCAATAGTTTGTGTGAGTTGTTTTGGAACCTAAGAACACATCTTCTATCAAGTTTCTCTTGTATAGAGGATCTCTACTGCTGATTTAGGTGGTCTTGAGGAGAGTATTGAGCTGACTACAACTGCGTGTCAAATAGGGAGTGCTCGTGGGCGATCCTGGGCTAAATTGGAGTTATGGTTCTGGCTGACTCCAGGCTGCGGTCTATGTGGGTTTTCTGCGGTTAACTCATTGAGAATTTCATTGTAATTATAAGTATTATAGTGAAATAAAGGTTTTGCCTGAAAGGATTTTTTTCCTGAAATCTGCGAGTTAGTTATTTATGTTTATTGGTTTGACACACACACACACACACACATACACACACATAGTTGCATTTTTAGGGCCTGATTTAATTTGATTTAAAAATTGACTGTAATTAAATAAGTTCGTAGTTGGAATTTGCGAATTTATTTAAATCGATATCACACGGAAATTACAAATTGGTATTAGAGCAGGTTTCACTAATTTATTGTGAATTTCTATTTTTCGGCAAAATTTGTGTGATATTGATTTTTTTTGAAAATCTATTTTTTATAAATTGTCGCAATGTTTTCGAATGAAAACTTATATAATCTGGTGCTAATTTTTGACGAGTCTAATTATGTTCATTGGAAAGCCCGCATGACATATTATTTAAAATCAATCGATGAAAGAGTTTGGGTTATTTGTGAAAGAGGCTGGACTCCTCCCACTGTCACCGCGAATAATGTCATGAATTTAAAACCCGTGTTAGATTGGACTGAGGATGAGTTTAGGTGGAGCACTTTTACTTGACGTTGGCTTAGTGCAATTTCCGTACATGTCACCCCTGATGAGTTCCGACGTATTATGACGTTCACCACATCTAAAGAAGCGTGGGATGTTTTATAACTCAACACGAAGGCACTAACGTAGTCAAAGAATCTAAAATTCAAAATTTAACTACTCAATTTGAAATAATTACCATGCTTGAGACTGGATATTTTGATAACTTTTATGCACGTTTGTCTGACATTGTCACCACTAGTTTTAATCTTGGCGAGCCTTTACCTGATGCACGAGTGGTTAAAAAGATTTTAAGATCGCTGCTAAAACGTTTTATCCCTAAAGTGTCTGTTTTAAATACCTTAGGTAATTTGAATCGTCTGAAATTAAAAGAGTTGGTTGGATACCTCCAGACATATGAAATTGACATGTTTCCTGACACTGTCAAGCCTAAGGATAGAGGGATAACACTTAAAACACAGTCTAAGTAGAAAAAGAAAGTGAGTTTTTGTGAGTCCGAGTTTGAGTCCGAGTCTGATTTTGATATGGCCATGCTTGCGATTTTTTTTAAAAAGTTTCTCAAGTTTTCAAAATAAAATTCTTCCAATCAAAGTTTTTTTGAGAAAAAGAAAGACAAGGCCAAAGAAAATGGTGAGAAAGAGAAAGAGGGCGAGGGAGATTTAGAAAAAATAACATATTTTGAGTGTGAGGGGAAAGGTCATAAGTCATCTGAGTGTCCTATTAGACTTAGGAGAGAGGACAAGAAAGTTGCTATGCCAATCACCCTTAGTGATAGTGAGTATATTGTGAAAGATTTTGGGGATGAGTCTTCACAAGAAAATTTTGTTGCCATTAGCACACCCAGTTTGTCCCACGACGACGAGGATACTTGTGCACGTGAGACCGCCGAGGATTATTTGAGTGTTTCTAGCGAGTTTGAGAGTGAGTGCGCTAGCGAGGGTGATAGTGAGCTCCAGATCGCCTTTAGAGATTTGTACGCCAAAATTTTAAAGACTAAGAAATTGAATAAAAAGTTGAGTCTTAGGGTATGAGATTTGGAGAGAGAGTTAGAGGTTTTGAGGAAAAAGCGAGTCAACTCGAGAAGGTGAAGGTTTATTTGAGTGAACAGTTGATAGCTTTAGGCCGAGAAAAGAGTGATTTGACCAACACGGTGTCTAGTCTGATGACACGTGTATCCCAACTCGAGAGTGATCTCGAATGTTCTCGGGAGGTCAAAATCCTATTAGAGAACATATCTCAGAAGGTTGGAATGATGGTTCTCAATCCCATTTTGGGTAGAGGTGAGAGTTTAGGAATAAATCATTACGGTGCTTCCACATCACAAGTTGCACCCGAGTTGGTTCCTAATTTAGTGTTAGACTCACGTGGCTCTCAACCCAACCCACCTAGGTGTCCCGTACCTATTAGGAGAGCACATTGGAGACGTTTTGAGAGAGGTTTTTCTAGGCCTGTTTATGTTCGCACACACTACAAGAAGATAGGACACCTTAGAGAGTTTTATTTTAAGTTGGGTTATGTGTCACATTTTGCTACTACACGTGTTCACACACCCACACCCACACCTGATGCTTTGGATGATTACACGAGAGAGTTTGCACATATTAGGAAGAAGGTAAAGTTTTTAGTCAAGATTTCACATGATTTGATGGAGATTTTTCATAGGATGTCACCACCTTTGAAAAATCGGGTATTAAAATTTGTGGCGACATAATGTGTCGGGGTCGACAGTTTAAACGGGCTATAGGGAGATTTATGTCGTGTCGTGTGTGGAACCTTGTCATGTGTCGGGGCCGACAGTTTAAACGGTCCAGACAACGATTGACAAGAGGAAGTGTGACACTTTAATAAAAAGTGAGAACTATAATAAAAGCTGGTTAATTTAATTAAATTAACATCGTGGGACTTGGGAATTTAAAATTTTATTGGTGTGCCTTTATAAATGAGATTTCGGTGGGTAGTTAGTGATTTATAATTATCGCGTTTAATTATCCCATTTAATTTAAAATATTCTATTGTGATATTTATTGCGTATAATGCTACTGTCTAGATTCAATGATCCTATTTGAGGGGAGTAGTGTGTATTTTTGCTTGGGGCTTTGGCTCTGACCCATGCGTTGACTAATCTTTTTCAGGATTAGAATTGGAGAAGCTGCATAAGTTTATCAGAGTTATCATTTGGAGGTGCAGCTGGAGTTATTCTTTTTATGGCATAGTTTAGTTAGACTTTCCTTTTCAGTCGTATTTAATTATGAGACTTCATTGGAGTTTTATTGGGCCATTCGGTTCCAAAGTTGTTTAGAGGATTTATTTTGGGATTATTTCAGATTTTATTTAATCATTATTGGAGAATGGATTTTCGGAGTTAGCATGTGATGGATCTTTTATCGCTTAGTTTTTTATGAGCATTTGAGTTTGATTCAATTATGTATCTTATGGACTGATTTATTTATGTCTCATATCTGTCTCATGCTAAGAATGGTATTTTATTTACTCACGCCCGACTTAGTTTTGGTGGCGGCCGACGCCAGAATTAGGTGGGGTGTGACATTAGTTTCCCTGAATTCGTAGTTGTTGTTGAGACTACCGAGGTGGTGAAAAAAATGGTGAATACAATATCTGATATGTCCATTATTAACTTGGACCCTTCCCCTCCTAGAGCTATGCCTGATGAGAAAATGGCCTCTACATCCCCTGTGGTTATGCCCCCCACTGAGGAGGGTACCTCGAGGACTTCTCAATCCTATATCTATCCAGTAATGATGCCCTAAATCATGGTTGTGATATCATCGAAGACAAAATTAATGAATTAAAGGATAAATATGATGTCCTTATTAGTATTTTGATGAGTCTTCCAAACTATGATGAAATATTCTACGATAGGCCAAACACGGATGAGACTGGTTTCCTAGTTTGGGCTTTCCAGGTAGGAGACCCTATCATCAAGTCCATATTGAGGGGTTATGGTGTTGCCCCTACACAGTTTCCACCAAATGCCTATAGGTCAATCCTGGAGTCAATGGTTTATTGGAAATTCCACATCGATTTTGACCTAACTGGGGATATTTTTAAATCTTTATAAGTCGTGAAGGATAACATCAAAGCCAATGGATATTACAATTTTTCTCCTCATAAATATGACCAAAAAAATGGTGAAAGTTGTCCAGATAAGCAACCACAATTGGAAGAACCCGTTTGTATATATGAAAGGCGACTAGGAATTATGATCAGACGAGAGGGAAATTGTCCTGTAGTGTTAATCGTGTTTGGTGTTCCCCCAATGACATTGTTATATACTTTACATTTTATCTTTGCCTTTTTAAATGATTTATAGCGTACTAACCTTCTTTTTATTCAACCTAATTGCAATGAATAAGTCCCCTAAGTTGCCATCTGTTTTAATGGAGCTAGTGAGTAATACTTGTACTCCTAAGACTATTGAGTTTGAAAAGATTTTTTTCTATTCTGAAGTTTATTGAGCTTGGCTACTATATTCTTCGTGGAGGTGTTCCCCCAAGAGATGACTAAAAAAAATTGGGCGATACTTTTTTTGAATAAGGAGGGGCTCAGGAAGGTCCTGCCAATCAGGAGGTCGGAGAAGGTATGAGGCTCTTTATCAACTTATCTTCTATTTAACACTTCGACCTTGAATTTTTTCTGAACATTGAGTTTTTATGCAGTTTCTACGCCAGCTCATCTTCCTTTCGTGTTAAGCCAACATCTTTTATGGTCCCTCCTGTTCTTGACCGTTTAGCCATGGAGATTTTCAGGAAGTAAAAGTTTTATGCGAAAGCTAAGAGGAGTAAGGATATTGATGCTGAGTCCAAGGTTGAGAAAAAGGCAGATGATGAGAGGAGGACCAACACTGAGGCCCCTAAAAGTGTTAAATATACAGTAAAAAGGTAAACTGATGCCGATACTGCCGCATCTATTATCGCCAATGCCAAAGGCAAAAGCAAGGCGATTATTTCTAATGGTGGGACAACCTTGGGCCATAAGATACCCATAAATTGTACTACTCTTCAACTTAGACCTAAAAAATAGAGGAACATGGCTCGAGGATAGAGGGATAAAATTTTAGGAGCACCTTGTTGGCATTTAGTCTGAGTTACTGGGTCAACTTACCATTATAGTGAAGTGGATCTGTTCACCTATGATCCCGAGAACTCAATCACTTTAGAGAAATTAAGGAATGATGAAGACTCCATATTTTCCATGGGGAAATATTACAGATTTGGTCGGGTATTATGGCTATGCCCATGACTTCCTGTACCTTAGAGGCTTCAAGGTTGATGATCTATGGAATATGGTGTAATTTAGGATACTGGTGATAATATCCTAACCCAGACTCATATTTTCTTAAACTCTGTAGGAATGTGTTTTATGATATTTCGATCCCTTTATCTTTCAGGGTAAAATGGGTACGATTGTCTTAAGAGAGCAGGTTTCCTCATATTAGAACATGTATGACGATCTGAAAAAGAAGAAAAACGAGATCATTAACCACTATGAAACCTTTTCATGGGAAATAAAGTATGTTCAAAAGGATTAATACAAGGTTTGTATTGATATTAAGGAGAAGGATGATCAGTTGGTGGACACTGTTGGAATTCTGAGCCAAGTAGAAGAGGAAAATAAAAAGTTAAAAGAGCAGGCTGAAACTGTTACTACAAAGTGCATCTCTTCAGACGAGGCACTTGTCAATGGAGTTGTGTACTTGAAGAAGGCCAACGATGCCCTTAAGGTGGATAATGAAGCCCTTGATAAGGACAATGCTACCATTTCTCTTGTTGAGGAGGAAGACAACCAAAAATATAAGAGCTCACCAAATCATAACATCGATTTGTTAACCATCTTCATGGAGGATTATGATGAGATGAAAAAGAGAGTCATCAAGCATTTCCTCAATATATCTGAGATCGTTCATGCATGGGAGGGAGATAATGATGAGGTGAAGGCTTTGACTACTGAGTGGGATAGGGGTGTAAATGGATTGGGTAAGGGTATTTCCATATCGAATTTGGGTATGTTTTTAGCGGATCGGGTCTTACCCGATTACCCGCCGGGTCTCAATAAATGGATCCAGACCCGATCCATTAAAGACCCGAGGATGCGACCCGATTACCTGACCCGATTACCCAAACATATAGTTATATATATATATATATATATATATATATATATATATATATATATATATATATATATATATATATATATATATATATATATATAGGTATATATATATAGGGTCCTTATCGAATCGAAGTCATGTATATCCTGACCCGATCCATTAACTAATCGGGTAAACGGGTAATCGGATCTATAAATTTTGCTCAGATCCGTTAATTCGGGTCGGGTCCAGATCCAAACTTGATCCATTGACAGCCCTAGAGTGGGAGGTTATGGCAGTGGACGTTACTAATGATGACGATGTGGATGATCAATCTGAAGCCGCGATTGATTAGACTGATGCCACTAATTCCGTCATTGCTGCTATCGAGGATAATTTTATGGCCAAGGCTAATGATGGTCATGCTCTTGTGGCATAAAATCTCTACACCTCATACATTTTGTGAGGCTTTTAAATCTATGCTTGAATTTTTGTAATGTAAACTTTTATTTAGTAATTTTTAATGAACACTTGCATTTATGCCTGTTTAATTTTGAAGTCAAATATGTTTCAATTTCTTGTCTTTATGCATGCAAGTTTAGATTTATATTTCCTGCTAAGTAAATGCGGTTAGTTTCACTAACCTCCCTATTGGTTATAGTTTTATGGTCTTATGGTAGGATCTTGTCTACCTTCCATGTTAACTTATTAGCTATTTAGCATTGGGATAATCCTGTTAGTAGTTTAGTCTTACGATCGTGTGGTTAACTCTTACCAACCTGATTTGCCTTATTAGTTACCAATTTTGGAAGAACCTGAGGTGTGTAGACTTCGGTTTTACCAATGCTCATGACAGATTACTCGTCGTATGGAAGGAAATTATCACCCTGACCATGTATGAGCATTGGCTACCAGAGTCGACAAAATTTAATAGGATCTATCCTTGAGTTAGACAGTTATGTTCAGATCTGGTCATCCATATGACTGCAATGGATTTCCTAAATTTGGATAAACTTCTTGATTGTGGCATGTCCAAAGGTGAGTCCATACATGATGTTTGGTTTTGATAGTATGTTTTTACATAAACCGTTGATATGTCTTTGGTCTAAGCTTCTTGTACATCTCTTACGCCAATGAAATAGTCATTGAATAAAATAGAGAAACTTGAAATGACAACATATGTGTAGAAATTTTTGATTCCGATTTATTACTGTACTGATTTATAAGGGAATGAAAAAACTTTACATATTGGATCTCAGGTTTGCCCCGTGTTGTTAATACTGGTAGCATTTCCTCAGATGTTTGGAATTCCACGAGTCCTTGAACTGTTCACCTTCCAAGGTTTTGATTCGATAAATCCACGATCGCACGAAAACAGATATTCTGTACGGGCCGTGCTAATTCGGTTCCAACTTATTCCCTTTTTGTATAACCTTTTTGAGAATGTAATCTCCCTCATTTAAGGTGTTTGATTTTACTCTTTTGTTATAAAATGGAGCAGTTCGCTATTGGTACGCTGCTACCCAAAATGCTGCGTGCTCCCTGACCTCTTTTAAAAAGTTTAAATCCAGTCTTATCATCAGGCCATTCTTTGGTGCGTTGAAATTGACTACTCGGTGGTTGGGCAGGCCAATTTCCACGGATACTACAGTTTTGATCCCAAATGCCAACATAAATGGGGTCTTGCACATTATTGTTCTCAGTGCCATCCTATATGCCTAAAGAACACTTTATAACTCGTTGATCTACTTTCCCTTAGCATCACCTAACACTTTCTTCATTCTGTCAAGAAAAGTTTTATTTATCACCTCGATTTTTCCGTTATAATGTCGGTGACCTAGTACTGAATGCAACTTTTGGATCTTGGAATGTATATAGTAGTTTTGAAACTATTGGTTATCAAATTGCGTACTATGATCAGTGATGAAGGCATATGGCATCCCCAAATGGCTAATAATATTCTTCTGAATAAAATTGAAGAATTTTTTGTATGGCATCTCCACCAGGGGATCGGCCTCCACCCATTTGCTAATATAATCCACTACTACCACCGGGTACTTAAATCTGCCCATCATCTTTTAAAGCAGGCCAAACAAGTCAATTCCCCATATGGCGAAGGGATAGGGGGATGTGATCGACGTTAGTGAGGCTCCTTAACACTTGTGGAATATGAAATACTTCCAGCACTTATCATATTTTCTATCATAGTCTTCACAATGTTCTTTCGTAGTGGGCCAATAGTAAACATTAATGGCCAATCACTTCACTAACGATCTTCCCGCTGAATGGGATCCACATAGGATCCATCTAGGAGTGTCAAATTCTAACTCCATCCCTTCAAAGTTCTATTTTTTGGTCCTACAGTGCATCAGAATTTATCCTGATACTGTTCTTCTTAGCTCTGTTCTAGTGGCTAGTGCTAAGCGAGCAAGTGCGTTTGCCTGTGCATTTTCGACTCTTAAAATTCTCACCATTCGAATAATTAAGAATTTTATTAATAATGCTTTATCCTTAGCCAAGTACTTCGCCATGGATTCTTCTCTTACCTCATGGATGCTGAGGACTTAGTTTACTATGAGTCGGGAATCATTGTGTGTCGATAGTTGCTTACTGCCTAGTAATGGCTCTAATCCCAAGCTTACTATGAAGGCTTTATATTTTGTCTCATTATTAGAGGCCTCAAAATGGAATCTGAGGGCATACTCCATATCAACGCCATTAGTTGTTGTGATTATCAAACCTGCCACACTTCCATTATCACATGCCAATCCATCTATGAAGAGTTACCAAACTAGGAGTACCAAGTACCCATCTTTGAGATTTTTTTTATTTTCTTAAGATCACGAGCCGTTTCTTCTTGATGATACGATGACTCTGGTATGTCAATGACCTGGTCGACTGTATTAGCTATTGAGCTATCTTCCTTAGAAGTCAGTTCGGTAGGCTGAACTATTAAGATCTCTTTCGAAGAAGTTTTCTCAATTTGCTTTATAGTTAAGCTCTCTTCCGTAAAAGTCTACTATATCGATCTTGCTGTTGAGCTTTCTTCAGTAGAAGTTTGCTCAAGAGGATTTTCTTCAAGAGTAAACTCTGCAATAAAATTGGCCATTGCTTGGCCCCTAATTACTATCCTAGGCTCGTACTTGTAAGGACATAAATTTCCAAATTTGTCCTTTGTAGTTTTGGCTCAATTTTGGACAAAAACGTTTGAGTCATAGGATAGAGTATATTGATCATCTTTCAAGCCTATGACGTGTTTATTGAAGACGTAGCGGCAAAGTGTATAAAGCTTCATCAAGATGCCGAGTTTAAGTGCCTCGTTTCTACGTCATCAATAGTGGTTCCATGCTCCCACGGGATGAATGCATTACATATATATAGGAGCTTGGAACATGTTTATATTGGGTGTTAGGTTTTTAAAACTGTTTTTTGTTTTCAGGATGTTTCTATTAAAACTTATATAAAAAATATATAAAGTTTCTGGGCTTAAAAAGAATTTTCGAAAATTTTGTGAGTTCGTTCGAAGTGTCGTTCGAACGAGACTGTCGTTCGAATGAGATGGTCGTTCTAATGAGATTTCCAATGAGCTTCTAATGAGTTCATACTGGAACTTCACTAGAACACTTGATCGAACGAGAATGTCGTTCGAACGAAATATCGTTCAAACGAGATTTCAGGAGGGAAAAACTTTTGGCAGTTTTTAGTAGTTTTTACCCATGTTTCCCACTTGTTTCTCCACTAACTTTTTTCAGAACTTATAATGTGCGTGAACAACCTTTTTGAACAGAACTTTTCATATCCTACCAACCTCTAGAGAGTGTTTGAGAGAAAAATTGTTTTAGGGAAAAGTTCATTGTTTTAAAGTGACAATTTCAAAAAAAAAATCATTATACACTTTAGTTTTACACCCATAGTTTTGTTTATCCAAGTTCACATATATATACATCTTGCTTGGAGTTTGGCACCGGGTTTATCTCTACATTAGTTTGAAGAGAAGTTTGGGTTTGCTTCTAAATCCCACAAAGAAGAAGAGGTTTTCGTGATTTACCCACTTGGAGAAAGGTTCCTAGTTCGGGTGACGGTGACCACATAAAGTCTGATCGGTGGATTCCGAGACCGCGGTGGAGCTCCGGGGTTATTCGCCAGGTGTAGGTGTTTATAAGAAGTAGCGTCGAGGCTTGAGAGGGATCGAGTCGTGTGATGTAAGTCTTTTGTCTTGTAATTGTAAATTTCATACTTAGTGGATTTGAGGCTAGGGCCGTCCGAGGTTTTTTTCCCGTCTTGGGGTTTTCCTCGTACATCGCGGCGTAGTGTGATTGATTTACTTTTATCTTGCATAATAACTTAGAACGCATGCTTAGGATAATTCAAGATAAAATTGGTTTAAATTGTCACACTTAATTTAATTTGGTGCTAAATTAAGTTTGGGTAATTGTTTCGTTAATTCAATTCAAGTCATTTAATTTAACTTATTAAAATTGGTTTGACCTAACTTGATATAATTGCAAAACATGATTAAATTTATTTTCGAAGTTTAAAGAAGATTTTTCAAATCTCGGGGGTTCCTACATTCCTACAAAGTGGTATCAGAGCCAAAGCGATAAATTATTTCGTTAAAGATCATTTATTTTATTTTTGTTTGGCTAAAATGAAATTTTCCCCATTTTCTAAATTTCCTATTTTCAATGGTTCTAACTACACGTATTGGAAATCGCGAATGAAATCGGCACTAAAATCTATCGATGAGAGAGTTTGGATGTTTGTTGTTAACGGGTGGTCCCCACCAACTCATTTAGTAGAAAATGAACGTGTTCCCAAACCGGCCGATAGATCGAGTGAGGGTGAATTTAAACTTTCTAACTTTAATTCCCGAGGTTTAAATGCCTTGTTTAGCGCTGTCACACCGGATGAATTCCGACGCAATATGACGTGTGAGGCCGCTAAAGAAGCATGGGATATTTTGCAACTCACTCATGAAGGTACAAGTATCGTTAAAGCTTCGAAACCTCAAAACCTTACCACTCAATTTGAAATCAAAATGAATGAAAAAGAAACCTTCGATGAATTTTATGTTAGACTTTCCGATATTGTTAATTCATCTTTTAACCTGGGAGAGAAAATACCCGACAACCGAGTAGTAAAGAAAATTTTGAGGTCCCTACCCGATAGATTTATTCCAAAAGTGACCGTTTTAAATTCTTTACCAACTTTAGCCTCTATGAAATTAGAAGAGCTTATAGGTGATTTACAAACCTATGAACTAGACATGTTTCCCTCTAAAACTGAAAAGAAAATAGAAAAGGGCGTTGCTTTAAAAGCCCGAAAAGAGGTCAAACAAGTAGCAGAGAGCGAGAGTGATAGTGACTCGGAAGACATGGCTTTGTTTGCTCGAAAATTTAGAAAATTTCTTAAATTTAACAAAGATCAATTTAAAAATGATTTTACGAAATTTGAAAATTCTAAGTATGACAAAGTCGAGAAGATCCCTAAACCTATTAATGAACAACTAAATAGGCACGAGTCAAATAGGTGTTTTGGTTGTGAGGGTTATGGCCATAGGGTTTCTGAGTGCCCCACTAAACTAAGGAAAGAGGGTAAACGACCCATTTCATATAATGCGACCCTTAGTGATAGTGATAAGGAAGAGGGATCCGATTCCCCCACTAAGCCAAATTTTGTGGCTTTTATGGCTAGTCATGTGAGCACCGATAGTGAATCTTCTCATGAAGATATTCAAACACATGACACTTCCGAGGTCAAAGTTTTTGGTTCCGTTATTTTTTATGATAGTGATAGTGGAGAAGAAAGAGAGAGTGAAAATGAAGAAGAGGTTAATGTGAGTGAACTTCAAAATGCTTTTCAAGAACTTTATAAAGAATCAATTAAATTAAAAAGAGCTAACTTGAAGTTATAAGCTAATTTTAAAGAGCGTGTCAAGGTCATTGATGATAGTATGTTGGTAGAAGACCTTAGAACACGTGAGAGGACTCTTCGAGAGAAGCTTGAATATGTAGAAGGCGAGAGAGATAGCCTTAGAGGTTTAATGGAGTCCTTGAAAAAGGAGCTTCTCGAGTTCGAAGAGAGAAATGTTTTACTAGAGTCTAACATTCTAGAATTAGGAAACAAATTAAAAGACTCTAGTAATGTCAAATTTGATTTGGAGTGTCGTTCGGAAAAATTAGATAAAATATTAGGAACGATCCAAATTAAAAATGACACTTGTGGTTTAGGCTTCAATACTTGTAATGAATCTATTCATAAAGTCAAAGCCAATGTTTTAGGAGAATCTACTAGGAAAGCCTTTAGAGATCATTCCTTAGGTACCAAATTTCGACGTAATTTTACTTGTACACATTGTGGTCGAAATGGTCATCTTAGGAAATTTTGTTTTGATCTTAAACGAATTCCTAGAAAATCCCAACGTAAAGCAATCAAGGTAGTTAAAATTTCTACACCCCAAGATAGTCATTCTTCATTAATTTGGGTTAGGAAATCCTGTTGGTTGCCTTGCAAAATAGGGCGTTTGATTCTCATTTACTTTCACATGTCTCCTCCCTTGCTAAATGTAAAGGATGAATGTGTCAGTGTTTGTATACTTTAGCGTGTGTACTTCATGCTATATTCACATGCTAAATATATGCTTGTTTTATCATTTTCTAGTCTATGCTACATGCTTAATCCCATGCTAGAATAATGATGTTTGTCTCTCTTTTGTATGATATTTCTTTCTTTTTTGTTTGATTTAAATGAAAAATACAAAAAGATTTTTTGTTTATCATTTGGGTTTTTATCTCTTGGAATTTAAGCTTAACGAAAAATTCAAATGATTTTTGTTTGTCTTTTGAGTATATATTTTTATTTTTGGTTAAAATTTTTCAAAAACTCAAAAAGATTTTTTTTTGTGTGAATTTTAGTTTGACACACTTTATGTGGCATACACTTGTGTTAGAATCCCATCTTTTACGCTCCCATGTGGCTAGAATTTTTGGTTTAGATTATCAATCCTTATTATGTTCTTTACCATGCTTACATGGAGTAGTTGGATTTTCTGTTGATTAAATGGATTCTATTTTTATATGCCTCTATTCACACATGCACGAGCTCTTTTTGAAATTTTAACTTCATATGTATATTTGAGCTTTGTGAGGTGTTCTCCTACGAATCTTGTCATCTACATATTTGCGACTTAGGAGGACTAGTGCATGTCAAAATCCATTGCACGTGAGATTTGTGTGATAAATAAAAACATGTTAAATATAAATGTGCACGGAGAAGGTCTCCGAAAGGATTTTGTTATCCTTTGCGATTGTAAGCCACCGTTTGAATTGGACCTAAAAGAAATACGTGGTCCAAAGACCTAAAAACAAAAAATATGGCATTAAAAAGAAAAACAATTTGCTAAGGCCTATGTTTGATTGATATATTCATTAAAAATTAATACAAAATGCTTATTGAGGATATTGGATGGTATATCAACGATTTGCATAATGTATGTTTATCCTAGTTGCACTTTCAATATCATGACTCTATTGGTTTGTAGAATCATCAATATGCTAGGCTTGTATGCATTGGGTATGTTTGTTCATTGAGTTCAATCTATATTGTCACATGAGGTTATATTCAAATGTGATGAAGTTTGCAATCAATTGAGAAATCCGTGAACATGTTTTTAAGTGATTGGGTCTAAAGTTAATCGTTACTAGTTCACACCTCAACACTTCCGTTTCCATATGACATATGTTTTCCATATGAGTGTGAAAGACTCCTATTACATTTTGTGTGTGTCATTTGTGTGTTTATATCTATATATGCGTACTTGAGTCTCTTTGATATATATTATGTATACATATATTTGATATTTTTGTTTAGTCTTTGCTTTGATTTCTAATCCATATATACTTTAATTCATATTTGGTATCCATCTTATTGCATTCTTTGTTGATATCACATGCTTAATAATTTATATGTCATATTGGTATCATTTTATTGCATCCTTATTGGTCTAAGTTGTTATTTTTTGGATTAGTTGATTTTTTGTTGCCCATATGCTTTAACGTTCTCATCACTTACTTGTTTTAGCTTGCTATCCCATTCTATTTATCGCTTGTTTAATTTAGAGGGTGTATATGCTTTATTTGGGGGAGATAAGTCAATTTTTTATTCTTTAAGACTTTGTCTATACCTGAACAAAAAGGGGGAGAATGATAGGGGAGAAATGGTATCTAATCCTATTATTATCATATCTTAGTTTAAGGAAGATTTATCTTAGGGGGAGACGTCTTTCTAAGTTGATCATACTTGATAAAGGGAGAGAATTAATTTAGGGGGATTAGTTACTTTACTTGCATTAAATATTTTGATATTCCCTATACGTGTAATGTGTTTGCTTAAGTGTGCAGGAATTATTTTATAAAGCGGCAACTGTCACCGACAAATATTGTGATCCTTTGGGTTGTTTGAGTCGATCATTGTATTTTTTATTTTGGGAGGGACTTTTTATTAGTCTAGTAGAGCTTGACGGCCCTTTAGGATTTTTTTTGATTTTTGTCCCGGAATAGCCAAAGAGGGAGATTTGTAAGGACGCAAATTTCCAATTGAGTCCTTTGTAGTTTTGGCTCAATTCCAGACAAAAACGTTTGAGTCATAGGATAGAGTATATTGATCATCTTTCAAGCCTATGACGTGTTTTTTGAAGACATAGCGGCAAAGTGTATAAATCTTCATCAAGATGCCGAGTTTAAGTGCCTCGTTTCTACATCGTCAATAGTGGTTCCATGCTCCCAAGGTATGAATGCATTACATATATATAGGAGCTTGGAATATGTTTATATTGGGTGTTAGGTTTTTAAAACTGTGTTTTGTTTTTAGGATGTTTCTATTAAAACTTATATAAAAAATATATAAAGTTTCTGGGCTTAAAAAGAATTTTCGAACATTCTGTGAGTTCGTTCGAAGTGTCGTCCGAACGAGATTTTCGTTCGAACCACAAGTCGTTCGAACGAGATTGCCAACGACTTCCCATTAAGGCATACTGGAACTTCGTTCGAAATGTCGTTCGAACGAGATGGTCGTTCTAACGAGATTTACAATGAGCTTCTAACGAGTTCATACTGGAACTTCGTTAGAAGACTCGTTGAAACGATAATGTTGTTCGAACGAAATGTCGTTCGAACGAGATTTCAGGCAGGAGAAACTTTTGGCAGCTTTTAGCAGTTTTTACCCATGTTTCCCACTTGTTTCTCCACTAACTTTTTTCAGAACTTATAATGTGCATGAACAAACTTTTTGAACAAAACTTTTCATATCCTACCAACCTCTAGAGAGTGTTTGAGAGAATTTTAGGGAAAAGTTCATTGTTTTAAAATGTCAATTTCCAAAGAAAAATCATTATACACTTTAGTTTTACACCCATAGTTTTGTTTATCCAAGTTCACATATATATACATCTTGCTTGGAGTTTGGCACCGGGTTTGTCTCTACATTAGTTTGAAGAGAAGTTTGGGTTTGCTTCTAAATCCCACAGAGAAGAAGAGGTTTTCGTGATTTACCCACTTGGAGAAAGGCTCCTAGTTCGGGTGACGGTGACCACATAAAGTTCGATAGGTAGATTCCGAGACCGCGGTGGAGCTCCGGGGTTATTCGCTAGGTGGAGGTGTTTACAAGAAGGAGCGTCGAGGCTTGAGAGGGATCGAGTCGTGTGATGTAAGTCTTTTGTCTTGTAATTGTAAATTCCATACTTAGTGGATTTAAGGCTAGGGCCGTCTGAGGTTTTTTTCCCGTCTTGGGTTTTTCCTCGTACATCGCGGCGTAGTGTGATTGATTTACTTTTATCTTGCATAATAACTTAGAACGCATGCTTAGGGTAATTCAAGATAAAATTGGTTTTAATTGTCACACTTAATTTAATTTGGTGATAAATTAAGTTTGGGTAATTGTTTCGTTAATTCAATTCAAGTCATTTAATTTAACTTGTTAAAATTGGTTTGACCTAACTTGATATAATTGCAAAACATGATTAAAATCTGGTATTTTTAAGTTGTGAACCATTTGTTTACGCTTCCGCATCTCAACAAGGAAATTGATTTTCAAAGTTTAAAGAAGATTTTTCAAATCTGGGGGGTTCCTACATTCCTACAATACTGAATGTCATGCTCTACTAGTTCCACAACCCTAACCATCAGTCTCTCTGATTTCTCAAGTTTATGAATGACATGCATAAAGGAAGGTCTTGATAAATGAAAATAACATGTGCCTAGAAGTACAAATTCATTCTTTAGGAGGCCTCAATCAAATACAAGGATAACTTTTCCAGTCTAGGGTACCGTATTTTTGCTCCATAGTAGGCTTTTCCAGTGTAATAAGTAGGCTCGTTTCTTTCCGAACTAGTCATGAACTGACAGTCGACTCAAACATGGCTAAGTACAAATAAAGATTCTCACCTGGGACTGGCCTTGACAGTAATGGCGCAGATCATAAATACCTCCTTAATTCTAGTAATGTTGCCTTTCACTTGTCGTTCCATTCGAAGGACTTGTGTAACACCTTGAAGAATAGAAGACTCCTTCCAGTAGCTCTTGACATAACTCTATTCAGTACTGCTACGTGTCCTGTTAGCCTTTGCATTTACTTTTTATTTTCTGGGGGTTGTATAGTATCGAGGTTGGCCTCAATGCCTCTTTGTCCGACTATAAAACCCAAAAATTTCCCTTTCTTGACCCCAAAAATGCATATCACAGGGTTGAGCTTCATCGAGTGTTTTTTCACCTGATCTAAATCTCTGATGTGGATAGCTGATTTCTTGCTCTTGGTCAGTATGTCGTCGATGTAGACTTCCATTATTTTGTCGAACTGATCCTCAAAGACCTTATTCTCCAACCTTTGGCATGTTAATCCAACATTTTTGAGACTAAAGGGTATAACATTGTAGTAGTAAGCACCCCGACTAGTGATAAATGAGGATTTCTCCTAATCCTACGGCTTTATCTTGATCTGATTATACCCTGATTAAGCATCCATAAAGATGAGCAGTTCATGCTTGGTAGTGGCATCGACCAACTGGTCAATCCTGGGCAAACGATAATAACCCTTAGGACACGCTTTGTTCAGGTATGTGAAATTCACTCACATACGCCAATTCTTCTTCTTCTTCTTCTTGGCCATGACCATATTTGAGAGACATTCTGGGTATTTGACATCCTTAATGATGTCTGCCTTTTGTAACTTATCAACCTCCTCATGTATTGCCATGTTCTTCTCCTGAATAAACACCCGACATTTTTATTTTATGGGTTTAGCATCCTTTATTATGTTGAGCTCATGGCAGACAAACTCTGGTTCTATTCTCAGAATGTCCTCTTAACTTCAAGAGAACACATCTTTCCTGTTTCTCGTAAACTCTGCTAACTCTTTCTTAAGGACTGGGTTTTATGATAAGCTAATTTGGGCTATCATTTCTTGGTGCCTGTCATTTAAAATATCCGGTTCCATCTCCTCAACTACTTGGCCTTTGACTAACTTATCTTTATCCCGAGGGTCCAATATCTTGATCTTATAAGTTATGGTAAGTTTCTTCTGCTCTTCCTGTTCTTCTTATATGTAATAACACTCCCGGCTTCAACCTTATTTCATTTCACCTTGCCGGAACCATAGTTCGTGGGGAACTTCAGGCACTGGTGAGTGGTGGATGAGATAGCTTCGAACTTCTTCAATTTTGCCCTTCCAAATATGGTTTTGTATGCTGAATGGACATTCTGATTCAAGATAAAGAAGTGAATCATTTTTTTGGTAGGTGAACCAAGTGCCTATTATAACTTCCAGCTCAAATATTCCTAAGGGTATAACCTTCTCCCCTGAAAACTCGATGAGGGGCCTGTGGTATGCCTCCAGTTTGCTATATTTCAACCTTAGATTTGTAAAATAATTATAAAATAAAACATCGACTGAACTTTTGTTGTTAACTAGGATTCTTGCCACCTTGCACTCATGCACCATCATCGTGATGACCAGAGGGTTATCTTGTTGGTAGAGCATACCTAATAGATCATCTTTAGAAAAATTAACTACAAGACGATCTTTGTTCACAATCCTAGGGTGAGTGTCCAAAGTGTCAGTCAGGATAATCTATTTAATATGAGCACAAGGCTTTACCTCATTGAGGTAGGCTTTCCTTTCTGCCAGTTCATCTCCATCCCCAACATCTCCTCTTGCACTGGCTCCTTAGGTTTCTCGAGAAAGTTTGGATCATCTTCTGAATCATCATCCATGCCTCTTTTCTTCTCATTCTCCTTTTTATAAGGGGACTCTGACCGTCTTCTGAGTTTCTTATCATCCCTCCTATTTGATCGACCACCTTTGTCATCGATCTTCGTCAGTTTACCTCATCTGATGATATTTTTAACCTCTGTTTTAGAGACATATAGTTAACAGTGTTATGACTATGATCTTTGTGGAACTCGTAATTTTCTTTTATCCCTCTTGTTTGCAAGGGTGTTCAACTTTTTGGGACATTTAAGGTCCTTACTCCTTCAAATCTCATCGAGGATGTGGTGCACATCTATAATCTATGGGGTTTACTCAACAAATCTATTCGACCTATCAGCCTTATTGTCTTTAGATTCTTTCTTCTCCAATATCTTACTGGTCTTGGCCTTGTAATGGAACAACTTTTTTACTGACATAGCTTCTTCACCATACATGATCTTGCCATCTTTGGCCAACAACTCTGCCATTTTGCTTGATGAATCCTTAGCCAATGCCTAACACAACTTCTCGAGAAACGAACACTCATCATTTCTATGATTTCGATCTTTTCATTATAATCAATTTCCTCCAGCTTCTCATTGTTAAAACTGGTGATGATCTCTCTCGTTGTCTCATATGCCTTCTGAAAAATGCTTAGCAGGTGAGCCACTCTATTACTAGGTTTGGTCCCAAAGTATAAGTCTTTAATGAAGAGATCATCCAGTTGCTGAAAGTTAGAGATCTACCCTCTCAGTAGGCTATTTTTCCAAATTTTTCTTAACCCAGTAATTGTACTGGAGAAGGCTCGGCAATGCATCTCATTGGGAATGGAATATATATTAATACTTCTCTATGAGCAACACGGGATTAGACTTACCAACGTACTTTAGAGTGATAGCTGGTGTTTTAAACTTTGACGGTGTTGGATAACCCACAATTGATGAGGTAAATGGTGACCCTTACACAAAACCCATTTGTAAAGGCTTCTTAACCCTTTGTATCTCGCCAAGGAAATCCTCTAAACACTGAATACACCCCTTCCAAGGTTGTTCCTTCTGCTCATCCTTAACTGCAATGGACTTTCCTGATCAACCTCGACTTTGAGAGGAGCTTTCTTCCTAGGAAGTCTAGTCGGCCTGGGCCAACCCTTGCATGATCATTCTAGACTAGGTCGAGCACTATATTCTTATTTTTATCGACCTCCTTGGTTCTTCTCCATGATCTTTAGTCTCCCTAGGTCCTCTGTGATATTTCACCCTCACCACTTATGGGCCTAGACGATCGAATGCAGATCCCCTGCTGAGCCTTTCCAACACACTGGGTCTCTCTTCAGAGTTGGTTTTGTTCATCATCATAACCAATCGTTCTAAGGGTAGAGCTGGCCCCTGGATGGTATGACCTACTATCTCGTGATCTAGAGTTCTTAGATCTATTTCTTTCATCTCATTAATCCAAATTCAAGCTCCTATGGTTCTCCACTGCTATGTCATAATATATTTGCCTCATATCTTTGTTGGGGGAAGGAGATAATATTTCACTTCTCATGTCAGAGTGCTCGCTTCGAGCTCGGGAGATGGGATCTGCTCCATCCTTCTCAACCTAGCCAAAAATGTCAGGTCAACTGATTTATGCTTGCTTGGATTACTTCCTGGATTATAAGTTTATTAGGATTCCCTATAGGTCATCCATACCAATAGGTGTTAAGGGAGGGATTTCTTTTGCACTGCGGCTCTTTTATGGGTTTTCACCCATATTCCCACAATTTGCAGACAATAAATTATCGCAAGTGTGAAGATAGAGTATACCAAAATAGGAACATGAATCGCAGGGAAGTGAATCCAAAGTAGGTGAAAATGAATCTAAGTGAGGATTAAAGGAGTTTAGTAAAAATCTAAAGGAACTGCTTAAAGTAATTGACTCTAACCCAACAAAACACAATTGAGTCGGATCGTGACTCACATTACAACAAAAAAGCCTTTTTATGAAGTTTTTAAGTGCCAAAAGCGCATTTTATGACACTTTATATTTTTCAATAAAAAGCGTCATAAGTTTGGGTGTTATAATTGATACCCATAAAAAGTGTCATATTAGGTAACGATTATATATGGCTTTTTTCAAAACTATCATATCTGCTACAAAAAAAAGTCATAATATACTTTATAAAATGCCATATTTGATTTAAAAAGCTTCATGATAAACAATTTTCAAATTTAAAAAGGTCACAAAAAATTTCATCACATGAGGGTTTATTATAAACGATCATAACTTAAACATATAATAAAAAAATTAATAACCAATATTAATATCATAGTTGGCAAATAAATCTAAACACAAATCAAAATTTACAATAACATAAAAATAGTCTTGAATTGTTTTGTATATGAAGTCAAGTACACCTAAAATGCATCAAATCAAGTCATTTATCCATATTAAAAAAATAGTGGGACACAAATAGATATACCCACCATTAACATTAATTATTCACAAAAAATGACCTAGTACATGTATCATAGCTAGATATATCCACTATGTAAATCATTAAAAAAGAGTCTCAAAAAAATGTACATCCAGAAATCACACAAAAATGCATCGGTCCTCCTTTGGCTTTCACGAAATTGTGTTGACAAAGTGATCAAAATCATATAATATGAGGTTGAAGAATTTCAATGAACTCATGTTGAAGTTCATTGATCTCATGAGTTTGATATGACGAATTTCCAGCTAACTCCTTCATCTAAACAAAACAAATAAAAGTACATTTAGCTTTTATCACATCTAAATAAAAAAGAATGTAAAAAAATATTTGACCTTCATTTTTATAGACTTCGATGAATTTTCCAAGAGCTCTCACATGAACTTCAATACAAAAAAACCACACACGATTCCTCCTCGTTGCTTAGGGCGGCGCCCTGAAAATAAAGGAGTTAGTGTAATCCTCATGTCAAATTTGAGTACCTAAATATTAAATTTAATTTATCAAATAAATACCTTAACATTCTCCGAGTTTAGTAGTGATCTTTTTCGTTTGACTGTAAAAAATGATCTAATTCCACTTCAATAAAAAAACATAATGACATATTTATATTACAATTCTGTATAATGAAACCAATAATTTTATTTTAAGAATTTATTTAGGACACTACTTACGTGTTTGTATATAGCTTAAGGTCTAAGCTCGATTCCCCGTGTAAAGAATCAATCAAAAACACATTGTTCGAAATAAAATCGATCACAAGCAAAACCCAATGATACCTATATTAAGAAGAATTATTGAAGATTATGAATATTATACATACACACATGTATTATGATAAAAAACTTTTACATATCTACCAAACTAACTCGGTATTGATTAGAATAATAAATATTTATTTGTCTAATGCCTTCTGTAGAGTTTCTGTTATAAATTGATGATCAATGTTTTTAGGAAATGTGTCCCGAATGGATAGGGGATTTACTAGTCTAATAACTTCAAAAATCCTTCCAAAATTTTCATATAGGAATTTATACATAAATCAAACACACGTGAGTTAGAAGGGCATTCATGTATGCAAAAATACAAACTCCATCTAATCTCATGAATGCATTCATGAATTAAATAAAATATGGTAAAACTTAAATCTAACCTCATGTATGCGATAATGCAAACTCTATCTAGTTCTTGCATCTTACAAAATTGTATTAATTCATTTTTGGGAATCTAGGTGGTCTCAAGATCATCATAAAAAATAGCCACCGGAATCTTCATCGCGCCCATCATCACGATGTTATCAAGAATATTCGCAAATGCAGTAACTGCGCCATCTTTGCCACCAAAATATTTATTTTTTTCCTTACTTTATATCTGCTCAACAATGTCAAAATACAAAAGGTCAGTTTCAAATACAAAACAAAAAACATTTTAACATTAAAATGCATTATGAAATTAAGACTACAATTAAAACAAATGTTAATCTATGTTGAGTTAGAGCACCTTGAAAGTTATATGTATAAAATATGAAATTTTTGAATTTCACCTCAAGTGCATATATACTTCTGTGAAGCCAAGTCACCAGATCTGCACCTCATTTTCAACTACAGCTTCTTTACATGTTGACAGTTCATGAACTCTAATTTTTTGGACTTGTAATATATAATAATTCATAGACCACGCAACTTAAGAAACAAGACTGTCATTGAATGGACAATAAGGCCAATTGGTCAGTTGGGGGAATTTGCCTTTTGTTGCTGTTGCTGAGGGCATTAGCCAAAGCCTCAATTGGAACAAAAAGATTCGACATAGGAGCCCCACCTGGAATCATACAAGGAACAAGTTGCTGCTGATACCCAAAACTAGGCTGAGGTGGAATAAAAGCAGGAGGGGCTTGACCTTAGAACGTTACATGAAGGGGGTTGACACCATTAACTAGTAAATATGAATACCCACGTTCATATCATGCTTCTTCATAAATTTCCATAACTTCGTAATAATGTCCTAAACAAAGTCGCATACCAATTAACCCTCTTCCTATCCATCTTAGAAATATTAAATACACCGAACTCGAAGAACCCGATTCACAAAGAACCTAATTTTTTTACGAAAAATTAAGAAAACTTTTCCTAGCTTCATCAATTTTGTTATAGCAGCAACACAAAAGAATAGTAATGCATTGACATATTTAATAGGTTGACAACCCAAAAAAATCGAAAAAAAAATTAGAAAGAAAGAAACAAACATACGAAAAGACAATTCTTTAACCAAAAGAAAATTTGTATTAATCTCACCAATCAAATTATATATACCAAAGGACATCTTAATGTTATGCAGTTAAACCAGTCTTCCTTCAAGATTATATATACCAATAAACATCTGAATATCTCTACAATTAGAAAGTAGCAATAACATTATCTATTAAGCTAATAATCGATTACTAAGTCAATCAATATTATTCCATCAGCCCAATTTTAAGAGAAAAATGAAGAAATGGCAAACATAACGATATATGTAGACCTAGTTTTCATAAACATTCAAAGCAATCAGATTGTTATAGGTCATATTATACTTCTTGGCAAGGGGATTGAGGTAGGATGAACGACCATCTTTTTTTGTGAGAATTATGTGTATGATCTAATGTGTGAGGTTGCCCTCTTGACAACAGTGTAAAGAACTGTGTAGTCCATCAACAAGTTAGACATTATCAATGCAAGGAGAACTTGGTACACAATTTTTAAGTTCAATGATGATTCTTCCCTTTTAATTATCTCCAAATGTGAATTTTCCCCATTTCTTTAGTGATAAGCTAGGAAATTTAGTTTTATCTCCCGTCATGTATTAAGAAGATCCGTTGTATATATACCACTTTCCTTCTTTTGAGGATTCCATCACAAACACCTATACTATTCAATGAAATAACTTTGTTTTATTACCTAGTAATATTGGGTCCATAGAGGTTAGCTTAAGGTTATAAACTATGACTATTACAAGGGGATACTTTTTCATTCATGTTCCGTGAGCATGTGTTTCGGTAATGAGGTTGTATAGAATTATGAGATTTGTATCTTATCTTAGGATGATCATAAAACTCATGTTTCTTTTCTTTGGAAAAAACGATTCCACTTTTTTCATAAGAGAATTTTTTACTCCGGAGGAATATATTCAATCCTTTACTACTTGTGTTGAATTTTTGAAAAGATTATTTTGTGATTCTTAATTCTTCTTTTAGTTTTATATTTTATTTTTCTACAGAAAGATATTTTATCTCCTTCTTCTAAAAGTGAGTTATTTTCCTTCTGAAAAATATTTTCACTTTTTACCTTGTGAAGTTCATTAAAGGTAATTCCATGGTCTATAAAAGAGTGATAATTACTTTGTTTTAGTTGAGAATTTTCTTTTCAAAAATTTCAAGTCTTTGTAAAGTGGTTGAACATCCTTTTGTAGGTTTTGATATAGATTTTGAAATTCAAAAGATAGTACCTCATTATGTATTCCCATGAGACATAGGTTTTCTTCTTCTAAGTCGCTTGGTCAATCGCTAGAATATGAGTCTTCCAATTCCTTATAAGTGGACTTTATCGACTTATTTCCACATTTCTCATAGTTCTCTCTTCCTTATTTCCTCATTTCCATCTTGTGTTTTAGACAATCCCCTATAAAAGTGACCATACTCATTGCCTCCAAATAATTTTTCTTCTTGGGGTTAATTTTCATTGGATTGGTGTCTTTTGAAGTAGGATTTATTTAGTCCGCCTTTATATTGATGTTTAAGAAAACTTTTGATTTTTTTTATAAAAAGTGCCATAATTTCATAAGTAGCGGTTTCACATTTATTCAAGTTTACAACGAGTGCCAATATTTTCTTTTGATAATCTTTGTATCTTTCATATATTTCTTTAAGTTCCATCTCATAGGTTATGAGTTATCCCATTAGTTTTTTCCAAGGATATATCTCTTAAGTGAAGTTATGCTTGAAGGGTGATCTATTTTGAATACCACTTCTTTGGCATGGACCTGAGAAGTTTTCTATATTTTTCATTGGTAGAAAATAACTTTTCAAGATTATGAAGTTTACTAATAATATATTTGAACCTATCATACATATGAGAAATGGAGACTTCATCATTTATTTGAAATAATTTATGGTTGTACACAAGTAAACTGATATTATCCTCTTTTACTTGAGATGTGTCTTCATGTGTGATTTCAAGAATATATCATATTTATTTAAAATAAAAAAACCTGAGACTCTTTGATATTCATTTGAGTAAATTGATGAACATATATAAGGACATAATTTCCAATTGACTCCGATGTATGTTTATTTGACTTATTCCCAGAACAAAACACGTTTGAGTCATAGGTCATATTTTTATTGTCATGATCCCACACACACTATGACATATTGAAGTTAATTGAAGACATTATAGCAAAGCTTCAAAGATTTACCGTTCTAGTTTTATGGTGCATATTTCGTCTTCAAATCAAATTGCATTCCGAGATCACTCAGGTATGAATGCGTAATTTTAATGGGACTTGGAATTTATTTTAAAATTATTTAAGGATGTTATTTTATTAAAGAAATGCTTTAAAATGTTTTTAAAAGAATTTTAGAAGGAATGCACTTTGTTTTATTCTGAGATAAGGATGGATTAGAGTTGTATAAAATGCAAACTCTACTGTTTCTGGTTCAAACAACATAAACTGTCCTTCAAGATGCCATTGTCTTTCGAACGACATGGATATGTCATTCGAGCGATAATTAAAGTCGTTCGAGAGAGCCGCCACCTCAAGAAAATTATTTAAGGCGTGTATTCCTCAGAATTTCATGAGTGTCCAGTCCAGGAAAAAATTATACATCCTATACATTTTCTGCACAAAGTTTTCTAAGGTTTTAGAAGTACAAAACATCCTTAGAATTTCAAAGATCTGATTTTTCATTATTATATGAAATAGTGATCTTTGTTTGCACCTTGTTGTAGCTTTTTTTACACTTTGAAGAACATAGTTGGGTTTTGTGGAGAAGAAGCGAAGGAGTTCATGTTTCGATTTCGTAGACTTTCTAAGCTACATCGGTGGACATCGAGGCATTCGTGGAGGCGACTGTTATGGATAGTTATCGTGGAAGGATTCGCGTGGACACTGTGGAGGAGTGGTTGAATATTAGATTAGTGCCAAGTCTCGTGGGGGATTGAGTCGTTGAGTAAGACTTGTGTTTGTTCCTTGTAATTCCATGTCATAGTGATTTCTTTGTACATCTCACTTTGTGAGCATTCTTTTCTTACTTTACTTTCTTTAATCACTAGATGTATGTTTAGGATTAATCAAGATAAAATTTGGTTAAGTTAAAATTAGTTCACACTTTGTGCGATTTAAAAAATTGGAAAAAAGGTTTTTTTATAAAAAGAAAGTTGGTTTTTATCATCCTTAAAACACATTCAAAAGAAAAAGGGGCCTATAACATAAAGTGCTAATTTCTTTAACATTAGCTTGCATTCTCCTAATATCGTCTTCATTATATTAGGTTTTAAGTTTTGGTGTGGAATTATTATAAACTATTTTCATAGTTGTATAGGGATCTTTAACAATAGCTCTCCACATTTCATAATCACATGCTTGAATGAACCATTTCATTCTCTTTCCCCAAAACTATGGTTATACCCATACACTACACCAAATCTTCCGAACTGTCAAGGTCATTGACCTTGACAAATCCAACTTGTCAAGGTCAATGACCGTGACATTTCGAGGCGAGACAACTTTTTTTGTCACGATCGTGTCGCAGTCAATGACCGTGACGCATTTGTCACGGTTTATAACCGTGACAAAGCCGTGACCCTTTTAAAAAAATTGTCACGGCCATTGACCGTGACACGTTCGTGATAACTTTTTGTCACGGTCAATGACCGTGACAATTCTGGGCAGAATTTAAAAAAAATCTGCTGGGCAGTATGACCACTGCCACTGCCCAGCAGTATATTTGTACCTGTTATAGCAACGTTGTACCTGTTCCAAACATCATATATCCAAAGAAACTAAAGATAATGCAAATATATATTCATGACGATATAATCCAAATATTCAAAATAGAAATAATATACATGACGATATAATCCAAATATAATTAAAATGGACAAACTTAAAAATAATGTTACTACATATCTTGGGTAAAACTGAGGAGGTGAGTAGGCCACATGACATACGAATTGACGCACCCACTAATATACGTCGTGCCGCATTGTTCGGGCAACCACAATAGGGAGTTCTCCTTCCCATGTATGACATGCGTGACGAGCACCCTGGACTCCATCTCTTGAAGCGCACGTCCATGAACTATTCCACCCTCGACGATATTCGGGTCCCTCAACCCCCGCCCTATCCGCTGGCCATCAAATACGTCCAATATGAACACGCTCGGCCAACCAAGTGTCGACATTGGTCTGTTGAAGGGCGCCAAATAGGGAAGTGGATCATCGAAGTACGAACGTGTCGGTGATGAAGCAGCGAGGTCCACATCCTCGTCATCCTGCGCCTCATCCTCCCGCACCTCCTCCTCCACCGCCTTCTCCTTCCCTTTCCCTTTCCCTTTACGGTCTCCTCCCAACATACGCTTCATGAATGCGTACATATCTTGGACCGTCGCCTCCAAACGGGACAGCTTCGCGTCGTGTGAATCCACCGTTCGAGCCAATCCGGTGTCGCTCGTCTCCAATCCGATGATCCTAGATTTGGCCACCCGCGAGCTCACCCCCCTTGTCCTCCCCTTGCGATCAGAGCCAAGCACTTGGCTGAGTGCATCTGTGGACAAAGATGCCTTGTCAGCATCAGACTGCGACTCATGCACTTCCTTAAGCTTTGCCTGAAACGACAAAAAGCACATGATTAGTAAAATAAGTAAACTAAAAAATTATAACGTAATTAAAAAAAATTAAACTGTCGGATTACTTACAATCGTGGCCGCGACGCTCGGGGACACCTCCTTGTCCTTCCCCTTCTTCGTCCGAAGAGACACATAAGTATCGAGCCTATGTGGCTTACCCCCTGGCCCACTCCCTACCCCCTGAAATAAAATAAAGTAAAGTAAAATTAGTATCGGCCCCGCAAAGTAAAATAATGAAGAATAATATATTTCTGTAGTTATAGAAAAATTAAATCTTACATGCATCCTATGCTCCACCTCGGCGTAAGAGGTCCGGCCGGAGTAGTGCACGTCCGTCTTTTTTGCCCGATTTTCCCTCCCCGATTGGCGAGATGCCAATTGTCGATCTTCGATCTCATTGTCAATGAACTTCTGCCATTGTGCCAATGAGATCGGCTCCTTGGGGGGGGGGGGGGACAGATTCACGCCATTGGATAATCGACTCTTGTGTTTTCCCAAAGTACCGTGCCCGGATATTTTTTTTCCACGACTTGAGTTGCTCCCTAATCTGCTCCAACACGGGATCGCGTAGGTTTGGATCCAAGTTGAATTGTTCCTGTCCAACAAATACAATGTTAGTTACGAATAAATATAAATATAAATATAAATATAAACATAAATATAAATATAAATATAAATATAAATATAAATATAAATATAAATATAAATATAAATATAAATATAAATATAAATATAAATATGAAATCGAAATTGAAATTGAAATTGAAATTGAAATAGAAATATTCATATAAATATAAATATATATATATTACCTGTAGTGTCGCCCAAACAGCTAGCTTGAGCTCATATGGCACCTCCTTCTAACTCATAAACCCCGGGCCGATGACCGTCTTTAGCAGCTCGAGGGATCTCGCTAATAGCTCCGATTTTTCTCGACGGTAATCCCAAATTTTCCATATTTGGGGAGCCTAGGGGCGGAGGAGCCCTCATCGCCTCCGCTACCACCGAGCCCAGACGACATCATCATAAACAGCATCATCATCTTCGCCTTAATATCTGAAGGAGACATTTTTGCTGTAAAAAAATGTTATTAGTACAGATAAAAAAAATGTTCATAGTACACATACACACACCCCTACCCCACCCCCACCACACACACGCACACGTCATGCCACTTTTAAAACTAACCAACCCAACATTTCATCAATTAAACTAACAATTAAAGTATACAATTATTAATTTACTAATTTACAATGAGGGACAATCCTACTTTCATATGAAATTGGCACTAATTATTAATTTACTTTCATCTAAAACTATACAATTAAAATTACAATTAAAGCTATACAATTTCTTAATTAAAGATATACAATTGTTAAAATTGCCCCTCCACACCCCCCAGACCCCACCCCCACCCCCACCCCCACCACACCCCTTGCCCCCTCCCCCCGCCACGCACACACGCACACACCTACGCACCCCACCCCCACCCCCTCCCCCCACCACGACCGTGATAACTACATTTGTCATGACCTTGTCATGGTCAATGACCGTGACAACTCTTTGTCACGATCGTGTCAAGGTCTCTTATCCTCATTATATTTTATCACAATATGCATATCTTATAAGAGAGTCGGGTTTGGCATGAATAATTTGTAATGAAGTCTAGAACGAATCTTACTAAATCAATTGGGGTATTTTCATATTTTTATTACTTTATTAATTTATTGTTTATCAATAAAATTATGACATGAGATAATTATAATTGGAGCATAAATTTCATTATCATAAAGGGATAAATCCAACCAAGTACAGAGATTCTACAAATTAAAGTGAGAATTAAATTTAAGACTTTCTAACAACATGCATGTGTATGGATTCTACATAGTTGGGCACGAAAGTAACAAATGATATTCCTAAAAACATACAATTGGCAACATTTTGTGAATTTACTAAACTTTATATATTATTATCAAATTCTGTTAAAAAATTATCTAGGGTTTTACCTAATTGAATTAATTTCATGAATAAAATTAACAAATTATAACAAAATATAACAAAATATTAATTTCATACTCAGGTTTACTTAGTTTTAACAAATTATAACAAAATATTAATTCCACCACCACCCCCTCCCCTCCCCCCACCACACTCCACCCCCACTACCCCCTTCCCCCCTCCCCCACCACACACCACCACACACATATATACACACACATATACACATACCCCACCCCTTCCCCCTCCTACCCCACCCCCTACCCCCACTCTGCCACCACCCTACCCCCACCCTGCCCCACCCCCTACCCCGCACACACACACGCACATATATACACACATACACACATATATATACAGACAAACATATATATAAATGGAAGAGAGAGAGAGAGAGAATTAAACCTGAAAGAAGAGAGAGAGAGAGAGCAGCGTCGAGAGAGAGAGAGAGGGAGGGAACGACGGGAGGGAAAAAAGAAGGGGGAAAGGGTTTTTGCTGCTAACATTGTCACGGTCGTGTCAAGGTCATTGACCGTGACAATTCTTTGTCACGGTCGTGTCAAGGCCAATGACCGTGACACAAAACGCATGTTTTTTGTCACGGTCAATGACCTTGACAAGGGTGGCCGGCTGAAAGGTGACAATTTGGCCATTTTGGTGTAGTGATAAAAAATGGAAGTCGGATTGTAGATTAGCATTCGACAATGTTAACATTGGAAAAAATTTCCATTTAGATATTTAGACCCAAAATATACTTTTTAAAAATAATTATCTATGAACTAGGCTTTGATATCAATTGTTGTCCCAAAAATATACCCAAGAGTGGGTGAATTGGATATTTATAAACTCAATATCAATTAAAACCTTTTTACACTTCTCTTTAAAATATTAATTTCAATGGGATGATTCAGTTTATAATTAAGAAATTATTAAAAAATGAATTATAAAGAAAAACAGTTAATAGAAATATTAAAGACAAAGTTTAGAGAAAGTTTACAAATCGATATTTAAACGTGGTTCACCCTTGCCTACATCCACGCTCAAGAAAGTACTCAAGAAAATTCACTATATTCGGCACCCTAAGGTATAAACAGTAAGCTCACAAGGATTTATCATACCTTGCAAATCGTAATCAAGACGGTGTTATACTCATCCTTTCTCAAGTGGAACACATTTAAGATCCCAATGTCTAATCCACCTTAACTCCCCACAACTATGACACTACCATCCACGAAGATACAATGAATTCAACCGTAGTAATAATAATAAGTTTTGTAATGAAAGTGTAAAAGAAACTTTGATTCAACAAGCAATAATGGTTACTCTCTCTCTCAAGAAAAGTAAATTTCCAAACAATCCCATGTACAATGCCCATAAGGGTTAGGCTTTGGATCTTTAACATAAGTGGGTAAGGGATTAGGAACTTTGCTGAAGAGGGGATTTGGGTTAAAACTTTACTCAAGTGGGTTTTATTGAAGCTTTGACTTTAATGGTATTTTGGGGCTTAAAACTACCAAAATGGGTTTAAGACTTGGTTTTGGTTTTTTCTCTTTATAAACTAAAAAAATGGATGTCACAATTTTGCTAATGGGACTTGTAATCTTAGAATGATGTTGTAATAGCTTGTATGTCTAGAATAAAAGCCAAAGGGCTATTTTATTGATTTTTTGAAAAATAAGCTATTGGAGGGTATTTTGGTAAGTTCATGGCCTTAAGGAATTTGAATTTCAAAAAATAGTTGTTGAAAATTTTGACGAAAATGACCTAGGAGTCAACTCTATGTGTAGAGAAATGTTTTGAAAACATTTTCTTTTTGAATTTTGGTATAATAAAATTTTACAGCCGCAAATGGCCTAAAAGAGTGAGTTTTGGAGTTGGCTATTGAGTTGAATCCACCTCTATAGAGTGACTATAGAGTCGATTCTATGCTGTAAAAAATGTTCTCCAATTTCTATAAAACCTTATGGGAAGGTTGAGGAAGATTTTAGAAGGAAGGTTTGAGGTTGTACTTAGTTTTATGAGATTCTTTACTTCTTTATAAAATTTCATAAACCTTTGAAACTTAAGAATAGATTATTCATCATGTGAACAATTTCTTGTTGCATGATGGTTCACATTTGATTGTTTTAGTATTATGTGTGAATGTCTTGATCATGGAATTGATGCTTGGTCAACTTGATTCTTTAGATCATGGAAAGGACTTACATAAACATGAATTGACTTTGAGTTTGAACATCACTTCTTCATTAAAAGTGAACTTCGTTTCCTTGGATTTCTTTTAATGGCTTGCAGTTGGATAGTACTTCTTCCTTAGCTTTGATTGATAATGTATCTTCATTGCAATTCTTGTGCACTTGAGGTCCTAGTTACATGGATGATATGATCCTTGAAATGTATCTAATTATGTATTTAGTTCTTGTTTTTATCACAAGTACATTAGAGAGAAGATAATGAAGTATGATCATATACCAATTATGATGTTATCATGCAAAATCCTTTTTATTTTGATATACTTTATGTTTCACAATCTCCCCTTTTTTATGATGAAATTACAATGATATATTTTCAGAAAATGATTTTTAGAATACTCCCCTTTGTTGTAACTTTTTTAATATTATCCCCCCATTTATTGCAGATTTTCCATTTTTTTCTTTCTTTCTCAAATATAATCTTTTCTCTCCTCCTTTGTCATTATCAAAAGGCGGATGCTTTCTTTCTTGAGTCGTGTGTGGAAACACATTAACTACTATGATGTTTAGTAAAATAGATATGAGAATAGATAAATCATATGCATGTAATGTGGCGATGCATCTATTTTAGACAATGCCATAATGGTTTCTTATGCCAAGTTCATGACATATGGCACTAAATCTATCTTGTAGGAGAGGTTTGGTAAAATTATTTGCGAGTTGGTTTTCCATGAGAATAAATTGGAGTTACACAACTCCATTATGTACATGATCTCGTAAAAAGTGGTGTTTGATGTCAGTATGTTTGGTTTGAGAGTGCTACACTCAATTTTTGGTGATGGAAATAACACTAGTATTATCTCATAAAATTTTCATTTTTTTAAGAATATTTGAAAGCCCCTAATTGTTGTTTAATGTATAATGTTGGAGCACAAAATTTTTTGGCGAAAATATATTCGGCTTCTTTCGTGAATAGGGCAACTAATTATTGTTTCTTACTTTCCCATGAAACTAGTGAGTGTCTGAGGAAGTGGCATTCTTCAATACTGCTTTTGCATCTAACGTTACATCTTACCCAATTGGCATCTGAGTAGCTTGTAACATCAAAACTTGAATTTTTAGGATACCCATTACCTAACTCTATCGTTCTATAAGGTAGCAAAATCATTTTTTAACGCCAAATATAAAGGATTCTTTTGGATGGGACTGAAAACGAGAACATATATAAACACTGAACATGATATCGGGAGAATGTAATACCCCGTACTTTTGGCTATATTTATTTTTGGGATTAATTAATTAAATGCGTATTAATTGGAAATTAATCCGGGTTATAAATACTGATGTGATGCGAATTGGTATTTGATTATGTGCATATATGATTATATATGAACTTGGTATTATAAAATTTGTCGTGAGATTTATATACGGCAATTTGGAAATTTTATTGAGACGCGTGGGACCGCCGCGTCACGGTATAATATTTTATTAATAAAAAGTGAATTTAAAATCGATAATCCGTATGGTCGTTTTGAGCACGCCAACGCGTCCGGAAGGGTCGAGATAGTCAGAAAACACTAGCCGGGGGTATAGTTTGGATCCCGGGGTAATTTTAAACCGTACCGGTAACTTAAAGGGTATTTTAGTAATTTGGTATTTTTGGGTAATTAAAAGTGACGAAAATTGAGAGTTGTAATCTGATAAGGATTGACCCCAACCAACCCTTATTAACCCAACAAGCTACGGAGGTTTATTGAAATTAGGTTTCATAAGTTTCCCCAAAGCAAAACCCTAGCCACCATAGCCTTTTGGAGAAGAAAGCTTGGAGAAGGAGAGAGAGAGAGAGATTCTGCAGAAATTCTACACCGAATCCACACCAAATTCAGAAATCAAACCAAGGCAAGTGACTTTATTTCCATTTAATTACTGAGAATGTCTTTTCCATGTTAGAAATTGAAGAATCTTAATTGTTCTTGAAAGATTAAAAGAAAACCCATGAAATTTGAAGTTATTATTGAATGTTGGGATAGGTTTGCATGTAGAAACATTGTTGGAAGATTAAATTTCGGAGATTTCATATCTAGGTGATGTATAAACGAATTAAAATCTGGGAATTTATGATGAGAAAAAGTTAGGGTTTATGTCCTTGAAGAAAATTGGGAATTAGTGTAGAAATTGTGATTTAATGATGTTTAGATGATATCAAACCCTTTAATGATGTTAGTATAACCCCTTAACATGTTTGAGGATGTTTAGAGAACTCAATATATTGTGGGAACGAATTTTAGAAGAGGTTTGAGGAGTAAAAATGGTGAAAAACGATTTTTGGGAAATTCTGGGCCGAAACTGGCATCTCGTTAGAAGCAGCCCCCAGGTCGTTCGAACGAGCTCGTTCGAACGAGCTTCTAACGAGTTGACCAGTCGTTATTAACGAGTAGGATTTTCGTTCGATATCTCGTTCGAACGAGATATCGTTAGAAGGGTCAGTTCGTTCGAACGAACTGGGACCTCGTTCGAACAGTCTCGTTCGAACGAGACTTCTAACGACCTGACAGTCCAAACTCGTTCGAAGCCTCGTTCGAACGAGTTGTCAGTTTGACCCTTTTTGGACTGTTTTGACTTTTGGAGTTCCGGGAGATGGTTCAAGGGTAGAGTTAGCATCCCTTTGATGATATAGTGATTGATTTGGGACTTTTGGGTTATTGAGATGAGTAAATCATATACGAGAGTTATATTCAATGAATCATTTGGGTTGAGACGTGAGTGACTACTACGACGTGAGGATGAATTATAGCGCGTATAATTATGAACCGGAATAAAATAAGTTGTGATAATTATCATTAGTACGAGAGTGCAACATGTACTACGAATATAATACGGTATTACTAAGATGTGTGTTTACTTAGTATTGATATATGGATTGTATGTATGACATACCTACCATACTTGCTATCACGGGAGGTTTCGTTCGCTTAGGACCCTCTATTCCTTGTGTGCCTACGGGGGGGATATAGACTGGTACCTTGATGAACATAGGTCATAGAAAGACTTATTGTGATATTAATAAGTCCGCTGACCATGGGAGCGTAGGTATGTGCGTGACCCATGTGATGGTGACTATGTTCGCCTCCACTATTTGTGATTTGTGTTATCTGAACTATTCCTGAGAGATTCGGAATATGTGATCCTTATGTACGTGATGTACCGGGATGGATAGCAGAGTATGTGTGCACTACAGCTTAGATTGCGGGGTGCTTGTATCGTATATTTATGATGTGAATAATATACATTAAATTAATGGAAATCCTCATGTGAATGTTGTAAAAATATTACGGTATTGTTTCGAGTTATATAATGAGTTAACTGATAGTTATATCATTGGCATATTTAGTAACTGTGTTCACAGTAAACCTCTACTTGATTACGAGAGTTGTTATGTTATATGGAACCGATTACATGGGTAGAACCCGTGGTAGTCTAGCTAGTTATGTTGTCAGTTAGCTAGTAGTATGGGTAGTTATAGATGGGTACTTGCGTTAGGAGTGCACAGTTAGACGAGAGGTGAGAATATAATGTGAGTGCACGTCCTAACATGTACTTTGCATTTAATGTTTTAAATGTTTTTAAAGCACTTGCAGGTTTTTAAAATGATTTCCACTTTCGGGCTCTGACCCATTTGCTTTCAAATATATTTTCTTGTAAAACCTTTTTAGGTGCCCAGCCACAAGGACACCAAGCATAGGTACTCATTCAGGTGACGTGCTGTAGCTGGTTGTGGAAGCTACAGGGATTTGCTCATAGACGCTTCTATCTTTTGGATTCCAGAGTCACTATCTATCAGTTGTAGGGCATGTTGCCCATTCCTATTTAGAGCATTTTTACATTTCAGTTTTCAGACTCTAGCATGTATTGCTCAGTATTCAGTTTTAGTTATTTATTTCAGTTTACATATCAGTCGTGGGATTTGTATTGAGGAGTTTTTCCTCCAGGTTTTATTTACATATTGTGATGGTTATTCTTGTTACTTCAGTATGGTGAATGGTGTTATTTAGTTATTCATTACTCTTGTTGCATGTTAATCAGATTTAATAAAATTTGGCACTTACTTTTTAAATACTAGGTGGTTAGTAATAATAAAACGTTTTCGGCAGTGATGCTATTAACTGAGCCAACTTGGCATTTTGAATTAATTTTATAAAGGAGTAGCTACCCGGTGTTTAATTAGTCGGGGTGTCACAGGTGGTATCAGAGCATCAGGTTCTAGTGTCCTTTAGGATCTGTACGGCTATTATGTTTCCGCTACGTTTCTTTGATATAGAGCCCTATATTTTAGGACTGTTGTATTCTTTTGTGTATGCTTCGTTCTTCAGCTATATTAAGTTTATAAACCGTGAACTTATAAACTTTGTTCTTATTTCAGATGCCTCCACGACGTGCACGACGAGTTCCCAGGAATGCTACGCCCGAACCACAGCCCGCTCCAGTTCAGGGCATGTTGAACGCCGCTGAGGTTGCTGCTATAGTAGCCCAAGCGGTAAATGCCGCGATTGCCGTGATTCAGCAGGCACCACCTCAGGCGCCGGTTGCCGCGCCAGTACAGGTTAATGCATTCCCGTCTGCTTGGGAGCGTGTACGTGACGCTTTTCAGAAAGCGCATCCACCAGAGTTTGCTGGAAGCTCAGATGTGGTTATCTCGAGCCAATGGAGGAAGGACATGCAGAGGCATTTGAGGATGCATGAGTGCACTGATGTTCAGAAACAGGTGCTAGCTACTTTCAAGCTAGTTGGATCTGCGCTACAGTGGTGGGAGTCTATTACCACCGCGGAGGAGAGGGATACCCTCACGATTCAGGAGTTCTGGGTGCGGTTCGACCGCAAGTATTTTCCGTCCGCAGTTCATACAGAGATGAGGAGGAAGCTGATGAGTTTGAAGCAGGAGGGCAATACAGTGGCCGAGTATGAGGCCGAGTTCACTAACTTGTTGAATATCGTTCCAGACGAGATTCCAACAGAGAAGAAGAAGATAGAGAAGTTCACCGACGGGTTGAATTGGAGAATCCGGCAGCATCTGCTTGGGAACCTATCGTTGGCCACGTATTCTGATGTGGTTAACGCTGCGTTACTACACTGCCAGGACCACCGTTTTCATATGGCCGAGGGCAAGCGGTCAGGGGAGTCTAGCCATCAGGGCAGGACTGGAGGACATGGTGCCAGCGGGGCACAAACCGGTCAGGGGCAGAGACAGACTGAGCAGGGTACCCAGCAGGGGGACAATAAGAGGTTCCGATCAGGGAACTACAGGCAGGGACAGGGAGGTTTCCGCCAGGGCCATCAGGGTCCAAACGGCCAGCAGGGCCAGCAGGGGCAGAATGGGCAGCAGTTCCATCAGGGCCAGCAGGGCCAAGGGAGGAATGGTAACGGCCACCAGGGCCGGGGACAGCAGGGGCAGAGGGGAGGAAACTTCCCAGGGAAGTGCTTTACTTGTGGCAAGACTGGCCATAAGAAGCAGGATTGTCCCGATAGGGGCAGGGCCCCACAGCAGCAGCAGCAGGGTGCTCGCCAGGATCCACAGAGACCTATGTTTCCCGCCGCTCTTCCTGCACCACAGATGGCAGCATTGCCACCCATTCCAGCAGTCCCAGCTCAGCAGGGGCAGCTACAGTATGGACGTGTCTACAACGTTCACCAGGCTGCAGTTCCACAGGCACCGCCCGCGATCGAGGGTACGTTTCCTATCCATGGCACTATGGGTCGGGTGTTATTTGATACGGGTGCTACACACTGTTTTATTGCTACACACTTCGCGAAAGCTTTAGGATTGTTAGCTACGGCAGAGAGCACAGTGACGTGTGTCGACTCACCATTAGGGAGTGGGTCACTTATTTTCTTTATATGCCGGGGAGTCGGGGTAGAGGTTGGTGGTTTGGTATTGCCTGCGGACATGTTAGTGTTAGACATGCATGTTCACGATGTGATCATCGGGATGGATTGGCTCGTAGCATATAGGGCCATGATTGATTGCTTCAGCGGGAGCATTGTTTTTGCCATTCCGGGGCAGGAGATGTTTATAGTGGCGATGCCTCGCCCAGAGGGAGGATCGACCGCTCATCTGTATTACATAGAGGAGGATACCTCTAAGGAGGTTGTGATTCCTTTAGATTCGATCCCGGTTGTCAGGGAGTATTCGGATGTGTTTCAGGAGATACCAGGCTTACCACCCAGTCGAGAAATAGACTTCGTTATTGATCTGCTACCGGGTACGAGACCTATAGCACGTGCACCGTACCGTATGGCTCCAGCTGAGATGCGAGAGTTACGGGATCAGATAGAGCAGCTGTTAGGGCAGGGCTTTATTCGCAGGAGTACCTCACCTTGGGGCGCTCCAGTTTTGTTTGTGAAGAAGAGGGATGGTTCACTGAGATTGTGCGTGGACTACCGAGAGTTGAATACCATCAGTTGCGTATCAGGGAGGAGGATGTCTCGAAGACTGCGTTCTTGTCGAGATATGGTTCTTATGAGTTTCGGGTTATGCCTTTCGGCTTGACCAACGCTCCAGCAGTGTTTATGGACTTGATGAATAGGGTGTTCAGAGATTTCCTAGATCAATTTGTCATTGTCTTCATTGATGACATTCTGGTTTACTCTCAGACAGAGGAGGAGCACGCCGAGCATTTGAGGATGGTTTTGCAGACACTTCGTCAGAACGAGCTGTATGCAAAATATGAGAAGTGCGGGTTTTGGCTGAAGGAAGTCCAGTTCTTGGGTCACATTATTTCCGACCAGGGAATATCTGTCGATCCGGGGAAGGTGTCAGCGGTGAGGGAGTGGGGACAGCCCACGACACCAACGGAGATTCGTAGTTTCTTGGGTTTAGCAGGATACTACAGGAGGTTTATTCGGGGTTTCTCAGAGATAGCAGGTCCTTTGACACATCTTACTCGTAAGGGTGTGCCATATATCTGGAGTGATGCCTGTCAGTTGGCATTCGACGAGTTGAAGGACAAATTGACCTCAGCACCTGTGTTAGCATTGCCGAGACCGGGAGTTGAGTATTTGGTTTACACCGATGCGTCTTTGCAAGGGCTTGGAGGTGTTTTGCAGCAGGAGAGACAGGCCATAGCTTATGCTTCCCGTAAGCTTAAGCCTCATGAGAAGAATTACCCCACGCATGATTTGGAATTGGCAGCAGTAGTATTTGCCTTACGGATTTGGAGGCACTATCTTTTGGGGGAGAAGTTTCAGCTGTTCACGGACCACAAGTCACTACAGTATCTGTTCACGCAGAAGGAATTAAATATGCGGCAGCGTAGGTGGCTTGAATTTGTGAAAGACTACCAGTTCGACATTCAGTACCACCCGGGTAAGGCTAACGTGGTAGCAGACGCGTTGAGCCGCAGGCCAGCAGATGAGGTGGCAGAGGTGTGGAAAGCGAAGTGGAAGGAATTGGGACACCAGGATGCAGTGGCCCGATCTTTCATGGCTGTGATGACCGTTACACCGCAGATTGTCACGAAGGTTGTACGGGCACAGGCAAATGATTCGTTCTGTCAGGAGCAGATAGTTCGATTACTCGCTGAGGGAGCTGAATCCTATACCGTTAGCTCAGACGGGGGATTACGCTTCAATGGGAGATTGGTAGTTCCGGAAGGAGAGGAACTGCGACACGATGTGATGGCAGAGTCGCACGGCTCACGGTTCGCGGTACATCCCGGAGGGGACAAAATGTACCAAGATATGAGACGGCAGTATTGGTGGAGCGGTATGAAGAGAGATATCGCAGAGTTTGTCTCGAAATGCGCCACTTGTCAGCTTGTAAAAGTGGATCATCAGAGACCAACAGGATTGCTACAGCCATTGGAGGTTCCGGTGTGGATGTGGGAGAGCATATCCATGGACTTTATCACGGGGTTGCCTACGTCGCAGAGGGGTCACGACTCCGTTTGGGTAATTGTGGACAGATTGTCCAAGGTCGCTCACTTTTTACCCGTTAGGACTGATTACACTGCGGGTCAGTATGCCCAACTCTTCATTTCAGAGATTGTGAGACTTCACGGTGTGCCCCTAAATATCGTGTCTGACAGAGACAAGATATTTGTTTCGAGGTTTTGGGAGAGTTTCCAGGAGGCCATGGGCACGGAATTGCGGTTGAGTACGACTTATCATCCGTAGACTGATGGGCAGACCGAGCGCACCAATCAGATGTTGGAAGACATGCTACGCATGTGTATTATTGACTTCGGGGGTGGATGGGAGCAGTACCTTCCACTGGTGGAGTTTGCTTACAACAACTCCTATCAGTTCACGATTGGCATGGCTCCGTTTGAGGCATTGTACGGTAGGCCTTGTCGTTCCCCAGCATGTTGGTTGGAAGTGGGGGACAACAAACTACTTGGGCCGGAAGTAATTCAGGATACTTCGGCAAGGATTGAGTTGATTCGGAGTCGCATTCGGGTAGCTCAAGACAGGCAGAAGAGTTATGCTGATGCGAAGAGACTTTTCAGGGAGTTCCAAGTGGGGGGCCAGGTTTTGCTCAGGGTTTCTCCGATGAAGGGGATTATGCGATTCGGGAAGAAGGGGAAGTTGGCACCGAGGTATGTGGGGCCGTTTCCTATTATTGAGCGGATCGGACCGGTTGCGTATAGACTCGGGTTACCGGAGCATTTACATCGGATTCACGACGTGTTCCATATTTCCTCGCTGAGGAAATACCTTAGGGATAATTTGGCTCATTGTCACATTGCTGTGGAGGACATCGATCTCCAGCCGGATAACTCTTATGAGGAAGGGCCGATTGCTATTCTGGACCGAAGCGAGAGGAAACTACGGTCAAAGATAGTCCCGTTAGTACGTGTTCAGTGGCGACATCACAATGTCGAGGAGTCCACATGGGAGCGCGAGGATGAGATGCGCGAACGTTATCCAGAGCTGTTTTTAGCAGGTACTTTCTAGTTTCGAATTTCGGGACGAAATTCAGTTATTAGGGGGGGAGTATGTAATACCCCGTACTTTTGGCTATATTTATTTTTGGGATTAATTAATTAAATGCGTATTAATTGGAAATTAATCCGGGTTATAAATACTGATGTGATGCGAATTGGTATTTGATTATGTGCATATATGATTATATATGAACTTGGTATTATAAAATTTGTCGTGAGATTTATATACGGCAATTTGGAAATTTTATTGAGACGCGTGGGACCGCCGCGTCACGGTATAATATTTTATTAATAAAAAGTGAATTTAAAATCGATAATCCGTATGGTCGTTTTGAGCGCGCCAACGCGTCCGGAAGGGTCGAGATAGTCAGAAAACACTAGCCGGGGGTATAGTTTGGATCCCGGGGTAATTTTAAACCGTACCGGTAACTTAAAGGGTATTTTAGTAATTTGGTATTTTTGGGTAATTAAAAGTGACGAAAATTGAGAGTTGTAATCTGATAAGGATTGACCCCAACCAACCCTTATTAACCCAACAAGCTACGGAGGTTTATTGAAATTAGGTTTCATAAGTTTCCCCAAAGCAAAACCCTAGCCACCATAGCCTTTTGGAGAAGAAAGCTTGGAGAAGGAGAGAGAGAGAGAGATTCTGCAGAAATTCTACACCGAATCCACACCAAATTCAGAAATCAAACCAAGGCAAGTGACTTTATTTCCATTTAATTACTGAGAATGTCTTTTCCATGTTAGAAATTGAAGAATCTTAATTGTTCTTGAAAGATTAAAAGAAAACCCATGAAATTTGAAGTTATTATTGAATGTTGGGATAGGTTTGCATGTAGAAACATTGTTGGAAGATTAAATTTCGGAGATTTCATATCTAGGTGATGTATAAACGAATTAAAATCTGGGAATTTATGATGAGAAAAAGTTAGGGTTTATGTCCTTGAAGAAAATTGGGAATTAGTGTAGAAATTGTGATTTAATGATGTTTAGATGATATCAAACCCTTTAATGATGTTAGTATAACCCCTTAACATGTTTGAGGATGTTTAGAGAACTCAATATATTGTGGGAACGAATTTTAGAAGAGGTTTGAGGAGTAAAAATGGTGAAAAACGATTTTTGGGAAATTCTGGGCCGAAACTGGCATCTCGTTAGAAGCAGCCCCCAGGTCGTTCGAACGAGCTCGTTCGAACGAGCTTCTAACGAGTTGACCAGTCGTTATTAACGAGTAGGATTTTCGTTCGATATCTCGTTCGAACGAGATATCGTTAGAAGGGTCAGTTCGTTCGAACGAACTGGGACCTCGTTCGAACAGTCTCGTTCGAACGAGACTTCTAACGACCTGACAGTCCAAACTCGTTCGAAGCCTCGTTCGAACGAGTTGTCAGTTTGACCCTTTTTGGACTGTTTTGACTTTTGGAGTTCCGGGAGATGGTTCAAGGGTAGAGTTAGCATCCCTTTGATGATATAGTGATTGATTTGGGACTTTTGGGTTATTGAGATGAGTAAATCATATACGAGAGTTATATTCAATGAATCATTTGGGTTGAGACGTGAGTGACTACTACGACGTGAGGATGAATTATAGCGCGTATAATTATGAACCGGAATAAAATAAGTTGTGATAATTATCATTAGTACGAGAGTGCAACATGTACTACGAATATAATACGGTATTACTAAGATGTGTGTTTACTTAGTATTGATATATGGATTGTATGTATGACATACCTACCATACTTGCTATCACGGGAGGTTTCGTTCGCTTAGGACCCTCTATTCCTTGTGTGCCTACGGGGGGGATATAGACTGGTACCTTGATGAACATAGGTCATAGAAAGACTTATTGTGATATTAATAAGTCCGCTGACCATGGGAGCGTAGGTATGTGCGTGACCCATGTGATGGTGACTATGTTCGCCTCCACTATTTGTGATTTGTGTTATCTGAACTATTCCTGAGAGATTCGGAATATGTGATCCTTATGTACGTGATGTACCGGGATGGATAGCAGAGTATGTGTGCACTACAGCTTAGATTGCGGGGTGCTTGTATCGTATATTTATGATGTGAATAATATACATTAAATTAATGGAAATCCTCATGTGAATGTTGTAAAAATATTACGGTATTGTTTCGAGTTATATAATGAGTTAACTGATAGTTATATCATTGGCATATTTAGTAACTGTGTTCACAGTAAACCTCTACTTGATTACGAGAGTTGTTATGTTATATGGAACCGATTACATGGGTAGAACCCGTGGTAGTCTAGCTAGTTATGTTGTCAGTTAGCTAGTAGTATGGGTAGTTATAGATGGGTACTTGCGTTAGGAGTGCACAGTTAGACGAGAGGTGAGAATATAATGTGAGTGCACGTCCTAACATGTACTTTGCATTTAATGTTTTAAATGTTTTTAAAGCACTTGCAGGTTTTTAAAATGATTTCCACTTTCGGGCTCTGACCCATTTGCTTTCAAATATATTTTCTTGTAAAACCTTTTTAGGTGCCCAGCCACAAGGACACCAAGCATAGGTACTCATTCAGGTGACGTGCTGTAGCTGGTTGTGGAAGCTACAGGAATTTGCTCATAGACGCTTCTATCTTTTGGATTCCAGAGTCACTATCTATCAGTTGTAGGGCATGTTGCCCATTCCTATTTAGAGCATTTTTACATTTCAGTTTTCAGACTCTAGCATGTATTGCTCAGTATTCAGTTTTAGTTATTTATTTCAGTTTACATATCAGTCGTGGGATTTGTATTGAGGAGTTTTTCCTCCAGGTTTTATTTACATATTGTGATGGTTATTCTTGTTACTTCAGTATGGTGAATGGTATTATTTAGTTATTCATTACTCTTGTTGCATGTTAATCAGATTTAATAAAATTTGGCACTTACTTTTTAAATACTAGGTGGTTAGTAATAATAAAACGTTTTCGGCAGTGATGCTATTAACTGAGCCAACTTGGCATTTTGAATTAATTTTATAAAGGAGTAGCTACCCGGTGTTTAATTAGTCGGGGTGTCACAGAGAACTTGCGATTAGATATAATAAACTTCCTATCATTACTCGATATAATTTTCTATCAACTTCCCCACTGCTCTCGTCAATTTTTATTTTTATAGATGTGTGTGGTAATAGGTTTTGAGGTAGTTAATCCGAATTTATGGATTAGGTCATTAATGTACTTGGATTGATTGATGATAATTCAAAATTTATTTTGCATGATTTTGATACGTATGAAAAATATTTTATTCTCCCATAAGACTCATTTCAAATTCTTTTTGTACATATTTTACAAAATCTTTAACATTTTGTTATTGGTGGATCCAAAAAATATATCATTCACATAGACTTGAATAATAAGATATCTTGGTTGGTTTTGTATTTTGACAAAGAGGGTTGTATTAAATTAAATAAGGAGGATATCGTGGTTGTTTTTTTATTTAGATAAAGAGGGTTGTATCATGGGCAAGGGAGGAAGAATAAGGGAATAAAAGAGGTGCTGAAATTTTTTGGACAAACCTTCGCTTTTTGAGGCTATTTTTGACAATGTATATTTGTGAATTTGAGTTATAGTACATTTATAGGTTAAATGTAATCTAATTATAAACATATGGGTATTGGTTTCGTATTTTTTGAATCTCACATGAATATTTTCCCAAAAGTGCACAAGGCTCAAATTTCTTGTGGATTTATAAAATTTCTTAGCGTTTGAGGTAGGTTCGTTCTCCCATGGCCTTTCGGTACTGTACATATGTCCATCATTATGTTAATATTTTAATTTTTTTGTTACATTTCATTTATATATGCTTTGTTTATATATTATTCGCCGTTGATGATTACACACATATTGATATGCTTATGTGCATATCGAACAGATTTAGGATTTTTATTGGATGATTTCATATTACACGCGGTGTAGAATTTGGGTAAAATTTCATAATGGTGATTATGGGAACTTCAAAATTGATAAAATATAAATTGAGAGATCAATTACATGTGATAAGTTGTTGGTTGATGTTAGGCATACCTTAGCTAGATAACCCACTAGACGGGGTGTATTGTGTGAGTTGTTTGATTACCTTTTATTCCATAAGCTAGTCATGGTTATAGTGGGATGGAAATCTATTGTGAAGGACGATGCGAGTTTACCATCATTCCTTACAAGTATTATGAGAGATTTTTGGGCCATGGATTAGGAGCATGTGTAGACACTTGGAGAATTTATACAACTTATTGAGTTTCCACCTCACCCTTCTAGCTTTATTTTTTTAAAGATATATGTGAGTACCAATTTATTATTATTGATAATATAACTTATTTAGGATTATCGAGATGCAAGGACATTTTTATATGAATCTGTAATTTATCTTTATTAAAAATTTATTGTACAGTTTTATTTCATTCTAAAGAATTATAAAAATGAGACTTTGAGATCAATGAGAATAAATTTATTTATCTATTCATCTTATGTTATCATGTTGTTGAAATATTTAATTTTAGACATTGGGCGTTAAAAAATGATTTTAAAAAGTTTCAAATTGGCTATATTTTTATTATTTTATTTTTAGTAGCGCCTCAGCTTTTCTTAGAGTGTTATATGAACCTCTGAGTGTTTTTCTCAATCACTCCTATGAAAGTTTTCCAAGAATGACTCATGTTTACTATATAGTAGTCGTTGCCATATCGCACACAATTATTTTATATCCTAAAATCTTATGTTACAAATAGTTTTCACCCAACGGAGTAATGTTTTATTTTCTTGATTTTGAGATGTTATTATTCAAACCATTGCTTGAGGCATATATTATAAAAAATGATGCATGAAGAAATGCTAAGAATTGTCTAAAGAGGGTGATAGTTACCGTTTGTAAAAGACTTAATTTTCGCGTTAATGAGAAAATAATTAAAATCTATATAAATGCATATTCTCGTGTGTGAAATTATAATATATAAAATATAACAATTTGAGGTAGATACAAGTAAAAAACCAATGGGTTAGCACATTTAGAATGGTATGCTATTTTTTTTGCCTTATTGAACTGTACACACAAGCATGCTAGCTATAAGTCTATATTAGCGTGAACCTTTGTAATTTCAACGTTTAAACAATATACTTGACTTTATAATATTTTTATCTACATGTTGAATTAATGGGCATATGTAATAACACGAGTGTGTTTTATCTATATTTTTTAGGTTTAAAGTTCATTCCCTTTCTCGTTAGACATTATGTGTGGGATTTTAAATAACTGACGTTATATTGTATCAACACACAACATGTGTTTGTTTGATCAGGTTTGATATATGGTTTTTGTTTCATGTGTTTAATATTCTCTTCTATTCGTATTTTTGTAAGTTTATATGTCATTTATCTCATTTTTTTCATGTGATATCTCATTGTATATCTATTTATTTCTTGATTTGATTGGTTTATTATATTACAATTGTCGGGTTATACCCTTTATCTATTTGAGACAATACCGGGGGGAGGGGGGAGGAGGGGGGGGGGGGGGGGAATTTGTATTTAGTGGGAGTGATTTTATAAGTGAGTTTGGACATGCATCTCTCTCTCTCTCTCTCTACACACACACACACACACACACACACACACACACACACATATATATATATATATATGTCATTACTCATTTATTTTACAGTCTTTTGCATTTTTTGTATATCGCGGGTGTGTTTAAGCATGCAAGCTTATCAGGATTGCTATGCATCGACAAAGCTTACATCGTTATATTGTGTTTATCTCGTGGAATTTGGGATGGTTAGATATGGTGTATAGGTATTTGATCTAACTCTTTTTTGTGTGTCTTTTTCAGTTTGTGTTTTTCCCGTAATAACTAAAGGTGGGTGTTTGTAAGGACATGTTTGTATCCTTTTTAGTTTATGATGTATTATGAACTTAACAAAATTACATCTAGTTTTGTTTCATGTCTTGAATTGTAACTTGAAGATGACGATAATGCACCGAGACATCACTGTACCAATCCAGAAGTTTTATCATTGCATTGGAAGGTTAGTGGAATTTCAAGATTTTGTACTTGTTTAAGTTAGTTTGGAGTTATAGAATTGACACAAAAGTTTTTTTGGAAAATAATTTTCTGAACTATTATTTTGGGATTTTTACAAGATTGTTTTAAATCTCGTATTTTTTTTCATACGAGACATCCCACGTACAAAGTGTGTCTTCTATGAGACATTTATTTTAAGATATAAAGTCTCATCATAAATTCATATTCAATGAGAAAAATAACGTGCAAAGTATTTTTTATACAAGACAAATAAAAAAGTCTTGTAGGAAAATCGCATTTTTGTATGAGGTCCTCTATAATGACCCAAATTTTTATTAAGTTTTATGAGAAATAAATTTCATAAGGAGAGGTAATTTTTTTAAATTGAATATGTATCGGTCAATTTTAGTACGAATATTTGAGAAATTATTAAGTTAGTTGGAGTAATTATTGAATTGATTATATGTTTGTGTGACCCAAATTGAGGTATTTGGAGATAATTACTGGCTTAGTTTGGGTAATTAGAGATTAAACAAGCTATTAGTGCAACTTTAATTAAATTAAAGAATTTGGATTATAAAAAAGATAGATGGTAACTGTTATAGCGATTCAAGACTCCCTATAACGACAGGATTAATCGTTATGGAGGTACAAGATGGGGGATTTGATTCAACCTTCCAAAAATCAAAACGTGGTTTATCCTTTTGTCTGGACTAGTGAAAGCCTGAACGTGTCCCACAAACATAAGATAATTTGCCCCCATTTTGTTTATAAAACACAAATGTTTAGGCTTTGGTAGAAAGGTATAGGTCCATCCAGACCATTTTATTTGGAAAGAAATTCACCCCCTCCCAAGTTCCTTCTGCTAGTATGTCTTTAGAAGATCTATAAGCCAAAATAAATGAGTTAAGAGTGTTTATGGAGATTTTTTGGTGGTGTTTTGGGGTGAAAATATAAAGGAAAAATGTTTGGAGTGAATTTTAAAGCAAGAAATATTTGGCAGCCCTTGAGTCCACCTTTGGAGGTGGGGGTTGCCTTTACTCATAGATTAATTCTTTATATTTGGTCTATAAATAGGTAGGAGATTAATTTCAAATTTAAATATATTTAAGAGTGCATTTTTTTTTTTTTATATGAATATGGATAAATTTTCAGCATATTATACACATGTGAAATAATATATGTAAGGGTTGTAAACATTTATTGTGGGTGTTGGTTATTTATGCATTTAGCTATTTGGATATTAAAAATATATAAAAACAAAAGATATGAATTAAGGCTTTTGAGTTGAAATAATATTATGAAAATATTATTCAAACTCTAGGCTTTGGTAAAAAAATATTATTTTAGGGACAAAGGTGTTATAAATTGTGTTTTTCTCCTAAAATTTATAATAAAAGTTTTTGACCATAAGTGCTCAGAAAATTATAGTTTGGGTCCTAAACTTGTCAAAATATATCAGTTGCTATAAATGTATTTCAAGGCCATATTTATAAAATAACACATGTAGTTTAAAATATTGTGAAAAAATACGAAGAGTGGAAAATTATAAAAGTGCTTGTAAACTTGTGATTTTCTGGAGTTAGCCCCTAATATTTAAATGTTATTGGACTTTGATTTTGTAATGAAATTAAAAAATAGCCTCATCACTTTAGTAATTACAAAATGGGCCTTAAATATTGTATTGTATGAGTTTAACTCTAAAGCGGTTAAAAAGGATTAAGATAGATGTTTGAATATATAATGAGTTAAAAAGTGTAAATCAGTGTAAGGTACTTAAATAATTTGTCCTAGTAAGTCGGGTATAATGTGGTAAAGTAACACAAAAGATGTTTATATAAATACCGCAGTAAATTGGGGATTTTGTTAGAAGGAGCGATTGGACCGTAAAGGAATTAACTTAACGAAAAGTGAAAAGCGTTTTCACAAAATCATAAATAAATTTAAGAAAGGCTTGGAGCCATATGGTAATAATTAGACTTAGACGAAAAATATTTGTCCAATAAAGAATTTATGGCAAACGGTATAAGCTGATGAGCATAAATGAGATTTGGTAAACTCCAGGATAAAATATAGTTAATTAATAAATGATTAAGGAACTAGTATTTCGGGTTTAAATAACATGACCCTAAATCATGGATAAATATGAAAATAAATAAAATTGGTAAATCCAATAATATGAAATAAAAATAAATAACTTAGTACATGTAAACAAAAGGAATAAAAGATGATGGTCGGGGTGGTTAAGTAATCCGTAGTGGGGTATAAACCCAGGTTTGAGATAGGTACGTGTTGACGCTTTAATATGTCTCTACAAGGATAAATAATTAATAAGTGGGTGCTTGAATGACCCCATATGAGGCATACTCCAAAATTTCATATTCGTGTGTGTGAATAATTTGATATACAAGAAATAATTGGATGTGTGAGTAACTCCATGGTAGGGCACAATCCTAGACTTGACATATTCATAAATAATTCTTTTCAAACATTGGGCATGTGTAATGTTGCTTTAAAGGAATACAAGGAGTGTGTTAAATTTAATGTATAAATTGATAGTTTTAAAGGAAACCAAATGTTTAACGATGGTCCAAGAGGGAAATTTTTCTTAAACTAAATGTGTGAGTTAATGAGTTAAAGGGAAATTTTAAAAATGAAATGGCAACTTTGAGAATGTAGGGTTAATGGTACTTAACCTAATTTAAGGATGATATTTTGAAATAAAACAAGAAGAATGCATGTATACTATAGTGTAATTTCATTTATAATTAGGTAATAAATATACTGTTTATAGTATTGCATTTTTCTTTCTACCATTCATTTCTATATTAATCCCATAGACTAGGAGAAGCTGAAGAAGGGTGAGGCAATCGAGCAAGTATAATCGGTGGTTCTGAATACAGAGAAACCCAAAATAAACCATGAAGAGAGTCGACTTTCTAGAAAGGAGTTATAGTCGACTAACACTGAGTTATATTCGACTATAACTATGAGCAGTTTCAAATTTCATAACGACTAGTTTTCAAATTTGAATTTCAAAAGATCTAGAATTTATGATACTACTTTCAAACAACTTATTTTTCAAAATAGCCTATAAGAGGAGACTGTAGTTTACTTTATCAAACACATACGTTTTCTAAAACATTCTCATTAATTAAAGTCCCATTTTCAATCTTGTGTCAATATTCTTGAGTTGTCTAGAGAGAGAAACCAAGTTTCAAACCCACTTCTAAGTAAGACTTTCAAACCCTAAACTCCATTGAAGACCAGCTCCACCCAAAACACCTTTGAGCTTTAATATTCTTTCTCAAACTCTTTTTAGCCAAATATATATACTCTTGTGAGCTAAGGAATCAACCTAATACTCATTTGAGCAGCGTACTTGTGATTATTTAATTGTTTATATTTCTAGAGAGGAATTAAACCCATTCCACTTTGTTTTAGTAAAGTACATTTTATTTATGTTTTGATTACACATCTTGTTCTTGTTACTTACGGTGAACTTCATTATCTTTTCATGGTCAGTAGTGCTGTTGTTGCGGTGAGTCAAGGCATTTTAAGACCTTGAGATCTTGTGTGGGTACCACTTGTGTAAGATCTATAACACCCCGTATTTTTTAGTAATTAAGAATAAATTAATTGGGTGAATTTTAAATTTTACACGTGCCGTGATTTAATGGAATTAAATATTTTTGAGAAATAATGATTATTGTTGATGGAGTAATTTGTGCGACATTTATTATACGTCGTAATGAGTGATATCAACGGGACTGTGTGGGATCTCAATCGAGGGTTGCGTGTAGACCATATGAGGTAGATATAGGAAATTATTGTAGAGTGACTTGGATGATGATTTAGAGGTCATGGTTGATTCTGATAGAGTCGAAATAGTATACCCAGGTGTATAATTTGGGTCCCAAGGCGATTTTAGACCAACCCGGCACCGTTTAAAGGTGTTTCGATCATTCGGGGGTTTGGGCTGGATGGAACTACGAAATTTTAAGTGATATATCCATTTTAGTGAGATTCTAGGGTTAACACAATCATAATAGAAGAGAGGCCATGGGAGAGGAAGAGGAGAATAAAATCAAGGCTTTCTGCACAATTTCTCACCCCAAAGATGGTGAAATCAAACTTGGAGCGAGGGGAGATCAATTATATCATCCTCTTAATGAATTCAGACCTATAATCATAAGTCAAGTGTTTATCTTTCATGTTTTCGAAAAAGTTACCCATGTAGTGTAGGGTTTTTTATTTCATGATTTCAATTATGTTCTTGGGATTTAGATGAATAAAACTCATGATTCGATATAGGATTGAATGTAGAATGAATCAATATGTGAAGGTAATATAAAATTAGAATATATTTGATGATTAATATGGAATCTTGATGGGTTCTTGGTTGAAGAACATGAACCTTTAATGACTTAGGGTCTAATTAATGAACTTAAGATATTAATTTGCCAGAATTTTTAACATAATTTTAAACGTATTCCATTTTAATTGTACTTAGAATTATAGTGCGGGCCATAGATTTATGGAAAGGTACATGTCTTAGATTTGAAGTGAGATTTTATTCAGTTCATTTGGAGTTCTTTAGAGGGAGTAATCGACATTTTACTATAGGGTCTCAACATACTAATCTGTCACAATTTTTGGGGTTATTTAAACGTATGTCATTTTAATTATACTTATAATTAGAGTGCAAGACATATATGTCTATAAATATCTATGTTTTATATTTCCAATGAACTTTGAATGATGTCATTTGGAGTTTTGCGGAGGGAGAAATCGCAATTTTGCTACAAGGTGTTTAATCAGCCAGAATAGTTACAACTCGATTCGGTTTCCCAGTTTTGCACAGTTTTGCTTGTTTTGAAATATTTCTTTGGGAGATAAATTACGAGGAGCTTGGGTGATAATTTGTGGTTAAATAGATACTTAGATAAGGTCAGTGAGTATATGGTCAGGACTTGGCTAAATTTAATGTGAGTGATCTTGGAATTTGGACCGACGATAATGAATAGCTTGAGATGCTTATTAGGAATTTGGAATTTGGGTCACGGGAAGGGAAAACCCTGACCTATGACTTGGACCAGTTACGTATGAGTGAATTAACTACTGAATTAACTTAAGGGACTAACTAGGATCCTTAGAGCATAGATTTATACTCGAATAAATACGATAGTGAGAATAATCGTAAATTGATAGTAAGATGAGTATTCGGGTGATATATACTACGTACGGATTATGTTTATAGATTGAATGTATACTTATACAAATGATATTTATTGATTGAGTGTATATCTAAATGGTAGATATTAGTAGGTTGTGTGTATACCTATACTGAATATATATGGGTGGTGTGTATCCCTATATACGACATATGGATAGGTTGTGTGTATGCCAATTATGTTCTTCCTTATGTGTGTGAACATACCTACACTGCATGTGATTCGGAGGTTTCTCGCAGTGAGCGATTCCACCTTGACGATTCTAGTGAGGTCAAGATTTTTGCCCGAGAACATAGAACCTATGTACGAGGTATCTGAGTGTATGATAGTTTTGATGATCAATTGGGTACGTTAGGTATGTGCATGACCCATAGTCTTGGAACCTTGTTCGCCTCCAATATGTGTTGATTTGATTTATGATTCGAGGGTGATATCCTAACCGCGTGATCTTGATTGGGTACGAGAGGTACATGGACTTGATAGTAGAGTATATAGACTCGCACCGCGGTTCTTAACCCGGGGATGCTGGAGTTATGTATACAGATTGTGTGATATATATATACATACATGTGTATTTATCCTACTGTGTGTGAAAGTAGTAGTTGTAATTAGCGTATATCTAAATGTGATGTAATTAAGCAATATTCTACCTAGTGTGTGATGGTATTAAAGTTAAATAACGTATATATAAAAGATGATTTAAGTAGAACAACTTAATGAAATGGTTTAATGATAACATACGTGAAATGTTAGTTATAATGAATAATAACATACGCGACACGCTAATTATTAATATTACGATAGCGTACTATATGGACGGTACGGGAGAAGTTGAAGAGACATGTAATTAGGGAGGTAATGAGTATCGTACTGTATGGGTGGTACAAGTAGCAGATAGATAATTTGAGGAGACCTAGTTGGGATGGGTAGCATAGTTAGGTAGGATACGTTAGGCATGAACATTAGTTGAGAGGTGAGGAACTCAAGAGAGTGTACGTTGAACTAACACATGTAATCAATAACTGATTTTTAATTTGTGATAAATATTTGCTAAATATTTTTAAAATGTTTTGGGTTCTGACTCGTCTTGCAAAATATTTTTAAAACCTTTTAGGTGTCCAGCAACAGGGACGCCAAGCTTAATGATTCATTCCTAGGATACGTAGCTGCAGCACTTGTGGAGGCTTGCAGGATTTGGATTAGACGTTTCAGTTACTTCATTCCTAGAGTATTCAGTTTTAGTTATTCATTGGGACGTGTTGTCCTTTTATATCAGTTCAGACTGTGTATTTAGGTTTATTATTTCTGTTGGATTTTTGTTAGACTCGTGGACCGATGGTTTATTCGGTATTATTTATATAGTTATTTATATTAGGATGGTTTGGTTATCGTATTTGATTTCCAAATGTTGCTATTAATGAAAGATAAAAAATGACACACGCTTAATTTATCATATGTGGTTGGTAAATTAGAAAGTTTTCGACAGTGATGCTAAGGATGATCCAGATGAGATTCCTGTTTGTTTTAATGAAGGAGTGATCACCCGTGGTTAAAATAGGTGAGGTGTCACAGATGGTATTAGAGCATCAGGTTCTAGTGTCCCTAGGATCTGTGCGGATTTTCTACATTTCAGTGTAGTGTTCTTTGATGTAGAGCCTTATGATAGGATCTTTGTATTCTTGTACGTATGGGCATTTACATTCTTCTGATATTATAGATGTATGAACTGTGAACTCATACAATTCGATCTGATTTCAGATGCCACCCAAGAGAGGACGACCAACTAGAACAACGATGAAGACTAGTGAAGAGAGGGAGGCTCAGTAGGAGCCACTGGTACCACAACCATAACCGGTGCAGGGGGTGGTGACAACCACGCATGTGGTTGAGGTAGTGCCATAGACAGTCAATGTAGCCATGAATGCCATGGTAGTTTATTTTTTGTAGGCATAACCACAGTCTCCAGTGGCACAAGTAGTTAGTCCCACCCGGGTCCAATCGTTGCGTGCTAATGGAAGAAAGATATTCAGTTCCACTTTAGCATGGTCAAGTGTAGCGATGTGAAGAAGTGGATTTTTGTCACTTTTAGGCTGGTAGGAGTAGCGTTATTGTGGTGGGAGGCAATTATTACTATGGAGGAGAGAGACACGACGCCTATTATAGAGTTCTAGATGGACAAGCCTGGAGGATCAGACAACATTTTATTGGAAACCCAACATTGGAGACCATTACTGATGTCGTCAATACTGCACTACTTCATTACCAGGATCAACGCTTCTACCTGGAGAAAAGCAAGAGAGTGGGAAAATCTAGTCAAGTCGGTGGAGCAGGAGGGAGAGATTACCGACATGGGGATGATGCTAGGAGGTTTAGGCAAGAAAGTTACCGACCTAAAAGTCAGGGTTTTAGACTGGGACAATAGGGTCCTTAGCAAGAGTAGGATCATATTCCTCAGGGCCAAGGGAACAACGAGGGAGGCCAGCAAGATTGTGGTCAGAGTCAGGGAGATTTTTTGGGCCGATGTGTCACTTGTGGGTGTATATACCATAAAAGAAAGGATTGCCCAAAGCAAGGCAGGAGGAAATACATAATGGAGTCCTAGATGTATAATCATTTCAACAAATAATGGGTCAATTTTGATGTGAGAATTACGTTCAGGAACTCGATGATCAGGCGAGGTAGATGGAAAATGGAGGTAATATTCTATTTTATCCTTATGAGTATGGGACTAGTTAGGTGACATGGGTACACCATAATATATGTATGTTTGTTACCACTAAAATTCGAGGTAAGTCGGGTTCTGTGGGTGCATTAGCAATATCAACCTAGTTACTATGAATGTATTTACAGTTGGGTAGCGGGGCTCTTCGGTGTCACCTATAGGTGAGCGAGTGAGGGTATTAAGAGGGTTTTTATGATATAATTTGCTATTTCTGAGAGTTAGGAAAGTAGAGTTTATTATGATCTCGAGCAATGACTGGATACTAAGGGTTTGAGCGGTAGTACATTGTGTGATATGACTATCATGCTTATTATTCCAAGGTGATACATATTATTTTGCAAGGCATCACCTGAAAGAGGATTGGTCCTACATATATACATTTTATTATATCATAGACTTCGGTGAGCATGTTGTCTTGTTATATTTAATCCCGATGCGTAGGGACTTTTTACTAATGTGATTCAGGGTCCTTTGTGTTCATTCTCGAGCGGAGAGATATAACTCGTTATTTATATAGCACTGAGAACTTATGATAGTGAGAGCACTGTGACACCCCGTCTAATTAAACATCGGTTGATCAGGCCTTTATTGAATTAAAATAGGTTTCCCATATGGTTCATTCTTAGCATCACTGTCGAAACTTTTTACTTATTAACCACCTAGGTGAAGTTAAACCTGTGCAAAATTTCATCTTTCTTTAAACAGATAAATATACCCATGCAGCAACTAATATAAACATTCACAATACTAAAGCCCAAACCATCACAATATATAAATGAATAAAGTCTTGTCGAATAAACCATCAGCAAAAAAATTCAAAACAAATGAAATAAATCAATACTAGTATGAAACTGAAATAATCGAAATAATGTCAACGGACAAGATGTAAATACTTGGAATATAAAATGAGATCTGACACTAGATTTGAATGGGAGAATCATCTAATCAAATCAATCCTGTTAGCATCCACAGTGCTACAGCTCCGAGTCCCTAGAATGAAGTCACGCCTGGCGTCCTTGTGGCTGGACAACTAAAAGGTTTTTTGAAAATATTTATAGCAAGTCTTAGTACACAAAACATTTTGAAAATATTTAGCAAGCGTTTATTACATTTTTTCAAATTGGTTGTTTATTACACATGTTAGGTAATCGTATCTTGAGTTTAATCACCTCTCATCTATTGTGAACGCCAAACGTTCTATACTTAGCCCCTCTAACTATACTGCCCAAGCTAACCTGGCTAAAGTACTATCTCAACTTATCTACTCGCCTAAGTTCCCCGTACCGCCCATACAATACATTATTTTCATTCACATCCTATATATAATTTATTCCTCATGCAACCTTTACACATGTTAGGATAAATCAAGTTTCTCTTCTTAATTCGTCTTTTAGATGTATATCCATAAATATATCATCTACAAATCTACTATCACACCCAGTAGGACATCATAAGGTATATATATTTCGCACACAATATATACTATAGGGATAATTGGTCTGGATAACCTTCGAGCCCAATTATCCTATCATTTACATTCGTCCGGATATCCCTCGACTCCAGTGTAAATGTTATGCATTTGTATAGGGGTCCGAATTTTTCGTCGACCCCAATATTATTTATTTTCGATTTGGTCTGGATAATCATTCACCCCAAATTTAAACTTTCATGTATTGGTCCGGATACCCATCGACCCTAATACTATTAATATACTTAAGGTATTCCCACAACCTTAGTGCTTATATTATAGGTATTCACACAACCTAATGATTCACATTGGTACGCAGTATATTTCTCTCTAAGACTTACCGTACATTTTATTTTACAATTTATCTTGCTATCGTATTTATATGAGTACTCACACAACTCTAAGGGTCCTAGTTACCCATTTTCTAAATTCGATTGATAAGTCTAACTTACCCTACTGATTGATACATCCATTTATTAAATTCTACTAATTCTTTATCCGTCTCTCACATTAATTACAATGTCATTCCTCTCGAATTTGGTCTTGTCTTAAACTTCTCCATAAGACGACT